>CM038674.1:486454525-489224525 GCA_021605145.1 Aegilops bicornis
TTTCATTGATATATATACCGTATCTTTTAGCTGAAAAATCTAGCTAAAAGCAAAGACTCAAATCATACAAGACGCTCCAAGCAAAACACATATCATGTGGTGAATAAAAATATAGCTCCAAATAAAGTTACCGATGGAAGTAGACGAAAGAGGGGATGCCTTTCGGGGCATCCCCAAGCTTTGTCTTTTAGGTGTCCTTAGATTATCTTGGGGGTGCCATGGGCATCCCCAAGATTAGGCTCTTGCCGCTCCTTGTTCCATAATCCATCAAATCTTTTACCCAAAACTTGAAAACTTCACAACACAAAACTTAACAGAAAATCTCATGAGCTCCGTTAGCGAAAGAAAAAAAAGACCACTTCAAGGTAATGTAATGAACTCATTATTTATTTATATTGTTGTTAAACCTACTGTATTACAACTTCTATATGGTTTATAAACTCTTTTACTAGCCATAGATTCATCAAAATAAGCAAACAACACACGAAAAACAGAATCTGTCAAGAACAGAACAGTCTGTAGTAATATGTAACTAACGCAAATTTCTGGAACTCCACAAATTAAGCCAAAATAGGACGACCTAGACAATTTGTTTATTGATCAGCATAAATTGGAATCAATATTTTATCACGTTCGGATGATTTTTAACAATTATGTTCGTGAACAGAAAAGTTTCTGGAATTTTCAGCAAGATCAAATAACCATCATCCAAGAAGATCCTATAGGTTTAACTTGGCACAAGCACTAATTAAAACATAAAAACACATCTAACCAGAGGCTAGATCAAATATTTATTCCCAAACAGAAGCCAAAAGCAAAAAATCTAAAAATAAAATTGGGTTGCCTCCCAACAAGTGCTATCGTTTAACGCCCCTAGTTAGGCATAAAAGCAAGGATAGATCTAGGTATTGCCATCTTTGGTAGGCAATCCATAAGTGGCTCTCATGATAGATTTATATGGTAATTTTATTTTCTTCCTAGGGAAGTGTTCCATGCCTTTATTTATTGGAAATTGGAATCTAATATTCCCTTCCTTCATATCAATAATTGCACCAATCGTTCGAAGAAAAGGTCTACCAAGAATAATAGGGCATGAAGGGTTGCAACCTATATCAAGAACAATAAAATTTACGGGCACATAGTTCCTATTTGCAACAATAAGAACATCATTAATTCTTCCCATAGGTTTCTTCATAATAGTGGAATCCGCAAGGTGCAAGTTTAAAGAGCAATCATCAAAATCACGGAAACCTAGCAAATCGCACAAAGTTTTTGGAATCGTGGAAACACTAGCACCCAAATCACACAAAGCATAACATTCATGGTCTTTAATCTTAATTTTAATAGTAGGTTCCCACTCATCATAAAGTTTTCTAGGGATAGAAACTTCCAACTCAAGCTTTTCTTCATAAGATTGCATCAAGGCATCAACGATATGTTTGGTAAAAGCTTTATTTTGACTATAAGGATGAGGAATTGCAACAAGGAAATACAATCTATCAAAGAGAAATTATCATAATTAAATTCCTTGAAATCCAAAATAGTGGGTTCATTAACATCTAGAGTTTTGTTCTCTTCAATCCCACTTTTATCAATTTTAGCATCAAGATCTAAAAACTCCGTATTTTTGGAACGCCTTCTAAGTAAAGGTGGATCATATTCAGTCCCATCATTATCAAGATTCATATTGCAAAACAAAGATTTAATAGGGGACACATCAATAACTTTTAGATCTTCATCTTTATTTTCATAGAAATTTGAATAACACGCTTTCATAAAACAATCTTTCTTAGCACGCATCCTAGCGGTTCTTTCTTTGCACTCATCAATGGAAATTCTCATGGATTTGAGAGACTCATTGATATAATGCTTAGGAGGAATAGATCTAAGTTTTAAAGAATCAACATCAAGAGAAATTCTATCAACGTTCCTAGGCAATTCATCAACTTTAAGCAATTTCTCTTCAAGCAAAGCATTGAAATTCTTTTGCAAATTCATAAACTCTTTAACACTAGTCTCAAAATTCAGAGGGCATCTTATTAAAATTTCCATAAGAATTGTTGTAGGAATTACCATAATTATTAGAGGAATTACTAGGATAAGGCCTAGGATTAAAGTTTCCTCTATACGCGTTGTTACCAAAATTATTCCTACCAATGAAATTCACATCCAAAGATTCATTATTATTCTCAATCAAAGTGGACAAGGGCATATCATTAGGATCAGAAGAAACACTTTTACTAGCAAATAATTTCATAAGTTCATCCATCTTTCCACTCAAAACATTAATTTATTCTATCGCATGCACTTTTTTATTAGTAGATCTTTCAAAGGTGCCATTGAGAATAATTAACCATAATATTATCTAGGAGTTTAGTAGCTACTCCTAAAGTGATTTCCATAAAAGTACCTCCCATGCCGAATCTAAAAGATTTCTAGAAGCAAAATTCAATCCGGCATAAATTTTTTGTATAATCATCCACAAATTCAAACCATGTGTAGGGCAATTACGTATCATTAATTTCATTCTCTCCCAAGCTTGTGCAACATGTTCATGGACAAGTTGCTTAAAATTCATAATATCGTTTCTAAGAGAGATAATCTTGGCGGGAGGTAAATACTTAGAGATAAAAGCATCTTTGCACTTATTCCAAGAATCAATACTATTTTTAGGCAAAGACGAAAACCAAGCTTTAGCACGATCTCTAAGCGAAAAGGGAAATAGCTTCAATTTAACAATATCATTGTCAACATTTTTCTTCTTTTGCATATCACACGAATCAACGAAGCTATTTAGATGAGTAGCGGCATCTTCAATAGAAAGGCCGGCGAATTGATCTTTCATGACAAGATTCAACAAAGCAGCATTGATTTCACAAGATTCAGTATTGGTAAGAGGAGCAATCGGAGTGCTAAGGAAATAATTATTGTTGGTATTGGTAAAGTCACATAATTTGGTATTATCTTGAGCCATCGTGACAAGCAAGCAATCCAACACACGAACAAACAAAAAGCAAGCGAAAAAGAGGCGAACTAAAAAGAGAGGGCGAATAAAACGGCAAGGGTGAAGTGGTGGAGAGGAAAACGAGAGGCAAATGGCAAATAATGTAATGCGGGAGATAAGGGTTTGTGATGGGTACTTGGTATGTTGACTTTTGTGTAGACCTCCCCGGCGACGGCGCCAGAAATCCTTCTTGCTACCTCTTGAGCACTGCGTTGGTTTTCCCTTGAAGAGGAAAGGGTGATGCAGCAGAGTAGCGTAAGTATTTCCCTCAGTTTTTTAGAACCAAGATATCAATACAGTAGGAGGCTACGCGTGAGTCCCTCGCACCTACACAAACAAATAAATCCTCGCAACCAACGCGATAAGGGGCTGTCAATCCCTACACGGTCACTTACGAGAGTGAGATCTGATAGATATGATAAGATAATATTTTTGCTATTTTTATGATAAAGATGCAAAGTAAAATAAAAGCAAAATAAAAAGCAACAGAAATAACTAAGTGTTGGAAGATTACTATGATGGAAGATAGACCCGGTAGCCATAGGTTTCACTAGTGGCTTCTCTCAAGAGCACAAGTATTTTACGGTGGGTGAACAAATTACTGTTGAGCAATTGATAGAATTGAGCATAGTTATGAGAATATCTAGGTATGATCATGTATATAGGCATCACGTCCGAGACAAGTAGACCGACTCCTGCCTACATCTACTACTATTACTCCACACATCGACCGCTATCCAGCATGCATCTAGAGTATTAAGTTCATAAGAACAAAGTAACGCCTTAATCAAGATGACATGATGTAGAGGGATAAATTCATTCAATATGATAAAAACCACATCTTGTTATCCTCTATGGCAACAATACAATACGTGCCTTGTTGCCCCATCACACCGGGAAAGGACACCGCAAGAGTGAACCCAAAGCTAAGCACTTCTCCCATTGCAAGAAAGATCAATCTAGTAGGCCAAACCAAACTGATAATTCAACTGATAATTCGAAGAGACTTGCAAAAATAACAAATCATACATAAAAGAATTCAGAAGATTCAAATATTGTTCATAGATAAACTTGATCATAAACCCACAATTTATCGGTCTCAACAAACACACCGCAAAAGAAGATTACATCGAATAGATCTCCACAAGAGAGGGGGAGAACATTGTATTGAGATCCAAAAAGAGAGAAGAATCCATCTAGCTAATAACTATGGACCCGAAGGTCTGAGGTAAACTACTCACACTTCATCGGAGAGGCTATGGTGTTGATGTAGAAGCCCTCCGTGATCGATGCCCCTTTCGGCGGAGCTCCGGAACAGGCCCCAAGATGGGATCTCGTGGGTACAGAAGGTTGCGGCGGTGGAATTAGGTTTTTGGCTCCGTATCTGATCGTTTGGGGGTACGTAGGTATATATATATATATATATATATATATATATATATATATATATATATAGAGAGAGAGAGAGAGAGAGAGAGAGAGAGAGTACGTCGGTGGAGCAACGTAGGGCCCACGAGGGTGGAGGGCGCGCCTGGGGGGGTAGGCGCGCCCCCTACCTCGTGGCTTCCTGGAAGCTTCCTTGTAACATCCCGATTCTCGGAATGTTTAAGAAAAAGTTTTCCAAAAATCAGGGCGAGAAAATTTCATCTGTTTTATTTGTTAACAAAGCTTAAATTGGACTTTTATAATTTGGAGTATTTAATTTGACCTAAAGCGAACTTAAATTAAATGAGTTTTGTTCTTTTCTTCTAGTTGGGTTTTATCTTTTGTCTTCAACACATCTAAACATGTGAGTCTGCATTTTCGTGGATTTCTTAGATTGTTTGATATTTGTTTCAGCTTCTATTAGTTCTCTATATTTTCCAATAAGAGAAGTCAATTCTTTTCCATCTGTTAAACTCTAGGTCAAATTTCCTAAGCTCATTCTACAACATCTTTATTTTTCTATTCTCTGTTCTCTCAACATGAATGGCCCAAAGGCCAACTTTTTTTTCTCTCCCACTTGGGCCTAGCCGAACTGGGCCAACACCCAGCTCTCCTAGCGAGCACCTCCTCTCCTTCCTGTAGGTTCACCTTCACAACTGACAGAAGAGGAAACCTCAACAGCCACCACGCATGTTAATTGATGTCCTTCCTTTAATTCCTCCTCCCTGCCTATTTCTCTCCACTTCCTTTCTCTCCCACCAGCTAGCGCCTCTACTCCTTCCTCTTCTCTGTACGTTAGCATATACACAGAAGAAGAAAGGTACAGCCAACGATTCTCCTCCTCCTCTTACTCCCATAATTCCATCAGTTTCCAAACTAAACACACCTTATTATGCGCCTTCACCTCCTCTTCCAGTACGTTAGCAACCCCTGCCCTCTCCCTTTCTCTTCCTCTCCAGAAACTCTCTCCAAAGAATGGTGCTCCATGGACACCGATGGTTGATCCTGATGATACAGTTCATCTTCGTATGAACCCTCGCGCCAGAAGATTCTCCTCCATGCTGCAGCTCCATTCGGAGAAGAAAGGATTCGATCCGTTGACCACACGTGAACAATTTGACATGTCCGTCTACACTGTTCGTCGAGTTCATCGCACCGTTTCGTCAAACACGGTGAGCCTCTATCAAATTCCTTTTGCACGCGTACTCGCCATCGTATACTCTATCCCGTAGACATGATCGTTCATCCTATATATACCGTTGCTCGCGCCAATACATGAACGGATTCCATCGGCATGTCCTCGTACTTTTTAGTTCCTCAGATGATCTTGTGTTCAACATGTGATTTGTTTCTCATGCCCGTAGTAACCCCATGGTGGACTTAGATCGCTAGTTTCATCAGTAGGAGTTTAGTATATATTTTTGTTATAGTCATCCTTGGCCAAGTTTGAATGTGATTTGTTCATTTGTTAAATTTTGCATTAATATGTTATTGTTCATATGTTTGCGATATGCCTAAGAGTGCATCCTATTGGTCTCATAATTTTTGCGTGACAAATAAATTTTTAGTTTATTTGTTTACCGATTGTAGTTTTTGTTGTCGCAAGTAGATAATATTTTGTTTGTATTGTTATTGTCTTGCGTTAGACATGTCTATAGATTTTAATATAGTTTTCTAGGGTTTCATGTATATAATTCATGCCTAATTGTAGTAGTGTGTTAAACTTTTGTTTCACATTAGTTCTTGTAATTTATTAACACGCATAGTAGTTGATTGGGAACTTTTATGTTAGTATGATATTTGTATGTTCGTTATATGACTAGGAGTTGCTCCTAATTATTCCATAAATTCTAGGAGTTAGATGCGATTGAATGGATTTATTATAAGTATTTATTTTATTTATTCATTATATATTTGTACGTTGTCTCATGTGATATTTTTGCGTAACATGTCGCGCTATCTTATGCATGCGTACAATTTCTGTTGAATGTTTGCCATGCTTATAATTCCGTAGGATTATTCTAAGCTTTGCTTTGTTCATTGAATCATGAATTAGTTTATGTCTTGATTATTTTAATTTTTGCTTAGCATGGATATATCTTGGATATGGTTCGCATATTCATTTACATCCATGTCACGTGTTGTTTTATTGGTTTGAAATCATTGTCATGATCCTTTATGCTAGAAGTCAAATGAAATGATTTCCTATTTGCGGATAAATTCATTGTGGTTATTTGTCGCATAGCATATTTTCGCCTAGTTGTTCTTTTGTTCTGTAGATGATTGTTATGCAAGATTACATGGTTGGTTTCATTAGGTCATGTTTACATTTCTATCACTATTTTATTCTTGTGTCATAGAACTTAGCTTATTACATCCTGGTAATTATCATTTGTGTTTATTTATATTGGTTTATTACCATGCCATGTTAACAACTGCTTCAAGTAGAATGCTTGTTTTGATTGTCTACTACCATGTGCTATAGCATTGCGAGTATGTACTATCGTGTGATTGCACATATGGTTGGCCTTCATTAAGATGATTCATATGATAGTAGTTTGTTGATCTCATACTTTCTTTGATTAAATAACTTCTTGCTTGATCAATACTATGCCATGTTGTTATGATTGTATGACTAGAGTGCATAGTGTGTGTCGGTGTATCAACTCATGTTATAGATCATTCCAGGCTGTTATGTTATGTCTTTACAAGTGTAAGTTGTAATAGATAGGAAATGCATGCCATGATCTTGTCCCTGTTATTCATGCTACTATGGTGCATTGCTTACTGTTGTTCATTCCATGATATATTATTACTTGGTTACATGTTGTGATTACATGTCATAACTAGTATGTAGGCTTGTGTGCTATTGCCATGCTTGATAGTCATGTTAGTTGATATCAACTAAATTATGGCATAGTTATGAGTAGTATTGTATTGGTAGCATACTCTCGTATCTCTTGTGATGACCATACATGTCTACTTGTCATATCTACTTTATCTAGTTGATGCAGTTGTGGTATGCTTAAGCCGAGACATGTCATGCTAATAACCTTTCATGCCTTATTATACTCCATGTTTATAGTTATTCTAGTGTTGCTTATACATGCTTAACTTGTCATACGTTAGTATTATGAGTGCTCTATACTTGTTGCAATAGTTCATCACATGCATATGATAGTTACCTTTCATGTTAGTTGAGTTGTATCTTTCTCATATGCCTAGTGTGCATAGTTTGATCTCTTGTTTAAGCATGTGCCGGTAATATTATTGCTACTGGCTATTTGGCTATTAGTTAGTTGTTCTTTATTATTAAGAGCATATTCTAGTTTAGTATCTTATCATGATCACTCGTATGTGTGATGCTTGTGTTATTCGTTTAGACCTCTAGTGGTACTATACTCACATGCCTTGTGTGAAGACGTGTCTTCATTTAGTTGTTTATTTAGTATTGACCATGGAAATGGTTTGGCTCTTGTTATAGGAATGCTCGCTATAGTTGTTACGTTTGATATTATACTTTGGTTGTTGTTAACCATTATGAATATTTGGATTCATCCAAGTATTTATTTGTGGTTGGTAATTACTCTTAACCATATCATGTCTAGGATAGTTGTTCATCCATTTGTTCCATGTGTTCTATAGTTTCTTGTTAATTGTTTGGCGAATGATTTGGTTTGATATAATGTACTTGATCCTATTTTCTTTCATAATGATTTATTTCTAAACCTAGATCGATTCAATTCATTTTATTGAATTATGTTTGATTGCTTGACTACTATGGTTTATAATGTTGGCTTGGTTATCTTAGGGAATGCTTCCTTTTGATCTAGCATATAGCTGATGTAAATGTTTGACTGCTATTGACCATTATAAATATTTAGATTCTATATAAATATTTATTTGTGGTTAACTTTTACCTCCATCATGTCATGTTGTGATTGTGTAGTTAAATGCATAAGATGGTTCCATTTCCATATGTGTTGATGTGTTGATGTCATTGTGTTTGTTATATAGTAGTTCATATATAGTTAACCGATGTGTAGTGGGCACTACTAATGTTTAGTAGCATATTTCGTATCGGGACGTTAGTCTTGATCTCCAAGCCTTCCTTAGCCATGTCAACCTAAACCCTGTCAATTCATTGAGTCCTCTACTTACCTTCCAATCATGCTATCTCCTTTTGGAATCTCCATCTGATCAATATATAGCTTGCTACCCATCCACTCTTAATTGTTTTGGATGTTATTTGGATTTACTTTTGCTTTGGTATTTATGGTTTATCTTTTGCTATCATTACGTCGAGTAGGGAGTGACGACGATGTTGCACATGGACAGAACCAGGTTACTGAAGAAGGACTCAACAACGAAGGCATGCCTCCTTCTTTGATCATACTTATCCTATGGTTTACAAAATTGCATTGAGTTTTATTATTACTATGTGCATGCTATTTTAATTCTTGTAGCTAGCGTGTCGACTGACACATTACCTTGATCCGCTTGTCGCCTATTTACTTGACATCCGAGTCGAAGTATAAGGTTCCCGTAGAGTAGAAATGCTTAGCCATGCTTATCACCTATAGGTGCCTTGTTGAATGACCTCTGAGTCATTGATAGTTGAAACTTAACGCTGAGCTAGGCCTGTTGGCCCTTGTTGACCTTCTCTATCCTCTTCTACTCTGGGTGAAACTTAATTATCATCTGAATACTTGCGCGGGCGGCAGCTGAATCAAGGATTGAAGGAGCGGTTGGCCGCCCTTCATGAGTTGAAGGGGGCAATCAGTCGTCCGTGCCACATGGGGCCTAATAAGTCTTGGATTTGAAGATTGTGATAACAGTACAACCACATGCTATATGGGCACTGGCTTGGTCAAGTAAGCTAGTCAGCCTTAGGTGTTGATGTCGCCGTACCGCAGATGGGATAGCTGCCTTGCGAGGAGTATCCTCAGCACAGATGGGGGGACCGGTTTGAGGACATACTCTCAGTTCCGTGCGCCAGACCCGGTGGGTATGCCACATCTTTGGGGGATCTAGTCCAAAGACCTCGTCACAATCCCCCTGCCGGTACACAAAATGGAGTACTATACCAGGGGCCACTGGTGGCAACAAGTCGGGATTGTGTCGTGTGGGTAAAGTGTACAACCTTTGCAGAGTGTAAAACTATTCGAATAGCCGTGTCCACGGTCATGGACGACACATGAATCTTTCTTGACATACAGGACCTGTCTTTCTTATTCCCTCTTTGCCCCTATTCTTGGAACCTATGAAGAGTGTGAGTTGACCGAGGATCCTCACTTTAATGAAAGTTATTCTAGAGATAAAACATGTTTTTATCTAAAACTGCTTTTAGCCAACTGCTTTGTTTGTCAAACAAAATTATCTTTATGCAAATGAGCCATACAACCTTCATTTGAAGCCACATGTAGTTATTAGGTCCTTCTCCGTGGAAGGCATGTTGAGTACGTAATGTACAAATGGCAATAATTTTGTTGACAACAGAGTTGCATGAAGATGAAGGTGATGACTACGATTACTAAGGCGATCCGTAGAAGTGAGGTCACGTGGACTACATCGACTGCCTGTGGCTGAGATGGAGTCGCTACGCATTTGTACTTTCCGCTGTTTTCTGATTGTAATAAATGTCATGAGCCATTTCACTAGGTATGTCTTGTGACAAATATACTACTTATAATGCGTTTACATATTCTGCAATGATACCATTTCACTGTGTTGTCAACAATGATCCTGGGGTTGACATTTAAACACAGGAGGATCAGGAAGATAATTCCGGGTTCCCACATTCCTTGACTTAGGGTCCAAGTCTCCTGGATCATGTTCGTTCCGGAAATCACGTTCCCGAATGTTTCATTCCGTTTGGACTCCGTTTGATATTCTTTTTCTGCGAAACTTTGAAATAGGCAAAAAACAGCAATTCTAGGCCGGGCCTCCGGTTAATAGGTTAGTGCGAAAAATAATATAAAAGTGAATAATAAAGCCCAATAATGTCCAAAACAGAAGATAATATAGCATGGAGCAATAAAAAATTATAGATACGTTGGAGACGTATCAGTCGCACTCTTTTGTGTCTGCTTACGTTATGCATTGCTTAATATTACATGTTACTTTATCATCCTGTTCACCGATTGGACTCTGAGTCAGCTCCAAACTAATGGTCAAACCTGATTTTTTTAAATGGTTGTGGGGTACATATAGGGGCCGCAATCAATAGTATCTATCTACTATCTGGTTAATCTCTGGTGTCTACTATGAGTTCCATGTTGAGTGGGAAACAAACAGTAAAGAAGCCAGTATCTGTATTTTTTAACTGAAGCCATTATCTGCCTGCTATCATTGGTTTTGGGTCTATCCAAAGGTTGCTACCATCACTCTGGATTTCTGCATGCACTCCTTACATCTCACTATGTTTCATTCCTATGCATGTCAGTTATTCTACACAATGGAACTGAACATGTAGAGCAAAAGAGACAAGCCTTGCGTGGCAATAAAATTTCATGCAGACGTCGCTCTATGGTAGGAGCAAAGGCAGCCCCCCTCCACCCATTTCGGATTGTAATCGAGAGGAAGATATTTGTTCTGAGGGGGATTCAGAAGGAGAAGATCACTCCTATTTACCCCCTAAGGTCTTCACTCTAACTTGGCATACTGATGTTGGTTAATTATATCATGCATATGGTGCCTTGCATTGCTTACTTTATACATCAAATATGTCATCTGCTTAGTTTAGACATCCTTCGTGTGAATGCCATCTGTTTAGTTTCTTCATCGTTTATGTGAATTATGCAACGCCATCTTGTTTTGCCAAGCATCATATATGTGAATTTTGCAATGCCATCCTGCTTAGCGAGTCATCTTATATGTGAATTATATCGGGCCATCCTTTTTTCGTTACGTATTACATTTGTCAACAATGTTAGTACATTCAACTACTCTTTGTGTGCATCAGCCATTTGACACGGTGATGGAAAATTCTGGAGTGAAAACAAGGTCTTCAGAGCAGACTATGCTATCTGACGAAGCGCATAGTTACGGATAGCTCCTCAGAGGAGGATTCAAAGACAGATGACCAGTCGTATGCCCCCCCCCCCCCGAGGTGTATGATCTAACTTGGTAGGGTTATGTTGCTCATATTGTGTGTATGGTGTCTTGCATTGCTATGTCATTTGATTAGTTTAGACATGCTTTGCGTGGATGCCACCTGTTTAGTGTCTAATGACCATATATGTGAATTATGCATTGCCATTTTGTTGCAAGACATTATATGTTAATCATGCAATGCTATCTTGTTGCAAAGGCATTATATATGTGGATTATGCAATGCCATGCTGTTTAGCCAATCATCATGTATGTGAATTATATCATGCTATCATTTTTTTGTATTACGTGTTCCATTTGTCGACAATGTTTGTATATTCAACTACTCTTCCTGTGCACCAGCCATTTAAAGCGGTGATGGAAGTATCTGGAGTGAAAACAAGGTATTCAGAGCAGACAATGCTACCTGCTGAAGCAGACTCTTGCTGGTTACAGAGAGCTCCTTACAGGAGGGTACAGAGATAGATGACCAGTCCTATTTCCCCCCTTAGGTCTATGCTCAAACTTGGCAGGGTTATATTACCCATGTCATGCATGTTGTCTTGCATTGCTTAGTTTTTACATCATATATGGATTGCCATCTGCTTACTTGCTTACTATATAAATCATATATTTGAATTATATCATGCCATCATGTTTACATACACAACATCTATCTGAATTATGGCATGGCAAACCATTTAATAAAGACATCATATAGTTATATCATCTTGATACCTCTCCAACGTATCTATAATTTTTGATTGTTCAATGCTATATTATATTTTGTTTTGGACATTAATGGGCTTTATTATACACTTTTATATTATTTTTGGGACTAACCTATTAACCGGAGGCCCAACCCAAAATTGATGTTTTTTGCCTATTTCATGGTTTCGCAGAAAAAGAATATCAAACGGAGTCCAAATGGAATGAAACCTTCGGGAACGTGATTTTTGGAACGAATGTGATCCAGAGGACTTGGACCCTACGTCAAGAAAGCAACCAGGAGGGCACGAGGTAGGGGGCGCGCCTACCCCCCTGGGCGCGCCCTCCACCCTCGTGGGGCCCATGTTGCTCCACCGACGTACTTCTTCCTCCTATATATACCTCATTCCCCAAACTACCGTGAATCTGGATCCAAAACCTAATTCCACCGCCGCAACCTTCTGTACCTGAGAGATCCCATCTTGGGGCCTTTTCCGGAGCTCCGCCGGAGGGGGCATTGATCACGGAGGGCTTCTACATCAACACCATAGCCTCTCTGATGATGTGTGAGTTGTTTAACTCAGACCTTCGGGTCCATAGTTATTACCTATATGGCTTCTTCTCTCTCTTTGCATCTCAATACAAAGTTCTCCACGATTCTCGTCGAGATCTATTTGATGTAATCTTCTTTTGCGGTGTGTTTATTGAGACCGATGAATTGTGGGTTTATGATCAAGTTTATCTATGAACAATATTTGAATCTTCTCTGAATTCTTTTATGTATGATTGGTTATCTTTGCAAGTCTCTTCAAATTATCAGTTTGGTTTGGCCTACTAGATTGATCTTTCTTGCAATGGGAGAAGTGCTTAACTTTGGGTTCAATCTTGCGGTGTCCTTTCCCAGGGACACTAGGGGCAGCAAGGCACGTATTATATTGTTGCCATCGAGGATAACAAGATGGGGTTTATATCATATTGCATGAGTTTATCCCTCTACATCATGTCATCTTACTTAAAGCGTTACTCTGTTCTTTTGAACTTAATACTCTAGATGCATCTTTGGATAGCGGTCGATGTGTGGAGTAGTAGTAGTAGATGCAGTGAGTCGGTCTACTTGTCGCGGACGTGATGCCTATATACATGATCATACCTAGATATTCTCATTACTATGCTCAATTCTGTTAATTGCTCAACAGTAATTTGTTTACCCACCGTAATACTTATGCTCTCGAGAGAAGCCACTAGTGAAACCTATGGCCCCGGGGTCTATTTTCCATCATATTTAATCTCCCGCAACAAGCTATTTCTGGCACCGTTTTTATTTTTCTTTCTTTACGTTGCATCTTTATCATAAAAATACCAAAAATATTATCTTATCATATCTATCAGATCTCACTCTCGTAAGTGAACGTGTAGGGATTGACAACGCCTTATCGCGTTGGTTGCGAGGATTTATTTGTTTGTGTAGGTGCGAGGGACTCGCGCATAGCCTCCTACTGGATTGATACCTTGGTTCTCAAAAACTGAGGGAAAGACTTACGCTACTTTGTTGCATCACCCTTTCCTCTTCAAGGGAAAACCAACGCAGTGCTCAAGTGCTAGCAAGAAGGATTTCTGGCGCCGTTGCTGGGGAGGTCTACGCAAAAGTCAACATACCAAGTACCCATCACAAATCCTTATCTCCCGCATTACATTATTTGCCATTTGCCTCTCGTTTTCCTCTCCCCCACTTCACCCTTGCCGTTTTATTCCCCCTCTCTTTTCCGTTCGCCTCTTTTTCGCTTACTTTTTGTTTGTTCGTGTGTTGGATTGCTTGCTTGTCACAATGAAATCAATGATGCTTTGTTGAATCTTGTCATGAAAGATCAATTCGCCGGCCTTCCTAGTGAAGATGTCGCTACTCATCTAAATAGCTTCGTTGATTTGTGTGGTATGCAAAAGAAGAAAGATGTTGACAATGATATTGTTAAATTGAAGCTATTTCCCTTTTCGCTTAGAGATCGTGCTAAAGCTTGGTTTTCGTCTTTGCCTAAAAATAGTATTGATTCTTGGAATAAGTGCAAAGATGCTTTTATCTCTAAGTATTTTCCTCCCGCCAAGATTATCTCTCTTAGAAACGATATTATGAATTTTAAGCAACTTGATCATGAACATGTTGCACAAGCTTGGGAGAGAATGAAATTAATGATACGTACTACACATGGTTTGAATTTGTGGATGATTATACAATTTTTTTATGCCGGATTGAATTTTGCTTCTAGAAATCTTTTAGATTCGGCCGCGGGAGGTACTTTTATGGAAATCACTTTAGGAGAAGCTACTAAACTCCTAGATAATATTATGGTTAATTATTCTCAATGGCACCTTGAAAGATCTACTAATAATAAAAAGTGCATGCGATAGAATAAATTAATGTTTTGAGTGGAAAGATGGATGAACTTATGAAATTATTTGCTAGTAAAAATGTTTCTTCTGATCCTAATGATATGCCCTTGTCCACTTTGATTGAGAATAATAATGAATCTTTCGATGTGAATTTCGTTGGTAGGAATAATTATGGTAACAACGCGTATAGAGGAAACTTTAATCCTAGGCCTTATCCTAGTAATTCATCTAATAATTATGGTAATTCCTACAACAATTCTTATGGAAATTTTAATAAGATGCCCTCTGAATTTGAGACTAGTGTTAAAGAATTTATGAATTCGCAAAAGAATTTCAATGCTTTGCTTGAAGAGAAATTGCTTAAAGTTGATGAATTGGCTAGGAACGTTGATAGAATTTCTCTTGATGTTGATTCTTTAAAACTTAGATCTATTCCTCCTAAGCATGATATCAATGAGTCTCTCAAATCCATGAGAATTTCCATTGATGAGTGCAAAGAAAGAACCACTAGGATGCGTGCTAAGAAAGATTGTTTTATGAAAGTGTGTTCTTCAAATTTCTATGAAAATAAAGATGAAGATCTAAAAGTTATTGATGTGTCCCCTATTAAATCTTTGTTTTGCAATATGAATCTTGATAATGATGGTACTGAATATGATCCACCTTTACCTAGAAGGCGTTCCAAAAATTCGGAGTTTTTAGATCTTGATGCTAAAATTGATAAAAGTGGGATTGAAGAGAACAAAACTCTAGATGTTAATGAACCCACTATTTTGGATTTCAAGGAATTTAATTATGATAATTGCTCTTTGATAGATTGTATTTCCTTGTTGCAATCCGTGCTAAATTCTCCTCATGCTTATAGTCAAAATAAAGCTTTTACCAAACATATCGTTGATGCCTTGATGCAATCTTATGAAGAAAAGCTTGAGTTGGAAGTTTCTATCCCTATAAAAATTTATGATGAGTGCGAACCTACTATTAAAATTAAGATTAAAGATCATGAATGCTATGCTTTGTGTGATTTGGGTGCTAGTGTTTCCACGATTCCAAGAACTTTGTGCGATTTGCTAGGTTTCCGTGATTTTGATGATTGCTCTTTAAACTTGCACCTTGCGGATTCCACTATTATGAAACATATGGGAAGAATTAATGATGTTCTTATTGTTGCAAATAGGAACTACGTGCCCGTAGATTTTATTGTTCTTGATATAGATTGAAATCCTTCATGCCCTATTATTCTTGGTAGACCTTTCCTTAGAACGATTGGTGCAATTACTGATATGAAGGAAGGGGATATTAGATTCCAATTTCCATTAAAGAAAGGCATGGAACAATTCCCTAGGAAGAAAATAAAATTACCATATGAATATATCATCAGAGCCACTTATGGATTGCCTACCAAAGATGGCAATACCTAGACCTATCCTTGCTTTTATGCCTAGCTAGGGGCGTTAAACGATAGCGCTTGTTGGGAGGCAACCCAATTTTATTTTTAGTTTTTTGCTTTTTGCTTCTGTTTAGGAATAAATATTTGATCTAGCCTCTAGTTAGATGTGTTTTTATGTTTTAATTAATGTTTGTGCCAAGTTAAACCTATAGGATCTTCTTGGATGATAGTTATTTGATCATGCAGAAAATTCCAGAAACTTTCTGTTCATGAAAATAATTTTTAAAATTCACCAGAACGTGATAAAATGTTGATACCAGTTGCTGATGATCAATAGAAAAATTGTATAGGTCTTCCTATTTTGGCTGATGTTTTGGAGTTCCAGAAGTTTGCGTTAGTTACAGATTACTACAGACTGTTCTGTTTTTGACAGATTCTGTTTTTCGTGTGTTGTTTGCTTATTTTGATGAATCTATGGCTAGTAAAAGAGTTTATAAACCATAGAGAAGTTGGAATAAAGTAGGTTTAACACCAATATAAATAAAGAATGAGTTCATTGCAGTACCTTGAAGTGGTCTTTTGTTTTCTTTCGCTAACGGAGCTCAAGAGATTTTCTATTAAGTTTTGTGTTGTGAAGTTTTCAAGTTTTGGGTAAAAGATTTGGTGGATTATGTAACAAGGAGTGGCAAGAGCCTAAGCTTGGGGATGCCCATGGCACCGCCAAGATAATCTAAGGACACCTAAAAGCCAAAGCTTGGGGATGCCCCGAAAGGCATCCCCTCTTTCGTCTACTTCCATCGGCAACTTTACTTGGAGCTATATTTTTATTCACCACATGATATGTGTTTTGCTTGGAGCGTCTTGTCTGATTTGATTCTTTGCTTTTTAGTTTACCACAATCATCCTTGTTGTACAGACCTTTTGAGAGAGACACACATGATTCGGAAATTATTAGAATACTCTATGTGCTTCACTTATATCTTTTGAGTTATATAGTTTTTGCTCAAGTACTTCACTTATATCTTTTAGAGCACGGTGGTGGATTTGTTTTATAGAAACTTTTGGTCTCTCATGATTCACTTAGATTATTTTGAGAGTCTTAAATAGCATGGTAATTTGCTTAAATAATTCCAATATGCTAGGTATTCAAGAATAGTAAAAACTTTCTTATGAGTGTGTTGAATACTAAGAGAAGTTTGATGCTTGATGATTCTTTATAGACATGGAGGTAGTGATATTAAAGTTGTGCTAGTTGAGTAGTTGTGAATTTGAGAAATACTTGTGTTGAAGTTTGCAAGTCCCGTAGCATGCACGTATGGTAAACATTATGTAACAAATTTGAAACATGAGGTGTTCTTTGATTGTCCTCCTTATGAGTGGCGGTCGGGGAATGACGATGGTCTTTTCCTACCAATCTATCCCCTAGGAGCATGCGGCGTATTGCTTGGTTTTTGATGACTTGTAGATTTTTGCAATAAGTATGTGAGTTCTTTATGACTAATGTTGAGTCCATGGATTATACGCACTCTCACCTTTCCATCATTGCTAGCCTCTTCGGTACCGTGCATTGCCCTTTCTCACATTGAGAGTTGGAGCAAAATTTGCCGGTGCATCCAAACCCTGTGATATGATGCGCTCTTTCACACATAAACCTCCTTATATCTTCCTCAAAACAGCCACCATACCTACCTATTATGGCATTCCCATAGCCATTCCGAGATATATTGCCATGCAACTTTCCACCATCCCGTTTATCATGACACGTTCATCATTGTCATATTGCTTTGCATGATCATCTAGTTGACATAGTATTTGTGGCAAAGCCATCGTTCATAATTCTTTCATACATGTCACTCTTGGTTCATTGCACATCCCGGTACACCGCTGGAGGCATTCATATAGAGTCATACTTTGTTCTAGTATCGAGTTGTAATCATTGAGTTGTAAATAAATAGAAGTGTGATGATCATCATTTTTCTAGAGCATTGTCCCAAGTGAGGAATAAAACAAGAGAAAGGCCAAAAAAAGAGAAGGCCCAAAAAAATGAGAGAAAAAGAGAGAAGGGACAATGTTACTATCCTTTTACCACACTTGTGCTTCAAAATAGCACCATAATTTTCATGATAGTGAGTCTCTCGTTTTGTCACTTACATATACTAGTGGGAATCTTTCATTATAGAACTTGGCTTGTATATTCCAACCATGGGCCTCCTCAAGTGCCCTAGGTCTTCGTGAGCAATCAAGTTGGATGCACACCCACTTAGTTTCTTTTGTTGAGCTTTCGTATATTTATAGCTCTAGTGCATCCGTTGCATGGCAATCCCTACTCCTTGCATTAACATCAATCGATGGGCATCTTCATAGCTCATTGATTAGCCTCGTTGATGTGAGACTTTCTCCTTTTTTGTCTTATCCACATAAACCCCATCATCATTAAATTCTATTCCACCCACGATTGCTATATCCATGGCTCACGCTCATGTATTGCGTGAAGGTTTATAAAGTTTGAGATTACTAAAGTATGAAACAATTGCTTGGCTTGTCATCGGGTTGTGCATGACGAGAGCATTCTTGTGTGACGAAAATGGAGCATGACCAAACTATATGATTTTGTAGGGATGAACTTTCTTTGGCCATGGTATTTTGAGAGGACATAATTGCTTAGTTAGTATGCTTGAAGTTTTATTATTTTTATGTCAATATTGAAATTTTATCTTGAATCTTTCGGATCTGAATATTCATACCACAATTAAGAAGAATTACGTTGAAATTATGCCAAATAGCATTCCACATCAAAAATTCTGTTTTTACCATTTACCTACTCGAGGACGAGCAGGAATTAAGCTTGGGGATGCTTGATACTTCTCCAACGTATCAATAATTTTTGATTGCTCCATGCTATATTATCTTCTGTTTTGGACATTATTGGGCTTTATTATTCACTTTTATACTCCCTCCGTTCCTAAATATAGGGTGTATAGTTTTTGGCACGGAAATTAAAGAACACACGTGGAGGGTAAATTTCACAAGTTTTGGGCGAGATTACACCTGACTAATTGACATGAGAAAATAGAGGACCTTGCCTAATATAAGGAAATGTAATCAAATCCCTAAAAAATTATCCAAACAAGTGATGCAACGCAATACACATTATATTTTGGATTTTCTCAAAAATCTATACACCTTATATCAAGGAACGGAGGGAGTATTATTTTTGGGACTAACCTATTAACCGGAGGCCCAGCCCAAAATTGCTGTTTTTGCCTATTTTAGAGTTTCGCAGAGAAAGAATATCAAACGAAGTCCAAACGGAATGAAACCTTCGGGAACGTGATTTTCGGAACGAACATGATCCAGGAGACTTGGACCCTAAGTCAAGGAAGATTCCAGGAAGCCATGAGGTAGGGGGCGCGCCTACCCCCCCTGGCGCGCCCTCCACCCTCGTGGGCCCCATGTTGCTCCACCGACGTACTCCTTCCTCCTATATATACGTCGCATTCCCAAACGATCGACACGGAGCCAAAACCTAATTCCACCGCCGCAACCTTCTCACCCACGAGATCCCATCTTGGGGCCTGTTCGAGTTCACGGAAGGGGCATCGATCACGGAGGGCTTCTACATCAACACCATAGCCTCTCCGATGAAGTGTGAGTAATTTACCTCAGACCTTCGGGTCCATAGTTATTAGCTAGATGGCTTCTTCTCTCTTTTTGGATCTCAATACAATGTTCTCCCCCTCTCTCATGGAGATCTATTTGATGTAATCTTCTTTTGTGGTGTGTTTTTTGAGACCGGTGGATTGTGGGTTTATGATCAAGATTAGCTATGAACAATATTTGAATCTTCTCTGAATTATTTGATGTATGATTGGTTATCTTTGCAAGTCTCTTCGAATTATCAGTTTGGTTTGGCCTACTAGATTGATCTTTCTTGCAATGGGAGAAGTGCTTAGCTTTGGGTTCAATCTTGCGGTGTCCTTTCCCAGTGACAGTAGGGGCAGCTAGGCACGTATTGTATTTGAAAGATCGTGGATGTCGCCTAGAGGGGGGGGGGTGAATAGGCTCCTTAAAATAATTACGGTTTAGGCTTGAAAAAATGCGGAATAAACCTAGCGGTTAATTTGTCAAGCACAAAACCTACAACAACTAGGATTACCTATGTGCACCAACAACTTATGCTAAACAAGATAAACTACTAGGTGATAGCATGATATATGACAAGAAACAATATGGCTATCACAGAGTAAAGTGCATAAGTAAAGGGCTCGGGTAAGAGATAACCGAGGCACGCGGAGACGACGATGTATCCCGAAGTTCACACCCTTGCGGATGCTAATCTTCGTTTGGAGGCGGTGTGGAGGCACAATGCTCCCCAAGAAGCCGCTAGGGCCGCCGTAATCTCCTCACGCCCTCGCACAATGCAAGATGTCGTGATTCCACTAAGGGACCCTTGAGGGCGGTCGCCAAACCCGTACAAATGGCAACCCTTGGGGCAGTCACCAAACCCGTACACTTTGGCAACCCTTGGGGCGGTCACGGTACCCGTCAAATTGCTCGGGAGATCTCCACAACCTAATTGGAGACCCGACGCTTGCCCGGAGCTTTACACCACAATGATTGAGCTCGAACACCACCAACTGCCTAGGGTGCCTAAGCACCCAAGAGGAACAAGCTCAAGGGCACCAAGCACCCAAGAGTAATAAGCTTCTCAACTTGTAACTTCCACGTATCACGGTGGAGAACTCAAACCGATGCACCAAATGCAATGGCAAGGGCACACGGAGTGCCCAAGTCCTTCTCTCTCAAATCCCACCAAGCAACTAATGCTAGGGAAGAAAATGAGAGGAAGAACAAGAAGGAGAACACCAAGAACTCCAAGATCTAGATCCAAGGGGTTCCCCTCACATAGAGGAGAAAGTGATTGGTGGAAATGTGGATCTAGATCTCCTCTCTCTTTTCCCTCAAAACTAGCAAGAATCCATGGAGGGATTGAGAGTTAGCAAGCTCGAAAAAGGTCAACAATGGGGGAAGAACACGAGCTCAAAGGATAAGGTTCAATGGGGAAGAAGACCCTTTATAGGTGGGAAAAATCCAACCGTTATGCTCACAGCCGCGCGAAGCGGTAGTACCGCTCGACATCACGGTACTACTGCTAGGGGTAGCGGTACTACTGCTTGCGAGCGATACTAAAAAATTACATCCGTGCCTACCACCGCTGGACTTTTGACGAGTTTTTGGTCCCAAGCTGAAGTAGCCACGGAAGTAGCCGCGGTAGTACTGCTCCAAGTGGTAGTACCGCTCCCAAGAGCGGTAGTACCGCTCCCAAGGGCGGTAGTAAAAAATTACTTCCGCTCCTACCCGCGGTAGTAGTACCGCAGCCTTTTCAGAACACCAAAACTACCATAACTTCTGCATTCGGACTCCGAATTAAACGAAACCAAGTTTGTTGGAAAGCTAGAGACAAGGGCTAACACAATCTTGAGAGAAATACCAATAATAAGCAAATGAGAAAAGGCCCAAAAGAAAATGGTGAGAACCCTTCCTCGGAAAAGACCGGTAAAGCCTCCAACAACCGAAAACATCATAGAAGACGATGCAAACTCCGTTTTGATGAACTCAAGCTTGTCATAAAGATGACCATAAGCTCTAAGACTCACAAAGAGAACCAAACAAGAACCAAAAAACATGATGCAAGGATGCAATGGTTTGAGCTCTCGACGAGCGATACGATCAAGCTACTCACTTGAGAGCCCCCTTGATAGTAATGGCTATCGATCCTATAACCCGGTCTCCCAACTACCACCATGAGACTGGTAAAATAGAAAACCTATCAAGGGTAAACCTTTGCCTTGCACATGATCCACTTGAGCTAGATGATGACGATCTTGTCCTCCTCAAGATGGACCACCTTTCTTGATAGCGTTGGGTCGATGGAGACTAGATGATTGCTCCCCCATACTCCACTATGGGTGAGCCACTCTTGACATATCTTCACAAGTCCATTGACACCACAATGGATGGCAAGCTTCAAGCACTTGATCTCTTCGTGATGCTCCACTTGAACTTGCACACGGCAATCTTGATGACGATCACCACTTGATGTCATCCTTTCCCTGGGTTGTATGATATCTTCCTCTTGACGCAAGCCCATGGACACGTACCTAACCCCACATAGACTCTCACATATACCATGGGTTAGTACACAAAGTGCAATGGATAATTCTTACCATACCATGGGATCACTTGATCCCTCTCGGTACATCTTCTACGCTTTGTGAGTTGATCAACTTGATTCACTCTTGACTTAGTCTTGATCAACCTTGAATCTTTCCAACTCTCTTCGTTTGGATGATGTCTTAAAGGTAAACATGAATGATCACACAATCTTCTTCTTCAAGACATGCTTGCAATAAGCTCAACACTCACATGACCAATCTTTGGATAATTCCTTAATAGCACCTTGGTCAACACATAAACTCCTTGGAACCAACACATTGACTTCAAGAAATGCCTATGGACAAATCCTTCAAATATAACTCAATGCAACCATTAGTCCATAGAGAATGTCATCAATTACCAAAACCACACATGGGGGCACCGCATGTCCTTTCAATCTCCCCATTTTGGTAATTGATGACAATCACTTTCAAGAGAGTTTATATAAGGAATTATGCATCACCATGCAATGCAACAACCAATAATGCATGCGTATGAGATGCAAATGCTTAGGAACAAAACCAAAGCAAGGAGAAAACTCTGAAGACTTCTCCACAAAACTCTCTGAAACTTCTCCCCCATTGGCATCGATTGGCAAAATGGGCGAAAAGCTAAGAAGACTAATATAAAAGGTGTTCCTCCAAAAGTTGTGTATTTCTCAACAAGAGAGTGGAATGCCATACACATATCCAAAGGTAATACTTGGGGGAAGACCAACTATATTGAGGCATCAAGATTGCAAAAGAATGATATGCCACAAAGACATAACAAAGAGAGAAACAAGCAATCAAGCAATCAAAAGATACCAATTGAAGCAAGCTATCAAAAGATATCAAATGAACCAACTAGACCAAAGATCCTACGAGCCACATGAAAAAGATATTATGATATGAGCAGAGGATTGTTCTAAAGAAACTAGTGAAGCTCCCCATGATTTGTGCACATCAAGAATTTTTGTATTTGGATACAAAGTGCACAAAATAGGATCATATCTCCCCCAACGTTAACAGAAACTAACAACAAGTGCAAGAGAGCATATAGGAAACTAAGCCTAGCGCTTGCAACAAGCACATGGTTGAGCAACATTGTAAAAGAGGCAACTTAAGAATAGGGTCAACCAAAATGATGTGTGTGAGTCATGGCAAAGCACATGAGAAGACTAACATATGGATGAGCATAAGCATCAACATAGTCTCGAATGAATGAGATACACGATGCAAAGCCTTTCATTCTCACACACAACTAGCAAATGGGTTCACAAGCTTACTAATAAGAAAATAGAGAACCTATGCTTGTGACAACCCGTGGTGAAGATAGACGATGAGAGGCTCATCAAGGCGAGGGGTACCAATTAAGATGGCAAAAGCCTCGTAAAGATGAGCAAGAGGAAAATAATCTTCACCACACAAGAGTGCATCAAGATGCAACGATAGAGGACACACACTCAAGGCAAAAGCTTTCACGGAGCCACCCAAGAAATAACATAAGAAAGACAAGGTGGACGTGAAAGAAAGGATATCAACTAGAGATGTAATTTCTCTCAAGTGTATAAGGTTCTAGGTAGACAAACTCATGATGATATATATCTACAAAGAGGGATGTACACCCGAAATAGTTACAACATGAAGGAACAAGATATCCACAAGGAAGCCATAAATATACCAAAAAGATATTTGCTTGAAAGCATAGCACTTGGCTAGATATGGTCTTATTGTATATAAATGAATTCCTACCCATGAACATCAAAGACATCACAACTAGCAACATGAGATCATCGTTGAGATGCTTTGAGAAAGGAAACAAGTATCACAAGAAAGAATGAAATACATGCCATGATACAACCTACACAAGGTTGATGCAAGTAATGTGTGCATGTAGTAGATGATGATACTTATTACCGAGATACCATTGGAAGGATGTAGTAGATACCAATTGAAGGTAGATAGTAGTTCATTGATCATCCTAGCTTGACTCCAATATGCACATGGTGACAACACCTTCCTTGTGAGTGAGCCGAGCATCCAATGCATCTCCAAATGTTCCTATAAGAACAACACAAACTAAACGGTACCCAAACTCATCGGGACCAAATAGTTAGAAACACCAATACATAGGACAAACTCCACATAAATATGTGCATATAGATATGAAAATGAATATCATGCACATCTCATCCAAATTGAGACTAGGTGGAGTTTCTCCCATATATTGAGTCAAAGAAAGAAAGCATGCCAAATAAAATACATGAAGAAAACATGCATGCTCAAGACTTCAAAACCCAAAACCAAAAGACAAAGAAATGCCAAGTGAAAAGGATACCAAATGAATAAAAATCACTTGGAGGATATCCATAAAAGATACATCAAGGAATG
The DNA here is from genome assembly GCA_021605145.1 of Aegilops bicornis. NCBI lineage: Eukaryota > Viridiplantae > Streptophyta > Magnoliopsida > Poales > Poaceae > Aegilops > Aegilops bicornis. The sequence goes on from CM038674.1 coordinate 486,479,118, forward strand.
AGATATCCATTGATACACTCAAAATAAAAGATATCAAACTCCCAAAAGAGAGGATGGTTCCAAACAAACCAAGCTCTCTACAAAGTTTCACGATAGCACAAAGTACCAAAACGAAAACGGCTTGCCTTCCACCAACACACACTTGATAAGGATTGCAAGAAGAGTGTTCTATAGAGAATAGGATAGCTCCCACAAGACTAGTGAATTATAGAGAATTTGCATTTGAATACAAAATGCACAAGGTGGGATCACCACTTTCACTATATCTAGAAAACACTAGACAAGGACGAGAAAAAAAACAAGATCCACAAGTGGTAGGGAAGACAACGGGAGTTGACACAAACCTTGGCAAGAGAAAAGGCAAATAAAAATAAAAGCCAATGTAAAGATGATCAATAAATTCTACCACACATAAGTGAGTACCAATTTTCAAAAGACAAGAAGTATTTGGAAATAATTCCCGGTGGTAGATAGCAAGGATATCCGACATCATCTTCACACCAAACACAAGCAAATTGCAACTTGTAGAGCTATCATGCCACCTAGGAACAAGATAATTTACAATATCAATTCTAGGTGACAATATCTCAAATGTACACATTTTATAGGCTAGTAATACACACATAGCATATTACTCCCCCATAATGTGATACCAATTAAAGATATACAAGAGGCAATTAAAAGGATCCAACAAGAGATAATTAATCGAAAATTTAGAATTTGAATTTCTCATGAGAGATATACCACCTAGAGACTAGATAATCTTGAAATATCAATACTAGATGGTATTACTCATGTACACACATTTATAGGATTGTGAGGTGCACAAAGCACATCACTCCCCATAATGGGATATTCCATTAATCTCTCACAAGAGCCAACTAAGAAATAAACAAGATGCAAAAAGGCTCAACACACAACACACATGTACATGATGTGCAAACCAACATGCACATACTTGATTTCTCAAGATAAGCAATTTGGAAGCACAACATATACAAGCACATGCAAGATACAAAACCACAACATGCTAAGGGACAAGTAACTTTTAATGTAAGCAATTTAAGCACGAGTTACCGCAAGGAGGAACATTGGATATATGTTAGAAAGATAATCCGAATGACTTGGCTTGACACAATATGAATGATGAGGACCCTTAAATCTTCATAATGTAGCCAAGTCTCCAATGACCTCCAACAACACCTATTGATCAAGTTTGAGCTAGTTGGTCCCCAACCAAGTTGGGTCCTAAGAGGTTAGTCACAATAGGCTTGGCCACCCAAATGGTTCTTTTCTTGACACCACTTTGAGTACCAACAAACTTGGCAAACACATTGCCAACCTTATCCTTCCCAAGAGAATAGACATCATCAATAATAATTGGGTTGGATAAGTTACCACTAGTGCATGAAGAAGCGAGGTGACATTTCTCACGACATATGTAGCAACGTCTACTCTTCACTTTATTCTCACTTGATTTCTCAACTTGAGAAGCATTAGGTTGAGTCTTCTTGGGAAGAGGCCTTTCTTCAACTTGAGGTTGAGCATGAGAATGCACTTGTAGCCGCTTACCTTGTTGCTTGTCACTAACGGCCTTCTTCTTCAATGGGCAAGATCTAACATGATGCCCTTCAATTTTGCACTTGAAGAAAATAATCTTGGCCGAATTCTTGACGTGTTCTTGGCCCTTCTTCTTGTTCATCTTGGACTTCTTCTTCTTGTTGGAGTTGAATCCAAGTCCACTTTTGTCATTGGGGGATTTTTGCACACTCAAGATATTGTTGAGTGTGGATTTCCTTCATGACACTTTTCCATGTCTTTCTTCAAGGAAGTGACTTGGGCCTTGAGTTCTTTGATTTCCTCTAAATGGTTAGTCTCAACACAAGTACTAGAGGAAGTATAAGCTTCATCATTGGAGCAACAAGGCAAGGAAAGCAATTCATCACAAGATGTACCAATGTTATGCATAGACAATTACGAGGACTAGCACAAGGCAATATAGCATTTTGACTAAAAGTAGTGCTAATGTCCACATGAGTCTCACTCGATGTTACCTTAGCAATCATAGCCTCGTGAGCTAACTTTAGCACATTATGGGATACTAGGAGATCATCATGAGAGCTTGTGAGCTTTACATGATTTTCAACCAACATCCCATAATAGCTAGATAACAACTCAAGTTGAGCCCTTAGCTCAACATTCTCCTTCAATATGGATGCTTCACGGAGATAGAGTTAGTAGCACAAGCATCATCATTAGCAACAAGAGGAGAAGACAACTTGGCAAGCTCTTTTGAATATGACGCTTTAAGTTGAGCATGAGACTCGGTGAGTTTGATGAGCTCACCCTTAATGACCCTTGAGCCATTTTCGAGGTGCTCAAAGTCCTCAAGGAGTTTAGCATGCGCCACTTCAAGCTCCTCATTTTTAGTTTCAAAATCATTGGCCACCTCAAGAGCTCTATCACGAGATTCCCTCGCTCTAGATAATTCTAGAGCAAAAGTCTCCTCAAGAGATTCCTTGGTGGTTTGTTCAAGTTCAAGAGCTTGAGAGAGGTCTGCAATCTCATTAAGCGTAATCACGCTCATGACCTTCCATTTGATCAATGGTGACCTCATGCTCCTCAAGACGAGATTCTAACTCATCAATATATTTCTTGCCCTCAATAGCAATAGACATGATTTCCATGAAGTTGGAACGAGCAATTTTATTCTTAAGAAGAGCTTTAAAAATCATTTCCCCCTTAATTTTTAAGGAGGCAACATTATCATTATCTTCATCATAATAAAAATCATCATCATTCTTGCCATCATCAATATCATCACAAGATATATTGGGATTCAAAGTGGGAGATACCTTTGAAGCCTTGGCCATAAGGCAAAATGCAATAGATGATGGTGTAGGATCCCTTGAAACACCATTCAAGACCACATCTTGTTCCATGGAGTGTCGGGTTTCCTCTACATTGTTAGCACAACAACTCGAGGAAAAACATGCATTTTTATTATGGCAACAAGATATAGCAAGCATATCATCATGAGATTTAGTCAAGCAATTTCTACATGATATGCAAGGACTATCAACACAAGCATGTGAAGCATGTAAGGTGCTCGAAGTGTTAAAGTCCAAAGAGAGACCATTGCAATAAGATAATGATGAAGGATCACCAAGAACAAGCACACTATCATCATTGCAATGACCACCACTACTCACCCCAGTATTACCTTGTGGCAATCCACATGTAGGTGAAGTAGAAGAAGTTGAGAAGGCAACACGGCCGGAGGTGGAGGGAGAACAATCATCCCCACAAATCTTGGACACACCATATTTATCTTGAAGCTTTGTCCATAACTCATGAGCATCCCGAACGGCATGAGTTGAAATATAACTACATTGCTCAAAGCATCGAAAAGCACATTAGAAGCTTGAGCATTGAGATAAGAGTTTTCTCATCCTCTAAAGATAATCTTTGGGGATCCTTTGGAGGAGAAAACCCATATCTACAATTCGCTCTAGATTTGGGTCCATGACCCTAAAGAGATTAAGCATGCAAATTACCCAAACATCAAAATTTGTGCCATCGAAACTAAGAGTGTCAGAGAATCCTAATCCCCTAGTAGACATCTTTACTCTCTAGGCGGTTAAGCCTAACAAAGAGAGACGAGTCTCTGATACCAATTGAGAGATCGTGGATGTCGCCTAGAGGGGGGGTGAATAGGCGCCTTAAAATAATTACGGTTTAGGCTTGAAAAAATGCGGAATAAACCTAGCGCTTAATTTGTCAAGCACAAAACCTACAACAACTAGGATTACCTATGTGCACCAACAACTTATGCTAAACAAGATAAACTACTAGGTGATAGCATGATATATGACAAGAAACAATATGGCTATCACAGAGTAAAGTGCATAAGTAAATGGCTCGGGTAAGAGATAACTGAGGCACGCGGAGACGACGATGTATCCCGAAGTTCACACCCTTGCGGATGCTAATCTCCGTTTGGAGCGGTGTGGAGGCACAATGCTCCCCAAGAAGCCACTAGGGCCACCATAATCTCCTCACGCCCTCGCACAATGCAAGATGCCGTGATTCCACTAAGGGACCCTTGAGGGCGGTCACCGAACCCGTACAAATGGCAACCCTTGGGGGCGGTCACCGAACCCGTACACTTTGGCAACCCTTGGGGTGGTCACGGTGCCATCAAATTGCTCGGGGCGATCTCCACAACCTAATTGGAGACCCCGACGCTTGCCCGGAGCTTTACACCACAATGATTGAGCTCCGAACACCACCAACCGTCTAGGGTGCCTAAGCACCCAAGAGGAACAAGCTCAAGGGCACCAAGCACCCAAGAGTAATAAGCTTCTCAACTTGTAACTTCCACGTATCACGGTGGAGAACTCAAACCGATGCACCAAATGCAATGGCAAGGGCACACGGAGTGCCCAAGTCCTTCTCTCTCAAATCCCACCAAGCAACTAATGCTAGGGAAGAAAATGAGAGGAAGAACAAGAAGGAGAACACCAAGAACTCCAAGATCTAGATCCAAGGGTGCCCCTCACATAGAGGAGAAAGTGATTGGTGGAAATGTGGATCTAGATCTCCTCTCTCTTTTCCCTCAAAACTAGCAAGAATCCATGGAGGGATTGAGAGTTAGCAAGCTCGAAGAAGGTCAACAATGGGGGAAGAACACGAGCTCAAAGGATAAGGTTCAATGGGGAAGAAGACCCCCTTTTATAGGTGGGAAAAAATCCAACCGTTATGCTCACAGCCCGCACCGAGCGGTAGTACCTCTCGACATCATGGTACTACTGCTAGGGGTAGCGGTACTACTGCTTGCGAGCGGTACTAAAAAATTACATCCGTGCCTACCACCGCTGGACTTGTGACGAGTTTTTGGTCCCGAGCGGAAGTAGCCATGGAAGTAGCCATGTAGTACTGCTCCAGCGGTAGTACCGCTCCCAAGAGCGGTAGTACCGCTCCCAAGGGCGATAGTAAAAATTACTTGCTCCTACCATGGTAGTACCGCTGCAGCCTTTTCAGAACACCAAAACTACCATAACTTCTGCATTCGGACTCCGAATTCAACGAAACCAAGTTTGTTGGAAAGCTAGAGACAAGGGCTAACACAATCTTGAGGGAAATACCAATAAGCAAATGAGAAAAGGCCCAAAATAAAATGGTGAGAACCCTTCCTCGGAAAAGACCGGTAAAGCCTCCAACAATCGAAAACATCATAGAAGACGCATGCAAACTCCGTTTTCGATGAACTCAAGCTTGTCATAAAGATGACCATAATCTCTAAGACTCACAAAGAGAACCAAACAAGAACCAAGAAACATGATGCAAGGATGCAATGGTTTCAGCTCTCGACGAACGATACGATCAAGCTACTCACTTGAGAGCCCCCCTTGATAGTACGGCTATCGATCCTATAACCCGGTCTCCCAACTACCACCATGAGACTGGTAAAATAGAAAACCTATCAAGGGCAAACCTTTGCCTTGCACATGATCCACTTGAGCTAGATGATGACGATCTTGTCCTCCTCAAGATGGACCACCTTTCTTGATAGCGTTGGGTCGATGGAGACTAGATGATTGCTCCCCCATACTCCACTATGGGTGAGCCACTCTTGACACATCTTCACAAGTCCATTGACACCACAATGGATGGCAAGCTTCAAGCACTTGATCTCTTCGTGATGCTCCACTTGAACTTGCACACGGCAATCTTGATGACGATCACCACTTGATGGCATCCTTTCCTGGGTTGTATGATATCTTCCTCTTGGCGCAAGCCCATGGACACGTACCTAACCCCACATAGACTCTCACATAGACCATGGGTTAGTACACAAAGTGCAATGGATAATTCTTACCATACCATGGGATCACTTGATCCCTCTCGGTACATCTTCTACGCTTTGTGAGTTGATCAACTTGATTCACTCTTGACTTAGTCTTGATCAACCTTGAATCTTTCCAACTCTCTTCGTTTGGATGATGTCTTGAAGGTAAACATGAATGATCACACAATCTTCTTCTTCAAGACATGCTTGCAATAAGCTCAACACTCACATGACCAATCTTTGGATAATTCCTTAATAGCACCTTGGTCAACACATAAACTCCTTGGAACCAACACATTGACTTCAAGAAATGCCTATGGACAAATCCTTCAAATATAACTCAATGCAACCATTAGTCCATAGAGAATGTCATCAATTACCAAAACCACACATGGGGGCACCGCATGTCCTTTCAGTATTGTTGCCATCAAGGATAACAAGATGGGTTTTTTATCATATTGCATGAATTTATCTGTCTACATCATGTCATCTTGCTTAAGGCGTTACTCTGTTCTTATGAACTTAATACTCTAGATGCATGTTTGATAGCGGTCGATGTGTGGAGTAATGGTAGTAGTTGCAGGCAGGAGTCGGTCTACTTGTCTCAGACGTGATGCCTATATACATGCTCAATTCTGTCAATTGCTAACAGTAATTTGTTCACCCACCGTAAAATACTTATGCTCTTGAGAGAAGCCACTAGTGAAACCTATGGCCCCCGGGTCTATCTTCCATCATTTTTATTTTACTTTGCATCTTTATCATAAAAATACCAAAAATATTATCTTATCATATCTATCAGATCTCACTCTCGTAAGTGACTGTGTAGGGATTGACAACCCCTTATCGCGTTGGTTGCGAGGATTTATTTGTTTGTGTAGGTGCGAGGGACTCGCGCGTAGCCTCCTACTGGATTGATACCTTGGTTCTCAAGAAGTGAGGGAAATACTTACGCTACTTTGTTGCATCACCCTTTCCTCTTCAAGGGAAAACCAACGCAGTGCTCAAGAGGTAGCACACAGCACCGTCTCCACCATAGAGCACCCAAACACGAGCAGTTAGTAAGGAAACTGCAGTGCCCAAAGCACGAGGACCACCACTCTGAATCCCAACTCAACACTTAAAGGGAAGAAGAATTGTTCTCAGGTCAGGTTCTGTAGCTATGGTTCATACTCCTTTGCTCTTGCATCACTGTATTTACTCATACCAACTATTTTCAAATTTGAAGGATTTAATTGAAACTCCAATGGCGCAACAGGTATGTTTTAGACCTGCTCTTTAACTGGTTTGCTGTTGTAACTTGCTCTATGTTGATTTCAGTTTCAATTGAATAAACAGTTATGTTCTCATGTCATGCACATTACAAGTGTTTTTTTGCTCTATAGTTTCCCACACTTATATTCTGTCTATTCTGCTTTGTCTTGAACAAATATTATTTGAACTATGTCTCTATCTTGATTTGGCAACAAAAACTAGAATGATATAGACCATAAAGTGACCATGGTACTTAGATATATGTTTGTTTCATGTTGTTATCCTGTCCACTTTACTACTGAACTGATTTACCAAAATGATTTCCATATACAACATGGTAAACGCTTGTTTCTCTTTTAGAATGCGGACAAAATATTGGAGAACAATATCCCATTATGCAATGGTAAAGGAAGTAATGCAGATAAGGTTCAATATAGTGAGACATCCCTGTTGGTCTCGAAGAAAGCTGATAAAAACTATCTTGACGATAGTGAGAGAACCCAAAAGTCTTGTCTTGATGTAGTGTTCGAGTTACTAGCCACTACTGCTGGCACAAGCTCTTCGAACTCGCTGCTTGAATCAGTTCGTCTTCTTGAGTCTCAACTTCAAGTTGAAAGACATCGATCGACAAATGTCATGACAGAAGTCAAGGACTGTGGAAGTCCCTGCAATTCAGATGCATACTTTCTGCAATAGCAAGCTACCGGAGGATTTAAGCGCCAAACAAGAGAAAGTTAATAAGCTTGCTAAGCATCTTGCCAGCATTATGGGTACCCGAATATTGTTTCTTGAGCTCTTACGAAGTGGTTTCAGTTCTGGACTTGTTTTGTCTTGGCGTTTATTTGCACTGATCGCCAACTTTGACAACCAGTGTATATGATATGCTGCTTTGTTCCCTATATTTGCACTCGTGGCGAACTTTGATGCCCAGTGGATGTAATATGTGTAATAGCCGTGATAGCCTAGCGTAAGTTGCTTGCTTATCTATTTCCTTGTTGTCTTGTTTATTTGTTTGCTTGTAGTCAGTGCAGTTCTTTTTCTGCGGTTTGGCCGCAATAACCTATTTTTTAAAACTAGGCCACAATAACCATGGGCTACATATTTACTATAGTTGCCATGGGCCTCCTACGGGCCGTAGAAACAATGGGCCTTGTAAGGGCCGTAGAAACAATGGGCCTTCTACGGGCCGTAGCATCAATGGGCCTTCTACGGGCCGTATGATCGATCGGCCAAACAAGGGCCAATAGCAGACCACATTATGGGTCATAAACGGGCTAGATTTGGAATCATCCGTTCATGGGCCAACAATAACAGGCCGTCGTTAATCGGCCATATTTGATGACGCTATGAAAACGGCCCAACGGATTAACGAGCCGCAAACGGGCCGATTGTAACCACGGGCTGAATTTGGCCCACAAGAAGAAAAAGCCAGTAACGGGCCGTAAGTAACCGAATGCTGGAAATAAGCCCAAGAATAAATGGGCCCTGAGAAGGCCGAAAGATAACACGGGTTGGAAACAACCCAATGGAATAATGTGCCGTTAATGTGTATGAAGCGATACTGTTCATTGCGGGCCAGATTCACCATGGGCCGTTAATGGGCCAAGAGTTACAAATGGCCTTGTATGGGCCGAAAGACATCATGGGACATACATGGGCCGGAAGTTACAATGGGCTGGAATTATATTGGACGGCCCAGATGAAGCTACTGGGCTTAATTCTGATAGGCCGTAACAGGCCGTGAGTTAGCGGGCCGTAAATGGGCTATATACGAACATGCTTTCCGTGGGCCGGCCCGTTACCTTTTGACCAAGTCAAACGGGCCGGCCTTTTCACCGGAATGGGCCTATGCTGGGCCGTGCCACGTGTCGACCTATCATAGGCGGCTCCTGTCCAATGAATGGATGACATCTGTCCCAACGGTGAGCCAACACGTGTTTCCTCCGGCCAATAACAATTTTACACGTGGAAAATCCTCATTGGTTCGGGCTGTTAACGGGTTATCGGATCCAAAACCGGACCCGATAGCTTAACGGCGACCCGTTACGGTGGATGCCACGTGTCGGTCACCCTTGACGAAAGCACTTCCATGATGCGCGATTTATCGTCATGGAAGTGGACACTTCCGTTATGATAATTTTGGTAATGTCATTGAACACTTCTACGATAACACATGTATGACTATCTTGATTTTGTCATAAAATTGTCATGGATGTACATGCATGACAGAAAACGTGACCTCCTGTGACAAACACGTATCATCACGGAAGTGTATCTTTTTTGTAGTGACCCCTCCAGTTTTGCATACCTGCTCTTCGGTGTTTGGCGTCATCTCTGTCCCAGCTGAGTGATGTCGAGGTACCAAGTGTTCCAGACACCATTTGTAGGTATCACATCCTTATCCTTCCGCCAGTCACCCCTATCGTTTCGGTGATAGCCATGTTTCTATCCCGAATCGTGCCTTTCGACTCGCGGCTCCGGCAACCCTTACTGATCTTGGTTATCAAGAAAAGGGAAATGCCAGCAAGCCTTGCTTTTCACCTCTATTCTACTCTGTCACCCATTCTTTGGACGTGTACATTTACCTTTTGTATGCTTTATGATGATGTGGTCGTGACCTCAGTATTCTGCTACATGATCACCAAGTCCGTCCTCCCCTCCATGTCCGTCCAGCTGCAACCGGTGTTAAGCCAGCGCTTGGTGTAGCCTGGTTTGCACCCTCTCCTTCCACATGAGGATTCACTTTCGTGCACACCTTCACAGCATGTTAGATCGCAATACCAGAGTTTCTGTGAGATTTGCGTGCTTAGGTATGCATGCATATGATTGTTGTGATATGTGTTGTTGCATGAATATAATATTATTTGTATGCCTTGTGTACTTTTGTTTTCGTCGTTTCTTTGGGCCCTCGGTGTTACATTATTTCCCCTTGTTAAAGTTACTCGTCAACCGACACCGGACCCGAAGAATCAGCAAGTAGTTCAAATATTTGGAAGCTCAGCTAAATATTATGGAATTCTCAGCCGACTGCATTGGAAATATCTGGTCTGAATGCAAATGATACTCTAGCTTGATTTTCAGCATCAAGTCTGCATCTGTGTGCAATTTTCAGAGCAGTAATAATGAAACCAGCCGGAAGACAGGCTGTGTGCATGACTAACAATATATATCGAGTCAAAGGTATGGTTCATATACAAGGTTGATTCTGCTATGAGTATGATTTTGAAGCATGCTATAACCCGGAAGCCATCCAAAATATGCCATTTACCCAACACTCAGCAAGAAGGATAGTCGAACAACCTTTTTCATATGAGTAATCGGCAGCAAAAATATTAAAGGATATATATGATATTCAATCCACCTATCATAGAAATAAGCTTCTAGTGCAAGCAATCCAATCTTCTTTCACAAGGTACTAGAGAAGCTTATGATGCAAGGCTCCTCAAATTTTTCTCGAGTATGATATATGGATGACTTCCAGCACAAGATACTCTACCTTCTTCAGTAAGCTACCGCAGAAAGCTTTCGGCCTAAGGTACCGAGTCTTCCCCAGTAAGTCACTAAGGGGGGAAGCTTCGGAAGTACGGTACCCAACTTTCTTTAGCAAGCTGTCTGACGAAAGCTTCGAGCACAATCTATTCAATCTTCCTCCGCGTGATGGCTTTCAGCACAAGCCTCCTCGGCATGGCATTGGCACAAGGTATTACACAGCAAGTTGACAACATATGGTAGTGCATCTCAAAAATCAGGTTCCCAACAGTTTTGTCAAGAACACAAGCCAATCTGGACACAAGTGTCTCCCTCAGGAATGCAATGCTCAGCTACACATGCTTTCATTGTGAACATACAACCAAGGTCTTGCAAGTCACTCGAACGATGATGTAAATAGAATCTGACAACCACACGAGTATTGTTAAAAGAAGGAAGCCAGATACACACCTCAGTGTGACAAAGGACTATGAAGATTGATGACAATAGTGAGCTATGTACAAGTACATGTGAACCTGGTATATGGTCCTGATGAGCCTATGTCTACTTTTCTGCAATGACGGCACCACGCCAGTGTTCTGAGCCGTTTTTGGCTGTCCGGGGTGGATGCCGACTTTATTTCTCTCTATTCAACAACTATCACGAGTTCAGAGCTACTTTTCGGCCGTCTCGTATAGCTGTTGAGTTTCTTTTTGTGGCAGTGGCCCTATGCTCTGAGCTGCTTTTCGTCCCTCTTAGGGAACTTCCACTTTCTTCTTATCAACACGGTCTCATGCTCTGAGCTGCTTTTCGGCCGTCTTGAGCCGTGGTTGAGTTATTTCAGTAATGTCCCAGATCTGAGTTGTAAAGACCGTTCTGGTGGCTACTGATTTATTTGCCGATTTCTTGCAAGGGTTCGGATGATCATTTCCGTACGGTTAAAACTTGAGAGACGATGAACCTGCAATTTAAACAATGCTACCATGTTAGGAGATGAGGATGAAAGTACGCCTGTCAGAATATTGCACCCGTCAGAACCTATGGTCACATGAAGAATTAGGAGTATATATATGGCCAAGCCCTCCACCATCAGTCAAGACTGCGGATACTATTGTTACAAGGCCATACCCCTTTATGTTGGTCACGACAGACCATAGTAAAATCTTTGGTATGGACTTGATACTCAAGATAGTGGGGCTTGCCAAGACAATTTAGGAATCCCTACCAGAAGTAAGATTTGCACCGGGAGAACAATTATGATTCACAGCACTGTTTTGAAACCGGAGGACATGCATCTCTTTGAGCGACCCGATGAAAGGAGTAAGAGATTGGGTGTCCACTGGGAAGACCTATTGACAACTCCATGGAATGTTGCCAGTGCTGGATTCAAGAATGACACATTGATGTCTACTACTCAACCTTCTTCTTGTAGACGTTGTTGGGCCTCCAAGTGCAGAGGTTTGTAGGACAGTAGTAAATTTCCCTCAAGTGGATGACCTAAGGTTTATCAATCCATGGGAAGCGTAGGATGAAGATGGTCTCTCTCAAACAACCCTGCAACCAAATAACAAAGAGTCTCTTGTGTCCCCAACACACCCAATACAATAGTAAATTGTATAGGCGCACTAGTTCGGCGAAGAGATGGTGATACAACTGCAATATGGATGGTAGATATAGGTTTTTGTGATCTAAAAATATAAAAACAGCAAGGTAACTAGTAATAAAAGTGAGCGAAAACGGTATTGCAATGCTTGGAAACGAGGCCTAGGGTTCATACTTTTCCTAGTGCAAGTTCTCTCAACAGTAATAACATAATTGGATCATATAACTATCCCTCAACGTGCAACAAAGAGTCACTCCAAATTCACTAATAGCGGAGAACAAACAAAGAGATTATTGTAGGGTACGAAACCACCTCAAAGTTATCCTTTCTGATCGATCTATTCAAGAGTCCGTAGTAAAATAACACGAAACTATTCTTTCCGTTCGATCTATCATAGAGTTCGTACTAGAATAACACCTTAAGACACAGATCAACCAAAACCCTAATGTCACCTAGATACTCCAATGTCACCTCAAGTATCCGTGGGTATGATTATACGATATGCATCACACAATCTCAGATTCATCTATTCAAACCAACACAAAGTACTTCAAAGAGTGCCCCAAAGTTTCTACCGGAGATTCAAGACGAAAACATGTGCCAACCCCTATGCATAAGTTCACAAGGTCACTGAACCCGCAAGTTGATCACCAAAACATACATCAAGTAGATCACGTGAATATCCCATTGTCACCACAGATAAGCACATGCAAGACATACATCAAGTGTTCTCAAATCCTTAATACGATAAGATAACTTCGAAGGGAAAACTCAATCCATTACAAGAGAGTAGAGGGGGAGAAACATCATAAGATCCAACTATAATAGCAAAGCTCGCGATACATCAAGATCGTGCCATATCAAGAACACGAGAGAGAGATAGAGATATCAAACACATAGCTACTGGTACATACCCTCAGCCCCGAGGGTGAACTACTCCCTCCTCGTCATGGAGAGCGCCAGGATGATGAAGATGGCCACCGGTGAGGGATCCCTCCGCTGTGGTGCTTAACAGGTCCCGATTGGTTTTTGGTGGCTACAGAGGCTTGCGGCGGCGGAACTCCCGATCTAGGTTTCTTTCTGGGGGTTTCTGTATTTATAGGAATTTTTGGTGTTAGTTTCACGTCAGCGGGGTCTCCGAGTCGTCCACGAGGCAGGGGGTGCGCCCTCCACCCTTGTGGACGGCTCGGGACTCTTCTGGCCCAACTCTTTTACTCTGGGGGCTTCTTTTGGTCCATAAAAAATTGTCAAAAATTGGCACGTCAATTGGACTCCGTTTGGTATTCCTTTTCTGTAAAACTCAAAAACAAGGAAAAATGTAAGCGGCACCGGCTCTAGGTTAATAGGTTAGTCCCAAAAATCATATAAAATAGCATAAAATGCATATAAAACATCTAAGATGGATAATAAATAGCATCAATACTTCATAAATTATAGATACGTTGGAGACGTATCACATATCCATCGGAAACCACTCTCGGACTTGTGAGAAGGGTACATGTTGCAGTCATGATCATTTTCGTACCCCAGCTAAGTCAGCAGATAACAGAAATTGGAGCCAGTATAAGCATGAACATGTGAGGTAATACCTGTCAGAACGTTGGATATGGTCAAGAAAACCACCCTAGAGACAGGCAGTCAGCCATATGAAATTTCATGGGAACATCATACAGGCAAAAAGGATACCCAAGTTGGAAACACTTTCCTTAATGTCAGATATATTCATACTTCTTCCCTGAGAAATTCGAGGACGAGATTTCTTTAAGGGGGGAAGGTTTTTTGTGACACCCTGGATTTTGGCCTTTTCTTTTTCTTTTGATTTTTTGAGGATTTTGCTTGAGATTTCTTTTTCCGTGGCTATGTGGTCCTGAAACCTGGGAAGATCATCACTTCTAAGGCTCCCAAGTGGCTTGTCATCCTCAAGACCATCTCAAGACCTTGTCATTTTCATATTAGCCCAATCCCAATATTCTTTTTATTGGGAATATTCCTTTTTCTATTAAAGGAATAATCCTTATTTCCCTCAGTTATGAAACAAACTATATTTCTATCTGTTGGAAATATGCCCTAGAGGCAATAATAAAATGGTTATTATTATATTTCCTTGTTCATGATAATTGTATATTGTTCATGCTATAATTGTATTAACCAGAAATCGTAATACATGTGTGAATACATAGACCACAACATGTCCCTAGTGAGCCTCTAGTTGACTAGCTCGTTGATCAATAGATGGTTGTTGTTTCCTGACCATGGACATTGGATGTCGTTGATAACGGGATCACATCATTACAAGAATGATGTGATGGACAAGACCCAATCCTAAGCATAGGACAAGATCATGTAGTTCATTTGCTGGAGCTTTTCTAATGTCAAGTATCATTTCCTTAGACCATGAGATTGTGCAACTCCCGGATACCGTAGAAATGCTTTGGGTGTATCAAACGTCACAACGTAACTGGGTGACTATATAGGAGCACCACAGGTATCTCCGAAAGTGTCTGTTGGGTTGGCACGAATCGAGACTGGGATTTTTCACTCCATATGACGGAGAGGTATCTCTGGGCCCACTTGGTAATGCATCATCATAATGATCTCAATGTGACTAAGGAGTTAGTCACGGGATCATGTGTTACTAAATGAGTAAAGAGACTTGCCGGTAACGAGATTGAACAAGGTATAGGGATACCGACGATCGAACCTTGGGCAAGTAACATACCGATGGACAAAGGGAATTTTATACGGGATTGACTGAATCCCTGACATCGTGGTTCATCTGATGAGATCACAGTGGAACATGTGGGAGCCAATATGGGTATCCATATCCCGCTATTGGTTATTGGCCGGAGAGGTATCTCGGTTATGTCTGCATGGTTCCCGAACCTGTAGGGTCTACACACTTAAGGTTCGGTGATGCTAGAGTTGTAATGGAAATAGTATGTGGTTACCGAAGGTTGTCCGGAGTCCCGGATGAGATCCCGGACATGACGAGGAACTCCTGAATGGACCCAAGGTGAAATCAATATATTGGATGAAGGGTATTGGAGTCCAGAATTGTTCTAGGAGTGTCGGGTGACGACCAGCGTGACCGAAAGGAGTTTAGGAGGCACCGAAAAGCATTGGGGGGCCTTATGAGCCAAGGGGAGGGGGCACATCAGCCCACTAAGGGGTCGTGCACCCATCCCACCCCATTTCACATAACCTGGAGAGGTGGGGGCGCCTCCCCTAGGGCAGCCGCCCCTCCCGGCTTGGGGATCGAAGTTTCCTAGGGCTGGGGGCACCCAAACCCATCTTGGGTTTCCCATGTGGCCACCGCCCCTCGCCTAGGGAAACCCTATGGCGCCTCCTCCTCCCCCCTTCCCCCTATATATAGTGAGGGAGAGAGAGGGGAGCCGCACCTCAGCCCCTGGCGCAACCCTCCCTCCTCCAACACTTCCTCCTCCGTAGTGCTTGGCAAAGCCCTGCTGGAGAACCATAAGCTCCACCACCATGCTGTCGTGATGCCCGAGTTCTCCCTCAGCTTCTCCTCTCCCCTTGCTGGATCAAGAAGGAGGAGACATCCCCGGGTTGTACGTGTGTTGAACATGGAGGCGCCGTCCATTCAGCGCTTGGATCGGATCTTCCGCGATTTGAATCGCCGCGAGTACGACTCCATCAACCGCGTTCTTGTAACGCTTCCGCTTAGCAATCTTCAAGGGTATGAAGATGCACTCCCTCTCTCTCTCTCGTTGCTAGTATCTATTAGATTGATCTTGGTGACACGTAGGAATTTTTTTGAATTATTACTACGTTCCCCAACTGTTGTATCATAGCTTGGTCTATGCATAGATTCTATGCACGAGTAGAATACAAGTAGTTGTGGGCGACGATTTGTTTAATTTGCTTACGTTACTAGTCCTATATTGAATCGGCAGCATTGTGGGATGAAGCGGCCCGACCGACCTTACACGTAGGCTTACGTGAGACAGGTTCCACAGACTGACATGCACTTGGTGCATAAGGTGCCTAGCGGGTGTCTGTCTCTCCTACTTTTGTCAGATCGGATTCGATGAAGAGGGTCCTTAAGAAAGGTAAATAGCAATTGGCATATCACCGTTGTGGCTTTTGCGTAGGTAAGAAACGTTCTTGCTAGAAACCCATAGCAGCCACGTAAAACATGCAACAACAATTAGAGGACGTCTAACTTGTTTTTGCAGGGTATGCTATGTGATGTGATATGGCCAAAAGGATGTGATGAATTATATATGCGATGTATGAGACTGATCATGTTCTTGTAATAGGAATCACGACTTGCATGTCGATGAGTATGACAACCGGCAGGAGCCATAGGAGTTGTCTTAATTTATTGTATGACTTGCGAGTCAATCTAAACGCCATGTAATCACTTTACTTTATTGCTAACCATTAGTCATAGTAGTAGAAGTAATAGTTGGTGAGACAACTTCATGAAGACACGATGATGGAGATCATGGTGTCATGCCGGTGACGAAGGTGATCATGCAGCACCTCGAAGATGGAGATCAAAGGCGCAAGATGATATTGGCCATATCATGTCACTTTATGATTTGCATGTGATGTTTATCATGTTTACATCTTATTTGCTTAGAACGACGGTAGCATAAATAAGATGATCCGTCGCTAAAATTTCAAGAAATGTGTTCCCCCTAACTGTGCACCGTTGTGAAGGTTCGTTGTTTCGAAGCACCACGTGATGATCGGGTGTGATAGATTCTAATGTTCGCATACAACGGGTGTAAGCCAGATTTACACATGCGAAACACTTAGGTTGACTTGACGAGCCTAGCATGTACAGATATGGCCTCGGAACATAAGAGACCGAAAGGTCAAACATGAGTCGTATGGTAGATGCGATCAACATGGAGATGTTCACCGTTGTCCATCTCACGTGATGATCGGACACGGCCTAGTCAATTCGGATCATGTATCACTTTTGACTAGAGGGATGTCTATCTGAGTGGGAGTTCATTAAATAATTTGATTAGACGAACTTAATTATCATGAACTTAGTCTAAAATTGTCTTTACAATCTATCCTGTAGATCCAATGGCCCATGCCAATGTTGCCCTCAACTTCAACATGTTCCTAGAGAAAACCAAGCTGAAAGACGATGGTAGCAACTATACGGACTGGGTCCGCAACTTGAGCACCATCCTCATAGCTGCCAAGAAAGCATATGTCCTTGAAGCACCGCTAGGTGACGCACCCATTTTCCCAGCAACTCAAGACGTTATGAACGCATGGCAGTCGCGTAGTGATGATTACTCCCTAGTTTAGTGTGGCATGCTTTACAGCTTAGAATCGGGGCTCCGAAAGCGTTTTGAGCAACACGGAGCATATGAGATGTTCCAAGAGCTGAAAATGGTTTTCCAAACTCAGGCCCGGGTCAAGAGATATGAAGTCTCCGACAAGTTCTACAGTTGTAAGATGGAGGAAAACAGTTCTGTCAGCGAGCATATACTCAAAATGTCTAGGTTACACAACCATTTGTCTCCGCTGGGAGTTAACCTTCCGGATGACTCGGTCATTGACAGAATCCTCCAGTCGCTTCCACCTAGCTACAAGAGCTTTGTGATGAACTACAATATGCAAGGGATGGAGAAGTCCATTCCTGAGTTATATTCGATGCTGAAATCAGCGGAGGTGGAGATCAAAAAGGAACATCAAGTGTTGATGGTGAATAAGACCACTAGTTTCAATAAAGGCAAGGGTAAGAAGAACTTCAGGAAGGACAGCAAGGGAGTTTCTGCGCCCGGTAAGTCAGTTGCCAGGAGGAAGCCAAAGAATGGACCCAAGCCTGAGACTGAGTGCTTTTATTGCAAGGGAAATGGTCACTGGAAGCGGAACTGCCCCAAGTACTTAGCGGATAAGAAGGCCGACAATGCCAAAGGTATATATGATATACATGTTATTGATGTGTACCTTACCAGCGCTCATAGTAGCTACTTGGTATTTGATACCGGTGCGGTTTCTCACATTTGTAACTCAAAACAGGATCTGCGGAATAAGCGGAGACTCGCAAAGGATGAGGTGACGATGCGCGTCAGGAATGGTTCCAAGGTCGATGTGATCGCCGTCGGCATGCTACCTCTACATCTACCTTCGGGATTAGTTTTAACATCAATAATTGTTATTTAGTGCCAACTTTGAGCATGAACATTGTATTAGGATCTCGTTTGATGAGAGATGGCTACTCATTTAAATCCGAGAATAATGGTTGTTCTATTTATATGAGAGATATGTTTTATGTTCATGCCCTGCTCGTCAATGGTTTATTTTTATTGAATCTCCAACGTGATGTTACACATATTCATAGTGTGAATGCCAAGAGATGTAAGGTTGATAATGATAATCCCACATATTTGTGGCACTGCCGCCTTGGTCATATTGGTGTCAAACGCAAGAAGAAACTCCATGCGGATGGACTTTTGGAGTCTCTTGATTATGAATCATTTGACACGTGCGAACCATGCCTCATGCGAAAAATGACCAAGACTCCGTTCCCGGAACAATGGAGCAAGCAACCAACTTGTTGGAAATAATACATACTGATGTATGCGGTCCAATGAGCGTTGAGGCTTGCGATGGCTATCATTATGTTCTCACCCTCACTGATGACTTAAGTAGATATGGGTATGTCTACCTAATGAAACACAAGTCTGAGACCTTTGAAAAGTTCAAGGAATTTCAGAGTGAGGTAGAGAATCAACATGACAGGAAAATAAAGTTCTTACGATCAGATCGTGGAGGAGAATACTTGAGTCACGAGTTTGGCACACAGTTAAGGAAATGTGTAATTGTTTCACAACTCACGCCGCCTGGAACACCTCAGTTTAATGGTGTGTCCAAACATCGTAATCAGACTCTATTGGATATGGTGCGATCTATGATGTCTCTTACCGATCTACCGCTATCATTTTGGGGTTATGCTTTAGAGACTGCCGCATTCACTTTAAATAGGGCACCGTCAAAATCCGGTGAGACGACACCATATGAATTATGGTTTGGGAAGAAACCTAAGTTGTCATTTCTGAAAGTTTGGGGATGCGATGCTTATGTCAAGAAACTTCAACCTGAAAAGCTCGAACCCAAATCGGAAAAATGCGTCTTCATAGGATACCCTAAGGAAACTATTGGGTATACCTTCTACCTCAGATCCGAAGGCAAGATCTTTGTTGCCAAGATTGGATCCTTTCTGGAGAAAGAGTTTCTCTCGAAAGAAGTGAATGGGAGGAAAGTTGAACTTGATGAGGTACCCCCTATTGAACCTGAGAGTAGCGCAGCACAAGAAAATGTTTCTGTGGTGCCTGTACCGGCTAGAGAGGACGTTAATGATGATGATAATGAAATTAGGATCAAGTTGCTACTAAACTTCATAGGTCCACGAGGACACGTTCCGCACCAGAGTGGTACGGCAACCCTGTCCTGGAAATCATGTTGTTAGACAACGGTGAACCTTCGAACTATGAAGAAGCGATGGCGGGCCCGGATTCCAACAAATGGCTTGAAGCCATGAAATCCGATATATGATCCATGTATGAGAACAAAGTATGGACTTTGGTGGACTTGCCCGATGATCGGCATGCCATAGAGAATAATTGGATCTTTAAGAAGAAGACTGACATGGATGGTAATGTGGCCGTCTATAAGGCTCGGCTTGTCGCTAAGGGTTATCGACAAGTTCAAGGAGTTGACTAAGACGAGACTTTCTCACCCGCAGCAAAGCTGAAGTCCGTCCGAATCATGTTAGCAATTGCCGCATTATATGATTATGAGATCTGGCAAATGGACGACAAAATGGCGTTCCTTAACGGTTTCCTTAAGGGAGAATTATATATGATGTAGCCGGAAGTTTTTGTCGATCCTAAGAATGCTGACAAGGTATGCAAGCTCCAGCGCTCCATCCATGGGCTAGTGCAAGCATCTCGGAGTTGGAACATTCACTTTGATGAAATGATCAAAGTGTTTGGGTTTATACAGACTTATGGAGAAGCCTGTATTTACAAGAAAGTGAGTGGGAGCTACATGGCATTTCTCATATTATATGTGGATGACATACTATTGATGGGAAATGATATAGAATTTTGGAAAGCATAAAGGCCTACTTGAATAAGTGTTTTTCAATGAAGGACCTTGGAGAAGCTGCTTACATATTAGGCATCAAGATCTATAGAGATAGATCGAGACGCCTCATTGGTCTTTCACAAAGCACATACCTTGACAAGATATTGAAGAAGTTCAATATGGATCAGTCCAAGAAGGGGTTCTTGCCTGTATTGCAAGGTGTGAGATTGAGCGCCGCTCAACGCTCGACCTCGGCAGAAGAAAGAGAAAAGATGAGTGTCATCCCCTATACCTCAGCCACGGGCTCTATTATGTATGCCATGCTGTGTACTAAACCTGACGTGAACCTTGCCATAAGTTTGGTAGGGAGGTACCAAAGTGATCCCGGTATGGAACACTGGACAGCGGTCAAGAATATCCTGAAGTACCTGAAAAGGACTAAGGATATGTTTCTCGTTTATGAAGGTGCCAAAGAGCTCATCGTAAAGGGTTACGTTGATGCTAGCTTGGACATAGATCCGGATGACTCCAAGTTACAAACCAGATACGTGTATATTTTGAATGGTGGGGTAGTCAGCAGGTGCAGTTGTAAAGTACATACGGATCTGAATGTCGCAGATCCATTGACTAAACCTCTTCCACGAGCAAAACATGATCAGCACCAGAACTCTATGGGTGTTCGATTCATCACAATGTAACTAGATTATTGACTCAAGTGCAAGTGGGAGACTGTTGGAAATATGCCCTAGAGGCAATAATAAAATGGTTATTATCATATTTCCTTGTTCATGATAATTGTCTATTGTTCATGCTATAATTGTATTAACCGGAAACCATAATACATGTGTGAATACATAGACCACAACATGTCCCTAGTGAGCCTCTAGTTGACTAGCTCGTTGATCAATAGATGGTTGTGGTTTCCTGACCATGGACATTGGATGTCGTTGATAACGGGATCACATCATTAGGAGAATGATGTGATGGACAAGACCCAATCCTAAGCATAGCACAAGATCGTGTAGTTCGTTTGCTGGAGCTATTCTAATGTCAAGTATCATTTCCTTAGACCATGAGATTATGCAACTCCCGGATATTGTAGGAATGCTTTGGGTGTATCAAACGTCACAACGTAACTGAGTGACTATAAAGGTGCACTACAGGTATCTCTGAAAGTGTCTGTTGGGTTGGCATGAATCAAGACTAGGATTTTTCACTCCGTATGACGGAGAGGTACCTCTAGGACCACTCGGTAATGCATCATCATAATGAGCTCAATGTGACTAAGGAGTTAGCCACGAGATCATGTGTTACAGAACGAGTAAAGCGACTTGCCAGTAACAAGATTGAACAAGGCATAGGGATACCGACGATCGAATCTCAGGCAAGTAACATACCGACGGACAAAGGGAATTGTATACGCGATTGACTGAAGCCCCGACATCGTGGTTCATCCGATGTGATCATCGTGGAACATGTGGGAGCCAATATGGGTATCCAAATCCCGCTATTGGTTATTGGCCGGAGAGGTGTCTCGGTTAAGTCTGCATGGTTCCCGAACCCGTAGGGTCTACACACTTAAGGTTCGGTGACGCTAGAGTTGTAATGGGAATAGTATGTGGTTACTGAAGGTTGTTCGGAGTCCCGGATGAGATCCCGGACGTCACGAGGAACTCCGGAATGGTCCGGAGGTGAAGATCATTATATTGGACGAAGGGTATTGGAGTCCGGAATTATTCTAGGAGTACCGGGTGACGACCAGTGTGACCGAAAGGAGTTTCGGAGGCCCCGGCAAGCGTTGGGGGCCTTATGGGCCAAGGGGAGGGGGTACATCAGCCCACTAAGGGGTTGTGCGCCCCTCCCACCCCATCTCACATAACCTGGAGAGATGGGGGCGCCTCCCCTAGGGCACCCGCCCCTCCCGGCTTGGGGGCCAAGTTTCCTAGGGGTGGGGGCGCCCAAACACATCTAGGGTTTCCCCTGTGGCCGCCGCCCCTCCCCTAGGGAAACCCTAGGGCGCCTCCTCCTACCCCTTCCCCCTATATATAGTGAGGGAGAGAGAGAAGGGAGCCGCACCTCAGCCCTTGGCGCAGCCCTCCGTCCTCCAACACCTCCTCCTCCTCCGTAGTGCTTGGTGAAGCCCTGCCGGAGAACCGCAAGCTCCACCACCACGCTGTCATGCTGCCGGAATTCTCCCTCAACTTCTCCTCTCCCCTTGCTGGATCAAGAAGGAGGATACGTCCCCAGGATGTACGTGTGTTGAACGCGGAGGCGCCGTCCGTTCGGCGCTTGGATCGGGTCTTCCGCGATTAGAATCGCCGCGAGTACGACTCCATCAACCGCGTTCTTGTAACGCTTTCGCTTAGCGATCTTCAAGGGTATGAAGATGCACTCCCTCTATCTCTCTCTCTCTCTCTCGTTGCTATTATCTCCTAGATTGATCTTGGTGACACGTAGGATTTTTTTAAATTATTACTACGTTCCCCAAAACTGTCACTCCCAAAATTCCCAAATAATTCTCATAAATTGTTTGGGTCATATATTCCACATATATGTCAAAACCCTTCCTTGGCATCATCAAAGATAATTCACAAATATTCCTTTTCTCATTCTGCCTTAAGTGGCTTTTTGAGAAGGAAGTGTCATTTATCTTTGCTTGATTGACCCCAAACTTTTTGGGCACCTTTTCATGTCCATATCATTGCCTCTTGTCAAAATTCAGTTCAATTTGCCTAGTGAATATTCCTGGGCAATTTTTCAAAGTTCCCGTCAGAGGGAAGCCTTTGTGAAGGAAGTACTAACTAGGGTAATCCAAATGAGTTGAAATTTTGCAAGGTCCTTCATATGATCAAATCATCCCTCTCCTCAAGAGTTGGGCTCATGTTATCACTCTATGAGAGCACACCATCCAATCTTAGTTTCTGGTCATATTTTTAGTTAGTGAAGCAAGTATATTTTATATTGCTTCATTATTACTGAAAAATTACCAGAACCTTATCCTATCCATATAAATCATCTCCACCAAATTTGGGCACATTTTATTTAGCTATTTTACCTCAAGAATTTTCCTAAGATTCTATCCACATGGATGCTTTGTGAAGCAAGTACTATTTTGGCAAGTCCAAATGGTATGCAATTTTTACAGCATCTTCATATGTCCAAATAATCATGCCATGCCCACTTTCAGCCCAAGGAAACACTTGAGGTGAGTGCCCCATCAATATTCATTTTCTGGACCTTTTTGTTGGTTGCAAAGCATTATACAAAATATTGTTCCAATTCCGTCCACACTTCACAGGACTGTTGTCCTTTCTACCCTAAACCCCTCCGACATCTTTTATCTCCTTGTGGCCATCCCACTTGAACACAGCCACTGGTCCAAGTTTCCTACATCAAACTTTAGCTGATCCTTCCTATCATGTCATAGTGCATTTAGTCGACCCATCACCTCTTAGAGACTATTACTTGGAAGGATTTTCTACTAGACACCAATTTTGGGCGCCAGGGAGCACTGATGCCAAGGTTCACTCGGTGACCACCGCCCTGGCACGCCATGGACGCGAGCTGAGCGTCGTTTTCTCAGGCCTCTCCCCTGTTCGTTAGTTCCAAACGCTTCTCCATGTACAGCCGCTTCCCCGTGACCTCCTGCGTCGCCCTGAGCCGCTGCCTCATCCGGCCTCACCTTGGTTGCGTCGCTTTCGAGCCCGCCCGTGCCACCAACTCCCCTGCTCCTCCTTGTCCCGTTGTCGGAGCTCTCCCGAGATTTCCCGAGCTCGCCCGAGTCCTCCCGCGCCCCCATGAAGCTCCTGGACAAGTCTCCCCTCCCTCCCCGTGCCTATGCTCGCGCCAGCGCGACGGCACACGCGTCACCGCGGTCGCGCTCACCCCTCGGCTCGGCTGAGCTATATATAGGCCACCCCACACTTCTCCGAGCTCACCATCGGTCTCCTCATCCTCCCAGAGCCCCGCCCGACCACTCCACCAAGCTCGAGGAGCTCCCGTTCCCCTCCATTGCCGCCATGGCCGCCGGCATCCTCCTCCTAAATCCGCTCAATGCAGAGCTCCCCTCCACCTCCTTCCACCACCATAAGGCTACCCGGAGCCCTTCGGGTCTCCCCATACCCCCAGCCCCTCGTCTACGCCACCATAGCCACCCTCTCATCGCCTTAGTCACCATTGTCCACCATGGGAGTCAGGCCCGTCGATGAGGGGGAGCGAGGTGAGCGATCGCACAGGGCCCCCAAAAATCATGGGGCCCCCATCGAGAGAAAAACCCTTCGTACGTTGCCTCCCTTCAGTTGAAAGATCGCTAAAAAAACAGGAAAGGAAAGGAAACTTACGTATGTGTGTATGTGACTACGTGGTATCTTTGATTAATCTGCTAGGCTTCCAGTGCACTAGTGCTAGAGGCCCAAATAACATATTTACGTAAAAGAATGTTGGAGGCCCAATAGGTCGAATTCGGAAGATTGGATATGAATCGCTTGATTCCAGCGATTGCGACAAAACATGACGAATCGCCATCTAGGTCTCATGAGCGGCGATCGGGCATTGACGAAGGCCCTCGCATGATCGTCTTGCGCCGAGGTAGTTACCTCCGATCTAATCCCATTGCTGGTCGTCTTGCTGTGTGAAGCCGCAATAGGTGTGGACCGCGTTCCGTTCGTTCGTTGTTTCAATCGGGATGAGCCATCGAGGAACACATCCGAGGCCAAACTACAGGCGTGTTTTAATCTCCAAGTGCAAGGTTCTATTTTCAATTCATTTTCTTTGTGTTTGAATGATCTATTCATATGACGTCCGTTACTATTAGAAACTAAATAGATTTTTTTGATCAATGATCACTTTTATAATTTGTTATGTTTTGTGTTCCTGAATCTTCATCATGTCTGCTAGAATTATGATGCATGAATCTGGTGCTGCAAAGCGTAAGAAGAAACAAAAACTCGAAGTTGAGGCTCAATCTCTAACGGGTTCCCTTGAATCTTGATAGATATTTGGTGAAAGGGCCCCAACATAATTCTGAAAATCAAACTACAGATTTTAATGTTGATGATGATCTTGATGATAATGCAGCGAGAGGTTGAGGCTCTGATGCGAGAAATTGATGATGGTAATATTGCCAATGAAGGGGTGATGGTAATACTAGACGGATGCTCCTTTTAGTAGGACATGAGGTCCGTTCATTGCTTTGCAATCCCTTTACCTTCTAACATTAGTGTTGAAATATGCCTAAATAAGGTAGAAATAAAGCAGACTTGAAATTATGTAATAAAGTGAGAGTATTCTTTACACACATTAATTATTCCTTTATGTGATTTTTTCAAAATTTTGGGCCACATTTTGGTTTTCGCCCGGGGCCCCGAATTTCTGGAGACGGCCCTGATGGGAGTCACGGCCCCGCACTCTCTGCTGCTTACCGGCGGTAGTGGACCCTCCAGGTGGGAGCGTCTCGTCGCCCTCGTCACTCAAGTGGCAGGAGCGCCGCCTGAGGTGGCCGGTGGCGCCGGGACGGGCGCCGGCCGTGCTCAACTGAGCCCTCTACCGCTGCTCGTCGAGAGGAAGAAGACACCGTGATGGGACCTGCCTATCAGTTTCTCACCGTTGACCAGCCCCGGGCCCGCGCCAACTTAAGTGGAGACGTACTCCTTGTAGTACGCTTTCACTTTCCGAAAACGTCTTGGTCTCTTCTCCAGGTCAAAATAAGTTTTCTTCTCCGGAAAGCGTATTTCCTTTGTACTATGGTCTATAATACATTTTCTCTGCTCCGAAGGCGTATACCACTAGATGTGTTTTCAGTTTTTCAGTCAGGGGCCTGTTTGTGAAGTTTCTTTTATAGATTGGTCCCTAGTGTTCAAACGTCTATATCTCCGCGTCCGTGACTCCGATTCAGGCGAATCCAGAGACCACGTTCTCGTCTCGTCGAGCCCTATCTGTTGGTACCATTTCCATGATGTTGTCACATTCTGAAAATGACCATTATGCCCTTGCCTTTAATCAGCCCCCTTCGAGAGAGAAGTGTTTCCGACGATTCTTTCCGCGGCTTCACCGCACTTCTTCCCGGTGTACCCTTCCTCTCCAGGCAAGCCACGGCAGCCACTTGCATGATGGCCATGCAATAGCCATGGTTTTCAACTTGAATATTTAAATATTGTGTGCATGTTAATATTCCTGTGAACACTTTATATGCTTGTGAATCGGTACATACTTTGATACTCTGTCCATGTGCATCTTGCTAGGTATTAAGTGCTTGTTATTATCATTATGCTCATGGTTAGTTCTTGTAGTTAGTTCATGCTAATGTTGATGATATGCCTACATGTTGATCATCTGTTATACTGATGTTGTTCATGCTCATCGCTATGCCATGCTCATGTGCATCGAGTAGAGGAATGCTTTATTGTTGTTCATGTTAAATGTTTATGTTGCTCATCCATGTTCATGATGATATCCTGCTCATATGCATGTTGTTGCATCATGCTATTTTATTATTATGGCTCAGCTCATTAACATTCCAGCTAAACCGGACTGTAATCAAACTTGAACATCTGTTGGCCGAGTCATAGTACCATCAAAATTGAACTGACCAGTGCAACCACATTTGCCTTTATGGGGAGGCCCTTTCTTGGTCTATTGTTATGCCTCTCGTCGGTGCCTCCAACTAGGGAAGGTTATGCACTAGCGCTACCCGGTAGGTAGGTATAACCATGTGTGCCCGTAGTTGTTTTGGTACCATGTCCCCGTTTGGGACGATTGTTTTGCCACGACGATGGACGTTGGATGTCCGGAGTGGCATCGGGGCCACCCATGACTTAGCCCAAAGAGGAGTTGGTCGGAGTGGCCGGGAGAGTGTCATGGCAATAGATTGGTTATGTGGGAACGGCATTGGTCCACCCGAATGGGAGTCCGAGGCCATGGGTTCCGTGGTGTGGGTACAGTGTGCTAACCTCTGCAGAGTGTATTCAATATATCGATAGCCGCGCCCGTAAATATGGGCCCAGTTCGTAGTAGGTCATACTATGGGTCAACAGTAATAATAATCTGATTAATAACAACCCTGGTTCAATGAGGAAAGGAGTTGGCTATGTGATCATGAGAGGATCACAGTTGTATCGAGGATACCAAAGTTGGTTGATTATTATGGTGTCATGTGATGATCCCGGGTGTAGATCAAGCTCCTTGTGGTCTTGTGGTCACTACGGTATTGTTAATACCCAGCTTGGTTAAACATGAGATTGTTGTGTGATGTCTGCAGTGGTAAGTTGGTGCAGGAGGTGGTTATGAGGTAACCCCGAGGAGAGTAATTTGAACCATGCTAGTTTAATACATGTTGCATCCTAGTTCACATCATGAGTAATATGTCATGTTCATTTCATACGGTTCTAGTGGTGTGAGGTTCAACATGTTCATGTCATGCCAGGCTTATATTGTTTCAGTGGTATCATGTCCATCTCTTATGTTTAACATGTAAATGCCATGTTGTTGTTTGTCTTGATTGCTTTTGGTTGTTGTGAGCTTGCAAGTACATTCAATGTACTGACCTGGCGTGTCATGCGAGACTGCAGGTGATGCCGTGATTGATTGCTTGTCGAGGTTACCGTTCGTGCTATCTAGACCATGTCCCAGCCAGTGTCCCTGCGGAGTGGAGTCCATCGCTATCATCGTCGTTCCGCTGCTATAAGATATTCCGCTGCTATGAGTTGTTTGGCTGCTAGCATAGAGCAACCTAAGAAGGCGTAGTGTCCTCGTGCCAATGTAATTCCCTGTTATATCAGAACCCTTGTAAACATATAGATTGTAATAAAGAGCTGATTTGTTCTATGCCAAGAAGTGTCGTATTCCAGAAGACTTGATCTCTGGGCTGGAATACGGGGTGTTCCGGTCTCTCTGAGTCGGGGTGCCACAAGGCGTTGGCTAACTGAATCCGAGCGATCGCACTAGCTATGTTAATGAACTCGAGCTATCGATCCCTTGGCTGTTAACTGAACCGAGTGATTCATTCACTGCTGACTGAACCCGAGCGATTCCTTCACTGCTGCTTCTAACTAAACCCGAGCGATCGATCACTGCTGCTGCTTACTGAAGTCGATCGAGCCCCCGTGCGAGATGTAGCTAGCCGGTGTTGGGTTGCCTCTCGATGAACAATGACCATTGCTACCGTGCACGCAGTACGTAGAACGAGTCGAGACGTAGTGAGTCGAGCCGTTTGGTTGGCTATGGATGAGTAGTTCCTGGTGGGGGTTGGATGAACAGGACCCCATGGCAGTAGGCCGTTTTCGCTGGATGAACAGGGCCATGAGGAGGCGACTGCGCCCCAGCCGGTTGGGGGTGGATGAACAGGACCCCGTGGAGGCTCTATGAATAGTAGCCGACGGAGGCTGGAGGATGACGGTGGATGAACAGTACCCCCGTGTAGGGCTGCAAACGAGTCGAGCTAGAGCGAGTTGGCCTAGGCTCAGCTCAACTCATACAAATATTCGAGCGAGTTCAAAATTTGAGAAGCTCAAGGTCGAGCTGTAGAAAGTGGCTCATGCTCAGCTTGTAACGATCTCGAGTCGATCTCGAGCTAGTTTCGAGCTAAATAAGATGATTTTTAGAATTATTTGAAGGCAAATTTTAAAGTAATATATGCCAAAACAGAAATATAACTATGAAATTTGACTTATTCTTTGTTAACTTAGGACTAGTATTTAATAAGAACGAAGGTGCGTTTGTTCTTAAACATTGGCCAAAATAAGAAGGTACTGAACATATGGTTGGCCACGTGTCATATTGATGCTAAATTTTTCTCACGCTTAATTTCCATATTTGCTAGTAGGTAAAATGAAGAAGAAAAATTATGCAAAACATTTATAGCAATGGATGATCCTAATTCTTCATAAAAGACATGAAGATTATTTAATATACTTATATGATATCGAGCTAAAATCGAGCGAGCCGATGCTAGCTCAAGATCGGCTCGTTTCTCCATCGAGCTACATAAAGTGCTCATATTCAGCTCATTTCTTTTCGAGTCGATCTCGAGTCGAGCTAAAATACGATTCGATCTCGAGAGGCTCATGAGCCTCGAGCTTTTCTTGCAGCCCTAACCCCGTGGAGGCTGGAGCGAGAGGCAGTTGATGGTGGATGAACAGCCCGTGGAGTCCCGTTTTGCGGTATGCCACACCCCTCTCGATGAACAGGACCCCGTTTCGACCGTTGACGCTCCAACAAAAGTATGTTTCCTCCATTTTGCGGTACGCCACACCCCTCCCAATCAAAAAGACCCTGTTTCGACCGTAGGCACTTTCGAGCGAAGTGCATTTCCTTTATTTTGGCGATGCACGGACCCTTTCCGATGAACAAGACCATGTTTCGACCGTACGCGGTCGAACAAAAGGACGATTCCTCTGTTCTGCGGTACGCCAGACCTAGTTTCGGCTATTCCGTCCAAGCCGGTTGGCTCCCGATGAACAAGACGTATTCCAACCCAGTCGGTTGCCTCCCGATGAACACGCCGTTGTTTCCTACATTCCGACCCAGCCGGTTGGCTGTCGATGAACAGGACGCCGTAGCTGTACACATTTGAGAGCCCTCCCGTATGTACGTATGTAGCCATATTTAATTTCTTGTAGTGTGGCTGTACGTACATGTACACGATATAGACGGGACTGCGTGACATGCTACGTCGGTGGTTCTATTACAACACCTGCCGCTCCTTACTCGGCCACAGTTCATCGCTGCAAAGAGACCGATCGACCAGTATGTACGTACATGTTTGCGACCAGACAGACAACGCTACATACACTTCGACATGGTGGGTCCCAGTTGTCATGGAGGACAAGGACGCACTTCCTTGCGTGCGGAGATATAGCTAGTGGGTCCTAGTTGTCAGGGGAAGGAATCATTTTTATTTTGCGAGTAATAAGGAGGCACTTCCTTGTGTTCGAAGATGTAGCTGGTGGGTCCAGCTATCAGCCTCACCACCTAAAGTCCTCTTCCGATGGCTGTCATTCGTTGACCACGCCGCGCCGAGAGCACCAAGGAGGTGGACGAAGGCGAGGCCTGGGAAGGGATCGACACGAAGCCGGGGAAGACGACTGATGTGGTTGATGATATGAACAACATGCCATGCACATTAACCAAAATAGATACAATGATTGTCTTCTGCACTTCATCTATGATTGTTTTGTTGACGTGGTAATCCAGTAGTGTGGTGAAGCTCCCTGCATTATGAATACTGCCAAATTATGCTATTGACATTTTGAACTATCTCTTTATTTTCTAATTTGAAATTGGATGGAATTGACAGCACATTTACCATCTATATTTATATACGTGCAAAACCTGTCATCTTTGTGCTTGTTTCAGGGTGATATGCCTGATGGCATGCACAAGTCTGCTGAAGGCTGTGAGACAAGCCCAACACATATTGCAGCAAAGAAGGCAAAACATCTTGAAGATAGCGAGACAACCCTAAAGTCATGTCTTGATGCAGTGTTCAAGTTACTTGAGACTAGCAGTCACACAAGCTCACAGAATTTGCTGCCTGAATTAGTTTGACTTTTCAGTCTCAACTTCAAGCAGAAAGGCATTCTGCAACTCAACTTCGACTTGAGGTCCAATCTCTAAGAAGATCGCGAAGAACTCCAATGAGAACCTCATTGCTAATGAGCTACAGATGGAAGCTATGACCGACATGCTAGGCCGGTCTCACAGCGCAGCAGCTCTCGCGCAAGGCTAACCTTTCTTGAACTGTCTTGGAAGTGGTCTTGGTTCAGTATTATTTTGTTACCCTGCAATGGCGCCTAGTTTTTGTAATCTGCTTGTTCATTGCACTTTATGATCACTAGTGGCGAACCTCGATACCTAGTGGATGTAATATACAATAAATCCTTTATTGTATAGTGTAAGTTTATTCTAAGTTACTATGCCATAATTTCTTTATTGTATATAGTATGTTTGTTCTTAATTCCTACTAGTTACCCTCTAACGGGGTTGCATTTCAGTGGGCCACAATTGTGCTGGCCCGCAACTTTCTTGGGCCTATGCTGACTGGCCATTTGAGCACTTCGTGGGTGCGCCAGGCCCACAACTTACATGGGCCTTCATTGGGCCCAACATTTAGTTGAGCCTTATGTGGACCCAACGCTTAGTTGGGCCCATGTAGCTTCAGGCCTTTGACAGGCTGAATATTCTCCTGGCGATTCTGACCCGGAAGATACCAGGGGCCTTTAGCAGGCCGAAATGCATGTTGGGCCCCATTTTTCAATAGTTGTCCACGGGCCTTTAGCAGGCTGAAATGTAGACCGGGCCATTATTGGCCTAGTTATGTGACGGGCCGTTACCACGTCGAAACATATCTCGGGCCTTAGTTGGCACACTGACATCATGGGCCTTTAAGGGTCCGAAAGCTTAGTAGAGGCATCACGGGCCGAATTATAATACATGCCTTTAACAGGCCCAAAGTCACGTTGGACTGAACTATTCCCACCTTGATCACGGGCTGTTAGTGGGCCGGATTTCGTGTCGGACCATATATGGCCCATGGGCAGCACTGGCCATTACCAGGCCGGAAGTCACACCGGGCTGAAATGGGCCCATGTCTACATCGGGCCACTAACAGGCTGAAATCTCACTAGGCCGTAGTTGGGCAAATACTCGGCGAATAATTGATGGGCCAAATCTGGCGGTGGGCCATAAATGGGCCATGTTTAATCAGGCCGTTAGTGGGCCAGCCCACAAGTACCTAAGTAAATCAAACGGGCCTTTGACTGGGCCAGCCTTTTTAACCTATATGGGCCTCTGTTGGACCCTGCCACGTGTCGATGGATCATAGGCACGTCTCCTCCATTGGACTGACGACACCTTGCCCATCGCAGAGCCGACACGTGTTTCCTCCGGCCAATGGGAATTTTACACATGGAAAATCGCCATTGGTCGTTGTTGTTAATGGGTTATCAAATCCAAAACCGGACCCGATAGCTTAACGGTGATCCGTTACGGTGGATGCCACATGTCGGTTACCCTTGACGAAAGCACTTCCATGAAGCGTCATTTATCGTCATGGAACTGAACACTTCTATGCTGATAATTTGAGTATTGTCATGGAACACTTCTACGACACCACATGTACGACTAAATTGATTCTGTCATAAAATCATTATGGATGTACATGCATGACAGAAAACTTGACCTACTCTGACAAACATGTATCATCACGGAAGTATTTTTTTGTAGTGATGGTTTATACTTTCTGTGTCTTTTCTTTGTATTTTCTTGCTAGCCTTGTTGCTCTTGCTTATTTAGTGTAATAGCTTGCTTGCCATATAGGATGTTCTCACTTTAGATCGCATATCTGAAGAACTTATTTTATCCACATTCCCCTAGTAAGGATTTGCAACATTAATATATGGCCTTGTTCTTCTTGCAAAACAAATGTATGTCACTACTGCAGGATGCTGCTAACGCGACACTACGATCAGAGACCCTTCGACGAAATTGTGTGCGATGCAATAATCGCAAACGGTGGTGTAAAAGAACCGTCAAAAAAGGTGCAAAACGTTTGCGATGGCGGAGCCATCAAACACGGTTCAGATTTTAGTTCCGTGTGCGATGCAGGGCATACGGTTTAGTTCAATGAACTGTTTGCGATGAGGCAGAACAAAAGAAATGGGCAGCCGGATGAACGCGTGTGCGATATACAGCATACGGTTCACTCGGATGAACTGTTTGTGGTGAGGAGGAAAAATAGAAATGGGCAGCTAGATAAAGGTGTGTGCGATTGAGGGCATACGCTTCAGAAGGATTAACTATTTGCGGTTAGGCAACATAACAGAAACGGGTCAGCCAGATCAAAGTGTCTGCGATTGATGGCATATACTTCACACGGATGAACTATTTGCGATTAGCCACAACAAACTGAAACAGTTAGATAGATCAACGTGTGTGCGCGCTAGACGGACACACACATTCTAATTAAAACAAGCGTGCGCGATGGTAATAACGAGCGTGCACGATTGTTGGAACAAGACATGTGCTGACATTGCCTATTGCGATGCACCCTATGGTGCAAACGCCATGTACACGGCCGAGAAGGCGTGCCCACATTACGCCTTCTGAGAATAGTGTCTCACTTATGACCGTCAATAAATTTTGAGCCTGCGTCCCGTCACATTCCAAATTGCAAACCTGTTCACACCGATTAAAACCTAAACGGTTTCCCACTTAGGAGCGTATTAGTACTCGGTTATAAATACTACTACTCCAAGATGACTGCACATTCCTCCTCAACTTCTCATCCACAAAAACAAACAAGTCATTCATCGTCGTTCCCTTATGTCTGGCATGGCCAATGTGTGTTCTGGGTCGAGAGATTGCCACCACGGAGATGCGAGCATGGAAGCGGAAGCATGAGAGATGTCCCGCCTCGCTAAGAACGCAGCCGACATGTCCCACCGCGCGGCCGTAGCAGCACAGAGGTCTCGCCGCGCCGCCGATGCAGCAGACTGGTCTGGCCGCGCCGCGGAAGCAGAAGAGATGTCCCGCCGCGTCGCGAATGCAGCAGAGATGTCCTCCCGCGCGCGCAGTGTCCTGGGAAAATGTCTAGCGGGCAGGCGAGGACTCTTACAGGCGCACATGCGATCGTCCATAGCCAGATGGATTAGATCTCCGGCTGGGCGAGGTTGCAGGATGACATGAAAGCCTCTTTTGAACGGGCTACCGACGTCATCCGGCACCTAAATGAGAGTAATGCGAAGCTCCTGGCCGAGCGCGAGCTGCTAAGGGTGAAGATCGTCGGAAGTGCGGAGCAGTGGGAGAAGACCACTACCTTGTTGAAGAGGACCGGCGTCATCATCGAGAAACTTATGGACGAGAAGGCCATGTTGAGCATCGAGTGCAGAAGGCTGGTGGAGGAATCCGTGGATGCTCTCAAGCAGCATCTTGAGGACAAGAAAGAGCTCATCGCTGCTCGCCGTGGAGACTAGTTCCCGCGGCCTGCAGCAACGCATCAAGAAAGTAGAGATCAACGAGCCAGATCGTTGTCTTCCTTCTTCTTTTGCCCTTGTGTATTCCGGGCGTTGCCGCATGTGGTTTTTAACTATGTTCCTAAATACGTAAGACAATTATTATCCACTGTCATCGTCCTTATATTCATCATGCTTGCTATAAGTCGCAGTCGATGCTATATAAGTCCGTCGGATCTTACATCAATCCATGCAAAACTTTCTTTTCAGATTTTCATTTTTCTCTCTTAAATCTCAGTCCAGTGAGACATATAGCCACGCCATAGAACAGGGGCTCGGGCGCCATTAATGGAGACGTTGGGACGGAGGTGCGCGGTGGGTAAAGGTCAAAGGGCTCTCCTCCCGATGAGCACACGCAGGGGTTTGATCGCACGCCTCCCGTACTCAAATAGCTACCCCGCACGGCACCTCCTAGCCAATAAAAAAAGGGACGCGTGGCGGCACATAATTGGTAAGTAGAACGCCCACGGTTTCAATAATACTTGTGTTTCCGATTTGTAACGTAACAACACTTGTTCCAAAATGATTTTGTTGCTTGTTAATGTGTGCGCCTTCGCAAATCGGACAGAAAAATTACCACAACATATTGGTGCCATGTCATGACACCATGCCAAGTTTCATGATTTTCAGGCGTGTTTTAGATTTACAGGAATTAAAGAACCAAGTTTCTCAATCTTTACGGCCGAGCCACGACGCTCAGATGTTTGAATTTCATTCTCATTTCTTGCATGGTACCTAGAAATTCACCCCAAGGACACACATGTGATTTTTCAACCAACTTTGGTGCACTGGAGCATGTGCTTATAGTTCAAATTTGAATTATGCACATTAAATGCCCAGAAACTCAATTAATGTATAAAAAATGCCAAACGAACCGGGAATAATTCAAAAATTTAGCACAATACTTCTATTTGGTCTAATCTGCCTGTGTTAAAAAATTAAGGCAGGAGAAGGCAGTGTACGTATGCCAATTCGCACACGGAGGTGACATGTCACCTCTCGGAACCACGAGCCTTCTTGAGGGAGGCTCTGGTTTGTAAGATGATTACACCAAAGCTTGTCCCAATTCGGCCAAAAATTTTACCGCAGCATGTTGGTGCCATGTCATGACACAGTGTCAAGTTTCATGATTTTCCGACGTGTTTAGGATTTACAGGAATTAAAAAACCGAGTTTCTCAATCTTTACGGCCGAGTCACGACGCCCAGATGTTTGAATTTTATTCCCATTTTTTGCATGGGACCTACAAATTCACTCCAAGGACACACATGTGATTTTTCATCCAACTTTGGTGCACTGGAGCATGTGCTTGTAGTTCAAATTTGAATTATGCACATTAAATACCCATAAACTCAATTAATGTATAAAAAAGGCCAAATGAACCCGGAATAATTCCAAACTTTAGCACGATACTTCTATTTGGTCTAATTTGCCTGTGTAAAAGAATTAAGGCGGGAGAAGGCTGTGTACTTATGTCGTTTCACACATGGAGGTGACACGTTCCCTCTCGGAACCACAAGCCTTCTTGAGGGAAGCTCCGGTTTTGAAGAAGCTTACACCAAGGCATGTCCCAATTCTGCCAAAAAATTTGCCGCAGCATGTTGGTGCCATGTCATGACACCATGCCAAGTTTCATGATATTCAGACGTGTTTTGGATTTATAGTAATTCAAAAACCAAGTTTCTCAATCTTTCCGGCCGAGCCACGACGCTCAGATGTTTTAATTTCATTCCCATTTCTTGCATGGGACCTAGAAATTCACCCAAGGACACACATGTGATTTTTTAACCAATTTTTGTGCACTGGAGCATGTGCTTGTAGTTCAAATTTGAATTATGCATATTAAATGCCTAGAAACTCAATTAATGTATAAAAAAAGCCAAACGAACCCGGAATAATTCCAAAATTTAGCACAATACTTCTATTTGGTGTAATCTGCCTGTGTAAAAAAA
This sequence comes from Aegilops bicornis, assembly GCA_021605145.1. Classification (NCBI taxonomy): domain Eukaryota; kingdom Viridiplantae; phylum Streptophyta; class Magnoliopsida; order Poales; family Poaceae; genus Aegilops; species Aegilops bicornis. The sequence goes on from CM038674.1 coordinate 486,515,333, forward strand.
TTAAGGCGGGAGAAGGCAGTGTACGTATGTCGTTTCCCATACGGAGGTGACACGTTCCCTCTCGGAACCACGAGCCTTCTTGAGGGAAGCTCTGGTTTGCAAGAAGCTTACATCAAAGCTTGTCCCAATTCGGCCAAAAAAATTACCGGAGCATGTTGGTGCCATGTCATGACAAAGTGCCAAGTTTCATGATTTTCAGGCGTGTTTTGGATTTACAGGAATTAAAAAACCAAGTTTCTTAATCTTTACGACCGAGGCACGACGCCCAGGTGTTTGAATTTCATTCTCATTTCTTGCATGGGACCTAGAAATTCACCCCAAAGAAACAAATGTGATTTTTCAACCAACTTTGGTGCACTCGAGCATGTGCTTATAGTTCAAATTTGAATTATGCATATTAAATGCCCAGAAACTCAATTAATGTATAAAAAAGGCCGAAAGAATCAGGAATAATTCCAAAATATAGCACAATACTTCTATTTGGTCTAATATGCCTGTGTAAAAAAATTAAGGCGGGAGAATGCAGTGTACGTATGTCGTTTCGCACACGGAGGTGACACGTTCCCTCTCGGAACCACAAGCCTTATTGAGGGAAGCTCCGGTTTGCAAGAAGCTTACACCAAAGCTTGTCCCAATTCGGCCAAAAAATTACCGCAACATGTTGGTGCCATGTCATGACACCATGCCAAGTTTCATGATTTTCAGACGTGTTTTGGATTTACAGGAATTAAAAAACCAAGTTTCTCAATCTATCCGGCCGAGCCAAGACGCCCAAATATTTGAATTTCATTCTCATTTCTTGCATGAGACCTATAAATTCACCCAAAGAGACACATGTGATTTTTCAACAAACTTTGGTGCACTGGAGCATATGCTTTTAGTTCAAATTTGAATTATGCACATTAAATGCCCAAAAAATCAATTAATGCATAAAAATACCAAACGAACCCGGAATAATTCCAAATTTAAAAACGAAACTCATGTTCTAGTTGCATGTTCACCATACATAAATGTTCTAGCAATTCAAACACCATCCTTTCCCTCCGTAACGCCATTTTGTTTCCAAAACATAATGAAAAAAATCAGGTATACCACAAATAGTTTACTAGAAAGAATCGTGTGGGATGCGATATAAAATATCTTGGCACACCGTCTTGTCTGGCTTACGCAGGAAGCTTAAATGTCTCTGATCTATCGCCCGCTTGAACTACACTTGCGCGCGGTTTCTCATGACACCGAGCGAAATTTTTTTGCCACCGCAGAAATATCTATCTCCCCGCCCCTCCCTCCCACCAAAAGCCACATTTCCACTGTTCCTCCTTGCTTTCCAAGTTCAAACCTTCACTACTGCTTACTGGCAGCCCAGCCTCCTCGCCGGCAACCCTTCTTCTTGCAGCGCCGCCTCCTCGCCGGCTACCCTTCTTCTTGCAGTGGTGCCTCATCGCTGGCGACCCTTCTTCTTGCAGCGCCGCCTCCTCGCCGGCGACCCTTCTTCTTGTTGCGTGGACTCCTCGCCGCTGACCCTTCTTCTTGCTGCGCGGCCTCGTCGATATGGTCAGGTAATCCACACCCCACCCACACCATCCTCCTCCTTTCCCGTCCCACATGCCCCGATCGACGGTGCTACATCTTTCGCCGAAATCACTGTCCCCCTCCTCCAATTAAGCGTTGCCCACTGCCATTTTGCATGCAGTATAACATGGAGCTCAGTAGCATGCGGCTGCACGCGCGCATGAGGTCGCTATGGCTGCCATGCGTGCCGACCGCCAGATCTTGGAGTAGCACCTCGTCTTTGAGGCCACCATCGACACCGCCACACGGTTGTCTACTTTAAAATATTGTTCGTGTTGTTTTCTCGAGGCCACCGCCGGTGCCTTCTAGTGATTTGTCCTCTGTAATGTTAATATGCAATCTGATGTTCAGTTAACAGTTTGGTCCTCTGAATTGTAATGTTCAGTTAACACTTTGGTCCAACAATTGCTACATTTCGTAGTATTGTTCTCAAGCATTCTTTGTTTGTTAACTGTCTTATCTTCTAGTACATGTTTCTATTCTGCAATCTCGTGCTCGGTTAACTATTTTGGTTCATTTGGTCTGTTGTCCATTTAACTGTTTGGTTCAGTTCTGCAATTTGATTTTCATTTGTTGTGGGTACAATTTTGTATTGTTATGCATGTGACACCAGTCGAATTTGGTTGTACTCAATACATATTCTACTGATAGTATGGCAACTCTCAGTTAACCTGATCAAGATCTTCCTTACGTGTGTTGCAGGGAAACAATGGGAGACATTGAGGTTTACCATCGAGGTTTGTTCAAGCATGGTCCTTTGGCTAATAACACATTATTGTGCAGTTGCAGGAATCATTCTAATATTTAGGTTCTTACAATTTGGTCTTGCACATGTAGGTCCTGTTGTCAGAGGCTTAGACCCACTGTTCGACCCATTTTGCATATGGGGAAATGAGATGTCCATGAATATCAGTCAAGTCAAGAAACTCGTAAAGATTGTTAGGATGAAGAAACTTGCGACAAATAACAGCAAGATCTTTGTTTGCACAATGAAGAAGACATCAGTCAACTATAGGATGGTACTAACTCTTTTACCTTGTTTTTACCCCTTGCGCCATTTCAAAATTTATAACAGCGATTTATGCATATCTTTGTTTTCAGTACTTTTCAAAGCAGTTCACTAATGATTACCTCTCAAACCACCTGCATGGTCAAGAGGCGATGAAGGTATTCATTCAACACCCACAGTACAATATTGAAGTCTTCCTGAAGAGGACGAAGGTTGGGCGGGCAATTATCCATAGCCACTGGCCTAAAGTTGCAAGGACATTCAACATCATTAAAGGCTCAATATTTGCCTTCCGCTTCTGCAGTTTCCCAGATGAGATTCATCTGTCTATTTACCGTGTATGATACTACTTTCCAAAGGTTTTTGATGTTGCATGTGAAACTTGGTGCTGTTGTGTAATGGCGTAACTGAGTGCCAAAGCTATCTGATGTAATTCGATTATGAAATCCTGGTTGCTGTTATACGGATATGAAATATCTGGTGTGTTTTACAAGAAATATCAATTTGATTATTACATGGATTATTAATAATAGGATAATTACCCTGCTTATTGGGGTTTTCTATTGCAGACGGTTACTCAGACAGCACCGTGGGCGATGAACTCAAACAACCCGCATGGTTTCTAGAAAGTAGGCGTGTTCGATCAACTAACAATCACACACGGCTTTCGGTAGCGAACTGTTTGCGTTAGGCCACCTTGCACAAACGTTTCCACGCAAAGAACTATGTGTGATATACATACGGACGGAAATGATTTTTTCTGGGATTCACCGTGTGGGATGTACATACGAACGGAAACAATTGGGTTGCGATGCCCCGCCAGATCGCACACGAGCTTATTTTGCCCCAGCCAGTGAGCCAGGAGGGCCTATCCCCGACGGTTTCTGGGTCGTGTGGGAAGGACCCCCTGTCACCCACACTCACTTGGCGACGGCTCCAAACACCATCGCGGAAAGGGATTAAAAACCGTTTGTATAGCACGTCGTTGTACCAGTGTGTGTTGCTTCTCAAACAAGTTTCATTTGTCTTTGGAGTTTTATGGATATTCCAACATGGGCATTTAGATTCAAGCAAGTTCTAATTCTAAGGCCTATGTATAATATTTTTAGTGTAATGGCTAGTCCTTTGATTTATGTTATTAGAAACCATCAATTTGTTACAAGGATAAAATAAAGAAAAGAAAAGACAACTAACAATGCCAAACGTTTTGCCCAAGACTTTTCTATCGAGTTCGTGAAAGTGGCGAAGCTTCAGCAAAGGCCAGTGTGGGCCGTCATGGGGCAACCTATGAATGCTTTGTGCATACCCCTTAACAAGTGGCCCATTTATCCCTTGAAATAGGCTCAAAACTCATTTTGTCATCCCCCACCAGCTCCACTCTCCAAAGATGTGGCTCCATCTCCGCCACTACTCGGTGACACCCAACCCAAGCCTTCAGGGTAGGTGGGAGGGAGAGGGGTTGGTTTTAGGGAATGAGCAAAAGTAAAAGAATACATAATATGCCAAATTGGGATAATCTATCGCGTGCCCATGTGTTGGTGATCGAGAGCGGCGAATGATTACGCTCATCTTTCGGTAGACACGCCATGAAAAACGTGGAAAAGGGGGATCATGCTAGGCAGCTGGTAGCCACACCATGAAGAGTTGAGGAAAGAGAGGCCCACTCACCTTCTGGCATGCACCCATGAAGTCGAAGTGTAGGTCACGTTCACCCCATCGCAAGAACAGCGTGAAGGGTTTGAGGAAAGGGGTCATGCTTACCTTGTGACACGTAGATCGAATAATTTATGTAACAAGTCACGCTCACTCCTAAAAGACATGGTGTGATGAGTGTGTGTGTGTGGGGGGTGGGGGGGAGGGGGTTGTAAAGGACGATAGTAATCGTCGTTTGTGGTTCCGTGTGAATGATTGATACTGGCATTCGACCATCTACTGCCCTCTCATAAAAAAAAGTTGCATGTTATATCGTGTTAACTTATTACTTTATACCATACATAAAAAAACTGGCAGGCGTATATCCCACAAAAATAGAAAGCGATTTGCACACAAGGAGTTAAGGCTGAAAAATATCAAGCAGCACATCTGTGATTTGATATGCTGCGCAAGAGCCAGGAAGCATAAAAAAAGCCCCCAGGCCCAGCAATGGAAAGTGTCAACGCGGAATTAAAAAGAAAACGTAGAAAAAGGAAAATAAGAATGGAAAATTAAATAGGAAGGAGAAGCTTGGCTGTTCCGCTATATTCTAACTTCCCCCGCAGCTCTCTCGTTTGCTCCCGTCCTCTCTCCTCGCCATTCTAGCTCCTGCCACGCTTTCCCCGAGCGAGCTCCCCAAGCTCTCGCCATGGCAAAGAACACATGCAAGCTCTGCTTCCGCCGCTTCGCTAGCCCCCGCGCCCTCGCAGGCCACATGCGCTCCCACTCCGTCCGCAACCTGGCCGCGAAGCAGCAGATCTCATCGGCATCCTCCGCGTCCACCTCCTTCACCGCCGCCGCCGCCGACGACGTCAGCTTCAAGAAGCCCCTTCCAATCTACGCGCTCCGGGAGAATCCCAAGCGCAGCCTGCGTGTCACCGATGTCGCCTTCTCGGATCGCGAGAGTGAGGCCGAGTCCACCCCGCCGCACCCCAAGCGCGCGCACGCCGCCGCTGCGGGGGCGAGACCGAGCCGCTGAGCTCGGTGTCCGACGCAGCCACGCCGGAGGAGGACGTGGCGCTGTCCCTCATGATGCTCTCCCGCGACTCCTGGCCGTCGATGGGGCGCGGCTACGGCGACGGCGACTACTCGGACGACGGGAGCGACGGCGGTTACACGCTCCCCGTCCCCGATCCGGCGCCGGTGGAGAAGCGTACACGGTTCCAGTGCGGCGCGTGCAAGAAGGTATTCCGTTCCTACCAGGCTCTCGGCGGTCACCGCGCCAGCCACGTGCGCGGCGGCAGAGGCGGCTGCTGCGCGCCTCCCGTCGCTCCTCCTCCTCCTCCCCCGCAGCCGCTGGCACCGGTGACATTGATGGAACGCGAGGGGGACGAGGACATGGACGGGAAGGGGTCGCCACGGGAGTGCCCCTACTGCTACCGCGTGTTCGCCTCCGGGCAAGCTCTTGGTGGGCACAAGAGGTCCCACGTTTGCTCCGCGGCCGCCGCCGCAGCACAGGCACATGCAGCCGCCGCTCCGCCGGACCCGATCAAAGCCTTTGGCATGATCGATCTGAACATCGCGCTGCCGTTCGAGGATGTGGAGCTCTCTGCCGTGTCAGATCCCCGTTTCTCCTCCAATCCAGGTTCTTGAAGCAAGCATTCCGGTTAATCCCAATCGAGGAGGTGATCCGAGGTGAGATAAATCCATCCATCCATCCAAGAAACCAAAAGGTAGAAAAAAGAGAGGAAGAGAAACAGAGATAAGAAAGAACCATCTTTGGTAGTTGTCGATGGCAGTCAATTTGCTGGTACATTCGATTCCGTTGATCTGTTTTTACAGGATTTTAAACTGTTGGTGTTCGTTTTGTTACTGTTCGTTTAAAAGCTATGGAATTGGTGTAGATAAGCTGTGGTTTGTTATTGATCCGACGATCTGAATCTAGCTATAGCATCAGAATTGGGGTTTAAAAGGAACGTTTTTCGAGCTGAGCCATCTCCTCCCCGTGTTTGCATAGCCCAGAGCACACACATTATACTGAGACCAAGTAGTTGAGAAGCAGTCTAGAGACCAAAGCACGCACAAAAGCATGGCAGTGGAGTAGAGTAGACGAGCTAAGCTTTTGCCTAGTGTCCAAAGTCACAATGGCAAGCAATGTGCTTTGCTCTGTGTCTGTGTTGCGTTGCCTCCTTTCTTTCGCTGCTTGAGTTGCTGCTGCCATATGAACAGCAGCTGCTCGTACCCTGCGCGTCCCCTGTGTTCCTGTTTGTTCCCCACCACTATTTCTCTCATTAACCACCCATGTCTCTCTGCGCGTGGGCCCCAGCCACACACTCTACGTACGGTACTAGGTTGCAGAATTGCAGAGGTCATGGCCACTGAAATCAATCGTATACGGATGATAACAGCCAGCCAACCAGCCAGCCAGCCGTTCTTTGTTTACGGAGAAACGGCAGTCGTTTTTGTAGGGCTCGGGCTCCACGTTTGGAGGCAGGCGGTTAGCATCTCGCCCCCACCGGTGGCGTCCACGTGTCGCCCCGCCCCGGCCGGAAGTTGGTGTGCGGTGGTGGTGCTGCGAATTCGGCCGGTCATTCAGGCCCCCCGCTGATTCCGGGGGAAGGAATTAACACGGAATTAATCGCGCGGTTTAATGTGCGCGTAGCGTTTTGACCCCCTCCCCTCCCCTGGCCTGGCATGCCTTTCCCGTCCCGTATCTGGGAGAAGCCGGTGGGCGCGGAGACCGAAGCGGATCTCGGCGACGAAATGGCTGGTGCACACGAGTATCAGGATGACGCGTGGGGCCCACTTCGCTCCAGTTGGACACTGTAGGTCGTACCCCGTGCGGGCCGGGCGCGTGGGGCCGGGATAAAGCGCAGCGGGGAGGGGCCGGTGGGGCTACGTGGTGGCCGTTGCTGTGGCCGTCCGATCAGGGCTGGACGCCTGCCGATCGGTCGTGCCTGGTAGCGCCCTGTCTGCTTGGTTGTGGCTTTTAGATCACGTCCGTGTCAGGCCATCCATCATCACCGTGCCGTCGCTCGCTTCTCCTGCTGGCCTAGCTTTGCCTAATCCCCGTACTGATACAGCACACCCTGATCCGATCCCACATTAATCGCACGAAATCACGAGCTTCCAGCACGTACTACTTACTTCGGGCGTTTCTGACGTGTGCCGCTGCTTAATTACTACTACTATTGCATTTTGCAGTATGGTTAATGGGTAGTAGTACGACGGTGCATTGGATGCTGAAAGGTGTGTGCTCTCGCTCTGTTCGCGTGAAGGTGTATCGTATCGCTTTAGGCGAAATCTTTTTTCCTTTAGCGTGCGTGGAAGCAGATGCATATGTGCCTGCACCGCGGTGCACGCCATATAGTATGTACCACTAGCGGTTCGCTGTCCCATTCCTGCCTCCTGGTGGACGCCTGGAAATTCTTCTTCGTTCGGACTAGTATATGGCGACACTGAAAGTGAACTGCTAGCTCTTGAGTAGCTACAGGTAGCTCGAGCTAGCCAGCAACCAACTTAGCACCAACCTTACCTCTGCTTGCTCTTTTTCCTGCGTCCCAAACAAGTGTAGGTACTGAGCAAGTTCCACGCATGCACGACTCGTGATTCTGTGGCTTGGTTCAGTAAAGTTGGTCACACGAGTCGCATGGACCGGAGGCCGATGGGTGGATTGATCGGCCCAGTGCGTGCATGCTGGTTGGCTTCTGGGAGTGGCATAGCCAGCCAACTGGATGGATGCTCATGCCATCCATCCATGCATGCCTATCAACTGGGCTACTGGAGTAGTAATATCAACTTTCTGCTGACTATTCTGTGGGAGATGGTTGATTCTGGGCGTGCATGTATGCATGCATGCATGGTTGGTCAGTTGGCACTTGACAGCAGATCGCTCCGACGTGTGTGTGGCCATTAAAATGTGGTGTGGTTGAATGAATTCCTCTCGATCGTCCGTATGAAGATGGATCGTGCAGTCGTTCGTTCGCTGCTGGCTCACATGCATGGTTCGTGGACTGGGCCGGGGTCACGAACAAGCGAGCCGTGAAGGCGAATGGGAGGCGCACTGTACCTTGTCACGCTTTACGCTGTGCTGTGCCTCGCTCGCCACTGGAAACGGCACGGCACGGCACCGCACGCACGCCGCGCGCGCGCGGAGCAGGTCCACAAGCAAGCAAGCAAGCACCGGTAGCTCGCTAGCTCGCCACCCATGCTCCTCCATCTTCACTTTCCCGTACGTCCTAATCCCCTACCTAATTTTACTGCAATGAGACGGGCAGTATGTGCATGCCCAAAGAAGAAGAAAATACTCCTTTGAAGTTGCTGATTAAGCTTCGGATCTGAGCTCGGCCGTGTGTGTTCCAACGGCCACGTGATGGCGACCTTGGCGTTGCAAGGTGCGGATCCTGATGAGGAACCAACATTGCGTTGCTGGATTGTTGACGAGTCGGCTATCTTGCAGTCCGGGGAGATTTGTGCAATTGCGTTCTCTAAAAAACACATCTCCCGTGGAGTCACTCGTGGGGTCTAGTCTAGAAAGAAAAGGGACAAACTTGGCTTGTAATTAGCACATCGTTATCATCCATACACACCTCGAATCTGGTAGCTAGGCAGGGCCAAACCAGCAACGAGCATTGATGCAAGTATAGCTAAGCTGCAGAGTTTTAAAAAGTCTCTTTGGTTAACGACTCATAAGTTACGTGCTCATTTCCATATGTGTAGACGTGTAGTATTTCATCTTCAAGTGTGCTACTATACTCACACATTACCTGCTGCATGCACATGTAATGCAGTGCCCGTCTTTTTTTTTCAGTTTTTGTTTATTTTTTGAAACTTTAAAAGAAAAAAGAAAAAATGATGAAACAAAACTCAAACTCAGTTTTTGTTTGTTGAAGCCAGCAGGTAACGTAGTAGTAGTGGTTATATTGAGGATAGTAAAATGTGCACGCGTGTCAGGCTTTCGTCTCTCTGTAGGCTGTAGCATGCAGTTGGAAGATGCTGGCCCACGAGTAAGTACTGCTAGCATAACTGAAGGACGGTAGTGCTCCTAGTATAACTGCACCTTGGCTCAAACGGAAGGTTAGTCCCAAACTGGAACAGAGACAGGTCAGTGCTGAGCCTGCAGGAGTGCAGGAACACAGCAAACACGGCAGCGGCAGGAAGCATCTTGGATCAGAGTTATAGGAAGATAGGCGTTGGCGTGGGAAAACTGGAAGTATTCTGTCCAAATTAGACACGGCCCCTGCTTGTCCATTAGCCAGCGGTGGCGCCTCGCTTCCGCGTCAAGGATAGCTTGCACGGGCGAACTAGCTAGCTATGGACTCCCGGTGAGCGCCAGGTAGCATTCGTACGCGACAAGCTGATGCATGTGCCGGCATCACCTAGCTACAGCTTATGGCTGCATGCTTTGCAGTTGCTACACAGCAACCAAGCCACTAAAGCAAGGTGCATAGCTGCGAGTTTTTTTTTCTAAAATGAAGACAAAAGATATGCCTCATTCATTAAATAAGATAGAAGAGTTTTAGGGTGTTATAACACGGTATGGCAAATACTCACGCACAACAATACACCTCAGTGTTTTAATTAGCACCCGCGAGAACCCAAAGCTTGGCATCATCGATGATAGCACGAAAAAGGAACAGAGGCGGTGCACTCTAGCGACGGAAGACCCCAAGCGTTACGCATTGTAAGGGAGGCCAAGGCTTATCGATTTGGGTTTTGCAAGCTGGTTCGTTTGTCCCACCATTCCAAAACAGATCCATCCAGCTGCCAAGAGGAGATGTCCATATGCGCAAGACCGAATTCAAGGGTGACCGAGTTCCATAACCGAATAGTGTAGCGGCATTTATAGAAGAGGTGCGCGCCCGTCTCGCCTTCACGCCTGCAAAGCGGGCAAAGCCCACAGTTTTCCCAACCACGCCGCTCTAATCTATCGGCAGTTCAAATCCGGTCTAGCTTGGATAGCCAACCAAGCGAAGAATTTGATCTTAGGAGGGGCCCAAGCCTTCCAGATCATAAAGTCCATAAGCGACAACATCAAGCCGAGGAACTGTGCCTTGTATGCAGTGGCCGCCGAGTAGATCCCGTTATTGGCATGTTTCCACATAATGTCATCGTCGGTTTGTGTATCCAGGTGTAGATCATGCTCCAGCATCCATAACATGAAGAATTGGCGGATGTGGGCAACGGAAACGACGGTGTTACGACTGATCTTAAGAATCCAAGCATTCCCATCGAGGGCCTCACACACTTTCTAATTCTTACGCATGGATGCATCCTATATTAAAGGAGCAATGTCCTTCAGTTTCCGCCCAACAAGCCATGGGGAATCCCAAAAAGGTGTTTTGGCTCCGTTGCCCAGAATGATAGTCGTTGAGGCATAGAAGAAGTCCATGTCCTCCTCCGTGCACAGGTTCCCAAGCCCCGCCCAAGGCTTGTTTGGCGCCTTCCATTCATACCAAGGCCATCTAAGACGTAAGGCTCGAGCAAACTTGCTAGTGTCTAGAACCCTAAGACCTACGTACTCCTTGGGGCGACAGACCACCTTCCAATTCACTTTACATTTGACACCGGTCGTCTTATCCGAACCAGACCAGAGAAAGGCCCTCTCTAATTTGTTGATGTTGTGAAGAGAGTGTGGTGGCACAATGAGGGGCGTGATGGCATATACCGCCTGGGAGTCAATGACTGATTTGACAAGTGTAGTGCGCCCAATGGTGGTGATGTTTTGCTTGTCCCACATGACAAGTTTGCTGGCCGCCTTGTCCTAAAGGTATTGGAAAGCAACAGTCTTGAGCTGCTAGACCGAGAGCGGGAGTCCTAGGTATTTCATCGAAAAGGTGGCTCTAGACACCAGAACGTGATGACCCACAAGTATAGGGGATCAATCGTAGTGCTTTCAATAAGTAAGAGTGTCGAACCCAACAAGGAGCAGAAGGAAATAACAAGCGGTTTTCAAAGAAGGTAATTTACGCAAGCACTGAAATTATCGGTAACAAATAGTTTGACAAGAAGATAATTTGTAACGAGCAAATGCTTGATAACGGTAAATAAAGTGCATCAAGGTAGCCCAATCCTTTTTGTAGCAAAGGACATGCTGGAATGGTCTCTTATAATAAGCAAAGCGTTCTTGAGGGCGCACGGGAATTTCATCTAGTCACTTTCATCATGTTGGTTTGATTCGCGTTCGCTACTTTGATAATTTAATATGTGGGTGGACCGGTGCTTGGGTGCTATTCTTACTTGAACAAGCCTCCCACTTATGATCAACCCCCTCGTAACCATCCGCAACTACGAAAGAAGTATTAAGATAAAATCTAACCATAGTATTAAACATATGGATCCAAATCAGTCCCTTACGGAATAGCGCATAAACTAGGGTTTAAACTTCTGTCACTCTAGCAACCCATCATCTAATAACTACTCCATAATGCATTACCTTAGGCCCAAATATGGTGAAGTGTCATGTAGTCGACGTTCACATAACACCACTAAGGGAATCACAACATACATATCGTCAAAATATTAAACACATATCAAATTCACATGATTGCTTGCAACATGACTTCTCTCGTGGCCTCAAGAACAAAGGCAACTACTCACAAATAATATTCATGCTCAAGATTATAGGGATATTAAATAGCATAATGGATCTGAACATATAATCTTCCACCAAATAAACCATCTAGCATCAACTACAAGATGTAATCAACACTACTAGTCACCCACAGGTACCTATCTGAGGTTCCGGTACAAAGATTGAACACAAGAGATGAACTAGGGTTTGAGATGAGATGGTGTTGTTGAAGATGTTGATGAAGATTGGCATCCCAAAGATGAGAGGGTTGTTGGTGACGACGATGGCTTCGATTCCCCCCCCCCCCCCGAAGGGAAGTTCCCCCGGCGGAATCGCTCCACCGGAGGGCAAAAGTGCTCCGGCCCAAGTTCCGCCTCGAGACAGTGGTGCTCTGTCCTGAAAGTCCTCCCCTTATTTTTTTTTCTAGGTCAAAAGACCTTATATACCAGAAGATGGGCACCAGAGGTGGGCCTGGGTGCCCACTACCCACCAGGGCGCGCCTGGGGGGCCTGGCGCACCCTGGTGTCTTGTGGACACCTGGCAGCCCCCCTCTGGTAGTTCTTTTCTCCAATATTTATTATATATTCCAAAATAATTCTCCGTAAAATTTTAACTCATTTGGAGATGTGCAGAATAGGTATTTCTGACATAGCTTTTTCAGGTCCAGAATTCCAGCTGCCAGTATTCTCTCTCTTTGTGTAAACCTTGTATATTATGAGAGAAAAGGCATTATAATTACTCCATAAAGTTTTATAAAGCATAAAACATTATACGTAACAGTAGGAAAACCTGATGGAAAATGGACGTATCAACTCCCCCAAGCTTAGACCTCGCTTGTCCTCAAGCAAAAACCGATATCGAAAATCATGTCCACATGTTTAGAGAGAGAGAGAGGCGTCGATAAAAACAAAATACGGACATAGTAGAGTCATGATCATTATTATAATAGCAACAAACTTTATCATATAGCTTCCCATGAACAAGTAACAATTCACTACAAACATCGAAGTAGGAAGCATAAACTTTGTTGAAAACTAACAAACTATGTTCTGAGTCAACTTTGCAACTACAATTCATCATATTTTTAGGAAGGGTCTCGTATTGGAGCCTTTTGGCAAGTCCACATACTCAACCATTATTTAATCTTCTATGATTTCTAACACTCACAACATATATATGAGCAAAAAATTTCAAGCGGACACATAGAAAGATAGGGGCTTATAGTTTCGCCTCCACTTATTCACCTCAAGGGTGATGCCAACAATAATAACTCATGCTCACTCATATCCAACTGGGTATATGTGCTTAGATCTTTCCCCACAACATGATGCTTGCCAAAGAGAAAATAAAAAGGAATAGAGGAAAATACTTCGACTCTTGCATAAAAGTAAATACATAAAAGTAAAAGATAGGCCCTTCGCAGAGGGAAGCAGAGGTTGTCATGCGCTTTTTGGTTTTGTATGTATAATCTCTTTATGCAAAAGAACATCACGTTTTATTGCCCCTTATGATAGCAACCTTTAGTCAGCCCTTCGCTTTTATTACTTTGCCATCACAAGCTCGTACAACACTTGTTTTCCCTTACACTAAAGGATCAAACACATTTAGAAGCAATTTTATTGCCTTTTTGCACCGATGACAACTTACTCAATTCATAGATAGGTAAGGTGGACTCTCAAAACATGAATTTGGGTTTAAGGTTTTTGGATGCACAAGTAGTATCTCTACTTAGTGTGGATTTTTGGGTAGCAAAGGTATTGAGCAAGCACCACATGTTGAACGATCTATGACAATATAACTTTTATGTGAATATGAACAAAAATAAATCATTACGTTGTCTTCCTTGTCCAACGTCAACAGTTTGACATAAGATATTTAGTGGGGGCTCACAATCATAAAAGATGTCCAAGATAGTGTTTGCATATGAATTCTTTCATGAATTGCATCATTGACCAATACTATGTTTGTCAACTTTCAACAAATTTTACCACTTATACTTTTTCTAGTGTGATGTCATTATTATCATAAGATTAGCATATGAAAATTTTCATTGGTTTCTTTTATTTTGATTGAAACATAAAAGCAAAGAAGCAAAAACTCAAACTAAACTTTATTATATAACTCTCACTCGATTACATAGATAGATAGATCACGAAACTAGTACTCGAAAATAGATCATGCTAAACTTTTATTCAACTAAATCATGAAATAGCTAAGGATAGAACTAAGATAGGTAAAGGTAATAAAAGTGATGGTGATACGATACTGGGGCATCTCCCCCAAGCTTGGCACAAGCCAAGGGGAGTGCCCATACCCGTGTACTCAAATCTCCTTCTTTGGTGATGATGATGATGATGATGATGATGATGATGATGATGATGATGATGATGATGATGATGATGGAGGTGATGAGGGCTTGTCCTCCAAAATGTGTATGAGTGCTTCTCTCAAACTTTGAATCTTTCGAAGGGCTCGATGAAGCAACTTAGTGTTCTTATTCACTTCATCCATGATATGTTTATTCTCCGGTCCCCAAGAGTTTGTTTCTGTACCACTTTCTCTTGGATGGGATATGTCCCAATTGGACGGCACGTGCACACGAGGAGTATTTTTGAACCCATAGTTGTGAATCAAATTGAAAATTGTTTCGATGTAACCTGTGTAAAGGCCTCCTTGGAGGGAGTCCTTGTTGCTCTTGAGGGCTCTCATGATCATTTGTTGATCTCATAGCTTGATGTGGATTAGGGATGGTGGGGATGCCGGCCAATGTGCCCCTCTTGGAGGCCGGAGGGTGGACTCCAAGCGATTTCCCTTCATCCTCTTACATGGAACCTCCTCAATTCCCTCTCCCCTTAACTCCACCTGTGGCAACCAAGCAACATCTTCCAGATTGTTGGAGGGGGGAGAAGACATGAAGCCTGGCTTGATAGATCTGACAGAAAACAAAATAAAACAAGAACGAAGGATTTCTTCGCGATGCGGTGGTCAAATTGTCCAGGGGTATATATAAAGAATTTTTTTATCTTGGGAAACAAGTATACGGAAGGAAAACGAAGTCGGGAAGGTGTACGAGGGGTCCACTACCCACCAAGGTGCACCAGGTGGGGCAGGCGCGCCCTGGTGTCTTGTGGGCACCTGGATTGCCTTACCACTTGTTTCTTATTTTCCTATTTTTTCTAATATTCCAAAACTGATAGAAAATATTTTTGCGGATTTTTCGGAGACTGTTTACTTACCGTATCACATACCTCTTTCTTTTCAGGGTTTTGGAGTGTTCTTGAAGGTTTCCTTTATGTGTTCCTCCGGTGTCATGGTTTGGATGATGTTAGTTTCAGCATTAATAGGCGTACCTGAAACTTCGGATTGGTACCTTCGGCATTATTAATCTTGATAGATCCAGAGTGATAAACTTGTTCGATGATATATGGTCCTTCACATTTGGAAAGAAGTTTTCCTGCAAAAAATCTAGATCGAGAATTGTATAATAGAACATATTCACCAACTTTGAATTCCCGCTTTTGGATTCTTTTGTCATGCCATCTTTTAACTTTTTCTTTGAACAGTTTCGCATTTTCATAAGCTTGAGTTCTCCATTCATCTAGTGAGCTAATGACAAATAACCTCTTTTCACCGGCAAGCTTGAAATCATAGTTGAGTCATTTAATTGCCCAATATACTTTATGTTCTAACTCAAGAGGCAAATGACAAGCTTTTCCATAAACCATTTTATAAGGAGACATACCCATAGGATTTTTGTAAGTTGTTCTATAGGCCCAAAGTGCATCATCAAGTTTCTTTTGGGACCTATTGACAGTTTTTTGTAATATTAATTTTATTTCACTATTGCTAAGTTCAACTTGACCACTAGACTGAGGATAATAGGGTGATGCAATTCTATGGTTAACATCATACTCCCTCTGTCCCAAACTTCTTGTCTTAGATTTTTCTAAATACGAATGTATCAAGTCACATTTTAGTATTAGATACATCTGTATCTACACGAATCAAGACAAGAATTTTGGGATGGAGGGAGTATTTAACAAGCATTTTTACGGAAAGCACCATGAATAAAGTGTGAACCACCATCAGTCATTAAATATATAGGGACTCCAAACCTTGGGAAAATAACTTCTTTAAGCATTTTAATGGAGGTTTTATGATCAATCATACATAAAAGAATTCAGAGAAGATTCAAATATTTTTCATAGATAATCTTGATCATAAACCCACAATCCATCGGATCTCGACAAACACACCACAAAAGAAGATTACATCGAATAGATCTCCAAGAGAATCAAGGAGAACTTTGCATTGAGATCCAAAGAGAGAGAATAAGCCATCTAGCTAATAACTATGGACCCGAAGGTCTGAGGTAAACTACTCACACATCATCGGAGAGGATATGGTGTTGATGTAGAAGCCCTCCGTGATCAATGCCCCCTCCGGTGGAGCGCCGGAAAAGGCCCCAAGATGGGATCTCACAGGTACAGAAGGTTGTGGCGGTGGAAATAGGGTTTTTGCTCCTCTTCTGATGTTTTCGGGGTACGTAGGTATATATAGGAGGAAGAAGTAGGTCGGTGGAGCCACGAGGGGCCCACGAGGGTGGCAGGCGCACCCAGGGGGTAGGCACGCCCCCCTGCCTCGTGGCCTCCTCGTTGATTGCTTGACGTCCACTCCAAGTCCTCTGGATCATGTTTGTTCAGAAAATCATGTTCCCGAAGGTTTCATTCCGTTTGGACTCCGTTTGATATTCCTTTCCTTCAAAACACTGAAATAGGCAAAAAACAACAATTTGGGCTAGGCCTCCGGTTAACAGGTTAGTCCCAAAAATAATATAAAATTGTATAATAAAGCCCATTGAACATCCAAAACAGATAATATAATAGCATGGAACAATAAAAAATTATAGATACGTTCCAGAAGGGCAAATGAAAGTGGTTTTCTCTTGATCAGGTTGTGAAACATGTATTTGAGAAAACCTAGAATATCCATCAAGAAAATAAAAGTGTGTGTGTTTAGACAATATTTCTAGCATTTGATCAATCAAAGGTAGAGCGTAATGATCTTTTCTAGTAGCTTTATTTAATTTTATAAAATCAATTAACATTCTATAGCCAGTCACTATTGTTTGTGGAATAAGTTCATTTTTATCATTAGGAACAACAGTGATACTTCCTTCCTTAGGGACACAATGAACATGACTTACCCATATACTATCAGCTATGGGATAGATTATACCTGCTTCCAGAAGCTTTAATATTTCAGTTCTTACCACTTCTTTCATCTTAGGATTGAAACATCATTCGTGATCAACAACGGGTTTAGCATCAGGTTCCATATTAATCTTGTGCTGACAGAGAGCGGGACTAATGCCCTTAAGATCATCAAGAGTATATCCAATAGTAGCGCGGTGCTTCCTCAGAATTTTTAATAACATCTCTTCTTCATATTCTGAAAGGTTAGCACCAATAATAACAATATATATATTTTTCTCATCAAGATAAGCATATTTCAAAGTGTCAGGCAATTGTTTTAATTCAAACACGGGATCACCTTTAGGTGGAGGAGGACCTCCTAGAGTTTCAATAGGCAAATTGTGTTTAAGGATATGTTGTTGTTCAAAGAATATTTTATCTATTTCATTTCTCTCACGCAAGTGCATATCATTTTCATGGTCAAGCAAATATTGTTCTAGTGGATCAGTAGGAGGTACGTCAATAGAAGCAATACCAATTATTTCATCTTTACTAAGTTATTCTTTATCACGAGGTTGGCCAAAAAACTTAGAGAAATTAGACCCATGAGACACATCACCAAAATTAACACTGACAGTTTCTTTATGGCAATCTATCTTAGCATTGACAGTGTTCAAGAAAGGTGTACCAAAAATTATGGGACAAAAGTCATCTTGTGGGGAACCAAGAACTAGAAAAGCAGTACGGTATTTTATTTTCCCACACAAGACTTCAACATCTCTAACAATCCCAAGTGGTGTGATGGTATCTCTATTAGCAAGTTTAATGGTAACATCTACGTCTTCTATTTCAGCAGGTGCTATATCATTCATAATTTCTTGATATAAAGTAAAAAGGATAGCACTAACACTAGCACGTAAATCACATAAACCATGATAGCAATGATCTCCTATTTTAACCGAGATAACAGGCATGCCAACAACAGGTCTGTCTTTATCTTTTTCATCGGGTTTGGCAATTCTAGCTGCTTCATCACAGAAGTAAATAACATGTCCATCAATATTATCAACCAAGAGATCTTTAACCATAGCAACACTAGGTTCTACTTTAATTTGTTCAGAGGGTATAGGTGCTCTAATATTGCTTTTGCGAACTAGTGTTGATACCTTAGCATGTTCCTTTATCCTAATAGGGAAAGGTGGGTTTTCAATATAAGCAGTTGGAACTACTGGATCAACATTATAAATGATAGTTTCATCTTTAGCTATGACTGGTTCTTTAATTTATTCTTTAATAGGGGGATGATATTTACCAGTTCTCCTTAGGGAGATCGACATGAGTAGCAAATGATTCACAAAAAGAGGCTACTATCTCGGATTCAAGTCCATATTTAGTGCTAAACTTGTGAAAAGCATTGGTATTCATAAAAGATTTAACACAATCAAAATCAAATTTAATACCTGACTCTCTTTGACTTCATCGATTTCCCAATCTTTAGAGTTGCGTTTAATTCTTTCTAAAAGATCCCACCTGAATTCAATAGTCTTCTTCATAACAGAACAAGCACAAGAAAGTATCAAGCATGGATTAATCATTACGAGAAAGCCGAGCATAAATATTCTAACTAATTATTTATCTTGAGAGATAATGATTGGGGCATGAATATAACATTGAATTAAGCCTCCCCTAAGCTAGAGCAATACTTTCTCCTTCACGAGGCCAAAAATTATATATGTAATTCTGATCACGATGATCTAGATGCATATGATAATTTTTTTGTGAAAGTCAAATTTTAGTCGATTCCAATTCCAAGATCCAATATCATCGCATAGCCTATACCATGTTAATTATTTTCCCCCAAAAGATAAAGGAAAAACCTTCTTCTTAACTTCATCTCCGCATAAACCTGCATGCTTAAACAATCCACAGATTTCATCCACGAGTATCAAATGCATATCGGGATGCTTCGTTCCGTCTCCTGCATAAGGATTAGCTAGTAGTTGCTCTATCATACCCGAAGGAATTTCATAATTAATATTTTCAGTAGGTGCAGTAGGTTGAGGGCAACTCTTTGTGTTCCTGTCAAGGTGAAGATACGCCGAACAAACTCCTCAAAAGATTGTTTTCCATAGTAACAAGTGACAATAAATTTTAGCACGTAATATAAAAAATTTCCTTGTCGATTTCCACTTACCAAGAGCGCTTCACTCCCCGGCAACGGTGCCAGAAAATTGTCTTGATGACCCACAAGTATAGGGGATCAATCGTGGTCCTTTCGATAAGTAAGAGTGTCAAAACCAACGAGGAGCAGAAGGAAATAACAAGTGGTTTTCAGCAAGGTAATTTCTGCAAGCACTGAAATTGTCGGCAACAAGTAGTTTTATAGTAAGATAATTTATAACGAGCAAGTAACGGTAACGGTAAATAAAGTGCAGCAAGGTAGCCAAATCCTTTGAAAGGATCGATATAGTTGACTAGAGGGGGGGTGAATAGGCAACTAATAATTTTTAGCTTTTCTTTACCAAATTAAACTTTGCATCAAAGTAGGTTGTCTAGATATGCAACTTGAGCAACCTATATGATGCAACAACAACAAGTACACAATCAAGCAAGGGATGCAACACAATATAAGCTTGCACAAGTAAAGGTACAAGATAACCAAGAGTGGAGCCGGTGAAGACGAGGATGTGTTAGCGAAGTTCCTTCCCTTTGAGAGGAAGTACGTCTCCGTTAGAGCGGTGTGGAGGCACAATGCTCCCAAAGAAGCCACTAGGCCACCGTATTCTCCTCACGCCCTCACACAATGCGAGATGTCGTGATTCCACTATTGGTGCCCTTGGAGGCGGCGATCGGACCTTTACAAACAAGGTTGGGGCAATCTCCATTACTTAATTGGAGGTTCCCAATGACACCATGAAGATTCACCACAATGGAATATGGCTCCGCGGTGACCTCAACCGTCTAGGGTGCTCAAACACCCAAGAGTAACAAGATCCGCAAGGGATTGGTGGGGGGAATCAAATTTCTCTTGGTGGAAGTGTAGATCGGGGCCTTCTCGACCAATCCCTAGAAAATCAACAAGTTTGATTGGCTAGGGAGAGAGATCGGGCAAAAATGGAGCTTAGAGCATCAATGAAGCTTAGGGATGGAAGAGGTAGTCAACTCGGAAAAGAAGACTCCCCTTATATAGTGATAGGACAAATCCAACCGTTATACACTTACTTAGCCTGCTGATAACCCACAAGTATAGGGGATCAGTTGTAGCCTCTTTCGATAAGTAAGAGTGTCGAACCCAACGAGGAGCTAAAGGTAGAACAAATATTCCCTCAAGTTCTATCGACCACAGATACAACTCTACGCACGCTTGACGTTCGCTTTACCTAGAACAAGTATGAAACTAGAAGTACTTTGTAGGTGTTGTTGGATAGGTTTGCAAGATAATAAAGAGCGCGTAAATAAAAAGTAGGGGCTGTTTAGGTAAAGACACAACTAAATTGGTTTTAGTAGAGAGCTTTTTGTTACGAGAAAGTTATTTGTCCCTAGGCAATCAATAACTAAACCGGTAATCATTATTGCAATTTTATTTGAGGGAGAGGCATAAGCTAACATACTTTCTTTACTTGGATCATATGCACTTATGATTGGAACTCTAGCAAGCATCCGCAACTACTAAAGATCATTAAGGTAAAACCCAACCGTAGCATTAAAGCATCAAGTCCTCTTTATCCCATACGCAACAACCCCTTACTCGGGTTTGTGTTTGATCACCCACGCAACCCACTATAAGCGAATCATGAACGTATTGCAACACCCTACGGTGGGGATCCCTCACGCTATGCCGACACACGGAGAGCACCATAGGACAGCACCAATAATAAAACATGCAACTCAAACCAATCACGATCATCAATTAACCCATAGGACAAAACGGATCTACTCAAACATCATAGGATAGCCATACATCATTGGGAAATAATATATAGCGTTGAGCACCATGTTTAAGTAGAGATTACAGCGGGTAAAAGAGGGGTTACACCGCTGCATAGAGGGGGGAAGGCTTGGTGATGATGGCGGTGAAGTTGTTGGTGAAGATTGTTGTGATGATGATGGCCACGGCAGCGTTCCGGCTCCACCAGAAGAGAAGGCGAGAGGGGGCCCCTTCGTCTTCTTCTTCCTTGACCTCCTCCCTAGATGGGAGAAGGGTTTCCCCTCTGGTCCTTGGCCTCCATGGCGTGGGAGGGGCGAGAGCCCCTCCGAGATTGGATCTATCTCTCTGTCTCTCTCTCTGTTTCTGCGTTCTGGTCAGCTGCCCTTTCACCGTTTCGTATATATATGGAGATCTGTAACTCCGATTGGACTGAGATCTTCGTCATGATTTTTTCCTAAAAATTAGCTTTCTTGCAGCCGAAGAAGGGCATCAACCGCCTTACGGGGGGGCCATGAGGGTCAGGGACGCGCCCCCCTGCCTCGTGACTCCCTCAGGCACCGTCTCGCGTGGATTTTCCTTCCCGTATCCTCAAAATATTCCAAAAATCATCTCCGTCCGTTTTTATCCCGTTTGGACTCCATTTGATATGGGGTTTCTGCGAAACATAAAACATGCAACACACATGAACTGGTACTGGGCACTGGATCAATATGTTAGTCCTAAAAATAGTATAAAAAGTTGCCAAAAATATATGAAAGTTGTAGAATATTGGCATGGAACAATCAAAAATTATAGATACGACGGAGATGTATCAGCATCCCCAAGCTTAATTCCTGCTTGTCCTCGAGTAGGTAAATAATAAAAAAGATAATTTTTGATGTGGAATGCTACTTAGCATAATTTTCAATGTAATTCTCTTAATTGTGGTATGAATATTCAGATCTGAAAGATTCAAGACAAAAGTTTAATATTGACATAAAAATAATAATACTTCAAGCATACTAACTAAGCAATTATGTCTTCTCAAAATAACATGTCCAAAGAAAGTTATCCCTTCAGAATCATATAGTCTGGATATGCTCTATCTTCACCACACAAAGTATTTAAATCATGCACAACCTCGATGACAAGCCAAGCAATTGTTTCATACTTTTGGTGTTCTCAAACTTTTTCGATCTTCACGCAATACATGAGCGTGAGCCATGGACATAGCACTATATGTGGAATAGAATGGTGGTTGTGGAAAAGACAAAAAAGGAGAAGATAGTCTCACATCAACTAGGCGTATCAACGGGCTATGGAGATGCCCATTAATAGATATCAATGTGAGTGAGTAGGGATTGCCATGCAATGGATGCACTAGATCTACAAGTAAATGAAAGCTCAATAAAAGAAACTAAGTGGGTGTGCATCCAACTCGCTTGCTCACGAAGACCTAGGGCATTTGAGGAAGCCCATCATTGGAATATACAAGCATAGTTCTATAATGAAAAATTCCCACTAGTATATGAAAGTGACAATATAGGAGACTCTCTATCATGAAGATCATGGTGCTACTTTGAAGCACAAGTGTGGTAGAAGGATAGTAACATTGTCCCTTCTCTCTTTTTCTCTCATTTTTTTATTTGGGCCTTTTCACCTTTTTTATGGCCTCTTTTTTTTCCTTTTTTCTATTTTTCGTCCGGAGTCTCATCCCGACTTGTGGGGGAATCATAGTCTCCATCATCCTTTCCTCACTTGGGACAATGCTCTAAAAATGATGATCATCACACTTTTATTTACTTACAACTCAACAATTACAACTCAATACTTAGAACAAAATATGACTCTATGTGAATGCCTCCGTGATGTGCAGGATATGCAATGAATCAAGAGTGACATGTATGAAAGAATTATGAGCGGTGGCTTTGCCACAAATACGATGTCAACTACATGATCATGCTAAGCAATATGACAATGATGGAGCGTGTCATAATAAGCGGAACGGTGGTAAGTTGCATGGCAATATATCTCGGAATGGCTATGGAAATGCCATGATAGGTAGGTATGGTGGCTGTTTTGAGGAAGGTATATGGTGGGTGTATGATACCGCGAAAAGTCTTGCGGTATTAGAGAGGCTAGCAATGGTGGAAGGAAGAGAGTGCGTATAATCCATGGACTCAACATTAGTCATAAAGAACTCATATATTTATTGCAAAAATCTACAAGTTATCAAAGCAAAGTATTACACGCATGCTCCTAGGGGGATAGATTGGTAGGAAAAGACCATCGCTTGTCCCCGACCGACACTCATAAGGAAGACAATCAATAAATAAATCATGCTCTGACTTCATCACATAACGGTTCACCATACGTGCATGCTACGGGAATCACAAACTTTAACACAAGTATTCCTCAAATACACAACTACTCAACTAGCATGACTCTAATATCAACATCTTCATATCTCAAAACAATTATCAAGCATGAAACTTCTCATAGTATTCAACACACTCATAAGATATTTTTTACTAATCTTGGATGCCTATTACTTTAGGACTAATTTCTCAATTTAAGCAAATTACCATGCTGTTTTGTAGGACTCTCAAAATAATATAAGTGAAGCATGAGAGAACAATAGTTTCTATAAAACAAATCCACCACCGTGCTCTAAAAAAATATAAGTGAAGCACTCGAGCAAAACTATGTAGCTCAAAAAATATAAGTGAAGCACATAGAGTATTCTAATAAATTCCGAATCATGTGTGTCTCTCTCAAAAGGTGTGTACAGCAAGGATGATTGTGGAAAACTAAAAAATAAAGACTCAAATCATACAAGATGCTCCAAGCAAAACACATATCATGTGGTGAATAAAAATATAGCTCCAAGTAAAGTTACCGATGGAAGTAGACGAAAGAGGGGATGCCTTCCGGGGCATCCCCAAGCTTTGGCTTTTTGGTGTCCTTATATTATCTTGGGGTGCCATGGGCATCCCCAATCTTAGACTCTTTCCACTCCTTGTTCCATAATCCATCAAATCTTTTGCCCAAAAAACTTGAAAACTTCACAACACAAAACTTAGCAGAAAATCTCGTGAGCTCTGTTAGCGAAAGAAAACAAAACACCACTTCGAGGTACTGTAATGAACTCATTATTTATTTATATTGGTGTTAAACCTACAGTATTCCAACTTCTCTATGGTTTATAGACTATTTTATTAGCCATAGATTCATCAAAATAAGCGAACACCACACAAAAAAACAGAATCTGTCAAAAACAGAACAGTCTGTAGTAATCTGTAGCTAACGCAGACTTATGGAACTTAAAAAAATCTACCAAAATAGAAAGACGTAGACAATTTATTTATTGATCAGCAGCAATTAGAATCAGTTTTTTATCACGTTCTGGTGATTTTTAACAATTGTTTTCGTGAACAGAAAGTTTCTGGAATTTTCAGCAAGATCAAATAACTATCATCCAAGAAGATCCTATAGGTTTAACTTGGCACAAACACTAATTAAAACATAAAAACAAATCTAACCAGAGGCTAGATCAAATATTTATTCCTAAACAGAAGCAAAAGCAAAATAAACTATAATAAAATTGGGTTGCCTCCCAACAAGCGCTATCGTTTAACGCCCCTAGCTAGGCATAAAAGCAATGATAGATCTAGGTATTGCCATCTTTGGTAGGCAATTTATAACTGGCTCTCATGATAGATTCATATGTTAATTTTATTTTCTTCCTAGGGAAGTGTTCCATGCCTTTCTTTAATGGAAATTGGAATATAATATTCCCTTCCTTCATATCAATAATTGCACCAATCGTTCTAAGGAAAGGTCTACCAAGAATAATAGGACATGAAGGATTGAAATCTATATCAAGAACGATAAAATCTACGGTCACATAGTTCCTATTTGCAACAATAAGAACATCATTAATTCTTCCCATAGGTTTCTTAATAGTGGAATCCGCAAGGTGCAAGTTTAAAGAGGAATCATCAAATTCATGGAATCCTAACAAATCACACAAAGTTTTTGGAATCATGGAAACACTAGCTCCCAAATCACACAAAGCATAGCATTCATGATCTTTAATTTTAATTTTAATAGAAGGTTCCCACTCATAAAGTTTTCTAGGGATAGAAACTTCCAACTCAAGTTTTTCTTCATAAGATTGCATCAAAGCATCAACGATATGTTTAGTAAAAGCTTTATGTTGACTATAAGCATGCGGACAAATCCAACCGTTATCCACTTACTTAGCCCGCTGATAACCCACAAGTATAGGGGATCAATTGTAGCCTCTTTCGATAAGTAAGAGTGTCGAACCCAACGAGGAGCTAAAGGTAGAACAAATATTCCCTCAAGTCCTATCGACCACCGATACAACTCTACGCACGCTTGACGTTAAACTTTACCTAGAACAAGTATGAAACTAGAAGTACTTTGTAGGTGTTGTTGGATAGGTTTGCAAGATAATAAAGAGCGTGTAAATAAAAAGTAGGGGCTGTTTAGGTAAAGACAAAACTAAATTAGTTTTAGTAGAGAGCTTTTTGTTACGAGAAAGTTATTTGTCCCTAGGCAATTGATAACTAGACCGGTAATCATTATTGCAATTTTATTGAGGGAGAGGCATAAGCTAACATACTTTCTTTACTTGGATCATATGCACTTATGATTGGAACTCTAGCAAGCATCCGCAACTACTAAAGATCATTAAGGTAAAACCCAACCATATCATTAAAGCATCAAGTCCTCTTTATCCCATACGCAACAACCCCCTTACTCGGGTTTGTGTTTCAGTCACTCCCGCAACCCACTATAAGCGAATCATGAACGTATTGCAACACCCTACAATGGGGATCCCTCACGCTTGCGCAACACGGAGAGCACCGTAGGACAACACCAATAATAAAACATGCAACTCAAACCAATCACGATCATCAATTAACCCATAGGACAAAACAGATCTACTCAAACATCATAGGATAGCCATACATCATTGGGAAATAGTATATAGCGTTGAGCACCATGTTTAAGTAGAGATTACAGCGGAGAGGGGTTACACCGCTGCATAGAGGGGGGAAGACTTGGTGATGATGGCGGTGAAGTTGTTGGTGAAGATTGCTGTGATGATGATGGCCACGGCAGCGTTCCGGCGCCACCGGAAGAGGAGGGGAGAGGGGGACCCTTCGTCTTCTTCTTCCTTGACCTCCTCCCTAGATGGGAGAAGGGTTTCCCCTCTGGTCCTTGGCCTCCATGGCGTGGGAGGGGCGAGAGCCCCTCCGAGATTGGATCTGTCTCTCTGTCTCTCTATGTTTCTTTCACCGTTTCGTATATATATGGAGATCCGTAACTCCGATTGGACTGAAATCTTTGCCGTGATTTTTTTTCCTGAAAAATAGCTTTCTTGCGGCCAAACAAGGGCATCAACCGCCTTACGGGGGGCCCATGAGGGTCAGGGGCACGCCCAGGGGGGTGGGGCGCGCCCCCTGCCTCGTGCCTCCCTCGGGCACCGTCTCGCGTGGATTTTCCTTCCCATATTCTCCGAATATTCCAAATAATCTTCGTCCGTTTTTATACTGTTTGGACTCCATTTGATATGGGGTTTCTGCGAAACATAAAACATGCAATGACAGGAGGCTGCATGCTGAGCCTTTGGATCAATATGTTAGTCCCAAAATAGTATAAAACTTGCCAAAAATATATGAAAGTTGTAGAATATTGGCATGGAACAATCAAAAATTATAGATACGACGGAGACGTATCACCCGCGACAAGCGGCACTACCGCACCAGACATGTGGTACTACTGCAAGGGCCTGTGGTACTACCGCGGGGCACTACGGTACTATCGTATGCGGGGCAGGCGCTAGACCAGCCCTGATGCGTTGAAGCAAAGAGCGGTAGAACCGCCGGAGCGATACTATCGCTCCCCCTTGCGGTACTACCGCAAGGCAAGGTTTGTCTAGGTTGGGAAGGCACAGAAGAATAAAAATACATCTGTGGCTACTTCCGCTGAGAATCAATCTATGCAAAAATCCGGCGCGGTACTACCGCAAACACAGGCGGTACTACAGCGTAGAAGCGCTGGATGTAAAATTACATCCACCCCTACTTCCGCTCGTGCTGCTGTGCCCGGCCCGAGGCCACGGTACTACTGCGCCCGGGGAGCGGTACTATCGCGTCTCCGGCCGGTACTACCGTGGGCCTCTGCGGTACTACTGCTCCCATGAGCAGTACTACCGCATGCCACAACATAACAATCACTAGGAGTCCTTCATTTTGCAGAGACACGGATACACGGTGGTTACTCCAAAGAGCCAAAGGAAAGGTGGTGCAAAGGGAACAGGCGTGTACGTGAAGATTCCACCCAAACCTTTCCAAAGCAGACCCCCTCTTAATAGTACGGCTTCCCTACGACTCAAATCCACTGAAAAGAAACGTAGGGGAAACTCCGTCTACACTAGACTCCGAGGGGCAACGAATCGTCTTGTGCCTAAACATGAGATATCTGAAATGCTCAATGCACACGATTAGTCCGCAAATGCATTGTCATCAATCACCAAAAGCAATTAGGGATAAATATGCCCTTACAATCTCCCCCTTTTTGGTGGATTGATGACAATAGGGGATTTGCACATAGGGAAATAAAATGAGACATAGGCAAACCCAACATCTATAAAATATAGACGGGCTCCCCCTAGATGTGTGCTTTCTAGAGAAATGCTTTGGACTGCACGACACACATACTAGGATCAACACTCCCCCTATATTTTATAGACAAGTCAATCCTTGCAACAATATGAATGACAAAGAGCATGGCAAGGTATAGAATTGAGCATGAAGGAAAAGGGACATAGCATAATAGGCTCACAATCTACTTAAACATACTAGTCAATATGATAAGATAGTAAGATAAGCTGAGGACATATGTCTTACACCATATGATAGTCTCCTGGAACCAGACGAACACAAACAAGAGCCAACAAACCAAAGCAAACGAGGTTCAAAAGAATGAAAGCAAAGCGAGAGACACGACGACCCGACACACGATCCGCAAACCCTACACTCTCTCCCCCTTTGGCATCGAGACACCAAAAAGGCAGAGAGGAGACCTACGACACAGGTGGTAGCTCAAGCTGAAGTGATCACTCATCACACTCCTCGCCAGACTCGGCAGCGGGAATGGGCTCCTCCTCTGACTCAGTCCACTGATAGCCCTGCTTGGCTAACCATTCAGCCTCTGGAGTGATGTTCTTCTCTAACCCGCTCTCCACAATCTCACCAAATGTCCTCAAGATCCTCTTGTCGCGCCGCCGACTCTCCTTCTGAGCAACATGAGACATGTATTGTCCCTTGGCCTGCATGCAGAACAAAGCCTTCATCTTGTTCTTCAGCTTCTTAGACCAAGTGGGCTCAGACGATGGAGGAGATTATATATCATAACTATCCTCATCCGCCTCCCCCTCCTCAAGCTCATCCTCATCCACATCCATCCTAGCAGCCTCAGCCTCAGCCCTGGTACTGTTGTTAGCCCACTTGCTCTTGATGCGGAGCTTGATGGGCTCATGACAAATCCAGTTGGGGGCAACAAATTCTTCATTGGGAAAGAGCTGCTCCCAAGACTTTGAGATCAAGAGATGCACGCAAGGTTGTCAGAATCACGATTTTGAATCGGATCGGAGCTCTGATGGTAGGATCGCAAATTGTAGAATCTTCACTACCAGGATCGTAAAAACATAGATTCTATGAACTAAAATTGTAGAATCAGGGGGTTAGTTTGGATCGTAAAGTCGTAGAATCATATAATAGAATCGCGATTCTGACAACCTTGGATGCAGTTAAGGTCCATAGATGGGCACCTTACGGTTGAGCACTGCAAACTGCAGATCACACCACATGATATGTGAGACATCAAGTGGTTCTGTCTGATGGAGATGCGCCTTCTCACAGATGAGCATCATGTCCACAAGATAAGCATGCACCTTATCCTTGTCACCAATGCGCGGAAAGAGGGAATTGCGGAAGATTTAGTGCATGATGTCAAGGAATGGATTCAACACCCAGGTCTTCTTGTCAGTGCCAAGCTTCTTCTCAACAAGGTACGGCTGAAGCTTGTCCTTGCTAGCCGACTCGGGGTTGGGATGAGGACGGACACCAACGGGCGCATTGAGCCCCTCATCACGAACATGCAGCAGCGCCATGAAATCCTTCCACTTAGCAGTCTTCCTTTGCCCATTGGTCATCCACGTCATGGTCCGTTCCTCATCAGTATGGAAGTGGACCGACGCAAAGAACTGAGCCACAATCTATGGGTAATAGTCCAAGTGGAACGTGAGCAAGTCCTCAATGCCAAATTGCTCCACCAGGTCCAAAGCCTCACCAAAATATTCCCGGTGATTATCCTTCCTCATATGAACCATGTCAATCCAGTGCACGTCCACGTGGATGTTCTTCTTGGCCTTGATCACATCCAAGAAGATAAGATTCTGTTGCTTGGTCCAAAATAGATCATTCCCCCTGAAGTTCTCATGGAGCTTCACATAGGGGTTGATCCTCCTGCAAGCAATAAACTCGGCTAGAGGAATCTCATCCATGCCCATTGATGGCTCCTTGGTCTTGGTGGCGATTGTCGGATTTCGGGTTCCGGCAAAACCCTTGAGGTTCGAACACTGGGGTGCGCACGAAGATTTCCCCCTACCTAATCATGCCCTCAGCCTCACCGTGATCTCAAAGCCTAGTTAGACGAACTCGCAACACAAGGGACATGAGATTTATACTGGTTCGAGCCACCGTTGAGGTGCAATACCCTACTCCAGTGTGGTGTGGTGGATTGCCTCTTGGGTTGAGGATGAATAGTACAAGGGGAAGAACAGCCTCCTGAGGAGAGGTGTTCTTGTGCTTGGTGAACTGGTGTGGTTGAGGGAGAGCTCAACAACCGGTCTCCTCTATGGCGGTGGCTAGCCCTATTTATAGAGGCCTGGTCCTCTCCCCAAATATTGAGCGGGAAGGGAGCCAACAACGGCCAAATTGAAGGGGGACAGCTAGTGCAAGCTATCCTGACTAAAGGTGGTCTTCGCCTGCCAAAGGCTCTAGTGGTGACGCCGTCTTGGGCTCCACGATGACCTTCGACCTACCGTCTTGCTGGTCTTGGTCTCGTTGCACCGATATGGAAACCTTTGCTTGACGCCTCGGTACTCCTGCTGCCGCCTCCTTAGCACCAAAGAGGAAGCGAGGACACCTTGTGTGGCCAGCACCCTTTGGCCTTGGTCGTCATGGCTTACATCGTTGGAACCTCGTGAGGTTCGCCTTGCCCTGATCTCTCCGCCCCTCGTGAGCCAGCCTGGTGAGGCCGCCCTGAGGAGGTCTTGTGTCGTCCGCCTCGCAAGGCTTGGCCCCTCGCGAGGGTCTTGGGGGTTTGCTGGTGAAGACGGGCCGTACTGGGCCGCGGGTGGAGCCATGCCGTGGGCCACGGGCAAGCAAGTCTGGGGACCCCGTTCCCAGAACGCCGACAGTAGCCCCCAGGCCCAAGGCACGCTCGGACTTGGCTTCGAGGTGAAGCCAAGGGGCAAGTGCGAAGCGCCGCGGGCCCCAATAGCCTGCTGCCTTGGTCGACGCGTGGCGATTGATTGGACGTGGGCGTCCCCGCTTCCCCATGCTGCCTCGGCAACTGCCTGAGTTGACGAGTCCCTGCTGCATGCAGAGAAATATCATCATTACCTGTGATCGTGGGGATTGCTGGTTGGCCTTCTCCTGCTATAAATGAGGAGGGGAGAAGAGCCCTCGTCGCCCATCTCTTCCCATTCCGCTCGCTTCTCCTCCCTTGCTCCATTGCCAGTAGCGACTCCCATGGTGTCTGCGAAGAGGTTTTCGGCCGCGGAGAAGGGGAAGGTTCGCCAGGAGGGGCCCGGCTCTCCGCCGCCCAAGCGTGGACGCGGTCGTCCTCGCAAGCACTCTGCGATCCCCACCGCGGCCCCTCGCGGGCGTGGCGGTGCCCCTTCGCGTGGTGGGAGCCGCCCATGTCAAGGCAGGCCCGTCGATGAAGGGAGGCGCGCCATGGTCGCGCGGCCTCGCCGGCCGTGCTTCCACTCGGCGGAGGTGCGGCCGGAGTTCGTGGTGTGGTCAGAGAACCCTGCCGGCAACTGGCTTCAGCTCCCGTGCTTCTTCGCCGATGAGCTGCCGGCCGCAGGTCCAGGCGGGCTCTGGCTGCAGGCGGATGGCTGTTGTAGCAATGCTTCCTGGGTTGCGGTCGAGACCTCCGTTGCAGGCAAAGCTGCCCTGGCCCGCAGCTGGCAGACGTTTGCCCACGCGCGCAGCCTGGGCAGGCGGTGCATGCTACCTCTTGAGCACTGCGTTGGATTTCCTTGAAGAGGAAAGGGTGATGCAAAGACAAGATGGCGTAAGTATTTCCCTCAGTTTTTGAGAACCAAGGTATCAATCCAGTAGGAGGCTACGCGCGAGTCCCTCGTACCTACACAAAGCAAATAACTCCTCAAAACCAACGCGATAAGGGGTTGTCAATCCCTTCACGGTCACTTACGAGAGTGAAATCTGATAGAGATGATAAGATAATATTTTTGGTATTTTTGTGATAAAGATGCAAAGTAAAATAAAAAGTAAAATAAAAGTAAACTAAAAAGCAATGAAAATAACTAAGTGTTGGAAGATTAATATGATGAAGATAGACCCGGAGGCCATAGATTTCACGAGTGGATTCTCTCAAGAGCATAAGTATTTTACGGTGGGTGAACGAATTACTGTTGAGCAATTGACAGAATTGAGCATAGTTATGAGAGTATCTAGGTATGACGTTCGAGACAAGTAGACCGACTCCTGCCTGCATCTACTACTATTACTCCACTCATCGACCGCTATCCAGCATGCATCTAGAGTATTAAGTTCATGAAAACAGAGTAACGCCTTAAGCAAGATGACATGATGTAGAGGGATAAATTCATGCAATATGATAAAAAACCCCATCTTGTTATCCGTGATGGCAACAATAAATTACGTGCCTTGCTTCCCCTACTGTCACTGGGAAAGGACACCGTAAGATTGAACCCAAAGCTAAGCAGTTCTCCCATTGCAAGAAAGATTAATCTAGCAGGCCAAACCAAACTGATAATTCGAAGAGACTTGCAAAGATAATCAATCATACATAAAAGAATTCAGAGAAGATTCAAATATTGTTCATAGATAATCTTGATCATAAACCCACAATTCATCGGTCTCAACAAACACACCACAAAAAGAAGATTACATCGAATAGATCTCCATGAGAGAGGGGGAGAACTTTGTATTGAGATCCAAAAAGAGAGAAGAAGCCATCTAGCTACTAACTATGGATCCGAAGGTCTGAGGTAAACTACTCACACTTCATCGGAGAGGCTATGGTGTTGATGTAGAAGCCCTCCGTGATGGATGCCCCATCCGGCGGAGCTCCGGAACAGGCCCCAAGATGGGATCTCGTGGGTACAGAAGGTTGCACCAGTGGAATTAGGTTTTTGGCTCCGTATCTGATTGTTTGGGGGTACGTAGGTATATATAGAAGGAAGGAGTACGTCGGTGGAGCAACAGGGGGCCCATGAGGGTGGAGGGCGCGCCTGGGGGTGGGAGGGCGTGCCCCCCTACCTCGTGGCCTCCTGGAAGCTTCCTTGATGTAGGGTCCAAGTCTCCTGGATCATGTTCGGTGAGAAAATCACGTTCCCGAAGGTTTCATTCCGTTTGGACTCCGTTTGATATTCCTTTTCTGCGAAACTCTGAAATAGGCAAAAAACAGCAATTCTGGGCTGGGCCTCCGGTTAATAGGTTAGTCCAAAAAATAATATAAAAATGAATAATAAAGTCCATTAATGTCCAAAACAGTAGATAATATAACATGGAGCAATCAAAAATTATAGATATGTTGGAGACGTATCAAGCATCCCCAAGCTTAATTCCTGCTCGTCCTCGAGTAGGTAAATGATAAAAAGATAATTTTTGATGTGGAGTGCTACTTGGCATAATTTTAATGTAATTCTTCTTAATTGTGGTATGAATATTCAGATCTGAAAGATTCAAGACAAAAGTTTAATATTGACATAAAAACAATAATACTTCAAGCATACTAACAAAGCAATCATGTCTTCTCAAAATAGCATGGCCAAAGAAAGTTATCCCTACAAAATCATATAGTCTGGCGATGCTCTATCTTCACCACATAAAGTATTTAAATCATGCACAACCACGATGACAAGCCAAGCAATTGTTTCATACTTTTGACATTTTCGAACTTTTTCAATCTTCACGCAATACATGAGCGTGAGCCATGGATATAGCACTATATGTGGAATATAATGGTGGTTGTGGAGAAGACAAAAATGGAGAAGATAGTCTCACATCAACTAGGCGTATCAACGGGCTATGGAGATTCCCATCAATAGATATCAATGTGAGTGAGTAGGGATTGCCATGCAACGGATGCACTAGAGCTATAAGTATATGAAAGCTCAACAAAAGAAACTAAGTGGGTGTGCATCCAACTCGCTTGCTCACGAAGACCTAGGGCATCTTGAGGAAGCCAATCTTTGGAATATACAAGCCAAGTTCTATAATGAAAAATTCCCACTAGTATATGAAAGTGACAAAATGAGAGACTCTCTATCATGAAGATCATGCTGCTACTTTGAAGCACAAGTGTGGTAAAAGGATAGTAACATTGTCCCTTCTCTCTTTTTCTGTCATTTTTTATTTGGGCCTTTCCCCTTTTTGTATGGTCTTTTTTCTTTTTTTTTCGTCCGGAGTCTCATCCCGACTTGTGGGGGAATCATAGTCTCCATCATCCTTTTCCTCACTTGGGACAATGCTCTAAAAATGAAGATCATCACACTTTTATTTTCTTACAACTCAACAATTACAACTCGATAGTTAGAACGAAATATGACTCTATATGAATGCCTCCGGCGGTGTACCGAGATATGCAGTGAATCAAGAGTGACATGTATGAAAGAATTATGAATGGTGGCTTTGCCACAAATACGATGACTACATGATCATGCTAAGCAATATGACAATGATGGAGCGTGTCATAATAAACGGAACAGTGGAAAGTTGCATGGCAATATATCTCGGAATGGCTATGGAAATGCCATGATAGGTAGGTATGGTGGCTGTTTTGATGAAGGTATATGGTGGGTGTATGATACCGACGAAAGGTGCGCGGTATTAGAGAGGCTAGCAATGGTAGAAGGAAGAAAAGTACGTATAATCCATGGACTCAACATTAGTCATAAAGAACTCATATACTTATTGCAAAAATCTACAAGTTATCAAAGCTAAGTATTACGCGCATGCTCCTAGGGGGATAGATTGGTAGGAAAAGACCATCGCTCGTCACGACCGCCACTCATAAGGAAGACAATCAATAAATAAATCATGCTCCGACTTCATCACATAACGGTTCACCATACGTGCATGCTACGAGAATCACAAACTTTAACACAAGTATTTCTCAAATTCACAACTACTCAACTAGCATGACTAATATCACCATATTCATATCTCAAAACAATTATCAAGCATGAAACTTCTCATAGTATTCAACGCACTCATAAGAATTCTTACAAATCTTGTATGCTGAGCATATTAGGAATATTAAAGAAAATTACCATGCTATTTAAGACTCTCAAAATAATCTAAGTGAAGCATGAGAGATCAATAGTTTCTATAAAACAAATCCACCACCGTGCTCTAAAAGATATAAGTGAAGCACTAGAGCAAAACTATATAACTCTAAAGATATAAGCGAAGCACATAGAGTATTCTAAAAAATTACAAATCAGGTATGGCTCTCTCAAAAGGTGTGTACAGCAAGGATGATTGTGGTAAAATAAAAACAAAGACTCAAATCATACAAGACTCTCCAAGCAAAACACATATCATGTGGTGAATAAAAATATAGCTCTAAGTAAAGTTACCGATGGAAGTAGACGAAAGAGGGGATGCCTTCCGGGACATCCCCAAGCTTTGGCTTTTTGGTGTCCTTATATTATCTTGGGGGTTCCATGGGCATCCCCAAGCTTAGGCTCTTGCCACTCCTTGTTCCATAATCCATCAAAATCTTTCACCCAAAACTTGAAAATTTCACAACACAAAACTTAACAGAAATCTTGTGAGCTCCGTTAGCGAAAGAAAACAAAAGACCACTTCAAGGTACTGTAATGAACTCATTATTTATTTATATTGGTGTTAAACCTACTGTATTCAAACTTCTCTATGGTTTATAAACTATTTTATTAGCCATAGATTCATCAAAATAAGCAAACAACACACGAAAAACAGAATCTGTCAAAAACAGAACAGTCTGTAGTATTCTGTAACTAACGCAACCTTCTGGAACTCCAAAAAATCAGCAAAAATAGGACGACCTAGACAATTTTTTTATTGATCAGAATAAATTAGAATCACTATTTTATCACGTTCTGGTGATGTTTAACAATTTTTTTCATGAACAGAAAGTTTCTGGAATTTTCAGCAAGATCAAATAACTATCATCCAAGAAGATCCTATAGGTTTAACTTGGCACAAACACTAAACATAAAAACACATCTAACCAGAGGCTAGAACAAATATTTATTCCTAAACAGAAGCAAAAGCAAAAAAAAACTAAAATAAAATTGGGTTGCCTCCCAACAAGCGCTATCGTTTAACGCCCCTAGCTAGGCATAAAAGCAATGATAGATCTAGGTATTGCCATCTTTGGTAGGCAATTTATAACTGGCTCTCAGGATAGATTCATATGGTAATTTTATTTTATTCCTAGGGAAGTGTTTCATGCCTTTCTTTAATGGAAATTGGAATCTAATATTCCCTTTCTTCATATCAATAATTGCACCAATCGTTCTAAGGAAAGGTCTACCAAGAATAATAGGACATGAAGGATTGCAATCTATATCAAGAACGATAAAATCTACGGTCACATAGTTCCTATTTGCAACAATAAGAACATCATTAATTCTTCCCATAGGTTTAATAGTGGAATCCGCTAGGTGCAAGTTTAAAGAGCAATCATCAAAATCATGGAAACCTAGCAAATCACACAAAGTTTTGGGAATAGTGGAGACACTAGCACCCAAATCATATAAAGCATAAAAATCATGATCCTTAATATTAATTTTAATAGTTGGTTCCCACTCATCATAAAGTTTTCTAGGGATAGAAACTTCCAACTCAAGCTTTTCTTCATAAGATTGCATCAAGGCATCAACGATATGTTTGGTAAAAGCTTTATTTTGACTATAAGCATGAGGAGAATTTAGCACGGATTGCAACAAGGAAACACAATCCATCAAATATCAACTTTCATAATTAAATTCCTTGAAATCCAAAATAGTGGGTTTAGCAACATCTAGGGTTTTGATTTCTTCAATCCCACTTTTATCAATTTTAGCTTCTAGATCTAAAAACTCCGAATTTTTGGAACGCCTTCTAGGTAAAGGTGGATCATATTCAGTCCATCATTATCAAGATTCATATTGCAAAACAAAGATTTAATAGGAGACACATCAATAACTTTTAGATCTTCATCATTGTTTTCATAAAAATTTGAAGAACACGCTTTTATAAAGCAATCTTTCTTATACGCATCCTAGCGGTTCTTTCTTTGCACTCATAAATGGAAATTCTCATGGCTTTGAGAGACTCATTGATATCATGCTTAGGAGGAATATATCTAAGCTTTAAAGAATCAACATCAAGAGAAATTCTATCAACGTTCCTAGCCAATTCATCAACTTTAAGCAATTTTTCTTCAAGCAAAGCATTGAAATTCTTTTGCAAATTCATAAACTCTTTATTACTAGTCTCAAATTCAGAGGGCGTCTTATTAAAATTTCCATAAGAGTTGTTGTAGGAATTTCCATAATTATTAAAGGAATTATTAGGATAAGGCCTAGGATTAAAGTTTCCTCTATCTGGCGTTGTTACCAAAATTATTCCTACCAACAAAACTCACATCCATAGATTCATTATTATTCTCAATCAAAGTCGACAAAGGCATATCATTAGGATCAGAAGAAACACTCTTAGTAGCAAATAATTTCATAAGTTCATCCATCTTTCCACTCAAAACATTAATTTCTTCTATCGCATGCACTTTTTTATTAGTAGATCTTTCAGTGTGCCATTGAGAATAATTAACCATAATATTATCTAGGAGTTTGGTAGCTTCTCCTAAAGTGATTTCCATAAAAGTTCCTCCCGCGGCCGAATTAATTTTTTTGTATAATCATCCACAAATTCAAACCATGAGTAGGGCAATTACGTATCATTAATTTCATCCTCTCCCAAGCTTGTGCAACATGTTCATGATCAAGTTGCTTAAAATTCATAATATCATTTCTAAGAGAGATGATCTTAGCGGGAGGAAAATACTTAGAGATAAAAGCATCTTTGCACTTGTTCCAAGAATCAATACTATTTTTAGGCAAAGACGAAAAACAAGCTTTAGCACGATCTCTAAGCGGAAAAGGAAATAGCTTCAATTTAACAATACCATTATCAACATCTTTCTTCTTCTGCATATCGCACAAATCAACGAAGCTATTTAAATGAGTAGCGACATCTTCACTAGGAAGGCCGGTGAATTGATCTTTCATGACAAGATTCAACAAAGCAGCATTGATTTCACAAGATTCAGTATTGGTAAGAGGAGCAATCGGAGTGCTAAGGAAATCATTATTGTTGGTATTGGTAAAGTCACATAATTTGGTATTATCTTGAGCCATCGTGACAAGCAAGCAATCCAACACACAAGCAAACAAAAAGCAAGCGAAAAAGAGGCGAACGGAAAAAGAGAGGGCGAATAAGACGACAAGTTTGAAGTGGGGGAGAGGAAAACGAGAGGCAAATGGCAAATAATGTAGGGCGGGAGATAAGGGATTGTGATGGGTACTTGGTATGTTGACTTTTGCGTAGACTCCCCGGCAACGGCGCCAGAAATCTTCTCTGCTACCTATTGAGCACTGCGTTGGATTTCTTTGAAGAGGAAAGGGTGATGCAGCACAATAGCATAAGTATTTCCCTCAGTTTTTGAGAACCTAGGTATCAATCCAGTAGGAGGATACGCGCGAGTCCCTCGTACCTACACAAAGCAAATAACTCCTCGCAACCAACACGATAAGGGGTTGTCAATCCCTTCACGGTCACTTACGAGTGAGATCGATAGAGATAATAAGATAATATTTTTGGTTTTTGTGTGATAAAGATGCAAAGTAAAATAAAAGTAAAGTAAAAAGCAAAGAAAATAACTAAGTGTTGGAAGATTAATATGATGAAGATAGACCCGGGGGCCATAGATTTCACTAGTGGCTTCTCTCAAGAGCATAAGTATTTTACGGTGGGTGAACGAATTACTGTTGAGCAATTGACAGAATTGAGCATAGTTATGAGAGGTATCTAGGTATGATCATGTATATAGGCATCACGTCCGAGACAAGTAGACCGACTCACCTTTTGCATCTACTACTATTACTCCACTCATCGACCGCTATGCAGCATGCATCTAGAGTATTAAGTTCAAGAAAATAGAGTAACGCCTTAAGCAAGATGACATGATGTAGAGGGATAAATTCATGCAATATGATAAAACCCCATCTTTTTATCCTCGATGGCAGCAATACAATACGTGCCTTGTTGCCCCTCATCCTTTGGGAAAGGACACCGCAAGATTGAACCCAAAGCTAAGCACTTCTCCCATTGCAAGAAAGATCAATCTAGTAGGCCAAACCAAACTGATAATTCAAGAGGCGGCAATGATAACCAATCATACATAAAAGAATTCAGAGAAGATTCAAATATTGTTCATAGATAATCTTGATCATAAACCCACAATTCATCGGTGTCAACAAACACACCGCAAAAAGAAGATTACATTGAATAGATCTCCATGAGAGAGGGGGAGAACATTGTATTGAGATCCAAAAAGAGAGAAGAAACCATCTAGCTACTAACTATGGACCCGAAGGTCTGAGGTAAACTACTCACACTTCATCGGAGAGGCTATGGTGTTGATGTAGAAGCCCTCCATGATGGATGCCCCCTCCGTGAGCTCGAACAGGCCCCAAGATGGGATCTCGTGGAGTCTGTAAGGTTGCGGTGGTGGAATTAGGTTTTGGCTCCGTGTCGATCGTTTGAAGTGCGTGGGGTATATATAGGAGGAAGAATGCGTCGGTGGAGCAACAGGGGCCCACGAGGGTGGAGGCGCGCTGGGGTGGGCGCGCCCCCTTACCTCGTGGCCTCCTGGAAGCTTCCTTGACGTAGGGTCCAAGTCTCCTGGATCATGTTCGGTGAGAAAATCACGTTCCCGAAGGTTTCATTCCGTTTGGACTCCGTTTGATATTCCTTTTCTGCGAAACTCTGAAATAGGCAAAAAACAACAATTCTGGGCTGGGCCTCCGGTTAATAGGTTAGTCCCAAAAATAATATAGAAGTGAATAATAGAGCCCATTAATGTTTAAAATAGTAGATAATATAGCATGGAGCAATCAAAAATTATAGATACGTTGGAGATGTATCAGTGCACCCTCCACTTCAAGTCCGACGGGAACGCGACCCTCTACGTGAGGGAGTTCAGACAAGATGGCCACCGCGTCGAGTGCTGCCTCGAGGACAACGACGACGGCGAGGTGCTCGCTCTTGGCGACGGTCGTGATGAGGACGAAGGCGAACCCGCTCTCAGTGCCGACCGCGGCTCGTCAAGCTACGTTGGCTCTTCCTCCGGCGACATCTCCACCAGCGGCGGCTATGACCAGTTGCCACGCCGCCGCGCCTGCTTCGAGGGCGGCAACAGGTCGTCTCATCGTCGCGCTCCGGTGAAGTGCGAGGTGGGGTCTGGCTGAGTCCAGGAGGGCGTCATGGATCCCTCCTCGCGAACTACTGCAAGGCACGCGCCGCTTTTGTTTCGTTCTTCTTTTCTTTCCTGCATTGAGAGAAAAAAGTATGGGGCCCCGTGGGGGCGTGCAACAAACTATGATTTCCATGTTGTTATGCTGTGTTTATCATTCCTGTGCCGCGTCGCAATATCAATGTTTTATATAGGAACGTAGGAATAACTTAGCTTGACGCTCTTGAAGTAGTTTCCGCCTCACGAGGCGCGCGTTTCTCAGTACCTGGCGAGGAGGAACTGCAAAAATTTGTTAGGAGATCCAAGCCCTGGTCGCCGGCGCCTCTGGCCACGACCCAACGCCTCGTATCGCGGTACCTGTGGGGCACAGATTGAGAGAGGTGCGCCAGCTTGCGGCTTGAACAAGGGTGT
This sequence comes from Aegilops bicornis, assembly GCA_021605145.1. Taxonomy (NCBI): domain Eukaryota; kingdom Viridiplantae; phylum Streptophyta; class Magnoliopsida; order Poales; family Poaceae; genus Aegilops; species Aegilops bicornis. The sequence goes on from CM038674.1 coordinate 486,555,517, forward strand.
CTTGCGAAAAACAGACAAGACGCTCACGAGGGCACAAGGGCACCTGTCCAGCCCCCTCGCGAGGGACGTGAGAGGGTACAGGTCAAACAAAGAACCGAAGGCAGAAACAGAGGCAGATGTCGATGGAACAAGATCAGCAAGCAACACCAGAAAGGAAATTTCGATTAAAGAGGGGCAAGCCAACTACGGAAAGCAAATGAAAAGCCACGTCCGGCACCTAGTCCATGATACGTCTCCAATGTATCTATAATTTTTGATTACTCCATGCTATTATATATTCTGTTATGGATGTTTAATGGGCTTTATTATACACTTTTATATTATTTTTGGGACTAACCTATTAACCCAAGGCCCAGTGCAAATTGCTGTTTTTTTGCCTATTTCAGTGTTTCGCAGAAAAGGAATATCAAACGGAGTCCGAACGGAATGAAACCTTCGGGAGAGTTATTTTTGGAACAAACATGATCCAGAGGACTTGGAGTGGACGTCAAGAAATCATCGAGGAGGCCACGAGGCAGGGGGGCGCGCCCTCCACCCTTGTGGGCCCCTCGTGGCTCCACTGACCTACTTCTTCCTCCTATATATACCTACGTGCCCCGAAACCATCAAGGAGCACCATGAAAACCTAATTCCACCGCCACGAACTTCTGTACCCGTGAGATCCCATCTTGGGGCCTTTTTCGGCGCTCTGCCGGAGGGGGCATCGATCACGGAGGGCTTCTACATCAACACAATAGCCTCTCCGATGATGTGTGAGTAGTTTACCACAGACCGTTGGGTCCATAGTTATTAGCTAGATGGCTTCTTCTCTCTCTTTGGATCTCAATACAAAGTTCTCCTCGATCTTCTTGGAGATCTATTTGATGTAACTCTTTTTGCGGTGTGTTTGTCGAGATCCGATGAATTGTGGGTTTATGATCAAGATTATCTGTGAACAATATTTGAATCTTCTCTGAATTCTTTTATGTATGATTGGTTATCTTTGCAAGTCTCTTTGAATTATCAGTTTGGTTTGGCCTACTAGATTGATCTTTCTTGTAATGGGAGTAGTGCTTAGCTTTGCGTTCAATCATGCGGTGCTCGATCCCAATGACAGTAGGGGAAACGACACATATTGTATTGTTGCCATCGAGGATAAAAAAGATGGGGTTTATATCATATTGCATGAGTTTATCCCTCTACATCATGTCATCTTACCTAATGCGTTATTATGTTCTTATGAACTTCATACTCTAGATGCATGCTGGATAGCGGTTGATGTGTGGAGTAATAGTAGTAGATGCAGGCAGGAGTCGGTCTACTTGTCGCGAACGTGATGCCTATATACATGATCATGCCTAGATATTCTCATAATTATGCACTTTTCTATCAATTGCTCGACAGTAATTTGTTCACCCACCGTAATACTTATGCTATCTTGAGAGAAGCCACTAGTGAAACCTATGGCCCCCGGGTCTATTTTCCATCATATAAGTTTCCAATCTATTTTTATTTTGATTTCTTTACTTTTAGTCTTTATTATAAAAATACCAAAAAGATTATCTTATCATCTCTATCAGATCTCACTTTTGCAAGTGGCCGTGAAGGGATTGACAACCCCTTTATCGTGTTGGTTGCAAGGTTCTTAGGAGTATTTGTTTGTGTAGGTACGAGGGACTTGCGTGTGGCCTCCTACTGGATTGATACCTTGGTTCTCAAAAACTGAGGGAAATACTTACACTACTTTGTTGCATCACCCTTTCCTCTTCAATGGGAAACCAACGCAGTGCTCAAGAGTTAGCAAGAAGGATTTCTGGCGCCGTTGCTGGGGAGTCTACACACAAGTCAAGATATACCAAGTACCCATCACAAACTCTTATCCCTCGCATTACATTATTTGCCACTTGCCTCTCGTTTTTCTCTCCCCCACTTCACCCTTGCCATTTTATTCGCCCTCTCTTTTCGTTCGCCTCTTTCTCGTTGTTTTTCTTGTATCATGGCCGAATCAAAGAGGGCCAAGGGCTTTCTCCATGGTTTGAATACTTTTGATAGTCCCTCTGTCCTCTCTAAGCTTATAAACAATGATGCTATGGAAAGACCTACCGGGATTGTCAGTGAGGGTTTATAATTTCGAAGAAGATGATCCCAGAATTTTTCGTTATTTACTTGATGAGTCTTTGAAAGATGATTGGGATAGGCTTTTAAGGATCCGAGCTAGCTATGTGCCCCAATATCAAATTGAGATATATCTAAAAAGCTTTTATGTTGGGTTGCCCGCTTCGTTCAAGCAATTTTAGATTCTATTTTTGAAGAGGGTTTTCTTGAAGGGGATCCCATAGATACCTATGAAAAGATGAAAACTATATTTGGGCACCCTATGAGTGAGAAAGTTGAATCCACCTCTCTTTTGTGCTTTTACCAAAACGAAATTATCAAAGAGATGAAAGCTAGCTTAGATGCGAATTTTCGTAGCGTGCTTAATCTTTATTCCACCATTAATGGCCATGTGCTTTATCAAAAAAGAAAGATAAACGCTATAGATAACAAATTTTCTCTTTTCTTTCCCAACACCAAAGATGGCAACACCTAGATCTATCCTTGCCTTTATGCCTAGCTAGGGGCGTTAAACGATAGCGCTTGTTGGGAGGCAACCCAACTTTATTTTAGTTTTTTGCCTTTTGGTTCTGTTTAGAAATAAATAATCCATCTAGCTTCTGTTTAGATGTGGTTTTGTGTTTTAATTAGTGTTTGTGCCAAGTAGAACCGTTGGGAAGACTTGGGGAAAGTCTTTGCTATCTTGCTGTAAAAAACAGAAACTTTAGCGCTCACGAGATTAGCTACAACTTTTTACTGGAGAGTGATATTTAGTTGATTGTTTTTTCAGATAATTAATAGATAAATTCCTCACGTCCGGCAATTTATTTTAGAATTTTTGGAGTTCCAGAAGTTTGCGTTAGTTACAGATTACTACAGACTATTCTGTTTTTGACAGATTCTGTTTTTCGCGTGTTGTTTGCTTATTTTGATGAATCTAGGGCTAGTAATGGAGATTATGAACCATATAAAAGTTGGAATACAGTAGGTTTAACACCAATATAAATAAAGAATGAGTTCATTACAGTACCTTGAAGTGGTGTTTTGTTTTCTTTCGCTAACGGAGCTCACGAGATTTTCTGTTACGTTTTGTGTTGTGAAGTTTTCAAGTTTTGGGTAAAGATTTGATGGAGTATGGAACAAGGAGTGGCAAGAGCCTAAGCTTGGGTATGCCAAAGGCACCCCAAGGTAAAATCCAAGGACACCAAAAAGCCGACGCTTGGGGATGCCCCGGAAGGCATCCGCTCTTTTGTCTTCGTCCATCGGTAACTTTACTTGGAGCTATATTTTTATTCACCACATGATATGTGTTTTGTTTGGAGCGTTGTGTATGATTTGAGTCTTTGCTTTTTATTTCACCACAATCATACTTTCTGTACACACCTTTTGAGAGAGACATACATTATTTGGAATTTATTAGAATACTCTATGTGCTTCACTTATATCTTTTGAGCTAAACAATTTTGCTCTTGTGCTTCACTTATATCTTTTAGAGCACGGTGGTGGTTATGTTTTATAGAAATTATTGATCTCTCATGCTTCACTTATATTATTTTGAGAGTCCTTTAGAACAACATGGTAATTTGCTTTGGTTATAAAATTAGTCCTAATATGATAGGCATCCAAGATAAAAACTATAAAGTGCATTAAATACTAAGAGAAGTTTGATACTTGATAATTGTTTTGAAATATGAAGATGGTGATATTAGAGTCATGCTAGTTGCGTAGTTGTGCCCGTAGCATGCACGTATGGTGAACCGTTATGTGATGAAGTCGGAGCATGATTTATTCATTGATTGTCTTCCTTATGAGTGGAGGTCGGGGACGAGCGATGGTCTTTTCCTACCAATCTATCCCCTAGGAGCATCTTGGCGTAGTACTTCGTTTCGATAACTAATAGATTTTTGCAACAAGTATGTGAGTTCTTTATGACTAATGTTGAGTCCATGGATTATACGCACTCTCACCCTTCCACCATTGCTAGCCTCTCTAATACTGTGTACCTTTCGCTGGTATCATATACCCACCATATACCTTCCTCAAAATAGCCACCATACCTACCTATTATGGCATTTCCATAGCCATTCCGAGATATATTGCCATGCAACTTACCACCGTTCCATTTATTATGACAGGCTTCATCATTGTCATATTGCTTTTCATGATCATGTAGTTGACATCGTATTTGTGGCAAAGCCACCTCCATAATTCTTTCATACATGTCACTCTTGATTCATTACATATCCCGGTACACCGCCGGAGGCATTCACATAGAGTCATATTTTGTTCTAAGTACCGAGTTGTAATTCTTGAGTTGTAAGTAAATAAAAGTGTGATGATCATTATTAGAGCATTGTCCCATGTGAGGAAAGGATGATGGAGACTATGATTCCCCCATAAGTCGGGATGAGACTCCGGACGAAGAAAAAAAAGAAAGAAAAGAGGCCAAAAAAAGAAGGCCCAAATAAAAAAATGAGAGAAAAAGAGAGAAGGGACAATGTACTATCCTTTTTTCCACACTTGTGCTTCAAAGTAGCACCATGATCTTCATGATAGAGAGTATCCTATGTTGTCATTTTCATATACTAGTGGGAACTTTACATTATAGAACTTGGCTTGTATATTCCAATGATGGGCTTCCTCAAAATGCCCTTGGTCTTCGTGAGCAAGCGAGTTGGATGCACACCCACTTAGTTTCTTTGGTTGAGCTTTCATACACTTATAGCTCTAGTGCATCCGTTTCATGGCAATCCCTACTCACTCACATTGATATCTATTGATGGGCATCTCCATAGCCCATTGATACGCCTAGTTGATGTGATACTATCTTCTCCCTTTTGTCTTCTCCACAACCACCATTCTATTCCACCTATAGTGCTATGTCCATGGCTCACGCTCATATATTGCGTGAAGATTGAAAAAGTTTGAGAACATCAAAAGTATGAAACAATTGCTTGGCTTGTCATTGGGGGTGTGCATGATTTAAATACTTTGTGTTGTGAAGATAGAGCATAGCCAGACTATATGATTTTGTAGGGATAACTTTCTTTGGCCATGTTATTTTGAGAAGACATGAGTGCTTTGCTAGTATGCTTGAAGTAATATTATTTTCATGTCGATATTAAACTTTTATCTTGAATCTTTCGGATCTGAACATTCATGCCACAATAGAGAGAAATACATTGAAGAATATGCGAAGTAGCATCCCACATCAAAAATTCTGTTTTTATCATTTACCTACTCGAGGGCGAGCAGGAATTAAGCTTGGGGATGCTTGATACGTCTCCAACATATCTATAAATTTTGATTGCTCCATGCTATTATATATTCTGTTTTGGATGTTTAATGGGCTTTATTATACACTTTCATATTATTTTTGGGACTAACCTATTAACCCCAGGCCCAGTGCAATTTGCCTATTTCAGTGTTTCGCAGAAAAGGAATATCAAACGGAGTCTAAACGGAATGAAACCTTCGGGAGAGTTATTTTTTGAACAAACGTGATCTAGAGGACTTGGAGTGGACGTCAAGAAATCATCGAGGAGGCCATGAGGCAGGGGGTGCACCTACCCCCCTGGGCGCGCCCTCCACCCTCATGGGCCCCTCGTGGCTCCACCAACCTACTTCTTCCTCCTATATATACCTGTGTTGGAAATATGCCCTAGAGGCAATAATAAAAGCATTATTATTATATTTCCTTTTTCATGATAATTGTCTTTATTCATGCTATAACTGTATTATCCGGAAATCGTAATACACGTGTGAATACATAGACTACAATACGTCCCTAGTAAGCCTCTAGTAGACTAGCTCGTTGGTCAGCAGATAGTCATGGTTTCTGACTATGGACATCGATGCCATTGACAAGCGGGATCACGTCATTAGGAGAATGACGTGATGGACAAGACCCAATCCTAAGCATAGCACAAAGATCGTGTAGTTCGTTTTGCTAGAGCTTTTCCAATGTCAAGTATCTCTTCCTTAGACCGTGAGATCGTGTAACTCCCGGATACCGTAGGAATGCTTTGGGTGTACCAAAGCGTCACAACGTAATCGGGTGACTATAAAGGTGCATTACGGTATCTCCGAAAGTGTCATTGGGTTGACACGGATCGAGACGGATTTGTCACTCCGTGTATGACGGAGAGGTATCACTTGGGCCCACTTTCGGTAATGCATCATCATAATGAGCTCAAAGTGATCAAGTGTCTGCAGTCACGGATCATGCATTACTGATGCGAGTAAAGTGACTTGCGGTAACGAGACTAAGCGAGGTATTGGGATACCGACGATCGAGTCTCGGGCAAGTAACATACCGTCGACAAAGGGAATAGCATACGGGTTGCTTGAACCCTCGACATCGTGGTTCATCCGATGACAACATCGAGGCGTGTGGGAACCAACATGGGTATCCAGATCCCGCTGTTGGTTATTGACCGGAGAGCGTCTCGGTCATGTCTGCATGTCTCCCGAACCCGTAGGGTCTACACATAAGGTTCGGTGGCGCTAGGGTTAATAGGAAGACAAGTATGTGATTACCGAATGTTGTTGAGTCCCGGATGAGATCCCAGACGTCACGAGGAGTTCGGAATGGTCCGGAGGTAAAGATTTATATATGGAAAGTGGTTAAGCGGACTCAGGAAAGTTTCGGGGTATACGGTAATGTACCGGGGCCACGGGAGAGTTCCGGAGGTCCACTGGAGGCCACCTCCCGGGGGCCACAGGCTAAGTGGGAGAGGGAGCCAGCCTGGTGGGCTGGGCGCACCTCCCCACCTAGGCCCATCTTGACTAGGGCATGGGGAGGGAAACCCTAAAGGGGCGCCCCTGGCTTGGGGGCCAAGCCACCCTCCCTCCTCCCCTTGGCCGCCGCCCCATCTAGGGTTTCCCTAGATGGCCGGCCCCCTGCCCTCTCCTCCTATAAATAGAGGGGTGGGGGAGGCTGCACACACCATTGAAGGCGCAGCCCCTCCCTCCCCAACACCTCTCTTTCTCCACGCGAAGCTTGGCGAAGCCTCGCCGAGAACTGCCGTACCAACCGCACCACGCCGTCGTGCTGCCATTGGAGTTGTCTTCCTCAACCTCTCCTTCATCCTTGCTGGATCAAGGCGGAGGAGACGCCATCGCCTGCACGTGTGTTGAGCAGCGGAGGTGCTGTCCGTTCAGCACTTGGTCATCGGTGATCGGAATCACGTTGGGAACGTCTTCATCATCACCACTCCCTCGAACACTTCCGTGCTCGATCTACAAGTGGTATGTAGATGCAAACTCTCTCTCTTGACTCGTTGCTTAGTAGAAATCATAGATGGATCTTGGTGAAACCGTAGGAAAATTTTAATTTTCTGCAACGTTCCCCAACAGTGGTATCAGAGCTAGGTTTATGCGTAGTTCTCTATTGCACGAGTAGAACACAATTTAGTTGTGGGCGTGGATCTTGTCAATTTACTTGCCGCTACTAGTCTTATCTTGCTTCCGCGGTATTGTGGGATGAAGCGGCGGACCAACCTTACACGTACGCTTCATTGAGACCGGTTCCACCGACTAACATGCACTAGTTGCATAAGGTGGCTGGCGGGTGTCTGTCTCTCCTACTTTAGTTGGAGCGGATTCGATGAAAAGGGTCCTTATGAAGGGTAAATAGAAGTTGACAAGATCACGTTGTGGTTATTCGTAGGTAAGAAAACGTTCTTGCTAGAACCCAATTGCAGCCACGTAAAGATGCAACAACAATTAGAGGACGTCTAACTTGTTTTTGCAGCAATTGTCATGTGATGTGATATGGCCAAGTTGTGATGAATGATGAATGACACATGGTGATGTATGAGATCATGTTCTTGTAATAGGAATCACGACTTGCATGTCGATGAGTATGACAACCGGCAGGAGCCATAGGAGTTGTCTTTATTTTGTATGACCTGCGTGTCATTGAAGAACGCCATGTAACTTACTTTACTTTATTGCTAAACGCGTTAGCCATAGAAGTAGAAGTAGTCGTTGGCGTGACAACTTCATGGAGGCACAATGATGGAGATCATGATGATGGAGATCATGGTGTCATGCCGGTGACAAGATGATCATGGAGCCTCGAAGATGGAGATCAATGGAGCTTTATGATATTGGCCATATCATGTCACTACTATATATAATTGCATGTGATGTTTATTATGTTTATACATCTTGTTTACTTAGAACGACGGTAGTAAATAAGATGATCCGTTACAACAATTTCAAGAAGTGTTTCCCTAAGCGTACCGTTGCTAAAGTTAAATAAACTTCTAAGCACCACGTGATGATCGGGTGTGATGGATTCTTACGTTCACATACAACGGGTGTAAGACAGATTTACACACGCCAAAAACACTTAGGGTTTACTTGACGAGCCTAGCATGTACGGACATGGCCTCGGAACACGGAGACCGAAGGTCGAACATGAGTCGTATAGAAGATACGATCAACATGAGAATGTTCACCGATGATGACTAGTCCGTCTCACGTGATGATCGGACCACGGCCTAGTCGACTCGGATCGTGTAACACTTAGATGACTAGAGGGATGTCTAATCTGAGTGGGAGTTCATTGAAATAATTTGATTAGATGAACTTAATTATCATGAACTTAGTCTAAAACTTTTGCATAATATGTCTTGTAGATCAAATGGCCAACGCTCATGTCAAGAAACTTCAACCTGAAAAGCTCGAACCCAAGTCGGAAAAATGCGTCTTCATAGGATACCCTAAAGAAACCATTGGGTATACCTTCTACTTAAGATCCGAGGGCAAGATTTTTGTTGCCAAGAACGGAACCTTTCTCGGAAAAAGAGTTTCTCTCGAAAGAAGTAAGTGGGAGGAAAGTAGAACTTCGATGAAGTACTACCTCTTGAACATGATAGTAGTGCAGCTCAGAAAGTGTTCCTGTGATGCCTACACCAACCGAAGAGGAAATTAATGATGATGATCAAGGTACTTGGATCAAGTTGCTCTTGAACCTCGTGGGTCCACAAGGACACGTCCGCACTGCAGTGGTACGGCAACCCTGCCATGGAAATCATGTTGTTAGACAACGGTGAACCTTGAACTATGAAGAAGCGATGGCGGCCCAGATTCCAACAAATGGCTAGAAGCCATGAAATCCGAGATAGAATCCATGTATGAAAACAAAGTGTGGACTTTGACCGACTTGCCGATGATCGGCGGCGATAGAAAACAAATGGATCTTTAAGAAGAAGGCGGACGCGGATGGTAATGTCACCATCTATAAAGCTCGACTTGTCGCTAAGGGTTATCGGCAAGTTCAAGGGATTGACTACGATGAGACTTTCTCACCAGAGCGAAGCTTAAGTCCGCCCGAATCATGTTAGCAATTGCCGCATACTATGATTATGAGATATGGCGGATGGACGTCAAAACAGCATTCCTTAACGGTTATCTTAAGGAAGAGCTGTATATGATGCAACCGGAAGGTTTTGTCGATCCTAAGGGCGCTAACAAAGTATGCAAGCTCCAATGATCCATTTATGGGCTGGTGCAAGCATCTCGGAGTTGGAACATTCGCTTTGATGAGATGATCAAAGCGTTTGGGTTTATCTTGAGACTTATGGAGAAGCCTGCGTTTACAAGAAAGTGAGTGGGAGCTACATGGCATTTCTCATATTATATGTAGATGACATACTTTTGATGGGAAATGATATAGAATTCTTGGACAGCATTAAGGCCTACTTGAATAAGTGTTTTTCAATGAAGGACCTTGGAGAAGCTGCTTATATATTAGGCATCAAGATCTATAGAGATAGATCAAGGCGCCTCATAGGTCTTTCACAAAGCACATACCTTGATAAGATTTTGAAGAAGTTCAAAATGGATCAGTCCAAGAAAGGGTTCTTGCACGTATTGCAAGGTGTGAAATTGAGCTCAGCTCAATGCCCGACCACGGCAAAAGATAAAGAAGAGATGAGTGTCATCCCCTATGCCTCGACCATAGGATCTATTATGTATGCCATGTCATGTACCAGACCTGATGTAAACCTTGCCGTAAGTTTGGTAGGAAGGTACCAAAGTAATCCCGACAAGGAACACTGGACAGCGGTTAAGAATATCCTGAAGTACCTGAAAAGGACAAAGGACATGTTTCTCGTTTATGGAGGTGACGAAGAGCTCGTCGTAACGGGTTACGTCGACGCTTAGCTTCGACACAGATCTGAATGACTCTAAGTCACAAACCGGATACGTGTATATGTTGAATGGTGGAGCGATGGCTGGTGCGGTACAAGCGAGCGTCGTGGCGGGATCTACATGTGAAGCGGAGTACATGGCAGCCTCGGAGGCAGCGCATGAAGCAATTTGGGTGAAGGAGTTCATCACCGACCTAGGAGTCATACCCAATGCGTCGGGGCCGATCAAACTCTTACGTGACAACACTGGAGCTATTGCCCTTGCCAAGGAGCCGGGTTTCACAAGAAGACCAGGCACATCAAGCGTCGCTTCAACTCCATCCGTGAAAATGTTCGGGATGGAGACATAGAAATTTGTAAAGTGCATACGTGTCACGAATGTCGCAGATCCGTTGACTAAACCTCTTCCATGGGCAAAACATGATCAACACGAGAACTCTATGGGTGTTCGATTCATCACAATGTAAACTAGATTATTGACTCTAGTGCAAGTGGGAGACTGTTGGAAATATGCCCTAGAGGCAATAATAAAAGCATTATTATTATATTTCCTTGTTCATGATAATTGTCTTTATTCATGCTATAAGCTGTATTATCCGGAAATCGTAATACACGTGTGAATACATAGACTACAATACGTCCCTAGTAAGCCTCTAGTAGACTAGCTCGTTGGTCAACAGATAGTCATGGTTTCTGAATATGGACATCGGATGTCATTGACAAGCGGGATCACGTCATTAGGAGAATGTCGTGATGGACAAGACCCAATCCTAAGCATAGCACAAAGATCGTGTAGTTCGTTTTGCTAGAGCTTTTCCAATGTCAAGTATCTCTTCCTTAGACCGTGAGATCGTGTAACTCCCGGATACCGTAGGAATGCTTTGGGTGTACCAAAGCGTCACAACGTAATCGGGTGACTATAAAGGTGCATTACGGTATCTCCGAAAGTGTCTGTTGGGTTGACACGGATCGAGACAGGATTTGTCACTCCGTATGACGGAGAGGTATCATCGGGCCCACTTTCGGTAATGCATCATCATAATGAGCTCAAAGTGATCAAGTGTCTGGTCACGGGATCATGCATTACTGATGCAGTAAAGTGACTTGCGATGCTTGAGACTAAGCGAGGTATTGGGATACCGACGATCGAGTCTCGGGCAAGTAACATACCGTCGACAAAGGGAATAGCATACGGGGTTGCTTGAACCCTCGACATCGTGGTTCATCCGATGACAACATCGAGGCGTGTAGGAACCAACATGGGTATCCAGATCCCGCTGTTGGTTATTGACCGGAGAGCGTCTCGGTCATGTCGCATGTCTCCCGAACCCGTAGGGTCTACACACTTAAGGTTCGGTGGCGCTAGGGTTAATAGGAAGGCAAGTATGTGATTACCGAATGTTGTTCGAGTCCCGGATGAGATCCCGGACGTCACGAGGAGTTCGGAATGGTCCGGAGGTAAAGATTTATATATGGAAAGTGGTTAAGCGGACTCGGAAAGTTTCGGGGTATACTGGTAATGTACCGGGGCCACCGGAGAGTTCCGGAGGTCCACGGGAGGGCCACCCCTCCGGGGGCCACATGGGCTAAGTGGGAGAGGGAGCCAGCCTGGTGGGCTGGGCGCACCTCCCACCTAGGCCCATGCGGCTAGGGCATGGAGGGAAACCCTAAAGGGGCGCCCCCTAGCTTGGGGCAAGCCACCCTCCCTCCTCCCTTTGGCCGCCGCCCCCATCTAGGGTTTCCCTAGATGTCCGGCCCCCTGCCCTCTCCTCCTATAAATAGAGGTGGGGGGAGGCTGCACACACCATTGAAGGCGCAGCCTCCCTCCCCAACACCTCTCTTTCTCCACGCGAGCTTGGCGAAGCCTGCCGGAGAATCGCCGTACCAATTGCACCACGCCCGTCGTGCTGCCATTGGAGTTGTCTTCCTCAACCTCTCCTTCATCCTTGCTGGATCAAGGCGGAGGAGACGCCATCGTCCCGTACGTGTGTTGAACGCGGAGGTGCTGTCCGTTCAGCACTTGGTCATCGGTGATCGGAATCACGTTGGGAACGTCTTCATCATCACCACTCCCTCGAACGCTTCCGTGCACGATATACAAGTGGTATGTAGATGCAAACTCTCTCTCTTGACTCGTTGCTTAGTAGAACTCATAGATGGATCTTGGTGAAACCGTAGGAAAATTTTAATTTTCTGCAACGTTCCCCAACAACCTGCGTACCCCGAAACCATCAAGGAGCACCACGAAAACCTAATTGCACTGCCGCAACCTTCTGTACCCGTGAGATCCCATCTTGGGGCCTTTTCTGGTGCTCTGCCGGAGGGGGCATCGATCACAGAGGGCTTCTACATCAACACCATAGCCTCTCCGATGATGTGTGAGTAGTTTACCACAGACCTTCGGGTCCATAGTTATTAGCTAGATGGATTCTTCTCTCTCTTTGGATCTCAATACAAAGTTCTCCTTGATCTTCTTGGAGATCTATTCGATGTAACTCTTTTTGCGGTGTGTTTGTCGAGATCCGATGAATTGTGGGTTATCTATGAACAATATTTGAATCTTCTCTGAATTCTTTTATGTATGATTGGTTATCTTTGCAAGTCTCTTCGAATTATCAGTTTGGTTTGGCCTACTAGATTGATCTTTCTTGAGATGGGAGAAGTGCTTAGCTTTGGGTTCAATCATGGGATGCTCGATCCCAGTGATAGTAGGGGGAACGACACGTATTGAATTGTTGCCATCGAGGATAAAAAGATGGGGTTTATATCATATTGCATGAGTTTATCCCTCTACATCATGTCATCTTACCTAATGCGTTACTCTGTTCTTATGAACTTAATACTCTAGATGCATCTTTGGATAGCGATCGATGTGTGGAGTAATAGTAGTAGATGCAGGTGAGTCGGTCTACTTGTCGCGGACGTGATGCCTATATACATGATCATGCCTAGATATTCTCATAATTATGCACTTTTCTATCAATTGCTCGACAGTAATTTGTTCACCCACCGTAATACTTATGCTATCTTGGGAGAAGCCACTAGTGAAACCTATGGCCCCCGGGTCTATTTTCCATCATATAAGTTTCCAACCTATTTTTATTTTGCTTTCTTTACTTTTAGTCTTTATCATAAAAATACCAATAATATTATCTTATCATCTCTATCAGATCTCACTTTTGCAAGTGGCCTTGAAGGGATTGACAACCCCTTTATCGTGTTGGTTGCAAGGTTCTTATTTGTTTGTGTAGGTACGAGAGACTTGCGTGTGGCCTCCTACTGGATTGATACCTTGGTTCTAAAAAACTGAGGGAAATACTTACGCTACTTTCACTACAAAAAAATACACTTCCGTGATGATACGTGTTTGTAACAGTAGGTCACGTTTTCTGTCATGCATGTACATCCATGACAAATTTATGACAGGATCAAGATAGTCATACATGTGCTGTCGTAGAAGTGTTCCATGACATTACCAAAATTATCATCACGGAAGTGTCCACTTCCATGACGATAAATCACGCGTCACAGAAGTGCTTTCATCAAGGGTGACCGACAAGTGGCATCCACCGTAACGGAACGCCGTTAAGCTATCGGGTCCGGTTTTGGATCCGATAACCCATTAACAGCCCGGACCAATGGGGATTTTCCACGTGTAAAATTCTGATTGGCTGACGAAAACAACGGTCAGCTCCGCGTTGGCACAGGTGTCACTCATCCAATGGGCGAGATGCGCCTATGATATGTTGACACGTGGACCAGCCTAAAAGTGGCCCATAAATTTTAAATGGGCCGGCCGAACTAAAGGCCCACAAGATTTTGCGGTCCATAATGGGCTGGCCCAGCAAAAGGCCCATGAGATTTTGTGTATCATAATGGGCCGGCCGAGCTAAAGGCCCACGAGATTTTGTGGGCCATAATGGGCTAGCCCAGCTAAAGGCCCGCGAGATTTTGCGGACCATAATGGGTCGGCCCAGCTAAAGGCCCACAAGATTTTGTGGACCATAATGGGACGGCCCAGCTAAAGGCCCACGAGATTTCGCTGACCATAATGGGCCGACCCAGCAGAAGGCCCAAAAGATTTTGATGACACTAGTAGGCCGACCCATTAACAGGCTGCCATGTTTTGGGCCAAATGCCGACCCATATTTGATCCGGTCCATTAACAGGCTGCCACATTCCGGGCCTAATAAAGGCCCATATGTGATCCGGCCCGTTAAAAGCCTACCACGTTGTGGGCCAAATTACGGCCCAGATCAGGTCCGGCCCTTTGAGAGGCTTTGGGCTAAATTATGGCCCATATCAGATTCGACCCGTCAACCGGATGCTATCCTTTTGGGCCCACTTGATAAAGGCCCATTTAGTAATTCGGCCTGATATTAGTTTCAGCCTGTTAAAGGCCCGTTTAACATTTCGGCCCTATATATATTTCAGCCTGTTAAAAGCCTGTCATATAGTTGCGCCCAACTACGGCCCCGTTTGCATCCGGCCTGCTCACAGATGATAATCTGATTGGGCCAAACAAGGACCGGGACAATTTTGGCCTGTTATAAGCCCATGATTTGATTGGCACAATCATGGGCCGGGGTCTATTTCGGCCTGCTGCCAGCCCGTGAGCTGTTCGGCATGTTTCAGGCCCAACCTACTTTTCAGCCTCCTAAAATCCCATTGAGTTTTCTTGGGAAAATAGGGTCGGCGGTTTACTCGGCCTGTTAAAGGCCCGAATCTACTAGTGGGCCAGTTTACATTTAGGCCTGTTAACGGACCAAGATGACGGGGCCCATGATGCGGATCATACATGGTGATTTGCATGATGGCCCGATTATGTACCGTAATTTTACGGTTTGGCCGGTTTACTGCGAAGACAGGATATATATATACCACAGAATCTTCTTCATAAGCATTGCCTTTATTCTACATTTTGTTAAGAGTAAATATAGATGTGACAATATAAGAAAAAATGGAGAATATTTAAGATAAGATGAAGAGTGATGCTACATAACCAAGTAGCTATAAGCGTAAGTACTGACGTCTGAGCAAAAGGTACAGCCAAGAGCAATGCAGAGCTAAACTTCTTCAAGACCATCGAGTTAACCAACCTTATGGTAAGAGTAAATATAGATCTTATGTGTAGAAAATGGAGGGCAAAGGAAAATAAGCTGCGGTGATGGTACATGAACAACTACTTGTCAATATAAGTACACCGATAAAGGACAGCGGTACTTACAAGAACAATGCAGAGCTAAAAAATTCATTGGCATTGGATATATTCTACACTAATGTAACCATTCATACGGATCGAGATAATTTGGGCGAACAATTGATAAGCAAGCTATCATGCGTACTCTTGTCACATAATGAACCAGGTATGTATGCAAGTACGGTGATACAGGACAACAGTACTAACAAGAGCAAAGCGGCGGACATCATATTTGCGATATCACATGCGTTCTTTTCAAACCAGAATTCTTTTTCGAGCAGATTTCCTGCAAAAAGATCCGTAAAGCACATGCGGAAAAGTAGAAGTTCAAATTGTCATGCGATATCATAGACGGATACCTCATCCTTGGAGCGAGACCGATTGCATAACAAGGTTTTTCCATTCAATGTCTTCTAAATTTAGCACAGGAGACTTCACCAGAAATTCGTTTATAGACTTGCCATCAAAGTGTGATTTCCTCAGGTAACACCAATACTGCTGCAATACTTCCTTGAAAAGTGCAAGCAAGCTTTGCTTGTCATGACTATCCAGATTGACCCTCGCCTACTTACAACAATGTAATGTAAATCATTGATGTGTTCAATCAGCAGAAAATAGGAAAATAATCACCATGAATAATAGCACTTACACGTAATTGGGACAGGAAGATGTGAAAATGGTGTTTGTCTTCACTGTAATCTTCCCATGATGGGAATATATGCACGTAGTCCCTAACAACATTGAAAGCATTGTCTTTTAAACTGGGAATAACTGGAATGGGGTTCCAATCAGAGGAATTGGCCGTCTCTGCGGTTGGGATAGGTCTTCGACCGGTGGACTTCTTTGTACTTTTTCTTTGGAGTGGGATTTTTACGTGGAACATTTGGTGCTATGGCAATTGAAATCGGCATACCTTTTCTTTGAGTGCAGGTCTGTGTGGTGCGGCTAGTGGTGTGGCCGGTGAAGTATGGGTACAGTCTGCTGGAGTCAGTCCTACGTTTTGTGTCCTTTGGTTGTACAACCAATATAAGTGGGTGTCTTTGTCGATTTCTCCGGCACAACCACGTTTTCAAGGACTTTCTTTGGTGCTCCTTCGAGTTTGGCAATTACCCTCTTCCTTTTGATGTCTGATGCATAAGAACAACATTTGAGTGGAAAAACATGGTATGATGACAGATGGAATATGTATTGATAATGTATGGGCATGGCATCTCGACATATATGATGACTAAACTAAGCAGATGGCGGTGCAACAAAGTAGAAGAAATGCAAGACACCATATGCAAGATACGCGCAATCAATAAAACCTTGCCAAATTATAGCAGGCACCTTCATGGGTGAACATGACAGGCCATCTGCCTTTGACTCCTCGAGGTTAGAATAGTCATTAGGATCATATTCTGAACAAGAATCAACAGGTGGGGAGCGTATGAGTTTCATTGCATCCAGAATGGCACTCAATGCCTTGGTGCCAATTTTGTAAGTCATTTCGGTGTTTATATTCAAGAGTGGACTGCCGCTAGTGCGACAAAAAGCAGCTACACAGATCATAGTGTAGATATAACGGGAAAACTGTAAGCATCAGAGTAAAATCAGCAAAGTGGAACTTGCTGGAATATATGTGCTAGTATTGCCGGTACGGCTAGAAAGGCTTCGGATACCATCTCTCTTCAACTGAAGGTGCGGTACTGTTAATATCAGTGTAACGCTCAAAGGCAACACAACTCCCCGCATTTCCTTGCTATTCTTATAGGATTCAAGTGGGCAGACCACTACAAATCCTATTCCCATGTTTACAAAATCCTACGAATCAAAGAGGCCCGAAGAGTTCAAAGTGCCCATACCAACCATCCGTATAGAACTCTACACTGCAAATGTCCCTGCTCATCTTCACTACAAGGAACATACTGTACTACTGTCATACTCCCTCCGTTCCAAAATATAAGTCTTGGTAGAGATTTCCACTATGGATCACATACAGATGTATCCAGATACATTTTAGAGTGTAGATTCACTCATTTTGCTCCATATATAGTCCATGGTGGAATCTATACAAAGACTTGTATTTAGGAACGGAGAGAGTACTTATTAAAGAAGAACGGAAGAGGAACATGCTAAAGAAGAGCAAGCAGATTTTGGTTAATAAAATGTTTGTTGCGTAGTGCCCACACATGACGAACCAGAGCGCATTAAGAAAGCAACTCCCTGCTGTCTCTCTATATGTGGTGCAGGTGCTTTTTCAAAAGTAAAGTAGGAACATTAGCTGACCAATTAAATGTTATCTATTTTATTAATATCAGCATCATATCAGATTCGTACTTGAGCAACAAGTTTGGAATTATGAGTGGCATGTTTTTTAGCTTGGTGGATTCAGGAGCAGTGCTAAGCAGGTACGATGATGGTATTGAATATAAAGGCATGCCTGCATGCAAGTCGCGTGACTTTTGTCATTTGGGTCAGTCGACCATTTCAGGCGGTTGGATGAAGATCCTACGTCTCCTAACCCTTCTTCTTCCTCGTCTCTGATTCTTCCCATACAGAACACCTTGCACGTCACGCCGGACCACCGCCCCCACCACCTGTGTTCCTCCGCCACCCCGCCCCCACCAGCGTCGAGTTTTCTTTGTTCAGGAGGCCCCACCACCGCCCCACAACCAAAGTCCCCACTCGAGCCCTTCGTTCGCCGTGAACTCCGGTGAGCTATGAAAAATCGACTGACCCAATTTTGAAATTTAGTCTACTGTGATTTAACTAGTGTGGAATATAAAAGGCAAAAACCATAAGCATTGGGAGTATAGTGTTGAGTGTGCCATGGCGGATCTGTAGGTGCAAACCGGACAAAGGAAACTTCGCAACCAATGTTTGCTTTCAACTAGCAGGTAAGTGATGGACATGAAATCAGAGTAAAGCAGTGGCGATCTATTTTCTTGCCGCGATAAATAAGTTGAGCAGATACGAAAGAGTACCGCCTCTGGTGCGGCGCCGTGTATGCATCTGCTGAGAATTTGACGGTGCTGCGGTAGCGATGGCTGTCGGCGGCGTGGAAGCAGATCTAGGAGGGTAGACGGTGGTGGCGGGGCGTGGTGGACGAGACGGTCGTAGGAGCGGCACCGGCAAGGTGGACAACGGTGGGGATGAAGCGAGAGGACGGGATGCAAGGATCCTGGTCCAAACCGTGGATGAGAGAGGTCGATCTCTTGTAATGGACGACATCGGTGGGGTATCAGCTCCGGCATGATGGAGGAGGACGGCGGTGGATGGGGTGGCGGACGGAGGAGGCTGGGGTGGAGAGGGTGTTTTGGAGCCCACAGAGTACGAATGGGGAAATGGAGGTGGAGAGGAAGGGGGGAACCATGTCTTCAGGGCGCGCTCATCTCAAATGCGAGGAAATTCACAAACTTAGCCCCTGTTTCAAATTTCCTACATCACAGCAATATTAGTCGGTTGGGGATAGGACGGTAATCTCACATACACCCAATATTTGCCGATGAGAGTTTGTTTTTGGCGCCCACCGTGTATGAATCGGGGAGGGACTCGATTTCGGCCGAGGACACACTGTGTTTTGGCGCCCACCGTGTATGAATCTGGGTGAGAGGCGGTTATGTCACGTTTGAGTGAAATTACAAACCTACCCCTATCAAAACCTATAGAAATCGAGCAGATAGGCTTTGCGTGGCAGGGATAGGCAGTAGTAATTTCCATCTCACATATTTTGGTTTCGGGCAGTTACTGCAACTTTCCCCGCTTCGTTCAAATTTTGCAAAGTGCACGCTTACCGTGCCAATTCAATTCGAATCCCGTTTGTATTCTATTTTTTCGGGCGGATCCATTTTTTATTGGAATACAATTCTATATACATCATTTTTATATATACTTTCAAAAGCACAACACCCTTTATACATAAATATGGTTTACAATGGCATGATCTCAGATTCATAAGGTTGTATCCATCAATTTGGATTTTCAAATATTTGAAACCACTTTATGTTGAAATCCAATGTATGCATTCCTCGCTCACTGTCTCCAATTAATGTGTGTTTCATGCGGGTTTTTTTACTTCTCAAACATGTATAATGTGTTTCAGACATGCAACATATAGTGTAATCCCGTTTAGACATTAATTGCATATAAACCATGCATTGTTTCTAATTAAAGAATCTATGGATCACACATATTGATAAAATATATAACATTACACGTGTCCCCAAATTCAAATGAATATGCATGTTTGATACACCAATTTGCGTTATGATATTATTGATGTCGTGATCTCTAGTTTAAATACTTGAATCCCATTTAATCCAGATATTCGTCTCATATAACTATCACTCATGCTTATATAGGACTATCTCTCTAGACCTATACCGTTCATCGTCTCTCGGGTATCTCTCGTGCTACATGTATGTCGACAATGATCTTTTATCTTCGTAACACACTGACGGTACTCTCTCCCTGGAACTTCATCACTCTATCTCTCTCTAAGTATATCTCGCTCCCTGCTATGTGTGTCTAACTATGATTCTCCATGTGGAATATCTTTCTCTCACACAAACACAAAACTTTGTCTCCCGGGGTCTCATTTCTCTCTACTATTCCCCTGTGTGCCACTCGCACACCCCTCATACAGAGATGTCTTTCGCTCCTTAGGTATGAGAACCTATGACTCTTCCTCTTAAATATCTCTTTCTCACACACAAACACAAACTCTGTCTCCCAGGGTCTCATATTTCTCCACTGTTCTCTTGTATGTCGCTCACACACACTCTCTGTCCCTAGAGATATCTTGCATTCCCTCATATGTTTCTCTAGCTATCACTCTCGTTTTGAAATATCTTTCTCTCTCGCAGACACAAAACTCCGTCTCTCGGGATCTCATTTCTCTCCGATATTTGTTTGTATGTGAGTCACATGCACCCTTTCTTCATCTCTCTCACACCCACACCCATAACTCAGCCTTCTGATCCACTCGAATCCTATCTCTAACGCACACTAGCTAGCATCTTTATCTTTCTATTTATCTGTTTCTCCATCAACCTTCTTTCATTTATAGGTTGATCGCTTTTGCACAATTGTTGTGCCTCACTCCCTCTGCTCGCCATAGATGCATGCTCCAGCCCATGCCACTATCTCTTAAAGACAAAAACACATGCTCAATTGTCGGCCTTCTTCCCTGCATTCTCGCATGCATGCATATTGTCATACCGATCCGTCTCTCCCATGTCGTTGATCTTAGCTTATGACTTATGTCTTCTTTCTTTTATCCCGATCATGCGTGCGCGCGCACACACACACATCCCACGTATACATGTCTACCTCTCACACATGCACGTTGAAGGTCTCTATGTCTCCATGCGTAGTTAATTACCCTCAACCCTAACGCCACATTGAATCGTTCTCTTCTTGTGTGCACATAACTTTCGCCTGGATGGGTAAAACACACCCTCACACTTAAAAATCTCCTTCTAGCTACCCCCCTCTCACTCTTCCCCTATATCTCTGAAACCAATAAGACCATCCCTTAGTTTAATTCCTGCCTACATGCACCATCGATATATAGTAGTCTTCCTCGGTGTCTCTCGAACAAACACGTTCTCTCGATGTCGACTACTCTCACGCGCACACACCTTCTCTTCCCTCTCTACGGGCATTTTCTCTCTGGCACCCCATCATATCGTTGGTGGCCTCTGCCATACACATCACCTCTCCATGATGAAGCCATGCACACTTAAATTACATCCGCCACCGAGTACCCCGCGACACACACACATACACACACCCATACACACACAAACAAACACACACACACACACACGCACCCACCCACCCACACACACACACACACAAAAATACACACACACACACACACACACTAAGACTCCATCACACACTCACTCACACACACACACACACACACACTAAGACTCCATCTATCTCTCTCTCTCTCTCTCTCATACACACACACACCCCACACACACACACTGAGACTCCATCTCACACACACATGCTCTAGGCGGAGCATTTGTTCCTACCACCCTTCATCCACCCTTACCCGTATGATAAACAATCACCTTAATTTACTTGTATAACATGGACAAATTCCACTTTACTTTAGTAGTTAGCAAACTTATCATCTGCCCTTATAAAAAACCGAGTTGGCGATGATGGTGTGCCTGCCATCTTGTAATATAGACCGTCTGATCTATATCGGCGGATAGAAAGCAAACTATGATAATTTTACAAAGATAGCCGCACCTCTCTCCACATCCTTATCTCCCACAACCTCATTGTTGAGCAATTAAAAGAAAGTCTACGGAACAATCTAGCATGGTGTCATTGCCACTTTTGCGCTGTCCATCCCCATGCCTCCGCCCATTCCGACCACCAGTCACCACCACGCTCCACTCCTCCTCACCTTATCTCTCATCTTTCATTTTGTCAATGACATTCTCGAGATACCAGTTTTCCGATAAAATTCTCGAAATATCATTAGTTTTTACACATGGGATTACTCCTGCATGGGTAAATCACAACATGTGTTTTGTAAAAAAAATGCATATTGATGTTCCGTGCAAGGCACGAGTATCTTGCTTGTAATTATATAGCATAAATCACGAGCAGGAAGTGAATTTTTTTACACAACCACGTTAACATGGCCACGTAAATCACTAGCTAAAGTAAATACCATTATACTTATATCCCGATGCAAAAGGTTGAGTACATGTCCGAAGAGTAGAGTCGCACACATGCACTTTGTCTCTCAGAATCACACACACACACACACACCAGTAACGTGACGCCCACTTAAGCAGACACGTATGTTACAATTTGTGCACCCGCGGGTACACGTGATGATGCGCATTTATTTAAGCCGGACGGCGAACCCAAACAATAGCTGCATTCATTCCCCTCCTGCCGCCTCTTCTCTGGTCACTGTCGCCCGGTAGGATGAGGATCCCCTGACGTGAACAATCCTACCATTCTATCACTGACATGTGGGACCCCAAGCGTGGGTCCCACCAGTCAGCAAAGGAAAGGCAGGGTAAGGCAGTGATAGTCACGTCAGAGGATCCATGTACCGCCCGGTAGCCATGGCCCGACCGAAGGTAACAACATACGCCATACTCCCGCCGGAGCGGCTCTTTAATTTGGAAATTTTAGTGGTCATGCATGCGTCTTTTTGTGCTAGCACTCCTATATAAGGGTTCACCGGTCGCTTCCCGCGGACGTCTTGTGATGGAAGAGGAAGGAGAAGGAGGCGGGCTGTGGAGTAACATTTTTACCAAAATTTCTTAGGAAACTGAGTGCAATAATTGAGTAGTTTTGCAAACTACCATTACTACACCTGAAACGGTTCAAAACCTATACTCTCTTGCCAGCGCGTGCTTCCCGTGTGAAATAGTCAGCGTCGCCCTGGAGTGTCAGTGCTGCATTAATGCCCGGCCAGAGCGGAGGCGACCTCTCACTGGCGCCGGCTTTGAAGCGGCACGACGGGCGAGAGAGCATCGCTTCCCGGTGCACCGACTGCTCCACGTCGAGGCTGGCCATAGGCCCTGTTTGGATCCATGGGTTAGAGTTAGTTTGAGCTAGTTGAGGCTCAAATAGCCCCAAAATATCCAAGCATGAGGGTTTAAATCAGAGCAAGTTGCACCGAACCCACCAAAAAAACTATCCCACCCAAGAGGTGCTAATTGGAGATAGTTCTCATTGGGACCACTGAAAATTCACTTCTCTCTCTCTCCATCAAGTGCATTTATTGTCAATCTAACCCTGTCACCCAAACACCTCTTTGGCTACAGTTAGTTCAGGGTTAGTCATGAGTTAAATCTAACCTCTAGATAAGTTAGAGTATCCAAGCAGTAGCAGTATAGGACATGAAAGTTGCTCAAAGCATACATCAAATTAAATGCGTGAAAGGATTTTTTATTTTTGAAAACGGAACGTGAAAGGAATTTTTTTAGAATGCTCTTGGCATGTCGCTAACATGTGATGAGTTAACCGACCTCAATAGATGGAAAAAACGCCAGCCCGTCGCACTTTGAGAGAGACGAGGAGGGAGAAGCGATACGGGCTGTTGGATTACTAGAGATAGGTGTCGCACGGAAGCCAAGAAATATGGTGATAGCGTGGGTTAGCCATGTACTAGTATGACGTAACTACACCGGGCTGCCGTGTTTCGTACTCTTCCAATCCACTGTGGAGATGATTGGTTGATTTTATATCACTGAATAATATAAATATTATGAGTGCAGACGCTCCACCCTGAGGTTCCTTGCTCCTTCTCGGTCGTCGGGAATCTATGTTCTTCCACTCTATTTTTTTACGTGAGCTTTGTTCATCCTCTTGCCAACATGCGACACATCTAGCATCAAGGTGCACGAGTCATGCAAGGATCGTTCCATCTATATGAAGAACACGTGAAATTTGGAACTACGAAGACGGACATGTACCCGTGAGTGGGCGTGCGAACACATGTAATGTAAGCGCAGATAAGTGAAGTAGAAAGGCATAAATAGTATGAACATGCATGGCATATAGGCATTTGTCTCTTACTACCACTAATTGTTGTACGTGCAATGCCCAGTGATGTTATGGAGTACGTGACTAAGTACTCTACTACTACTATATTAATTGGAGTCACATATTAGGTTTTATTTTGTTTACGTGTATGCCCCGAGACCTTCCAACTAGACGTGTCTTTCTCTCCGGGTCGCACTTTGTATCGTTCATACCACTAGCACAGTAGTACTACTACGTGTGGTCTCCGACCCAGAAGTGGAGACGCTCTACCACGCTATTCATGTCCCACACCTTTCGCTGACGTGTGCGATATTCAGCACGTGCCGTGTGTTTGGCACTCCTTCGTCGTAAGAGTTGAAACACTAGAATTCATTAGAAATAAAAAATAAATATAAATCACCAGTGATACTATACCACGCGGTTTCCTTGCTCCTCGATATCGTAAAGAATACTTCCGCTCGCCGACATGTGGGACGTCGACCATCCTGGTCCACTTGCCATGTCCGCGGAACTCCAAGGGAGAGTCACCCCAGTCATCGCGCCACAATAATTACTAATTACCCACTGTGAAGTTGCTCGGACGAAGGAACCATCATGAATTCATTGAATTCCGCTTCTTGAAGAAAACTACTGTACCAGCAGTACTGTTAGCTACAATAGTTACTCCAGCAGAGGCCTCCTTTGGTTCATAGGATAGGAATTTTATAGGAATATGAAAATCATAGGAAGTGAGATGACATGCATCTCAATTAAGAGATGCCATTTGATGCACAGGATAGGAATTTTCCCATTGAGTCTAGGCTAATGTACCGGTAATTTGCTCTAAAAACTACAGTAGTAACTAGTAGTACTGTTACATGCTCGTAATTAATTAAACAAACGTACGGGTGACACAAACACACACACTAACTACTAGTATTGCTACTTCTCACATGCTGGCCAGACGCCGTCATTCTCCTTCCTGGCTTTGTCGGCGACACCCCACTGTGCTTGGATCTCCGCCGACCTCTCCGCAGCAGCGCATGCGTCCTCTTCTTTCTTGCGGCGGCTGGCCTCTCTTTTCTTGAGTGCTTTCTGACTTTTCCGCTTCCTCTATGCGGCTTTGGCCGCCTCTTGCTCTATCGCCCATTCGGCCTTGGCAGCTTCAAATTCTGCCCAGGTAGGTGTGAGGTTGCGAGCGGCGATGGAC
Organism: Aegilops bicornis; assembly: GCA_021605145.1. NCBI lineage: Eukaryota > Viridiplantae > Streptophyta > Magnoliopsida > Poales > Poaceae > Aegilops > Aegilops bicornis. The sequence goes on from CM038674.1 coordinate 486,580,661, forward strand.
TCGGCACGGCGGGATGCCACCGCTTGCCTACCATTCTGTGTGCGGTCATGGGCGGCGAGGAACTCAGCGCGACGGGATGCCATCGCTTCCTTATCGGTTAGTGTGCGGCGCGGTGGCATGAACAACGCTTGGTGACAGTTCTGGGGTGGAGTGGCTGGACAACCGTAAAGTGCATTTGTTTGTCAAGAGCTCAAGGACAGAAGGTGTCGTGGTTTTGTCACGGCAGATGTCCTCATGAAAGGACTTAGTCGTGGAGCCATCGCTGCGGGTTAGCTTAAAGGGGTTAAAGCGGACACAAGGACGCAAGAGAGTTTATACTAGTTCGGCCCCTTCGATGAAGGTAAAAGCCTACGTCTAGTTGTGATGGAATTGATGGGGGTTTCGATGACTAGGGAGCAAATAAGCTTCGCCTAAGTCTCGAGTTGTTGTCTGTTTTTCTGAATCGCCGCCGGATCGTCCCCTTATATACATGGGTGACGCCCGTCAGTTTGCAGAGTCCCGAGACCGGCTCATAGTCGTGTCCGGTTCGGTCTCTAGTATTTCTAACTTACAACACAAGTTACATACTAATGCCGGTTTACGGCTACAACCCTTAAACCGGTTCTGGGACTTGGGCCCTTATTGAATATCCTCACGGGCTTCAAGCATATTTGGCTCTTGATGAAGTTAACCGGCCTCTCTGGCGGTTTACATCGATAGTAATATCCCCAACATTAGGCCCCTGATTGATTTGAACAGGTTCATGCCAATCCTTAGTAAAAACTTCGTCTTCAATCATCTTCTTGGTTGAACCGCCGTGACGTCATCTTCTCAGATTGTGGTGAACCGGCATGACATAATTTGTTATAAAAACGATCCACAATACCTCTTTTATTTAATAGACCTGCAACAATCGAGGTGACAGCTCTGTTTCTGAAACTCGCGGCTCCTTGATTCTCGCGCCTGACACATGTCCTTTGCCTTTATAAATAGACCGAAGGGTCATTTCTTTTTTCCCCTTCGTGCCCTCTGCTTCGTCTTCCTCGCGCCGCCTAGCTTTAGAGCTCCATCGCCGCCGTCAACCTCTGCACCAGCCTTGGCTGCTGCATCACCCTGAACGTACCAGAGCATCGCGGTGACCCTCCGCTTCTTCCTCCGTTCCGGTAAACCTTCTATCCTTTCACCATAGATCTGTTCTTAGGGTTTCCATGTTCTTCGGTGTTCATCACTTGCTTGTTGCTCATACAATATCTTTCAGTTAAGTTTGTGAATCTTTATTCTGCGTAGCGGTAGTTTTTTAGCATCCGCTGGCACCTGCGCATCTCAAGGTCTTAGATGTCCGTGCGTTCTTGCTCGTTGATTCAGTACCACTCTGTTTTATACCTTGAATTTTTTTTCTTTTCTGAATATGCTCCAGATCCGAAACTGTAACAAGTTTTCGTGAAACCTGTTTTCGCACATCTACACTTGATTCATCCATGTTTCGAGACGAGCGGTTTAACTTGGTAGAGAAATTGACAACTCGGCATATACCATTAGTCCCCTTGTTGAACCACCAAGGTTTTTCTGGTTTATGTATTGCTACCTTGCAGAACTCCGGTTTATAAGGAACATCTTCCGGTTTAACAATGAATGCATCAATCTATAGCCTTCCACATGTTCTTAAACCGGTATTACTGCCTTGCAGATTGCATCATGGCTAAGCAAGTGTATGAGTGTAACTGGGTACCTTCTCGAGTGACTGAAACCCAACTGGAGAACTTAGTTTGCACCGGCGCTTTAGGCGAAAAGATGTCATTCCTTTGGAGGGTCCACAGTGGGAGAGTTCTCCGAGAACCTAAGGATGGAGAAGTTGTCATTTTTGCTGACCACCTAGCCTGGGGTTTCAGTTCGCCCGGTTCAAAGTTTTATCGAGATGTCTTGGCCAACTTCCAACTGCGTCCACAAGATATTGGCCCCAACTCCATAACCAATATCTGTCATTTTCAAGTGCTCTCTGAGGTGTTCTTTCAGGAGGAGCCCTCAGTTGAACTGTTCAGAGATTGCTTCCATCTAAACCGCCGTACTGAATTTTCTGACGGTCCCAACACCGAGCTGGGTGGTGTGGCGATTCAAAAGCGGAAAGAGGTCACCTACCCTCATGCCAAACTGCATTACCATCCCAAAGAGTGGAACTCAATATGGTTTTACTGCAAAGATACCTCTCCTGAAGGAGAAAATCCTTTACCGGGTTACCGTCCGGAACGGTTAAGCAATACACACCCTCTCCCTCACAGATTGACTGCTAGGGAACGAAGCAAATATGCCCCCCCAACTATCCAAGCTCCGGGCCTTCATGGCCAACGGGTTGACAGGAATTGATCTTGCTCGATGCTGGATATCTTGGAGTATACTGCCCCTGAGCTTGCACTCCGGTTTGATGTGCAAATACCCAGAAGATGTAAAAGATCCTCTTCGGCATATCGAGATCCAACTGACAAACGATGAAGTTACTGAAGCTGTTAAGAGGATGTTGAACGAACCGAAGGCCTTGCGCTGCACAAACCGGCCTGGCTCCCTTTTCTGCTAGTAACAAACCGCCAGCTGTAAGACTCATATCTTATTCCTTTACAAAATCTGATTATGTTCAAGTACTCTTTGTTGACATTAACATCTTTTCAACAAGGTGATGATCCGTTTTGGAGCAAGAAGAATCCACAAGAGAAGTCGGTGGCAATAACCCGGCCCAAGACCAAAGTTGTGAAGAAACCAGCTTATAGAAAGAAAACCACTGCCTCCTCCGATCCACCAGCTGACGATGATGTGGGTAATCCGGACCTTGCGGTAGAACTTGACTCACTTGGTCTATTTTTTACACGCCTTATTGATATTGATTATTGCCAGGATGATCTTTGAAGCTAGTCATGCTTGATGTTGTAGAGGTAATCGCTCTTTCTTCCGATTCAAACCCTTTACCTTCAGTACAAATCCGTCGGGCAAACCGGAAAGTTAAATTTTCTCATCCTCTTGCTTACTTGGATCGAAACTTTCTTATGAAGACACAACAGCATGAAGCTCGTCACAAGAACCCGGCACGGCTGACGGTAGTCACCTCCACCGGTTGCGAGCAGTCCGGTTCGGAAGCGCCGTTAGAGGTCTCTAAGCTGTTCGTCAATGCTTATCCTAAAGCGGGCTGCTTTCGTCAACCTCTTAATCCATCGACTTTGATTATCGGTGACTTCTCATTCTTCCTCTGGCGAGTCGACGGGCACCCAACTCCACCGCTCAAGGCGGTGCTTGGGTGAGCCATATTCTTGATAATGCCGTTTGGTATAGCACTTTCAATGTTCATTGAACTGATCCGTCTTTTTCCTTTCGTGAGCCAAGCCCGGGCCAAGTAAAGCTCGTAGATAAAGCGGCGGAAGATGAGGCTCTGAACCGGCCCAAACACCAAACCACGAGGAACACATCGAGGATGATATCTTGGTGATCCACCATTGCAAGGTCATGATCTTTTTCTTTGTTGAAGAGGCGTATGTTGATGCCACCGGTCCTCCAAGTCAACCCACAAGTCCTGCTCAAACCGACAAGACAGCGAGTCCACCAAAGCAGATGGATAAACCGGCGACCCGGTCTTGAAGGCGAAGCTAAGGATGATGATGTTGTGATTACGGCATTGGCCATTCCAAGCGAGTAATCACATCGCCTTGTCCAAGCATACTGCCAAGGATGAATTTACTGCCTTTGGTAAAGGCAAATGGAGTGCCGATTTGGCAACTTACTCCTCATTGAATACACAAGAGCTTCATTCCGGCTACTTGAACCGGTTATATACCAGCCATGACTATGAAGCCGGTTTGGTGAACACGATGAAGGACAAATATGAGGTAAACTCCATAACCCTCTGTTTGTATATTGCCAACTGTCAACTCTGATAGCCCCCAATGGCCGGTTCAACTTAATGTAGTTAAACCGGGACTTGAATAGCATAAGAATACTAACTTTACTTAATGATAGAGCAAATAGGCATTATCCCCCAAGTGCCAAGTTGAATACTTGTATTGAGCTTGAGACTCTATATATAAATTGTAGGATGAAAAGCAAATATGCATTAGCCCCCAAGTACCAAGGGCATAACATGTTGTGGGGTTGGTACTTCAACTCTGCATCTCAATCCTTAAATGATTTTCTATATGTAGGCTGATGTGAACAAGAAAGATAGTCAAATTGCTGATCTTCAAGAGAACCTGAAATCCCAGCAAGCTGAAACCTCCAAAGCAAAGGACGAATTAACCGGTAACTTTAAGCGTCATGGAAAAGCTTAAGGAAGGCTTCAACAAGGCCAGACGGATTGGAGCTCTTGAAAAGGCCGCTTTAACTCAGCAGGCGTAAAATCTGAAGCTGCCCTTAAACCGGTGGTGGATGAACTGACCAGCGTAAAGCGGCAAGTACATGCCATGACCGCTTCTGTCTTTGGTAAGACCTTTTTGATTTCTGTCGTAATAAGGCCTTCTCAAAAAATTTCCGGTTTAATAATCCTTTGAATGATACAGGAACACGTATTGGCCACTTGGGATCAGACGTGCAGAAAAAGTTGAAAGCTTCTTATACATTGATAGAGCAACTCTATGCGGTGCATAGCGGATCATCGACACCGCTTCTCACAACAACCCGGCCCCGACCTTGATCCAGGATACCCTTAAAAGGTTGTCAATGCTTCCTGCCCGGTTTGAAGAATTAAAGAAATCTGCTGCTAGAACCGGCGCGATAAATGCCTTAATCCAGGCCAAAAGCGTGGGTGCCGGATTTTGATCCTGCTGAAGCGGCCCAAGGTTTCCCAAGCTTGAAAGAAGACAGGACGGAATTCAACGAAGAAGATCTTCGAGCTATAAACCGGGAGGTGCGCCCTTTGGCCTGTCAGCTGGTTGAAGAAGCAAATCTGTCTCACTACCAGGCCCAGTATGATGGAGAAAACAAACGAGTGTCTGCACCGATTCCTGGAGCGGAGAACCTTATACCGCCAATCCGTAAGCATACTTACGCTCCTGATATTGAACCGTCGTTGCTGATCAATGATGAAGCTGATCATTAATGGGAATCCTTTGGACATTTGTTGATTTCCGGCCCATTTGGGTAGGGAATCGGAAGTTGAAGCGGTAGCAGATGACCCGCAACCATCGGTCAAGCTGGCGATCAAGCATCAACCGAGTCCGGTTTACATTCTTGCTTCATCTTTGTTATGTCAAAAAACAATTATCTTATCTGAGCCTTTGTGTTGCCTTGTAATAGACTAGCTGCCACACTTTGTGTTGATATGCCTTCGTGCATATTTATTGCAACTTAAGCTTTTGTTGAATTATCAACTTTAAACTGTTATCTGCAGCCAAAAAATCTTAAACCGCCATTGTGGTTGTACCACCAGACGGGTCATCATATCCATGTATATGAAACTAAAGATAATACTTCAGATTTAAACATATGATAAAATATGGGAATATATGATACCTGCCATCATAGGGCATGAAGTTGGCCGTGCCAATCTTGAAGCGGAGTTACAAAGAACCCGCTCTGCTAAAGGGGAAAACAGCTCCTGCATATATAAGGTCGGTCTACCAGGTAAACCGTTCCGGGTTAAGATGAACACCGGTGTTACTCCATAATAGGATGTTTTTCAAAAAATCAAACCGGGAAAAATGGTCTCCGGATGAAAAACAAACCGTATCGCGTCAACTGACATTCGAAACGGTTTAACATTTGTCGGTTTAAGAACACAACAAAAGAAATAAGCAAAAAGACAAACAAATTGTAAGCAAAGGCAAAGACAAAATCTTTTGCGGAAAGAGACTGCTTGAGCCGATCAAGTGGCATTACCATGGTCGAACACGACCAAGCCCCCAATAAGTGTAGCTATGGTTCATGTTAGCCATGTCCCCAAATGATGTAGTGGCATTACGCCGATCAAGAGGTGTAGCAATGGTTTGGGTTCGACCAAGCCCCCAAATGATTCTGTGGCCTTAGGTCGACAAAGAGGCGTGACTGGTTCAGACGTGACCAAGTCCCCAAGTGATCTTGTGGCTTTCGCCTGTCAAAAGGTGTTGCATCGGTTCGGACACGACCAAGCCCCCAAGTGACATAATATAAAGCTTTGTTAAAAAGCTAACTCAAGGGGTAAACCGGAGACCGCTTTAAGACAAAACTCCGTGTAACCACTCATGATGTAAAAAATAACAGAGACCCCGCTTTAGCTAAGCTCTGGTTTATTGTATTGATCATAATATATGCATTGTCATAATATGTACATAAGTAAAGCCTATGGCTTAAGTGTAGTAGGGCCGAAGATGAGCTATGTTCCACGGCCTGTTGGTCTCCTCCTCGGCGTCGTGAGTCTTTATGCTCTCGAATATCAATCGAGATAAATACGACCCGTTGTGCGATTCTTGCGACCACGAAAGGTCCTTCCCAAGGTGGGGATAGCTTGTGCATATCGATGCGGTCTTGAATGAGCCTGAGCACCAAATCTCCTTCTTGAAAGGTTCTAGTTCTAACTCGGCGACTGTGATAGCGACGAAGATCCTGCTGGTAAATCGCCGAACGAGCAGCTGCAATGTCACGCTACTCATCCAATAGGTCCAAAGTGTCTTGCCGAGCTACCTTGTTGTCCGCTTCAACATAAGCTGCTACACGAGGTGAGTCATGACGGATATCGCTGGGGAGAACCGCCTCCGCTCCGTAGACCATGAAGAACGGCGTATATCCTATCGATCTATTGGGTGTAGTGTTGATGCTCCATAACACAGATGGTAACTCCTCGACCCAACAACCCGGCGTCCGCTGCAACGGAACCATAAGCCGGGGCTTGATGCCTCGCAAGATCTCCTGGTTAGCTCTCTCTGCTTGACCATTGCACTGTGGGTGAGCCACTGATGAAACGTCAAGCCGAATATGCTCCCGTTCACAGAACTCCTTCATAGCACCCTTGGACAGATTGGTACCATTATCAGTAATGATACTGTGTGGAAAGCCGAACCGGAAAATCACCTTCTTAATGAATTGAACCGCCGTGGCTGCATCACACTTCTTGCCGACTCCGCTTCTTCCCACTGTGTAAATTTGTCAACCGCCACCAAAAGGTGGGTCTTCTTGTCCTTGGACCGTTTGAAAGGCCCAACCATATCTAGCCCCCAAGTCACAAACGGCCAAGTAATTGGAATCATCCTCAATTCTTGAGCTGGCACATGAGCGCGTCTTGAGAATTTCTGACAGCCGTCACATCGCCTAACCAGGTCCTCCGCATCAGCATGAGCAGTCAACCAATAGAAACCGTGACGAAACGCCTTAGCCACCAGAGATTTTGAACCGGCGTGGTGACCACAATCTCCTTCGTGGATTTCGCGCAAGATCTCACAACCTTCCTCTGGCGACACACAATGCTGAAATGCTCCTGATACACTGCAATGATGCAACTCACCATTGACAATAGTCATGGACTTAGATTGCCAGATTATCTGTCTGGCCAGCATCTCATCCTCTGGTAACTCGCCCCGGTTCATGTACGCAAGGTAAGGAACCGTCGATCGAATGACATGCGGTTACGCCACCAACTGAGCCTCCGGATCAGGAATAGCCAAATCCTCTTCGCCAGGGAGCTTGACCGACGGGTTATGCAGGACATCTAAGAAGACATTTGGCGGGACCGGTTTATGCTGAGAGCCTAGCCGGCTTAAAGCGTCCGCCACTTCGTTCTTCCGTCTGTCCACATGATCCACCTGATATCCCTTGAAGTGGCCTGCAATAATATCCACCTCACGGCGGTAAACTGCCATGAGCGGGTCCTTAGAATCCCAAGTACCAGACACTTGTTGGGCCACCAGGTCCGAGTCACCGAAGCACTTGACTCGACTGAGATTCATCTCCTTAGCCATTCGTAGACCATGGAGTAAAGCTTCATACTCAGCTGCATTGTTAGTACAAGGGAACATTAAGCGGAGAACGTAACATAACTTATCACCTCGTGGGGAAGTTAATACGACTCCAGCCCCTGAGCCCTCCAATTGCCTAGACCCATCGAAATGAATAGTCCGATGGGGTGTGATCCGGCTTTTCTTGGTAGCTTGCAGTTCCGTCCAATCATTGATGAAATCCACAAGTGCTTGAGATTTGATCACCGTTCGAGGCACGCGTATTTCAAACCGTCGGCCCAAGCTCTATAGCCCACTTGGCAATCCGACGATTGCCTCCCTGTTTTGAATTATATCTCCCAAAGGAGCAGAATCGACCACTTTGTGATGGGATGTCCTCGAAGTATTGCTTGAGCTTAGGCTTGCCATGAAAACTCCATATACCAGCTTACGCCAATGCGGTACCTTTGCTTGGACTCGATAAGCACCTCGCTGATATAGTAAACCGGACGTCAACCGGATATTCCTTGCCGCCTCCTTGCGCTCTACCACAATAGCTTCTGATTGCATGAGCATTAGCTGCCATATATAGCAGCAACGGTTCTTTGTCAATCGGAGCAGCAAACGGCGGGTTGGCTAGCTGCCGCTTTAGGTCCTCAATGCTTTATCGTGGCGGACTCCAGACAAAGGGATCCGCTTTTTTCAGCATCTGATACAAAGGTATTGCCTTCTCACCTAGGCGACTGATAAACCGGCTCAACGCGGCAATCTGGTCTGCCAAACGCTGGACATCATTGATACATTTCTGTTTAGCCAGAGAGGTGATAGTTGTGATCTTCTCCGGATTAGCCTCAATTCCCCTGTTGGACACCAGAAAACCCAATAACTTGCCTGCCGGTACACCAAAAACACACTTGGCCGGATTGAGCATCATCTTGTATGTCCGTAGGTTATCAAAGGTTTCCTTCAAATCATCAACCAGGGTCTCCTTCTCCCTTGACTTAACCACAATATCATCCACATAGGCATGCACATTACGGCCGATCTGTTTATGAAGGCAGTTCTGTACACATGTTGATAAGTTGCCTGGGCACTCTTGAGCCCAAAGGGCATAGAGACATAGCAGAAGGCTCCAAAAGGAGTTATGAACGCCATCTTCTCCTGGTCCTTAACTGCCATCTTGATCTGATGATAACCAGAATATGCATGCAGAAAACTCAAACACTGACAACCCGTCGTAGCATCAATAATCTGATCAATGCGGGGGAGGGCAAAAGGATCTGCTGGACAAGCCTTGTTAAGATCTGTGTAATCCACACACATGCGCCAGGTGCCGTTCTTCTTAAGGACCAGCACCGGATTAGCCAGCCATTCAGGATGGAATACTTCAACAATAAAACCAGCCACTAAGAGCCTGGCTACTTCCTCTCCAATAGCTTTGTGCCTTTCTTTGTTGAACCGGTGGAGAAACTGCTTCACCGGTTTGTACTTAGGATCAACATTAAGAGTGTGCTCAGCGAGTTCCCTCGATACACCTGGCATGTCAGAAGGCTTCCATGCAAAAAATGTCCCGGTTCTCACGGATGAACTCGATGAGCGCGCTTTCCTATTTCGGATCCAAGTTGGCACTGATACTAAACTGCTTGGACGAATTGCAGTGCAAGTCAACAAGCTTGGTCTCGGCTGCCGATTTGAACTTTAGAGCCGGATCATGTTACGTGGTTGGCTTTTTCAGCGAGTCATGTCAGCCGGATCAACATTATCCTTGTAATACTTCAACTCTTCCGTGGCACAAACCGACTCTGCATAGGCCGCATCACCTTCTTCACACTCCAAGGCAATCTTTCGACTTCCATGAACAGTTATGGTCCCCTTGTGACCCGGCATCTTGAGCTGCCGATAGATATAACAGGGCCGTGCCATAAACTTGGCATAAGCCGGCCGCCCAAACAAAGCGTGGTGCAGGCTCCGGATCTTAACCACCTCAAAACCAATGTTTCGACCTAGAATCATGATCATCTCCAAAGGCTACCTCGAGCTATCTTGCCAACAGGATATGCTGACTTGCCTGGTACCACATCATGGAACACCGTATTGGACGGTTTAAGATTCTTGTCTGTTAGCCCCATACGACGGAAGGTCTCATAGTATAAGATATTAATGCTGCTTCCTCCATCCATGAGCACCTTGGTGAACTTATAACCTCCCACCTGAGGTGCCACCACCAACGCTAGCTGACCCGGATTGTCAACCCGGGGCGGGTGATCCTCTCTGCTCCATATGATTGGCTGTTCGGACCAGTGTAAATAACGAGGCACGACCAGTTCAACTGAATTCACCGCTCGCTTGTGAAGCTTCTGGTCCCGCTTATCCAAACTAGTGGTGAATACATGATATTGCCCACTATTCAACTGTTTTGGATGGCTCTGATAACCCGACTGCTGCTGCTGGTTGTAACCACCCTGGCTATTCTGATTGTTTTGATTGTTATGTCCACCCTGATCTCCATTGAAGCTTGAACCGGCGTTTCCTCCACCGTGACCCGGCCCATGGAATCCAGATCCTGAGCCACCACCTGATCCGTGATCATACCGGAAAGCATTAGAATTTTTGAACTCCTGCATAATATAACAATCCTTCCAAAGGTGGGTGGCTGGCGCCTCCTTCGTCCCGTGCTTCGGACAGGACTGGTTTAATAGATAAGTCAGGCGGTCCGGATTGGGACTTGGAGCTCCACCACGATTCGGCGGTTTACCCTTCCGTCGCTTACCCCTGTCCTGTGCATTGGTATTAGCGACAAAGTCCATGCTACCATCCGCTTTACGCTTGCCTCCGTTACCATGACCTGCCGTGTTGTGCTGCTGCCCCTTGGAGTTGCCGTTCTTCTTTCCCTTCCCTGTCTTGTCATCATCAGACTCGGGATCCTTGGTACCATCAGAATCAGCATACTTCACTAACGCAGTCATGAGGGTTCCCATATTGTTGCAATGGCGCTTCATCCTTCCTAATTTCAACTTCAGAGGTTTAAACCGGCAGTTGCTTTCCAAAGTTATAACCATGAGTCGGCGTTAATCTGATCGAGGAGTGCAAATTTCCGAGACTCGGCGTACCCAGCGGATTGTTGACTCTCCTTCCTCCTGGACACAGGCCGCTAAGTCCACTGTCGACATAGGCTGCTTACGTGTATCCTTGAAATTTTGGATAAACCGGGCTCGCAACTGGGCCCATGAACTGATGGAATTGGCTGGTAAGCTCTTTAACCAAATACGGGCTGTCCCTTCAAGCATCATGGTAAAATACTTTGCACACGCTGCTTCATCTACATCAAGCATCTCCATGGCCATCTCATAGCTCTATACCCATGCTTCCGGAGACAAATCGGCCGTGTAACTTGGTACTTTGCGCGGGCCCTTGAAATCCTTGGGTAGGCGCACATTGCGTAAAGCGGGAACAAGACAAGGCACACCCAAAGAACTGGAAGTAACCCCTGGCTCAATTGTGGTGGTTGGACGAACCGACGTAAGTTGACGATCCTCATGCCGTGCTGCTAACTCGGCGTCCCTGCGCGCTCGGGCCCGGTCCACCACTTCCTGAGCATCACCTGCCGGGTTACGACCACGGGGCGCTTCACGGTTCTGAGCATTACTAGATACGGCCGGTTCATCCATCGCCTGCTGTAACTCCGGCTTGGACGGGGGTGGAATGAATTTGGTCACAGCTATATGAATATGCTTCCTGCTGAACCAAAGCCGTTTGAAATAGTTCCTTAACCCGGCGTGTCTCCACTGCTTGCAGAGAATCACCTTCAATCAGCATGGCCCCCAACCGTGAAGCGGCGGCAATAAGATTGTCCATCGGATTGGAATAATGACCTGGAGGTGTCTGGACAGGCTGAGGCATGATGTTATTCTGTCGAGGCGGCTCCATCAGGCGAGGTTGAACCGACACACCGTCCGGTGCCTCGGCCGGTTTAACCACGGCGGGTTACTAGTCCTCGCTCTGGGTGTTAAAGAGGTTTCTGCCATCGAAGACCGTCGGCAGGCGAGATCGATGCTTCCTTTTCAGGATTTCATGTGACGCGTTCTGGTCCAGCATAAGCTTATAGGCCTACGCATCCAAAGCGGCCCGCTCCACGGCCATCCTGTTGTTCTCAGCTGCCAAATCGGCCTTGGCCTGAGTGATCTGTTCCCTTACTTCTGCAATCTCCGCATTGTGGGCGTCCTGATCTGCCGGGTTAGCTTCTGCCATAAGCACAACCAACGCATCAAACAGATCAGATAAAACTTGAGCCGGCGGGCGCACAAAGCCTCCTGCCCCGGCCGCCGCCGCCGCTGCTGAGCCGGAGAACATTGCTACTGCGGTCGAAGAGTGGACCGCCGCTTGTGTACCGGCCATGAATATCCCAACCCGATTGGGCAGATCAGAGGGGTCCGGAATAATGTCGCCATCGGAACAGCCCCCAATCCGGCCGTCCTGTAGCTGATACAATGATTCGGTTTCTCCGGTCGAGGACTCGTCACCAGAGTAAACAACGGTCTCGCTACCAGATGCCGATCCACCTTCATACTCTCCTCCGTGGATGACTCCCACGAAGGCACGCATCACGGCCGGTTTAACCTGGGCATATCTCGCACGCTGAGCCGTTTTGACGAGGTCGGTGCAGATGTCGGCTCGAGGCCAGTTCATCGATCTTGCCAATGAAGGCGTGTATGCCACCAAAGGGGACCCGGTACCGTACTCAATCAAGCGGCCTCGGGGCCCCGGCTGAATCGTCGATGTAGAGCTTGCCGCGGCGACTCTTGGTCATCGGCCTGGCGTAACCCTTGAGTCCTTCAAAGTTGCCCTCTAAGAACTTGAAACCATCGTGCGATAGCCCCACGGTGGCGCCAAGCTGTCGTGGTTTTGTCACGGCGGATGTCCTCATGAAAGGACTTAGTCGTGGAGCCATCGCTGCGGGTTAGCTTAAAGGGGTTAAAGCGGACACAAGGGCGCAAGAGAGTTTATACTAGTTCGCCCCTTCGATGAAGGTAAAAGCCTACGTCTAGTTGTGGTGGAATTGATGGGGGTTTCGATGACTAGGGAGCAAACAAGCTTCGCCTAAGTCTCGAGTTGTTGTCTGCATTTTTCTGAATGCTGGTCGCCCCTTATATACATGGGTGACGCCGTCGGTTTCTGAAGTCTGAGACCGGCTCATAGTCGTGTCCGGTTCGGTCTCTAGTATTTCTAACTTACAACACAAGTTACATACTAATGCCGGTTTACGGCTACAACCCTTAAACATGTTCTGGGCCTTGGGCCCTTATTGAATATCCTCACGGGCTTCAAGCATATTTGGCTACTGATGAAGTTAACCCTGCCTCTCCTGGCCGGTTTACGCCCAGTAGTAATATCCCCAACAGAAGGCGAAGGAAATTTGGATTCCCCTTCAATCCTGGTCATTTATTACCGAGTAAGATGCATTGGCGGTCATTGAACTTGTCTTGATAGCTCACTTTGATCATTGTATACGAGATATGGTGATTATACAGTTATTTGCTCAGTGTATAGCTCCGTACTTGTCTGGTTGACCAGTCAAACAGTCCGCATGCGCCTCATCAACTCGTATTCTTTATCTATCTATCTAGGCGGGCCTACCTGTCAGTGGAGAAAGAAATAAAAACCAAAATTATGCGTATGTGACATTACTGTTTAGACGTTTGCTAGAGGCCTCCGCGAACACCGAGCATGTATTCACCTGGCTCAACACCAATGGTCATACTCGTGACTCGGTGCCTTGCTCATGTATATCGTCCATCACAACAACAATCTATAAAACAGCCTAGCTAGAGAGGGTACTATGGTGCGGAGTATGTACTATCGTGAGCAACCGATCATAGTTCCACTGCACACGAGTGTGTGTCTAATCGATTCATCCATTATTTGTAAGTTATGTATGGTTGTGTGGTGTCTAATGGTGGTCGTCGAATGCTAGCGGTTGCATGGACGCCTGGTTGTCAATACAGGCCGCATACGCTTCAAAGGCTCGTCATCCATGAGTTCACATTTTACCACCACGCCAGCGTCTAACCGCCCTGGCCTACCGAAACCCCTTCCATCGCTGGCGCGCTCTTCCCGCCTGAAACGATCACCTTCTCTCCAGAACGTCAATGCCACATTTACCGGCCTTAACTGCAGGTGCAGTTTGTGTGTCATTGACATGCAGGCCTGATGCCCGTTGGGCCCACATGTCAGTGAGACAACGCACCTGCGGTTAAGTCACTGAAGCAGCGTCTACATTCACGCCCAGCACGACCTCTCACTGGCGTCGGCATTGCAGCAACGCAACGGCCGAGAGAGCGCCACCCGCGCGGCATCCCAGTGCAAGTGACTGCTCCGTGTTAATGACACCACGGCTGCCGACGAACATACTCCGATGTCAGCCGTCCATCCGTCTGCCGCGGATCATTGCCATTCGCCCGCTATATTAACTTGAGCCCTAGCTCCCAGCCATAGCCAAAGACCCACACTCATTCTCCTCCGGTCCCTTCCTTCTGTTGGCACCACTCCAACCATGGCCTCTGGGCACTCCAAATCTCTCTTGGACGTACTGTTGCAGGAGGAGACGAAGGACATCGGTGGCTCCGCTCCGGGCACGCTCCAAAGCTCTCTTGGACGTCCTCTCGCAGGAGCAGACGAAGGAGATCACCAGCTGTCGGATTTCGGGTTCCGGCAGACCCTTGAGGTTCAAACACTTGGGTGCACGCGGAGATCTTTCCCCTACCAGCTCACGCGTGAATGGATTGCAAGAGATCTAAACTACCAACGATGAGCAACACAGAGACATGAGGTTTATACTAGTTCGGGCCACCATTGTGGTGTAATACCCTACTCTAGTTTGTGGTGTGGTGGATTGCCTCAGGGGGCTGATGATGAACAGTACAAGGGGAGAACAGCCTTGCGAGGGGTGTTCTTGAGCTGGTGCGATGAACTGCTTGGGGGAGTTCAGTCGCCTCTCTCTCTCTCTCTCTGGGGGGTTCGACTTGTCTCCAGTCTGTCTCCTCTCTTTGTGGTGGCTAGTCCTATTTATAGTGGGAGGCCCTGGGCCTCTTCCCAAATAATGAGCGGGAAGGGCGCCAACAATTGGCCATTTTGAAGGGGAACATCTAGTACACTTATCCTGACTAAAGTTGGTCTTCGGCTGCCAAAGGCTCTGACGGTGATGCCGTCCTGGGCTCCACGATGACCTCCATCCTGCTGTTCTGCTGGTCTTGGTCTTGTTGCACCGAAGCAGCAACCTTTGCCTGATGCCTTGGCCTGTGCTTGCCTCGTTTGCACCAAAGGGAAAGCGAGGGGCGCAGGGCTGGCACCGCCTTGCCCGCTTTGATCTCGATCGTCATGGCTTGCCTCACAGGGCACCCTCGTGAGGTACCCTGCCTTGATCTCTCCGCCTCCTCGCGAGCCTGCCTGGCGAGGCTGCTCCTGAGGAAGGTCCCTGTCATCCGCCCCGCGAGGCTTGGCCCCTCGCGAGGGTCTTGAGCTTGAGCTGATGAAGCTGGGCCGCGCTGGGCCCCCACTTGAGCCACGCCGCAGGCCGCAGGCACGCAAGTCCAGGGACCCCGTTCCCAGAACACCGACAGTAGCCCCCGGGCCCAAGGCGCGCCCGGACTTGGCTTAGCTGAGAAGCGAAGGGGCAAGTGCGAAGCGCTGCGGGCCCCAACAGCCTGCGGCCTTGGGCGCCGCGTGGCGATTGGTTGGTTGTGGGCGTCTCCACTTCCCCATGATGCCTCGGCAACCGCATGACTTGACAAGTCCCTTCATGCAGAAATGGGTCATGATTACCCGTGATCGTGGAGGCCGGCGGTTGGCCCTCCTCCGCCTATAAGTACGGAACGACGCGAGCCCTTTCAGTCCATCTCATCTTGCTGGTCTTTTTCCTCCATGGCTCCGTCGAAGAGGTTCTCGGCCGCGGAGAAGAGAAAGGCCTGCCAGGTAGGGCCTGAATCTCCCCCGGCCAAGCGCGGTCGAGGCCGTCCTCGCAAGCATCCTGTGGCTCCTGCAGCGGCTTCCCGCGGCCTTGGAGGTGATCTCCTGCGCGGCGACGGGCACCAGGTTGTCGACTGGGGGCGTGCTGCAATCGCGCGGCCTCCTAGGTCGCGCTTCCACTTGGCGGAGGTGCTGCTGGAGTTTGTCGTGTGGTCGGTGGAGCCGACCAGCACGTGGCTCCAGCTTCCCCGCTTCCTTTTAGGTGAACTTCCGGCCGGCGCCCCGGGCGGCCTCTGGCTTCAGGAGGACAAATGTTGCAGCCGGGCCTCCTGGGCTTCGCTGGAGGTCTCCGCCGCTGGGAGTGTGGCCCTGACCCGCGGCTGGCAAACGTTTGCCTGCGCGCGTGGCCTAAGCCGGCGATGCACCCTGCACTTCAAGTTCGACGGCGATGCCACCCTCTACGTGAGGGTGTTTGGAGAAGACGGTCGCCGCGCCGGGTGCTGCCCCGAAGACGATGACCGTGGCCGTGGACCCAGCCGCGGCGATGACCGGGATGAAGATGACAGCACGCGCGTGGTCGGCGGCGCTCAGGGCTCGTCGAGCTTCGGCGGCTTTCCTTCAGACAACAGCTCCTCCAGCGGTGGCCGCGACCAGCCTTCGTGCCGTCGCGCCCGCCTGGAGGGAGGTAGTGGGTCAGCCCGCCGTCACGCCCTAGTGAAGCGCGAGAGGGGGTCTGCCTGAGCTCCGGAGGCAGGACGGGCCTTCGCCGCGAGTTGGTGCCGAGCGAGTCGTGCCTATTTTGTTTTTCTCCTTTTCCTGCGCAAAGAGACAGTAGTGTAGGGCCCCGCAGGGGCGTGCTTGATCTGTGGCTGTTAATTATCGTGCTATTTTCTCTATTTTTGTGCTATGCTTTTGTGCCGCACTCCCGCGCATAGAAATAACTTAGCTCGGGGGGACTTGTCACGGTCTTCGCTTCCAGAGGCCGGGGCCTCGTCGAACGCTTCATGTCCTGAAAGATTAGTCAGGAGGGGTAGCTTCCGGCCTCACTTGTAGAGGCGACCAACCCAGGTCCTGTGTTCGTGTTGCGGTGCCCGTGGGGCACGGACTGGGAGGGGTGCTCCTGTAGTGGACCCGGCTAGGAAAGCCGCAAACAATGAGGGTAGAAAATACTCGCGAGGGTGCCCGCGCCGCTCCCTCGCGAGACTTGCGCGAGAGAAATCAAGGCAGGAGAGCGAAAAAGACAAAGAGTCACAAGCCAAAGACGGCAACAACTTCAATAAAACTTCAAATAGGAATGAACAGGCCAACTACAGAAATCAAATGAAAAAGCCGCGTCCGACACCTAATCTAGTCTTCGACGTCTTCTCACCAGCGCGGAGCTAAGTGCTGCCACTAGGCGTGGGAGGGAGCCCGGGGCTGAGGCCGGGCGCTCCTGAGACTACAGGGTGTGTAGAACCCCAACTCATTATTACGTGATGTTGTCACGGGCGTCGAGCTTCACAGGCATTGGCCTTCTTCACAGGCTCCGGGCCTTTCTCGGGGAAATGAACTACACAGGCGTTTGCCTTCTTCACAAGCTCCGGGCCTTTCTCAGGAAAATGAGCTTCACAGGCGTTTGCCTTCTTCACTGGCTCCGGGCCTTTCTCAGGAAAATAAGCTTCACGAGCGTTTGCCTTCTTAATGTGCTCGGGCCTTTCTCGGAAAATAAGCTTCCACAGGCGTTTGCCTTCTTCATGTGCTCCGTGCCTTTCTCAGGAAAATAAGCTTCACAGGCGTTTGCCTTCTTCACAGGCTCCGGGCCTTTCTCAGGAAAATAAGCTTCACAGGCGTTCGCCTTCTTCACAGGCTCCGGGCCTTTCTTCAGGGGTAGAACTTCATGAGATGCTGGATGTTCCATGCGTTCGGGATGGGCACCCCCTCCTGAGTCTCCAAGCATGCAGAGCTGTAAGTGCATCTAGTGCCCCTTAGTGATTTTGGTGTATTGAAGACTTATAGGTTAAGAAACTAATGTGTTTATGAGTGTACACAGGTCTATAAGTCTATGAGGAGTTTGATATCTACAGAGAAAGTCGACCCCTAAAAATGAAGTTCTTCGACTGAAGACTTTGATATTCTGAAGACTTTCCGAAGACTTTGAAAGTGAAGAAATTGGTGTGACCTTGAAGACTTGGTATTCATTTGAGGAACATGAAGCGTGAAGTCTTTTTTTTCGTAGTTTCATTTTCTCTTTCTTGATTCATAGGAAACACCGTACGTTAAAGGGGGTCGAGGAAATACTAAGGAAAAATTTCCATGTGATGCTCAACTCAAAATCCTACACCTACCAATCCCTTCGAGTGAAGCCTTTGGAAATCTCATACAGTTCAGTCAATTTCTTCAAAGGATGAGACGAAGTTCTTACAGTCGTTGAGGAATTTGTTCGGCGAGGAGTTAGGAATTCATGATGCGGATTGCCTACAAAGGAGGAACATGATAGCCGAGGAATTTGAGATTCAAATTTCCGACCGTTCTTTGTCTTGGCCACCTGTCCCAAAATATCTTATCCACCTAACGGTCATATCATTGAAGGGCATTTATGTCTTATCATGTCGGGCTGCTCCCTAGGCTATAAATAGCCGCCCCCTACAACCACTAGCTGGTTGGCTGCTCCGAGAGAAACTTGACACTTGTCATTTGAGAGCAATCCATCCTCCGAGGACTTTGAGCGAAAATCATCGAGTGAGGAAAAACCCAAAAACCAAACCCCTACAAACCCAAAGTGATTGAGCATCACTTAAGAGATTGATCCTGCATGGATCCGATGCTTGTTACCTTTGAAGACTGTGCTTCTTCCAGGCGGTTAGGCGTCATGGTCTAGAGCATCCAAGAGGAATTGTGGATCGCCGAGTGACCAAGTCTGTGAAGGCTTGGAAGTCGCCTGAAGACTTACCACGAGTGATTGGACGAGGTCTGTGTGACCTTAGTTCAAGGAGAATACGGTGAGGACTTGGTGTCCCGAGCTGCGTGCTCAACGACCGGGTGTCCGGATCGTGTCCTCGAGTTTAAATACTCGGCCGCTCAACCAGACGTACAACCGAGACAGCAGTTGGAACTGGTCTACCAAATCATTGTCTTCACCAACCTTACTGGTTCTATTCCCTCAACCCTCTCATTTCCTCATTCTTGTGTTGAGTGTTCATTCATATCTGTGTTTGAAGACTTTGGTGAAGACTTTCTCAATTTCCTCAGTTCAATTTCTTGATCTGTTTGTCTTCATCTTGTGTTATCCTGTGTTTACGCTTTCGTACTCTTTGATTGTCTTCATTTCATCATGATGACCATGTCCGCATTCTCTTATGCTTACTTACGAGTACTTATTCCGCTGCAAGTAGTTCTTCGCTAAGGAATTTCCTCACCGCAAATTCCTCGTTGAAGAATTCATAAAAATCACCTATTCACCCCCTCTAGTCGATATAACGCACTTTCAATTGGTATCGAGCAAGGTACTCCCTTGTTACGTGTGATTTTGGTTTAACCACACGGAGTTTTAGTTATGTCGACCGCAGGTATGATCAAGGTCTCAGCAGGGTGTCCTACCTTTCATGGGACGGACTACCCCTACTGGAAGAACAAGATGCGAATGCATCTTGAGGCAATTGACAACGATCTCTGGTATGTTGTGGAAAATGGTGTTCCCTCAGTCACACCTTCTCTGAATGCTGCCGATGTGAAGAGATTCAAGCAACTCGATTCTCAAGCGAAGAATATCATATGTGGCCATCGAGCAAAGGACAATATGGAAGAGTGAGTGCTTTGGAAACCGCTAAGCTCATCCGGGACAAATTTGTCCAAAGTAAACGAAGGAGTTTCAACTCAGCGTGACTCTCGAGTTGATGTTCTTCGCAATCTCTTCAACCGCTTCAAAATACTCGACAATAAAAATGTTCAACAAACCTTCGATCGCCTCACTGACATCTCAAATGAGCTTCAAGCGCTAGGTGCCACTGACATCACCGACCATGAAGTGGTGAAGAAATTGTTGAGATCGCTTGATTCCTCATTTGATACTCTAGCACTGATGATACAAGAGCGTGCTGACTGCAAGTCACTTGATCCAGCTGATATCCTCGAGAGGCTAAATACTCATGAGTTCCACTTCTTTGAAAAGAGATCTCTATGGTTCTAGCTATGGAAAAACACGTGCCTCAAGGCCAAGGCTGTGTCTCGAATCGAGTGTGAAGACTACGGTAGTAGCCTTGGAGATCTGAAGAATTAAGCCAGAGCTAGCACCGCTCGTGAAGAAATTCCAGAAGTTCTCAAGACGTGGTCACTTTGGAAAATCCTCAAGAAGCAGTGATTCCTCATCCAGTGACTATAAGAGAAGACTTTGCCACAAATGCAAGAAACCTGGTCACTACATTCAAGATTGTCCTAAGTGGGAAAAGGAATTAAAGAAGAAGAACTACAAGGATTACAGTTCTAATGACGCTAAGAAGAAGAAGAAATCATCGAAATCTTCATCATCAAAATCCTCAAAGCCCTCTTCTCACAAGAAAAGCAGCTCCAAGAAGGCTCGGGCATTCATTGGCAAGGAAATGGACTCTGAAGCTGAATCTGAGGAACATGAGGAAGAGGAGGCATCTGAAGAATCAGAGTCTGGTGTGGCGAGTCTAGCTCTACGCCATCGCTTTTCGTCGACAAGTCCATCTTCAACTCTGAAGAAAATGACCTCACCAACAAAGCTGATGAAGATAGTGATGACTACGCTCCCACCTATTGCTTCATCGCAAAGGGTGCCAAGGTACTCAAATATACCTCCTCTGAATCTAGTGAAAATGAATCTGATGAAGATCTAAAGCCCGATTACTCAAAACTTGCTAAGATTGCTGTAAAACAACAAAGGGCTTTTGAAAAGGTTCAAAACATGCTAGATAAGGGTGATGATATGTTAGGTGAAGAAATGGATCGCACTAAAGCCCTCGATCAAAATCTTCAGAGACTTCAGCCTAGGTTTGACAGCCTTCAAGGTCATCATAACACTCTCTTGTCTCGATCATGAGAAACTTTCTTATGAATTTCTTCAAAGAAAGGAAGATCTTGAGAAGCTAAGAGTGAGTTATGAAGATCTTCGAAGGAGCGCGATTCATTACTTGCTCAACAAATCAGCGCTTCTCGTGAAGAATTTGTTCCTCCATGCTTAAAGTGCATTGAACGTGAATCGCTAATTCTTCACCAGATGTTCAAATGCTTCAACTGTTACAAATTCTTCACCTGCCTCTGCTATCACTAATTCCTCATCTAAGGACATTGCTATTATAACTAACGATGCAGGGCTGAAGGAATTGTACATGACAGGCATGTACAAAAGCCTCAAAGGGCATCAGACTCTTTGTGATGTGCTTAAAAAGCAAATCCTCAACAGGAACCCTAGGAAAGAGGGTATTGCCATTGAGAGGAAACTTAATGCTGATGGAACATATTGGAAGCCTGAGCAGTATCCCAAAACCTCATGGGTGGCTGCAAAGGGACCTCCAGTTGATCCATCTAACTTATCTGGCTTTACATGCGAATCTCCTCATTCTTCCGATGAGTCATTTGACTCAACTATAAACTGTTCAAAATCAGAATGGTGAAGTATTTGCTAGATATGTTGGCACTAATCTGAGAACGGTTCCCCTATGAAGAAAATCTGGGTTCCCAAGAAGTGCCTTGAAAGTCTTCAGGTGAATGTCCTCATGACACCACCTGAGAAGAATAGGAACCCCAGATCAAACTCTTCATATGGATCCAAGTCCTCATACGGACCAAATTCCTCAAAAGGATCAAAGTCCTCATATGATTATCATCGTGCTAACAACTCTGTTTCGCAGGGTAGAGCTAAGGGCTATGAATATGTGCATTATTCTTCAAACCAATATGTTCATAAGTCCTCGAAGAATTTCTCCGCTTATTCATATGCTTACCCTAACCCCTCTTATGTGAAACGAAATGGATTGGCCTCTATACCACCATTCTCATATGGTGCTCGCAGAGTGATGAACTCTTTGCCACCCCTTCAGATGTGGGTGGTGAAGAAAAAGAACTAACCTCTTCTGCAGGGTCAGGTCTCCAGACGTGCTTTAAACGTATAAAGAATTTGCTGGGGGGCCTGACAAAAATGCCTGAAAGGACGCAGGCTAATCATGATGAAATGAACTTTCATTTCACATGTCCTCATACTGCTTATCTGTTATACTGCCTGATGAAATTCATCTGATGAACTTGATATCATATTCTTCACTGATGAAGTATATGAGATCGTAAGTTGCACTCATTCATCTGCAGGATGATCAACCCAAAGCCACTGAGTGGGTTCTCGATAGTGGATGTACGAATCACATGACTGGTGACAAGAATCTATTGATGGATGCTCCCTTATCACCGTCACATCTGAAGCATATCATCTTTGCTGACAAAGGCAAAAGTCAGGTATTGGGTCTTGGTAAGGTTGCGATCTCTAAGGACATACACATGGACAAAGTCATGCTTGTTGAGTCCGTGGGATACAACCTCATGTCGATCTCAATGCTTTGTGATCTTGATATGGTTGTTATCTTTGGCAAGTATCGTTGTGTTGTGATTATGGAAGTTTACAATTCCAAAGTCTTCAAGGCTTTAGGAGAGGAGACTTGTATATTGTTGATTTCTCTACAGACCACAACCAGCCGTGTGTCTACTTGCAAAAGCTTCGTAAGGCTGGCTATGGCATCGGCGACTTGGTCACGCAGGCATGAGGAATTTGCACACACTTGCAAAGAAGAAGCATGTCATTGGCATTGAGAATGTCAAATTCCTCAAGGATCACTTGTGTGGAGCTTGTGAAGCTGGAAAAATGACCAAGGCCAAGCATCCAGCGAAGACTATCATGACCACTACTCGTTCCTTCGAATTGCTTCACATGGACCTCTTTGGTCCTAATCATTACTCAGCAGTCACTAATGATGCATCTCTATATGGCTTTGTTATTGTTGATGATTACTCTCGTTACACATGGGTACACATTGTTACTTACAAAAATCAAGTGCAGGAAGTCTTCAAACGATTTTCCTCGAGGGCTTCAACTAACTTCGGTGTGAAGATCAGACACATCAGGAGTGACAATGGAACTGAGTTCAAGAATTCCGGTCTTAATGCCTATGTTGATGAACTTGGTATTACTCGTGAGTTATCTGCTCCCTATACTCCTCAAAGAAATGGCGCTGTGGAGCGCAAGAACATAACTCTTGTTGAGATGGCTCGCACTATGCTTGATGAATACAAAATGCCTAGTCGTTTTTGGATTGATGCAATTGATACCGCGTGCCACATCATCAACAGAGTATATCTTCACAAATTCTTCAAGAAGACTGCCCATGAACTCCTCACTGACAAGAAACCCAATGTGAGTTATTTCAAAGTCTTCGGTGCTAAATGCTGGATTAGAGATCCTCATCACAATTCTAAATTTGCACCAAAAGCACATGAAGGTTTTATGCTTGGTTACGGAAAGGACTCGCACACCTACAGAGTCTTCAACATCGCTCTTCACAAGATTGTTGATACCAGATGTGCGGTTCGATGAAACTAATGGCTCGCAAAGAGAGCACCTACCTTCTGTGTTAGATGAACCAGCACCTGAGGAATCTATCAAGTTCAAGGCAACTGAGGATGTCATTCCTACTGAAGAATCTGCTGAAGAAGTCATTTCTGTACGCGAAGAACGTCGAAATGATGCACTGAAGATAATGTCAAGACAATGGTGCCGAGGAAAATGATCAAATTCCTCGGCGACAACCAGCTCATCCTCGCGTTGCAAAAGAAGTGCAAGTTGACAAGATCATCGATGACATTGAAGCGCCAGTTCCTCTCACACGCTCAAAAGCTTCACATTTATCTAACTTTTGTGGGCACTATGCTTTGTCTCTATCACAGAGCCCACTAAGGTAGATGAAGCATTTACGAGCCTGAGTGGATCCAGGCCATGCAAGAAGAATTACATCAGTTCGAGCTCAACAATGTCTGGGAACTGGTCAAACGTCCAGATCCTCGCAAGCATAATATCATTGGCACAAAGTGGATCTACCGCAACAAGAAAGATGAAAATGGCCTTGTGGTGAGGAATAAGGAACGACTTGTAGCTCAAGGCTACGCACAAAGTTGAAGGAATTGATTTCGATGAAACTTTTGCACCTGTTGCTAGACTTGAGTCTATTCGCATATTACTTGCCTATGCTAACCATCACAATATCACTTTATATCAAATGGATGTGAAAAGTGCATTCCTCAATGGTAAGCTTGAGGAAGAAGTATATGTTGCTCAACCCCGTGTTTTGAAGATCCAAAGAATCCTGACAAAGTCTTCAGACTCAACAAGGCCCTCTATGGTCTCAAACAAGCCCCTCGGGCGTGGTATGATACATTGAAGGAATTCTTCGTGAAGAATGGCTTCACACACGGTTCACTCGACCCTACTCTCTTTACTAAATTATATGATGGTGAACTGTTTGTGTGCCAAATATATGTTGATGATATTATCTTTGGTTGTACTGACCAACATTATAGTGATGAATTTGCCTATATGATGAGTGAAGAATATCAAATGTCTATGATGGGAGAGTTGAAATTCTTCTTAGGTCTTCAAATTCGTCAACAACACAATGGCATATTCATATCTCGTGAGAAATACCTCAAAGATGTCCTCAAGAAATTCGGCATGCAAGATTGCAAAGGCGTCAAAATTCCTATGCCCACAAATGGCCATCTATGCAATCGATGAAAATGGTATTGACTTCGATCACAAGGTATACCGCTCCATGATTGGTTCTCTATTGTACTTATGTGCATCTAGGCCAGATATAATGCTTAGTGTTTGCATGTGTGCCTGATTTCAAGCTACACCGAAGGACTCACACCATAAGGCTGTGAAGCATATTCTTCGATATCTAGCTCACACACCAACACTAGGATTATGGTACCCCAAGGGCTCTACTTTTGATCTCATTGGATATTCTGACTCTGACTATGCTGGTGATCGTGTGGACCGCAAGTCAACATCTGGTACTTGTCATTTCCTCGGACGATCTTTGGTCTATTGGTCCTCGAAGAAACAGAACTGTGTATCACCGCTCATCGCGGAAGCTGAATACATTGTCAGGCTCTTGTTGTGCTCAATTGCTGTGGATGAAGCAAACTCTCAAGGACTACGGCATCAACGTGAAGAATGTGCCTCTCTACTTTTACAATGAGAGTGCCATCAAGATTGCTCACAATCCAGTTCAGCACTCGAAGACAAAGCACATTCAAATTCGTCATCATTTTCTTCGTGATCATGTGTTGAAGGGCGACATCTCCATCGAGCATGTGAAGACTGAAGAACAGTTAGCCGATATCTTCACTAAGCCCTTGGATGAGAAGAGATTTAGCAAGTTGCAGTGTGAGCTAAATATCTTAGAATCTTCGAATGTTCTTTGAAAAGGACACACATCCTGACACTTATGCAAAATTGATGACTTAGATGTGCAACACATGAAGAAACGTTTTTCTTAAATCCATGAAGAATAACACTCTAAGTGTGAAGAAATTAATGAAGAATTTGATTCTCAGAACCCTACGACAATTGTACGTGGTGTCTGAAATCATCATTCTTATACGGTGGGTCACGCCACCACCAAAGTTGAAAATCTTCAATTTGAGTTTTTTTTGTTTTTGAAATTCTTCAGTTTTTCAAATTCTTCAGTTTTTCAAATTCTTCAACTTTTCAAAATCTTCACTGTTTCCGTCGTTTTCCTTCATTAGCTATATATATATATATATATATATATATATATATATATATATATATATATATATATATATATGGGTTTATGTCCTCTACAGCATTCACTTATGGCTAATTCTTCAAGTTGCTTTCTCTGCTAAGTGAATGTGATCGGACCCTTCCTCCTCTATGCTATACTCAACCCAATCTATTCACAAATTCTTCATGTGCGTTCTATTTGAAACTCGTTCAAAATCTTCACTGAGTCCTTGTCAGATGAAGAAATTGCGAACGGAACTTTAAACTGATCTTATCCAAACTTTCGGTTTTGCCATTAAACCGTTCCGCATCCCATGATGCATTATTTTATTCACCCACGATCGTACACAATCTCCACTACACAGTATGTGGGTGACACATGTCGTGAGAAGGAGAATGGTCAGGGGCACGTTCATCCAAAATCTTCGGGCGAACAGTTTTTCACTGCCTCTATAAATACCCCCTCTCCCCTTCCTTACTTCCTTTACTCCGCTCGAGCACTTTCTCTCGCTCGAGCTTCTCAAACCCTAGCGCCTCCGCTACTCCATCGTCGCCGGTGAGGAAGAGCTTTGCTGCCTCGACCTCGTCGCCGTCGTACTCAGCGCCCGGCGGAAATCCTCACTCCGCCGCCGTAGCCATCTTCCTCCGCCGAAGTTAGAGGCGTGGAAGATCTGAATGACGAGCTTCACATCTACACCACCCAGTTCGTCGTGTTCTTCATTTAGGGTAATTAAAAGTTACTTTTACTGCCCTCGTTGATTATCAAACCTACCTGAAAATCTACAAAGGTGTTTATTCTTCAAATCTTCACACATATGAACACCTCAATCAAAATATGCCCTTGATTCGTTTCTCTAAGCAATGATTTTCTTCACGATTCCTCAATTGTGTGGATCCTCGATCTATACAACTCTGGAACCTAAGACAAAGATCGCTTAGTGAAATTCTTCAAGGCTCATCTGGTCAAATTCCTCAAACTAGTTCTTTTTGAAAAACCTTCTCAGAACGCATATGACCTCTCCAAATTCCTCGCAACTATACTGCTCATTCCACGGTACTCATGTCCGCCGTGAATCACTAGGTTCTCATCAACTTAACTCATTTGCAGCGTTCCTCGAAGAAAAGCTGCATACTTCTTCAGAGAATTCTTTTGTTCAAATTCCTCACCTGAAGAATATGGCAGAAGGAAAGAAGCCACAGAAAGGAGGAAAGAGGCCTGAGGTCATGACTGTGTTTGAAATCCCTGAGGAAATATATGCTGATTATTGCACACCTGATGAAGCCGAGTTCGGCAAAGAAAACAAAAATCAGCGCAAGGTGCGCATTCAAAGGATTGAACGGAGATGGGCAAGGGAATGGAGGGAGTACAGATATGTAACTCCAAAGTACATGAAGAAATTCGCACTCAATCCTCCATGCCCAAGAGCTCCATTGGCACCTGGTCAAGAAGCTGACCCCACCAAAGATCAAGCGTGGTGAGGACTTTCTGAAGAATGGGCCAAGCGCTAAGCCAAATTGGCAAGACAAGCCAATGAGGCAAGGGGGAAATTCAATGAGGACTCACATCGCTGCTGCCATCGAGGTCTCTGTCAAGCCAAGAAAATCTATGGCAAAGAAGCCCGCACACAAGCCAAGTGCTTCACCAACAGTGCCCTCACGGCCAAGTTCCTCAGCTGTGCCCTCACGGCCAATTCCTCATGCTGCTCCTGCTCCTCCAAAATCCTCAGCTCCTTCAAAGTCCTTAGCAGCTCCTCCCAAGTCCTCAGCAGTTCCGACAAAGTCCTCAGCACCTGTGCATCTGGCCACGTGCCAAAGGAATGCAGGCTTCTCCATTGCCTCTGGTGTTTCAGCAAGTTCCTCAACTGCACCAAAGTCTTCATCCGCCCGACTCTCATCAAGACTAAAGCCCACAAATGGACGAGGTCCTCAGCCAAGTCTCAAGAAGAAACAGTCGCCTTCCAAGTGCCACGAAGATGATGAGGCTGATGATGATGAACTTGCGGAAATCATCAGAGACCGCCAAGAAAGGGCCGCTAGAGCCAAAGGCACACCTATGCCACTGCTGTTGGATCCAAGAGCGATCCTAGACTACATTGATCTCTCGCACAAGGACCCAAACACTCCTATGCCCGACTTCAATCTGACACCTGGTCAAAGTCACATGTTGAGTCATTTCATCCAAGAGGAGAAATGAAATTTTGATACTGCTAGAGAGATCAAGAAATCGCAGTACAGAAAGGAGAAACTGCTGAAGAAAAACGTTGTCAAGATGACAACTGAAGAACTTATCAAGATGCAGGCTGACATCAAAGCCCTCAGCGACAAATTTGACTCATACTATGCTGATTGGCAAGGAGCCAAAGTCAGATTCGTCAACCTGACGAAGAAATTCACCAATGTTGCTGCCCCAACGCAACATGAAATTCCTCAGGCTGGAGCCTCAGCTCAGCAGATCAAGAACATGCCAAAGACCACCGATGAAGTTCAGTCTTTGAAGACAATGCCAGTTCCAGGGCTGATGATCCCATTCCAGCCGCTGAAGAAATTGTCAGGGCATCCACTAGTGGTGCGCCTGAAGAAACTGAACAAGTCTAGGCAACTGCATCAGTTGCGCCTGAGGAAAATCAACCAGATTCCTCAGCTCCTCCTGCACCAACACAAACTCCAATTCTTCCATCTGCCTCTGATGTGAAGAAGACCAAGGCTGCAGAACGAGCTGCAGTGAAGAAAGCGGAAAGCATCAATTGCGTCAAATTCTTCTTGCGAAGAAAATGAAGCCAATGACCAGCTCCTTTGAAAATCCTATTGATGCTGTTCCAATTTCCTCAATTCCATCAAAGGACCTTCTTCCTTTTGGTGAAGATTATGAGATCCCAAGCGGATCTGATGAAGAAAATCATTCTCACGCTTCGTCGAGCAGATTGATGAAGAAATTGAAGTGGAAGCAATCCCTTCAACCCCAATCATTTCCTCGCCTATGCCTTAGTTCACAGTGAAGAGGCGGTGTTGAGGAAATTGAAGAAGAGGTGGATATTGGAAGCACAACGCCGGTGATGAACGATGACTTTTGGGAAAGTCAAGATCCAAATTCTCCACTCTTCACCCCAATCCAACAGATTCCTCGGTCCCTGCTTCAAACAGTTCAAATGGGCTCAAGAAACTCATCCCACTTCATCCATCCATGAAGAAATTCCAGCCACTACCGATGAACACTGTTGTCTGATCCTCGGGATCGCACATGAAGAGGAACAAGAAATTCCTCGGCTGAAGAACCAGAGATTGCGATTCCGGAGGTCGTGATGCAACTCATCGACACTCCACCGCCAAAGCCAAAGAATCCCTTCTCAACAAAGCAAAAGTTCAAGGCTGAAGATTTCTTCAGCGAGCATGTATTCTTCATCGATTACAATCCATATGATTACGCTTTCGCATAAGGAAGAGGCGTTTCGGACTGCCGGTCAAGCAAATTTCTATTCCTCGCTGCTCTTCAACAAAGACAAAGTCTTCGATCATGCACATATTCCTCATGTGGACATGGAGTCTCTGCCGGGCTTTGAGCCGATCCTCGGTGTTCTTCACGACGCAGACTTCAATTTCTGCCCGACATCTGTGATTGGAATGAAGAACTCATTCTTCAATTCTATGCAACGCTGCACATCACCGGAGACGCTGAAGACGTGAACTCATGGGTGTTAGACTGGATGTCTGAAAATACTCACTACAAGGCACCGGCAACGGAATTGCGTCGTGCTCTACCACTCAGTCCTCCCCTTGATGGTGCTCGTTGTATCTAAAACGAACCTGAGCTTTCAAATCACTATATGCAAGTGCTGATGAAGCCTTTGAAGCCAGGGCAGGCCCCAAGAGCCAAATTCCTCGTCAAGGAATTATTGTATGTGCCTCGGACTGTTTATCGGATTCTGACGAAGACAATGAGTCCTATCAAAGGCCACGACTCAAATAATGAAGAAGTCGTTGGCATCATGAAGAATATGCTTTTCAATATCATTCATGGCGTTCCCGTCAACTTCCATGATTTCTTCATGAGGACTCTAGCAAACATTGCTATGTCACCATTTGAGCTGAAGCCTTATGCGCCTTGGATAATGAGATTCATCAGGACAAGGTCTTCACTCAATTACAAGGCTGATACTACAACCACCGCAGCTATTTGCCCCGATTGAAGTCCTCAAACGGACATTTACCTCGGTGATGACAAGGGCAAGGCAAGCTGCGTGATCGATGAAGGCATTCGTCCATTGGATGGACAGTTTCGCAAAGCTGCATCCTACTCCACCAATGATGACTCTGCCACACTTGACTCTGCCGCAAATACCTCAGCCAAGCAAAGTCCTCAAGCCACAAAGACCGTGGTGATGATCGATCGTGAGTTACTCCTCGGTCTTCATCGGAAGGTTGATCGCAATCATAAATGGGTCAAGCGTCGGTTTGTTTCAATTCTTCACAACATGACCTCAACACACAATGCAGTGAAGAAAACCACCACTACCTCCATGAAACCTTCAAACGCACTGGGCTGTTCTTTCAAATGTCTACAAAGACGGAAGAACTGGCGACAATGGGTCTCAAGGAAGAATTTGACTGGTCTGCACCTCCTCCAAGAAATACAAGAAGTTCAAAGTTCCTTCCTTGGTGGCCAGCTCCTATTCTTCATCACGAGACACTGTTGAAAATGTAGACTTGGACGACTCTGCGGCAGGCCCCACTACGACAACCCGGACCCCAACAAGGCGCTCCTTCATCAACTTGAAATTCTTGAGCGTTAGTCCTCAGTTTTGATCCTTTTGGTCATTCGATGACAAAGGGGGAGAAATTTGAGTTAGTCTTCAAGCGGGTCTATTTTAATGCCCATATACAACGCATTTTTTTGTTAAGTTACAACTCTCGTTCTTCTGAAACTTTATTGGATCGAGTTGTATTCTTAAACCCGATGGTGCTTTGATACTTTTGACGCACTGTGCTCTGGCACTATGCTCTGATACTCTTGATGCGTTATTTTGCATGCCTGTTCCTCATTAATGTTATTGTACGCATGCTGAATTTCATCAAGCACCATATTTCATCATGCATTTCAAATTCTTCATATTATATGTCAAATGCGTGTATGAATTACAAGATATAGGGGGAGATCTCCATGATTCAACTCTTCAAATGTGCATTGCCTCAAAAGCAAATTCCTCACTATACACATCTTCAGGGGGAGTTCTTCTATATCTTGCAATCAAATTCCTCAATATTAGTATTTACACTTCATATGTTTATCCCCGTTGAAAACTTAACCTATATTGTCATCAATCACCAAAAAGGGGGAGATTGTAAGTGCATCTAGTGCCCCTTAGTGATTTTGGTGTATTGAAGACTTATAGGTTACTAAACTAATGTGTTTATGAGTGTACACAGGTCTATAAGTCTATGAGGAGTTTGATATTTACAGAGAAACTCGACCCCTAAAAATGAAGTTCTTCGACTGAAGACTTTGATATTCTGAAGACTTTCTGAAGACTTTGAAAGTGAAGAAATTGGTGTGACCTTGAAGACTTGGTATTCATTTGAGGAACATGAAGCGTGAAGACTTTTGTTTTCGTAGTTTCATTTTCTCTTTCTTGAGTCATAGGAAACACCGTCTTTGTTAAAGGGGTCGAGGAAATACTAAGGAAAAATTTCCATGTGATGCTCAACTCAAAATCCTACACCTACCAATCCCTTCGAGTGAAGCCTTTGGAAATCTCATACAGTTCAGTCAATTTCTTCAAAGGATGTAGACGAAGTTCTTTCCGTCAATGAGGAATTTGTTCGACCGAGGAGTTAGGAATTCGCCAAAGGTCGGATTGCCTACACAAAGGAGGAACATGATAGCCACGAGGAATTTGAGATTCAAATTTCCGACTTCTTTGTCTTCTTGGCCACCTGTCCCAAAATATCTTATCCACCTAACGGTCATATCATTGAAGGGCATTTATGTCTTATCATGTCGGGATGCTCCTAGGCTATAAATAGCCGCCCCTACAACCACTAGCTGGTTGGCTGCTCGAGAGAAACTTGACACTTGTCATTTGAGAGCAACCCATCCTTCGAGGACTTTGAGCGAAAATCATCGAGTGAGGAAAAACGCAAACACCAAACCCCTACAAACCCAAAGTGATTGAGCATCACTGAAGAGATTGATCCTGCGTGGATCCGATGCTTGTTACCTTTTCAGACTGTGCTTCTTCCAGACGGTTACGCGTCATGGTCTAGAGCATCCAAGAGGAATTGTGGATCACCGAGTGACCAAGTCTGTGAAGGTTTGGAAGTCGCCTGAAGACTTACCACGAGTGATTGGACGAGGTCTGTGTGACCTTATTTCAAGGAGAATACGGTGAGGACTTGGTGTCCCTGTCTTTGCGTGCTCGCCGACCGGTGTCCGGGACTGTGTGTCCTCGAGTTTAAATACTCAGCCGCTCCAACCAGACGTACAACTGAGACAGCAGTTGGAACTGGTCTACCAAATCATTGTCTTCACCAATCTTACTGGTTCTATTCCCTCAACCCTCTCATTTCCTCATCACTGTGTTGAGTGTTCATTCATATCTGTGTTTGAAGACTTTGACTGAAGACTTTCTCAATTTCCTCAGTTCAATTTCTTCACCGCTTTGTCTTCATCTTGTGCTATCCTGTGTTTACGCTTTACATACTCTTTGATTGTCTTCATTTCATCATGATGACCATGTCCGCATTCTCTTATGCTTACTTCGAGTACTTATTCCGCTGCAAGTAGTTCTTCGCTAAGGAATTTCCTCACCGGCAAATTCCTCAGTGAAGAATTCATAAAAATCGCCTATTCACCCCCCTCTAGTCGATATAACGCACTTTCAAGAGCCGGGCCTGGAAACATGAACAACTTTGAATGGGCCCTCCCACATGGGAGAGAGCTTATGCAACCCTTCCGTGGAGAGGACCCGTCTGAGCACGAGGTCCCCTACCTCCAGAGTCCTGGGGCGGATGTTGCGGCAGTGGTATCGCCAAGCACTGTTGATACCTTGCCGCCGCATGGCGTGGCCTCTCGACGATGCTCCTCTCCCAAAGATGATATTCTGTCTCCGCATGGCGCCCCGCCGCTGCGCCTTGTCGAACGCCAGGACCCGTGCGGAGCGACGCCTGACCTCATGAGGGAGGACGGCTTCTGCTCCGTAGATGAGGAAGAAGGGGGTCTCGCCATTCTACTTGGCCGCGGTCGTGCGGATGGACCACAACACAGACTGGAGCTCGTCGTGCCAGCCCCTGCCGCAGGCCTCCAGCTTCTTCTTGAAGGTCCTGGTCTTGACGCCCTTAAGGACCTCTACGTTGGCTCGCTCGGCCTGGCCGTTGCTCCGGGGGTGCGCCACCGAGGCGTAGCATATCTGCGTTCCAAGGTTAGCACAATATGTTTTGAAGAGATTACTGGTGAACTGCGAACCGTTGTCGGCGATGATGCGGTTAGGCACCCCAAACCGGCTCACGAGGCCCCTGATGAACTTGACCGTAGAGCCTGCTGGGATGGTGCGGACAACTTCCACCTCAGTCCACTTGGTGAATTTGTCCACGACGACGTAGAGGTAGCGATAGCCCCCTGACGCCCGAGGGAACGGGCCCAGAATGTCCAGCCCCCAAACTGCGAATGGCCATGAGAGGGGTATAATTTGCGCACCTCCCGGGTGATGGATCACTTGGCATGAAATTGGCAGGCCTCGCAAGCCTTTACCAGCTCAACTGCGTCGCTGAGCACTGTGGGCCAGTAGAACCCACTGCGGAACGCCTTGCCAACAAGGGTTCGCGACGATGAGTGGTGCCCACAGTCTCCGCCGTGTATGTCTTCCAGCAATTCCTTCCCTTGCTCTCTGGGAATGCAGCGTAGGGACACATCATTTGGCCGGCTCCGGTAAAGCTCTCCATCCCTAATGCAGTAGGCCATGGCTTGTCGCGCCACACGCTCCGCCTCCTCCTCCTTCTCCGGCAGGGTCCCCTGTGTCAAGTACCTTTTGAGCTCTGTGACCCAGCACCCCTCCTGAGGCTCCAACGCTAGGAGCAGGCGTGTGCCCCTGAGGCCGGGCCGCAGGCCGGGGCTCCCGAGGCAGGCGGCTGGGGGAGCTCCTCCCGAGGTTGCGGCGTGCTCGATAGTGACGGTGCCGCTGAGGGCCTGAAGAGTCATTCTTCAAAGACGCCAGGCTCCTGAGGCAGCCGCCTGGACGCCCTCCTGGCAATGTCATTTGCCTCTTGATTGGTGCCGCGTGGCACATGCTGCAGCTCCAGCCCCCAGAACTGTTTCTCCATCCTGCGAACCTCCGCGAGGTAGGCTTCCATATGCTCGTCCTTCGCTCAGAGTATCTTGTTGGAGAAGTTGACGAGGAGTTGTGAATCGCCCTTGCTGATGAGGCGCTTTACCCCCAAAGCGATTGCGGCTCTCAGGCCTTCATATTCTGCTATGTTGTTGGAGACCTTTTCCCCATGTTGGAAACAGAGCTGCACGATGTAATAGAGCTTGTCCTGAGTAGGGATACGATCGCTGCCTCCCCGCCATGTCGGGAGAATGCCCCGTCGAAGTACATGACCCAGCCGTCCGATGCCTCGCTCCCCGGAGAAAGTGATCGGTCTTCGCTTGCTTCGAGGCTGGGTGCTTCCGTCCATTCTGCCACAAAATTTGCCAATGCGGCCCCCTTGATGACTCGGGTTGTGCTGAATTCCAGCTGAAACGCTTGTAGTTCGATGTTCCACTCGGCGACTCTCCCAGCTGAGTTGGGGCTCCTGAGCACCCTCTCCAGAGGGTATGCTGAGACGACCTTGATGGGATGACCTTGGAAGTAGTGCTGCAGCTTGCGTGAGGCTAGCAACAACGCGAGGAGGAGTTTTTGGGGCATGGGGTACCGCGCCCTCACATCCGTAGCACCGTGCTGACGAAGTACACTGGGTGTTCGACGAGAGTAGGAGTGCTGAAGAGGCCCGCATCTTGCGGAGGGTCTGACGCCTCCTGAGGCAACGGAGCCCCCAGCGCCTGGCTGCCTGACGCGGCCTCTTCGGCCCTAGGGGCATCTTTCTGCTGAGGCTGGTTTCTGTCTGCCGAGGCCGTAACCTTCGCGAGGCCTTCTTTGTCTTGTGCCGCCACGGCTGGGGCCGTTGCCGGGCGTGACACAGCCTTGGTCTGGCGCTCTTCCCGAACCGCCACTAGGGCAGCGCTGGCGGAGTAGGGTGTGGTGGCGAGGTAGAGCACCAGAGGCTCAAGTGGGCGTGGCGCGACCATCACAGGAGGCCTGGTAAGGTACCTCTTGAGTTCTTGGAATGCCTTATCGGCCTCTTCAGTCCATTCAAAGGGGCCCTTCTTCTTCATCATCTTGAAGAATGGCAGTGCTCGTTCCCCCGGCTTGGAGATGAAACGTCCTAGCGCGGTCACGCGCCCGGTGAGTTTCTGCATTTCTCTGAGGGTCTTTGGCGGGCTCATGTCTTCGACTGCTTTGACCTTTTCTGGGTTGGCCTCGATGCTCCTATGGGACACGAGGAATCCTCCCGAGCTGCTGGCCCAGGGCGATGTGCATCAGTCGCTGAAAGGTCGCGCCCACGTTGCGCAACCCAAACGACATGCAGGTGTAGTAGTACACTCCGCACGGGGTCAGGAAAGCCGTTTTTCCACGTCTTCCACCGCCATCTTGATTTGCTGATAGCCTGAGAAGGCATCCAGGAAGCACAGCAGGTCACACTCAGCGGTGGAGTCGATGATCTGGTCGATGCAAGGAAGCGGAAACAGATCCTGTGGGCAGGCCTTGTTGAGGTTGGTGAAGTCGACACACATACGTTCCTTTCCCCCTTTCTTTGGCACGACAACTGGGTTGGCCAGCCAATCCGGGTAGCGGACCACGCGTATAACCCCTGCTGCTTCTAGCTTGCGGGTCTC
Organism: Aegilops bicornis; assembly: GCA_021605145.1. Taxonomy (NCBI): domain Eukaryota; kingdom Viridiplantae; phylum Streptophyta; class Magnoliopsida; order Poales; family Poaceae; genus Aegilops; species Aegilops bicornis. Next base: position 486,616,194 of record CM038674.1, read on the forward strand.
TTGGACGATGAAAGCTTGTTTCTCTGTGGACTGTCGGCTCGGCTTCTACTTCACGGGGCGCACATTGGGGCACACATTGAGGTGATGCTCAATCACGCCCCTCGGGACCCCTGCCAACTGATCAGGTCCCCATGCGAACACCTTCTTGTTTGCGCGCAGGAACTTCACCAAGGCCTCCTCCTGCTCGGGTTCGAGGTTTGCACCTATGGTGAAGGTGGCGTCGGTGGACCCGTCCTTGCTGACCGGTACCTGCTTGGTTTATGCCTTGCTTTGAGTGAATAGTTGCTTCTTCTTGGACGGCGCAGCCCCCTTGGGCTCAGGGGTGTCAGCCCTGGCCGGCCGTGCCGCCGCAGCCGCCTTGAAAACAAGCTCGAGCGCCTGCAATGCATCTCCGGTGTTTCCTGACACAGTAAGGACGCCGCTGCTCCCGGGCATCTTCATGAGGTTGTACGCCGGGTGAGTTGCTGCCATGAACCGGGCCAAGGCCGGGTAGCCGAGGATGGCATTGTAGGAGAGGCCGATGGGGGCGATGTCAAAGTCGATCAGCTCCGTGCGGTAGTTTTCGCGGGTGCCGAAGGTCACTGGGAGGTGGATTTGTCCCAGGGAGGCGGTGGAACCGGCTCCGACTCCCGAAAAAGGCCTGCTGGGCCGGAGCCGCTCTGGCGGCACATGGTGGAGGCTGAAGGCCTCCACAGAAAGCACGTTGAGGCCGGCTCCGCCGTCGATGAGGGTCCTGGTGACTGCCACTTCGCAGATGGTGGGGGTGCACAGCATTGGAAGCGCACCCGACCCGGCGGGGTTGGAGGGGTGATCGTCCGAGTTGAAGAGCAGGTCGGCCTCGGGCGCCACCCAGCCAAGGGGCTCCACAGTGCTTGGAGGCGGCGGGGATCTGGCGGGTGAACGGTTTGACGTGGCGGCTCGAAGGTGGTGCCAGAGAGCCGCCCAGGAGAGCTGCGACGACCGGGGGCGCCGGCCCGACGCGATGGGCGAGGTAGAGGTCGCGCAGCTCCCCCCAACAGGCTTGCTGCTCGTTCCCCGCCGGTCCGGTGGCGGTGTTGGCGGCAGGCGACGGGGAACGACGTGGGCGTCACGCCGTGAGCCGTCTGGCGACTCGGCGACGCGAAAGCAGCTGGCGCTCGGCGCGAGCTCGGCGAGCGTCAGCCATAGACACGACGGAAGATCTCACACGACCGGCGGAAGAAAGATTCCGACGCACCCCTACCTGGCGCGCCAAATGTTGGATTTCGAGTTCCGGCAGACCCTTGAGATTCGAACACTGGGGTGCGTGCGGAGATCTTTCCCCTACCAGCTCACGCGTGAATGGATTGCAAGAGATCTAAACTACCAACGATGAGCAACACAGAGACACGAGGTGGAGGCTATAATCGCTAACAGTGCTCCATTATTCCGCAGGGAACAGTTATCCCTCCATCAAAACCAGGTCCGCCATGTTTCGGACTCCTCCCATGTAAGAGCGTAGACTCTTTCTTAGATAAAAATGGAGCAAGTGGACGACATTGTAGCACGTCATATCAGTCAAACTAGCCCGACTAACACGCGGGAAAGCACCGCCCTCATCATTTTGTTCTGGATTTCTATCAATCGATCGCACGAACATGTTACGCTTTACAAGTTCAAAAGGAAAAGGTGGCACACTTACAACTCGTACGCGTCGCGTTCACGTCGCACCCCCAACAGTCCGGCTCGCACGCCTCTCACCAGAGGGGACACACGTTGTCTTTCATTTTCACTGACATGTGGGACTACAATTGAATAAACCGTTGATAGCCGAAATCTAATCGCTCGGCGGGCGTCGATTGAGAGGAGAGAGGCGGGGGAGGGAGAAGAGATCGCCCGCCCGTCGTGCACAGACTCCAAGAAATATGTCGTGATAATGTGAGGTGGGCCATGCGGGAGTCCGCACCGCTTCCAAGCCCGCTTACTTCGCCTGCCCACTGTAAGCCCTCCCACACCCCACCACCTCCCTGCGCGTGCTCCCCCCTCAGAGGCCAGCTGCCCGCATTCATAGCAAGTACTATAGCTCGCACTGGTAAAATTCTGGGCTATAAAGGGCATGTACAATGGTTGATAATATAGTCTTATCATAAGTCTTGCATGTAATTTAGAGATGACAAAAAACATATGTACAATGGATCATCTCTTAGCCTTATCTTCAATAACTAGTTATTCCTAAAAACATGGTGAAACATATTGTGCTAAGAGATCATCTCTTGTCTCCTCGACAAGCCCGCTTATGTGGAGGAGAGAGAGGCATTGACAAAGTCAAGGAGTGGGATCTGCAGGAGCCCGTCTCTACACGTGCTCCTAGGTATAAAAAAACCAATTCTAAAAAAAGAGGCATAAAAACAATTGTGTCTAAAAAAAGAAAGGTAAAAAACATTTGAGAGGAAATAGATAGAGAGAAAGTGAGAAAAAGTTGTAACCTTATAATCAATACTATGGTAGTATTACATGAGGAAGGATGGAGTGGTGCACATGCAAAGTTCACTGGGCTGCCGTGTTTCACACTCCTCCGTCATAACAGTGGAGACAATATGTTTCATAAAAAATAAACAATGAATACTCGTTGCTCGTCCACTATATCGGAAAGAATACTTTCATTCGCTGACATGTGGGACGTCGACCATCCTAGTCCACCTGCCATGCATTAAATTATCCTGGTCCACCTGCCATGCACAAAGTTAGTCGGACGAAGGAACCATCATGACTTCGTTGAATTCCACTTCTTCATGAAAACTTACTCTACTCGCAGTACTACTACTGCACGCGAAGATTGGACGGCACTGTACCACGTCATATCACTAAAACCCACTAGGCCAAACTAGCCCGCCTAGGATTTGACTCCCTCCATTTCAAAGTTAGTATTACAAAGTTGACTCATCTATTTTGGAACGGAGGGATGTCTCTGTACTGCTATGATTTTGTGGTGTACGTCTCTGTACTTTTGCTACGATTTTCCTACCCTATGAACCAAATGAGGCCTGAATGTATCTGTGTCGACTATTGTCTCATCAATCGCTAAGCCTATAATTTTAGGAGCTTGGGCTATTGGCCGATCGACGACGGATCAGTATAAGCGTACTACGAGCTCATCAGCCCCAACATTTCTCTTCGGTGAGTGTTTTGCAAGTACTATAACTCGCACAGTAGCTAGCCTACTAACACCAAGAATCATCAAATAAGCCCTGCTGATATGATAAACAGTTCAAACTTACATCTAAGCATGCCATATATTACATCAAAAGCTGGTGAGGATACATCTATTTCCATAACTCAGAGAGGGTTCGCATGATTCACTATCAAACAAAAGTAGCAAGTACCGCCCATACAAGACAGTGCACTAGCCCTAAGATGGTTTGATAACACGCATCGTTCTGGTAATTAAACACAGGGCAATGCAAACTACCTTGGAGAATTAGTGCGACCAACTATTTCTTGTCATCAATCTCTCGGGTAATGACCACAGCACGGACAGCGGCATTGGAATCGATCTCTGGGGAGATGTCCGCAGGACTGACCCTGACATCGGAATCGATCGCTGGGGCGATGTCCACAGGATGGACATTGGCATCGGAATCGATCTTCAGGGTAATGCCAATAGGACGGACCGCGACATCGAAAACGATCTCTGGGGCGTTGTCCACAAGACGAGCCGTGACATCGAAATCATCAAGGACGTCCATCGGCACCTGCACAACCCTAAAATATTAGCAAGCACATTGCAAATAATCAAAAACCACAGCTTTCTATAATAAGCCATTATTTTTTACCTTGTGCAGCTCACCGGGGGATCCCATCCCTTCGGGGGCCATCTCCTCGTCCTCGATGGGGCCCATCACCTTTCCAGGGGAATACTGCTTACCAACGGCGACTATCTCCTCAAACTCGGCCTTGAGCCTCGCATAGGTGGCCATCAGAGTTTCTGGGGTAGGCAAGGTGGGGCCCTTGCTGTTCTTCCAACTTTCTTTGAGGAGTTCGTCCGCCAACGTCGTCAACTCTTTGGTCAGTGCTTGTTTCTTGGATTTCTTCATCTCCATGGTTTGGTCCGCCAACATGGTCAACTCGTTGGTCAGTGCTCGCTTCCTGGAGATCGCTGTCTCCAGTGGGTTGTCCGCCGACAACTCTTTGCCTAATGCTCCAAGATCCATCAATGAACTGACAAACAAAAAGAAATCGAAAGGAAATCACAGTCGAAATGAAAACGGGAAAAGAATAGGCTGTGAGAATCGGTCGGTGCTTTGGAAAAGGAAGATTCTTGGAATGAAAATATAGCAGCATCACTGATTAGCCCACCTTTCCGTCGTCGGTAAAGAAGAAAAATGGCAGAAGTGAGTAGCCTGGAGTGAGGTTTTCTTCAAGAAAGGGGATAAAGGGCTTCAACGAGCGTTCAAGTGAAATGATGGTTGCTTCGCCCAAATTAATCTCGAGGCCACTTTACCACTTCGTAAAGGTGTGGGTTTTGTGATATATGACGGGTCATGACGGCCACACCGGGTTGACCGTGAGTTTCACCGTAGCACCTCACTGTGATTTGGTGGATGGCACGCGGGCCCGGATGCTTTGATGTCCCGCATGTAGATAGAGCGGCTAGTCATATAGGAGTGCTCAATATTGTGCACCGCGACCAAGGCGGAGAGGAAAACGAGAGAACTACGTAATTAATGCACGAGTTTAATTAGGGTAGTTTTGTAAAGTACGAGATACATTCCTCCAATCGCAAAATACCTTGGTTGATGAGATTTGAGATTTGAGCCCTATAAACCGGAAGGGAGATTTGCGATTTGAGATACTGCACGCGGTGTAGTCTAGTCACTTGTTGGAATCTCGAGAAAGACTTATACCGCATGATTCTTTGCTCCTTACTACTACGTACTACTTCGCCGACATGTGGGACTGCCAACAGCATCCGGGTCGACGTAATACGTGTCATGCACCAGATTAGAGTGCGAAATGGAGGGGGGCATCACCCCGGTCGTACCGCCTGGCCCTGTTTGGATACTCTAACTCAATTGAAAGTTAGAGTTAGATTCTAATCCTGAAATAACCCTGAAGTAACTCTAGCGAAAGAGGTGTTTGGATGACAGGGATAGATGGAGAGCGGATACGGCGAGGTGAGTTCATGGGCGGTGCGAGAGGGAGGGATGGAGAGGATGAGGAGCTTCGAGGAAGTGGGGAGGGATCTCCTGCAGGGAGAGCGAGAGAAAAATGTGTTTGTTAGTGTCCCGAGAAGAACTAACCCAAATAAGCACCTCTTGGGTGGGTTAGATTTTTTGAGTTAGTTGAGTTCAAACTAACCCAAACTAACTCTAACACATGGATCCAAGCAGTAACCCAAACTAACCCTCCTGTTTGGATATTTTTGGGTTAGTTGAGTGCAAACTAACCCTAAATAACTCTAAAACATGGATCCAAACTGTAACGCGCCATCAAATCGCACAGCCCGACCTTTCCAACAGTAAGTAAGTTGAATCCGCTACTCGCTCACCCTCCTCGCCTCTGTCAAACCGCCTACGTGAAAACTGCCGCGCGTACTGCCCGGGAAAAGCCCCGCCCTCAACTTTTAACTACGGGAAAATAGTTCGAGCTTGTTCGTTCTATATAAATACTAGTACTGTATATTTATTCACCCGTGGGGTTGTTCAATGAATGGAGGGCCGGGGAGCACAAGTGAACAATACTACTACTAGTAGTAGTAAGTAGGAGTCGTACAGGTAGTCACCTTAAATAGAGAGTTTCTTTTCTTTAATGCCACATACACAAATTGAAACGCTTGTTGTGGAGAGAAAAAGATAATCACTCCACTATATATGTACACAGGGGCCCGAGCGCTTGCTTTACTAGGGTTGCTCTCTTCATTCTCTCATCCTCTCCAGATATAAACAAGACAGCGGTAGCGACATTTTCTCTCTACTCACCGCTGGTCACAGATCCGCCGGATCCTCTTCGGTGGTGTGTGTAGAGGACTAGGTGCATCGCTCACGCGGTCATCGCCAAGCAGGGAGGAAACCCACAGCTGCCGGAGGGGCCCGATCCTCTGCCGCCTGCCGTTCTCTCCGACAGTCATTGGCTCAGGAGGTCCTCCGACCCTTCTTCCTCCCCGCCAGATTGTCCGAGATCCGACCACCGGCCACGACGTCCCGGCGACCCTCAGGTATAAGTTCTTCGAAAGCGGCCTTACTCTACTGCCCAAGCTCCCCACGTGTCTGCATGTGCATCTTTTTCTACTCCCATCAGCTCTACTAAAGCCACCTAAATTTTTAGTATTATTAGAGGTAAAGCTACTTCATGCATTCGAATCTAGGGCTTTGTTCAAACAACAAAGAAAGGGGGAAAGTTGTAGCATGAATCTATGTCGTGGTATTCTCACGGGGGGTGTTGCAAGACGACATATGCCACAAGGTGGGTTCGTGTGAGGGCAAGACTGCTGCTGATAGGCCCGGGAGCGGTTATGCGAATAGCACGCGGTAGTTTACCCAGCTTCGGAGCTCTCCGGAGAGATAATACTCCTACTGCTGCATGTCTGAGTGTATCTGATATATCTGGTACAGAGTTGCTCCTAGAGCTGTATCTGAGGTCAGTGTCGTAGGCATCTGGCCTCGTATATGCATATGGGCACAAATGTGCACTTGGCCGTGGGTGGATGGATGAATGGATGTGTGTGTGTGTGTGTGTGTGCTAGCTAGCTCTCTTGCTAGCTAGCATGCCTGCCTGAGAGTCCATCCTGGATGGATGGATGTGTGCTCATATATATAGGCATGGCTAGCTTAGGAAGTAAGCTAAGTGGGGGCATGGGCAAGGCATGGTGGGGTGTCATCCTTGTCCCCCTGGTCACTTCATAAATAGTGCCAGGGGACAAGTGACACTTTACATGATGGTGGGCGTCCACGTGAACAAAGTCTTGCACGGTCATCACGCGTCGGGTCGCGTCAGGCTGCAATCGGCAATCGGCTGGTTGGCGTAGTCGGCAGCCGGCTGGTTGGCGCAGTCGACAGCCATCAGTCGGCAGCCAGCAGTCGGCCTGGTGGTGCAGTCGGCAGCCAACAATGGGCTGGTGGTGCGATCGGCAGCCCGCGATCGGCTGGTGGTGCGATCGGCAACTGCGGTCGGCTGGCGGCCGGGAGTCGGTCTGAGGGGCTTTGCTAGCCCCGATGTCTTGGAATATCGTCTTGCCGTCTTCGGGGTATCCGTGTCCAATTACTCCGACAGTAGCCCCCAAGCCTCCGGGCAACTTGGCAAAGTTGGGCGGAGGTTTTTGGCGAGTGTTTGTGGAAATGATCATGGAAAAAGACAAAGTTAGTCCACGCAGATATATCAAATGATTGCTTTTAGCATTGCAAGTTTTATGGGGAGGGTGCCGACTCGGTTTCGTCCGAGCCCCCTTAATCTTTTTCGTGTTCCCTCCGCTTTTTGGCTTGTGCTCGTCACGGACAGCCGCTCTGCGGTCTGTGGGTCGAGAGTGGGCCAAGTGGAGTGTACAGTACTCAAAGTCTGGGAGCAGATTCAACCGAGTTGATACTTGTAAAGTAAATGGTCGGGTCGCCCGAAGCGTTTCTCTTCCCGGACGTTTTTCGCGTGGGCGGCCTCCAGCGTTCACTCTTGCTAGTCGGACCGCCGCTCTGGGTCTATGGCTGAGAGGTGGGCCTTTGGTACTGCACACGCTACTAAGCCGTCTGCGGGAAAAACGCCTCAAGCTGCCAGCCCTCGCCAACTCTCGGCCTGGCGCCGGGTGAACAGCAGTGACAATAAAAATGCGGAGATAGCCCCCGAGCATCGCTCGGGGTTATCCGTGCTTGCGTGATGCAAAAATATGCAGGTGAGGAGCTCATATTGATTTTCGTGTAGCCAAGGCGGAGTTTGCCTAAGATAGCCGGCGCGGCTCGGCGCTCACGGAGCGCGCCGGCGCACCCGCTGGGTGTGGCCTTCGAGCCCCCGGGTGCTCGAAGCGGGGCCCCGGCCGGTCAGGCTCGACCGGCCAGGCGGCGAGGCGTCTTGCAACGCCCTTCTTCTTCTTTTTCTCTTCTGCCGGCTGCTGGCAGCCGGACAAAACTCTTCTCTTGTTCAGATTCTTCGCGAGGCACGCCAACAAGACTACTGGTGTAGCCCCAAGATTCGGGCTGATCACGAGCGCCAGCCGGATCTCCCAGTAATTACTTTGTCTTCTTCATTGGGCGCAACAAGACTCATTGGTGTAGCCCCGAGATTCGGGCGATCACGAGCGATCGGGCCGGATCTCCCGACGACTACTTTGTCTTCTTCAAGCGTCACAACAAGACTCATTGGTGTAGCCCGAGATCTGGGCCGATCACGACAATGGGCCGGATCTCCCGGCAACTACTTTGTCTTCTTTGTTGAAGTTGATTCTTTTTTCTTCTTCTCTTTGTCTGGTTGTTGCAGCCGGACTCCGACTCAGCAGTCGGACTTCTTTGCAGCCGGCTAGGCAGCCAGCACCTTGTTCACAAAGCAGTGGTCGACGCTTTATCCGGCAAATGTACCGAATTTTCAGAGGCGCGCGGTCGGACGCGCATCTGGCAGTCGGACGCAAATTCCAGTCGGCTATGTGCAGTCGAACGCACATCTCTTTCTCTTTTTTTTTCGAGCACTCCGCCACTTCTCAGCCAGATTGGGCACTTGGCCTCTTCTCAGCCGGATTGGGCACTCGGCCTCTTTTATTTTCCCCGAGCACCCGACCTCATCTGGATTTTTTTTTCAGCCGGCCTGGGCACTTCTTTTCTTCTATCTGCTCTTTCCTTCAGAGTGGGCTGCAGCCAGTCGAAGGGGGGGAGCCAGCGCTGCAAGGGGCCGGTAGGCGGTGACCCGGCCATGGGATGCTGGAGCCGACGGGAGCTGGACCGTCCGCGGGGGAAGCCGGAGCCGGCGGGCGCAGCGGGGTCGAGCTGGCAAGCGCGTGGAGGCGCGGGATGCCGGGGCCGGGTCGGAGCACCATGCCCCGAGCGGAGGCGAAGCCGGTGGCAGGGCTGGGTGTCGTGGTTCTATGTCTGACAGTAAGAGAGGGGTAGGATAACGGAGCATGATCTATCGAGATGCATATGGGTGACACGGTGGTTTTAGCGAGTTCGGGCCTCTCACGGTGGAGATAACAACCCCTCGTCTCGTGCTCTGGAGAGGCTTTGTTTTATCTGAGTATATATCCAGAGATTACAATACGTGTGTGAGAGAGAGGAACGGATCCCCATGCCTGAGCTAAGTCCTTAGACTAATGGTCGAAAGAGAGAGAGGTGGAAGAAAAGGCCCCCGAGTCTAGTGGTGGGGGGTGGCTTATATAGAGTGCGCCACCCCCTCACCCCTTATGTTACACGGTGGAGCATCAATGCCATAATGCCTGCCCACTACAAAACCGTCATGATGACTATTGGTCTTTGCATATCCGAGTGAGTTACATGGTCGAGTGGAATGAGGTCGTCGAGTGAAGTGCCGTGCTCCGAGTGGTTGTCGCCGTCCGAGTGACTTTCAAGTTGCCGTACATCTAGACGGCTATCAGGCCCAGGGGCCCAAGACAAAGTATACGGTGTCCATGGGTAGGGCCTTTAGGTCAGGCCTGTTACCCTACCCCTAATACATGTCCTCGTCATTAGCCCCCGAATCGGTCGAGGTTGAGCGGGTCGAGTCGAGGTGAATTCCCAGATGAGTCGACTACTGTGGAGGCCCTTATGAACTCCCTCTTGTCACCCGGCGACCTTATCTCCGCATGTTGCCTTGACGGATTCCAGACTGTATGGTGTCCGAGTGAAATGAGCTCAAACGGGTCCGCGGAGGAGCGTTAAACTCACCTTATAGCAATTTTTTTGGAGTGATTTGGAGCTGGTCCTGCATTGAGTAACTGATTACTCAGAATTTCTTCACGCCTGGAACGTGTCTTTTTTTGTTGTTTGGCCGTCACTCGGACCGGGCGGACCGTTCCGAGTGGATACCATTCCAGTGGGGGCACACTGAGTGCACCCACTGGGTGTAGTCCCAGAGATCGCTGCCGATCAAGCGGCAACAAGGGAGTCTTAGAGCCTGTCTTTTTGTTGTTGTGTTCATCACTGACCTGGTCGTGCCATACCGAGTGGAGATTACTCTAGTGGGGGCACGCTGAGTGCACCCACTGGGTGTAGTCCCCGAGACCACCGTCGACTGCGGGCAGTCGGCGGGGGTCTGAGAGAACTAAAACTCTTCTTAGATGGTACTGATCGAACTTGTTCTTCTCTGACTAGGAGGTCGGGTCATTCGAGCTGGTTTTGCATCGAGCAAAATGTTTCTTTCTCGAAGTTCTCTTCCGGTGGGGCATCGCTGAGTGCACCCGCCGGTGTAGTCCCCAGCCTCCTGTCGGACTAGATGAGTCGGGCAGAGGGTTTAAGTCTCCTGGTAAACCTCCACACAGTCGACACGGTAAATATCTTTTAGTCTGAAATTGAGTCAATCGGATGCAACTTCAGGTGCTTGACATGGTAAATAAGCTCAGCCTGGAGCTGAGTCGGTCGGAATGATCTTTGTGCACTCGACACGGAATAAATTTAGCCTGGAACTCGGTCAAGCAGGTGAATCTTCGTGCTCTTGGCACGGTGAATGAATTCGGCTTTGAAACTGCTGACTGTAGAAAAAAGCTGGACACTCTAGGGAGTAATCTTTCCATTAGTACTTCTACCGTTAGATTTTGCATGAAAGGGGTATTTGTAAGAGTACATTGTATCCGCAGAGGAGCTTCATTTTCACCTTTTTGCATGAAAGGGGTATTTGTCCGAGTGGACGTGCTTCCCGACTGATCGAGGTATGTGAACTTAGTGGCACTTGTATGTCTCCCGGAGGAGATAGACTAGTGGTCTGACATGGACGTGCCATGAAACCCAAGTGACGAAGCTAGTGTGTAGGCTGACTCTCCGGGAGAGGCCACTCATTATCCCGGGAACACCGCACGCCGCCATCTCTCGAGTCCAAGTTTGTGAAACTCGACGCCTTGGAACCTAGGATAGGGCTAAGTTATCCGTGAGAGGAGCGTTGTTTTCACCCTTTTGCAGTCTTGAAGATGACTTTAGGTAATGATTTGGGCGGTCGTCCGAGTGGACAGTACTACCCTTATAGATTTTTGGCAGACCGGGCAAGTATGGTCAGAAAGATATTCCTGATGTGATCAATGGGTTGATTGAATGGGCGTAACCCCTGAGGGCAGCATGGCCGACGGCTGTGCGTAGCCCCCGAGTGATGCTCGAAAGAGGCAAGCTTGCTACAAAATGTGATATGAGGTTTGATCATATGAGTAACTTAGTCGTTCCCGTGTTGGGGGTGTAGAGGTAAAGACATGTCCAACTGATGGTGACGCGCGAGGTGGTTAAGGGGCGATGATGTGTACAACCGAGTGACGACGCGCGGGGTGGTCGAGTTGTGAAGACATGCACAACCGAGTGGCAACACGCGGGGCGGCCGAGTGGCGAAGGCATGTACAATCGAGAGGCGACACGCGGAGCGGGCAAGTGGTGAAGACGTGCACAACCGAGTGGCGATGTGCGGGGCGGCCGAGTGAGGATGCACGAGGTGGCCGAGTGAAGGATTACGTGTCCAGCCAACGGGTGACGCGCGGGGCGGCTGTGTGGTGAAGGCATACACAACCGAGAGGCGACGCGCGGAGCGACCAAGCGGTGAAGACGCGCGCAACCGAGTGGCGACATGCGGGACGATCGAGTGAAGAAACGTGAGGTGGCCGAGTGAAGGACTACGTGTCCAGCCAAGTGGATGAAATTGTCATCGAAGGATTTAGCCAGATGCTTTCGAAGTTAATGTAGCGACGAGGTTGATGTAGTGTGGTTGCCACGCAACAAGACATGCGTGACAACTGAGTCTGAGTAGGAATGAAGATGGCGCGCAGAGCGTCTGGGTGATTATAAAACTTGTCAAAGTGGTGGGTCGAATGCACTTGTTGAAGTGAAGGATCTAACTGGTGATGAAGCACTCGACCACTCGTGAGAGTGTCATTCCAAATGAGTTGCAGCCCCGAAAGTGCGGCGTAGCTCCCGAGCCGCATTACAGGCTTCAACAACGGACATGTCGGAATACGGGAAATATAGTGTTGAATGGATAATTTGCAATCCATCGAGTCGAACTCGGGTAAGGATGAGGAGAATTTTCCGAGTGATGCTTGAAAAAGGCAAACTCGCAAAAAGAGTGACATGTGAAGTTGAATTATAAAAGGGACTTATCTGTCTCATGCCTGACGAGGTCTATATTATCGATGAATAGGATTCCACAGAGGGTTTGGCCGGATGTGTTTGAAGCCAACAGAGCGACAAGGTCAGTGTTGTGGTGCTCTAGGACCAGTATGGTGACCGAGTCCGAAAGCAGCGACGAAGTTGGCGCCAGAGGGGTCACGAGTGATCACGTAACTTGTGTAAAAATGGCACAAGTCAATAACATAATTTCTTGAGGAAATTTTATGTGTGTTGAAATGATTTGTGTGAATAACACCCATAGACGCTCACCGAGTGCAAGGGGCTTGCCGTTAACCAGCAAGAGTCTAAAAGAGCGAAGGATTCGATTCGAACTTGTCGGGCGAGAGATCCTCTTGAACTCGTTGGAATACAAGCTAAAATAAAACGGAAGTGTAGTGTTTCGACTGAGTTGCAGCCCCGGAGGACCGATGCAAACTCGAAATGAAGAACGACACATGGTGTTCGTGAATGATGTGTGCGAAAAAATGGAAGTTGGACTCAGGAGTCACATAACTAGTACTAAGCAAGTATGTGAAAATAAACAACCGAGCATAGAGGTACACTCGACGGTGTGGCCTCTGAGTGAACGTGATGTGTGAATTACGGGATACTCGGGAAGACAGAAATAACAAAATGTAAAATGACTTAGCTGTCTGAAGGCGCGCGAGTGGCCGATTGGTGATGAGGCGACCAACCGAGGGCGACACATGGGCGGCCGAAAGTGGTAACGCTGGCGATGGTGACAATCGACCTTCGTCTCGGTGTCCTTGCGGATAGGGATGGAGCGCACATTATACTTGTGATGCAGCTCCACGAATTAGAGGTCCGCTCTTGTCTCAATGGATTTTGGCTACTTAGGCGACTCCTTGACTGCAGCTAAGCCTCCGAGTGGGAGGCTTGCTCTCCACTCGGTAGGATTTCAAACACTTAGGCGTAGTACTAGACTGCAGCTATGCCCCCAGTGGGAGGTTTGCTCTCCACTTGGTAGGATTTTTTCAAACTTAGGCTAGTAATCGGATCAGCAGCTAAGCCCCCGAGTGGGAGGTTTGCTCTCCACTCGGTAGGATTTTTTCAAACTTAGGCTAGTCTTGGACTGCAGCTAAGCCCCGAGTGGGAGGTTTGCTCTCCACTCGGTAGGATTTTTTTAAACTTAGGCTAGTCTTGGATCGAGCTAAGCCCCCAGTGGGAGGTTTGCTCTCCACTTGTAGGATTTTTTTCAAACTTAGGCTAGCATCGGACTACAGCTAAGCCCCCAGTGGGAGGTTTGCTCTCCACTGTAGGATTTTTTCAAACTTAGGCGTAGTAATCGGATCAGCAGCTAAGCCCCCGAGTGGGAAGTTTGCTCTCCACTCGGTAGGATTTTTTTCAAACTTAGGCGAGTACTGGACTGCAGCTAACTCACCCACTGGGGGATTTTGGCGACGGCGACACGCAGGGCGGCCGAGTGGTTATGAGGTGACCAACCGAGTGGCAACGCGCGGGGCGGCCGAGTGGTTATGAGGTGACCAACCGAGTGGAGACGCGCGGGGCGGCCGAGTGGTTATGAGGTGACCAACCGAGTGGCGAGCGCGGGGCGGCCGAGTGGTGATGAGGTGACCAACCGAGTGGCGACAAGGGGCGGCCGAGTGGTTATGAGGTGACCAATCGAGTGGCGACGCTGGGCGGCCGAAAGTGGTTATGAGGTGACCAACGGAGTGGCGACGCGCTGGGCGGCCGAAAGTGGTTATGAGGTGACTCACCGAGTGGCGACGCAGGCGGCCGAGTGGTTATGAGGTGACCAACCGAGTGGCGACGCTGGGCGGCCGAAAGTGGTTATGAGGTGACCAACCGAGTGGCGACGCGCTGGGCGGCCGAAAGTGGTTATGAGGTGACCAACCGAGTGGCGACACGCTGGGCGGCCGAAAGTGGTTATGAGGTGACCAACCGAGTGGCGATGCTGGGCGGCCGAGTGGTTATGCGGTGACCAACCGAGGGCGACGGCGGGCGGCCGAATGGTTATGAGGTGACCAACCGAGTGGCGACAAGGCGGCCGAATGCCCGGAATATTTTAATTGTCTCGAGAAAACCGAGTGGCGACGCCGTAGGACGGCCGAGTGGTGGAGATGTATCTCACCGAGTGGCGACGCTGCTGGGCAACCGAGCGGCGGAGATGTATCTCACCGAGTGGCGCTGCTCGTGTCCGATCGCCGCAGCGGGTCCATTATTCATCCGAACATGCATGCGAATTGTCCGAGTAGACGGTTGTTTCAGGAGATTTAGTCCTGTCCGAGTGAACCTGCATCGCGCTTGGTTTGCGCCTAACCGAGGCATCGGCTGGTCGAATATCCGCACCGGAGGGAGGAGCAGTGTTGCGGCTGTCATGTTTTGTTGCTCGTGGAAGCCGGACGCCAGCCAGTTTGATGAACGCTCAGCCCACGGCCGAAAGTGCTGTTATCGATGGGACTCGCTGCTGAGCGCCCGTGCCACGCCAAAGTTCGCGTCTTCCCCGCAGATGTCATCGTCGTGGTGGTTAATCCGCAGAAGGTACTACCGCTGCGCTTGCATCGAGCTGGGTGTGTGCCTCGCCCGCTGGCACCAATGGTCAGCGGCCGACGCCGGGAGGAGGCGCAGTGGGAGCACGGCCAGCCTCGCCTCCGCCCACGCCGAGCGGTCGACACCGGGCGGGAGGAGTCGATCAATGCCGACACCGAGCCAGGACCTCCCCTCCGACTTTGCGCGATCGACATCGACGGGAACCCGTCCGAGTGAACTCGGGTCCGTGGCTGAGTGAACCGGAGTCTGTTTCTGAGTGGATTCCATCTGTCTGAACTTTGAACAAATCTGGCTGGTAGCTGTCCGAGTGAAAGATCCATCGGGTGACCCTGCAAGTTACTAGCAAGTACGGCTACAAAGTTGAAGGTCGGACAGTTACACATGGATGCATGCAGCACGAATTGCATGCATGCTTGTTCTAACCGCAGCAATTATATAGGTGGCGTTAGTAATCCTCATCAATTGGCAGTTTAATGAGGCGATTACCTTAACAAGCAGTCAATCCATGCTTCAAGGAATTACGAGACGCACGTTAGGCATTGCGTACGGGTGGGAGCTGTCCTTCCGTTCCTTTTTTCCTGCATGCAGTTATTGCTCGATTAAGTGGCCTACATTATGCATGTACTTACTTGGTATTGATTCCTTCATCCACGAAGCGACCATCGGTTGCGTCGAAGCGGTTTCAGAGGTCGCAGCCGCAGCGCGCCTCCGCCGCGGAGACCGTCACCGGGGATCAGCGCTGGAGGAAGGAGCCTTGCGTGCCTGCGCCTCCACCGCGGAGGTGGCCGCCGAGCAACCGAGAATACGAGGCCGGAGTCGACGACAAGGCGAACAGCGTCGGCGGCCCAGCGGGTGGACTCAACGACGACGTTGCTGACGAGATGCACTCGGCTGTGCCGAGGTCGGAAACGCCGATGAGGCGGATGGCGCCGGCGGCCAAGCGTGGAGGCGATGTTGGTTTCCTGCCTTCGCTACCGCCGCTTCCAAATATTGGCGATGTCCGTAACACCGATTTCAGGTGGTCAACTCACGCGGACGTGAGGCCAGCTAACCTGAAGGTCGATGATTCTCCTTGTATGTTCTTGTATGGATGCCTGTTTTCCTTCTGTCTTCTGTTCGCGATGCTTTGCTCGTCGTGAAGATGAACAGTACAAAATAATGTGTTAAAACGTGAAAATGAAATCGAATAGAGGGCACCAGCGGGAATTGATTCGCCGCTGGTGGTTGAAAAAATGACCATCTGCATCATGGTTCGATAGACGCCATGCCCCAAGGTGGGCGCCATCTGTCGTGGTTCTAAGTCTGACAGTAAGAGAGGGGTAGGATAACGGAGCATGATCTATCGAGATGCATATGGGTGACATGGTGGTTTTAGCGAGTTCGGGCCTCTCACGGTGGAGATAACAACCCTACATCTCGTGCTCTGGAGAGGCTTTGTTTTATCTGAGTATATATCCAGAGATTACAATACGTGTGTGAGAGAGAGGAACGGATCCCCATGCCTGAGCTAAGTCCTTAGACTAATGGTCGAAAGAGAGAGAGGTGGAAGAAAAGGCCCCCGAGTCTAGTGGTGGGGGGTGGCTTATATAGAGTGTGCCACCCCCTCACCCCTTATGTTACACGGTGGAGCATCAATGCCATAATGCCTGCCCACTACAAAACCGTCATGCTGACTATTGGTCATTGCATATCCGAGTGAGTTACATGGTCGAGTGGAATGATCTCGTCGAGTGAAGTGCCGTCCTCGGAGTGGTTGTCACCGTCCGAGTGACTTTCAGGTTGCCGTACATCTAGATTTGCTATCTGCCCAGGGGCCCAGACAAAGTATACAAAGGTCCATGGGTAGGGCCTTTAGGTCGTGCCTGTTACCCTACCCCTAATACATGTCCTCGCTATTGGGCGGAGCGACACGTGACTCGCCAAGGGCGGAGGCGGAGTCAAGACGCGACTCGGCCAAGGGCGGAGGCGGAGCCGGCATGCGGCAGCCGGCCAGCCGGTGACGGGACCCAAACAGGCGCGGTGGAGACGGTGCAGCAACGTCGAGCGCTGCCGCGGGGGCCGCCGCAGATGGAGCCGTCTGCGAGACGAGGAAGGTCGGCAGCCAGCCGGGCCCGTCCGCGCGGAGACGGTAGGCGGCAGAGCCGGAGGCGCGCGCTGGAGCCGGGCAACCCGGACGGCTCGAGGAGGCCGGAGTCGGGCGCAGAATAGGCGGGGCGACGCGTCAACCGTGGCGGAGCGATCGGCGGGGAGTCGGCGCCAAAGCGCCGCCGCGAACAAGCCGGAGACCCGGTAGGTGGATCCGCGACAGAGTCGGCCGACGCGGCGTGGCATAGCGCGGCGTAGGCGGAGCCGGAGGCGGCTGAGTCGCGAAGGTGGCCGGGCCGGATGCGGCGGCAGCCGGGCGTGGGAGGCTGGCCGGTCAGCAGCGGCCATGGGCGGCCGGGCGAAGCCGGAGGGGCCCAACGCGAGGGCGGGCCGGGCGAGGGTGAAGGCGGAGCTGGTGTCGGGACGACTTCAGCAAAGCGGAGAACGGAGCGGGACGGGCCGCAGCCGCAGCAGATGATAGGCGGTCGGGCCGGGATGCACCCGCCGTCAAGACGGGCGTAGCCAAGACGCTGCAGGGCGCGCGATGGCGCCAGAGGAAGGCGGAGCGCTGGATGCCGGAGCCGCACGCCGCTGCGGCGGAGGGGCGCCGGAGCGAGCCGGGCGCCGCGAGTAGCCGAACGGAGGAGAGGGCTGCACGGGCGCGAAGCGAGGACGGCAGGGCCGGTTTCAGCCGGGCGGCACAGAGGCGGTCAGCGCGATATTTAACCGCCGACCCGCTGCAGGGGTGGCCAAAGCGGCGCCGTGCGGCTGCAGCCGCCGCGACGGGCGCAACGCCGGAGGAGGCGAAGGCGAGGCACGGACGCTGAACACACGCACGCCGATACGCAGCGGATGCGAGGAAGGGCGCCACCACAGAGGAAGCGTGGCGAGGTGCCGAAGAGGTAGCAGCCACGGCGTAGGGAGCAGGCGGGCAGAGACCGCAGCTGCACACGCTGGCGCCGTGGAAGCAGAGGCTGGGCGGCACGGCTGCGTGCCCACGCGGGCGGAGAAAAGGCGGAGGCGAGCTCATTGCATGGCCATTGACCATTGTCTGACTTTTCGTATGGGGGATTATCTGGGTTGTGTACGATTTGCATCAGGCTAGTGTACAAGGAGTGTATGGCCATAGTTTGACCATCATTTGACTTTCATCTAGCTAGCTTTAGATGGTATGTGAAGGAATGAACGCGTGTTTCAGCCGGAGCAAGGCGCAACACGGAGGGAAGCAGACGCAAGCAGCGCGTGGATGGCCACGGCCGACCAAAACAAGGCCCCGTGCGCGGCGCGAGCGCGGACGGACGGCCGACGTTGCGGTGGTGGTGACGAAGATGGCCGACGGCGAGGATGCGCCGCCCCTCGCGGCCGCTCCGGCGGCGTGTCGATGTTGGGCCCCCGAGCGCTACCGGAGAGACGACGGCAACGCCGCGGTGATGATGGCGAAAATGGTCCCGCCCGGACTGCGAAACCAGCAGCAACGCGCTAGCATAGTACCGCCCCACGGTGGGTGCCAAATGTCGTGGTATTCTCACGGGGGGTGTTGCAAGACGACATATGCCACAAGGTGGCTTCGTGTAAGGGCAAGACTGCTGCTGATAGGCCCGGGAGCGGGTATGCGAATAGCACGCGGTAGTTTACCCAGCTTCGGAGCTCTCCGGAGAGATAATACTCCTACTGCTGCATGTCTGAGTGTATCTGATACATCTGGTACAGAGTTGCTCCTAGAGCTGTATCTGAGGTCAGTGTCGTAGGCATCTGGCCTCGTATATGCATATGGGCACAAGTGTGCACTTGGCCGTGGGTTGATGGATGAATGGATGTGTGTGTGTGTGTGTGCTAGCTAGCTCTCTTGCTAGCCAGCATGCCTGCGTGAGAGTCCATCCTGGATGGATGGATGTGTGCTCATATATATAGGCATGGCTAGCTTAGGAAGTAAGCTAAGTGGGGGCATGGGCAAGGCATGGTGGGGTGTCATCCTTGTCCCCTGGGTCACTTCATAAATAGTGCCAGGGGACAAGTGACACTGTACATGATGGCTGGGATGTCACGTGAATGCTGCGAATGCACGGTCACGCCGAGTCGCGTGCCGGGCCGCAATGGCTGGTTGGCGTAGTCGGCAGCCGGCTGGTTGGCGAGTCGGCAGCCATCAGTCGGCAGCCAGCAGTTGGCCTGGTGGTGCAGTCGGCAGCCAACAGTTGGCCTGGTGGTGCAGTCGGCAGCCCGCAGTCGGCCTGGTGGTGCAGTTAGCAGCCTGCAGTCGGCCTGGGAGGCCGGGGAGTCGGACTGAGGGGCTTTGCTAGCCCCGATGTCTTGGAATATCGTCTTGCCGTCTTCGGGGTATCCGTGTCCAATTACTCCGACAATCTAGGACTTGATTCAAAGAGGAAATAATATGGTGAAAGTAGTAGAGACCGGATACCCAACCTGTCTCTTGGTTGAAACGTTAAAAAATGGGAAAACGTAGTACAAACTGGATAAGGAATATATCTATTATTGGTTGAAAAAAGGAAAGAAAGTGTCTGCTGGTAGACAAGTCAACAGAGTATGTCCAGGATTAGATTTGTTGCCCTCACATAGTAAAAGATCTCCAGGATTAGAATTGTTGCCCTCACATGGTAAAAGGTCTCAGGATTAGATTTGCTGCCCTCACATAGTAAAAGGTCTCCAGGATTAGATTTGCTTCCCTCACATAGTACAAGGTCTCCAGGATTAGGTTTGCTGCCCTCACATAGTAAAGGGTCTTCAGGATTAGATTTGCTGCCCTCACATAGCATGAACAAACTCGGCATCACCACTTTATGCCTCCTTGTAGGTACATTGTGCTGATGCGTCCACTATCGCATGTCCTTATACCAACCTTTTGTTGTTGTTAATGTAAGGGCACATGTAAAATGAAGCAATCACACTGTTACCTTAGGGACACGTCTAACCAGTGTTATTGTTAATCTAATGTCTCTAGTGATAAGATGCAATTAAACTGTGTTACAAATGGCACTCCTGCTGTTTTCCCCAGTATGATAAGTAAGTTGCTCCTTTACATTGCTGAGTGTCCTGGTGTCCCCACGGTCCCATGCCCTTAAACCAACTCTTTAGTCTGCCGTTGATTTATCAGTGTCTGTAAACACAAGCAATGCCACCATTAAAGTAATCCCATATTTGAGGAATCTCATTGTTGATTGTAATGCTTTTGGGAACATGAAGCATTGCCGACGTTTTAAAATTTCTACTGTCCTTGCGTGATTGCCATGAACATAATTAAGATGCTTCTTTTCATTTCGTATATGTTTCGTATATTCTTATTGACCAGCAACTGTTTACTTTCTATCTTTTTGTGCAGATATGGATATGCATTTCACCTTGTTGCTATTGTGACCTTTTGGTGAACTGCACAAAACACTTTTTTATGGAATGAGTGTCTTGTGCAGTTCAACTAAGATGTCACGTGGGCAACACCTCTCAATTTTGGTGGAAATGCACAAAATGGTGATTGGAGTTTCCAAAATCTCCGTCAAGTTCTACTGGTAATCTCGTGCAACATTTTATTAGCCTTTGCAAGATGAGCCGTCCTTTGTCACCACAATGGCACTTTATTTTAGTGGAACTGCACAAAAGGATAAGAAAATTATAGTCGCACCTTACATGAGCCGACAGCCAACCTTAATGTTCCTCAATTTTAGTGCAACTACTAAAGAAGAACACCTTGCCAAACTCACGAGAGCAAGTACTTCTTGCTATCTGAATGATGCAATCTTTGCTTCATTTCGTGAAGCTAGAAAAAGGCGCATGAATTGAATCATGGAACTTTGGCAGGCCTCATCCGAGTGGAGCTGCAGGTTGAGTTCAAGGAGGCCACTATTAATGTGAAATCATGCTCTTCTTGTTTGTGCTGTGCAAACAGGAATACTCAACTACAGATGTTGTGACGGTCAAGCGCATTCGCCAAGTTCTTCGATTGTATGACATGGCTAGCCAAGATGGATTTAATTCCGATATTCACTTTATCAAAAGGCTCTAATGGGTTGGTTCTGAATCTTGAAAGATGGGAATCAATGAGATGTGTAGGCATCTTTGTTGTACTTATTATTTGAATCTTATTTGTTGGTTCTGAATCTTGCAAGTCGGGAATCAATGAGATGTGTAGGCATCTTTTTTGTACTTATTATTTGGATCTTATTTGTTGGTTCTGAATCTTGCAAGCTGGGAATCAATGAGATGTGTAGGCATCTTTGTTGTACTTATTATTTGGATCTTTTTTTGAACAATCAAAGACAGTAGGAGAGGATCCTACTGACATATATTAATCAGGAACAATTACATGGGGGGTTCATAAGCAATTGCTCATGATTCCTAGGATCAAAGTCACCACATACCACATGGGTGTGGGGGTTTTGATCTTAGGAAAGAAGATGAAGTGAGATGAGAGTTACAATGTAGTGTCTAAAAACAAAGAAATGAACTCAGCCAAGGAGGGCTTAACCCTATGGCATAGAAGGGCTAGGTCAACTTTAAGGCGCTCTCTCCATGAGGCAAGGGTATGTGGGACCCCCCTAAATATTAGGCCATTGCGTTCCTTCCAAATGCTCCAAGCAGACAACATGAAGATTTCCATGAACATGTGTGTTTGCCAGGCACGACGCCCTTCATGGATAAGAGCAAGTCTGTTGCCAACATTCGACCATGTGATGCCTAGAGTATCCCAACATTGTTGGTGAAAGGGCACCAAGAATAAGTGCTCACTGCTTCTTCCTCTTCTTTGGGTACATAATGAACAGTTGGCATCATCTCCCACATGATGATGCCTTCTCTTCAACATGTTTCTAGTGTTAACTCTGTCGGCCAGGAGTAGCTAGGTGAAGGTCTTTATTTTCATCGTGCATTTGGATTTCCAGATCCAAGAAAGGCATCATCAGCTATGACATTTCGAAAGAAGAACTTATAGTACTTTGCCGAGGTATAGTGTGTTCCCCATGTGTAGGTCCAAACATCCGTTGTGGCGACGTCGGGCTCGTGGTCAAGACTAAATTCTGAAGGTGCCGGAGTTCTTCTCAAGGCTTCAACAGAGAGGGAAGATGAAAACCAGATCGCATGTTATTGATTGCCAGAAAGCTTGCAACTGATGCATCCTCCAATTTAGTGAAGGAAAAGGCCCTAGGGAATGCATCTTGAGTTATGTGTTCCTTCCATAAATCCTTCCAAAATAGGGCAGTTTTCCCATCGCCAATATGCACCGAAGATATCCCGCGATATATGTCAGACAGGTTCATGACGTCGCGCCACCAGAAGGAGCCACATGGCTCCGTGGCATGCGAGACTTTGTTATTGTAGTATGTTGCCCAGATCAGGTTAACCCAGGGGACATCGTTTCTGTTGTAGAACTTGTGAAGAAACTTCAGCAGGAGAGCAATGTTTTGTGTTTTGATGTTGATGATGCCAAGACCACCATGGGTTTTTGGACGACAGACGAGGTCCCAAGCAGCCAAAGAGTTGACAGTTTCTCCATGGTCAGTTTTCTTGCGCCACAAACATCTTCTACGTATCTTATCCAGGGGACAACAACCATAACAAACAGTTCAAACTTGGTAGTATTATCTTTGTGAAAGTGCGACAAATGTGCCGATGAGCGTCCTGAGAATAATAATTCTATTTTTTGTGCATGTTGATCATGTGGCACTGATAGAATGAGCCAATGCATTGCTTGTTTTAAGTATAAATTTCTACTAAAGCTAATTAAATTTAAGTAAAGTGACCACTAACTCCTATTATTACATTACCAATAAAGACCCGTTCGTGAACCGATGTGTGGCCGGAGTAGGTTTCTTAATGGAGGCATTTGAATGCGCCGAGGGTGAATCTTCTGTCGGGCGTGCAGCAGACGAGGGAGGGGTAGTAACTGTTGTCGCCTATACACACTCAGTTTACTGTTGAATCCAGTTCCCCAAGAGCTGAAAAACGAACTGTTGCCGCCGCCTACACACTCGTTCACTTGAAGAGACTCCAATGGCGATCCGAGGGGTGAGCCTGCTGGATATGGACTTCAGCAAGGAGTTCCCCTTTGAGTTCGCCGTTCAGTCCTATGGCTGCACCAAGTTGAATGTGATGTACACCAACGATCCGGACTCGGTGAAGCTCTGCCTCACCGAGTTCAAGCAGTACCTACAGGACGAGAAAGCACAAGGTTGCAGGACTAGACCTTGTGCCCATCCATTCATCTCCTGATAGAGACCAGCGGATCGCCATCGCCCAGGTATGTGTGCGGGGCGAGGTTCTCATCTACCACTTCTGTAGGGCCATCAGAGATTCTGGAGCATTCGCCCGTTTCATCGGCAACGCCGACTACACCTTCGCTACGGTGGAGAGAAGGAAGAACGCGACGATTCGACCATCTGGTGCAACAAGCTTGTCGACATCCAGAAGCAATACAAGATCATCAGCAACGGGCAGGAGAAGGACTCCGTGGTTAATCTCGCCAAGACCATCATCAACCCCTGATACGCCAACATGAAAGAAGACAACAATACCAAGGACCTGAACACGTGGTAGGTACCTCTGAATCTAGCCTACATAACCTACGCGGCCAAGGACGCATATGCATGCTACGACATGTACAGGCAGTTCTTGGACATGACGGCGTGTCTGCTTCCCGTAACCGACAAGTACACGGACATGACGGCGTGTCTGCTTCCCGTAATCAAGTGTGCCAGGAAGGTCTAGATGTTGTACTTTATCTGTTTATAAGCACCTTTATCATCTGAGTGTTTCATGCATTAGCCTATGTTTCGTAATTATCTGTTTTGTCCAAAATATTTCTTTTAAGAACCCATTAACCTGTTTGATTTTTTTAATGGCTATTTGCTTATGTATGTAACTAGTTCACTTGTCCGTTAAAAAACTAGTTCACTCGGCTGCTGTGCTTTGAATCTCCTTCCTCCCAACATATTCCCCTCCTCAGGTGGACCCAGCAGGTCTCGTACACAGACATATGGGACCAACCACCTATCCATTTGTATTTCTTTATTTTGTTCAATCTTTCGTCCTCTTCCTATACAGCGGTTGGCCATCATAGCCTATGGCGTTGGCCAGGCCATCCCTCTACTACCACACATTGTCCGGCGGCGGCAGATCCACCTGCCCACCCTGCACCCAAAAAAGTCAACCCTCGTCCCCTCCACCTGCGTCTTCCCCCGCTACGGTTCGTTCGGTCCGAGGTCTCGACGTCGTCCTCCGCCTTGGTGCTCTAGACGCGGTGCCGCCGTCTATCGTTCCCAACATGGTCAAGAAACAAGAGGAATCGGGAGACAACTATTCGTCGAGAGGCTGACAGTCCCGGGCCCACCAGGTCCATGGCCTAGGTTTTGTTGTTTAACATGGGCAGCCCACGACATGTATCAACATTTTTTGGATCCAACAGGTATCAAGCGGCCTCTGGGCCTCCCAACCTAGCTTGTCTATAACATCAGCAGCCCAAGTTATGTTTGTTTTTTCAAGACGATGCACAACTTAGTTCTATTTTTCTATAAGAATGCAAAACTGAACCTGTTTTCTATAAGAATGCAAAACTGAACCTGTTTTCTATAAGAATGCAAAACTGAACCTTTATTTTTCGTTTTCACTGATCCTATATCTGAATTTTCTCCCACTTTCTTTTTCGATGTAAACTGAGTTTTCTCCGAGTACTTTTCCCTAGAACCAACTCAACTGTCCCACGTCTAGCCTAAAAAATAATAATACCCCACGTACTATTAACTCATCAAATTAAAATGATATTTTATTTCTTAAGTTGAAAGTTCTTACAAAATAATAATATTAATTGTTTCTATATAACTTGGCAAGTTAACTCCTAGTGATTGCGTACATAAGCTTGCAAAGATTTTATTAACCAATGCAGTAATAGACGTGCAATCATGTGTTTATAACATTTCTTCGTCTAGCCCAACATGATATTTTTACCCAGCCCAGCAAGTCCGCGGATTTCAAGAAAAACGCAAATGGGCTTTAAATTCTACCGTATATATAAAAGGGCTGCATAGATGCTACATCATTGTTTCACCCAGCCCACCAAATAGACTAAAAAACAAATGGACTGGCTGACATGTGGGCCAGTAGGTCGAAACATCCAATGGCCGGCATTCTTCTTTAATCTCTCGTATTCTTCCCCCGGCGCTGCCGGGACCACCTGCTCCAGCCTCCAGCGTCCAGCGGTGTTATTTTGCGCTCCTCAGCAAAACGCTACCCCGCCGACGGCCAGGCCATCCCTCCACTCCGCACCTCCTGTTATTCTCTGCCGAGTGTAGGCCCACCCCGCATCCGAACCAGTCAAGTTTCCCACTCCTCTCCGTCTGCAACTCCACTGCCGCGTCTTCCCCATCTCCGGGTCGTTCCAGTCTGGGACCTCGCCGTCGTCCACCGCCTCGGTGCGCTCGGCGCGGCGTGGTCAACATACGAGAGTCATCGGAAGAGGACTGTACGTGGAGAGCCTGACGGCTGGGACCCACGAGGTCCATGGTCGCACGCAAGGAAAGTTCCTCCTTATTATGCACTGTACGTGGACTGTACGTGGGAAGGGCTTCTGTATTTCGCGAAAAAACGTTCCCCCCGCAGACAGGTCGGACCCACCAGCTATATCTTCGCTCGCAAGGAAGTGCCTCCTTATTACGCACAAAAAATGAATACCCCCTGCTAGCTGGGACCCACCATAGTGGGTGGCTGACTTGTGGGCCCACTAAGTTGACGAGGATGGAGGGCTTTGTCAACTTAGTCAATATGAACGATTCTATCTCCAGAGACCGTACGATGTCCATCCAACGGCCATAGTGCTTCTTCAACCTCCTGGTCTTCTTTCTCCAGCCGCCCAAAGCAGCGCCGGTCGTGCCGCCTGCTCCTGCCTCTCGTGGCTGGCTGTGCTGCCGCAGAGGCCTCATCGCCCCCATACTACTCCCACTGCTAGCCAGGCCATCCCTCCACTCACCCACACCCCCTGTTATTCTGCGGCGACGGTAGCCTCACACCGCAGCCGAACTAGTGAACCCTCGTACTCCTCTTCGCGTGGGAATCCACTAACGCATCTTCCCCGGCTCCGCGTCGTCCCCTTCCTAGGCCTCGCCGTCGTCCACCGCCTTGGTGCTCTCGGCGTGGCGTGGTCAATGTGGTCAACGACCGACTTCCATCGGAAGAGTACTGTACGTGGAGAGGCTGACAGCTGGGTCCACGGCCGCAGCTGGGTCCACGGCCACAGCCCAGTATTTTTATGATTTGCCAAGTAAGTCACTTTGTCAGGCCTGTTGGGCTGCAAATCTTTCAAGACGAGGAGAGCTTCATTCGGCTGGCCGAGAAAATGGCCTATCAGTAATGAGAAATGGGTTGTACATTTTTAAAACACATCAAACCGGCAATTAGTTTCAAATTTCTTCTTTTCATTTTGAGATTTTAAATTGCATTGATTTTTATGCGTGGACAATTTGTTGGATTTTATATTGATATACATTTATTTTTAAAATCAGTTTGAATGTGACTCGAAATTTCGGGATTAAAAACAGTTCGGACCGCACCAAAACATGCAAAATTTCGTACAATTTTTTAACCGTGGCCACAATATGGGTTGTAATGCTAACAAAAAGAATATGGGCTCCAAAGAAAACCTTAAGAATTAGCAAATGGCCTGTAAATTATTAGAAATAATGGCAGATGGGTTGTATGCTGTTTTCCACAGAGTTGAGGCTTTCCTAAAAAAAGGTTGACGCACAAGTAGTGATTGTTGGATGTCCATCCAATGGCCATCGTGCTTCTTCAATCTCTGCTCTTCCTGCTCCAGCCGCTCAAACAAGCGCCGGCGGGACTGCCTGCTCCCTCCTCCCCGCGGCCGGTTGTGCTGCCACGCAGGCCTCACCGCCCCACCATACTCCCATCGCTGGCCTAGCCATCCCTCTACTCACCCACACCTGCAGTTATTCTTCGGCAACGTCAGACGAACTAGTAAATCCTCCTACAATCCTACTCCCCTCCGCGTGGGAAACAACTGTCGAGTCTTCCCTGGCTCCGTGTCGTTCCCTTCCTAGGCCTCGCCGTCATCCACCACCCTGGTGCTCTCGGCGCGGCCTGGTAACGTGGTCAACGACCGACATGCATCTTAATTGATCAGACGTCGAGAGGTCGATACCGGGTCCACGGCCGCACGCAAGGAAATGCCTCCTTATTACGCGCAAAATAATGATTCCTCCACCTGACATCTGGCACCCACCGAAAGGGCCTCTGTATTTCGCAAAAAAATGTTAGCCGCTGACAGCTCAAACCCACCAGCTATATCTTCGCACGCAAGGAAGTGCCTCCTTATTACACAAAAAAATGAATACTCCCCCTGTTAGTTGGGACCCAGTATAGTGCAGGCTGACTTGTGGGCCTACTAAGTTGACGGGGACGGAGGGCTTTGTCAACTTAGTCAATATGCACGATTCTAGATCCAGTGACCGTACGATGTCCATCCAACGGCCGTAGTGCTTCTTCAACCTCTGGTCTTCTTGCTCCAGCCGCCCAAACCAGCGCCGGTCGTGCCTCGTGCTCCTGCCTCCCTTGGCTGGCTTTGTTGCCGTGGTGGCCTCCCAGCTCCCTACTACTCCCACCGCTGGCCAAGCCATCCCTCCACTCACCCACACCCCATGTTATTCTGCGGTGACGACAACCTCACACCGCAGCCGAACCAGTGAACCCTCGTACTCCTCTCTGCGCGGCTTCCACTGCCACGTCTTCCCCGGCTCCGTGTCGTCCCCTTCCTAGGCCTCGCCGTCGTCCATCGCCCTGGTGCTCTCAGCGCGGCGTGGTCAACGTGGTCAAGGAACGGCTTCCACCGGACGTGGATCAGACGTGGAGAGGCCGATACCGGGTCCACACCGCAGCAAGGAAGTGCCTCCTTATTACGCCGCAAAATAATTATTCATCCACCGACAATGGGACCCATCGGACGGGCCACCGTATTTCGTGAAAAAAACGTTTCCCCCTGACTGCTGGGACCCACCAGCTACATCTTCGCACGCAAGGAAGTGTGTCCAGGCAAAAAAAACGATTCACCCCCTGACTGCTGGGACCCACCAGCTACATCTTCGCATGCAAGGAAGTTCCTCACAGTCGGGACCCACCTGGTCGAAGCGTATGTAGCATTGTCATTCTGGTCGCGAACGTGTACGTACATACTAGTCGATGTAGAGGCGCGCACGTGTCGTAGTAGAGGCGCGCACGTAGCATGTACAAGTACATAAAGTGGCCAATGTGCAAGAAAGAAAATACGGCGATGTACGTACATACGGGCAGGGTCTCGAACGCCTATTCGCGCATACGTATGGCTAAGGCTCGTGTACATGGCTGGGTCAGAACGGAGAAACAGCATCGTCGTTGTGTTCATGGGGAGCCAACCGGATGGGTCCTGTTCATCTAGAGGCAACACCACGGGGTCCTGTTCATCCACCCCCACCGGGAACTGTTCATCCAAACCCCCCCAGCAATGCTCACTGTTCATCCAAAGGCAACACCACTGGGTCCTGTTCAGCCACCCCCACTAGGAACTGCTTCATCCAAACCCCCAAAGAACACTCATCGCTCATCCAGAGGCAGCATCGATCGGCTTCAGCTTAGCAGCAGAATAAAGGAATCGCCGACCGGGTTCGCTTAACAGCCATCGATCGATCGCCGGGTTCAATAACGCGTAGCTCGCAGCAATCGCCGGGTTCGATTAGAGCCCAAAGCCTCGCCGGGTTCGCTTAGAGCCCAACGCCTCACACCCACAAAGCGTGCGTGTACGAGAGAAACGCGCATCGCTTCAGCCCCGATAACCCACCGTGAATCGAACACCCCGATATTTTCCTCGCCTCGCTTCTACCATGGTTTTTTCCGTCATGGACGGCCCAAAGAATGTCATGCAGCTGCCTCCGCCCGCCCAGACGAAAAGCCCATTTTTTGTCATGATTTTTTGTCATAGAAGTAGGAGCCCACCACATCTATTATGATACCGGGTTTTGTCACAATTATCGTCATAGAAGTGTCATAAGTATGACAGAAAAAATTTCTTTCGACCCAAAATGTCACGGATGTGTCTTTTTTTTGTAGTGTTTGCTGCATCACCCTTTCCTCTTCAAGGGAAAACCAACGCAGTGCTCAAAAGGCAGCAGTCTAGTTTTCTTGTCTTCTCACCAGCATGGAGCTAAGTGCTGCCACTAGGACGTGGGAGGGAGCCCCAGAGGCTTGAGGGCGGCACTCCTGAGACTCCGGGCGTGTACAGCCCCATTGATTATTACGTGAGAGTGTCACGAGTGGAGACCTTCACACACACGGGGCCTTCTTCACAAGCGCTGGGCCTTTCTTCATGGGTAGAACTTCTGGAGATGCTGGATGTTTCAGGCCATCTGGATGGGTACCCCGTCCTGCGTCTCCAGGCGCGGTGCCAGGCCTGGAGACGTGGACGACCCTAAACGGGCCCTCCCACATGGGTGAGAACTTATGCAGCCCTTCCATGGAGAGCACCCGCCGTAGGACGAGGTCACCCACCTCGAGCGTCCTGGAGCGGACGTTGCGACAGTGGTACCATCGCAGCCGCCGGGTACTCTTGCCGCTCAGAAGCGTGGCTTCACGGTGGTGTTCCTCCCCCAGCACGAGGTCCATCCCCCGCATGGCGTCCTGCTGTGCCTCATCAAATGCCAGGACCCACGCGGAGCGATGCCTGACCTCGTGAGCGAGAACCGCCTCTCCTCCGTAGACGAGGAAGAATGGGGTCTCGCCCGTTGGCTTGGTGGCGGTGGTGTGGATGGACCACAGCACGGACTGGAGCTCATCGTGCCAGCCCCTGCCGCAGGCCTCGAGCTTCTTCTTGAAGGTCCTGGTCTTGAGGCCTCTCAGAACCTCTGTGTTGGCGCGTTCAGCCTGGCCATTGCTCCGGGGGTGCGCCATCAAAGTATAGCAGATCTGCGTTCCAAGGTTAGCACAATACGTCTTGAAGAGATTGCTAGTGAACTGCGAGCCGTTGTCGGTGATGATGCGGTTGGGGACCCCAAACCGGCTCACTAGACCTTTGTCGAACTTGACCGCAGAGCGGCCGGGATGGTGCGGACGGCTTCTACCTCCGCCCACTTAGTAAACTTGTCGATGGCGGCGTAGAGGTAGCTTTAGCCCCCAGGCGTTCGCGGGAACGGGCCCAAGATATCCAGCCCCCAGACCGCGAATGGCCACGAGAGCGGGATGGTCTGGAGGCCCTGAGCCGGCTGATGGATCTGCTTGGTGTGGAACTGGCAGGACTCGCAGGACTTCACCAGCTCGGGCCGCTGCTCAAAGGTCAGAGGCCAAGAGAATCATCGGAACGCCTTTGCCGATGAGGGTCCGTGGACGACGAGTGGTGCCCGCAGCCCCCGCGTGTATGTCGCCGCCAGCTCTTTCCCCGCTCCTGGAGATGCAATGCGTGGAAACATCATTTGGTCAAGCTTCTCAGATAACTCAAAGATCCTGGACGCAGTATGCCGTGGCCTGTCGGGCCACACGCTCCGCGTCCTCCTCCTTCTTCGGCAGCGTCCCTTGCATTAGGTATTCCTTGAATTCCTTGGTCCAGCACCCCTCCTGAGGCTCGAGCGCCAATAATAAGCGTGCTCCCGAGGTCGGGCCGCAGGCCGGGGCTCCCGAGGCAGGTGGTTGAGGGAGCTCCTCCCGAGGCAGTGCTATTCTTGAGAGTGGCGATGTTGCCGATGGCTTGAAGAGCCGCTCCTTGAAGACGTCGGGCTCTTGGGGTAGCCGCTTGGATGCTCTCCTGGCGATGTCGTTGGCTTCCTTGTTGGTGCCATGGGGCACATGCTGTAATTCCAGGCCCAAGAACTGCTTCTCCATCTTGCGCACCTTCACGAGGTACGCCTCCATGTGCTCGTCCTTCGGCTCGTACACCTTGTTGGAGAAGTTGACGAGGAGCTGCGAGTCGCCCTTGATGGTGAGGCGCTTCACCCCCAGGGTCACCGTAGCCTTGAGGCCAGCTATGAGGCCTTCGTACTCTGCTATGTTGTTGGAGACCTTCTCGCCCTGCTGGAAGCAGAGCTGCACGGCGTAGTAAAGCTTGTCATGAGTGGTTGAGATGAGCACTGCTCCAGCCCCCATGCCCTGGCGTGCAAAGGCGCCATCGAAATACATAACCCAGCCGTCTGGCGCTTCACTCCCCGGTGAGAGGGACCGATCCTCGCCTTCTTCAAGCCCCGGGGCATCCGTCCATTCTGCCACGAAATCAACGAGCACGACTCCCTTGATGACCCTGGTTGTGCTGAACTCCAACTGGAATGCCTGTAGCTTGATGTTCCACTCAGCGACTCCCGACGGAGTTGGGGCTCCTGAGCACCCTCTCCAACGGGTAGGCCGAGACGACCTTGATGGGGTGACCTTGAAAGTAGTGCCGTAGCTTGCGTGAGGACACCAAGAGCGCGAGCAGGAGTTTCTGAGGCATGGGGTACCGCGCCCTCGCGAATGATGCCTGCTGCCTCCAGCTTGCGGGTTTCTTGGACGATGAAGAACTGCTTCTCCGTGTACTGCCACCGCGCCCTCTGCTTCACAGAGCGTACATTGGGGCACACCTTCAAGTGATGTTCAACCACTCCTCTTGGGACCCCTACCAGCTGATCAGGTTCCCAGGCGAATACTTCCTTGTTT
This sequence comes from Aegilops bicornis, assembly GCA_021605145.1. Taxonomy (NCBI): domain Eukaryota; kingdom Viridiplantae; phylum Streptophyta; class Magnoliopsida; order Poales; family Poaceae; genus Aegilops; species Aegilops bicornis. The sequence continues at coordinate 486,647,684 of CM038674.1, forward strand.
GCGTGCAAGAACTTCACCAGTGCCTCCTCTTGGTCGGGGTCGAGGTTGGCGCCTATGGTGAAGGTGGCCCCTGAGGACCCATCTTCCTCGACCGGCACCTGCTTGGTTTCTGCCCGGTCTTGGGTGAACAACTGCATCTTCTTGGTTGGCGCGGCCGCCTTTGCCCCGGAGGCGCCCGTGTCGGCCGGTTGCGCCGCCGCGACGGTCTTGAGGGCAAGCTTGAGTGTCGCCAGAGCCTCCTTGGTATCTCCCACTATAGTGAGGACGACCTTGCTCCCAGGCATCTTCATGAGGTTGTAGGCCGGATGGGTCGCCGCCATGAACTGAGCTAGAGATGGGTACCCGAGAATAGCGTTGTACGGGAGGCCGATGTGGGCGATGTCGAAGTCAATAAGTTCAGTGCGGTACTTGTCGCGGGTGCCGAAGGTTACGGGAAGACGGATCTACCCCAGGGGGCTGGAGGAGCCGCCTCCGACGCTGGAGAAGGGCTTGCTGGGGCGGAGCCGCTTGAGTGGTACGTGAAGGAGGTTGAAGGCCTCCAACGAGAGCATGTTGAGGCCAACCCCACCATCGATGAGGGTCTTGGTGACGGCAACGTGGCAGATGGTGGGCGTGCAAAGCATAGGGAGCACGCCCGAGCTGACGGTGGTGACGGGGTGATCTTTTGAGTCGAAGGTCAGGTCGGTGTTGGGCGCCACCCAACCCGAGGAAGCTCCCTGCCGCACGGAAGCGGTGCTGATCTGGCGAAAGAACAACTTGGCGTGGTAGTCCAAGGGTGGCGCTTGCACGCCGCCGAGGAGGGTCGCGACCGCATGGGGCACCGGTGCCGCGAAGCGCGCGGCGAAGAGGCCGCGCAGCTCCTCCCAATATGCCACCGTGGATCCGGGGAGGTTGAGCAGCCAGGCGCGCGACACGCCAGTGAGGGCCACGGGAAGCCAGTTGGCCATGACCATGTCGTTGCCCCGGCCTTAAGGACGGCCTCCTCATACGCCAGCAGGAAAGCCGCCGGGTCTGACGCACCATCGTAGCGCGGTGGCATCTCCGGCTTGAACTTGGGCGGCCACTGCACCTGCCCACTACAAAAAAAGACACATCCGTGACATTTTGGGCCAAACGATTTTTTTTTCTGTCATACATATGACACTTCTATGACGATAATTGTGACAAAACCCGGTATCATCATAGATGTGGTGGGCTCCTACTTCTATGACAAAAATCATGATGTAAAATGGGCTTTTCGTCCTGGCGGGCCAGAGACGCAGCTGCATGACATTCTTTGGGCCGTCCATGACGGAAAAACCGTGGTAGAAGCGAGGGGAGGAAAATTTCGAGGAGTTGCTTGCTACGGTGGGAGGTCGAGGGCCGAAGCGATGCGCTGCTTTCTCTCGTGACACGTCTGCTGCGTGTGTGCGAGGCGTTGGCTCTAATCGAACCCGAGCAAGGCATTGGGCTCTAATCAACCCGAAGCGACAGACCGCAGTTACGCGTTAGTGAACCCGAAGCGATCGATCGATGGTCGTTAATCGAACCCGATCGAAGCGATTCTTCGCTATCGCTGCTAATCAAGCCGATCGATTGATGAACAAAGTGAGCGCTATGGGGGGGTGGATGAATAAAGGAGCGGTGGCGTTGCCTCTGGATGAACAGGACCTCGTGGTGTGGAGGGCTGGATGAACAGTAGACGGTGGAGGGGTGGTTGAACAGGACCCCGTGGTGTGGAGGGCTGGATGAACATTAGACGGTGGAGGGGTGTCCGTGGAGGGGTGGTTGAACAGTAGCTGGTGGAGTAGCGCGCGGTGGAGGCTGGATGAACAGGAGGCCGTGGAGGCTGGAGGAGGTTGATGGTAGCCCGTGGAGGCTGGAGGAGGTCAACGGTGGAGATGAACAGTATCCCGTGGAGTCCTGCTTATGGCACGCCACACCCTCCCGATGAACAGGACCCCATTTCGACCGTGGCGCCCAACACAAGTCCGTTTGGTCTGCTTTTGCGGTACGCCACACCCTCCCGATCAACAGACCCCCTGCTGACCGTAGGAGGTCCGTCGTTCACAGCGGTACACCACACCCTCCCGATCAACAGGACCCCGTTTCGACCGTAGGAGGTCCGCTTCTCCGCTTTTGTGGTACGCCACACCCTCCCGATCAACAGGACCCCTGCTCAACGTAGGAGGTCCGCTTCTCCGTTGTCGCGATGCGCCAGCCTCGCTTCCATCGCCTGTTCCGGCCCAAGCCCTCCCGGCGAATACGACCACGCATTCCATTCCGACCCGGCGGTTGGCTCCCACGCTGCCTGCTGCCTCCGGCGAATGTAACGCATTCCGCTGCTCCCCATGAACACGACGCAAACCGTTACCACCCCATGAACACGACGACGACGCGTTGTTTCTCCGTTCGACCCAGCCATGTACACGAGCCCCGCCGTACGTATGCGCCGAGTAGGCGTTGTGACTCCAGCCCGTATGTACACATACATGGTCAGATTTTCTTTCTTGCACCACGGCCGATGTAATGACGCGTGCACATGCTACGCGGCGCCTCTACTACGACGCGGCGCCGCTTCTACAACGACCGGTATGTACGCATACGTCACACCGTAATGACAATGCTACGACGCTCGACCGTGTGGGTCCCGACCGCCGTGCACTTCCTTGCGTCGCGAAGATGTAGCTGGTGGGTCCCGGCAATGTGGGGCAAATCATTTTTTGCCCCGACGCACTTCCTTGCGTGCGAAGATGTAGCCGGTGGGTCCCAAAGCAATGTGGGGCAATCGTTTTTTTGCCCGGACGCACTTCCTTGCGTGCGAAGATGTAGCTGGTGGGTCCCTGCAGTCAGGGGGGCGAATCGTTTTGGTTTTTTTTGCCCGGATGCACTTCCTTGCGTGCGAAGGTGTATCTGCTGGGTCCCAGCAGTCAGGGGGCGAATCATTTTTTTTGCACGGACGCACTTCCTTGCGTGCGATGGTGTAGCAGGTGGGTCCCAGCAGTCGGGGGGCGAATCATTTTTTTCGGACGCACTTCCTTGCGTGAGAAGATGTAGCTGGTGGGTCCCAGCAGTCAGGGGGGTGAATCCTTTTTTTTCGGACGCACTTCCTTGCGTGCGAAGATGTAGCTCGTGGGTCCCAACAGTCAGGGGGCGAATCATTTTTTTCACGAAATATGGTGGCCCGTCCGGTGGGTCCCACCGGTCAGGTGGAGTAATAATTATTTTGCGCGTAATAAGGAGGCACTTCCTTGCGGCTGCCGTGGACCCTGCTGTCAGCCTCTCCACGTACAGTCCACGTCCGATGGAAGTCGTTCCTTGACCACGTTATCCACGCTGCGTCGAGAGCACCACGGCGGTGGACGACGGTGAGGCCTAGGAAGGGGACGACACGGAGCCGGGGAAGACGCGGCACTTGATGCACAAGCGGAGAGGAGTACGAGGGTTCACTGGTTCGGCTGCGCTGTCGTCGCCGCAGAATAACAGGGGGTGTGGGTGAGTGGAGGGCTGGCCTGGCCAGCCGGTGGGAGTAGTAGGGGCGGTGAGGCCTCCGCGGCAAAGACAACCACGGAGGCAGGTGCAAAGCGGCACGACCGGCCACGCTTTGGGCGGCCGGAGCAAGAAGACCAGAGGTTGAAGAAGCACGACGGTCGTTGGATGGACATCGCACGGTCAATGCAGCTAGAATCGTTTATATTGACTAAGTTGACAAATCCTTGGTACGTCAACTTAGTAGGCCCACAGTCGCCTTCCGAAACAGTGCGCCCCTGGATGTCGTGGGAGGAATCAATTTTTGGGCGGGTGAATCTAGAATATCCGAGATTGAAGAAGAAGCACGGCATCCATTGGATGGACATCCAACGGCCATCGCCGCTAGAACCGTGTGTTGACTATAAGTTGACAAAGCCTTGCATACGCTGGCCAACTCTATTTTTTTAGGGGACCCACAACTTAGTAAGGCCGTAAGTGTGTGGCGTAGAACTTATAGCCCATTTGAGATTTGTAAGAATGTGTAGCCCATTTTTGAATTCTAATGGAATTTACTACAGCCCGATTACGCTTTGTTAAAAGTACAACCCATTTCAACCAACCGCTCAAAACAAAATTCAATAAAATTTCCCACATTTTGATGGGATCCAAATATTTTTATCCCGAAATTTCTAGTCGATTAAATACTATTTCAATATAAATTTATACTACGTAAAAATCCAATGAAACATTGCGCCAAGAACAATTAATGAAATTAAAATTTTCAATATCCAAAATTAATAATTTATAAAGTAATCACGTGTTTGGTGCATTTTTTATAGTTACCGCCAGCTTTTACAATTACATCCCATTTATTATTTCTTAAAGCCCATTTTCTTGTTAAGCCTAATGCATCCCTCCTAGGAAAGATTTGCAACCCAACAAGCGGAGAATAACAACTTGACCTTGCATGGGTATTCCTAAAAAAGTATAGCTGGACTAGCCATTTTCAAATTTTGAAAAATAATAATATCTGGGCTGGATATCTGGCCTGGGCTAGACGGGCCACAACCCACCAAGTTAATACCTGCAGCGATGTTTTTGTTGTTGTTTAGAGGAAAAAAATTAATATCTGGGCTAAACGTCAAAAAACTCTGCACAAATACTGCCCGAGCTGCTTGGTCCCAGCTGTCGGCCGCTTCTTGTGCAATTCTCTCGTTTATTGACTACTCCAGGAGGTTGACAATGGTGTGGGTGGTGTGGGATCGTGATGTCAGGAAACCAGGAGGAAGCAAAATAAATTATAGTTATATATATATATATAATAAGGAGGCATTTGCGTACGCGAGGCTATGGACCTGGTGGGTCCCCATTGTCATCCTCTCCAAGTAAAGTCATCTCTCGCTGCTGCCGCCTCAAATAACGCCCGCCTCGCTTCCTTCGGCAGGCGATTGTTCGCTTCAAATGACACAAGTGCCATCCGTCCGCCCATCTCGCCGCCCACATTAATGATACGCTGTTGCCGAGGCGGCTACTCGGCGTAAACGTCCGCCCCTCCGCCTACCACCATTGCTATATAAATCGCTGCCCGCCATAGCCGCATCATCTGCATCCGTTCCCTTTCTCCTGTCCACACCACTACGCCCACCATGGCTTCCTCAAGGCCCGCCGCTCTTCGGGACGGCGGGCATTTATGGACCACAAGGAGATGGCAGCCACTGCTGTCGACCAGCTGGCCGGCAGGCAGCCGGAGGACGACGACGTCCCAATGGAGAAAATGGTAGTCGACGATCCAGCGCCAACCCCCTCCTCCGCGCCATCCTCGCCGGTGCATTTCACCATGACCATCGGCGAGGCCCGTGCCCAATATATGGACAGGGTGAGGCAGATGCGTGAGGAGCAATTTCGGGAGGCGCAGGCCGACGCCGCCTACAACCACCATCTCCTCCAGGAGCACCTGCAGGCGGCAGAGCAGATCGCCGCGGAGCGGTAGGAGCAGGAGGCGCTGCTCAACTCGTACCGCTCCGCTCGCAAAGGCCGCCTCGAGCACTGGCGGTACCGCATGCGGGTGGCGGAGGCTGCGGCTGCCTACAAAGAGGCTAGCAAAGAGGGCGGCGAAGCGGGCGAGGCGCTGTTTGGCGAGACCGAGGACAAGGCGGAGGACGATGCCGCTCCGACGAAGTCCCGCTCACCGGGCGCCGACGCAGGCAGAGGACATCGCCGGCTCAGCGAGGCCCCACCTCGCCGGGCAACGTGGGGAGGATTTCCGCTCCGCCGAGGCGCCGCTTCGCCGGCAACGAGACAGAGACATCATGGCTCCGCCGAGGTTCTCCTCACGCCAACGAGGCCGCACCACATAGAAAACGAGGAAGAGTAGAACACGGTAGGTCGCCGCCGCTGGTCCAAGTAAGGCCACCGCTGCTACCCTCGTTGAAGCCAAGCTAGGCGGGTTGACCATTGACGGCCGTTAGCTTCTTGGCGGCGACGTGGAGTCGAGAGTCGCGCTGGAGAAGAACGCTGCTTACTTAATCGCTGCGGTTGGTTGGTCGACACGTGGGCCCAACAGGCCACATGTCAGTTACGCAACTGCACCTGCAGTTAAGTCATTGAAGCTTCTGTTCGGCTCAGCGGGAGATAGGTGGGTAGCTTCGGTTAATTAATTATACCTCCAACGCTCCCCTTTTTAGTTGAAGAATGTATGAAATGTAATGAAATTCGGCATGTTTATATGAAATCCGACTGTGTATTAATGAATTTATTTCGATTAGTTCAATTCTCACATCATCGGGCATTGGATGAACATGCAAAACAATACGTATTAGCATTATTCCCAGGGTGATCACCTCGTTTGCAGCAGTTTCACATGTACTCCCTCCGGTCCTTTCTAGTCTGCATACAAGTTTTGTCTGTTGTCAAAGTATCTCTACTTTGACCAATCTTATACAAAAATATATGCACTTTCACAATGTGAGAAGTAAAAAGGAATAGAAGGAGTACAAAGAGTTTGAGCAGCTTTTTAGCGTTTCTGTACATTGCAATCAAACACACAGGCCTGGCAATTCATAGAAAACATTCAAAACAATCAATGATTATGCATCTCAGTGACTCACATGTCAGAGGCAATATTTACTTCACAACTAAAGAATAAAAAAATTGATCGACGCTGCTGACAGCAAAGGGCGTCCCATTCGAAGATATCAAACGCATGTCTTGCTAAAATCAATGAGCAAAATTTGACAAGGTTGTCCCATTCCAAAATATTAAATATCAAATGCCTATGATTGTGGAATGGGCAGGGTTTGCCATCAGTTCGGACATTGACATGGCACCTCGTGCTAAATAAACCAGCTGTTCTTTTTGTGCAGTTCCACAAAAATCAACCAAATTCACGCGTAGCTTGTATGATTTCGCCATTATATGTTGCAACGCCTTGAACTTACTTCGGCACCTCCTTTATTGTGGTGGAAATGAATGATTCGATGTATTCATGAACATTTTGTGCGCTTCCCATTGAAATCAAGTCGAGCACCCTGTTTGCACAAATACAAAAAAGTGATTAGTATAAAGCAAAATGTACTATGATTTGACAGTTTCAACAGGCACATACATGGTCCATGTAGAGCACACTTTTAGACAAATGGAACTCACCAGAAAGAATCCTAGAACAACATTGTACTCACGCATCACAACAAAAAAATGGAGATTTGTCAGTCTTTCTAAGCTGAAGTTAGTTTGGTCTTGTGGGGAGTAATGTAACCATCCTTCAACTGCTCCTTCTGATGAGAAGATAGATAGGGCTTCTTCATCCTGGCATAATCGGAACTAGTCACTTCACTTACTCCATATTCTTCTTCAGAGGAAGATGATCCTGTTGTGCAAAGACAAGAGGACTACTAAATGCTAGCATCCATGTTTGCTCAAAAAAAAGGAAAGGAAATATTTAAAAAGCATAGATGAAGCACTTCTCAAGGACAATACCACTTTTTCATGACAGTATATAAACAGTAGCACAATACCAATAGAGATGACAAAGCTCAATCATATGGATGAAATCAGTGGGCGAGTACCAACCTTTGTCGAGGTCGATTGTGTAGAACATACAGATGAAGCACTTCTCCCGGAACCATCTGTTGCTATCTACGGGTGGCCATGCTTACTATATACTCCTCGATTAGTTAAATGTTTCCAACATCTTCTTGTGCAGTTCCACTAAAATATATGGTATTTTCAAAGAAGATCCTGTTTGCACAAGTAGAGATAATTATGTATGGCATCAAATCAGTGGCAAAACAATTGCTCGTTCCAAATGCATAGCAATAAATTAAGATGCAAAACTATATCATTACTTGTGTCATCACAGCCCAAAGGTTTCATTACAAAGACCGGAGTTGGTTTTTGTTTTTCTTCCGCTTGTTCTTCCCCTTCATCACTTGGTTTAATAATGCATAAGCTTCGCCTTCAATGTAAGATTTGGCATGTCAATTAGGGAGCACAAGTATAGTACTAAACTTAATTTTCTAATGAAAGTGGCAAAATACGTGCCGTTAGCCAGAAATATCCTTATCTTACCTCAATGGGATATTACGGTGCACACACTGATTGGAAGTCTTGTCTCCATTTGTGCAGTTCACTAAAATCAAGCAACATTATCGTACAAGTAGCACAACATATGAAAGCACACTGCGGAATCATGTGAAAGAAGGCTAGTACTGACCTCTCATGATGCGGAATTCAAACAACTCACAAGAAGAAGATCTGAACCAAATCTGCCTTAACAGATAGGAAGTAAGATCTTCTCTTGTGCAGTTCCACTAAGATCAAGTAATCAAGCAACGTTGTCGGTGTGACATTTTGGTTGAACTGCACAAAACACTCTTAAAACAAAAGTGTTTTGTGCAGTGCAACAAAAGGTCACAATGGCAACGAGGTGAAGTAGATAACCCTGTTTACACAGAGGTGCAAAGTAAACAATTAGTGGTCAATAACGGTGGATGAAACAGAAGCTAACAAAAAGAAGCATCTACCTTATCTAAATGGGAAAGAAAGCAAGACAGTAGCATTTCTCAAATGGGGGCATTGATTAATATTAACATAGAGATTATATTAACAATAAAATTCGTTAAACATGTCATTTGCTTTTAACTGTGGCATTGCATCAATTTTCCAGCGGCATTATTAAAGGGTGTTTGTTTATAGGGACATTTTGGTGTAGGGACTAAAAAACTCCGTGTCAGTCCCATCTAGACCAAACAGGAGGGACTTTTAGGGACTAAAATTGGGCATTTGGGACTAAAGAAAGAAGACCTAGAGGGAGTCTTTTGGGACTATTTCCAACAATTGCCCTTGCCACGCACCGCACCTTGTTTCTATTAGTTCATTACTAGGGGTAACATGGTCTTTTAGCATATCATTTAATAACCTCTAGTCCATGTTTAGTCCCTGGAACCAAGCAGGTAGGGACTAGGGAGTTTTTAACCAAACAGGGCCATAGATTAACAACAGCTAATGAGTTGCACGATGGTGGGCCTTACGAAAGCACCATGTGCATCTACCGATGTCTTGTGGTCATGCACAATCTGTTGCAACAAAAGAACAAACAACCGAAGAGCATATTTGTGTTAGTCCCGCTTTGTTATCTTTAGACACCTTTCCCTATGTGAGCGTAGAAAATCTAGTCCTGCTCAAACTCTACAAACCTTGTCCCTTCCTTTCCTTTTGAACTAGTACTTTCACCCTTCCGTTCCTCTTTGAACCACGTCCTAGATTTATGCGATACAACTTTCCCCACTACTTTCCCACATTCCTTTCCTATTTGAACCACGTCCTAGATTCATGCTATACAACTTTCCCCCTTCATTTCCTCTTTGAACCACATCCTAGATTCATGCTATATATACAACTTTTCCCACTACCTTCCCCCACTCCTTTCCTCTTTGAACCACGTCCTAGATTCATGGTATACATGCAGCTAGAGCAATGCATGTGGAGTAAGTAAATTATACCTTAAGGTTCTTGGGGCGTGGTTCGGCCAAGCACGGACGGCGAAGAAGAAGAAGGGTTTGAGGCCCTCCCACGCCCGCTTTGGGTGGAAAGTGAACATGCAGTAGTGGATTCCCTCCTCGCCGACGGGCGACAAATAAGCCTCCTTCCCTTCCCGTGAGACGGATCCTGCCGGCTCTTTGGCAGAAGTGAGGGGAGATAGAGAGGCCAACGAAGTCTTGTTTAGATCTCGAGAGGGCGAGAGAGTGTGAAGAGAGCAACTACAAGCGTTGAGGCTCCAAAATGAAAGAGGGCGAGAGAGTGTGAAGAGAGCAACTACAAGCTACCGAGGCTCCAGCGTGTATATATATATATCGAGAGAGAGTGTGAAGCGTGCAAACCCTAGAAAACATTTTGACCACCAAAGAATCCTCCCGGCAAGGATTATGCTCAAGTGTAGTTATCGAACCGAGACCTCAAGTTTGATGAGCGAACAAAGCTAACCCGGCTACACAACCCTCCCGTTATGTTCAACTAGAGGGAAATAACCTTTTATACATTCCTGCATTTGTCTGACAAGCATGCCGTGTTTTTTGTGTGTGTGGGAGTCATTGGGATTTCAATCATAATCGTGTCATGTGGCTTTGGTGGTAAGACTATCCACAGTGGTGCCGAAATAATGCAATTTTAGTCACCTTACCTCTCTCCATGTAGTACGTTGGGTCCCACCAGTCAGAGGGTGAAACAAACAAATTAATAAGAAAAATTAAAAGCGCCAGCGGTGTATCTTACCTCACACATCTCACTACTGCTTGGGAACACTGTCCAATTAATCCCTCTGTTCGCTCGCATACTATTTTAAGTGAACCCTTATTATAACATGCACACAAATTTTGGGCACTTGTATTCGACTTAAGTCAGTGTGCCACCGTATCTCGTATACTTACTACTCCCTCCGTCTAGGTGTAGTAAGTCACGTTAGAAGGTGCAACGGGGCCAAGGCGCGTGCGTGTGCGTGTGTGTGTTTAACAGCATGTGTGTGTTAGAGAGTGCGACAGATCGACCTACTCCTATAGAGAGATGGTGTGTAGTGTATGATTTTAGCCGCGAGAGTCGGTGCATCCTCTCGCTTCCAGGCGTGTCCCAGAGGGACATGCGACAACCGCCACGCCCACTCCTGACCGGCTGGCCCATCCAAAGCCCCTCCATCGCTTCAAGGCTTCCCGCCTTAAACGGTCGGTAGCCCAAAGAGTTTGCGCATTCATGCCCGGGCAGAGCGGACGCGACCTCTCACTGGCGCAAGAGTGATGGTTGCTTCGTCCGTCCAACTTACTGTTGGGTCTATGTGATTTGATGGCTCATCGGTCTTTATTACTAAGGTGGTAGGACTGCTGGATGTCCCACGCTTTCGGCGTACTAGATTACAATTTTCTCCATTCTTAAAGCGGAGGAGTGCAAGAGCAGTGAAAACATGCAGGCTCAGTGATTACATGGCCCACCTCACACTATCACCGTGCGACACTGTCACGCCCAAGATGCGATCCTATCCTAAAAGAACTCGAAGGTCCCACCAAGGATAGAAGCGCATCTTGAAGACGCTTTTGCAAGGTGGATATCATTACATCAACATTACATAATAGTGGGGATACAACCAAGACATACAAATGCCGCAAATATACATCAACAACATACACAAGAACAACATCCCACTACGGATGAAACATAAATGTAAACTCGTATAATATCCACCTCGCTAGCCAGTCAGCCACTGTGGACCTAACCCAAGATCGACGAAGAAGAAGAAGAAGAACTCCAACACAAATAAACATCGCTCTCGGCGTCATGATCATCGCATAACCTCGTGCACAAGAATCGGTGTTGTAGTAATCTGTGAGCCACGAGGACTTAGCAATCCCATTACCATGGGTATCAAGACTAGCAAAGCTAAATGGGTAAGGAAGGGGTAAGGTGGTGAGGTTGCAGCAACGACTAAGCATGTATGGTGGCTAACTTACGCAAATAAGAGCGAGAAGAGAAGCAAAGTAAGCGGTCGTCAACTAGCAATGATCAAGAAGTGATCCTGAACTCCTACTTACGCCAAACATAACCCAGAAACCGTGTCTTCCTCTCGAACAACCCCGAAAAAAGACGATCACGGTTTTGCACACGGTTGGTGTATTTTAGAAGAGTTTACTTCAAGTTTACTACAACCGGATATTAACAAATTCCCATCTGCCACATAAATCATGCACGGCTCTCGAAAAGTTTATACCTGCAGGGTGTCCCAACTTAGCCCATGATAAGCTCTCGCGATCAACGAGGATATTCCTTCTCCCGGGAAGACCCGATCGGTCTGAATCCTACAAGACATTTTGACAATGGTAAAACAAGACCGGCAAAGAAGCCACCGAATGTGCCGACAAATCGATAGGAGCCGCACATATCTCGCTCGTGGCACACCGGATGAGCCGGATGTTGGGTTGGCATAGACCCTAATTTCCGGGGCGCCGGACATTGCTTTCGGTTTGGACCAAGACTCGAGGAGAACCTTGGCGGTGGGCTAAAATAAAGATGACTCTCGGGCCCGGAAACCCAAGGGAAAAAAGGGCATATGTGAGGCAAATGGTAAAACCAATGTTGGGCCTTCTTTGGAAGAGTTTTATTCAAAGCGAATTGTCGAGGGGTCCCATAAATCACCCAACCGCATTAGGGACGCAAAATCCGAACATAATACCGATATGACTAATCTAGAGCGGCAAGAGTGGAACAAAACACGTGCATAAGGCCGAGCCTTCCACCCTTTACCAAGTATATAGATGCATTAATAATATAAGAGATATTGTGATATCCCAACATAAACATAATCCAACATGGAGCAATATTCATCTTCACCTGCAACTAGCAACGCCATAAGAGGGGCTGAGCAAAAGCGGTAACATAGCCAAACAACGATTTGCTTGGAGGGGTGACAAAGGTTAGAGGTTCATGGCAATTTGGGAGGCTTGATAAGCAAGTGGTAGGTAACGCGGCATAGCGAAAGAACGAAGCAACTAGCATAGCAATGATAGTAGTGAGATCCAAGGTGACGGTCATCTTGCCTGAAATCCCACTAGGAAGAAGAACGAGTCCATGAAGAAGATGAAGCCACGTAGACGAACCAAACATAGACGAACGAATCCTTACGATCGCAACGAAACAGGAACTATCGAGAAGAAGCACAACCGGAAAGAAGCAAACAACATGGTAAACACACAAACATAACCAAGGCATGATGCTCAACCAAGTATGATGCATGTCCGGTTTAAAGAGGCATGGCATGGCAAAGTGCACAAACAAAATTACAAATTAAGTGGAGCTCAATATGCAACGAGTTGCATATTGACGAAACACCACATTCGAGTTATTTAGTTCGCTCTCGTTTAGGTACAACAATATTAAATGTTGATTAACATGGCAAGAGGTGAAGCATATGAAAACTACCTATCTAGGCAAGTTTAAATGAGGCCGGAACAACAACTAATAATTCCGGAAAATCCCCATATGCATATTTCGAATTTGGTACTGTTCTGCCTATTACATAATTTTAGAGTTGTTAAACATGCAAAGTAAGTGAAACAAGTTAATCTATGCATTTTTTCACCCCATTTACATATAAAGTTTATTTAAAACCGAGCTATGGTTATTTAGCTATGAAATAAATCATTTTAGCATGGCATTTAAGCAAATTTAAACAAACAACATTTTAAACATTTTTAACATGAATAAAAGTTGCATATTATGAAACTAGATAAGATTCTAAGCATTTTGCATATATAAATTATTTACATATGATGCATGGTTAATTAATTATTATATGCATGAACATGGAGGGGTAATCTGTAAAACTGCACTCTCTAGATAAATAGCTAAATCACAGAACGGAAAAAAAACATGACATGGGCCGAATCTGGCTGGGCTAACAGGAGAAGGGGCACTGGAGGCTCACCATGGTCCAACAGGCCGGCTGGCGATGGCGGTTGCGCTGGGCCTTGGCGCAAGAAGTGGCCCAGGTGCGGGACGACAGAGTCAACGAGCACGTGCGAGCGTTCTCCTGCTCGATTCTGAAGAACAGGAACAGCAGCAGGCGCTAGCGATGCGGAAGACAACGCAAGGAGGCGTCGAAGCAGAGGAGGCAGGGCGAGGGCGCACGGGAACCGGCCGGATCCGAGGCCCCGACTGTGAAGCAGAGGAGATCGGGGCCGGACGCGAACTTGACGGCGGCTGGGACGAGCGGGCGCTCGCTGGATGCATCGTCGTCCCCGCGTGCTTCACACGCAGAAGCAGGGGATGCATCTCCCATCGATGGTCATGGCGGCTAGCTGCAGCGAAGATGGAGAGAGCAGTCGAGAGAGACGTGAGCGAGAGAACAACAAAGGAGGACCGAAGGAAGGAGAGGCAGGGTCGGCGACCTACGGGGCTCCGGCGAGGTTGGGAAGGTCCGGCGCACGAGGAACGGCGCAAAGAAGGAAGGCTGGGCGCGGATCCATGGCGCAGGGCAGGGGAGGTGCGCGAGGTCGAGGGGAACCGATTCCCGGCGGTGGGAGGTGGATCCGACGAGGCCAGGTCTTGCCGGTGGCTGGAGATCCATGGCGAGGCCCCTGGTCCAAAACAGAGTGAGAGAGACAGAGGTGAGACATAGAGAGAAAAGGAGGAAGAAAGGAAAGGAGCGGGACGAGGCCGGCGGCATGACCTGCTGCTGCTGTTGTCGCCGGCGGCGTGGGCGCGCAAGGTGGCGGGGAGGCGCTGGTGCTCACGATCCACTCGGGATCAAGCAGAGGAGAGAAGAGGAGGCACGGCCTCGGGCTTCCTTGAGTATGCGGGCGGGCGACGAGGCAAGGCGGCTGCGGTTGCGGGTGGAGTGGATCGATGGGATGGATGGGACAGAGGAGGTCGGGCGCTGCTCTGGTTGGTGGGTGGCTAAAGACGAGGTGGATTTTTGGATCGGGGAATAACCCGAGGTGGAAGGAGACAAGTGAAGTGGCGGCGGCTAGGAGGATCCCTAAAATTAGGGGTTGGTCTGCTATATAGCGTTGGGTTCTTTGGTTAGGGCTATTCTCATTCCTCCGATCGTGTCGAATTGGTAAAAATAAATTCTGTAATCCAAATAAGAAAATGGACATGTTTTATAGATGTTTGGGATGATCCGGATCCATTCGTCATGACAGTCGGGTCGGGTCCGGGAGAAGTTTTCGGACGCGCACGCGAGGGGGAGTCGGTGGTTGTGCAGAGAGGTTAGGTGATTTGACAAGAAGGAAACAAAAACACGGTTGGTCTCGGAACGGTCAACAAACACAACGGAGAGAAGCGATGAGCGGCAATGCAAGTTTTGAAAAACATGCAGATGAAATGCAGATGATGACATGGCAAAATGCAACATGCAAGCACATGACATGGCAACAACGACGAATAACTCGCAAACACCTGGCGCATCGAATCCGGGGCGTTACAGACACCTAACTCTTTACATAGTACTCCCTCCGTTCCTAAATATTACTAGATGAGTCCCCGCGCGTTTTTTTGACCTTGAAGACTGCAGGGCTTGCACCCCACGGCATTTTATTAATGCAAAGAAAAAACAGAGGTAGTACAAGGTCTCCTCAAGATGAGGAATAAAATAGCAAAAGAAAGCTATACAAGTAGTCTAGTCCTGATATATACAAATATACAAAAGAGAACAAAAGCCACTCCCTCAAGGAGGAAGGAAATCAATCCATTTAAGTAAGGCCTCCTTGTGCTTCGCTTGATTCTATGAGAAAGCGAGTGAGATCATGAATGAATCCATATCTCCATGCTCAAGGAAGGCTTGATGTTCCCGAAAGCTCCTGTCATTTCTTACCTTCCAAATGTTCCACCAGCGGTAAAAACCACCTCCGCAAAGAAAGGTTTGTTGAACTCCTTTCTAGCATGGAAGGCAATCTCCACCATGTCCTCACCGTCTTTCCGGTCAATCTGCAGATAGGTCCAGACGCTGAGCAATCAAGTTGCACAGAAAAAAGGTGGTTTCGTCCTCCAATATCCTCATGGACATAGAACACAATGTGGTCCCTCATTAATCTTCCAAAGGTGCCTTCTCCGAATCATGTCCTTGGTGTTAACCCTGTCCATTATAACTAGCCAAGCAAACATCTTGATCGACATGGTACAAATGACTCTTCCAAATCCAGCTCAAAATGGGGTTTGCTACCATTGGTCAGTAAGCAAAATCATAAAACTTTTTGCGGTATAAGAAGACTTCTTTCCATGCCTCCATTCCCAAGAGTCATGGCGGCTATAGTCCAAATGGAAAGATCCCATTAGGGTCGAAAGTCACGAAAGTCTTGAAAAGCTTGCTCAAGGAGGCGCAAGTAAAAGAGATCTTGCAAGTCGCCACCATAAAGACTTCCTTGACTGAAAGGTTTTTGTGGAGACAAAAAGAATATAGTCTAGGAAATCGATCTTGAAGAGGCACATGGTTGTTCCCAATTTGCCAATAGTCGCACTGTAACAACACAAAGTTCTCCACTACGAACATCCACCTCAATCGCTCTGAAATTATCCATCAATTTGCGTACATCCCTCCACCAAAAAAGAGCCACAAAGGGTGGTATCATGAGGAATTCGTTCAAAATAATAAGAATCCCAAATTAATCGAACCCAAGGCACATCCATTTTATTGTAAAATTTATTCGAAATTTCAGATGGCAGCATCATTTTGCAAACCAGCATTCAAGATTCCAAGACCCCCCTTTGTTTTGGGCCTGCAAACAAGAGGCCAAGCAGCTAATGAATGACCCTTCTCCTGACCATATTTCCTCCATAAACACTGCCTTTGGATCCTTTCCAACTGCTTCAAAATACCCGGAGGGATTGACAGGGTACAAAGGAAGAAGATAGGCAAAGAGGAAATGACAGAATTAACTAATTGCAACCTGCTTCCCTGAGGCAAGAACAAAAAAAAACTTGCTGTCAATCTTCTCTCTATACAATCCACTAATGGAAGAAGATCCACAATCTTAGGCCTGGTAGTCCCAACAGGCAGGCCCAGATATGTGAAGGGCATTTTGCCTAACTTACGCCCAAAGAAAGCAAAGAAGATCAATAGCATCCTAGTCAATCACATTAATGGGATACATGGAAGATTTATGAAAGTTAATCCCGAAGACCAGCTTGCCTCTCAAAAGAATATAACACCGATTTCAAAGGTGCCCCAAATGGTCCCTGTCGACCTTTAAGAATAACAAGTGTCATCGCCTTATTGGACCACTTTGGAAAATCAGATCATGTGTTGGCAGAGGCACCTTATCAAACCCCTGCTGAAGAAGGTTATTAATCAAAGTCTGCAAGAGATCGGTAAGAATAACAAAGAGCAAGGGAGTGATTGGATCCCCTTGCTTAACTCCACATTTGCATTTGAAATGATTGCCAGGAACTCCATTGAGCAAGACAGAAGAAGTGCCTGAAGACAGTAACTGCTTAATCCATGTAATCCATCTATTATCAAAACCTTTTGCAGCAAGAATCCTTAATATAGCCTCATGCTGAATGGAATCAAAGGCCTTTTCAAAATCCAACTTGAGCAAAAGGATGGGCTGCTTAGACTGGTTGCACTGATGGATATATTCAAAAGTCCATGCAAGATAATCCTGGATTGTTCTTGATTTTATGAAGCCATATTGGTTTTTATGGATACATTTAATGATTTCTGCCGAAATCTATTAGCGACCCGATTTTGTAAGGAATTTGAGGCCAACACTAGTAAGGGAGATAGGCCGAAAGTCTCCCACCCTCAAAGCGCATCGCTTCTTTGGTATCGGTGTAATGTAAGCATCATTGATGTTTTCTAACTGCACTGCATCAAAGATGAAACTCCTGCACCAACTGAATAAAATCAGCAGAGATTATTGGCAGACTTTTTATGAAAAAGACCATTGAAGCCATCGTGCCTGTGTGCCTTATCAATAGGCATTTCATTAATAACCTGCTCCATCTCCTTAATCTCAAAAGGTTTTGTAAGTACCTCCAAGCCCCAACCCTAGGTATTAATGAAAGAATGTTCTCATCCAAAACTATTGGCCTAATCATCCCCATTCTGTTCTTGAAGGAAATCAAGAACTCTCTGGCCATAACCTCATGGTTAGATGTAATAGATCCATCAGGCAACACCATACTAGCAATTGAATTTTTTCTGAATCTTTCAGTTGGCATGGCCTGAAAAAATTTGGTGTTTTCCTCTCCAACTTTAATATACCTGATAGTACATCTTTTCCTCCAGTAAAGATATTGCATGTGCAGCAGGTGTTCGTGGTCTTTGCTTGATGATTTTTCCGAAGTTACTCTCGTGCCTAGAAAGATGTCTCATGTCCTCAAGATTGTCCAGCCAAAGAATTACCCAGTTACATTTCTCAATTAGCCCTTTAATATGAGATAAACCTTTCTCGCCATTTCTTCAAAGCAAACCGCAAAGCCTTTAATTTATCAACAATAAGCTGCTGCAATATGATTTTTACGAGACTGACGATTCCAAACCTCTTGCACACAATCAAAGAAACCCGACTGGCCTTTTAAAAGTTTTCAAATCAAGATATGTGCCTTTGGGATGGATGTCTTGATGTTAACCGTGCAAGGCACATGATCGGGGCGTAGTTTTTGCCAAAGGAGTCACTTGTGTCATGGGATATGAGTTAATCCAACTAGCAGAAGTAAACACCCAATCCAGTTGCTCCAAAAGAGGCATGTCCTGCATGTTGGACCAAGTAAACCGTCTTCCCTTTAACGGGAGCTCAAGTAATCCCAAATGGCCAATAATTTCATTGAAAATAAACATATCATTTATGTCACCACCCGGGAGGTTCCTATTATCAGTGCAACGAATAAAATTGAAATCTCCCATCAACATCCACAATTGGCGTGGTCAATATCCAAATTGTATATCCATGAGACAAACTCATTCCTAAGTTCACCCTGACAAGGACCATAAACATTAACCAGAAACCACTGTTCATTGTTATGGACAGAAGTAAACTGCATGACAATAGCGTATGGTTTAGCTTGTAAGAGAGTGCCATGGAACAGATCCGATCGCCATGCAGTCAAAAGGCCCCCCGAGGCACCTCCAGAAGGAGATTCAACAAATTGATCAAAACCATGAGGACAGGTGGATTCCATAGTTGCCCGAGAGCAGGAAGAAAGCTTAGTTTCTTGAAGACAAACTACTAAACATTGACTTTCAGTCACTTTCTCTCTGACAGAGCGCTGCCTCGTATCTGAGTTCAAACCACAGACATTCCAACACAAAATCTTCCAACTACGCGTTGTGAGACGATTCATTAACCACCGATGAGCAGAAAAGTATGAAAAGCATGACATACAATGCCATACGACCCAAAAGATAACATAGTTCAGAGCCACATAAAGACAGTTCCCTAAACTGACATAGATCAACCATAGAGAGAACACGCGTAACATGCAACCGAGGCGGAGACAAATAAGATGACATAATCATTAAGCTGAAGATGCGGACGAGTCCTCCTGTGGATTAGCCATAAGCTTATCCACCGACAGCAGAGAGGGATCGATCTCCAGCTCCGCGCCAACCGCCTGAAGCACTTGAATTGGAGTGTGTGGAGGTGCAGCAGTTGAATCATCCTCAGCGCCTTCCGCAGAAGTGGGCTGGGCCTTGTCCTCCATGGGCTTGGCACGTGGGCGCTTTGATGGCTAAAGCGAGAGCTGCTCAAAAACCACGTTTTTGAAGCCATCTAACTTTGCCGCACTCCGAGTGCAACGTCTCAACGAAGAATCGACCACATGGGGCTTCTTCTTCTCTCTTCGCTTTCTGACAGTTTGTTCCACAGAGAAAACCATAGGTGTGGATTCAGTAGAGGCAGAAACAGGTGTTGATGCAGCAGAAACTGAATTGGCAGCAATAGCAGGTGCCACGTCTTGAAGCGAGAGGGAGAATCTGCGGCAGGTTCTCAAATAAAGCTCTGGCCACCGGTCGCTGCACCACAACAGCTCTTCTGTCAGCCACAACCATGGGCAGAGAAGCATGCAAACAAGACCTCTGCTTGGACACATCAAAAGCAATGGACCAAGTCCTCTTGGAATAAATGAATGCGCCCAACGGCTTGCAAAAGATAGACCAGGCACGTCCTTCACTGAGAAATCAAACATGAGGTTCTGGAAAGACCTCTTCCAGATCATTTCCGGAGGGAGAGGAGGGCCAGCGACAATACGCGCCATGCCAATGAATATCTCATGATACTGAATGACAGGCGGTTGGTAAGGCACGATTGCCAACCGATTCTCCTCAAAGACTTGATGTCAGCCAAGATTTGGTGGAGGAACATGCAGATTACTGGCTCTGGTTGATCCACGGACACCGAGCCCTCGGGTTGGTCAATCACAATAGAAACTTGATCCTGTTCAGCGCAGCGGTAAGACCTGCTCATCAACAGCTTCATCACCCCAAACTGCATTACCCCAACCAGGCACATCCTCATTAACATGTGGAGCAGGTGGAACAAGAGGAGCATCATTCCAACCCAACATTGGGTACGGAGGAAGAACAAACGGCAAATTATCCTGAAACAAGTTACCAGGAAACGGGTGGGGGTTATCATCTAACGGCATTGGGTCTTCATCATTTGGCATTTGATCTGCAAAATCAGCCCCAAGAACATAACATGCAAAGCCCGATCCAGACACTTGGGCACCTCCCCATTCCGCATAATCACCAAAAACCACATCTCTTGGAACTAACGGAGTATCAGAAAACTAGCCTCCACCATAGTTCGGACAAGGTAAGGATCCTCACTGTCCCAAGAAATAAACTTGCCGAAAGTACCAACAGCCTGCGAGATGAACTCAGTAGTGCGGTAGTCCAGCGGAATCCCAATGAACATTAACCATCCCTTGCGAAAACCATTTGTTCCTTTGAAATTTACCCCCTCATCATGCTTCATAAATCTAACAAAACGATCATTGCCCAACGGAAAAGGCGCGTGCTGGATCAGGGTGTATCTAACTGACGGATCTCTGACTTGAAACAGACCCACCCCATGGAACCACGGTGAGCAGATCAAACCATAATACCTGAATCTTGCGTAAATCGAACCACCTCTTCACGCACCGGGCCAAGCGGTCCGTCCGGCGCCGGCATTACTTCAGCAACCATGTAGTCCTCATGGCGTCGGGTCGACCGAGCAACAGGCGTGAAGAAGGTGCAAGGAAGCCGACGATCGCCGCCATCGATGATGTGGTGGCCAACAGGCACGAAGCGCTGAGGATCAAGCTCATAGTTCGCCATGGATGGAGCAGGGGTGTTCGTGGTTTTTCTTTGGCGTGAGGAGATGGAAGATGCAATGGGGGCAGCGGCGATGGGACTGGCAGTCTATCCCAATAACTCCGGCTCTGTTCCCATGAGAGGCAGCAGATTCCGATAAAATCGTTTTTTGGTGCACCGAAATTGGCTTCCAAACAAATCCATTGGAGCGCGCGAAATCATTACAGTCTCTCCTAGAGTGACCAGGCGGCAAAGCGAAGCAGAACCGCATCGCATTCCACATGCCCAGACAGGTGGCCCCTCTGAGAGCAGATAGGACATGTCATCACACGGTCCACCATGTCATCGACCATGGCTTCAAACTGTTTCACAACCTCTTGAGAGGAGGGGATATCTGAACCATCGCCCAAATAAGTTGGACCCGGGGGCGTAAAACACCCATTACCAGTTGGGCTAGGCAGCAAAGGTGGGAGAGTGACATGGTGGGCTTCCAGAGCCACTGGGTCAGAAACCTGACGTATAGAAGAATCCAGCCCACAATCAGGTGGCCCAGCAGATGACAAATGAAAGCCAGGCCCACCCAAGTCAAAACCAACCTGGGCCTCCGAACCCTCCACAGACGTGTTAACCGACCGGGACGGGCCCGATACCAAACATCCTGTTTGAATCTGAGAGGTTCCCGCTTCCTCAAATTGCACTGAAAGATTAGCGGAGATCACGGTTTGCGGATCCGCCAAAACCGGACCGGACAGCGGAGCAATGTTTCGCCGGAGCAACTCCGGCGACACGTGAACCGTACCAAACACAATGGGTGGCCTTGCCACCGTCGAAAGCAAATCCGGGGCAGGAGATTGCCGAAAGACAACACGCTCATTGGCAGAAAGATCATATCCCGCTTCAGCTATATCGTTGACGCAAGTCTGAGAAGTCGATATCTATAGCCCTTGCAAGCGTAATACTTTTCAAAAGTTGCAAAAGACAGCTTCTTACTTGCAGCACCACTAGATTTCAAAGAGGATTTTACTGGGGGCTTATGCATAGCCAACAAACCTAACGATGACCTACGCTTGGTAGGGCTAATCAAGACCCATTCAAAGATCACATTCCTTACGCCAGATCTTGAGTTCTATGACCCAGTTAGGGCCTCCATTACCCCAAAGATGAAAATAACACTTGAACAGATCACAAGCAAAAGAGCGAAGATCCATAATAATAAAGCCAACTTGCTTGCATGAGACTTGGAAAGAAAAAACATTGTCTTTAACGTGACTAACCCGAAGATCAATTGCCGAGCGCGCGTTGCCGCGGAACAGCGGTATATCTCTCTGCGCAAAATTATCGATTTCATAGAACTAAAAAAACTCTATAACCGCATGACAAATGTGGTAGCCAAACTAAATAAACTCCCATCATCATTTAGATCATCCCACGTAAGGAAAAAAGACCAGCCAACTCCTACTGCATAATGGGATTATATTTTTCTTTTGACATGTTAATGGGACTTAAAAGCTCACTTACATGCATGCTACGGTGCATGCTTGCATGCGCACATGTTGATGTGATTTAAAACCCACTCACATGCATGTGCCACGGTATTTCGCATGCTTGCATGTGGCTTAGTGCGGAGCCTCTCAACGCCTAGATCGGGGCGACTATTATGGACTGATTTACTTCATCTAATGGCTACATCAATTTTGATGATGTGGCTCAAGGAGAGGATAGAGAATTCCTAGTAATGGGGGCTAGCTATTACTAGTAGATAAGTCTTTGTAGAGATTCCACTAGGTGAACTACATACGGAACAAAATGAATGAATCTACACTTAAAATGCATCTATATACATCCGCATGTGGTTCATGGTGAAATCTCTACAAAGACTTATATTTAGGAACGAAGGAAGTACTAGTATAGTACGTATTGTAATTTATCAGCAAGATAAATTTGTACAATGCTATGAAGCTTCCAGCTTCTGTTAGATGTATCTTGCGTCCAAGGTTGCCCGTTGCAACATTTCATCAAATACAAAGGAGACTTTGTGCAAACTTTAGTACAAAGTTGTACTCCCTCCATTCCAAAATAAGTGTCTCAACTTTGTGCAAACTTTAGTACAAAGTTGTACTACTACTAAAGTTGACACTTATTTTGGAACAGAGGCAGCTAAAGAAAAAAACGATCCATGCAGTCCCTAGCCCTTGAACCGTGAACCCTGACCAGCCTTCAATTTGCTGGCAACGTTCGAGCTTCCTAATAAATGAAGTTTGCAACCTTTTGACCATCAGATCATTTTGTGCAGTTTCACCAAAATCGAGATGAGCATCCCTGTGGCAAAGAAATTGAAGAAGCGTGATTAGAATAAGATTACCGGGACTAGTTGATGAGACATAAACTCATCACAAATACAGTACGTAGAAGCCAGTAGAGGTATGTGCGGGGCAAAGAAGTAGAGAAATATCCACAGGGAGTGATGTGGGCAGTGGAGCGATGGTGCAAGCCCAGTAAAGGGAGTTGTACACAGGGGACGTAGCTCAACCTTGAGGAGGGCGGTGGGAGGCGGCAACTGCCCACGTCGCGGCAGTGAGCAAGGGACGAAGGCAACCTCACCGGCTTTGTGAGAGAGAACAGCGGGGACCCCTGATCGGGACGTGCCGACAGTGGGTTTCGTCGTCAGCGATGGCCACCGCGTCTACACTAAGCATCCACTCCTTCCCCAAGTGGACGTGATCAGCCGGGATGTTAGAGATGTGGCCATAGTCGTTTTGTGCGAGAGAGTGTGAAGAGAGCAACCCCAGCAAGCAACCGTGTAGGCTGGCCCGTCCTGACTATGTATATAGTGGAGCGGTTTCCTTTTCTCTCCATATGAACCTATCATATTGCGTACGTGCCACTGAATAAAAAAAACTTTATTTATAAATGACGCGACACCTACTACTCGTTCTCCTATAACCTTGCGCTTGGCATCTCCAAAATATTAACCTTGCGATTGGATCTTCGCCTCTTCAAGAAGTCGAGCAATAATGGTAGTGCAGTATATATCGTTCTGGCTATATGAGACCGAATGAATTGCTGCACGTCCACCACGTGGGCAAGGGTCGAGGGGCGAGGGAGAGTGCTACATGCGGAGCAAAATGAGTGAATCCACACTCTAAAATATGTCTATATGCATCAGTGTTTGGAGTATGTACTAGTAGTTCATATTGAAATCTACTAAAGGACATATATATTTCAAATAATATGATATAATCTCTATAACCAAGGTAGTAGGGACGAGGAGTAAACGGAGGGAGTAGTAAATTTTTCTCCTCGTCCTACGAGCCACCACGCGCATGGGCGAGGGAGGCGGGCGTGGGCGGAGCAAGCTTCACCTCATCCTGCGAGCCACCGCGCCCGTGGGCGGGGAGACGGCGTGCTAAGCAAGCTTCTCCTCGTTCTCTGAGTTGACGGACACATCAAAAGTCTTGCCTCTAAGGTAGGCCCCACATGGTTTGCCTCTTTTTTAACATAACACGTCAAGTCGCAATTTGTTTGTTCACCGTGGTAGACGATCCTCCCTCCACCAAGTGGACAACCAAGACACGTGCCAAATTACCATGTGGGCTGCCTTTTTCGTATGCACTGAGCTCCACCGTGTACCCGCGCGGGTGTGGTTGGGAAAGAGACGGGAGTATGTGCGCCGTGCCTGCACCTCTTCTCTTCCTGCACGTCCCCCACCTACGTGGGTGTGTGTGAGAGATACAAACCGCGTTCATGAGTGTTTTTTGTTTTGGGGTGGGGGTGGGGGTGGGGTGGGGGGTTGATTTCATGAATTATTTGTGGAAATATGTGTCGATGACATCTCAAACGAAATTTTGCATGCAATGTGTGTGAAATGGAGGCCTATCCATATCATACATAGAGGGTCGGGCAATCCACGAGAAGAGAGGGAGGGGTCATAGCTATCGATAGAGTCGAAGAGAGGATCAAGTGGGAGGGTGCGAGATCGATGAAGAGAGCCACCGAAATTGTGTGTGTGTGCAAGTCAAAGATATAGGGCGACTGGCCTACCGGAATGTTAGAGGGCACATGTCAAGTTTGTGTGTGGCAGGGAGACATGACTAGAGCGCTCGATGTATCGGTGTGTGTGGGGGAGGTGGGTGGGGGAGGGGTAGGGAGAGGCCTAACTATAGAGGTAGAATGACTCAGATATGTGTTGAGAAGGAGAGACCCATCTATGTCTTGAGGGAGATCGGTCGACATCCATACATAATCAAGGACGGGAAATATGATGGGGACAGAGAGAGAGAGAGAGGAGAGAGAGAGGGAGGGAGAGGGATGGAGAGGGGTAGAGTCTTTGGATGGGTGATGGAGTTGCTTCTCGGAGATGGTGGGAGAGGCCTACTAGACAAACCGAGGTGGAACTGCAATGTTATCAATAAGAGTCGGGATGTGTTTCTATGTGTGCACATGCGTGATAGATCTGTCGGACGCATCCATGGATGATGAAGGGGAACCATGTGTTTGGTAAGCAAACCTAGCTAGATCGGTAGATCAATTGTTGTTTAATAGGAGGAAGGGAAAGACACAACTAATGAGGTAGATCGATCGACGTGTGGGTAAAAATGAGTTATAAGGACCTAGCTAGCTATATGTATAGCGAGAGACCGGTCGGTGTACGTCCATTTGTTAGAGGCAAATAAGGCCCAGCGAGACGGATAGACAGATAGAATGGAGCTAGGAGGTGGTGTGAGAGGCCCAACTACTAGCTAGATAGGGGGAGGAGTGTGCTGTTGTGAGATTGATGAAAAGAGGGGCGAGAGTTTACACGCAGTGTCTCGACAAAGATGAGAGACACGAGGCAAGGACACATAAAGGAGGAGATTGAAGGTGTGTGTGTATGTTGTAGGCAGGCATCGCTGGAGAGGTTTATCGATCGGTGTGTGTCGGAAAGGAGTTGTGGAGACTCTGGGAGAACGACCTAAAGAAAAAAATGAATGTGCCCGTGGATAGAATGTCGAGAAAGTTAGTGGTAGCTACAAAGGTTAGAGGATTGTGTGGGTGTAAGAGACTAACAAAGATCATAATTTGGGCGAGGAGGGTGTGTGCATGCACAAGAGAAAGTTAGTGGTAGCTACAAAGGTTAGAGGATTGTGTGGGTGTAAGAGACTAACAAAGATCATAATTTGATATGAAAGCGGATTCATATATTTGAACAGGAGATCATAGTGTTTTAAACATTGCATGCATGAATATAGCGGTGATACACGTGATGTGCACGTGTTATATCATAATGTGATAATGCATGGCGTTTGCAACTCACAACTAAATGCCGAACAATCTAAACCATACTATACATCAAATAATCTCACATTTTATTTGAATTTGTGATAATGTGTGGCGTTTGCAGCTTACAACTAAATATCGAACAATCTAAACAATACTATATATCGAACATTCTCACATTTTATTTGAATTTGTGGTAATGTGTGGTGTTTGCAACTCACATCTAAATACTTGTAGGCGTAGGGGCGGGGCACCATACATAATGTGATAAACACATTATACATATGAGACATGGTTTAGATTATGAAGATCTAGCTTGATATGGACATGGGTGATGCCAGTGATGTCGAGAAATCAATAAGGCGAAATATTTACGCTCCTAATTATCTTTAGTTGAGTGAAGATAATGAGGCAGACAAAGCTTTGGTCAGTATTTGTACGCACGATGATGCTTTACAAAATACGTGGCATCCTGATCAAGAGAAGATTAAAGCAGAGTCAATAGTTGGTGTTCTGCCAAAATATGAAATACTAGTAGATGCTACAGTATTAGCAAAGGAAGAGAAGAAGTCCCAGGCATGTACGTTTGATCAAGGTGAACAGGAATTTGGCCGTGTCTTCTGGTTGTCACGTCCAGAACTTGGCCCGGCTATGCATGTACAAGAGATATTTTTTAATGAGATTAATCAAAGAATCCTAATTAGCTACTACTATTTCTCACGATCAAGACCGCCGGAGAAGATGCGTACGTCAACAGGTTTCAACGGTGGACATTACTTTGCCTGAGAGATATCGGATGGGGGCCACCAAATAAATTGTGTTTAGTTATTTTCGTATTTAATCTGTACTGGTTACCTGCTAAAATAAAGCACGTGATCAGATTTCCTTCCTTAGTTGTTAGGTCGACAGTTAGAAGATTTTGCACGGTCAACTTCTTATGCAAGTTAGCTATACTAGTATATTTAGTCCTTGAACGGCCATGTAAAAGGGGAGATTATTTTTGATGAAATATACACGATGTGTTTTCAGGGTAGACACCCATATCAAGTTTTGGAGGGATCTTTAGAAAACCTCTGTGTTGCGATTTCTCTTCGTGGAAATTGTTTTGCGCGTGAGTACCTTCGCCGAGATTGGTTTTCTCGTCTTTGGGCATAAGGTTCAAAACCTCTACTTCGTGTACATAGCGTGCGCGGGCGAGAGGTTGCTGCTGGTGGTGGTGTGTCGTGAAAGATCGGGCCGCAACAACCGATCGAATCTCACTACGAGGTTCGATCCATATCAGTTGGTATTCAGAGCAAAGGTTATTCACGGTACAATTTTTTCTTCGAGTTACAATTGATTTTTTTTATCATGAGGAAAGATTGTAGCTCGCATATGATGATGTCGATGGAGAAGGATCCATTGCGTGCCTTGCCTTGATACCAATGCTTCATGCGTGTGCTCGTCGGGCCGGCGAGTTGTGCAACGTTGATAAATTTCTATTCCAGTATGAATTTGGTGACTCAGACTATGGTTGATGCTTTGAACCTGCCTTTGATGGAACATCCAGAACCATACGATCTTTGGTGGAAGAATCAGTTTGTCAAGATTATGCATTGCGTCGAGGTACGGTTCAATTTATGCGTATATGGTGATCTAGTTATGTGTGATGTGCTTCCGATGCACATGCATACATGTCCGGTAATGCTAGGAAAACCATGGACGGATAAAAGACAATTGGCATATCATTCGGTTGGAGAATTTTCTTTTGTACGTGGGGAAAAATACATACCACTTGATTCATACACAACGGAGAAGTATATGGCTGATCGGAAGACGCGGGATATTGCTCAAGCTGCATCAAAAGTAAAGAAGAAGAAGGTTGAAGCTCCTGAAAATTTTCTGGTCATCGCTCCATCTGCTATTGGTAAGAGATTGACTTGAAACCGAGGACGGTTTCGTTTCAAGGAGGAGAGGATGATATGGGCATGGGTGATGCCAGTGATGTCGAGAAATCAATAAGGCGAAATATTTAGCTCCTAATTATCTTCAGTTGAGTGAAGATAATGAGGCAGACAAAGCTTTGGTCAGTATTTGTACGCAAGATGATGCTTTTACAAAATACGTGGCATCCTGATCAAGAGAAGACTAAAGCAGAGTCAATAGTTGGTGTTCTGCCAAAATATGAAATACTAGTAGATGCTACAGTATTAGCAAAGGAAGAGAAGAAGTCCCAGGCATGTACGTTTGATCAAGGTGAACAGGAATTTGGCCGTGTCTTTTGGTTGTCACGTCCAGAACTTGGCCCGGCTATGCATGTACAAGAGATATTTTTTAATGAGATTAATCAAAGAATCCCAATTAGCTACTACTATTTCTCACGATCAAGACCGCGGGAGCAACATGCGTACGTCAACGGGTTTCAACGGTGGACATTACTTTGCCTGAGAGATATCGGATGGGGGCCACCAAATAAATTGTGTTTAGTTATTGTCGTATTTAATCTGTACTGGTTACCTGCTAAAATAAAGCACGTGATCAGATTTCCTTCCTTAGTTGTTAGGTCGAGAGTTAGAAGATTTTGCACGGTCAACTTCTTATGCAAGTTAGCTATACTAGTATATTTAGTCCTTGAACGGCCATGTAAAAGGGGAAGTTATTTTTATATGAAATAGACACGATGTGTTTTTCAGGGTAGACATCCGTATCAAGTTTTGGAGGGATCTTTAGAAAACCTCTGTGTTGCGATTTCTCTTCGTGGAAATTGTTTTATGGCGTGAGTACCTTCGCCGAGATTGGTTTTCTCGTCTGGGTCATAAGGTTCAAACCCTCTACTTCGTGTACATCGCGTGCACGGGCGAGAGGTTGCTACTGCTGGTGGTGGAGTGTCGTGAAAGATCGGGCTGCAACAACAGATCGGATCTCACTACAAGTTAGTGGTAGCTACAAAGGGTAGAGGATTGTGTGGGTGTAAGAGACTAACAAAGATCATAATTTGATATGAAAGCGGATTCATATATTTGGACAGGAGATCATAGTGTTTTAAACATTGCATGCATGAGTATAGCGGTGATACACGTGCTGTGCACGTGTTATACCATAATGTGATAATGCATGGCGTTTGCAACTCACAACTAAATGCCGAACAATCTAAACCATACTATACATCAAATAATCTCACATTTTATTTGAATTTGTGATAATGTGTGGCGTTGCAGCTTACAACTAAATATCGAACAATCTAAACAATACTATATATCGAACATTCTCACATTTTATTTGAATTTGTGGTAATGTGTGGTGTTTGCAACTCACATCTAAATACTTGTAGGCGTAGGGGCGGGGCACCATACATAATGTGATAAACACATTATACATATGAGACATGGTTTAGATTATGAAGATCTAGGTAGAGCTAGAAATGTAATGTGATTTGAAATCAAAATAAAATGGATTCAAAAAATCTAGTTCGAGTTCATATAGTACACATAGTTCATATGTAACCCGAGACTAATCATGTGGTGTGCTGTGAAGATAATACACAAACGATGGTTTAACTTGACAATAATGATGATTGTAGATCTTACTAAAACAGAGAAATGAATTCAAATGCTTTGACTTCACAACAATCATTACTGTAGATCTTATTCAAATAGAGAATCAAATTCAAATTTAGTTCAGATTGAAGCGGTAGTATATACGTTTGGAATGCACTAAAACGTTCATTTGAGTAGTAGGTTGCATGCATTATACACGTAGCAGAATATTTTAATTGAACATAACATGACTTCAAAGTTTTGAATGAAATTTGTAGTGCGCATTGATTTGGTACAGTACACGTTAGGCTTGCCCGGAAATTTCAACCCGCGCCTTGTTAGCCCAAAATATTTAAGATATATCTTTGTCTCGTTGTGCTCCGACAACTCCCTCCATCTCAACCAGCGCCTTGCTATTCCGAAATTACAACACACGCGAAAACTCCCACCTCCTGTGAAATCTAGACACGCGAAATGCTCGTGGTACCCCTGAACCGAAAGAACCGCCTCAAATCGGTGGGGGTACTTTCGTAACTTACCCCACATTTCGGACAAGCGCGTCTCCAAGCCATGGTTCCCCACTGCCATCCCATCCGCCCACCCATTCATACACAGAGGCTGCGAAAACCCGCGACGAAACCCCACACCCTGCTCCGTCCGCCACCCAGTCGGAGCCTCTTCCCCGACGACGTCGTCCACAGCAACACCTCGACGTCCCTCATCCACCGTGCCGGATGAGGATCCGTCGTTGATCTCATCGTCTCGCCGGTTCAGCCACCCCATCCTCCACCTCCAAGGAGCTGCCCCGACGTTCCCCTCGCCTTTCGCGCCAACTCCATTCCCACACCGCCGTCTTCACCTGCACCACCGGAAGAGCATCATCATCATCGTTTCCTCGGATGAAGCTGCGGCCTAATCGGCGCCACCAAAGAGGTTGTACACTAATCGCCGCATTTTCTTCTTGATTCGATCTGACGGTGCTGCCGGCGCTCGGTCCCGAGACGACACGGCGCGGCTCTATCCACGGCGGCGTCACCGACCACTTCCTCCACGGCGTCGCTCCCTCGGCGGCGACGTCCACATCAGTAGGAGCTGCTGCTGCTTTAGCTCTCGCTTCATGTTCTTTGCTCTGCTCTTGCTCTCGGTCCCTGCACAGTATGCTCTTGCTATTGCTCTTGCTCGTCTTTCTTTGCTCTCGCTCTTGCTCTTGCTCTTGCTCTTGCTTGCGATGTTGTTCGATTTAGCTACACTTGATCATTGAATCGACTTTTGATCGATCGATTTTCAGGGGTGGGGGGCTCGCCGGGGTTAAGGAAGAACCAGCCACAGCGGGGAGGAGGGCTCGCCGGAGAGGTACCCCACTATCTATCTAAGGGTTCAGTATGGGGGCGGTGGTCACCGGTGGTGGCGGGGCGTTGGAGGGGCGGTGGCGTGGGGATCGCCGGAGAAAAAGCTCGGCATGTGGGGGCCTAGAGGGATGGCCGGGGCGGCGGCGGACCGGCGGTGAGGTGTTTTGAGGCGGGCGGGCGGGGGGCTCTTTGTTTGGCCGGTGGTGGTCAGCTGCCTGTGGGGTGGAGGTTGAAAATGAACCGCAGCCCTTGATTTCGTATCCAACGGCTGCAAAATCGACTAACCAGAGATGAAAAAAGTCGATCGACCGGCGTGTAGCCTCACCTTGCTAGTGCGTTCGGTTTGACAAAGAAAATTCAGTTTAAAGTTAATTCAGTTTCAACGATTAAGTTCGGTTTGACGATTAAGTTCGATTTGACGATTAAGTTCAGAGATGAGGGGATGATCTATTTTACATCTAGCACTTTTTGGTTATGTATTTTACATCATGTATTGGAGATGCTATTAGAATTCCACTCAGGTTAACGTTGTTCGTTGTCTCTCTTGCCCTGCTTCAGCCTCGGCGTCGTACAACTCACCGGAGCTGCTCCAGCAGCGAAACCCTCCATCACAAAGGAAGCGATAACTCGGGCTCCATCTCCGCACGCCAAAGATCTTCTTCCCTCCTCCAACAAAGCAAAGTCGGTAGAGCATCCTCACCGGCCAACCCAATCACGATGAGATCGACATGGCTTCGCCAAAGAGGTTGTACACTTGTTGCTTCTCTTTTTTACTCTACATGTTATATATATTGTCCACTGAGCACACAGATTTGTTCCTTTAGTGTCTCCTTGAAAGAAAAAATGTAGGAATTAATTTTCACGTGTCCCCCTTTTCAAATTCCTATTCATGAAGCAGAAGACTAAGAGATAGTAGCATAATAGCATTATAACCGTACATTTTCTTGTGGTTTGACTTAATCTCACCATGCTTCTTTGCATCCTGTGATCTTCCAATTGTTGCGAATCAAACACCCAGTTAGCGTAAATCACGTGTTTTTAAATTCTCTGTTTTGCACGTGCATTCCAATCCTATTCCTGTCTATTTCCTATCCCTGCATTGTTGGAATCCTCCAATTCAAACAAGAACTTATAGAATTACTTCTTTTACAGATAGTTGTCAAAGAAAACCTTGTGTGGTTTGTCCCGCTCCTGCTGCGTCGTCGTCCACCCCAAATTTCGGTGCTCCAACGACGAAGGGTCCAAAGACAGCAGGATCCGGCCTCGGTATCTTTTGCCACCTCGAGATCTTCTTCCCTGTTGGCAGCCATGAAAACTGCATACCATCATCAACCAAGCAGATGACCTCGAGGACTACACGGGTCCGCAAGAGAGGTCGCACTCTTTCGTGTCTGCTTACGTTATGCATCGCTTAATATTACATGCTACTTTATCATCCTGTTCACCGATTAGACTCTGAGTCAGCTCCAAACTAATGGCCAAACTTGAGTTTTTAAATGGTTGTGCGGTACATATCGGGGCCGCTATCAATAGTATCTATATACTATCTGGTTAATCTCTGGTGTCTACTATGAGTTTCATGTTGGGTGGGAAACAAACAGTAAAGAAGCCATTTTCTGTATTTTTTAACTGAAGCCATTATCTCACCGCTATTATTGGTTTTGGGTCTATCCACAGGTTTCTACCATCACTCGATTTCGCATGCACTCCTTACATAATCTCACTATGTTTTATTCCTATGCATGATGCTTATTGTAAACAACGGAATCAACATGTAGAGCAAAAGAGACGAGCCTTGCATGGCAATAAAATTTCATGGAGACCTCGCTCCATGGTAGGCGCAAAGGCAGCCCCCCTCCGCATTTCGGATTGTAATCGAGAGGAAGATATACATTACGAGGGGATTCGAAGGAGAAGACAACTCCTATTTACCCCGAGGTCTTCGCTCTAACTTGGCATGCTGATGTTGGTTATATCATGCATATGGTGTCTTGCATTGCTTACTTTATACATCAAATATGTCATCTCGCTTAGTTTAGACATCCTTTGTGTGAATGCCATCTGTTTAGTTTATTCATTGTTTATGTGAATTATGCAACGCCATCTTGTTTAGCCGGGCATCATATATGTGAATTTTGCAATGCCATCACCTTAGCCAGTCATCTTATATGTAAATTATATCAGGCCATCCTTTTTTTGTGTTACATATTACATTTGTCAACAATGTTAGTACATTCAACTGCTCTTCGTGTGCATCAGCCATTTGACACGGTGATGGCAAATTCTGGAGTGAAAACAAGGTCTTCTGAGCGGAGACTATGCTATCTCGACGAAGCGCATATCCCGGTTGATTCTGAGATAGCTCCTCGAGAGGAGGATTCAGAGACGGATGACCAGTCCTATCCCCGAGGTGTATGCTCTAACTTGGCGAGGTTATGTTGCTCATATCGTGCGTATGGTGTCTCGCGTTGCTATGTTATTTGATTAGTTTAGACATGCTTTGTGTGAATGCCACTGCTCAAAGGTGTCTAATTACCATATATGTGAATTATGCATTGCCATCTTGTTGCAAGACATTATATATGTGAATTATACAATGCTATCTTGTTGCAAAGGCATTATATATGTGAATTATGCAATGCCATGCTGTTTAGCCAATCATCATGTATGTGAATTATATCATGCTATCATTTTTTTGTATTACGTGTTCCATTTGTCGACAACGTTTGTATATTCAACTACTCTTCCTGTGCATCAGCCATTTAAAGCGGTGATGGAAGTATCTAGAGTGAAAACAAGATATTCGTAGCAGACAATGCTACTCTTTGAAGCAGACATCTTGTTGATTACAGAGAGCTCCTCGAGAGGAGGATTGAGAGACGATGACCAGTCCTATTTCCCCACGAGGTCTATTCTCAAACTTGGAAGGGTTATATTACGCATGTCATGCATGCCGTCTTGCATTTCTTAGTTTTTACATCATATATGGATTGCCATTTGCTTACTTGCTTAAAATATAAATCATATATTTGAATTATATCATGCCATCATGTTTACATAGTACATACACATCATCTATCTGAATTATGGCATGGCAAACCCATTTAATAAAGACATCATATAGTTATATCATCTCATCCATTTAGTGTTTACAGTCATCATATTTTGAATTATGGCATTCTATCCGTGAATGTATGTGAATTATGGCATGCCAACCTATTTAATAAACACATTATATAGTTATGTCATGTCATCTTGTTTACATAGTCTCATATCTTGAACTATGTCTTTCCATCTTTTTAGTTAGCCATCATAATGTGAAATTGTGTCATGCTATCCTGTTTAGTTAGCCATCATATATGTGAAATTGTGTCATGCTATCCTGTTTGGTTAGACAACATAAATATGAATTATTTCATGCCCTCTTTTATTCCCCACTATCCATTGCACCTGTCTAACATACAATGTCTATACTTTCAATTACTTTTGTTGTTTGTCAGCCATTTGAATTGGAGAGTGTGATGGCAGTATCTAAGGGAGTAACAACACGGTCTTCAGAAAAGATAGTGCTACCAGTTGATGCAGATAGAACCACGGTTGTACTTGCCCAATGACTAGATCCACCACACATAACCTAGACTCTCGCAGATTGTACCCCTACCCAGTTGGACAAAGAACGAGCTACACCCCTTCTAACCCCAACCTCGGCAGATAGTAACCCAGTTCCAGTTGACACATCACCGTCTCCACCACAAAGCACCCAAACACGAGCAGTTAGTAAGGGAACTGCAGTGCCCAAAGCATGAGGACCACCACTCCGAATCCCAACTCAACGCTTAAAGGAGAAGAAGATTTGTTCTCAGGTCAGTTACGTAGCTATGGTTCATACTCCTTGTCTTTGTTGCATTCAGTATTTACTCATACCAACTATTTTCAAATTTGAAGGATGGAACTGAAACTCCAATGGCGCATAGCAATGTATGTTTTAAACCTGTTTCTTTAACTAGTTTCTTTGTTGTAACCTGCTCTATGTTGATTTCAGTTTCAATTGAATAAACAGTTATGTTCTCATGTCATGCACATTACAAGTGTTGTTATTGCTCTATAGTTACCCACGCTTATATTCTGTCTATTCTGCTTTGTCTTGAACAAATATTATTTGAACTGCGTCTCTATCTTGATTTGGCAACAAAAACTAGAATGGTATAGACCATAAAATGACCATGGTACATAGATATATGTTTGTTTCATGCTGTTATCCTGTCCACTTTACTACTAAACTCATTTACCAAAATAAGTTTCATATACAACATGGTAAACATGTGATATGTCTGCTTGTTTCTCTTTTAGAATGCAGACAAAATATTGGAGAAACGATCTGCGTTATCCAATGGTAAAGGAAGTAATGCAGATAAGGTTCAAGATAGTGAGACATCCTGTTGGTCTCCAAGAAAGTGATAAAAACTATCTTGGCAACGGTGAGGAACTTGAGGGAGTCTGGACTAGGGGTGTCCAGATAGCGAACTATCGTCACGGCGGACTCCAAGACTATGAAGATACAAGATTGAAGACTTCGTCCCGTGTCCGGATGGGACTTTCCTTGGCTTGGAAGGCAAGCTTGGCGATATGGATATGTAGATCTCCTACCATTGCAACCGACTCTGTGTAACCCTAACCTATCCGGTGTCTATATAAACCGGAGGGTTTTAGTCCGTGGGGACGAACAACAATCATACCATAGGCTAGCTTCTAGGGTTTAGCCTCCTTGATCTTGTGGTAGATCTACTCTTGTACTACCCATATCATCAATATTAATCAAGCGGAGTAGGGTATTACCTCCATCGAGAGGGCCCGAACCTGGGTAAAAACATCGTGTCCCTTTGTCTCCTGTTACCATCCGCCTAGACGCACGATTCGGGACCCCCTACCGAGATCCGCCGGTTTGACACCGACATTGGTGCTTTCATTGAGAGTTCCTCCGTATGCGTCACCGATAGGCCCGATGGCTCCTTCGATCGTCAACAACGACGCGGTCCAGGTGAGACTTTTCTCCCCGGACAGATCTTCGTATTCGGCAGCTTTGCACTGCGGGCCAATTCACTTGGCCATCTGGAGCAGATCGAAAGCTACGCCCCTGGCCATCAGGTCAGATTTGGAAGTTTGAACTATACGGCCGATGTCCGCGGAGACTTGATCTTCGACGGATTCGAGCCACAGCCGAGCGTGCCGCACCGTCTCGATGGGTACGATCTAGCTCTGCGGCCGAGCGATTGCCTCGAAGCCGCACCGGCATCCGCTCCGACCCTTAATTCGAGCCGGATTCTCGATCGAGGACAAGTGGTTGGGCCGCCGCCTCGGGGCTACGATCTCTCTGACGATTGAGCCGAACTCCATCCCTGTCGCTTTGCGAAGACCTTGACTCTGTGGTGTCGACTCCTCTCCGGACTCCGAACCCTCTGCGCCCCGCCAATCGAATCCGATTGGGCGCCCGGTCATGGAGTTCATCGCCACGGATATCTTTCGGCCTCACCCTTTGGCGACATCCTGAATTCACTAAAGTCTCTCTCTTTATCCGGAGAGCCTGGCGGACTACGGACGGGAAGGTTGGGATATGGAAGGCGAAGAAATTCAACGCCCACCCACCACCCACTTTGTAGCCACTGCCGATGATTTAACCGACATGCTCGACTTGACTCCGAAGACATCGACGGTATGGACGACGATGCGGAGGCGACCAAGACCCAGCGCCTCTGAGGCACCGGAAGGCCACCATGTCATACGACATATACATGGTAGACATCCCAAAAGATGGGATCGGCGATGGAACAACGGAGGATGACCCCTCCAAGAAGCATACGAAGAGCCGACGTCAGCGGCGCCGCTCTAAATCCCGCCACAGCAAAAACGGTGATTCCGGCATGGGAGATAATAACACCCGGACGGTCTGAAGACAACCCCCTCGGCGGGACTCGGCGGGGAGGAGGAGAAGCAAGTCCACAGCGGTCTGGCGGAAAAGAGAGGTCGAGGATGATAATTATGCGCCTCCCTCCGAAGATGAGGCAAGCCTCAACGACAACGAATTTGTCGTGCCTGAGGATCCCGCCGAACAGAAGCGTTTCAAACGCAGGCTTATAGCCACGGCAAGCAGCCTCAAGAAAAAGCAAAGAATAAACTTAGAGCTAACCAAGACACGCTAGGCGGCGGATGGACTGAAGTCCTTGTGGCGAAGGGTATGAACTCGAACGCCCCTCCAAAAGCTACCCCAAACGCAGGCCATTGCCTCGATCAGAGGAGGAAGCACCCAAGTCACCAGCGCACAACATGGCAGACCGGCCACCACGTGGCCACGACAAAGAAGCCTCTCGGCCCTCCGCTCAAGCCACACCCCGACGCCGCTCAAAAATTACCAAGGCACGGGAAAATGCGCAGGACTTGCGAGATATATTGGAGGATAAGGAAAAACATACAAGATCGATCTACGGATCGCGTGGGCGCCCAACGACTCGGGATGATTACCGTCACGCCAGATACAACAAACCCGGCCGGGCCGAACACGGTAGACAAAGCTCATATGAGCTACGTCGTGATATAGCCCAATACAGAGGCGCCCCACACCCACTATGCTTCACAGATGAAGTAATTGATCATCAAATCCCTGAGGGTTTCAAAACCGTAGACATCGAATCATACGATGGTACCACAGATCCTGCGGTCTGGATCGAGGACTATCTCCTCCATATCCACATGGCCCGCGGTGATGATCTACATGCCATCAAATACCTCCCACTCAAGCTTAAAGGACTAGCTCGGCATTGGCTCAACAGCTTGACAGCAGAATCAATTGGTTGTTGGGAGGACCTGGAAGCCGAATTCCTTGATAACTTCCAGGGCACATATGTGCGACCACCAGACGCCGATGACCTCAGCCATATAATTCAGCAGCCAGAAGAATCGGCCGGAACAATTACGGACACGGTTCCTAACAAAGAAAAATCAAATCATTGATCGTCCCGGATGCACGAGGCCCTTGCATCCTTCAAACATAACATCCATGACGAATGGCTTGCCCGGCACCTAGGACAGGAAAAGCCGAAATCCATGGCAGCCCTCACGACACTCATGACCCGCTTTTGTGCGGGAGAGGCAGCAGCTGGCTCGAAGCAACAACTTGGCCAAACACCACGATAGTTCGGATACCAAGGACAGCAATGGCAGGTCGCGTCGCAACAAGAACAAAGCGCCGCGTTAACGGTGATAATGCTGAAGATCTGACGTCAATGCCGGATTCAGAGGCTCTAAACCGGTCGTGGAAGAAGCCATTCAAAAGAAATACCCGGGGCCCGTCCAACTTGGACCGAATACTCGATCGCTTGTGCGGATACATGGCACCCCGAAAAACCGACCAATCACACCAACATGGATTGTTGGGTGTTCAAAGCAACGAGCAAGTTAAGTGCCGAACTCAATGACAAGGGGCTGCATAGCGATGACGAGGAAGAGCCCGACCGCCCGAACAATAGAGGATGAAGGGTTTTCCCACACAAGTGCGAGCGGTGAACATGATATACATAACCCATATACCCAAAAGGGAGCGGAAGCATGCACTAAGGGGCGTATATGCGATGGAGCCGATCGCCACGAAGTTCAACCCATGGTCTTCCTGCTGATCACCTTCGATCGAAGGACCACCCCACTAGCATCCGTCACGGCGGTTTTCGCCGCATTGGTTCTTGACCCAATTATTGACGGATTTCACCTCACCGTAGTCCTGATGGGCCGGCGGTAGCAACTGAACACTGCTTTATCGGGATACAAAGGCATAAAATGGGCATAGACCCCTGAAGGATTAAACCTACAAAGACGACCTTTAAAGCCGTCATACCGGGTGTAGAGGCCAATTGTACGGGCTCAGTTACACTCGAAGTGGTCTTCGGATCCCCGGATAACTTCCGAAGCAAAGAGTTAATCTTCGACATCGTCCCGTTCCACAGCGGCTATCATGCACTTTGCTTTCGGACGAACCGCATTTGCAAAGTTCAATGCGGTGCCGCACCACGCATACCTCAAGCTCAAGATGCCGGGCCCTCGAGGAGTAATCACGGTCAATGGAAACACGAGCGCTCTCTCCGAGCGGAGGAGCACACGGCAGCCCTTGCGGCGGAAGTACAAAGCAGCCTCTCACAGCAATTCTCGAGTCCGGCCACTAAGCGTCCGGACACTATCAAGTGCGCCCGGAGTAACCTACAACAAGACCGCCTGGCACGATTCAAGCACGCGTAGCAATCCGGCCCCAACCCCAGCCCTCGCGAAATTGCGAAGCCAGCACTACGCGTACATAACTACGCTCTAGAGATACCATGGGCATAAGGGGAGGGGCACGACCACGGCACGCCCGGAATGCGGCTCAACCGCACCAGGGGCTCCCGATTGTGTCATTCTTTTTCTTTTTTTCCTTTTTCTTCCTTTTTCTTACTTTCAGGACACCGTCTTCCAGAAGTCCTGTCCGGCACTAGAATCGCTGAACTCACGATGCAACAGCCAGGGAATTAGAAAGCCACGTCGAGTGTTCAGGTGGTCTCTATTACGAGCATTATACCTGTTTTACATACCATCCCGCAGCTTACCCCTAGAAGGGGACATGTTAGATAGTCCCATCCCTTGCTTATCGCACTATTTGTATCGTTCTGCCTTCATTGCAGTACCTTTTTGAATAAACAATACATAGCTTTAGCCTATTATTGCACTCCTTTCTTTATCTATATATATGTTAAATTCATGACATGTTGCACCGTACACTTTGGTACGACCAATACACCGAGGGCTTAAGTACCCCAAAATTATGGTGTGACAAGTCCAACACTTTCACAAGTGCCGCACCTCAACTTATAGCATTATATGCATCGGCTCCGAATCATGTCTTGGGTCAATAGTTGGGTTTGCCCGGCTCCGTGTTTTGGTACCTTACGTTCCGTTATATCGGCTCGGTAGCACGGAGAACCACTGCGATTTTGCCCCAGTTGAGCTGGGTCGAGCACCTCGATGGAAAGCTAAAAGCTGACCGTCATGATAGGGCGAGAGCCGATCGCTGTTCGAGAGGTTTTTCGGGTCCCTAAAGACTTATGCCGCTTAGAGCGAGGAACCGAATTGTCCGGCCAAGGCGTGGATAGCGCCCCAAACTCGGTCTTCCGAATACTAGGGGCTTCGCCGAAATTTAAAATTATAGAATTCTATGGCTAAGTGAGAGTGTTCAAGCATTATAAATCCGGTTGCCTTGTTCGTTGTGTTGAGCACCTCCCTAGATGGACCCAAGAATGGGAACACGAGTGCTCAAGTTTATCCCGAACACCCCAAAGACTTTCGTGGCATGGGGGCTGAAGCCAACGACTTGCCATCTCTCAAATTTGATAAACGGCCGCACAAAAGGTAATATTTTAAATTAACAAGCGTTGCTTAGCGCATATGAACAAGTTTTCAGCGTACAGGATAACAAATGCGAGTCTATTCAAAAATTACATCTTTGGAGCACTCATCCGCTATTTGGCGGGCACCCTTCAGGAGGCCCTCATAGTACATTTCGGGCGTGCGATGCTCCTTGCCCGTAGGTGGCCCGTCCGTCACAAGCTTCTCCGCATCCAGCTTGCCCCAGTGCACTTTAGCACGGGCAAGGGCCCGACGGACACCTTCAATGCAGACGGAGCGCTTGATGACTTCAATCCGTGGACAAAGGCGTCCACCGGCCGCCCTTACTAGCCCAAAGTAGCTCCTGTGCATGGCTTCCAATGGCCACAGCCGAACTATGAGGCCCTTCATGGCCTATTCGGCGACCTTGTGGAGCTCGACCAGTAGCTTCAATTTGGTCTCTTAAAACACGGATGTCCAGCCTCATCATATTGGGACGAGAACACCTTCTCCGTTGAGCTCCCTCCTTGGCGCGGTAGAATCTGGCAACATCGGACACACTACAGGGCAGATCTGCGAATGCTCCTGGAGAGCTCCGAATCCGGGTAAGTAATAGGTAATTCACTTTCACATGCTTGCTTTGCATAAATAATGCCTTACCCGCCGCTATCTTCTTTAATGATTCAATCTCCTGGAGGGCTTTTTGGGCCTCGGCCTTATTAGCTTTGGCACTCTCAAGAGCCGAAGCAAGCTCGGACTCTCGGGTCTTTGAGTCACGCTCCAAACTCTCGTGTTTTTCCACGAGAGCACAGGCTCTTGCCACCACCTCCGCCAGTGCGCCTCCCCTTCTCTCACTTTCGGTGTGTTCCGCACCGCTTTGTTTTCGGCCACGGACACCTCCTCCTTGAGGTCGCCACCTCGTTCGTGGCCCTGCAGTACCCATGTTATTCCTGTTATTTTTTGCAACCGAAACCTTTCTATAAGGTATTTCTTTCATAAGGTATTACTTACCTTGTCCTCGAGCTGCTTCTTGGCAAGGCCGAGCTCGTTCTCGGATCGCTCGAGGCTTTGCTTCAATGCATCGACCTCCGCAGTCAGTGCGGCAGAGGTCAGCAACGTAGTCTGCATTCCCATATTGACATACTTATGTTAGACTCCTGCGTATATCTTTTTAGATCCTTAGTCCGGCTTTTCTTTCCGAACACCGAACTAAGCATCGAGAACTCTTGTCTATGCGGTAATATTTTTACATATTCTATACTTACCTCAAAGCCCGTTAGAAAGGTGATGCATGCTTCGATGCGCCGCTCTTGGCGGATCGAATCGTCTGGATCACCGCACTCATAACGATCTGGTGCTCCTCCCTCGATGGAGTCACCGTTAAGCGCCTCCGATAAGTTATCCGATGCCTCGGTTGGGACAGAGGACACGGCGTCTTACCCTTCTTCTGAAGGGGCCGCTTAGGACTTGAACGCTGAAGGCTCCTTTATGGAGTCGGGACAAGGGTCGGGCTTAGAGCCCCTGGGGGTTTCGCCCCCCGCGCGCCTGGAGTCCGGGAGGTTGCCTTGTGGTGCCTCCTGCGCCACTTCCTCTTGACCAGGCCCCCCTTGGGGCCCCACCTTGGCGTCATCCGCAGCGTGAGGCGAGGAGGCGGCCGGAAGTGAAGTACTCTCCATTTCTGACGAACCCAGGGACCCGCTCGACGAAGCAGCAAACTCGCCCTTGGGCGGGCTGCATAATTGCTCGGCATCAGAGAACACTATGCAATGATAAAAAGCCAGGGGTATCCATACACTTACGATCTTGCCAGGGGCTTGGCCCTTGTTGGCCACTCCTCCTCGTCGTCGTCAACGTTGGTGGAGAAGTCCGGAGGAAGGGTCCTTCCCTTCTTACACCCTTTGGCCTCCCCAGTTGGGGCAGCCTTCCTTTTCCTCTCCTCCCCCGCTGGGGGAGAAGCTTCTTTTTCCTCCTCCTCGTCCTCAGGAGAAGATTACGCCCGAGAATCGACAACACCAGCGTCGGGAGCTCCTTCGAGTTCCGTTGCCTCCTTCTTAACCTTCTTCTCCGGCACCACATGAGGTACCGCAGCCAGCAGCCCGTCAATCGGGCGTCATGGGTCTTCGGCAAAGGAGCCGGACAGTTAACTGTCCGGGCGTCTTGACCGATCTGTTAAAGATTAGGGAGTTTTAGATCCCACATAGAGTCAATCTATGAAAAAAGAGTCCCGTAAAGGGTAGAATAACTTACCTCGCTGGCTTGACGCTGCGAGCTGAATCCGCGATCTTCGGTAGCGGATGTGGGAGCCTCGGCGCCCTTGAACAGCACCTTCCAGGCATCTTCGTACGTAGTGTCGAAGAGCCTTTTTAGAGTTGAGTGTTGTGCCCGAACGAACACCCACAAATTGAAGGCCCGTTGTTGGCATGGGAGAATCCGGCGGATGAGCATCACACGGATTACGTTGACAAGCACGAGATTCTTGTCCACCAGGTTTCGGATGCATGTTTAGAGTCCGGATAGCTCGTCCGAATTCCCCCCGTCGGGCTCGTCTCTTTCCATGACGAGAGCCGTGTGGGGAAGCCAGATCTGAATTCGGGGGCCGCCGCCCATTTGGGGTCGCGCGGCTCGGTGATATAGAACCACTCCGATTGCCACCCCTTTATTGTCTCCACAAAGGAGCCCTCGAGCCATAGGACTTTGGCCATCTTGCCAGCCATGGCGTCTCCGCACTCCGCTTGAAGGCTGCCCACTACCTTCGGCCTGACATTGAAGATCTTTAGCCATAAGCCGAAGTGGGGCTCGATGCAGAGGAAGGCCTCACACACGACGATGAACGCCGAGATGTTGAGGATGAAATTTGGGGCCAGGTCGTGGAAGTCCATGCCGTAGTAGAACATGAGCCCCCGGACAAATGGGTGAAGTGGAAAACCTAGTCCGCGGAGGAAGTGGGGGAGAAACACCACCCTCTCATGGGGCCTGGGGGTTGGAATGAGCTGCCCCGCGTCAGGCAGCCTGTGCGCGATGTCGCCGGATAAATATCCGGCCTCCCGCAGTCCTGTGATGTGCCCCTCCGTGACGGAGGAGGCCATCCACCTGCCTCCCGCTCCGGACATGGTTGGAGAAGGTTGAGGTGGTGTGTGCGGACTTGGGCGCTGGAGCTCGAGTGTGCGGAAATGGATGAGCAAAGGAGGAAGAAGACGTAGGTGAAAAGGAGGATCCTTATCCCCTTATATGGACGGACGAAGCTATGCGTCCCCCGCCAGCCTGGTAAAACTCGCTTATCTCCCAAGCGCCGTAATCAATGGCGCGGGTGGGTTACCCATGTCCGTATTGATGGGAATCCCGGAATAAGGGCACGATCTATGCTTTGATAAGGCGTGCGAAACCGCCTCGCTAAACGCTACCGAGGTGGAACGGTAAAAATGATTCATATAAAGGCACGGCCGTGGTGTGATGTCACGCCCGCGGAATACATCAACAAATCTGTGCAAAAATTATTCTCTCTACGGTGGTATGTGGAACTTGTTTTGCGAGCGGACACTATCACAGTGTTCAAAACCTTCTATGAAGTATTCGAGGAGGAACCCGCCTTCCAATGCCGAAGACAATATGCGCGCGGACTTGTCGTCATTGAAGCCTGGTTCGAGAGGCTCTTGAGGGAGTCTGGACTAGGGGGTGTCCGGATAGCCGAACTATCATCACGGCGGACTCCAAGACTATGAAGATATAAGATTGAAGACTTCGTCCGTGTCCGGATGGGACTTTCCTTGGCGTGGAAGGCAAGCTTGGCGATACGGATATGTAGATCTCCTACCATTGTAACCGACTCTGTGTAACCCTAACCTATCCGGTGTCTATATAAACCGGAGGGTTTTAGTCCGTGGGGCGAACAACAATCATACCATAGGCTAGCTTCTAGGGTTTAGCCTCCTTGATCTCGTGGTAGATCTACTCTTGTACTACCCATATCATCAATATTAATCAAGCGGGGTAGGGTATTACCTACATCGAGAGGGCCCAAACCTGGGTAAAAACATCGTGT
Organism: Aegilops bicornis; assembly: GCA_021605145.1. NCBI lineage: Eukaryota > Viridiplantae > Streptophyta > Magnoliopsida > Poales > Poaceae > Aegilops > Aegilops bicornis. Next base: position 486,691,967 of record CM038674.1, read on the forward strand.
CCCTTTGTCTCCTGTTACCATCCGCCTAGACGCATAGTTCGGGACCCCCTACCCGAGATCCGCCGGTTTTGACACCGACAGAACCCAAAAGTCCTGTCTTAATGTAGTGTTTCAGTTACTGGCCACTACTGCTGGCACAAGCTCTTCAAACTCGCTGCCTGAATCAGTTCGTCTTCTTGAGTCTCAACTTCAAGTTGAAAGACATCGATCAGATGTGCTGCGACAGGAAGCTGAAGGACTGAGGAAGTCCCTGCAGAATTCAGATGCATATTTTCTGGTGCAACAGCAAGCACTGGAGGATTTAAGCGCCAAACAAGAGAAAGTTAATAAGCTTGCTAAGCATCTTGCCAGCATTATGGGTACCCAGGATATTGTTTCTTGAGATCTTACAAGTGGTTTCGATTACGGATATATTTCTTCTTGGCGTTTATTTACTTATTTGGTCGCCAACTTTGACAACCCGGTGTATATGATATGCTGCTTTGTTCCCTATATTTGCACTGGTGGCGAACTTTGATGCCCAGTGGATGTAATATGTGTAATAGTCGTGATAGCCTAGCATAAGTTGCTTGCTTATTTATTTCCTTGTTGTCTTGTTTTTGTTTGCTTGTAGTCAGTGCAGTTCTTTTTCCGCGGTTTGCTAGTGGCTAAAATAACCTATTTTTTTAAACTAGGCCACAATAACCATGGGCTAATATTTACTGTAGTGACATTGGGCCTCCTACGGGCCGTAGAAACAGTGGGCCTTCTACGGCCGTAGAAACATAGGTCTTCTACGGGCGGTAGAAACAATGGGCCTTCTACGGGCCGTAGAAACAATGGGCCTTCTACGGGCCGTATCATCAATGGGCCTTATACGGGCCGTATGATCGATTGGCCAAACATGGGCAAATAACAGGCCGCATTATGGCCGTAAACGGGCGAGAGTTGGAATCGCCCGTACATGGGCCGACCATAACGGGCCATCGATAATAGGCGATTTGATGGCGCTATAAGCGGCCCAACATATTAACGGACCTCAAAGCGGGCCGGCGTAACCACGGGCTGAATTTGGCCCTGGCGAAAAATAGCGATGTGGCCGTAAGTAAGCGAATCTTTGGAAATGAGCACAAGAATAAATGGGCTCTGAGAAGGCCGAAAGATAACATGGGCTGGAAATGGCCCAACTGAATAATGGGCCCTTAATGGGTATAAAGTGATACACTGTTCATTACGGGACAGTTTCACCATGGGCCGTTAATGGGTGTAAAATGATACACTGTTCATTGCGGGCCAGTTTCACCACGGGTCGTTAACAGGCCAAGAGTTACATAGGGCCTCATATGGGCCGAAAGATGTCTGTAACGCCCCGGATTCGATGCGCCAGGTGTCCGCCAGTTATTCGCCGTCGTTGCCATGTCATGTGCTTGTGTGTTGCACTTTGCCATGTCATCTGCATTTCATATCATGTCATAATGTGCATCTCATTTTGCATACATGTTCGTCTCATGCATCCGAGCATTTTCCCCGTTGTCCGTTTTGCAATCCGGCACTCCTATGTCCCCCGGCGCCCCCTTTTGCCTCTTTTCGTGTGTGGGTATTAAACATTCTCGGAATGGACCGAAGTTTGTCAAGCGGCCTTGGTATAGCACCGGTAGACCGCATGTCAAGTTTCGTGCCATTTGGAGGTCGTTTGATACTCCAACGGTTAACCGGGTAACCGCAAAAGCCTCTTTTGTGTGCAGTCCAACACCCCTTCCAAAGTGGCCCAAAACCCATCTAGCTCCCCTCCTTGATCTCGGTCGTTCGATCACGATCGTGTGGGCGAAAACCGCTCCTCATTTGGACTCTCCTAGCTCCCTCTACCTATAAATATGTGCACTCCCCCGAATTTCCGCATCCCCAAACCCTAGCAAATCTCCCTCCGCGCCGCCGGACATGTCCGCCCGGCGGCCGGACACGTCCGCCCGCGCCCCGCGCCAATCGAAGATGCCACGTGGTCTCCGCCACGTCCGCGCCGCCCGGACCATGAGCCCAGTCGGGACCCAGCAACCCCGCCCGCCGCCGCCCGCACCTTGCTCCCGCCACCCGGCGACCGCGCCGCCGCCTCCGCGCCTCGCCGCCGCCATGTCTCCTCCCGCCCGCCCGCTGGCACCGTGAACTCCGCCGTCCCCTTGCCCACCGCCCGGCAAATGCCGCGCGGGCATCCTCCCAGCGTCGCCGCCCGGCGACCGCCAGCTCCTCTGGCAGCTCGCCGCCGCCCGGAGCTCGCCTCCCTCCGCCGTCGTGCCTTCCCGGCCTGGATCCGGCGAGATCCGGCCGCGGGAGCCCCGGATCCGGCGTTCCCCAGCTCCGGCCGCCTCCTCCCGCATCTCCGGCGAGCTCTCCGGCGAGCTCGTGCCCATGCATCGATTTCCATGCGAACCCGAGGTTGCCCCCGTTTTCCACTAAGTCCACAGATTCCTGTCATTTTCATGCCATGTTTATCATGCCGTATCTCTGCATCTGTAGCTCCGTTTCGTGCGTGTAATATGTCAAATTGTTCGCCCTAACGAGTACATAATTTCATTCCATTGCGTCATTTTCATTTGAGCTCATCTTGATGCCTGAATAACTGTTGCAAGTGTGCTATATGATGTTAATCTGCTGAAACTGTTATAACTTGATGATTTGTCATTTTTGTTGCATTTGATGTGTGCATCTTATGGGCATGAGCCCTACATGAGTTTTGATCTATGCCATGCCATGTTTACAGTGGTGCCATCCATGTATTTTTTTGATTCCTGTACTGAGTGCATCAAGCTTGTTAAGTAGGGTACTTGTTGTTGCTGTTTTGCATGTCTGAATCTGCTATATCATGGTGCTATGTTAACCTACTGCTACAGGTCATTCTATGCATAATCTGGAGATGTTCTCTAAGGATGTTTTGTTATACATGTCTTGCTCTATCCATCCATACCCTTATTTGCAATTATAGTCTGCTGTAACTTGCTGTAATATTGCTCTCAAATTGCTAAATAATGTTGTTGTCAGCCTGTTATCATTAAGTTCAGTTGTTTCCATGATTGTTGCTAGTGTTCCGTGCACTCTATGAACTTGATCTTGCCATTATTAGCTTCATAAACATGTCTTCTTACTTTTGGTTGCCTTGCCATGCCATGTGTTGCTCTGTGGTGAGTGGTTTAAGCTCACCAACATGCCTACTTATTGTTGTTCCTGCCGTGTATGAATCTGTAATATAACTTGCTATGTTTACATGGGTGCCATCATATCTTCTGGTACTTTTTGGCTCATGGTCAGTAAGGGACTTTTGTTCTATGCAATTATTAGATTCATGCCATGCCCTTGGTTGCCTTCATAAGTTCCTGTAGCATGTTTTTTGATAGCTCTAAACATTGCAACCTGATGTTAATTCCTGATAAGTCTGAAACTTATTATATGCAATCTTGCCATGCCATTTTGAGCATGTTCTAGTGATTTCTGGAGATAGCTCATTGTTCATGTTTTGTCATGCTTTACCTGTACTTCATGCCCATGCCTTTTGTTTTCACGTTGAGATGCTGTAGCATAGTGTTGTGATGCTTGCAATATGCCTAGTTGCTGTTTTGGACAGCTTGTCATTTAAACTTGTATTGTGTGTATGTGTTGAACCGTTGCTCCGTTTTGAGTGTGCTCTATATGAAACTTGCTTAGAATTGCATGTAGTTTCATATTATCATGTTGCATCCTTGGTTTGAGAGGGTTTGCTTGATGTTTGCATGCATTTTGCATCAATGCCATGTTTGCCTTGTTTTGCTCATATCTTCTAGGTCGTAGCTCCGAATTTAATGAACTTTATATGTAACTTGACTAGAATTTCGTGTAGATCATCGTGGTGCATCTTAACTTGCTGTTTAACAACTTGAACATAAGGTTTATTCAGATCTGAACCAATTTCGAAATTTGCATGTGAGGACTTACCGGAATTGTTATATGTTGTTTCCGGCCTCATTTAAACTTGCTTTGAGGTGTTGTTATTGTTTGCATCATCTCTTGCCATGAGTAGCTTCATGTAGCTTGTCATGCATCATGCTTGATTGTGCATCATGTCTTGTTCATGTGTGGTGTGTTTACCTTGTTGTGTGCTTCTTCTCGATAGTTCCGTTTAGTTGCGATCGTGAGGATTCGTTCGTCTACGCTTGGTTCATCTTCGTGGCTTCATCTTCTTCATGGGCTCGTTCTTCTTCCTTGCAGGATTTCAGGCAAGATGACCGTCACCTTGGATCTCATTACTATCATTGCTATGCTAGTTGCTTCCTTCTATCGCTATGCTGCGCTACCTATCACTTCTTTGCTCAAGCCTCCCAAATTGCCATGAACCTCTAACCTTTGTCACCCTTCCTAGCACACCGTTGTTTGGCTATGTTACCGCTTTTGCTCAGCTCCTCTTATAGCGTTGCTAGTTGCAGGTGAAGTTGAAGATTGCTCCATGGTGGACAGGATTTTGTTGGGATATCACAATATCTCTTATATTATTAATGCATCTATATACTTGGTAAAGGGTGGAAGGCTCGGCCTTATGCACAGTGTTTTGTTCCACTCTTGCCGCCCTAGTTTCCGTCATATCGGTATTATGTTCCCGGATTTTGCGTCCCTAACGCGGTCGGGTGATTTATGGGACCCCCTTGACAGTTCGCTTTGAATAAAACTCTTCCAGCAAGGCCCAACATTGGTTTTACCTTTCGCCTCACCACCACCTACTTTTCCCTTGGGAGTAATTAACCCAAGGGTCATCTTTATTTTAGCCCCCCCGGGCCAATGCTTGTCTAAGTGTTGGTCCGAACTAGAAACCCCCTTTGCGGCGCCTCCTCGGGAAACTTCGAGGCTTAGTTTTAGTTATGCGGACTGCTCATCCGGTCGTGGCACGAGGCGAGATCTGGCGGCTACTATCGAGTGTCGGCACGCCGAGGTCTTCTTTGGTCTTGTTTTATTCTTGTCGAAATGTCTTGTGGCAGGATTCCGAGACTGATCGGGTCTTCCGGGGAGAAGGAATATCCTTCGTTGATCGCGAGAGCTTATCATGGGCTAAGTTGGGACACCCTGCAGGTATAAACTTTTCGAGAGCCGTGCCATGATTTATGTGGCAGATGGGAATTTGTTAATATCCGGTTGTGGTAAACTTGAAGTAAACTCTTCTAAAATACACCAACCATGTGTGTAAACGTGAGTGTCTCTTTTCGGGGTTGATCGAGAGGAGAACACGGTTTCTGGGTTATGTCTGACGTAAGTAGGAGTTCAGGATCACTTCTTGATCATTACTAGTTGACGACCGTTCCTTTGTTTCTCTTCTCGCTCTCATTTGCGTATGTTAGCCACCATATATGCTTAGTCGCTGCTGCAACCTCACCACTTTACCCCTTCCTTACCCATTAAGCTTTGCTAGTCTTGATACCCATGGTAATGGGATTTATGAGTCCTCGTGGCTCACAGATTACTACACCACCGATTTGCGAGTACAGGTTTGCGATGATCATGGCGTGAGAGCGATGTTTGCTTGTATTGGAGTTCTTCTTCTGCTTCTTCTTCGATCAGGGGATAGGTTCCAGGTCGGCAGCCTGGGCTAGCAGGGTGGATGTCGTTTGAGCTTCTGTTTATGTTTCATCTGTAGTCGGATGTTGATATTGTATGTTGCATTGTTGTATTCACGTGACATTGTATGTCTTGGTTGTATCCCTATGTATTATGTAATGTTGATGTAATGATATCCACCTTGCAAAAGCGTTTCAATATGCGGGTCTATCCTTGGTGGGACCTTCGAGTTCCTTTTGGATAGGGTCGCATATTAGGCGTCTAAGTTGGTATCGAGCCTCGACCGACCTTAGGAGCCCCTTGGTTGATCGTGTAGTTTGGTGGTTGTTGCGTCTAGAAGAAAACTATTTTGAGTCTAGTTATATCGAGAGTAGGATTTCTTTTACTCCTCAGCCCCTTCCTCGCTCTGGTCGGGGAATGCGTGGCGTAGGTGTTTTGAACTACCCCTCTTCCCCTTCAAATTTTTCTTTAGGTTCACGCAGTTGGTTTTCCGATCGTTGGCTCTCAGCTCTTTTCATCCGGTGCATTTCTCGTCAAGTTGACTCGAGCCTCTTCATCGTTGTCAAGTCCAATCCTCAGTTGTTTTTTCCCACCCGCCCACCCTTCTTCTTCTCGGAACCGGAGTCCGTAATCGAGTATCCATCCTACTCGTGCGAAGCCTTTGCATTCTCTCCTCAATGATTTCAACCGGTGTTTTCTCTTCAAATTGTTCGTCGGTTTCCCCTTCCAAGTTGCCTTTGTTTTTTCCCGCCCTCCCACCCTTTTTCTTCCCGGAGCTTGAGTCTCATTCGACCATCAATTCCATTCGTGTGGAGCCTCTTCAGTCTTCCCTCAATTGTTTCAACCGGTGAATTATCGTCTCGTTTGACATTCTTCATCTCTTTTCTTTTCCGGTGGAATCAATTCAAGTTTTTCGGTGTTGATCATATTCTTTTTCCTCGGCTCAAATGTTTTCCCCTTGCTCGTTCGCCTCTGCTTGACTTATCCTTCCGGAGTGTTCAAGACATCTCGGGAGATTAAATGCATGTTAAATTGATTCGAGGTTGTCACCTCATTCAAATATTTCAATTGTTCCGATGCATCATCTATCATTTTATCATCCCTTTTCAACGGTGTTATCTCTTGATGGGCCCTAACCCACGTGTCTTTTCGAGGATCTTACGACTCTTCTAATTATTCGGAGTTATTCTCAAGTTCTTTTTGAAGTTTGACGTAAGAATGAATTTCATCGATCAGACGCCTTCCCAAGATCTCTTTCAAATTCTTTTCATTGTTGGCTCAACCTCTCTGTTTTTCATTCTACCGGAGTATCTCAACAATTTTGGTGGTGTTTATCGTCGTCCTTGAAGACCGAAGTAGAGTTTCTCTTAAATCTTATCCGTTCCCCCGGAGATTCATGGTGCTAGCTCGATGTTATCCTATCTAATTGTTTCCAGTCATGCAAATTCTTTTCATCCATCCGGAGTATTTCAGGAGTTACTTTCCGTCTCAATCATCCGGAGGCCATCTTTTCGGAAGATTTCTTCGTTCCAAGTTTTCAAAGTCGTTCTCCAATTATTCTATATCCGTGCCCCTTCGTTCGTCTCAATATTCTTCCGGTGCTGCGTTCAAGCATTTGTTAATCAGTTCGCGATCTCTTCGATCTCTTTTCTCTAAATTCCCTCAAGTATCTTCGTGCTTTTCTAATTCTTTCCGGCGATCCGTTCTCTTCTCTTTGTTCATTTTCGTTTTCACGGTGGTTCGTTGAAGATTTCTTTTCGGTTTTCATCATATTCAATTCATTCGTTCTTTTAATCCTACGGTGGCTCAGGAAGACCTCCCCAAATTTGGCGGTATATCTCCCCTTAATCTTTTCCCAATGTGGACAAGTGATATGCAATCCATTGCTTCCCATCAATTTAATTGATGAAGGATAAGCATAACGTAATTCTTATTCTTCTCTCATCGAGTTGATTAATTCTTTTCTTCGGAGATTTTTCATGATGAATAATCTCTTGGTTCTAAGTGTTTTCATCTTTTCTTTTCCGGAGTTCAAATTTCCTCGGCCATTTCGTCGGAATCCTCCATCTAATTCATCGCAGGCTCATCTTATTCTTTCTTCCTTCATTTTATCTCGTCATCCTTTTTGTTACCGGAGTTCTTCATGGTGGTTCTTCATGATTTAATTCATTCTTCAAGAGTTCGTCAAGTTTCATTCCATCTTCTTAAGCTCGTGTTCTATTCCTCCATGTTTTAGTCGGAGTGCTGCCTAAATCCTTTCAGTCTTATTTGTTTCTTATCTCGTTCTAACCGGAGTGGTTTCATAGTCTATCTGATTCCGTGAGCTTTCGGTTCTCGTCATTCTCGTCGTTCCTCTCTTCTTCTCGAGTGCTCTCGATTCTTTGCTTCTTCTCTTGAGTTCTTGTTTCACCTCATCCTTTTTCCCTTCCGTCTCGGTCCTAAGATCTCGGGACAAGATCTCTTGTTAGTGGAGGAGTGTTGTAACGCCCGGATTCGATCGCCAGTGTCCGCCTTGATTATTCGCCGTCGTTGCAATGTCATGTGCTTGCGTGTTGCACTTTGCCATGTCATCATCTGCATTTCATATCATGTCATCATGTGCATCTCATTCTGCATACATGTTCGTCTCATGCATCCGAGCATTTTCCCCGTTGTCCGTTTTGCAATCCGGCACTCCTATGTCCCCCGGTGCCCCCTTTTGCCTCTTTTCGTGTGTGGGCATTAAACGTTCTCGGAATGGACCGAGGTTTGTCAAGCGGCCTTGGTATAGCACCGGTAGACCGCCTGTCAAGTTTCGTGCCATTTGGAGGTCGTTTGATACTCCAACGGTTAACGGGGTAACCGCAAAAGCCTCTTTTGTGTGCAGTCCAACACCCCTTCCAAAGTGGCAAAACCCATCTAGCTCCCCTCCTTGCTCTCGGTCGTTCGATCACGATCGTGTGGGCGAAAACCACTCCTCATTTGGACTCTCCTAGCTCCCTCTACCTATAAATATGTGCACTCCCCCGAATTTCCGGATCCCCAAACCCTAGCAAATCTCCTTCCGCGCCGCCGGACATGTCCGCCCGGCGGCCGGACACGTCCACCCGCACCCCGCGCCAATCCGGAGATGCCACGTGGTCTCCCGCCGCCGTCCGCGCCGCCCGGCCATGGGGCTGAAGTCGAACCCATGAGGCCCGCCGCCGCCCACACCAGCCTCCCGCCGCCCGGCGACCAGCGCCCGCCGCCTCCGCGCCTCCCGCCCGGCGAGTTCCGCACCGCCGCCCACAATGTCTCCTCCGCCGCGCCCGCCGCCCGGCTGGCGAAACTCCGCCGTCGCCCTCGCCCTTCCCGTCGCCCGCGCCTTGGCATCCTCCCAGCGCCGCCGCCGCGACCGCCACCTCCTCTGGCAGCTCCGCCCTTTGCCGCCCGGAGCTCGCCTCCCTCCGCCGCCGTGCCTTCCCGGCCTGGATCCGGCGAGATCCGGCCATGGAACCCGGATCCGGCCTTCCCAGATCCGGCCGCCTCCTCCGCATCTCCGTGAGCTCTCCGTGAGCTCGTGCCCCTGCATCGATTTCCGTGCGAACCCGAGGTTGCCCCCGTTTTCCACTAAGTCCCCAGATTCCTGTCATTTTCATGCCATGTTCATCATGCCGTATCTCTGCATCTGTAGCTCCGTTTCGTGCGTGTAATATGTCAAATTGTTCGTCCTAACGAGTACATCATAGGTTCGCATATTGGGCGTCACAATGTCATGGGCCATACATGGGCCAAAAGTGAAAATGGGCTGGAGTCATATTGGATGGCCCAGATGACGCTACTGGGCCTAATTCGGATAGGGCGTAACAGGCCTTCGGTTAGCGGGCTGTAAATGGGTTATATGCGAACAAGCCATTAACATGCTTTCCATGGGCCGGCCCGCCACCTTTTGACCAAGTCAAACGGGCCGACCTTTTCACAGGAATGGGCCTCTGTTGGGCCGTGCCATGTTTCGACGTATCATAGGCGCCTTCTGTCCAATGAGTGGATGACATCTGTCCCAACGATGAGCCGATACGTGTTTCCTCCAGCCAATGATGATTTTACACGTGGAAAATCCCCATTGGTCGGCTGTTAACGGGTTATCGGATCCAAAACCCGACCCGATAGCTTAACGGCGTTCCGTTACGGTGGATGCCACGTGTCGGTTACCCTTGACGAAAGCACTTCTGTGTCGCACGATTTATCGTCATGGAAGTGGACACTTCCGTGATGATAATTTTGGTAATGTCATGGAACACTTCTATGACAAAGACATGTATGACTATCTTGATTCTGTCATAAAATCGTCATGGATGTACATGCATGACAAAAAACGCGACCTACTGTGACAAACACGTATCATCACAGAAGTGTATTTTTTTTGTAGTGGCCGTAAGGCGGGGGCCAAGGCTTGGAGCCCCCTGGCCCCGCTACTGGCACTAGTCGTCGGAGCTGGAAGCACGGCGCCTGCCATGGGGGCGAAGCATGGTGATGGCGGAGCGCTGATTGTCGGAAGGAAAGCTCTGGCGCACCCCTACCTGGCGCGCCAAATGTCAGATTTCGGGTTCCGGCAAAACCCTTGAGGTTCTAACACTGGGGTGCGCACGAAGATTTCCCCTACCTAATCACGCCCTCCGCCTCACCGCGATCTCAAAGCCTAGCTCGACGAACTCGCAACACAAGGGACACGAGATTTATACTGGTTCGGGCCACGGTTGAGGTGTAATACCCTACTCTAGTTTGGTGTGGTGGATTGCCTCTTGGGTTGAGGATGAGCAATACAAGGGGAAGAACAACCTCCTGAGGAGAGGTGTTCTTGTGCTTGGTGAACTGGTGTGGTTGAGGGAGAGCTCAATGACTCGTCTCCTCTATGGTGGTGTCTAGCCCTATTTATAGAGGCCTGGTCCTCTCCCCAAATATTGAGAGGGAAGGGAGCCAACAACGGCCAAATTGAAGGGGGACAGCTAGTACAAGCTATCCTGACTAAAGGTGGTCTTCGCCTGCCAAAGGCTCTGGTGGTGACGCCGTCTTGGGCTCCACGGTGACCTTCATCTTGCCGTCCTGCTGTCTCGTTGCACCGATATGGAAACCTTTGCCTGATGCCTCTGTACTCCTCGCCTGCGCTTGCCTCCTTAGCACCAAAGAGTAAACAAGGACCTTTGTGTCTTGTGGCGCCAGCAGCCTTGGTCTTCATGGCTTACGTCATTGGAACCTCGCGAGGTTCGCCTTGCCTTGATCTCTCCGCCCCTCGCGAGCCAGCTTGGTGAGGCCGCTCCCGAGGAGGTCTTGTGTCGTCCGCCTCGCGAGTCTTGGCCCCTCGTGAGGGTCTTGGGCGTTTGCTAGTGAAGACAGGCCGTACTGGGCAGCGGGTGGAGCCACGCCGTGGGTCACAGGCAAGCAAGTCTGGGCACCCCCGTTCCCAGAACGCCGACAGCGATTGACTTGGTCCTACGTTGGGGGGCACTGGAGCCCTTTGGAGCCTCCTCTTGGTTGCGCAGGCGCTACGAGCCCGTGTCATGGCTGGGATTTGAATGACGAACATTTGAGCCACCACCTATGAAACAGCACATAAGAACACACGAGAGAAATGAGAAGGATCAATGCAAAGACCACATCAAAAACAAACGAAACATGTAAAAATAAGATTGGGTAGTTGCCACAAGGTAGTTTCGAAGTCACGGCAGTACCTTACCACTAAGCGGAAGTAAAAATTTACTGCTGCTCTAGCCGCGGTAGTACCGTGCCTAGAGCAAAAGTAAAAATTTACTTTCGCGGACCGAGCGGTAGTACCGGTCCAGAGGAGGCGTAGTACCGCATGATACATCTCCAACGTATCTATAATTTTTGATTGTTCCATGCTGTTTTATTATCAATCTTGGATGTTTTATAATCATTTTACAGTCATTTTATATCATTTTTTGGTACTAACCTATTGACATAGTGCCAAGTGCCAGTTGCTATTTTTTCCATGTTTTTTACATCACAGGAAATTAATATCAAACTGAGTCCAAATGCCACGAAACTCCACGATGATTTTTTATGGGCCAGAAGAATGGCAATGGGCCCTGGTTGCACCTGGGTTGTGCCCACCACGGGTGCCCCTGGACCGCCTCTTTGCTCTATAAATACCACAATATTCCAGAAACCCTAGAAGGAGCGTCGAAATATTTATCCAGCCGCCGCAGAGTCCAGAACCACTAGATCCAATCTAGACACCATCATGGAGGGGTTCACCACTTCCATTGGTGCCTCTCCGATGATGTGTGAGTAGTTCCTTGTAGACCTTTGGGTCCGTAGTTAGTAGCTAGATGGCTTTCTCTCTCTCTCTGGATTCTCAATACAATGGTCTCTTGGATATCCATATGATGTAACTCTCTTGCGATGTGTTTGTTGGGATCTGATAAACTTTGAGTTTATGATCATCATATCTTTTTATATCCATGAAAGTTATTTGAGTTTCGTTGCTCTCTTATAGCCTCGTATTTCTTCTCCGAGATTTGGGTTTTGTTTGGCCAACTTGATCTATTTATCTTGCACTGGGAAGAGGTGCCCGGTAGTGTGTTCGATCTTACGGTGCTCGATCCCAGTGACAGAAGGGGAAACGACACATACATATCATTGCTACTAAGGATAAAAAGATGATATCTACCGCCATGTAGATAAACGGATCTTGTCTACATCATGTCATCGTTCTTATTGCATTACTCCGTTTTTCCATGAACTTAATACACTAGATGCATGCTGGACAGCGGTCGATGTGTGGAGTAGTAGTAGTAGATGCAGGCAGGAGTCGATCTACTAATCTTGAACGTGATGCCTATGTAATGATCATTGCCTGGATATCGTCATAATTATTTGAAGTTCTATCAATTTCCCAATAGTAATTTGTTTACCCACCATTTGCTATTTTTCTCGAGAGAAGCCACTAGTGAAACCTATGGCCCCCGGGTCTTCTTTCTCATATATTTGCTTGCGATCTACTTTTCCTTTGCATTTTTATTCAGATCTATTAAACCAAAAATACAAAAATACCTTGCTGCACTTTATTTATTTGCGATCTATTATTTCAATCTATTACAATTTATCTCACGTCCGCTTGCCAATTTCTGGCGCCGTTACTCGAAAGGGATTGACAACCCCTTTAGCATGTCGGGATGCGAGGTGTTCTTACTTGTGTGCAGGCGTTGTTTACGTTGTGTTGCTTGGTTCTCCTACTGGTTTGATACCTTGGTTTCATAACTGAGGGAAATACTCTACCGTAGTTGTGCTACATCATCCCTCCCTCTCCGGGGAAATACCGACGTAGTTCTAGCTACCATCACCGCACGAGGCGGATGCAGCCAGAGCGGTAGTACCGTACGGGAGGTGCGGTAGTACCGCTCGAAGTCAGATCCGGTAAGAACAGATCTAGGCACATCCGCAACATTTGGGCAGTACTACGGTTGATCGAAAATACCGTGTGGCAACATACCAAATAGCATCTCTACTGCACTACTCCTCTCCTACATCCTACTCTTGAAAAGATTTGGGCTAAAATCTCAAGAACAACATGCATCTCCCCAAAACCTAGAGGCAAAACAAGGAAGCAAAGAGAGAGGGATTTGGGGAGAAACCTTGTTCCATGGCAAGAGGGCAGGGTGGGGATCGATCCCACCGGTCGGAATGTGATGAGAGCGGCCGGAGACAGAGATCCGGCGGGGTCCTCCGGCGCCGTTCTTGGGCAGGAGAGAGAGAGAGAGAAAGAGAGAGAGAGAGAGAGAGAGAGAGAGAGAGAGAGAGAGAGAGAGAGAGAGAGATAGAGAGAAAGTGGGGGAACTAAGACGAATGGGTATGGGGGAGTTGGAACTCCCCCTGCCCGCTCTTGACCCCCACCCGCTCGCGACGACGCGGTAGTACCGCGGGTCATCGTGGTAGTACCGCCCGGGCGGTAGTACCGCTCTTCCAAGGCGATAAAATTTCTTGCCCGTGATGGTCATGATAGTACCATGCTCATCTCCTGCGGTAGTACCGTGACTCGTCACGGTAGTACCGTAGACCCAAGAAAGTGCATGTTTCATCAAAGAGGAAAAACACGGCCTTTGCACAGCAGCCTTCAAGCGACTGTACACGCAAACGCACACACACACGAGGCAACCCAAACACAAACACGGCTCAACAAGAAGGAAAAAGGCAACAAGGAACAACCACTAACCAAAACCTCTCTAGAGGAGAGGGCGGTGGCCGAAGCCACCTATATTTGATTCAATTGGTACGGCACTGCAAAGAATTATCCTTGGGCCCATGACCAAAAGTCGTCTTTGAAGCACAAGTACCATAAAAATGGCTAATGTGGAAGAGTTGATCAATTTATGCATAATTTGGGGAGGGAGAGTTCATTGAGAGAACAACACTACCCCTATGTCCATGCCTACACCTAAACAAGACATCAAGATGAGTATGGTGGGTGTGCAAGGGTTCAAGCCACATTGCTCAAATTAATGATATTTAGCTCATGCCTTAACTTGCAAAATCTTGCTTCATCCAAGGGCTTCGTGAAGATATCTTCAAGGTTATCATGAGTGTTGACATAGTTGATCTTGATCTCCCCTCGCCTAATATGATCCCAGATGAAGTGATACCGAATCTCAATATGCTTCGTCTTGAAGTGTTGCACCGAGTTGAGTGAAATCTTGATGGCACTTTCATTATCACACCAAAGAGGCACTTTGTCACAAATGACACCGTAATCCTTTAAAGTTTGCCTCATCCATAAAAGTTGTGCACAACAACTACCAGCGGCCACATACTCCGCTTCGGTGGACGAGAGAGACACGCAACTTTGCTTCTTGGAAGACCAACTCACCAAGGAGCAACCAAAGAATTGGCACCCTCCGGAAGTTGACTTCCTATCCACTTTGTCTCCCGCCCAATCGGAGTCCGAATAGCCCACAAGGTTGAAGTTTGCTCCTCTGGGTACCATAAACCAAAGTTTGGGGTATGAACCAAATATCGAAAGATTCGCTTGACCGCCACAAAGTGGCTTTCCTTAGGCGTGGCTTGTAACCATGCACAAATTCCCATACTCAACATGATATCCGGTCTAGATGCACAAAGGTAAAGCAAGGAGCTAATCATGGAGCGATATACCTTTTGATCCACCACTTTACCATTGGGATCTATGTCAAGTTGGCATTTGACGGGCATTGGAGTGGAAGCCGACTTGACATCACTTAGCTTGAATCTCTTGAGCATGTCTTGAGTGTATTTAGCTTGGTTGATGAAGGTTCCTTCTCTTCTTTGCTTGACTTCAAACCCGAGGAAGAACTTCAGCTCTCCCATCATGGACATCTTGAACTTTGAGGTCATGAGAGCGGCAAATTCCTCATTGAAAGCTTTGTTAGGGGAACCAAAGATAATATCATCAACATATAGTTGGCACACAAATAACTCCCCTTTGACCTTCTTAGTAAAAAGAGTGGGGGTCTATTTTCCCAATTTCAAATCCACGATCTTGCAACAACTCGGTAAGGTGGTCATACCACGCATGTGGGGCTTGTTTAAGGCCATAGAGTGCCTTATCGAGTTGGTACACATGATCGGGGAAATAGGGATCCTCGAACCCCGGGGGTTCTTTGACTTACACCAACTCATTAATAGGGCCATTAAGAAAAGCACTCTTCACATCCATTTTTTGCAACTTGAAGTTATGATGAGAGGCATAAGCAATCAACAAACGAATATATTCAAGGCGAGCAACGGTAGTGAAGGTTTCACCGTAGTCGATACCCTCGACTTGGGATTAGCCTTGTGCTACCAAACGGGCCTTGTTGCGGACAATAATTCCATGAGCATCTTGCTTGTTCTTGAATATTGTAACATCCCAAATTTTCAATTTGGAATGTTATACATAGAACATCATTGCATATCATATTTTTCATTGCATTTTCATTGCATTTTTGCTCAATCCTAGAAATTCTACACAACTCAAGGACCCACGGGGAGAGTTGGGGATTTTCGTTATTTTCATATTTGAGTTTTCTCAAATTTTGAAAATAGGATCATTTGATTTTAATTATTTTATCTTCAATTATTTCTATTACAAAAATATGAGAGAGGGAATAAAATGACTTTCCCAAAATAAAGAAATAATGAAGATTTAATAATAAAATCAAATAAGATTTTATTTTGGAGTTTTTCGCCTTTTTATTTGAATTTAGGGAAAATGTGCGTTTTTCAAAATTGCATTTAGGCCCCAAATAAATGTTCATTAAATCGGCTTGATTTGAGGAAAGTGGGAAAATTTATTTCGGGATTTTTGGAGTCCGTTTAGTACTTCTTTTGATTATTTTTTTCTGCGCCTAGTTATATAAAATAAAATAAAAACGCGCACCGCCTTTCGGGCCGTACCCGAGCGGGACTCGCTCGAGCACGCATATAAATAGCGCCTTGAGCCGCCACAAACCCGAGCCCGCCTGAAACCCTAAATCTGACCACGCCCGCCCTTGGAGGGCAGCCTTGCTTAGGTTATTCGGCCTCGATTTCTGTGCCGGTTTAAAAAAATCGATCGGTTTTTTTTCTGTTTTTTATTTTATTTATTTAATTTTTTTTATTTTTTTCGTTCGAATCTGTTCGTCGTTTTTTTTCTTTTTCTCGGATTTAATCCGTGATTTTTCGATCGCGATTCGAGATCCGATTTTCGTTTTAGTATAACTTTTAAGCTCGTTTATCGGAATCGGCGATTCAAGCGCCTGGAGTTTCGTCTCGAAACCCTCTTTCCGACTAATCTACTTAAACAAGTTTTTGCATCTGTAAAATTTGACTTAGATCCAGATTAGTTAAACGAAGCTGTTTTCTTCCGCCGTTTGACTTTCGTTGCTTCGTTTGATTTGATTCTTTTTGCAAACCAGAGTTCTTAAGTTGAACGATCTGGTTAGATCTATTCGAGTTTTACCTGTGCATTAGATGAGTACTTATTGTATGCTTGTTTGTTTGTCTGCGATAGATTACCGAGAGTGCGCCGCCTGTTATTTCGAGTCTCTAGGTTTCGCGGTTCATCAGCAAGGCAAGTAACACTTTGATCATACTTTTTCTCATACCCAGTTTTATGCATTAGATCTATCCTCAAACATTTGCATGATTAGGATCTAATTAAATTGTGGGTATTGGGAAGTAGTTGAGGTAGTACCTATTACTGTTTTATTATAAAACCTTTGGGAGTTACTTCTCGTTTGCTTATTATGCCATGCTATGCTAGTAGACGTAGATTGGGTGAGTGTATCCATGACAGATGTGAGATTGTTATTTAATGGTTTATTTAAGGTGGCAACTTAAACACACATCCTGGGTGGATTGAGGCACCTGGTTTCTATCGAGACTTACTGTTTTTCTTGGACCGCCACCCGTGCTCAAAGGGATCATGAGATTATTCAAACTAGAAACTTCCGTGTGCAGCCACAAGCCAGTATGGGCTCTGGCATAGTTGACTAAGTTGTGCGAACTCTTACGGGTAGACTAGCAGATGTAGGGGAAAGTAGGTGTACCGGTCTACCCACAAGTAAGGTGCTAGTACTTCTGAAAGACTATGTCTCGGTCATCCGTTTCTCAAACACCATGTAGTGCGAGAAACCAAACAGAGGCGATCGAGTCTTGTGGGGAAAAGTGCGCAAACCTCTGCAGAGTGTATAAACTAATCATGGTTAGCCGTGTCCCCGGTTATGGACATTTTGAGTATCTAGTACGTGGATATCATGTGAATCTCATCATGTTACTTTTAATTAATATTGTTGGGTTTGTTAATGAGTACTTTTAATTGGGATTGAGGATGTTGTCAACCATTCTCAATGTTTCACAACCACCAAGATAGTTAAATAAATTTATTCCTTTGCAGTAGGGAAAATTTGGCTTTATGCAAAACTGTAACCATAGGGCTTTCCACCAGCCATATATGCATGTAGTATAGGCTATTCATTCCATTATTCTCTATGTGTTACATTGCGGCATATTCCATGTCTTTGACCCGTTTTCGGGCTGCAACGTTTCATGTTGCGAGACTTTTCGAACGACGAGTAAGGTGCATAGGTCGTGGTTCTATACTCGATGATGCCGTTGGAGTTGATGGACTGGCTTATTGTTCCAAGCCTTCATTGTTATCGTTATTAGATGGCCTTAAGCCATATTTATTTTATTGAGTTCTCTCTTGAGACATTCGATTGTAATAAGTGTGTGATTGCTACTCTGTTATAAATCCTTCGATCTTGTGTGGTGTCGGCATTCTTGATCCGAGGATGACATCGAGCACGTAGATCGACTGCTTGAGGTCCGGTCGCTACAAAGATGGTATCGAGCACCATGACCGCAGGATACCGACCATTAAGCTAAAGCCCTAGATCACTACTCTCTCTTCTCATTTCTAACTGCTCATCTTTTCTAATCTTTTAGGATGACGGAAGCGAGGATCAAGTTCACTCAGCCGGATGAAGATACACCCTTTGGACGACACCGGAAGGAAGTCACTAAGTACCTTAACATTGGATTACCAAGCTTCACCGGGACCTACAATTCCACTTTACCCAAAGAGGTGCGCTGGAAGATTCAAGCTCAAGTTCCCGGAAGGACGTTTGCGCCAATCACGGAGCCCATAGAGTGTGTTTTCAATGCACCAACACAGAGTGCAGGAAAGAGCATGGCAGCCCACATAACCATGGGACACATTGGAGAAGTTTATAAAGAATACCTCAAGGATACTATCTACCAGATTTGCGGACGCCGAGATGAACAATGGGAGATAGTTGGCACTAAGAAGGATCGATCCATTGCAGCTTTCATCCAGAGTTAAACCAGCACATTCGGCGCCAGGAGAACCGGATGTCTTGTGAGACATGATGGAGTTGAAGACAGCAAAAGCCAAGATTATCGAACTAGAAGGAGGAACTGAAGGCCACTCGCAAGGACTACATGGAGGAGATTGTAGCTCTAGTGGGACAAAACGGCGATCTTAAGGAGAAGATTGAAGAACTCATGGGAAATTCAGCACCCGGAGGAGAAGATGAAGATAGCACCTCTCCAGAGAACTACATCATCATCGACGACACTGATTCCGATCCTAGTGAGGATGATTACGAAGATGAAGCTGGAGCAGATATCATGGAGTCTTCATCGGAGCAGTTTTTCTAGTTGACCACCATAACAGTAGTAGATTACCCCCATGTTATATTAGTTTTAGTTTCGCACTTTGTAACGATAGATAGACCGTTGTATGCCCTTGTTTGAATTGATTGGAGTGATATTGTGTGATTTGTCTCATGTGCATATGGGTAGTGTTTCTCTCTAGACCTCATTCTATTCTAAATTCTCGTCTTTTCTTAAACCCCTCAGATGCCTCCGAGACGCGACCTCGGATTTGTTTTCCCTTGAGAGATCACTCGGTTGATTCGGCGGAGAATGCCTTGATTCAAACATTGATACAGAGCCAAGGCAACAACAACAACAACAACAACAACAACAACAACAACAACAACAACAACAACAACAACAACAACAACAACAACAACAACAACAACAACCCACCGCCACCACCACCTGTTGACCATTTGACCCGTTTCCTAAGGCTAAGTCCGCCTGTGTTTTCCAGTAGCACCGAGCCGATTGTTGCAGATGATTGGCTCCGTAAGATAGGGAGGGAGTTGACCACTACAGGATGTACAGATGGAGAAAGGGTGAAGTTTGCCTTTACCAGCTTGAAGGACCCACAAGCAGACATGGTGGGAGAATTTTCTGACCACTTACCACGTAGACAATGTCACATGGGATCGGTTTGACAAGCTTTTCATCGCCCATGTTTCAAAGCAGGAGCTATGGCCATGAAGAAGCGTGAGTTTATAACTTACGCCAAGGAGGGGCCAGACGGTTGGCGATTATGTAGATGATTTGATAAGCTAGCACGTTATGCCCCGGATGACGTTGCTACATGACGCGACTAAGCGTGAGAAGTTTCTAGAAGGACTGAATGATGAGCTGAGCATGCGATTGATGGTAGCCACCATCAATAACTACCAGGAGTTAGTAGATCGTGCTCTCATGATTGAAGGGAAGCAGCAGCAGATTGAAAATCGCAAGAGGAAGTATGGACAGGGGAAGAATAACTCTCGAGCTCAGCAGAAACTTCGCTTTACCCCGAAACCAGGAGGACAGTTTCAGCATATCCATGGAGGAGGTAGCTCGCACAACCGTAATGGCACCAAGAATGGGAACGGGAATGGAGGAAGCAATGGACAGAACCGCACCAACCCGTCAACACCATCCAAGGTAGACCTGAGCCACATCACTTGCTTTAAATGCCGCAAGAATGGGCATTATGCAAACGAATGTCCAGAAAGCCAGAATGGAAATGGCAATGGAAGTTCAGGAAAGAAGCCGAACCCTTTCAACAAAGGACAAGTGAACCACGTTACCGTGGAGGAGGTTGAAGCTTCGGCCGGATGCGATAATAGGTAAGTTTTTGGTTAAGTCATTTCTGCAGCTTGTTCTTTTGATACTGGTGCATCGCATTCATACATATCAAGGGGATTTGCGGATAAGTTTAGCCTACCCACTAAAACTCTTAAGACATCCATGCTAGTAAGCTCACCGGGAGCGGAGTATATGGCCAGTCAAGGATGTTTTCAAGTGCCATTAAGTATAGGGAGGCATGTTTTCCCAACGGATTTAATCATATTGGAATCCCAAGGTTTGGATGTAATTCTTGGTATGGATTGGTTGTCGATGTATGGAGGGAACATAGATTGCGCCAGTAAGTCAATTTTGCTTACCACCCCAGAAGGAAGGAGAATCAAGTATGTATCACGGCATGAGCCGAGGAGTGCACATGTAAATTCCTTATCAGGAGTTGTGCAGGAGGAAGTACCGATGGTAAGGGATTACCCGGACGTGTTTCCGGAAGAGTTGCTAGGCATGCCACGGATAGAGACATTGAGTTTACGATTGAACTCTTGCCGAGCCTTTGGGCGATATCTAAGAGACCGTATAGGATGCCAGCCGAGATTTGGAGGAAATTAAGAAGCGATTGAGGAGTTACTGGATAAAGGTTTTATTCGCCCAAGTTCTTCGCCTTGGGGATCACCAGTACTTCTAGTGGAGAAGAAGGATGGATCATTAAGAATGGTTGTTGATTATCGCGGATTGAATGAAGTGACCATTATGAACAAGTACCCACTGCCGATGATCAATGATTTGTTTGACCAGTTGCAAGGAGCTAAGGTGTTTTCAAAGATCGATTTGCGATCAGGGTACCATCAGTTGTAGATTCGAGAGCAGGATATACCTAAGACGTCTTTTACCACCAGGTACGGGCTGTATGAGTACACCGTTATGTCATTTGGTCTGACTAACGCACCTGCCTATTTTATGAACATGATGAACAAAGTGTTTATGGAGTTTTGGATAAGTTAAATCGTGGTGTTCATTGATGATATTTTGGTTTACTCGAAGAATGAAGAGGAGCATAAGGAGCATTTGCGTTTGGTACTCGAGAAGCTCAAAGAACATCAGTTGTATGCCAAGTTCAGCAAGTGTGAGTTTTGGTTGAAGGAAGTTGGATTTCTTGGACATGTTATATCCGGAGAAGGTATAGCGATGAGACCCCACTAAAGTTGTCACTGTAACAAAGCGGGAAGCGCCAACAACAGTTGGAGAGATCCGAGTTTCCTTGGACTAGCGAGGATACTACGGAGATTCATTGAGAATTTCTCAAGGATTGCGAAGCCTATGATGTAATTATTAAAGAAGGATACCAAGTTCATTTGGACCGAGGAGTGTGAAGCTAGTTTCCAAGAGTTGAAGAAAGCGTTTGGTTACCTCACCAAAGTGTTAATTCCGCGGATCGGACCAAGGATTATGAGGTGTATTGCGGCGCTTCACGCCGAGGACTTGGAGCAGTGCTTATGCGGGAGGGAAGAGTTGTTTCGTATGCTTCACGACAGCTTAAGCCTCATGAGCTAAACTATGCCACGCGTGATTTGGAGTTAGCAGCCGTAGTGCATGCGTTGAAAACATGGAGACATTTCCTCATTGGAAATCATTGTGAGGTGTATACGGATCACAAGAATTTGAAGTACATCTTCACGCAGAAGGAGCTAAATCTCAGGCAAAGGAGATGGTTGGAGCTCATCAAAGATTATGATATGAGATTGCATTATCACCCCGGAAAGGCTAACGTTGTAGCAGACGCGTTGAGCGTAAGAGTCATGTCAACACATTAATGACGGGAGATATACCAAAGGAGTTAGCCGAGGATCTTCGAGAGCTATGTTTGGAAATAGTTCCGAGAGGCTATGTAGCAGCATTGGAGATTCAGTCAACCTTGATGGATAAGATCAGGGAAGCTCAGAAGACTGACAAAGAGATTGCCTCTATAAAGGACAAAATGAGCGAAGGAAAGGCTAAGGGATTTCGTGAGGATGAGCACGATACCTTATGGTTTGAGGACCGTGTTTATGTGCCCAATGACCCGGAGATCAGGAAGTTGATTCTACAAGAGGCACATGATTCACCGTATTCGATTCACCCAGGAAATACCAAGGTGTATTTGGATTTGAAGAATACTTTCTGGTGGACCAGAATGAAGAAGGATATTGCAGAGTATGTAGCAGTTTGTGATTTATGTCAGAAGGTGAAGGCGAACATCGAAGCCAGCAGGATTGTTACAGCCATTGCCTATACCCAAATGGAAGTGGGATAAACTAGGTATGGATTTCATCACGGGATTGCCCAGGACTCGTTCAGGCTATGACTCGATTTGGGTTATAGTCGACCGTTTGACGAAGGTAGCTCATTTCATTCCAGTAAAGACTACCTATAGCAGTGCCAATCTGGCTAAGATATACATGACCATGATTGTATGCTTGCATGGAGTTCCGAGGAGTATCGCATCAGATAGAGGAACCCAATTCACCTCAAAGTTCTGGAAGCAGTTGCATGAAACTTTAGGAACCAGGCTGGAGTTTAGCACAGCTTTTCATCCACAGACAGATGGACAAACCGAGAGAGTCAACCAGATTTTGGAGGATATGCTTAGAGCTTGTGCTTTGGATTATGGATCAAGTTGGGATGACAATTTACCGTATGCGGAGTTTTCTTATAACAACAGTTACCAAACTAGTTTGAAGATGGCACCTTTCGAAGCTTTGTACGGAAGGAGGTGCAGGACCCCGTTTTTGTGGGATGAAGTTGGAGACCGCCAGTTGTTTGGACCAGATTTGATTAAGGAGTGCGAGCAGAAGTAAAGTTGATTCGCGATAGGCTCAAGGTAGCCCAGTCAAGACAGAAGAGTTATGCGGATTCAAAACGCAAGGAGACAGAATACAAAGTCGGAGACAGAGTTTACCTTCGAGTATCGCCGCTTCGAGGAGTTACGCGTTTTGGAGTTAAAGGAAAGTTAGCACCTCGATTTGTAGGACCTTATCGTGTTTTGGAACGCATGGGAGAAGTTGCGTACAAGTTGGAATTACCCGAAGGATTGTCAGGAGTTCATGATGTGTTTCATGTTCCTCAGTTGAAGAAGTGTCACGCAGAGATGGGTGATATACCACCGAGAGATACCGTACACCTTTGAAGCGATTCAGTTGAATGATGATTTGACCTATGAGGAGAAACCGGTAAAGATTCTGGAGTATGCCAGCAGAGTCACCCGTAGCAAGGTCATTAAGTTTTGCAAGGTTCAGTGGAGCCACCACACAGAGGATGAAGCCACCTGGGAGCGAGAGGAAGATTTGCTTAAAGACCACCCTCACCTATTTTCCAGCCAACCCGAATCTCGAGGGCGAGATTCATCTTAAGTTGGTAGGTTTGTAACATCCCAAATTTTCAATTTGGAATGTAATACATAGATCATCATTGCATATCATATTTTTCATTGCATTTTTGCTCTATCCTAGAAATTCTACACAACTCAAGGACCCACGGGAGAGTTGGGGATTTTCGTTATTTTCATATTTGAGTTTTCTCAAATTTTGAAAATAGGATCATTTGATTTTAATTATTTTATCTTCAATTATTTCTATTACAAAAATATGAGAGAGGGAATAAAATGACTTTCCCAAAATAAAGAAATAATGAAGATTTAATGATAAAATCAAATAAGATTTTATTTTGGAGTTTTTCGCCTTTTTATTTGAATTTAGGAAAAATGCGCGTTTTTCAAAATTGCATTTGGGCCCCAAATAAATGTTCATTAAATCCGGCTTGATTTCAGAAGCTGGGGAAAATTTATTTCGGGATTTTTGGAGTCCGTTTAGTACTTCTTTTGATTATTTTTTTCTGCGCCTAGTTATATAAAATAAAATAAAAGCAGCGCCTTTTCGCCGTGCAGCGGGACTCCGGGGCACGCTTATATAAATAGCGCCCGAGCCGCCAAATTGACCCACCGAGCCCTTGAAACCCTAGCCCCGCCCGCCGCCGAGTAGCGCCCGCCTCGAGGCTAGCCTCGATTCCGTCTTGGTTAAAAAAACGATTTGTTTTCTTTGGGTTTTTTTCGGTTTTTTTATTTTATTTATTTATTTTTTATATTTTTTTCGTTCGAATCTGTTCGTCGTTTTTTTCCTTTTTCTCGGATTTAATCGGCGATTTTTCTGATCGCGATTCCAGATCCGATTTTCGTTTTAGTATAACTTTTCGCTCGTTTATCTAATCGGTAGCGCTGAGTTTCGTCTCGAAACCCTCTTTCCGACTAATCTACTTAAACAAATTTTTGCATCTGTAAAATTTGACTTAGATCCAGATTAGTAAAACGGAGCTGTTTTCTTCCGCCGTCTGACTTTCGTTGCTTTGTTTGATTTGATTCTTTTTGCAAACAAGAGTTCTTAAGTTGAACTATCTGGTTAGATCTATTCAAGTTTTACCTGTGCGTTAGATGAGTACTTATTGTATGCTTGTTTGTTTGTCTCCGATAGATTACCCAGAGTGCGCCGCCTGTTATTTCGAGTCTCTAGGTTTCGCGGATCATCAGCAAGGCAAGTAACACTTTGATCATACTTTTTCTCATACCCAGTTTTATGCATTAGATCTATCCTCAAACATTTGCATGATTAGGATCTAATTAAATTGTGGGTATTGGGAAGTAGTTGAGGTAGTACCTATTACCTGTTTTATTATAAAACCTTTGGGAGTTACTTCTACGTTTGCTTATTATGCCATGCTATGCTAGTAGACGTAGATTGGGTGAGTGTATCCATGACAGATGTGAGATTGTTATTTATTGGTTTATTTAAGGTGGCAACTTAAACACACATCTGGGTAGATTGAGGCACCTGGTTTCTATCAGGACTTGCCTGTTTTTCTTCGGACCGCCACCCAGGCTCAAAGGGATCATGAGATTATTCAAACTAGAAACTTCCGTGTGCAGCCACAAGCCATTATGGGCTCTGGCATAGTTGACTAAGTTGTGCGAACTCTTACGGGTAGACTAGCGGATGTAGGGGAAAGTAGGTGTACCGGTCTACCCACGAGTAAGGTGCTAGTGCTTACGAAGACTATGTCTCGGTCATCCGCTTCTCAAACACCATGTAGTGCGAGAAACCAAGCGGAGGCGATCGAGTCTTGTGGGGAAAAGTGCGCAAACCTCTGCAGAGTGTATAAACTAATCATGGTTAGCTGTGTCCCCGGTTATGGACATTTTGAGTATCTAGTACCTGGATATCATGTGAATCTCATCATGTTACTTTTAATTAATATGTTGGGTTTGTTAATGAGTACTTTTAATTGGGATTGAGGATGTTGTCAACCATTCTCAATGTTTCACAACCACCATGATAGTTAAATAAATTTATTCCTTTGCAGTAGGGAAAAATTGGCTTTATGCAAAAGCTGTAACCATAGAGCTTTCCACCAGCCATATATGCATGTAGTATAGGCTATTCATTCCATTATTCTCTATGTGTTACATTGCCAGCATATTCCATGTCTTGACCCGTTTCGGGCTGCAACGTTTCATGTTGCAGACTTTTCAGACGACGAGTAAGGTGCATAGGTCGTGATTCTATACTCAGTGATGCCGTTGGAGTTGATGGACTCGCTTATTCTTCCAAGCCTTCCGTTGTTATCGTTATTAGATGGCCTTAAGCCATATTTATTTTATTGAGTTCTCTCTTGAGACATTCGATTGTAATAAGTGTGTGATTGCTACTCTGTTATAAATCCTTCGAGTACTGTGTGGTGTCAGCATTACTGATCCAGGGATGACACTGAGCATAGAGATCAGACTGTTTGAGGTCTGGTCGCTACAAATATCCACTTGGTTCCAATGACATTATGGTTCCCCGTTGGCCTTGGCACCAATCTCCACACCTGGTTGTGCTCGAAGTTGTTGAGTTCTTCATGCATGGCATTAAGCCAATCCGGATCCTCGAGCGCCTCATAGTCCTTTTGGGGTTCAACACAAGAAAAAAACGCGTGATGTTCACAATAGTTTGCCAATTGTCTACGAGTGCCTACCCCCTTTCTTATGCTTCCAAGCACATTCATCATGAGATGACCCTTGGTAGTGAGCTTGGATGCAATCTTGGC
Source organism: Aegilops bicornis (assembly GCA_021605145.1). Lineage (NCBI taxonomy): Eukaryota > Viridiplantae > Streptophyta > Magnoliopsida > Poales > Poaceae > Aegilops > Aegilops bicornis. Next base: position 486,718,049 of record CM038674.1, read on the forward strand.
GGCACGACGCTCCAATTCCTCCTCAGGAGTGAGTTGAGGAGCGGTAACTTGATCCTCTTGAGCGTCTTCTTGAGCTTGTTCGTGATCTTGAGCTTGCTCTTGATCTTGAACTCGCTCGGAAGAGAGAACTTGACCTTGGGCATCACTTGGTGGTTAAACACCATCTTGAGGTTGATCTTGCCCTTGATCTTGTTCATTTGGTTGAGGGCCTTCACTTTGTTCTTTGGAAGCGTGTGGGTCTTGGGTTAGTGATGGTTCCACTTGAGTGGAACATTGTCCTTCTCCTTCGGCCACAAGGGGTTCCTCAATGGGTAGGATAAAATCAACACCCATTCTTCTTATGACTTGGGGAGGAATTTCATCACCTACATCACAAGTACCACTTTGCTCCACTTGGGAGCCATTATTCTCATCAAACTCCATGTTACACGTCTCCTCAATAAGTCCCGTGGACTTATTGAGGACACGGTAAGCATGAGAGTTTGTAGCATAACCAAAAAATATGCCCTCATGAGCTCTAGCCTCATATTTAGACAAACGAACACCTTTCTTGAGAATGAAACACTTACACCCGAACACCCGAAAGTATTTGAGATTGGGCTTGTTGCCAGTGATATCTCATATGGAGTTTTGTTCAAGCCTTTGCGGAGATAGAACCGATTGAACACATGACACACGGTGTTGATGGCTTCGGCCCAAAAGTTGTATGGAGACTTGAACTCCGCCATCATGGTCCTTGCCGCATACATCAACGTTCGATTCTTCCTCTCCGCTACACCATTTTGTTGAGGGGTGAAGGTGCGGAATATTGATGCTTGATCCCCGCATCATTAAGAAACTCATCCAAGGTGTAGTTCTTGAACTCGGTGCAGTTGTCACTTCTTATCGTCAAGATATTTGCATTGTGTTGGATTTGAGCTTCATTTGCAAAGTCAATGACGGTTTGTTGGGTCTCACGCTTCCTTTTGAAGAAGTATACCCAAGTGTATCTTGAATAATCATCCACAATCACCAAGCAATACTTTATACCCCCAAGACTATCAAAGGATGGAGGCCCAAAGAGATCCAAGTGAAGGAGCTCCAAAGGCCTATTTGAGTAAATGATAGTCGTGGGAGGGTGAGCCTCTCATGTAGCTTTCCTTCGATACAAGCACTGCAAGCGCGTGGCAAAACTAACATTTGTTAGTCCACGGACATGGTCCCCCTTGAGAAGACTTTGCAAAGATCTCATATTGGCATGGGCTAAATGGCGATGCCAAAGCCATCCCACGTCAACTTTAGCCATTAGGCATGTCGCGGTCTTAGTGGGTCGCTCTGAAAAGTTAATCACATAGAGACCGTTCTCGACATGCCCAACAAAGGCTACTTTAAGAGTCTTGCTCCACAAGAAGGCCACGGTATCAATATCAAAGAAAGTGGCAAAGCCCATGAATGCAAGTTGACGAACGGAAAGTAAATTGTATGCAAGGGACTCAACAAGCATGACTTTCTCTATCGTGAGATCATGTGAAATGACAACCTTGCCAAGTCCCAATACCTTAGAAGACGAGGCATCACCCCACTCGACATTGGTGGGCATAGATGGAATCTTGTGCACGTCCACCACCAAGTCCTTGCTTCCGTTCATATGATTAGTGGCTCCACTATCGAGCAACCATGATCCCCCACTGGAAGCAAACACCTACAAGAGATCAATGCTTGGTTTTAGGTACCCATTTTGTAATGGGTCCTTTGATGTTAGTAATAAGGTTCATAGGAACCCAAATACACCATTCAATGTACTCATAAGGAGAACCAACAAATTTAGCATAAACATGTCCATCACTAGCACGTCACAACACATAAGAAGGGTTAAATTCGTCGGCTTTGTTGGAAGGAGTGGCATTGCCCTTCTTAACACCACCACCCTTCACATTGTTCTTCTTCTCCTTGGAATCACCCTCTCCCTCCTTCACAAAAGTTTGCTTGAGAGGAGGAGGTCATTTGGCCTTGTCATTCTTCTTCTTGTTCTTGGACTTGGGTGCGAACCCAATTCCCTCCTTGGCCACAACTTCCTTTTGATTGCTCAAAAGGTCATTGAGGTTCTTCTCACCTTGTATGCAAGACACAAGGCCTTTCTCAAGTTGCTCCTTCAACTTTGCATTCTCCGCTACAAGATGCACATGCTCTCAACATGGGTTAGTAGCATTTGAATTATCAATTAAGACCATATGAGGAAAGTGGCCTTTAGTTAGCTTCACTTGGAGTTGATCATGAGACTCTTTGAGGCTAGCATGAGCACCCTTCAAGGCTTTGTGACCCTTGTCGAGTATAGCAAACTCCTCCTTGAGTCTAGCAAGGTCAACCCCAAGTTTGGCCTTCTCGGAATTTCGCACAGGAGATACAACAAGAGCATGATCAAGATCTTTCTTCAATTTAGCATGGTCATCGTTGTGTGACTCCTCAAGAGCCAAACGATGACCGCGCTCTTCCTCAAGCGCATTAGATAGATCCGATATCTCATCGGCATAATCACAACTATGCCCCTCCATCTTAGAGATGGTTTCTTCGTGAGCCTCGACCATGTCATTGGCTTCACCAAGTTGTTCCAAGAGTGCAACAAAGTGCTTCTTGGATTTACCCTTGAGCTTACTCATAAAAGACTCAAATTCATTTTCCTCCTCAATAGACCCCTCACTTTTATCAATGAAATCCGTCAAAGAAGGATTATTAATGATGGTTGTTTTGATGTTGGGGGTTACCTTGTTGGTGTATTTAGCCATGAGGCATTTGGCGGTGATGTTCTCATTGGGTAAGTCGAAGAGGGACACCCGTGGAGTCATCATAATGGCAACGGAGGCCATAGAAACCGACTCACCTTCTTCTTCATCATCGTCATCCTCATTGTACTCTTCTTGTGCCACCAACCCCTTGGGAGGAGTCTTCTTGGTGAAGTTGCTCTTGTTGGGGAAGGACTTGGCCTTGTCTTTTCAGATGACCTTGCCATTATTGTCTTCCCTCTTCTCATATGGGCACTCCACAACAAAGTGGCTCACATTGCCACACTTATAGAAAGTCCTCACACGTTGCTTGCCCTTCGCGCCACTTGAGTTGTTCTTGTTGAAGTTGGGCCTTGTGTTCTTCTTGCTCCAAAATTGCCTTGAAGTGAGAGCCATGTGCTCATGATAAGCATATTTTGTATCTCTGGGGTTGCTCTCCTCTTCATCATGTTCTTCCACACTAGCCTTGGCCTTCAAGGCAAGGTTGGGCGTCTTTGCTCTTTGAGAATGCAACACCGCATTGTCAGCGGTCTTGTCCAAGATCCTCATTGCCTCAAACTCATCCAACACTTCACTTGAGGACAAGGTGTGGAAGTCTGGCCTTTGACGGATGGCGGAGGGCATGGCCTTATGGTAAGGCATCATGGCCTTGAGAAACTTGCGCTTGATCCAATTGTCATTGATATGTCTCCAACATATCTATAATTTATGAAGTATTCATGCCATGTTTACAATAGTTTTATCTGATTTTGGTATGATTTGATTAGAACTAACCTAGACTGACGTTGTTTTTAGCAGAACTACCGTGGTGTTGTTTTTGTGCAGAAATAGAAGTTCTCGGAATGTGCTGAAAATCAACGGAGAATTTTTCTAGAAAATATGAAAAATACTGGAACAAAAATCTACTAGAGGGGAGTCCCATGGGCCCCACGTGGGTGGGGGCGCGCCCACCCCCTGGGCGTGCCCTTGTGCCTCTTGGACTACCCGTGGGGCCCCCTGACTTGTTCTTGACGCCAACCTCTCCTATAAATGCCCAAACCTCCAGAAATTAACCTAGATCGGAAGTTCCGCCGCCGCAAGCCTCTATAGCCACGAGAAATCAATCCAGCCCTCTCCGCACCTGAGGGGGGCCATCATCACCGGAGGCCATGGGGAGGATCCCGGAGGGGCCATCACCGCCATGAAGGCCAAGGACCAGAGGGAGAACCTCTCCCCATCTATGGGGGAGGCCATGGAGGAGTAAGCACAAGGGGGAGAACCTCTCCTCCTCTCTCCCGGTGGCGCCGGAGTGCCATCAGGAGGGGAATCATCGCCGCGGTGATAGTCTTCATCAACATCACCATCATCATCACCATCCTCATCTATTTTATGATAATTTAGTAATATATTCTAACTTTATGATAACAACACCTACTTTTATGTTTTAGCTCTCTGATATCATGCAAAGTCATCCTCTTCATACCCACAACGTAGTTTTATTTCTAGTTTCTAGTTGGAAGCAAGCGTTACGTATGCGTGAGAGTCGTATCCTTTGGCGAGATAGGACGTGAGAGAATATTTATCTTACCTTTAGCTCCTTGTGGGTTCGACACTCCATACTTATCACTTCTACCATTGGGAATTGCTACGATGATTCCCTACACTTGGGGATTATCAGTCATCTATATCCTTGCTCCCATGATCCCGGAGTGAGACCGTGAAAGTGGTTAATCTCTGGTAAAGCTCACGAGGTTCTTCATCTTCATTCATTGCAAACTCATCGGCTTCATCTTGCACCACTTCATAGTTGGAGCATTGAATTCTTGCGCTTCCCTTGTAAAGGGAGACAACATGGTGCCATGCTTACTTGGCCACGGTGAAAGGTCGGAGATGCGCAATATCTTTGGATGGAATTGCATCTTGGATGATGAAGAGAGCATTCTCGTTGAATTGATGGTCCACGGCTTCTCTAGGGGAATTGCATCTTGGATGATGAAGAGAGCATTCTCGTTGAATTGATGGTCCACGGCTTCTCTAGGGGTGAAGTTTCTTGGGTCATGCGGATAGAAACCTTGCTCATTAGTTCTCCAAAGATTAGTATTAACATGATTTAAATGACGTTTAAAGCGACCCAAGAGTCAAAATCCTCATTTTTCACAATCTTAGGAGGAGAACCAGCATGATTTAAATGAGTGGAGGGAACCGGTCCTCCATAAGTAAGTGGAGGTTCAACATGGGCAAAGATGCCACTACCATTTCTTCCACTCGATAAAGGAACTTTGTCACTAGTAGCTTCCCCCATGTCTGAGTTAGCATCCGTCACCTTGTTAGCGGGATCACCCACTTTCGTTGGTGCGGTGGATAATTTAAGGCCTTCTAAGAACTTGTTAAACATGCTTTCAACCTCGGTCGTCAGGAGGTTTTCAATGTGCCAAAGCCACATTGAACTCCTCACGAGACCGCCTTCCCCATCGACCGTCAGAGATTAGAATGGGTTCACACCGGAGTGCTCCTACCCGCCGTCTACGGTGTCAACCATACTGTTCAAACAAAAAAGTCCTTAATAAAGAGATGAGGCTCTGATACCAATTGAAAGGATCGATATAATTGACTAGAGGGGGGGTGAATAGGCAACTAACACTACAAAAAAATACACTTCCATGATGATACGTGTTTGTCATAGTAGGTCGCGTTTTTTGTCATGCATGTACATCCATGACAAATTTATGATAGAATCAAGATAGTCATACCTGTGCTGTCGTAAAAGTGTTCCATGACATTACCAAAATTATCATCACTAAGTGTCCACTTCCATGACGATAAATCGCGTCACAGAAGTGCTTTCGTCAAGGGTGACCGACACGTGGCATCCACCGTAACGGAATGTCGTTAAGCTATCGGGTCAATTTCTGGCCCGCTGTCACTTTCAGCCTGTTGACGACCCATAAATCAGTTGGGCCATTTGTAGTCGGACCTGAGTTTTGGCCTTTTAGCGACCCATTTAAGTGTTGGGCCAATTCCAGGCCCTGTGTGCCTTTTGGCCTGTTAACGGACCATAAATGAGTTGGGCCATTTGTAGTGGGACCTTAATTTTGGCGTTTTAACGGTCCATGCCCTTCATGGTCCAATACCAGCCCGGTTTCTCTTTCGGCCTACTAAAGGCCCACAACATAGTTGGGCCAGTTACAATACAACCTGACTTTCGGCCTCTTAGCGGCCCGTGCTCTTCATGGTCCAGTACAAGCCCGCTGTCTCTTTCGGCCTGCTAAAGGCCTACAGTATAGTTGGGCCATATGTGGCCCAAACTTAGTAACGGCCTGTTAACGGCCTATCGGTGTACAAAAAGAGGGGTACACTTTTTGTACCCCTATAACTGTGCACGGGCAGTCTGAGCCACGGAAACCGCCGCACTAAGCAAGGCGAGGGAGGTGAGCCAAGGTAAGGCCGAAGCTCGAAAGGAGCAGAACAACGCCAAGACCAAGGCCACAAAGAGCAAAGGGGACGAAGCGGACTCCCCCCGTAAGATCCTTGCCGAGGGCGGTTTTAGCAAACCCGGCAAGACCCTTGTCGTGGCAGTTCGTCCCACACCTACGGAGCGAGTCACCCTTGAGTCCACTACCCCCATGGGGCAAGGACTCGGGAGACATCCTCGTGGTGGCATGCAGATCTTTGTGAAGACATTCAAGATCAGTTACACGCTATAGAAGACGACGACCCTTGGCGGGATCCCAGCCAAGGAGGACCACAAGGCCCCCGACAAGAGCCTTGCCGGGGATGACAGCAGGCGTCACGACAAGAATCTTGCCGGGGCCCCGGCAAGACCCTTGCCGGGGCTACGACGGGGCCCTCGCCAAGGACACCCGTAGGGCCACCATCAGGCCCACGCCAATCGAACCTTCACCGCCATTCGCATGCAGCTGCCGACCTAACCAGTTGGGCAGGCACCTGCATGGCGGCAAGCAGATCTTCATGGAGACCCACCATTGCGCCACCTCAGCTGCCTGCCTGCCTACATGGCACCGTGGGCACCGCTGGCCAGGGCGCGTGTCAACACGAGAGGGAGCAGCGACGGACGAGACACGGCTCTCCCCCGTCCCCGATAAAGCAAGGATACCTAAGCAAGACGCATTTAAGGCGCCTTGTCATGTAATGCGAGGAATAAACTCGCATCATCAGCAGCCCTTTCCACCTCCCGTGTGCCACCGTGGCAACCCTTTCCCTATAAAAGGAGGCCCGAGGCGACCAGGAGGGGGATTCGGCTTTTTGGAGCTCCTCACGCCCCATTGCTAGTTCAAGAACACCAGATAAACAAACCACCAAAGCAGGAGTAGAGTTTTACGCATCCTTGCGGCCCGAACCTGGATAAAGAGACTGTGTGCTATTTGTTTGATCCGCTCTTCTCACGACCCCCGCGCCCTGCAACCGTAGTAGGGATTTTTGTGATCCCATAGGTGTCGTTCCTACACCGACATCTTTGGCGCGCCAGGTAGAAGCGCGATTGTGAGAATCGGCTCTAGCAGTTAGTTCGACGCTTCTTCATCGTCATGGCGCCCAAGAAGAAGACGACGGTTGCGATTGGCCCGTCGGAAGCCGTGACATCCCATCCCCGACGCTGGCGGAGCAGCGGACTGGTCGCAGAAGGACCCGGCGCTGTTCGCGAACACCAACACCGCCCCAAAGAGCCGGTTTGGGAGGCGGCGATGTTCGTGCGCCTGGTAACGGGCCGCACGTCGCCAAATCCAAAGACGGAGCCAGGCCCTCCACGGGTGGTGCGGGGCCTTCCAAGATCGCTGCCACCCTGCTCGCAGGCGGCGCGAGGGCTTCCAAGACTCCCACGCCGGTGCCGGCGGCGCGTTCTTCTCAAGTGACATGCGATGAACGGCGTAATCACGCCGAGGACCCCGGGCGTCGCCGCGGAAAGAGCCCCGAGCGCCACTCCCAGGATTTAGAAGACCTTCCCGCTTGCCGAGGCGCTGGAGATGGTGACATGCGACCGCGGGGCGTGATAGAGCTCCTTCTGACATGGTCAGAAGTCAAAGCGCGACGTGATCCGTGCAGGTTTTGCTGCCACCAACACCAGCAGAAGCCCTAGCGCGCGCGCAGTTGCTCCTCGATTTTCCTCCCACTACGGGGAAACTCGACGAATGGAGAGCCACTATCCGAAGCCTTGTTGCGGTGGCCAACAAAGACGAACCGAGTCCGGTGGAGCCCCCGGGTCGACGCTCCGACGGAGTCCCACGCACCAGTGGCAGGAGAGCCGGCGGCGCCGCAACCACGGTGCACTCGCCTCCTCCTCGCCCTGTACCGCGGATGCCAGCCCATCGGGACGTTACGGGCGATGAGATCTCCGTAGCATCGTCCGACCCACGGGCCCACTGTGACCAGCGCCAAGTTCTTCGGGAACGAGAACATGAAGACGCTCGAACCACTATCGAGCGCCGGCGTGGAGCGCGCCACCAATCGAACAGCGAGCAGGTGGCTGCCGTGAGCCACCCGGCCGCCGGAGTTTCGGAGGCCTACCTTACGAGGTAGGCTGTCCGGCTTTACCCGTGAGTTGCGGCAGTTCCAAAGCGGCCCATTCACCGCACCTTCAAACTCGACGTGGGCGAAAAGTACAAGGGCAAGGCCCACCCGTCCGAAGTTCTCGGCGTCTACACCATCGCGATGCAAGCTGCCGGAGCCCGCGACGATAAGGTGCTTGCGAATTACTTCCCGTTGGCTCTTAAACCCAACGCCATGTCGTGGTTGATGCACTTGCCGGTAGACTCTATTTCCTCCTGGTCGGATTTGTGCCATGAGTTTGTGGGCGCCTTTACTCGAGGTCACCAAGCACATGGCCAAGCAAGCGACCTGCACGTCATTCCCCAGAAGGGAGGTGAGAGTCTCCGCAAGTATATTCAGAGGTTCAGCGGTAGTGCGATACAATATCCACGATGTTCACCTGCCGCCATCATCGGTAGCGTTCCATCGAACGTGCGTTACCGCAAGATGCGCGAAGAGCTGGCAATGAACAAGGTGAGAGATGTAGCAGAACTCTATGTTCTTGCTGACAAATGTGCCCGGGCTGAAGAGGGAAGGAAGTACCCCGGCAAAGATGCCGGCGCTGACAAATGTGCCCGGGCTGAAGAGGGAAGGAAGTACCCCGGCAAAGATGCCGGCGTGGAAACCGACTCCTCGGATGAGGATATTGCCGCCCCGGCGAAGAAAGGCCGGCGCCGCAACAGGAAGCGCAAAGGAAAAGCCGTGCTTGCCGTCGACGGATCTGATGACGCTGGCTCCACCAAGAAAACCAAGGCAGATGACCCCGGCAAGGAGGTTGCCGGATGTGTCGCTCGCCGGCCTTGGCGGCTGCCGAGAAGCCAGGAAACTCCGACTAGCGATACTGCAAGATCCATCGCACCAAAGTCCATGCTCTCCAGGACTGCCGATAGGTTGAGCTCCTCGCTGAGAAGCAGAGGACTGAATATGAGAGGCGGGACAAGGAGAAGGGCCGAACGATCTTTGAGGGGTCCGGCAAGAAGCATAATGACGGCCAGGCGGGCCGCGGCAAGGATAAGCAACAAGAGAGGCCCGCCTGGGGCCGTGATGTAAAGCCGTAAGATGACGATCACGAAGAGGACGGCGAATCCGGCGACCAAGAGTTTCCAGCTACAGAGGCCATGTGCGTCGGCAAGGCGCCTCGCTGCATACTTCTCACCGCCGGCTTATACAATTAGGCGCGAGATTACAGCGGCAGAGCCATCGTTTGATGCCCAAAGGCCGCTGAAGTGGTCCAAGACAGCTATCATTTTTGACACTGAGGACCACCCTGATCGCACTACTGCGGTCGGGTGCTTGCCATTGTTGGTTTCACGAACAATACGCAACCTCAAGGTGACGAAGATGCTAGTCGATGGCGGGGCCGGTCTGAACTTGATCTCGCCTGCTGTGATCGAGAAACTGCAGATTCCTGATGGAGACCTCGAGGAGACGGGCACATTTCAGGGGGTCAACCCAGGAAGAAGCCAACCCAAGGGAAAGGTCACGCTACCTGTGACTTTTGGAAGTGACCTGAACTTCAGGACGGAGAGGATCGTGTTCGATGTTGCCAAGATCCCCTTGCCCTAGCAGGATCCTTGGTCAGCCAAATGGCCAAGTTCATGGCGGTGTCACACCTCGCCTACAACACCACGAAGATGCCGGGACTGTGACGATCATCACCATCCCCTCCGACAAGAAAGATGTGCTGATTTGCGCCGACCAACTATACCCGAAGCGATTCTGGCAGCTGCCGCCGCTAGGGCACTTGCTCCTGCCACTGGGACCCCGGGAGGGAAGAAGAAGAAGAAGATCGGTGAGACCTCGTACACCCACTCCGGCAAGCGCACCTCTTCGGAGTGTAGCGCTACCGTCGAGGACGTGCCAGAGAGCTCCACCGGTGGAAGCAAGAAGCCCAGGGCCATACCGGGAACCAAGAAGGTTTACATCAATGAGGGCACGCGGGAGGAGCTTTTAACATAAGCTCCACCCTTGACGACAAATAGGAAGACGCTCATCACCTTCTTGCCCGAATGTCGATGTGTTTGCATGGCAAGCTTCCGAGCATCCCGATGTTCCTGTGGAGGTGATTGAGCACCACCTTGCCTGCGCCCTCATGCGCGGCCGTCAGCGGAAGGTCGAAGCAAGCTTTGGAACGACAAGAGTTCATCACGGAAGAGATCCGGAAACTGGAAGCAGCGGGTTTGGTAAGAGGAGTGCTCCATCCAACATGGTTGGCCAATCCGGTCGTGGTGCGCAAGGCAAATGGGAAGTGGAGGCTGTGTATTGATTACACAGATATCAATAAGGCTTGCCCTAAAGACCCCTTCCCGTTGCCGCGCATCGATCAGATTGTTGACTCCACGGCAGGGTGTGATCTACTGTCATTCCTCGACGCCTACTCCGGCTACCACCTGATCTTCATGACAAGAGAAGACGAAGAGAAAACAACATTCATCACCCCATGTGGTACGTATTGTTTCATACAGATGCCTTTCGGGTTGAAGAGTGTTGGTTCAACGTTTGCAAGGGCGGTCCAGATTGGTTTTGAACCCCAGCTCCATAGAAATATGGAAGCTTATATGGATGACATAGTTGTCAAAACCAAGGACAGGGCAACCCTCATACCAGATTTGCAAGAAACATTTGCAAACCTGCGCAAGATCAATCTCAAACTGAACCCTGAGAAGTGCGTCTTTGGCGTCCCGTCCGGCAAGCTTCTCAGGTTCTTGGTGCCACAGCGTGGGATAGAGGCCAATCCGGACAAAATCAAAGCTATAGAGCAGATTGAAGCACCCAAGCGAATCAAGGATGTGCGCCGGCTTGTTGGTTGCGTCGCCGCCATGGGCAGGTGTTCATTTCAAATCTGCCGAGCGCCCTTCCCTTTTTCAAGATCCTGAAAAAGGCGGGCCCAAGGAGTGGACGCCGTGAAGCAGCATTGCAAGGTTTGAAGGGATACCTCTCTTCCAAGCGCCAATACTAGTTGCGCCTAGGCCACAGGAGCCGTTCGAGCTATACTGGCGGCAACAGATCAGTGGTCGGCCAAGACCGGTGGTGCGTAGAAAGGTTGACGACGAGGAGATGGCAGCGCGAGCCCGACACCACCAATGCAGAGACGACACAGCCGGTTGGAGTGCCGCCAAAGAAGAAAATGATGCAAAGCACCGGTCTACTTTGTTAGTTCCCTCCTGCAGGGGGCTAGATCAAGGTACTCGGCGTGCGAAACTGCTCTTGACCTTCTTATGGCCTCGAGGAAGCTGCGTCACTACTTCCGTGCACACGAGATCACTGTTGCCACTCGCTTCCCTCTCAACGGATATTGCACAATCCGGATGCAACAGGAAGAATTGTGGAATGGGCACTGGAGCTGTCCAGCTTTGGCCTCAAGTTTGAAAGTACTTCGACGATTCAGAGCCGAGTCCTAGCGGAGTTCATTGCAGAATGGACTACAACGCCTGACGAAGAAGTCCAAGAGACTGCTCTCCCCGGCAAGGAGGCAAGTTGTGATTGGATCGTGTACTTTGATGGAGCTTTCTCCTTACAAGGTGTCAGGGTTGGCGTACTGCTTGTCGCGCCCACCGGAGAGCACCTCAAGTACGTGATCCAGATGCATTTCCCCAGGGAGGTGTCAACAAACAATACGGCAGAATACGAAGGGCTGCTTGCCGGTCTTAGGATCGCAGCGGACCTCGGAATCAAGAAACTCGTCGTCAGGGGGGACTCGCAGCTTGTCATCAATCAAGTCAACAAGGATTACCAGAGCCCGTTGATGAAGGCCTACATTGATGAAGTGAGAAAGCTGGAAGAGCGTTTCGACGGTATACAGGTTGAACACGTTCCCCGAGCGGAGAACGATATCGCCGATTACTGTCAAACGCGTCGCCCTCAAGCTACCTGTGGAACCAGGTACCTTTGTGCTTCAAATTAACTCAGCCATCCGCTGATCCATCAACAGAGCGAGAATAAGAGGAGGAAATCAGGGCCCGGCAAGTACTTTCCCGCCGAAGCTCCCGGAGCCGGCAAGGATGTTGTCGGGGATACCGAGCCCGCAGACGATCGGGCTCCGCGGAGCGTCAAGCTCTTGCCGTCGAGACAGCCGCTCTATAGCAGAGGAAATGCCTTTAGTCCTCGCCCGTCGAGCCCTGTGCTCCAGCGTGGGCACAACATACCGTCTGATTCCTCCAACAGGGAACTTCGAGGAACAGGAAGAAGCGAAGAGTAGCCCGTCGCTCTACCATGTACCAGTTCATCGATGACGCGTCTGTCATGTGAAGAGGCCGAACGGTGTGAAATTGAAGTGTATCCCTCGAGAGGAAGGACTGGAGCTGTTGGCGGAGATACACTGAGGCATATGTGGATCCCACATTGGGTCAAGGGCCCTTGCCGGCAAGGCATTCCGGCAAGGTTTCTTCTGGCCCACCACCCTCCAGGATGTGACGACACTAGTCACAAGGTGTGAAGCGTGTCAGTTCCATTCAAAGAAGCTTCATCAGCCAGCTCAAGCCCTTCAAACCATTCCTCTCTCCTGGACCTTCTCGGTCTGGGGGCTCGACATACTGGGCCCTTTCCCCCGCGCCGTCGGGGGCTTTGAGTACTTGTACGTTGCAATCGACAAGTTCACAAAGTGGCCGGAGGTGGAGGAAGTGAGGAAGGTCACAACTCAGTCAGCCGTCAAGTTCTTCAAGGGACTAGTGTGCCGTTTTGGCGTGCCAACAGGTTATCACCGACAACGGCACACAGTTCACAAGCCGCACCTTCGTGCAATATACCCAAGACCTCGACAATAGAGTCTGCTTTCGCCTGCTGCTCACCCGCCAAGCAATGGTCAAGCCGAGAGGGCAAATGCTGAAATCTTGTGAGGATTAAGGACCAAGACCTTTGACAGCTGCACAAGAGTGGAAGGCAACCTTTGGATTGATGAGTTGCCGCGGTTCTTTGGTCGATCAGACGACGCCAAATCGAGCTACCGCCGGGCGCCTTTTGCCCTGGTATACGGGCGTAAGCAGTTCTCCCACTGAACTCATATCTGGGTCACCTCGAGTGCTCGCTTATGACGAAGCTTGAGCAAGAGCAAGCTGCGGCAAGATGACGCAATGCTCCTTGAGGAAGATCGTCTTCGGTGGCTGTGAGAGCAGCACGCTACCAAAGAAGCCTTGCGCTGCTACCATAGCTGCAAGGTTCATGCCCGAAGCCTTGAGGAAGGCGACCTTGTCCTTCGGCGCGTTCAATCGGCCAAGAATTCCAACAAGTTGACGCCAAAGTGGGAAGGCCCTTATCGGGTAATACAAGTCACCAGGCCCGTGCAGTCCGCTCGAGATCAAGATGCTGTTCGGTGAGTAACTCACGGAACATTGAGCATCTTCGCAAGTTTTACTCAGAGGCGCGGCTTGCCGGGCCCCCCGGCAAGCCACCTTTTGTAAAAGCATTGCTGATGATGCATGTAACCCTTTGTACAAAGCAAGGCGCAGACCCTGAGCATAAATAAACGAAGCGCTGGCGCCCTAAGTTATAGCATGCATGCTAGGTCGAGTCTCATCCTTGGTTAGGGCTGATAGTGCTTAACGGCGACTAACCCCTAGCTTAGAGGTCGAGTGTGCGTCTCTTTGCCATTCTTTTGTCTTCTTTGGTTCGCAGGACTCACAGATATCCTTGCCGGATCACTTGAGGACGAAAAAGAGAAAAGGGACAGACCGGCATCTAGACCCCGGCAAGCCAGTATTGCCGGGGGCTGCAAGTACAAAGATTCACCCACGGCAAACTAGAGTTGCCGGGGGCTACAGTTTCAGATAAGTTCTTCATCCCTTATCATGCATTCCCTTATGGACTGAGGTATGTGAAACCTCGCTTCTTCCCAAAGCTACCATGCTCCCCTAAAACTCTAGGCCCTAGGGCTCATTCCTGGGGCCAGGTTTGGTCGTCAGTCAGCGGCAAAAGGATGAAACGAGGAGCTCGAACCCACCTCATCCCTGCCTCCGCCAAAAGCGTGAGAAAGGTCGAGCGAAGTGGGAAGGCAGCGGGGGCCTGTTGCGGGCAAGGAAATGTTTATCTTAGAGATATCAAGGATTTACTCCTTGTCGTGGGTTCTACCCATGCAAACAAATGACCCGCAAGCATCCCTTTTTCATTAAAAACATTCCATTCAGATACAGTCCATGGGGAATGAAAAACATGAATGATGGGATTACAAGTTTCAAATTCAGCTAAGGCCCAAAGGCTTACAAACTAAAAAAAAGATAAGGTGCCCGTAACTCCTTTCTTGTCCCTCTCCTCAGGAGGCATGTCAAGGAGGCGAAAAGGGAAAAAGGGGCGCCTAGGCAAGTTACGGGTGGCAGGAGGCACCAAGAGAACATCTCGGTGGCCGTCCGAAGGCTGGATGGTGATGGCGGCGCCGGAAGCAGAGCTCGAAGACGAGGCGGCAGGACGTCAGCACATGTCGAAGGCGTCGGTGCTCGCGTACTCTGATTTGACGGCCTTGCCGCCCGCCCTCTTCCTCTTCCGCAGCCTCCCAACGCCAGCCGCCCAAGGAGACGACCCTGAGAAGTTCAGGAAGCCGGCGACACGGATGATGGGACCGCCGGTGCCGCACGGAGCGGCACCCGACACCTAGTCGGACCCGTCATCCTGCCTGCTACCCTCGTCGTCGTTGCCGCTGTCCTCCTCGCCACTCCCGCTCGAGGAGGAGCCTTCACTATCAGAAGAGCTCTCCACGCAGCACCTTGCCCGAGTCCCGAAGCACCCGAAGACCTTGACGGAGAGGAGGCCGCCCTCCATCAGCTTGAAATGGAGAGTGAGCCCCGACGTCAAGCGGTGGATATGAGCGAACGTCTTCCATCCTCGACCAAGGTACATCACGTGAGGGGCTGGAAAGTCGACGCGAACTCGCGTACCACTGATCCAACAGCCCGTCATGTGCAACTGCAATGACTCCGGCGGATCCACCTCCATCTCGCTCACGAATGGGGTCGGGAGACGAAGACGACGGCGAGGCGGCCGGCGCAGCCTAACGAAGAACTCGCAAGGATCATCACCAACATGGCCCTCCATGGGGGGTGGAACTACTGGCGGAGGCGAGACCGGCGCGCCGCCCCGTTCTCCTCTTCCCTGAGCGCCTCGGCCTCGCCCGCGGCCTCGCCCCCTCCCCCTTCCCCTCGCGGCTGGCTCTGCCACCGCAGGTGAAGGAGAAGGAAGGACGCGTTGTCGAGCGGCGACCCTTGCCGCCACCGTTGAAGAGCCAGGATTCCCTCTCTCCATGGCGGATGGGGGAGGGAGCGGCTGAAGGAAGGAGAAGATGGAAGAGTGCGGACGCCCGTTCCCCCGCCCCCCCGCTCTTTATAAAGGAACGGGCTGGGGGCACGGCCGCCCCGCTCAGCCAATCAAGACGCGAAGGCGCGAGGAACTAGGACCAACCCACGCCCGGCCATGACGGCCCGGTTTCCGCCTCCACCGTTCGCCACCCCAAGCGCATGAGAACCACGTGGCAGGCATGCGGGACCGAGGCGACGGGTGAGGCGACCTCTCCCCACCCTGTGATCGTGGGGAGTGGACGCCTTGAAGACCACGCCCCGGCCCCGTTCAGTAAATGGGTCGCGCCTCCACGCCTCCCTCCGTTTATGGGGAAGGCGCGAACCGCCCCCTTTTACTGCGATGTGATGCATGCGCACAGAGCTCAGCCCCACGCATGCCGCCCACATCACGCACGCCTCCCCACGCCGAGCCACGCGCGGGAGGCATGGGAAGCGCAGCGCGCGAAGAAACTTACCGCGGTAAAAACCACCCCGCCCGCTCACAAGACTGCTTTTTGGGCCTAGCCCAACGACGCGACCAGGTTACATGTGGCCCAGGCCGGGGCTCTGTCGGTGTACAAAAAGAGGGGTACACTTTTTGTACCCCTATAACTATGCACGGGCAGTCTGAGCCACGGACACCGCCGCACTAAGCAAGGCGAGGGAGGTGAGCCAAGGTAAGGTCGAATCTCGAAAGGAGCAGAACGACGCCAAGACCAAGGCCACAAAGAGCAAAGGGGACGAAGCGGACTCCCCTGGCAAGATCCTTGCCGGGGGCGGTTTTAGCAAACCCGGCAAGACCCTTGCCGTGGCAGTTCGTCCCACACCTACGGAGCGGGTCACCCTTGAGTCCACTGCCCCCATGGGGCAAGGATTCGGGAGACATCCCCGTGGTGGCATGCAGATCTTTGTGAAGACATTCAAGATCAGATACACGCTATAGAAGACGACGACCCTTGGCGGGATCCCAGCCAAGGAGGACCACAAGGCCCCCGGCAAGAGCCTTGCCGGGATGACAGCAGGCGTCACGGCAAGACTCTTGCCGGGGCCCCAGCAAGACCCTTGCCGGGGCTACGACGAGGCCCTCGCTAAGGACACCCGTAGGGCCACCATTAGGCCCACGCCAATCGAACCTTCACCGCCGTTCGCATGCAGCTGCCGACCTAACCAGTTGGGCAGGCACCTGCGTGGCGGCAAGCAGATCTTCGTGGAGACCCACCATTGCGCCACCTCAGCTGCCTGCCTGCCTACATGGCACCGCGGGCACCGCTTTCCAGGGCGCGTGTCAACACGAGAGGGAGCAGCGACGGACGAGACAGGGCTCTCCCCCGTCCCCAATAAAGCAAGGACACCTAAGCAATACGCATTTAAGGCGCCTTGTCATGTAATGCGAGGGATAAACTCGCATCACTGTACCCTTTCCACCTCCTGTGTGCCACTGTGGCGACCCCTTTCCCTACAAAAGGAGGCCCGAGGCGACCAGGAGGGGGATTCGGCTTTTTGGAGCTCCTCACGCCCCATTGCTAGCTCAAGAACACCAGATAAACAAACCACCAAAGCGGGAGTAGGGTTTTACGCATCCTTGCGGCCCGAACCTGGATAAAGAGACCGTGTGCTATCTGTTTGATCCGCTCTTCTCACGACCCCCGCGCCCTGCAACCGTAGTAGGGATTTTTGTGATCCCGTAGGTGTCGTTCCTACACCGACACGGCCCGTCAAATAAATTGGGGCCACCTGTTGCCCGCTTCGATGTCGGCCTGTTAACGACCCAGGAGGTAAGAGGGTCGACCATTAACTTTCGGCCTAGTAACGGCCCGTTAACTTAATGGGCCCACTAAAGTTCATTCATGTCTTTAGGCCAAATTAGATAATTTGAGCCCATTACGACGAGCAATTATGCACAGGACCAAAACCGATCAAGCAAAGGTATGGCATACAGGGAATAACGTTGCACATCCAGGATATATTACAGGAAATTACATCCACTAGGCAATCAAAGATTGATGCCAGTGCAAATAAATGAGCAGAACCTAACCATCTACAACGTCACAATCTGCAACCTCAGCACAGATGACGCCCATAAGCATGTGGGAAAGTTCTTATTCCGTTGCATTCGAGACAGAGGATACTGAACAGATTCAGATGGCGATTTTGGCAGGCTTGTATTATTGATAGTGGAGAGTGTCTCGACCACTGCATCATAACATAAATTAGGACGGGAACCAAATAGATTAATCATGAGTTATTGCCATATTACCTGGCCTAGATTTCTTTGGAAAGAAACAATGGGGTTGCCTTCTTTGTTTTCAGAGTTTGTCTTCTTATCTTCATCAGCCTGCACAAAATTAACACACTAGCATTGCTATCATTGGCCAAGTCAGATAATAGGAAAGCAACATTGACACAACAAACATTTGGGCAACTAGCCTACACCAAATTAACATAATATGGCACAGCTATCATCAGCCGTAAGGTAATCTGAAAGCAACATTGACACAATGAATGAATGGGCAACCAGAGAAGCACTACAATTCAGTAATGTGCGTCATATGAGATAGTACATTCATGCAGCTCAGTATGCAAAACTACCAGGCAGTTTTCCTTACAAAAATCAACATTGGCGCCTTTAACATTTTGCTACAACTAATTTTAGATCAGATAAAGGTTAGATTCACGCCAATTAACAAAATACATGCTGATGTAGTGATATACAACAGGTACTTACATCAGCATTGGAGCACAGAGAATTCCCGCAAGATATTTTCCTCGAATACGATCCCAATGGAGGAAGTCTTGTATCGTTTAACCTTATTTTCTAAAAGAGAGATGGGTAAGAAACATGTAGAAAATATGATCGAGAATGCTATAAAATTTCATGATGCGAGGATACGCTGCGCTTCTTAGAATGGAGTTGACATTCTTTTCTTTGAATTTGGAGGGACTAGTTCATTGGCCACTAGAATCTGCTTATTATCAGCGGGAGCTGGGTCTCTCTGTGCTGGAGCAGTATCTATGAAAAATGGAGTTGGTTTATTATCTCCTGGCGTTTGGATATTTTGCAAAGACCTGGTTTGTAACCCTGCAGATTCTAACATAGCCGTCTTCCCCTTGCATGCCTTATATAGAAGAATGGTGGTTCAGTTATAAAACAGGCTACAGCAGAGATGGAATAGGTGCTGAAGAATAGAAAGGAATGACATATTGACATGTATTCCCTCCATCCGGAAAAAAATGGATGGGTCTAGGCGCATTTCAGTTCTAGATACATCCTTTTTTATCCATTTCGGCAACATGTAATCCAGACGGAGGGAGTATGGTGTAAGAGCTAGGGATACGACATGACAACATAGCAAAAAAACACTAGTTGAATGTAAAACTGTATGCTAGCGGAATACATACAGAAATAACTAAGGCAACATACACGTGTATGATTGGGAAAATAAGATGGCATTGCAATAGAGCACTAGAACAACACTTCAATGTAAAAAAACATGGTATGGTAGACAGATGAAGTACATCTTGATGAATAACAATGCATAAGATATTTAGAAGCATGATGTCCAAAATAAGCGAGATGGCATTGCGATAGAGTAGAATGACAGTGCTTGAATTTGAAAACATGTTATCATGAATGGAATAGGTCTTGAAAAGCAGGAAGGCATGCCATATTTACATGCATGATCGGCATGCTAAGCACATGGCATTACAACAGAGTAGATACACTCGAGGACATTATATGCATGTTGTACCCATATCACGGGCCAAGTTAGAGCAAGGACCTTGTGGGGTGAAGAGGATTCATCATCTTTACGCAAGTCTTACGAAGAACTGCCTTTACATGTTCCATCATATTGGGTATCATCGACATCACGTTTATTGGCCTTTACATTGCTCCATGAGGTTCTTGTGGATATATCAGTGTGTGCAATTATATCTGACATGCATGGAAGACAACTAGTAGTTAGATTTATGTAATGAGTGCCTGTAGGAGAGCGACATAAATAGTAGGACTAGGGTTAACTAGCGACAACAGGTCTCATAAACTAAAGGGAGAACACAGATGGAAGCTACGAGAATATGTATCGTTTGTACTCGAGATTAACTAGATGGCACACAAAAGTATTAAAGAACAACATAGGTAATACTAGAAGTGGTATAATACTATAATCACCAGCCTGTGGGATAGCATTGGTTGATGGATGATAACTATGGAACAGCGTTACCTAAAGAACAAGTATCTTAGCTGAACTATGGAACAGCGTTAACTCCTGAACAAGACCCGTAAGAGATCAGCATGAATATACTGTGAAATGTGATGATCTATTTTCCATGCTTAGATGAAAAACAAAGCCATAAATGTTGCACACAAGTAAGATGAGGGTACAACCTATCCGCTGCCATCCATAGGAGTGAGCATCATGTCTTTGACTTGTTGATGGCCTCAGAAGTTGTTGTGGCTGTCCATGTCGAACGCACGCGCATTCGATGCACGAGGCTGTTGAGTGGGGACTATAGCTCCCTTACGGTGTATGCTTCCCTTGTTGGAGCAATTGCGGCGAAGTCGGAAGGCGGTGTGTCGAAGATGCAGATAACGCATAATGTTAAGAACGACATATCTCTTTGATCTGAAGAAATACACTAAGATATCAACAGCAGAGTTACGAGAGTGGTCACACGCGTCTATTGTTGAAGACTAAATTGGGGTCACACGATTTTATTTTATTTTAGTCTTTGTCCGATCTCTATTTGGATGGCTGGCCGTCTTGTGCCTCCCGGTGACAACTGCTCGAATCTTCCCGAAGAGCCAGCGACCAACGGCAGAGCAGCCTGCCTTCGCCGTCCGTGGTCTCGGCCAAAACCCCGCTCCCCGCCCCACCGCACTGATGTGGTTGCGCCGCCCCCGGGCCAATCCACAAAGACTCCCCGTCATCCAGATCCGGCGGCGGCAGTACCTTCAACCCATGCAACTCTAAAAGATAGCCATCTAAGTGCTGCTTCCACAGCGAACTTGCGGCCCCGCACCCTTACGTTAGACACCAGCCAGCCGGCAGCCTAGGAGCTCCGCCGCCTCGAGGGGTGCTACTTCCCATTGGGAATCGATTGGCCCAGAATAAAAATTCAGAAACTGATGCCTAAATAAAGTGATTTTACATGAGGGTGCGACCTATCTGGCGGCATGGTGAAGTAGGCAGGTCCAGCTACCGAGTCGGTGAGGCCGGCACGGTTGCAGTGGCGACCAGTGGCAGGGAAAGAGTGATGTCGCAACGGTCGACGGCTACGCGGAAGAAACGCCAGGTCTCTGCACGGATCCGAAGTTGGAGCCGCTCCGGCGCTGTGAACAACAGCGGGGGTGAATCACTCTTGATGCAGTTCACGCGCGGCCGTCGTCGAGGCAAAGCACCAGCAAGACAGAGTAAGAGGCACACGGCCCAGTGCACGACGGCAAATGGACAGCGTCTCCGGCATTAGAGAGGAGGGCGGCTGTGAAATTGGTGCGGTGGGGGCGCCATGGAGGTGGGGCTGAGGTTTTGCGGCTCGGGAGAAGGGAGCTTCCCGGGGAGAAGGTGATTTGGCGCCCACGAGGTATGAATGGGGCGGGCAGGGGAGGGCGGGGGGGGAATTGTGAGGGGAGGGAACCATGTCTTCTGACGCATTTGTTTGAAATGTGAGGGAGTTACAGTTCTACCCTTGCCTATAGGCTTCTCGGCTTGGAGTGCATGTCTTGAGGGTTGGGGATAGTAGAGTAACTTTGCTTCTCCCCAAATAGTGGGCGGGAGCGATTTGAGGCGGAGGGCGTGTTTTGAACTATAGTGGGCGCGAGCGATTTGAGCGAGGAGAGCATGTTTTGAAATAGTGGGCGCGAGCTATTTGAGGCGAGAGGCGTGTTTTGCCGACCATGGTTTATGAATTATTTGGCACATGTCATTTCGGCCGAGGAGAAAGGCGCGCTTGGATGAAGTTACGAACCTACCCTCGATGTACAACGGGCCAATTGATGCGTGTCCCACATAGGACGGTAATTTCGCGTCTCCCATTTATTTGCTCAGGCGAATTCCACCGAGCAGAGAGGATGTTTAACGGTTCGTTCAAATTTTGGGAGAACGAGCATCCATGTCTACCTTACCAAGTCGATTCAGATCAAATTTTGAAATATTACCTTGCCACTTCTTTTTTAGATGGAGAGATGATGCTCGGGAGTAATGTGTTTTTACATGCTCGTTGCTAGCGATTTACTATATGACAAATAGTTGACCCACTCAAAAACGCGAATCAAACTCAAAATGAAATATCTCGATTCAATGTAATAGCTCGTTCAGTAGGTCAAAATAGTGAACTAAATCCAAAATTGAACACCTCAATCGAGTAGCATGTTGTATAGTATTATAGTACTCCATGAACATGTTGAAAGTCAAATTAATGAACTTGTTTGATATACGCATATATCCGTTCATGTGTGGATTGTAGACAACATGTTCTCCAATTTAAATATTTGAATGCAAGTTTATATTGAAACATGGTTTATATCAGTCTTTGATGCATAAAACACGACCTCCCCCTCTCCTGGACTCATGTTCTCTCTCTCTCTCTCTCTCTCTCTCTCTCTCTCTCTCTCTCTCTCTCTCTCTCTCTCTCGCCCACAAACTTCAAATCTGTCTCACACAACACACACAAAAAACAAGTTTGTCACACACCCAATCTCTCCATCTCTCTCTCTCTCTCACTCTCTCTCTCTCTCTCTTTGTGTGTGTGTGTGGGGGGGGTCTTTCTAGTTCGCATGCGTATATACACCATCTATAGGTCTCTCTACTTTGCTTGTGTATGATACTCTAGCTAGTCCAAGATAGATATCACAGGTGCACTCATCGACGCACACACAAATTCATTGGCTCTTTGCCCGTAACTCTCTCACGCACCACTATGTCGTCTCAGGCTCTTCCCCTCTCTCAAACTCTCCATCCACAGGTCACACATACACATGCATATCTCACTGCTTTTCGATAGGCCCATCTAAAACTCTATCTCTCCCCTCGTTCTCTCTCCATCTCACACGCCACACACACACAATCTCATGCCCAGCTAGCCAAGTATGATGGTCTCTCACTCTATTGTAGGCACACGCAGTCCCCCCTATATGTATATGACTAGCGAATCTTAGTCTCCATCACAAACATGTGCATGGTCTATCTCGATTTCTCTCGGGGCATCTTTCTATCGCGCATGCACTCCCTCTATCTCCCACCCATATAGTCCCCTCACGATCTCGTGGGATCTCTCTATCACAAACACACCCCTCTCTCCCTCCCCATGCGTCCATGCCATCCATGTGTCCCTCTCGACCTTTGGTCCTTGTTGGCTAGACCTCTATTGGACATGTGCTACAGGGGTGTCTCTCTCCGTTGCAAACAATCACACACTAGCTATCTTCGTGTATCTCCTCGCCTCGCTTTTCCATCTCGGAGATGCATGCGTGATATGTTCGCATAAGAAACGAAAAAACACACTCTCTCTCTCTAATTTATCGTTTGTTGTCACTTTCTCTTTCACACACTTACTCATTCTCCTTCACACGCACTTGATCTGTCTCGACTGAGGCACTCTCCTCGGTCCATAGCATATAGATTTATTGAAAAGTCAAACATCACAAAGTTTGACCATGTACATGGAGAAAAAGAATTACATCTAGTACGTCAAACACCATTAGATTCACCATGAGATGTAGTTTTGTATGATGTATCTTTGGTATTGTAGATATAAATAACATTTGCGTAAACCTGATCGAAGTTTCCAAAGTTTGACTTCTAAAAAATTTACAAGCACTGCATTATCGAGCGGATGGAACATCTCTTTCCCCCTCCCAGCTATCTGACACACCACTCAGCCTTATCGGGGCTCCTCAATCTCTCTCAAACTTTATTGGTCAGTTTGGTTCGTGACCTGACCCTCATGCCTTGATGGCCGGTACTGCATGGTGTGGACGTGAGATGTTAAATATTTCTGCCTGGCCAGGCTTGTGTGGTGTTGAAGCGTTTGGTTCATGTCTGGGCCAGGAAAAGCATCGACGTCCCATCAATCAATCCATGCATCAATTATTTAATGCTAATATCCATCCATGTTGTTGTTAGCCTTGTGGCTACATGACCAGGCATGGCCAGGCGTTCGAAATCGGTCGCCTGGGCCAGGCTACTTGCAGTGTCTGGAGTTCAGCCAGGCTAATTAAAGTGCAAGGGAACGCAGGCCAGGCAGGCTTTCTTTTTCCCAGGGTAGCAGCCAAACAAGCTGCATGAAATCCAGCCACAACCCGGGCCAGGCAAAAGATGCTCAAGGCATAAGCCAAAGCGGCCTTATATCTCCCTGGTTCACACATACACATGTCTACTTCGCGCTATACATATAGACCCATCCAACACTCTCCGCCCTTGTTCTCTCTCCATGTGACACGCACCCCCCTAAGTACCATAATCCCTCACTCCATCATAGGCGCAAGAACTCCCCCCCCCTCCTAAGTATGATTATCTCTTACTAGCCATCAGGAACGCACGTATTGTCTCCTTCCATCCATACGTCTATCTCGATATTTCCCGGGGCATCTTCTATCGCGCACACACCTTGTCACTCGATCTCCCACCCATGTAGTCCCATCACGATCTCCAGGGGATCTCTCTATGACAAACATACACTCTCTCCTCCCCATGTCTGCATTTTCTCCGTACGTCTCTCTCGACCTCTCTCCCTTGTTTGTCAGACCCCTCTTGGCCACGTGCTAGGGGTCTTGCTCTCTCGGTTCCAAACAACCACACACTATCTCCTCACCTTGCCTCTGTTGTCGAAGATGCATGTGTGATATGTTTGCATAAGACACGCACGCTTTTTCTCTACTTTTATCGTGTGTTGTCCATGTCTCTTTCACACACGCACACACACTTTTTTCACTCTCTCTCTCTCTCTCTCTCTCTAGTTAGGGACTCTGTCACGTCCATAAGCATATGGATGTTTTGAAAAGTCAAACCTCAGAAAAGTTTGACCAGGTATATGTGGAGAAAAACATTTACATCTGGATCGATCATTAGATTCATCACAACATGTACTTACTTCATACTATCATTTATCTTTGGTATTGTAGATATAAGTAATTTCTTTATAAACTTGGTCAAAGTTTCAAAAGTTTGACTTAAAGAAATGTTGGAACTACATTATCGATCGGAGGGAGTAGCTCTTTCTCTCTCTCTTCGCTATCTCTCACGGGCCTCCCCTCTCACTCGAACTCTCTATACCGACGGATTATACGCCCACCGTGTCAGCGTATAGCTCCGTATATTGTTTAGTTGACTGGTCAACCAATCCACATGCTGCCTTGTCAGCTCGTGTTCTCTATCTTCGTGTGCTGGCCCATGTGGCAGTGGGTGAAAATAAGTAAACTAGAGGCCCATCTGACACGCGGTGAAGTAAACAAAGTTGAAACCACTCGGGTAGCACCCCTTGACGCTAGTAAATTGAGGCGCGTGAGGACAAACTTCTTGCGCGCTGAAGGACGCTTTTCAGACAGCTTCACCACGCTGCGGCGGCATGCACTGAAGGGCCTTTTCGTGCACACCCAGCACACAACACACACCAGCACATCGCGTGTACACCAGCGTCGCCGCCGGTTGAGATGGACGGCGAGGCAGCCAACAAGCGGAGGCGGCTCGAGCCAAAACCGCATCCGGCGAGCCCGGACTTCATCAGCAGCCTCCCCAACGACATGCTGCTCGTCATCATCGCCCTCCTACCCACCAAATCTTCCGTGCAGACCGCCCTGCTCTCCCGATGGTGGCGCCCCCTCTGGCGCTGCGTCCCCCTCAACCTCACCGTCGACAGCTGCCTCTGTGACGGGCATTGCAAACGCATGGCCGCAGTCTCCAAGATCCTTTCATCGCACCCTGGGCCAGCCAGACGCCTTGACATCCACATGTTCAGTACCAACTACAAGGTCCAACCCAAGTTCAACGAGTGGTTCTTATCCCCCGCCCTACATCAGCTCGAGGAGCTCAGCTTTGAAGCTGGACGATGTCGCTCTCTGCCGTCGTCCGCGCTCCGCCTCACGCCAACGTTGCGCCGCGCCAGCTTCAGCTCCTGCTATCTTCCCCAGATTAATGCCGCGCCTGCCCTTCTTCTCCCTCAACTCAAGCAACTCGACCTCTTTGACGTTGGCATCTTGAAGCAGGCTATGGAGCACCTGCTCCGCAGCTGTACTGCGCTCGAGTACCTTCGTCTTGAGCATATCCACGGGTTCATTAGCCTCCACATCGCCTCGACGAATCTCCGATGGATTTATGTGTCTTGATGGCCCCACAACAAGACATCAATTGGGAAGAGATCACTCCAGCTATTCCACGTTATGGTCATTGGGAATACGCCTTTCCTTGAGAGATTGCTTGTATCGGATCTAGAAGGTCCAAAAAAAATCAGGGTCATCGACACGCCAAAATTGACAGCGTTGGTGTACTCGTCTGCCAAATTCTCCGAACTCTTTATTGGATCCGTAATCGTTCAGGTACAACACTCATCTTCTTCTCTGTCTTCTTGAAATTCACATTTTTTTAATTTCTTCTTGATGTATTTACGACCGTCTTCCAGAAAATGATTGCCACAAGCTTGACCCAGTCCATGCGCACAGTGAAGATCTTAGCACTAAAATCTATCGGCCCCAATCTGGATCAAGTTGTTGGATTCCTTACATGCTTTCCGTTACGCGGAGAAGCTACTCATCGAGGTGAAACTTATTTCCTATAAGTAAACGGTAATCACAACGTAGCTCAATTTTTTCATAATTTTCCCAAATTACGATGACAAGTGTAGTGTTCAAAACTGCATCTACACACTGCACCGAAAGAAATGTTTTTAGTATTTTTTTCTCACGTGATCACCTGCATCGTTTTTATGTTGTACTACAATAGTAGCCTAGGCTAGTCATAGTGAAAAGTAACTTAGACTACTCCAGTAACTCTATGGTTACCCTAAGAGCAAGTACTACCTCCGTCCTGGTTTACTCTTCCTATTTTGTAGTATCAAAATTTGACCGTAGATTTAACTGACAAAATGTTAATGCATGTCACTAAGAACTATATTGTTGGATTCGTGTTTGAACACAATTTCAAATGGTGTAATTTTTAGTGACATGCATTAGCATTTTCTTAGGTAAATCTATGGTCAAAATTTTATACTAAATCTGTAGTATTCCTCCGTCCCAAAATTCTTGTCTTACATTTGTTTAGATACGGATGTATCTAACACTAAATGAAACTAGATACATACGTATTTAGACAAATTTAAGACAAGAATTTTGGGACGGAGGAAATAAAAGTGGGCTATGTAGGCCAAAACATGTGCCAAATTCACTTGTGATGCATTTGGCATCGATGCTCCTCCATTGCTCACCTGGTGCCCCAATTTGGATCACCTACTTTACTCCGGTGCCAAATTAACTCATGCAATGAAAAAACACTGCATGGGAGAGAGAGAGGACTGAGGCAATAAAAACACTTGTTTGGAAGAGTGAGAGGCTGGTGTAGTTGGTTTGATTGATTTGTTTATACATGTGGGTCTGTGTGCACAGCGGTGCCAACTCTCTCACATCGCGAGAGTGGTGCCAAAATCTTTTGATTTGACATCGATGTGTATTATGTGGCATACTTTTGCGAAATATGGCATCGGCCACATAGTGGAAGGCAACAAATGCCGAAGCTCTTCACGTGCTCCTAGTTAAATGAGAGGAAAGCGAAGCAGAGAGAGAGAGGGAGAGAGTGAGTGAAAAAATATCACTAGCCAGCCAACCCTATCGTATGAGTGAATGATATTGGTACCTCTTGATGACACGGCAATCTTATGCAGCACTATAACAATCTCTTCTTTTGCAGATAAAAAAAGACCCGAAAGTGAAAATTTGTGTTGCACTATAACAATCTCATCGAATGCCTTGATCTCTATCTTACAGAAATTGATTTGATCGACTACCGAGGCAGCACGTCTGAGATTAAATTGGCCAGGTTCTTTGTTCTGGAGGCAAGTGTGCTCAAGGTAATGAGGTTTGGCGTTCTCTGGCGCAACAATGAATGGCGTGCTAATCACGCAAGCGTCTAAGCCTAAATGACAAAGTCTCCGCAGAAGCTGAATTTGTTTTTGAAACATCAAGTGGCCAGAGACTCGAAAACGTATTTGCCCATTAGTGAGTTGTCAGGGCGGTGGATTTTAGTTTGTACGATAATGTAACATCCCAAATTTTCAGATTTGGAATGTTAATAGGATCATTCTTTGTCATCATGATTTCTATGCATATTTGAATTATTATTATTATTGTTTATTCAAAGTGTTTTTCCAACTCAAGGCAAAAATATTTGGAGTGGAGATAATATGACTTCTCGCCTATTAATTATTTATGGAAAATGCTAAGAATATATTCTGGTGTCTACCTAAATTATTTTGTCTTTATAGAAACTCAAAATTGTTTTATAGTGGTTATTATGTTGCTCTTTATGTGCTTGTTTTGCATAAAATAAATTTTCAAAATTTAATTTGTGTTGTAAAAATGTTCACTGTTTTATATAACAGTAATAATATTTGTATGTATATTTTTGGTATTTTTAGGAAGTAATCTGCTATTGTTTTTTTTCTAGCCAATAGTTTACTGTGCAGTTGGGCTGCGCTGTAGCAAAACCAGCGCGCAGTCTCTTTTTCCACGCCCGCGCGCGCGCTAAGCAGCAGCGCAGCAGCAGCCGCTAGCAGGCCGGCGGCCCATTTCTGCAGGCCTCAACTCACTGCGCAACTTTTTTTCCTCCTGTGCCACTGACACTTGGGGCCCGCCAGGTCCTCTCTTTCCTCAAGACGAACTCCTGTTCGTTCACGAGTTCTTCCTGCCGATCCAAGTCCTCACCGATTTGGCCAAGTCTTTGCCCCTAGGCTGCGGAATCCACTCTATATATATTCCCCATCTTCTTCTCTTCTGACTTCTGGCAAAATTTTGTCTTCCCGTGCCCGTTTCGCCCGGATCCGATCTTGCCGGAGTTCGCCGCTGCAGGAGCATCTCGCCGGTTGTTTCCGTCGACGCAGAAGGTTCCCAGCACCTCCTCTTGCCCCTGTTAATTCCGCCTTGGTCTCTTCTCCTTCCCTCACCTATTAGTTCTCGCAGGAAAGCACCCACCCGAGTGCTTCGACCTCCGCCCTGACGAACACCGCCGTCGCCGCTCCAGCCGAACCTCACGGACGTTAGCACAAGGCCCGGTCGTCCCGGAGGACGTTTTGGAGTTTGTAGTGTCCCTCCTCGCCTCGTCCTGTTCTCCCCGAGCTTGGGAGGCCTTTCCAGCGACGCCGGCTTCAAATCCGAGCCGCGCCGCCGCCGTCTCATTCAATTCCGGCCGGCCTACTCTGATCCTCTCTGGTGAGCCACCCTTAGTCGTCCGATCTCCATCCAACCGCTCGTATTAGATAGCCTGTGTTCTTTTTTTTCGACCGGTATGCGTTATGTAGCGGCCGTTCGTCCGTTAACCACAATAGCAGACACCCTACGGCCACTCACACCTTGCCATGTGGCAACGCCACAGCAGCCGCGGCAGTTCTTCCCAGAACGCTTTTATGGCATAATTGTTCTTTGCAGATTCCATATCAAATTTTCATTTAGGTTTATCTTGAGATCCGTAACTCCAAATTCATCGATTCTTTTTCCTGTGTACTCGTAGTGACCAGGAGAATATTGAACAACCAAAGTTTCACATTTGTGAACATTTCAAATTTGAATTTGTTTAAATTTGAATTCAAACTTCCGGAGGCAATATCTTTCAAACTGTTGATCCAAATTAGTTGATTCCTTTTGCATTGTGATCCTACTAGCATGTAGATAATATATGCCTACTAATATGTTATGTTATTT
Organism: Aegilops bicornis; assembly: GCA_021605145.1. NCBI lineage: Eukaryota > Viridiplantae > Streptophyta > Magnoliopsida > Poales > Poaceae > Aegilops > Aegilops bicornis. The sequence continues at coordinate 486,747,487 of CM038674.1, forward strand.
AAGTCTTTATTTGAATTCGTTGTTGTTTACTTTATTTTAGTGTTATGTGAGCATAGTTTATTTATCGTTACCTCCGTTAATCGTATAGATTGTCCGGAGTGTGAAGATCGGAATTAATCGTTAGAGTACTTCAGCAGCGTTCAAGGCAAGTTTGCACTTTTGATTTTGCTCATCCTATATTCTGCTATGCATGTGTGATTTTTATGCTATGACATGTGCTTGGTTTGATATGTATGTCCTGTGTTGTCATACTCTGATATTGATTGTATTATGTGATGGTGTGATCAACTTGCTATGATAACATGGGCATGTGTCGAGTGATCCATGAAACTGGTAAGTGTTTATAGCCGTAGGCTCGGGATTATAAACCAGGTGAATGCATCATTGGCAGAGCGCTCTATTGTCCCTAGAGAATGCGCCATTGACAGAGCGCACTTGAGGCGAGGTTTAGTTTTCGGAACTTAAATCAGGTGAATGCGGCCTTGGCAAAGCGCTCTATTGTCCCTAGAGAATGCGCCACTGACAGAGCACACTTGAGACATACTTCTGAAGTTCTTGTCATGTTTATTTAGAATCTTTGGGTTATCTTGGGCGAGTAAATTAGAGACGGTTGTGAGTTCAGGTAGTGGAGGTAGGTGAAGACATTCTTCTCCAAACTAGTGTGTTTTGTTTGTCATACATTGCTTTGTGGATGTGGGTTTGCTATATCATATTGTGTGATTTTCCAATACATTCAATGTATTGACCCTTGTGGTCGCAACTTATCATGTTGCGTGATTTTGAATGATCAGTGAGATACACAGTAGGGTTGCGAGTCTTCACTCAACATGTTCTTCAGTGGGCATTGATGGACTCATCGTTGTTTATGCTACCTTTCCGCTGTTATTATTGAATAAGTTAGCCATGTGCTATTCAGTTTGTAATACTTTATAACTTCTGGATCATACGTTATGTTAAATGATGCACTTGTTATTTGATATTCATATGTACTGTGTGTGCTAGCGAGTTGATCCAGGGACTAGCCCTGTGAGCACAGAGACATTGAATCTTATCAGGTTCGGGTCGTTACAGATGGTATCAGAGCAGTGTGTTGACTGTTGATGTTGGAGTTTTAGTTGCTAGCATGAGCATATGGGTACTGTTTTCCCCAACAACAACAACAACAACAACAACAACAACTTGAATCTCATTTGTTAGAAGGACCAGTCGCAGCATGGTGGGACAATTACTTGGTCACTTATCCTATTGCTACTATCACTTGGGCGCGATTTGAGCCGGGTTTCGCGCCACACATGTGTCTGCCGGTGCCACGAGTCCTAAGAAGAAAGAGTTCCGCGCTTGCGTCGGGGGAGGTCGCCTTTGTGAATGCATATGTGGAGGAATTCAATAATCTTGCACGGTATGCACCTAATGATGTTAACACCGATGCAGCTAGACAGAGAAGTTTCTTGAAGGACTGGATGATGAGTTGAGTATTCAGTTGACGATGGCGACATTCAACAACCGTCGAGAGCTTATTGATAAGGCTATTGTACTTGAAGGCAAGTTTCTAGAGGTGGAGAACCGCAAGAGGAAGGCGAGTGACACAGAGTTCAATTCGAGGACAACAGAAGCATCGTAATTCATCAACATCTTATGAGTACTTTGATTCTGTAGTGGACATTTATAATAGTCATAACCATGTTGGGCATAATCATCACATCTACAATGGTCTCAACCACAATGCTCAGAGGAATGGCAACAATGACCACGACCTTCGACACCCACAAAGAAGGATCTAAGCCGGTTACTTTGCTACAGATATCTGAGGAACCCGTGACATTATTCAACAAACTGTCACGAGAAGAAAATGAATTATGACAATGGGAATTCTGAGAGAAGGAGATTGATCACTTGAAAGTGGACATGTGAATCACACAAGGGTAGGAAGACCGGATAATGCATCGGTCTTTGGTAAGATTCTTAATTAAGATCAAAGTATTGTGACCGTTCTTCAAAGATTGATGCATCATATCTATTCATGTGAAGGAATTATGCAATGAGTAAGCCTCGATATTTTGGAATATGGATTATGTCAAGTTCCCATCTTTAACCTTGCTAGTTAACTCGAATCTCGAGGGCGAGATTCATTCTAAGGGCGGTAGATTTGTAACATCCCAAATTTTCAGATTTGGAATGTTAATAGGATCATTCTTTGTCATCATGATTTCTATGCATATTTGAATTATTATTATTATTGTTTATTCAAAGTGTTTTCCAACTCAATGCAAAAATATTTGGAGTGGAGATAATATGACTTCTCGCCTATTAATTATTTATGGAAAATGCTAAGAATATATTCTGGTGTCTACCTAAATTATTTTGTCTTTATAGAAATTCAAAATTGTTTTATAGTGGTTATTATGTTGCTCTTTATGTGCTTGTTTTGCATAAAATAAATTTTCAAAATTTAATTTGTGTTGTAAAAATGTTCACTGTTTTATATAACAGTAATAATATTTGTATGTATGTTTTTGGTATTTTTAGGAAGTAATCTGCTATTGTTTTTTTTCTAGCCAATAGTTTATCAGGTAGTTGGGCTATTTGTAGCAAAACCAAATACATAGCCTCTCTTTTTCCACGCTTGCACATAAAGCAAATAAGAAGAAGAAGCTAGCAGTAGGCCCATTTCGCAGCCTCAACTCACCGCAACTTTTTTCCTCCCGTGTGCTGACACTTGGGGCCCGCCAGGTCCTCTCTTTCCTCAAGACGAACTCTTGTTCGTTCACGAGTTCTTCCTGCCGATCCAAGTCCTCGCTGATTTGGCCAAGTCTTTGCCCCTAGGCCGCGGAATCCACTCTATATATATTCCCCATCTTCTTTTCTTCCGACTTTTGGTAAAATTTTGTCTTCTCGTGCCCGTTTCGCCCGGATCCGATCTTGCCGGAGTTCGCCGCTGCAGGAGCATCTCGCCGGTTGTTTCCGTCGACGCAGAAGGTTCCCATCACCTCCTCTTGCCCCTATTAATTCCGCCTTGGTCTCTTCTCCTTCCCTCACCTATTAGTTCTCGCAGGGAAGCACCCACCCGAGTGCTTCGACCTCCACCCCGTCGAACACCGCCGTTGCCGCTCCAGCCGAACCTCACGGATGTTAGCACAAGTCCCGGTCGTCCCGGAGGACGTTTTGGAGTTTGACGTGTCCCTCCTCGCCTCGTCCTGTTCTCCCCGAGCTCGGGAGGCCTTTCCAGCGATGCCAGCTTCAAATCCGAGCCGCCCCGCCGCCGTCTCATTCAATTCCGGCCGGCCTACTCTGTTCCTCTCTGGTGAGCCACCCTTAGCCGTCCGATCTCCATCCAACCGCTGGTATTAGATAGCTTGTGTTCTTTTTTTTCCGACCGGTATGCGTTATGTAGCGGCCATTTGTCCGTTAACCACAATAGCAGACACCCTACAGCCACTCACACCTTGCCATGTGGCAACGCCACAGCAAGCCAGCGATTCTTCCCAGAACGCTTTTATGTCATAATTGTTCTTTGCAGATTCCATATCAAATTTTCATTTAGGTTTATCTTGAGATCCGTAACTCCAAATTCACCGATTCTTTTTCCTATGTACTCGTAGTGACTAGGAGAATATTGAACAACCAAAGTTTCACATTTGTGAACAGTTCAAATTTGAATTTGTTTAAATGTGAATTCAAACTTCCGGAGGCCATATCTTTCAAACTGTTGAACCAAATTAGTTGATTCTTTTTGCATTGTGATCCTACTAGCATGTAGATAATATATGCCTACTAATATGTTCTGTTATTTAAGTCTTTATTTGAATTCGTTGTTGTTTACTTTATTTTAGTGTTATGTGAGCATAGTTTATTTATCGTTACCTCCGTTAATCGTATAGATTGTCCGGAGTGTGAACGGATCGGAATTAATCGTTAGAGTACTTCAGCACCGTTCAAGGCAAGTTTGCACTTTTGATTTTGCTCATCCTATATTCTTCTATGCATGTGTGATTTTTATGCTATGACATGTGCTTGGTTTGATATGTATGTCCTGTGTTGTCATACTCTGATATTGATTGTATTATGTGATGGTGTGATCAACTTGCTATGATAACATGGGCATGTGTCGAGTGATCCATGAAACTGGTGAGTTTTTGTAGCCGTAGGCTCGGGATTAGTAACCAGGTGAATGCATCATTGGCAGAGCGCTCTATTGTCCCTAGAGAATGCGCCATTGATAGAGCGCACTTGAGGCGAGGTTTAGTTTTCGGAACTTAAATCAGGTGAATGCATCCTTGGCAGAGCGCTCTATTATTCCTAGAGAATGCGCCTTGACAGGCGCACTTGAGACATACTTCTGAAGTTCTTGTCATGTTTATTTAGAATCTTTGGGTTATCTTGGGCGAGTAAATTAGAGACGGTTGTGAGTTGGTGTAGTGGAGGTAGGTGAAGACATTCTTCTCCAAACTAGTGTGTTTTGTTTGTCATACATTGCTTTGTGGATGTGGGTTTGCTATATCATATTGTGTGATTTGCCAATACATTCAATGTATTGACCCTTGTGGCTACAACTTATCATGTTGCAGGATTTTCAGATGATCAGTGAGATACACAGTAGGGTTGCGAGTCTTCACTCAACATGTTCTTCAGTGGGCATTGATGGACTCATCGTTGTTTATGCTACCTTTCCGCTGTTATTATTGAATAAGTTAGCCATGTGCTATTCAGTTTGTAATACTTTATAACTTCGGATCATACGTTATGTTAAATGATGCACTTGTTATTTGATATTCATATGTACTGTGTGTGCTAGCGAGTTGATCCAGGGACTAGCACTGTGAGCACAGAGACATTGAATCTTATCAGGTTCGGGTCGTTACAAATAATGCTGCATCCACCTAAAGTGACGAAAGTTCTTACGTAAACTTCCTAGTAATTCCCTCTTCGTAGGTGCAGCATTACTCCTAACATTTGTAATATCAGTTTGAAACTTGTAATATTGCCGTGTCCTATTCCTGCGTTTTCAAAATCCTGCGAATCAAACAGGTCCTGAGTTGGTGATGATGTTGTGCCTCTCATCTTTCACCAATAGCCGTCGGATCTAGATCTGACGCATACAAACCAAGCTTCTCCATTTTTGCAAAAAGATGTCCGCACTTGTTCCCTATTTACAAACAACTCCTTATCTCTCACAATCAGCCTTATATCCTCCCCACCACATCTAGAAGTCCATGGAAAAATCTGGCGCGATGGCCGCTGCCGGAGCTGTCCACCCCCAATCTTGGTGTTCCGTGCAATGCACGGGCATCTAAGCACGGGAAATTATGTCGAACAGGGCTAGTTGTAAGCAGGCTAGCTCTACAGCCATGATGATAGTGACTGCAGACGGTTAGGCTGACTATGGTATGCCGAACACGGCGCCTATACTCAGGTGTCATCTCTGGCATAGGGTCTTGTCACTTCACTGTGAGGAGCAAGACGTAATAATTTGACCCGGTGGTGAAATGCAAGTGCTAGTACTCCTACTACTACATTGGTAGTACTACTACTAGTACTAGTAGCACCACCGTCTGGATTTAGGAATACTACCACGTCCATATGGATTTTAGTATTTGACTAGCAATATCTAGTAATGCATGTCACAAAAAATGTACTACTCCCTCTATAAATAAATACATGGTGTTTTATTCCTATCGGCGAGAGAACTTAATGTTTTTTTGCTAACTAGAGTACTAATAGGATTACATGCAATGAACTAAACACTGCATGTCATCTTTGGTAGTCTCAAGTTATTGAAAGCATGCACGTCCCACATCTCTCATTGGTTGATATGTCACGAAATAAGAAACAAGGAGGGAGTTAATGCACCGTGCCTAAGTATTTTGGGATTATTTGGTTTTCGTAAGGTGACTTACACAACATTTTTGTTTACATGCATTAACATTTTATTAGTTAAATCAAAGGTCAAAACTTGGCGCAAAATGCAAAGGGGACCAATAAACCAAGAACACCAAACTTCTCTCGTTTGGCCCCAACTAGAGGTCCGTGAGATGACTATACTTTGCCGCACGGAGGGGACGCATCTTCATTGACTTACGACCATTGCCTTTGGGTGAATGACACGTGGGCCCGGGGTGGCTGGCCCACCTATCATACAACCAAAGGCAAAAGTGAGAGGGCCGAGGAGTAGTACGAAATCCTATGCACCTACGCACGCCAACCAAGGGTAAGAGTGATCACTCGAATCGCAAGATCAGTTGACTAGAATCTAAGCTAGACCCATGGAGGCGATGAGCGCAAGCATCAGCCGGCTGTACCAGATGGTCCACGACGCCGGCCTGCGGCCCGGCACCGAGGAACGTCTCCAGGTAGTATTGCATGAGGCCGCCAGGGCGAGGGGCCGCTGGACGACAAACCGTCTCCTTGTTCGACGAGGTCCTCGTCGGTTTCCTCGACAAGTTCACCATCGTCAAGAAGCTTGCGGACGACTTTAACGTAAGCCTCCAGCCGACGTGCCCAGGCTCTGCGATGTCCGCCACTCTCAATGACCACTATGGTGACAACCTCTTCGACGCACTGGTGGCCCTGCGACTACCCGCCGTCGCGCCGGAGAATGTCCACCTCGAGGTCGCGCTCGCCGCGCAGCAAGACACCATCGACATAATCACCCACGTCTACGCGCAAATCGTCCACAAGGACTACTACATGCAAGAGGAGGACGATAGGACGCTGGCCTTCTTGGACCGCAGGGCAACCTTGGACGACATTGTTCAGAAGCACGTTGAGCTCGCCGCCAACGCTGCTGCTCCTCACACGTCGGTTGGTGACCCAGCGCACTAGGGCGTGAGGAGGGCGATGCTTGCCACCCTCAACAGCCTCTATGGTGATAACCTCTTCGATGCACCGGTGGCCCTGCGACTGCCCGCCGTCGCGCCGGAGAATGTCCACCTCGAGGTCGCGCTCTCCGCGCAGCGCCTGGTGCAGCAAGACACCATCGACATAATCACCCACGTCTATGCACAAATCATCGACAAGGACTACTACATGCAAGAGGAGGACGATAGGACGTTGGTCTTCTTGGACCGCAGGGCAACCTTGGACGGCATTGTTCAGAAGCACGTTCAGCTTTTGTCGCCAACGCCGCTGCTCCTCACACGCCGGTTGGTGACCCGGTGCACTAGGGCGTGAGGATGTCGTTGATGGATCTGTATGTATCTTTATCTTTCATCAAATCCATGTAGTAGTATATGGTACTACTAGTAGTTATCTTACCTTTCGCATCAACTTCATAATTTTCCTACGTACTCCATGCATGAACCGCGCGTAACCAAACTTCTCATTACTCTAGGGAAATCTTTATTTATATCTATCGGTCACCCCATGGAGCAGAACCAAATGTTACAAGTTACAAGTTCAAAGGAAAAGCATGCCGTGTTCGCGTCGCACCCCCGCACGGTTTGTCCGGCACGCCGCTCAAGGGGCAATGCATGATGTGTTGCATTTTCACTTACAAGTGGGACCGCAGTTGAGCAAACCGACTATCGGCAAACCCCCACCCCACCCACCGCGCGATGGCTAAGAAAACAGGAGGGAGAAGAGATGGTTGTAGCACGGGCTCCAAGAAAATTGGTGTCAGATGGGACTCCTGTGGGTGGCGTGTGTCGTACTGCTAGACGTGAATGCTAGTTATGGCCCATGCCACCCCACTATATCGAGCCTATATCGAGGTACGTAGAACAAATTTCCTGCAGTCCGTGCTCAGCCCTCCTCTATCTCTCTTCTCAGCCAGCCATGGACGCCTTGAGCCCATCGTCTGTTTGCTCACATGCAGCCTCACATGTCAGTGAAAACGCAAGAGGACCCACTGAACCTGCACATCTTTCACCTCGACGTGCTAGTGATGAAAAACAAATCCAATAAAGATCTTCGGTGGCCGCTTTTGGAGTTACTCAAGAGTAGTAAGATTCTATTTACAGTTTAACCCAAGATGCACATCTCGTGGCTTCAACTACCACTCTATTTTCTTTCATGACATGACCTGGATGCTGGATGTCCCATGTGTCGGGAAAAGGAGGAAGAACCCGACCAAATTTATGGTTGTGCTCTCGGATTAGACTAGTTGTGCTAACTTAAAAACATTATTGTGTACTCCCTCCGTTCCAAAATACTTGACTTCCATTTGTCCAAAAATGGATGTACCTATATACTAAAACATGTCTAGATACATATATTTTTTGACAAATAGAAGGCATGTATTGTGCAACGGAGGGAGTAGAATGGATGCAAGTTTTTGTATTGGGAAGAAGAGTACATCCATATATTGATAGAGCGCAATTTAGTAGATGTTCTATCACTTTTAGCTAGCACAGAGGCTAGAGATGAGGTTAGTGCACTTGTTGATACTCCTACTAGAATAGAGTCTAGACATGAGACTAGATGCAAGGAAGCAACGTCTACTTCTTTACACTCGAAGAAGAAAGAAGCACGCAAGATCGAGCCTCCGCAGATCAACAATGAATGCATCGAGAAGGCACTAATCCAACTTACAGGAGTAGTAAAATGTATTCTTGTGGTTCTTGTTTTCTTTGGTCTTGCTTTTCTAGTCAAAATTATCGTTGGAGTTCATGCAAAACGGAGGTCCGTTTGCGGTCGTGCGTGGGAGTTGGCCTTACAAGTGGGACCATAGTTAAGGAAACCGACTATCGGCAAACCCCCACCTCGCCCGCCGTGCGATGGCTGAAGTTAGAGAAACGACGAGGTTGAAGAGATTGCTCTAGCACGGACTCCAAGAAATAATATGGTGTCAGATGGATGTCGTGGTGGTGGCGTGTGTCGTACTCCTGGATGTGAATGCTTGTTCTGGCCCATGCCACCCTACTACTCCTACTACTTACTCCTACTATATACTACTAGTATCGAGGATTCGAGGTGCTGGTTACGTACAACAAACACATTAACATATGGCTCCAGAAAACACCCGCCGACGCGCTAAGCATGTTAAGCTAGTACAAATAGTGTACTACTATTGTTGATTGGCCTCATCCGATAACCTGTTGCAATGCACGTACAATTATGTATTCGTAAAATATTTTTTTGCCTCGTCGCACCACTCACTCAGAGAAGCGACTCGAAAGCCATTCATAAATTTAGTAAGTTTATCACAGGCATATTATTTTATTACATACAACAGGTCATCAACCCACATCGACAACGAGGATACATTAAAAATACTAAAGTTTTCACCACACAATAAATAACAAGCAATGAGATGAACTTCAACTCAACCATTCCTCGGCGTTGGAAACGCTTGCTTTGAACCACAAGTGATTCTCTAGGACGGGCCATCCACTGTCGATCTGGAGACCAAAGCAGGACTGATCATCCAGGCTGAAGCGGCCTACTATATCAGTACCAGGGTAGGGAACCACCCAAATGTCCGAGGTATAGACAAAATTGCTTCTCATAAATGGTACTAGTAACGTTGTGTCAACAGCAGTTGGATCGCCTTTCATCATCATCAAATAGTTTTGTCCAAGGAAGAGCGAGTTTTCTCCAAGACTATCAATTACATGCGGGGAGAAGGAGTTGGCGCTAGCACACTAGTATCCATCCCGAATACCATGCAACGGGTGTTGGAATAGGTCCGGAGAGTGCGACCATGGGAGACTACACCGCTTCCTTAGCAAAGTAACATCATCGATGGGTTGTATACACACAAGAAGAGGTGATCCATCGGAATTAGTTGCCAGGCGCCACAGAGTATATGGGCGCTGCTCGTGATCATCACCATCGTCATCTCCCCCTTGGTTATAAAATTTTTCAAGTATAGGTGGTGGGATGTTCACAGGACCTTGGAAACACAAGAAGAAGGTTAATTAGTAAAGGGAAACTTGCTAACCCGCATGCATGTGGATGAAACAATTATAATTACGGTGGAAGACAAACATACCGAAAGTACGAGGATCCCATGCAAAAACATTGCCACGAATGGTGGCAGCAAACACAAGGCCCTCGTATTGAATTGCATCACAGTACTCATCCGTGTACAGAAACTGATTTTTGAGCAATATCCATCGAGTCAAACCACCAAGGACGGCAACAAGCTTGTCGAAGATAGCAACAACTTCATAGTTGTTGTAATTCCAAGAGCGGTTGGGAACTCGACAAATTGCTATCTTCCATAGAAGACAGTCACCATGATCGTATTTGAACGTGCGTACAATACCGGTGTGCTCAACCTCTGGGCAGTCTGCTGAGATTTTTGGAAGTGGAACCCGGTCACGAGTGTACACATTCACAAGTTCCCACTCGCAGCTTGGACCCAATGTAAAAACCCAATCTCCATTTTGCGCCCAAGCCTTGCCCTCAAGCGATGGCATCTTAACATCATACGTATCATTATCAAGCGGCATCAACTTGCACAGGGCGAGGCCTCCGTCGTGCCGGCGCCAGTCATCAGGGTCACGACGAAGAAGATAGGGGAGATCAAACCACTCCTTGACTCTTGGGTTCCTTGTAATGGTGTTATTAGTTGAGTCGAGAATGGGCTTGAATGAACCTGCCATGCTAGCCGAGGTGATGACGTTGCACCGATCAATGAGTTCCTCCACCACGTCATCTTTCGGATCGGGCAAGAATAACGGGGTCGTTTCCGGCCTGTTCCCTCCATGGAGAAGACGATCGAACAATGGCAGAAGAAAGGGTGAAGGGCTGAAGGAAAATGGAGGAGGGAGAGGAAGAGCGTGCAACAACAGTTCCAAATCGAGAGGGAAAGGCGAAGAGTCGATGGACGGTTGCGAGTTTGCCACGGTTCACGAAGAGGCGCCCCGGCCTACACGTCCGTTCGGAAATACTCCTACTACTCGCGCATCGTCTCACTGATATGTTGGAACGGGACCACATGTCAATGAAACATGGTGTATAATTTCTCGTGCAAAATGCGATCCGGCGCGTTGGCGGAGGTGCCGCATTAGTTATCGACCTTTATTTTTTAATGGCGTCTTGATCAGTTTTGAAGCACGACTAACCTGCATCAGACGCAGAGAAAATATAAACTACTCTACCACTACTCCACCTCCAAAGATTAGTAGTATAAAAAGATATATAGGCTGGAGCTTCAGCGCTTTCTTGCTAAGGGCTGCCCACTTGCTTCTCACACTACCACCCTCTCTCCAGATCTAAAAAGACGGCCCCTCTCTCCCTCCTCACCGGTGGTCACAGATCCGCCGAGGAAGAAAAGAACGTGCAGCGTTGACGCACTCGTCGTCGACGAGCGAGGTTACGCACTGACGACAAGGCCGTCCTCTTAGACCTAGCGCCCGTGCGGGATGGCCTCCCTCCCCAAGCTCTCTGCCGTAGTGTGTGCGGAGGACGACGACCACGAGTGAAGCCACTTCACGCCGACCCTCAGGTATGCTACCTCTTTTCGAACCATAACCTTGTTCTATTGCCCCATCTGCCACGTCGTTGCATGTGGATCTTTTTCCACTCCACCATCTTCCCAATTTGCTATCCTTTGCTCTGCTGGCCACGCAGACGAAAACCATACTTTGCACTATTAAAGGAAACCCTACTTCATACAGACTAATCCATGTCTACGTTGAATAAGAAAAGGAAGGGAGACTGTACTGTCCAAGAGAGTAGGCATCGAACCCGCATCTAGGTTGAAAAGGGGGAAATCGGTAGCTAAGGAACGAGTCTCGTGTCTCTTGGTTGAAGAAGGGTAGAAAGGCATGACAACACAATAGAGAATGACCAGGTCGATCGGTTTGTTGTCCTCGCATAGGAAAAAGGTGGCTAAAGAGAACAAAATGGGACGTAATCCACATATGCTGCCTGGATATTTGTTGCTCTGGGCAACAATACCTCCCTCACCACTTTGCGTCCATGGAGGTACATTGTACTGGTGCGCCCACTGTCCGAATGGGCCTCCCATGCTCTTATTGCCACTTTTTTCGCTGTTAGTATAACGCCAGCAGTCAAGTCAAGCAATGCTACTGCTGAAGTGATGCCACATTTAACTAATGCCGCTCTCAGTCTAATGCCACCGATAAATTTAAGCAATGCCATTTAATGTCACTGGATTATTTCATGGTTAGCTGTTGATTGTAGATGTATTAATGATTTTTTAGCTAAGGCATTCTAATGTCATGTTACAGCCAAGATACCAACGATGAAACTTGTTACTACCTTCAGATTTTTTGCAATCAGAATGCTTATAGATTACATACCTCACTTTCATGAGATAAGTTAATTTTTTTGTACATTGTCACCAAAATGCCAATGCGCTGATGTCATTTTATTTTGGTTAAACTACATAGACAATTATGAAGAAAAGAGGAAAGGTCAAGAGTGGGCACCTCCTCCTCCGGCTGTTCTCTTGATTCGTTCGATCAAGTTTTTATGTTTGATCGATTATCAAGATTGGGATAGCAATTTTTAAGGTCTCCACGAGTTTGAAATGATATTTACCTTGGAGGTACATGGTTTGCAATTTTTTTATACTGTCATTAGTTAATAATGCTAGTTACCTTCAGACTTTTGTATTTGGTTTAATGCTCATGCACAGCTAGTATACCAATGTCAAACTTGTTACCTTTACATTTTGTATTGTTAATTCTTATAGAAACCTTCCGTGCTAGAGTTTATTGAAATATGTTCAAGAAACCATTGTACTGTACCACTGTAATAAACTAACTACTCTACTGTTGCACTAGCCACTGGATTAGTGTATATTTGTAGTATTCGAATGGTGTTGCATTAGCGTATGGACATAAATAAAGTGTGGCAAGCTTTCCCAGATATGAGCTCAAGAAAACTACTACCTGCTTTTCTAAATACTAGACGTTTGGGTACTTTAAATTGAACTGCGAAAACGTCTTATATTAAGGAACAAAGGGTGTAGAGTTCACTCAAATTATCCCGGTAAAGCTAGTCACACCTTTGTTAAAATGAATGTTCATTATGTTATCGGAGGAGGTCTCTAAGTTAGTCTCTAATGCCTGTCGACAACATACACGACATCATGATGTAATGTTAAGTCATTTCCTTTTATGCAGTGTCACCGAATTGTCAAGGCGGTGATGGCATTTTATTTTAGTAGAACTGCACAAAATTTGCTTAAAAGAAGAGGAAAGGTCAGAATGGCTCAGTTTTGAGAAAAACTATGTATGCCTTCGACATCACCATTGTTGCTTTATTTATTCCTTCAAACGGGTGGTTAGAAACAGTCTTGCTACCTTTTCCCATTAAGAAATTGGAATGCTTATATTTGTGAGTCTATGCTTCAACTAGTGCCACTTTTAGAGTAATCACACTTTCAATATCTATGCAAACAGGGATGCTCGATTTTAGTGGAACTGCACAAAAGGTCCAACTGGTTCAACATTAGGAGCATGTTTTTTTCCAAACCTTTATATCCAATTGGTGGCACTATGAGCTGTTCATTACGAAGGTACATGGTTTGATACTATCTTGCTACTCTTTTTGTACTGTCATTAGATAGTAATACTAGTGGTTTGCATGTGAATTTATTGGCAGGTTGGACCTACATTGGAGGTGCAGGACAGGATTGAATGATTGGATGCTCAATTTTGGTTGTATCGATTTCACCTCTTCCGTCACAGCGAACATGGATATCCTTGGTCTGATGAAGAATAGGCGCTATATTTCTGCTCTAAACCAGCAAATCAATTCAGTATGAAATTGTCGAGGGCAAAACATAATCAGATCAGATTGTCCAGTGCAGAACATGACAGATGCTAAGCGGAAGAGACATGTTTAAACCGAAAATACAAGGTGTGGTATATGTTTACTAGCTGCTTGATATTTGTGCAGATAGAGATGTCTGCCCATTGCTATTTGGAAAACAAACAAAGTGTCCGCAATTTTGGTTGAACTGCACAAGTGAATAGTATAGTCATCGCATGCGATTGCCATTTGAAAATAGACACATAAAGATTGTATAGTCACTTCATGGACTGCAGAAAAGTAGTATTGTACTATTTATTGGCCAACACTAGGTGCTTCATTGCTTTGGTCTGATTATACAATGGGCATCATTTTGCCTAAGTTAAAGTTTGTATTCCGAAAATAGTCTCGCGGTGTGATCGAGAGAAGACCAAATCATATTGCAGTGGATGTTCCTCCATCATGTGTGGTTCATTCGCATGGTTCCAGCTGTTGGTGAAACCACTAACGTTTGCAAGAGGAATTGTAGACTTCACAAACAAATTTGTCTTTCGATGCATCTTGAATGTTGGCCAAGAGAAGCATCCATGTTAGTAGGAAGAACAAATGTTTTTCTAGATCTTTACTTTTGGAGCTACATATTTGTATATGATCTATGAATCATTGAGATGCATTAACATGTTCATCTTATGTATGGGAATCGTACTAGTTAGTTTTAGTTATGCACGCATAAGATCCAAAGTGGCTGATCTTTGCTTTTGGAGCTACATATTTGTATATGATCTCGTGAATCATTGAGATGCATTAATGATTACTTATTTCTGTTCGCTCGGTGTTTACAAGTTCTTGATCGATCACTAGCTAGCCTACAAATGCGCTCTGGCAGTTTTATTTATGACGCAAGATGCGAAGTGACAGTTTTTTGAATAAAAATGCCTACCTCTGAAGAAACTGACAAGCTACACTATCGATCCTACACGGATAAATAGCGGATCACGCACGTACTACCTCCTTTCCGGTTTGCAGGGCTCAATTCAAGAAACGACCTACTCGATCCTACACGAATAAATAGCAGATCACGCACGTACTAGTACCTCCTTTCCGGTTTGCAGGGCTTAATTCAAACCTCTCACAAACCAAGGTAATCCCTCCGTCCGGGTTTATTAGTCCCATGAGCAAAGCAGCAAGACCAAGGCATGGCAATAATTAACGGCATGTAGAAGTTTAAGCCTAATTAATTCCAGCGATTTAAGTGGCTACATGCGTGCCCTTGGCTGCGACTCGTTGCATGATGCTTCGTCTTTGCTGCGGCGATTACGAGTGCTCGCATGCGATGGCCGTAATTAAGGCAGCTAACTGATGCAAAAAAGATATGCTTTAATTGTTGCAGCTTCTTAAATCCGTCGAATCATTATTGACAAGGAGGGAGATGATTCGAGTGCACTCGTTTGACCGCCATGCCGGCGTGCGACCCAGACGGGATGGGACGGCACAGTCATAATTTCAGTTTCTCTAGTTTTCCATGGCAAGCTGGGCGCTAAGCCATTATGCATTGAATTCCGATGACCATCGCGCTACCTTCCGCCTATAAGTACTGTTTCCCGTCCTTCTCCGGTGCCACCGTGACCCAACTCACCATATCCTCATAAGCCCCCACCAGCCCAACGTCGCTCGCCACGTCCGCCATGCCCCCGCCCGTCGGCGGTAGGCGACGCCGGAGGCGGTCACCGCCGGAACTAGTGTTCGGGTTTTCACCGGAAGGCAGACGGAGGGAGGAGGCATTCAATCTATCTTTAGATGGCAATGCGGAGATCGAGGAGTTGTTGGAGCGTGACCACATGGCGGGGGAGTAGGAGTTGTTGGAGCGCGACCGCCTGGCAGAGGAGCAGCGTATCGTCGATTTGCGCCGCCAGCGGGACATGGAGCAGCAGACCGGGCGCTCTGAAGTCGCGAAAGCAGTGCCCGCAATCGGGCCGACTACATGGAGGCCGGGCGTCGCAAATAGCCCCGAGGTCGTCAGACGCACGCATTTGCGACGCTGATTTTTACTACCAGCTCTTCAAGTGGGTTTCCCGCTTGGAAGGCGAAGCTTCGGTGGACCACGCCGGCATGGAAAGGGCCAATGCGCGCGAGCAACGCACCCTATCGCACCTCTTGCAAGTCCGAGGCGAGGCGCACGACGCCGGTGCCGTCGTTTAGCGTGTACCACATATGGCGGCCGGCATTGTCTAGTTAGCTAAGAGTAAGTTAGTACTTGTACGCTACTAGAGTATTAGTGGGAGTAGATAGTTAACTTGGCTATGATGGTTGTCAACGTGGAAGTTCAAGATTACTCTATATGTGGATCGGACACATTACTTTGCTCAATGTTGAACTTTCCGTTTGAGCGTATGGAATGGGCTGTTATTTTTTAAATGGGTTGTATTTGTCCTCCACGGGTTTAGAGGCCGACTTGTGGGCTTAGCAAGTTGACGCGCATACAATCGTGAGATGATTGTACGTGGAGAGGATGATGAGGACACCGCCAAGGTCATGGCGACACAAGCAAGTGCCTCCTTATTTCAAGCCAATAAAAATGGCTCCTCCTAGTGGATTTCTGACATCTGGGTCCCATGCCATTGTCAACGTAGTCAATAAACGAGAGAATTGCACAACGAGCGGCTGACACCAGGGACCCAGCAACTCGCCCAGTTAGTTTTGTTTTGGGTTAATTTGATAAATGCCACTCCAAATATGGTGTATCCGAGAAATGCCACTGCAATTTCCAAACTTTGAACAATGCCATTTCATGCCATTTCTAGTGGCATTTTTCGAAGTCTGGAGTGGCGTTTTTCAAAGTTTCCAAACTGCAGTGGCGTTTTTCAAAGTTTGCAAAAATTGCAGTGGCATTTTTCAAAGTTTGGAAATTGCAGTGGCATTTTTATGAATCGCCATAATTGAAGTGGCATTTATCTAATTTGTTTTTGATACGAAAGGGTGTCAACTGGCTGTGCGGGACACTCCGCCCTGTCTAGACAGCCTTTTCTTTTATGTTTACCATGCATCAGCCCAAGAGTTTTTTTTCTTTCCGAAAATGGCTAGCCCAGTTTTTTTCTCGATTTGTCAAGTAAGTCGCTTTATCAGGCCTGTTGGGCTGCAAATCTTTCAAGACGAGGAGAGCTTCATTCACCGGCCGAGAAAATGGCCTATCAGTAATGAGAAATGGGTTGTACATTTTTAAAACACATCAAACTGGCAATTAGTTTCAAATATCTTTTTTTCATTTCCAGATTTTAAATTGCATTGATTTTTATGCGTGGACAATTTATTGGATTTTATATTGATATACATTTATTTTTAAAATCAGTCTGAATGTGACTCAAAATTTCGGGATTAAAAACAGTTCAGACCGCACCGACATATGCAAAATTTCGTATAATTTTTTAGCCGTGGCCACAATATGGGCTGTAATGCTAACAAAGAGAATATGGGCTCCAAAAAAACCCGTAAGAATTAGCAAATGGGCTGTATATTATTTGAAATAACGGCAGATGGGTTGTATGCTGTTTTCCACAGATTTGAGGCTTTCCACAGATGGCCTGTATATTGTTGGATGTCCATCCAACGGCCGTCGTGCTTCTTCAATCTCTGCTCTTCCTGCTCCAGCCACTCAAACAAGCGCCGGGCGGACTGCTCGCTTCCTCCTCCCGCAGCCGGATGTGCTGCCGCAGGCCTCACCGCCCCACCGCATCTCCCATCGCTGGCCTAGCCATCCCTCTACTCACCCACACCGCCGTTATTCTCCGCAACGGCAGACGAACCAAGAAACCCTCGTGACAACAGATTCCTCCGCATGGGAAACAAAAACAACTGTCGAGTCTTCCCTGCCTCCGTGTCGTTCCCTTCCTAGGCCTCACCGTCGTCCATCGCCCTGGTGCTCTCGGTGTGGCGTGGTCAACGTGGTCAACGACCGATATGCATCTGAAGTGGACTGTATGTGGAGAGGCTGACAGCTGGGTCCCAGCCGCACGCAAGGAAATGCCTCCTTATTACGCGCAAAATAATGATTCCTCCACCTGACATCTGGGACCCACAGAAAAGGCCTCTCAGATTTCGAAAAAATGTTACCGCCGTTGTACTGCACTCCACCAGCCATATCTTCGCACGCAAGGAAGTGCCTCCTTATTACGCACAAACAAATGAATACTCCCCCTGCTAGCTGGGACCCAGTATAGTGGGCCTACTAAGTTGACGGGGATTCTAGCTCGACTGACCGTACGATGTCCATCCAACGGCCGTAGTGCTTCTTCAACCTCTGGTCTTCTTGCTCCAGCCTCCCAAAGCAGCACCGGTCGTGTCGCCTGCTCCTGCCTCCCGTGGCCAGCTGTGCTGCCGCGGAGGCCTCACCGCCCCCATACAACTCCCACCGTGGGCCAGGCCATCCCTCCACTCCACTCACCCACACCCCCTGTTATTCTGTGACGACAGCAGCGCAGCCGAACCAGTGAACCCTCGTACTCCTCTCCGCGTGGGCATCCACTGCCGCGTCTTCCCAGGCTCCGCGTCGTCCCCTTCCTAGGCCTCGCCGTCGTCCACCGCCATGGTGCTCTCGGCGTGGCGTGGTCAATGTGGTCAATGACCGAATTCCATCGGAAGAATACTGTGTGTGGAGAGGCTGACAGCTGGGTCCATGGCAGCCGCATGGAAGTGCCTCCTTATTACGCGGAAAATAATTATTCCTCCACCTGACAGCAGGGACCCACCGGACGCCCACCAGTATTTCGCGAAAAAACTTTTGCCCCTGACTGTTGGGAACCACCCGACGGGCCACCGTATGTCGCGAAAAAACCGTTCCCCCTGCTGTCAGCTCGGACCCACCGAAAGTGCCTCCTTATTACGCACAAAAAAATGAATACCCCCTGCTAGCTGGGACCCACCTTGGTGGGAGGCTGACTTGTGGGCCTACTAAGTTGACGGGGACGGAGGGCTTTGTCAACTTAGTCAATATAAACGATTCTAGCTCCAGTGACCGTACGATGTCCATCCAATGGCCGTAGTGCTTCTTCAACCTCTGGTCTTCTTGCTCCAGCCGTCCAAAGCAGCGTCGGTCGTGTCGCATGCTCCTGCCTCCCGTGGCCGGATGTGTTGCCGCGGAGGCCTCACCGCCCCCTACTATTCACACCGCAGGCCACCGCAGCCGAACCAGTGAACCCTCGTACTCCTCTTCGCGCGGGCTTCCACTGCCGCGTCTTCCCCGGCTCCATGTCGTCCCCATCCTAGGCCTCGCCGTCGTCCACCGCCCTGGTGCTCTCGGCGCGGCGTGGTCAACGTGGTCAAGGAACGACTTTCATCGGGCGTGGACTGTACGTGGAGAGGCTGACAGCCGGATCCACGGCCGCAGCAAGGAAGTGCCTCCTTATTACGTGGAAAATAATGATTCCTCCACCTGACGGCTGGGACCCACCGGACGGGCCACTGTATTTCGTGAAAAAAACATTCCCCCTGACTGCTGGGACCCACCAGCTACATCTTCGCACGCAAGGAAGGGCGTCCGGGCAAAAAAACAATTCGCCCCCCTGACTGCTGGGACCCACCAGCTACATCTTCGCACGCAAGGAAGTGCGTCTGGGCAAAAAAAACGATTCACCCCCCTGACTGCCGGGACCCACCAGCTACATCTTCGCACGCAAGTGCTGACGATACCGACCCACCTGGTCGAGCGTCGTGGCGTTGTCATTCGTGACGTGTGCGTACATATATCTTTGGTGGATGTAGAGGCGCGCACGTATCATAGTAGAGGCGCCGCACGTAGCATGTACATGTACGCATACGCCGTGGTGCAAGAAAGAAAATACGGCCACGTATGTGTACATACGTCGCGGGTCTCGAACGCCTACTCGCGCGCACGTCTGGCGAGGGCTCGTGTACATGGCTAGTTCGAAACGGAGAAACAGTGTCGGAGTCGTGTTCATGGGGAGGCAACGGAATGCGTCGTGTTCATGGGGAGGCAACGGAATGCGTCGTGTTCACCGGGAGGCAACGGAATGCGTCGTGTTCATCGGGAGGCAACCGAACGCATAGGAGCCAACCGGCTGGGTCGGAACAGAATGCGTGGCCGTGTTCATCAGGAGGGCTTGGACGAAACAGGCGATGGAAACGAGGCCTGGTGTACCGCAGAATGGAGGAACCGGCCTTGTGTTCGACCGGCCACGTTCGAAACGGGATCCTTTCATCGGGAGGGGTCTGGCGTGCCACAAAACGGACGAAATGGACGTCCTACGGTCGAAACGGGGGTCCTGTTGATCGGGAGGGGTGTGGCGTACCGCAAAACGGACGAAACGGACCTCCTACGGTCAAACGGGGTCTTGTTGATCGGGAGGGTGTGGCGCATCGCAAACGAATCTAAACGGACCTCCTACGGTCAAACGGGGTCCTGTTCATCGGGAGGGGTGTGGCGATCGCAAAACGGACTCCACGGATACCGTTCATCTCCACCGCCAACCTCCTCCAGCCTCCACGGGCTACCGTCGACCTCCTCCAGCCTCCACGGGCTCCTGTTCATCCAGCCTCCACCGCCGCTAATCCAATCGCTCTGCTCAACCACCCCTCCACCGCTCATCGCTCATCCAGCCCTCCACACCACGGGTCCTGTTCAACCACCCCCCACGGGCGCCCTCCACCGCCTATTGTTCATCCAGCCCTCCACACCACGGGTCCTGTTCATCCAGAGGCAACGCCACCGCTCATCGCTCATCCAACCCCCCGCAACGCCATTGTTCATCCAATCGACCGACTTCGCTTAGCGCAGAGCGGCGAATCGCCGATCGGGTTCGCTAACGACCATCGATCGGTCGCTTGGGTTCGCTAGAGCCCAACGCCTCGCCGGGTTCGATTAGAGCCAACGCCGCACACACGCTGCAGTACGCACGAGAGAAACGCACATCGCTCGGCCCCCGACCTCCCACCGTAACTCGGAACTCCCAGAAATTTTCCTCACCCTCGCTTCTACCACGGTTTTTTCCATCATGGACGGCCCAAAGAATGTCATGCAGCTGCGTCTCCGGCCCGCACAGGACGGAAAGCCCATTTTCTTTCATGATTTTTTGTCATAGAAGTAGGAGCCCACCACATCTATGATGATACCGGGTTTTGTCACAATTATCGTCATAGAAGTGTCATATGTATGATAGAAAAAAATTTCGTTCGGCCCAAAATGTCACGGATGTGTCTTTTTTTTGTAGTGTAACATTTTTAGCTTTTCTTTACCAAATTAAACTTTGCATCAAAGTAGGTTGTCTAGATATGCAACTAGGTGAGCAACCTATATGATGCAACAACAACAAGTACACAAGCAAGCAAGGGATGCAACACAATATAAGCTTGCACAAGTAAAGGTACGAGATAACCAAGAGTGGATCCGGTGAATACGAGGATGTGTTACCGAAGTTCCTTCCCTTTGAGAGGAAGTACGTCTCTGTTGGAGCAGTGTGGAGATACAATGCTCCCCAAGAAGCCACTATGGCCACCGTATTCTCCTCACGCCCTCAGACAATGCGAGATGCCGTGATTCCACTATTGGTGCCCTTTGAGGCGGCGACCGGACCTTTACAAACAAGGTTGGGGCAATCTCCACAACTTAATTGGAGGCTCCCAACGACACCACGAAGCTTCACCACAATGGAATATGGCTCATGGTGACCTCAACCGCCTAGGGTGCTCAAACACCCAAGAGTAACAAGATCCGCAAGGGATTGGTGGGGGGAATCAAATTTCTCTTGGTGGAAGTGTAGATCGGGACCTTCTCAACCAATCCCTAGAAAATCAACAAGTTTGATTGGCTAGGGAGAGAGATCGGGCGAAAATGAAGCTTGGAGCATCAATGGAGCTTAGGGATGGAAGAGGTAGTCAACTCGGAGAAGAAGACTCCCCTTATATAGTGATAGGACAAATCCAACTTTTATCCACTTACTCAGCCCACGACGAGCGGTACTACCCCACCAGACGTGCGGTACTACCCCAAAGGCCTGCGGTACTACCGTGGGGCACTGCAGTACTACCGTATGCGCGACAGGAGCTAGACCAGCCCTGATGCGTTGAAGCAAAGAGCGGTAGAACCGCCAGCGGGTATTTACTAGCTCCCCTTGATACTACCGCAAGGCGAGGGTTTATCTGAGGCTGGGAAGGCATGTATAAATAAAAATACATCGCTGGCTACTTCCTCCGAGAATAGATCTGCAGTAAAATCCGGCGCGTACTATCAAGAACCTAGAGCGGTACTACCGCCTAGGGCGCTGGATGTAAAATTACATCCGCCTACTTCCGCCAGGTCAGTTGTGCCGGCCCGAGGCCACGGTACTACAGCGCTTGGAGCGGTACTACCGCAAGGGCTCTGCGGTACTACCGCGTCCTCGGCGGTACTACCGTGGCCTTCAAGGGTACTACTGCTCCCATGAGCAGTACTACTGCATGCCACAGCACAACCAACACTAGGAGTCCTTCATTTTGCAGAGGCACGGATACACGATGGTTTCTCCAAAGAGCCAAAGGAAAGGTGGTGCAAAGGGAACAGACGTGTACGTGAAGATTCCACCCAAACCTTTCCAAAGCGGACCCCTCTTAATAGTACGGCTTCCCTACGACTCAAATCCATCGAAAAGAAACATAGGGAAAACTCCATCTTCACTAGACTCCGAGGGGCAACGAATCGTCTTGTGCCTAAACATGAGATATCTGAAATGCTCAATGCACACGATTAGTCCGCAAATGCATTGTCATCAATCACCAAAACCACTTAGGGATAAATATGCCCTTAGCAAAGGACAAGCTGGAATGCTCTCTTATAATAAGCAAAGCGTTGTTGAGGGCGCACATGAATTTTATCTAGTCACTTTCATCATGTTGGTTTGATTCGCGTTCGCTACTTTGATAATTTCATATGTGGGTAGATCGGTGCTTGGGTGCTTTTCTTACTTGAACAAGCCTCCCACTTATGATTAACCCCCACGCAAGCATCCGCAACTATGAAAGAAGTATTAAGATCAAATCTAACCATAGCATTAAACATATGGATCCAAATCAGTCCCTTACGGAATAGCGCATAAACTAGGGTTTAAGCTTCTGTCACTCTAGCAACCCATCATCTAATAACTACTCCACAATGCATTCCCTTAGGCCCAAATATGGTGAAGTGTCATGTATTCGACATTCACATAACACCACTAAGGGAATCACAACATACATATCATCAAAATATAGAACACATATCAATTCACATGATTACTTGCAACATGACTTCTCCTGTGGCCTCAAGAACAAAGGCAACTAAATACAAAAAATATTCATGCTCAAGATCATAGGGATGTTAAATAGCATATTGGATCTGAACATATAATCTTCCACCAAATAAACCATCTAGCATCAACTACAAGATGTAATACCAATCCGAGGTTCTGGTACAAAGATTGAACACAAGAGATGAACTAGGGTTTGAGATGAGATGGTGTTGTTGAATATGTTGATGAAGATTGGCCTCCCAAAATGAGAGGGTTGTTGGTGATGATGATGGCTTTGATTTCCCCCCTCCGGGAAGGAAGTTCCCCCGAAGGAATCGCTACACCGGAGGGCAAAAGTGCTCCTGCCCAAGTTCCGCCTCGAGACGCTGGCGCTCCGTCCCAAAAGTCCTCCCCTTATTTTTTCTAGGTCAAAATACCTTATATACCTGAAGATGGGCACAAGAGGTTGGCCTGGGTGCCCACTACCCACCAGGGCGCACCTGGGGGGCCTGGCGCGCCCTGGTGTCTTGTGGACACCTGGCAGCCCCCATCTGGTAGTTCTTTCTCACATATTTATTATACATTCCAAAATAATTCTCCGTAAAATTTCAGCTCATTTGGGGATGTGCGGAATAGGTATCTCTGACATAGCTTTTTCAGGCCCAGAATTCCAGCTACCGGTATTCTCCCTCTTTGTGTAAACCTTGCATATTATGAGAGAGAAGGCATTAGAATTACTCCATAAAGTGTTATAAAGCATAAAACATTATAAATAATAGTAGGAAAACATGATGCAAAATGGACGACGTAACGCCACTAAGGACATGATCCAAGTCAACGTTGGTGCACCAGATGGGCACAACCGAGCTCTTGTGAAAGTTGGTGCATGGACCAATGACATCACCGAAGCCCTTCAAAATGGTGGAGAGGTTGTCAATGTCTCTCTTGATAGGGACCATGAAAATGGCAGCGTCATCTGCGTATAAGGAGGTTCTCATCATAGCACCTCGTCCCCGAATCTTGTGAAGGAGGCCCTTCCAAAGCGGATCAATTGCAAGGACGAATAGCAGCGGAGAGATCGGGTCCCCTTGCCAAAATCCGCGACCATGTTTGATGGGAGGTCGGGGCAGACCATTGAGCAGGAAGCGTGAGGGAGAGGTGCAAAGCAGAGCTGCAATCCAATCACGGAATTTGGAAGGGAAGGCCTTCCGTTGCAAGAGGTTGAGGATGAGTTCCCATTTGACAGGGTCGAAGGCTTTTTTTATGTCAAGCTTGAAAAGAAGAGCGGGGGTCTTGCGCTTGTGAAGGCGACGAGAAAAAAATCTGCACATACATGAAGTTGTCATGAATGCTTCTCTTTTTAATGAAGGCGCTTTAGCTGTTGGAGACGAGGGCATTCATATGTGGGGCAAGCCGAGAGCACCTTAGCAATGATTTTGCTGATGGCATGAATGAGGCTTATGGGCCTATAGTTAGATATGCCCTCCACGCCGTCCTTCTTGGGCAAGAGCACAACATTGGCAGAGTTCAACCATTGAAGGTTGGACGTGTGGAGGGAGTCAAACCGATGGATGACTCTCATGATGTCATGTTTGACGACGTCCCAACATTTCTTGAAAAAGATGCCCATGAAGCCGTCCGGGTCGGGCGCCTTGTCACTTGGCATCACCTTAATGGCCTCCCAAACCTCCTCTTCGATTATAGTGTCATCCAAGGTTTGCAGATCGACCAGCTGCACGTTGAGCTCTTCCCAATTGAAGTCAAGATTGCTCGTGTCTCCCTTACTCATGACCTCAGAGAAGTGGTCATGGATAATATTTTATTTTTCTCGATGGTCTGTAACCCATTCATTCACGAGTTTGATGCAGTGGAAGAACTTTGTGTTTGCATGACCTTCTTTGAGATTGGCAATCCGAGCGCATTGGCTCTTTCTGGCCCTCTGGAGCTGCCAGTTTCATGTCTGCAAGGTGCATGGCATCTTCGATCGGCACGAGTACCAGGGCATTGCTCCAGGGCTGTGATTATTTCTTCGGGGATTGTTGGTTTCGGATCGGCCTAAAAGCTGTGATGTGGAATGGTTTGAAGCAGAACTACAGAAGTATCATGCATGGAGTAACTGGGGAGATATATACCTTGTTTTGCCTTCGCTGCTGGTAATGCTGCAAATAAGACTAGGACATGGGCAGGATCGACACTTATAGTATATGTATAATTTACCCAAGGACAAAGCATTGTGTGGCACCATGTTGATGTGTTCTTTGCGCCCGTCGGTACAAATTGCTCCACGTTTTGCATAGACATTGCAGTGGAGAGCCCCTATTCATCGACGAAAATTCTAAGTGTTTGCGAGTTTCAAAAATTATCGTGATTTTGAAAAATGTTCATGAATTTCAAAGTAGGTTAATGAATTTCAAACAATATTCGTCAATTCAGTAAATATTCGTGAGTTTGAAAAATGCTCAAGCGTTTTAAAAAGTTTGCAAATTTTAAACATGCTCACAGACTTCAAAAAGTTTGTGAAATCAATAAATGTTTGTGAATTTGAAAATAAATTTTAAATTTCAAAGAATGATCACGAATACATAAAATGCTCAGGAAGTTAAAAAATGTGTGCAAGATCAAAAAATGTTCATGAAATTCAATTTTATTACAAATTTCAAACAATTTTGTGAGTTTTATATTGTTCACGAATTTTAAGAATGTGCACAGATTATTTTAAATGAATTTTAAAATTTTCTTGATCTTCAGGAAAAATGAATTTGAATTTTTTCATGATTTTCAAAAAACGTTCTTCAATTGAAAAATTGTTCGCAGTTCTAGAAAAGTTAATGAATTATAAAAAGTTCACAAATTTCAATAAGAGAAGAATATAAAAGGAAAAACCATAATAAGAAAACAGACAAAGAAGACACAGAAACAGAATAACGGTCGGCCCATTATCGCGGACGAGTGTGCGGGTTAGGGCAATATCCCCCGACCTACCCAAGGTAAATTTAACTATGTGGCAAATAGTTAATGAGAATAAAAATATTTATGATAACGTGTATGATACTGTAACATAACGTATCCCGAGAAAAAATGAGCTTACCTTTAAATAAATAATATCTTGCTCGACACATATATCACCGCTCATTACCAAGATATTAACATAGACTGGCAATGTATGGATGTTATTGATCTTAGTTGCTTCTCATTATGATATGACTAGTTTCATGTCGTTGGATTGAGATGGATGCATGCCGGGCCCTGTATTTTTAAACCAGAGGAATTCTCTGTTTTTACAAGTTTTGGAGCGTGTCATGTTAATATCTAAGTTACTGAAGCCTAGAATATTGGATTGAGATTTATTAGTTGCTGGAATACACTGAGCGATAGGGCACAGCTATGTATCGCGTGAGACACTTGAAATCGCGTCGCTCACACCTCAGCTCGAGCGCTTGCTCGTGTCGCTCGCTCCATAGGCCTGGCCTAGCGTGCCACAGCAGCTACGAATGACCGCACGCATGACCGTTCATTTTCTTTATTTTTTATATTTTCTTTTAAATCTAAGCGGTTTTTTAAAATTTTAAAAAATGTTCACAAATTCAAAAAACGAATTCAATAAAATGATTCAGGGTTTGACAAAATGATCACAAATTAAAAAAATGTTCGTCAATTAAAAAATATTCATGAATTCAAAAATGTTTGTGAATCAGAAAAATACACGGATTCATAAAATGTCCACAAATTTGAGAAATGTTGATGAATATCGGAAATGTTCACGAAAAGAACAAAAAAGTGTTCATAAAGAGTATAGGCACTGTCAGTCCATTTTAACTAGATGTTTTTTGCTATTCCCCTAAAAAAAGATGATTTTTGCTATTTTACATTGAACCATGATGTATTGGACGTGGCTTTGTTGTTCACCTCGAATAAAGATTGTTGACCTGCTATTTTTTTCTCAAGCGTGTGCGGCCAACCATATGAGTTCGCGTACGCCCTTGGCCAACGTGCGGGTTGTTTGAACTGTATGCGCTGGGTGGGCCCGGGCGGACATTGACGGGATGTGCGTTGGGGCGTCGTGCCAGTGATGTGGGCATAGCTATTATAAAAACGTCTGCAAATATTAAACAACAAATTAATAATCAGATATTTTTGTTCCTTAGTAAATATTATTCAATTATAAACAATACAATATTATTTTTCTTGTACTCAAGAACGAAGGATTTGAGGAATATGTACCAGAAAGAAATATGCGCAGATAAAAGACATAGGCACATAGCGGCTAGTAGCACCAGGCGCAGTACAAGCAAAAATTTGCTCCACCTTGAGTCAACCACGTGCTGTAGCATGCATGCTAATTATAAATTCAAGGAAGTGGCCCGTAGGCCCATATGTGGAGTTTTCATATGCCAACACAAGTCCACAAGTTCACAGGGGATCAAGGAGGTGGGCCTCCATGCGGTGTCACGTCGGCCAGGTTTTGCACGGGCGCACCGGACATCGAGGCGGCGTCACGCTCTGTAGTAAATAGCTGGGATCTATTAGGGTTAGACTTAGGTTTTGTTTAGAAAAAATTAGCTATTATTATTTGTATTTGTCTTCGCTCGTAGCGTCTACTGCGACCGTTAAAACATTCTGTTGGAATACCATTTTTTATGATATTTATTTCATCTAGCATATTCGCAATTTCAGATTGCTTGTCTGTTATTTTCTTGCATGTTCTTCGATTTGCTTGCAGGAAAAATCCTTCGTGGATAGGTAGATCGAACTGTCGGCTCGGCCGATAACGCAGTGAAGTTGGTTCAGTGACTGTCGTGGATATTAGTCATGTACGGTTCTCTCTACACGATTGGTAGCCGGATCGTGAGGGTCAAATCCCACAAATCGTAGTTATCACCTCTCGTCGAAAGATCGGAACCCGAGTTCGCATCAACCAACATCATAGATTTGCTGGTGGACTGTTATGTGCGTCGGGTAAAGCCGTTTGGACGGGCAACCGATGTGTTGTCAGTCGGACTGTCTCATTACGGTGCGTCCAGAAATTGCCGGTGGAGGATAAGAGGATTGCTGGGGTGGATCCTCGGGGTTCGTCATGTGGATGGTGTTGAAATGTATGCCTGCTCTATCCATCAATTCAGGCTGATGAGTGAATCGGTTACATGCATAAACTAGCAACCAAGAGGTTCTGAGTTCAAAATCCAGTAAAATGTAATAAATAATTGCGGCATGCCCCCGATTCCACCTCTCTTCATCAGTTCGAACTGATGGGTGAACTGGTTAGGTGCATAAACTTGCAACCAATAGATTTATGGTTCAAAACTCAGTAAACACAATAAATAATTGCCACCTTGCCCCCTTCCGATGCCCACGTCATAAACTTCAAACAAGCATAGACATGAGAGGAAGTGTTGGGTATAATTTCTTTTTTCTTTTGGTTGCCTCCTCTTGGAAGGTTTGTTTTTCTGTTCTTCTGTTGTTATATTTCTTTTTGTCTATCATCTATCCTTGCTAAGATTTCTTGTGTGATAAGCTACTTGGCTAGCTGATACATGTGGGTTGCCTTGAGCGCGTGATCAATACCTTTGTGGACGATTCCTACATCTGGTTTCTACTCCCTCCGTCTCATAATGTAAGACGTTTTTTGACACTAATGTAGTGTTAAAAAATGTCTTACATTTTGGGACGGAGGGAGTATATTTTAAGGTGCTATCTATATGTTTTGACTGTCTCTTTTTATGTCGATTCCTCGATGATTCCCTATTAGCTTGTGATATGGGATGACCGTTGACAAAAGCCAGGGGCTACTATTTGTATTCGGTTTCTAGGAGAATTACATATATGCGCAGCTCCCTCCTCAGGCGGTTGATCGGCTGCAGCACGCGTTGGTGGAGGATAAGGTTTTCCTTGTAAATAAGTTCGTTCGCAACTCGGCAAAATCGGTGTTTAGGCCGTTGAAAGCCCCTACATGATGGGGTTTAGAAGGTTTAGTACAGTTATTTTGCAGCCTGGACTTGAGACTGAATTTCCGTATTGTACTCCTAGTCTCTCTTCCTTTGCAGACATTTCTATGCCTGCCAATGTTACTTCCTGGTTTATTGGTTAGTCCGTAAGTTATTTATGTGGTATATTTTTTCTTCTCTTGTTTAATTTTCAGACATATATTTTTTTATGTTTCCACTATAAAATGGAGGACTTTTAGCGACGGTTTACTTGTGTCACGTAAAACAATTTTCGTCACCTAAAATGTGTTGCTGGCAGTTTAGGTTGTCACCCCCACAATTACTATAGTGCCATCACAAAAATAAAATCTTGACGGTTTCACTTTTTCCGTCGCGTAACATCGTATCTCAGGTGATGAATCCATTTTTCTCACGTATGTTCATTTTCGGTGACGGTCAAGACTGTCACCTTTGATCGACCGATTTGTCCCTTATAACCGGTGACGGTCAAGACTATCACCTTTGATCAGCCGATTTGTCCCTTATATCCGGGGCTCGTATCGATTTGTCAGTTTCGTCAGTCAAAAATTCTGACAAATGGGTCACAGTTGCTGACTTTAAGACAAAACAACTAGGTAGGCCAAGATATAGCTCCGAATAAGGGCATCTCCAACGCTCCGCAAACTGGACACGCGTCCTTTTGGGAATGGGGGACCAGTCCGCAGAGAGCCGGCCATCCAATCTTAGCCACAAATGTCCGTAACAATCTTTTGCTAAACATGCTAAACAACAGTCAAATTAAAGAAAAAACTAAACAACACCTTCTGCCAAACAAGCAACATGCATTACACGCACCTTTGGCCAAATGCAACACAAAGCAATGCATTGCATGCAGCTTCTGCCAAACAAGCAACATGCATTACACGCACCTTTGGCCAAATGCAACACAAAGCAATGCATTGCATGCAGCTTCTGCCAAAGACTTCAGCCAAACAATGCATTTTGGAAAAAAGGAAAAGAGATTAACGTCAGTGCTTTTGAAGAAGGTGTTCCAACATTTGGCGGAAGCAATGCATTTGAGTAATAATTACATCTTTCCGCTAAGTAAATCAGATAACGATGTGCCTTCCGTCAAATCAAGCTAGCTAGCTTGAAGTCTTCCGCCAAACATTATGCTAATCAATTACTCCTACTAATCACGTTTCCCGCCCACCAAATAGCATTAGGCTGGCCATAGTGGGGCTAAGGCTTCTCATAATGGGGAGTATCATATATTAGTGTCATGCATATGATATTAGTGTATGATACTACCTCCATAATGCATAATATTATAAAGTAGTATCATAGATGATAATATTTATTGCCATGCATGACACAAAGTAGCATAGCATTTAACATGATACGATATCTACTTATGTTACTCTAACCTTCTCTTTTTTCTTTAATTGTGTGCCACATAAGCATGTTTGCTAATCCTGAGTACATGTTACCGGTTATGTTACCCCACTATGGCGAGCCTAACATACTAAATAGTATCATGCACTTGGGACTTACAAAATGCTGATGTGGCAGGAAATTAAAGAAGAGAGAGATGGTTATAGTAACATAGGTAGATACTGTAACATAATAAATGTGATGCAAAGAAGAGACTACTAAACGTACAGTTACTGGAAGGAAAGGGCGATGGCTTGCTCTCGCGATGGCGACGGCGACCCGTCCCCGCCCGCGGCGCTGGTTCCCCCCGCCGTCCCCTCCGTCGCCGGCGCCGACTGCGGCGGCCGTGGCGCCGCTCCCTCCGCTCGCCCCCGCTCCTGCACATCGCGTCCGGTGGGCGGACCTCGGCCGACGAGATCCGCCCTCCCATGGGCACCCTTCCCTCCCTGCTCCCCGTCAGACTACCCACTGGCCGGGCCGGTGGCTCGGCCCCAGTGCGGGGTTCTGCCACGGCTCGCTGGTCGATCGCCGGCGTCGCCCTCGAAGTTCGGCTTGGGCATGGGGGCGCTAAGCGTGGCCTTGAGGGACGGGGTGCTCGCCGCCGGCGCGACCGCTCTTGGAGCGTGGCTGGCCGATCCGACAGCGGCTCCGCTCATCATCGTGGCGCCGCCTGCTGCTCGCTCCGCGCCGGTGATCGCCCGGCCGCAGGCGACGCGCCCAGGTCCGGCTCCCATGGCTCCGGTGGCTCGCTCCTCCCCCTTTCGCCCGTTCATTGCCACCTTCGGGTTCTCCTCGTTGCATTTCCGGGCCTCCATCCCCTTGCGTCGTCCCTGGTTGCCCCTCACCGGCGGTGTGTCGGCGGCGGCGGCGCCCCTGCCGGTCGTGGGGAAACCCTACGGGTCCCCCCCCCCCGCCGCCGCCTCCTGGGCCGCTCATCGCCCGATCGGGGCATTACGGGCAGCAGTCCACCCATCGGCCCTTCGCGCTTCTTGGCCCGCCTACGCCCATTGGGCCGCCCATGCCCTAGGCCCGAGCCATCGGTTAGCTCGATTTGGCTTCCTCAAGGGCTCCCAGCCGCCCCGTCTCACCTCCCCGCCGCCACGCTCGATTCATCCGTCCCTCCCCCCCGCGCAATCCTCCTCTCCCCTCCCTCCCCACCGTTCCCTGCCGTCAACTCGCCCCCTCCTCCCCCTTCACTGCGGCCATGCCGCCATGAGTGGGACGACGGCAACCCGGCAGCGGCCACATGGATGATCGTCGCGACCCTCCCGTCCCTCTCCCTACGCTGCGTTGCGAGGAAGAGCTTCGCCGAGAGCTGCGAGAGCTCCGCGACGGCCGTCCGCGATGACCGGGCGCTCTGCCCGCCCGCGACACCCGGGCAGATCCTGCTCCCTCGTCCGGCGGTGTTTGGGGATCGGTGCCCCGGCGCCGCCGTCCCCTGCCTCGGGCCGCGGGCCGGCCTGCCCTCGCTCGCTAGCGCGCTTCGTCTCCCCGCTCCCATGCACAGTCGACCGCCCCTGCTCCGCGGAAGTATGTCCCGCCCCACGCCGCCGCGCCCTCGGCTCCGTCCTCCGCGGCCACCCCGAGCGCCGGCCCGTCGCATGGCAGCCAAGGACCTGCCAAGAACAAGAAGCGCCGCGGTCAAGGGCGGGGCGGCCAAGCCGCGCGTCCCCCGGCAGCCCGGGTTCCTCCTCCGCCCGGGTCCGGTCTCCAACCTCCCTCGCCCCCCGTGCTTCAATTGCGGGGTGGCGGGTCACTCGCAAGTCAACTGCGTCAACCCCCTGTGTTGCTACATCTGCAAGGATCCGGTGTTGGAAATATGCCCTAGAGGCAATAATAAAAGGATTATTATTATATTTCCTTGTTCATGATAATTGTCTTTTATTCATGCTATAATTGTATTATCCGGAAATCGTAATACACGTGTGAATACATAGACCACAATATGTCCCTAGTGAGCCTCTAGTTGACTAGCTCGTTGATCAATAGATAGTCATGGTTTCGACTATGGACATTGGATGTCAATGATAACGGGATCACATCATTAGGAGAATGATGTGATGGACAAGACCCAATCCTAAGCATAGCACAAGATCCTGTAGTTCGTTTTGCTAGAGCTTTTCCAATGTCAAGTATCTCTTCCTTAGACCATGACATCGTGTAACTCCCGGATACCGTAGGAGTGCTTTGGGTGTACCAAACGTCACAACGTAACTGGGTGACTATAAAGGTGCACTACAGGTATCTCCGAAAGTGTCTGTTGGGTTTATCGAGACTGGGATTTGTCACTCCGTGTTACGGAGAGGTATCACTGGGCCCACTCGGTAGTGCATCATCATAATGAGCTCAAAGTGACCAAGTGTCTGGTCACGGGATCATACATTACGGTACGAGTAAAGTGACTTGCCGGTAACGAGATTGAACGAGGTATTGGGATACCGACGATCAAATCTCGGGCAAGTAACATACCGATTGACAAAGGGAATTGTATACGGGGTTGTTTGAATCCTCGACATCGTGGTTCATCCGATGAGATCATCGAAGAGCATGTGGGAGCCAACATGGGTATCCAGATCCCGCTGTTGGTTATTGCTCGAGAGCCGTCTCGGTCATGTCTACGTGTCTCCCGAACCCGTAGGGTCTACACACTTAAGGTTCGGTGACGCTAGGGTTGTATGAATATGAGTATGCAGTATACCGAATGTTGTTCGGAGTCCCGGATGAGATCCCGGACGTCAAGAGGAGTTTCGGAATGGTCCGGAGGTAAAGAATTATATATAGGAAGTGGTATTTCGCCATCGGGAAAGTTTCGGGTCACCGTATTGTACTGGGACCACCGGAAGGGTCCCGAGGTCCACCGGTGGGGCCACCCATCCGGAGGGCCCCATGGGCTGAAGTGGAGGGAACCAGCCCATAGTGGGCTGGTGCGCCCGAGGCCCACTCCCTCGCGCCTAGGGTTGAAACCCTAGGGTGGGGCGCACCACATGCCTTGGGGCACTCCACCCCACGGCTGCCGCCCCTTGGGAGATTGGATCTCTGTGGCCGGCACTGGGGCCTATATAAAGGAGGGCAAGGGGAGGGCAGCCGCACTGTGCATTGGCGCCTCCCTCCCCTGCTACACCTCGTCCTCCTCCCGCAGCAGCTTGGCGGCCCCTCGCCGAGTTCTCACATCCACCACCACGCCGTCGTGTCACTGGATCATCATCAACCTCTCCTTTCCCCTTGCTGGATCAAGAAGGAGGAGACGTCTCTGTCCCGTCGTGTGTTGAACGCGGAGGTGCTGTCCGCTCAAAGCACTTGGTCATCGGTGATCTGAATCACGGCGAGTACGACTCCATCATCACCCTTCCCTTGAATGCTTCCGCACACGATCTACAAGTGGTATGTAGATGCAAACTCACTCCCTTGACTCGTTGCTTAGATGAACTCATAGATGGATCTTGGTGAAACCGTAGGAAAAATTTTAATTTTCTGCAACGTTCTCCAACAGTGGCATCATGAGCTAGGTCTATGCGTAGTTCTCTATTGCACGAGTAGAACACAATTTTGTTGTGGGCGTAGATCTTGTCAACTTGCTTGCTGCTACTAGTCTTATCTTGCTTCAGCGGTATTGTGGGATGAAGCGGCCCGGACTAACCTTACACGTACACTTACGTGAGACCGGTTCCACCGACTGACATGCACTAGTTGCATAAGGTGGTCAAGGGTGTCTGTCTCTCCCACTTTAGTTGGAGCGGATTCGATGAAAAGGGTCCTTATGAAGGGTAAATAGAAGTTGACAAAATCATGTTGTGGTTATTCGTAGGTAAGAAAACGTTCTTGCTAGAACCCAATTGCAGCCACGTAAAAGATGCAACAACAATTAGAGGACGTCTAACTTGTTTTTGCAGCAATTGTCATGTGATGTGATATGGCCAGAAGTTGTGATGAACGATGAATGACATATTGTGATGTATGAGATCATGTTCTTGTAATAGGAATCACGACTTGCATGTCGATGAGTATGACAACCGGCAGGAGCCATAGGAGTTGTCTTTATTTTTGTATGACCCAGCGTGTCATTGAAGAACGCCATGTAAATTACTTTACTTTATTTCTAAACGCGTTAGCCATAGAAGTAGAAGTAGTCGTTGGCGTGACAACTTCATGAAGACACGATGATGGAGATCATGGTGTCATGCCGGTGACAAGATGATCATGGAGCCCGAAGATGGAGATCAATGGAGCTATATGATATTGGCCATATCATGTCACTACTATATAATTGCATGTGATGTTTATTATGTTTATGCATCTTGTTTACTTAGAACGATGGTAGTAAATAAGATGATCCTTACAACAATATCAAGAAGTGTTCTCCCCTAACTGTGCACCGCTGCTAAAGTTCGTCGTTCAAGCACCACGTGATGATCGGGTGTGATAGATCCTAATTCACATACAACGGGTGTAAGACAGTTTTACACATGCAAAACACTTAGGGTTAACTTGACGAGCCTAGCATGTACAGACATGGCCTCGGAACGCGGAGACCGAAAGGTCGAACACGAGTCGTATGGAAGATACGATCAACATGAGAATGTTCACCGACGATGACTAGTCCGTCTCACGTGATGATCGGACACGGCCTAGTCGACTCGGATCGTGTAACACTTAGATGACTAGAGGGATGTCTAATCTGAGTGGGAATTCATCAAAATAATTTGATTAGATGAACTTAATTATCATGAACTTAGTCTAAAACCTTTGCAAATATGTCTTGTAGATCAAATGGCCAACGCTCATGTCAACATGAACTTCAACGCGTTCCTAGAGAAAACCAAGCTGAAAGATGATGGCAGCAACTATACGGACTGGGTCCGTAACCCGAGGATCATCCTCATAGCTGCCAGGAAACAATATGTCCAAGAAGGACCGCTAGGTGATGCACCTGTCTCTGCAGAGAACCAAGACATTATGAATGCTTGGCGCCTCGCGTCTTGATGATTACTCCCTCGTTCGGGCGGCATGCTTTACAGCTTAGAACCGGGGCTCCAAAAGCGTTTTGAGCAATACGGAGCATATGAGATGTTCGAGGAGCTGAAACTAGTTTTCCAAGCTCATGCCCGGGTCGAGAGATATGAAGTCTCCGACAATTTCTATAGTTGCAAGATGGAGGAAAACAGTTCACAAGTGAGCACATACTCAAAATGTCTGGTTGCACAACCGCCGTCCCACTGGACATAAACCTCCGGACGAGGCGGTCATTGACAGAATCCTTCATCGCTCCCACCAAGCTACAAGAGCTTTGTGATGAACTACAATATGCAGGGGATGGTGAAGACCATTCCCAAGTATTCTTAATGCTGAAGTCGCAGAGGTTGAAATCAAGAAAGAACATCAAGTGTTGATGGTCAATAAGACCACTAAGTTCAAGAAGGGCAAGGGCAAGAAGAACTTCAAGAAGGACGACAAGGAGAGGTTGCGCGCCTGCAAGCCGATTACCGGGAAGAAGTCAATGATTGGACCCAAGCCTGAGACTGTGTGCTTTTATTGCAAGGGGAAGGGTCTCTGGATGCGGAACTGCACCAAATACTTAGATGATAAGTTGTCCGGCAACACTTAAGTTATATTTGATATACATGTAATTGATGTGTACCTTACCAAGACTCGTAGTAAATCCCGGTATTTGATCTTTGGTGCCGCCGCTCATATTTGTAACTCACAGCAGGAGCTGCGGAATAAGCGGAGACTAGCGAAGGACGAGGTGACGATGCGCGTCGGGAATGGTTCCAAGGCCGATGTGATCGCCGTCGGCACGCTACCTCTACATTTACCGACGGGATTAGTTATGAACCTCAATAATTGTTATTTAGTGCCAAGTTTGAGCATGAACATTGTATCTGGATCTCGTTTAATGCGAGATGGCTACTCATTTAAACCGAGAATAATGGTTGTTCTGCTTATATGAGAGATATGTTTTATGGTCATGCCCCGATGGTCAATGGTTTATTCTTAATGAATCTCGAGCGTAATGTTACACATATTCATAGCGTGAATACCAAAAGATGTAAAGTTGATAACGATAGTCCCACATACTTGTGGCATTGCCGCCTTGGTCACATTGGTGTCAAGCGCATGAAGAAGCTCCATGCTGATGGACTTTTGGAGTCTCTCGATTATGAATCATTTGACACATGCGAACCATGCCTCATGGGCAAGATGACTAAGACTCTGTTCTCCGGAATAATGGAGCGAGCAACCAACTTGTTGGAAATCATACATACCGATGTGTGCGGTCCAATGAGCGTTGAGGCTCGCGGAGGATATCGTTATGTTCTCACTCTCACTGATGACTTGAGTAGATATGGGTATGTCTACTTAATGAAACACAAGTCTGAAACCTTTGAAAAGTTCAAGGAATTTCAGAATGAGGTAGAGAATCAACGTGACCGAAAAATAAAGTTCTTATGATCAGATCGTGGAGGAGAATATTTAAGTCACGAATTTGGTACACACTTAAGGAAATGTGGAATCGTTTCACAACTCACGCTACCGAACACCTCAACAGAACGGTGTGTCCGAACGTCAGAATCGCACTCTATTGGATATGGTGCGATCTATGATGTCTCTTACAGATTTACCGCTATCATTTTGGGGATACGCCTAGACACAACTACATTCACTTTAAATAGGGCACCGTCTAAATCCGTTGAGACGACACCGTATGAATTATGGTTTGGGAAGAAACCTAAGTCATGCGTTTCTAAAAGTTTGGGGATGCGATGCTTATGTCAAGAAACTTCAACCTGAAAAGCTCGAACCCAAGTCGGAAAAATGCGTCTTCATAGGATACCAAAAGAAACCATTGGGTATACCTTCTACTTAAGATCCGAGGGCAAGATCTTTGTTGCCAAGAACGGATCCTTTCTAGAAAAAGAGTTTCTCTCGAAAGAAGTAAGTGGGAGGAAAGTAGAACTCGATGAAGTACTACCTCTTGAACGGGATAGTAGTGCAGCTCAGAAAATGTTCCTGTGATGCCTACACCAACTCAAGAGGAAAATAATGATGATGATCAAGGTACTTCGGATCAAGTTGCTCTTGAACTTCAGAGGGTCCACAAGGACACGCTCCGCACTGCAGTGGTACGGCAACCCTGTCCTGGAAATCATGTTGTTAGACAACGGTGAACCTACGAACTATGAAGAAGCGATGGCAGGCCCAGATTCCAACAAATGGCTTGAAGCCATGCAATCCGAGATAGGATCCATGTATGAAAACAAAGTGTGGACTTTGACAGACTTGCCCGATGATCGGCGAGCGATAGAAAATAAATGGATCTTTAAGAAGAAGACGGACACGGATGGTAATGTCACCATCTATAAAGCTCGACTTGTCGCTAAGGGTTATCGGCAAGTTCAAGGGATTGACTACGATGAGACTTTCTCTCCCATAGCGAAGCTTAAGTCCGTCCGAATCATGTTAGAAATTGCCGCATACTATGATTATGAGATATGGCAGATGGACGCCAAAACAGCTCTTCCTTAACGGTTATCTTAAGGAAGAGCTGTATATGATGCAGCCGGAAGGTTTTGTCGATCCTAAGAATGCTAACAAAGTATGCAAGCTCCAATGATCCATTTATGGGCTGGTGCAAGCATCTCGGAGTTGGAACATTCGCTTTGATGAGATGATCAAAGCGTTTGGGTTTATGCTTGCACTTATGGTGAAGCCCTGCGTTTACAAGAAAGTGAGTGGGAGCTCAGTAGCATTTCTCATATTATATGTAGATGACATACTTTTGATGGGAAATGATATAGAACTCTTGGACAACATTAAGGCCTACTTGAATAAAAGTTTTTCAATGAAGGACCTTGGAGAAGCTGCTTATATATTAGGCATCAAGATCTATAGAGATAGATCAAGACGCCTCATAGGTCTTTCACAAAGCACATACCTTGATAAGATTTTGAAGAAGTTCAAAATGGATCAATCCAAGAAAGGGTTCTTGCCTCAGATCGCAAGGTGTGAGATTGAGCTCGGCTCAATGCCCGACCACGGCAAAAGATAAAGAAGAGATGAGCGTCATCCCCTATGCCTCGGCCATAGGATCTATTATGTATGCCATGCTGTGTACTGCACTGATGTAAACCTTGCCGTAAGTTTGGTAGGAAGGTACCAAAGTAATCCCGCAAGGAACACCGGACAGCGGTCAAGAATATCCTGAAGTACCGAAAGGACAAAGGACATGTTTCGTTTATGGAGGTGACGAAGAGCTCGTCAGAAGGGTTACGCCGACGCTTAGCTTCGACACAGATCTGGATGACTCAAAGTCACAAACCGGATACGTGTATATGTTGAATGGTGGAGCGAGCTGGTGCAAATGCTGCAAGCGAGCGTCGTGGCGGGATCTACATGTGAAGCGGAGTACATGGCAGCCTCGGAGGCAGCACATGAAGCAATATGGGTGAAGGAGTTCATCACCGACCTAGGAGTCATACCCAATGTGTCGGGGCCGATCAAACTCTTCTGTGACAACACTGGAGCTATTGCACTTGCCAAGGAGCCTGTGTTTCACAAGAAGACCAGGCACATCAAGTTGCCGCTTCAACTCCATCCGTGAAAATGTTCAAGATGGAGACATAGAAATTTGCAAAGTGCATACGGATCTGAATGTCGCAGATCCGCTGACTAAGCCTCTTCCATGAGTAAAACATGATCAACACCGTAACTCTATGGGTGTTCGATTCATCACAATGTAACTAGATTATTGACTCTAGTGCAAGTGGGAGACTGTTGGAAATATGCCCTAGAGGCAATAATAAAAGGATTATTATTATATTTCCTTGTTCATGATAATTGTCTTTTATTCATGCTATAATTGTATTATCCGTAAATCGTAATACACGTGTGAATACATAGACCACAATATGTCCCTAGTGAGCCTCTAGTTGACTAGCTCGTTGATCAATAGATAGTCATGGTTTCCTGACTATGGACATTGGATATCAATGATAACGGGATCACATCATTAGGAGAATGATGTGATGGACAAGACCCAATCCTAAGCATAGCACAAGATCCTGTAGTTCGTTTTGCTAGAGCTTTTCCAATGTCAAGTATCTCTTCCTTAGTGTAACATCCCAAATTTTCAATTTGGAATGTTATACATTAGATCATCATGCATATCATATTTTCTCGCATTTTCCGATCCTAGAAAATTTCACGCAACTCAAGGACCCTCGGAGAGAGTTGGAAGTTTCATTATTTTCATATTTGGGATTTCTCAAATTTTGGAAATAGGATCATTGGATTTATTTAATTAT
Source organism: Aegilops bicornis (assembly GCA_021605145.1). NCBI lineage: Eukaryota > Viridiplantae > Streptophyta > Magnoliopsida > Poales > Poaceae > Aegilops > Aegilops bicornis. The sequence continues at coordinate 486,787,063 of CM038674.1, forward strand.
CTTCATAAAGTTTTTCCTATAAAATCTCAAGAGAGGGAATAATATGACTTTCCCAATATTTAGGAAAAAACGAAGATATTTTAAATAAATCAAATTTGGGTTTTGAAGATTTATTTTGCTTAGGCAAAAATGAGCATTTAAAAATTTATTTGCATGTTGCAGTTTTTAAAAGTTCATTTTGTTCGACTCATTTTCAGGAGTCGGAGAAAATTTGTTTTATTTAATTTGGAATTCATTTGGTATTTTTTTTAATTCGTTTTGGTTTAATTTTAATTTTAAAAAAAATGCGCTTCTGGACCGAGGCCCAGCTGCCCAAACAGCCAGCCCTGTGCCCAGCGCCCCGCCCACCTCCCTTCCCCTCACAAGCTTGCGCCTGGGAGGAGTCCCGCCGCCACGCCCGCTCGACGGCTCGGAGCCCGCCAGTGCCCTCCCCACGCAACCGAGCCCCTCCCCTTTATAACCCGACGCCTCTCTCTCTCACATCGCCCCTTGCCGCCCTCACCCGAGCCCGACCGAGCCGTCGCCCTAACGCCGCCGTCGCCTCGTCGCCGAGCACGCCGCCGTCGCCGGAGCCCCTCGCCGACCCGCCGCCACCCACCGACCCGCCCGACCACGGAGACCCCGTCGAGCCCACGGTGACCGCCGGAGGTAGCCACCGCCAGCCGATCCGATCCGGTTTTCTCAAAAAGACCCGATCCGTTTTTTTTTGCGATGTTCGGTTTTTTTCAAAAACCTAGATTGGTTTTTATTTTTTTTCGGTTTTGTTATTTAACGAACGTTCACCGAACCGTTCGTTTCAATGAACGTGTTCGTTGGATTCGCTCTGATTTAACGTCCGTTATTTAGTTCGTTCGTCGCTTTCTTTTAAATCGGATTTAATCCGTTATTTTCAGATTCGATTTACGATCCGATTTTTAAAACTGTTTTATTTCTTGCTCGTTTATCGGAATCAGGTGATTCAAGCGCTGGAGTTTCAGAACGAAACCGCCGTTCGACTAACCTATTTTCACCGAAGTTTTGCTACTGTGAGATTTTGACCTAATTTCAGATTGCTAAACCGAGTCGCTCTCTCTCGAGTTCCGACTTTCGATACTTTATTTGATTCGATTCTTTTGCCACCGGGGTTCTTAAGTTGAACCATCTGGTTAGATCTTTTATTCGAGATTTCCTGTGCATTAGATGAGTACTTATTGTATGCTTGTTGTTTGTCGGCGTTAGATCACCCGGAGTCGCCGCTTGTTATTTCAATCTCTAGGACTCATGGATCATCAAGAAGGCAAGTAACACTTTGATCATACTTTTCTACTACCCAGTTTTATGCATTAGATCAAACCCCCAAACACTTGCATGATTAGGATCTAATCAAATTGTGGGATGGGAAGTAGATTGAGGTAGTACCTATTACGATTACTTATGAAACCTTGGGAGTTACTTCTACGTTTGCTTGATTATGCCATGCTATGCTAGTAGACGTGGATTGGGTGAGTGAATATCCATGACAGATGTGAGATTGTTAATTAATGGTTTATCTAAGGTGGCAACTTAAACACACATCTGGGTGGATTGAGGCACCTGGTTTCTATCAGATTTGCTCAGTATTTCTTCGGACCGCCACCTGTGCTCTAAGGGATCATGAGATTTTTCAAACTAGAAACTTCCGTGTGTGCAGCCACAAGCCAATTATGGGCTCATGGCGTAGTTGACTAAGTTGTGCGAACTCTTACGGGTAGGCTAGCTGATGTAGGGGATGTAGGTTGGTACGGTCTACCCACATGTAAGGTGCTAGCGCTTACGAAAGACTATGTCTCGGTCATCCGCTTCTCAAACACCATGTAGTGCGAGAACCAAGCGGAGGCGATCGAGTCTTGTGGGGAAAAGTGCAAACCTCTGCAGAGTGTAAAACTAATCATGATTAGCCGTGTCCCGGTTATGGACGTTTTGAGTATCTAGTACTTGAATATCATGTGAATCTCAACATGTTACTTCTAATAATAAAGTTATTGGGTTTTTAATGAGTACTTTTAATTGGGATTGAGGATGCTGTCAACCATTCTCAATGTTTAACAACCACCATGATAGTTAAATAAAATTATTCCTTTGATGTAGGGAAAAATCAGCTTTATGCAAAAATGTAAATCAGAGAGCCTTACCACCAGCCAAATATGCATGTAGTGTAGGCTTATTGCTTCATTGTTCTCTATGTGTTACATTGCCAAGATATTCCATGTGTCGACCCGTTTCGGGCTGCAACTTTTCATGTTGCGAGACTTTTCACATTTACGAAGTAAGATGTTAGGTTGTGGTTCTATACTCGGTGATGCCGTTGGAGTTGATGGACTCACTCGTTTTCCAAGCCTTCCATTGTTATTATTAGATGGCCTTAAGCCATATTATTGTATTAAGTTCCCTTGTGGACAACGATGTAATAAGTGTGGGATTGCTACTCGCTATAAATCCTTCAAGTACTGTGTGGTGTCGACATTCGATCCAGGATGACATCGAGCACAGAGCGCTAGATCCATTCGGTCCGGTCATGACGAAGAATGGTATCGAGCACACGCCGACTATAGGACACGACCACTAAGATAAAGCCATAGATCACTATTCTCTTCCCATTTTCTAACTCCTCATCTTTTCTACTCTCTTTAGGATGAAGGACGCCAAGATCAAGTACACCCAACCGGATGAAGGCACACCATTTGGATTTCACTTGAAGGAAGTTACCAAGTACTGGACATTGGATTACCAAGTTTCACCGGAACTTTCAACGCCACTGCCAAGAGGAGCGCTGGAAGATTCACGCTCACGCTCCAGAAGGACATTCGCCCCAATCACCAAGCCAATAGATAGTGTTTTCAAGGCACCAACTTGGAGTCCGGGAAAGAGCATGGCAGCTCACATCACCATGGGACGCATTGGAGAAGTTTATCAAGAAGACCTCAAGGACACAATCTACCAGATTTATGACGCCGAGACGACAAATGGGAAGTCGTCAACACTAAGAAGGATAGATCCATTGCAGCATTTATCCAGAGTTAAACCAAAGCACATTCGATGCCGGGAGAATCGGATGTGCAATGATATGTTGGAGTTGCGTAATGCAAAGGGAAGGATCATCGAGCTTGAAGAAGAACTAAAGACAACTCGCAAGGACTATATGGACGAGATCGTAGCTCTAGCAAGACACAATAACGATCTTAAGTACGAGATTGAAGAACTCAAGAAGAAGTTGGCTCTCAAGAATGAAGACCAGTATGTCGATTGCCCAAGCGACTACATCAACATCGACGACACCGATTCGGATCCAAGTGAACCCGACTTTGAAGACGAAGTCGAGCGTATATTATGGAGTCTTCCACCGGTTCAAATTAGTAGAAGTCCCCCACATATTAGTAGTATTCCCTCCATGTAAACAATATAGCACACACCTTTTGCAATAGTTAGATCGTTGTAAGCCTTTGTTTGATTGAATGAAGTGATTTTGTGTGTATTTGCTCATGTGCATTTGGGTAGTGATTCCCCTTAGACCTCATTCTATTCTAAATTCTCATCTTTTCTAAACCCATCAGATGCCTCCGAGACGCCGACCCGGATTCGTTTTCCCGCCAGAGATCACCCAACTGATCCAAAGCAGAATACCCTGATTCAAACACCGTGCGTAACTGTGGCAACAACAACAACAACAACCCACCGCCACCACCACTGCGGATCATCCGACTCGTTTCCTTAGACTAAATCCGCCGGTGTATTCCAAAGAGCACCGAGCCAATTGTAGCAGATGACTGGCTCGCAAGATAGGAAGGGAGCTGACCACTGCAGGATGCACGGATGGAGAAAGAGTGAAGTTTGCAGCACATCAACTTGAAGGACCCACAAGAAGATGGTGGGAGAATTTCACACCACTTACCTCTGTAGACACCGCCACATGGGATCAATTTCAGCAAGCTTTTCAGACCGCCCATGTTTCAGCAGGAGCTATGGCCATGAAGAAGCGTGAGTTTCGCAACTTACGCCAAGGAGGAAGGACTGTTGGCGATGCGTGGATGACTTTAGTAAACTAGCACGTTATGCCCCGGATGACGTTGCTACGGATGCAATGCAAGGTGAGAAGTTTCTAGAAGGACTGAATGATGAGTTCAAGATGCCGTTGATGGTAGCCAGTTTCAATAACTACCAGAGTTAGTAGACCGAGCCCTCATGATTGAAGGAAAGCAAAGCAAATTGAGAATCGCAAGCGGAAGTATGGACAAGGGAAGTATAACTGGAGCTCAGCAGAAACCTCGTTATACCCCTAAATCAGAATTCAGTTTCAGCATACCCATGGAGGAGGAAATTCGCATAACCATAACAGCACCAAGAATGGGAACGGAATGGAGGAAGCAATGACAAAATCGCACCAACCCGTCAACACCATCCAAAGTAGACTGAGTCATGTTACTTGCTTTAAGTGCCGCAAGATCGGGCATTATGCCAATGATCGCCCGTATAGGCCGTAATGGAAATGGCAATGGAAGCTCGAAAGAAGCCCAACCCTTTCAATAGAGGACAGTGAACCACATTGAAGTGGAGGAGGTTGAAGATCAGCCCGATGCGATGTCCCGGTAAGTTTTTGGTTAAGTCATTTACTGCGGTTGTTCTTTTCGATCTTGGTGCATCGCATTCATACATATCAAGGGGATTTGTGGATAAGTACAAGTTACCAACCCAAGCCCTTAGGTCACCCATGCTAGTAACCTCACCCGAGCAGAGTACAGCTAGTAAATGGTGTGATCGATCGCCATTAAGGATTGGACACTATGTTTTCCCTCGGACCTAATAGTTCTGGAATCCCAAGGATTGGATGTGATATTAGGTATGGATTGGTTATCAAAGTATGGAGGAAACATTGATTGCTCCACTAGATCAATTTTGCTCACCACACCTGATGGAAGAAGGATTAAGTATGTATCACGGCGAACCGAGGAGAGCACAAGTTAATTGCTTATCGTGAGTGGTACAGAAGAAGTACCCGGTGGTGAAGGATTTTCCTGATGTATTTCCTAAGAATTGCCGTGAATGCCACCGGATAGAGACATTGAGTTTTGATCGAGCTGTTGCCGTGAACAGGCCCGATATCGAAGCGACCGTATAGGATGCCAAAGACAGATTTGGCGGAAATCAAGAAGCAGATTAAGGAACTATTGGATAAAGGTTTTATACGCCCAAGTTCATCACCTTGGGGATCACCCGTTTTGCTAGTGGAGAAGAAGGATGGATCGTTAAGAATGGTTGTTGATTATCGTGGATTGAATGAAGTAACAATCAAGAACAAGTACCCACTACCTATGATAAATGACCTGTTTGATCGCTTGCAAGGAGCCAAGGTGTTTTCCAAGATCGACTTGCGATCGTGGTACCATCGATTGAAGATTCGGGAGCAGGACATACCCAAGACAGCATTTACCACGAGATATGGACTATACGAGTATACCGTTATGTCATTTGGATCGACTAACGCACCAGCCTATTTCATGAACCTGATGAACAAAGTGTTTATGGAGTTTTTGGATAAGTTCGTCGTGGTGTTCATTGATGACATTTTGATTTTCTCGAAGAATGAAGAGGAACACAAGGAACATTTGCGATTGGTTTTGGAGAAACCGAGGGAACACCAGCTTGTATGCCAAGTTCAGCAAATGTGAGTTTTGGTTAAAGGAAGTTGGATTTCTGACATGTTATATCCGGAGAAGGGATAGCAGTTGACCCCTAAAGTTGAGACCGTAACCAAATGGGAAGCACCAACGACAGCTTGGAGAGATTCGAGTTTCCTTGGACTCGCAGGATACTACCAAGATTCATTGAGAATTTCTCAAGGATTGCTAAGCCTATGATGTAATTGTTGAAGAAGGAAAATAAATTCATATGGACCGAGGACCTGAGGCAAGTTTTCAGGAGTTGAAGAAAAGATTGGTTACCTCACCAGCTTTTGATATTGCCGGATCGGACTAAGGATTATGAGGTATATTGCGGCGCCCACGTCGAGGACTTGGAGCAAAGATTATGCAGAAGGAAGAGTTGTTTCATATGCTTCACGACAACTTAAGCCCCATGAGTTGAATTATGCCACTCACGATTTGGAGTTAGCAGCCGTAGTGCATGCCCTGAAGACGTGGAGACATTTTCTCATTGGAAATCATTGTGAAGTATATACGGATCACAAGAGTTTGAAGTACATTTTCACACGTATGAATTGAACCTCGAGACAAAGGAGATGGTTAGAGCTTATCAAGGATTATGACATGAGATTGCATTATCACCCGGGAAGGCTAATGTCGTAGTGCAGCATTGAGCCGTAAGAGCCACATCAATACTCTAATGATGGGAGGAATACCCAATGAGTTAGCCGAGGACCTTCGAGAGCTATGTTTGGAAATAGTACCGAGAGGCTATGTAGCAAGATTGGAGATTCAAACAACGCTGATGGACAAAATCGTAGAAGCCCAAAAGGCGTATAAGGAAGTTGCCTCTATAAAGGAGAAAATGAGCAAAGGAAAGGCTAAAGGATTTCGTGAGGACGAGCACGATACCCTATGGTTCAAGACCGTGTTTATGTGCCCAATGACCCGTAGATCGTGAAGTTGATTTTACAAGAAGCCCATGATTCACCCTATTCGATTCACCCAGAAATACCAAGATGTATTTGGATTTGAAGAATACTTTACGGTGGACCGGAATGAAGAAGGATATTATGAGTATGTAGCAGCTATGGCGTATGTCGAGAAAGTAAAGGCGTAACATCGTAAGCCAGCAGGATTGTTACAACCATTGCCGATACCGAATGGAAGTGGGATAAACTAGGCATGGATTTTATCACAGGATTGTCAAAGACTCGTTCGTGATATGACTCGATTTGGGTTATAGTCGACCGCTTAACAAAGGTAGCTCATTTCATTCGATCAAGACCACCTATAGCAGTGCTAAGTTGGCAAAGATATACATGACCAGAATTGTGTGCTTACACGGAGTTCCGAGGAGCATCGTATCGTATAGAGGAACCCAGTTTACCTCGAAATTTTGGAACCGGTTGCACGAAACATTGGGAACCCGATTGGAATTCAAAGATGCCTTTCCACCCACAGACCGATGGATGACCGAGAGAGTCAATCAGATTTTGGAAGACATGCCGAGAGCTTGTGCCCTAGATTATGGATCTAGCTGGGATGACAATTTGCCGTATGCAGAATTTTCCTACAACAACAGTTACCAAACCAGCTTGAAGATGGCACCTTTCGAGGCTTTGTATGGAAGAAGGTGCAGGACACCATTGTTATGGGACGAAATCGGAGATCGCCGGTTGTTCGGACCAGATTTGATTAAGGAGTCTGAACGTAAAGTTAAGTTGATTCGAGATGTGCTCAAGGTAGCCCACCCGGACATAAAAAGCTATGCCGATTCAAAGCGCCAGCGATTGAGTATGAAGTTGGAGATGAGTATATCTCGAGTATCTCCGCTTGAGGAGTTAAGCGTTTTGGAGTTAAAGGAAAGTTAGCACCCCGTTTCGTTGGACCGTATAAGATTTTGCAACGCATGGGAGAAGTTGCTTATAAGTTGGAATTGCCCGAAGGACTGTCAGGAGTTCATGATGTATTCCATGTTTCTCAATTGAAGAAATGTCACCCGAGATAGCAGAGGTACCGTTAAGAGATCTTGTACCATTGGAAGCAATTCAGTTGAAGGATGATTTGACATATGAGGAAAGACCGATTAAGATTCTCGATTATGCCGCAGAGTTACCCGCAGAAGGTTATCAAGTTTTGCAAAGTTCGATTGGAGCCACCACACCGAGGATGAAGCCACACGGGAAAGAGAGGAAGTTTTGCTCCGGGACCACCCTCACCTATTTTCTAGCCAACCCGAATCTCGAGGGCGAGATTCATCTTAAGAGGTAGGTTTGTAACATCCCAAATTTTCAATTTGGAATGTTATACATTAGATCATCATGCATATCATATTTTCTCGCATTTTCCGATCCTAGAAAATTTCACGCAACTCAAGGACCCTCGGAGAGAGTTGGAAGTTTCATTATTTTCATATTTGGGATTTCTCAAATTTTGGAAATAGGATCATTGATTTAGTTAATTATATTCATAAAGTTTTTCCTATAAAATCTCAAGAGAGTGAATAATATGACTGTCCCAATATTTAGGAAAATCGAAGATATTTTAAATAAATCAAATTTGTGTTTTGAAGATTTATTTTGCTTAGGCAAAAATGAGCATTTAAAAATTTATTTGCATGTTGCAGTTTTTAAAAGTTCATTTTGTTCGACTCATTTTCAGGAGTCGGAGAAAATTTGTTTTATTTAATTTGGAATTCATTTGGTATTTTTTTAATTCGTTTTGGTTTAATTTTAATTTTAAAAAATGCGCCCTTCTGGACCGAGGGCCCACCAGCCCAGCCAGGCCCTGTGCCAGCGCCACTCCGCCCACCTCCCTTCCCCTCACGCGCCGCTGCTGGAGGAGTCCCGCCGCCGCCGCCGCCCGACTCCGGCTCGGACACGCCGGAGCCGCCGTGCCCCCTCCCCACAACCGGAGCCCCTCCCCTTTATAACCAGCGCCCCCCTCTCTCTCACATCGCCCGCCCGCCCTCACCCGAGCCCGACCGAGCCGCCCGTCGCTTGAACGCCATTGCCGCCCTCGTCGCCGAACACGCCGCCGTCGCCGGAGCCCCTCGCCGACCCGCCGCCACCCAAACCCGCCTTGACCGCGGAGACCCGCGAGCCCGCGGTGACCGCCGGAGGTAGCCACCGCCGCGCCGATCCGATCCGGGTTTTCTCAAAAGACCCGATCCGGTTTTTTTTTGCGATGTTCGGTTTTTTTTCAAAAACCTAGATTGGTTTTTATTTTTTTTCGGTTTTCTTATTTAACGAACGTTCACCGAACCGTTCGTTTCAATGAACGTGTTCGTTGGATTCGTTCTGTTGACGAACGTCCGTTATTTAGTTCGTTCGTCGTTTTCTTTTAAATCGGATTTAATCCGTTATTTTTCAGATTCGATTTCTGATCCGATTTTTAAAACTGTTTTATTTCTTGCTCGTTTATCGGAATCAGGTGATTCAAGCGCCTGGAGTTTCGTAACGAAACCGCCGTTCCGACTAACCTATTTTCACCGAGTTTTGCTACTGTGAGATTTTGACCTAATTTCAGATTGCTAAACCGAGTCGTTCTCTCTCGAGTTCCGACTTTCGATACTTTATTTGATTCGATTCTTTTGCCACCAGGGTTCTTAAGTTGAACCATCTGGTTAGATCTTTTATTCGAGATTTCCCTGTGCATTAGATGAGTACTTATTGTATGCTTGTTGTTTGTCTGCGTTAGATCACCCGGAGTGCGCCGCTTGTTATTTCGAATCTCTAGGACTCGCGGATCATCAGCAAGGCAAGTAACACTTTGATCATACTTTTTCTACTACCCAGTTTTATGCATTAGATCAAACCCCAAACACTTGCATGATTAGGATCTAATCAAATTGTGGGATGGGAAGTAGATTGAGGTAGTACCTATTACCTGATTACTTATGAAACCTTGGGAGTTACTTCTACGTTTGCTTGATTATGCCATGCTATGCTAGTAGACGTGGATTGGGTGAGTGAATATCCATGATGTATGTGAGATTGTTAATTAATGGTTTATCTAAGGTGGCAACTTAAACACACATCCTGGGTGGATTGAGGCACCTGGTTTCTATCGAGATTTGCTGTATTTCTTCTGACCGCCACCCGGGCTCTAAGGGATCATGAGATTTTTCAAACTAGAAACTTCCGTGTGCAGCCACAAGCCAATTATGGGCTCTGGCGTAGTTGACTAAGTTGTGCGAACTCTTACGGGTAGGCTAGCTGATGTAGGGGATGTAGGTTGGTACGGTCTACCCACATGTAAGGTGCTAGCGCTTCGAAGACTATGTCTCGGTCATCCGCTTCTCAAACACCATGTAGTGCGAGAACCAAGCGAGGCGATCGAGTCTTGTGGGGAAAAGTGCAAACCTCTGCAGAGTGTAAAAACTAATCATGATTAGCCGTGTCCCCGGTTATGGACGTTTTGAGTATCTAGTACTTGAATATCATGTGAATCTCAACATGTTACTTCTAATAATAAAGTTATTGGGTTTTTAATGAGTACTTTTAATTGGGATTGAGGATGCTGTCAACCATTCTCAATGTTTAACAACCACCATGATAGTTAAATAAAATTATTCCTTTGATGTAGGGAAAAATCAGCTTTATGCAAAATGTAAATCAGAGAGCCTTACCACCAGCCAAATATGCATGTAGTGTAGGCTTATTGCTTCATTGTTCTCTATGTGTTACATTGCCAAAGATATTCCATGTGTCGACCCGTTTGGGCTGCAACTTTTCATGTTGCGACTTTTCGCATTTACGAGTAAGATGTTAGGTTGTGGTTCTATACTCGGTGATGCCGTTGGAGTTGATGGACTCACTCGTTTTCCAAGCCTTCCGCTGTTATTATTAGATGGCCTTAAGCCATATTATTGTATTAAGTTCCCTTGTGGACAACGATGTAATAAGTGTGTGATTGCTACTCTGCTATAAATCCTTCAAGTATCGTGTGGTGTCGACATCGATCCAGGATGACACTGAGCACAGAGCGCTAGATCCATTCGGGTCTGGTCGCGACACTTAGACCATGAGATCGTGTAACTCCCGGATACCGTAGGAGTGCTTTGGGTGTACCAAACGTCACAACGTAACTGGGTGACTATAAAGGTGCACTACAGGTATCTCTGAAAGTGTCTGTTGGATTGACACGGATCGAGACTGGGACTTGTCACTCCGTGTTACGGAGAGGTATCACTGGGCCCACTCGGTAGTGCATCATCATAATGAGCTCAAAGTGACCAAGTGTCTGGTCACGGGATCATGCATTATGGTACGAGTAAAATGACTTGCCGGTAACGAGATTGAACGAGGTATTGGGATACCGACGATCGAATCTCGGGCAAGTAACATATCGATTGACAAAGGGAATTGTATACGGGGTTGTTTGAATCCTCGACATCGTGGTTCATCCGATGAGATCATCGAGGAGCATGTGGGAGCCAACATGGGTATCCAGATCCCGCTGTTGGTTATTGCCCAAGAGCCGTCTCGGTCATGTCTACGTGTCTCCCTGCATTCGTAGGGTCTACACACTTAAGGTTCGATTGACGCTTAGGGTTGTATGAATATGAGTATGCAGTATATGCGAATGTTGTTCGAGTCCCGGATGAGATCCCGGACGTCACGAAGAGTTTCGGAATGGTCCGGAGGTAAAGAATTATATATAGGAAGTGGTATTTCGGCCATCGGGAAAGTTTCGGGGTCACCCGGTATTGTACCGGGACCACCGGAAGGGTCCCGGGGGTCCATCGGGTGGGGCCATCCATCCCGGAGGGCCCCATGGGCTGAAGTGGGAGGGGAACCAGCCCATAGTGGGCTGGTGCGCCCCCCTAGGCCCACCCCCTGCGCCTAGGGTTGAAACCCTAGGGTGGGGGGGCGCACCACATGCCTTGGGGGGCACTCCACCCCCCCTGGCCGCCGCCCCCTTGGGAGATTGGATCTCCCAGGGCCGGCGCCCCCCCTGGGGGCCTATATAAAGGAGGGCAAGGGGGAGGGCAGCCGCACCCTGTGCATTGGCGCCTCCCTCCCCCTGCTACACCTCGTCCTCCTCCCGCAGCAGCTTGGCGAAGCCCTGCCGGAGTTCTGCTGCATCCACCACCACGCCGTCGTGATGCTGGATCATCATCAACCTCTCCTTTCCCCTTGCTGGATCAAGAAGGAGGAGACGTCTCCCGTCCCGTACGTGTGTTGAACGCGGAGGTGCTGTCCGTTCAGCACTTGGTCATCGGTGATCTGAATCACGGCGAGTACGACTCCGTCACCCTTCCCTTGAACGTTTCCGCACGCGATCTACAAGTGGTATGTAGATGCAAACTCACTCCCTTCACTCGTTGCTTAGATGAACTCATAGATGGATCTTGGTGAAACCGTAGGAAAAATTTTAATTTTCTGCAACGTTCTCCAGCATCCGGGCCATCCCGCCCTACTGTGTCCGGATCGTCCGGTGACGTCGGAGCTCATGATGTACGGACACGGTATCGAGGGGCTTGGCTTCTTCCATCTCGAGGTGCCCGACCTCCCGCCTCCCACCCGCTCACTTCAGGCGATCGTCACCATGGTCACCGGGGTGGCTTCCCCGGAGATGATTGAGGCCGAGCTCAGCCACCTCTACCGTGGTCAGTGGGACTGGATGGTCACCCCTACCGCGGGCGACATATTCACCGTGGTCTTTCCCGATGCCGTCAGCTACAGTTACGCCACCCGCAGTGGCCGGATCACCCTCGCCCTCAACCAGCTCGTCGTCGACATCTCCGAGCCGATCCTCGACGCGAAGGCGGTGGCCGTCCTCGACACCGCTTGGATCCTTGTGGTCGGCCTCCCCAACATTGGCCGGTCGGAGCCCGTCATCCGCCAGATGTCCCGGATCCTGGGCAAGGTGGTGGTGGTTGACGAGCTCTCCCTCCGCAAGGAGGAGGAGGTCTAGGTTAAGGTCAAGTGCCTGGACTCCTCCAAGCTCCGTGCCACCGTGCGAGTGTTCTTCAACGACTAGGGCTTTGACCTCCAGATCGCCCCAAGCCTCCCAACCACGTCGGCCGCCCCCGCTTCTTCGACGATGGCCCGCCCGATGCCAACTCGGGTGCCGATGGGGACTACTGCGGTCGCCATCACCCTCACGGCCGCCGCTTCGAGGAGGAGGGGGGTCGGACGACTCGGCCTCCCACTCCCCGTCCCGCTCGCCCACCTCACCAGCCACCGGGGTCCACGGTCGCCAGGCCGCACCCGGACTGCTCGCCTCCCCAGCGGCTCCTCTTGGGGCTCCGTCTGTCCCGGCGGCCGGGGCCTCAGAGGAGAGCGATGCCTCCAGCATCGGTCTGGTTGTATGCCCCACCTCCTCCCCCTGCTCTCAGTGGCCCCCATCTTCGTCGAGACTGTCCTGGAGGTGGTGCAGCTCCTGTCTGCGGTCCCGGCTCCCGGTGCGGCCTCGCCTGGCCCTCCTTCTGCGGCTCCTCTCGTGGCTGCACTCCCGTCCCCGACCGCGGCTTCTCCGTTCGCGCCACCACCATCGGCAGCCCTCGTGGCCGTCTTGCCACCAATGGCAGTGCCCTTTCCTGTGGCTCTGCTGCCCGGCGCCCCCGCCCTTGCTCCTGTCCAGCTCCCCCCCCCCCCCCCCGCGGATGTCCCCGGCCCGGATGGGGAGACTCGGGTGACCACCCCCGTGGCCGCCTAGCCTCCCCCTCCGCGGCCCGCTGCCTACTCCCGCCGCGCCCGGTCTACCTCCTCCCCGGTGACGGCCTCCCGTCAGAGCGCTCGTCTCAACGCCGCGCGTCCCGAGGGCGGCCCGGCCTTGCCCATCCTGGAGCGGACAGAGCTCCGTGCTGCAGCACGGAACCTGGAGCCAGGTACTTCTGCAGCCCCATCCTCTGCTACTACTTGTTCGTTCTCTGCTCTCGAGTCAGCCCCGCTTGGGCACCTTTTGAAAGTCGCGAGTGACTCCATGATCATCTTCAGGGGGGAGGTGGCTCCCCCCATACTGCAGATCGAGGCCATCAGGGCCCGTTAGATCCTCGACGATAGACTAGAAGAAGCCCGTGCGGCTCTGCTCTCACCTCCCGCTCTTGAGCCTGCAAAGGGAGCTCCCGCCTCGGCCCCTCCTCGGTGGATCGGTGGCCTCCTCCCGCTGGCTGTCGCCGACCTTTGTGGCCGCACTCGGTCTCGGACCACCACTCTCTGCGCCCAGAGCGCATCCCGTGTCCTGGGGTCAAGCAGCCCCCCATTGGATTCCTGATGCGCGCCTGCTTCTGGAACATCCGCGGTTTCGGCCATGATGGCCGGCGCCGCCACTCATTGAGTACATGCGTGAGGAACACATTGACATTGTCGCCATTCAACAAACCATGCGCACAGAATTCTCCCTCCCCGAGCTCGATCGCTTTAGCTCCCACCTCTTCGCTTGGCATTGGCTCCCTTCTAGTGGGAGCACTGGCCACTCCGGTGGCATCCTGCTAGGTGTTAAGGATGCCACCTTCGAGGTGGGGAGTATGGACCAAGGCCAGTTCTTTGTTAGCATGGAACTTTTCGAGCGGGCCTTGAACTTCAAGTGGGAGGTTATTATCGTCTACGGCCCTGCAGACCATAGTAGGTCTGCCTCCTTCCTCGAGGAGCTCCACCGGAAGGTTTCGGCAGTGACTCTTCCGGTGGTGGTTGGGGGCGATTTTAACCTCCTTAGGTTTGTGGAGGACAAGAACAATTCGCACGTCAACTTTGCTCGCACTGATATGTCTCCTCGTATCTACTTTTCCAAACACTTTTGCCCTTGTTTTGGACTCTAAATTGCATGATTTGAATGGAGCTAACCCGGACTGACGTTGTTTTCAGCAGAATTGCCATGGTATTATTTTTGTGCAGAAATAAAAGTTCTCGGAATGACCTGAAACTTCACAGAGAATATTTTTCGAATTAATAAAAAATACTGGCGAAAGAATCAAGACCAGGGGGCCCACACCCTGTCCATGAGGGTGGGGGCGCGCCTACCCCCCTGGGCGCGCCCCCTGCCTCGTGGGCCCCCTGGTGCTCCACCGACCTCAACTCCAACTCTATATATTCACGTTCAGGGAGAAAAATATCAGAGAGAAGGATTCATCGTGTTTTACGATACGGAGCCGCCGCCAAGCCCTAATCTCTCTCGGGAGGGCTGATCTGGAGTCCGCTCGGGGCTCCGGAGAGGGGAATCCGTCGCCATCGTCATCATCAACCATTCTCCATCACCAATTTCATGATGCTCACCGCTGTGCGTGAGTAATTCCATCGTAGGCTTGCTGGACGGTGATGGGTTCGATGAGATTTACCATGTAATCGAGTTGGTTTTGTTAGGTTTGATCCCTAGTATCCACTATGTTCTGAAATTGATGTTGCTATGACTTTGCTATGCTTAATGCTTGTCACTAGGGCCCGAGTGCCATGATTTCATATCTGAACCTATTATGTTTCCATGAATATATGTGTGTTCTTGATCTTATCTTGCAAGTCTATAGTTGATACGTCTCCAACGTATCTATAATTTTTGATTGCTCCATGCTACTTTATCTACTGTTTTGGACTATATTGGGCTTTATTTTCCACTTTTATATAATTTTTGGGACTAACCTATTAACCGGAGGCCCAGCCCAGAATTGCTGTTTTTTTGCCTATTTCAGTGTTTCGAAGAAACGGAATATCAAACGGAGTCCAAACGGAATGAAACCTTAGGAAACGTGATTTTCTCACTGAACGTGATACACGAGACTTGGACCCTACTCCAAGAAGTAACAGAGGCGGTCACGAGGGTGGGGGCGCCCCCCTAGGGCGCGCCCCTTGCCTCGTGGGCCCCCTATTGCTCCACCGACATACTCCTTCCTCCTATATATACCTCATTGCCCCAAGCGATCGTAACAGGAGCCAAAACCTAATTCCACCGCCGCAACTTCCTGTATCCACGAGATCCCATCTTGGGGCCTGTTCGAGCTCTCCTGGGAGGGCATCCACCACGGAGGGCTTCTACATCATCACCATAGCCCCTCCGATGAAGTGTGAGGAGTTTACTTGAACCTTCGGGTCCATAGCTAGTAGCTAGATGGCTTCTTCTCTCTTTTTGGATCTCAATACAATGTTCTCCCCCTCTCTCGTGGAGATTTGTTCGATGTAATCTTCTTTTTGCGGTGTGTTTGTTGAGACCGATGAATTGTGGTTTTATGATCCAGCTTATCTATGAATAATATTTGAATCTTCTCTGAATTCTTTTATGTATGATTGGTTATCTTTGCAAGTCTCTTCGAATTATCCTTTTGGTTTGGCCTTCTAGATTGGTTGTTCTTTCAATGGGAGAAGTGTTTAGCTTTGGGTTCAATCTTGTGGTGTCCTTACCCAAAGGATGTAAAGGGTTGCAAGGCACGTATTATATTGTTGCCATCGAGGATAACAATATGGGGTATTTATCATATTGCATGAATTTATTCCTCTACATCATGTCATCTTGCTTAAGGCGTTACTCTGTTTTTAACTTAATACTCTAGATGCATGCTTTGGATAGCGGTCGATGAGTGGAGTAATAGTGGTAGATGCAGAATCGCTTTGGTCTACTTGTCTTGGACGTGATGCCTATATACATGATCATACCTAGATATACTCATAACTATGCTCAATTTCATCAATTGCTCAACAGTAATTTGTTCACCCACCGTAGAATATTTATGCTCTTGAGAGAAGCCACTAGTGAAACCTATGGCCCCCGGGTCTATTCTCGTCATATCAATCTCCATCACTTTAATACTTGCTTTGTTTTTTTACTTTGCCTTTTACTTTTTACTTTGCATCTCTATACCAAAAATACCAAAAATATTATCTATGATCTCTATCAGATCTCACTCTCGTAAGTGACCGTGAAGGGATTGACAACCCCTAATCGCGTTGGTTGCGAGGAGTTATCGATTTGTGCAGGTATGAGGGACTTGTGCGTGGCCTTCTACTGGATTGATACCTTGGTTCTAAAAAACTGAGGGAAATACTTACGCTACTTTGCTGCATCATCCTCTCCTCTTCGGGGAAATCCAAAGCAGTGCTCAAGAGGTAGCAAGAAGAATTTCTGGCGCCGCTGCCGGGGAGGCTCACGCAAGAGCAAGTCAACCATACCAAGTACCCATCACAATCCCTATCTCTCACATTACATTATTTGCCATTTGCCTCTCGTTTTCCTCTCCCCCTCTTCACCCTTGCCGTTTTATTTGCCCTCTCTTTCCCAATCTCCTCCTCTTTCTTTTCCCGTTGCCTTTTCCTCGTCCGCTTGTTTGCTCGTGTGTTGGATTGCTTGTTTGTCGTGATGGCTCAAGATGCTACCAAATTGTGTGACTTCACCAATACCAATAATATTGATTTCCTTAGCACTCCGATTGCTCCTCTTGCCAATATTGAATCTTGTGAAATCAATACTGCTTTGTTGAATCTTGTTATGAAAGATCAATTCGCCGGCCTTCCTAGTGAAGATGCCTCTACTCATCTGAATAACTTCGTTGATTTATGTGATATGCAAAAGAAAAAAGATGTAGATAATGATGTCTTTAAATTGAAGCTATTTCCTTTTTCGCTTAGAGATCGTGCTAAAGCGTGGTTTTCATCTCTGCCTAAAAATAGTATTGATTCTTGGAACAAGTGCAAAGATGCTTTTATCTCTAAGTATTTTCCTCCCGCTAAGATTATCTCTCTTAGGAACTATATTATGAATTTTAAGCAACTTGATCATGAACATGTTGCACAAGATTGGGAGAGAATGAAATTAATGATATGTAATTGTCCTACTCATGGTTTGAACTTGTGGATGATTATACAAAAGTTTTATGCCGGATTGAATTTTGCTACTAAAAATCTTTTAGATTCGGCTGCTGGGAGGCACTTTTATGGAAATCACTCTAGGAGATGCTACTAAACTTCTAGATAATATTATGGTTAATTATTCTCAATGGCATACCGAAAGATCTACTAATAAAAAAGTGCATGCGATAGAAGAAATTAATGTTTTGAGTGGAAAGATGGATGAACTTATGAAATTATTTGCTACTAAGAGTGTTTCTTCTGATCCTAATGATATGCCTTTATCTACTTTAATTGAGAATAATAATGAATCTATGGATGTGAATTTTGTTGGTAGGAATAATTTTGGTAACAACGCGTATAGAGGGAATTTTAATCCTAGGCCTTATCCTAGTAATCCTTCTAATAATTATGGAAATTCCTACAACAACTCTTATGGAAATTTTAATAAGATGCCCTCTGAATTTGAGAGTAGTGTCAAAGAGTTTATGAATACAAAAAAAAAATTAATGCTTTGCTTGAAGAGAAATTGCTTAAAGTTGATGATTTGGCTAGGAACGTGATAGAATTTCTCTTGAGGTTGATTCTTTAAAGCTTAGATCTATTCCTCCTAAGCATGATATCAATGAGTCTCTCAAAGCTATGAGAATTTCCATTGATGAGTGCAAAGAAAGAACCGCTAGGATGCGTGCTTCCAAAGATGCCTTTATTAAAGCGTGTTCTTCCAATTCCTATGAAAATCAAGATGAAGATCTAAAAGTTATTGATGTGTCCCCCATTAAATCTTTGTTTTGCAATTTGAATCTTGATTAAACTGAATATGATCTTCCATTACCTAGAAGGCGTTCTAAGAATTCGGAGATTTTAGATCTTGATGATGAAATTGATAAATGTGGGATTGAAAGAAATAAAAACCTAGATGTTGCTAAACCCACTATATTGGATCTCAAGGAATTTAATTATGGAAATTGCTCTTTAATTGATTGTATTTCCTTGTTGCAATCCGTGCTAAATTCTCCTCATGCTTATAGTCAAAATAAGGCCTTCACCGAACACATTGTTGATGCCTTGATGCAATCTTATGAAGAAAAACTTGAGTTGAAAGTTTCTATCCCTAGAAAGCTCTATGATGAGTGGGAACCTACTACTAAAATTAAAATAAAAAATTATGAGTTTCATGCCTTGTGTGATTTGGGTGCTAGTGTCTCCACTATTCCCAAAACTTTGTGTGATTTGCTAGATTTCCGTGACTTTGATGATTGCTCTCTAAACTTGCATCTTATGGATTCCACTATTAAAAAGCCTATGGGAAGAATTAATGATGTTCTTTTTGTTGCAAATAGGAATTATGTGCCCGTAGATTTTATCGTTCTTGATATAGATTGCAATCCTTCATGTCCTATTATTCTTGGTAGACCTTTCCTTAGAACGATTGGTGCAATTATTGATATGAAGGAAGGGAATATTAGATTCCAATTTCCATTAAAGAAAGGCATGGAACACTTTCCTAGAAAGAAAATAAAATTACCATATGAATCTATCATGAGAGCCACTTATGGATTGCCTACCAAAGATGGCAATAGCTAGATCTATCCTTGCTTTTATGCATAGCTAGGGGCATTAAACGATAGCGCTTGTTGGGAGGCAACCCAATTTTATTTTTAGTTTTTTTTTGTTTTTGCTTCTGTTTAGGAATAAATAATCCATCTAGCCTCTGTTTAGATGTGGTTTTATGTTTTAATTAGTGTTTGTGCCAAGCTAGACCTACTGGATATTCTTGGATGATAGTTATTTGATCTTGCTGTAATTTCCAGAAACTTTGCGCTCAGTGCCCGAATTATTAAAAATCACCAGTACTTGATAAAATATTGATTCCAATTTCTGCTGATCAATAAACAAATTTTCTATGTCGTCTAGTTTTGGTAGATTTTTTGGAGTTCCAGAAGTTAGTTACAGATTACTACAGACTGTTCTGTTTTTGACAGATTCTGTTTTTCATGTGTTGTTTGCTTATTTTGATGAATCTATGGCTAGTAAAATAGTTTATGATCCATATAGAAGTTGGAATACAGTAGGTTTAACACCAATATAAATAAATAATGAGTTAATTACAGTACCTTAAAGTAGTCTTTTGTTTTCTTTCTCTAACGGAGCTCACGAGATTTCTATTGAGTTTTGTGTTGTGAAGTTTTCAAGTTTTGGGTAAATTCTTTTGATGGATTATGGAACAAGGAGTGGCAAGAGCCTAAGCTTGGGGATGCCCATGGCACCCCAAGATAATCCAAGGAAACCAAAAGTCAAAGCTTGGGGATGCCCCGGAAGGCATCCCCTCTTCGTCTACTTCCATGGGTAATTTACTTGGAGCTATATTTTTATTCACCACATGATATGTGTTTTGCTTGGAGCGTCTTGTATTATTTGTGTCTTTGCTTGTTAGTTTACCACAATCATACTTTCTGTAAACACCTTTTGAGAGAGCCATACATAAATTGAAATTTGATAGAATACTCTATGTGCTTCACTTATATCTTTTGAGCTTGATAGTTTTGCTCATAGTGCTTCACTTATATCTTTTGAGCGTGATAATTTTTGCTCTAGTACTTCACTTAGATCTTTTAGAGCACGGTGGTGGATTTGTTTTAAAGAAACTATTGATCTCTCATGCTTCACTTAGATCATTTTGAGAGTCGTTAATAGCATGGTAATTTGCTTAATGTTAATATACTTGGTATTCAAGATATGTGAAACTTTCTTTTGAGTGCGTTGAATACTAAGAAAAGTTTGATGCTTGATAATTGTTTGAGATATGGAGGTGATAATATCAAAGTCGTGCTAGTTGAGTAGTTGTGAATTTGATAAATGCTTGTGTTGAAGTTTGCAAGTCCCGTAGCATGCACGTATGGTTAAAGTTGTGTAACAGATTTGAAACACGAAGTGTACCTGGCTTGTGCATCCTTATGAGTGGCGGCCGGGGACGTGCGATGGTCTTTTCCTACCAATCTATCCCCCTAGGAGCATGCGCGTAGTACTTGATTTTTGATGACTTATAAATTTTTGCAATAAGTATATGAGTTCTTTTGACTAATGTTGAGTCCATGGATTATACGCACTTTTACCTTTCCGCCTTTGCTAGCCTCTTGATGCAGTGCATTGCCCTTTCTCACCTTGAGAGTTGGTGCAAACTTTGCGGTGCATCCAAACCCGTGATATGATACGCTCTATCACACATAAACCTCCTTATATCTTCCTCAAAATAGCCACCATACCTACCTATTATGGCATTTCCATAGCCATTCCGAGATATATTGCCATGCAACTTTCCACCGTTCCGTTCATCATCATCATGACATACTTTACTTTTGTCATATTGCCATTGCATGATCATGTAGTTGACATCGTATTTGTGGCAAAGCCACCATGCATTATTTTTCATACATGTCACTCTTGATTCATTGCACCATCCCGGTACACCGTCGGAGGCATTCATATAGAGTCATATCTTGTTCTAAGTTTCGAGTTGTAATCCTTATGTTGTAATCAATAGAAGTGTGATGATCATCATTATTAGAGCATTGCCCAATAAAAAGAAAAGAGAAAGGCCAAAAAGAAAAAAAGGAAGGCCCAAAAAAATATAAAAATAAAAAGGGCAATGTTACTATCTCTTTTTTCCACACTTGTGCTTCAAAGTAGCACCTTGTTCTTCATATAGTGAGTCTCATACATTGTGCTTCAAAGTAGCATCTTGTTCTTCATATAGTGAGTTTCATAAGTTGTCTTTCATACTAGTGGGAATTTTTCATTATAGAACTTGGCTTGTATATTCCTACAATGGGCTTCCTCAAATGCCCTAGGTCTTCATGAGCTAGCAAGTTGGATGCACACCCACTAGCTTTCTTTTGTTGAGCATTCATAGCTCTAGTGCATCCGTTGCATGGCAATCCCTACTCCTTATGTTGACATCAATTGATGGGCATCTCCATAACCCGTTGATTATCCTCGTCAATGTGAGACTTTCTCCTTTTTTGTCTTCTCCACACAATCCCCATCATCATATTCTATTCCACCCATAGTGCTATATCCATGGCTCACGCTCATGTAGCGTGAAGGTTGAAAAAGTTTGAGATTATTTAAGTATGAAACAATTGCTTGGCTTGTCATCGGGGGTATAGAAGTTGGGAACATCTTTGTGTGACGAAAATGAAGCATAGCCTAACTATATGATTTTGTAGGGATGAACTTTCTTTTGCCATGCTATTTTGAGAAGACATGATTACTTTGATTAGTATGCTTGAAGTAATATTATTCTTATGTCAATATGAACTTTTGTCTTGAATCTCTCGGATCTGAATATTCATACCACAATTAAGAAGATTTACATTGAAATTATGCCAAAGTATCACTCCGCATCAAAAAATCTCTTTTTATCATTTACCTACTCGAGGACGAGCAGGAATTAAGCTTGGGGATGCCTGATACGTCTCCGACATATCTATAATTTTTGATTGCTCCATGCTACTTTATCTACTATTTTGGACTATATTGGGCTTTATTTTCCACTTTTATATTATTTTTGGGACTAACCTATTAACCGGAGCCCCAGCCCAGAATTGATGTTTTTTTTGCCTATTTGAGTGTTCCGAAGAAACGGAATATCAAACAGAGTCCAAACGGAATGAAACCTTCGGAAACGTGATTTTCTCACCGAACGTGATCCAGGAGACTTGGACCCTACTCCAAGAAGTAACAGAGGCGGTCACGAGGGTGGGGGCGCGCCCTGCCTCGTGGGCCCCCTGTTGCTCCACCGACATACTCCTTCCTCCTATATATACCTCACGCACTCGAACGATCGTAATGTAAGCCAAAAACCTAATTCCACCGCCGCAAATTCCTGTATCCACGAGATCCCATCTTGAGGCCTGTTCTTTAGCTCACGAGGGGGCATCCACCACGGAGGGCTTCTACATCATCACCATAGCCCCTCCGATGACGTGTGAGTAGTTTACTCAGACCTTCGGGTCCATAGCTAGTAGCTAGATGGCTTCTTCTCTCTTTTTGGATCTCAATACAATGTTCTCCCCTCTCTCTCGTGGAGATCTATTCGATGTAATCTTATTTTTGTGGTGTGTTTGTTGAGAACGATGAATTGTGGGTTTATGATCCATCTTATCTATGAATAATATTTGAATCTTCTCTGAATTCTTTTATGTATGATTGGTTATCTTTGCAAGTCTCTTCGAATTATCCGTTTGGTTTGGCCAACTAGATTGGTAGTTCTTGCAATGGGAGAAGTGTTTAGCTTTGGGTTCAATCTTGCGGTGTCCTTACCAAAGGATGTGAACGGTTGCAAGTCACGTATTGTATTGTTGCCATCGAGGATAACAAGATGGGGTATTTATCATATTGCATGAATTTATTCCTCTACATCATGTCATCTTGCTTAAGGCGTTACTCTGTTTTTAACTTAATACTCTAGATGCATGCTGGATAGCGGTCGATGAGTGGAGTAATAGTAGTAGATGCGTAATCGTTTGGTCTACTTGTCTTGGACGTGACGCCTATATACATGATCATACCTAGATATACTCATAACTATGCTCAATTCTATCAATTGCTCAACAGTAATTTGTTCACCCACCGTAGAATACTTATGCTCTTGAGAGAAGCCACTAGTGAAACCTATGGCCCCCGGGTCTATTCTCAGCATATCAATCTCCATCACTTTAATACTTGCTTTGTTTTTACTCTGCCTTTTACTTTTTACTTTGCATCTCTATACCAAAAATACCAAAAATATTATCTATGATCTCTATCAGATCTCACTCTCGTAAGTGACCGTGAAGGGATTGACAACCCCTAATCGCGTTGGTTGCGAGGAGTTATCGATTTGTGCAGGTACGAGGGACTTATGCGTGGCCTCCTATTGGATTGATACCTTGGTTCTCAAAAACTGAGGGAAATACTTACGCTAGTTTACTGCATCATCCTCTCCTCTTCGGGGAAATCCAACGCAGTGCTCAAGAGGTAGCAATAGTCACCTATTATGTGTTATGATCTGTTAACCCCGAAGTGACAATAATCGGGACCACTACCGGTGATGACCGCAGTTTGAGGAGTTAATGTATTCAGTATGTGTTAATGCTTTGGTCTGGTACTTTATTAAAAGGAGGCCTTAATATCCCTTAGTTTCCAATAGGACCCCGCTGCCACGGGAGGGTAGGACAAGAGATGTCATGCAAGTTCTTTTCCATAAGCACGTATGACTATATTCGGAATACATGCCTACATTACATTGATGAATTCGAGCTAGTTCTGTGTCACCCTATGTTATAACTATTACATGAGGAATCGCATCCAGCATAATTCTCCATCACCAATCCAATGCCTACGAGCTTTTCACATATTGTTCTTCGCTTATTTACTTTTCCGTTGCTACTGTTACAATCACTACAAAACTATCACGTTACTTTGTGCTACTGTTACCGTTACTTCCATACTACTTTGCTACTAAATACTTTGCTGCAGATACTAAGCTATCCAGGTGTGGTTGAATTGACAACTCAATTGCTAATACTTGAGAATATTCTTTGGTTCCCCTTGTGTCGAATCAATAAATTTCGGTTGAATACTCTAACCTCGAAAATTGTTGCGATCCCCTATACTTGTGGGTTATGAAGACTATTTTCTGGCGCCGTTGCCGGGGAGCATAGCTCTATTCTTTGAGTCACTTGGGATTTATATCTGCTGGTCACTATGAGGAACTTGAAGGACGAAAGAACTAATATTTTTCCCTCAACTATGAGGGGAGGTAAGGAACTGCCATCTAGCTCTGCACTTGATTCACCTTCTGTTTTGAGTAAGCTTGCGACACCTAAACCTGCTTCTGCTACCAATTCTGATATGTCGCATGTTATTGATGATGCCACTTCTGATATGCATGATACTTATGATGAAACTACTTCTAAGCTTGATACTACTGTGCCATTAGGTGAATTTCTTGATGAATAACTTGCTCGGGCTAGAGAGAATGAAATTATTGAAACTGATAATATTGATGAAAGTGATGATGAAGATTCTCCCCCTAGATATGAATTGCCTGTTGTGCCTGAGGGTTATGTTATGGATGAAGAAACTGCTAGAGACTTTCTTGCTTGCAATGATAGGAGTGATCTTAAGAAATTATTAGCTAAGCTGTAAGAAAAATCTCTGAATGCTAGAATGAAATATGACCCTTCTTTTGCTACTTCACCTATCTTTGTTACTGATAAAGATTGCGACTTCTCTATTGATTGTGAGATAATTACTTTGGTTGAATCTGCTCCTTTCCATGGCTATGAATCTGAAACTGTTGTGGCACACCTTACTAAATTAAATGATATAGCCACCCTGTTCACTAATGATGAGAAAACTCGCTACTACTATATCCTTAAGTTATTTCCATTCTCATTAAAGGGTGATGCTAAGATATGGTTTAATTCTGTTGATCCCGGTTGTGTGCTAGTCCCCAGGATATGATTTATTACTTCTCTGCTAAATATTTCCCCGCTCATAAGAAACAAGCTGCTTTAAGGGAAATATATAATTTTGTGCAAATTGAAGAAGAGAGTCTCCCACAAGCTTGGGGGAGGCTCCTCCAATTACTTAATGCTTTGCCTGATCATCCTCTCAAGAAAAATGAAATACTTGATATATTTTATAATGGACTAACCGATGCTTCCAGAGACCACCTGGATAGTTGTGCTGGTTGTGTTTTCAGGGAAAGAACAGTTGATCAAGCTGAATTGCTATTGAATAATATGTTGACTAATGAAAATAATTGGACACTTCCTGAACCAACTCCTAAGCCAACTCCAAAGAAAAGGGGTATTCTGTTTCTCAGTCCTGAAGATATGCAAGAGGCAAAGAAATCTATGAAAGAAAAAGGTATTAAAGCTGAAAATGTTAAGAATTTACCTCATATTGAAGAAATACATGGTCTTGATTTGCCGCCCATTGAAGAAATACATGGTCTTGATAACCCGACACAGGTAGTAAAGGTAAATTCTCTTTATAGATTTGATGAAGGTGATATTCCTCGTTATAAGTCTGCTAGCCAATGCTTAGATGAGTTTGATAATTTTATTGCCAAAAAAGAAAACTTCAATGCTTATGTTGGTAGACAATTGAAACACAATGCTGATATGCTTGAACACTTGAGTGATTATATGTCTAGAGTTAAAGGTGAACTTAAACTCATTAGTAAACATGCTTCTATGGTTACCACTCAAGTAGAACAAGTGCTTAAATCTCAAAATGATTTGCTCAATGAATTAAATAATAAGAAAAATGATAGTGTTGTTAGAGTTATGACTAGAGGGGGTAAAATGACTCAGGAACCTTTGTATCCTGAAGGTCACCCTAAGAGAATTGAGTAGGATTCGCAGAGAACTAATGTCGATGCACCTAGTCCTTCTAAAAAGAAGAAAAAGAATAATGATATGACTTTGCATGCTTCTAGTAAACCTGTTGTAGACACACCTGAGAATCCCAATGATATTTCTATCTCGATCTTTGAAACACAATCGGTGATGAACATGAACCTAGTGATAATGTTAATGATGATGTTCATGTTGATGCTCAACCTAGCAATGATAATGATGTAGAAATTGAACTTGTTGTTGATCTTGATAACCCACAATCAAAGAATCAACGTTATGATAAGAGAGACTTTGTTGCTAGGAAGCGTGGTAAAGAAAGAGAACCATGGGTTCAGAAACCCATGCCCTTTCCTCCTAAACCATCCAAGAAAAAGGATGATGAGGATTTTGAGCGTGTTGCTGAATTGATTAGACCTATCTTCTTGCTTATGCGTTTTACTGATATGCTTACAATGAATCCTTATGCTAAGTACATGAAAGATATTTTTACAAATAAGAGAAAGATACCGGAAGCTGAAATTTCCACCATGCTTGCTAATTATACCTTTAAAGGTGGAATACCTAAGAAACTAGGAGATTCAGGAGTACCAACTATACCATGCTCCATTAAAAGAAACTATGTTAGAACTGCTTTATGTGATCTTGGAGCCGGTGTTAGTGTTATGCCTCTCTCTTTATATCGTAGACTTGATTTGAATAAGTTGACACCTACTAAAATATCTTTGCAAATGGCCGATAAATCAACTGCTATACCAGTCGGTATTTGTGAGGATGTGCCTGTTGTGGTTGCAAATGTTACTATTTTAACGGATTTTCTTATTCTTGATATTCCCGAGGACGATAGTATGTCTATTATTCTTGGAAGACCCTTTTTGAATACTGCAGGGGCTGTTATTGATTGCAACAAAGGCAATGTCACTTTTCATGTTAATGGTAATGAGCATACGGTACACTTTCCGAGGAAACAACCTCAAGTCCACAGTATTAATTCTATTGAAAAAATTCCATCGATTACTATTGGAGGTTTTGAATTTCCTCTTCCTACTGTCAAAAAGAGATATATTCTTATTGTTGGGGATGTGCATATCCCCATTGAGGTAACATAGTGTTATTCGAAATTTCTCCGGTTCCATGTTATTCGGAATGAGTTTGTTAACAAGACTTGATCAACCTTGTTAGTGGATTCCTTTTGATGAGCATGAGATGGATGAAGTTAGAAAGCACTACCTTCTGTACCCTCCTTTTATTTTCTGTTATTTAGAATAAACAAAGCAAAAAATAGTATATTCTGTCTGTTTTCTGATTTATCCGTGCAATGAAAAAATACCCCGAAAATAAAAGTTATCCAAATGCCCCGAAAATGAAATATGATTTTTCTGGAATATTTGAGAATATTTGGCACTGAGAACACATCAGGGGGAGCGAGCACCTGACCACGAGGGTCCAGGGCGTGCCCACCCCCTAGGCGCCCCCTGCCTCATGGGCCCATGGTGGCTCCCCTCCACTTATTCCAGCCACTAGACACTCCTTCTTCCTCCCAAAAAAAATCACCAAACAACTCAAGCACGAGTTCTAGCTCATTTTGCTACGATTTTTGATCTCCTTGCTCAAAGCTCCACTCACAAAACTGCTTTGGGGGGTTGTTCTTCGGTATGTGACTCCTCCAATGGTCCAATTAGTTTTTGTTCTAGTGCTTTATTCATTGCAAATTTTTGCTGCCTAGGTGGCCCTGTTCTTGAGCTTGCATGTCAAATTTATATGGTCCCAAGTAGTTCTAATGCATGATATAGTCTCTAGGCACTTGTGGGAGTAGTTGCTATCAATTTTGTTGAGTTTGGTTCACTTCTATTTTAAGTTACTAAAATTTCCAGAAATTTTTCAGAGAAAGAAATATGTCTAGGAAAATGTATCAAGGTGGTTCTTCAAGGAAGCAAGGACCCTGTCCCGCAATACGTGATCCGGACCATGAACCACCAAGAGAAGCTCAAGTGCGGCCTTGTGAATGGCCTTATGATGAGTTCTTAACAGCAGTCGGGATTCATGATGATTTCTATTCTTTGGTTGAGAATACGGGCCTCACCGACTTCCTCCGCGACCAACATGAATAGTATCTCTTACTCACTAATATTTTCGTGCAAAATTTTCATTTCCATGCAAGGAGATCACCACCTTCAGTGGAATTTTATTTATATGATGAGCATAAGGAGATGTGCCTTTCTCATTTCTGCCGGGTCTGTAAGATACCCCTTACTGGCAGCATAGAAGAACCACATCGTAGTGATGTGGAAGGGTTTATTGATATGATTGTTGTAGGGGAAACGAGGAAAGTTTCCGATGCAAGAATTACTAGCATACCTTTTGCGGTTCTATGTTACTTTGCGATATTTGCTAGTAGATTTTTAATTGGTCGCGGAAACTGTGGAAACCTTAGTGCCCCTGATATTGTTATTTTGGGCCATGCCTTGTTCCGTGATAACTCTTTTAATCTAGGCGCTATCGTTGCCAAGCGGTTAAGTCTTAACAACACAAAGGGTCCCATCTTGGGAGGTATCTTCGCCTCGCGCCTTGCTGCACACTTTAACATACCTATTAGGCATTATGAGAAAGAAGAAAAGTTGCTGCCTCTTGTTTTTCTAGACTATAAGAGTATGGTAGCACATGATTTTATCATTAAGAATAAGAAAAAGATGCTTAACTACAGATTGTTATTTGAGAAAAATCACCCTGGGACTATTACTTTTCCCGCTCCTTCTTTGTTTAACTTATCTACAGGCAAGTATCTTGTTCAGCCGGAGGCATTTTTTTCCTACCAGAACCCCACACCAGCTACAGAGCCAGAGCCGGAACCACAATTTGATCCTTCACAATAGTCTGTTTACTAGTGGGATCCGGAGGAGATTTCCAACCAGTGGCAACCCGAGGCTCCTTCTCAGTACGACCCCAACTACAACTTTGACCCATGGGCATAAACCAACTTAGGCCAAAAGCCTAAGCTTGGGGGAATGCCTGCAGATTCCAGCTTAGTCCAATGCACGTGCACTATTATTATTGTCCACATCGTTCGGTAGTGCAAGTGAAAGGCAATAATGACGATATATGATGGACTGATTGAGATGAGAGAAGCTGGTATGAACTCGACCTCTCTTGTTTTTGTAAATATGATTAGTTCATCGTCCCTGATTCAGCCTATTATGAATGAAACATGTTTGCAATGACAATTAGAGATTATAGTTGCTTATGCCATGCTTAATTAGCTAGGAGTTTATAATGGTTTACCTTATGTACAACATGTTATTAAAATGGTTGTGATGTGGTATGATAGGGTGGTATCCTCCTTTGAATGATTCAGTGACTTGACTTGGCACATGTTCACGCATGTATTTGAAACAAAATCAACATAGCCTTCACGATATTTATGTTCATGGTGGATTATATCCTACTCATGCTTGCACTCAATGTTTATTAATTTTAATGCATGTTCATGACTATTGTCGCTCTCTAGTTGGTCGCTTCCTAGTCTTTTTTCTAGCCTTCACTTGTACTAAGCGGGAATACTGCTTGTGCATCCACTTCCATAAACCCCAACGTTATTCCATATGAGTCCACTATACCTTCCTATATGCGGTATCTACCTGCCGTTCCAAGTAAATTTGTATGTGCCAAACTCTAAACCTTCAAATGAAATTCTGTTTTGCATGCTCGAATAGCTCATGTATCAACTAGGTATGTCTGTATCTTCCATGCTAGGCGGGTTATTCTCAAGAGGAGTGGACTCCGCTCCTCACTCACGAGAAAATGGCTGGTCACCGGGATGCCCAGTCCCATGCTCTAAGCAAATCAAATCGAAATAATTGCAAACAAAACTCCCCCGGGACTCTTGTTAGTTGGAGGCACTCGTTGTTTCGAGCCAACCATGGATTGATGCTTGTTGGTGGATGATACGTCCATTTTGCATCATGCTTTTATATCAATACTTATTGCATTGTGGGCTGTTATTACACATTATGTCACAATACTTATGCCTATTCTCTCTTATTTTACAAGGTTTACATAAGGAGGGAGAA
This sequence comes from Aegilops bicornis, assembly GCA_021605145.1. NCBI lineage: Eukaryota > Viridiplantae > Streptophyta > Magnoliopsida > Poales > Poaceae > Aegilops > Aegilops bicornis. The sequence continues at coordinate 486,816,975 of CM038674.1, forward strand.
TGCGGCAAGGAATTCGGCCGGAAAAGGAGCAAATATTAGAGACCTTTCTGCACAACTCCAAAAGTCCTGAAACTCCACGAAAGTTATTTTTGGAAATAATAAAAAATACTGAGCGGAAGAAATACATCAGGGGGGCCTCCACCTGTCCACGAGGGTGGGGGCGCGCCCTACCCCCTGGGCACGCCCCCCTGCCTCGTGGGCCCCCTGTTGGCCTTCGGTGCCCATCTTCTGGTATATGAAGTCTTTCGTCCGAAGAAAAATCATAAGCAAGCTTTTGGGACGAGACTCCGTCGCCAGGAGGCGGAACTTTGGCAGAACCAATCTAGGGCTCCCGCGGAGCTGTTCTACCGGGGACACTTCCCTCCGGGAGGGGGAAATCATCGCCATCGTCATCACCAGCGCTCCTCTCATCGGGAGAGGGCAATCTCCATCAACATCTTCACCAGCACCATCTCCTCTCAAACCCTAGTTCATCTCCTGTATCCAGTTCTTGTCTCTAAGTCCGGGATTGCTACTTGTAGGTTGCTAGTAGTGTTGATTACTCCTTGTAGTTGATGCTAGTTGGTTTATTTGGTGGAAGATCATATGTTCAGATCCATTATACATATTAATACCCCTCTGATTATGAACATGAATATGCTTTGTGAGTAGTTACGTTTGTTCCTGAGGACATGGGAGAAGTCTTGCTATTAGTAGTCATGTGAATTTGTTATTCATTCGATATTTTGATCAGATGTATGTTTTCTATCCTCTAGTGGTGTTATGTGAACGTCGACTACATAACACTTCACCATTATTTGGGCCTAGAGGAAGGCATTGGGAAGTAATAAGTAGATGATGTGTTGCTAGAGTGATGAAGCTTAAACCCTAGTTTATGCGTTGCTTCGTAAGGGGCTGATTTGGATCCATATGTTTCATGCTATGGTTAGGTTTACCTTAATACTTTTGTTGTAGTTGTAGATGCTTGCAATAGAGGTTAATTAAAAGTGGGATGCTCGTCCAAGTAAGGGCAGAACCCAAGCACCGGTCCACCCACATATCAAATTATCAAAGTACCGAACGTGAATCATATGAACGTGATGAAAACTAGCTTGACGACAATTCCCGTGTGTCCTCGGGAGCGCTTTTCTCTATATAAGAGTTTGTCCAGGCTTGTCCTTTGCTACAAAAAGGATTGGGCCACCTTGCTGCACTTTATTTACTTTTGTTACTTGTTGCTCGTTACAAATTATATCATCACAAAACTATTTGTTACCTATTATTTCAGTGCTTGCAGAGAATACCTTGCTGAAAACCGCTTATCATTTCCTTCTGCTCCTCGTTGGGATCGACACTCTTACTTATCGAAAGGACTACGATAGATCCCCTATACTTGTGGGTCATGAAGACTCTTTTCTGGTGCCGTTGCTGGGGAGTGAAGCGCCTTTGGTAGGTGGAATTTGGTAAGGAAAATTTTATATAGTGTGCTGAAATTTACTGTCACTTGCAGGCTTGTTCGGGGTATCTTCACCCCGACCAGTAGAGCAAATAGTTGCTCCTCAACCTACTGAACCTACTGAAAATGAAAATGTCCACTTTGAAATTCCTTCGGGTATGTTAGAAAAACTGCTAGCTAATCCTTTTGCAGGAGATGGAACAAAGCATCCTGATGAGCACCAAATATATGTGGATGAAGTTTGTGGATTATTTAAGCTTGCAGGTATACCCGGTGATTTTATCAAGAAGAAGGTCTTCCCTTTATCTTTGAAGGGATATGCATCGACATGGTATAGGCTATGTGATGAGACGGGATCATGGAACTACAAGCGATTGAAATTGGAATTTCATCAGAAATTTTATCCTATGCATCTTGTTCATCGTGATCCCAATTATATATATAATTTTTTGCCTCGCGAAGGAGAAAGCGTCGCTCAAGCTTGGGGGAGGCTTAAATCAATGTTATATTCATGCCCCAATCATGAGCTCCCAAGAGAAATAATTATTCAAAGTTTTTATGCTCGGCTTTACGATAACAATCGCACCATGCTCGATACTTCTTGTCTTGGCTCTTTTATGATGAAGACTATTGAATTCAAATGGAATCTATTGGATAGAATTAAACGCAACTGAAGATTGGGATCTCGACGAAGGTAAGGAGTCAGGTATGACACCTAAGTTTGATTGTGTTAAATCTTTTATGGATACCGATGTTTTCCGTAAATTTATCACTAAATATGGACTTGACTCTGAGATAGTAACTTCTTTCTGTGAATCATTTGCTGCTTACGTTGATCTCCCTAAGGAGAAGTGGTTTAAATATCATCCTCCCATAGAAGTAAAAGTAGCTGCACCTATTAAAGTTGAAGGAAAGACTATCACTTATAACGATCCTATTGTTCCTACTGCTTATGTTGAGAAACCACCTTTCTCTATTAGGATAAAGGATCATGCGAAAGCTTCAACTATGGTTCGCAAAAGCAATATTAGAACTTATACCCCTCCTGAGCAAATTAAAGTTGAACCTAATATTGCTATTGTTAAAGATCTCTTGTCTGATAATATTGATGGGCATGTTATTCATTTCCGTGATGAAACTGCTAGAATTGCCAAACCTTGTGCTAAAGATAAACATAGACCTGTGGTAGGCATGCATGTTATTTCTGTTAAAATAGGAGATCATTGTTATCATGGCTTATGTGATATGGGTGCTAGTGCTAGTGCAATACCTTTTGACTTATACAAAGAAATTATGCATGATATTGCACCTGTTGAGATAGAAGATATTGATGTCACAATTAAACTTGCCCATAGAGATACTATTTCACCAATGCGAATTGTTAGAGATATTGAAGTCTCGTGTGGGAAAACTAAATATCCTGCTGATTTTCTTGTTCTTGGTTCCCCACAAGATAGCTTTTGTCCCATTATTTTTGGTAGACCCTTCTTGAACACAGTTAATGCTAGGATAGACTGCGAAAAAGATGTCGTTACTATTGGCTTGGGTGATATGTCTCATGAGTTTAATTTCTCTAAATTTAGTAGACAACACCGTGAAGAGGAATTACTTAGTAAGGATGCAATTATTGGTCTTGCTTCTATTGCCGTACCTCCTAGTGATCCTTTAGAACAATATTTGCTAGACAATGAAAATGACATGTTTATGAATGAAAGAAGCGAAATAGATGAAGTATTCTTTAAACTGGAACCCATCCTGAAACACAATTTGGTTGTTGAAATCTTAGGGGATACTCCTCCACCCAAGGGTGATCCCGTGTTTGAGCTTAAATTGTTACCTGATACTCTTAAATATGCTTATCTTTGATGAAAAGAAGATATATCCTGTTATTATTAGTGCTAACCTTTCAGAGCATGAAGAAGAGAAATTATTGAAAACTCTGAAGAAGCACCGTGCTGCTATTGGATATACTCTTGATGATCTTAAGGGCATTAGTCCCACTCTATGTCAACATAAAATAAATTTGGAGGAAGATGCCAAACCAGTTCGTGATCATCAATGGCGGCTGAATCCTAAGATGAAGGAAGTGGTAAGAAAAGAAATACTAAAGCTCCTTGAGGCAGGTATAATTTATCCCGTTGTTGATGGTCAGCGGGTAAGCCCTGTCTGTCGGCGTTCTGGGAATGGGGGTCCCCAGACTTGCCTGCCTGCGGCCTGCGGCGTGGCTCAAAGGAGGCCCAGGACGGCCCATCTTCATCAACACAAGCTCAAGACCCTCGCGAGGGGCCAAGCCTCATGGGCGGGCGACCAAGAGCTTCTCGAGCACGGCCTCGTCGGGTTGGCTCATGAGGAGGCGGAGAGTTCAAGGCAGGGTACCTCGCGAGGTGCCCATGACGCAAGCCATGATTTACCAAGGGCGCCAGGGCTGGCGCCAGCCACAAGAGGCCCTTCTTTCCTCTTTGGTGCAAAGGGAGCAAGCGCAGCAAGAGCATCAAGCAAAGGCATCCATTTCGGTGCAACAAGACCAAGACCAGCCCCAACGGCTGGAATGCGATCATCGTGGAGCCCAAGCAAAGGCCATCACCAGAGCCTTTGGCGGCGAGGACCAACTTTAGTCGGGATAAGTGTACCTGCTGTTCCCCTTCAAAATGGCCAATTGTTGGCGCCCTTCCCGCTCACTATTTGGGAAGAGGCCCAGGGCCTTCGTCTATATAAGTAGAGCTAGCCACCATAGTAGGGGGGCCGATCCTCTCCCCCCGGGCTGGCATTTTGGAATCCAGAGAGAGAGAGAGATAGAGACTCGATCCTCAAGCTAGAGCGACGGGACACCACTTAGCGGTTCATCACACCCGCCAAGAACAGACCCTCGCGAGGCTGTTCTTCCCTTACTGTTCCTCATCAGCCCAAGAGGCAATCCACACACCACACACTGGAGTAGGGTATTACACCACGATGGTGGGCTGAACCAGTATAAATCTTGCATCTCTTGTGTTGTTCTTGCTAGTAGTTTAGGTTCTTGCGATTCGGTGAGGTACGAGGCGGTGGAGGGTTGGATCTCCGCGCGCACCCCAGAGTTCGAACCTTAAGGGTCTGCCGGAACCCGAAATCCGACATTTGGCGCGCCAGGTAGGGGTGCGCCGGAATCTGCCTTTCGTCGCCTCGTTCTTCCTCGACCACCGCAACCATGTCTGACGCTCGTCGGGCCCGCGCCGAGCACCGAGCCGCCCTCGCCTCCCATGTCGCCCAGACGGCTCCCGTCGGTGGGCGTCCTCGTCGTTCCCCGTCACCTGCCGTCAACGCCGCCACCGGCCCGGCGGGGAACGAGCAGCAAGCGTCGTCCCAGCACCCGTCCATGAGGCGGGACGGCCGCACCGCCACGCCCTCGCTCACCCCCGCTGGTTCTTCATCGCGCGCGCCCCGCGCGGCCATGGAGGCCCGAGCTGCACTCATCGCGGCCAACGAGCTCCTGCGCTACCGCCCCGTCGACGACGTCTACGAAGAATGGCTCGACCGCGTCGCCGAGCTCGTCACACAAGGAGGCGACCCCGCACCGTCTGCCTCGCCAGACCGCACTCGCCCCACGCTGGCGATGAAGTTCCTGGGCGCCTCGGCCGCCTCCTCCTCAAGACGGCGCCAGCCCCATAAGCGCGCGGCCTGGCGGAACCCGTTCCGCCAGGCGCCGGCGCGGCAAGAGCAGAGCTGCCAAGAAGTTCCTCGCCCTCAAGAAGCTGCCCGAGCGCTCCCCGCTCCAGCGCGACAAGACCCTGCGCTACCCCCAGCTGCGGCGCAGGGAGGCCTGCAAGACCAAGCTCTCTGCCGTCCGAGGCCCCCCGCGGCCACGGCGGGCTGCCGCGCCTTCACCACCAAGCTGCGCAGCGTCGCGTGGCCCGCCAAGTTCAAGCAAGACCTGCCTCCACGCTACGACGGCACAGCAGACCCTACGGAGTTCCTCCAGCTCTACGAGCTGGGCATCGAGGCTGCCAACGGGGATGAAAAGGTCATGGCGAACTGGTTTCCCATGGCGCTCAACGACGGAGCCCGCACTGGCTCTCGAATCCGCCCCGTGCACGATCTCTTCTCGGGCCGAGATGCGCACCCGCTTCATCGCCAACTTCCAAGGTACTCGCGACTGGCCACCCGCCGTGAGCGACATGCGCCAAATCAAGCAGCAGCCAGGGGAAACCCTGCAAAAGTACATCCAGCGCTTCAACAACGCACGCCTCAAGATCCCCAGGGTAACGGAGAATGCCATCATCTCTGCCTTCTCCGACGGCGTGCGCAACATCAAGATGAAGGAGGAGCTGGCGATGCATGAAGATCTGTGCACCTCCCTGGAGCTGTTCAACTTGGCGACCAAGTGCGCCAGGGCTGAGGAGGGGCGCCTCTCCCTCCTCGAGCTGCCTGCCGCGGATCCCGAAGAGAAGAAGTCCAAGCCAAGGACGTGAAGCGCAAGGGGGCTGTCGTGCTCGCAACAACCAGACACCAAGCGAGGCAGAGATCAGCCCGAGTCCTCCAAGGGCAGCCGGTACTGCGTGTACCACGACCTCCACACTCACAACACCAATGAATGTCAAGAGCTCTGGGCCGTGCGCGAAGGAAGGGTCGGCAGACGCCCCGAGCGCAGCGATCGGGGCTACGGCCGAGGAGGAGGAAGGAATGCAGGACGCCGGGAAGACCGCGGCCCGCGCCAAGGGTGGCGCGACCAACCTCGCGAGGACCGCTGGCAAGACCCACCTCGCGAGGGGGGCTGGAGGGATCAGCCTCGTGAGGATCGTCCGCAAGGGAACGCAGGCCTCCCTCTGCTGCCGCCACCGCCAAGGAGAATCGAAGACCGTCATCAGGACGAGGGGGCTGGGGCTTCAGAAGCGTGTGCGATCGTCACATCCCGGGCGGAGCTCAAGCCCCAGCCTCTCACCGCATCTTCAAGCGATTCGCCCGTGAAGTGAATGCAGTCCTCCCCAAGCTCGAGTCCACGCGTCCTCTCGTGTGGTCGGCGGCGCCATCACGTTCAAATTTCGGCGGATCAGCTCAAGTGCGCAGCCACAGCCGGAGTTCTCCCAATGCTTTGCTCCCCAATCATCAAGAACGTCTTTGGTCACTAAGACCCTCATCGACGGTGGAGCAGGGCTCAACGTCCCGTCCGTGGAGACATTCAACAATCTTCAAGTGCCCTACACCAGCTTCAGCCAACCAAGCCTTTCTCCGAGTCACCGACGGCTCCACGGTCCCGATCGGGCAAGTTCGCCTTCCGTCACCTTCGGGGCCCGTGATAACTACCACACCGAGCTCATCGACTTCGACGTCGCCCACATTCGCCGGCCAGACAACGCCATCCTCGGTACCCATCGTTGGCCAAGTTCATGGTCAGAACCCACCACGGCTACAACATCCTCAAGATGCCGTGAAGTGGCGGGGTCATCACGGTGCCCTGTGAAGAGAGAGATGCGATGTGCTCCACAGGCGAGCTTTTCAGCCACGTCATTTGGAAGACCTGCACCACGGCAACAGGATGCCTCCCCGAGGCAGCACCCAAGAAGAAGAAGACATCGACCGCCCGACTTTTCAAGACACAGTTCTCGGGGCCCGTGACCGCTGGGGGAGCCTCCTTCCATCGCATGGGAAAGCACGCCCGGCGCCCTCCTCAGGCAGGGCTCGGGGGCTCTCCCCTGGAGGGCCGCCGACCTCGCCAGGATCTCGAGGGAGGTGCTTGGGCACCACGTGGAGGCGTGTTTTGAAGCACGTTTCCCATAAGCGGGGAGCAAGACCAGGAGGGCGTAACCCTCAAGAGTTCATCGCCAAGGCCATCCAGAGCTACAGAGTCAAGGATCATGAGGGCAGCCGCCACTCACTGTGGCCCCCATCCAGCGAGGATGGTGGGCTGCGCGTCTGCATCGACATACCAGGCTCAACCGAGCCGCATCTCAAGAGCGCCTCGGCCCCTCATGAGTGGGACGTTAGAGGTCCACCCCACACCACGTGACGCATGCCTTATGGCACGCCAAACGCTGCTGCCAAGCGCACTGCCTCATGAGGACCATCCCGAGGCTCAAGAGGTCGTGCACGCCAAGCCCTCGTGGAGATGGAGATGGCCCATGAGGAGCCGCTAAGCGCCTCCGGAGCCTCCCGAGGCCCTCGGGCACAGGGGGCTCGTGAGGATCGGCTCCCGCAGCCCACCGAGTCTGCTACATCAACAACCCTTCATCCCCAACATCACCAGTGACATCTTTAAGTTTTACTTCCGGTGGGAGCGCCTTGAGGTCAGATTATTCCCAGCAGCGTGGGTCCGTCCCTGCGGCATGTATCCCTTTATTTCATGTCTTTAGCTTATCTGTTGGGGCGCCCTCGGCTGCATCATCCCCAAGCCGCTCGGGCCAGTCCAGTGACATGTATCCTTCATGCGTTTTCCTTAGGATTATGCTCTCGTTCCACCATGCCTATTATTTGGTGCCTTCTCCTGGGTGGCGAAATCTTGCACGTTAAAGGGGGGGTGCCTGAGCATCACGACTCACAGCTCCTACCGGCTCTCCAGCCCTCACCCTCTGGTCTTGTCCATGGCATCGTGACCTGGCTTGCCAGCGACGGCTGAGACCAGCCCGAGAGCCGGGACCCGAGGACGTAGAGTTTCGTCATCCAATCCAGCTTGCGCGTTAAAGGGGGGGTGCCTGAGCATCGCAACTCAGGGCTCCTACCGGCTCTCCGGCCCTCACCCTCTGGTCTTGTCCATGACATCGCGACCTGGCTTGCCAGCAACGGTAGAGACCAGCCCGAGAGCCGGGAACCGAGGACGTAGAGTTTCGTCATCCAATCCAGCTTCTTGCAGCGTTAAAGGGGTGCACGAACATCGTGACTCGGGGCTCCTACCGGCTCTCCGCCCTCACCCTCCGGGTCTTGTCCATGGCATCGCGACTTGGCTTGCCAACACGGTAGAGACCAGCCCGAGAGCCGGGACCAAGACGTGAGCACCGACATCCGCCAATTTTGCAGGAACACACTCGAAGACAAGGCCCAGAGCCAGGCACAACCCGCCTTGAGGTAGGGCCTCGTGAGTCCCGCGCTGGCTCACGGGTGCCCCAGCACACCTCGCAAGGCCTCCCGCGCCTCTCCAAAGCAACTAACGACAGGACTAACGATCGCCCTGGCGAGCTCTTGTTCCTTTTGTGGTGAACCTGTAGGGTCCCTCCAAGGAGCACGGAACGACCTCGCCACGCGATCTCTCGCCGGCCAAGGCACGGACCTGGCGCTGCACCAGGAAGCATTGTCCTGACCCTCGAGATAAGTCACCCTCCAGTCCACACTGTCATCGCAACACCATCCCCACACTCAATGCAACTCCGTGTTAGCAACGTCGCTCTCCTTTCTCACCGAATGATGGCTGCTTGAGCGCCAAGGGGGACCCCCTGAGCATCGCGACTCAGAGGCTCTTACCGGACCTCGGGCCGCTCACCTCCTGGCCTTGACCATGGTATCGCGACACAGCATACCAGCGGACGGTGAAGCCGCCTTGGGATCGGGACCACATCGGCAGAGCATCAAGCCCTCATGAGGTCTGAAAGGAAGAAACTGAGCTAGAACGGAATGAGCATCCCGCATTGTAGCGACCCGACCTCAGAAGGTCAAGCCTCTGTGTATCTGTGCCATCCACGGATCGAATCTTTGGCACACACGGACATCAATGTATATATCAAAGTGCAATCACATGTATAAATAACGTAAAATGATATATACCTCATAATACTCAGCGGAAACAATCAAACGGGTGTGGAGTCCCATCAACGCCATCGGCAGGTTGAGTGTAGACCGTAACCACAAGATCGTAACTCTTACTCGTCGAAGAAAATCCTGCAACATGATACGTTGCAGCCGTGTGGCAAATCGATTACATTGAATGTACCGCAAGATCACAACATGAATAAACAGATGGTAAAACTATACTATATGCAATTTGGCTTTGTGGCTCAGATTCGAGTTTTGTTTATGCGTAATAGCTGATTTTATTTTCCCTACATCAAAGGAATAAATGAAGTCTGTACTATGGAGTTTTCTATCATGACATTGTTCCGCCAACCGATGTCTCATAGCCCAAAATCATCATATGTTGCCCACAATTAAGTTATCAATCCGGTGTTGAGAGTTCCAGATAGATCCAAGTCCAGATGCTCAAATTGTCCGTAATCGGGACACGGCTAATCGATTAGGTTTTTAACCCTCTGCAGAGGTTTGTACACTTTACCCGCAAGATTCGATCCCTCTTTTACGTTCGCACTTCGTGGTGTTTGAGAACAAGACGACCAAACATGGTCTTCCGAAGAGTTCCTCGACCATTGTCGGTGCTCATCCAATCCTACCGTAGTTCTACATCTGCTAGCACCTTCCCAGCCAGATTCACCACTAAGGTCAACCAAGCGAGCCCATAGTGACTTGCGGTTGCACAGTAAGCTTCCGGGCATGAAGTATTCTTCCGTCTCTTTGAGTCTGGGTGAAGCTTTCCGCAAGATGTCATGGCGCTTCTCCATGCATCCCGCCAACCACCGGTTTCTCCAGGTGCCCGTCAACCGTCCTTCACCCAGAGTGTGTATTGAATTCTTGTCTCGAGTCTTGAAGTCTTGAGGCCTTGAAGATGCAGTCCTTGCAGATTCCATCATGGAGTTGTCGTCATTGACGTAGAGTCCTCCTTCTTCACACCACTCTCGTGCACTCATACCAAACCCCGTCTACTATAGCGTAGCATTAAATTAAAATATCGTCCCGGGCTTGGTAACAGGGTGATGGGTTCCTACCTCATGCATACTACTCAACTACAAGAATTCAATATCACTACTGTAGGGTTGTTGCAAAGATGCCACTAAATGCAATAAAAACATAGGTATGAAAGCATGGTCAAAGTGAACTTGCCTTCTTGACGATCTTCAAAACTAGGGACTCATGGTAGCAAGCTTCGCACTCCGAAATTCTACCGAGACAAACAACAATCATAATAAGCATACAACATATGACCACTTAACATAATAGCATGCTAACATAACACACAAAGCGCTTGAACCAAAACCCAAAGAAAAACTCAAAGAAATCCAACTCAAAGTTTTCCCATATCCAACAACAATCAAGGAATAGTTTTGCACTACAAAAATTTTCTTAACAGAACCTAAGCATGGGTTTATGCTACCTAACAGAAAAGAATTCATCAAGCAACTAGGAGCAAAAAGAATCACCTTAAAATCTATTATAAAACTCCTATTAGGCCTAAAGCAAATTCTAGTAAGAAAAATAAAATAAAAGTTTTATTTATTATAAATAAAAGTTCATGCTCTAAAGTTACAGAAACTAACCTAGAATAATCTATCCCTCATGAAAAATAAATTTATTTGCTAAGTAAAACAATAGGAAAACAGTAGCTAGTTAATTAATTAAGAATAACATGATTCTGATTAAAACTATTTTTTTATTAATCCTAAAATTCCCAAATAAATTCCTACGTTTAGGCAATGTCAAAACAAAGTTGTGACAAAAAGAATCACCCAAAAATAATATTCCTAACTCATTCTATAGCAGATTTACTATTCTGTCTAAATCTAAAATAAAGCAATTTTAAATAATTTTAACATGGCTAATTATATTTTCTACAGAAACTAAGAAATTCACAAACCAACAAAAAAAAGAATCACTTAAAAATATTAAGTAGATTAAAAGATATGAATTTTTCAATTACGAAACTATTCATTAAAACAGAAAGCGAAAATAAAAGAAAAAACGGCCTAATGGGCCTATCTAGCATACAGGCGTAACATAACTAAAACGGGCCCTAGGGTTAAAACGAATCGGCCGGTCTAAATAAATAAAAAAAAGCCTAACTAAAATAAACCGGAACTAAAACCCGGTTTTATTTAAATAACATACCCCTTCGGGGGGATCTAATCTAAGCCGTACGCGTTGGATCTAACGGCGAGTAGGGGTCCGGCGACTTACCGGTCGGCGACGGCGACGAGGGCTCGGCGGCGATGGTTCCGCGACTCCGGTGGTCGGGGCGTCGTGAGGACCTCTCCGGAGGGCGCGGCGAGGGAGTCCGGGGTGGGGTCAAGGCGAGCTCGGGGTGGCAGGGTGGGTCGGGACGGTGGCAATGGCGGCGCGGCGTGCTCGGTCTCCCAATGAGCGCGTGAGGGAGGAGGGCGTCGGGTGAGGCGAGGGCATGGGTTGAGGGGTATTTAGGGGCGCCTCGGCTTGGAGGAGGGAAAGATCCGGTGAGGGATCGGGCGGATCCCGAGGATCGCGGGTTTTTCGGCGGCGGGCGTGGTGGCGTCTGTGAGGGGAAGATGACGGGTGGGGTCCGCTTTGTCGGGGTGAGAGAGGGGCGGGGATTTGGTCAGGCGACCGCGCGAGAGGGTTTCGGCGCGGGGGCTCGGTCGGGCCGGGTTGAAGGGGGCGCGCTGGGCCGCCTTGGCGCCTGGTGGGCCTCAAGCTGGCCGGGCCTGGCTAGCGCCCAGGGTCTTTTTTTGAAAATAAAAGGAGATAGAAAATATATAAAATATAAATATTTTATATAGGAAATATATATATAAAAATGATCAGGAATATTCCCTATCATTTGAACATTTTTCCAGAGGCAAAATCCAAACTTTATAAAAATTCATTTTTTCAAAAATTCCAAATAAAACTCAAATTTGAAAGGGGTTTCAAGGCACTTTCAAATGACTTTCAATTTGATTCTTTTTAACTTCCAACTCATATTTCATATAATTGAAGAAGTCATTTTATCTTCCCTCATGAAAATCATTGAGTTGCATAAAGCTTTGAATTTGAAATATTCTCAAATGAAATTCAAATCTTTTCAAAACCCTTTTCATTTCAAATGGAAGAAGTCATTTCATCTTCACTCTAGGGTTTTGGTGTTGGAATGGAATTGAATTCATTGAGATCCAAAAGGGCAAAGGGATAGTTTTGGGAAAGTCATTTTATTCCCTCTCATCATACTTTCAAAAGTTTCAAATTCCACTCAATTTCACTCAATCAATCAAACAAACAATCAGACAACAAGCATAGTTATTTATCTAATATAACATTCCAAAATATAGAATTTTGGGATGTTACACGCATTGCCTCGCAATCAGGATCATATTGACAAACGGAGCTACAAATATCTTACAAGCCCCCGCGGGGTACATTCTTGGCTCCTCGCAGGAACAAAAGACGCGAATCCTAAGGAGTCCTATCTACAGGGACCACCGCGGCAGACGCCATCATCAACAGTGGGCCACCCGGTCCGGAGCCAACCCCATCCAGATCGAGGCGGCGACGACTGACGAGCTCGCTTCGCCCGGGAGCGGCGCAGGCTCGGGAGCTCAGAGCTGCCGCTCGTCTCCGAGTCGCCAAGAGCTCGGGCGGAGTCGCTGGGTCCTCCGCGCCTTGCCGCTCGAGAAGCTGCCAAGGGAGCGGGCGGTTGGCCTCTGTCTCACCACAACAGGACCCGACCACCTCTCCGGGCAGCACTCCAGCCGCGGCCCTCCGTCGAAGAGCTTGAAGGACATCACCGGCGCGCCGTCGTACTCAGTGGATCGTGAGGGCGCCTCGTCCTGCAGACCAGGCGACCTCGTCCCGGCCTCGAGTCATGAAGACCTCGCCGAGGCAACTCATCGCAACCTCTGCCTGGTCGCGAGGGTACCGCAGCCGGCGTCTTTGCAGCCAGAGTCCTGTGGGCTCCCCCTGCCGGACGATGGAAGCGAAGAAAGAAGGAAGACGAATCCAAGACTTGGGAGGCGCGGCGACGCGAAGCACGAACTACCGGCAGGAGCCCTCGGCGTGGACTCCAGGGGGAAGACGCACACCTTCGTGATCCGCCGGCATCGTCGGCGGCGCCGCTCGTGGCGCCAGGCGTCACCTCCTTCAGGGCCACCAATCTGCGCGTACAAGGGAAGAGGAAACCCTGGTGGCGGCCGCCGCACTGTGGCACGGGTGCCACTCGCCAGCCTCCCGCCTGTCACCAGAGAGCAAGCCGCTTCTTTGGGGGGAGCGGGTCAGGATCCTCTTGAGGAGCCTTTCCCTTCTCTTCCCTGGAGAATCGACGGATCGGAGCCATGGCAACCAGAAGAGACGAGGAAGAGGAGAAGCAGAAGGATAGACTGGAGGGCTCACGCCGTTCCGTACTTATAACCGGCGAAGGCCAACCATCGGCCTCCACGATCACCGATCATCATGACCAACTCTGCATGCAAGGACCTGTCGAATCCGGGTGGTTACCAAGGCGTCGTGGGGGAGCAGGCTCCCACGTCCAATCAACCGCCACGCGGCGCCCAAGGCCTCAGGCTGTTAGGGCCCACGATGCTTTGCACTTGCCCTTTCGCCTCTCTGCACGGCCATGTCCGGGCGCGCCGTGGCCCCGGGGGCTACTGTCGGCATTCTGGGAACGGGGGTCCCCAGACTTGCCTGCCTGCGGCCAGCGGTGTGGCTCAAAGGAGGCCCAGGACGGCCCATCTTCATCAACACAAGCTCAAGACCCTCGCGAGGGGCTAAGTCTCGCGGGGCGGATGACCAAGAGCTTCCCGAGCCTGACCTCGTCGGTGGCTCATGAGGAGGCGGAGAGTTCAAGGCGGGGTACCTCGTGAGGTGCCCATGACGCATAACCATGACGACCAAGGCGCGATCAGGCGCCCGGCCAGCGATCCTTCTTTCCTCTTTGGTGCAAAGGAGCAAGCGCGAGCAAGAGCATCAAGCAAAGGCATCCATTTCGTGCAACAAGACCAAGACCAGCCCCAACGGCTGGAATGCGATCATCGTGGAGCCCAAGCAAAGGCGTCATCACGAGCCTTTGGCGGCGAGGACCAACTTTAGTTAGGATAAGTGTACCCGCTGTTCCCCTTCAAAATGGCCAATTGTTGGCGCCCTTCCCGCTCAATATTTGGGAAGAGGCCCAGGGCCTTCGTCTATATAAGTAGAGCTAGCCACCATAGTAGGGGGGCCGATCCTCTCCCCCCGGGCTGGCATTTTGGAATCCAGAGAGAGAGAGATAGAGACCCGATCCTCAAGCTAGAGCGACGGGACACCACTTAGCGGTTCATCACACCCGCCAAGAATAGACCCTCGCGAGGCTGTTCTTCCCTGTACTGTTCCTCATCAGCCCAATAGGCAATCCACACACCACACACTGGAGTAGGGTATTACACCACGATGGTGGCTTGAACCAGTATAAATCTTGCGTCTCTTGTGTTGTTCTTGCTAGTAGTTTAGGTTCTTGCGATTCGGCGAGGTACGAGGCGGTGGAGGGTTGGATCTCCGCGCGCACCCCAGAGTTCGAACCTTAAGGGTTTGCCAGAACCCGAAATCCGACACTATCCATTGTGTCCCTAAGAAGGGAGGTATTACTGTAGTTCCTAATGATAAAAATGAGTTGATCCCGCAAAGAATTATTACAGGTTATAGGATGGTAATTGATTTCCGCAAATTAAATAAGGCTACTAAAAAAGATCATTACCCCTTACCTTTTATCGATCAAATGCTAGAAAGATTATCCAAACATACACATTTTTGCTTTCTAGATGGTTATTCTGGTTTCTCTCAAATACCGTAATGACCAATGATCAATCAAAGACTACTTTTACTTGCCCTTTCGGTACTTTTGCTTATAAACGTATGCCTTTTGGTTTATGTAATGCACCTGCTACCTTTCAAAGATGCATGATGGCTATATTCTTTGACTTCTGTGAAAAGATTTGT
Source organism: Aegilops bicornis (assembly GCA_021605145.1). NCBI lineage: Eukaryota > Viridiplantae > Streptophyta > Magnoliopsida > Poales > Poaceae > Aegilops > Aegilops bicornis. The sequence continues at coordinate 486,832,111 of CM038674.1, forward strand.
GAGGTTTTCATGGACGATTTTTCCGTCTATGATCCTCTTTTGATGATTGCTTGAGCAACCTTGACCGAGTTTTGCAGAGATGTGAAGAAACTAATCTTGTCTTGAATTGGGAGAAGTGCCACTTTATGGTTAATGAAGGTATTATCTTGGGGAATAAAGTTACTGAAAGAGGTATTGAGGTTGATAAAGCCAAGGTTGATGCTATTGAAAAGATGCCATGTCCCAAGGACATCAAAGGTATAATAAGTTTCCTTGGTCATGCCGGTTTTTATAGGAGGTTTATTAAGGACTTCTCAAAAATTTCTCGGCCTCTGACTAATTTATTACAAAAAGATATACCATTTGTCTTTGATGATGATTGTGTAGAAGCATTTGAAATACTTAAGAAAGCATTGATCTCTGCATCTATTGTTCAGCCACGATTGGAATTTACCCTTTGAAATTATGTGTGATGCTAGTGATTATGCTGTAGGTGTTGTTCTAGGGCAAAGAGTTGATAAGAAATTAAATGTTATTCAATATGCTAGTAAAACTCTAAACAATGCCTAGAGAAATTATGCTACTACTGAAAAAGAATAGTTAGCAGTTGTATTTGCTTGTGAAAAGTTCAGACCTTACATTGTTGATTATAAAGTAACTATTCACACTGATCATGCTGCTATTAAATATCTCATGGAAAAGAAAGATGCTAAACCTAGACTTATTAGATGGGTTCTCTTGCTACAAGAATTTGATTTGCATATTATTGATAGAAAGGGAGCTGAGAACCCCATTGCAGACAACTTGTCTAGGTTAGAAAATGTTCTTGATGACCCACTACCTACTGATGGTAGCTTTCCTGATGAGCAATTAAATGTCATAAATGCTTGTCATACTGCTCCATGGTATGCTGATTATGCTAATTACATCGTTGCTAAATTTATACCACCTAGTTTCACATACCAGCAAAAGAAAAAGTTTTTCTATGATTTGAGACATTACTTTTGGGATGACTCACATCTTTATAAAGGAGTAGATGGTGTTATTAGACATTGTGTACCTGAGCATGAACAGGAACATATCCTACGCAAGTGTCACTCTGAGGCTTATGGAGGACACCACGCTGGAGATTGAACTGCCCATAAGGTATTGCAATCCGGTTTTTATTGGCCTACTCTCTTCAAGGATGTCCATAAGTTTGTCTTATCTTGTGATGAATGTCAAAGAATTGGTAATATTAGTGGACGTCAAGAAGTGCTTATGAATTATTCACTTGTTATTGAACCATTTGATGTTTGGGGCTTTGATTATATGGGACCTTTTCCTGCCTCTAATGGATACACACATATTTTAGTTGCTGTTGATTATGTTACTAAGTGGGGTAGAAGCTATTCCAACTAGTAGTGCTGATCATAACACTTCTATTAAAATGCTTAAAGAAGTTATTTTTTCGAGGTTTGGAGTCCCTAGATATTTAATGACTGATGGTGGTTCACATTTTATTCATGGTGCTTTCCGTAAAATGCTTGCTAAGTATGATGTTAATCATAGAATTGCATCTCCTTATCACCCACGGTCTAGTGGTCAAGTAGAATTGAGTAATAGAGAGCTCAAATTAATTTTGCAAAAGACATTAATAGATCTAGAAAGAATTGGTCCAAGAAACTTGATGATGCATTATGGGCCTATAGAACTGCATATAAAAATCCTATGGGTATGTCCCCGTATAAAATGGTTTATGGAAAAGCATGTCACTTACCTATCGAACTAGAACATAAGGCTTATTGGGCTATTAAAGAGCTCAACTATGATTTCAAACTTGCCGGTGAGAAGAGGTTATTTGACATTAGCTCACTTGATGAATGGAGAACACAAGCCTATGAAAATGCCAAATTGTTTAAATAAAAAGTTAAAAGATGGCATGACAAAAGGATATAAAAGCGTGAGTTTAATGTAGGTGATTATGTATTGCTATACAACTCTCGTTTAAGATTTTTTGCATGTAAACTTCTCTCTAAATGGGAAGGCCCTTACGTTATCGAGGAGGTCTATCGTTTGATTGCCATAAAAATCAACAACTTCAAGGCACAAATCCGAAGGTGGTGAACGGTCAAAGAATCAAACATTATATCTCAGGTAATCCCATAAATGTTGAAACCAATGTTATTGAAACCGTAACGCCGGAGGAATACATAAGGGACACTTTCCGGAACGTTCAGACTCCGAAAAGGAATAGGTATGTGGTACGGTAAGTAAATCGACTCCAAAACAGTTCTAGTGGCAATATTTCTCCGTTTTGGAATATTTAGAAAAATAGAAAAATAAGAAGCAGTCTGGGAAGGACACGAGGCCTCCACGAGGGCGGAGGGCGCGCCCTACCCCCTGGGTGCGCCCCTGCCTTGTGGGAACCTCGTGTGCTCTCCGGACTCCGTTTTCTTGCATGATACGTATTTTGGTCGGTAAAAATTTATTATATAATCTCCCGAAGGTTTTGACTCCTGTATCACGCAATTGTCCTCTGTTCTTGTTTCGAGCTGTTTTACGTCAGCTGTCAAGGCCAGGCATCATGTCGTCCCCCTCCTCCAACAATGGTGACAACGATGCTTGGCTAATGAAGATAGAGCTGAAGAGGGAAGAACCCGTGGAGATCAACAAGGATGAAGGGATCAAGAAGGCCACGGAGGACCAAGTTCCGGTGGCAGGAGACACCCTTCAACTTGATCACAATCTTCTTACCCCAACTGAGATCGAAGCTTTCAAGATGATTGAGTTAGCTTGTATACAAAACAAGTATCTCACCCGTGAAAATATTTTGTTTAAGGAGCATATCGTCGCACTCAAGGGAATTATCCGCAAGTTGGAGGATCTCTTATGCTCGATGTGCGATTACCCATCATCAACAACTCCACCTCCTTCACCGCAAGGGAGATATAATCACATGGGTATGGGCACTCCCCTTGGCAACTGCCGAGCTTGGGGGAGGTGCCCCGATATCGTATCACCATCACACTCCTATCTTTACCTTTTTTCTTAGTTCGATCCTATTAAGTAGAATCTTGATCTAGTAGAATAAAGTTTTGGTATGATCTAGTTTTGAGTTTTGCTTTATGATCCCTCTATGTAATCGAGTCCGTGAGCTATATAATAAAGATTAGTGTTGAGTCAAGGGCTTGATAATTTTGCCATGATCTTGAGTGAATAAAAGAAAAGAGAAAAATAATAAAAAGAAATAAAGAGATCATATTGATCTTATGAAGAGTAATGACTTCACATAGAAAGAGTATGATGATTAAAAGTTGTTGAGAGTTGAAAAACATAGCTTTGGTCATTGTTGCAATTAATAAGAAGTAATAAAGAAAGAGAGGTTTCACATATAAATATACTATCTTGGACATCTTTTATGATTGGGAGCACTCATTAAAATATGACATGCTAAAGAGTTGATGTTGGACAAGGAAGACAACGTAATGGGTTATGTTTTCTTATATCTGAGATAAAGTATATTGTCGTGGATCATCCAACATGTTGAGCTTGCCTTTCCCCTCATGCTAGCCAAATTCTTTGCACCAAGTAGAGATACTACTTGTGCTTCCCAAAACCCTTAAACCAGTTTTGCCATGAGAGTCCACCATACCTACCTATGGATTGAGTAAGATCCTTCAAGTAAGTTGTCATCGGTGCAAGCAATAAAAATTTCTCTCTAAATATGTATGATTGATTGGTGTGGAGGAAATAAGCTTTATACGATCTTGTGATGTGGAAGAAATAAAAGCGACAAACTGCATAATAAAGGTTCATATCACAAGTGGCAATATAAAGTGACGTTCTTTCGCATTAAGATTTTGTGCATCCAACCCTGAAAACACATGGCAACCTCTGCTTCCCTCTGCGAAGGGCCTATCTTTTATTATTACATTCTATCTTATGCAAGAGTCATGGTGATCTTCACCTTTCCTTTTTACATTTTATCCTTTGGCAAGCACAAGGTGTTGGAAAGATCCTCATAGATATATATAATTGGATGTAAGTTAGCATGAGCTATTATTGTTGACATTACCCTTGAGGTAAAAGGTTGGGAGGCGAAACTATAAGCCCCTATCTTTCTATGTGTCCGATTAAAACTCCGTAGCCACAAGTATTGCGTGATTGTTAGCAATTATGAAAGACTAAATGATAGTTGAGTATGTGGACTTGCTAGAAAGCTCTGACATAGACTCTTTCTGATGTTATGATAAATTGCAATTGCTTCAATGACTGAGATTATAGTTTGTTGGTTCTCAATAAAGTTTTTGATTCATACTTTGCATGGTGAATAGATTATTACTTGAGAATAAGAAATCATATGACAATATCCATATATGTTGCTATTATGAGAATAATCATGATGCCCTCATGTCCGTATTTTATTTTATCGACACCTCTACCTCTAAACATGTGGACATATTTATCGGTATCGGCTTTCGCTTGAGGACAAGCGAGGTCTAAGCTTGGGGAGTTGATACGTCCATTTTGCATCATGCTTTTATATCGATATTTATTGCATTATGGGCTGTTATTACACATTATGTCACAATACTCATGCCTATTCTCTCTTATTTTACAAGGTTTACATAAGGAGGGAGAATGCCGGTAATTTGGAATTCAGGCTGGAAAAGGAGCAAATATTAGAGACCTATTCTGCACAACTCCAAAAATCCTGAAACTCCACGAAAGTTATTTTTGGAAATAATAAAAAATACTGTGTGGAAGAAATACGTCAGGGGGGCCTCCACCTGTCCACGAGGGTGGGGGCGCGCCCCCTGCCTCGTGGGACCCCTGTTGGCCCTCCGGTGCCCATCTTCTGGTATATGAAGTCTTTCGTCCGAAGAAAAACATAAGCAAGCTTCCGGGACCAGACTTCGCCGCCACGAGGCGGAACTTTGGCGGAACCAATCTAGGGCTCCGGCGGAGCTATTCTGTCGGGGACACTTCCCTCCGGGAGGGGGAAATCATCGCCATCGTCATCACCAACACTCCTCTCATCGGGAGAGGGCAATCTCCATCATCATATTCACCAGCACCATCTCCTCTCAAACCCTAGTTCATCTCCTGTATCCAATTCTTGTCTCTAAGTCCGGGATTGGCACCTGTAGGTTGCTAGTAGTGTTGATTACTCATTGTAGTTGATGCTAGTTGGTTTATTTGGTGGAAGATCATATGTTCAGATCCATTATACATATTAATACCCCTCTGATTATGAGCATGAATATGCTTTTTGAGTAGTTACATTTGTTCCTGAGGACATGGGAGAAGTCTTGCTATTAGTAGTCATGTGAATTTGGTATTCGTTCGATATTTTGATGAGATGTATGTTGTCTATCCTCTAGTGGTGTTATGTGAACGTCGACTACATAACACTTCACCATTATTTGGGCCTAGAGGAAGGCATTGGGAAGTAATAAGTAGATGATGGGTTGCTAGAGTGATGAAGCTTAAACCCTAGTTTATGTGTTGCTTCGTAAGGGGCTGATTTGGATCCATATGTTTCATGCTATGGTTAGGTTTACCTTAATACTTTTGTTGTAGTTGCAGATGCTTGTAATAGAGGTTAATCATAAGTGGGATGCTCGTCCAAGTAAGGGCAGCACCCAAGCACCGGTCCACCCACATATCAAATTATCAAAGTACCGAACGTGAATCATATGAACGTGATGAAAACTAGCTTGACGACAATTCCCGCGTGTCCTCGGGAGCGCTTTTCTCTATATAAGAGTTTGTCCAGGCTTGTCCTTTGCTACAAAAAGGATTGAGCCACCTTGTTGCACTTTATTTACTTTTGTTACTTGTTGCTCGTTACAAATTATCTTATCACAAAACTATTTGTTACCTATTATTTCAGTGCTTGCAGAGAATACCTTGCTGAAAACCGCTTATCATTTCCTTCTGCTCCTTGTTGGGTTCGACACTCTTACTTATCGAAAGGACTATGATAGATCCCCTATACTTGTGTGTCATCAGTGGAGGGAGTATAAACTTTACTATTCTGTTTGGGAACTGCCTATAATGGGTGTAGCATGGAAGATATCGAGATCTCTCGGTTGTTATGTTGACAATGAAAGTATGCCGCTCAAAATATTATTTATCTCTATTTCGAAATCGAGCTCTGGCACCTCTACAAATCCCTGCTTCCCTCTGCGAAGGGCCTATCTATTTACTTCTATGCTGAGTCATCACCCTCTTATTAAAAAGCATCAGCTGGAGAGCACCACTGTCATTTGCATCCATTAATATTAATTTATATTGGGTATGACCATGACTGGATCTCTTTTACCATGAATTACAATGTTTAGTCAGTCCTTGATCTTCAGAGGTGCTCTGCATTTATGTTTTGCGGTCTCAGAAAGGGCTAGCGGAATACCATCTTGTTATATCATATTATGATTGTTTTGAGAAAGTGTTGTCATCCGAGATTTATTATTATTGCTCGCTAGTTGATTATGCCATTTATATGAGTAAATATGAGACCTAAATGTTATTGTGAATATGGTTAGTTCGAAATCTTTGCTGAAAGCTTGAATGCTGGCTTTACATATTTACAATAACAAGAGCAAACAGAGTTTGTAAAAGTTTTTCTTTATCACTTTCAGTTTATCAACTGAATTGCTTGAGGACAAGCAAAGGTTTAAGCTTGGGGGAGTTGATACGTCTCCGTCGTATCTACTTTTCCAGACACTTTTGCCCTTGTTTTGGACACTAACTTGCATGATTTGAATGGAAATAACCCGGACTGACGCTGTTTTCAACAGAATTGCCATGGTATTATTTTTGTGCAGAAATAAAAATTCTCGGAATGACCTGAAACTTCACGGAGAATATTTTTGGAATTAATAAAAAATACTGGAGAAAGAATCAAGGCCAGGGGGCCCACACCCTATCCACGAGGGTGGGTGCGCGCCTACCTCTGGCGCGCCCTGCCTCGTGGGCCCACTGGTTCTCCACCGACCTCAACTACAAATCAATATATTCGTTTTATGGGAGAAAAAAACATTGAGAAGGATTCATCGCGTTTTACGATACCGTGCCGCCGCCAAGCCCTAATCTCTCTCGGGAGGGCTGATCTGGAGTCCGTTCGGGGCTCCAGAGAGGGGAATCCATCGCCATCATCATCATCAACCATCCTCCATCACCAATTTCATGATGGTCACCACCGTGCTTGAGTAATTCCATCGTAGGCTTGCTGGACGGTGATGGGTTGGATGAGATTTACCATGTAATCGAGTTAGTTTTGTTAGGGTTTGATCCCTAGTATCCACAATGTTCTGAGATTGATGTTGCTATGACTTTGCTATGCTTAATGCTTGTCACTAGGGCCCGAGTGCCATGATTTCAGATCTGGACCTATTATGTTTCCATGAATATATGTGAGTTCTTGATCCTATCTTGCAAGTCTATAGTCACCTATTATGTGTTATGATCCGTTAACTCCGAAGAGACAATAATCGGGACCACTACCGGTGATTACCGTAGTTTGAGGAGTTCATGTATTCACTATGTGTTAATACTTTGGTCCGGTACTCTATTAAAAGGAGGCCTTAATATCCCTTAGTTTCCAATAGGACCCCGCTGCCACGGGAGGGTAGGACAAAAGATGTCATGCAAGTTCTTTTCCATAAGCACGTATGACTATATTCGGAATACATGCCTGCATTACATTGATGAATTGGAGCTAGTTCTGTGTCACCCTATGTTATAACTATTACATGAGGAATCGCATCCGGCATAATTCTCCATCACTGTCCCAAACTGGCTTCTTGGAGGCGGTTGGCGCCCGCTGGGTGGAGGCTCGAGCCCATCCTCAGCCTCGTCTCCCCTCGGCCATTGACTCTTGGCACTTTTGTGCCAAGCAAGCCAGGCAGTTCATGAAGGGGTGGGGCACCAACCTGGGGCGTGACCTCCGCGAACGCAAGAAGGCTGTGTTGACCGCCATCCAGGCACTGGACCTTCGTGCCGACGCGACGGGCCTCTCTCCGGAGGAGTGGCTTGCTCGATATGACTTGGAAGACCAACTCTATAATCTACACCGACGAGGAGACCTATTGGCGCTTGCGTGGTGCCCAGAAATGGGTGCCAAAGGGTGATGCGAACACGGCCTATTTCCAGGTCATTGCGAATGGCCGCCGTCGACGCAACACCATCCCCCTCCTTTGGGATGGCCCAACCCTCCTTCAGTCCCCTCGTGACATTAGGGCCCATGTCGATGGCTTCTATATGACCCTATTCTCAGCTGCTCCTTGGAGCAGCTTATCGCTGGCCCTTGACTGCTGGTCCGGCCACCAGTTAGTCTCCAATGTAGAGAACGTGGCCCTTATGACCCCCTTCTCCGAGGGCGAGGTCTGGGCTGCCATTAAAGGCATGAATCCTATCTCGGCCCTGGGTCCAGATGGCCTCCCGGTTAAATTATTCCAGACCTTCTGTAATGTGATCAAGCCTGAGATCATGGACATCTTCGACGATTTCTACGTGGGGTCCATCGACCTGGGGCGCCTCAACTATGGGATCTTCTCGCTCATCCCCAAGGTGCCTGGGGCGTCTGACATCCGCCAGTTTCGTCCGATCACGGTGATTAATGTGATCTTCCGGATTCTGGCAAAAGGGTACGCCAATAGGGTGACCCTTCTTGCCGACCTCATTACCCACCCCAACCAATCCGCCTTCATCCAAGGCCGATATATCTTGGATGGGGTGCTAGTTCTTCATGAAGTCCTACACGAGGTCCGATCCAAACACCTCAAGGCGGTCTTCCTGAAGATTGATTTCCATAAGGCCTACGACACTGTTGGTTGGCCCTTCCTTCGGGAAGTGCTGCTCCGGAAAGGCTTCAACGAACGTTGGATTACCAGAGTGATGTAGATGGTCTCTTGCGGCCGCACGGCCGTGAACATCAATGGGGAGATTGGCCCGTACTTCCCCACCATGTGTGGGGTCAGACAAGGTGACCCATTCTCCCCATTCTTGTTCAATATGGTAGTGGACGCGCTTGCTGCCATCCTAGATAAGGCTAAGGCCGCGGGCCATATTCAGGGGATCACACCCCATTTGGCCGGTGGCGTCGGGATCTCCCTGCTCCAGTACGCTGACAACACCATCATCATGGTCAAAGGCTCGGACGCGGACATCGAGAACCTGAAGTTCCTCCTCCTCTGTTTCCAACAAATGTCTGGCCTCAAGATCAACTTCGACAAGAGTGATGTGATGGTCTTGGGCTACCCCTTGTCGCATGCCCTTGAAATTGCCAACCTCCTTAACTGCCGCCTGGGCTGCTTCCCCATGACCTACTTGGGCACGCCCATTAGTGACTCTCGGCTCACAGACGCGGACTTGCGTCCGTCTGTGGCCAAGTTGCAGACTAGCATTGAGCCTTGGTAGGGTAGATGGTTGTCGAAGGCGGCCTGGACGATTCTCATCAACTCCTCCCTCTCCAGCCTCCTCTTGTTCCTCATGAGCTTCTACAGCCTTCACGAGACTCTGCACCATGAGATCGCCAAAATCCAATCTCGATTCTATTGGGCTGGCGATAATAATAAGCAAAAGTACCATATGGTAGTTGGGGAACGCAGTAATTTCAAAAAAAATCCTATGCACATGCAAGATCATGGTGATGCATAGCAAGGAGAGGGGAGAGTGCCGTCCACGTACCCTCGTAGACCGTAAGCGGAAGCGTTATGACAACGCGGTTGATGTAGTCGTACGTCTTCACGATCGACCGATCCTAGTACTGAACGTGCGGCACCTCCGCGATCTGCACACGTTCAGCTCGGTGACGTCCCACGAACTCACGATCCAGCAGAGCTTCGAGGGAGAGTTCCGTCAGCACGACGGAGTGATGACGGTGATGATGATGCTACCGACGCAGGGCTTCGCATAAGAACCGCTGGGGGCACCGCACACGGCTGAAAGATCAATTGATCAACTTGTGTGTCTATGGGGTGCCCCCTCCCCCGTAAATAAAGGAGTGGAGGAGGGGCAAGGGCCGCACCTCCTATGGCGCGCCCTGGAGGAGTCCTACTCCCACCGGGAGTAGGATTTCCCCCCTTCCAAGAGTAGGAGTAGGAGGGAAGGAAGGAGGGGAGAGGGGGAAGGAAAAAAGGGGGCGCCCCCCTTCCTTGTCCAATTCGGACTAGAGGGGGAGGGGGCGCGGCCTGCCCCGCCGCCTCCTCTTCTCCACTAAGGCCCAATAGGCCCATTACACTCCCCGGGGGGTTCCGGTAACCCCCCGGTACTCCAGTATTTGTCCGAACTTACCCGGAACCCCTCCAAAGTCCAAACATAGTCATCCAATATATCGATCTTTATGTGTCAACCATTTGGAGACTCCTCATCATGTCCGTGATCATATCCGGGACTCCAAACTACCTTCGGTTCATCAAAACACATAAACTCATATTACCGATCGTAACCGAACGTTAAGCGTGCGGACCCACGGGTTCGAGAACTATGTAGACATGACCGAGACACGTCTCCGGTCAATAACCAATAGCAGAACCTGGATGCTCATATTGGCTCCTACTTATTCTACGAAGATCTTTATCGGTCAAACCGCATAACAACATACATTGTTCCCTTTGTCATCGGTATGTTACTTGCCCGATATTCGATCGTCGGTATCCCAATACCTAGTTCAATCTCGTTACCGGCAAGTCTCTTTACTCGTTCCGTAATGCATCGTCCCGCAACTAACTCATTAGTTACATTGCTTGCAAGGCTTATAGTGATGTGCATTACCGAGAGGGCCCAGAGATACCTCTCCGATAAACGGAGTGACAAATCCTAATCTCGATCTGTGCCAACTCAACAAGTACCATCGGAGACACCTGTAGAGCACCTTTATAATCACCAAGTTACGTTGTGACGTTTGGTAGCACACAAAGTGTTCCTCCGGTATTCGGGAGTTTCATAATCTCATAGTCATAGGAACATGTATAAGTCATGAAGAAAGCAATAGCAACATACTAAACGATCAAGTGCTAAGCTAACGGAATGGGTCAGTCAATCACATCATTCTCTAATGATGTGATCCCGTTAATCAAATGACAACTCATGTCTATGGCTAGGAAACTTAACCATATTTGATTCAACGAGCTAGTCAAGTAGAGGCATACTAGTGACACTCTGTTTGTCTATGTATTCACACATGTACTAAGTTTCTGGTTAGTACAATTCTAGCATGAATAATAAACACTTATCATGATATAAGGAAATATAAATAACAACTTTATTACTGCCTCTAGGGCATATTTCCTTCAGTCTCCCACTTGCACTAGAGTCAATAATCTAGTTCACATCGCCATGTGATTTAACACCAATAGTTCACATCACCATGTGATTAACACCCATAGTACACATCGCCATGTGACCAACACTAAAAGGGTTTACTAGAGTCAGTAATCTTAGTTCACATCGCCATGTGATTAACACCCAAAGAGTACTAAGGTGTGATCATGTTTTGCTTGTGAGAGAAGTTTAGTCAACGGGTCTGACATATTTAGATCCGTATGTATTTTGCAAATTTCTATGTCAACAATGCTCTGCACGGAGCTACCCTAGCTAATTGCTCCCACTTTCAATATGTATCCAGATTGAGACTTAGAGTCATCTGGATCAGTGTCAAAACATGCATCGACGTAACCCTTTATGATGAACCTTTTGTCACCTCCATAATTGAGAAACATATCCTTATTCCACTAAGGATAATTTTGACTGCTCTCTAGTGATCTACTCCTAGATCACTATTTTACTCCCTTGCCAAACTCAGTGTAGGGTATACAATAGATCTGGTACACAGCATGGCATACTTTATAGAAACTACGGCTGAGGCATAGGGAATGACTTTCATTTTCTATCTTCTGCCGTGGTCGGGCTTTGAGTCTTACTCAATTTCACACCTTGTAACACAGGCAAGAACTCTTTCTTGGACTGTTCCATTTTGAACTACTTCAAAATCTTGTCAAGGTATGTACTCATTGAAAAAACTTATCAAGCGTCTTGATCTATCTCTATAGATCTTGATGCTAAATATGTAAGCAGCTTCACCGAGGCCTTTCTTTGAAAAACTCCTTTCAGATACTCCTTTATGCTTTCCAGAAAATTCTGCATTATTTCCGACCAACAATATGTCATTCACATATACTTATCAGAAATGTTGTAGTGCTCCCACTCACTTTCTTGTAAATACAGGCTTCACCTCAAGTCTATATAAAACTATATGCTGTGATTAACTCATCAAAGCGTATATTCCAACTTCGAGATGCTTGCAGCAGTCCATAGATGGATCGCTGGAGCTTGCACATTTTGTTAGCACCTTTAGGATTGACAAAACATTCTGGTTGCATCATATACAACTCTTCTTTAAGAAATCCATTAAGGAATGTAGTTTTGACATCCATTTGCCATATTTCATAAAATGTGGCAATTTGCTAACATGATTCGGACAGACTTAAGCATCGCTACGAGTGAGAAAATCTCATCGTAGTCAACACCTTGAACTTGTTGAAAACATTTTTGCGACAATTCGAGCTTTGTAGATAGTAACACTACTATCAGTGTCTGTCTTCCTCTTGAAGATCCATTTATTCTTAATGGCTCGCCGATCATCGGGAAAGTCAATCAAAGTCCATACTTTGTTCTCATACATGGATCCCATCTCAGATTTCATGGCCTCAAACCATTTCGCGGAATCTGGGCTCATCATCGCTTCCTCATAGTTCGTAGGTTCGTCATGGTCTAGTAACATGACTCCCAGAATAGGATTACCGTACCACTCTGGTGCGGAACATATTCTGTTTGACCTATGAGGTTTGGTAGTAACTTGATCTGAAGTTTCATGATCATCATCATTATCTTCCTCACTAATTGGTGTAGGCATCACTGGAACTGATTTCTGTGATGAACTACTTTCCAATTTGGGAGAAGGTACAATTACCTTATCAAGTTCTACGTTCCTCCCACTCACTTCTTTCGAGAGAAACTTCTTCTCTAGAAAGGATCCATTCTTAGCAACGAATAGCTTGCCTTCGGATCTGTGATAGAAGGTGTACCCAACAGTTTCCTTTGGGTATCCTATTAAGACACATTTCTCTGATTTAGGTTCGAGCTTATCAGGTTGAAACTATTTCACATAAGCATCGCAGCCCCAAACTTTAAGAAACGACAGCTTACGTTTCTCGCCAAACCACAGTTCATATGGTGTCGTCTCAATGGATTTAGATGGTGCACTATTTAACGTGAATGCAGCTGTCTCTAATGCATAACCCCGAAACGATAGTGGTAAATCGGTAAGAGACATCATAGATTGCACTATATCCAATAAAGTACGGTTATGACATTCAGACACACCATTATGCTCTGGTGTTCCAGGTGGCATGACTTTGTGAAACTATTCCACATTGTTTTAATTGAAGACCAAACTAATATTCATCTCTGCGATCAGATTGTAGAAACTTTAATTTTCTTGTTATGATGATTTTCCACTTCACTCTGAAATTCTTTGAGCTTTTCAAATGTTTCAGACTTATGTTTCAGCAAGTAGATAAACCCATATCTTCTCAGATCATCTGTGAAGGTCAGAAAATAACGATACCTTGCCGCGAGCCTCAACACTCATCGGACCGCATACATCAGTATGTATTATTTCCAATAAGTCAGTTGCTCGTTCCATTGTTCCGGAGAACGGAGTCTAGTCATATTGCCCATGAGGCATGGTTCGCAAGCATCAAGTGATTCATAATCAAGTGATTCCAAAAGCCCATCAGCATGGAGTTTCTTCATGTGCTTTACACCAATATGACCTAAACGGCACTGCACTAATAAGTTGCACTATCATTATTAACTTTGCATCTTTTGGATTCGATATTATGAATATGTGTATCACTACGATCGAGATCCAACAAACTATTTTCATTGGGTGTATAACCATAGAAGGTTTTATTCATGTAAATAGAACAACAATTATTCTCTAACTTAAATTAATAACCGTATTGCAATAAACATGATCAAATCATATTCATGCTCAATGCAAACACCAAATAACACTTACTTAGGTTCAACACTAATCCCGAAAGTATAGGGAGTGTGCGATGATGATCATATCAATCTTGTAACTACTTCCAACACACATCGTCACCTCGCCCTTAACTAGTTTCTGTTCATTCTGCAACTCCCGTATCGAGTTACTACTCTTAGCAACTGAACCAATATCAAATGCCGAGGGGTTGCTATAAACACTAGCAAAGTACACATCAATAACATGTATATCCAATATACCTTTGTTCACTTTGCCATCCTTCTTATCCGCCAAGTATCTAGGGACGTTCCACTTCCAGTGACCATTTCCTTTGTAGTAGAAGCACTCAGTTTCAGGCTTGGGTCTAGCTTTGGGCTTCTTCACGGGAGCAGCAACTTGCTTGCCATTCTTTTTGAAGTTCCCCTTCTTCCCTTTGCCCTTTTCTTGAAACTAGTGGTCTTGTCAACCATCAACACTTGATGATTTTCCTGATTTCTACCTTCATCGATTTCAGCATCACGAAGAGCTTGAGATTCGTTTCCATTATCCCTTGCATATTATAGTTCATCACGAAGTTCTAGTAACTTGGTGATAGTGACTAGAGAACTCTGCCAATCACTATCTTATCTGGAAGATTAACTCCCACTTGATTCAAGTGATTGTAGTACTCAGACATTCTGAGCACATGCTCACTAGCTGGGCTATTCTCCTCCATCTTGTAGGCAAAGTACTTGTCAAAGGACTCATACCTTTCGACATGGGCATGAGTCTGAAATACTAATTTCAACTCTTGGGACATCTCATATGCTCCGTGGCGTTTCAAAAATGTCTTTGAAGCCCCAATTCTAAGCCGTAAAGCATGGTGTACTAAACTATCAAGTAGTCATCATATCGAGCTTGCCAAACATTCATAACGTCCGCATTTGCTCCTGCAATTGGTCTGTCACCTAGCGGTGCATCAAGGACATAATTCTTCTGTGCAGCAATGAGTGTAATCCTCAGATCACGGATCGAATCCGCATCATTGCTACTAACATCTTTTAACTTAGTTTTCTCTAGTAACAAACAGGGGAGCTAAACGCGAGCTATTGATCTACAACATAGATATGCTAATACTACCAGGACTAATTTCATGATAAATTAAAGTTTAATTAATCATATTACTTAAGAACTCCCACTTAGATAGACATCCCTCTAATCATCTAAGTGATCACGTGATCCATATCAACTAAACTATGTCCGATCATCACATGAGATGGAGTAGTTTTCAATGGTGAACATCACTATGTTGATCATATCTTCTATATGATTCACGCTCGACCTTTCGGTATCCAGTGTTCCGAGGCCATATCTGCATATGCTAGGGTCGTCAAGTTTAACCTGAGTATTCTGCGTGTGCAAAACTGGCTTGCACCCGTTGTATGTGAACGTAGAGCTTATCACACCCGATCATCACGTGGTGTCTCAAAGACGAAGAACTGCATAGCGGTGCATACTCGTGGAGAACACTTATACCTTGAAATTTTAGTAAGGGATCATCTTATAAAGCTACCGTCGAACTAAGCAAAATAAGATGTATAAAAGATAAACATCATATGCAATCAAAATATGTGACATGATATGGCCATCATCATCTTGTGCCTTTGATCTCCATCTCCAAAGTACCGCCATGATCTCCATCGTCATTGGCATGACACCATGATCTCCATCATCTTGATCTCTATCAACGTGTCGTCATATGGTCGTCTCGCCAACTATTGCTTTTGCAACTATTGCTATCGCATAGCGATAAAGTAAAGCAATTACATGGCGCTTGCATCTTATGCAATAAAGAGACAACCATAAGGCTCCTGCCAGTTGCCGATAATTTCAATAAAACATGATCATCTTATACAACAATTTATATCTCATCACATTTTGACCATATCACATCACAACATGCCCTGCAAAAACAAGTTAGACGTCCTCTACTTTGTTGTTGCAAGTTTTACGTGGTTGCTACGGGCTGAGCAAGAACCGTTCTTACCTACGCATCAAAACCACAATGATTTTTCGTCAAGTATGTGTTGTTTTAACCTTCAACAAGGACCGGGAGTAGCCACACTCATTCAACAAAAGTTGGAGAAACTGACACCCGCCAGCCACCTGTGTGCGAAGCACGTCGGTAGAACCAGTCTCACGTAAGCATACGCGTAATGTCGGTCCGGGCCGCTTCATCCAACAATACCGCCGAATCAAAGTATGACATGCTAGTGAGCAGTATGACTATTATCGCCCACAACTCACTTGTGTTCTACTCGTGCACATCTATGCATAGACCTGGCTCGGATGCCACTGTTGGGGAACGAAGTAATTTCAAAAAAAATTCCTACGCACACACAAGATCATGGTGATACATAGCAACGAGAGGGGAGAGTGTCATCCATGTACCCTCGTAGACCGTAAGCGTAAGTGTTATGACAACACGGTTGATGTAGTCGTACGTCTTCACAATCGACCGATCCTAGTACCGAACGTACAACACCTCCACGACCTGCACACGTTCAGCTCGGTGACGTCCCACGAACTCACGATCTAGCAGAGCTTCGAGGGAGGAGTTCAGTCAGCACGACGGCGTGATGACGGTGATGATGATGCTACCGACGCAGGGCTTCCCCTACGCACCGCTACGATATGACCGAGGTGGATTATGGTGGAGGGGGGCACCGCACACGGCTAAAAGATCAACTGATCAACTTGTGTGTCTATGGGGTGCCCCCTTGATGTCTACTACACAACCTTCTTCTTGTAGACGTTGTTGGGCCTGCAAGTGCACAGGTTTGTAGGACAGTAGCAAATTTCCCTCAAGGGGATGACCTAAAGTTTATCAATCCGTGGGAGGCGTAGGATGAAGATGGTCTCTCTCAAACAACCCTGCAACCAAATAACAAAGAGTCTCTTGTGTCCCCAACACACCCAATACAATGGTAAATTGTATAGGTGCACTAGTTCGGCAAAGGGATGGTGATACAAGTGCAATATGGATGGTAGATAAAGGTATTTGTAATCTGAAATTATAAAAACAGCAAGGTAACTAATGATAAAAGTGAGCGTAAACGGTATTGTAATGATAGGAAACAAGGCCTAGGGTTCATACTTTCACTAGTGCAAGTTCTCTCAACAATAATAACATACATAGATCATATAACAATCCCTTAACATGCAACAAAGAGTCACTCCAAAGACACTAATAGCGGAGAACAAACGTAGAGATTATGGTCGGATACGAAACCACCTCAAAGTTATTCTTTCGGATCAATCTATTCAAGAGTTCGTACTAGAATAACACCTTAAGACACAAATCAACCAAAACCCTAATGTCACCTAGATACTCCATTGTCACCTCAAGTATCCGTGGGCATGATTATACGATATGCATCACACAATCTCAGATTCATCCAACCAACACATAGTACTTCAAAGAGTGCCCCAAAGTTTCTACCGGAGAGTCAAGAAAACGTGTGCCAACCCCTATGCATAGGTTCATGGGCGGAACCCGCAAGTTGGTCCCCAAAACATACATCAAGTGGCACGTGATATCCCATTGTCACCACAGATAAACACGGCAAGACATACATCAAGTGTTCTCAAATAAAGACTCAATCCGATAAGATAACTTCAAGAGGGAAACTCAATTCATCACAAGAGAGTAGAGGGGGAGAAACATCATAAGATCCAACTATAATAGCAAAGCTCGCGATACATCAAGATCGTGCCATAGAGAGAACACGAGAGAGAGAGAGATCAAACACATAGCTACTGGTACATACCCTCAGCCCCGAGGGTGAACTACTCCCTCCTCGTCACGGAGAGCGCCGGGATGATGAAGATGGCCACCGGTGAGGGATCCCCCTCTGGCGGTGTCTTTGGAACAGGCTCGAGAGGTTTTGGTAGCTCTGAGAGGCTTGCGGCGGCAGAACTCCCGATCTATCTTGATATCCGATGTTTTTAGGGTACGTAGGCTTATATAGGCGAAAGAAGTCGGTCGGGGGAGCCTCGAGGGGCCCACGAGACAGGGGGCGCGCCCTCCTATCTCGTGGCTGCCTCGAGGATCTTCTGACGTGAACTCCAAGTCTCCAGGATCATATTCTTCCAAAAAATCACGCTGCCGAAGGTTTCATTCCTTTTGGACTCCGTTTGATATTCCTTTTCTTCGAAATCGAAACAGGCAATAAAACAGCAATATGGGCTGGGCCTCCGGTTAATAGGTTAGTCCCAAAAGTAATATAAAAGTGGATAATAAAGCCCAATATTGCTCAAAACAATAAATAATATAGCATGGAGCAATCAAAAATTATAGATACGTTGGAGAAGTATCACCCCGCCCCCGTATATAAAGGAGTGGAGGTGGGGGAAGGGCCGGCCCTCCTATGGCGCGCCCTGGAGGAGTCCTACTCTCAACCGGAGTAGGATTCCCCCCCCCCCCTTCCCAAGAGTAGGAGTAGGAGGGAAGGAAGGAGGAGAGAGGGGGAAGGAAAAAGGGGCCCCCCTTCCTTGTCCAATTCAGACTAGAGGGGAGGGGCGCCTGCCCCGCCGCCCTCCTCTTCTCCACTAAGGCCCAATAGGCCCATTACACTCCCCGGGGGGTTCCGGTAACCCCCCGGTACTCCGGTATTTTTCCGAACTTACCCGGAACCCTTCCAAAGTCCAAACATAGTCATCCAATATATTGATCTTTATGTTTCGACCATTTTGAGACTCTCGTTGTGTCCGTGATCATATCCGGGACTCCGAACTAACTTCGGCTCATCAAAACACATAAACTCATATTATCGATCGTCACCGAACGTTAAGCGTGCGGACCCTACGGGTTCGAGAACTATGTAGATATGACCGAGACACGTCTCCGATCAATAACCAATAGCGGAACCTCGATGCTCATATTGGCTCCTACATATTCTACGAAGATCTTTATCGGTCGAACCGCATTACAACATACGTTGTTCCCTTTGTCATCAGTATGTTACTTGCCCGAGATTCGATCGTCGGTATCCCAATACCTAGTTCAATCTCGTTACCGGCATGTCTCTTTACTCGTTCCGTAATGCATCATCCCACAACTAACTCATTAGTTACATTGCTTGCAAGGCTTATAGTGATGTGCACTACCGAGAGGGCCCAGATATACGTCTCCGATTAACAGAGTGACAAATCCTAATCTCGATCTATGCCAACTCAACAAGTACCATCGGAGACACCTGTAGAGCACCTTTATAATCACCAAGTTACGTTGTGACGTTTGGTAGCACACAAAGAGTTCCTCTGGTATTCGGGAGTTGCATAATCTCATAGTCATAGGAACATGTATAAGTCATGAAGAAAGCAATAGCAACATACTAAACGATCAAGTGCTAAGCTAACAGAATGGGTCAAGTCAATCACATCATTCTCTAATGATGTGATCCCGTTAATCAAATGACAAATCATGTCTATGGCTAGGAAACTTATCCATCTTTGATTCAACGAGCTAGTCAAGTAGAGGCATACTAGTGACACTCTGTTTGTCTATTTATTCACACATGTACTAAGTTTCCGTTTAGTAAAATTCTAGCATGAATAATAAATACTTATCATGATATAATGAAATATAAATAACAACTTTATTATTGCCTATAGGGCATATATCCTTCAATGGTTAGCTGGCCGGACATCTGCAAGCCCCGTGATCAAGGAGGCCTCGGTATCATGTGCCCTAAGCGCATGAATATTGCCCTCCTTCCCGCTGGCTTTGGCACATTTCGCAAGGGCATGGCGGCCTATGCTTGGACATCATCCGGAACAAGTAGCTACGTGGGAAACCACTGGCCTTCTATCAAAGGTTCGGCGGCTCCCAGTTTTGGCAGTCGGTCATCCAACTGCTACCCGTCCTCCACATCGGAACGTCCATCTCGGTTGGATCAGGGACGATGACTTTGTTCTGGTTCGACCGTTCGGCGGGTGACCCCCCCTTCGCGGCTCGCTTCCTGATACGTCTCCAACGTATCTATAATTTATGAAGTATTCATGCTATTCTATATTCTGTTTTGGATGTTTAGTGGGCGTTATTATACACTTTTATATTATTTTTGGGACTAACCTATTAACCGGAGGCCCAGCACAAAATGTTGTTTTCTTGCCTATTTCAGTGTTTCGAAGAAAAGGAATATCAAATAGAGTCCAAATGGAATGAAACCTTCGGGAGAGTTATTTTTGGAACGGAAGCAATCCAGGAGACTTGGAGTAGACATCAGGGAAGCTTCGAGGAAGCCACGAGGCAGGGAGGCGCGCCCCCACCCTCGTGGGCCCCTCATGGCTCCTCGACGGACTTCTTTCGCCTATATATATCCATATACCCAACAAATATCGGAGAACACAATAGATCGGGAGTTCCACCGCCGCAAGCCTCTGTAGCCACCAAAAACCAATCAGACCTCGCTCCAAGACTCACCGGAGGGGGGATCCCTCACCGGTGGCCATCTTCATCATCTTGACGCTCTCCATGACGAGGAGTGAGTAGTTCACCCTCGGGGCTGAGGGTATGTACTAATAGCTATGTGTTTGATCTCTCTCTCTCTCTCTCTCTCTCGTGTTCTTGAGGTGGTACGATTTTGATGTATCACGAGCTTTGCTATTATAGTTGGATCTTATGATGTTTCTCCCCCTCTACTCTCTTGTAATGGATTGAGTTTTCCCTTTGAAGTGATCTTATCTGACTGAGTCTTTAAGGATTTGAGAACACTTGATGTATGTCTTGCATGTGCTTATCTATGGTGACATTGGGATATTCACGTGATCCACTTGATGTATGTATTGGTGATCAACTTGCGGGTTCCGCTCGTGAAATTATGCATAGGGGTTGGCACACGTTTTCGTCTTGACTCTCCGGTAGAAACTTTGGGGCACTCTTTGAAGTTACTATGTGTTGGTTGAATAGATGAATCTGAGATTGTTTAATGCATATCGTATAATCATACCCACGGATACTTCACTACAAAAAAAAGACACATCCGTGACATTTTGGGCCGAACGAAAAAAATTTCTGTCATACTTATGACACTTCTATGACAATAATTGTGACAAAACACGGTATCATCATAGATTTGGTGGGGTCCTACTTCTATGACAAAACATCATGACAGAAAATGGGTTTTTCGTCCTGGGCAGGCCGGAGACGCAGTTGCATGACATTCTTTGGGCCGTCCATGACGGAAAAAACCGTGGTAGAAGCGAGGGCGAGGAAAATATCGGGGTGTTCCCAGTTATGGTGGTGGTCGGGGCCGAGCGATGTGCGTTTCTCTCGTACACGCACGCGCGTGGGTGCAAGGCGTTGGGCTCTAACTGAACCCGAGCGAGGCGTTGGGCTCTAATCAACCCGGCGACAGACCGCAGCTACGCTACATCGAACCCGAGCGATCGATCGATGGCTGTTAATCGAACCCGATCGAGTGATTCTTCGCCATCGCTGCTAATCAAGCCGATCGATTCTGCCTCTCGATGAACAGTGAGCGTTGCAGGGGGGGTTTGGATGAACAGTTCCCAGTGGGGGTGGATGAACAGGACCCTGATACGTCTCCAACGTATCTATAATTTTTTATTGTTCCATGCTATATTATATTCTGTTTTGGATGTTAATGGGCTTTATTATACACTTTAATATATTTTTTGGGACTAACCTATTAACCGGAGGCCTAGCCCAGAATTGTTTTTTTCCTATTTCAGTGTTTCCCAGAAAAAGAATATCAAACGGAGTCCAAATGGAATGAAACCTTCGGGAACGTGATTTTCGGAACAAACGTGATCCAGAGGACTTGGACCCTACGCCAAGAAAGCAACCAGGAGAGCACCAGTGCAGGGCGCGCCTACCCTGGCGCGCCCTCCACCCTCGTGGGGCCCATGTTGCTCCACCGACGCATTTCTTCCTCCTATATATACCTCGTACGCACCCAAACTATCGACACAGAGCCAAAACCTAATTCCACCGCCGCAACCTTCTTGCACTCCATGAGATCCCATCTTGGGGCCTTTTTTCCGCCCACGGAGGGGGCATTGATCATCGAGGGCTTCTACATCAACACCATAGCCTCTCCGATGATGTGTGAGTAGTTTACCTCAGACCTTCGGGTCCATAGTTATTAGCTAGATGGCTTCTTCTCTCTCTTTGGATCTCAATACAAAGGTCTCCACGATTCTCGTGGAGATCTATTTGATGTAATCTTCTTTTGCGGTGTGTTTGTTGAGACCGATGAATTGTGGGTTTATGATCAAGTTTATCTATGAACAATATTTGAATCTTCTTTGAATTCTTTTATGTATGATTGGTTATCTTTGCAAGTCTCTTCGAATTATCGCTTTGGTTTGGCCTACTAGATTGATCTTTCTTGCAATGGGAGAAGTGCTTAGCTTTGGGTTCAATCTTGTGTGTCCTTTCCTAGTGACAGAGGGCAGCAAGGCACGTATTGTATTGTTGCCATCGAGGATAACAAGATGGGGTTTATATCATATTTCATGAGTTTATCCCTCTACATCATGTCATCTTACTTAAAGCGTTACTCTGTTCTTATGAACTTAATACTCTAGATACATGTTGGATAGCAGTCGATGTGTGGAGTAATAACTTGAGATGCAAAGGTGAGTCGGTCTACTTGTCACGGACGTGATGCCTATATACATGATCATACCTAGATATTCTCATAACTATGCTCAATTCTATCAATTATTCAACAGTAATTTGTTCACCCACCGTAATACTTATGCTCTCGAGAGAAGCCACTAGTGAAACCTATGGCCCCCGGGTCTATTTTCCATCATATTAATCTTCCAACACTTAGTTATTTTTATTGCTTTTTATTTTACTTTGCATCTTTATTTCTCTTTATCATAAAAATACCAAAAATATTATCTTATCATATCTATTAGATCTCACTCTCGTAAGTGGCCGTTGAGGGATTGATAACCCCTTTATCGCATTGGTTGCGAGGTTCTTATTTGTTTGTGTAGGTGCGAGGGACTCGTGTGTGATCTCCTACTGGATTGATACCTTGGTTCTCAAAAACTGAGAGAAATACTTACGCTACTTTACTACATCACCCTTTCCTCTTCAAGAGAAAACCAACGCAGTGCTCAAGAGGTAGCAGACCCCGTGGTGTCGCCTCTGGATGAACAGGACCCCGATCGATCGAGCTGGTTGGGGCTGGATGAACAGGACCCCGTGGAGGGCAGGATAAACAGGACCACCCCGTGGAGGGCAGGATGAACAGTAGACGGTCGAGGGCAGGATGAACAGTAGCCCGTGGAGGGCTGGTTGAATAGGAGCCCGTGGAGAGGGCTGGTTGAACAGTACCCGGTGGAGTAGCGCACGGTGGAGGATGGATGAACAGGAGCTCATGGATGAACAGTCGCAGGTGGAGGCTGGAGGAGGTCAACGGTGGATGAACAGTAGCTCGTGGAGGCTGGAGGGGGTCGACGGTGGAGATGAACAAAGATCCGTGGAGTCCCATTTTGCGGTACGCCACACCCCTCCCGATGAACAAGACCCCCGTTTCGACCATAGCGCTCCAACACAAGTCCTTTTCCTCCGTTTTGCGGTACGCCACACCCCTCCCGATCAACAGGACCCCCATTTCGACCATAGGAGGTCTGTTTCCTCCATTTTGGCACGCTGCACTTCTCCCGGCGAACAGGATCCCATTTTGAACGTGGCTGGTCGAACACAAGGCTGTTTCCTCCGTTCTGCGGTACGCCAGGCCTCGTTTCCTTCGGCTGTTCCGTCCAAGCCGGTTGGCTCCCACGCGTTCCGTTGCCTCCTGATGAGCACGACGCATTCCGTTGCCTCCCCATGAACACGACGACGACATTGTTTCTCTGTTCCGACCCAGCCATGTACACGAGCCCTGGCCTTACGTACGCGCGAGTAGGCGTTCGAGACCCCGCCCGTATATGTGACGTGGGTCAGATTTACTTTCTTGCACCCGGCCGCTGTATGCGTATGTGTACATGCTACGCGGCGCCTCTACTATGATGATACGGCGCCTCTACATCGACCAAGATGTACGCATATCGCTCACGACCAGAATGACAACGCCACGTACACTTCGACCAGGTGGGTCCCGACCGCCGTGCACTTCCTTACTGCGAAGATGTAGCTGGTGGGTCCCAGCAGTCAGGGGGTGAACCGTCTTTTTTGCCCGGACGCACTTCCTTGCGTGCGAAGATGTAGCCGGTGGGTCCCAGCGATCAAAACATTTTTTCGCGAAATACGGTGGCCCGTCCCAAGGTCCCTCATTGTCGGTGGAGGAATAATTATTTTGCGCGTAATAAGGAGGCACTTCCTTACTGCGGCCGTGGACCCAGCTGTCAGCCTGCTGTCAGCCTCTCCACGTACAGTACTCTTCCGATGGAAGTCGTTCCTTGGCCACGTTGACCACGCCGCGCCGAGAGCACCAGGGCGGTGGACGACGGCGAGGCCTAAGAAGGGCACGACGCGGAGCCGGGAAGACGAGGCAGTGGAAGCCCGCGCGGAGAGGAGTACGAGGGTTCACTGGTTCGGCTGCGGTGTGAGGCTGCCGTCGCCGCAGGGCCTTGCCAACGGTGGGAATAGTAGGGGCGGTGAGGCCTCCGCGGCAGCACAGCCAGCCACGGGAGGCAGGAGCATGCGGCATGAACGCGGCTGCTTTGGGCGGCTGGAGCAACAAGACCAGAGGTTGAAGAAGCACTACGGCCGTTGGATGGACATCGTACGGTCACTGGATCGTTCATATTGACTAAGCTCACAAAGCACTCCGTCCCCGTCAACTTAGTAGGCCCACAAGTCAGCCTCCCACCAAGGTGGGTCCCAACTAGCAGGGGGAGTATTCATTTTTTTGTGCGTAATAAGGAGCCTCTTCCGGTGGGTCCAAGCTGACATCAGGGGGAACATTTTTTCGCGAAATACGGTGGCCCATCCGGTGGGTCCCAGCAGTCAGGGGGAAATGTTTTTTTGCGAAACACGGTAGCCCGTCCGGTGGGTCCCTGCTGTCAGGTGGAGGAATAATTATTTTCCGCGTAATAAGGAGGCACTTCCTTGCGGCTGCCGTGGACCCAGCTGTCAGCCTCTCCACGACAGTACTCTTCCGATGGAAGTCGTTCCTTGACCATGTTGACCATGCCGCGCCGAGAGCACCAGGGCGGTAGACAACGGTGAGGCCTAGGAAGGGGACAACACGGAGCCGGGGAAGACGCGGCAGTGGATGCCCACACGGAGAGGAGTGCGAGGGTTCACTGGTTCAGCTGCGGTGTGAGGCTGCCGTCGCCGTAGAATAACAGGGGGCGTGGGTGAGTAGAGGGATGGCCTGGCCAGCGGTGGGAGTAGTAGGGGGTGGTGAGGCCTACACGGGAGGCGGGAGCAGGCGGTCCCGCCGGCGCTGGATTTGGCGGCTGGAGCAAGAAGATCATAGATTGAAGAAACACTACGGCCGTTGGATTGACATCCAATGGTTACGTCTGCTAGAATCGTTTGCTGATGTATATAATAACTAAAAAAATCTTGCATACGCGTCAACTTAATAGGCCCATAAGTCAGACCATTCCCTCTTTTTTTAATAATTTATATATAGCTCATTGCGACTTCTTACGCAATTTATTGCAGTCCGCTTTTTTGGTTGGTCGGGGCCAATTTCGCATATTTTTGTGGGTTCCAAACTATTTTTAATACCGAAATGTCGAGCCAGATTTAAAGTACTTTGAAGATATATTTAAATTAGGTTAATGCCCAGTGAAATAGGAATCTGAAAATGTGAAAAAAAAATCAGAAATTATAAAGTAATTGTTAATTTATCATCTGTTTTTATATTTACAACCCATTTCATATTACTTTCAAGATTTGCAGGCGTCTTGAAAGAGTTGCAGCCCATCGTATGTAGAAAAATAAGTAGGCCTGGATTGGGTATTCTTCAGAAAAAATAAACTGGGCTCATTTTCACAAAGAAAAAATAGCTGGGCTGGTCACATGGTGAACATAAAATATAAACCTGGGCTAGATGGGCCACATCCCAGTTCAAACCTTGCTCCGTCTCAACAATAACAAAAAACAAATACTGCTCGAGCTACTACGTCCCAGGTGTCAGCTGATCTTGTGTTGTTCTCTTGTCTATTGACTATATACGCTCATAATGTCGTGGGTCCCAGATGTCAGGAAAACACTAGGAGGAAGCATTTTATTTTTCCATACACTGACATGGTGGGCCCTAATGTCATCCTCTCCACGTACTTCTGCCGATTCCTGTTGTTTGTTGACCATGTTGATAGCACAAGAGGGCGGCACCGCGGCGAGCGCACCAAAGCGCGCGGAGGACGACGGCGAGGCCTCGGACGTTGGCATTAACGATTTAGGAGACGGTGGGGTGGTGATGCATGCGCTGAGGCGCAGCCAGCCGTGGGAAGCGGAAGGCGGCCCTTGTACGCTGGTTTGGTTTAGTTTTGGCGGCCGGAGGAAGACAGATCAAGAAACACGATAGACTGTAAAAGCAGTAGGAGTACTTAACAACCTTAACTGAAACCAGCAGGGGCACTTAACAACCATAGCTGAAAGCAGTATGAGTACTTATATAGGTTCAACCGTACAAAGCACGCCTCGAACAGTGCTACTTTGCCTACAGTTAACCAAGGGTGAGGCCGCCAAGCCCCAGGACAAGGCCTAGGTGCCACCCCGCGCATCCACAACCTTCTGAAAGCGGCTTCATCTCGCAATGTGGTCAATAAACATGATATTTGCTTTAGATCCATGGAAAAGCAGGAACATAATCTTCTATCCTATTCTCCAAGATGGACGGGCCTTCATTATTTGGGACCACCCATGAATAAGTATCTTTTCACCTCCAAGGGGAATGGAGTAGGTCGACATAAACATCACGTTGTGACCAAGCGCAAGTCTGACCCGACCATGGTCGTGCATCCAGATAGGAACAATAGAACTGGGCAGTTTCTGTTTCAAGAAGATCACAGCTGTAAAACTGTGTATAAGCAATAGTTTATGAACAACATATATAACAGAAATTAGCTCGTACCATAAGTTTCTCGACACAGTTGGACCTGTTCAACGAGTGCAGCAGTGGCACACATATCCCACGTGGCCTTCCACCATTGAAACGCCCCACAAGGACCTCAAGACGATCAATAAAGTGTAGGAACTTGTGGATGTCGTCCCAGTCAACTTCAGTGCCATCAGTAACAGCCGAGTTGTTACAGAATAACAAACGAGCAGCCTACTTAACTCTGAAAAAACCTACACGTGCCACCAATTATAAGAAAATATTAGTTAGAAGTAGCTACTTCTAAAGTTAAATTGTGATCAGTTAGACATAATAGGTGGATTAAGAAGTAATCGAGGCAAAAAGCAAGAACCAGATACAAAACTAACATGGATGAATAATTGGAACGACGTCGGGGTGGAAGATCACAGTGAAGATGAGACCAGGTTCTGCTATTTCCATCAACATTCGTGCGCCAACTTTCAGTCTGTAACACTTGAGAAAGTTTATCCAAGTTTGGACATAAAAAAGTAGCGATCTTCTTGGTTCATGAACCTAACTCGAAACTTATATCCATGGCTTGTCTTCACTGTTACCATTAAACTGGTGTATTCAGTTATGGCAAGGCGGAGCATCTTGAGTACATGTGTTCTGGCAGAGCAAGGAATGCACTGCAGGAAAAATAAAATGAGAACACAATGTATTCCCTATGTCCAAATCTAGAAATACTTTCCTCCTTCACGTCAGTGTTGACCATGGTACTATTACCTTTTATCCAAATATATCAATCCAAATTTCCAAATTAGTCGACAACATGTTCAAAAAACCCCACCCTCCCGGATAGAAAAGGGGATTCTAGGAACATACTGTGCGCGTTTTAAAATCATGTGTTAGGATGAGAAGGAACAAGTGTGGCGTCTCGCCGAGGGCGCAGAAACCTGTAGGGTCCTCGCACTTTGGGCACTACAAATGAAACAAACTAGATTCAAGAGGAAGAAAAATGCATCAACGGCGGCTGCCATCCTAGGAGTACCCGCGACCAAGGGACTTGGATTTATCGGGGATGGATGAAGAATTGCACAGGTTCTCCATGAGAAAACCCTATGCAATCGCCGAGCGGGGGTTTTCTCTGAAAGCAGACAAGGGAGAAGGGATTCAGGCCGAGTGAAATATTGCCGCTTCGTCCGTCCAGCTTACTGCTAAAGCTGGAAAGGTGGGGGGTTTTGTGATTTGACGGCTCATTGGGCATTAATGTGGCGCTACGACCGGGGTGTGTCTACCGTGCAGTTGTGCACTCTAATTTGGTGCATATGGCATGTGGACCCGCTGTTTGGATGCCCCACATATCAGCGCAAGGAAGTAGAAAAACAGGAGTAACTAGTTATTACACATAAATATATTTTTCACAGAGAGATATTCCCTCTGTAAAGAAATATAAAGATCTTTTATATCACAACTTTATACATAAGAAAAATCGGGGGGAATATATATAACATATATAATTATAAAAAAACAGAGTTTTCTTTAACACGGTATAGACGAGTTGGTAATGATGGTGTGCCTGTCATCCTGCAATATGGGCCGTCCGATTTATTTCTGACGGATAGGAAGGAAACTACGGAAATTTTGCAAAAAGTTACCCACACACCTCTCCGCATTTGCAAATAAGGCCTTCCCTCGTTCATCCTTTTCTCTCACAAGATAAAATACTCATACAAATGCATCTTGATGTTACGTGCAATGCACGGGCATTATGGGGGTTCAGCTGAGAAATACTCAGACAGGCTCACGGTTCTGGACTTTGGGCCATAGGCCGGTGGGCCTGCATGTTTGGGGGCCCATGTGTTCTACCTCAGTGCTTTTCATATTGCAAGCGGTCGGTACGACGCTGGTTTTAGATGCTGTCGCAAGGCGAATACACAAAATTGAATAAAGCATAGCGGTTGTTGGAATGAAATCAAACGACAGTTCCTAACCAGCAATCAGAGTTGCAATTCTATCAATGATACTGTCGTACTACTTATATTCACAGGACACTTGTTTCACCATGCCAGAGTATTACATCAAAATCTCTCAGCGGATAGATCAGTTCGGCAGTACTGAAGAATTTCAAAATTGATTTGGACCAACTCTCCTTGCCGAGAAAGTTTGATTTTGACATCATCCCCTACCGCAAGATATGATTTAGATTTGAACCTTGACCATCCTTTAGCATCAATCATCATGCGACCATCCTTTGTACTTACGGTATATTGAGCAGGCTCATTCACACCAAGGTTACGCATGGTAAGAGAAACTTGGCCGTTGTCGCCCGGATTGTTGAACGACTCCCTCGTTGCTCTAGGAATTCTTTGTTTGCAAACAAGAAGACATACCCAAACAGTTAGATCAACACAGTGAATCATGCGAAACAACATGGAAATAAAAAGAACGAAACACTTGGGCGGCCAATGCTTACCAAGAAGGTGGGCATGTCGGTTTTTGTAAGGACTTTGGTATATCAAGTGCGAACTATAGCCCAGTCTGTTGCCGGTGCAACCGCTCGTTCGGTTGCCGCTGCACGGGCCGGAGCAGATGCAAGTGCAAGTGTTGGTGCAGGTGCCGAAGCCGCCGCTGCTGCCGGAGATGGTGCTCCTTATAGAGCAGGTGCCGGTGTCGAAGCAGGTGCCGGTGTCGATGCCCGATCCTTCGGTAGACCAGCCTGATCCGCTGATGCGGTCGGTGCCCAATCCTCAGCTGGATCAGACTAAGCCGTTGCCGCTGTCAATGCTAGAGCAACTGCTGGTGCTCAATCCGTTGCTGAAGGTGGTACCGATGTGCGAGACAGCGGCGATCGTGTCTGGTCTGCTATGATCAGCTTTCTAACTTGACTAGGCTTCATGACCGTGATCCAGTTTTTTTCTTCATTTCTTTTAAACGCGAGAAGGACTAATTGTGCCATTTTTGTTAAACCAAACTGCAGTTCATCATAGGGATTCAGCTTGTACTCGCATAACCGATCGATCCAATTTTTTCCAAAGAATATAAGTGATGGACAAGTACCTTCAAGTATCTTGACACGACATAAGAAGTGAAACCTGCAAAATAGCCATCGTAGAGCAAACCAAACGGTTTATTCTGTGATGAATGTCACATGGCAAAACCTGCATCGTAAAATTGCAGGAAAAGAAAGAAAACATGTAATTAAATCAATTAGATTTAGACAGTAAATCAATAAGATTTACTTGATGTGACACGAGTGAATCCTTACCAGGAAATCACTATGTTGAAGTACTAAACAGAAGATTGATCATCCAACTACGGGTGGCATGCAGGGGCCCCGCCTACTCCCACAAGCAGGACAGTCCAAAGGTCGTGACAAATTGTATGGACCGAACATCCATGGGACTGGAAATCCTGGTGGGTGCGATAAACCTTCAATGCATACAGATATTGGAGTGTAACCATAATTGATAAACCGTCCTCACAAAAAAGATGATCTGGATACTTCAAAATATACAGATTGAATTGAGTGGAGAGACATTAACATAGACCGTTCTCAGGACTGACCACACACCAAAAGCGGCAGTACTAATAAACAATACAGGGTTCACAAACACAAATCAAGTACTGAACAATAGTACTTACTACAGACAAGCAAAGTTGCACTAATTAAACTCTGCAGACTATTTCTTGCCACCGACCTACGGGATGAACCCCGCATAACTGACTAGGCCATGGACTTCGTGAGAGATGTCTACATGCACCATCACCATCTTGTCAACCTTGGAGAACCTAACAGAGTGGTCTTTCCACTCATAAACATGATCATGAAGACATGCCGCATCAGATTTGTTGGGAAGCTTTACAAGAACCACACCCTTCGTAATCGAAGGCATAGCCATGAAATTGTTGTGGTCAAGTACAACCTCGAGAACATGCCTGACAACAATGCTACAGGAAAACACTAGTTCAGGACACGTGGCGACAAGGACACAACAGCTGGATAGATTAGCAGTAGAACTCATCCTCAGGTCTTCCAGTTCACACGGCATGACTTTGAGAACTTCATCTCCACCGCGGACCTGGTTCTAATTCAAATAGAAATCATATTTTTATTACTACCTCCGTTCAGAAATATAAGATTATTTTCGATATTATACTCCATATATGACTACATATACGCAAAGAAATGAGTGAACAAAGACACTAGAACATGTCTTCAAAGGCATGAGAGCAGAGGGATTACTTGCAATATCCATAACACAAGTTACTAAGGCAAATATACCCTCTACAAAGGTAGCATTCATGTTCATAAAGTACTCCCTCCGTCCCAAAATTCTTGTCTTAGATTTGTATAGATACGGATGTATCAAGTCACATTTTAGTATTAGATACATCCGTATCTAGAAAAATCTAAGACAAGAAATTTGGGACAGAGGGAGTCGTTGAAAGTAATCTATAAGAAATCAGTGTCAACCTCTCGCATGTTTTGGTCAAAAGAGGAATTTAGAACCATCATTTGGCACATAAAAATCACATGCAAGATCACCCGTAAAGTTGTACTACTAGTACTATGCGTGTTAGATGAAAAACACGATCAAGATCGAGAAAAAGATCGTCAAGAAGAGATATTACCTGGACTTGCTTAATGAGGGATCCCGGAGAGGGGGGCTTGGACAGGGCGATGGCTTTGAGCTTGTCTGCGGTAGTCTCGACGGGGTGCTTGTGCTTCTTCATACCATGAGCCTCGACGGTTTTGTCCAGAGCCATAGACATCACTTCAGCCAGTGCTCCAGCGTCCATCAAGAAACGGTCAAATAGAAATAAAAGAAAAGAAATCATAATCACAAACCCAAAAGAAGAAAAGAGAGGGAGTTATAGGATCAGTCTCGGGGTTGCAAGACCGGGCCTTGGCCAGAATCAACACCATTGATGCGCTCACCTTTCCTTCTTTGGGAGAGAAGAACAATGGCGTAAGCAGTCGAGGTTTTCTTAAAGAAATGAGGAACAAGATGAGGGAGAAGCGAGGGTTGGGTAGAGAGGAAGGCTGAGAGAAGAGTGAAATGATGGTTGCTTCGTCAGTCCAACTTCTTCTTTGGAAAGGAGGGGTTTTGTGATTTGACGGCTCATTGGGCATTATCATGCGCGCTTCGATCGGGGTAGTCTACCGTCACTCTACTACGGAGTAATTTAGTGCATGACTGGTGGACCCCGATGCTGGCTGTCCCACACGTCGGTGAAAGTGAGTAATTTAGTGGATGGCTGGAGGAGGATCCGCACGGTAGAGCGTATCCATTGTTTTTTTGAAGACAAAAATGATTACAGCAAGCGTGTCCACTCTTACGACGGAGGAGTGCGAAACACGGCGGCCACTTGAACATACATAGTGCTCCTACTACTAGGCATGTGCAGTGGTTCATACGTCAGTACTACATAATCTTGTTGCTAGTGTAGTAAGATATGACGACAACAAATGATGTTGTTCGAATGTCAAATATATGAACATTAATGTAGTAACATAGTAACGCTTTCTCATTTGTCCTACGAGAATGAAACAATGAGATCAATGTTAATGTAACTAGGTCTACAGACGGAGAGTACAGTGCTACAAGATGCTCCATGAAACATG
Organism: Aegilops bicornis; assembly: GCA_021605145.1. Lineage (NCBI taxonomy): Eukaryota > Viridiplantae > Streptophyta > Magnoliopsida > Poales > Poaceae > Aegilops > Aegilops bicornis. The sequence continues at coordinate 486,864,761 of CM038674.1, forward strand.
AACCATATGAAGCACGAATAGTGTTAGGCGAGGTGTATGAAGGTTGCACGGGATGGGAGCAAAAGTTCCCTTCTCGACCCACTTTTGGGTGTTTGGCAGAGTGCATGAAGGGTGCATGAGTACACACTAGTAGGTTAACACAAATACACGAAGAGGAAACAACTACTCCGTCTAGGTGTGTAAGTCATCTTAAGTTGTGCACTGCGACCAAGGCGGAGAGGAAAACGAGAAAACTTAATGTATTTTTGCTAATTAATAGCATTGCATGCAATGAACTAACCATTGCATGTCATGTTTATTAGTCTCAAGTCATTGAAAGCATGCACGGCCCATGTCGGTGTCAAAACCGGCGGATCTCGGGTAGGGGGTCCCGAACTGTGCATCTAGGCGGATGGTAACAGGAGACAAGGGACACGATGTTTTACCCAGGTTCAGGCCCTCTTGATGGAGGTAAAACCCTACGTCCTACTAGATTAATATTGATGATGTGTGTTACAAGAGTGGATCTACCACGAGATCAAAGAGGCTAAACCCTAGAAGCTAGCCTATGGTATGATTGTTGTTCGTCCTACGGACTAAAACCCTCTGGTTTATATAGACACCGGATAGGGTTAGGGTTACAGAGTCGGTTACAATGGTAGGAGATCTACATATCTGTATCGCCAAGCTTGCCTTCCACGCCAAGGAAAGTCCCATCCGGACACGGGACGAGGTCTTCAATCTGGTATCTTCATAGTCTTGGAGTCCGGCCGATGATGATAGTTCGGCTATCCGGACACCCCCTAGTCCGGAACTCCTCGGTAGCCCCTCGAACCAAGGCTTCAATGATGACGAGTCCGACGCGCATATTGTCTTCGGCATTGCAAAGGCGGGTTCTTCCTCCGAATAATTTATAGAAGATTGTGAACACCAGATAGTGTCCGGCTCGCAAAACAAGTTCCACATAACACCGTAGAGAGAGAATAATTTTTGCAGATCTGGCCGACGTGATTCGGCATGACATCACACCACGGCCAGCCTTTATATGAATCGTTTTACTGCTCCACCTCAACGTGTTTAGCGAGGTGGTTTCGCACGTCTTATCAAAGCATAGATCATGCCCCCTTATTCCGGGATTCTTATCAATACGGACGTGGGTAACCCAAACGTGCCCGTTGGCACGCCTCCTCTATCAAAGGCGAGTCCTAATCGACCACGGGGTGGGCTCTTGGTATTCAACCTCTTTATAATGAGACCAAGGCCCTCTTCTTTTTACACCCTCCATCGAGTTCGCCTCATGCTTCGAGTTCCAACACCCAAAGCTTCAGATTCAGGCGCTTCGGACTTTCGATGATGTCCGGCTCCGACCAGCACGGCCGACGGATGTCTTCCTCTGTCACAGAAGAAGATGTGCTAAAGCTGCGAGACGCCAGGTATCTGACCGGCGAGATTTCGCATAGGCTACCCGCCTCCGAGGCAGGTCATTCCCACCTCGAGCCCGCGAGAACGTGGTATTCGTGTCCCACTTCCTTCGGGTTTAGGCTTCCCGACGGATCCCTTTGTGCGGGGCTCATGTTTTATTATGGGCTTGATTTCCATGACTTGAATCCAGAGTCCATCCTCCATATCTCGTCATTCATTGTCGTATGTGAGGCCTTCCTCCATATTACCCCCCACTTTGGATTGTGGCTCAAGACCTTCAAGGTCGAGCCAAAGATGATCAAGGGGCAGCAAGCGGAGTGCGGAGGGGCGGTCATAAGCAAATGTGCTGATGCTCCATGGCCCGAGGGCTCTTTTCAAGAGGAGCTTGGTTTGTGGCAACGGGAGTGGTTTTATATCACCGCTCCCAGGGGCACCAAATGGGCGGCGCTCCCTGCCTTCCGCTCAGGTCCACCACAGCGGCTGGCATCATGGGTCAACAAGGGGCTCGACTGGGGTCGCCCAAGGACGCCCCCGCTGCAGGCCGTATTCGAGACCTCCAGGAAAGAGGGATCAATCTGGTTGTAGTGGCGCGGGTTATGGTGATCCGGCGCCTCCAGCCCTGCAAACGTCGCCCCCTCAGCTTGTGGGAATTCAATCCGGAGGGACCACAAGCTCTCCAAAATCTTATGGGCACGACGCCCATGGAGATGTATAAACTGTTCTTCGGATCACAAGAAAAGTGTCCGGACTTGACAGAGGACGCAGGACTAACCTGCAATCGCCCAGATGCTCAAGTAAGTAGTCCTGTAACCGGACAAGCTGTTCATTCATTTATTATATATATATGCCCTTTAAAGGAGCCGTTTCTTGAACAGGAGTGGATAGCCAAGGCAAAGTTAATAAGGTGCCCGGCTCCCCTCCCAGAGACCATGCCGGATCCCATGCTGACCAAGATGTTGAGGGTCGCGCCCTTTGAAGAAGGCGAAGGGGGGAGCGGGGAAGCAACTGCCTCTGTGAAGGAAGCTATCAAGGAAGGAGGGATTAAGAGTCCCACCTTCCGAGGAGAGAAGAGGACCGAGGTCAAGGCCTCAAAGAAGGGAAGGGAATCTTCGGCAGAGAGTCCGGCGCTGGGAAGTAACCCAGCCGCATTATTTCCCCGAGGGGATCAGCCCTCCAGTGAGCCGTAAGTAAAAATAAGGGGTCTTGTGAATAAGAAACATCCCAGTATTCATTCATGAAGATAACCGAAATTGTACCTTGTAGTTCGGACCTCAGCCCTTCTCGTGAGCTCGTCTTCGGGGTTCTTCTTCCGGAGATGATGGAGAGCGAACGCCTCCACCTGTCGCACCCTCATGTGAAGCGGATGACCCGGAGGTGTCGTCATGAGGGTTCCCCAAGTCCGGGCGGGGCGGAAGGTCCGGCGCCAAGTGGTGTGCGGGTCGGAGGAGTCAAGGATTTGCTCAAGCGAGCGGCTATCTCGTAAGATCACCGTGCTCTAATGGGTACGGTGATTGAAAGAATTGCATCCGCAGAGAGCGGATTACCTGAAAGCCGTCGAAGCTTCTTGACGGGTTTGAGGTACGCAAAAAATAATGTACCTTCTGACAGTTATGCATATAAAATGCGCCATGTATAGATAGTAGCCCCTGAGACTTGGTATGTTGTCAAAATTGACGGCGTGCCGAGGATCAAATTCTCAGTTTTAACATATCACCGCTCCTAAACAGGTGGCGGGGCGTCCGGAGGCCAACCGGACTGATGAATATGCCGAATTAAAGCGGCAGCTTGATGAGGCGGATGCAGACATCACGCTGGTCAATAAACGGTTTGACGAGTCACAAGGTATGTGACTTCTATGCGGACACCTGGTAAGGGAGCTTGACGCCCATGTCTTACTAATCATATGTTTAATGCAGATGGGGCCGCTGCCGTGGAAGAGCTGCGGGCAGAACTTGCCCGAGCGAAAGAGCAAGCCAGAATTAGTAATGTGGCCGCTTTAAAGGCGGCCGAAGAGCTAGAAGCTGAACGGGCTGCTCACTGCCGAAGCAAAGAGGAGATGGCCGATATGGCCAAAAAGTTGAGGAATACTACCGATCGCTGCGAGGTTCTTGAGAAAGATTGTCAAGTGGAACAAGAGGGCCTAAAAAAGGCCGCCGCCGAATCCAAGAATGCCCAGTCGGCTTTGAGAGCTGCCAAGGAGGAGCTGAGTCGGTGGGGCAATTATGCTGGAAAACCGTTTAAGCTGGAGGAAATATACGGATCCAAAGTATGCTTAGTTACATAAGTTGTGGAGTTCATAGGATGCTTATCTGGACTTGGCGGCGAAGCGCCGTGGACGCTGATTGAGCACTTCCGGGGCGGAAAAGGCTGTAAGGAAGAGCTATATTGGTCGCAATTCCATAGTCCAGAGCGTCCTCTGCCGCTGACCGATCGGTTGGCCGAATGGGCCGAGCTGAATCGATTGTCCGGATTTGCCATGAAGCATGTCTTGACTCACTTGTGGCCGGACGGACCCCAGCCGAAGAGTTATTTTGGTTTAGTGTAGCAGTTTCTTGGTGTGGTGCCGCGTATCGACGCAATGAAGCGATCGGCGTGTATTGAGGGAGCGCGGATGGCTCTTGCCCATGTCAAGACATACTGGGCAGAGATGAAGGCCACTGACGTTGCATCCTGTGATTCGGACGGAGGCCGAGTACCTGCCGAGCACTACTTTGAAGAAGTCCTGCCGGGCGCTCGTTTAATAGAGACGCAGTGCTCGAAGGATATTATGTATAAATGACATGTACGATTTGTGAAAACAATGTTTCAATGTAATATAAGTGCTTTTTATACTTGTGCGTTCAAGTAGTAAACTACTCCCCTGTATGACCATTTATGTATATGTGTATATAACTGAAAGATGGCAGTCCTTGGTTTAGCCCCACGCACATAGTGCGGGGTGTTTGCAAAAAGCGCTTTTCACACTTAATCCAACGTCTTGGTCCTGTTAAGGAGGTGATAGCGTAGCGCACCGTGCAACCGGACTATAATGCTTTATCACTTTCACTTAGCCATAGGAGTTCGAGGGTGGGGCTACTATATAGCCCCTGGGGGCATCGCACTCTCCCGAATTCGGGGTGCGTATGTGCCTGACCGAAAACCGGTCCTTCGTTAATGCGGAGGAATTCTAAACATTCCTGTGAGTCATCGAGTGGTTGACCAGTCTCTCGCTATATCATGACGGTCGGTTTTCGCTTTCTCTCGAGGTGCTCGCCCGGCCGAACCGGGCACAATCGCAGAGTTCTCCTGGTGCCGCGTTAGCCGTGAAAACGGAACGTAAGGCAGCAAAACACAGGAGCCGGGCAACCCAACATTTGACCAAAGACATGATTCGGAGCTGATGCATATAAGGCCTAACTCGAGACGCGAATACTCCCTAAGGTATTCGGTCTTTATGAAAATGGGCCAAATAATGCCCTAAGCCCCTTGTGTCCGTGCACGCAAAAAATTCTGTGCGGCCAATGCCAAAGCACCAGCCTCCTCCTCGCTTATATTAAGGAACTGGGGAATGTATATCAACAAGAGACAGTGAAAAAGGTTTACGCAGGTCTTAATCTGAAAAGAATCCTTGCAACGGTCCTGTTACGCGTCTGCGCTGTGTCTCCGTTGTGCCGTATCCTCGGACTGGTGTAGCACGTTGTTCATCTGTAAAGAGAGGAACTTAGTTTTGAAAGAAAAAGGGTCGTCTGAAGGTGTACTTAATATTAAATAAACAGAGTACGGTTTGAAGAATGAAATAAAATTGAGCTTTATTGTCTCTCGTTATACATGCATGTAGCCCCTCGTATGGGGGTATGCATTAGTAGGCGCCCGGACTCGTCTAGACGTGTCCGGGGTTTGAATGACCAATTTCGTGTTCTTTGCCTAGTGGAGCCGGATAGGCTGTGGGGCTGTCGATGCAGTCTCCCTTCTTCCGTGCTCGAGTAACACTTAATACTTCCTTTTAAGGAGATGATGCCGCTGTGGACCGGGCATTTAATGCGGTATTAATGCGTTAAAGCGGTAGCTTCGCGTCCCAAGAGTGCTTGATGGCTACTTTTAAACGGGGCGACATGGAAGAGTAGCCTTTCGCGACGGAAGTTGTCGGATGAACCAAACACAACTTCTAGCAGTATGGAGCCCGTGCAGAGGCATATGGGCCGGGCAGTACTCCTTTAAAGGAGGTGTTGCTACGGCGAATTTTGGTTGGGTTTATCCCCATCCTGCTGATTGTGTCCTCGATATATCGTGTTTATGTCATCGCCGCCATCCATGAGGACATGTGTAAATTGGAATCCGTCGATTATAGGATCCAATATCAAGGCAGTCCATCCTACGTTCCGGATATTATCGGAATAGTCCTGATGGTCGAAGGTGATTGGTTTTGACAACTAGTGTGCGGCGCGCCTTTTAGGGGGCTCCGCTCTGTTTTTCCCTTTGATCATGTGAAGTGAGTTTACTGTTTTAACCTCCTGTGGGAAAGTTTTTTTGTTTTCTGAGGCTCTGCTTGTGTGCTTTTGGGTTTCGTCCCTTTCACTTGGTGTGTCGAGCCCCTTGAGTTCGGCGTTAAGTCGGCTGGACTGCTTGAAGACCCAACAATCTCTGTGGGTATGGTTTGCAGGCTTCCTGAGGTACCATGTATTTGACACGATCTATGCGTAATCTTGTTTAGGTTGGATAGCTCATCACTGTTATCCTTTAGGGGCAGTGTTTTGTTGTTCGCCGAGAGCTTTTGAATCCGGGCGTTGACCGCCATACTATTTGGGCCATTTTCCTTATTTCGCTACCGATCTTTTTCAAGGCCGTGATTTCATTTCCATCCCTGATTTCGGATGTACTCGGGTCGCTGGTGCTGCATCTAGCCAGCCAGCTGTCCTCTCCCGTGCAAAAGCGGGTCATGAGGCTTGTTAATGCGGCCATTGTTCTTGGCTTTTCTTAGCCGAGGTGTCTGGCGAGCCATTCGTCCGGACAGTCGACTATTTGGTTCTTTTTAGTAAGGAACCTGTTCCAGAATTTTCGGGCTGACTCTCCGGGCTGTTGAGTTATGTGACTTAGATCGTCTGCATCCGGAGGGCGGACATAAGTCCCCTGAAAATTTGCCCGAAATGCATCCTCGAGCTCTCCCCAGCTTCCAATGGTATTTTCGGGGAGGCTTTTAAGCCAATGCCCAGCTGGCCCTTAGAGTTTAAGGGTAAGTATTTTATGGCGTGAGATCGTCTCCTCTAGCCATGTGTATGTGGAGGATGTAATCCTCTATCCGCACTCCATGGTCTGTTGTTCCGTCGTATGCCTCTATGTTTACGGGTTTGAATCATTGGAAATTCATGATCCGGCACCTCATCGGTGAAACATAGGGGTGCGGCGCCCTATATTTGGGTGTGCCGTGATCTTCGGAATTTTGGCGTATTGCATTGCTTTGACGAGCCTGCTTTTTTGGCCCGTAGATGGACCTAACTGGGCCATCCTCTTGATGTGAATCCTTATGCGGATCGCATATTAGCTTGTGTGCGGCGCCATTCGCCGCTCTCTTTTTGCCGTGGGGTCGTCCATCCGACTGGGTGGCCTTCTTACTTTTTAATTGTGGGGGCTCTAAGGCCTCCTCGTCGAATTCGGGCAGTAGCTTTCTTTTCGGGTAGCTCTTTGTTCGGCGACTGTCGCCCGCATTTATTCATGCGGTGCTGAATACTTTGCTCCATCTAATCCTGAGTGCATCTTCCGCTGTTTTGAGCTTCCGCTTCGCTTTTCAGGCTACGCCAGAAGTTGCGATTTAGCCTTTTCTGGAGGTCATTTTGCTCCAATAGTTTGTCCGGCGTGAGATCGTCCGGACTGTTGTCTTTGCCGGGGACAGATTGTTTATCCAAGTTGTCTTGTTCGGACGATTGATCGATAGCTTGTTCGTTGTCCACCGGTTCGCCCTGCTCTATGGCTGGATCTTTGTTGAGGCGGGACTTTGTTCGGCGTTTACGTTGTCGTTTTGACTGCTTTTCGAGGGATTTATCCTTCGTTGCGTCCCGTTGCTCCTCGTCTTCATTCCCTTTAGGTGTATCCACCATGTATACATCATGGGATGAGGTTGTCCGGCATCCTATAGGTGCTGGTTCATTGTTGTCTCCTACATCGTCGTCCATACCGTCGATGTCTTCGGAGTCGAAATCGAGCACGTCGTGTAGGCTATCGACAGTGGCTACGAAGTGGGTGGTGGGTGGGCTTTGAATTTCTTCGTCGTCCGCATCCCAACCGTCCTGACCGCAGTCCGGCCAGGGCTCTCCTGATAACGAGAGAGACTTTAGTGAATTCAGGATGTCGCCAAAGGGCGAGTGCTGAAAGATGTCCGCGGCCATGAACTCCATAACGGGCGCCCAATCGGATTCGATTGGCAAGGGCGCGGAGGGTTCGGAGTCCGGAGAGGAGTCCGGCACCCTAGAGTCGAGGTCTTCGCGAAGGGCGAGGATGGAGTTCGCCCGATCGCCAGAGAGATTAAAGCCCCGAGGCGGTGTCCAACCACTCGCCCTCGATCGGGGAATCCGCTCCGGATTAAGGGTCGGAGCGGATGCGGTGTGCGCCTCCAGGCACCGCTCGCTGCAGAGCTAGATCATGCCCATCGAAACAGGCGGCACGCTGGTTGCGCTCGAATCCGTCGAAGATCAAGTCTCCGCGGATATCGGCCGTATAGTTCAAACTTCCAAATCTGACCTGATGGCCTGTGGGCGAAGCTGATCTGCTTCCAGATGGCCATGATTGCCCGCAAGGTAAAGCCGCCGAATACGAAGATCTGTCCGGGAGAAAGGTCTCACCACGACTGCGCTGCTGTTGATGATCGAAGGAGCCATCGGGCCTATCGGTGACGACACAGAGGAACTCTCAATGGGAGCACCAATGTCGGTGTCAAAACCGGCGGATCTCGGGTAGGGGGTCCCAAATTGTGCGTCTAGGCGGATGGTAACAGGAGACAAGGGACATGATGTTTTACCCAGGTTCAGGCCCTCTTGATGGAGGTAAAACCCTCCGTCCTGCTAGATCAATATTGATGACGTGTGTTACAAGAGTGGATCTACCACGAGATCAAAGAGGCTAAACCCCAGAAGCTAGCCTATGGTATGATTGTTGTTCGTCCTACGGACTAAAACCCTCCGGTTTATATAGACACCGGATAGGGTTAGGGTTACACAGAGTCGGGTACAAAGGTAGGAGATCTACATATCCGTATCGCTAAGCTTGCCTTCCACGCCAAGGAAAGTCCCATCCGGACACGGGACGAGGTCTTCAATCTTGTATCTTCATAGTCTTGGAGTCCGGCCGATGATGATAGTTCGGCTATCCGGACACTTCCTAGTCCGGAACTCCCTCAGCCCACGTCTCTTATTGGTTGATATGTCACAAAACAAGAAACGGGGAGGGAGTTAATGTACCGTGCCTAAGTGTTTTGGGATTATTTGGTTTTCGTAAAGTGACTTACACACTATTGAGATGAGAATGCAACCAAACACACCCACACGCTTTGTGCTACAGTGACTGATCTGCACCGTCTGAGCTTGATCCAATAGTCATGTTGCACCGAGACATGGACATGCCCATGCAGAGGGCGCATAAACACCACCGAAGTCCCTCTGCTTCTCGAGGCGCATGACGTTGGTGATGCAGGGGGCGAAATGGCTGAAAGGCAATGCAATCTACGGGAAGGCGGAGGGAGCCAGCCGAGGAGCGGGGAATCTTTTGGTTTTTACCATGGTAAAACACCAGTCGAAGACTTCTCACATCAGGGAGCAATGGGTTTTACAAGCGGAGTCGTCATGACTAATTGCTGCCGCGCCTGCTCCCGTCAATTAAAAAATTAAAAATCCTGCCGCGCCTGCTCCTGTCAATCAAAAAATTAAAAATCCTAACCCACTCAAACACCAGAGCAACGTCGCGGTGGATGTTTAAATTTACCTGCCGGCAAGTAGATAAAAAAGGAGTGAAAAAAAATGTGGCGGCGGCCTAGCTAATCGGTCGAACTAGCCCAACTAGCTAGCCATCGTGCTTCACTGATGTACTCGGCGGGAAAAGTGGTCTTCGTGATTTGATGACTCATTTATTTACTTGCTTCGGCAAAAATGCGCGGTAGGGCGTCCCACGTCAGGAAGAAATATGTGTGCACCACCCGGGAGGACCCCGAAACCGCGCGGTAGGGTGTGCCATGTCTCGGCACGGAGGAAAAATGTGCATGTAAAAATTTACTGTATCAGACATAGTACCTATGGTTCAAACTCGGGACCCAGCCAGTCGGTCGAAAACAGCCCACTAGCCACACAGCTTCATCATGCTAACATGGCACAGAGGATAGGTGTGGCTAGCTCCGTCTCGACCAGCCACAACGTCTCTTGTTCTAGGCGATTCTTCTATTTTCCAAGCTTTTTTTAGTTGTAATAACACCACGGCAAGCTAGCACCGCTCTTCGTGTGTGCCCGCAAAAGGTTGAGACGATGGAGAGAAGAGAGAGATCGCAGACACAGGACCCACCAAGAAGTGAGTCAACGGTCATGCACGTGTAGACGAGGCACTCCTCTACTCTACTCAACGTAATACAAGATAAAATCAAGTTATGGGACAAAGCCAACAACCGTTGTTGTTTCGTGCTATCGACTTACGCTTTGTAGTCCAGTTGCCGATTCAATCTCGTCTTTCAGATTTGTTAGTTTTAGGTCCAAATTTGATTAATGACAAGTGGGACCCCCGTGTGTTGTTCCGATATTTCAGTGTAGGATGGTTTTTTTGAACAAACACTTTGCGCGGTTAGACAAGTAATGGCACAAGTTACACTTTTTTGCAAGTTTACGAACAAAAATGACAGCGGCATAGAATATCACATCCACCCCGCAGCTTAGATACTATGGTGATACGAGTTTTTACACGTTGGAAGTGAGATCCAATGGCTTGGGAGTAGACTTTGTAATTATGCGCACTTCCAAACTCTCCAAAGGTTTTTGCAAATAAAACATTCAGGCCTCGTGTGTGCCATCGCATCTTGGATCCAACGGCTCCCGTTGCTCATATTAGGTGCTCCCCGTAGCTTAATTACCGGCCACGGTGATATGAGCATCTAGGTCATATGATCGTTGATCGATGGCACATGTGTCGCACTTGTACTTTCTAGCAAGGTAATTCCCAAACTCTCTCAAATTGTATATTGCAAAAACATTCAAACCTCCTCATCTGTGGCCGTTAGATCTCGTGAATTCAGATCACCATAGAATCTACGGTGCGGGAGCACCTCATATTCTCCCGTGCGAGAAAAATAAGGTGCTCTCGCAGCTTGGATGCTATGGTGATACGAAGCTTCGAGGTCGCTTGATCCGAGATCCAATGGCATATGAGCGATCTTTGTGCTTGTAAAGTGGCCAAACTCTTTGGGGCTTTTCTCGCAAAAACCATTCGAACCACCGAGGAGGCATTGGGTCACAAATCCAACGGCTCAAGAGCTTAGAGGACCAAAGCATCTAAGGTGTGGTAGCACATGATATTCTTACATACAGAGAATATGATGTCCTCCTTCATCTTAGATGCTACTATGATACGAGCTTCGAGGTCGTTGGATATGGGATCCAAGGGCATGTGAGTAGTTTTGTAAAAATTATGTGCAATTCTCAAACTCATCAAGGTTTCCTGTAAAATATTAAGACATCATGTGATCTGCTATATCTCAGATCTACAAGCTCCAAGCAACTCGTATCGGCATATAGCATCTAAGGTATGGGGGCACATGATATTCTCCCGGGGAGGAGGGGTGGGGGTGCACAACCAATCGGTGGTTGGGAGGGTTGGGACAAGTATAATCTAAACAACCCTAAACAAAGCTTCACAATTTTATCTAAGGTCGAGGGGGTGACCCCCGACAATCATAGCTCCGCCTAATTAAACACAACATTTGCATGTACTGTAGTACTAGACTTAATATTCATGTTTCAGTTTCATGTTCATTTTAAATATTGAATTGAGGACCATGCATCTTACATTTTACTCCGTTCGTTCCTAAATGTTAGTCTTTTTAGAGATTTCAAGTGGACTGACACATACGGATGTATATAGACATATTTTAGAGTGTAGATTCACTCATTTTGCTCCGTATGTAGTCGCTTGTTGAAATCTCTAAAAGACTAATATTTAGGAACAGAAGGAGTATTTTTGAATTCGTGTCATACATGCATGGTTTGGAAAAATAGATGCACTATACTTATTGGATTGTTGTTGTGTTCGTGTGTGTGTGTGTGTGTGTGTGTGTGTGGTCATATGCTTGATACATACAAAGTTTTCTCACCTCCATATTGTTCATCTTTTAAATTTGAATTTGCATTGAAAAACTTAGCAGGGATACCATGAAATGTGAAATCCACGTTGAGATAACTATATCACAAACTCACTCTAATTCAACAACTCGTCATAAATCAATTACCACGTTGAGATTAGTATTTGCAAGGAAAATACGAGAATTGTAATACACATAGATTCGTTTGGCAACTTAAAAGGTTCCTTCCGTATTCTTGAATGGTAGGACCTGTCGGTGTCAAAACCGGCCGATCTCGGGTAGGGGGTCCCGGTCTGTGCGTCTTAGGCTGATGGTAACAGGAAGCAAGGGACACAATGTTTACCCAGGTTCGGGCCCTCTCGATGGAGGTAAAACCCTACTTCCTGCTTGATTAATATTGAAGATATGAGTAGTACAAGAGTAGATCTACCACGAGATCGTAGAGGCTAAACCCTAGGAGCTAGCCTGTTGGGGATGTAACTACTGAGTGTAAACCGCCCAGGAGGGGCCGGTTCACCCTCAACTAGATTGAAGCCCATGAAGACTCAGAAGATGGCGCTTTACTATGAAACTTAGAGGCCCGGAGCCCAAAGGCGGATTAGGGCCCATGATGGTAAAACCTCCATAGTCATGTAACTTGTGTTGTAAGATAAAGGAAGGAGAGACCGAGCCGAACACTTGTACGAGTCGGCCTCGGACTCGAGACCCGCCAAGGCGTCAACCCATGTATATAAGGGGACGACCCGGCGGCGGTTTAGGGACAGACAAGAACAACTTGAGGTCTAGGCAAAGCTGTTTGCTCCCTAGTCATCGAGACCACATCAATCCCATCACAAACTAGACGTAGGCTTTTACATTCATCGAAGGGGCCGAACTAGTATAACTCTCGTGTCTTTGCGTCCGCTTTAACCCCTCTAAGTTAACCTTTAGCGATGGCTCCGCGACTAAGTCCTTTCATGAGGACATCTGCCGTGACAAAACCACGACAGTTGGCGCCCACCGTGGGGCTATCGCACGATGGTTTGATGATCTTGGAGGGCAAGTTCGAAGGACTCGAAGGCTACGCTGTGGGCCGGATGACCAAGAGTCGTCGCGGCAAGCTCTACATCGACGATGCAGGATGGGGCCCCGAGGCCGACTCGATTGAGTACGGGTACCGGGTCCCCTTTGGTGGCATACACGTTTTCATCGGCAAGATCGGTGAGCCAGGGCCTGAGCCGTACATCTGCACCGACCTCGTCGAGACGGCTCAGCGTGCGAAACCTGCCCGAGCTAAACCGGCCGTCAGCGTGCTTTCGTGGGAGTCATCCACGGAGGAAATTATGAGGACGGATCAGAATCTGGTGGCGAAACCGTCGTCTACTCTGATGACGAGTCGTCGACCGGAGAAACTGAGTCTCTGTATCAGCTGCAAGATGGCCAGATTGGGGGCTGTTCCGACGATGATAGTATTCCGCACCCCTTTGATCTGCCCAACCGGGTTGGAATATTCATGGCCGGTACACAAGTGATGCTTCACTCTTCGACCGCTGCGACAATGGTCGCCGGTTCAACAGCAGCGATGGCAGCCGGGGCAGGAGGCCCTGTGCGCCCGCCGGCTCAAGTTTTATCAGAACTATTCGATGCGTTGGTTGTGCTCATGGCAGAGGTTAACCCGGCGGACCAGGATATTCATAATGCGGAGATTGCAAAGGTGAAGGAACAAATCACTCAGGCTAAAGCGGATCTGGCAGCGGTAGAAGCCAGGATGGCGGCAGAGCGGGCCGCTTTGGATGCGCAAGCTTATAGGCTCATGCTGGATCAGAACGCGTCGCATGAAGTCATGAAGAGGAAATACAGATCCCGTTTGCCTTCAGTTTTCGAGGGAAGAGATCTCTTCAACACCCCAGGAGCGGGACGATAATCCGGTGGTAAACCGGGCGGAAGCACCTGGGACGGGCGCACCGGTTCAGCCCCGCGTAATAGATCTACCTCACCATCATACCAGCATGCCTCAGGCTGTGCAAACACCTCCAGGTCACTACTCCAACCCGATGGATAACCTTTTTGCAGCTGCAGCGCGGTTGGAGGCGATTCCAATTGAAGGCGATTCACCACAGGCGGTAGAGACGCGCCGAGTCAAGGAACTCCTTAGGACAGCTCTGGTCCAACAGGAAGCGTATTCGCATAGCCGCGATCGGATCCACTCTACCCCCCGCCCAAGCCGGAGCTATAGCAGGCGCGTGGATGAACCGGCCGTATCAAGTAATGCACGGCGCGGTGCGCCCCGTGGCAACAACCCGGCGGGTGGTTTCGACAATGCTCGAGGTGGTGGACCGGGCCCGCACGAGGGAAGGCCGAGTTAAGCGACAAAGATCAGGATTGTCACCACGCCGGTTCGTCCAACCATCTTTGAGCCTGGAGTTACCTCTAGCTCTTTGGGGTGCCTTGCCTCGTCCCGCTTTTACGCAATGTACATTTGCCCAAGGATTTCAAGGGGCCGCGCAAGGTGCCAAATTACACCGCCGATCTGGCTCCAGAAGCATGGATAGAGAGTTATGAGATGGCCATGGAGATGCTGGATGTGGATGAAGCCGCGTGTACGAAGTACTTCACCATGATGCTCGAGGGCACGGCCCGTACTTGGTTGAAAGGCTTGCCACCCAATTCCATCAGTTCATGGGCCCAGTTGCGGACCTGGTTCATTCAGAATTTCAAAGATACATGTAAGCAGCCCATGTCTGTGGTGGACTTGGCGGCTTGTGTCCAGGGTCAGGGGGAATCAACAACCCATTGGGTACGCTGTGTCTCGGAAGTCTTACAATCTTCAGACCGGATCAACGTTGATTCTGCGATCTTGACCCTAGAGGGCAACTGCCGGTTTAAACCTTTAAAGTTGAAGCTGGTACGCATGAAGCGGTTTTGCAATGACATGGGCACTCTCATGGGCGTTTTTGTGAAGTACGCTGATTCTGATAGTACCAAGGATCCCGAGTCGGATGATGATGATGAGACAGGGAAGGGAAAGAAGAACAAAGAACTCTAAAGCCAACAAAGATCACCCGCGTGTAATGGTGGAAATAAGCATAAAGCTTAACGGCAACATGGACTTTGTAGCCAACACCAACGCCACAGGACAAGGGCCAGCGCGCAAGGGTAAACAAATAATCGAGGTGGAGCGCCTAATCCCAATCCGGACCGCTTGAACTATCTCGCTGAATCAACCCTATCCAAGCATGGGACGAAGGAGGCGCCAAGAAATCACCTCTGGAAGGATTGTTACATTATGCAGGAGTTCAAAAGTTCTAATGCTTTCCGGTATGATCAAGGTTCCGGCGGCGGTTCGTGGTCCGCCCGGTTACGGTGGAGGAAATTCGTCCAGGGTTTAATGGTAATCCGGCGGACATAACAATCGTAACAATCGTAATAACCAGTGGTGGTTACAATCAGCCAGGAGCAGCCGGGTTATCGAAAGCAACCCAAAGCAGTTGAATAGTGGGCGCATTACCACGTCTTCACCACCAGTTTAGACAAGCGAGACCGAAGCTTGAAGCGGGCGAATAACGTTGTTGAACCGGCCGTGCCTCATTACCTACGCTGGTCGAGCAGCCCATTGTGTGGAGTAGAGAGGATCATCCTCCCCGGGTTGACAATCCGGGTCAGCTAGCCCTGGTGGTGGCACCTCAGGTGGGAGGTTATAAGTTCACCAAGGTGCTTTTGGACGGAGGGAGCAGCATCAACATCTTGTACTATGAGACCTTCCGTCCTATGGGGTTAACAGATAAACATCTCAAATCGTCCAATACAGTGTTCCATGGTGTGGTGCCTGGCAAATCAGCATATCCGGTCGGTAAAATAGCTCTGGAGGTGGCCTTCGGGGATGAACATGACTCCAGATCAGAAACATTGACGTTTGAAGTGGTGAAAATTCAAAGTCCTTATCACGCCCTGTTTGGGCAGCCGGCTTATGCCAAGTTCATGGCACGACCTTGTTATATCTATTTGCAGCTCAAGATGCCGGGTCACAAGGGGACAATAACGGTTCATGGGAGCTGCAAGATCGCTTTGGAGTGTGAGGAAGGTGATGTGGCTTACGCAGAGTCGGTTTGTGCCACCGAGGAGCTGAAGTATTATAAGGACAATGTTGATCCGGCTGACATGACTCCATTGAAGAAGCCAACTACAGAGCACGATCCGGCCCTGAAGTTTAAATCGGTAGCTGAGACTAAGCTTGTTGACTTTGTACCTGGCGATTCGTCCAAGCAGTTCAGCATCAGCACCAACTTAGATCCAAAATAGGAAAGCGTGCTCATCGAGTTCATCCGTGAGAATCGGGACATTTTTGCATGGAAGCCTTCTGACATGCCAGGTGTACCGAGGGAGCTCGCTGAGCACACTCTTAATGTTGATCCCAAGTACAAACCAAGAAAGCGGTTTCTCCGCCGGTTTAACGAGGAGAGGCGTAAGGCCATTGGAGAGGAGGTTGCTGTGCTCTTAGCAGCGTGCTTTATCGTTGAAGTTTTTCATCCAGAGTGGCTTGCTAACTGCGTGCTGGTCCTTAAGAAAAACGGCACTTGGCGATGTGTGTGGATTACACAGATCTTAACAAGGCTTGTCCGGCAGATCCTTTTGCCCTCCCCGCATTGACCAGATTATTGATGCCATCGCGGGTTGTGAGCGTTTGAGCTTTTGGATGCGTATTCTGGATATCATCAGATCAAGATGGCGGTTAAGGACCAGGAGAAGACAGCGTTTATCACTCCCTTTGGAGCCTTCTGCTATGTGTCTATGCCTTTTGGGCTCAAGAGCGCCCAAGCAACTTATCAGCGTTGCGTACAGAATTGCTTGCATAAACAGATCGGCCGTAATGTGCATGCTTATGTGGATGATATTGTGGTTAAGTCAAGGAAGAAGGAAACACTGATTGATGATTTGAAAGAAACCTTTGACAACCTGCGGGTTTACAAGATGATGATCAACCCGGCCAAATGTGTCTTTGGTGTTCGGCGAGCAAGTTATTGGGTTTTCTTGTGTCCAACAGGGGATTGAAGCTAATCCGAGAAGATTACGGCTATCACCTCCTCGCTAAACCAAAGTGTATTAATGATGTCCAGCGTTTGGCGGGCGGATTGCCTTACCGAGCCGGTTTATCAGCCGCCTCGGAGAGAAGGCCATCCCTTTGTACCAGATGCTGAAGAAGACGGATCAGTTTGTCTGGAGTCCAGCCGCCGATGAAGCGTTGGAGGACTTAAAGCGGCAATTGGTCAACCCGCCTGTGCTCGCCGCTCCCATCGACAAAGAGCCGCTTCACAGATATGTTGCTGCTAACGCCAGGGCAGTTAGCGTGGCCATTGTGGTAGAGCGGAAGGAGGCAGGGAAGGAGCATCCGGTTCAACGTCTGGTTTATTATATCAGCGAGGTGTTCATTGAGTCTAAGCAAAGATATCCGCATTGGCAGAAGCTGGTGTATGGAGTTTTTATGGCAAGCCGGAAGCTGAAGCAGTATTTTCAGGGGCACCCCATCACGGTGGTCAGTTCAGCTCCCCTAGGTGATATCATACAGAACCGGGAGGCGACCGGCCGGAGTGCCAAGTGGGCTATAGAGCTTGGGCCGCACGGTTTGAAGTATGTACCTCGGACAGTAGTGAAGTCTCAAGCACTTGTGGATTTCATTAATGATTGGACGGAGTTGCAAGCGCCTGAGGAAAAGTCGGATCATACCTATTGGACCATCCATTTTGACGGATCTAGGCAGTTGGAGGGCTCGGGGGCTGGAGTCGTATTAACTTCCCCACGAGGTGACAAGTTTTGTTACGTCCTCCGCTTAATGTTCCCTTGTACTAACAATGCAGCTGAGTATGAAGCCTTGCTCCATGGTCTTCGGATGGCTAAGGATATGAATCTAAGCCGGGTTAAGTGCTTCAGTGACTCGGACCTAGTGGCTCAACAGGTGTCTGGCACTTGGGATTCCAAGGACCCACTCATGGCTGCATATCGTCATGAGGTGGATGTTGTTGCAGGTCATTTCAAGGGCTATCAGGTGGACCACGTGGATCGTCGGAAGAACGAAGCGGCGGATGCTTTGAGCCGGTTGGGCTCTCAACGCAAACCGGTCCCGCCCAATGTTTTTCTTGACGTACTGCACAATCCGTCAGTCAAGCTCCCTGATGAAGCGGATTTGGCTATTCTTGATCCGGAGGCTCAGTTGGTGGCAGCTCTGCGTGTCATTCCGGATTGGACGCTCCCTTATCTGGCGTACATGAACCGGGCGAAGTTACCGAAGATGAGACGCTTGGCCCGACAGATAATTCGCGGTTCAAGTCTATGACCATTGTTAATGGTGAGTTGCATCATCGCAGCAGTGTCGTGGGCGCGTTTCAACGCTGTGTGTCCCCGAGGAAGGCTGTGAAATATTGCGTGAGATCCACGAAGGAGACCGTGGTCACCACGCCGGTTCAAAATCCTTGGTGGCTAAAGCGTTCCGCCACGGTTTCTATTGGTTGATCGCCCATGCCGATGCGGAAGATCTGGTCGACGATGTGATGGTTGCCAAAAGTTTTCCAGACGTGCTCATGTACCGGCCCAAGAATTGAGGATGATTCCAATTACTTGGCTGTTTGCAACCTGGGGCTGGATATGGTTGGGCCTTTGAAAAGGTCCAAGGACAAGAAAACCCACCTGCTAGTGGCGGTCGACAAATTTACAAAGTGGGTCGAGGCAGAACCTGTTAGTAGGTGTGATGCGGCCACGGCGGTTGAGTTCATCAAAAAGGTGTTTTTCCGGTTTGGCTTTCCGCACAGTATCATCACAGATAATGGTACCAATTTGTCCAAAGGTGCCATGAAAGAGTTCTGCGAACGTGAGCATATCCGGCTTGACGTTTCTTCAGTAGCTCACCCACAGTCCAATGGTCAAGCGAAGAGAGCCAATCAAGAGATCCTGAGAGGCATCAAACCCCGGCTTATGGTCCCTTTGCAGAGGACGCCGGGTTGTTGGGTAGAAGAGCTACCGTCTGTGTTATGGAGTATAAATACTACACCTAACAGATCCACGGGATACACGCCGTTCTTTATGGTTTATGGAGCGGAGGCGGTTCTCCCCAGCGACATCCATCATGACTCACCTCGTGTGGCCGCCTATGTTGAAGCGGGTAACGAAACAGCACGACAGGACGATTTGGATCGGCTGGATGAAGAGCGAGACATAGCAGCTGCTCGCTCGGCGATTTACCAGCAGGATCTTCGTCGTTATCATAGTCGCCGGTCGTAACCGTAACCTTTCAAGAAGGAGATTTGGTGCTTCGCTCATCCAAGACCGCATGTATATGCACAAGCTATCCCCACCTTGGGAGGGACCTTTCATGGTCAAGAAGAATCTGCACAATGGGTCGATTTATCTCGATCGATGTTCGAGAGCATAAAGACTCACGCACGCCGAGGAGGAGACCAACAGCCGTGGAACATAGCTCATCTTCGCCTTATTATACCGAGCCATCGGCTCTACTTATGTACATATTATGACAGTGTATATATTATGAATAAAGCAATAAACCGGAGCCTCTGCTAAAGCGGGGTATCTGTTCTGTTACATCATGTGTGGCTACATGGAGTTGTTCTGTCTTAAAGCGGCCTCCGGTTTACCCCTTGAGTTTGCTTTCTAAAAAGCTTTATGATATCACTTGGGGGCTTGGTCGTGTCTGAACCAATGCAACACCTTTTAATAGGCGAAAGCCACCAGATCACTTGGGGACATGGTCACATCTGAACCAGTCATGCTTTTTGATCGGCCTAAGGCCATAGAGTCACTTGGGGGCTTGGTCGAACCCGAACCATTGCCACGCCACTTGATTGGCATAATGCCACGGTTTCAGTTGGGGACCTGGCTGACTCGAACCATGGCTACACCTTAAAGGGAGCTTGGTCGTGTCCGACCATGGTAACACCATCTGATCGGCTCAGTACAGCTTTATCTTTTGTACACGGTTTATCATTGCCTTTGCTCCCATGTTTGTCAACTGTTATTTGCTTTTTGTTGCGTTTCTTAAACTGACAACATTATTAAACCGTTTTCAAAGCTATCAGTTAATGGAATTCGGTCAATTTTTCTTAATCCGGTGATAATTTCACCGTTTGATGTTTTTCTGTTAACATCCTATTATGGAGTAACAGGGGGCTTATTCTAACCCGGCACGGTGTACGTGGTAAACCGGCAGATATAAACACAGAGCTGTTCTCTCCTTTGACAAGAATGGTTTATACAACCTCCGCTTCAAGGTTGGCTAAGCCAACTTCATGCTCAGCGACGGAAGGTATTTTGTATCACAAAATTTTGATTATATACAACCATATTTCATATATGTATGGATGTCACAAACCGACTAGCGGCACAGACCGCTGGGGCGGTTTAAGATTTTGCAACTGCAGGCAATTTAAATTGAAGGTTTCGATCATTCAATCAAAGGAGTCCGCATCAGAGCACGAAGGCATATTAAAAACAAAAGTGATGGCTATCCTATTACACGGCATTCAGAGGCCCAAAATTTGGAATGGCGTCATGACAGTAGCTTCTCATGCATCAACCGCTTGACGGATTAAGCTTCATTGCCGGGTTGACGTGAAGAAGATGGGTCGTCTAGCGCCGGTTCAACTTCTTCCTCCTCACCACCCATTGGCCGGAAGTCATTGGTGGTCCAAATAATCCGGGTTAAAGCCTCGAAGATAGCCTCTTCACTTATAAGCTCACCGGATCAACGTCAGGGGCATAAGTGTGCTTACGGGTTGGTGGAACAAGGTTCTGCACTTCCGGAATAACAGCTTCAACCTGTCTGTTGTTTGCATCGTAGAAGGAGCGGTGAACCGTCAGATTGGCCTCTGCTGCCAGTTGACTCGCCAAAGGACGCATCTCCCTTGTTACCCGTTTGAGAGCATCATTATCAAAAGCTTCGCCATTTTCTTGAGCACTGGGGAAGCCTTTGGCTATGTCAGCCGGATCAAGATCAGCTATCCATGCTTTGGCGTGAGTTAGAGCCAATAAGGTGCCAGCCCGGGCAGCGGATCGTTTCAATTCTTCTAGCTGTGCCGGTATCATGGATAGCCGGTCCAGTGTATCCTTGATCAATGACGGAGCTGTGTTATCATAAGAGGTGGCGCAAATAACCCGTTGGGTGCCGGTATACAGCTGTTCAATTAGCGTATACGCGTCCTTGAGTTTCTTCCGCATGTCAGAGCCCAGATGAGCAATGCGCTTACCTATACCGGTTTAAGAAAGTTTAGGTTAAACTGGCGGAAAGGTCGGAATGGAATATTAATCATAACCGTGGTGAAACATTTCTTACCAAATATTGCAGAGGTCATGGCGTTAATTTGGTGCTTTAATCCGGTGAGCTCTTCCGTCACTGGTTTAAGAGCTGCTTGACATCCTCCGCCTGCTTTAGCAACCCAGCTTTCTCAGTATCCCAGTTGGCCTGCTCAGATTTAAACCACTCCTTGAGCTGCTCCATAGTAGTCAAGGCGGTTTTCAGCTCATCCTTGGCTTTGGAGGCTTCTGCTTGCTGAGATTTCAGATTGGCATGAAGGTCATTGATTTGTGAGGTTTGTTGGCGTATCTCACTCTGTGACAAAAAGGGAGCACGTTAGTAGTTTCATCACAAAGTCCCAAGCTCAATACAGGTATTCAACTTAGCACTTGGGGGCTAATGGCTATCTGCTCGAACATGTTCTCAAGGGCGATACAAGTTACAGTCCCGGTTTAACTATACTAAGTTGAACCGACCCTTGGGGGCTACATCAATGAAGTCTAAAAAGTTTGAGTTTTTATATTAAGTCCCGGTTTAACTAAGCTAAGTTGAACCGGCCCTTGGGGGCTACTACACAATGAAGGTACAAGAAAGGCATAACTCTTTACCTCATAACGCTCCTTCATAAGATTTACCAGACCGGCTTCGAAATCACGACTTGTGTAGAGCCGGTTCAGGAAGCCGGAGTGAAGTTCTTGGGCAGAGAGATTGTCATAAGCTGACAAATCAGTTTTTTCCTTCCCTTTACTCATGGCAGTAAACTCTTCCTTAGCGTTGTGTTTTGATAGAGCAACCGGATTGCCAGGGGCGGTATATGTGGCGCCCGTCACTACGACATCGTCATCTTTGGTCGGGCTGGCCGGATTGGCATTTTTTCCTGGGCTTGGTGCTTTCATACCCGGACTTGGCGGATCAGCAGCCGAATCCCGTTGTTCTGCTGCAGGACTCGGTGGAGCAGGATGTGACGTCTCAACTTGGACATCCGGTTCAACCTCTGGCGGGTTAGCATTGTCATCTTGATTAACCCCAACAACTTCGGGATTTTCACCATGATGCTCTGGAGTCTTCTCCGGATCAACATCCACAGTAGGGTCGAGGGTCTTCGCCTTCTTACTTAGGCGAGCCTTGGTGCTACAACATCAAGGGTTAGAATATGATAAACCGACAAATGCAAAAACAAATGGAGTAATATGCTTACCCAACAGCAACTTTGAGAGGAGGCAATGAGTGGTTGATGAACCGCCAGACGAGTTGGAAGAAGCCTGATAATTGGTCGACGGATTGAGAGGACATCGGAAGAAACCTTTCAAAGGATAACGCTTTTCAGGAGAACAAGTCACCTCTGGACGACGTTTCCGGGTTGGTGTGTCAGCTAAACCGGACGACGTAATTTGTTGACCGCTATGCCGGGTCGTACGGCGTTCTTCAGTTGGCGTTCTTCAGTTTGCTGTGTCTTCAAAGAAAGTTTTGGATTCAAATGAGCACGAGAGTGAGATTGTTTCACCTTCCGAACTGTGCGGCGAATTCTTTTAACCGGTACAAGATCAGAATCGGAAGAAAGAAGGATTACCTCAACAGATCTCGCATGGCTGGCCTCGGCGTCATCCCGGGAATTGTAATCACTAATAAGTTGAATGATAAAAGGAGCAAAGTAAGTCAAGCTTTACCTCAAGATTCGATTCTTCATCCTCCGTGATTCGTAAGACTCGGCGGTTTTCCTCTTGCCAGCTTTCTTGGTGGTCTTGGTCTTTACACGAGGAACCCGGGACGGTTTCGTTCGTTTCCAAAAGGAGATGTTAGCCTGAGAAGTAATAAGGGATTAATACAAGCAATAGGGAATCAAGATCAGTAGAGCAATGAGTGGAGCCTTCATCATGGGCGGTTTGTTGGAGACGCAGAACGGGCCAACCCGGTTTGGCTGCACGGAGATCGGTTCATCGAGCATTTTCTTCACTGCCTCGGCAACTTCAAGCTCGCTATTGATAGCTCGTGATATCGTTGAGGGTCTTTGACGTTACCAGTGTATTCATGCATCAATCCGGGGCGGCGGCTTAATGGCAAGATGCCCCAAGAAACCCAACAGCGGACAAGGTCAATACCGGTTAAGCCATTGGCCATTAGAGCCCGGAGCTTGATAATTTGGGGTGCAAAGTTCTTCCGCTTCTGCGGCAGTCAAGCGTGAAGGCAATGGGTGATTGTTGCTAAGCCGGTGAGGACGATAACCCGGCAAGGGATTTTCTCCGTTAGGAGCAGTATTCCGGCAATAGAACCAGGTTTGATTCCAATCTTTCGGATGGCTATGATGTTTGCCGTGAGGAAAGTCCACTTCTTTCCTTTTTGGATTGAAACGCCACCAAGTTACGTGTTAGGACCGTCTCAAAACTCAGACGGCGGTTCAAATGAAAGAAATCTCGGAATAACTCCACAGTTGGTTCTTCTTGAAGATAGACTTCGCAGAAGACTTGAAAGTTGCATATATTGGACACGAGTTCGACCAATATCTTGTGGATGGAGTTGGAAGCTTGCGAGGACATCCCGGAAAAATTTTGATCCGGCGGGCTGAATCCCCGGTCTAAGTGTTGCATAAATACAATCACTTCTCCCTCTTGCGGTTCAGAGGGCATTCAGAATCCGAACACGCCAATGAAGGACACTTTTGGATGCTAAAGCGCCAGTGGTGACATATCCATTGATTTGTGTCTCAGTAATCTTGGACGGAACCCAATTGCAGGCAGAGAATTGTTTGGCCATTCCGGAAGAAAAACTGAAAGGAAAAGTAAAGGCCGGTTTATAGTTAACGGGTTATGCATATTAATCAGTGTTAAACCGACAGATTGCCATTCAGGTTCAGTTGCCGGTTTAAGTGAGGACTAATGAGGTATGACGGATTAGATATCAAAAATTAAACCGCCCTTAGGCGGAAGGGACAGCTGAAAAATCTGCTAAGTGTTGACAAAAACAGGTTTCACACATCGACGGAATTAATTTGGATCTACCAAAGATACAGTAAGAAAAATTTTCTGCGATCTATAAAGGCTTTAAAAAGGGCAGAGAAGTTCGTGCATCCTATCAAGGGATTCTGAACAAAAAAGAAGATCTACTAAGTGCTAAACTGAATGCGGAGCAACTACCGCACAAGATATATGCTACAGTTGAATTAAAGAAGCTATGGCAGAGCGCATACAAAGAAACTAGGGATGAACACCCATGAACACCGATGAGAACAGGAGCCCTGAGATACAGATCTAGGGATATGAGGAAGAATCTTACCGGATGCGCAGGATAGCGGAGGGACACCGAGGATCTCTGGTACAACCAGGTTGATGCAGCGGCCTTTGTTGATGCAGCGTTCGAAGGTCGAAGGCGACGACAGAGCTTCAGAGCTGGGGCGTCGCGAGGAAGAAGAAGTACGGAAGGGGAAGAAGAGAAAGGGCCCTCAGGTCTATTTATAATAAGGCAGAGAGTAATTGACAGGCGCGAGAATCGAGGAGCTGAAAGCGGCAGATGGCCCAGCTGTCGCCTCGATTTCCGAGATAATATTAAATGAAGGGAATCTTGTTATTTCGTTTTTTAGAGATGACGTCAAGATGATTTGTTGCTGTGTCCAGAGGATGACGTCATGGCGGTTTAACAAGATGGCGGTTTATGAGAAATGAAGGAAGATGTTCACAGAGTTTTTCTAAAGTGTTGAAGATTGACATGAACAGGTTCAAATCAATCTGGGGCCTAGTGTTGGGGATGTAACTACTGAGTGTAAACCGCCCAGGAGGGGCCGGTTCACCCTCAACTAGATTGAAGCCCACGAAGACTGAGAAGATGGCGCTTTACTATGAAACTTAGAGGCCCGGAGCCCAAAGGCGGATTAGGGCCCATGATGGTAAAACCGCCATAGTCATGTAACTTGTGTTGTAAGATAAAGGAAGGAGAGACCGAGCCGAACACTTGTACGAGTCGGCCTCGGGACTCTGTAGACCCGCCGGGCGTCAACCCATGTATATAAGGGGACGACCCGGCGGCGGTTTAGGGACAGACAAGAACAACTCGAGGTCTAGGCGAAGCTGTTTGCTCCCTAGTCATCGAGACCACATCAATCCCATCACAAACTAGACGTAGGCTTTTACCTTCATCGAAGGGCGAACTAGTATAACTCTCGTGTCTTTGCGTCCGCTTTAACCCCTCTAAGTTAACCCGTAGCGATGGCTCCGCGACTAAGTCCTTTCATGAGGACATCTGCCGTGACAAAACCACGACATAGCCGATGATGATTATGATTGTAATTGTGATCGGCCTTCTAAGGACCAACCTCTCCGGTTTATATAGACACCGGAGAGGGCTAGGGTTTACATGGAGTCGGTTACAAGGAAGGAAACATAATATCCGGATCGCCAAGCTTGTCTTCCACGCAAAGGAGAGTCCCATCCGGACACGGGACAGAGTCTTGAGTCTTGTATCTTCACGCTTCAATAGTCCGGCCGATGTATATAGTCCGGCTGTCCGGATACCCCCTAATCCAGGACTCCCTCAGTAGCCCCTGAACCAGGCTTCAATGACGATGAGTCCAGCGTGCAGTTTTGTCTTCGGCATTGCAAGGCGGGTTCCTTCTCCGAATACTCCAAAGTACCTGTTACGATGAATAGTGTCTGGCTTCCCATCAATGTTGTGCTCCTCGGCTTCAGTGCCTCTATAATGACTATCTCCACGCGTCGAACGAATGCGAGGAGCTGAGGCATTTTTGCATTTTCCACCCTCAGTCCTTCGGGCTGACCGTCTATTTGAAGAGACAGGGATTCTCAGATCCAAACCTCACTCTCCCCCTGGAGCAAGCATCCAACAGAGCGCTCCGGAAAAAACCATTCCAACATGGCCGGTCATCGCAGCTCTTCTGCTCGCTCTCCTCGCTCCAGGCCGGGGGATTGGGAAGAGTGTTCAGTTCCCCATAGCCGTTTGATAGAGTTACAAACCCAAGGGTTTCTTCCACCGGCGTTCATGGTCCCCGTCCGAGCCGGAATAGCCACTTATAACGGAGGGGAACAAGCGGAGGGATCTCCTAATCCATCTCCGTGAGGAGCGAATATGCCTCATCCTCAGATCTGCTAAGGGGCGTCGGGTTTCCCATCCACCCGTTCCTTCGCGGGCTCCTGGAGTTCTACGGTCTCCAGTTGCACAACCTTACCCCTACCTCCGTACTACACATAGCAGGGTACGTTGCCCTTTGCGAGCTATTTTTAGGCTGCGAGCCTCACTTCGGGTTATGGAAGAAGCTGTTCAGCATTGTCCCTGGCAACCAGGGAGAATCCCTATGTCATGTGGGCGGGGCCGAAGTATGGCACATTGCCGAGACCGGATACCTATTCGGCACTCCCAAGAAGGGACCCAAGAACTGGCCTTCGGAGTGGTTTTACATTGATGACGACCCCTTCCGGATCCAGTCCGGACAGGTCTCCCCAAGTTCAGTGACGCCCCACCGAGGGCATGTCTAAGCTGGCGCCCCCGAGGCCCCCAAGAGGAGGATACCAGGGAAATACACTTCCTGATGAGCAGGATAAAGTTGCTGGCCAAGTCCGGACTGACGATAGTCGAGGTTATGGCAATATGCATAATACGGGGGGTGCAACCGCTTCAATATCGGGGGAAGCCCATGTGGCACTTCAACGGGGAAGATGATGCCACCCGCTGTGGCCGTAAGGGTCCGGACTCCGCCACCGCCTCGCAAGGATATTGTCCGATTTATACAAAGGAGAAGAGGAAGAATTCCTTCACATTAAACCGCGGGATGGATTCTCCATGTACAACCCCCCAAACTGGATAAGTTGTTATTCCTTTCCCTGCTTCACTTATCGCGGCGTTCTTCGCTAAGATTATCTGCTTCGATATTTCCGAGCAGGAACTGAGGAGGGTCGTAGAAGGAATCTCCAGCCCCTCCCCGCAGCCAGAGGACCCCGGAAGGGCCCTAGATCCAGGACTCGAAGAAGATCTGGATATTACCGTGGAGCTTGTCAACGGGATATTTTATCAAGCGAGCTGTGATGGTGCCTCAGTGGCCATTATTGCCGACTATCTCGGACTGCTACCTGCGTCGCGTGTAAGCCAAACGGAAAAACCCTATCCTCCGAAGAGGAGTCCCTTCAGATGTCATGCCTTACCCTTGAAGTGTCGTGGTTTTTGCAGAGACGATGGCCGGAGCGCGGGACCGAGCCCCTAGGGACTCGTCGACCGCGGGCGTCCGGATCGGGCAGGCTCAAGAGGAAGGTGGTAAGGGCCGACACGCCGCTGCAGAGGTAAGGCAAAAACCTGTCCTGCGATTATGGTATTTGAAGTATAACAGCGCCTTTTGTGTCCTTGCAGGAAGAGGAGTAGCTGGACTATATCTGGGGATTCCGCCAATCACGCCTCTACCAGTCGGATTCCAGAACTGGCTTCGAGAGCGGAGGCAGATACGGGGCCGATGCCGCATAATTATCCGACAAAGGATGCGGATATGCTCTCGGCCAAGAACTCCGAAGTAAAGAGCGCCATGAATCACCGGCGCCTCCGGGCCGTGCTTCGGAACAACATATTTTCTAAAGAGGCATTTAATGCCTTTAATTCGGGGGATGCATACATCTGAGCCGCTCAAGGCGGGCTTGCCCGAGCGACGGACCAGTATACCAAAGATATACGGGTAAGAAATTTTGATAAGCATATATAGCAGTAGCCACCGAGACTTGAAATGGTTGGAACAACTATTTTAAGGATCAATTTATGCACAGGTCCTTGTAGATAAGAATGAACAATTGGCTCGGGAGATGGAGGAATACAAGGCCCAGCTGAGGGACACGGTTGCCAAGTTAGAGGAATCCCAGAAGGCCTCATCTGGTAGCATTTGTCTCAGTTGTACTAAGATGCACCAGTTAATAAATGGCTGGTATGACGAGTCTAACAGAGGATTCTGCAGACAATCCCGGGGTGAATCCGGAGGGCGTAACAGATGACGACTCGCATCTCAACAGGCAGCTAAAGGCTGGGAGCGCATTCTTACGCTAGTTAGTAAGGAGAAGAACAATCTTCAAGATGCCAATGTTCGGCTGGACGTGGAATTAAAAGACGTCCGTGCTCAGCTCGCGAACTCCGTGAGCTAGAACAAAAGGCTTCGACACGGAATTTACGGCAAGTGCCTAGACGAACTATATTACAGTTCGGCGAGGAAGTATATTGAAAGAATTTTGCTTGTAGGAATGTTAACGGGTCGCCCCGAGGAGGAGATGCCCTCATCTGCAGCCGATTTACTACAAGACCTCTCACAATTGCACGAGCGAGCTTGGCAGGTGATGCATGGCGTTGCTCAGGCCTTGTGGCCATCAAGCTTCCTGCCAAATGGCATGGGGGAACTTGTGGATATGCTTCAAGGAGCCCGCGCGCTCCGATTGTGGAAGATGTCCGCCTGCCGGCAAGGTGCAAGAGAAGCTTGGGCTATGGTGAAGACACGCTGCACCAAGCTGGACCCGAACCATATGGCCGAAGCCGGACCGGCGGGGCCAGTTGGGCAAGAAATTCCCGTGAGTCTGGTATATGACCAGGTGGAGTTAGCCGCCAAGTATTCTCAACAGGATTGTAAGCTAGATAGCTTGTTGGATGGTATAGAGGAGGAATATATTCAGTCTAAGTGACTATGTAATTCAATGGACATAAATAGTCCCTAGCGGATTAAAATCATTTGTCATGGCAGACCTTTTCGCTTCAGCCCCCGGATCCTACAGTCCGGGGTGTGTCTGAATACCCGCTCAGTTATACAGAACTGGGGTATGCGTGGAGACCAGGCGTAGGGGTCATAATTGCTTGAACAGACAAGTACCCAACTAGTTATGTTATACTAGTTGACCAGTTGCGCCAAATGGCGCAGAGACCCGCTGAATACATGTTGTCAATGAAAATAGTTTCATGCTGCAAGAACCTTGAACTAAACCATAGTCTGGGAAAAGGGAAATTTTGCATAATGTGAATATGTTCAATCTGAAAAAATGGCCACTATGATGAGGTAGTAAAGTTGGCACGGTTGTATTTTTTTAGCAAGTTCAAAATGATGGTTATCATGATGAAAAAATTGTGCATGCATATATTTCTTGGGATGATGAGAGAGTAAAGCTGGCTTGGCTGTATTTTTTTAGCAAGTTTGAAAACACGATTATCATGATGAAAAACTGGGCATGCATATATTTCTTGAAAAAAAGAGGGGAAAAGATAAGAAACCTAAGGAAAAAAGATATAATATAGTCGGTTTATCTTAAAGTAGTTGATTTATTTAATAGCATAGAGTGAAAGCCGAAACAAAAAAAATCGTTGGTATGAAAAATGAAGATAAAAGTGTTTTGAAATGTTGTCTCTCTTGATAAAAATTGGCTGTACCAATTACTGAGGCATATATGAATATAGTTGGTTTATTTTAATATACTTGGTTTACTTTAATAGCATAGAGTCAAAGTTGAAACAAAAAAACAGCCGTTGTTATGAAAAATTAAAATAGAAGTGTATTGAAAAGGTTGTGTCTCTCAATAAAAAACGGTTGTACCAATTACTGAGGCATTTATATGCATGTAAAATGGCGCAGAGACCCGCTAAAGTCATGTTGTCGATGAAAATAGTTTCATTTTGCAAGGACATATTTGATACTTGTAATAGAAAGCCCATGTGTTAAACCATGCTATTTTTAAAATGTCTATCAAAAAGATCATCCAGTAAACCCATGAGCCACAGTTCCTTTCTAATGGAAGCAGGTAATGTAATCTATGAGATTGTAATAGTGGAAAGACCATTATCAATATTTTTATTCTTATAACTGTAAACAAGGAGACCACTACCATCTGAATTCATACATGCACCGCCATAAAACCAAAGATATTGCACAAACAACACTCGCAAATTGTCATAGGCTTTACGTAACAATGTAACCACCGTAATTTCTTCAGCGATGACAAGAGCTGGTAGAATGATGGTTGCTTGCTTGGATCGCTGCACCAAAGATCGTTGAGGTCATAGTTAGTGAGGCAAGTAGCGTAAAAGAAGAGAAAATAAAATTGAGAACAACGGCATATTATTTGAGAAATGATCTGTCATCTTACTTGTCCCGACATGAAGATATTATGCTAGCCACCAGTGGAATGACCTCTTTGGGAATACCTAGTCGTTTGTTTCTGGAACCCAACTGCTCCAAAAACTTGCATTGGATTCAGCCCGCTTGAAAGTACAGCCAACGTCGCTAATTCCCATAGGATTACTCACATAGGGGCAGAAGCTATTTCTCTAACATGCAAGCAGAACGAACATAGGACTGTACGTATAATAAGTTTCTATAAGATAAGCAGCTTGTTGTGTTAGCACCTAGACAAAAGCACCTGAGTGGACAGATGAAAACGCTAGATAGGGGCCACATCTAGCACACGCTTTTCACATAACATTTGAATTTTGGTGGATCCTGGATGAACGGCTTCTTGAAGACTGAATTCGGGTGGACTCCTAGATCTCCAGTATAGATATTAATCCAGAAAATTGTCCTATGGAAAATACAAAAATATAAGAACCATGAGCTGATGGCATGCTTGTAATTAGGACAACAACCTACATGTAATCCGCCAGGGAGAATGATACTGCAAAAAAGGTTAAATCTCTTATACTGAAAACCGTGCAAAGGAGTGCCCCATTGTAATAATGTAAATTTCCTGGGATGCATATTTAATAGCTAAATTTTGTTCAATTATTCTGGGAATATTAATCATAAAGCCGAAGAATGCATGAAACAGCAGACCAAATATATCTACCATAAGACACCGAAAAAGATATCATTTGGATCTATTTTGTCAACAAAATTGACAACCACAATAACCATGACAATCCTGCACAAAGGATGGTATACACCAGAATACTTTCACTCATAAATTCTATCTAAAAGCTAAGGTGTATTCTTAGATGCAAATATACTATCAACTCATAAAGCTGAGATACCCCTTCGGACCAGATCACCTAAGTTGGCACTAATATCAACTTTTACTTTGCAATAATAAGAAGATCTTCATACTTTTCTCTGTCCCAAATCTAATAGGTTTACAACCCTGATATATGACATTGGCCATTGTCATGTTGCATTTCAAAAGAAAAAGGGAAAAAGGCACAACAACCACGTGTAGGGCTGCTCGAAGAATTGAAAATAAAGCTGGATTGCAACTGAATATCTCTCCTTGTATTTCCTATATTCCACACACCTAATTTAAACCAGCAAGTTAGCATGTCATTATTTACAAAGAAACACAAAAATAACCTAATCAACCATATCCCTTCTTTAATATTTCCTTTCTTTTGTAATTCTAATTCTTCAACATGGCACAAGGATTTATCCCTATTTAATCTCACACTAAGATCTAAACTTAGTGTGTGGCATATATGTTAATACCCCAACCTAAGATCTCGAGAAGAGCAAGAACAACAAAACTGAGAAATTTCCATTGGTTATTTTAAGTTTTCACGAATCGGCAAAATAATTTGTAGGCAACTCAAGTCATACGCCAAGGCAAGAAGTGAACTTCCTCGTAAACCTCACAAATGTACGACAAGTCAGGTAAGTAACAATATATTGAGGATGAAAAAAATGCTTATCGATACATGAGTTGAGAAACCAATCAAATACCTTCAGATTCAATGACACAATTATCCTAGAAAGATCTTAAGCATGGAGAACCCTTCAACTGAAAAAAAAACAGCAAGTCAACATATCAACAACATCACAAGAGACAGCTTGTTAGCAAATCCAGCGGTAAACCAAAAAACATGCTACTAATTCTTAATATCATTAACCTGTAAGATTTGTACACGTAAAGTCATGTTAGTGATTCTTACACCAAATCAGTATACCACCGCCATAGTACTACACCGTCTAATTACTATATGATTACCAGACTGAAGAAAAACTTTGCAGCCCCCTTCCGCCACTTTGCGGATGTGACCTCGTGCTCCCTCCGCTTCAGATCAGGAACCTGAGGGAGGAAGAACGGACGGCGGACGATGGTTATTTCCACTCTTGTTTCAATGTGATCAGGAAGCAAATGCAATCCACTTTCAGAAAACCAAACTATATATACATAAAGGATCAGTGTTCTAAAAATGTGAGTTACACTTCCCGCTTCCATGATCCATAATAAAATAAGAGACTTAGGAAAGGGGCTAGCCTACACAAATAGCCCAGAAAGAGAAAGCAAAACTTGGAGAGTGGAGGGAGAGCTCACCTGGACCCAAGAATCAGAGGTGGCCAAGCCGGATGTGATAGGAAGCACAGAGGATCCAAGAAAGCATACAACTCATTAGGCAATACATTCCTCCCTACAATCTGTGGCCATGTCGGGCCATGCTCGAACCAAAGGTCCACAATGTTGCATCTAGTATCAAGACAATAGTAAGGCAAAGGCATGACTTGAACCTAATCCCAAGGCAGCAAAAATAAAATGGCGAAGGCAAAGACATGTAAAGATGCAAAGGTTACATGGATCGACATGCCAAAATTGACCAGCTCATCTTCGAAGTTCCTCCAAAGAATGCTACTTCCCCGCTCGAGGAGCTCTCAGACGCCCACTCGCTGCTCATCTTCATGATGCTCGCCTCAGCCTGTAAATCCATAAAATTTTAATTTAAGCCAGATAAGTATTTTATCAGTAACTCTCGCTCTCTGGAACAAATGTGGACCAACTAAACTGAATATTCTACTCCCTCCGTTCCCAAATATTTGTCTTTCTAGAGATTTCAACAAGTGACTACATACGAAGCAAAATGAGTGAATCTACACTCTAAAATATGTCTACATACATCTGTATGTTGTAGTTTGTTTGAAATGTTTAGAAAGACAAATATTTAGGAACGGAGGGAGTACATCAGACCAGAATCTTGACTAATTAATAACTGACATAAGCAATCAACCTGTGAACACTCACTCTATGGGACAAATGCAGACCAAACAGAACAAAATATTCTACACGAGAATAGAATCCAGACTAATTAAGAACGGCATAAGCACTGGACCTGTGAACACTCACTCTCTGGGATAAATGCAGACCAAACTAAACCGAAGAAACATAGAACTTTGTTTTTACCTTCATAACAGCAAAGATGACCAGAATCACATCCCGTGAGAAGCCATAAACCTAGAAACTGCATCAGTTAGAAAGACTGCATAGACGTGGCACATGTGCAAATATTTGTCCAATTACAAAATAAGAAAGGGATATTACCAGCACATTTTGTTATACTGCTTGGTTATGTTCAAATGGTACACAAAATCGTATTGATAAATGAAGAAATGCAATGCAAGATCTTTTAGTCCCCTCTTTTTATCCTTCTCTGAATAAATGTCACTTCTTTTTCATCCCTCTCTCTGAATCTAGATCCTAGCAATGATCAAGCTTCCAGTCCCCTCTTTTTCATCCCTCTCTCTCAAACACACATGACACATTGCAGCAAACATAACACATCAACTACTGTATTGAAAACTGAAGCTGTGACTCTCTATTATCCAATTTCAGTAACCATAAACTCTGTGCCTAGCAGCAAAGATCTCATAAATGCACATACACATGATCACAAATTGTATCATCTAAATGCAAGAACAAAGTGGAGGAAAGAGAGAGGATGTAGAGGCAAACCTGAACTTCCTCGAGCACCTTGCTCCTGCTGCTCTAGTCGTAGACCCTCCCTCAACCGCCGACCACATCCGCAACCGCCGCTGAAATGTAATGAAGGCCTCCCATGAAAGGAAATTAATATCTATATATGAGAAATCAGATGAGAATATGCGGAGTAACCAATAGGCATTTTTAGCATCGCTATGATACTGGATAATGTTGGCCTCTGGCAGCACGATGCATCACAAGCATATGTCGAGACACGAAGGTAAGTAGTAGATAATTTTATACCCCAAAGGCAGATCGTATGTCATTCCTGAATGGAACACGTAAAACCTGAATTGGAATTTTCGAAGTTCTCTAAAACTACATGTCGTCAATGAGTAAAGTATCCTATGCCTAGTACCTATGTACGTAACAAATTCACGTCTCCATTGTCCGTAATTCAACAGCCATCGAATATAAACAAACTTGACAAGCATTGTAACGCCCCTTCTTACATAGACCATGCAAACTAACAAGGATGTCCCTTCAACCACATATAACACAAGCATAAAGCAAAGAATATTAAATCATGACTTCAACTATAGATAACACAAGCACCATTGTGTTGTCTAGCATAAACAACATGGAGCCCGTAGCAGCAGCTGCATTTATCTGTGATTTACATTTATGCTTAGTACTGTTAGCAAAACAAACCACCTTTCGTTTATTAAATCATGATTTTCTCACCATGAATCATAGTAAATTATATATACATGATTTCCAGTCATGGTTGGTTTATGTGCCTAAAATAGGTATGCAAATTGGTGCATGGGTACAAATAGTAGCAAGTATCGCTCACGGATAACAATCTACTCAAACTGAATTGAAACCGGACAAATAATGCAACCAGACAACCAGGTATAAAACTGGCACATATGTGTACAGACAACTATTTCATTGGCCTTTCCTCGAATTTGTACCTATTCATCTGCGCTTATGTTTAAAGATCGAGTATCCATCCGCTGTAACATCAAGAAATTGCACATGTATCTTTCTCTCCACTCTTTTCACAAAATTGGTTGCTTTAAACATAAAAATTGTTGGTAATACATATATGATTATATTTTTTCCAAATAATTAACTCACATGTCAGCATACATATCTAGGCACTCATTATTTATCCAAGAATTTGGTGGCATGGATCCAATCGTGGAAAGAAACAAATACATGGTAGGAGAAAACGCTAAGAGAAAAAATACGGACAACACATACCTTGCCTCCTCCTGCCCGGTTCCTCGTCGCCACCTCCTCCCTCCTCCTCAAGCAGCTCAACCCCATCGCGACCAGAGCGCTGGGTCTGTGATCCAACCACCGGATGGCCAAAGTGAAGCCAATTGTGCCGAGGGAGAGAGACCATCAATGAAGGTTTGAAGAGGAAAACTAAGAGAATAGATATGGGGAGAGGGATCTCACCATCTCCAGCTTCCTCGGTCTCGAGCACCTCCATCCGGTCTCTCATTTTTCTGACCTTCCCCATCTTGGCCTCTAGCTCGAGCTCCGACCCCACCAACGCCAGATTCGACCCAGAAGCACCAACGGTGGTGGAGGGGAGTAGCAGGCAGCGGCGGTGATGAGCGAGGATGAGGGAGGGGCTGTGGGGAATGAAGTGTGCGCAACAACCCGGCAGCGGCATGGCGCCACGAACGGCGGCTTCCTCCCGGCGACGTGGTTGTAGGGGAGAGAGGAGGGAGGCAGAACGGCGGCGGCGGAGGCTAATGAGGATGGAGGAGGGAGCAGCGCCAGATGTGGGGCTTGGTGAGGCTAGGGTTTATCCGGTGGGGGCTGGGGCCTGGGGAGACGGGGGATTGGGTGTAGAGCGCATGGTGGGGATTGGGCAAAACGGCCTGCACGTGGAAACAGGCGACCCAGCCAACCAGCGTGCCGCGCGAGCCCACCCGTCATTGGACAATGAAAACTACCGTATGAAAATTAGTTTTAACCGTCGCGAAGATCCGATGGCTCAGGTGCGCTGGAATGCAGATCCGACGGCCAACGAAGCTCCAAATCGGGGGAGCCTTGTGAGAGCGAGTTGGCTAGCCTCTTTTTTTGTTTTAAATTACATGGATAGTAAGAAACATCTTCTAGGGAGAATAGTTTCGTTAGGGGTTCCTTTCCCTGGGTACACATGCGATGATGCACATGTCCGGACTGCGAGCAAGGGCGCATGATACAAGACTTCTGGGGATTTACGTTGTAATAAATGAATACATATTTTGTTCATCGACTGAATATTCTCTTAAGGAAGCTAGCTTTTGGTTTCACCTAGTCTGAGGTACACATCCGGCTGAACCGGCAGTAACAATCGCAGAGGTGCTCCCCTTATGCCCTAGCCGAATTAACATGAACATAGGGCATAAACACAAGAGCCAGGCAACCCAGCTTGGCCACATCTTAAGTCATATCGATGCATATAATGGTGAAGAAAAGCCACATATGAAAAAAGAAACGCATATGTGATGGGCGACAAGCCATTTGAGTAATTATTTTTAGCTTCCGTATAGGAAGCCCCCAGGTATTGCTTACACACAGAGTGCGGCCCGAGTGATCCGGAAGTCCGTACTGTATTAAATACTTAGTGTGAAGAGGAAGAAAGGTTGAGAAAGGAAAAGGGATGGAGCATAAATAAAAGGGAGGGAGTAAGGAGACGAACATTGAGTTCGGTGTTAGGCGTAGAATCTCCGAAGTCTGGCCGCGTTCCATGGGTTCGGCTCGAGTCTGTTATCGGATGCATTACGTAAGCGGTACGCTCCTCCGGTGAGAACTTTTTCAATGACCAAGGGACCTTCCCACTTGGGTTTGAGCTTTTCCTTCTTCTTCTTTGGTAGCCGTAGAACGAGCTCGCCAATATTGTAAGTTTTGGCCCGCACTTCTCTGCTTTGATATCGGCGAGCCTGTTGTTGATAGAATGCGGAGCGGGCTTTTGCGACGTCGCGCTCCTCCTCCAGGGCATCCAAGTTATCCTGCCGATCTAACTCGGCTTCCTTCTCTTCGTACATGCGTACGCGTGGCAAATCATGTATTATGTCGCAGGGTAGTGCTGCTTCCGTGCCGTACACCATAAAAAATGGTGTATATCCGGTGGTGCAATTCGGCGTGGTCTGCAGCCCCCAGAATACAGAGTCGAGCTCTTCGACCCAAAGGCGATCCGACTCTATCAAGGATCGCACTAGTCCGGTTTGATGCCGCTCATGATGAGACCATTTGCCCGCTCGACCTGGCCGCTTGTTTGGGGATGGTAGACGGAAGCGTGAGTCGAGCTTAATGCCCATTTTGCCGCGCAAGCTTTCACTTCATCGGCTGTGAAATTGGAGCCATTATCGCTGATGATGTTGTGGGGACGCCAGACGGTGTAATGCGACCGGATATGAAGTCTATTACTGATCCGATTCGCCGCTTTGACTGGTTTGGCTTCTATCCATTTGGTGAACTTGTCCACCATGACCAATAAGTATTTTTCTTATGGCTTCCCCTTTGAGAGGTCCGACCATATCCAGCCCCTGCACCGCGAAGGGCCAAGTTATGGGGATTGTTTGGAGAGCGGTAGGGGGCATATGACTCTGATTGGCAAAGAGCTGGCAACCGACGCAATGTTGGACAAGCTCCTGTGTGTCTGCTCGGGCCATCGTCCAATAGAAGCCTGTACGGAAGGCCTTGTTGACTAGTGCTCAAGCCGCGGCATGGTGCCCGCCCAGTCCGGCATGGATTTCAGCCAAGAGCTGCCGCCCTTCCTCTTCGGAGATGCATCTTTGGAGCACTCCGGTAGCACTTTTCTTGTAGAGCTCCCCTTCATGGACTTTGTAAGCTTTAGAACACCGAATGATGCAGCATGCTTCATTTTGGTCTTCGGGGAGCTCCTGCCTATTTAGGTAGGCCAAGAAAGGCTCAGTCCACGGGGCGATTACGGCCATGATTTCGTGGGTCGAAGATGTTATTTCGGTGGCAGAGCCTCCGATTATGTCTGATGGTTCGGAATCTAGGGGTGTGTTCGGATCCGTGCTAGTGTTGCCGGACTCCCCTTCCCATACTACGAATGGCTTGAACAACCTTTCCAGGAATATGTTAGGTGGGACAGGTTCGCATTTAGCACCGATGCGGGCGAGGACGTCCGCCGCTTGATTATTTTCTCGAGCCACATGGTGGAATTCGAGCCCCTCGAACCAAGCTGACATTTTGAGGATGGCATTACAGTAGGGCGTCATTTTCGGATCCTTGGCATCAAAGTCTCCGTTTATTTGTGATATTGCGAGGTTCGAATCCCCGCGCACTTCTAGGCGTTGGATGCCCATAGAGACTGCCATCCGAAGACCGTGCAACAGAGCCTCATATTCGGCTGCATTGTTGGAGTCTGTGTATAATATTTGGAGGACGTACTGGACCGTGTCTCCGATGGGAGACGTCAGGACTACACCTGTCCCCAATCCGGCCAGCATTTTAGAGTCGTCGAAGTGCATGATCCAGTTGGAGTACGCGCCATACTCTTTAGGGAGTTCAGCTTCTGTCCATTCGGCGACGAAGTCAGCCAGTACTTGCGACTTGATGGCCCGCTGCGGTTTGTATGTTATGTCAAACGGAAGGAGCTCGATGGCCCATTTAGCAATCTGGCCCGTACCGTCGCGGTTATTTATTATGTCATTGAGTGGTACTTCGGAGGCCACTGTAATCGAACACTCTTGAAAGTAGTGTCGCAGCTTCCGGGATGCCATGAAGACCGCGTATGCTATTTTTTGATAGTGTCAGTATCGGGATTTGCATGGGGTGAGGACTGTGGATACGTAATAAACCGGCTTCTAGAGCGGGAATTTGTATCCGTTAACCTCCCGTTCGACGACGAGCACTACGCTTACAACTTGATGTGTTGCAGCTATGTACAGCAACATAGGTTTGCCGATATTTGGCGCTGTTAGGACTGGATTACTGGCCAATAAGGTCTTTATTTCGTCCAGTCCGGACGCGGCTGCATCCGTCCACACGAAGTGTTCGGTGCGCCGGAGAAGGAGGTAAAGAGGTAATGCCTTTTCTCCTAACCTGGAGATAAAGCGGCTCAAAGCAGCCATGCATCTGGCTAGTTTCTGGATGTTCTTGAGGTCTGTTGGTATAGCCAACTGCGACAGAGCTTGGATTTTTGCCAGATTCGCTTCAATTCCTCTATTGGAAACAATGAAGCCCAGCAGTTTTCCCGAGGGGACTCCGAAAACGCATTTTTCCGGGTTCAGCTTGATGTCGTATGTCTGGAGGTTATCGAATGTAAGCCTCAAGTCATCTATTAGGGTTTCGACGTGTCTTGTTTTCATGACCACGTCGTCCACATATGCCTCCACTGTTTTGCCAATTTGCTTTTCCAGGCATGTTTGAATCATGCGTTGATAGGTTGCGCCGGCATTCTTAAGCCCGAAAGGCATAGTGTTGAAGCAAAAAGGGCCATATGCCATTATGAAAGCTGTTGCAGCTTGGTTGGACTCTACCATCTTTATTTGATGGTATCCAGAGCATGCGTCGAGAAAATACAGCGAGTCGTGTCCTGCTGTGGCATCGATGATTTGATCGATGCGAGGGAGGGGAAATGGATCCTTGGGGCAAGCCTTGTTGAGGTCTTTAAAGTCGACACATAGGCGCTAGGATTTGTCCTTCTTTGGTACCATTACCCGATTTGCCAGCCAATCGGAATGCTTGATATCTCTGATGAATCCGGCCTCGAGTAGTTCGGCTAGCTCTTCCCCCATGGCTTGCCGTTTGGGCTCTGAAAACCGCCTTAGAGTCTGCTTGACCGGTTTGTATCCTTTTAGTATATTGAAGTTGTGTTCGGCCAATCTGCGTGGGATGCCCGGCATGTCCGATGGGTGCCAAAGTAAAATGTCCCAATTCTCGCGTAAGAAGTCTCGCAGTGCGGCGTCCATTGCGGGGCTCAACTGTGTCCCGATGGAAGCTGTCTTCATGGGGTCCGTTGGATGGACTTGGAGTTTAACTATCTCGTCAGCGGGTTTAAATGAGGTGGACTTGGGTCGCTTGTCGAGTATCACGTCGTCCCTGTCCACGATGGCCCGCAGCGTTGTTAATTCTTTGGCTGCTAGGGCTTCGGATAATGCTTCCAGGGCTAGTGCTGCAGTTTTGTTTTCGGCGCGAAGTGCGGCGTCCGGATCACTGGCTAGAGTGATGATTCCATTGGGCCCGGGCATTTTAAGTTTCATGTACCCGTAATGGGGTATAGCTTGAAAGCTTGTAAACGCGTCCCGCCCTAGAAGGGCGTGGTATCCGCTGCTAAAAGGAGCCACTTGGAATGTGATCTCTTCGGACCTGTAATTCTTCGAGGTGCCGAATACCACATCGAGTGTGATTTTTCCCGCACACCGCGCTTCCCGACTAGGGATAATTCCCCTGAAGGTTGTGCCGCTTTGTTCAATGCGGCTTTTATCGATTTCCATCTTGTTGAGTGTTTCTTCATAGATCAAGTTTAATCCGCTTCCGCCGTCCATGAGTACTTTAGTGAGCCGAAAGCCGTCCACGATTGGGCTAAGGACCAGAGCGGCTGGTGCCCGGACAGTCTGGAATCGAGGTTCATCACTGGCATTGAAAGTTATAGCAGTGTCGTTCCAGGGGTTTATTTTTGCCACATGGTAAATTTCAGCGGAGCTTCGATGAGCTCGCTTGCGCCTATTGTTTGAGGCAAAAGTCTCGAAGACTGTTAGTACCGTATTATGTTCGTTGGCGGGATGTTGTTCTGCTTTATGGCTTGCAAGAAGATCCTCGCCACTTCTTGCAACCTGCCGGAGTATCCAACATGCCCTAAGGCTATGAGTTGGTGTTGTGTCCGGAGTACTGTGGAGTTTACATGGCCCATTGAGCCATTCTTCCAATACGGTTCCCCGCCCTGGGGTGGGCTTTGGTTTCTTGGGAATTGGATCGGCCGACTTACAAGAGTTTGCCCGTTTAGTTCGGACAAAGGTTTTGGTGAGAGCCGTACTATCCCAAAATTCTGTTTGGGTTTTCCAGGCGCTTTCCATCGCATAGTACTTCTGTACTATGGTTGCCAAGTCCGCAAAGTGTACTATGTCACGGCGACTTATAGCATTAAGGATTCCTTTGTTCGCGCAGTTTTTGCAGAAAAGTGAGACTATGTCCTCCTCGCGGCAGTCCTTGACCTTGTTTAGCACAAGGAGGAATCGCCCGAGAGCGGCGTAATCGCCTCCGGGCTCTTGCCCGATGTGGGAGAGACGGTTTAAGTCCGGTGGGTGTTGTTAGCTGAATCCGGATTCTGATCCGATCTAGCACCCAGGGGCATGGGAGGTTTCGAGTCTGACAGTTCGGGATCCGGAGTGTTGCCCAATTTCTTCGGCCCAATGCCCGATTCTAAGTCCGGGGCCCGGTTCATGTCTTCCCTTGAGCAGATGTTCGGCTCAAGGAGCTCGGTGATCCGGACATAATTCGTCCTCAAGATTGAGGGGCAATCCGTGTGTGGTTCTTCCACTACCGCTATCTCATGGGTGGCCGGCGGGGATCTAATGTCCCTTTGGTCGGGTTTAAGCCCGATCCGGTCATAGTCTGTAGCGACTCCCAGAGCAGCGATGCGATCCAAGAGCTCATTAAGGGAGGAGAGCTCTATCAGATCCATCTGTTCGGCGAGTACCGAATTGACGCGAAGGTTATGCGTGATGACCCGAGAGGCCATCGTCGGTGCAACCGCCGATGGGCCAGCCATGATGAAACCGCCAAGTCGGAGAGTTTGGCCTACAGCCAGAGCTCCCCCCGAGGTAATGTTGTCCTTAACAACGAGACGAGCCATCAAGCCTT
The DNA here is from genome assembly GCA_021605145.1 of Aegilops bicornis. Taxonomy (NCBI): domain Eukaryota; kingdom Viridiplantae; phylum Streptophyta; class Magnoliopsida; order Poales; family Poaceae; genus Aegilops; species Aegilops bicornis. Next base: position 486,906,201 of record CM038674.1, read on the forward strand.
GCAGCGGCGACACAGATGAACTCTCAATGAAAGCACTAATGTCGGTGTCAAAACCGGCGGATCTCGGGTAGGGGGTCCCGATCTGTGCGTCTTAGGCTGATGGTAACAGGAAGCAAGGGACACAATGTTTACCCAGGTTCGGGCCCTCTCGATGGAGGTAAAACCCTACTTCCTGCTTGATTAATATTGAGGATATGAGTAGTAAAAGAGTAGATCTACCACGAGATCGTAGAGGCTAAACCCTAGGAGCTAGCCTATGATGATTATGATTGTAATTGTGATCGGCCTTCAAAGGACCAACCTCTCCGGTTTATATAGACACCGGAGAGGGCTAGGGTTTACATGGAGTCGGTTACAAGGAAGGAAACATAATATCCGGATCGCCAAGCTTGTCTTCCATGCAAAGGAGAATCCCATCTGGACACGGGACGGAGTCTTGAGTCTTGTATCTTCACGCTTCAATAGTCTGGACGATGTATATAGTCCGGCTGTCCGGATACCCCCTAATCCAGGACTCCCTCAGGACCCAACGGCTTACCAGCCAGACCTTGGCTCGTGTTGATCCTAAAAAAATAAAAAATAAAAAACGGGCTTGTGTCCTTCTGGTGGCGTGCGTGGTACGCACATTAGGCAACCCCAACCAGTCGAGCCTCCGCGTTTTGGGTCGAAATATCTGGCGGCCAGAATTCCAGCCCTAGGAAATTCCCCTCATGTCCCTGGTCCATAATGACTACCGATGAACAACAGAGGGATGCTTTAGTAACTAGACAACATTGTGTTAAAAAAAGTAACTAGACAACGTTACCTACCGTGCCGAGCATGGTTCAATTCCCTCGGTCGCCGCTCACCAAGGTCACCCGTCAACTGCATTGTCTGGTACTACTACTACTACTACACCAGGATGAGCACAGAATTGAGCCCGTTTTTTTGTGCCTAGTACTTGAGTTAATATATCAGGCGATGCACTGGTACGGAGGGACTATCCTTTTTCTCTGCATATATAACTTGTCTGAAGTCTAACTAAGCAAAATGTTTGACCAAATCCTTTCTTAAGAAATACAACAGATGTATGTATGGCTTGAAAATTTATTGCATGATGCAGGTTATGATATTGTTTCAATCACGGATCTTAAATTTCAGAAAATCCAAAAGTGACCATAAATTCTTGAAATCGAGCATGGTCAATGCGGATATGGCACAAATATTACTTCGTAATTTTAAACTTCAGTTTGAGACAAGCTGCTTATGACAAGTTGCACAAATGAAGAGCCAAGGTATTTTGGAACAAAGACCTATCACATTAAGGCGAACGCTTTCACTATTGAAACCGTGGGCGTTTATGTGCCGCCACGAGTCCCGCTTCTCATCGGCAGTGCCGTCCGAGCAAGCGTGTGAGTCGACGGAGGCGTCTTGAGCGAACCACTGCGCCGGGCCGACAGGAGGCATGCGAGCAGACCGCTGTGTACGCTCACCGGGAGGCGAGACCTTTGACCAGGCTCCGCCGCCCACATTCGTCCCAACTGCTCCCACTTTTAATGTCGCCGGTGCCGCAGTTTAAAATCAACCCCGCACTACTCGTTATCGCTACAATCTTCTCTCTTCCTCTCTGATTCTCCTGTCGTCTACCTCCAACCAGCCTGACCTAAACGTACGCCATCCCGCATCACGATGGTCTGCCCTTAGTCTTCTAGTTTCCTAAGGAAGACACCCAGCCGGAGTCTCAAGAACATAAGGCGCTTTGGGACGAGCTTGAACTGGCCTTGCGGGAAGACACCACGCCTGTCCCCGCTCCCGTTCCGGCTCCCGTCGCCCCGACTGCTCCAGCGCCCATCCCCGTGGCATTGATGGGCTGGGAGACGCACATTGTCACCGAGCTTGATGCCACGGGGTTCCATGAGGTCCCCGCCGACTTTCACGCGCCCGTGCACCTGCTCAAGATAACTTGCATCGACGCCAAGACGCCCATGCCAGTGCCCGTGCACTGCCAACAAGATGCGCCAAGGCACCGACGCAGTATGCCCATGCTGGTGCCCGTGCACACGAATGTCTCCGCCGCGCCATTGACAGCGCATGTCCTCGCGCGGGTGCCACTGCTCCCCTCAGCGGCATGGATGGCCGCCGTCGACCGCTTCTTTGCACCAACGCCAGTCGCCTCCTCCCGCCAGTTGACTCGCTCCTGGAGACCAAAGTCCAGAACATTGTGGCCTTCATTGAAGCTAGGGCCAACGTCCAGGAGTACGCCAACAACGGCCCAAGACGCCGCCATTGCCATCGGTCAGTGGCCTGACGACACACAGAGCACAGCAGAGGAGCCGCTTCCCACCGCAAGACACCCCCGCCGCCGCGTAATCTAAATTTGCCATGAAAAACGTTCGAATTGCCATGCTTAAAATCCGAACGTTTATCATTTCCGTTTATTTTAGATCGATCGTCGTATAATTTAAAGTTGGAGTCAGACTGAACGAAATCTATGGTTTAATCGATTGAATGTTCTCCTAGAGCCGTATCAAATTAAATATAAAACGTCATCAAGCCACATGTATTCCTTGTCATCCAACGACCTAGACTGCTTCAATGTCGAGCGCTCAACACGTTTAGCGTGCAGTTAATTTCATGCCAAAAATAGTGCTAATAACATAATAACACGCAAATAATATCCAACTTAATATCCACATGCACTTAATATACTTCCAAATTAACGTGCATTGCACGTACACACTGACTAGTGCTGCTAGCACGTGAAACTGGTGCTATAACTTATGAATGCGTCCAGATATGGTCAACGGCAACATCGCTCGCGAGTTCTTCGTGTATGCACGTGCGTCTAAACGGAGAAGGGGAGGAGAGAGAGAGCACACATGGAACCCACCAGTAAGTGCAGGCGAATAGTACTAAAAATAATATTACAAGTTATCAATTAAATAGGCCGTGGTAATATAAAAGCATTATGTGAACAAAGGGAGGTACAACAAACATTGTTGTTCTACGTATGTTGCCTATTGACGTGCGGCTTGAAGGCCCTGATCGCATGTTCGATCCTCGTCCTTTATTTTTTAATTTGTATATGGGTCCAATTTGTTTCATGACATGTGGGCCCCTCGGTGTGTAGTTTGTAGCACTTTAATTTGTGGGTCCAAATTTGTTCCATTCCAAGTGGACTATCGGTGTGTAGTTTTGTAGCTTATTTATAATAATTAAAGAGAACAATAGAGTTTTTTGCAATAATACCATGGTGCGGCATTCAAGCCGAGAAAGGACGTGCGAGAGAGCGATGACCGAGCCAGAGGGAAATCAACTAGGGGAGTTGTGGGGGTTGCAACGGTGTTTCGAGTAGTTGTGGGCCGAATGCTATGAAAATATAATCTAAACCGACCGGAATAAATGCCTACACAAATTAATCCAAGGTTGGAGTGCCCCTCGCAATGTAAATAGCTCCGCTTATGAGGGATGGAGAGGTAGCTTCAATGTGTGGAAGATACGGCGTGAGAAAGCGAGGTCAATCAAGAGACATATAGATAGAGAGACAAAGTGAGTGTGGTCCAACATTCAGGGAACAAATATATATGATCTGGAGAGATATTGTCCGATTGAGCTTTTGGCAAGGGTGAGGGCTGTAAGATAGAGCTTGAGAGATGATCCAGTCATAGACGTGTAGATATATTTTGTGCGTGGGAGGAATCAAGGTCGATCGATCACATAGGGTCATCGTGCGATCGAAAGAGTGAGACGGGTTGGAGAGAGTGACCTAGATAGACAATGTGTGTGAGAGAGTATACAATGTGAATAAGTCGAATTGGGCTCAAACATGGTGATATATCATTTTTGCCTGAGAAAGAGCGAGGTCAATCGAGACATACAAAGAGAGAGAGGGGGGAGAGAGAGGGAGAGAGAGAGCGAGCGTGGCCCGCCATGAGGTCGAAAGAGTGGGGGTGGCTTCGATGGACTGACCTAGATAGACAATCTGTGTGAGAGAGTATAGAGTGTGTCGATCGAGGCCCGAACAGGGAGATATATCATTTGTGTGTGAAAGAAAACGAGGTTAAACGAGACTCAGATAAAGAGAGCGAGATTGAGCGAGTGTGGCCCGCCGTGCGGAAGAAAGAGTGAGACAGTCTCGAGGGAGTGACCTAGATAGACAACGTGCGTGCGTGCGCACGAGAGGTTGGGGGCTAGATAGGCAATGCATGTATTTAGCGCGAGAGGGTGAGAGGGAGAGGGAGAGAGAGAGAGCTCGGCATGGGGTGCAATGGCGGGTGTGTGAGGTAAATACATTTCATAACAGAGTGGAAAAAGGGGGTTGTGTAGTTGAGAGAGTTAGAGATAGAAACATGGAGAGAAAGAATGGATGTGTGTTGGAAACCGATAGCTTCCTAAGGTGGTTAGGAGAGGAAGATTGACCGATACAGGAAGTAGGAAGTATGTAGCGTGTGCGGGGGGGGCTAAAAACAACATTTGAATGTAGATAGTAAGAGACATAATATCGATGTTTCAATTCGGTGTACATTGTAAGATTTGAACTAAGGACCATGCATATGGGTAATTATTTCGAATTCTTGCCATACTAGGTTTCGAAAAGTTGACATTAACTCGATTTGTTGTGCTATTTTGTAGGTCATATGTTTGAATCCATCCAAAAGTTTTCTCACTGCCATGGTGTTCATCATATACATATGAATTTGTATTAAAAAAGTAGCATGGATACACTGAAATGCGAAATCCACGTTAGAATTGGAGATCGCTATGTGACACACACTCTAATACAAATAACTAATTATGTGACACACACTCTAATCCACATTAGCATGGATACCGTTTTGATTTTTTTTCAAATAACTCATCATTAATTAATTTATAGTATCTTGTTTCGAATGACTAATTATTGCAAGGAAAACACGGGCATGGTAATACATACAGATTCGTTTGCAAATGAAAGAAGATTCGTTTGCATTCTCAAATGTAGGCGCACCAAGGTCGTGTCGTGGTGGTCGCGTGTGTCGGAAGGACGCGTAGCACACAGCCACCCACCCCCTCCCTCACTCCCCCCTCCCCCCAAAAAAAAAGGACGACGACAAAATTAGTTCGTGCTTCCATGTTTCGGATTGAAATATCTGGCGGCCCCAATTCCAGCCCTGCAAAATCTCCCTTCTCCACCGTCCCCTTCCGCGCCTAGATTGCTCAAATCCCTAATTCGCCGCCAACCCAAGCAAAGTTCGAATCGGCCCTCGTCTTGTCTCTTTCCCCACCTCTGTGCGGGATGACGACGACGAAGACGGCAGTCGCGCTTCACCACCGCACCGGAGCTACCTCATCTACACCCTCGTCCACCGCATCGGGTGGTCCACCGACAACGTCGGCCGCCGCAACCGACGTGCCTCACAGACACCGACTTCCACCACATCAGGTGTGCTTCACCGACACCGTCTCCCAGCTCACCGGGGCTACTTCACCGAGCACATCGTCGCGCCTCCGCCCCCCGAGGCCGCTGGGGCTTCACCAACGGTCTCGTCCACCGCATCATAGCGCTCCGCTGCCGCTCAAGATCTGCATCCATGCACGGCCAGCCAACGCCAGCGCATCACCCTCAACGACTTTGAAGTGACCCGCACTCTAGCTAGGTGAGCATGCCCAAACGCCGGCATGAACTAGGTATCCACACATCACTCCCTTGTGCACTATTCTGACGATGTTTGGATATCCTTTCACTGCTCTCTTAGCTTACACGCCTATCCAACTCTGACTTTAACTCTTATTTCTTCTGGAGATATGATCTGAAACAAGCAAATCCATTTTTTAGCGAAGCATGACGACGCTTACGGATCTGGTACACATCCCGCACACCCAGTATAACCTTGTAAGTATCTCGTCCTCCCAGACAACGGCAAGGTCGATTCCTCTTATTTGATCAGCCATTCGCCATGTCAAAATGCAGAGGGGGGTGCAAGGAGCACAAGGCCTGCACATCCAAGCAAGTGGTAACATGGACTTGTACATGGAACATCCCAAGTGCAAGCAGAGCTGCGGGAGCTCTGCATAATGAGCTAGCGTAAGTCCCTGCATTTCATTTAATTCATACCGCATTCATGTATGATTTGTGCAAAGGGCGGATCCACGAATTCAAGTTACCAGGCGAACATTTAACTTAAAAAATACGAAGGCGCTTGCACTCCGGAAATCAACATAACTTGAGAAATGTGAAGCTACATGCACTTTGAAAACCATCTAATGATCCAAAGTAGTTCAGATTATAAACACTAAATGATGCAAGCACCAAAAAACACAAAATGCAACATGGTGTAGAAGGACTACAAACATGGTCTGCAGACTGCTTGAATTATTCGCTCTTCCGCCTGAAAATATCGAAGTGTAATTGCACCTATAACCAAGCGCAAACTGCATATCAATATATCTATCCTGCATAAGTATGCCAATAGTTTCAAACAATGATTAGAAAAGTATTTATGCTACGTTGTCATGATACGGGGACTTTCTGGTAGATGGCCTCGACGTTTCCTCAAGCCATGAAAATGCACTATAATTTGCTTGTCATCAATGCATGCAAATCTCTATGTCTCTCTCAATATAGCAGATCATCATTAGACACTAAATCCTTCAATGGGAGCTTGCAAAATGCTTGCATTAGATGCCTCATTAGACACTATATGTTCATCACTAGGAGCATGTAAAATGTTTGCATCAAATTCTTCTTTAGCAAATTGCTCATTAGACACTTTGTGCTCAAGAATAACATGAGCTTGGATGTTTGCACCGGAAACTTGATTAGATACATCAGATTCAAATGGGCCAAGATTGATTGGAGGAGTTATAAAATAAGTAGAAATTGGTTTCACTTTCTCATAGATTCCCTACATACAAGCATTTTTACAACACCGTCAGGTTTAACTATTGGCCAGAAATTGAAGAGTTGAATTAGATATAATCAGGGTTGTGATGTACCGCCGCTATGCATGCTACTCTTGCAAGCTGCGATCGTCTGCTTGGCGCAAGCTCGATGACATGCCCGTCTGCCGCCGCCGCTTCCCAAAGCAGCTACACCTGTGGTTGTATCTTCATCTTCTTGTCCTTCCGCTCGCTTGAAGCTTGCCACCGCCTCCAACGAGGGCGCGAGGAAGTGCTGTGTTGGTCTATCCAAAGCAATGCTAGGTTAGGAGCGAACCAGACTGGAGGCTGGAGCGGATGAATTGGGATTTTTCCTGCTGTCGATCGATATGGGAGGCGCTCGTTTGGGCCACGAGCCTACCATAGGGCCTGCCTTGCACTTATGTTATTGGCCTATCCAAATTGAAACTTTTTTCTTCATTTTTTACATTGCCTGCTCGTGCGTTGGGACGAACAGAACTAGCCTGGGCCAACCTGGACGACTCAAACTAGGTGCACACTTTCGAGACTCCCGAGGCGGCCGCCCATACCAGCCCCTATTGTGGCGTCGCCCTTTTTGCGTGTATGATAGGGGTAGAGAAAAATATTCCAGTGGCGCTTTTGATTTACCCACAGAATGGTTGAATTGCTTGTTTCTATGAACTGAGTTCGCCAATAATGTGAAGGATGCCAGTCTTTTCATCCTATTGTAGATTGCTTAGATCTCGATATGCCAAACGTAATCGCATGAAATATACAGAAAGCCAAGCAGGTGATGTGTGTGGCTACAACTAGTCTGACTACATGTCCTCATATAACATATCAAGGACGCACCATCTTACCAGATTAACCATTCGACTTACCAATGTGTGGGAAGAAAGAAGTATTGGGACTGTGTATCCTATTATAGACTGGACCTATCTATGTGTTTGATACTTACTGTTAAGAATTACCTGTTTGCCTGAACTTAAATAGCTACTTGTTTGTTTAACTGCTTTGCTGCTGCAACAACGGTTACAATGATGTTAATAACTACTTTTCAGCATCGAATTGAAACTCTTTAATTCCTTGTTTGTTTAACTGGTTTGCTGTTATAACTCCCAGTTGAGATGTTTTGCTAACTTCAACTTTTTTGAATCCAATCGAAGCTTTAATGGCAAAACAGGTTAGCCCAAGATCAAAGAGCGAGGTCCCCATGGACGTTGTATCATCCCACAGCAGTGGCACTAGCCCAATCGTGCATTATGAATTGCCAACTGCTGATGCTCTAGAGGCTAAACTAGTGGTAGAGAGAGATTCTGCATATGCACTTAGAGATGAAGTTGACATGTTGAGGAAGCAAACAGCACAATCAAGAGTGACTCAAGACAACCATTAAATATTTGGTGGATTTCAAAACTAAGCAAACCGAGACTGACCGCATTGTTAAGGTCCTCAGGAAAAAAAGGAAATTAAATTCCCACTTGGTAAATCATAGGTGAAATGTTCTTTCCATCGTTGAATAACCTTTGTGTTGTTTGTTCATGTAATCAATCAAACCATTTGTTTTAGAGATCATGTAATAATTGTTTTTTATTTTTTGGTTTGTAAATTTATTTGAGCACAAGTCTATATTAATTGATAAGACTCGGAGACATTTCATTTTGATTGCCGTGCAGGACCTACAAATATGTTAATCGGGCTGAATGTGCATTCAGCAATAATAGTAGTATAGATGGACCATAAGTGGCACGCATCGGAAAGGGCCAAGATGTTGTAGTAGCTTGGCTAAAAAGGATGTTGTTGTAGCAAAGAAAAGTACAAATGGCTGGCTTATGTATGTTAGTTGATATTATTGATCCATATACTCTATAAGTGTTTATATGTCCATTAGTTCTGTACATTTTTGGTTGATTCACTCGGTATTTGAATCTTGATACATCGCTTGTGTACATATCTAAATGGGAGTACACATTATGCTGTGTGTGACATTTGAGTTGGACATGAAGTGTTCCAAATATTCGAATTCACCTTAAACTGGATTCTAGCTTCTGAACTTGAGTATTGTCATTTGTAAACTATATTCATATATGACAGTGGAATACATCTTTGTCATCCTTTTGAAGATATATAAAAACACATAGAATGATTTATAAAGATTCGTATAGGAATACAAAATGGATTCGAATTTAGTTGCCAGGGTAAATGTGGATGCTTGTTGTCCCAAAATTCAAAAGAAGCGGCAAAATGTATACTCCCACGTCGGCTGCCCGAAGCCAAGTGTTTGGGAGATGGAAAATACTGTCTACCCATTACACGGACAATCCATCGGCCCGATTTCCACTGCTCTAAATAGGGGTAGGATAGTAACTTCAATAAGATGTGACACGACCGCCTCTGAGCCCATTCCGACACGGTGGGCGCCAAACATGGTCGGCAAAACACATTTGATTCAAGCTCGTCCAAAAGACCTCTGTTTCTCCCTCCATTTCCCCATTCATAAACGGTGGGCGGCAAAACAAACTCGACTCGGCTGAAATCGATGTAGGCAAATATTTTTAATAGGGGCAGGTTTGTAACTTCACTCAGACGTGACACAACCACCCTACCTGTAAGCCCCGTTCATACACCATGGGTACCAACCTGAAGGAAATATGCCCTAGAGGCAATAATAAAGTTATTATTTATTTCCTTATTTCATGATAAATGTTTATTATTCATGCTAGAATTGTATTAACCGGAAACATAATACATGTGTGAGTACATAGACAAACAGAGTGTCACTAGTATGCCTCTACTTGACTAGCTCTTCGATCAAAGATGGTTATGTTTCCTAGCCATAGACATGAGTTGTTATTTGATTAACAGGGTCACATCATTAGGAGAATGATGTGATTGACTTGACCCATTCCGTTAGCTTAGCACTTGATCATTTAGTATTCTTCTATTGCTTTCTTTATGACTTATACATGTTCCTATGACTATGAGATTATGCAACTCCCATTTACCGGAGGAACACTTTGTGTGCTACCAAACATCACAATGTAATTGGGTGATTATAAAGGTGCTCTACAGGTGTCTCCAAAGGTACTTGCTGGGTTGGCGTATTTTGGGATTAGGATTTGTCACTCCGATTGTCAGAGAGGTATCTCTGGGCCCACTAAGTAATGCACATCACTATAAGCCTTGCAAGCATTGTAACTAATGAGTTAGTTGCTGGATGATGTATTACGGAACGAGTAAAGAGACTTGCCGGTAACGAGATTGAACTAGGTATTGAGATACCGACGATCGAATCTCGGGCAAGTAACATACCGATGACAAAGGGAACAATGTATGTTGTTATGCGGTTTGACCGATAAAGATCTTCGTAGAATATGTGGGAGCCAACATGAGCATTCAGGTTCCGCTATTTTTTATTGACCGGAGACATGTGTCGGTCATGTCTACATTATTCTCGAACCCGTAGGGTCCGCACGCTTAAAGTTTGATGACGGTTATATTATGAGTTTATGTGTTTTGATGTACCAAAGGTAGTTCGGAGTCCCAGATGAGATCAAGGACATGACGAGAAGTCTCGAATGGTCGAGACGTAAAGATCGATATATTGGACGAATATATTCGGACATCGGAAAGGTTCCGAGTGATTCGGGTATTTTTCGGAGTACCGGAGAGTTACGAGAATTCGCCGGGGAGTATATGGGCCTTATTGGGCTTTAGGGGAAAGAGAGAGGAGAGGCTGCGCGCCCCCCAAGGCCTAGTCCGAATTGGACTAGGGGGAGGGGCTGTGGCCCCTCCTTCCTTCTCTTCTCTCTCCCCTTTCCTTGACTCCTACTCCTACTACTTGAAAGGGGGGAATCCTACTCCCGGTGGGAGTAGGACTCCTCCTAGGGTGCGCCATAGAGAGGCCGGCCCTTCCCCTCCTCCACTCCTTTATATACGGGGAGAGGGGCACCCCTTGGAGACACAACAATTGATCCCTTGGATCTCTTAGCCGTGTGCGGTGCCCCCTCCACCATAGTCCACCTTGATAATATCGTAGCGGTGCTTAGGCGAAGCCCTGCGTCGGTAGAACATCATCATCGTCACCATGCCGTCGTGCTGACGGAACTCTCTCTCAAAGCTCGGCTGGATTGGAGTTCGAGGGACGTCATCGAGTTGAACGTGTGCAGAACTCAGAGGTGTCGTGCGATCGGTACTTGATCGGTTGGATCGTGAAGACGTACGACTACATCAACCGTGTTGTGCTAACGCTTCCGCTTTCGGTCTACGAGGGTACGTGGACACACTCTCCCCTCTCGTTGCTATGCATCATCATGATCCTGTGTGTGCATAGGAAATTTTTGAAATTACTACGTTCCCAATAGTGGCATCCGAGCCAGGTTTTATGCGTAGATGTCATATGCACGAGTAGAACACAAGTGAGTTGTGGGCGATATACGTCATACTGCTTACCAGCATGTCATACTTTGGTTCGGCGGTATTGTCGGATGAAGCGGCCCGGACCGACATTACGTGTACGCTTACGCGAGACTGGTTCTACCAACGTGCTTTGCACACAATGGGCTGGCGGGTGTCGGTTCCCAACTTTAGTTGAACTGAGTGTGGCTACGCCGGTCCTTGAGAAGGTTAAAACATCACTAACTTGACGAACTATCGGTGTGGTTTTGATGCGTAGGTAAGAACGGTTCTTGCTCAGCCCGTAGCAGCCAGGTAAAACTTGCAACAACAAAGTAGAGGATGTCTAACTTGTTTTTGCAGGGCATGTTGTGATGTGATATGGTCAAGACATGATGCTAAATTTTATTGTATGAGATGATCATGTTTTGCAACCGAGTTATCGGCAACTGGCAGGAGCCATATGGTTGTCGCTTTATTGTATGCAATGCAATCGCCCTGTAATGCTTTACTTTTATCACTAAACGGTAGCGATAGTGTAGAAGCATAAGTTGGCGAGACGACAACGATGCTACGATGGAGATCAAGGTGTCGTGCCAGTGACGATGGTGATCATGACGGTGCTTCGAAGATGGAGATCACAAGCACAAGATGATGATGGCCATATCATATCACTTATATTGATTGCATGTGATGTTTATCTTTTATGCATCTTATGTTGCTTTGGTTGACGGTAGCATTATAAGATGATCTCTCACTAAATTATTAAGGTATAAGTGTTCTCCCTGAGTATGCACCATTGCGAAAGTTCTTCGTGCTGAGACACCACGTGATGATCGGGTTTGATAGGCTCTACGTTCAAATACAACGGGTGCAAAACAGTTGCACACGCGGAATACTCAGGTTAAACTTGACGAGCCTAGCATATCACAGATATGGCCTCGGAACACTGAGACCGAAAGGTCGAGCGTGAATCATATAGTAGATATGATCAACATAGTGATGTTCACCATTGAAACTACTCCATCTCACGTGATAATCGGACATGGTTTTGTTGATTTGGATCACGTGATCACTTAGAGGATTATAGGGATGTCTATCTAAGTGGGAGTTCTTAAGTAATATGATTAATTGAACTTTAATTTATCATGAACTTAGTCCTGGTAGTATTAGCATATCTATGTTGTAGATCAATAGCTCGCGTTTAGCTCCCCTGTTTTATTTTGATATGCTCCTAGAGAAAACTGAGTTGAAAGATGTTAGTAGCAATGATGCGGATTGGATCCGTGATCTGAGGATTATCCTCATTGTTGCACAGAAGAATTATGTCCTTGATGCACCGCTAGGTGCCAGACCTATTGCAGGAGCAGATGCACACATTATGAACGTTTAGCTAGCTCAATATGATGACTACTTGATAGTTTAGTGCACCATGCTTAACGGCTTAGAATCGGGACTTCAAAGACGTTTTGAACGTCATGGACCATATGAGATGTTCCAGGAGGTGAAGTTAATATTTCAAGCAAATACCCCGAGTTGAGAGATATGAAGTCTCCAACAAGTTCTACAAATTAAAAGATGGAGGAGAATAGCTCAAGCAATGAGCATGTGCTCAAATTGTCCGGGTACTACAATCGCTTGAATCAAGTGGGAGTTAATCTTCCGGATAAGATAGTGATTGATGTAATTCTCTAGTCACCATCACCAAGTTAGTGGAACTTCGTGATGAACTATAATATGCAAGGGATGACGAAAGTAATTCCCGAGCTCTTCGCGATGTTGAGATCGGCGAAGGTAGAAATCAAGGAAAAAGAGCATCAAGTGTTGATGGTTAACAAGATCACTAGTTTCAAGAAAAGGGCAAATGGAAAGAATGGGAACTTCAAGAAGAACGGCAAGCAAGTTGCTGCTCAAGTGAAGAAGCCCAAGTTTGGACCTAAGCATGATACTGAGTGCTTCTACTTCAAAAAGGACTGGTCACTGGAAGCGATACTACCCCAACAATTGGCGGATAAGAAGGATGGCAAAGTGAACAAAAGTATATTTGATATACATGTTATTGATGTGTACTTTACTAGTGTTTATAGCAACCCTCGGTACTTGATAATCGGGTTCGCTTGCTAAAGAGTAGTAACTCAAACGGAGTTGCATAATGAACAGAAACTAATTAAGGATGAAGTGACGATGTGTATTGGAAGTCGTTCCAAAATTGATATAATCATCATCGCACACTCCCTATACTTTCGGGATTAGTGTTGAACCTAAATAAGTGTTGTTTGGTGTTTGCGTTGAGCATGAATATGATTTGATCATGTTTATTGCAATACGGTTATTCATTTAAGTTAGAGAATAATTGTTGTTCTGTTTACATGAATAAAACCTTATAGGTTACACACCCAATCAAAATGGTTCGTTGGATCTCGATCGTAGTGATACACATATTCATAATATTAAAGCCAAAACATGCAAAGTTAATAATGATAGTGCAACTTATTTGTGGCACTGCCGTTTAGGTCATATTGGTGTAAAGCGCATGAAGAAGCTCCATGCTGATGGGATTCTGGAATCACTTGATGCTTGCGAACCATGCGTTATGGGCAAGATGACTAAAACTCCGTTCTTCGGAACAATGGAGCAAGCAACTGTCTTATTGGAAATAATACATACTGATGTATGCGATCCGATGAGTGTTGAGGTCACAAGGGTATCGTTATTTTCTGACCTTCACAGATGATTTGAGCAGATATGGGTATATCTACTTAATGAAGCACAAGTCTGAAATATTTGAAAAGTTCAAAAGAATTTCAGAGTGAAGTGGAGAATCATCGTAACAAGAAAATAAAGTTTCTACAATTTGATCGTAGAGGAGAATATTGGACTTACGAGTTTGGCCTTCAGTTAAAACAATGTGAAATAGTTTCGCTACTCACGCCACCTGGAACACCATAGTGTAATGGTGTGTCCGAACGTCATAACCGTACTTTATTGGATATAGTGCAATATATGATGTTTCATACCAATTTACCACTATATTTTTGGGGTTATGCATTAGAGACAGCTGCATTCACGTTAAAAAGGGCACCATCTAAATCCGTTGAAATGACACCGAATGAACTGTGGTTTGGCAAGAAACCAAAGTTGTCGTTTCTTAAAGTTTGGGGCTGCGATGCTTATGTGAAAAAGCTTCAACCTGATAAGCTCGAACCCAAATCGGAAAAATGTGTCTTCATAGGATACCCAAAAGAGATTGTTGGGTACACCTTCTATCACAGATCCGAAGGAAAGACTTTTGTTGCTAAATTTGGAATATTTCTAGAGAAGGAGATTCTCTCGAAAGAAGTGAGTGGGAGGAAAGTAGAACTTGATGAGGTAACTGTACCTGCTCCCTTATTGGAAAGTAGTTCATCACGGAAATCTGTTCCTATGACTCCTTGATACGTCTCCAACGTATCTATAATTTTTGATTGCTCCATGCTACTTTATCTATTGTTTTGGACTTTAATGGGCTTTATTTTCCACCTTTATATTATTTTTGGGACTAACTTATTAACCGGAGGCCCAGCCCAGAATTGCTGTTTTTTGCCTATTTCAAGAGGTTTCAAGAAACGAAATATCAAACGGAGTCCAAACGGAATGAAACCTTCAGGAACGTGATCTTCTCACCGAACGTGATCCAGGAGACTTGGACCCTACTCCAAGGAGTGCCACAGGCGGTCACGAGGGTGGGCGCGCCCTCCCCCGGGCGTGCCCCCGCCTCGTGGGCCCCCCGACGCCCACCGACGCATTCTTCCTCCTATATATACCTCGCACTTCAACAGATTGGGGACGGAGCCAAAAACCTAACTCCACCGCCGCAACTTCCTATATCCACGAGATCCCATCTTGGGGCCTGTTCCGGAGCTCCGCTGGAGGGGGCATCCACCATGGAGGGCTTCTACATCAACACCATAGCCCCTCTGATGAAGTGTGAGTAGTTTACTTGCACCTTCGGGTCCATAGCTAGTAGCTAGATGGCTTCTTCTCTATTTTGGATCTCAATACAATGTTCTCCCCTCTCGTGGAGATCTATTTGATGTAATATTCTTTTTGTGTGGTGTTTGTTTTGACAGATGTATTGTGTGTTTTTGATCCAACTTATCTTTTGAAAATTTTTGATTCTTCTATGAATTGTTTGATGTATGATTGAGTTATATTTGCAAGTCTCTTCAATTATCCGCTTGGTTTGGCCAACTAGATTGGTAGTTCTTGCAATGGGAGAAGTGCTTAGCTTTGGGTTCTCTTGCGGTGTCCTTACCTAGTGATGTAAGGGGTTGCAAGGCACGTATTGTATTGTTGCCATCGAGGATAACAAGATGGGGTATTTATCATATTGCATGAATTTATTCCTCTACATCATGTCATCTTGCTTAAGGCGTTACTCTGTTTTAACTTAATACTCTAGATGCATGCTGGATAGCGGTCGATGAGTGGAGTAATAGTAGTAGATGCAGAATCGTTTCGGTCTACTTGTCTCGGACGTGATGCCTATATACATTGCCTAGATATACTCATAACTATGCTCAATTCTGTCAATTGCTCAACAGTAATTTGTTCACCCACCGTAGAATATATATGCTCTTGAGAGAAGCCACTAGTGAAACCTATGGCCCCCGGGTCTATTCTCATCATATCAATCTCCATCACTTTATTTACTTGCTTTGCTTTTACTTCTCACTTTGCATCTTTATACCAAAATACCAGAAATATTATCTCTATCAGATCTCACTCTCGTAAGTGACCGTGAAGGGATTGACAACCCCTAGTCGCGTTGGTTGCGAGTAGCTATCGTTTTGTGCAGGTACGAGGGACTTGCGCGTGGCCTCCTACTGGATTGATACCTTGGTTCTCAAAAACTGAGGGAAATACTTATGCTACTGTGTTGCATCATCCTCTCCTCTTCGGGGAAAACCAACGCAAGCTCAAGACGTAGCAAGAAGGATTTCTGGCGCCATTGCCGGGGAGGTCTATGTAAAAGTCAACATACCAAGTACCCATCACAATCCCTATCTCTCGCATTACATTATTTTCCATTTGCCTCTCGTTTTCCTCTCCCCCACTTCACCCTTGCTGTTCTATTTGCCCTCTCTTTCCCAATCTCCTCCTCTCTTTCCGTTTCCTTTTGTTTGCTCGTTTGGTTGGATTAGATGCTTATTTATTCCTAAACAACGAAGCCAATATCTATGAATCCTGGTCCACTTGCCAATCTTTTTAAGAGATCCAATTATGATGAACCAATTCCTAGTGATTTGGATGCACTAGATTATCTTTATAAGGTTTTTCCTGAAATCCGTAAAGTGACGCACGATAGATCTTTGAATAAAAAGCATGATTGCAATGATTTTATCATAAATTCTTTTGATGTCAATTGTGCTAATAAGATGCAAAACCCTAAGCTTGGGGATGCTAGTTTTTCTATGTCTACTACTTGTTGCAATGATCATGATTGGGGTGATTCTTCTTATGATCTTGAAAATTTATTTAAGACCCATGATGAATATAAGATTGATAATGAGTGTTTGCAATAATATTGAAAGTGGGTTTGGAAGAGTGTCAACTTTAGACCCCACATATTTGGATAACATTCAATCTTATGATTTTTTTTATAAAAGTGGGCTTGGAGAAATCATGACTTTAGTTAATGATAATCCCACTATTTTGGAAGAGTGTCAACTTCACATGCATGTGGATCGTGTTGAGAATATGTTATGTGATAGCTATATTGTTGAATTTTCTTATGATCCTACATCTAATTATTATGAGAGAGGAAAATATGGTTATAGAAATTTTCATGTTACTAAATTACCTCTCGTTATGTTGAGATTGCTATCGTCACTTTCTTCTTCCTCGCATATGCTAGTTTTTGCTTGCCTTGCAAATTTGTTTGCCTATAAGATGCCTATTCATAGGAAGTATGTTAGACTTAGATGTGTTTGTCACATGCTATATGATGCTCTATTTGTGCTTCAATTCTTGTCTTTCATGTGAGCATCATTGAAATCTCAATGCCTAGCTAAAAAGGCTTTAAAGAAAAGCGCTTGTTGGGAGACAACCCAATATTTTTCCTTGCTGATTAGTAATAAATAATCCATATAGCCTCTGTTTAGATGTGGTTTTATATTTTAATTAGTGTTTGTGCCAAGTTGAACCTATTGGATCTTCTTGGATGGTAGTTATTTGATCTTGCTGTAATTTCCAGAATCTTTGTGCTCAGTGCCCGAATTGTTAAAAATCACCAGAACGTGATAAAATACTGATTCCAATTGCTGCTGATCAACAAACAAATTTTCCTGGTCTTTTAATTTTGGTAGAATTTGTTGGGTTCAAGAAGTTTGCGTTAGTTACAGATTACTACAGACTGTTCTGTTTTTGACAGATTCTGTTTTGCGTGTGTTGTTTGCTTATTTTGATGAATCTATGGTTAGTAAAATAGTTTATAATCCATAGAGAAGTTGGAATACAGTAGGTTTAACACCAATATAAATAAATAATGAGTTCATTACAGTACCTTAAAGTAGTATTTTGTTTTCTTTCTCTAACGGACCTCACGAGATCTCTATTGAGTTTTGTGTTGTGAGGTTTTCAAGTTTTGGGTGAATTCTTTTGATGGATTATGGAACAAGGAGTGGCAAGAGACTAAGCTTGGGGATGCCCATGGCACCCCCAAGATAATCCAAGGACACCGAAAATTCAAAGCTTGGGGATGCCCCGGAAGGCATCCCCTCTTACGTCTACTTCCATCGGTAATTTACTTGGAGCTATATTTTTATTCACCAACATGATATGTGTTTTGCTTGGAGCGTCTTGTATTATTTGAGTCTTTGCTTGTTAGTTTACCACAATCATCCTTGCTGTACACACCTTTTGAGAGAGCCATACATGAATTGAAATTTGATAGAATACTCTATGTGCTTCACTTATATCTTTTGAGCTTGATAGTTTTGCTCATAGTGCTTCACTTATATCTTTTTGAGCTTGATAATTTTTGCTCTAGTGCTTCACTTAGATCTTTTAGAGCACAGTAGTGGATTTTTTTAAAGAAACTTGATCTCTCATGCTTCACTTAGATTATTTTGAGAGTCGTTAATAGCATGGTAATTTGCTTAATGTTAATATACTTGGTACTCAAGATATGTGAAACTTTCTTTTGAGTGCGTTGAATACTAAGATAAGTTCGATGCTTGATAATTGTTTTGAGATATGGAGGTGATAATATCAAAGTTGTGCTAGTTGAGTAGTTGTGAATTTGAGAAATTCTTGTGTTGAAGTTTGTGATTCCCATAGCATGCACGTATGGTGAACCGTTATGTGATGAACTCGGAGCATGATTTATTTATTGATTGCCTTCCTTATGAGTGGCGGTCGGGGACGAGCGATGGTCTTTTCCTACCAATCTATCCCCCTAGGAGCATGCGCGTAATACTTTGCTTTGATAACTTCTAGATTTTTGCAATAAGTATATGAGTTCTTTATGACTAATGTTGATTCCATGGATTATACGACTTTTTCCCATCCTTCCACCATTGCTAGCCTCTCTAATACCACAAGACCTTTCACGTATCATACACCCACCATATACCTTCCTCAAAACAGCCACGATACCTACCTATTATGGCATTTCCATAGCCATTCCGAGATATATTGCCATGCAACTTTCCACCGTTCCGTTCATCATTATTATGACATACATTACTATTGTCATATTGCTAGCATGATCATGTAGTTGACATCGTATTTGTGGCAAAGCCACCGTTCATAATTTTTTTCATACATGTCACTCTTGTTTCATTGCATATCCCTAAGACATTCACGGAGGCATTCATATAGAGTCATATTTTGTTCTAAGTATCGAGTTGTAATTATTGAGTTGTAATAAAAATAAAAGTGTGATGATCATCATTATTAGAGCATTGTCCCAAGTGAGGAAAGGATGATGGAGACTATGATTCCCCCACAAGTCGGGATGAGACTCCAGACGAAAAATAAAAAAATATAAAAAAAGAGGCCATAAAAAAAAGAGAAAAAAGGCCCAAATAAAAAAATGAGAGAAAAAGAGAGAAAGGACAATGTTACTATCCTTTTACCACACTTGTGCTTGAAAGTAGCACCATGATCCTCATGATAGAGAGTCTCTCATTTTGTCACTTTCATATACTAGTGGGAATTTTTCATTATAGAACTTGGCTTGTATATTCCAATAATGGGCTTCCTCAAATGTCCTAGGTCTTCGTGAGCAAGCGAGTTGGATGCACACCCACTTAGTTTCTTTTGTTGAGCTTTCATATACTTATAGCTCTAGTGCATCCGTTGCATGACAATCCCTACTCACTCACATTGATATCTATTGATGGGCATCTCCGTAGCCTGTTGATACGCCTAGTTGATGTGAGACTATCTTCCCTCTTTTTGTCTTCTCCACAACCACCGTTCTATTCCACATACAAAGGTTATATCCATGGCTCACGCTCATGTATTGCGTGAAGATTGAAAAAGTTTTGAAAATGTTAAGGTATGAAACAATTGCTTGGCTTGTCATCGGGGTTGTGCATGATTTAAATACTTTGTGTGGGGAAGATGGAGCATAGCCAGACTATATAATTTGGTAGGGATAACTTTCTTTGGCCATGTTATTCTGAGAAGACATAATTGCTTAGTTAGTATGCTTGAAGTATTATTAGTTTTATGTCAATATGAACTTTTGTCTTGAATCTTTCAGATCTGAATATTCATATCACAATTAAGAATATTTACATTGAAATTATGCCAAAGTATCACTCCGCATCAAAAATTCTCTTTTTATCATTTACCTACTCGAGGACGAGCAGGAATTAAGCTTAGATGCCCGATACGTCTCCAACGTATCTATAATTTTTGATTGCTCCATGCTACTTTATCTATTGTTTTGGACTTTAATGGGCTTTATTTTCCACTTTTATATTATTTTTGGGACTAACCTATTAACCGGAGGCCCAGCCCGTAATTGTCGTTGTTTTGCCTATTTCAAAGTGTTTCAAGAAACGGAATATCAAACGGAGTCCAAACGGAATGAAACCTTCGGGAACGTGATCTTCTCACCGAACGTGATCCAGGAGACTTGGACCCTACTCCAAGGAGTGCCAGAGGCGGTCACGAGGGTGGGGGGCGCGCCCTCCCCCCTGGGCGCGCCCCCCTGCCTCATGGGCCCCCTGACGCTCCACCGACGTACTCCTTCCTCCTATATATACCTACGCACTTCAACAGATCGTGGACGGAGCCAAAACCTAATTCCACCGCCAAGCAACTTCCTTTATCCACGAGATCCCATCTTGTGGCCTGTTCGAGCTCACGGAGGGGGCATCCACCACGGAGGGCTTCTACATCAACACCATAGCCCTCCGATGAAGTGTGAGTAGTTTACTTGCACCTTCGGGTCCATAGCTAGTAGCTAGATGGCTTCTTCTCTCTTTTTGGATCTCAATACAATGTTCTCCCCCTCTCTCGTGGAGATCTATTTGATGTAATCTTCTTTTTGCGGTGTGTTTGTTGAGACATATGAATTGTGGGTTTATGATCCAACTTATCTATGGAAAATATTTGATTCTTCTCTGAATTCTTTTATGTATGATTGAGTTATCTTTGCAAGTCTCTTCGAATTATCCGTTTGGTTTGGCCAACTAGATTGGTAGTTCTTGCAATGGGAGAAGTGCTTAGCTTTGGGTTCAATCTTGCGATGTCCTTACCTATTGATGTATGGGTTGCAAGGCACGTATTATATTGTTGCCATCGAGGATAACAAGATGGGGTATTTATCATATTGCATGAATTTATTCCTCTACATCATGTCATCTTGCTTAAGGCGTTACTCTGCTTTTTAACTTAATACTCTAGATGCATGCCGGATAGCGGTCGATGAGTGGAGTAATAGTAGTAGATGCGTAATCGCTTTGATCTACTTGTCTTGGACGTGATGCCTATATACATGATCATTGCCTAGATATACTCATAACTATGCTCAATTCTGTCAATTGCTCAACAGTAATTTGTTCACCCACCGTAGAATATCTATGCTCTTGAGAGAAGCCACGAGTGAAACCTACTGCCCCCGGGTCTATTCTCATCATATCTATCTCCATCACTTTATTTACTTGCTTTGCTTTTACTTTTCACTTTGCATCTTTATACCAAAATACCAAAAATATTATATCTATCGCATATCACTCTCGTAAGTGACCGTGAAGGGATTGACAACCCCTAATCGCATTGGTTGCGAGTAGCTATCGTTTTGTGCAGGTATGAGGGACTTGCGCGTGGCCTCCTACTGGATTGACACCTTGGTTCTCAAAAATTGAGGGAAATACTTACGCTACTGTGCTGCATCATCCTCTCCTCTTCGGGGAAAACCAACGCAAGCTCAAGACGTAGCACTCCTACACCAATTAGTGAGAAAGCTAATGATGATGATCATTAACTTCAGATCAAGTTACTACCAAACCTCATAGGTCAACCAGAGTGAGATCCACACCAGAGTGGTACGGTAATCCTATTCTGGAGGTCATGTTACTTGACCATGACGAACCTACGAACTATGAGGAAGCGATGATGAGCCCAGATTCTGCGAAATGGTTTGAGGCCATGAAATCTGAGATGGGATCCATGTATGAGAACAAAGTATGGACTTTGATTGACTTGCCCAATGATCGGCGAGCCATTGAGATTAAATGGATCTTCAAGAGGAAGACGGGCGCTGATAGTAGTGTTACTATCTACAAAGCTAGAATTGTCGCAAAAGGTTTTCGACAAGTTCAAGGTTTTGACTATGATGAGAGTTTCTCACTCGTATCTATGCTTAAGTCTGTCCGAATCATGTTAGCAATTGCCGTATTTTATGAAATCTGGCAAATGGATAAACAAAACTGCATTCCTTAATGGATTTATTAAAGAAGAGTTGTATATGATGCAACCGTAAGGTTTTGTCGATCCTAAAGGAGTTAACAAAATGTGCAAGCTCCAATGATCCATCTATGGACCTGCAAGCATCTCGGAGTTGGAATATACGCTTTGATGAGTTGATCAAAGCATATAGTTTTATACAGACTTGCGGTGAAGCCTGTATTTACAAGAAAGTGAGAGGGAGCACTACAACATTTCTGATAAGTATATGTGAATGACATATTACTGATCGGAAATAATGTAGAATTATTCTGCAAAGCATAAAGGAGTGTTTGGAAGGAGTTTTTCAAAGAAAGACCTCGGTGAAGCTGCTTACATATTGAGCATCAAGATCTATAGAGATAGATCAAAACGCTTGATAAGTTTTTTCAATGAGTACATACCTTGACAAGATTTTGAAGTAGTTCAAAATGGAACAGTCAAAGAAAGAGTTCTTGTCTGTGTTAAAAGGTGTGAAACTGCGTAAGACTCAAAGCCCGACCACGGCAAAAGATAGAAAGAGAATGAAAGGCATTCCCTATGCCTCAGCCATAGGTTTTATAAAGTATGCCATGCTATGTACAAGATCTATTGTATACCCTACACAGATTTTGGCAAGGGAGTACAATAGTGATCTAGGAGTAGATCACTGGACAACGGTCAAAATTATCCTTAGTAGAATAAGGATATGTTTCTCGATTATGGAGGTGACAAAAGGTTCGTCATAAAGGGTTACGTCGATGCAAATTTTGACACTGATCCAGATGACTCTAAGTCTCAATCTGGATGCATATTGAAAGTGGGAGCAATTAGCTAGAGTAGCTCCGTGCAGAGCATTGTTGACATTGAAATTTGCAAAATGCATACGGATCTGAATGTTGCGTAATCGTTGACTAAACTTATCTCACAAGCAAAACATGATCACACCTTAGTACTCTTTGGGTGTTAATCACATAGCGATGTGAACTAGATTATTGACTCTAGTAAACCCTTTGGGTGTTTGTCAAATGACGATGTGAACTATGGGTGTTAATCACATGGTGATGTGAACTATTGGTGTTAAATCACACGACGATGTGAACTAGATTATTGACTCTAGTGCAAGTGGGAGAATGAAGGAAATATGCCCTAGAGGCAATAATAAAGTTATTATTTATTTCCTTATTTCATGATAAATGTTTAATATTCATGCTAGAATTGTATTAACCGGAAACATAATACTTGTGTGAATACATAGACAAACAGAGTGTCACTAATATGCCTCTACTTGACTAGCTCGTTGATCAAACATGGTTATGTTTCCTAGCCATAGACATGAGTTGTCATTTGATTAACGGGATCACATCATTAGGAGAATGATGTGATTGACTTGACCCATTCTGTTAGCTTAGCACTTGATCGTTTAGTATTCTTCTATTGCTTTCTTCATGACTTATACATGTTCCTATGACTATGAGATTATGCAACTCCCGTTTACCGGAGGAACACTTTGTGTGCTACCAAACGTCACAACGTAACTGGGTGATTATAAAGGTGCTCTACAGGTATCTCCGAAGGTACTTGTTGGGTTTATGATTTCGAGATTAGGATTTGTCACTCCGATTGCTCGGAGAGGTATCTCTGGGCCCACTCAAGAATGCACATCACTATAAGCCTTGCAAGCATTGTAACTAATGAGTTAGTTGCGGGATGATGTATTATGGAACGAGTAAAGGGACTTGCCGGTAACGAGATTGAACTAGGTATTGAGATACCGGCGATCGAATCTCGGGCAAGTAACATATCGATGACAAAGGGAATAACGTATGTTGTTATGCGGTTTGACCGATAAAGATCTTCGTAGAATATGTGGGAGCCAACATGAGCATCCAGGTTCCGCTATTGGTTATTGACCGGAGACATGTGTCGGTCATGTCTACATTATTCTCGAACCCGTAGGGTCCGCATGCTTAAAGTTCGATGACGGTTATATTATGAGTTTATGTGTTTTGATGTACCGAAGGTAGTTCAGAGTCCCGGATGAGATCGGGGACATGACAAGGAGTCTCGAAATGGTCGAGACGTAAAGATCGATATATTGGGTGACTATATTCAGACATCGGAAAGGTTCCGAGTGATTCAGGTATTTTTCGGAGTACCGGAGAGTTACGGGAATTCGCCGGGGAGTATATGGGCCTTATTGGGCTTTAGGGGAAAGAGAGAGGAGAGGTTGCGCCCCCCCTGATGAAGTCATGTACCTGGGGTAGGGTCATAGACCTGCCCAAAGGTACCCTCCACAAGGACACTCGCAAGAGAAGCGGCCTTCCAGTCGACCTGGTAGGTTTCCACTCGACAGATTCAAAGACACTCGACTATGAAGACCCACTCGACAACCAGGAGTCCAAGAGCCACTCGATGCCCAAACGGTCTGTAGTTAAATAGCCTTTATGATCTTAATGGCACTTTATGTAAGGCGTTACCAGTAACGCCTAGCCTTAACGTACCTTAAACCCTCTGCTACGTGGGCTGGCTGGGGTCCTGGCGCACTCTATATAAGCCACCCCCTCCACAAGTAGAAGGGTTCGCACCCCTGTAACACATACGCATATAATCCAGTCGACCGCCTCCGGGCTCCAGGGACGTAGGGCTATTACTTCCTCCAGAAGGGCCTGAACTCAGAATCCCTTTGCGTATACAACTACTCCATAGCTAGGAACTTGCCTCTCCATACCTACCCCCATTCTCTTTATGGGGCTTAGAACCACGACGGTTGGCGCCCACCGTGGGGCAGGTGTTCTAGCGATTTGTTGGAGAAGTTGGGATTCTTTCGATCTCCTACATCATGGTTTCGTGTGGAGTTACGCTGACGGCCACGAGATCCGTCTCGGTGCGCTCACGTTCGTCGCCGACGACTCCGCTTGGCTTCAGGAGGCTCCACTCGACGTGGACGCGCTCCCCGTCCGCGGGGCGACGCACTTTCGCGCGTGTGTCCGTGGCGTCCTCCTGCGGCAACCGTCGACCCAGTATGGGTCGGCTCCTATGTCGTCTTTGCTCCCAGTCTCCCACCGGCGCAAGCTGCTCCCGGCCGGTCGAGGCTTCAGCTGGGTGAGGCATGCAAGGCCCGCCAACCGCCACCCCCAAGTCGCGCGATCGAGCCCGACGAATCTCTCTACTGCTCGACTGGGTTCGCAGAGATCAAGCGTCCGAATGCGATAGCGATGACTGGGCGGCAGAGGTTACGATGGTCGATGGACCATGCAGTCCCGGATTCACCCGCACCAACGGAGGTGACGGTGGAGGCGATCCGGAGCAAGCCCACGAAGAGTACCTGCCCGAGCCCCTCACTTCGCTCCAGAGGGAGGAGCTTCGCCGTCGGAACATGGATGCACTTCACACTCCTCTCGTTGGAGAAACCCTCGAGGCTCGTGCCTTGGAGGATGCGCGCTTGGCCAACCTGGCTGAGCGCACTCGACTGGAGAATCTTCAGCGAGTACTCGACGAGCGCGCGCGATCGAGGGTTCCAGAATCCAGTCGACGTCAGCTCTTTCAACCGCCAACTCAGGTATATCGAACTCCGATTCAGAATTTAGCAATTGCCGCCAGATAGCGAGTCAATTCAGCCTTCCCACGGAGGCGGGTAGAGGTTTGCAGAAATCAAAGATCTGCTCCGGGCGGCGGAGATCAAAACTCGGTTGTATCACGATCGCGGAGCAGGTTCACACCGATCCGTCGCTGCGAATTCAGTCCAGTCGGCCCATAGTCCGAGATCGCCCCAGGCGTGAGGAACGTGGGGGCCGACATGATGATCAAGACAAGGGTCATGAAAGATGAGCACCGATTCAATCGCAACGATCGACGCCGAGTGCCCACTCCTCCCCAAGGGGTGGATCATACGCTCCTCGCAGCGGGACGGCAGATGCCAGACAAGAAAGTTGGGCGAAGAGTTCCTGTCGACCCCAGGGAACCAGGCTTTGATGCGAGATCTATTATCGTTCAAGGTTTGGTCGATAGGAACAGAGCTCACCGAGATGGACATGATAGAGATGTTCCTTCCAGCAGCAGAGTTCATGTCTCGGGACCAGAGTGTTTCAGCAGAGCCATCAGAGCCGCGGTGATTCCTCCCAACTTCAGGTTGGCGACTGGAGTCAGTAAGTTCACTGGTGAATCCAAGCCTGACACTTGGCTTGAACATTAGCGAGTGGCTGTTCAGATCGGCGGTGGCAACGATGATGTAGCCATGAAGCATTTACCTCTTATGTTGGAGGGTTCAGCCGGGCGTGGTTGAATCGATTAGCACCCAAAGCAGATTTACACTTGGGAAGATCTTGCCCGAGTGTTTGTCGACATTTGAAGGAACTTGAAAACGACCGGCAGGATTGACGGAGTTGCGATCGTGTGTGCAAAATCGAGTGAAACTTTGAGAGATTATATCCAGAGGTGGATCACTTTGCACCACACAAATGAGAATGTATCCGACCACCAGGCGATCTGTGCCTTCAAAGAAGGTGTCAAGAACAGAGAGTTGAGTTTGAAATTTGGTCGAACCGGAGATATGACCTGAGTCGGATGATGGAGATTGCCACCAAGTATGCAAATGGTGAAGAAGAGGATCGGCTCGAAGTGGTAAATACAAATCAGCCGCTAATGAGGCCGGCGGAGGAAATTACGATGGAAGCGAGCGCAAAGTCGAACCAACCGCTCCGAGAGGCCTTGGTCAGGACCCGGGGAAAGTTCAAGGGGAAACCCAAGGGTCCTTGGAACCCCAAGAAGGTGAAAGACCAGATGGAAACGACGTGTTGGATTTGCCATGTCATATTCATACAAAGAAAGATGAAGAGGGTAAACTCATTTACGAAACATACCACTCGACAAAGGTCGGCTCTTGATTCAGCGGTTCCAAGGGAAACAACTCAAGGATAAGGATAAGGAAGCAGACAAAGTTGAGAACAAAGATGACAAGTGATGATGGGTATCCCTGTGTCAATTCCACTCGATGATTTTCTTGGCGTCGAAAGCAAAAGTCGATTGAAGGTTATCAATCGAAGTGAACTTGGTTGCTCGGCGACTCCCAATTATCTGAAATGGTCCTGCATCGCCATCACATTCGACCAGTCCGATCACTCCGACGACATTGCCACCCCGGAGGCAAGCATTGGTGGTCGACCGGTTGTTGAGGGCACTCGGTGACCAAAGTCCCGATGGATGGTGGTAGTGGCTGAACATATTGTACGCGGAGACATTGAAAGGGATGGGCATTCCGATGTCCGCACTCGCATTACCAGAATATGAGCTTCCACGGAGTCATTCTCGAAAGAAGGCCGAGTCACTCGGCCAAATTGCTCTTGATGTAGTTTTTGGTGATTCGAAGCATTTCCGGAAAGAAAAGTTGACCTTTGAGGTCGTGGATTTCCAGAGGGCTTATCACGCTATTCTGGGAAGGCCAACATATGCACGTTTCATGGCCCGACCATGTTACGTGTATCTTAAATCAAGATGCCCGGTCCTAAGGGCGTGATCATCAAGTTACTGCAATCGTAAGAAGGCGGAAGAGTGCTTCCGAGAAAGGTTCTAAGATCGCCGATGCTCGGTTGGCGATGGTAGAGCTACAAGAGTATCGTAAAACTGCAGATCCGATTGATTTGTTGCGAGCTAAGAAGCCTGCTACGGAATCAGCATTTCAGTCGACTGGTGAGACGAAATAGGTTCACATTCACCCGACTGATCCCAATGCTGCTCCGACCAACATCTCAACAAAATTCGACTCAAAATAGGAAGAAGCGCTCATCCAGTTCCTCCATGAGAACTGGGACATCTTTGCATGGAAGCCTGCTGACATGCCGGGTGTTCCCAGGTGGTTGGCTGAGCATCACCTATGAGTCGACCCAAAATTCAAACCGGTTAAAGAATATCTTCGGCGGTCCGTCCGCCCGTAAGAGAAAGGCCATTGGCGAGGAGGTGGCTCGGCTCTTAGCGGCAGAGTTCATCCGAGAGATCTACCACTCCGAGTGGCTCGCCAATGTCGCCATGGTTCCCAAGAAGGACAAGTCGCTATGCATGTGCATCGATTTCAAGCATATCAATCGGGCCTGCCCGAAAGATCATTTCCCTCTTCCTCGCATTGACCAAATAGTCGACTCAACTGCAGGATGTGAGAGGCTGTCTTTTTTAGACGCCTATTCCGGGTACCATCGATCCGTCTGTATGGACCCGATGAGATTAAAATAGCGTTCATCACTCCATTTGGGTGCTTCTGTTATGTCACCATGCCATTCGGTCTCAAGAATGCCGGAGCCACATTCATGAGGATGATTCAGAAGTGTTTGCTCACTCAAATCAGTCGGAATGTGGAAGCGTACATGGATGATATAGTGGTCAAGTCACGAAAGGGTTCCGACCTGTTGACCGACCTTGCTGAAACATTTGCCAATCTCGGGAGGTATGATATCAAGCTTAACCCATCAAAGTGTACATTTGGAGTTCCGTGGCAAGTTACTCGGTTTTCTCGTTTCGGCGAGGAATCGATGCTAACCCGAAAAGGTTGGCACCATACTCGGATGAAGCGCCTCGTGTGTGCACGATGTCCGTAAACTTCTTTGGATGCTTGGACGCTTTAAGTCGATTCATCTCTCGCCTCGGTGAAAAGGCATTGCCTCTTTACCGATCGATGAAGAAGTCGAGACAAGTTCGAGTGGACTCTAGAAGTCGATGCAGCGTTTGCAGAGCTCAAAGCTCTGCTCTCCACCCAGCCGGTGCTTGCTGCCCCAATCAGCAAAGAGCCTTTGCTGCTTTACATTGCAGCCACTAGACAAGTCGTCAGTACCGTACTTACGGTCGAGCGGGAAGAAGAAGGAAAAGCCTTCAAAGTTCAACGCCCAGTTTATTATCTTTCTGAAGTGTCACCCCATCAAAGCAAAGATACCCTCACTATCGAAGCTTGTTTATGGGATCTATATGACCACAAAGAAGGTTGCTCATTATTTCTCCGATCATTCCATTACGATGCGTCGACGCCCCATTGTCGGAAATTCTTCATAACAGAGATGCAACTGGTCGAGTGGCAAAATGGGCAATTGAACTCCTTCCCCTTGATATCAAATTCGAGGCAAAGAAAGCCATCAAGTCCCAAGCACTAGCAGACTTCCTTGCCGAGTGGATCTGAGCAATGACTTCCGACTCAAGTTCACTCGAAACACTGGACTATGTTTTTCGACAGCCCAAGATGTTTGAAACGAGTTCTGTGCGAGGTTGTATTGGTTCCCCGAGGAGATAGGCTAAAATATGTTCTCCAGATTCACTTTGATTCTTCCAACAACGAAGCAGAATATGAAGCACTCTGTACGGGTTGCGCATGGCCATTTCACTCGGCGTCACGCCTTATATGGTCTACGGCGACTGGATCTGGTTGTTAATCAAGTGATGAAGGAGTGGGATGTCGAAGCCCAGCTATGACAAGTTATTGTAATGCAATGAGAAAGCCGGAGAAGAAATTGAGGGTTAGAGCTTCATCATATACCCGGCCCGAAAAATCAAGTCATGGATGATTTGGCGAAGATAGGATCCAAGAGGGAAGCCATTCCTAGTAATATATTTTTGGAGCACATTCATGCACCATCGATGCAGGAGGATCCTTTCACAGAAGAAGCCCCGCAGCAAAAGAGTGCCAATGATCCGACTGAAGTTGAGGTCCCAGCCGTGGTCGACCTGATTATGGAAGTTGTGGTCGTCACCCCCGATTGGACGGTTCCGTACATTGCATATATCCTAAGGAAAGAGCTCCTAGAGAATGAAGAAGAGGCTCGACAGATCGTCCGTCGATCCAAGGCCTTTACAGTGATCAAGGGACAGTTGTTCAGAGAAAGCGTGACTAGAGTCGGCCAGAAGTGTATCACGCCAGAAGGTCGATAATTCTTGAGGATATCCACTCGGGGACCTGTGGCCATCATCGTCCTCTCGGACCATTGTGGCTAAAGCATACCGAGCGGGATTTTATCGCCGAAAGCAAATGAAATGGCAAAAGAAATGTTGACAAGTGTGAAGGATGTCGGTTCTATTCCAACATGTCGCACAAGCCCGCCTCAGCCTTGAAGACCATTCCACTCGTCCCGCCCTTCGCTGTTTGGGGATTGGACATGATTGGACCGTTGAGAACTGGCGAAGCGGCTTCACTCATTTGCTAGTAGCGATCGACAAGTTCACCAAGTGGATCGAAGCCAAGCCCATCAAGAACCTCGATGCATGCACTGCTATCAGTTTCATCAGAGAGTTGATATTCAGATATGGAGTTCCGCATAGCATCATCACCGACAATGGGTCAAACTTCGATAATGACAAGTTCAAAGCCTTCTGCGCCTCTCAAGGCACGCAGGTCGACTATGCTTCAGTGGCTCATCCTCAATCGAATGGACAAGCAGAACGTGCAAACGGCCTCATTCTCAAAGGGCTGAAACCACGGCTGATGCATGATCTCAAACATGCAGCAGGAGCTTGGGTTGACGAACTTCCATCAGTTCTCTTGGGATTGAGGACCACTCCTAATCGGTCGACTGGGAGAACTCCATTCTTCCTGGTCTATGGAGCTGAAGCAGTTCTGCCGAGTGACCTGCTTCACAATGCGCCTCGAGTCGAACTATACTCTACGAAGAAGAAGCGGAACAGGCCGGCAAGATGCAATCGACCTCTTGGAATAAGAGAGAAATGGCCTGATCCGCTCGACTATCTATCAGCAAGACTTGCGTCGATTCCAGAAATGTGAAGAGTCGAGCCTTCCAAGAGGGAGATTTGGTCCTCCGAGTGGATCAACAGAAACCACACAAGCTCGCTCCCACTTGGGAAGGTCCCTTCATCGTCACAAGAGTTCTCCACAACGGAGTGTATCATCTCTACAACGTTGATCGCCAGATCGACGAGCCTCGAGCTTGGAACGCGGAGCTGCTCCGCCCCTTTTACACTTAATACTCACTCAGTTGAGATGTAATAGAAGTACTTTTGTAGTTTGTTTATCTAAGACAAGAATTTTATAATTTTCCCAGTGATTGTTATTACTTTTTGTTGAAATTTTCCCCAGTGGGTGGCTTAGTTGCGAATCCGGTTCGCCTAAGTTTGTAAAAAAAATCCTTTCCGAGTGGCGAGCCAGTCTCTCACTCGGGGGCTTAGCTGAATCTGCTTCGCCTAAGTATTCAAAATCCTACCGAGTGGCGAGGCAGCCTCCCACTCGGAGGCTTAGCTGCAGTCCAAGTACTCGCCTAAGTATTCAAAATCCTACCGAGTGGCGAGCCGGCCTCCCACTCGGAGGCTTAGCTGCAGTCCGAGTACTCGCCTAAGTATTCAAAATCCTACCGAGTGGCGAGCCAGCCTCCCATTTGGAGGCTTAGCTGCAGTCCAAGTACTCGCCTAAGTATTCAAATCCTACCGAGTGGTGAGCCAGCCTCCCACTCGGGGGCTTGCAACAGCCCAAGGATTCGCCTTAACATCCAAAATAAAAATCCTACCGAGTGGAGAGCAAACCTCTCACTCGGGGGCTTAGCTGCAGCCCAGTGCTCGCCTAAGTAATAGAAATCCTACCGAGTGGTGAGCAAACCTCTCACTCGGGGGCTTAGCTGCAGCCCAGTGCTCGCCTAAGTAATAGAAATCCTACCAAGTGGTGAGCAAACCTCCCACTCGGGGGCTTAGCTGCAGCCCATCGCTCGCCTAAGTAATAGAAATCCTACCGAGTGGAGAGCAAACCTCCCACTCGGGGGCTTAGCTCCAGACATGATCTCTCCTAAGTAACATAAATCCTACCGAGTGGAGAGCAAACCTCCCACTCGGAGGCTTAGCTGCAGCCCAGTGCTCGCCTATGTAATAAAAATCCTACCGAGTGGAGAGCAAACCTCCCACTCGGAGGCTTAGTTGCAGCCCAGCGCTCGCCTAAGTAATAAAAACCCTATCGAGTGGAGAGCAAACCTCCCACTCGGGGGCTTAGCTGCGGTGCAATGCTCGCCTAAGTAAGGAATTCATCCCAATCCGCAAGGACGATGAGGTGCAGGTCGACTGTTACCTTCTCCTTCGGAGCTTCACCACAAGTACAACATGCGGTCCATCCCAATCCGCAAGGACGACGAGGTGCAGGTCGACTGTTACCTTCTCCTTCGAAGCTTCGCCACAAGTACAACGTGCGGTCCATCCCAATCCGCAAGGACGACGAGGTGCAGGTCGACTGCTACCTCCTCCTTCGGAGCTTCGCCACAAGTACAACGTGCGGTTCATCCCAATCATTCAGTCGAGCAACATCAGCACCACACCTGGCAGAAAACTTTTTCCATTATTGCACTCGACTAATCTCATTCAGTCGAGTCATCAAGGATTCAAGGTCATTCTGAAGTGTCTGATCTGGCCAGAGAGTCGAGTCGATCCGCGACACTGCAACTTTCAGTCGAGCAAGATAATCCACCACGCTAGCAACACGAGACTCCAGTCGGAGCACATTCATAGCAGCTTCGTCCTTCACGGGAGAGTTGATGGGGTCCAAACTGGTTTCCACTTGACTGGTTTCTTCTTTGAAGTTTTGACAGAATTCTGAAAACACAGCTCAGATTCAAAATAACGATCATGTGATGAGCCGGTGATAGCAAGACAGTTGGGTAAAAGAGATTACCTTCAAGCATGAGAAACAGCTTCTTGGCAAGCCCTCCAAGATAAATCTCTAGGTCATTTCGCTTCCCCGGCAGTTGGCCAGCCTTGTCAGACAGAAAAATCTTGTCGTTCTTCAGTCGACTAACTTCCTTGTTAGCCGCGTCAAGAGCGGCTTTCAGCTTGGCATTTTCATCTTCAAGTTTGTCGACTGAGGTAAGCTTCTCTTCAGCGAGCTTTGTTTTCTCCAAAGCCGCCTTTCCGTACCTCTGCAAGGTCAAGGTCCTTCTTCTTCAAAGTCTCTTCCAGCTTTATCTCAAGAAACGACAATGAGAACAGAGTTGAGAATGAACAGAAAAACAAAGGCAGTCGTCAAAAGTTCTCACCAGCCATACCTTTTGCTTCATCCTTTGCCTTATGCAAATTCTTCTGAGCAAGCTTCAAATCGAGGTTGAGCTGGATCTGTTTGTTCTCTAATCTCAAAGATAGCGAGCCACAAGCTCGCAAGATTTCTACAAAGAGTCAACCAACGAAAGACATCAAAGACAGATCACTTCCGAGTGATTAGGGGAAAATAGTAGCATTTCTAAGACTACAGTCGAATCAAAACATTCGACAGTATTCTCGGGGACTACACCAGTGGTGCACTCAGCGATTCTCACTGGTTTTACCAATTTGGTTCGACCAGTCGACCAAAATAGGTAAAAAGGTTATGCGTCAGTGGTCAGCCGCGAGAAAAAAAAACAACAACACACATTTCTTTAGACTATAGTCGACTACACGCAGTCGACCATAGTCTCGGGGACTACACCCAGTGGGTGCACTCAGCGTGCCCCCACCAGTTTTACGGTTCCATTCGACTTGGTCCGTCCAGGTCGAGTGAAGAAGTTCACAGCATAAATACTATAGCCGACTGCACGCAGTCGACCATAATCTCGGGGACTACACCCAGTAGGTGCACTCAGCGTGCCCCCACAAAAATTCAATCCCACCCAGTGGGTGTACGGATATGGAAATCTCCAGAAGAAAGCAGTTTCAGATAGCATATCCTAACAAAGCAAGCTACGATCGACTTACTTGGACATTGCTCTGGAGAGCTGAACTAGCATCATAGGCCGCCTGGCTAGCCTCTCGGACCGCTTTCACTTGCTCCATCATGATCCTGCTCGGCGTATGGCCTCCTTAGCAGACTCACTTGGTCTTCCGGACGTGGTGTATAGCAAAGAGAGATGGTGGGTCAAGAATCGATTTAAGTGGGTCGGGCACTTGTCAGCCGTACAAAAGACACAGAAGCCCGAGTGGGGTTGCCTCCCTCGGAAACCAGCGTCTCAGGAATCACCGCGACTGGAGCAGCCTTGCCAGCAGGCACTCTCTTGTTCTTCCTCTTCCTTAATGGCGCTTCCTCGTCATCGTCGGGGAGATCAATGACGTGAGGCGGAACTACAAGAAAGATTCAAAAGTAAACATGGAAGTCCAATCGACTAAAAGCTCCAGTCAACCGAAAGCGAAACCTCAGAGATCATACCAAGGTTGGAGGTGGCAGCATCCTTCATTTCCTGATCTTCGTGCTTGGCTGAAGTCTCGGAGGTAGCGGCAATCAGAGATTTCAAGAATCGGCTGATCACCATCAAGTCGACCAAAAGTTCACTCATGTTGAAAAAGGAAATACAAGGTTACATTGGTTACCCGGAGATGGTGGGGATGACCATCCGCATCTTGGGCAGGCCTTCGCCCGGCTTTGACGACGTGGCTCGAGGTTGCTTTGGCGGTTTCTCGGTCGGAGCAGGAAGTTGTCCTAGGTCGCTTGCCGATCGCCCAAAGGCACAACAGCTTTACCGCTTGCGGCGCGGGTCATGCGTCAACTTGGACCTTCCCTCCGAGCAAGGAAGATCGACGTCTTCCTCCTCTTCCTCCTCCTCGTCCTCTTCATCAGAGTTGTCATCCCCCTCATCCTCCTCGCTGTTGGACTCCCATTCCTCCTGACTTTCACCTCCACTTCCTTCTTCTTCTTCGATCAGCTTCCTGCGCCCGTTGGGCATCGAGTACATCTCGGTGGTGACCTAGAAGACAACAAAACAAGGTGAAAGTCGATTGACGAATTGGCATCTAAATGTAATGAATGCAGCCAATCACAATCGAAGATAAGTGGTTGTACCTTGTCTACTTCGTAAGTCCGGGTCGAGTGGTGGAATCCTCCTAGCTCCGGAGGGTTATCTTTGTTTCTGTGATGGCAGTCATCCACTTCTCCAAAGATGGCGTCATCGACCTCCTCAGATGGACCCGAGTGGTATCATCCGTGCAGAGTACATCCACATCGGATGACCTCGGTATTGGAGTGGCTGAATACGCTGGCCGGAGGAAAACCTCCAGAGATCCATGCCGGTCACCCCGTCATGAATAAGCTGGACTACACGCTCCATCAAAAATTTTACTTGGGCCTTCTCCTCCGTAACACCTTCAGGAAGATGGCTTGTTCACTCGAGTCATGGAGAAAGGAGGGAGCCCGGATCGCCCGGCGTCGGCTGGTCTTGGCAGTAGAACCAGGTCGACTGCCACCCTCTAACTGAGTCAGGGAGAGTCATAGCTGGAAAGGTGCTCTTCCCCCTCATCTGGACCCCGAGTCCCCCACACATCTGCATTACTTGGGTCCTCTCGTCATTCGAGTTCATTTTGTTCACCGTCTGAGAGCGACAGGTGAATATGTGCTTGAAGAGACCCGGTCTTGATCGACAACCCAAGAAGTTATCGACAACGAAATGAAAGCAGCAAGATAGACAATGGAATTGGGAGTGAAATGATGGAGTTGCGCTCCAAAAAAGTTCAGAAACCCCCGGAAAAAAGGATTCGGTGGCAGAGAAAATCCCCGATCTACGTGGGTGGCCAGGAGGACGCACTCACCCTCTTCAGTCGGTTGCCACTCCGTTCCCTAAGCCTCGCCGACCCATGGGGGATCAGTCCCTCATTGGCCAGATCGGTGAGGTCCTTCTCGGTGATGGTCGAGCGGATCCAATCTCCTTGGACCCAGCCTTGCGGCTTTGGACCGCTGAAGAGGATCCGCCTGACCGGGCGCTCTCCACTTTGCCTTCGCCGCCGCCTTCTTCACCCGTTCTGTGGCTGCGGTCTTCTCCTTCACCATGGTCGCCGGGCGGCAAGTTCCGAGCTGCGGCGCTGGATGTGCCGAGAGCGCAGCCGAGAAGGTTTGAGGCGGAGGGAGGAGAAGATTGGGGTCGCCTTGTTCAAAATGCCCTGTCCGACGCTTTATATGGAGCCGCTCGAGTGGCTAACCGGTAGGCCGAGCAATCCCGTCACAATCTCAAGAATAGCGCCAAGACGCGATACGTGGCGAAAAAAGGCGGCGCGAAGATCGAGGCGTCATCGTCTTATCCCATCCGAAAAGCCGCAGATTTCTCCGCTTCAAGGCTTCCCAAAATTCGGATCTCGTGAAATCCGCTAACCGCGGAGCAACTTGTCGGATAGCAGATTTCCTCCGATCCGTCAGCCGGAAATCCTCAAGTTCACGTAGTTCACTCGACAAAATGTGAAGAATGGATCAAGGCGATCGAAAGAGAAGTTGATGCCATCACTAAAAGGTCATTGATCCGAGTAAGACACACTCGCAACACGAAGAACAGGTCGGAAAGATTATCAACTCCTTCCTCACTCAAACCTCGATCCATTCGGGGGCTAATGATGAAGTCATGTACCTGGGGTAGGGTCATAGACCTGCCAAAGGTACCCTCCACAAGGACACTCGCAAGAGAAGCGGCCTTCCAGTCGACCTGGTAGGTTTCCACTCAACAGATTCAAAGACACTCGACTATGAAGACCCACTCGACCACCAGGAGTCCAAGAGCCACTCGATGCCCAAACGGTCTGTAGTTAAATAGCCTTTATGATCTTAATGACACTTTATGTAAGGCGTTACCAGTAACGCCTAGCCTTAACGTACCTTAAACCCTCTGCTATGTGGGCTGGCTGGGGTCTTGGCGCACTCCATATAAGCCACCCCCCTCCACAGGTAGAAGGGTTCGCACCCCTGTAACACATACGCATATAATCCAGTCGACAACCTCCGGGCTCCGAGACATAGGGCTATTACTTCCTCCGAGAAGGGCCTGAACTCGTAAATCCCTTGCGTATACAACTACTCCATAGCTAGGAACTTGCCTCTCCATACCTACCCCCATTCTACTGTCAGGCTTAGAACCACGACACCCCCCCAAGGCCTAGTCCGAATTGGACTAGGGGGAGGGGATGCACCCCCTCCTTCCTTCTCTTCTCTCTCCCCTTTCCTTGACTCCTACTCCTACTACTTGGAAGGGGGGGGAATCCTACTCCCGGTGGGAGTAGGACTCCTCCTAGGGTGCGCCATAGAGAGGGCTGGCCCTCCCCCTCCTCCACTCCTTTATATACGGGGAGGGGGCACCCCTTGAAGACACAACAATTGATCCCTTGGATCTCTTAGCCGTGTGCGGTGCCCCCCTCCACCATAGTCCACCTCGATAATATCGTAGCGGTGCTTAGGCGAAGCCCTGCGTCGGTAGAACATCATCATCGTCACCACGCCGTCATGCTGATGGAACTCTCTCTCAAAGCTCGGCTGGATCAGAGTTCGGGGGACGTCATCGAGTTGAACGTGTGCAGAACTCGGAGGTGTCGTGCGTTCGGTACTTGATCGGTCGGATCGTGAAGACGTACGACTACATCAACCGCGTTGTGCTAATGCTTCCGCTTTCGGTCTACGAGGGTACGTGGACACACTCTCCCCTCTCGTTTTATGCATCATCATGATCTGTGTGTGCGTAGGAAATTTTTGAAATTACTACGTTCCCCAACACTATAATCCAGTGTGTGGTGAAGCAGCCCACGTTTGCACCTTGTCATCTCCTGGTTTATCTTACTGATGTGGCTGATGATATGAACAACATGCCATGCACATTAACCAAAATAGATACAATGATTTTCTTTACCCTTCATCTATGCTTGTTATGTTGACGTGGTAATCCAAAGAGTGTGGTGAAGCTCCCGCATTATGAACAATGCCAAATTATGCTATTGATATTTTGAACTTACTCTTTATTTTCTAATTTGAAATTGGATGGAAATGACAAAGACAGTTATCATCTTTGTTTATACACGTGCAAAACCTGTCATCTCTCTGCTTTGTTTCAGGGTGATATGCCTGATGGCATGCACAAGTCTGCTGAAGGTTGTGCGACAAACCCAACATATATTGCAGCAAAGAAGGCAAAACATCTTGAAGATAGCGAGATAACCCCAAAGTCTTGTCTTGATGCAGTGTTCAAGTTACTTGAGACTAGCAGTCAGACAAGCTCACAGAATTCATTGTCCGAATCAGTTCGACTTCTTCAGTCCCAAGTTCTAGCAGAAAGGCATTCTGCAACTCAACTTCGACTTGAAGTCCTATCTCTAAGAAAGATAGCGGAGAACACCAATGAGAACCTCATCGCTAAACAGCTACATCTGGAAGCTATGACCGACATACTAGGCCGGTCTCACAGCCTTGCTCAGCAGCTTGCGCAGCAGTTCCCGCGCAAGGCTAACCTTTTTTGAACTGTCTTGGAAGTGGTCTCGGTTCAGTATTATTTTGTTACACTGCAATGGTGCCCAGTTTTTGTAATCTGCTTCTTCGTTTAAGCTTTATGATCACTGGTGGCGAACTTCGATGCCCAGTGGATGTAATATACCATAAATCCTTTATTGTATAGTGTAGGTTTATTCTTAGTTACTATGCCGTAATTTCTTTATTGTATAGAGTAGGTTTGTTCTTAATTCTTACTAGTTACTACCATCATTCGCTATTTGAAAAAAAATCAGATGTAGTCGACCGGGCCGAAACATTCGCCTCTAACGGGTCAGGTGTTTAGCGGGCCACAATTGGGCCGGCCTGCATCATTCTTGGGCCCGAATGATTGGGGCCTTCACACTTTGCGTGAGGCCCACAACTTACACCGGCCTATATTTTAGTTGGGCCTTTTGTGGACCCATCGCTTAGTTTGGCCCAGGTAGCGTTGGGCCATTAACAGGTTGAATATTGTACTGGCCTGTTACGGCCCAGATGAAACCATGGGCCTTTAGTAGGCCGAAATGCATATTGGGCATCAATTTTCACTGGTCATCGACGGGCCTTCAGCAGGCTGAAATGTAAACCGGGCCTTTTTGGGCCAAGTTATATCACGGGCAGTTACCAGGCCGAAACATATCTCGGGCCTTAGTTGGCCCACTGATATCATGGGCCTTTAAGAGGCCGAAAGCTTAGTACAGACATCAACGGGCCGAATTATGCGACAGACCTTTAACAGGCCCAAAGTCACGTTGGGCTTAACTATTGCCACCTTTATCACGGGCCGTTAGTGGGCCCGATGTCCCGTCAGACCATATATGGCCCATGGGCAGCACGGGCCATTCCCAGGCCGAAAGTCACACCGGGCTGAAATGGGCCCATGTCTACATCGGTCCTCTAACAGGCCGAAAGTCACTGGGCTGTAATTGGGCCCAAATATTCGGCGAACAATTAACGGGCCAGATCTGGCTTCGGGCCATAAATGGGCCCAAATATTCGGCGAACAATTAACGGGCCAGATCTAGCTTCGGGCCGTAAATGGGCCTTTATTAAGCAGGCCATTATTGGGCTGGCCCATTAGTACCTGAGTAAGTACTACGGGCCTTTGACTGGGCCGGCCTTTTTAACCTATATGGGCCTCTGTTGGGCCATGCCACGTGTCGACGCATCATAGGCGCTTTGGGTCCAATGAGTGGATGACATCTGCCCAAACGGTGAGCCGACACATGTTTCCTCCAGCCAATGATGGTTTTACACGTGGAAAATCCCCATTGGTCAGGGCTGTTAACGGGTTATCAGATCCAAAACCGGACCCGATAGCTTAACAGCATTCCGTTACGGTGGATGCCACGTGTCGGTCACCCTTGACGAAAGCACTTATGTGACGCACGATTTATTGTCATGGAAGTGGACACTTCCGTGATGATAATTTTGGTAATGCCATGGAACACTTCTACGACAGCACAGGTATGACTATCTTGATTTTGTCATAAATTTTTCATGGATGTACATGCATGACAGAAAACGTGACCTACTGTGACAAACACGTATCATCACGGAAGTGTATTTTTTTTGTAGTGCTTGAGGTGACATTGGAGTATCTAGGTGACATTACGGTTTTGGTTGATTTGTGTCTTGAGGTGTTATTCTAGTACGAACTCTATGATAGATCGATCCGAAAGAGTAACTTTGAGGTGGTTTAGTACCCTAAATAATCTCTTCGTTTGTTCTCCGCTATTAGTGACTTTGGGGTGACTCTTTGTGCATGCTGAGGGATAGTTATATGATCCAATTATGTTATTATTGTTGAGAGAACTTGCACTAGTAAAAGTATGAACCCTAGTCCTTGTTTCCTAGCATTGCAATACTGTTTACGCTCACTTTTATCGCTTGTTACCTTGCTGTTTTTTAAATTCATATTACAAATACCTATATCTACCATCCATATTGCACTTGTATCACCATCTCTTCGCCGAACTAGTGCACCTATACAATTTACCATTGTATTGGGTGTTTTGGGGACACAAGATACTCTTTGCTATTTGGTTGCAGGGTTGCTTGAGAGAGACCATCTTCATCCTACGCCTCCCACGGATTGATAAACCTTAGGTCATCCACTTGAGGAAGATTTGCTATTGTCCTACAAACCTCTGCACTTGGAGGCCCAACAACGTCTACAAGAAGAAGGTTGCGTAGTAGACATCAAGCGATTTAAAGCGCCGTTGCCGGGAAGGTGAGTGCTTGAAGGTATATCTTTAGATCTTGCAATCGAATCTTTTAGTTTCTTGTTTTATCACTAGTTTAGTTTATAAAAGAAAACTACAAAAAAATGGAATTGAGGGTGCCTCATATGCTTCATCTTTTTAATATCTTTCATGAAAATAAGGATTCCGATAATTGTGCTCAATTGCTAGAAGAAGAATGCATTAGAATATTTGGCACTAAATCTCTGAATGATGAGCATGATTGCAATGTTGTTAGTATGAACTCTTTGAATATCCATAGTACTAATGATGATTGCACTAGTCATGATGAAAATATCTCTTATAAGCATGTCAATTTTTGTGGAGTGCATGAGTTTGCAAGTACACACCAAATAGGGAAGATAGATTTTGCAAGAGGCATAAGTATTTGGAAACTAAATGGTTGCAAGAAAGGCTAGATGTTTGTGCTGAAAATTTAAACTTTCTTAGCCGTACTTGTGAACTTTGCAATGAACGTGGTCATTTAAGTCTCCAATGCAAATTGTTTCATGATCGAATCGTATCCAAGAATTGTGATGACTTTATTTCCCTTGCATATCATAATGAACTTAGTTTGCTTTTGGGTTATGAAGAAATGAAACGTATAACTAAGGATCTTCCAGAATTTGTCCTTGATAAAGTTCTTGATTTTGATCTAGAGGAAATTTTTATGTATTGTGCGGTGAATTGCATTGAAAATCCTTATATTTCCAATTACATAAAGACAAGAAAACAAATAGAAGAGGAAGAGAAATACTAACGAAAGGGAAGAGGCTTCCCAATATCCTCCTATTATTTCTTATGATGAATCAGGTAACGAGGAGGAGCCTTCTATTCAACCAATCTCATTGATAAGGAGCTCAAAAAAGAGGGTTAAACCCACACATGATGTGAAGAAGAAAAAGAAAAGACGGAGAAGCAAAGGTAGAAAGGTATCCCTCCCAAACAAAGTTGCTACGTATGATGATTATTGTGATGATACTTATGCTATAAAGAGTAGTGATGATTATATTTATAAAACTTGTCATGATTATGATCACCATTTTTCTGAACATTACTCTTTTAATGTGGAAACAATTTATAGTATTCGAGTTTCTTATGATACTCCCACTATTCTGAATGAGAAGGATTTTGCTTATGTGAAGAATAATAAAATTTCTATGCTTATAGATCATGAAAAGAATGCTTTATGTCATGGTTATATTGTTGAATTCATTCATGATGCTACTGAAAATTATTATGAGGGATGAATATATGCTTGTAGGAATTGCAATAATATCAAGTTTCTTCTCTATGTGCTTAAAGTTTTGAAGTTATGCTTGTTTTGCCTTCCTATGCTAGTTGATTATTGTTCTCATAAGTTATTTACTCACAAAATCCCTATGCATAGGAAGTGGGTTATACTTAAATGTGCTAGTCATATTCTTCATGATGCTCTCTTTATGTTTCAATTCTTATCTTTTATGTGAGCATCATTGAAATCATCATGCCTAGCTAGGGGCGTTAAACGTTAGCGCTTGTCGGGAGGCATCCCAATTTTATTTTTGTTCCTTGCTTTTTGCTCCTGTTTAGCAATAAATAATCTATCTAGCCTCTGGTTAGATGTGGTTTTATGTGTTAATTAGTGTTTGTGCCAAGTAGAACCTTTGGGAAGACTTGGGTGAAGTCTTTATGATCATGCTGTAAAAAAACAGAAACTTTAGCGCTCACGAGATTAGCAGCCATTTTTTACTGGAGAGCGCTTTTAAGTTGATTCTTTCTGAAGATGATTAATAGACAAATTCCTCAGGTCCACCAATTTATTTTAGAATTTTTGGAGTTCCATAAGTATAAGTTTGATACAGATTACTACAGACTGTTCTGTTTTTGACAGATTATGTTTTCTATGTGTTGTTTGCTTATTTTGATGAATCTATGAGTAGGATCGGAAGGTATGAACCATAGAGAAGTTGTAATACAGTAGATATTACACCAATATAATTTAGAATGAGTTCACAACAGTACCTAAGTGGTGGTTTTATTTTCTTATACTAACAGAGCTTACGAGTTTTCTGTTGAGTTTTGTGTTGTGAAGTTTTCAAGTTTTGGGTAAAGATTTGATGGACTCTGGAATAAGGAGTGGCAAGAGCCTAAGCTTGGGGATGCCCAAGTCACCCCAAGGTAATATTCAAGGACAACCAAGAGCCTAAGCTTGGGGATGCCCCGGAAGGCATCCCTCTTTCGCTCCGCTCATCGGTAACTTCACTTGGAGCTATATTTTTATTCACCACATGATATGTGTTTTGCTTGGAGCGTCATTTTATTTTCTTTTGTTTTGCTTGATGTTATCTAGAACAATGTTTTTCATCTTTTATTTCAATAAAAGTGGCATTGATAGCCTTTACTATGCTTATTTTACAAGTCTACATGTTGCTGTTTGAAAACAGAAAGTTTACCGATGTTGCAAAAATTCCCTAGAATAGCCAGAATGTGCTAAAATGTTGAAACCTTTTGCATAATAATCTCTGATAAATTTAATACAGTGGGAATTTTCTTTCATGATTTTTGGATCTAGGGAAGTATGGATATTTCTGCATTCTTTACAGACTGTCCTGTTTAGGCAGATTGCTGTTATGTTTGCATTGTTTGCATATGTCTGCTTCTTTAATGATTCTATTTGAGGATAGGACTATTAAATATGCGGAGGCATTTAGTATGCAATGTTGATTAATAATTTTTGTGATTTGCTACAGAAGAGTATGATAAGGTTTTTGCATTGGTTTATACTAACTTATCTCACGAGTCCTGGTTGAGTTTTGTGTGGATGAAGCTTTTGAGATTTAGGGAGACTGTGATATGAGAGGAATTAAGCAGACACAAAATCTCAAGCTTGGGGATGCCTAAGGCATCCCAAGATAGTATTTCAAGAAGTCTCAAGCGTCTAAGCTTGGGTATGCCCCGGTTGGCATCCCACCTTTCTTCTTCAACAACTATCGGTTAGTGTCGGTTGATCCTAAGTTTTTGCTTCTTCACATGATGTTTGCTATTATTAGATGTCATTTTTTTTGCTTGCTGTTTGAATAAAGTATCAAGATCTGAAATTATTAAATGGGAGAGTCTTCACATAGTTAAATAATTATTTAACTACTCATTGATCTTCACTTATATCTTTCGAAGTAGTTTGTTATTCATTCACGTGCTTCGCATATATCCTATGAGTAAATGGTTGAATGAATTGAATATAATAAATCTGAAATTATATATGTTTCATATGCTTATCCCATGGGGAGTAATGACTTCACATATAAGAAGTAGAGGTGGTAAATTTATTGAAGGTTAGCAAACATTGTATTGGTCACTTGAACAATTCATGAAAGAATATTGAGGGAAGAGAGATTTAACATATAAATATACTATCTTGGACATCTTTTGTAATTGTGAGCACTCATTAAAATATGACATGTTAAAAGGTTGATGTTGGACAAGGAAGACAACGTAATGGGTTATGTTTTCTTATATCTGAAATAAAGTATATTGTCATGGATCATTCAACATGCTGAGCTTGCCTTTCCCCCATGCTAGCCAAATTCTTTGCACCAAGTAGAGATACTACTTGTTCTTCCAAACATCCCTTAAACCAAGATTGCCATGAGA
Organism: Aegilops bicornis; assembly: GCA_021605145.1. Taxonomy (NCBI): domain Eukaryota; kingdom Viridiplantae; phylum Streptophyta; class Magnoliopsida; order Poales; family Poaceae; genus Aegilops; species Aegilops bicornis. Next base: position 486,950,445 of record CM038674.1, read on the forward strand.
GTCCACCATACCTACCTATGGATTGAGTAAGATCCTTCAAGTAAGTTGTCATTGGTGCATGCAATAAAATTGCTCTCTAAATATGTATGATCTATTAGTGTGGAGAAAATAAGCTTTATACGATCTTGTGATGTGGAAGCAATAAAAGCGACGGACTGCATAATAAAGGTCCCTATCACAAGTGGCAATATAAAGTGACGTTCTTTCGCATTAAGATTTTGTGCATCCAACTATAAAAGTGCATGACAGCCTCTGCTTCCCTCTGCGAAGGGCCTATCTTTTATTCTTGTCTTATACCTTATGCAAGAGTCATGTTGATCTTCACCTTTCCTTTTTACATTTTATCCTTTGGCAAGCACATTGTGTTGGAAAGATCATGATATATATATCCAATTGGATGTAAGGCATCATGAACTATTATTGTTGACATTACCCTTGGGGTAAAAGGTTGGGAGGCGAATCTATAAGCCCCTATCTTTCTCTATGTCTGATTTAAACTTTGAACCCATAAATATCGCGTGAGTGTTAGCAATTATGAAAGACTAAATGATAGTTGAGTATGTGAAGTTTGCTGAATCAAAGCTCTGACATAGACTATTCCTGAAATAAGATGAATTGTAATTGTTTGATGACTAATAACACGGTTTGTTAGTTTTCAAGAAAGTTTATGATCTATACTTTAACATGTGAATAGCTAGTTACTTGATCATGAAATTTTTTATGAGTTGAGTTATTGTTATGACATAAAATGATGCTAGAAAAGGTGATTTAAATTATCATTGATCAAACTTGTGCACCTGCTAGCATTCACACTTCATAAATTATTTATTTTATCATTTACCTACTCGAGGACGAGCAGAAATTAAGCTTGGGGATGCTGATACGATTCCAATGTATCTATAATTTATGAAGTATTCGTGCTATTATATATTCTGTTTTGGATGTTTAGTGGGCTTTATTATACACTTTCATATTATTTTTGGGACTAACCTATTAACCGGAGGCCCAGCCCAAAATGTTGTTTTCTTGCCTATTTCAGTGTTTCAAAGAAAAGGAATACCAAACGGAGTCCATATGGAATGAGACCTTCGGGAGAGTTATTTTTGGAATGTAGCAATCCAGAGACTTGGAGTAGGCGTCAGGAAGTTCCGAGGAAGCCACGAGGCGTGGAGGCGCGCCTACCCCCGGGCGCGCCCCACCCTCGTGGGCCTCGTGGCTCCCCTGACCGACTTCTTTCGCCTATATATATCCATATACCCTAAAAACATCGGAGAACACAATAGATCGGGAGTTCCGCCGCCACAAGCCTCTGTAGCCACCAAAAACCAATCGGGACCCAGTTCCGGCACCCTGCCGGAGGGGGGATCCCTCACCGGTGGCCATTTTCATCATCCCGGCGCTCTCCATGACGAGGAGGGAGTAGTTCACCCTCGGGGCTGAGCGTATGTACTAGTAGCTATGTGTTTGATCTCTCTCTCTCTCTCTCTCTCGTGTTCTTGAGGTGGTACGATCTTGATGTATCGCGAGCTTTGCTATTATAGTTGGATCTTATGATGTTTCTCCCCCTCTACTCTCTTGTAATGGATTGAGTTTTCCCTTTGAAGTGATCTTATCGGATTGAGTCTTTAAGGATTTGAGAACACTTGATGTATGTATTGCATGTGCTTATCTGTGGTGACATTGGGATATTCACGTGATCCACTTGATGTATGTTTTGGTGATCAACTTATGGTTCCGCTCGTGAACTTATGCCTAGGGGTTGGCACACGTTTTCTTCTTGACTCTCCGGTAGAAACTTTGGGGCACTCTTTGAAGTTCTATGTGTTGGTTGAATAGATGAATCGGAGATTGTTTGATGCATATCGTATAATCGTACCCATGGATACTTGAGGTGACATTGGAGTATCTAGGTGACATTAGGGTTTTGGTTGATTTGTGTCTTAAGGTGTTATTCTAGTACGAACTCTATGATAGATCAATCCGAAAGAGTAACTTTGAGGTGGTTTCGTACCCTACAATAATCTCTTCGTTTGTTCTCCGCTATTAGTGACTTTGGGGTGACTCTTTGTTGCATGTTGAGGGATAGTTATATGATCCAATTATGTTATTATTGTTGAGAGAACTTGCACTAGTGAAAGTATGAACCCTAGGACTTGTTTCCTAGCATTGCAATACCGTTTACGCTCACTTTTATCGCTTGTTACCTTGCTGTTTTTATAAATCCAGATTACAAGTACCTATATCTACCATTCATATTGCACTTGTATCACCATCTCTTCGCCGAACTAGTGCACCTATACAATTTACCATTGTATTGGGTGTGTTGGGGACACAAGAGACTCTTTGCTATTTGGTTGCAGGGTTGCTTGAGAGAGACCATCTTCATCCTACGCCTGCCACGGATTGATAAACCTTAGGTCATCCATTGGAGGGAAATTTGCTACTATCCTACAAACCTCTGCACTTGGAGGCCCAACAACGTCTACAAGAAGAAGGTTGCGTAGTAGACATTACTTCCCCGACCTCTTCTCCATCGTTGTCGCCCCCACGATCTATGTAGAGAGGGCCCTTATTGACTTAGGGCGCCTCGCCTTCGAGAGGCCATTTGGGCCTCCGGAGGCCGCCGCTTGGCAGGAGCTGCTTGACTGCATCGCCCTCCACGAGCCGGTTGTGGATGCTGGCCCGGATGAGGTCCGGTGGCGTCTTGAGCCTTCGGGCCAATTCTCCACCAAGTCCCTCTATCTGGCCATCGCCCCCTCGTCCGCCTCGCCCCCCTGTCGGCGGTGTGGTCCATCCGCTTGCCACTAAAAATCCGGATATTCATGTGGCAATGGATCCGCGATCGGCTCCCGTCTGGGGTGGAGGTTCGCAAACGCAACGGCCCTGGATCTGGCCTCTGCCCGCTATGTGGTACCCTCGAAGATTCCAATCACATCTTCTTCTCCTGTGTGTCCGCTCAATTCGTTTGGAGCTGCTTTAGAGAGGTGGTGGGTGGTGATTAGTGCCACACCAACTTCCCCGACCTCTTCGCCGAACTCCAGAACTCCCCCCTTCCCTCTCGCCACATTAGGTGGCTCGAGATTGGGGCACTCGCGTGGACCCTCTGGACGATCCGCAATAAGCTTGTGATTCAGCACGTCCCTCTCCGACGGGCTACTGACGCTCTATTCATATTATCTGGTTTCTTGCAGCTTTGGCGGCCACTTACTCGCCCTCAGGATCGAGGCTCCACCTTCATCGTCGACCTCCGCTCGATGGCCGTCCGCCTATCGCCGTCGCTCCCTCCGCCACCCCTAGAGCCTGATTAGACGCCTGGCGTGTTTGTCGTAGCCGGCTGCGGCCACCTTTGTTTTGTTGTTTTTTGGGGATGTTGAGTTGTGCCCTCAGCAGAACCTTTGTACTCCTTGTTGTGTGACCTGGGTGTGTTCTGAACTAGTCCTTGTATGCGTGCTCTTGGTGGTTTGCTTTATTTATAAAGCGGGGCGAAAGCCTTTTTCGGCAATAAATGTGATGCTACTATGTGTCATGCATGGCAATAAGTGAGACCGCCTATGATACTAATCTATGATACTATGCACTATAGATGTAGTATCATACACTAGTATCATATGCATGATACTAGTATATGATACTCCCCACTATGACCAGTCTTAGCCTTCCGTCATCCTACACACACGAGGGCACATAGTAGCTTTTCACTAGCCAGATGGATGTTTGGATTCCAAGCCCCCATTATTTGGTTTCAATTTATGGAAAAGCAGACGTCCGAACCGCTTTGCACATCGATCGGGTATCGCGTTGGATGGAATTATGTGTCTGGACAGTACAATTCGGACGGATGCGGACGATTTAAGGGTCTGCTTTGGAGATGCCCCAAAAGTAAGTATTTATATTTCCTAATTTTCATATTTCTGGATGTGCAACAAATCACTTGGTCTTATAGAAATTTAGTTTTAACCGTATTTGCTGGTTCATAATTGTGTTATTTCCTATAATCTTTTCGTGCCTAACATACTTCATGCAGGTATGATATTAGGATACATGGTGTCGGGGCGTGCTGATCTGGCCCACGGACACCTATGGGGCCGGCGGACCGAGCCCCTTTCGGTTCGGCGGGGAGCGGAGGTCGCACGAAGAGCAGATCGAGGCGAAGCACACGAGAGGTTTTACCCAGCTTCGAAGCTCTCCAAGAGATAACACTCCTCTTGCTGCATGTCCGGATGTATTGTGTTCTTGCTCGGAGCGCCGAGTGCTACAAGACACGAGCTGCTAACGAGATCGAGCGTGAGTGTCCCCCCCACGCTGCGCATGGGCCTCCTTTTATATGCTCAAGGGTCTCCGGCAGGTGGCAACGTAGACAAGGGTACAAATGGAAAAGTAGTGGTTGGTACACCTACTTGTACAATGTACAAAGTGTACCATACCTAACCACGATGGCGGGGGACAAAGGCATTAAATGCCCGTCTCGCCGCCTCTAACGGTGCAAACAGGACCGTCGGGCGCCACGCTTGCCACGATGGCAATCTTGTCGGTAGCCGCTTGCCACCTCGCACCGCTGGCTGCACTGACCTCTCGCCACGCGCTGGAAAGGTCCTGTATGCGACACGTTAGTGGATGTGCTGGAGCGTAGGTATAGAGAGGTGGTCTGCCGCGGCAAGCGCCTTGCCGTGGTTGTTGTCTTGTTGCGCCCGGAAGCTTGTCGCTCATTGGGCCTTCCCGGCAAGCTCCTCTTGCCGGGGCCTTGTCTTGTAGGTGCCTTGAGTGGCCTTCCCGGCAAGCTCCTCTTGCCGGGGCCTTGCCTCCCAAGCGCTTTGGTTGGCCTTCCCGGCAAGCTCCTCTTGCCGGGGTCTTGTCTTCTTGGCTTGAATACTTTGTTCTTGAATGGCTCCAAAGGAAACATGGAGGACCTTGGCGGTCACCCGGCAAGCCATGCCGCGGAGGGCTGCAACTGCCCGTGCACAAGTTTGGGATACTAGGGTACCCCTACTCTAGTACACCAACAGGAGCCCCCGGGCCTGGGCCACACACGGTGCCGAGCGCTGTTGGGCCAGGCCCAAAACAGGACACGGGCACATGCGGCCCGGGTCACGCCGTGACTCACCCCGGACCCACCACGCCCTCCACGAACGGCACGCATCGAACGTGGCGTCGTGTGAGAGATCGTGGGCGAGATCGTGGGGGTTTCCTTATTCGGAATAACGAAACGTCCGCCCCCTCCCTCTTTATAAGCAGGGGAAACAGGGGCAGGTCGCTCACCTTGCCAGTTGCTGTCCCATCTCGAGAAAACCTCCGCTGCTCCCTTCTTCCCAAGGCTGAAGAGAGCAGCGCTCCGCCCCTCATCGCCACCAGCATCACCAACGCCGTCGATCGCCTCCACCGCCTCCGCCATGGCTCCGAAAGCCGACAAGGGGAAGGGCGTGAAGTCGGCCGAGGCGGCGGCTTGCGGCGCTGCGGAAGGAGCGGGCCATCTTCCCCCGGCTTGCCGCGAGGGAGCCGAGGGAGAACTACTACCTCTTACGGTCGACGGAGACGCGAGCGCATCCAGCGCCTGAAGGTACTCCCGCCGCTGCTTGAGGAATTGGCCCGACGGGTATCCCTTCTTCGCTCTTCTTCTACTGCGGGCTCTGCCCGCCTTTCTCTGAATTCTTTTATGACATCATGAACACCTACGGGTTCCGCCTCCTTGATTTCACCCCCAATGTCGTTCGGACCATGGCAGTTTTCGCACATCTCTGCGAAAACTTTGTCGGAGTCCACCCAAATGTAGCCCTTTTCCGCCACTTCTTTTTACCCCGTGTTGAGAGAGGAGAGCCTCTTGCCGGAGGAATTGCTTGGATCTCCAGGGTCGGCAAGAAGGAAGCCTATCTAGAGGGAGAGCTCCGTAGCAAATGGGAGGAGTGGAGGGCTGATTGGTGTTGGATTGTCGAGGAGAACCCACAGCCATTTACCGCCCAGCGCCAAACCCCAGTAGTGCGCAGCAACGATTGGAGCAATCTGGCCCCGGAGGACGCTAGGCTGAAGATCGCAGTCACTCGAATCCTTCGCCTCAGACTTGCCGGACTCTCCGTAAACCTTTGTTGGCGCAGACTTTCTTCGCCGCGACGCTTCTTGCAGGAGAGGAGGAGACCTGCCTGGGAGTTTCAGAACGCGGCAGATATCATGAGGCTGCGCCCAGGTCTCAACTTCAACTTCACCGTCTTGGAGCTTGACGCAATGCTCTTGGAGCTGTTCAAGCCCGATCCTGACCATCCGGAGATGTTTAGGTTGCCGAGGGGCGTCGTTCACTGTGCAACAATTCCTCGCCGACCGCATCCGCGTAATGATGTCGTTATGCGATTCGCATGGAATTGTCCCCACTTGGCAAGAGCTGCAGATGACGTCGTGGCGCGGTTCTTGACGATACCGTAGAAGTGCCGATCCACCCCGACGAGCGAGGGGCCTCACCAGCGACACCACCGATGATTTAGATGCAGCGCGCCACCAGGCTGGAAGAGGCGGCAGCAGCCGCTGCCGCGGGCGAGTTTGGCTTCACCGTGGAGGTGGCAGAGGCGGCAGAGGCGGCAAGCCTTGTCGAGCGAAAGGAGTTTGCCGGCGAGGAGGAGCTTGCCAAGCCTGAAGCCGAGTCGAGCGAGCCCGCCGAGGGCGCATCCTTCCCACCTTCAAGCAGCTTGCCGCGAGCGGAGCCCCCAGCTCCACCAAGACGGCGTCTTCTCAAGGCCGGAGACGTAGCGGGGCGGCAGATGGGCCAACAGCCTTGGCCACGCGCAGCTCCACCGCGGCAAGCACTGTTGCCGCGAGATCTTCTCACATCGCTTCGACAACCGGGCGGGGCCTTCAAGACCACCGGTTCCGCTCCGCCAAGCGTCCAAGGGAACCTCCTCCGCCTCGTCGTGCATCAAGGCGGGCAATTTGACCTCTCCACGCTCGGCTCCGACGAGGAAGAAGAAGAGTAAGATTCCTTGTTGTACTTGTAATTCTTCGATTCGATTTGTTGCTTTGTCTTGTATCTCGATCTGCTTCATTCTCGAACCCATTCCTTTTCGTGACGCTGGCTCGAAGAATGTCGAAGAGAGCCAAGACACCGGTGATTGTCGTCGAGGACGAACCCACTGCGACGGCAGAGGGCGCGTCCGAGACCACCTTGCCGGATGCGGCAACTCTTCTTCAAAGCAGCCCCCAGCGTAAGTATATGGTCTACTTCTTGCAGTTCAGCGTGCAGGGGTGCTCTTTTCTTTGCTGATATCTGATTGCTGATTTGTGTAGGAGCAGAGCAGCCTCACCAGGAGTGCCCTGAAGCCGCTCCCGACATGCCGTCTGCTTCGACTACACCGCCAAGGGAAGATCCCCCGGCGAGGGAGCGTTCTCCGGCAAGGGAGGCTTCTCCGACAAGGGTCGGTTCTCCGGCAAGGGACAGCGCCAGTGATCCCCCGGTGGTTGAGACCACGACTGCAGATCCTAGCACAGGTAACCTCTTCGCTTGAGAACTCCCCTTGTGTTCTTCTTCTTCTGATTTTCTTTCTGAATATTTGCTTGACTTTTCTTCATCCATCCGCCACAGAGCCAATGGAGACCAAGGTCACCGGCGAGGAGGACGTGCGCGGCAACACTGATGACGCCGCTGCCATCGAAGAAGAAGCTGGCGCTGAAGAGCCTGCCGACGAGGAGGCCGCCAAGGCTGCTGCCGCAGAAGCCGGCGAAGGGTCCGGCGATCGCACTGACGGCCCTGAGGCCGCAGGAGCGCCAGGCGCTACGCCGACCGCCGATCCCTCCGCTACTGCTGCAGCATCTGGCTCCGAAGAGCCCCAGCCCGGCGCCTATTTGAAGGCCGGCGACGGCGTCTTCATCAAGCTCCCCTGGGCGTCGAGCTCCAGGGCTCCGGTCGAAGGGGAGACTTTTGACGAAGAGCTGCTCGCCTCCGCTGGGCTGACGCTGGTTGATGCGCCAAGCAGCGGGCGAAGCTCGAGGAGGAGCAAGCGAAGCTGCTGCCGCTCTACCGCGCCCGCAAGCCAAGCCGAGTCTGTGGAAGCGCTTGTCGCGGCGGAGCGGACATTGAGAAGCGCGGAGGAGCTCCGGCCTTAACCAGAAGCTCTCCGGTCCTTGGCGGCGGAGCGGGAGCAGCTCGTCGAAGAGCGCAAAGCCTTCCTCCTCGAGAAGGCCGAGGCTGAAGAGCAACAACGGCTTGCTGCCGAGGAGCTGTCTGCGCGGGAAGGCGAGTTGGCGCAGCGGAAGGTCAACCTTGACAACCACGAGGAGGATCTTGCCATGCGCGAGCAAACATTTGGCGGGGCTCTCAAGGAAGCAAAGGATGCTGCCGCAGCCGCTGAGGCCGCCAAGAAGGAGCTGGAGACGAAGGTGGCGCAGTTGGAGGCCAGTCTCAAGGAGAGCGGCGAGGAGCTTGCCGCACTCAAGCACGAGCGCGAGAAGGACGCCTACACTCTTGGCGAGCTGCAGGGCCGTCTCGCCGAGAGGAGCAAAGAGCTCAGCGCCGCCAAGGACTCCAATGCAGATCTTGAGTTGAAGCTAACTACTTTGACTCGACCCGGACGGCGCCAGGGAGCAGGAAGTGGCCTTGAAGGAGAAGATCAAGGCCGACGAGGCGCTGCTGGCGAGTGCTGTTGCCGCCCAGAGTGCCTTGAGGGAGAATGTGGAGCACTGGACCGAGGGTCTTGTGAATGTCGCTGCAGCCATCGACGAGGAGCTGGCGCAGCTGGGGATGGTGGATCTCGGATATTCCTCCGACGAGCACCTCCAACCCAGCGCCAAGCTCAGCTTGTTCTTCAAGGGCGTGGTGACGGCCCTCCAGCGACTCCGGGAAGAAGTCCCAAAACAGCTGGCCGAGGAGTCGCGCCAGATCTGCGCGGGGGCTCTCCAAAAGGTGCTGATGAAGGTGGCCTTCCGCAATCCAGGCCTCAACCTCACCAACGTCCTCAAGTCCTTGCCGCCGGATGCCGATGTGGAGGCGCTCAAGACCCTTGTCGCACCCATCGTGGACAGGGTGAGCGGAATCAAGAGGGTTGAGGGCGGTCGCGTAGATTAGGCCGCCCGCTTTTTCTTTTTCTTGCCGCTGCTGGTCATGTCATAGGAACAATCCATTAGAGTTGCGGCAAGCTATCTTGTAATATAACTCTATTTTGGGTATCAATTGCTATGTTATTTCTTTTACTTGATTCCTTCCTTTGTATGTTTTTGCCCTACGCTTTTAGGGAACTTGTTGGCGCTGGCACTGAGCCATGAGCCGAGTGCGGACGTCGGCCCGGCCGGGCGGTGCCGCATCCGACAACAACCTTGTCGCAACTAGTCGCAGCTCACTTAAGTTGTTGAGCGGACTCGAAACAAAGTAAGGCGCAACTAGCTACGAGTTGGTTCCTCTGCACAGGTTTTCCATACAAAGTACGGTCGTTCGAGGAAGATAACTTAAAAAAATTAAAACTGATTGCTCAAACTTTGGCAACTTAGCTTTTCTGTCGTTTGCTTCCCTGTAAGGCTAGACTTCCTTGAGTGACGCTTGGTCCACACCATTATCTTCTCCTTCCCCCCCGGCAAACTTGTGTGCGAGGGAACCTTCCTTTCTTTGAGAGAGAGAAGAAAGAAGAGAAAATAAAGATATGGAGCCTTACGGCTCGTTATTGCTTACCGGGGTAGGTGCTGCACAAAGTGTCAGATAATGCATGCAAAATAGAAGTAAAAAGCATGAAATTGACAAGGTGCGCGAAGCACGCTAGCTTTACTTATGCACGGGGTCTGCGCCCGGCTTTGTACAAAGGATTACATGCAACAGCGGCAAGACTTGTACAAAAGGTGGTTCTTAACAGGTTCCGCAACCGCTTCTACGGGTAAAACTTACGAAGATGCTCAATGTTCCAGAGTTGCTCACGGAATGCCATCTTCGGTCTCAAAGCGGACAGCTTCAGGCCTAGTGACTCGTTTCACCCGGTAAGGGCCTTCCCACTTCGGCGTCAACTTGTTGGAATTCTTGGCGGACTGAACGCGCCGAAGAACAAGGTCGCCTTCCTCGAGACTTCTGGCATTAACTTTGCGGCTATGATAGCGGCGCAAAGCTTGCTGGTACCGAGCAGCTCGTACAGCAGCCTGAAGACGATCCTCCTCAAGGAGCAGCGGTAGCGTCATCTTGTCGCAATCGCTCTTGCTCAAGCTCATCATAAGCGAGCACTCGAGGCGATCCAGATCACGAAGTTCCGTGGGGAGAACTGCCTCTGCTCCATAGACTAGAGCGAAAGGTGTCTGGACAGTGGCTCGATTTGGCGTCGTCTTGATCGACCAAAGAACCACCGGCAGCTCCACGATCCAGTTTCTTCCGCACTTGTGCAGCCTGTCGAAAGTTCTGGTCTTGAGCCCGCGCAGCACTTCAGCATTTGCCCTCTCCGCTTGACCATTGCTTCTCGGATGAGCAATTGCGAAGCGGAACCTTGGCGCCAAGATCTTGGACGTCTTGCATGAAGGTGCGGCTCGTGAATTGCATGTTGTTGTCGGTGATGATCCTATTAGGGATTCCAAACGCAAACAATCGACCAAGAACTTGATCACGACCGTGTTGTCACCTTCCTCATCGCTTCCACTTCCGCCACTTTGTGAACTTGTCGATCGCAACGCATAAGTACTCAAAGCCCCGACAGCTCGGGAAAGGGGCCGAGGATGTCGAGCCCCTGCATCAAACTGGCCAGGATAAAGGGATCGTCTGGAGAGCTTGAGCTGGCTGGTGTATCTGCTTGGAATGGAACTGGCACGCTTCACACTTGGTTACTTGTGCAGTCGCATCCTGGAGGGCTGTCGGCCAAAAGAAACCTTGCCGGAACGCTTTGCCGGCAAGTGCTCTGGCGCCAATGTGGTGACCACATATGCCTCCATGTATCTGTGCCAACAGCTTTTGTCCGTCTTCCCGGTGAATACACTTCAATTTCACACCGTTGAGTCTTCTTACATGCAGTGTCTTTGTCGACAAAGCTGGTACATACTTGATTGCGGGCTACTCTTTCCGCTTCTTCTTGTTCTTCGGAAGTTCTCCGTCTCAAGGAATTGGACAATCTCTTTGTGCCCATGCCGGAGCTTGCGGCTCGACAACAAGGACTAAAGGCACATCTGCTGCTGTGGGAGCGTCCGCTTCTCTGGCGAGAACTCATGGCTCACCGGAGCTTGACGTTCTCGGCAAGCTTGCCGGAGCAAAACTTGTCGGAGCGTCGCTTCAACGAAACAAACCACAGGGCTTGTCGGAGCAGATTGCTCCTCAAGGCCTTTGTTGGTGTCGATCTTGGGGACCTTCTTGGCGGCGGCTTGGGAAGCTCTGCGGAAAGTAGTCTCCAGATCAACTTCCTCTTCTTGTTCTGTCCGGTTGATGGCGTTATGACGGTTGAGTCAGCCTGAGCACAAAGATCCTCGGTTCCACAGGTAGCTTAAGTGCGCAGCGCACTTTGACAAAGCCATCGGCAATGTCGTTACGAGCTCTTGGAATATATTCCATCTCAGAGGCCGTCAAAGTGCTCTTCTAGCTTTCTCACTTCATCAACATAAGCTTCCATCAATGGACTCGATAACTCTTGTTCACTTGGCGGATAACAAGTCGTGAGTCACCCCGACAATGAGCTTCTTGATCCCAAGGTCTACCGCGATCCTGAGACCGGCAAGCAAACCTTCATACTCTGTAGTATTGTTTGTTGCTTGCTCCTTGGGAAAGTGCATCTGGACTACGTACTTGAGGTTCTCTCCGGTGGGCGTGACAAGTAGCACGCCAAGACCGGGCGCCTTGCAGCGAGAAGGCACCATCAAAGTACATCAGCCACTCTTTGCTTGCTTCCTTGACGGGGATGCTCGTTTCTGGAGTTTCTTCATCTTGTGTTGGCGTCCATTCCGCTATGAACTCCGCCAATGCTCTGCTTTGGATAGTTGAGTGCTCTCAAACTTGAGTCCAAAGCTTGACAGTTCCAGTGCCCACTCGACAATCCTACCTGTTGCCTCTGGATTTTGCAGTATCCTCTTTAGCTAAAAAGCGAGTGACAACTGTGATCTCATGTGCTGGAAGTAATGGCGCAGCTTTCTCGAGGCCATGAGGAGGCCGAAGCAATTTCGCACACCAGAGTACCTTGACCTAGCCCCTCAGAAGGGAACCGACAAAGTAAAGGCGCTGCACCATTCTTTTTTCGCATCTTCTCATGTGTCTCAAGCAGATCCGTCCTTGTCGGGACCAGAGCTTGCCGGTGAAGCCCCTCGCTTGTCGCCGATGCATTTGCCATGGTTGCTAGCTCATCATCCGCCTCCCTTTCCGCTACTAATGCAGCACTAACCACTTGATTGGTTGCCGCTATATACAGCAGACAACTTCTCTTGCGGCCTAGGTGCGACAAGTGTTGGAGTGGAGGATGTATCTCTTCAAGTCCTGCAGCGCAGCGTTCGCTTCTGGAGTCCATTGCATCGGACCTGCCTTTTTCAAAATTTTGAAAAACGGCAGGGCGCGCTCAGCAGACCTAGAGATAAACCTGCTGAGAGCAGCTACGCAACCGGCAAGCCTTCGTACATCCTTGACGCGCTTTGGTGCTTCAATCTGCTCAATGGCTTTGATCTTGTCGGGATTGGCTTCAATTCCCCGCTGAGACACGAAGAACCCGAGAAGCTTGCCGGAAGGGACTCCAAACACGCACTTCTCGGGGTTGAGCTTGAGGTTGATCTTGCGCAGATTTGCAAAGGTTTCGTCTAAATCTTGAATCAGAGTTGTCTTGTCCTTGCTTTTGACCACTATGTCATCCATGTAGGCTTCCACATTTATGTGCATTTGCGGCTCAAAAGCGTCATGGACTACTCTTGCAAATGTTGAACCAGCATTCTTTAACCCGAAGGGCATCCGTCTGAAACAAGATGTGCCACATGGGGTGATGAATGCGGTTTCTCCTCATCCTCTTCTCGCCATGAAGATCTGATGGTATCCTGAATATGCATCAAGAAATGAAAGCAAATCACATCCGTCCGTGGAGTCAACAATCTGGTCGATGCGCGGCAAGGGAAATGGGTCTTTGGGACAAGCGTTATTAAAATCGGTAAAGTCGATAAAAAGCCTCAATTTCCGCTCACCTTCTTGCACGACTACGAGATTGGCCAACCACGTAGGATGGAGCACTCCTCCGACAAGGCCTGCTGCTTCCAATTTCTTGATTTCTTCTCGCAATGAATTCTTGGCGCCCACCGCTTGCTTCCTAACTTTCTCGCTGACGGGTCACGATGAGGACAGACGGCGAGATGGTGCTCAATTACTTTCACAGGAACATCGGGATGTCGACGGTCGCCACGCAAACACGCCGACGTTCGCCGCAGGAAAGCAACGAGCGCCGCTTCCTATTTAGGGTCGAGAGAGGCACCGATGGTGAAGGTACCACCGATGCCGTCCTCCTTGGCGGACACCTTCTTGGTCTCTGGCGGAGCCGCCATCGCCCTTCTTACACTTGCCGGTGGAGCTCGATGGTGCGTCCTCGACGGTAGCGCAGCACTCAGGAGGTGCGCTTGCCGGAGTGGGCATCGAGCTCTTGCCGGACTTGGTCTTCTTCTTTCCCCGCGAAGCTTCATGACAAGTGGCTTGCAATCGTCTGTCGCTGCTACTTCCCGGTAGATCTTGTCGGCGCAGATGAGAGCATCCTTCTTGTCGCCAGGACCGAAATGACACTTATCGGCCCCGCATCTTCAAAGATGTTGTAGGCATAGTGAGAGGCCGCCATGAATTTGGCGAGTCTTTGGGACGGCCAAGTATCCCATTGTAAGGCAATGGAAAGTCGAACGTCAAAAGTGACCCTCTCAGTTCTGAAGTTCAACTCGCTGCCAAATGTCACCGGCAACGTGATCTTTCCCTTCGGCTTGCTCCTTCCTGGATTGATTCCTTGGAATGTGCCGGTCTCCTCGGGATCTGGAGTTTGTGGAGCACCGCGGAGGAGATCAGGTTCAAGCCGGCCCCGCCGTCAACTAACATCTTGGTGACCTTGAGGTTGCGGATAGTTGGTGAGACCAACATCGGCAAGCACCCGACCGCAGTTACGCGATCGGGGTGGTCCTCAATATCAAAGATGATAGGCGTGCTAGACCATTTCAGAGGCCTGCGTGACTTGATGGATGGTTCTGCTGCATTGACCTCCCGCATCCACTGCTTGAGCTGGCGGTGGGAGGTATGCAGAGAAGCACCGCCGTCAACGCACAGGACCTCTGTGGCTGTCTGGAACTCCTGCTCATCGGTCTCGTCATCATCCATGTCTTCATCATCGTCGTCGTCTTCATCCTTGTCGCGGCCGCGGGGAGGTCTGTCTCCTTGCCGCTGCTTGGCCTTGCCGCGGCGTCCTCCTCGGCCGGAACGTTTCTTGCTAGCTCCTCTAGCACCTTCACAGGCTTTCTCCTTGTCGCGTCGCTCGTATTCAGCCTTCGCTGTTCGACAAGCTGCTCGACCTTCTTGCAGCTCGAGGTCATGGCCCTTGGTGCGGTGGATCTTGCAATCGCTTGCCGGTGCCGTCACCGCTTGTCGGCGACCGCCATCGATTGGCGATTGGTGCCGGCGGCAACCTCCTTGCCGGAGCTACCAGCCTTGGCTTTCTTGGCGCCACCTCCGTTGCCGGACTGCTCAACAACTAGCACATCTCTGCCTTTCTTTTTCCGGTTGCCCCGCCGCCGGCTCTTCTTTGCCACGGCGGTCTCCTCACTATCAGATCCTCCTGCTTCAGTATTCTCTCCGGGGAGTTTCCTCCCTTCCTCAGCACGTGCACACTTGTCGGCCAAGGCATATAGCTCGTTGACGTCTCTGATCTTGCACATCGCCATCTCCTCCCGCATCCTGCGGTTTCGCATGTTCTGATGGAACGCGCTGATCACCGCGGCAGGGTGGACGTCTGGGATGTTGTGCTGTACACGGCTGAATCTTTGAATATACTTGTTAGGGGCTCTCCTTCCTCCCCGGGCGAAAGCAGATGAAGGTCGCTTTCTTGGCCATGGGGTTTGTGGCCGCTGTAAAAGCGCCGACAAACTGATGGCATAGATCTGCCCAAGAGGATATGGAGTTGTCCGGCAAGTGCATGAGCCAGGATCTGACATTGGGCTTGAGCACCAGCGGGAAGTAGTTGGCAAGGATCTTGTCGTCTCGCCCCCTGGCAGCTTGCACCGCGATGGTGTAGATGCTGAGGAACTCCGACGGATGCGTCTTGCCGTCGTACTTCTCTGGTACATCTGGTTTGAAAATTTTCTTCTTGGGCCCTTTGGACTTGCCGCAGCTCACGAAAGTGAACGCAGGGCAACCTACGCGTCTGACGGCAAGTCGCTGGTTCCTCTGGCGCATGCATGTCAACAGAGGGCCCAGTAGCGCTTGTCGGATTGACGTCCGCTTCTCTTGGCGCCGATGTGAGTTCGAGCGTCTTCTTCTTGTCGTTCGTGAAGAACTTGGCGCCGATCGCGATGAGCTCGTGGATCCGGCGACGCGGTGGAGTCGCTGTCGAGGTGGATCCGGCGAGTCGGCGATCTTGGCCTTCGGGCGGAGAGTGCATGGTGGTTGCACCCCACCGGTCTCGTCGCCGCCACCGACTCGTGTTTGGCAGTCTCGCCATGGAGCGTCGCCGTTAAGCGGCCGATGAGACTTCAATGGTGGCCCTCCATTCATCGACCTTGTCGGCCGTTGGAGGGTAATCCGAGAGCGCTTGAGCTCTCGCCAATGCTTCGCTGGAGTGGTGGGTGGCAGTGGCGAACGGTGCGAGGAGCGGGATATGCTCGGACTTCTAACTATGTTAGAAGGAGCAGTATCCCGTCCAAGCGACCGTGCCTCGCTCGCGGCAGCATGTTGGCGTGCATGCTGGTCTTGAGCATCTCGAGATCCACCAGCTCGATCTTTGTCCAACGAGCGTATGGCATTGTGAATGCCATGACGCTGTCGGTCCCGCGCCTCCTGAGACGGGCGCGGTGCGTGTACGAACGCCGAGGTCTGCGCAGCCTTGTCCTTGGACTTGGCAGCACCGTGAGTTCCCCCGTCGCCGTCCATTTTTCGCCGGTGTCTATTCCACCACCTGTTTGCTCCGGTGGTGGCGGGTTCGACGCGGACGGAGCTTCTGCCGCCGAAGCATTCTTCTTCGGTGGCATGTTGATGAAGATGATGAAGATCTAGCTCGTGTGGACGCCGGATCAGGTTCACACAACCTCGACGCCCCTACCCGGGCGCGCCAAAGATGTCGGGCGTCTTGATTCGCCCACGGACACCTATGGGGCGGCGGACCGAGCCCCTTTCGTTCGGGCGGGAGCGGAGGTCGCACGAAGAGCAGATCGAGGCGGCACACGAGGTTTTACCCGGCTTCGGAGCTCTCCGGAGAGATAACACTCCTACCGCTGCATGTCCGGATGTATTGTGTTCTTGCTCAGAGCGCTGAGTGCTACAAAGACACACGAGCTGCTAACGAGACTGAGCGTGAGTGTTCCCCCCCCCCCTCTACGTTGCGCATGGGCCTCCTTTTATATGCTCAAGGGGTCTCCGACAGGTGGCAACGTAGACAAGGGTACAAATGGAAATGTAGTGGTTGGTACACCTACTTGTACAGTGTACAGTGTACCATACCTAACCCTGACGGCAGGGGACAAAGGCATTAAATGCCCGTCACGTCGCCCTAACAAAGGCAAACGAGGGATCGTCGGGCGCCACCGCTTGCCACGATGGCAATCTTGTCGGCGCCGCTTGCCACCTCGCACCGCTGGCTGCACAGCCTCTCGCCACGCCGCTGGAAAGGTCCTGTGGCGACACGTTAGTGGATGTGCTGGAGCGTGGAAATGCAGAGGTGGTCTGCCATGACAAGCGCCTTTGTCATGTTGTTGTCTTGTCGCGCCCGGAAGCTTGTCGCTCATTGGGCCTTCCCGGCAAGCTCCTCTTGCCGGGGCCTTGTCTTGTAGGTGCCTTGAGTGGCCTTCCCGGCAAGCTCCTCTTGCCGGGGCCTTGCCTCCCAAGCGCTTTGGGTGGCCTTCCCGGCAAGCTCCTCTTGCCGGGGTCTTGTCTTCTTGGCTTGAATACTTTGTTCTTGAATGGCTCCAAAGGAAACATGGAGGACCTTGACGGTCACCCGGCAAGCCATGCCGCGGAGGGCTGCAACTGCCCGTGCACAAGTTCGGGATACTAGGGTACCCCTACTCTAGTATACCGACACATGGATGTCTAACTCCACATGTTTCGTGCTCATGGATACAAATATACAATCATCTCACGTAGCTCCTGTTTTGTGCAATTATTCTCTCGAAGTGGTCACATGTGTCGTACATTAAGATTTTTTACTAGGGCATTTATCATCGAAGTTATATTTTGTATGCCCTAATTTTCTGAAAACTTCATTTTCTTTTAAGTGATTCAATTACTCTTCTCTTTATCAATTGACCGTTCTTTTAATACGAATCTTCTAAGACGCCTTTCGGATTTGTAGGTCATTGGTTGAGCGAGAGGTAGCTTGGGGTAATTTCAACTAGCTTTCCTTCATTTTTCTCGGTTAAATACCATGTTGTTGTCTTTGTTATTGTAGGCCACATTGTAGCCTCCTTCAAAATAGTTGCCATCATCACTGTAAGTCACAATGTCATATTCTTTAGAAGCCCCCGAATAAGCTACATATATGTACTCTGCCGTTTCAAACTTTCAGTAGTATGGTGAGATTGGAATTGAGGAGATGCATGCAATATACTGGTTTTCATTTTGAAATGTGTCACTCAGATAAATATTGGACACATGTTTTCATTTTATTATATCTCTCTAAATAATTGTTGAGTTCCGCCACGTGGGTATCTTCTAGTAATACTGGTTAATTTAGAAACTCTTGCAGAGCAACATATTAATCAATTAATTAATTACAGTTACATGATAGAAAGAGAAGAAGAAAATAAATCCAAGGCTTTCTAAAAAACCGGAAGGAAACATGTTGGAAATAAGCCGACTTGCATAATTACAGTCGCCAACAATAGTTCCCCGGAAGTTGGGATGGCGTATGCACACAGGGCATTCAGTTTCTAACTTAGCAATAATATTACATGCATATGCAGCATATATACACCGAGCATATACGCCATATAACAATTAATATATGGTAAGTGCTTACTCTATATACGTACCCAACAAAGGTCAAAATCTAATTACTTGATCAGTAGATTAATTAATTGGTGTGACCTCGGCTGTGTGAGTACTCTTCTAGGCTCCCTCCTGAGTACTCTTCTCGTTGTTCTCCGACGAGGAAATGCCGATGCCAACCTGCAGCCACGACAGCGACTCCCCGGCCACCTTCATGTCCTTGAGGTCGCTGACCTTGGCCCTCTTCGCACTGGTGCTGTCGGCCTCGTCCTCCGTGGCCGCGCCGCCTCCGGCAGCCGCGTCGTTGCGGCTGCTCGTCCCGGTCTTGTTCACGTGGCTGGCGTTGCTGTGCCCCGTCCACGACTGCACATACATGGACGCCGGCGCGTTGAGGCAGAGCGGGATGTCGTTGAGCTCGGCGGCCTGTCTGGTGGCGATCGCCTCAGCCGACGGATTTGTTGGCACGTTGAGGTCAAGGATTCGCTGGTCGGCCGTGTCGAACATCGGGCGGCCGAGGGTGAGGTGGTGGCACATGGCCGCCATGAGGTGATCGGGAACAACGGGCTGGAGCTTGGCGGGGTCCGTCGCGCTGGAGGTGAGCCAGTGGCACCGCTTGTGGCCCCCGAGCGCTTGCCCCGACGTGAACACGCGGTGGCAGATGGAGCATTCGTGCACCTTGCCCTTCTTCTTGAACGGAGAAAAGGCGGCTGCTACCGGTGCCGCATCAGCGATCGGCATAATGGCCATTTCCGTCGTTGCTGTGGGCACAACGACCTCGCCGGCGCCAACACTCGTCGCCTTGCCGGCATCGAGGTTACCCGTCTTTCCTTCTGTGGTACTGGTATCTCCTACAGCCTCAGGGATGGCCTTGGTGTTGTCGTGTAGAGCAGCCGATGCCACATGTTGGTGGGTAGTCTCATTGCGGCTGCTTTCAAGCTTGGCGGCGAAGCACCCTTTAACTTTCTTGTGGCTGGCACGGTGCCCACCGAGAGCCTGGTGTGAGGTGAACACCTTCTTGCACGCCTTGCATTCAAACAAGCCGCGTGGGACGGTTGGAACGTGCTGCGCCACTACCACCTGAGGCGCAGAAAACTTGAACTGCGCTGTCATGGGAGGGATGATCGAGAGCGGTTGTGGCACCAGGAGTCTATTCCTTTCTTCGTCCTTGCTCGCTGATGCGGACGACTCCTGGTCGGCATCCACATGCACGGTTGGTTGCGTGACACGAGATGAGGAGAGCATGACGAGGCAATTGGCAAGGTCCTCCTCCTCGCTCGATGGGGCCGGCTGCTGCACTTTTGATATGGCACCGCTCCCGGTGATCATCACCTTGGCGCGGCGTGAGCGTTTCCCCTTGGACCACCTAGAGGCCAACGCCAAGTCCCCTTCCTCCTCCTCGTCCTCATCCACGCCTTCGTCAGTGTTATTATGCAGTGGCGGCAGCGAACGGCGAGCCATCCAAATCATCGTCCTCGTCAAAGTTGCACCTTCCGTGATCCAGAACGACTTCCACGACGTGACCGCCGGCCCGCCGTTCTCGCACCCCCGGCAGGGCCGTAGCCGGCCCGGGTGGGCGCGGAGCCCGGACCTGCGCTGAGCCGTCGTCGGCGACGGGCTCCCCGCCTCGGACGATTCTCCGACACCGCCGCCATCATCATCGGCGGCGTCCTCGGCGGTTAGCGCGTCGTCCGCGATCCCATGCGCCCTCATGTGCCCGCCGAGCGCCCGTCTGCGACATGAACCCCTTCTTGCACACCTTGCGGTGGTGCTTGTAGGCACTGGGCGCCGGTGGCGGGAGGAGGCGGCGGCGCGGCGCCGGGATCAGCTGCATCTGCGCCACCGGCTGCTGGTTCTCCATGACCATGGCCATGATCGGTCGGGCGGGGGTTCGTTCGGGCAATGGCGCGCATTAGGGGGAGCTAGGACCGGATATTGGTGGCGCGTGGCCCGTATATATCTGCATGCCACTACTAAAGATAGTGGTGCAGTGAACTAGAATAGACATGGGATTGCTTTAGCTTGTACGGCTGCAATGGCTCCGTACCGACTTGCCCCTGCATGCACGGGGACTTGAAAGATTCGTTCTCGTGTGTACGATTGACGCGCGCGCCAAGAAAAAGTACTACTCCGTAGTACTCGCTCGCATGCATCATCCACCCGCAAAAAAAGGAAAAGAACTAAAAAAAATGCTTGCCTGCATCCGGGGCTGCGTTGGCCCATGGGCTAATCAACCAAGGTTTTTACTTTTTGAATGGACTGGGCTCGATTGAAAACCAAGTCATTTGAGGCCCAAACCAACTAGCGATTGGGTGGGTGACTAGAGCGGATCCAGATCGATCAGCCACCGGCGTACCTCGACGGACCACCGCACGCATCCTCCTCCTCTGCTCTGTTCGTGCTCCCTGCGCCGCGCACCGCCGCGGCCAGAGCACACCCAATCTCCTCCCCTCTCACGCTCCCCTCGACGGCTGGCGTACGCTCGGTTGAGTTACATCTCTCGTCGCCAGCGGTGGAAGCTGCGCGAACCGTACTCGCCCCCCTCTCCGCCCCAGCGCTCGCTCGCACCACAAAACGCGCGGACCTGCCTCCGCGTCACTCCGTTCGCGACCCCGGCAGGCAACGCCGGCGGCCAGCGACGACTAAGGACGAATCCCTAGCGCCCGCCCTCCATCCTGCCCCTCCTCCACCCCACTCCGCGCGCCCTCCTGCATATCTGCACCACGCCGTCCGCGACCCTGCGTGCGCCGGTGAGCAGTCCCACCGAGAGGACGATCTCCGCAGCGGCGCAAAGGTGAGTTTTCTCCCCTATCACTCGGAATCACTTGTGTGGTTTATTTTTCCCAGGCACTTCTCCAGTTTGGTAACCCTAGAACGGATGTCTCGGACTGAGGAGGGGTTTGTGAGATGTTAACATATTCTTGCTTCCTTTTGTGTATGCAAAGAAATGATTGTTGTTTCATTGCGCCAATCATTTGTGTAGCTTCTTATTGAGTTTAGTTGTGGGGAAATTCTGTCGAAATTTCTGGAAATCATGGCAGATTGGCCAAAATCTCCAAGTTAAGATTTTGGCCAAATTTTGGAACTGCCCACAAAACTTGATTTTTTTTAACATAAAAGCAGCATGTTCTTCTGAGTTTATCGTGAATGAATAAAGGAAGTTCGAGGTGTTACAAGAAAAGAAAACAGTGTGTTGTTCCAATTTCAGCTCATTTTATGCCAGTGGAAGGAATTTTTCAATCTGAAATCTCTGTCCATTCATATTCAGATTCCTATCAAAATTTCACACTGCACAGAAAAATCTGAAAAAGCTACTACATACATTCAAATATATATTCATGTGAGTGTGCTGTTCAAATTTCAGCCAATTTGGAGTTACGGTTGAAGAGAAACTAGCTCAGCCGTCACAATGGATGAGAGTAGAGAGAGGGCAGTGTCAACAAGGTCATTGGAGGTGTGAGATCAGATTATCGAGAAACCTGTTAAAACTGAAATAGGGCATTTTATCAAATGGGCAAAGTAAAGTGGGGTATTTCATCCATGTCAAAGTAAATAGCCCTTCTAGGCAAGTGGCAGAGTAAGGTGGGTCATTTTAGCAAATATCCAAACTTGTTCGCCCAGCACACTGTTTCTATTCAATAGGGAGCCGCTGCCGGGGCTGCACAGACCTGCTACACCAAGCATTGTTTTGGGTCCTCTCCCCCTTAAATTCTAGCTTTATAGGAGGAGCAACGGTCGCCCTTATAAGTCGTGATTTATCTCCCACAACCAACGTGGGACTAAACCCAACAGCAGCCGCTGTGCCAGATCTTGAATCCTCCACCTGTGAGGACCGTCTAGTGCCACCTCTCCGAATCAGTGGCTGCTGCATCGAAATCTTTTCTCCAGTGCTCCATGGCCGCCAGGCAGCCAACCGCAGGAGAAGGCTCCTCCGCAGCAATACGGAACACCTGTGGGGTATGGTTTCAGATCCAGCAACGCCCACCTACATCGTCAGTTTATAATTAGCCGCCGAGCCCATCAAGGGATCACCTCATCTGCTTCCCTCCTTTGTCTTTGGTCCTACCAGATGTGATTGGTTGCTTGTTCGTGAGTCACGAGGTGCTGGCCTTTTGTATTTATTTCACAATTTGGTGAGTACTGGGTATTGAGCGACCTCAAATCTATGTGAAAGAAGATGAAGTATGAATTTCAAAGTTGAATGTGAGTATATGACAACCCAACGTGATTTTGAATTGGGTTGTGGTTTCATTGCCTTGCAGAGATTTTGTTGGCAATCAAACAAAAAATGCATTTTATTGGTCAACTTTTTATAGTTAACTCTGTTCCAAAGTTGATGTCTGCATTTAATTGTCATTTTGTTGTAATGCTACTTCATTGGTTGTTATTTTTTTATTGGGGTAATAATATATTAATACCAAGATGATACCAAGTATACCCATGCACACAGCCAAATATTAAAAAAGAAAAAAAAGACATAACCTCGCCGAAGCAATCAACGGCTTGCAACAACAAAGCATTGACATCAATCAACGCTTGATTGGTTGTTAAAGCCACAGAAAATTCAATCTAGGATACTTGATGGGATTGATTTTTCAAAAGGTGCTACAAGCTGTTTGTAACCATATCCATCATTTTCCAAAAGTATAATCATTCATCTAACCGACATGCAAATGTTCACTTATGACCGTTTAGTTTAGTTTGTTAGATGCGTCTTTGACTCTCACCCCACCACCTTGGGGCTTTGGTTTAGATTTTATGGAGACAGATTTGATTTTGGATTGGGTAATGGCCCTTGTCTGAGTGCTGTTGAGTTGGACCACCTAAATTGGAATTCGATAATCATCTGTCTGGAGCTCCATTGCTGCAGCCACTAGGTACTGCAGCTGGAGCAGCAGTTTTTTCTTAAACATTCTAGTTCAGATTAGGTTTGTGCTACCCTTGGCTAAGCGTATATTTGGACGGAGATCTCACGTTGAGGTGGTAACATCGATGACCAGCAAGAAGTGAGCCCAGCCCAGTGTAATTTCTTAGTTGGATTTACTGCTGGTTTGTCAGTTTGTCCAATTGAATGTTTCTTGCTTGATTCCGTTTTCATTGTAAGTCTCGTATTTAACAAGTTATTGCTTCATTAGTAGCAGCATGATAAATCCGCTGAATTGATCTATTCAGATAATAAAGATGGACGAGGTCACACAAGCCGTTGAAAACCTGAAAAGTGAATGGAGCCAAGCAGTTGCGCAGCTTGAGGTGTGCATTGCTGCAATTGAATCCTGTGGGAAGATGGGGAAAGGGACAGAAGAAGCAATGTCTCTTCCTAGGTTGAACGGTTCTGCACAGGATGCACTGCAATTGCTGAATGCACTGCAATGCAGGCTTGATCTTCTGGCAGAGCAGCTACCCACTTTTGAAGAAGTTCAGTCTGGGCAGGCAACCTTAGGGTCATGGAAGGAACAGTATCAGAGGTATTCTGTTCTTAGAGCTCCTTTTATTTGCTTTGTTTCTTTAGTTTTTGTATACATCTTACTTTTTGTTTTCAGGCTGCGTACGACCCTGAGGAGTGCTAACTTACAAGCAAAAGTGAACATTGGAAAAGCTGCTCAAGAAGAGGTGTGTGATTTTTTCTCAGAGTATGCTCCATTAATTTGATATACTCCCTCCGTCCCATAATATAAGTCATTTTTCCAAGCTATGTTAGCTTGCAAAAACGTCTTATATTATGGAGGAAGTACTTTATTACCTGAGCAATACTAGCTTGCCTGTAATTTAAGGTGCTCACACATTCTAATTTTGCTCTCTCTAGAGGGAGCTTCTTCTGGGAGGTGGAGAAGAGTCCACTATTCGGAGGCGTAATCTCCAGTAAGTTGATCAAATGAGGTCTTTGTATTGTTGGTATATTTTTGAAATATTTAGACGTTAGTTGTAGAATGTGTTTAATGATCTGTTCAGTTTCACGGGAATTTATAGCAAGTGTAGAATTCGTGAAGGCCTGCAAAGGCTGTGAATTTTCAGTTCTAACGGAACAGGTCTACTTTAAATCACTCGGACTATTGAGAAAGTCTATTTAACTCCTTGAATTATGGAACTGGTTATTTAACTCTCTCAGATGGCCATTAGTGGTTTGGACTAGTGGTTCTGCTGACATGGAGGTGGTTTTGCCACACTGGCAACTTATATGATGGAATATTTGTCATGGTGACATCCAGTCAATAATCAGCAGCAAATAAAAAAAATGTACCTCTTCTCTTCTCCTTCATCCTATTCTGTT
Source organism: Aegilops bicornis (assembly GCA_021605145.1). Taxonomy (NCBI): domain Eukaryota; kingdom Viridiplantae; phylum Streptophyta; class Magnoliopsida; order Poales; family Poaceae; genus Aegilops; species Aegilops bicornis. Next base: position 486,974,765 of record CM038674.1, read on the forward strand.
CACTTGCCCGCCCCATCGCCGGCAGAACTCCCATGAATGTCATGCTCAGTTAAACTGCAGGGAGCAACATGAGAAAACTCAAGATTTTGGTAGGATTTATGCCGCCCCAAGCACATGTCTTGCCTAGAAGAATGCAGATATACTATTCCATTTTATTGAAAATTTCTGTAATGGATGCCATCTTTTTTGAAGGTGGATATGTCAGTTAACCATGATAAATGACGGAGAATCTGAAGTAACTGAATCCAAACAAGAATTATTGAAATAGGCACATGCTAAAAAAGAACATAAAATGGTAAAATACACAAATTTGCCAATGACTCCTGTGCTTGAGGAAGAGCTTGGCTGATAAAGGGATCAACAAGCTTGTTCGCAAAGTAGGCGCAACCAGACAGGTGTGATGGTTGGCTTCTACAGTGAGTGTTGCAAGGTTGAGTCATTGAGACAGTCGGTGTGCATAGGGTGTGACAGGCAGCTGGCATGTTGGGAATGTGTCGACATAGCAGCAGCAGCCACTGCCACGCATAGTTAGTCAATCATGATCTCACCTCCTTTCTATGCAGACAGTGTGGTACTCACTGGGGATGCTTGGAGATTGGCAGTGATGTTTGCGGTGATGGAGGGTTATGTCCCTATTGGTGACTGGCATGGTGATGTTCACCACCATATGGAGAGAACAGGGATAAAGATAACTTTCCTTACTTGAACTATGAAATGTGGTCAAGAAATTAGAAATCGTTGTGTTGATGCAACTCATTTATATGACCTCAAAATGTTGCACCAATTAAAGAATCGCCTGCTATATTTGTTATTTCATTCTGTAATTTCTGTTTATACAGTGAACATGAACCTTCTAAATGATGTAGGACAAAGGCTGGGATGACATCCGCTGCAGAAAGTATTACTGAGAGCCTCCGTAGGTCTCGGCAGTTGATGGTTCAGGTTAGCACGCCTCCGTAGGAGTATCTCATATGCTAATGATTTTCTGGTCGTAAGTTCAGAAGTAATTTATTATAGATGTTTTGACAGGAAGTGGAAAGAAGTGCTAATACCTTGTCAACTTTTGGTAAGGTTTCCTGTGATTAAGCCTGTGCCTACGATGCTCGCTTGTAAGGTTCTGTACATTTAAGCGTGTGAGGAACCTGATGATAATTACTCACTCATTCATCCTGAGAAAGGATCTTGGCTATGAACAGAAATGGATCACTAGCTTGTGCAGCAAATTGAATGAAACTTTCATCCGAAGTAAACATTTAAGTCTGGTGTTCATTTACTGTTATGGAAAACTTGGAGTACTAAGGAACCATGGCAGTCATGTGCTTCAAGTTTTCCATATGAATAACTACACTTTTTCTGCGATTTTAACGCATCTCCAGACCTATCAAGGTCAAGTTGCTAGCTAATTTTAATCTTTTTATGCAGATGAATCGACAAGTGTTCTCCGAAAGGCTGAAGGTGAGTATCAAGGGCACCGCTCTTTGCTGATGCGCACCCGTGGTATGCTCTCCACGATGCAACGACAAGATGTTCTCGATAGGTATGTAGCATCAATCTTTTGTAGAACTCAGAACCAGCCTTATTACCAATCGTTTACAATGTGGTCGTACAGTCTTTGTTCTGGCCTTTCAGTCAAACAAAAAGAAGTGGAACAAATGGGTTTAACTCCTGTCGCGCTAAGCATTTGGTTTCCATCCGCAGGACAAGCCTCTGCTTTTGTAACAACAATACTGCCTGGGCCATGCCAGTTTCTCACTATTATCTGTTGCAGGATCATCCTGACCATTGGGTTCCTCGTGTTCTCCTTGGCGGTTCTGTACGTTGTCTCAAGACGTATTGGCCTGTTGACACTGCAAAGGAAGCTGGCTGATGCTATCAGATCAGGCTCAGTATCAGCTGGAGACATCTTGGCTAAAGTGCAGGAGGGACCTGCCCCAACAGATGCTCCGCCCATCTATGATGAACTGTGATTTTACTAACATCCATTGTTTATACATTACATCCAGACGCAAGCTTAACTTTCAGAGTTCTTATTTCTTAGTACATGTTGTCTAGAGTAACGTTTGCCCAAAAAGGCTATACTGGTGCATTGATCTGCTGTTAGACTTGAGTTGAAATCGGTGTATGCTTTATGTTGCTTCCATCAAGCCTCAAAATTCTGTACAGTTATAATGCTTCTCTCTCTCTCTCTCTCTCTCTCTCTCTCTCTCTCTCTCTCTCTCTCTCTCTCTCTCTATTACCTGGGACATATACAACATTACTCCCTCCAATCCATATTACTTGTCGCTGCTTATATTATGGGAGTATTAATATTATGGGAAAAGCGACGTTTGTTCACATATATTATGAATGTTTTTTTAGTACAGTACTCAGATTTTTGATCGAGGGGCACACAGCAATCCCAGGCTCCCAGCACATAGATTGGTTTGGCAACACCAAGACATGCAAGAGCAACCGTAGGGTCTTCTTCCTCCAGCCTCCTCCCGTTCCCATCCTCCTCCACCAGCTGCCGTGAGTCCGGGTGCTCCTTTGGCCGCCACCCCTTCCCACAACGCCCACCAACGTCGCCTGCACACGCCACCGCCGTGTGCAGTTCCGCATCATCCAGATTGGTCCCATTCTGTCCCTGATCCCGTTCAGGAGGTTGCTTCGTCCCAGATCAGGCTGACGTTACCTCATCATGCAGGAGGTTGCCGCTGCCTCGTCTCCCAAGCAGGCCATGCCCCCTCGTCGCAAACCGGGCCACACTGCTCGGTCTCCAAATTGAGCCACACCGCCTCACCTCAATTGAATGATGGTGTTGCAAACGGCGGCGGTGCTGCGCAATGACGGCGGTGTTTCTATAACATCACCTATGCTGTGAAGTTTCTGCAACATCATCAATGTTGCAAGGATTTCTATGTCTAACTATCTAACCCCCACTAACCTTAAGGGGAGTGCTACGCGTTGACCGGACGATAATCCTAGAAGATCGGCCGTCCGGGCTATCGTTCGGTGGAGCTGCGGACAACCGTCCGATCTCTCCTCGTGAGTTGTTGAGCTTTTGCAACAAGCCCCGTGTTGCGCTTAGCGCTTTACAACACAACCTTGTTGCAATCCTCCTGGACAATTTTTTTGTTGCTTTTTCTGCCCAGCAACCATCCAATCTACTAGCTGGGTCTTTGCAACAAGCATCATGTTGCGCTCGCGTTTTGCAACATGAGCCTTGTTGCAATCCCCGAGCATTTTTTTCTCAAGGAAGTTTTTGCAACAAGCCCCCTGTTGCGCTCAGCACTTTGCAACATGAGCCTTGTTGTAGAACTAAACATTTTCTTCTTTTTTCTGTGTCTGATGTACTAACTGAACTTTGGCAACAAGTCTTGTGTTGCGCGCAGCTATTTACAACACGAGCCTTATTGCAAATCCCTCAAACAGTTTTTTTTTCGTTTTTTCTGCAAAGTCTGCAATGTAGTTTGTGTTGCGCTTGTGCGTCTTGCAACTGATGGGGAACGTAGTAATTTCAAAAATTTTCCTACGATCACGCAAGACCATGGTGATGGCATAGCAACGAGAGGAGAGTGTCCGTCCACACGCACTCGTGAGACCGAAAGCGAAGCGTTATAACAACGCGGTTGATGTAGTCGTCGTCTTCACGATCCGACCGATCCAAGTACCGAACGTCACGGCACCTCCGAGTTCAAAGACACGCTCAAATCGATGACGATCCCCGGACCGATCCAAAGAAAGTGTCGGGATGAGTTCCACAAGACGACGGCGTGCAGGACGATGTTGATGCTCCACTGACGCAGGCTTCGCCTTAAGCTCATGACGATATGACTTCTCCGGCGCAGGCTTCGCCTAAGCTCTCTGACGATATGACCGAAGTGGAATATGGTGGAAGGGGCACCGCACACGGCTAAGGAAAGATCCGTAGATCAACTTGTGTGTCTTGGGGTGCTCCCCGCCTCAGATATAAAGGAGCCAAGGGGAGGTGGCCGCCCAAGGGGGAGGCGCAAGGAGTCCTACTCCTCCGGAGTAGGACTCCCTCCAATCCTTGTTGGATTAGGATTCCGGAGGAGGAAGAGAGAGAGGGGCGGCCCACCTTTCCTAGTCCTAATAGGACTAGGGAAGAAGCGGGCGACCACCTAGGGCTGGCCCTCTCTCCTTTCCACTAAGGCCCACTATGGCCCATGTAGTTCCCGGGGGTTCCAGAACCTCCCTGCATCTCAGAATTCTCGATTTCACTCGGAACCCTTCCGATGTCCAAATGTAGGCTTCCAATATATCAATCTTTATGTCTCGACCATTTCGAGACTCCTCGTCATGTCCGTGATCACATCCGGACTCGAACAAACTTCGCTGCATCAATACTTATAAACTCATAATGAATCGCATCGAAGCGTTAAGCGTGCGGACCCTACGGGTTCGAGAACTATGTAGACATGACCTAGAACCATTCTCGGTCAATAACCAATAGCGGAACACGGATGCCCATATTGGTTCCTACATGTTCTACTGAAGATCTTTATCGGTCAAACCACATAACGACATACGTTGTTCCCTTTGTCATCGGTATGTTACTTACCCGAGATTCGATCGTCGGTATCCAATACCTAGTTCAATCTCGTTATCGGTAAGTCTCTTTACTCGTTCTGTAATACATCATCTCACAACTAACTCATTAGTTGTAATGCTTGCAAGGCTTAAGTGATGTGCATTACCGAGAAGGCCTGGAGATACCTCTTCGACAATCGGAGTGACAAAACCTAATCTCGAAATACGCCAACCCAACAAGTACCTTTGGAGACACATGTAGTACTCCTTTATAATCACCCAGTTACGTTGTGACGTTTGGTAGTACCCAAAGTGTTCCTCCGGTAAACGGGAGTTGCATAATCTCATAGTTACAGGAACATGTATGGGTCATGAAGAAAGCATTAACATACTAAACGATCAAGAGTTAAGCTAACGGAATGGGTCATGTCAATCAGATCATTCTACTAATGATGTGACCTTGTTAATCAAATAACAACTCCTTGTTCATGGTTAGGAAACATAACCATCTTTGATTAACAAGCTAGTCAAGTAGAGGCATACTAGTGACATACCGCTTGTTTATATATTCACACATGTATTATGTTTCCGGTCAATACAATTCTAGCATGAATAATAAACATTTATCATGATATAAGGAAATAAATAATAACTTTATTATTGCCTCTAGGGCATATTTCCTTCAGTCTCCCACTTGCACTAGAGTCAATAATCTAGATTACAAAGTAATGATCCTAACACCCATGGAGTCTTGGTGTCGATCATGTTTTGCTCGTGGAAGAGGCTTAGTCAATCTGTCTCGCAACATTCAGATCCGTATGTATTTTGCAAATCTCTATGTCTCCCACTTGGACTTGGTCCCGAATGGAATTGAAGCGTCTCTTGATGTGCTTGGTCCTCTTGTGAAATCTGGATTCTTTTGCCAAGGCAATTGCACCCGATTGTCACAGAAGATCTTCATCGGTCCCGATGCACTAGGTATAACACCTAGATCGGAAATGAACTCTTTCATCCAGACTCCTTCATTTGCTGCTTCCAAGCAGCTATGTACTCCGCTTCACATGTAGATCCCGCCACGACGCTTTGTTTAGAATCGCACCAACCGACAGCTCCACCGTTTAATAAAAACACGTATCCGGTTTGCGATTTAGAATCGTCCGGATCGATTGTCAAAGCTATGCCGACGTAACCATTTACGACTAGCTCTTTGTCACCTCCATATACGAGAAACATGTCCTTAGTCCTTTTCGTATTTCAGGATGTTCTTGACCGCTGTCCGATGATCCATTCTGGATTACTTTGGTACCTTCCTGCCAAGCTTATAGCTAAGCATACGTCAGTGTCCGTACACAGCATTGCATACATGATAGAGCCTATGGTCAAGCATAGGGAACATCTTTCATTTTCTCTCTATCTTCTGCATTGTGGTCGGGCATTGAGTCTTACTCAATCTTACACCTTGCAACACAAGCAAAAACCTTTCTTTGCTCGATCCATTTTGAACTTTTTCAAAATTTTATCAAGGTATGTGCTTTGTGAAAGTCCAATTAAGCGTCTTGATCTATCTCTATAGATCTTGATGCCCAATATGTAAGCAGCTTCACCGAGGTCTTTCATTGAAAAACTTTTATTCAAGTATCCTTTTATGCCATCCAGAAATTCTATATCATTTCCAATTAATAATATGTCGTCCACATATAATATCGTAAATGCTACAGAGCTCCCACTCACTTTCTTGTAAATACTGTGCTTCTCCAAAAGTCTCAGATAAACCCATATGCTTTGATCACACTATCAAAGCGTTTATTCCAACTCCGAGAGGCTTGCACTGCACCATAAATTGATCGTTGGAGCTTGCACACTTTGTTAGCACCTTTTGGATCGACAAAACCTTCTCGTTGCATCATATACAACTCTTCTTCTAGAAATCCATTCAAGAATGCAGTTTTTACATCCATTTGCCAAATTTCATAATCATAAAATGCGGCAATTGCTAACATGATTCGGACAGACTTAAGCATCGCTACGGGTGAGAAAGTCTCATCGTAGTCAACCCCTTGAACTTGTCGAAAACCTTTACGCAACAAGTCGAGCTTTATAGACGGTTATATTACCATCGGCGTCGACCTTCTTCTTAAAGATCCATTTATTTTCAATGGCTTGCCGATCATCGGGCAAGTCAACCAAAGTCCATACTTTGTTCTCATACATGGATCCCATCTCAGATTTCATGGCTTCCACCATTTTATGAATCTGGGCTCACCATCGCTTCTTCATAGTTCGTGAGGTTCGCCATGGTCAAGTAACATGACTTCCGTAATAGGATTACCGTACCACTCGTGCGTATTTTACTCTGGTTGACCTACGAGGTTCAAGAGTAACTTGATCTGAAACTTCATGATCATCATCATTAGTTTCCTCACTAATTGGTGTAGTTGTCACAGAACCATTTCTTGTGATGAACTACTTTCCAATAAGGGAGCAGACATCTGATTATCTCATCAAGTTCCACTTTCCTCCCACTCACTTCTTTCGAGAGAAACTCTTTCTCTAGAAAGGATCCAAATTTAGCAACGAAAATCTTGCCTTCAGATCTGTGATAGAAGGTGTACCCATGATCTCCTTTGGGTATCCTATGAAGACACATTTTTCCGATTTGGGTTCGAGCTTATCCGTTGAAGTTTCTTTACATAAGCATCGCAACCCCAAACTTTAAGAAACGACAACTTTGGTTTCTTGCCAAACCACAGTTCATAAGGCGTCGTCTCAACGGATTTTGACGGTGTCCTATTTAACGTGAATGCGGCCGCCTCTAAAGCATAACCCCAAAACGATAGCGGTAAATCGGAAATGGACATCATAGATCGCACCATATCTAGTAAAGCACGACATTTACGTTCGGACACACCATTTCTCCGTGGTGTTCCGGGTGGCGTGAGTTGCGTAAACTATTCCACATTGTTTCAAATGTAAACCAAACTCGTAACTCAAATATTCTCCTCCACGATCAGATCGTAGAAACTTTATTTTCTTGTTACGATGATTTTCTACTTCACTCTGAAATTCTTTGAACTTTTCAAATGTTTCAGATTTGTGTTTCATTAAGTAGATATACCCATATCTGCTCAAATCATCTGTGAAGGTGAGAAAATAACGATACCCGCCAAGCGTGCCTCAACATTCATTGGACCACAAACATCGGTATGTATGATTTCCAATAAATCTGTTGCTCGCTCCATAGTTCCGAGAACGGCGTTTTGGTCATCTTGCCCATGAGGCATGGTTCGCAAGTACCAAGTGGTTCATAATCAAGTGATTCCGAAGCCCATCAAGATGGAGTTTCTTCATGCGTTTACACCGATATGACCTAAACGGCAAGTGCCACAAATAAGTTGCACTATCATTATCAACTCTGCATCTTTTGGCTTCAACATTATGAACATGTGTATCACTCTCACGAGATTCAACAAGAATAGACCATTCTTCAAGGGTGCATGACCATAAAAGATATTATTCATATAAATAGAACAACCATTATTCTCTGATTTAAATGAATAACCGTCTCGCATTAAACAAGATCCATATATAATGTTCATGCTCAACGCGGCACCAAATAACAATTATTTAGGTCTAAAACTAATCCCGAAGGTAGATGTAGAGGTAGCGTGCCGAGCGATCACATTGACTTTGGAACCATTTCCCACGCGCATCGTCACCTCGTCCTTTGCCTGCTCGTCTATTCCGTAGTCCCCTGCTTGAGTTGCAAATATTAGCAATGTAACCGGTATCAAATACCCAGTGCTACTACGAGCTCTAGTAAGGTACACATCAATAACATGTATATCATATATACCTTTGTTCACCTTGCCATCCTTTTTATCCGCCAAATACTTGGGGCAGTTCCGCTTCCAAAGGTCCGATCTGCTTGCGGTAAAAACACTCGATTTCGGGCTTAGGTCCGGACTTGGGTTTCTTCTCATGATCAGCAACTTTCTTGCTGTTCTTTTTGAAGTTTCCCTTCTTCTTCCCTTTGCCCTTTTTCTTGAAACTGGTGGTCTTGTTAACCATCAACACTTGATGCTCTTTCTTGATTTCCACCTCCGCAGCTTTTAGCATCGCGAAGAGCTCAGGAATTGTCTTAGTCATCCCTTGCATATTATAGTTCATCACGAAGCTCTTGTAGCTTGGTGGCAGTGATTGGAGATTTCTGTCAATGACACGATCATCCGGTTGATTAACTCCCAGCTGTATTAAGTGATTGTTATACCCGGACATTTTGAGTATGTGCTCACCGATGTAACTATTCTCCTCCATCTTGCAGCTATAGAACTTATTGGAGACTTCATATCTCTCAATCCGGCATTTGCTTGAAATATTAACTTCAACTCCTGGAACATCTCATATGCTCCATGACGTTCAAAACGTCGTTGAAGACCCGGTTCTAAGCCGTAAAGCATGGCACACCGAACTATAGAGTAGTCATCGGCTCTGCTTTGCCGACGTTCATAACTTCGGCTCAAAGATTCCGCAGCAGTTCGCTACCCAGCCTGCTTCCAGGACGTAATTTTTCTCGGCAAAGAATGAGGATAATCCTCAAGTTACGGACCCAAATTCCGTGTAATTGCTACCATCATCTTTCAACTTTGCTTTCTCAAGGAACGCATTAAAATTCAACGGAACAACAAAGACGAGCCATCTATCTACAAGAAACATAGACAAGCAAAATACTATCAGGTACTAAGTTCATGATAAATTTAAGTTCAATTAATCATATTAAAAACTCCCACTTAGATGACATCTCTCTAATCATCTAAGTGATCACGTGATCCATATCAACTAAACCGTGTCCGATCATCACGTGAGACGGAGTAGTTTCAACGGTGAACATCACTATGTTGATCATATCTACTATATGATTCACGCTCGACCTTTCGGTCTCAGCGTTCCGAGGCCATATCTGTTATATGCTAGGCTCGTCAAGTTTAACATGAGTATTCCGCGTGTGCAACTGTTTTGCACCCGTTGTAGATGGACGTAGAACTTATCACACCCGATCATCACGTGGTGTCTGGGTACTACGAACTTTGGCAACGGTGCATACTCGTGGAGAACACTTCTTGATAATTTTAGTGAGAGATCATCTTATAATGCTACCGCCAATCAAAGCAAGATAAGATGCATAAAGGATAAACATCACATGCAATCAATATAAGTGATATGATATGGTCATCATCATCTTGTGCTTGTGATCTCCATCGCCAAGCACCGTCATGATCACCATCGCCACCGCGCCGACACCTTGATCTCCATCGTAGCATCGTTGTCGCCTCGCCAATCTTATGCTTCCACGACTATCACTACCGCTTAGTAATAAAGTAAAGCATTACATCGCGATTGCATTGCATACAATAAAGCGACAACCATATGGCTCCTGCCGATTGCCGATAACTCGGTTACAAAACATGATCATCTCATACAATAAAATATAGCATCACGTCTTGACCATATCACATCACAACATGCCCCGCAAAACAAGTTAGACGTCCTCTACTTTGTTGTTGCAAGTTTTACGTGGGTCGCTACGGGCTGAGCAAGAACCGTTCTTACCTACGCATCAAAACCACAACGATAGTTTGTCAAATAGACTCCGTTTTAACCTTCTCAAGGACCGGGCGTAGCTACACTCGGTTCAACTAAAGTTGGAGAGACAGTCTTCCGCAAGCCATCTATGTGCAAAGCACGCCGAGGGAACCGGTCTCGCGTAAAGCGTCTGGCGTAAGGTTGGTCCGGATCGCCTCGTCCAACAATACCGCTGAACCAAAGTATGACATGCTGGTAGGCGTTATGACTTGTATCGTCCACAACTCACTTGTGTTCTACTCGTGCATATGACATCTACGCATAAAACCAGGCTCGGATGCCATCGATGGGGAACGTAGTAATTTCAAAAATTTCCTACGATCACGCAAGACCATGGTGATGGCATAGCAACGAGAGGGGAGAGTGTCCGTCCACGTACCCTCGTGAGACCGAAAGCGGAAGCGTTATAACAACGCGGTTGATGTAGTCGTGACGCCTTCACGATCCGACCGATCCAAGTACCGAACGACGGCACCTCCGAGTTCAAAGACACGCTCAGCTCGATGACGATCCCGGACTCGATCCAGAAAGTGTCGGGATGAGTTCCACAAGACGACGTGGCAGGACGATGTTGATGCTCCACCGACGCAGGGCTTCGCCTAAGCTCATGACGATATGACTTCTCCGGCGCAGGCTTCGCCTAAGCTCTACGACGATATGACCAAGTGGAATATGGTGGAAGGGGCACCGCACGGCTAAGGAAAGATCCAGAGATCAACTTGTGTGTCTTGGGGTGCTCCCCGCCTGTGATATAAAGGAGCCAAGGGGAGGTGGCCGCCCAAGGGGAGGCGCGCAAGGAGTCCTACTCCCTCCGGAGTAGGACTCCCTCCAATCCTTGTTGGATTAGGATTCCTGAGGGGAAGAGAGAGAGGGGCGGCCCACCTTTCCTAGTCCTAATAGGACTAGGGAAGGGGGGAAGCGTGACCACCTAGGGCTGGCCCTCTCCTTTCCACTAAGGCCCACTATGGCCCATGTAGTTCCCGGGGTTCGGTAACCTCCGGTACTCTCAGAATTCTCGATTTCACTCGGAACCCTTCCGATGTCCAAATGTAGGCTTCCAATATATCAATCTTTATGTCTCGACCATTTCGAGACTCCTCGTCATGTCCGTGATCACATCCGGGACTCGAACAAACTTCGTGCATCAATACTTATAAACTCATAATGAACTGTCATCGAAGCGTTAGCGTGCGGACCCTACGGGTTCGAGAACTATGTAGACATGACCTAGAACCATTCTCGGTCAATAACCAATAGCGGAACCTGGATGCCCATATTGGTTCCTACATGTTCTACGTAAGATCTTTATCGGTCAAACCACATAACGACATACGTTGTTCCCTTTGTCATCGGTATGTTACTTACCCGAGATTCGATCGTCGGTATCCAATACCTAGTTCAATCTCGTTACCGGTAAGTCTCTTTACTCGTTCCGTAATACATCATCTCACAACTAACTCATTAGTTGTAATGCTTGCAAGGCTTAAGTGATGTGCATTACCGAGAAGGCCTGGAGATACCTCTTCGACAATCGGAGTGACAAAACCTAATCTCGAAATACGCCAACCCAACAAGTACCTTTGGAGACACCTGTAGTACTCCTTTATAAACACCCAGATTCGCCAGACGTTTGGTAGTACCTAAAGTGTTCCTCCGTAAACGGGAGTTGCATAATCTCATAGTTACAGGGAACATGTATGGGTCATGAAGAAAGCATTAACATACTAAACGATCAAGAGTTAAGCTAACGGAATGGGTCATGTCAATCAGATCATTCTACTAATGATGTGACCTTGTTAATCAAATAACAACTCCTTGTTCATGGTTAGGAAACATAACCATCTTTGATTAACAAGCTAGTCAAGTAGAGGCATACTAGTGACATACTGTTTGTTTATATATTCACACATGTATTATGTTTCCGGTCAATACAATTCTAGCATGAATAATAAACATTTATCATGATATAAGGAAATAAATAATAACTTTATTATTGCCTCTAGGGCATATTTCCTTCAGCAACAAGGGCCATGTTGCAGACGGCTCAGTCAGGAGCACGTGGCGCGCGCACGACGCGGTGGACGTTTCGCGTCAGATAGGCCGGTTCATGGGAAGCGTTTCAGCTAATCTATCTATATTTTATATCTAAATAGCTAACCTCCATTAAACTATTTCTCCTAATATGCAAGCATGTCACCTTACTATTAACCTATGTCACCTTACTATTAACCTATTTCTCCTAACATGCAGGCATGCTACCTCACCAAGTAACATGGACGAAAACGGGTCCATCTCAATATGCAACCATTCATACAAAAAGTTGCAACTCAATATGCAATATAAGAATTTCTATTCTCTTATGCTATTCATATTTCATAATTCTTTTACAACTATATAATAATTGTACACAATAAATCATATGTATTTTTCGATTTAGTCCTCATATTATTGCTTTAAATAATCCTTTTTAAAATATTACTTCAAATATTCATGTTTCATACAATCAAATATATATCATTGAAATATGTTACAAAAATATTTTCACAACAACGTGGTATCATCTACCACCTCTGACTTAATATAAGACGTTTTTGGCACTGTGGTTGTGTCAAAAAATGTCTTATATTGTTATTGAGGGAGTAGTTAATTAAGTGCAAGCACACGGTACATCCCGGATGGTGAATACCCTATTTCGAATCACATCCATCCATTGGCTCAAATCTCCTTTTAATTCTATTCTCACTGTCTCATAATATAAGAGCTTTTTATACTAGTTGAGTAATCAACATTAAGTTAGTTCGTGGTTGCTCTTCTTTGTCGAAAATAAGGCTCTTGGTTGCCCTTGCTCCAACTTCAGAATAAAAAAAAAACCAGTGTGGTAGTATTCTAATCCCATGCGATGCATCCATGTCTATCCTCCCGCCCGAAAATAATTCCAAAACAGACATTTACATCGCTTTATATTTTTTTCTTCAAAAAGAAGGTTTTAACCCTAGCCTCCGCATTATGTTAACACGACTATTATTATTAATTACCCCCTCATTTTCAAAATAAGTGTTTTAACCTTAGTATAACGTTGTATTAAGTTAGTACAAAGTTGAGACATTTATTTTAAGACAAAAAAAGTATTAAACACAATACAAAATAAAGACAACATCAGCAAACTACTATGAATAAACACCTATGACTAAGTCCTTCGACAACAACACTTTGATGAAGGGGTACACACATCCTCACGCCCTCGTCGTCGCATTCAGCTAGCGAGTAAGGATTTTATCATGATTGTCAAAACCAACCACTTAAGGTTAGTACATTAAACAACGAGGCAACACATTCAGCAAGGTAACGATACAAGCTCATAGCTGATGAGCCTGACCAATAAAAGTCAGAACAAGAATTTTCACCTGGACATAAAGCAGTGTTTCAAATATCATCTTGAAGATAGATCTTTTGATAGTCAACCCAGCCAGTACTCCCCAGCCAGCTCCAAAATAGTAAAAAAAGATTGGAAAAGAAGGATCTACCCCGGCCTCTGCATCTGGACAATGCATACAACCATATTATTAATTATTCACAAAGATCATACAAGGTGATACATCAATAAGTCTGAAGCCACCAACTTGGCAACATTGTTGCTACTTCTATCCCCTTGATAAAGGTGTGCCGGATGTCCGGGCCTAATACCAAACAGACATTGCACCAAAACCTAACATCTAAAGCCGGATGTCCTATCCAAGCCACTACCTGGAATGAGTCCCACACCGGTCTGGCACACTCCCAGTAAGCACCGCACGCTGTAAGGTCCGTCACTTCCATCTTCCATCGGTCCATCCTCGGAGCTGAACTGATGCATGGACCTTGCCAGGCCTCTCTGCCATCAACGCCGCCATGACGCCAGACAACTTCCTCCTCCTGCGCGAGTCCATCTCCGTGCATCAGACGTCGAGTCTCCACAGCGCCACGCCGAGATCCGCCACCATCAATGTGTAAGATGAAGCACCGCTCCATCAAAGACGCCGCCCTCCGGTCCCTCGAGCCCGTGTGCACCTTCAAGAATGACGCCCCCAAGGGGGAAACGACACCAGAGAGTTGCCGTCATCCGATCTACTAATCTAGGGTTTCCCCGGAGGTAGCAGCGAGTGGCCTTGAACTTCTCCACGGCGATGCCTTCAGGAAGGAAACGACGCAGACAGCGCCGCCATCGCCGGCCTTGGCAGTAGCCAATAGCAGGTTTTCACCCAGATCTATTCGAAGACCTCCATCTCTCGTGCATGGGCCGCCGCCATCCCTGCCGGGATCTGGATGATCCAGGTCGTCGCTGCCAGATCACAGCAAGGAGAAGTCCCCCCACCGAGATCCGCCAGCCGGGCAGGGGAGGCCGAGACTGTGCCCGCGGGACAAGATCCGTGATAGATCCGTGGCTGCGCCGCCACCCCGGAGCCAACCCCACGCGCAGCCGCCACGGCTCGCCGCCGCTGGCCTTGTTGCGGCCAAGGCGCCTGGCGCGCCGGATCAAGATTCCGCGCCGCCCAGATCTCGCGCTACAGCCGCACGCCGGGAGGAGAAGAAGGGCCCCGTCGCCGACGACGCGCACCAGGCTTTGCTTGGCGGCGCCTTCTGGCGGCGGCGAGGGGAGGGGATGGTGTAGAAGGCAGGTGCAGGGTGGAGGCTAGGGTTCCCCCGCCGCCGCCCGCGAGAGCGACGCGAGGGACACGAGCGACGCCCTATATCCTATTTACTGGTTTCCAAAGTAGTAAGTATCACCTTATTTAATCTGCACTCCCTGTCGGTGGTCAAATTAATGGTCCCAACTCCCAACTATTCAACAGGATAGCACAGAATCAGATCATCTCTTGTGCCAACGGGGCCGAATCGATCGACAAGGTTTTTTCGTGCACAAAACAACTAAGTCAACGATTCTCTGAGATCACCAAGCGATCCTTCGGTCAATCCGCAAGAAAGGAGCAATGTGGAAGAGACTAAGACTAGCCACAATGGGTAGTAACATAGAGTAGTAACATGGGCATGTTACTACTCTATGTTACTATCTTTATAGTGGGGAGTAACATATGTATGATAACATGCAACACTTCATTTATTAGGTTATAGACTCATGAGTCAATTACACCACTGGTGCTGCAACTTGGCGTGAAAAGTCAGTTTAGTGCTAAAACTTGCAGCATACATTGAACTGGTGCCATAACTTGGCTTTGACGTGCATATACGGTGAAAATCACGTTTCTATACAAACATAGTGCTGATTAGGCATGCCAACATGGTATGGGGCCCGCCGTCAGGGACTGGACGACAAAGTGGATGTGTAGCCTGCTATTTTGCACACAATAAAAAACGAATTTTTTTCTCACAAAAAATACTATACCACGGACGCAAGGGTCCACAAATAAATGGAAAACTGGTACGCGCGAGGACTCAAACAACTGAACTGTGGATAGCAGCAGGCGTCCCATTTTATGTAACCCTCAGGCATTTTATAATAAATGGCTGCTGCTGCTATATATTCTTTGACTATTAAGCGGGCTGCAGTCCGAACATCCCATTTTGCACTCTCTTTTTTCAGAAATTTATATAATATACGTAAATTATAATAGTGTGTTATAAATAATATATGTGTTTAAAATAAATTACTTTATAAAACAATCACATATGGATTTATCATTTATCTATATAATAAATTCTAAATTACAAAGTTGTTCATGTAATAATTTGCATATTTAATAAGAACACATATTCAACAAATTCCTACATATATTAGAAGCAGCAACATGTAGTCATCATGTGCGAGTGGCCACCACCCAGCAGCATTACCTTTTTTAGGAATTTATAAATGTATATTTTATTTCAATAAATGCTAATATAAGTTACAATTGTTATTTAAAAATTTATTTTATTTTGACACACAGTTACAATGTACATGTATTTTGTTTTACAAAAATAACAGTGTAAAATGGGTCGCTGGGACTCCAGCCAGCCCACTTAAGTATGAATGGTTATATGTGTTTCGTGTCGTATAATGACAAGGAACAATGTTGGGTAACATGATCGAATCGCAGGGCGACAATTTTTACACAATACTATAGCCTCCATCTGTGAGAGAAATATGGGTCCCTGCCAGGGGCTTTTTCATGAGAAAAAAATACGAGTTTTTTTTCACAAGATAGCAGGCACGCGTCGTCCAGTCGACGACAGCGGGGCCCATGCCACGTTGGCGCGCCTAATCAGCACCGTGTTGGTATAGTAACGCGATTTGCACCGTATATGCATGGGAAAGCCAAGTTGTGGCACCTATTAAATGTATGCTGCAAGTTTTAGCACTAAACTGACTTTTCATGCCAAGTTGTGGCACTAGTGGTGTAATTGACTCTTGCCTTAAAGCTGGTCACAATGGGCAAGAACATAAGCTAGTAACTTACACACTTCCCTAGACTATGTTACTACTTCCATAGTAGGTAGGAACATCTATGTAGTGTCATGCAACGATGTATTTATTAGGTTATATACTCATTGTTTCTTTGAGTGTGTGATATCCGGTAACTTAGCTAGTTACCACAAGCACCTCTCTCTTTATTAAATATGTGCCACATAAGCAAAGTTGTATTGGAGTGTGCGATGTTACTTCTAAGTTCCTCCCCATTGTGACCAGCCTAATGTGTGATGTTACTCATACTAGTAATAACTAGCTATGTTACCACATGCCTCTCTTTCTTCATTTATTGCTTGCCACATCATCTATTTTATCTAAATATGTATGATGTTACTATCTATGTTACTCCCATTGTGGATAGTCTAAGAGAGAGTACGAGTTTACTACTTACGAGCTAGTAGTATAAAACTGGTAAAGCTATTGCTACTCAACGAATTACGATTAACCTAGCGAGTAGGCATGGCTACTCTCTTCCCCCGTGTCGCCGGCGTCTCCACGCCGGAAGCCGACGAGGCTAAGAAAATCTACTAGGAAGCACGGCGAGTGGTGTCCACCTACGAGTCCGTTCCCAGGGGAACCCAGCGGGATTACTGCCGCCACCCCGGTGGCTAGCACACAACCCTGCCGATCATGGTGACCGTGAGCTCCGTGGTCGCAGAGCAGCATTTTGAGGCGCATGGCACCGACGTGCTCCTTGTTACGATGCCCAAGTCCGGGACTACCTGGATCAAAGCCCTCCTCTACGCTGCAGCCCACCGCACCGACGACACATCGTCCATACTCCGGCAGCTCGCCTCCCACAACTCCCACCAGCTCGTTCCTTTCCTCGAGGCCCAGGTCTACACCAAGGACCATCCCCGACCTGAGCTCGCTGCCAGGGCCACGGCTCTTCGCCACGCACATCCCGGCTGAGTCTCTGCCACCCTCCGTTGTGGCGTCGGGCTGCAAGGTACGTGCGTTTTCTATGAGTGATAAGTCCTTGAATTATTTCAGGATATCACATAAGCCGTCGAACCATGAGAAGTGACATTCAAGTCCTTGAAATGTAATAAGTGTGTCATCTGGTTTCAAACCAGTGCAACCCTAGAATAGCCTTTGGACCTATATTTTGCACAGCATAACAAGCTTACTGTATTTCGAAGATTTGGATGCCGACTTTCATAGTTCGAGGGCTGGCGTGACACCCCTAAACAATTCAGGGATCTAAGCACGCAACAACATTAATGGCTTGCAACAATTCATCATGCATGCAGGTGGTGTATTTGTGTCGGGACCCCAAGGACTGCTTCGTGTCTCTCTGGCACTTTGTGAGAAAGTTCACCCCACGGGACATCGACGAGGGACACAACCAGTTCTGCAACGGTGTTTCGTTGTATGGGCCATTCTGGGAGCACATGCTGAGCTACTGGCGGTGGCACGTTGAGAGACCGACACAGGTGCTCTTCCTGACTTACGAGGAGCTCAGGGTCGACCCGCTCGGCCAGCTGAGGCGCCTTGCCGAGTTCATCAGGTGCCCCTTCACGCTGGGGGAGCAGGAGGCCGGAGTGGACAAGGAGATCGCGAAGGCATGTGCCATGAAGAGCATGGTCAACCAGGAGGTGAACCAGTTGGGCGACTGAAATTGTTGAGATGCCAATGCCCCACGAGATCTTCTTTCGGCGCGGCGTGGTCGGAGACTGGACCAACTACCTCACACCAGAGATGGCGGGAAGGATTGATGAGATTACCAAGAGCAAGTTTGAAGGAACCGGCCTCATGCTGCCCAAAACAATATTGGAAATCCCAAAGACCTAGCATTCCTATGTCACAATTGATGTTTGAAATCGTTTACCTTAATTTTCTTGCTCTTGTTGTAAACTGCACCTTGATGACACTGGCTTGGCTGAATAAAAAACTTGCTTTGTTCTTGTTGATCAAACGGAATACCAGTTGGCGAGAAGTTGTTGTTGATAGAATCATGGGATCGTGTAGGCTAGGATTTCGGCAACAGTGGTGGTAGGGTATTACCTTCTCCTGTGCTTGAGGAGCTGCCACCGGTGGCCATGGTGGGATGGTGACGTCGGCAGAGACAGAGAGATGGCAAGGTGGTGGAGGCTTCCCGTGAGCACCTCACTAACCCTAGATCGGTAGGGAATATCGGTGGGGTTTGTGGCGGCGGTGAACTTCGTGTCCCGTGTCTCGGCCCCCACCTCTATTAATATAGCGCGGGTCACAGGGGCCCACCAACCATATGAGGGTTGGGCGCCCCCGATTAGGGCACGAGTCGGGGGCCCGTTCGAGCCCCCCAACCATATGAGGGTTGGGCACCCCCGATCAGGGGGCGAGTCGGGGGGCCGTTCGACCCGGTGGGTTCCAACGGGAGGAGATCAACCTAACATTCTCCCTCTTGGTCTCAACTTTACTTTTAACCTTATACTTTCTAGTTTATTTGTTTCACCACATATTGGTACATAGAGCATGTTTCATCGTCTCAGCTTAATCGCCGATAGAATCATACAACTACGGCATACGTTTTGTTTAGAAACAACTTATGTTCCTTTTGGGCCTCTTATGATCCAGGAATCATAAGGCTTTCCCTTAAACCCATCCTGGCTAAGTGTTCCTTGAACATATTGGGTGGTAAGCCTTTCATAAGCCGATCCGCAAGCATATCCTTTGTCCTTATATGCTCGAGACTTATAGTGTGATCCTAGATTTTATCTTTCACAACATAATACTTTATCTCTATTGTTTTGGCAGCATTACTCGACTTGTTGTTGTGAGCATAGAATACTATGGGCTGGTTGTCACAGTACCTCTTTAGTGGTTTGTGAATATAATCTACCACTTTCAAGTCGGGTATAAATTTCTTTAGCCATATCGCCTGCCCCGTGGCCTCGAAGCATGCTATGAATTCTGCATACATCGTGGATGATGCAACTATCGACTGTTTGGAGCTTTTCCACGAAATAGCTCCCCCAGCGAGAGTGAATACGTATCCTGACGTGGATTTTCTATCATCTCTGTCCCCCGCAAAATCTGCGTCTGAATACCCTTTTATCTCTAGGGAATCACATCTCATGTATGTTAGCATGTAGTCCTTCGTGCCTTGCGCATAACGCAATGCTTTCTTTACCATCTTCCAGTGCTCTATGCCTGGATTCTCTTGATATCTACCGAGTACCCCGGTGATAAAAGCTAAGTCAGGGGGAGTGCACACTTGTGCATACTGTAAGCTTCCAACAGCCGAAGCATATGGTACTGTTTTCATTTGATCAATCTCGTACTGGTTCTTGGGACATTGGAATTTCCCAAAGCTATCGCCCTTGACTATAGGAGCAGGTGTGGCTTTACTTGCATGCATATTATACTTTTGAAGAACCTTTTCTAAATATGCTTTCTACGATAGTCCTAAGACTCCATTGTTTCTATCTCGGTGAATTTCTATGCCCCAAACATATGATGCTTCACCAAGGCCTGTTATGTCGAAATTTAAGGATAAGAACTTCTTTGTTTCTTGTAATAGACTAACATCACTGCTAGCAAGTAGGATATCATCCACATACAAGATTAGGAAAATATATTTCCCATTTTTAAACCTTGCATAAATGCAGTTATCCTCTATATTTTCTTTAAATCCAAAACTTTTAACCGTTTGATTAAACTTTAGATACCACTGTCTAGAGGCTTGCCTCAATCCATAAATAGATTTCTTCAGGTGGCATCCCGTATTTTCCTTGCCTTCCATGATAAAACCCTTGGGTTGTTTCATGTAGACCTTTTGTTTTAAATCACCATTCAGAAATGCCGTCTTAACATCCATTTGATGTAACTCTAAATCAAAATGTGCAACTAATGCCATTATGATTATGAAGGAGTCCTTACATGAGACTGGGGAAAAAGTCTCATTGTAGTCTATCCCTTCTCTTTGTGTAAATCCTTTTGCCACAAGTCGGGCTTTATACTTTTCTACATTCCCGTTAGGGTCATACTTAGTTTTGTAGATCCATTTGCAGCCCACTATTTTGTCTCCTTTAGGTATTTCCTCTAAGTCCCAAACATCTTTGGAACTCATCAATTTCATTTCATCTTTCATTGCCTCTAGCCATTTTGATGAGTTAGGGCTTCTAATGGCTTCTTCATATGTGGTGGGATCACCTTCCATATGAACCATTTCTATGTTATAAACTTTATAATCAGTAGAAATAGCTGATCTTTTTGTTCTATTGGATCTTCTAAGGGCCTCAGTTTCTGGCACATTCTGTGCCTCAACTTCTGGCACTTCTTCTAAAATTTGCTGCCGCACCTCCCTTTCATGCTCAACAACGGGTTCAGCCGGCTCCTAACGGACATGTTCTGGGTCTACCGCCATAGTTGTCATGGGTGGAGTTGCAACTGGTAGTGAGAAAAATGGCTCCTGAATCATCGGGTTAAGTGCATGCACCCTCTTCTCCTCAAGATCAATTTTCCGAGCTACCATGCTCCCCCTCATCATTTTGTCCTCTAAGAAGACTACATGTCTTGTTTCTACAAACTTTGTATATCTGTGTAGACAGTAGAAACGAAAACCCTTTGATCTGTCTGGATAGCCAATGAAGTGGCAACTCACTGTTTTGGGATCTAACTTTGCAATGTTTGGATTAAACATTTTGGCCTCAGCAGGGCACCCCCACACCCTGAAGTGTTGTAGGGAGGGCACTCTTCCTGTCCACAGTTCATACGGTGTTTTGGGCACCGACTTGCTTGGTACTCTATTGAGAATGTGAATTGTGGTTTTAAGCGCCTCCATCCATAATCCCAATGGCAAGGTGGAGTAACTCATCATGATGCGCACCATATCCATAAGTGTACAGTTGCGCCTTTCAGCTACTCCATTTTGCTGAGGCTCGCCCGGCATTGAATATTGTGCTACTTGTGACAACCTGGTTTTTGCCCTCCTTTATTTGCCTGATTTTCATTTGAATTGATTTTGAAATTTGGAGTTTTTGAATCTTCTCATATGGACTTAAACACTTGGGTGCCCTTGGCTTTCACCCAAGTGCATCATTTCCCTCCCTAACCATCATTCCCTCTTTGGTTCTACCCAAAATAATATTTGTAATATTTTTCTTTAATGAAAAATATTCATTTTCCTCTCCAAAACCCTAGCTAGCTCAATGTGCTTCAAAGCAACCCCAATTTTTCTTGTCTACAAAAAATCTGGCAAAATTCACAAATATTCTTTGAACCCTAGGGAACCTTCCTAGGCAAAAATATTGCACCACTTTTCGAAATATTTTTGCTACAGGAATTATTTTCTGTTCTGGACAGAAATGGTGGTTTCTACAGCAACTACCATTTTACTTGCTCCATTGTGCCTGGTTTTTCTTGTGCATCATCACCTTAGTAGATGATTGCTAGCCTCCAAAGCACAGCCTCCAACTCCCAGCCATTTGAACTCAGTAACCTCTCAAAGTTACTGATCAGAAACTTACCAAGCGTGTGAAATCTTTCCTACTGCACCTGGAACCAAACCAAAGCGTGGTAACCTCTCAATCTACCACGAACAACAAGCCAGACATGATCTTTGGACGTTGGTCAGCCTGATGTCAAAGTCCACGCGGTGACCGCGTTCGTCCAGGGGTGTGATATGTCTCCAACGTATCTATAATTTTTTATTGCTCCATGCTATATTATCTACTGTTTTGGACAATATTGGGCTTTATTTTCCACTTTTATATTATTTTTGGGACTAACTATTAACCGGAGGCCCAGCCTAGAATTGTTGTTTTTTTGCCTATTTCAGAGTTTCGAAGAAATGGAATATCAAACGGAGTCCAAACGGAATGAAACCTTCGGGAACGTGTTTTCTCACCGAACGTGATCCAGGAGACTTGGACCCTAAGTCAAGGAAGCTTCGAGGAGGGAACGAGGTAGGGGGGCGCGCCCTCCACCCTCGTGAGCCCCATGTTGCTCCACCGACGTACTTCTTCCTCCTATATATACCTACGCACCCCCAAACGATCCGATATGGAGCCAAAAACCTAATTCCACCGCTACAACCTTCTGTACCCACGAGATCCCATCTTGGGGCCTGTTCCGGAGCTCCACCGGAGAGGGCATCCACCACGGAGGGCTTCTACATCATCACCATAGCCCCTCCGATGAAGTGTGAGTAGTTTACCTCAGACCTTCGGGTCCATAGTTAGTAGCTAGATGGCTTCTTCTCTCTTTTTGGATCTCAATACAATGTTCTCCCCTCTCCGTGGAGATCTATTTGATGTAATCTTCTTTTTGCGGTGTGTTTGTTGAGACCGATGAATTGTGGGTTTATGATCAAGATTATCTATGAACAATATTTGAATCTTCTCTGTATTCTTTTATGTATGATTGGTTATCTTTGCAAGTCTCTTCGAATTATCAGTTTGGTTTGGCCTACTAGATTGGTTTTTCTTGCAATGGGCGAAGTGCTTAGCTTTGGGTTCAATCTTGGGGTGTCCTTTCCCAAAGGATGAGGGGGCAGCAAGGCACGTATTGTATTGTTGCCATCGAGGATAACAAGATGGTTTTTTATCATATTGCATGAATTTATCCTCTACATCATGTCATCTTGCTTAAGGCGTTACTGTTTTCTTGAACTTAATACTCTAGATGCATGCCGGATAGCGGTCGATGAGTGGAGTAATATTAGTAGATGCAGGCATGAGTCGGTCTACTTGTCTCGGACATGATGCCTATATACATGATCATACCTAGATATTCTCATAACTATGCTCAATTCTGTCAATTGCTCAACAGTAATTTGTTCACCCACCGTAGAATACTTATGCTCTTGAGAGAAGCCACTAGTGAAACCTATGGCCCTCGGGTCTATCTTCATCATATAAATCTTCCATCACTTTATTATTGCCTTTGCTTTTTTACTTTGCTTTTATTTTTATCTTGCATCTTTATCACAAAAATACCAAAAATATTATCTATCATCTCTATCAGATCTCACTCTCGTAAGTGACCATGAAGGGATTGACAACCCCTAATCGCATTGGTTGCAAGGAGTTATTTGCTTTGTATAGTTACGAGGGAATCGCGCGTAGCCTCCTACTGGATTGATACCTTGGTTCTCAAAAACTGAGGGAAATACTTACGCTACTTTGCTGCATCATCCTTTCCTCTTCAAGGAAATCCAACGCAGTGCTCAAGAGGTAGCAAGAAGAATTTCTAGCGCCGTTGCCAGGGAGTCTACGAAAAATTCAACATACCAAGTACCCATCACAATCCCTTATCTCCCGCATTACATTATTTGCCATTTGCCTCTCATTTTCCTCTCCCCCACTTCACCCTTGCCGTTTTATTTGCCCTCTCTTTTTCGTTTGCCTCTTTTTCGCTTGCTTTTTGTTTGCTCGTGTGTTGGATTGCTAGTTTGTCGCGATGGCTCAAGATAATACCAAATTGTGTGACTTTACCAATACCAACAATAATGATTTCCTTAGCACTCCGATTGCTCCTCTTACCAATACTGAATCTTGTGAAATCCATAACGCTTTGTTGAATCTTGTCATGAAAGATCAATTCACGGACTTCCTAGTGAAGATGCCGCTAATCATCTAAATAGCTTCGTTGATTTGTGTGATATGCAAAAGAAGAAAGATGTTGATAATGATATTGTTAAATTGAAGCTATTTCCTTTTTCGCTTAGAGATCGTGCTAAAGCTTGGTTTTCGTCTTTGCCTAGAAATAGTATTGATTCTTGGAACAAGTGCAAAGATGCTTTTATCTCTAAGTATTTTCCTCCCGCTAAGATCATCTCTCTTAGAAACGATATTATGAATTTTAAGCAACTTGATCATAAACATGTTGCACAAGCTTGGGAGATGATGAAATTAATGATACGTAATTTCCCCACTCATGGTTTGAATTTGTGGATGATTATACAAAAAATTTATGCTGGATTGAATTTTGCTTCTAGAAATCTTTTAGATTCGGCCGCGGGAGGCACTTATATGGAAATCACTTTGGGAGAAGCTACTAAACTCCTAGATAATATTATGGTTAATTATTCTCAATGGCACACTGAAAGATCCACTAATAAAAAAGTGCATGCGATAGAAGAAATTAATGTTTTGAGTGGAAAGATGGATGAACTTATGAAATTATTTGCCACTAAGAGTGTTTCTTCTGATCCTAATGATATGTCTTTGTCTACTTTGATTGAGAATAATAATGAATCTATGGATGTGAATTTTGTTGGTAGGAATAATTTTGGTAACAACGCATTATAGAGGAAACTTTGATCCTAGTCCTTATCCTAGTAATTCCTCTAATAATTATGGAAATTCCTACAACAACTCTTATGGAAATTTTAATAAGATGCCCTCTGAATTTGAGACTAGTGTTAAAGAGTTTATGAATTCACAAAAGAATTTTAATGCTTTGCTTGAAGAGAAATTGCTTAAAGTTGATGAATTGGCTAGGAACGCTGATATAATTTCTCTTGATGTTGATTCTTTAAAGCTTAGATATATTCCTCCTAAGCATGATATCAATGAGTCTCTCAAAGCCATGAGAATTTCCATTGATGAGTGCAAATAAAGAACCGCTAGGATGCGTATACTGAAAGATGCCTTTATTAAAGCGTGTTCTTCTAGTTCCTATGAAAATAAAGATGAAGATCTAAAAGTTATTGATGTGTCTCCTATTAAATCTTTGTTTTTCAATATGAATCTTGATAATGATGAGACTGAATATGATCCACCTTTACCTAGAAGGCGTTCCAAGAATTCGGAGTTTTTAGATCTTGATGCTAAAATTAATAAAAGTGGGATTGAAGAAATCAAAACCCTAGATGTTGCTAAACCCACTACTTTGGATTTAAAGGAATTTAATTATGAAAGTTGCTCTTTAATTGATTGTATTTCCTTGTTATAATCCGTGCTAAATTCTCCTCATGCTTATAGTCAAAATAAAGCGTTTACTGAACATATCGTTGATGCCTTGATGCAATCTTATGAAGAAAAACTTGAGTTGGAAGTTTCTATCCCTAGAAAACTTTATGATGAGTGGGAACCAACTATTAAAATTAAGATCAAAGATCATGAGTTTTATGCTTTATGTGATTTGGGTGCTAGTGTTTCCACTATTCCCAAAACTTTGTGCGATTTGCTAGATTTCCGCGATTTTGATGATTGCTCTCTAAACTTGCACCTTGCGGATTCCACAATTAAGAAACCTATGGGAAGAATTAATGATGTTCTTATTATTGCAAATAGGAATTATGTGCCCATAGATTTTATCGTTCTTGATATAGAATGTAATCCTTCATGTCCTATTATTCTTAGTAGACCTTTTCTTAGAACGATTGGTGCACTTATTGATATGAAAGAAGGGAATATTAGATTCCAATTTCCATTAAAGAAAGGCATGGAACACTTCCCTAGGAAGAAAATAAAATTACCATATGAATCTATCATGAGAGCCACTTATGGATTGCCTACCAAAGATGGCAATACCTATATCTATCCTTGCTTTTATGCCTAGCTAGGGGCGTTAAACGATAGCGCTTGTTGGGAGGCAACCCAATTTTATTTTTAGTTTTTTGATTTTTGCTTCTGTTTATAAATAAATCTTAGATCTAGCCTCTGGTTAGATGTGTTTTTATGTTTTAATTAGTGTTTGTGCCAAGATAAACCTATAGGATCTTCTTGGATGATAGTTATTTGATCTTGCTGCAATTTCCAGAAACTTTCGGTTCACGAAAACAATTGTTAAAAATCACCAGAACGTGATGAAATAGTGATTCCAATTGCTGCTGATCAATAAACAAATTTACTAGGTCTTACTATTTTTTCTGAATTTTTGGAGTTCCAGAAGTTTGCGTTAGTTACAGATTACTACAGACTGTTCTGTTTTTGACAGATTCTGTTTTTCGTGTGTTGTTTGCTTATTTTGATGAATTTATGGCTAGTAAAATAGTTTATAAACCATAGCGAAGTTGGAATACAGTAGGTTTAACACCAATATAAATAAATAATGAGTTCATTACAGTACCTTGAAGTGGTCTTTTGTTTTCTTTCGCAAACGGAGCTCACGAGATTTCTGTTTAGTTTTGTGTTGTGAAGTTTTCAAGTTTTGGGTGAAATCTTTTGATGGATTATGGAACAAGGAGTGGCAAGAGCCAAAGCTTGGGGATGCCCATGGCACCCCAAAGATAATCTTAGGACACCAAAAATTCAAAGCTTGGGGATGCCCCGGAAGGCATCCCCTCTTTCGTCTACTTCCATCGGTAACTTTACTTGGAGCAATATTTGTATTCACCACATGATATGTGTTTTGCTTGGAGCATCTTGTATGATTTGAGTCTTTGCTTTTTAGTTTACCACAATCATCCTTACTGTACACACCTTTTGAGAGAGCCATACATGATTTGGAATTTGTTAGAATACTCTATGCGCTTCACTTATATCTTTTGAGTTATATAGTTTTGCTCTAGTGCTTCACTTATATCTTTTAGAGCACAGTGGTGGATTTGTTTTATAGAAACTATTGATCTCTCATGCTTCACTCAGATTATTTTGAGAGTCTTAAATAGCATGGTAATTTTCTTAAATAATTCTAATATGCTTGGTATTCAAGATTTGTAAAACTTTCTTTTGAGTGTGTTGAATACTATGAGAAGTTTGATACTTGATAATTGTTTTAAGATATGAAGATGGTGATATGAGAGTCATGCTAGTTGAGTAGTTGTGAATTTGAGAAATACTTGTGTTAAAGTTTGTGATTCCCGTAGCATGCACGTATGGTGAACCATTATGTGATGAAGTCGGAGCATGATTTATTTATTGATTGTCTTCCTTATGAGTGGCGGTCGGGGACGGCGATGGTCTTTTCCTACCAATCTATCCCCTAGGAGCATGCGCGTAATACTTCGCTTTGATAACTTGTAGATTTTTGAAATAAGTATATGATTTCTTAAAGACTAATGTTGAGTCCATGGATTATAAGCACTTTTAATCCTTCCACAATTTCTAGCCTCACTAATACCGCCAAGACTTTTCACGGGTATCATACACCCACCATATACCTTCCTCAAAACAGCCACCATACCTACCTATCATGGCATTTCCATAGCCATTCCGAGATATATTGCCATGCAACTTTCCACCGTTCCGTTTATTATGACACGCTCCATCATTGTCATATGGCTTAGCATGATCATGTAGTTGACATCGTATTTGTGGCAAAGCCACCGTTCGTAATTCTTTCATACATGTCACTCTTGATTCATTGCATATCCTGCACATCACGGAGGCATTCATATAGAGTCATATTTTGTTCTAAGTATTGAGTTGTAATTGTTGAGTTGTAAGAAAATAAAAGTGTGATGACCATCATTTTTAGAGCATTGTCCCAAGTGAGGAAAATGATGATGGAGACTATGATTCCCCCACAAGTCGGGATGAGGCTTCGGACGAAAAAAAAGAGGCCATAAAAAAAGGAAGAGAAAAGGCCCACACAAAAAAATGAGAGAAAAGGAGAGAAGGGACAACGTTACTATCCTTTTACCACACTTGTGCTTCAAAGTAGCACCATGATCTTCATGATAGAGAGTCTCTCATTTTGTCACTTTCATATACTAGTGGGAATTTTTCATTCTAGAACTTGGCTTGCATATTCCAATGATGGGCTTCCTCAAAATGCCCTAGGTCTTCATGAGCAAGCGAGTTGGATGCACACCCACTTAGTTTCTTTTGTTGAGCTTTCATATGCTTATAGCTCTAGTGCATCCGTTGCATGGCAATCCCTACTCACTCACATTGATATCTATTGATGGGCATCTCCATAACCCGTTGATACGCCTAGTTGATGTGAGACTATCTTCCCCTCTTTTTTTCTTCTCCACAACCACCATTCTATTCCACATATATGCTATATACATGGCTCACGCTCATGTATTGCGTGAAGATTGAAAAAGTTTTGAGAATGTCAAAAGTATGAAACAATTGCTTGGCTTGTCATCGGGGTTGTGCATGATTTAAATACTTTGTGTGGTGAAGATAGAGCATAGCCGGACTATATGATTTTGTAGGGATAACTTTCTTTGGCCATGTTATTTTAAGAAGACATAATTGCTTAGTTAGTATGCTTGAAGTATTATTATTTTTATGTCAATATGAACTTTTGTCTTGAATCTTTCGGATCTGAATATTCATATCACAATTAAGAAGAATTACATTGAAATTATGCCAAGTAGCACTCCGCATCAAAAATTCTGTTTTTATCATTTACCTACTCGAGGACGGGCAGGAATTAAGCTTGGGGATGCCTGATACGTCTCCAACGTATCTATAATTTTTTATTGCTCCATGCTATATTATCTACTGTTTTGGACAATATTGGGCTTTATTTTCCACTTATATATTATTTTTGGGACTAACCTATTAACCGGAGGCCCAGCCCAGAATTGCTGTTTTTTTGCCTATTTCAGAGTTTCGAAGAAACGGAATATCAAACGGAGTCCAAACGGAATGAAACATTCGATAACGTGATTTTCTCACCGAACGTGATCCAGGAGACTTGGACCCTAAGTCAAGGAAGCTTCGAGGAGGGCACGAGGTAGGGGGGCGCGCCTACCCCCCCAAGGCGCGCCCTCCACCCTCGTGGGCCCCATGTTGCTCCACTGACGTACTTCTTCCTCCTATATATACCTACGCACTTCAAACGATCGATACGGAGCCAAAACCTAATTCCACCGCCGCAACCTTCTCAGAACCACGAGATCCCATCTTGGGGCCTGTTCGAGTTCACGGAGAGGGCATCCACCACGGAGGGCTTCTACATCATCACCATAGCCTCTCCGATGAAGTGTGAGTAGTTTACCTCAGACCTTCGGGTCCATAGTTAGTAGCTAGATGG
The DNA here is from genome assembly GCA_021605145.1 of Aegilops bicornis. Classification (NCBI taxonomy): domain Eukaryota; kingdom Viridiplantae; phylum Streptophyta; class Magnoliopsida; order Poales; family Poaceae; genus Aegilops; species Aegilops bicornis. The sequence continues at coordinate 487,004,244 of CM038674.1, forward strand.
CTTCTTCTGTCTTTTTGGATCTCAATACAATGTTCTCCCCCTCTCTCGTGGAGATCTATTTGATGTAATCTTCTTTTTGCGGTGTGTTTGTTGAGAACGGTGCATTGTGGGTTTATGATCAAGATTATCTATGAACAATATTGAATCTTCTCTGAATTCTTTTATGTATGATTGGTTATCTTTGCAAGTCTCTTCGAATTATCAGTTTGGTTTGGCCTACTAGATTGGTTTTTCTTGCAATGGGAGAAGTGCTTAGCTTTAGGTTCAATCTTGCGGTGTCCTTTCCCAGTGATAGTAGGTGCAGCAAGGCACATATTATATTGTTGCCATCGAGGATAACAAGATGGGGTTTTTATCATATTGCATGAATTTATCCCTCTACATCATGTCATCTTGCTTATGGCGTTACTCTGTTTTCTTGAACTTAATACTCTAGATGCATGCTGGATAGTGGTTGATGTCGTGGTTTTGTCACGACAGATGTCCTCATGAAAGGACTTAGTCGTGGAGCCATCTCTATGGGTTAGCTTGAAGGGGTTAAAGCGGACACAAGGACGCAAGAGAGTTTATACTAGTTCGGCCCCTTCGATGAAGGTAAAAGCCTACGTCTAGTTGTGATGGAATTGATGGGGGTTTCAATGACTAGGGAGCAAACAAGCTTCGCCTAAGTCTCGAGTTGTTGTCTGTTGTCCCTGAACCGCCCTTATATACATGGGTGACGCCCATCGGTTTGCAAAGTCCCGAGACCGGCTCATAGACGTGTCCGGTTCGGTCTCTAGTATTTCTAACTTACAACACAAGTTACATACTAATGCCGGTTAACTGCTACAAGCCTTAAACCGGTTCTGGGCCTTGGGCCCTTATAGAATATCCTCACGGGCTTCAAGCATACTTGACTACTGATGAAGTTAACCCGGCCTGTCCTGGCCGGTTTACGCCCGGTAGTAATATCCCCAACATTAGGCCCCAGATTGATTTGAACAGGTTCATGTCAATCCTTAGTAAAAAGCTTCATCTTCAACATCTTCTTGGTTAAACCGCCGTGACGTCATCTTCTCAGATTGTGGTGAACCGGCATGACGTCATCTGTCATAAAGAACTATATATAACATCTTTTCATTAATGGGTCTGCAACAATCGAGGCGACAACTCCGCTTCCAAACTTGCGGCCCCTTGATTTTCGTGTCTGACACACATATCCCTTGCCTTTATAAATAGTACCGAAGGGTCATTCTCCTTTCCCCTTCGTGCCCTTCCGCATCGTCTTCCTTGCGCCGCCCAGTTCGTGAAGCTCCGCCGCCTCACAACCATTGTCTCGTGATCAACCTTGGCTGCATCACCTCGAACGCATTGCGAGCATCGCGGTGACCTTCCGCTTCTTCCTCGGCTCCGTAAACCTTCGGCTCTTTCCGCCTGCATCTATTCTAGGGTTTCTAGGTTTTTCGGTGTTCATCCTTTGTTCTTCGCTCATATAATGGTTCTCAAAAGAACTCCACGAATCCCTGCTCGCGTAATGGTAGCTTTTAGCCTCCGTTTTCACTTACTCATCTCAAGATCATAAATCTTATTTTCATCCTTGCTCATTGATTTAGTACCGCTCCGTTTTGGACCTTGAATATTTATTTCTTTTCTGAACATGCTCCAGATCCAAAACTGTGAAATACTTTTGTGAAACCTGTTTTCGCACATCCACTCTGGATTCTTAAATGTTTCGCATCAAAGCGGTTTAACTTTGTAGAAAAATTGAGAACTCGGCATATACCATTAGTCCCCTTGTTGAACCGCCAGGATTTCCCAGTTATGTATTGCCACCTTGCAGAACTCCGGTTTATAAGCAACTTCTTCCGGTTTGACAATGAATGCATCAATGTATAGCCTGCCAACATATTCTTGAACCGGTATTACTACTTTGCAGGTTGCGCCATGGCCAAACAAGTGTACGAGTGCAACTGGGTCCCTTCTCGGGTGACTGAAACTCAACTGGATAACTTAGTCAGCATCGGCGCTTTAGGCAAAAAAGATGTCATTCATTGGAGGGTCCTCGGCCCGAGAGTCCTCCGTAACCCAAGGATGGAGAAGTTGTTGTTTTTGCTGACCATTTAGCCCGGGCTTCAGTCCGCCCGGTTCAAAGTTTTATCGGGATGTCTTGGCCAACTTCCAATCAAGGCCCACAAGATATTGGCCCCAACTCCATAACCAATATCCGCCACTTTCAAGTGCTCTGTGAGGTGTTCTTTCAAGAGGAGCCCACGGTTGAATTGTTCAGAGATTGCTTCCATCTAAACCGCCGCACTGAATTTTCTGACGGTCCCAACACCGAGTTGGGTGGTGTGGCGATTCAAAAACGGAAAGAGGTCACTTACCCTCATGCCAAACTGCACGGCCATCCCAAAGAGTGGAATTCAACATGGTTTTACTGCAAAGATACCTCTCCTAAGGGAGAAAATCCTTTACCGGGTTACCGTCCGGAGCGGCTAAGCAACACACATCCCCTCCCTCACAGACGGACTGCTAAGGAAAGAAGCAAATATGCCCCTCAACTATCCAAGCTCTGGGCCTTCATGGCCAATGGGTTGACAGGAGTTGATCTTGCTCGCTGCTGGATATCTTGGAGTATACTGCCCTTAAGCCCGCGCTCCGGTTTAATGTACAAATACACAGAAGATGTGAAAGGCCCTCTACGGCATATTGAGATCCAGCTGACAGACGATGAAGTTACTGAGGCTGTTAAGAGGATGTTAAACGAACCGGAAGCTGCTTGCGCCCAAACCGCCCGGCTCCTTTTCTGCCATTAACAAACCGCCAGCCGTAAGACTCATATCTTATGCCTTTATAAAATATGACTATGTTTAAGTACTCTTTGTTGATATTAACATCTTTCAAACAGGGTGATGATCCATTTTGGAGCAGGAAAACTCCACAAGAGAAACCGGAGAAAATAATCCGCCCAAGACCGTAGTTGTGAAGAAACCAGCCAATAGAAAGAAAACCACCGCTTCCTCCTCGATCCACCAAATTGACGATGATGTGGGTAATCCGGATCTTGAGGTAGAACTTGACTCACTTGGTTTATTTTTCACACGCCTTATTGATAATGATTATTGCCAGGATGATGCTGAAGTCAGTCATGCTGATGTTGTAGAGGTAATCGCTCTTTCTTCCGATTCAAACCCTTTACCTTCAATAAAATCCGTCGGGCAAACTGGAAAGTTAAATTTTCTCATCCTCTTGCTTATTTGGATCGAAACTTTCTTATGAAGACACAACAGCATGAAGCTCGTCACAAGAACCCGCACAAATGACCGTGTAGTTACCTCCGCCGGTTTACCGAATAGTCCGTTCGAAACGCCGTTCAAAGGTCTCTAACTGCTTGGCCAATGCTTATCCTAAAGCGGGTTATGCTCACAACCTCTTAATCCATCCGACCGATTATCGGTGACTTCTCATTCTTCCTCTGGCGAGTCGACAGGCACCCAACTCCCACCACTCAAGACAGTGCTTGGGTGAGCCATATTCCTGATAATGCTGTTTTGATATACCACTTTCAATATTCATTGGACTGATCCATCTTTTTCCTTTCAGGGCCAAGCCTAGGCCAAGCAAGAAAGCTCGCCTGGACAAAGCGACATAAGACGATGCTCCTGAACCGACCCAAATACCAAATCCCGAGGAACACATCCAGGATGATATGCTGACCGACCCACCATTGCAAGATCATGATGTTACTGTTGAAGAGGCACATGTTGACGCCACCGGCCCTTCAAATCAACCCACAAGTCCTGCTCAAACTGACAAGACAGCGAGTCCACCAAAGCATACGGATAAACCGGCGAATTCTGCGAATCCGGGCGAAGCCAAGGATGACGATGTTGTTATTATCGGCTTTGGCCATTCCGAGCCAGTAATCCTGTCGCCTTGTCCAAGCACACTGCAAAGGATGAATTTACTGCGTTTGGTAAAGGCAAGTGGAATGCCGATTTGGCTACTTATTCCGCTCTGAATCCCCAAGATCTTCATTCCGGTTATCTAAACCGGCTATATACCAGCCGTTATTATGAAGCCGGTCTGGTGAATATGATGAAGGACAAATATGAGGTAAATTCCATATGACTATCTGCTTGTACATTGCAAACTGTCAACTCTAAAGCGTGGGTGCCGTGATTATGAAGCCGTGATTATGAAGAATTAAAGAAATCTGCTGCTAGAACCGGTGCCATAAACACCTTAATCCGGGCCAAAGCGTGGGTGCCGGATTTTGATCCTGTTGAAGCGGCCCAGGGCTTCCCAAGCTTGAAGGAAGACGGGACAGAATTCAGCGAAGAAGATCTTCGAGCTATAAACTGGGAAGTGCGCCCTTTGGCTTGTCAGCTGGTTGAAGAGGCAAATCTGTCTCACTATCAAGCCCAGTATGATGACGAAAATAAACGAGTATCTGCACCGATTCCTGAAGCGGAAAACCTTATACCTCCAATTCATAAGCATACTTATGCTCCTGATATTGAACCGTCGTTCTTGATCAATGATGAAGTCAGTATTCCAAGCATTAATGGGAATCGACTGGACAACTGTTGATTTCCAGCCGCTGGGTAGGGAATCAGAAGTTGAAGCGGCGCAGGATGACCCGCAACCATCAGGCCAAGCTGGCGATCAAGCATAAACCGGAGGCCGGTTTACATTACTGCTTCCTTACGTTATGCCAAAAACAATTATCTTATCCGCACCGTGTTGCCTTGTAATAGACTAGCTGCCACACTTTGTGTTGATATGCCTTCGCATATTTATTGCAATTTATGTTTTTGTTGAATCATCAACCTTAAACTGTTGCCTGCAGCAAAAAGCTTAAAACGCCATTGTGGTTGTATCACCAGGCGGGTCATCATATCCATGTATATGAAATTAAAGATAATGCTTTAGATTAAACATATGACAAAATATGGGAATATATGATACCTGCCATCGTAGGGCATGAAGTTGGCTGTGCCAATCTTGAAGCGGAGTTGTAAGAAACCCGCTTCATCAAGGAGAAAACAGCTCGTAGTATATAGGGTCGGTTTACCAGTAAACTGCTCCGTTAAGATGAACACCGGTGTTACTCCATAATAGGATGTTTATCAAAAAAATCAAACCGGGCAAAGTGTCTCCGGATGAACAACAAACCGCAGCCGTCAACTCACAGCTTGAATCGGTTTAATAATTGTCGGTTTAAGAACACAACAAGAGAAATATGCAAAAGACAAACAAATTTCAAGCAAAGGCAAAGACAAAATCTTTGCGAAAAGAGGTCGTTTGAGCCGATCAAGTGGCATTACCATGGTCGGACACGACCAAGCCCCCAATAGGCGTAGCTATGGTTCATGTCAGCCAGGTCCCCAAATGATGCAGTGGCATTACACCGATCAAGAGGTGTAACGATGGTTCGGGTTCGACCAAAGCCCCCAAGTGATTCTGTGGCCTTAGGCCGATCAAGAGGCGTGGATCGGTTCAGACGTGACCAAGTCCCCAAGTGATCTCGTGGCTTTCGCCTGTCAAAAGGTGTTGCATTGGTTCGGACACGACCAAGCCCCCAAGTGACATGATATAAAGCTTTGCTAAAAAGCTAACTCAAGGTGTAAACCGGAGACCGCTTTAAGATAAAAACTCTGTGTAACCACTCATGATGTAAAAATAACAGAGACCCCGCTTTAGCTAAGGCTCCGGTTTATTGTATTGATCATAATATATACATTGTCATAATATGTACATAAGTAGAGCCTATGGCTCAAGTATAGTAGGGACAAAGATGAGCTATGTTCCATGGCATGTTGGTCTCCTCCTCTGATGTACGTGAGTCTTTATGCTCTCGAATATCAATCAGATAGTACAACCCGTTGTGCAGATTCTTGCTGACCACGAAAGGTCCCTCCCAAGGTGGGGATAGCTTGTGCATATTAGTCTGGTCTTGGATGAGCCGGAGCACCAAATCTCCTTCTTGAAAGGTTCTGGTTCTAACTCGGCGACTGTGATAGCGACAAAGATCCTGCTGGTAGATCGCCGAACGGGCAGCTGCAATGTCACGCTCCTCATCCAACAGGTCCAAAGCGTCTTGCCGTGCTACCTCGTTGTCCGCTTCAACATAAGCTGCTACACGAGGTGAATCATGACGGATATCACTGGGGAGAACCGCCTCCGCTCCGTAGACCATGAAGAATGGTGTGTATCCTGTTGATCTGTTGGGCGTAGTATTAATGCTCCATAACACAGATGGTAACTCCTCAACCCAACAACCCGGCGTCCGCTGCAAAGGGACCATAAGCCGGGGTTTGATGCCTCATAAGATCTCCTGGTTAGCTCTCTCTGCTTGGTCATTGGACTGTGGGTGAGCCATCGATGAAACGTCTGCCGGATGTACTCACGTTCATAGAACTCCTTCATAGCACCCTTAGACAGATTGGTACCATTATCGCGAATGATACCGTGGAAAGCCAAACCGAAAATCACCTTCTTAATGAATTGAACCGCCGTGGCTGCATCACACTTGGCCGACGGGCTCCGCTTCTACCCACTTTGTAAATTTGTCAACCGCCACCAAAAGGTGGGTCTTCTTGTCCTTGGACCGTTTGAAAGGCCCAACCATATCCAGCCCCCAAGTCACAAACGGCCAAGTAATTGGAATCATCCCCAATTCTTGAGCCCACATGAGCGCGTCTTGATAACTTCTGACACCGCCACATCGCCTAACCAGGTCCTCCGCGACAAGATGAGCAACAACCAATAGAAACCATGATGAAACGCCTTAGCCACCAGAGATTTTGAACCGGCATGGTGACCACAATCTCCTTCATGGATTTAGCGCAAGATCTCACAACCTTCCTCCGGCGATACACAACGTTGAAACGCTCCTGACACACTGCAATGATGCAACTCGCCATTGACAATAGTCATGGACTTGGATCGACGGATTATCTGTCTGGCCAACGTCTCATCCTTCCGTAACTTCGCCCGGTTCATGTACGCCAGATAAGGAACCGTCCAATCCGGAATAACATGCAGAGCCGCCACCAACTGAGCCTTCGGATCAGGAATAGCCAAATCCTCTTCGCCAGGGAGCTTGACCGACGGGTTATGCAGGACATCCAAGAAAACATTAGGCGGGACCGGTTTACGCTGAGAGCCCATCCGGCTTAAAGCGTCCGCTGCTTCGTTCTTCCATCTGTCCACGTGATCCACCTGATATCCCTTGAAATGGCCTGCAATAATATCCACCTCACGACAGTATGCTGCCATGAGCGGGTCCTTAGAATCCCGAGTACCAGACACTTGTTGGGCCACCAGGTCCGAGTCGCCGAAGCACTTAACTCGGCTAAGATTCATCTCCTTAGCCATCCGGAGACCGTGGAGTAAAGCTTCAGACTCAGCTGCATTGTTAGTACAAGGGAACATTAAGCGGAGAACGTAATGTAACTTATCACCTCGTGGGGAAGTTAATACGACTCCAAAGCCCCGAGCCTCCAATTGCCTCGGACCCATCAAAATGAATAGTCCAAGAGGTGTGATCCGCTTTTCTTCAGGTCCTTGTAGTTCCGCCCAATCATTGATGAAATCCACAAGTGCTTGAGACTTGATCGCCGTCCGAGGCACGTATTTCAAACCGTCGGCCCAAGCTCTATAGCCCACTTGGCAATCCGCCGATTGCCTCCTGTTTTGAATTATATCTCCCAAAGGAGCAGAGCTGACCACCGTGATGGGATGTCCTTGGAAGTATTGCTTAAGCTTCCGCTTGCCATGAAAACTCCATACACCAGCTTCTGCCAATGCGGGTATCTTTGCTTGGACTCAATAAGCACCTCGCTGATATAGTAAACCGGACGCTGAACCGGATATTCCTTGCCTGCCTCCTTGCACTCCACCACGATAGCTATGCTGACTGCACGAGCATTTGCTGCCACATAGAGTAGCAATGGTTCCTTGTCAATCGGAGCAGCAAGAACAGGCGGATTGGCTAACTGACGCTTTAAGTCCTCTAGTGCTTTATCGGCGGACTCGGACCTGCATAAAGGGATCTGCTTTCAAAGATTCGATACAAAGGGATCGCCTTCTCACCGAGGCGACTGATAAACCGGCTCAACGCGGCAATCCGGCCTGCCAAGCGCTAGACATCATTGATACATTTCGGTTTAGCCAGAGAGGTGATGGATGTGATCTTCTCCGGATTAGCCTCAATTCCCCTGTTGGACACCAGAAAACCCAATAACTTGCCTGCCGGTACACCAAAAACACACTTGGCCGGGTTGAGCATCATCTTGTATGTCCGTAGGTTATCAAAGGTTTCCTTCAAATCATCAACCAGAGTCTCCTTCTCCCTTGACTTAACCACAATATCATCCACATAGGCGTGTACATTACGGCTGATCTGCTTATGAAGGCAATTTTGTACACACCGTTGATAAGTTGCATGGGCACTCTTGAGCCCAAAGGGCATAGATACATAGCGGAAGGCTCCAAAGGGAGTTATGAACGCCGCTTTTCTCCGGTCCTTAATCGCCATCTTGATCTGATGATAACCAGAATATGCATCCGTAAAACTCAAACGCTCACAACCCGCCGTAGCATCAATAATCTGATCGATGCGGGGAGGGCAAAAGGATCACTGGACAAGCCTTGTTAAGATCTGTGTAATCCGGACACATGCGCCAGTGCCGCTTTTTCTTAAGGACCCGACCGGATTAGCCAGCCATTCAGGATGGAACACTTCAACAATAAAGCCAGCCGCTAAGAGCACGCCACCTCCTCACCAATAGCCTTGCGCCTTTCTTCGTTGAACCAGCGAGAAACTGCTTCACCGGTTTGTACTTAGGATCAACATTAAGAGTGTGCTCAGCGAAGTTCCTCGGTACACCTGGCATGTCAGAAGGCTTCCATGCAAAAATGTCCCGGTTCTCACGGATGAACTCGATAGCGCGCTTTCCTATTTTGGATCCAAGTTGGTACTGATACTAAACTGCTTGGACGAGTCACCAGGTACGAAGTCAACAAGCTTAGTCTCAACTGCCGATTTGAACTTTAGAGCCGGATCATGCTCCGTGGTTGGCTTCTTCAACGGAGTCATGTCCGCCGGATCAACATTATCGTTGTAGTACTTCAACTCTTCCGTGGCACAGACCGACTCCGCATAGGCCGCATCACCCTCTTCACACTCCAAGGCAATCTTGCGACTTCCATGAACGGTTATGGTCCCCTTGTGACCCGGCATCTTGAGCTGCAGATAAATATAACAGGGCCGTGCCATAAATTTGGCATAAGCCGACCGCCCAAATAAAGCGTGGTATGGGCTCCGGATCTTCACCACCTCAAAAATCAATGTTTCTGACCTAGAATCATGATCATCTCCAAAGGCCACCTCCAGAGCTATCTTGCCAAAGGGATATGCTGACTTACCAGGTACCACACCATGGAACACCGTATTGGACGGTTTAAGATTCTTGTCTGTTAACCCCATACGGCGGAAGGTCTCATAGTATAAGATATTAATGTTGCTTCCTCCATCCACCTTGGTGAACTTATAACCTCCCACCTGAGGTGCCACCACCAACGCTAGCTGACCCGGATTGTCAACCCGGGGAGGGTGATCCTCTCTGCTCCATATGATTGGCTGTTCGGACCAGCGTAAATAACGAGGCACGGCCGGTTCAACAGAATTCACTGCTCGCTTGTGAAGCTTCTGGTCTCGCTTGTCTAAGCTAGTGGTGAATACATGATATTGCCCGCTATTCAACTGCTTTGGATTGCTCTGATAGCCCGACTGCTGCTGGTTGTAACCACCCTAGCTATTTTGATTGTTTTGATTGTTATGTCCACCCTGATCTCCATTGAAGCCTCGAACTGCATTTCCTCCACCGTAACCCGGCCCATGGAATCCGGATCCTGAGCCACCACCTGATCCATGATCATACCGGAAAGCATTAGAATTTTTGAACTCCTGCATAATATAGCAATCCTTCCAAAGGTGGGTGGCCGGCATCTCCTTCGTCCCGTGCTTTAGACAGGGCTGGTTTAATAGATAAGTCAGGCGGTCCGGGTTGGGGTTTGGAGCTCCACCGCGATTTGGCGGTTTACCCTTCCGTCGCTGGCCCCTGCCCTGCGCGCTAGTATTAGCCACAAAGTCCATGCTTCCATCTGCTTTACGCTTGCCTCCGTTACCATGACCTGCCGTGTTGTGTTGCTGCCCCTTGGAGTTGCTGTTCTTCTTTCCCTTCCCTGTCTTGTCATCATCAGACTCGGGATCCTTGGTACTATCAGAATCAACATACTTCACTAACGCAGTCATGAGGGTCCCCATATCGTTACAATGGCGCTTCATCCGTCCCAATTTCAACTTCGAGAGGTTTAAACCGCGCTTGCTTTCCAAAGTTATGAACAGCGAGTCGGCGTTGATACGGTCTCGATGAGTGCAAAATTTCCGAACTTCGGCGTACCAGCGGGTTGTTGAGTCTCCTTCCTCCGGACACAGCCGCTCGATCCACCGTCGACATGGGCTGCTTACATGTATCCTTGAAATTCTGGATAAACCGGCTCGCAGAATCGTCCCATGAACTGATAGAATTGGCTGGTAAGCTCTTTAACCAAATACGGGATGTCCCTTCAAGCATCATGGTGAAATACTTTGCACATGCCGCTTCATCTACGTCAAGCATTTCCATGGCCATCTCATAGCTCTCTATCCATGTTTTCGGAGACAAATCGGCCGTGTAATTTGGCACCTTGCGCGGGCCCTTGAAATCCTTGGGTAGGCACACATTGCGTAAAGCGGGGACAAGACAAGGCACTCCCAAAGAACTAGAAGTAACTCCTGGCTCGAGCGAGGTGGTTGGACGAACCGGCGTAAGCTGACGAGCCTCATGTTGCGCGGCTAACTCGGCATCCCTTCGTGCTCGGGCCCGGTCCACCACTTCCTGAGCATCACCTGCCGGGTTATGGCCACGGGGCGCTTCACGGTTCCGTGCATTACTGGATACGGCCGGTTCATCCATCCGCCTACTGTAACTCCAGCTTGGACGGGGGTGGAATGAATCCGGTCACGGCTATATGAATATGCTTCTGCTGAACCAAGGCTGTTCAAGAAGTTCCTTAACCGGTGCGTCTCCACCGCCAGGAGAATCACCTTCAATCGGATGGCCTCCACCGTGAAGCGGCGGCGATAAGATTGTCCATTGGATTGGAATAATGACCGAGGTGTCCGGACAGCCGAGGTACGATGTTGTTACGCCGAGGCGGCTCCATCAGCGAAGGCTGAACCGGCGCACCTGCCCAGTGCCTCCGCCGGTTTAGCCACGGCGGGTTACTAGTCCTCGCTCTTGGGGTATTAAAGAGGTTTCGGCATCGAAAACCGTCGGCGCGAGACCGATGCTTCCTTTTCAGGACTTCATGCGACGCTGCTCGTCCAAAGATAAGCCTATAGGCTGCGCATCCAAAGCGCCCGCTCTGCGTCCATCCTGTTGTTCTCGGCTGCCAGTCGGCCTTGGCTCGAGTGATCTGTTCCCTCACCTTTGCAATCTCCAGCGTTGGGCGTCCTGATCCGCCGGGTTAGCCTCCGCCATAAGCACAACCAACGCATCAAACAGATCAGACAAGACTTGAGCCGGCGGGTGCACAAGGCCTCCTGCCCCGGCCGCCGCTGCTGACCCGGAGAACATTGTTGCTGCGGTCGAGGAGTGGATCGCCGCCTGTGTATCGGCCATGAATATCCCAACCCGGTTGGGCAGATCAGAGGGGTCCGGAATACTGTCTCCATCGGAACAACCCCCAATCCGGCCGTCTTGTAGCTGATACAATGATTCGGTTTCTCCGGTCGAGGACTCGTCGCCGGAATAAACGACGATCTCGCTACCAGATTCCGATCCACCATCATATTCTCCTCCGTGGATGACTCCCACGAAGGCACGTTTCATGGCCGGTTTACCCTGGGCAGATCTCGCACACTGAGCCGTTTCAACGAGGTCGGTGCAGATGTTCAGCTCAGGGCCCGGTTCACCGATCTTGCCAATGAAGACGTGTATGCCACCAAAGGGGTCCCGGTACCCGTAATCAATCGAGCCGGCCTCGGGGCCCCAGCTGAATCGTCGATGTAGAGCTTGCCGCGACGACTCTTGGTCATCCGCCCACGATAACCCTTGAGTCGCTTCAAGTTGCCCTTCAAGAACTTGAAACCATCGTGCGATAGCCCCACGGTGGGCGTAACCGTCGTGGTTTTGTCACGGCAGATGTCCTCATGAAAGGACTTAGTCGTGGAGCCATCGCTACGGGTTAGCTTGAAGGGGTTAAAGCGGACACAAGGACGCAAGAGAGTTTATACTAGTTCGGCCCCTTCGATGAAGGTAAAAGCCTACGTCTAGTTGTGATGGAATTGATGGGGGTATCGATGACTAGGGAGCAAACAAGCTTCGCTTAAGTCTCGAGTTGTTGTCTGTTGTCCCTGAACCGCCGCCGGGTCGTCCCCTTATATACATGGGTGACGCCCGTCGGTTTGCAGAGTCCCGAGACCGGCTCATAGACGTGTCCGGTTTGGTCTCTAGTATTTCTAACTTACAACACAAGTTACATACTAATGCCGGTTCACGGCTACAAGCTTTAAACCGGTTCTGGGCCTTGGGCCCTTATAGAATATCCTCACGGGCTTCAAGCATACTTGACTACTGATGAAGTTAACCCGGCCTGTCCTGGCCGGCTTACGCCCGGTAGTAATATCCCCAATAGTTGATGAGTGGAGTAATAGTAGTAGATGCAGGCAGGAGTCGGTCTACTTGTCTCGGACGTGATGCCTATATACATGATCATACCTAGATATTCTCATAACTATGCTCAATTCATCAATTGCTCAACAGTAATTTGTTCACTCATCGTAGAAGACTTATGCTCTTGAGAGAAGCCACTAGTGAAACCTATGGCCCCCGGGTCTATCTTCATCATATTAATCTTCCACCACTTTATTATTGCCTTTGCTTTTTTACTTTGCTTTTATTTTTATCTTGCATCTTTATCACAAAAATACCAAAATCTATCATCTCTATCAGATCTCACTCTCGTAAGTGACTATGAAGGGATTGACAACCCCTAATCGCGTTGGTTGCGAGGAGTTATTTGCTTTGTGTAGGTACGAGGGACTCGCGCGTAGCCTCCTACTGGATTGATACCTTGGTTCTCAAAAACAGAGGGAAAACTTACGCTACTTTTTTGCATCATCCTTTCCTCTTCAAGGAAATCCAACGCAGTGCTCAAGAGGTAGCAGGGTGCTGGCATGCGTGTCGACGCTCTCTGAGTGCCACCGAGCGCTCTGTTTCACGTGTGCTCGCTTCCCCGACTACCGTAGCGCGCCAAACTTCGCCACCATCTTCGTCTCAACTCCATTAACTCCCCCTGGCACTCGCCGACGCCGGAGCTCGCCGCAGCAAGCACGGGCGCGGTCCGGCCAACATAATAGTGCGGTGCGCACTGTGCTCGTCGCCTTCCTCTCGATCATGTGCTCGTCTCCGTTCGCCCACGGTCCCCACGTGAGTTGCGTCGCCTTCTCCCCCTCTCACTGACGCCGCTCGTCGCCGGGCGCCGTGTCCAGGTGTCAACGGCGGAGCCCCGAACCCCCCCTCTCGGCTCTCCTATAAATGGAGCCACCCCCAGCCTCCTCGAGCACCATCCACCACTCCCACACACTCCTCAAACTCGTAGATAGCCGTAGCCCGGCCGGGCAGGCCGCGTGCCGCCGTCCCCGAGCTCGAGCTCGCTGGCGATCCCCTCGAGTCATTGTGGTAGCTCCAGCCCCTCCCAGGCCTGGGCGACCCTTCCGGAGCCTCCGCCACTCTTCGGTGAAGCCGTTCCAACCTCTTGGAGCCCCTGGAGTTGCCTCTGTTCGTCGTCGTCCTCGTCTCTGGCGACCACCGCTTTTTGCCTCCGCTTGCGAGGTCGATTCCGACGCCGTCCGACCACCCCTAGCCACGCTACGGGTACGGGCAGGTGCGCCTCCATCCCCTCTCTTGATCCCTCCCTCTCGTTTTGGCTAAGGAGCCCTCGTCGCCGGCGAGAGCTCCCGTGGCTCCACGACCCCTCTGCTTCCTCCTCCTCTCCCCTCACCTGACTAGCAGGCCCGCTAGTTAGGCACTCAGACGCTGTGGCAATGCAGTGGTGGCGCCCCGAGGCTTTACGCCTTCGACGTCACCCCCCCTCAGTTTGTTTTCTTTAAATTCAAATTCATTTAATTTCCAGAGAGCTTCAAACATCTATAACTCTTCAACCATAAGTCCAAATGAATTGATTCTTTTTTGCATTGTGTTCTTTGCAAAGAAGTCTAGCAGCTCATCAAAAAAGAGATATTTCTGTGCTGTCTAGATTTTCTGGTGATTTTCAGAAGGGTTCTTGATATTTTCTTCTTGTGTTTAAAATTATTTTCAGAGGGTGAGGCTTGTCTTGAGGATCACCAGAAGGCTTGTGAGCCTCATCTGCACTAAGGCAAGCCATAACAACATCTTCATGGTGCCATTTCAATATTTATGATTTTCTTACTTGAATGAAAGATTTAATCCATGCATTTAAATAACTATTATGTTATTTATATTCTGTTAACTGCTTGTTTTAGTTAATATGCTTGAGTTACAGAATGTTTGGAACTAACTTAGTTGGTAAAGAAACTAGGATTCATTTGTGGTGATGAAAGAATAATATTGTTATGCATATGAGTAATTACTTAAAGTTATTTTCTTGCATGAGTAAAATAATAAAAATTTGCTAGAAAATATTCTGTTTAAAGTAAGGTTTATCCTAACCAAAAAAGTGGCGTAAGTTGTTGATGATTATGCTTAGTGTGAATATAGTTGACTCAGTCATTTCCGTTAATATGTAATGCATATGTTAGTGTTGCATTTCATGGCATACTATGACACCGGTTACTTTTACTTTAAGTTGAACCTGAATATAACTCAACTTGAATATATCGTTGGCCGGTTTATGGTGCCACCGAATCGAGTTTTTCCCAGTGCAACCACATTTTCCTTATGGGAGGCCTTGATTCGGTCCTTTGTCATGCCTCTGGTCGGTGCCTCCAACTAGGGAAGGTTATGGGCTTGCTTACCCTGGCCCGGTAAGCAGACATAACCTTGTGTGCCCATTGTTGAGATTATGGTACCGGGTCCCCTTGTGGGATTGTTTTGGCCACGACGGTGGTCGTTGTGTCTTTGGTAGACACGAGGCCACCCAGGACTAGCCCATTGGGGATTGTGTCGGAGTGGCCGAGAGAGTGTCATGGCAATGGAGGGGCTTCGTCGGAATGCTGTTGGTCCACCCGAATGGGAGTGCGAGGCCATGGGTCTGTGGTGTGGGTACAGTGTACTACCTCTGCAGAGTGTAATAATCTATCGATAGCCGAGTCCACGGTTACGGACACGCTCGTAGTAGGTCACACCATGGGTCAACGTTTAATAAATTTTGCACACTAAGTTATGAACTTTGCACTGTTGATGATGGTGGAAAGGCATCGAGATGTTCGAGACCAAGTATTGGTCGTGGTTGTGATCGCCGTAATGATCACGAGATACTTCTAGTCAAGACCACGATGGTGGTACGTTTGTGATCCAAGAACGATCACGGTTGGTAAGCTAGTCATGTGGGAATTTTATCGCAAGAGCATGATCACAACATTATTGCATTATTAATTGGTTAATTATCATGATATTGATTGTCATTATGATTATGTTTGTTGTGAGCTTGCAAGTACATTCCATGTACTGACCTAGCGTGTCATGCCATATTTCAGGAAAGTCTCATTGGAAAGGAGTGCTTCTCGAGTCTAGATCGTGTCCACATCGGTGTCCCTATGCTATGGAGTTTCCGCTACGACTTCTGCTGCCACATAGTTATGATTGAGGCCCCTTTATGTTCACTAAATAATGTACATATTGTTCAGCCGCACCGTGTGTGCCGCTTGGCCTCGACACCTGTTGTAATGTAAACTATGACCCACTAGCATCAATAAAGCGATTGTTTTCTGTACCAAGATGTTGTGTGTTGCCAGAAGACATGATCTCTGGGCTAGCAATACATGGTAAACCGGTCGCTCTGAGCTGGGGTGCCACACTACTATGCCAGTATCCTGCAAGAACTTTGCAAAAGGTCCAGGGACTTGGCCATATGGAGTGTGCCGACCGTAGTACTCTCCCCCACGGTCAGATCTTACTATCTTTATTCTTTTATCATGCTGATTTTCAACTTCGGTTTTGAATATCTTAAATTTATTCAAAGCTTTAGATATTTCTTTGATTGGATAAATATAACCATAGCGAGAGTAATCATCTGTGAATGTTATGAACGAGTCATATCCATCCATGCTTTTCATCGGAAATGGTCCACAAATCTCAGTGTGAATGATTTCTAGTGTTGTTGTGCTACGGTTTGCACCATTTTTTATTTGTTTTACATACTTTCCTTTAATGCAATCTATGCATTATTCTAAGTCTGAGAACTCTAACGGAGGAAGAATTTCACTTTTGACTAGTCTTTTCTATTCTCCCCTTGGAAATATGGCCCAAGCGACAGTGCCATAATTGTTGGGGAACGCAGTAATTTCAAAAAAAATCCTACGCACACGCAAGATCCATCTAGGTGATGCATAGCAACAAGAGGGGAGAGTGTTGTCCACGTACCCTCGTAGACCGAAAGCAGAAGCGTTATGACAACGAGGTTGATGTAGTCGTACGTCTTCACAATCCGACCGATCCTAGCACCGAAGGTACGACACCTCCGAGGTCTGCACAAGTTCAGCTCGGTGACGTCCCACGAACACTAGATCCAGCTGAGGTCGATGGAGAGTTTCGTCAGCACGACGGCGTGGCGACGGTGATGATGAAGCTACCGGTGCAGGGCTTCGCCTAAGCACTGCAACAATATGACCGAGGTGGAAATCTGTGGAGGGGGGCACCGCACATGGCTAAACAATCAACTTGTGTGTCTATGGGGTGCCCCCTCCCCCGTATATAAAGGAGTGGAGGAGGGGAGGGCCGGCCCTCTCATGGCGCGCCCAAGGGGGGAGTCCTACTCCCGGTGGGAGTAGGATTCCCCTTTCCCTAGTTGGAGTAGGAGAAGAGGGAAGGAGGAGAGAGGGAGAAGGAAAGGGGGGCGCTGCCCCCCTTCCCTAGTCCAATTCGGACCCAAGGGGGAGGGGGCACGCGTCCTGCCCTAGCCGCCCCTCTCTCTCTCTCCACTAAGGCCCATTAAGGCCCAATAACTCCCCGGGGGGTTCCGGTAACCCCCCCCCCCCCCGGTACTCTGGTAAATGCACGAACTCACCTGGAACCATTCCGATGTCCAAACATAGCCTTCCAATATATCAATCTTTATGTCTCGACCATTTCGTGACTCCTCGTCATGTCCATGATCACATCTGGGACTCCGAACAACCTTCGGTACATCAAAACACATAAACTCATAATACCAATCGTCATCGAACGTTAAGCGTGCGGACCCTACAGGTTCAAGAACTATGTAGACATGACCAAGACTCATCTCCGGTCAATAACCAATAGCGGAACCTGGATGCTCATATTGGTTCCTACATATTCTACGAAGGTCTTTATCGGTCAAACCGCATAACAACATACGTTGTTCCCTTTGTCATCGGTATGTTACTTACCCGAGATTGATCGTCGGTATCTTAATACCTAGTTCAATATCATTACCAGCAAGTCTCTTTACTCGTTCTGTAATGCGTCATCCCACAACTAACTCATTAGTCACATTGCTTGCAAGGCTTATAGTGATGTGCATTACCGAGAGGGCCCATAGATACCTCTAATCTCGATCTATGCCAACTCAACAAACACTATCGGAGACACCTGTAGAGCATCTTTATAATCACCCAGTTACGTTGTGATGTTTGATAGCACACTAAGTGTTCCTCTGGTATTCGGGAGTTGCATAATCTCATAGTCATAGGAACATGTATAAGTTATGAAGAAAGCAATAACAACAAACTAAACGATCATCGTGCTAAGATAACAGATGGTTCAAGTCAATCACATCATTCTGTAATGATGTGATCTCGTTAATCAAATGACAACTCATGCCCATGGCTAGTCTTTGATTAACGAGCTAGTCAAGTAGAGGCATACTAGTGACACTCATTTTGTCTATGTATTCACACATGTACTAAGTTTCCGGTTAATACAATTCTAGCATGAATAATAAACATTTATCATGATATAAGGAAATATAAATAAAAACTCTATTATTGCCTCTAGGGCATATTTCCTTCAATAATTTCGATGAGTCGTGAGTTCTCTTTCTTTTCTTTTGTTCTTTATTCGATGCGGAAACATGCTCATTCACATTACACACAGAATAAAAAATTTCACGCAGTGATAATAAATAAAGCTCATTGTGAAGTAGAGCATCACCCACGTAAGCATTATTAAACCATATGGAACACTTGCCATGTCCAAAATAACATTCATAATGATCTTTGTCTAAACATGAAACACCAATCAAGTTTATGTGACATGAAGGAACATATAAAACATCTCTAAGCAGAAATTTGAATCCATTAGCTAACTCCAGGGAGATGTCACCGACAGCTTCAATTTCTGCTTGAACTCCATTTGCAACTTCAATGCATCTTTCGCTTCTTTGCATAGTCTGCGTCGAATGGAATCCCTGTAAATAATTTGCAACATGAACAATTGCTCCTGATTCAATCCACCAAGTAGATTTCAAAAACTATGTATACAAGGATTCATTTACAAAGGAAACTACATTGTTACCTCTTTTTGCCATGATTAACTTTAGCCAATCAGGGCAGTCTTTCTTGTAATGCTCGGTCTTCTTACAGTGAAGACATGTATCCTTGTCTACTGGAAGAGACTTCTGCTGATGCTGATAGGGAGCTTTTCCATGTGGCTTTGAAGGGGAACTTTTGCTATTTTTGTTGTAATTATTTTTCTTATGATCCTTCACATAGTTGAGAGAACCACCATGTGAGGCCTTAAGCCTTTCCTCTTCCTGGACACACATGGCTATAGTATTTTCTATGTCCCATTTTTCAGGTGACATATTGTAGTTGACAACAAAGGTGTCGAACTCTTTTGACAGTGAAGCCATGACCAGGTGGACCGGGAGCGCAGGTTTGAGCTCCAAATTCTCATCCATGGGCTTAAGCTTAGCTGCCATGTTGCTCATCCTGAGGATGTGCTCTCTTATTCCATGACCACTGCCTATGTAGCTTTCTGTCACCAGTTGCTTTAACAACTGGGTGGCATATATCTTTGAAGAACTAGTGAAGTGGCTCTTTATCTTTGTAAGAAACTCCCCTGCGAAAGTGCACTCTGCAATTGAGCCCACAATGGCGTTCTCAATTGTATTCCTTATAAATGCCATGCACTTTTTGTTTGCATTGACCCAATTTTGGTTTTCGATGGAATATAACATCTCCACTGGAGCATGATCCTTTTTCTTTTTCGCCCATGCAGCATCAACTTCTTTTGCACCTCTGACTGGCTCTGCTGGTTTGACTGGCTATGAAGCGTCCACAACTTAGTCCACCTCAGCACAAACAAAGGCCAAATCAACTTTCTTTCTCCATTCGATGTAGTTATCACCTCGGAGTGTGGGAACATCTTTCAGGCAACTCATCAAGTGGTAACCTCCTGAAATCATAATTGAAGTGAGATCATTGTAGCAACCATATGCATTAATCTAACGTTAGTCAAATTAAACATACAATTGTCTATGCAATTAAATCTATATTACCGTTGGGCCAAAAATAGAAATAAATGCACCTTTTATAGCAATAGTAAAATATGGCCGTGTTAGTAACAATGTTGGTCATAAAAATAACAGAATCATATTTATTTTAATAATCACTGTAATATGCTCCTTAAATATAATTCTTTTTAGAACTTTTATTTTCTTTGTAAAAGAGCACTATAATTTATTTTGCAGCGGAAAAACATGAATATAAAATTCATGAACTTTTTATTCTTTTACAGAAACTTTTCTTTGACCAAATAAAACTTCATGAACTTTATTATTTTCTTTATAAAATTCATGAACATTTATTCTTCTGAAAATTTTCTATTTCTATTTTCAGAAACTTTTTCTGTTTACTTTTCTATTTTCTAAACAAAAATTTTCGTTGGAAAAAAATTGCATAGAAAAAGGAATCAAGACTACATATTGTTTTTTGCCTAAAACAGAAAAAAAAAACAAAAAAACCGTGGAACTCTCTGGGCCGAAAACGGCCTGCTCCCTCGCAGGTCCTGGCCTGGGGCGCCGGCCCACCCCCTCTTTGCCTAGCCGCGGCCTGTGGGGAGCTAGAGCTCACCCCAGCCGCCCGATGCGGGCACCCGAGATCCGACGCCCGAGCGGGCTTCTCGCAGGGTCAAAACGGACCGGTTCGCAGCAGGGGGGAACCCTAGTTCATTTCCTCCCCCCTCCCCGCGTGCCGCACTCTTCCCTCTCTGCTCCGCCGACGGCGGCTGTTCTTACGGCCACGCCGCGCTGCCGGCGACGGCGGCGGTCGGCCCATCCAGGCGCCACGCACCGCACTCTCCTCCCCCCTTTACTTTCCTTCCACCGCTTTTCTGTGATCTCCACCGCCCGCTCCTCCTCTCATTGTTCTAACCGACGACGACTGCTGAGCACAAGACGGCGGGATGCGGCGGCACCGTGGCCATCCCCCTCGCCGGCTGCGCGTCCCCCTTGAGGTGAGCGCGCCGCCTTTGAGCGGTTTGGCTGCGGTGTACTTTGCCCCTCGCGGGGTTGTTCTTCGTTTGAATGGCTCGGCTTGCCGATGCCCGTTCAGATCGAGAGGAACCGGCGCGGCTCGGAGGCGGCGCATAGCTTCGATGAGCTGTTCTTTTTCTTATCCCTTTCCCCTCTTTTCTCTGTTAGGGTTAGGGTATCTGTTGGGTGGGAACTTCCTTTTCTTTCTGTACCGAAAATCCTAAACCAATCTCTGGCTGATACCATTGATAGAATCACGGGATCGTGTAGGCTAGGGTTCCGGCGACAGTGGTGGTAGGGTATTACCTTCTCCTGTGCTTGAGGAGCTGCCGTCGGTGGCCATGGTGGGATGGTGACGGCGGCTGAGACAGACATATGGCGAGGTGGTGGAGGCTTCCCGTGAGCACCGCACTAACCCTAAATCGGTAGGGAATATCGGTGGGGTTTGTGGCGGCGGTGAACTTCGTGTCCCATGCCCCCCCCCCCCCCCACCTCTGTTAATATAGGGTCATAGGGGCCCACCAACCATATGAGGGTTGGTCGTCCCCGATCAGGGCGCGAGTCAGGTGCCCGTTGGTCGAACGGGAGGAGATCAACCTAACAGTTGTTACGGAAGAGGCTTACTTAGTCTTAGGTATTTTTCATATCGGTTTAATTGTAATCAAATATGTTTGTACTCTGCTTAATTATTAATAAAAATAATTATATGTACCACAATAACGCAGAGACCAGGGTTTGAACTTCATTTTTGAAAAAAGTGAATGCTAACCAGCTCTGAATGATCTTCTACTTCCTCCGTCCGAAAATACTTGTCATCAAAATGGATAGAAAGGGTGTATCTAGAACTAAAATACATCTAGATACATCCCCTTTTATTCATCTTGATTACAAGTATTTTCGGACGGAGGGAGTACATGATTAAGCACGAAGGAGCCACAAGTCAAAGAACGCCAACATCAAGTTGTATAGTATTTTCCAGTTCAACAAAATAAGCGAACCAAAAGTCTCAAATGATATGAGCACTGTGTTCATCGTGAGAGGCACGCTGCTTGTGGGCCGGCCCAGCGAGGGGCATGTTAAGGAGCGGTTTTGCTATGGAT
Source organism: Aegilops bicornis (assembly GCA_021605145.1). Classification (NCBI taxonomy): domain Eukaryota; kingdom Viridiplantae; phylum Streptophyta; class Magnoliopsida; order Poales; family Poaceae; genus Aegilops; species Aegilops bicornis. The sequence goes on from CM038674.1 coordinate 487,026,074, forward strand.
TTTCTATGACTTACTATTTTTACTTCTTGGATTTTTTTGTTTTTTCTTTTTTAGTTTTCCTATTTAAATATATTTATATTTCAAATACATTTCTACCATTTTTGAAAAATATATGTATTGATATCTTATTTTTTTCGTACACACTATACATTTTTCTTATGCACAAGGAACATTTTTTATATTTCTTAATATTTTCAAATATATGATGAACATTTTATTAAAAATAACTTTTTTTATCTCTATATTTTTTATACACATTTAACTTTTTTTAAAATACATGATTAACATTCTTTTAAACAAATGTTTTGATGTCTAATTGTTTTTCATATGCATTGTAAATTTTTTGTATACACATTTAATATATGTTATTTACATGACTAGCAATTTTCCAAATAAACATTGAAACTTTTTTTAATGATGGACATTTTTACATTATAAACAATTTTTCACAAACTTATTTTGGAAACATGTGGACAATTTTTAAATACATTAGACTTTTTTTCAACTATGCTAACAAATTGTTTATACTGCGCTAATAGTTTTTTTCACATTCACAATATATCTCCATTTGTGCTTTTCATCTTTAGACTTTTCAGATCTTGGTTTTCTTTTGTTTTATATTTTTTTCACATATTTTAACAGGTTTTGTAATGTATACTGAATTTTTTTCTATAGGGTGAACATTTTTTTTGACATGCACTAAACATTTATAGTATACAAGGAATGTCTTTTAAATACACAGTGATATACAATGAAAGTTTTTTATAGTCATTGAACATTTTGTGATATAGGATGAACTTTTTTATTATAAAATGAATATTGGTTTAGTACACACTAAACATGATTTAATATATGGTCAACATTTGTTGACATACACTGAACCTTTTTATAAACACATACCAAACAATTTTCTAAAATAATATTTTTGATTTTGTTAATAGTTTGTAAATATCTATCTTCTAAAAAAACAATTACTGCTTTTAGTTGAGAACCTGAAAAAAAACTGAATAAGAAAAAAGGCTTGCGGGTAAAGTGGGTCGGCCCATGTGCCTTTGGTTCAACGTAATCACCGGGTTGACCGCGAATGCTATATCCTCCTTCGCTCTAATTGAGGAGTACTTCTTCCAAAGATCTCTCCCACCTCCCAGGTTGTGATACGTGGCGTGCTACATGTGCGCCACCTGTCATAACCTGAGAGTTTTCCTTTTTTTCGTAGATCCGTTTATTCAAAATGTTCTATCTCTTAAATCGTGTAGCCGAATCTCGAACCGTTTTCACCGTTGGATTCCTCGTGTCGAGATATTTAAAACTAGATCCATTGTAGATAGGTTTTTACGAACTTTTTTTCACATAAAAAACCGAACGGAAAAACTAAATCGGGAGCACGTTTTCCCCCTTTCTGAAAGCCGTTTTCGATAGGCACGACCGTGCCTCTCGCGAAAGTAAAATCGTGCCTCTTGTAGAAGCAAAAAAAAAGAGAAAACACGTTTTTTCGTTTCTCATGGAAGCAAAACCGTGCCTCTCGCGAAAGAAAGAAAAAGAAAATACGTTTTTTTCCGTTTCCGAGAGGCACGACCGTGCCTCTCACAAAAGAAAAACCGTGCCTCTTACAAAAAAAGTAACACTATTTTTTCATCGAAAAGCTAAGAAAGACCGATAGAAAACTGAGAAATTGGAAAACCCCAAAAAAACCACTAAAAAGCTGAAAACGCGTGCGGAAAAACCATAATCCTAAGGGAGCGCCCAAAGCACGACATGTGGCGACAGCTGAGAGCGCGTCAGGTGGCGTGTTCTCACCCTACCCCATGTGATCGTTGGGAGGCTCCCGAAGGAGCGCTCCTCAACTAGTTGCTCTCGGGAGCTCATATTAAGCGCATAAAGTATTGGGAATGATGCGAGCGCGCAACCCATGCTCCACTTGGCGCCCATCTGGGCCGGCCCATGTGCGGGCCGGGACGCCGCCTGTTTTTTCCTTCTACTATTTTTTTCTTTTTCAATAATTTGGGATATCAAAAGGTTCTAAATTTCTGAAAAAGTTACGAATTTTGAATTAAAGATTCATGAATTCAGAAAAATATTCATGGTCTCAAAAAACTTTTTGGGAATTCAAAAATAATTAATGGTTGAAGAGAACACTAAATGAGTTTGTAAAATAATGTTCATGGATTTACAAAATGTTCATGAATTTAAAAATATTCATCATTTCATAAAATTTATGACTTTAAAAAATATTCACAAACTTAAAATATTTTTTCAAATTTAGATAAACAAGACTAATAACCAAAAAAGCAAAACTGAAAAACTGAAAGAAAAGAAAACGAAAAGAAAACAGAAAAAGGAGCAAATAAAAGAAAAGTGAAAAGAGGAAAAGAAAGAAAAAACTGAAAGAAAACCAGAAAACCCGGTTCAGGAAAGGTCCGAGAACCTAGCAAAACCGGTTGGGATTGCTTCTCAGCGACGTACGCGCTATATTTAGGAGCCACCCCTAAACAGCTCATCCAGTCTTCAACGCCAGTTATTGCACCTGGCGCTCATGTGCCGCGCTCCTTGGGCCAGCCTAACATTCCCACCAACCTGCTCGCAAACATAGAGGTTTTGTTTTGTAAAAAGGTTATTTCAAGTCGCTACTTTGAGAAAAGTGAGATTCGAGCTCAACTCAAGTGAGAGTAGAAGACAGTAGTTAATAACCACTATGTCAAGCTCAATTCATGGACAACAAGTAGGAAACAACTCTATTTTACTGCCTTAGTTAACAAACACGAATTTGAAAAAAAGTTTCATAGAATTTGGAAAAAGTTCATTGAAATGGAAAAGGTTCATCAATTTTGAAAAAAAGCTCACCGATTTTGAGAGAAGTTAATCAAATTTGAAAATTAGCTCATCAAATATGAAAAAATCATTCATTTGACAGAAATTTCAGAAATTTGAAAAAAGTTCATCTATTGGAAAAACAAGTTCGTAAATTTTGAAAAAAGTTCATCAAATTTGAAAAAAATCATCAAATTCAGAAAAAGTTCACCGAATTTGGAAACAAAAATCATTGTAATGGAAAAAGAGTACATCAATTTTGCAAAAAGTTGAATTTTTTAAAATAAGTTCATCAATTTTTAGAATAATGTTATCTATTTTGAAAAAGTTCACCAATTTTGAAAAAATGTTCATCAATTTTGGAAGATGGTAACCGATTTTGAAAAAAAAGTTCATTCAGATGAGCAAAAGAAAAAAGAATTAAAAACTGAAAGAAAACCATTCTGAATAAAAAATAAAAAAGAGAAAATAAGAAAAAGACATAAGAAGAAAAGAGTGAAAAATATGTATTTGAGCATATGATGTGAGGTCTGTCGTGTGGTTAGTGTACGTTGCAAACAACCAGGAGGTCGCTGGTTCGAATATACCACTTAATGCACCTGTAATTTTTTGGTTTACCGTTTTTCTTTGGTTAACTCTTTTACATCAACTTTTTGTTTACAAACAGAAAAACAAGGGAAGATGGGCCGAGCCTAACTAGACGTGCCCTCTGATATCGATTAGCAAAAACAATAAGATTTTTTTTTGTTTACAAACAGAAAAACAAGGGAAGATGGGCCGAGCCTAACTAGATGCACCCTCAGATATCGATTTGCGGAAACAATAAGAAGAACGGGTGCTTGAAGCGCCAAAAAGGATCCGCTGCTATATCTCGCTTGTAGCGTTGCATCCGTCTCGCCCGAAGGGCTGATGAGTATGGACCGGCCCGGTAGCACTGTCACTCGCTCTTCAATTGCTTGCTCACTCGTTCTAGGTACGAATTCATCCAGTTTTGTTTCCTTGTTTTTCATTTTGTTTTCTCTTTTTTTTTTCTTCGGTTGTCTCTTTTTCATTATTTTTTTGTTACCAACAGAAAAATAAGGGAAGATGGGCCGAGCCAAACTAGACGCACCTTCAGATATTGGTTTGCGAAAACAATAAGAACAGGCGTTTGAAGCGTCAAATAGGATCCGCCGCTATATCTCGCTTGTAGCGAGACTTGCATCTGTCTCGCCTGAAATGCTGATGCGTATGGACTGGCCCGGTAGCGCTGTCTCTTGCTCTTCAATTGCTCGTTCGTTCATTCTAGTTACGGATTCGTGCAGTTTTTTCTTTGTTTTTCTATTTCGTTTTCACTTATTTTTTGTTTTGGTTTACTTGTTATCTTCATTGATTTTCTTTGGTTATCCTTTTTTCATCAATTTTTTCGATCCTTTCACAGTTTTTACCATTTTAAATTTTCTTTACTTTTTTATTTTTGGGCTAATTTTTTGGGTTTTACTTTTTTCCTTTTCTTTATTTTTTTCCTTTGTTTTTTTGTTTTGTAGTGTTTCTTTATTTTGTTTTTCCATTTCCGTATACAACTGGAAGAATTTTTATATACACGTTTAACATTTTTTAAACATGTGATTAAACTTCTGAAAACTTATATTCTTGGATATCTACTTTTTTCATACACATCGTACATTTATTGTGTACATCAAAAAGATTTTTTACATACATGTTTAACATTTTTAAAATAATGGATTAATATTTTTTAAACATATAAGCTTTGATGTATACGTTTTTGATAAACATTGTTTATTTGTTGTATAGTGCATAAGAACATTTTATATATACATGTTCAGCACTTTCCAAATTCATGTTATTTTTAACTATTTTATGTCTACTTTTCCACATTTTTGTATACATCAGAACATTTTTATATACATTTTTTAAACTTATTTTCTATGTCTACTTTTTTCCTTATAGAGTGTACATTATTTGTATATATTTTCTTATACATTGGAAACATTTTTCCTGCACGTATTTAGCATCTTTTAAAAGCACGATTACATTTTCATAAAAAATGCAATATATTTTTAAATTTTCTAATTTGGTTTCCATATGCATTGTACAATTTTGTTTATACTTCATAAACACTTTTGATACACATTTAACATTTTTCAATGCATGATTTGAAAATTTTCACCTTTGTATATAAATTGATTTTTATAATGAACATATACAAAATATATCGAAATACAAGCAAAAGTAAAACGAAAAACAAAACCGAACGTAGATTGGATGCCAGGCCAAGCAGTAAGGTGTTTAATGTCGGTCGGCAGGCGGATGGATAGGAACGTCAGAGTATGTTCCTCGGCATTCGCACTTGTAATGAGGGAAGCGAACGAACGAGTGTCATTTGAATGCGGAGAGAAGGCACTTGCACCTGGACGCGGTGCGGGGTAGCGCTCTCGGCCGGCGGCGCTTCAATGTCGTCTCCATTGAGAGGCAGCGTCCACTTTGGTCTGGCATGAATACGGTGCTGACGCCCTGGAGCGGCGCTGACTGCTTTGGGCGGCAAAGGGTGCAGGCGAGGGAGAGTGATCTTGGGTGGTTCTGGGGTGTTGGATGCGTGTGTGGCAGCGGTCCAGACACCTGCTAAACCGCCCCTCCCTGTCCGCTTTGCAGAAAAAACGACACCTAGACCGCTACGCGAATGGATGCAATATTGCGTTGAATGGCAAAATACATCCAAACCGTCAGTCTAAATGGATGCAGGCGATTCAAGAGTCGGCTTTGGAGTTTCCCTAACCCCATTAGGTATTTCCGTTAGAATAGATGAAATATCAATTGTCATGCAAGACATATACTACTATAATATTTATTATGATACCACTCTTTATCAAAAATTTATACCCTTTTTTATTTAATTATAGATTCTTTCATTATGAGCAGACTAACATGGAGTAATAACTAGAGTAAGGGCATCTCCAACGATGACACGGAAATTTCCTCCTGCATTCGTCCACTGTCACGAGGGGGGGAGGGGGTGGGAGGCAAATCCGTGGACACGGATGCTGGAGGCAGCCATCCAATACTGCCCGTATACATTTTAAGTGGGATTTCAACTTAGCCGATGAAATTCATGCAAACCGACTGATATTCATCAAAGTCCAGAAAGAAAATAACACAAATCAACCATACAGAGCATGCAAATAAGTCTAGAACAACAATGTCTCAAATTCAATGTCCAACAAGTCTTTCAATGAATCATGTCGTCCCACACATACTGCTCCTTTAACTTCATTCAATAGTGTGTGTACGTAAATGGCCGTCCCTCTTAGTGGTGGAGACAGGGGCCAGCAGGGGCCCTAGCCCTCCCTTACAAGGCTCGGCAACACTCGGCCCCCTTCATTCTTTTTCCCTGGCTCCGCCATAGGTCCCTCTGTCATGTGGTGGTACATAGCTTCTGAAAATAAGCTCCACGACATTTGACCGAACACCTGCCGGGCGTGATGGCCGCCATCGAGGTCGTCTACAGGGTGGCGTAGTCTACCTGGTACAAACGGCTCCAGGGTTGACAATGATGTCGTAAAAGGCGAGCGGGAGCATCTTTACCGGTTGCGAACGTTCGACAATGCCTGTGGCTGCCGGAGAGGTACAATGATGGCGGCGGAGGTGGACGGTGTGGATGCAAAGAAAGGGGAAGAAGTGTATAGTGAAAGAAAATGAGACCGGGAGGGCTAATTTAGTAGGCCCAGGGTGTCGCAGTCCATCCTAGCTGTCCGGACTCGGGCAAAACACCCGCACTTCCTCTCCACTTTGCGGGAGAAAAACACATCCGAACCGCCGAGCAGACCGATAAAGAACCGCGTTGGATAGCTTTCATGGTCTGAATCACACAATCCGGACGGTTGCATACGGTTTGGGTGTCAGTGTTGGAGATGTCCTAATAACTCCATTGATGGAGACGAGCATTGCATTCTGTAGATTAGTCTCAATCCAAGATGTCTCCACCGGTCCCCTTGTTTACTCGCTTCACATGGGGGACACCGCGACGGCAGGGCCCGGCCGGAGCCGAAACCGAAACCGAAAGGCAGGCCCTATTTAAAAGTTCGGTACCCCGGACTGTGTTACAGTTATGGTCGGCCCCCGTTTCGCAAGCTGACTCGCCACTCCCTAGTCCCTCCCTACTGCACGCACAGTCGCAACCGCCGGCGGTAGCCCACTGAGTCATGGAATCACGCAGCGGCGCGAGTAAATTAATTAACTCGCCGATGCGGCGCCGTGCACGGCGTGCACGCCGGTCCCGAGGCGCCGACCGACACTCGCCGGCCAAGACGACAAGTGTGACCCATCCGGCCAGATAGTGCGAAGAGATCACTCCCGCCATGTGATGCTCGGAAACCTCGGGATTCACCGGCCGGATAGTACCATCCATCTGAACCGCCATGTCTGTCAGCTTTTGCACATTATCCGCCGCAAATCACCCCGACATGCTGTTGTGCCGGTTGCAAAAGACGCATCTGCCGGTTCGTTTTCTTTTAGCCGGGCGAAGGTGGAAGACTCGAGGTAGATGGATGGAACATATGCGGCCAATTAACATGTTAAGGGTTTACGTGACCACCATGTGCACGCGGGCTGCCTTCGGCTCTGCGTCCGTGAGAATCTCTCCACGTGAGAGGGGGCCGGGGCCGGGGCGGGAACGGACGACTGACGCGGGGGCGCGCCATGCATGCTATGCCCACGCCGGCCGCTGCGGCTCCATCGGTTGTTGGCTGCCGGCCGCTGTTCGTCCGAAGTGTCCAAGTGAACGCTACTGGTTGCGGAGGCGGAGAACATGTGCGCCGGTCACTTCGGAGGCTCGGTTTCTGTATTCTAATTCTAGAATGAACAAGCTGTAGCGGGAAGAAGAACAAATGAAGTTCACTCTTTTTTTTTTCAAAAAGGATCAAGACTCTTACAAAAGAGCTCTTTTATGGTACCCTGGGGTAAATTCTGAAAACTGATATTATATTTTGGGACGAGGGAGTACAAAACATCTCAAATGTAATAAAAATTAGATTGAGATTTCGAAAGCACCGAACGACCACTATTGTTAACAGACCAAGCTGTTGTCGCCGCTTCTCTATTAGAGCCGGCTTGACGTTGTTGATGACAATTAAAAAATCTTCGTGCATGTGTCTATAAGGACCAACAACATGGAGGCTCATTTGTCGGCGTTGAACCGTTGCATAGAACTTGACCGTCCTTCATCTCAACTCTCACTCACTGGGCACTAGTGTTTTTTCTGTATATTAAACATTTCAATTGCGTACACTGATTTTACACAATGACGGACAAAGTGGAGTTAGATAGGATGCATGTATAGCTCTATGCCTCTACTTTATACGTATCTTCAGAAGTGACAAAATAGAAGCATAGATATATTATTATACAGCAACTTGAATAGACTCCGAAGGTCTTGATACTCGTGTAGAAATGGGCATGGGTCTTGATAACTTTCTGGACGTATCCCATATGGTCGCGCTTGATAGTTTTATTTTATCAGACCCACATGCCGAACCTATAATTAAATCACCTCCTATCATGTAAAGTCGAATGGTACAACTGAAGCTCTGGTGTATAGACTTGTAGAGTGGTGCTCAACCGACGGATCTTTCAATAACAGCAGTACCTTCTGAGAACAGTTCTTGTGTCGATAATTGATGAGTAGTACAGTCTCTGCCTCTGCCTTCCTGTACTTATTTTTTGAGAACTGCATGTGTCATCGTCGGCAGAACAACCAGAGTAACAGAGGAGCAGAACTGATTACCAAAGTTCCTAGTACTCATTTTCCATGGGGATAATGGCGCTCCTATAAACACAAGTACTTTACAATTACACGGTCCATGAAGAATGAAGGACAGAGTGTGAGAAACATCAGCGCTCATAGGAAGAGCTCTGCACATTTTGAGCAGGTTCTGCCAATGTAGTGCATCCCCAACGAGGAGTGACTCAGGTGCAGTTTGCAACTAGTAATACACACATTGAGAGTGACTTTACGCTTGGTAATTAAACTGAATAAAGTGCTTGGCATTGCAGATTTCAGTATATAAATTATCTGATGGTAAAATTTCATTTCTCTCAAGGATTGGGCTGCAAAATCACACACTCACACAACTTGATACATCGGCGTGCAATTTTAGTTGCACTGCACTACAAGCTTTTCTCCTCATCAACAAAACAGAGGAAGAGAAACAAAATACAGACAAATCGACGACACGCATCACTAGGGGAGTGCCGAGAGACCATGGAGGGAAGAGCTAGCACAATCTTTGCATGGCCTACTCCTCCTCTTCTGACACAGCCTCCTGCCGTTCCCGGACGCATATACGTATATAAATATAATCCCCGCAGTAGAAATTAACCCACGGTTCTAAATTACCACGACCACACTCTGCACTGCACTTCTTGGTTACTAGCCAATCACGTACGGCGCAGTGAAAAAAAGTTGATGAGGCTGTAACTTAATTAGGGGTAGTTAACCAAGGAGCGGTAGGTGGCTCCGGCCTTCCAGCTGGCGGGGATGACGTTGTTGACGACGAGCTTCCTGCCGGAGTCGGAGGTGAGCCGGAGCGAGAAGGGCCCGCGCAGCGGCTTGCCGGTGTTGGAGTTGAGGCGGTACAGCGCGCCCCAGTTCTGCGCCATGGGCGTCCAGGTGCCGCAGTTGGCCTCCATGAGGTCCACGGCGTTGAGGTCGCCGTCGTCGTCCTCGAACTCGATCAGGACCTCCAGGTAGTAGGGGTTGGAGCCCTGGTCCACCTTGAAGGCAATGTTCATGCCAGGGTACTTGCATGGCACCCTACGATTAACGAAATCACCGAGATTAAATTAGCTGCTTAGTTATTGTAATGCAGTCTCTGTTAATTTGTGCTGCAAGCGCAAAATTCTTCGCTGAGTTAGTATGTACCTCTTGTACTGGATCTTGATGATACCGCCGGCCCGGAGTTTGTCGGCCATGCCAGGCTTCGCCATGGCGCCCATAGAGGTGCCGCTCATGTCGAAGTGGGCGGCCTCACCGAGGCAGGCGGCCCCGGCGGGGCACTCGTCGGTGATGACGACGGTCGCCGGCTGGCCGGAGCATGCTTGGTTGCCTGTGCATTTAACCTGCGTAGGCGCGGCACATGAATTCATTTCGTTAGGACCATTAATGGAGTGGAGCTATACACGAAGTCAGCACGCTGTGTAGGGGTCACAGAAACTGTGAACGACTGCGTGTGTGTTATCCTGACCTCGTAGCACGCTCCGCAGCCCTTGCCATCTCTGTAGAGATACGGGTTGCCGGCGGCGATCATCGACGAGAACGGCCGGTTGCCGACAGCGCTCTGGTAGCCACACGCGCCACCTGCATTTTTTGCCTGGTTTTAGCTCCATCGACCGACGCCGTGCGGTGCAGTTAATGTACTACGTTCTACTCCCAGCGGAGTAAGCATGCAAGCACTAACCGTCGCTTCCGTCGCCGTTGGGGGCGCCGTAATACGTCGCGCCGCCGGCTAACCAGCCGCCGGAGCCATAAGCGGCAGACGACGAGGGGGTAGTAGCGGTGTGGTTCTTGTGGGCCTTGGTTGCAGGCTTGGGGAGCTTGCGGGAACAAGCAATGGGGCTCACAAGAAGTGAGAGCACAACCAGTGCGCTAAGTAGCGCTAATAAGGTGAAAGATTTCGCCATTGCTGCTGCTTCTTCGAGCTAGCTTGGGGAGAGGATATGGACTAGATATGGTTAGCTCAAGTGTTGCTTGGTGAGTTGCAGGGAGTGTCCATGGGACGGGTATTTATAGTGTACCTTGTGCGGATGTAGACGTACGTGGCAAGAGATGTGGGGATTCTGCTTCTGGTAAATTATTGAGGAGAACGTGACTTGTTGGTGCTAAAGCAAAATAGGCTAAGCGAACTACTATTTTTTAATCTCTGCATGCAGCACCAACAAAATTTATAGTAGAGACAATACTCTACATTGTAACGAAAATGGATTGCGATGTACATTTCACAGCGTACCATTGAGAATTTTAATCCAAAAGTACGTGTTGGGCTAAGTCCCTCCATATGATGATGTGTTGGCAGCTTAACATCAGTTCATATAAGACCAACGTATGTGAGCCATTGAACTCAGCTACATCGAACAACTGATAGCGCTTCCTAAGGAAGCGAAACAAGGAGAAAACTTTAGTCAGTCCAGTCCCTGGTGTGGCTTCCACTGTGAGACTAAGAGAGCGCACAACAAGAATACAACTCACTAGAGAGAGGAGGAAGAAGAAGAGGTTATATTCAGACCCGTTGCATGTGACAATGTTCAAACTAGTGATTGAAAGTTCAAAGTGCTTGGATTGGCACCAGATTTGATGAGCTCATTCCTTATTTTAAGTACTTCAATCCACTTAACTGATTTGAGGATTGGATAAGTGAAGCATCAGATTTGAGAGTGATTTTATTGGTTTAGACTGCTGCAGTTTCAGCACAACGTATTTTTGGGAGACAAACAGACTAGATAGGCAAATAGTGTCCAATTGAACTAAAATTTTGGGAGTATCTCAGGAACTAGTGTGTCTACTTGTATGATAAATTTGGTGTTATTTGGTTCAGCGGTTTGAGAGCAGTTTGCGAAATAGTAAAAAGGGCATAAGCTGTGTAACCTCTGCTTTGCTGAAATCTTGCCTCTTATGATTGTTGTCACTATTGCCAGAGAGCGTGTTGCAAATCTCCTAGATGTTCTAGAGTAGACTTTGTATTCATCATTCCTATAGTGAACTTGTGTGGATCGGTCGATCCACAGTCGTGGTTCTTTAATCCCCAGGTTGAGAAGGTGTTTTCACACTAAATCCTATGACACATGTGTATATTATTTGTGTTATTCTGCTACTTACTTGTTGGTTGGAGTTGTTTTCAAAGTTTATTACAAACGAAGAAGGCTGTTTAGTATGCATATTTGTCATTGTTGTGATTTATGCGTCGAGTCTTTACTGTCCAGCCTCAAGTAGGTAGGGATAAATAATATTAAAAGTGTAGAACCATTGCCAGTTTACCAGTAGCTATAGAACAACCAGATGCTCACATAGCTAGTAACTGAAAATTTGGACCAAGAGCTCCGCAAGTGTCATTCTACTCCTAGGTGTAAATGCAGCTGGATGAACTGTAAATTTCAGAAAATATAAAAAAGAATTGAAAAATCTGATTGTTTTTTACACACATTCTTGAGTGTTTTACCTCTGTAGAAAATTTCGTGAACAGATTACTTTTTTTATGCTTGGGTAAAAAATAACAAGCCGCCCAAAATGCTTTAAAAATGAGCTTTTCCAGAGTATAGATTTTGTTTTTAAAATTCTGAGCACAACAAATGTTATTTCTTCACAAAATTTGGCATGAGAGTAGAACATTCAAAAATGCGTCGTGAATAAAATAATTTTATTATTATTTCTGTTTACTATTTTTTTTGACTTTTACTGTTCATCCGAGTGCACTTGCATCCAGGGGTAGAAACTCCATGTCCGCCTGCTTCGGCATTCCTGAAAAAAGCACCTCGATCCTCAATAGCAGGCCGACCTTCTAGTGTCTGTGTGATGCCCCGGGAGCGGCGCTTGTGGGGGCACCGTCGTATATGGCCGAATCCACCGAATCTACATACAACAGCAGTCACATGATCGTTGTGCTGCTTCGTACAACGAACTGACATCACAAGCATACATCCAATACAACATGCATATGTCTTACATAACGATGGCCGTTAAGGTCAAGTCTTATATAGATAGGCCATAAAGCAAACTCCACATGAAACATAAAGCGGAAACATCAATTAATTTGGACCCACGTAGCAAACCATAACCCTACATGCAAGCTGACTGAAAAGCATCCTAGTTCGTAGGGACGTCGTCGAAGAACTCTTCTTCAAAAGCTATCTCTTCCATTGTTAGCCAAGTTACTAACCAAGGACAAGCCAGGTGAGTACTTTGATTGTACTTGCAAACAATGATGATGACATGTACCCTACGATAGGGTATTAGGCCCCACCTAGACACCACCTTGAAGGACACTGCCGTAAAGTCAGAGACATACACAGTTCAACAGAAGATACTGACTGAAATCATCCCAAGGTGTAATCCACTCGACGGAAGATTCCACTCGGATATCCCAATTCCACTCGACCTGATAACAACACTCGACCATACAAAGAATCACTCGGAGGACAGAAGGCCTAGAGTCACACCGGGATGGCAACGGTCAGGCATTCACTCTCTCGTCATAAAAATCATTAATAGCAGGTGTGACCAGTAATGTACCAGTCTTAACTTACATTGAACCCTGTGTAACCGAGGGCTGCGTGGGGCCTGGCGCACTCTATATAAGCCACCCCCTCCTCTGGCACAAGGGTTCGCACCCCCTGTAACTTTCACACATATCCAGTCGACAAAGCCTCCGCGGCGCCGAGATGTAGGGCTGTTACCTCCTTCGAGTGGGGCCTGAACTCGTAAACTTGTGTGCACAATCTCGCCGTAGCTAGGACCTTGCCTCGTCCTACGTATCCTATACTCTTACTATCAGACTCGTTACCACGACAGTTGGCGCCCACCTTGGGGCAGGCGTCTGAGCGACTTCCGGTGAGGTTGCGAATTCCGTTCTCTGTCAACATGTTTCCAGAGTATAGATTTTGTTTTTAAAATTCTGAGCACAACAAATGTTATTTCTTCACAAAATTTGGCATGAGAGTAGAACATTCAAAAATGCGTCGTGAATAAAATAATTTTATTATTATTTCTGTTTACTATTTTTTTGACTTTTCTGTTCATCCGAGTGCACTTGCATCCAGGGGTAGAAACTCCATGTCCGCCTGCTTCGGCATTCCTGAAAAAAGCACCTCGATCCTCAATAGCAGGCCGACCTTCTAGTGTCTGTGTGATGCCCCGGGAGCGGCGCTTGTGGGGGCACCGTCGTATATGGCCGAATCCACCGAATCTACATACAACAATGATCCACATGATCGTTGTCTTTGCCATAACAATGACCGACATCACAAGCATACATCCAATACAACATGCATATGTCTTACATAACGATGGCCGTTAAGGTCAAGTCTTATATAGATAGGCCATAAAGCAAACTCCACATGAAACATAAAGCGGAAACATCAATTAATTTGGACCCACGTAGCAAACCATAACCCTACATGCAAGTCGATCAAAAGCATCCTAGTTCGTAGGGACGTCGTCGAAGAACTCTTCTTCAAAAGCTATCTCTTCCATTGTTAGCCAAGTTACTAACCAAGGACAAGCCAGGTGAGTACTTTGATTGTACTTGCAAACAATGATGATGACATGTACCTACGATAGGGTATTAGGCCTGACCTAGACACCCTGCCCAAGGACACTGCCGTAAAGTCAGAGACATACACAGTTCAACAGAAGATACTGACTGAAATCATCCCAAGGTGTAATCCACTCGACGGAAGATTCCACTCGGATATCCCAATTCCACTCGACCTGATAACAACACTCGACTGTACAAAGAATCACTCAGAGCACGGAAGGCCTAGAGTCACCCCGGGATGGCAACGGCCAGCATTCACTCTCTCGTCATAAAAATCATTAATAGCAGGTGTGACCAGTAATGTACCAGTCTTAACTTACATTGAACCCTGTGTAACCGAGGGCTGCGTGGGGCCTGGCGCACTCTATATAAGCCACCCCCTCCTCTGGCACAAGGGTTCGCACTTCGTAACTTTCACACATATCCAATCGACAAAGCCTCCATGGCGCCGAGATGTAGGGCTGTTACCTCCTTGAGTGGGCCCTGAACTCGTAAACTTGTGTGCACAATCTCGCCGTAGCTAGGACCTTGCCTCGTCCTACGTATCCTATACTCTTACTATCAGACTCGTTACCACGACAGTTGGCGCCCACCTTGGGGCAGGCGTCTGAGCGACTTCCGATGAGGTTGCGAATTCCGTTCTCTGTCAACATGTTTCCGACGGTGGTTTGGCTTTGGGCCGCGAGATCCGTCTCGGCGTGCTCATCTTCATCGCCGACGACTCCGCTTGCCTTCAAGAAGCTCCCCTCGACGTCGAGGCCCTCCTCGTCCGCTGGGTGGTGCACTCCGTGCAAGTGCTTGCAGCGTCCTTCTGCGGCAGCCGTCGACTCAGTATCGGTCGGCTCCCCTGGCGTCTTCTCTTCCCGCTGTCCGCCGCCGCAAGCAATCCGGTCGTTTGCGACTCCAGCGGTGGGTGAAGCACGCGGTGGCTCGCCAGTCGACCACCCCTCAAGTCGCGACAATCGAGCCTGACGAATCCTTATAAGGTTTGTTCGATCTGCCGGCTGGTCACTCGGATTCAGTTTTCGAGTGTGAGAGCAACGACCCAGCGCCAGAAGCCCTCATGGTCAACTCCCAGCGCAGTCCGCCCGGATTTCGTCGCGGCGGCGGTAGCGGCGGCCCGTCGCGTGATCATGATGAGTACATCCCCCAAGCCCTCACCGTGGAGCAGAGGGAAGAGATGCATTGCCGCAACGTCCAGGCGCTCCAGACCCCCATCGTTGGGGAGACCTCTAAGGCTCGGGCCTTGGAGGTTGCGCTCTTAGCCACCTTGGCTGAGCGTACGCGTCTGGAAAATCTCCAACAGGAACTCGAAGAAAGCGCCCATCAGCAGATCCCTGAATCCAGTCGACGACCACGAAGTTGTTTCCGACTGAACCTCAGGTATACCGTACTCCGATCCAAAATGTTGCAGCAGCAACACGCATAGCAGAGTCAATCCAACCTTCCTGTTCAGAAGCTAGTAGAGGTTTGCAGCAGATCCGAGCGCTACTTCGGGCAGCAGGGGAACATAACTCGGTTGTTTCTCAGTCGCGTAACAAAATTCATAGCAGATCTATGGTTGCAGGCATAGTTCAGTCGGCACATAGCCCAAGATCGTCTCCACGGCGTGAAGATCGTGGTTACCGCCAAGATCAGTACCTTGGTCGCGGCCACGGGCAGTTTGACCCTTGATATCCTCGTGATGACCACCGTCGAGTGCCTACACCCCCTCCGAGGGGTGGGTCGTACGTGCCCCGGTGGTATGACGACATGCGCCCGTATGGTGACGAGCGGAGAGCCCCAATCGACCCAAGAGAGCCTGGGTTCGATGCGAGGTCACTCCTCGTACAGGGTTTGGTCGACAAAGGCATATATAGCAAACAGAGAAGGACAAGACAGAGACTGTCTGATTGGAAAAAGAGCATTTGTTTCTGGGCCCGAGTGTTTCAGTAGAGCCATCCGAGCTGCTGAGATCCCTCCCAACTTCAGATTGGCTACGGGCGTGAGCGAGTTCACCGGTGAGTCAAAGCCAGACACGTGGCTGGAAGATTACCGAGTAGCAGTGCAGATTGGTGGAGGCAACAATGATGTAGCCATGAAGCACCTCCCCTTGATACTTGAGGGTTCGGCCAGAGCTTGGTTGAATCAGTTGGCCCCTGGAAGTATTTTCTGTTGGGAAGATTTAGCCCGAGTGTTCATCAAGACATTCGAGGGCACCTGCAAGCGACCTGCCGGGCTGACTGAATTGCAACACTGTGTTCAGAAGCCGAATGAAACTTTGAGAGACTTCATCCAGATATGGACTTGAAGGAAATATGCCCTAGAGGCAATAATAAAGTTGTTATTTTATATTTCCTTATATCATGATAAATTTTTATTATTTATGCTAGAGTTGCATTAACCGGAAACTTGATACATGTGTCGATACATAGACAAAACACCGTGTCCCTAGTAAGCCTCTACTAGACTAGCTCGTTAGGCAAAGATGGTTAAGTTTCCTAACCATAGACATGTGTTGTCATTTGATAATGGGATCACATCATTAGGAGAATGATGTGATGGACAAGACCCAAACGTTAGCATGGCATATAATTGTTCAGTTTACTGCTAATGCTTTCTTAATGTCAAATACATGTTCCTTCGACCATGAGATCATGCAACTCTCGGATACCGGAGGAATACCTTGTGTGCTATCAAACGTCACAAAGTAACTGGGTGATCATAAAGATGCTCTACAGGTATCTCCGAAGGTGTCTATTGAGTTGGTGTGAATCGAGATTGGGATTTGTCACTCCGTGTATCGGAGAGGTATCTCTGGGCCCTCTCGGTAATACACATCACAAGAAGCTTGCAAGCAAAGTGACTAAAGAGTTAGTTGCAAGATGATGTATTACGGAACGAGTAAAGAGACTTGCCGGTAACGAGATTGAACTAGGTATAGAGATACCGACGATCGAATCTTGGGCAAGTAACATACCGACAGACAAAGGGAATTATGTGTGTTGTCATAAAGGTTCAACCGGTAAAAGATCTTCGTGGAATATGTAGGAATCAATATGGGCATCTAGGTTCCGCTACTGGTTATTGACCGGAGAGGTGTCTCGGTCATGACTACATAATTCCCGAACCCGCAGGGTCGCATGCTTAACGTTCGTTGACGCTTGAGTAGTATTGGGATATTTGATGAGTGGTAAGAAAATGTTATTCAGAGTCTCGGATGAGATCCCGGACGTCACGAGGAGTCTCGGAATGATCGAGAGGTAAAGATTTATATATGGGAAGTCATATTTTGGGTTCCGGAAAAAGATGCAGTTTTTTCGGTATTGTACCGGGAAGCTTCTAGAAGGTTCCGGAGGATTCCGGAGGGGTCTGGAAGTCCACAAGTGGTTCCACCACGACCCAAGGGCTATAATTGGTTGTGGGAGGCGCCCTGGCCTTATTGGGCTAGGCGCACCAAGTCCTCAAAAACCCATGTGGCTAGGGAAGGCAAAAAAGGAAGGAGTCCTAGTAGGAATATGATTGGACTTGGAGTCCAAGGCCTCTCCCCCTTAGCTGCGTCCTAGGGCTTGGAGGGGATTTTTACCACGCCCCTCCACCTATATATAGAGGGGAGGGGGTACCCCAAGAGAACACACCAAGCCCTTGGCGCCCCTCTCTCTCCCGTTATTCCGTAGTTCCACCGCCTCGTCCCGGCGACGCTTAGCGAAGCGCTGTCGGTGTTCCACCACCACTATCACCACCATTCCGCCATGTTGGTTGTGATCCCATCTACTTCTCCTCTCTTGCTTCCTGGATCAAGAAGGAGGAGACATCATCGAGCCGCACGTGTGCTAAACTCGGAGGTGTCGTCCGTTCGGCACTAGATCGGTTCGATCGTGATCGGATATCGAAGAGTACGACTACATCAACCGTGTGACAAATGCTTTCTCTTAACGGTCTACGAGGGTACATAGACACACTCTCCCCCTCATTTCTATGCATCTCCTAGATAGATCTTGCATGAGCATAGGAATTGTTTTAAAATTGCATGCTACGTTTCTCAACAGTGGCATCCGAGCTAGGTCTATGCGTAGATGATATGCACGAGTAGAACACAAAGAGTTGTGGGCGGTGATCGTCATACTGCTTACCACCAATGTCTTATTTTGATTCGCCGGTATTGTTGGATGAAGCGGCCCGGACCAATCTTACATGACCACGTTCATGAGACCAGTTCCATCGACAGACATGCAACTAGTTTTTCATAAAGGTGGATGGCGGGTGTCTGTTTCTCCTACTTTAGTTGAATCGAATTTGACTGCGCCCGGTCCTTGTTGAAGGTTAAAACAACAAATTTGATAAATCACCGTTGTGGTTTTTATGCATATGCAAGAACGGTTCTTGCTAGAAGCCCGTAGCAGCCACGTTAAACTTGCAACAACAAAGAAGAGGACGTCTAACTTGTTTTTGCAGGGCATGTTGTGATGTGATATGGTCAAGACATGATGTGATATATGTTATTGTATGAGATGATCATGTTTTGTAGAAGTTATCGACAACTGGCAGGAGCCTTATGGTTGTCGCTTTATTGTATGAAATGCAAGCGCCATGTAATTGCTTTACTTAATCACTATGCGTTAGCGATAGTTGTAGGAGGAATAGTTGGCGAGACAACCACGACGCAACGATGGAGATCAAGGTGTCGAGCCGGTGACAATGAAGATGATGACGATGCTTTGTAGATGGAGATCAAAAGCACAAGATGATGATGGCCATATCATGTCACATATTTTGATTGCATGTGATGTTTATGATTATGCATCTTATTTTGCTTAGTACGGCCGTAGCATTATAAGATGATCCCTTAACTAAAATTTCAAGGTATAAGTGTTCTCCCTGAGTATGCACCGCTGCGAAAGTTCTTCGCGCTGAGACACCACGTGATAATCGGGTGTGATAGACTCTACGTTCACATACAACGGGTGCAAGCCAGTTTTGCACAAGCAGAATACTCGGGTTAAACTTGACGAGCCTAGCATGTACAGACATGGCCTCAGAACACTGGTGACCGAAAGGTCGAACGTGAATCATATAGTAGATATGATCAACATAGAGATGTTCACCATTGATGACTACTCAATCTCACGTGATGATCGGACATGGTTTAGTTTATTTGGATCACGTATCATTTAGATGACTTGAGGGATGTCTATCTAAGTGGGAGTTCTTAAATAATTTGATTAATTGAACTTAATTTATCATGAACTTAGTCCTGATAGTATTTGCAAATTATGTTGTAGATCAATAGCTCACGTTGTAGCTCCCCTATGTTTTTTGATATATTCCTATCGAAAACTAAGTTGAAAGATGATAGTAGCAATGATGCAAACTGGGTCCGTGATCTGAGGATTATCCTCATTGCCGCACAGAAGAATTATGTCCTTAATTCTCCGCTAGGTGACAGATCTATTGCAGGAGCAGATGTAGACGTTATGAATGTTTGGCAAGCTCGATATGATGACTACTTGATAGTTTAGTGCACCATGCTTTACGTCTTAGAACCGGGACTTCAAAAACATTTTGAACGCCACGGAGCATATGAGATGTTCCAAGAGCTGAAATTGGTATTTCAGACTCATGCCTGAGTCGAGAGGTATGAAACCTCGGACAAGTATTTTGCCTACAAGATGGAGGAGAATAGCTCAACCAGTGAGCATGTGCTCAGAAGTCTGAGTACTACAATCGCTTGAATCAAGTGGGAGTTAATCTTCTAGATAAGATAGTGATTGACAAAGTTCTCTAGTCAGTATCACCAAGTTACTGGAACTTCGTGATGAATTATAATATGCAAGGGATGACGAAAACGATTCCCGAGCTCTTCGTGATGCTGAAATCGACAAAGGTAGAAATCAAGAAAGAGCATCAAGTGTTGATGGTTAACAAGATCACTAGTTTCAAGAAAAAGGCAAAGGGAAAGAAAGGGAACTTCAAGAAGAATGGCAAGCAAGTTGCCACTCCCGTGAAGAAGCCCAAAGCTGGACCCAAGTCTGAAACTGAGTGTGAAAGGACTAGTTATCGACTAGAGGGGGGGTGAATAGGCGATTTTTATGAAAGTCTTCAAAACATAGGAGTTTCAAAGACAGACAATATAAACAACACTATTCTAATGCATCGGAAGGTAGACTACACTAGACAAGCCATAGTCAAGTATTCAATGAAATGAAAGCATGAAGACTAATAGCAGCTAGGTAGTAAAGATCAGGATGGAAGATAGTATGAAGCCAATCAGAACAGATAGTCACACAGTGAAGTCAAACAGATAATACAAGCAGGAAATGACTTCACGAAGATAAACTATAAGTACAGAGGAGTAAGAGATAGAACCAGTGGCTTCAGAAGAACACAAGAGTTGTTGGACCAGTTCGATTCTTTGTGACAAGCTGTATGTATACAGTTAGGGAGGCTGAGATTCAACTCAGAAGACCACGTCTTCACCTTATTCCCCTTGAGCTAAGGACACACAGTCCTCGCCCAATTACTCTGGCAAGTCTTCAAGGTAGACTTCAGAACCTTTACAGACTTCGTTCACCGGCAATCCACAATGGCTCTTGGATGCTCGAGCGCGACGCCTAACCGGCCGGAGGATTCCACAGTCCTCAAGTGTAACAAGTCTTGAGATCACGCAGACAGAAAGACTTGATGATGCCAAACACTCTTTGGGCTCTGGGTGGTTTGGGCTTTGTCCTCGCAAGGATTCTCTCTCAAAGCTTCGGCGGTGGGTTGCTTTCAAACGACAAAAGCCGTGTACTAACTCTGAGCAGCCACCAATTTATGGTGTAGGGGGTGGGCTATTTATAGCCACTGGGAAACCCGACCAGATTTGTCCGAAATGACCCTGGGTCACTAAGGAATTGACACATGTCTCAACGGTCAGATTTCAAACACACGCGGCAGCTTAACTTGGGCTACAAGTAAAGCTGACTCATCCGACTTTGGATAAGATTTGCTCTCATTGTCTTCGCTCGAAGACATAGGATTTGGTTGAGCATCACTTCAGTCACTCTGACTTTGTTCACTTGGACCCCACTTAACGGTCACGGTGGTTCCTATGACTCAACGAAGAAGAAAAGGAAACAACGAAACAACTAAGTCTTCAGCTCCATAGTCTTCACTCAATGTCTTCTCGTGTCATAGTCTTCAATGTGAATATCTTCACAGACCACCATTGTCTTCAATGTCTTCACACATTTTTAGGGGTCATCTCCGGTAGGTAAACCGAATCAAGGACGGACTACTACATGCGTTATCCTGCAATTCTCACAAACACATTAGTCCCTCAACTAGGTTTGTCGTCAATACTCCAAAACCAACTAGGGGTGGCACTAGATGCACTTACAATCTCCCCCTTTTTGGTGATTGATGACAAACTGGTTGAAGTTTTCAACGGGGATAAAACTATGTGAAATTGTAAGGATTAAGATATTGTCTTCATAGATGGCAAAAAGGCTCCCCCTGAAGATGTGCATATAATTGTTTTGCGTTGGAATGCAAATGCACATGGCAGGTTGTACTTGTGGAGATCTTCTTCACCATATGAAGACAATACATCATGCATGAACAGATACACATGAATAATGATATCATAATGAAAAATGGATGTCTGCAGAATGAGTTCATGCGGGATTTATCATCACATATACGGAATTTATCATCGTATCACACAGAATAGCAGAAAAAGTAGCAGACGACCATCAAGTTCAAGTGTTACAACTCAAAGAACCAAATGTAGCAAAACGAGAGTTGCAAACACTAGGCAAAAAGTATATCAACCACCCATCGGGACCGGCTTGAAGACTATCAACCTAATGCTTCTCCCCTTTTGTCAAGAAGGACCAAAAGGTTTGAAGACATAGGCTCTACTCGTTCCCATGAGGAGTAGGTGAAGCGGCGAAGTCGTCGTTGAGGTTTGGTGGTGCGGAAGAACTTGGTGCGATGTCGACCGCTACCGACGATGGAGGTGGTGAAGTAGCATCGTCTTCATCATCGATGACACGGGCATTCACATTGCAGCGTAAGAGGAGTACTCGAGTCTTCAAGAGATGGAGTGCGCCGCAAGATCTGACCTTCGGGAGGTGTTGTGTCAAACTTGAATCGTTCAGAGAAGCCATCGTCTTGAAGATCAGCTTCAGGACACATAAGCGTCAGCCCTTTCCATGTTCGCCGACAGGTTTCATGGGCGACAAAGGCATTCTTGGTGGCAAGGTTGCGAATCCTATTTACGTCCACCAAGAAGCTTTGCATTTGGCGCTTTAGCCAATCATGATGCTTGTCCTGTTTCTGATGAAGGGCAACGAGAAGCTCTCGGTCATTGAGAACATGAGATCTCTTCCGAGGCCGTTGAGCAATTGTGCTTTCAGTGGCTTCAGTGTGGGCACGGTGAGGTGCACGCGTAGTACCAGCCAGGGGATAAACACGAGTGGCAGCCAGAACTCCTTCATTGGGCTGAGTGAAGCTTTGGTGATCTGCATTGTGAAGATGAATTGGCTCCTTGGAAGGTTCTGGATAGATGGCTTCAACAGACATATCAACCTCTGGCAAAAAGATGATATGGTTGCGTGCAGAGGGCTGATAGTTGAAGGCAGAGTGGAGCTTGATCAGACGCATGATCCAGGGAGCATAGAACTTCAGACCAAAGATGTCGAGATCTGATGCGACAAGTTGGCGGATAAAGAAGTCTTGTGCATTGAAGCATTTGCCGTGGATAATATGGAAGACCAAAGTCTTCATTGCTCCTTCCAGCTTAGTATGTGGAGAATGTCCTTTGATGGGCCAAAGAGTTTGCCGTATAATGTGATAGATGGTACGTGGCAGATACTCAAGGTCTTGACAAGGAACTCCTTAGGATATTCTGCATCACGGAGGCAAAGGCATCATCATGCTAAGCATCCGCTCATGTTGGGTTCAGGCTTGTGAAAAATGCTCTCCAAAGCAGCACTATGAAGCTGACAACCAGGTTCATATAGATCACCTGGAGTGGGCAGGCCAGTAAGCTCAATGACATCAAGAGCTTTGGCTTCATGATGGACATTTCCTGTCATCCACTCAAGGACCCATGTCTTCGGATCCCTGTTGTAGCCATGAATATGAAGGGTGGCATAGAATTGGAGCAGCAGTTCTTCATTCCAGTGCTCCTTGTCAGTGATGAACTGCAGTAAGCCAGACTCTCTGAAGCAATCCAGCGCTTCTTCCAAACAGGGCAGGCCAGTTATGGCTTCAATGTCAAGACGCATGTGTGAGAATATGCGACCTTGATTGTATAAAATGCATGAGTAATAACTGCGCTGCTGATAGCTCCAGAACCGATCAGATGAAATCTTCAGCTTGGTATAAGGGTTCTTGTCGCTATCAAAGAAGGTGTTATGTGCAATGAAGCCATTGCCATTGAATGATCCTGGTGCAGATGCAGTACCTGGAAACCTTGGCAGCCTAGGCTTAGGCTTCTGAACTTGAGGCCTTTGCTCCTCATGATAGTCGAACTGAGGTCCTGGAGCAGGCGGAGGAACCAGAATTGGCCATTTGACTGTGACAAGCTCGCCTTGGTAGAATGCTTGCTCAATTGTGTGTGGCCTATGAGGCGGAACAGGGAGCGATGGCATTCGTAAGGGCATCTGGCTGCACATCTGCTGCAGGTGCATCATTGGCTTCATTGGCTTACAGCACGGTGTTGATCACGAGCTCCATAGTGTCTTCACCATGACAACGTCATTGGCTTCATGGTGTTATTGGTGGCAGCCTCAGAGTTCTCAACCTCCACTTGAGTAGGCTGGAGGGTCGGGCAGAACCGTTCTCTTCTAGAAAAACTTCTTGAGTGGTAGGGGAGTAGCGACACGCTCTTCTTCTTGTCTTTCTTGGTGATGCAGCCGGATTGTCTTCAGCAACATTAGCTTCAGACACTGGGACCGTCATAGAAGGATTGTCTTCAGGGAACACTTGACGTGCCACTGAGCTGGACAAGTTTGAGTGTTCTTCTGTGATGGTAGTCATGGAGACGGATGGCACAGGCCTTTCTTGAAGCCGTTGGAACACGGTGGCGCTTACGGTGACGGTGTGGTCTCCATGCGGTTGTCATCATTTGAAATGGGGCTGATGGTAGCCTTTGGTGAAGGACGGGGTGTACTTGGTGAGTCTTGATTTGGAGTTTCTGGTTGGGGGCGATCATCCCATGAGGCATCTTGTGAGATTGGCGTCAAAGGACGACCAATACTGATGAGCTCATTGTTCGTTAGAACAGGTGATGACACCGTTGGGCGATCAATCTGAGGAAGAACTACATCATCTTCTACATTGTCGTGGGGACCAATGTCTTCAGTCGCGATGGGGTCAACGTGGAACTTCTTGAGCTTCAGGAGCTTCTGTGGAAGCAGGCTCATGAACGATCGGTGGCGCTCTTGATTTTCAGTAGCAGGATGGGCAAAAGCAATGGGTTCAACAACAAGGGGCTCTGTGGGAGCAGCCCGATCTCTCTTCTTGGGGGGTGGTGCATCATCAGTAGTGCACTTGATTTTGCGCTTTCTGGCTTCGACTTCAGCTGCCTTGATTTTCTGCTGATCTGAAGCCACTTTGGAGACCTTAGGCTTCGAGCCTGTCATGCTGGCTAGGAAGACAATGTGAGGTTCTTCCCGCAGTGGAGCTTTAGTCTAGGCCCCAGTATGCTTCTTCTTCTGCTTGGCAGCCATCTTGGGGTCAATGTCAGGACGCCCAAGAGCCTTGCGCTTTTCAGCTTCGTTGTAAGCCTGAACACACTTTGCAGCTAGAGTTTTCATGCGCTCTCTTGAGCCTTTGGCTTCCTCTCGTTTCTTGCGAAACGCCTCCTTGAGGTCATTGAGCATCACCTTGAATTTCTGGACATCAGCCACACTCAGCTTGGCCACATGCTTCTTGAACTGTTCCTTCTCAAAATCAATCTTGTGCTTCAGTTCAACAATTCGCTGAGCCAGAGCCAGCTCAGGAGCAATGGCACCTTGAAAGGAGACGCTGATGCCAATAGGGAGTTGAAGATTATCAAAGCTGATATCTTGATTGTCGAACCATTCATCAATGAAATTGTGCAAGATGTTCACATCGAAGAGGGGCAGATCATTGAAGATCTCCGCCTCTTGCTTGCTCTTGATCAACTGCTCGAGAGCATCATTGCCAAATTCTTCATCTGAAGACAAATCAATGGCTTTAGATTCGTTCCTCAGAACGACAGCAGGTGTCAGTGCTTGACCGTGTCACTGAACAGGTTTCTTCTGTGGCTTTTCACGCTTCTTGGAGATGCGCGAGAGATCTTGAGTTATTCTTTGGGAGCGGGAGGGGACGATTGCCAATGGCTTCACTCATGAAGCTTTTGGAGCAGCAGATGACTTTGAAGCTTTAGCCTTCTTTTTGCTTCTGCGGCTTTGGAGTAGGAGATGGGGCTTCATCGATTATCGGCACCATCATCGAATGATCCACTTTGGCACCTTGGACAGCAATGTGAGTGATGAGGCCAGCAAGGTTGTAGAAGGGGCCGATCCTGTTCTCATTAGCTTCATGAGTGCCATCGTCCCGAGGTGAGGAAGGACCAGGGTTGAAGTCAAGCCCTAGAGCCTTCTTATTCTTTGCAGTTGAGTCTTTGGCGAACTGGTAGTTGCGCTTGAATAGATGGTCCTCTCGGCACCATTGCAGTGAAGAAGAATTGACATCCTCGTGCTGTGGTCCGCGCACCATGCATGGATAGAATCCTTGCTCAATAGCTTCAGCCTGGGTCCTGGGTGGAAGATTTTTGTACAAAATATCACCCCAGGGTGCCTTGATGGCATTCTTCTCTGCATACTCTTCTGTAACGAAGCGGTACTTGAACCATTCCTCAGCCCAATATCTTCGAATCCATTGGATTCGATTCTTGCGGCCCGTATAGGTTTCCTCTGGATCTGTTTTGTACAGCTCGTGCAAATCTGGAGGCAAATCCTTGGAAGTGTTCCCACAACGCTGTCTGCCACCCTTCCTTGCAGACTTCTCTGTTGCCATGAGGTTCGATCTGAATGGCTTCAACATCTGTCAAAGGCTTCCGTCTGCTGGTCGACAGGAACTAACCGGGAGAGTTGATGTGATGTTGTAAGAATTCTGCAAGCGAATGCGCACTATGAGAACCAAGGGATTCTCCCACGGACATGTACCTGTGACAACATTAGAGGTGCGAGGGAAGGGGAAGAGGTCATATGCATTATCAGAAGATTTTGAAGATAAATCAGTTTGAAGACATTGACCTCACAACGCGAAGACATTCACATATTTGATGAGAGTTGGTTCCAGATTTCTACAAATCCAAGAATAAGTACAAGTGAGGAATCGAACTTGTAAAGAAGCATAAGTGAATGGACTAGGCATAGTATGAGATGCAGAAAGAGATAGATTCAACTTGGGGATCTAGAAACCACTTTGGTAAGGAAGGATGAATCTATCAGATCGAAAAGACGGTAAAAAGTGAATTTTAATTACCACACGAAGAACTGCTAGACGGAGCGAAGTTGGGGGCCGAGCAGTTCGATCTTCCGTGCCCTAACTTGGCGACGGAGGACACCTACGGCGACGGCAGAGAGGATGAGGTCCGCGTCCAGCGTGAGGACGGCGTCGGAGAAGTCGCGGCATCTAAGCGCTTCGTCGCCGACGTCGTCGAGAGCTAGCAGAGGTGCTAGGGTTTGCGAGAGGTGGCGAGGTGGAAGAAGAATTTTTGACCGAGATGTGATGGGTATTTATAAGGAAGGAGACGGCACAACGCAATTACGCAGGTGCCCCTGGCGGTTCACATCTGACGGACACGTGGCAAGCATGCAACACCTTGGGAGCTGTTCCATGTTCCCACGCACGCCTGGATTGTCGGGGTGGTCGCTCAGAATTCTCCGGGATTCAGGCAAATAGGATAAAGCATTTAAAAAAAGGTATAAATGTTTGTCAGATTGACTTCAGCTCACAAGGTCTCAGTGAAGACAATCGACAGATTTTAATAGAATGCATATGACTTGGACAGATAGAGTTGAGGTAGAAGCATAGATAGGTTAGGGTCCGATCACATTCACTTAGTTTAAAAGATTCAACACGAAGTCATAGCTATAAGTGAATGCTGTAGAGGACAGAACACAGATAAATATATATATAGTATGATGTAGGGTGAAACCCTAGGTGGGATCTTTTCACACTTGGAGGGGAAAAAGGAGAGAAGCAACAAGAACCCAACAAGAACACAAAGAGGAAATCACTCCAACAATTCCCGATTACACATCCACTAGAGTAACAACACAAGATCCACAAGTCACAAACACAATCAAAGGAAAGATACAATGGCAAAGTTCATCCTAAATCCAAAGGAGATGGGAGCTTGAAGATAGTCTTCTCCTTGAGGAGGTCTTGAAATCCACAAGGATTCTTCCCTAGGGGGTCTTGATTCCACAAGGGAAGGTAGAAAGGAGCAAAGCTCACAAATATCTCATCTAATACTTTGCTAACCCTAAACATGGTCCTTGGTATGGAATATATAGCCTAGGGGTGAAGGAGATGAAGTGGAGCCGAAGATGCAATCTCACCGGCCATCTGGGAGGCCTGTGCACCTGCAGGGTAAGTTGGGCCCGTGCGCCTGCAGACCCGTCTTGCACGGGTGCTCCAGCGCAAACTCCTGAGTAGCCCGTGCACGGGGTCTCGGGGCCCGTCTTGCACGAGGTTGCCTGTAGCATCCTGTCTTTGTTCTTTGTTGCCCATCTTCCGGGGTTGCGTGGCCTTGGGGTGGTCCTCCTCTCCTTGGTGATGCTCCTGAGCGTCTTGGTGATGTTCCTCTTCATACCTAAGGAGGCATAGCACATTTTGGTGAGGTAGCAACATTGTTCCATTTGTGTCCGTATGCAAGTTAAGTAGGAAGGAGTTCACCTCGGCTTCCAAAGCACGCGCTCTCGCTCTTGTCATAGGTCCATGTGGGGCTTGATGTGTTGGTGTAGAGCCCATGGGGATGATGGAAGGATGCTCTACATCATCTCCCCTCCCTTGGGAGAGATCCGACCTCGGATCAAAAGCTTCATCTCCATGGTATGGCGTGAGGTCTTTGACGTTGAAGATGTCGCTCACATTGTACTTGTCTCGTGGTAGGTCGATCTTGTAGGCATTGGCGTTGTAGCGCACTAGCACCTTGAAAGGTCCATCGGCTCGAGGTAGAAGCTTGGACTTGCGTTCATTGGGGAAGCGGTCCTTGCGAAGGTGTAGCCACACTAGATCACCAATGTTGAAGACCATGGGTTGCTTGTCGACGTTGAGCTTGGTCGCTAGTCGTTGTACTTGGCGCTCGATGGCGTGCCGTGTATCCTCATGCATCTTCTTGATGTAGCTTGCTCGTGCACTCGCATCCATGTTGGTGCGCTCTTGTAGAGGAAGAGGTAGAATTTCCAATGGGGACAAAGGGTTGAAGCCGTAGACGACCTCGAAGGGGGACTTGCCGGTAGTCGAATGTCTTGCACGGTTGTAGGCGTACTCGGTGATGGGTAGACACTCCTCCCACTCCTTGAGGTTTTTCTTAATCAACACGCGAAGTAGAGTGGAGAGTGTCCGGTTCGTCACCTCCGTTTGGCCGTCGGTTTGAGGATGGTATGCCGATGAGAACAAGAGCTTGATTCCGAGCTTGGGGCATAGGGTCTTCCAAAAGTAACTCAAGAACTTGACGTCACGATCGGAGACGATTGTCTTTGGTACTCCATGGAGGCGCAAGATTTCCCTACAAAAGAGATTTGCAACATGTTAAGCATCGTCTATCATGTTGCAAGGAATGAAATGTGCCATCTTAGAAAATCTATCCACAACAACAAACACGGAATCCTTTCCATTTTGAGTTCTAGGCAAACCAAGTACAAAATCCATGCTAATGTCTTCCCAAGGTTGATAGGGAATAGGAAGAGGCATGTAAAGACCATGAGATTGAGCTTTAGACTTAGCTTTGCGACATGTAGAGCATCGGTTGGTGAAGCGTTGGACGTCGCGGAACATCTTGAGCCAAAAGTAGTTCTTGGAGAGCGTGGCGAATGTCTTGTCGCGTCCAAAATGTGCCATGAGTCCGCCTCCATGAGCCTCTTGCAAAAGGAGCAAACAAAGAGAAGAATCGGGAATGCATAGTTTGTTAGCTCTCTTAAGATAACCATCCTTGATGTAATAGTGTTCCCAAGATGTATGCATCAAACATTTAGCATAAGGAATAGCAAATGAAGGGTCATTAGCATACAAGTCTTTTATGTGCTCAAAGCCAATAACATTCAACTCAAGTTTGGTGACAAGCGTGCATATGCGTGAAAGTGCATCCGCAACTACATTTTCCTTACCCTTAATGAACTTCATCACATAGGGGAAAGATTCAATAAATTCACTCCATTTGGCATGACGCTTGTTCAACTTAGTTTGGCCTTTTAAGTTAAGTACTTAAGTGTTTCATGATCGGTATGGATGACAAACTCATGAGGTCTAAGATAATGTTCCCAAACATGTAGCACATGCACTAACACATACAAGTCTTTGTCATAGATGGCATAGTTAAGTTGAGCACCGGAGAGTTTTTCACTAAAATATGCAATGGCTCGTTTTTCTTGCATCAAAACTCCGCCAATTCCGGTACCACTTGCATCACAATGAACCTCAAAAGTTTTGTCGAAATTGGGCAAAGCAAGAATCGGAGTATGAGTAAGCAAAGACTTGAGCTCATCAAAAGCGGTGGATTGAAAAGATCCCCAAACAAAAGGAGTATTTTTCTTACTCAAAGAATGCAAAGGAGCGGCAATAGTGCTAAAATCTTTCACAAAGAGACGGTAAAAACCCGCAAGACCAAGAAAGCTACGCACTTGTTGCAAATTGGTGGGTTGGGGCCAAGTTTTAATTGCTTCAATTTTAGCTTCATCAACATGGACACTGAGGGAGTCCTGGATTAGGGGGTGTCCGGATGGCCGGACTATAACCTTTGGCCGGACTCCTGGACTATGAAGATACAAGATTGAAGACTTCGTCCCGTGTCCGGATGGGACTTTCCTTGGTGTGGAAGGCAAGCTTGGCGATATGGATATGTAGATCTCCTCCCATTGTAACCGACTACATGTAACCCTAGCCCTCTCCGGTGTCTATATAAAGCTGGAGGGTTTTAGTCCGTAGGACGAACAACAATCATACCATAGGCTAGCTTCTAGGTTTTAGCCTCTCTGATCTCGTGGTAGATCTACTCTGTACTACCCATATCATCAATATTAATCAAGCAGGAGTAGGGTTTTACCTCCATCGAGAGGGCCCGAACCTGGGTAAAACATCGTGTCCCTTGTCTCTTGTTACCATCCGCCTAGACGCATACGTTCGGGACCCCCTACCCAAGATCCGCCGGTTTTGACACCGACATTGGTGCTTTCATTGAGAGTTCCTCTGTATGCGTCATCTTTAGGCCCGATGGCTCCTCCGATCATCAACAACGATGTGGTCCAGGTGAGACTTTTCTCCCGGACAGTTCTTCGTATTCGGCGGCTTTGCTTTGCGGGCCAATTAAGCAGCCATCTGGAGCGGATCGAAAGCTACGCCCATCGTGCCATCAGATTTGGAAGTTTAAACTACACGGTGGCGTCGCGGAGACTTAATCTTCGACGGATCCGAGCCACAACCATGCGAGCCGCCTTTATTACGATGGGCATGATCTAGCTCTGCCGAGCAAGGCTGGAGGCACTGCCGTGCCGCTCCGACCCTTAGCTCGGAGCCGACTACGCCAACCGAGGGCGGGTGGCTGGACACCGCCTCGGGGGCTGCAATCTCTACGGCCATCGAGCCGAACACCAGCCTTGTCCTCTGTGAAGCCCGTAACTCCAAAGTGTCGGACTCCGAAACTTCCGCGCCCCTGCCAATCGAATTCGATTGGGCGCCGATCATGGAGTTCACCGCCGCGGACATCTTTCAGCACTCGCCCTTCGGCGACATTCTGAATTCATTAAAATCTCTCTCTCTCTTTATCAGGGGAGCCCTGGCTGGACTATGGTCAGCAAGGTTGGGATGCGGACGACGAAGAAATTCAAAGCCCACCCACCACCCACTTCATAGCCAATGTCGATGATTTAACCGACATGATCGACTTCGACTCCAAAGACATCGACGGTATGGACGACGATGTAGGAGACGAACAGGAACCAACGCCTATAGGGCACTGGACAACCACCCCATCTCACGATGTATACATGGTGGACACACCTAAAAGAAACGACGACGAGGAACAAAGGGACGCAATGAGGGATCGTTCCCTCGAAAAGCAGTCAAAGCGGCGGCATAAGCGCCGCTCCAAACCCCACCTCGACAGAGACATCAGCCATACAGACCCAGCCATAGAGCAGGGCGAACCGGCGGACGACGAACATGCCATCGAGCAACCGTCCCAACAGGGCAACTTGGATAAACAACCCGTCCCCGGCGAAGATAACAATCCGGGACGACCTCACGCCGGACAAGCTACCGGAGCGAAGAACCTCCACAAAGGCTCGTCGCCACTGCGCGTAGCCTGAAAAAGCGAAGCGGAAGCTCAAAACAACGGAAGATGCACTCGAGAACTAGATGGAGCAAAGTACTCAACACATGAGACAAATACGGCGACGATCGCGCTGAAAGAGCTATCCGAAGCGAAAATTACTGCCGGAATTTGATGAGGAGGCCTTAGAGCCCCTGCAATCAAAAAATAAGGAAGCCACCCGGTTGGGTGAACAACCCCATGGCCAACATAGAGCGGCAAAGGGCGCCACACACAAGCCGGCACGCGATCCGCACAAGGATTCACATAAAAAAGATGGCCCAGCTAGATCTATCTACGGGCCAAGAAAGCAAGCTCTAGTAAGCAATGCAACGCATCAAGTATCCTAACATCATGGTACACCCAAATATAGGGGTGCCGCACACCCCCTATGTTTCACCGATGAGGTGCTGGATCATCAATTTCCAGCGGGATTCAAGCCCGTAAACATAGAGGCATACGATGGAACAACAGACCACAGAGTGCGGATTGAGGATTACATCCTCCACATACACATGGCTAGAGGAGATGATCTCCACGCCATAAAATACTTACCCCTCAAGCTCAAAGGGCCAGCCCGGCATTGGCTTAAAAGCCTTGCCGAAAACACCATTGGAAGTTGGGAAGAGCTCGAGGATGCCTTTCGGGCAAATTTTCAAGGGACCTATATCTGACCTCCGGATGCAGACGGTTTAAGTCATATAACTCAGCAACCCGGAGAGTCAGCCCGGAAACTCTGGAACAGATTTCTTACTAAAAAGAACCAGATAGTCGACTGTCCGGACGCCGAAGCCTTAGCAGCTTTTAAACACAGCATTCGAGACGAATGGCTCGCGAGACACCTCGACCAAGAAAAGCCAAGAACAATGGCCGCATTAACAAGCCTCATGACCCGCTTTTGCACATGAGAGGATAGCTGGTTGGCAAGATGCAGTACCAGTGACCCAAGTACATCCGAAGTTAGGGATGGAAACGGGAAACCGCGACGCAGCAAGGTCCAGTGCCGGACCAAGGGAAACAGCCCGAAGAGCACGGCAGTCAACGCCGGATTGAAAAGCTCTCGGCAGAATCAGAAAAAGCTGCCCCTCAAGGATAACAGGGACGAGCTATCTAACCTAAACAAAATCTTGGACAAGATATGTCAAATCCACAATGCTCCCAGGAAGCCTGCAAACCATACCCACAGAGATTGTTGGGTCTTCAAGCAATCCGGCAAACTCAACGCCGAACACAAGGGGCTCGACACACCAAGCGAGGACGATGACGAACCCCACAAGCAGAGCACCGGAAAACAAAATAATTTCCCACAAGAAGTCAAAACAGTAAACTCACTTCTAGTTACATAAGTGAAATACAGAGTGGCGCCTATAGAGATACGCTACCATACGGCCTATCCCAGAGGAGTCCCGCCACTGGTTGTTAAAACCAATCACCTTCGACCATCAGGATTACTCTAGAAGTATCCGGAACGTAGGCTAGACTGCCTTGGTATTAGATCCGATAATTGACGGACTCCACTTTACACAAGTCCTAATGGACGGCAGCAGTGATCTAAACCTGCTATATCAAGACACAATCCGCAAAATGGGGATAGACCCAACAACAATTCGCCATAGCAACACTTACTTTCAAGGGGTAACGCCAGGCCCAGATGCCCATTGTACGGGCTCTCTCCTGCTAGAAGTTATGTTCGGCTCACCCGACAACTTCCACCGCGAAAAGGTAACCTTCCACATCGCCCCATTTACAAGTAGCTATCAAGCACTCTTTGGACGCCAAGCTTTACCGCTTTAACGCAATACCGCATTATGCATCTCTTATACTTAAAATGCCCGGTCATGGCATCATCTCATTTAAGGGAAATATCGACTGTTCCTCGAGCGCGGAAGATTGTGCGGCTGCCTTGAGAGCCACACACTAAACCGGCTTCACTAATCAAAGCACCTAAACAGGTCGTTCCGACCCCGGACATGGCTAGACGAGTCCGGCGTAAACATACAAGGGCTTACTAGCCACATACCCCCGTACAAGGGCTCCGCATGTACAACAAGAGACAATAAAGCTCAATTTTATTCATTTTTTGAATTGTACTTTGTTTATTTAATATAACGTACATTTTCGCACGATCTTTTTCAACTAAGTTCCTCTCTTTTACAGATGAACACCGTGCTATACCCGTCCAGGATACGGCACAACGGAGACACAGGCGCAGACATGCAGTAGGGACCCGTTCCAAGGATTCTTTTTAGATTAAGACCCTGCCTAAAACTTTTTTACTATCTCTTGTTGATACACATCCCCCGGCTTCTTGCTATAACCGAGGTGGAGGCTGGCGTCTTGGCATGTGGCCACGCTGTAATTTTATGCGCGCACTGGACACGAGGGCTTATTACTAAGGGTGTTCTTCAACCCGTTTTCATAAAGACCGAATACCTTAGGGAGTGTTCGGTGTCGCGAGTTTGGCCTTATATGCATCAGCTCCGAATCATGTCTTTGGTCAAATGTTGGGTTTGCCCGGCTCCTGTGTTTTGCTGCCTTACGTTCCGCTCTATCGGCTAAGGCGGCACCAGGAGAACTACTGCGATTGTGCCCGGTTCGCCAAAGCGAGCACCTCGAGAGAAAGACAAAAACTGATCGTCATGATATAGCGTGAGACTGGTCAACCACTCGATGACCCGCCGGAATCTTTAGGATTCCTCCGCATTAACGAAGGGCCGTTTCCCGGCCAGGCACACACGCGCCCCGAATTCGGGTGAGCGCGGTGCCCCTAGGGGCTATATAGTAGCCCCACTATCAAACTCCTATGGCTAAGTGAAAGTGATAAAGCATTATAGTCCGGTTGCCTAGTTCGCTGCGCTATCACCTCCTTTATAGGACCAAGACGTTGGATCAAGTGTGAAAATGCGCCTATGCGAACACCCCGCATTATATGCGTGAAATTTGACGATCGCCATCTTTCGGGTTATATATCGTATACTTTAACTGCCGCACAGAGGTATTTTAATTCTTGAAGGCACAAGTATAAAAAGCTTTTATATTCCTCGAAACATTGTTTTATAATAATACATGTTATTGAACATAATATCCTTCGAGCACTGCGTCTCTATTAAACGAGCGCCCTGCAGAACTTCCTGAAAATAGTGCTCGGCAGGTACTCGGCTCTCGTCTGAATCTTGGGATGCAACAGCGGTGGCCTTCATCTTCGCCCAGTATGTCTTCACACGGGCAAGAGCCATCCGTGCACCCTCTATGCACGCTGACCTCTTCATTGCATTGATATGCGGCACCGCACCAAGGAACTGCTGCACCAAGCTAAAATAACTCTTTGGCTCGGGCCTTTCCGGCCACAGATGACTCACGACATACTTCATGGCGAGTCCGGATAACTTATTCAGCTCCGCCCACGCGGCTAAACGATCGGTTAATGGAAGTGGGCGCTCTGGATTGTGGAACTGCGACCAAAAAAGCTTTTCCACTTCGTGATCCTTTTGATCCGGAAGTGTTCGGCCGCGTCCGCGGCACTCGCCGCCAAGTCTAGATAAGGGTCCGCCGTACTCCACAGCCGGTCCAACGGAGCATATTTAGGATCCACGAACTTCATCCGCAGCATAAAGGGCTTTCCAGCCACGATATCTCCGGCCTGACGTAGCTCCTCCTTCATAGCTCTCATCGCAGAGCGAGCATCCTTGGCCTCGATAGTGGCCTTCTCCAGGTCCTTCTGTTCCCCCGATCTTCTTTTTCAAGAAGCTTGCAGCGGTCGGCAGCATCTTTCAACTTCACAGCCATCTCGGTCGTTTCCTTCTTGCTTCGGTAGTGAGCAGCCTGTTCGGCTTTCAGCTCTTCAGCCGCCTTTAAGGCAGCCGCGTCGCTTTTCCTGGCCTGCTCCTTGGCTCGGGCGAGTTACGCCGAAGGTTCTCCATGGCAGCGGCACCATCGCATCAAGCATACATGTTGTAAGGCATGGGCATCAAGCCCCCTTACCAGGTGTCCGCGGAGAAATTGCATACCTTGGGACTCGTCAAGCCGCTTGTTGACAAGCGCGATGTCGGCATCTGCCACGTCAAGTTGCCGCTTTAGCTCGGCAAATTCACCAGTCCGGCTAGGCACCGGACACTTCGCCACCTACACAGGAAGGGCGACATATTATACCTAGGATTATGATCCTCGGCGCGCCGTCATTTTTGACAACGCACCGAGCCTCAGGGGCTACTATCTACACAGGGCGCATCTTATATCTGCGGAACCGTCAAAAGGTACATCATTTCGCGTACCTCAAAACCTGTCAGTAAACTCCTGGCGACCTCGTACAACCCGCTCTCCGTGGATTAAATCCTTTCAATCACCTTACCCATCAACGCACGGTGTTCTTCTGAGATAGACGCTCGCCCAAGCAGATCCTTCAGCTCCTCCGACCGAGCACCAGACGGTGCTGGACTCACCCGATGGCCTTTTTCGAAGGCCGAACACGGAGGGCTTTGGGGGGCCACACGACAGCTTTCTGGCCCTGCCGGATTCGGAGAAACCCTCTGTGACGACACCTTAGGGTCGCCCGCCTCGCACGGCGGTACAGCAGGGGGAGGCGTTCCGCTCTCCATCATCTCCGGACGAAGATCCCCTGAAGATGAGCTCTGCTGAGAAGGGCTGAGATCCGAACTACAAGGTAAAGTTTCGGTTATCTTCCTCAGAAATAGAACAGGGATGTCTCTTATTTTAAAACTCCCCTCTCTACTTACGGCTCGGTGGAGGGCTGATCCTCTTGGGGGCACAGTGCGGCCGAGGCATATCTCGGCGCAGGACCCTCTGACGAAGATTTCTTCCCCCGCTTTGAGACCATGGTCTCCGGGTCTTCAGAGGCGGTCCTCTTCTTCCCCTGGATGGAGGGATTCTCGATTCCTCCTTTCCTGATAGCCTCCTTCGGGGAGGAGGTAGCTTCCTTGTTCCCCCCTTCGCCTTCTTCCAAAGGCGCAACCTCCAGCATCCTGGTTAACACGGGATCCGGCGTGGTCTCAGGGAGGGGGGCCGGACACCTGATTAGCTTTTCTTTCGCTATCCACTCCTGTTCAAGGGACAAATCTTTTAAGGGCAATTTTATGATAAATATACGGATGGCGTGTCCGGCATGCAGGACTACTTACTTGAGTATCCGGCGATTGCAGCTCAGACCTGCGTCCTCGGTCGAGTCCGGACACATTGCTTGTGATCCGAAGAACAATTTGTACATCTCCATGGGCGTCGCGCCCGTAAAATGTTGGAGAGCTCGTGGTCCCTCCGGATTAAACTCCCATAGGCGGAGGGGGCGACGTTTGCAGGGCAAGGTGCGGCGAATCAACATGACCTGCGTCACCGCGACCAGATTGATGTCTCTCTCTAGGAGATCTCGAATGCGGCCCTGCAACAAGGGCACGTCCTTGGACGGCCCCCAGTTAAACCCTTTATTGACCCATGACGCTAGCTGTGGTGGGGGACCCGAGCGAAAGGCAGGTGGCGCCACCCACTTGGTGCCCCTGGGAGCTGTGATATAAAACCACTCTTGTTGCCATAAGCTGGACTCCTCTTGAAAAGAGCCCTCGTGCCATGGAGCGTCGGCATTCTTGCTTATAACAGCGCCTCCGCACTCCGCGTGCTGCCCCTCGATCATCTTCGGCTCTACTTTGAAGGTCTTAAGCCACAATCCGAAGTGAGGAGTAATGCGGAGGAAGGCTTCGCACACGACGATGAATGATGAGATGTGGAGGATGGACTCGGAGTCAAGTCGTGAAATTCCAGCCCATAATAAAACATGAGCCCCCTCACGAAGGGGTCCATCGGGAAGCCTAGCCCCCAAAGGAAGTGAGACGCGAACACCACGCTCTCACCGGGCTTGGGAGTGGGAATAACCTGCCCTTGAGCAGGCAGCCTATGCGAGATTTCGCCGGTTAGATACCTGGCGTCTCTCAGCTTTAGCATGTCTTCTTTCGTAACGGAGGAAGGCATCCACCAGCCTTGAAGGCCGAAGCCGGATATCATCGAAGGTCCGAAGCGCCTGAATCTGGAGCTTTGGGTGTTGGAACTCGAGGCAAGAGGCGGATTCGATTGAGATTGAAAGAAAGGAGTAGAGCCTTGGTCTCTTTATAAAGAGGTTGAACACCAAGAGCCCTCCCCGTGACCGTTTGGGACTCGCCTTCGATTGAGGAAATATACCAACGAGCACGATTGGGTTGCCCACGCCCGTATTGATGAGAATCCCGGAATAAGGGGACACGATCTCTGCTTCGACAAGACGTGCCAAGGAAACCGCCTCGCTAAATGCGCTGAGGTGGGACAGTAGAAATGATTCGGATAAAGGCTTGGCCGTGGTGTGATGTCACGCTGCGGAATACGTCAGCAGATTGGATTTGTGTAAATATTATTCTCTCTACGGTGGTATGTGGAACTTATTTTGCAGAGCCGGACACTATCCTTGTGTTCAAAATCTTCTATGAAGTATTCGGAGGAGGAACCCGCCTTGCAATGCCGAAGACAATCTGCGCCGGACTCATCGTCATTGAAGCCTGGTTCAGGGGCTACTGAGGGAGTCCTGGATTAGGGGGTGTCCGGATGGCCGGACTATAACCTTTGGCGGACTCGGACTATGAAGATACAAGATTGAAGACTTCGTCCCGTGTCCGGATGGGACTTTCCTTGGCGTGGAAGGCAAGCTTGGCGTCTGAGATATGTAGATCTCCTCCCATTGTAACCGACTGTGTAACCCTAGCCCTCTCGATGTCTATATAAACCGGAGGGTTTTAGTCCGTAGGGACGAACAACAATCATACCATAGGCTAGCTTCTAGGGTTTAGCCTCTTTGATCTCGTGGTAGATCTACTCTTGTACTACCCATA
Source organism: Aegilops bicornis (assembly GCA_021605145.1). Lineage (NCBI taxonomy): Eukaryota > Viridiplantae > Streptophyta > Magnoliopsida > Poales > Poaceae > Aegilops > Aegilops bicornis. The sequence continues at coordinate 487,064,575 of CM038674.1, forward strand.
TCATCAATATTAATCAAGCAGAGTAGGGTTTTACCTCCATCGAGAGGGCCCGAACCTGGGTAAAAACATTGTGTCCCTTGTCTCCTGTTACCATCCGCCTAGACGCACAGTTCGGGACCCCCTACCCCAGATCCGCCGGTTTTGACACCGACAGACACCCTTGGAAGAGACAACAAAACCCAAGAAAACCACTTTGTCAACACCAAACGTGCATTTTTTCATGTTTGCATAAAGACGTTCCTTGCGAAGGGTTTGCAAAACATCCCTAACATGATTAAGATGCTCTTTCATGGTTTTGCTAAACACAAGAATATCGTCGAGGTAAACCACAACAAAGACTCCAATATAAGGCCGAAGCACATAATGCATAAGACGCACGAAAGTACCGGGAGCTTCCGATAAACCCATAGGCATGACTAACCACTCATATAAGCCAAATTTGGTTTTGAAAGCAGTTTTCCATTCATCAGCCTCTTGTATGCGGATTTGATAATAGCCACTTTTAAGATCAATTTTTGAGAAAAAGTTGGATCCACTAAGTTCATCAAGCATATCATCTAAGCGAGGAATGGGATGCCTATAGCGAACGGTGATAGCATTTATAGGTCTACAATCAGAACACAAACGGAAACTTCCATCTTGCTTAGGCACAAGTATAACGGGAACGGCACAAGGGCTTAAGCTTTCACGTACATGACCGTTGTCGATGAGTTGTTGTACTTGCCGTTGGATCTCCTTAGTCTCTTCGGGGTTGACACGGTATGGAGCTTTGTTTGGAAGTGGCGCTCCGGGGATGAGGTCGATTCGATGCTCAATGCCTCGTAGAGGAGGTAGACCCGGAGGTAGCTCATCGGGGAAAACATCTTGAAATTCCTACAAAAGAGATTGAAACACTAAAGGTAGCTCATGAGAGGTGTTAGTTGGGGGTTCTCCATCCTTGAACACAAGGACAAAGTGTATCACACTCGATGGGTTCTCACACACTTCTCTCATCTCACTTTTGGTGGCAAGTAGGATGAGGTTTTTCTCTCTAGGCGAAGAGGCGCTCAAGTTTGGCTTGTGGCTCTCACTCACTTTTGGGTGGATCACTTTCTCACTCTTCTCTCCATTGTGGGTGGCTTGCTTGTCGGCAATCACTTGACTAGGAGACATAGGTCGTAGCACATACTCCTTCCCTTTCATCTTGAAGCTATAGTGATTGGTACGCCCATTGTGGATGACACCACGGTCGAATTGCCATGGTCGACCAAGAAGGAGGTGGAAAACGGTCATTGGGACCACATCACACTCCAAAGTGTCCTCATATGCACCAATTTTGAAGGAGACTTGGACCGTATGCTCAATTCGGATAGTGCCGGAATCGCTAAGCCATTGAACCTTGTAGGGGTGCGGGTGCTTCCTCTTGACCAATTGAAGCTTGGAGCATAGTTCTTCACTTGCCAAGTTGTGGCAACTACCTCCATTGATGATGACCTTGACGGACCTTCCATTGATGCCGACCTTTGTGTGGAAGATGTGGCATCGTTGGTCTTCTTGTTGTTGATGTTGAAGAGTCAAGACCTTGGAGACAACGAGAGTGGTGCTCGAATCCTCATCACAAAAGACTCTATCATCTTCGTCCTCGTTCACTTGCCGGTGCATGGCCACTTGCTCAAGAGCTTCCATCTCCTCATCACTCATGGAGTCGTAGGTACCATCGTCGTTGAGGATCATGGTGCGCTTGTTGGTGCATTCATAAGACTTGTGGCCTCGGCCGCCGCAAGTGAAACACTTGAAGGAGCTTGTCTTGACGGTCTCATCGGTCGGAGTAGATGATTAAGCACGCGGCTTGAAGTTGCTTGTAGTAGGAGGAGGACGACTTGAACTTGTCGAAGTTTTCTTGTAGCTTGACTTGTCGCCGGTACTTGGTGAAGCTCGAGTTGATGTAGGAGTTGCCGGAGTCGCGGGAGCTTGAGAAGAGGAGCCGTAGGTCTTGGACGAGTACTTGGCATATTTGAAGTCATCTTGGACTTGTCGCTCGGCCTTGGTCGCTTGATGAACTAGCTCGAGGAGGTTTGAGTATGGTTGGAAGTCGGCAATCCGCTTTATTGGATGGTTGAGGCCGTTCAAGAAGCGTGCCATTATTTGCTCGTCGTCTTCCTTGAGATTGGCTCGTATCATGGCAATCCCCATTTCTTGGTAGTATTCTTCCACCGTCTTCGTGCCTTGTTTGAGGAGTTGCAACTTCTTGAAGAGATCACGGTTGTAGTGTGTAGGCACGAAGCGAGCTCTCATGACCTCCTTCATTGCCTTCCAAGTTGTGATTGGTGGCTCGCCTCTTGTACGTCGTCGCTCAATCACTTGTTCCCACCAAATGAGAATGTAGTCTTGGAACTTGAGAGAGGCCATTGCGATCTTCTTCTCTTCATCGTAGTTGTGCAACCGGAAGATTTTGTCAACCTTTAATGCCCATGAGAGGTACTCTTCAGGGTCATTGCTTCCATTGAACTTGGGCATGGTGAAATTTAGCTTGCCGTAGCGGAGTTCTTCGTCGAAGTAGCAGTTTTGATGTCGCTCTTGCCGTGGAGGAGGATCCTCAAATGCTCGTTCCTCGAGATGTCGCTCTTGGCGTGGAGGAAGTCCATGATCCACTTGCTCTTGTTGAACTTGAGGTTGAGGTGGAGCTTGACGAGTTTGTGGAGTAGCTTGAGGAACTTGTCATTGCACGCGGGGTTGGTAGTTCCGCTCGTGGATTTCTTCTCGAAGGGCTTCCTCTTGATTGCGCCATTCGCGATTGTGGTTGGCGATGGCTCGACTTGATTCTTGAAGGGCACATTGCGCCTCAAGAGCTTGCACTTCACGTTGTTGTTGTTGAAGACTTTGAGCCTCGGCGTCTTGTTATTCTTGGTGTAGACGCGCTCATTCTTCCTCTTGGCGCCGTAGTCGTTGTCGTTCTTGAGCTTGAGCAAAAGCGTCTTGGTTTGAACACGGACGAGGAACTTGCTCATCGACTTGCTCTTGTGGGTGCTTGACGTGTAGCGGGTTTCGAGATGCATGACGGTCTTGACGCGCGGCTCGTCGAAGAGTGTTCGATGACGGTGTACTTGAGCCGGAGAAGGTGTCGTCAGAGTGTCGACTTGAGTGGCTCCGTCTTGAGTAGGAAGAAGTTGAAGGAGGCCGATTGACCAACAAAGCACGGATCTCGTCCATTCTTGCATCGTTCTCTTGCTTGTCTTGCCGCCGAGCTTGTTGTCGAAGTAGTCCCGTGTACGTTGCTCGGAGAGTCGCAAGTCGGTTGCAAGGTTGTCGATGCGGTCGTTCATTGCTTGTTGCTCTTGATGTAGCGCTCGTTGGGCACCAGAGAGGTGGCTTTTGGTGACGAATGATGACATGTCGTCGTCTTGCTCGATGAAGAGTGGGTTGGTAGAGGTACTTGGCCTATCCATCATATGAAAGTGGTGGTGAGTAGGAAAATGAGAGAACAAAACCAAAGTTACCTTTTCCGAAGATTGTGGATGCAACAAGTATGATCCCACGTGATGTTACAATAGGGGAATTGGTACCAGGAATTGTTTCTCACACCTACAAGTAAATGGTCTATGGAGGAGCTCGGTTAGTATGGTGGCAAAAATTTCAAGCAAATGTTAGTCAAGATGTAGATAAAGTTGAGAAGATTCACAAATGGCAAGTAAGAAAAATAGATCAAACCCAATGATATCACTAGGAACACACACATGGAAGATAAATTGGATCCGCACAACCAAGGGGTGAGCTCAAATGTGCAACCACAGAAAATGCTCTTGTTGTGCGAATGCTAGAGAGACGCTAGCTCGATTGCACTAATGGGCTAGATACGCTAGTGCACCAACCTAATAGAGAAACCGCTTGTCTCACTATCCCAAGTATGCTTATGTATGTGAGGACCAAGATGATGCACGTATGCTAAGAGGCTCAATTCTATTGCTTATAAGCTCTCTGCTTCTCTTCTCTTTTGCTTAAAATCTTTTTTTACTATGCCACGAAGCTTGATATACAAGCCACACAACGAGGTAATAGGTAGTAAATGCACGGGATGGACGGAACACTAAATGGTGCACTAAGGCGTGGCCCGACAATACTCAACAAGCTAGTCTCGATGGGTAAGCTACACAAAAGGGCTCGAAGCTATCAAGGTAATGGCAAGGGAGTACAAAGCGTCGTCGAAGTTACCGTCCTTGCTTACGGTAGTGATGGAGGTGATCTTGTCGAGACCGATGTGTTGTCCGAGTCAATGATTGCTTGGCGGTGATGATGATGTCCAAATGCTCCTAAGTAGCCGAAACACCTTAGGACACAAGAGAAACCGCGGTCCGAAACTCAAACGAACACGTGGAATGGTGCGGAAGAACACAAGGTGCGGTGGGGAAACGAAATGATGAAAAAAAGAAACTGGCCGAACCTCCCTGGATAGCCCGTGCGCACGGGGTAAGTGAGGCCCGTGTGCACAGGGTCCCGTGTGCACGGGGTCCTCTGAGAGCGGATGAACAGCTCGGGATCCGTGGGTATTTCCAAGTTTTGGGGCAAATTCGAGGATTTAGGGGGTGGGGAAGATGGTGGGGGGTAGATTCACTTGCCAAACACCAAATTCGTGGATCAAAACAACCAAATCTCACAAGATCAAACAAATTAGAAGAAAAATTTTGGGGCTATTTTTGGTGGGGATTTTCGGATTAGGACGAAAAACAACGAAATCAAGCTAGAAAGTGGAAGGTAGGGACTCCAAGATGTGAATCAACGTGGCTCATGATACCAAGATGATGTAGGGTGAAACCCTAGGTGGGATATTTTCACACTTGGAGGGGGAGAAGGAGAGAAGCAACAAGAACCCAACAAGAACACAAAGAGGAAATCACTCCAACAATTCCCGATTACACATCCACTAGAGTAACAACACAAGATCCACAAGTCACAAACACAATCAAAGGAAAGATACAATGGCAAAGTTCATCCCAAATCCAAAGGAGATGGGGCTTGAAGATAGTCTTCTCCTTGAGGAGGTCTTGAAATCCACAAGGATTCTTCCCTAGGGGGTCTTATTCCACAAGGGAAGGTAGAAAGGAGAAAAGCTCACAGATATCTCATCTAATACTTTGCTAACCCTAAACATGGTCCTTGGTACGGAATATATAGCCTAGGGGTCGAAGGAGATGAAGTGGAGCCGAAGATGCAATCTCAGCCGGCCATCACAGGAGGCCCGTGCAAGACGGGTGCTCCAGCGCAAACTCCTCGAGTAGCCCGTGCGCCGCAGGTCTCGGGGACCCGTGCGCCGCAGGGTTGCCTGGAGCATCTGTCTTTCTTCTTTGTTGCCCTTCTTCTGGGGTTGCGTGGCCTTGGGGTGGTCCTCCCTCTCCTTGGTGATGCTCCTGAGCGTCTTGGTGATGTTCCTCTTCATACCTAAGGAGGCATAGCACATTTTGGTGAGGTAGCACAACATTGTTCCATTTGTGTCCGTATGCAAGTTAAGTAGGAAGGAGTTCACCTTGGTTTCCAAAGCACGCGCTCTCGCTCTTGTCATAGGTCCACGTGGGGCTTGATGTGTTGATGTAGAGCCCATGGGGATGATGGAAGGATGCTCCGCATCATAGTACTAGTCCAATTCAACCAATTGAAGATAAACTTGAATATAAGCCAAGGATGAACTATGCAAACATAACGCCAATAGAAACACTTCAAACAAAAGTTTGGTGGTGGCGTTACCCACCGTATAGGAAGTATTAGACCTGCATACGGCGCACAATTATCGTGGTGCTCCGAAGTCAAATTCCGTATTAATGTATTCACACTTAGAGTGTATGTCTTCATTGATTGAAGATATACATTACTTCATGTGTTGCACATCTAAGTCATTAAAATGCATAAGTGTTAGGATGTGTGTCCATTCACAGGACATTTGAGGATTCCAAGATATTTAGCTCACACCGCAACTTGCAAAACCTTTTCTCATCCAAGGGCTTTGTGAAGATATCAACCAACTGTTCTTCTGTCTTGACGTGAATGATATCAATATCTTCCTTCATAACATGATCTCTGTGAAAGTGATGACGAATTTCAATGTGCTTTGTCTTCGACTGCTGAACTGGGTTGTTGGCAATCTTGATGGCACTCTCGTTGTCGCAATAGAGAGGCACATTCTTCAGATGTATACCATAGTCTTTGAGAGTTTGCTTCATCCAGAGAAGCTGAGCACAGCAGGATCCAGCAACAATGTATTCAGATTCAGCAGTAGAGAGAGATACACAGTTCTGCTTCTTTGAAGACCAACAGACAAGAGATCGTCCCAGAAAGTGACATGTGCCTGATGTGGACTTGCGATCAACCTTGTCACCAGCATAATCAGCATCTGAGAATCCAACTAGATCAAACTCTGAGCCCTTTGGATACCATAATCCTAGTGTTGGGGTGTAAGCCAAATATCGAAGAATTCGATTCATAGCTAAGTGATGTGATTCCTTTGGTGCCGCTTGGAATCGGGCACACATGCAAACACTAAGCATTATATCTGGCCTAGATGCACATAAGTAAAGCAAAGAACCAATCATGGAACGATATACCTTTTGATCGAACTCTTTACCATTGTCGTCGGGACCCAGATGACTTTTGGTTGGCATTGGCGTCGTGTATCCTTTGCAGTCTTGCATTCCAAACTTCTTCAGGCAATCTTTGAGGTATTTTTCTTGAGATATGAAGATGCCGTTGCGTTGTTGACGGATTTGGAGACCCAGAAATAACTTCAGCTCGCCCATCGTGGACATTTGATATTGCTCTTGCATCATGTGACCAAATTCATCACTGTATTTCTTGTTGATGCAGCCGAAGATAATGTCATCATTTGGGGGATTGTTTTCAGACTGAGCATTGTCTTCAGGTTGATTAGGTGCAGAAATGACAAGTTCCTCTTCAGATTGATTCTTAGAGGGTATGATATCTCCAATTCCCATCTGCTTGATAGATTCACTTGGAGGTACTTCATCTAGCACAATTGGCAGGTGCTCTCTTTGCGAGCCGTTAGTTTCATCGAACTGCACATCCACAGTTTCAACCACTTCATAGTGAAAGAGGTTGAAGACTCTGTAGGAGTGCAAATTTTGAAGTGTGATGTGGATCCTTGATCCAGCACCTAGCACCAAATACTCTGAAGTAGCTTACATTTGGCTTCTTACCAGTTTGGAGCTCATAGGATGTTTTCTTCAGAAGCTTGTGGAGATAAACGCGGTTGATGATGTGGCAAAAAGTGTCAATGGCTTCAGGCCAGAACTTCCGTGGAGTCTTGTACTCATCAAGCATCATTTGGGCCATCTCAATGAGAGTTCTGTTCTTGCGCTCGGCGATGCCATTTTGCTGAGGTGTATAAGGAGCAGATAACTCATGTGTGATGCCAAGTGTATCCAGATAGAGGTCGAGGCCAGTGTTCTTGAACTCAGTGCCGTTGTCGCTTCTGATATGCTTGATCTTGACGCCATAGTTCGTGATGGAACGATTGGCAAAGCGTCTGAAGACATCCTGCACTTCAGTCTTGTAGAGGATTATATGTACCCAAGTATATCTAGAGTAATCATCAACAATTACGAAGCCATAGAGGCAAGCAGTAGCATTGAGAGTAGAGTAGTGAGTAGGGCCGAATAGATCCATGTGAAGCAGCTCGAAGGGTTGAGATGTAGTCATGATTGTCTTCGAGGGATGCTTGGCCCTAGTCATCTTTCCACCTTCGCAGCGCCACAGATGGTCCTTCTTGAACTTGACGCCTTCGATGCCCACGTCATGCTTCTTCTTCGCGAGTGTGCAAGTTCTTCATGCCAAGATGCCCTAGCCTTCGATGCCAGAGCCAGCATTCTGAAGCCTTTGCTACAAGACATACGGCCATCTGTGGTCCTGCTGAGAAATCTACCATATATAGATCATCTTTTCGATACCCTTCAAAGACTAGAGACTTGTCAGATTCCATCAGTACAAGGCATCGATATTTTCCAAATAGCACAATCATGTTTAAGTCACAAAGCATTAAGATAGACATTAAGTTGAAACCAAGGGATTCAACAAGCATCACTTTATCCATGTGTTGATCCTTTTGAGATTGCAACTCTACCTAGACCCAATACCTTGCTTTTACCAGTGTCAGCAAATGTGATGTGACTTTTGTCTGATGGACGTAAGGTTGAGTCCATGAGAAGACTTCGATCACAAGTCATATGATTAGTGCATCCGCTATCCATAATCCATTCTGAAGCACGAGGTGTCGTAGCCTACAAAGGCGATTAGGGATAGGCTTCACCAAGAGTATTGTGAAGCATAAACATTTGACGAGCAAGAGGATTTTCAAAGCTCGAGATCAAGATTAGGACTGATAGGATGTTTGGCAAACGATTCAGAACAAAATACATAGTAAGACCATTTGGGCATTTGATCTTAAGCCCTACAAGATGTTTTAGGTCCCCAAAGAATAGCATCAGACGCCTTTGATTTCCGGCTGCAGACCTTTCCCTGCAAAAGAAAGTTAATTATTCTTAACCACCCACATCTTCAGGGGTGGCTTAGAGGCAATGAGTCTAAGTGCAACATCTGAGAACTTCGGCTTTGGAGCCCTAGCAAATAGCCTCGCAGGAGAAGAACGATACTCATATGAATAAGCAGAAAAGTTCTTAGTTCTATGAACATAGCGGTTTGAAGACACACGCTCATATTCATAAGTCTGAGTATGGTTTCCCTGCAGAACATTGGTGTTAGGGTGACTCGGGTGAGTCCTCTGTCTGTATGAAGCCTTTGGGTCATATGAAGCCTTTGGTCTGGGATTTGTCTTCTTCCCAGGTGGTGTCATGATGACATTCACAGGAAGATTCTCAAGACAACTTTTGGGAACCCAGATCTTCTTCATAGGCGCCCCGTTCCGGCAGTTAGTACCAATATACCTGGCAAACACTTCACCATTCTGATTCTTAAACAGTTTATAGTTTGCATCAATGGATTCATCAATGATAATGGGGTTAGCACAGGTGAAGCCAGATAAGGTGGATGGATCCACTGAAGGTCCCTTTGCAGCAACCCATGTGGTTTTGGGTACCGCTCTGGGCTTCCAAAGAGGAGCCATCAACATTCATTTTCCTCTCGAACCCAACACCCTCTTTCCTAGGGTTTCAGTCCAGAATCTGCTTTTTGAGGACATCGCACAGTGTCTGATTCCCTTTGAGACTTTTGTACATCCCTGTTTCAAGCAAAGTCTTCAACCTAGCATTTTCATCAGCAATAGTAGTGGTATCCTCCGCAGAGGGGTTAGTTAGCACATCAGCAGTTGAAGATATTGCAACAGTAGCAGCAGTAGAACATTCAGCAACAGAAGTAGCGTTATCATGCTCAAGGCATTTTAGACAAGGTGGTTCAAATCCTTCCTGGCGGAACTGATCATTGAGCCAAGTGACTCATTCTCTTTTTGAAGATCTTCACGAGCCGCACTCAATTTCTCAAGTTCTTGCTTCCTTTGAAGATAATCATAGGAGAGCTTTTCGTGAGTGGTTGTGAGCGTTTCATGACGACTTTCAAGTTCCTAGTACTTAGCATGAAGATTTTTAATGTCTTCAACTAAGGACTGAGAACGGGTCATTTCCGCGTCCAACAGGTCATCGCTTTTGTCTAAAAGTTTTTGAGTATGTTCCATAGCTTTACATTGTTCAGTTGCAATTTTAGCAAGTGTTTTGTAGCTGGGTTTGGATTCACAATCGAGTCATCTTCACTTGATGTTTGAAAGTAAGCGTCGCGTGATTTTACCTTGGCACCACGTGCCATGAAGCAGTAGGTGGGAGGCGAGTCGTCCTCGTCATTATCATCAGTGTTGGTGACGGAGCCATTGTCTTCGGTGTTGAAGATGGACTTGGCGACGTAGGCAGTAGCTAGGGCCAGACTCGCAACACCCGAGTCAGACTCCCCCTCAGACTCCACCTCCGCCTCCTCTGAAGCAGACTCCTCTTCTGAATCCATCTCCTTGCCAACAAAAGCACGGGCCTTGCCAGATGAGCTCTTCTTGTGTGATGAAGATCTGGAAGAAGACTTGGAAGAAGACTTTGAGGATTTCTTCTTCTTCTTGTCACCAGAATCATATTCTTTGCTCTTCTTCTTCTTCTTCTTATCATTGTCCCACTATGGACACTCAGAGATGTAGTGAGCAGGTTTCTTGCACTTGTGACAGGTTCTCTTCTTGTGATCATACGCAGAAGCTTCATCATTTCTTGAGCTGCATCGTGAAGACTTTCTGAAGCCTTTCTTCTTGGTGAATTTCTGGAACTTCTTCACAAGCATAGCAAGCTCCTTCCCAATGTCTTCGTGGATCACCGTAATCGCAATGATTCTTCTTGAGATGAGGAAGCAGCAGCCTTTGCCTTCAAAGCTCGAGTTCGGCCATAGTTGGGGCCATAGATATCTCGTTTCTCGAGATAGCTGGTACTCATGTGTGTTGAGCCTCTCAAGTATGTCGACGGATCGAGAGTCTTGAAATCGTATGCGTTCTTGTATCATCGTGGCTAAGGTGTCAAATGAGCTGTCAAGAGATCTCGATGAGTGTCTTCACTATCTCATGCTTTGTGATCTCGGTGGCCGAAAGTGCTTGGAGCTCATTTGTGATATCAGTGAGCCGATCAAATGTGAGCTGGACATTCTCGTTGTCGTGTCTCTTGAAGCGGTTGAAGAGGTTGCGGAGAGTACTGATACGTTGATCTCGCTAGGTTGAGACGCCTTCATTGACCTTGGATAGCCAGTCCCAGACTAGCTTCGACGTTTCCAGAGCACTCACACGGCCATATTGTCCTTTGGTAAGGTGACCACAGATGATGTTCTTGGTAGTAGAGTCCAGTTGAATGAACCTCTTGACATCAGCAGGGGTGACACCTTCACCAGTCTTGGGAACGTCGTTCTTGACAACATACCATAGATCAACATCAATGGCTTCAAGATGCATGCGTATCCTATTCTTCCAGTAGGGATATTCAGTGCCATCGAAGATGGGGCACGCAGCGGAGACTTTGATTATCCCCGCAGTCGACATAGCTAAACTCCAGGTGGTTAAATCAATCACACGTAACAAGGGAGCACCTTGCTCGATACCAATTGAAAGGGCTAGTTATCGACTAGAGGGGGGTGAATAGGCGATTTTATGAAAGTCTTCAAAACATGGGAGTTTCAAGATGCATAATATAAACAACACTATTCTAATGCAATGAAGGTAGACTACACTAGACAAGCCATAGTCAAGTATTCAATGAAGTGAAAGCATGAAGACTAATAGCAGCTAGGTAGTAAAGATCAGGATGGAAGATAGTATGAAGCCAATCAGAACAGATAGTCACATAGTGAAGTCAAACAGATAATACAAGCAGGAAATGACTTCACGAAGATAAACTATAAGTACAGAGGAGTAAGAGATAGAACCAGTGGCTTCAGAAGAACACAAGATTTGTTGGACCAGTTCCAGTTGCTGTGACAACTGTATGTCTGGTTAGGGAGGCTGAGATTCAACTCAGAAGACCACGTCTTCACCTTATTCCCCTTGAGCTAAGGACACACAATCCTCGCCCAATTACTTTGGTAAGTCTTCAAGGTAGACTTTTGAACCTTCACAGACTTCGTTCACCGGCAATCCACAATGGCTCTTGGATGCTCAGAACGCGACGCCTAACCGGCTGGAGGATTCACAGTCCTCAAGTGTAACAAGTCTTCAGATCACGCGATGTAAAGACTTCAAAGTGATGCCAAACACTCTTTGGGCTCTGGGTGGTTTGGGCTTTGTCCTCGCAAGGATTCTCTCTCGAAAGCTTCGGCGGTGGGTTGCTTTCAAACGACAAAAGCCGTGTACTAACTCTGAGCAGCCACCAATTTATGGTGTAGGGGGTGGGCTATTTATAGCCACTGGGAAACCCGACCAGATTTGTCCGAAATGACCCTGGGTCACTAAGGAACTGACATGTGTCTCAACGGTCAGATTTCAAACACACGCGGCAGCTTAACTTGGGCTACAAGTAAAGCCGACTCATCCGACTTTGGATAAGATTTGCTCTCATTGTCTTCGCTCGAAGACATAGGATTTGGTTGAGCATCACTTGATCACTCTGACTTTGTTCACTTGGACCCCACTTAACAGTGCGGTGGTTCCTATGACTCGAAGAAGAAAAGGAAACAACGAAACAACTAAGTCTTCGCGCTCCATAGTCTTCACTCAATGTCTTCTCGTGCCATAGTCTTCAATGTGAATATCTTCACAGACCACCATTGTCTTCAATGTCTTCACACATTTTTAGGGGTCATCTCCGGTAGGTAAACCGAATCAAGGAGGGACTACTACCTGTGTTATCCTGCAATCTCACAAACACATTAGTCCCTCAACCAGGTTTGTCGTCAATACTCCAAAACCAACTAGGGGTGGCACTAGATGCACTTACAGAGTGATTCTACTGCAAAGGAAATGGTCACTAGAAGCGGAACTGCCCCAAATATTTGGCGGATAAGAAGGATGGCAAAGTGAACAAAGGTATATTTGATATATATGTCATTAATGTGTACCTTACTAGTGCTCGTAGTAGCCCCTGGGTATTTGATACCTGTTCGGTTACTAAGATTAGTAATTCGAAACAGGAGTTGCAAAATAAATGGAGATTAGTTGAGGGTGAAGTGATGATGTGTGTTGGAAGTGGTTCCAAGATTAATATGATCATCATCGCACACTCCCTATACTTTCGAGATTAGTGTGAACCTAAATAAAAGTTATTTGGTGTCTGCGTTGAGCATGAACAAGATAGGATCGTGTTTATTGCAATATGGTTATTCATTTAAGACAGAGAATAATTGTTATTCTATCTACATGAATAAAACCTTCTATGGTCATACACCCAATATTAATGGTTTATTGAATCTCGATCATAGTGATACACATATTCATAATATTGATGCCAAAAGATGCAAAGTTAATAATGATAGTGCAACATACTTGTGGCGCTGCCGTTTAGGTCAAATTGGTGTAAAGCGCATGAAGAAACTCCATACAGATGGGCTTTTGGAATCCCTTGATTATGAATCATTTGATACTTGCAAACCATGCATCATGGGCAAGATGACTAAAACTCCATTCTCCAGAACAATGGAGCGAGCCAATGACTTATTCGAAATAATACATACCGATGTATGCAGTCCGACGAGTGTTGCGGCGGGTATCATTATTTTCTGACCTTCACAGATGATTTAATCAGATATGGGTATATCTACTTAATGAAACACAAGTCTGAAACATTTGAGAAGTTCAAAGAATTAAAGAGTGAAGTCGAGAATCATCGTAACAAGAAAATAAAGTTTCTACGATCTGATCGCGGAGGCAAATATTTGAGTTACGAGTTTGGCCTTCATTTAAAACAATGTGGAATAATTTCACAACTCACGCCACCTGGAACACCACAGTGTAATAGTGTGTCCGAACATCGTAAACGTACTTTATTAGATATGGTGCGATCTATGATGTCTCTTACCGATTTACCGCTATCTTTTTGGGGTTATGCACATTCACGTTAAATAGGGCACCATCTAAATCCGTTGAGACGACACCGTATGAACTGTGGTTTGGAAATAAATCTAAGCTGTCGTTTCTTAAAGTTTGGGGTTGCGATGCTTATGTCAAAAGGCTTAAGCCAGATAAGCTCGAACCCGAATCGGAGAAGTGCGTCTTCATAGGATACCCTAAGGAAATGATACGTCTCCAACGTATCTATAATTTTTTATTGTTCCATGCTATTATATTACCTCTTTTGTATGTTTATGTGCTTTATTTTACACATTTATACCATTTTTGGGACTAACCTATTAACCGGAGGCCCAGCCCATATTGCTATTTTTTTGCCTCTTTAAGTATTTCGAAGAAAAGGAATATCAAACGGAGTCCAAACAGAATGAAACCTTCGTGAGCGTGATTTTTGGAACGAACGTGATCTAGAGGACTTGGAGTGCAAGTCAAGAAGCTGCCGAGGCTCCCACGAGATAGGAGGCCGCGCCCCCCAGAGGGCGCGCCCCTGTCTCGTGGGCCTCAAGCGCCCATCGACGCATTTCTTCCTCCTATATATACCTACGCACTCGAAAACATCCAGGCGAGACGAAACACAATTTCCACCATCGTAACCTTCAGATCCATGAGATCCCATCTTGGAGCCTTGGCCGCTGCTCACGAGGGGGAATCAAGCACCTGAGGGCCTCTACATCAACATCCTTGCCCTCCAATGAGTTGTGAGTAGTTTACCACAGACCTATGGGTCCATAGTTATTAGCTAGATGGCTTCTTCTCTCTTTTTGGATCTCAATACAATGTTCTCCCCCTCTCTTGTGGAGATCTATTCGATGTAAACTCCTTTTGCGGTGTGTTTGTCAAGATCCGATGAATTGTGGGTTTATGATCAAGTTTATCTATGAATAATATTTGAATCTTCTCTGAATTCTTTTATGTATGATTGAGTTATCTTTGCAAGTCTCTTCAATTATCAGTTTGGTTTGGCCTACTAGATTGATCTTTCTTGCCATGGGAGAAGTGCTTAGCTTTGGGTTCAATCTTGCGGTGTCCTTACCCAAAGGATGTAAAGGGTTGCAAGGCACGTATTGTATTGTTGCCATCGAGGATAACAAGATGGGGTTTATATCATATTGCTTGAGTTTATCCCTCTACATCATGTCATCTTGCTTAATGCGTTACTCTGTTCTTATGAACTTAATACTCTAGATGCATGCTGGATAGCGGTCGATGTGTGGAGTAATAGTAGTAAATGCGCAGGAGTCGGTCTACTTGTTATGGACGTGATGCCTATATACATGATCATGCCTAGATAATCTCATAACTATGCGCTTTTCTATCAATTGCTCGACAAGAATTTGTTCACCCACCGTAATACTTATGCTATCTTGAGAGAAGCCACTAGTGAAACCTATGGCCCCCGGGTCTATCTCTTATCATATTCGCTTTCAATCTACTTTTATTTGCATCTTTACTTTTTGCATCTATATTATAAAATACCAAAAATATATTTATCTTATCATACTATCTTTATTAGAACTCACTTTCGCAAGTGTCCGTGAAGGGATTGACAACCCCTTAATTGGTGCGAGTTCTCAGTTTGTTTGTGTGTAGGTACGCGGGACTTTTGAGGAGCCTCCCACTGGATTGATACCTTGGTTCTCAAAAACTGAGGGAAATACTTACACTACTATTGCTGCATCACCCTCTCCTCTTCGAGTAAAGCCAACGCAAGCTCAAGACGTAGCAAGAAGGATTTCCGCCGTTGTCGGGAGGTCTTCGCTCAAGTCAAGACATACCAAGTACCCATCACAAACCCATCTCCCTCGCATTTACATTATTTGCCATTTGCCTCTCGTTTTCCTCTCCCCCACTTCACCCTTGCCGTTTTATTCGCCCTCTCTTTCCCATTCTCCTCCTCTCTTTGTCATTGCCTTTGTTTGCCGTTATGTCTGAAACTTGGGAGATTATCGTCAATATGGACAACCATGATAACATGGAAAATTCTGATGCTCCGGCTGAAGAACCCCCTATCTTGCATACTAAAAAGTTTCGAATCGGTAGTGGTAACATCATTGGAAAAAGTGTTATTCAAGATTTCTTTACTTGTGCCGGTGCTTTACCTTCCATGGGTGGTTCTATTCTTCATAAAACTAGTAGTCTTGCGGATGCCATTGCTATGCTAGTGGTTGAACTTGAAAGACAATTTATGCATATGCATCCTTGCATACAAAGAATTTTCTAGAATTTTCCAATATTGAGTATTCTTCTGTTAAACGCGTTGTTACTATCTTTTTGGCTCATGAGTTTAGATTTATCATTAGAGAAGCAAAAGAAATTTTTGCGCACTATAGGGTGGGCCGGTCGTCCTCCCATAGAGGCGATCCTTTATGATCAAGAGGAACTTAGGCGTTTTCAATCGTCGGAGTATGTTGCTTTTAATGAAAACCTTAGAAAAAATGTTCCTACCAATGTCTTGGTTGATTGCATTAACAAGCTTAATAATGATTTTTCCCTTCGAAACAATGAGCTAGGATACTCTCTTGAGTATAGGCTCACAAGATTTTGCCAAAAGAATGCTTTTAGTGATGAAATAGTTGTGCACTATGAAGGGCCAAAGGAGGAACCCGTTCCTCCTGTGATTGATCTTGGGGACCTTTGTCCCACTAAATTTAGCCCTTTTGATTACTTTTGCTTGCCTCAAAGAAAACTTGCTGCCGAACGTAGAGAATATGAGATGAGCTTTCAAGATCTATCTTATTATTATGGCACTACTTAGATCTATCTTCGTTTTTATGCCTAGCTAGGGGCGTTAAACGATAGCGCTAGTTGGGAGGCAACCCAATTTTCTTTATGTTTTTTGTTTTTGCTCCTGTTTAGTAATAAATCTTGCATCTGCCTTCTGTTTATATGTGTTTTTATCTTTTAATTAGTGTTTGTGCCATGTAGAACCTATAGGATAACCTATGATGATAGTTGATTTGATTCTGCTGAAAAACAGAAACTTTGCGTGCACGAGAATTTTTTTAGTAAATCACAGAAACTCGATTTTTCATTGATTATTTTTTCTGCTGATCAATAGACAAATTGTCTAGGACGTCCTATTTTGGTAGGATTTTTGGAGTTCCATAAGTTTACGTTAGTTACAGATTACTACAGACTATTCTGTTTTTGACAGACTCTGTTTTTCGTGTGTTGTTTGCTTATTTTGATGCATCTATGACTAGTAAAATAGTTTATAAACCATAGAGAAGTTGGAATAGAGTAGGTTTAACACCAAAATAAATAAATAATGAGTTCATTACAGTACCTTATGTGGTGGTTTTGTTTTCTTTCACTAACGGAGCTTATAAGATTTCCTGTTAAGTTTTGTGTTGTGAAGTTTTCAAGTTTTGGGTAAAGCTTTTATGGACTAAGGAATAAAAGGTGGCAAGAGCCTATGTTTGGGGATGCCCAAGGCACCCCAAGATATTAAAGAATAGCCAAAAGCCTAAGCTTGGGGATGCCCCGGGAAGACATCCCCTCTTTCGTCTTCGTTCATTGGTAACTTTACTTGGAGCTATATTTTTATTCACCACATGATATGTGTTTTGCTTGGAGCGTCGTGTATTATATTAGTCTTTGCTTTTTAGTTTACCACAATCATCCTTGCTGTACACACCTTTTGAGAGAAGCCTATTTGATTAGAATTTGCTAGAATACTCTATGTGCTTCACTTATATCTTTTGAGCTTTATAGTTTTTGCTCTAGTGCTTCACTTATATCTTTTAGAGCACGGTGGTGTCTTAATTTTGAAGAAATTGCTAGTCTCTCATGCTTCACTTATATCTTTTTGAGAGTCTTTTAGAACAACATGGTATTTGCTATTGTTATGAAATTGGTCCTAGAATGGTACGCATCCAAGTTGGGTATAATAAAAACTATCATAGAAAGTGAATTGGATGCTATGATCAATTTGATGCTTGATAATTGTTTTGAGATATGGAGGTAGTGATATTAGAGTCATGCTAGTTGGGTGATTATGAATTTAAAGAATACTTGTGTTGAAGATTGTGATTCCCGTAGCATGCATTATGGTGAACCGCTTTGTGATGAAGTCGGAGCATAATTTATTTATTGATTGTCTTCCTTATGAGTGGCGGTCGGGGACGAGCGATGGTCTTTTCCTACCAATCTATCCCCCTAGGAGCATGCGTGTAGTACTTTGGTTTTTGATGACTTCTAAATTTTTGCAATAAGTGCATGAGTTCTTTTGACTAATGTTGAGTCCATGGGTTATACACACCCTTTCACCCTTCCATCATTGCTAGCCTCTCTCTTGTACCGTGCAACTTTCGCCGGTACCATACACCCACCATATACCTTCCTCAAAACAGCCACCATACCTACCTATCATGGCATTTCCATAGCCATTCCGAGATATATTGCCATGGAACTTTCCACCATTTCTTTCATATGACACGCATTATTTTTGTCATATTGCTTAGCATGATCATGTAGTTGACATCGTAATTGTGGCAAAGCCACCGTTCATAATTCTTTCATACATGTCACTCTTGAATCATTGCATATCCCGGTACACCGCCGCAGGCATATACATAGAGTCATATTTTGTTCTAAGTATCGAGTTGTAATTGTTGAGTTGTAAGAAAATAAAAGTGTGATGATCATAATCTTTAGAGCATTGTCCCAAGTGAGGAAAGGATGATGGAGACTATGATTCCCCCACAAGTCGGGATGAGGCTCCGGACGATAAAAAGAGGCCATAAAAAAGATAAAGAAAAGGCCCAAAAAAATGAATGAGAGAAAAAGAGAGAAGGGACAATGTTACTATCCTTTTACCACACTTGTGCTTCAAAGTAGCACCATGATAATAGAGAGTCTCTCGTTTTGTCACTTTCATTTACTAGTGGGAATTTTTCATTATAGAACTTGGCTTGTATATTCCAATGATGGGCTTCCTCAAAAATGCCCTAGGTCTTCGTGAGCAAGCGAGTTGGATGCACACCCACTTAGTTTCTTTTGTTGAGCTTTCATATACTTATAGCTCTAGTGCATCCGTTGCATGGCAATCCCTACTCACTAACATTGATATCTATTAATGGGCATCTCCATAGCCCGTTGATACGCCTAGTTGATGTGAGACTATCTTCCCCTTTTTATCTTCTCCACAACCACCATTCTATTCCACATATAGTGCTATTTCCATGGCTCACGCTCATGTATTGCGTGAAAGTTGAAAGAGTTTGAGATTATTAAAGTATGAAACAATTGCTTGGCTTGTCATCGAGGTTGTGCATGATTAAATACTTTGTGCGATGAAGATAGAGCTTAGCCAGACTATATGACTTTGTAGGGATAACTTTCTTTGGCCATGTTATTTTGAGAAGACATGATTACTTTGATTAGTATGCTTGAAGTATCACCATTTTCATGTTAATATGAACTTTTATTTTGAATCATTTGGATCTGAACATTCATGCCACAATAAATAAAACTACATTGAGAATTATGCTAGGTAGCATTCCACATCAAAAATTTCTTTTTATCATTTACCTACTCGAGGACTGACGAGGAATTAAGCTTAGATGCTTGATACGTCTCCAACGTATCTATAATTTTTTATTGTTCCATGCTATTATATTACCTCTTTTGGACGTTTATGGGCTTTATTTTACACATTTATATCATTTTTGGGACTAACCTATTAACCGGAGGCCCAGCCCATATTGCTGTTTTTTTGCCTATTTCAGAATTTCGAAGAAAAGGAATATCAAACGGAGTCCAAACGGAATGAAACCTTCGGAGCACGATTTTTGGAACGAACGTGATCCAGAGGACTTGGAGTGCAAGTCAAGAAGCAGCCGAGGCTCCCACGAGATAGGAGGCCGCGCCCCCCTGTAGGGCGCCCCCCTGTCTTGTGGGCCCCTCGGGCGTCCACCAACGTACTTCTTCCTCCTATATATACCAACGTACCCCGAAAACATCCAGGGGCGAGACGAAACACAATTTCCACCACCGTAACCTTCTGTATCCGCGAGATCCCATCTTGGAGCCTTCACGGCGTTACTCAAGGGGAATCAAGCACGGAGGGCCTCTACATCAACATCCATGCCCCTCCGATGAGTTGTGAGTAGTTTACCACAGACCTACGGGTCCATAATTATTAGCTAGATGGCTTCTTCTCCTTTTTTGGATCTCAACACAATGTTCTCCCCCTCTCTTGTGGAGATCTATTCGATGTAAACTCTTTTGCGGTGTGTTTGTCGAGATCCGATGAATTGTGGGTTTATGATCAAGTTTATCTATGAATAATATTTGAATCTTCTCTGAATTCTTTTATGTATGATTGAGTTATCTTTGCAAGTCTCTTCGAATTATCAGTTTGGTTTGGCCTACTAGATTTATCTTTCTTGCCACGGGAGAAGTGCTTAGCTTTGGGTTCAATCTTGCGGTGTCCTTACCAAAGGATGTAAAGGGTTGCAAGGCACGTATTGTATTATTGCCATCGAGGATAACAAGATGGGGTTTATATCATATTGCTTGAGTTTATCCCTCTACATCATGTCATCTTGCTTAATGCGTTACTCTGTTCTTATGAACCTAATACTCTAGATGCATGCTGGATAGCGGTCGATGTGTGGAGTAATAGTAGTAGATGCAGGCAGGAGTCGGTCTACTTGTTATGGACGTGATGCCTATATACAAGATCATGCCTAGATAATCTCATAACTATGCGCTTTTCTATCAATTGCTCGTGATAATTTGTTCACCCACCGTAATACTTATGCTATCTTGAGAGAAGCCACTAGTGAAACCTATGGCCCCCGGGTCTATCTCTTATCATATTCGCTTTCAATATACTTTTATTTGCATCTTTACTTTTTGCATCTATATTATAAAATACCAAAAATATATTTATCTTATCATACTATCTTTATTAGATCTCACTTTCGCAAGTGGCCGTGAAGGGACTGACAACCCCTTTATTGTGTTGGTTGCGAGTTCTCAGTTTGTTTGTGTAGGTACGCGGGACTTTTGAGGAGCCTCCTACTGGATTGATACCTTGGTTCTCAAAAACTGAGGGAAATACTTACGCTACTATTGCTGCATCACCCTCTCCTCTTCGAGGAAAGCCAACGCAAGCTCAAGACGTAGCAGGAAACAATTGGGTACTCCTACCATAGATCCGATGGCAAGATCTTTGTTGCCAAGAATGTAACCTTTCTAGAGAAGGAGTTTCTCTCGAAAGAAGTGAGTGGGAGGAAAGTAGAACTTGATGAGGTAATTGTATCTTATCTCAATTTGGAAAGTAACTCATCAGAGAAATCCGTTCCCGTGATGCCTACACCAACTAGAGAGGAAGCTAATGATGATGATCATGAAACTTCAGATCAAGTTACTACCGAACCTCGTAGGTCAACCAGAACACGATCGACACCAGAGTGGTACGGAAATCTTGTTCTGGAAGTCATGTTACTAGACCATGACGAACCTACGAACTATGAAGAAGCTATGATAAGCCCAGATTCCGACAGATGGCTTGAGGCCATGAAATCTGAGATAGGATCCATATATGAGAACAAAGTGTGGACTTTGGTGGACTTGCCCGATGATCAGCAAGCCATAGAGAATAAATGGATCTTCAAGAAGAAGACTGATGCTGATGGTAATGTTACTATCTACAAAGCTCGACTTTCCGTGAAATGTTTTCGACAAGTTCAAGGGGTTGACTACGATGAGACCTTCTCACCCGTAGCAATGCTTAAGTCTGTCTGAATCATGTTAGCAACTGCCGCATTTTATGATTATGAAATCTGGCAAATGGATGTCAAGACTGCATTCCTCAATGGATTTCTTAAAGAAGAGTTGTATATGATGCAACCAGAAGGTTTTGTCAATCCTAAAAGTACTAACAAAGTGTGCAAGCTCCAGCGATCCATCTATGGACTGGTGCAAGCATCTCGGAGTTGGACTATACGCTTTGATGAGGTGATCAAAGCATATGGTTTTATACAGACTTTCGGTGAAGCATGTATTTACAAGAAAGTGAGTGGGAGCTCTGTAGAATTTCTGATATTATATGTGGATGACATATTGTTGATTGGAAATGATATAGAATTTCTAGATGGCATAAAGGATACTTGAATAAGAATTTTTCAATGAAATACCTCGGTGAAGCTACTTACATATTAGGCTTCAAGATCTATAGAGATAGATCAAGACGCTTGATAAGATTTTCAATGAGTACATACCTTGACAAGATTTTGAAGGAGTTCAAAATAAATAAATCAGTCAAAGAAGGAGTTCTATCCTGTATTGTAAGGTATGAAGTTGAGTAAGACTCAAAACCTGACCACGGCAGAAGATAGAGAGAGAATGAAAGTCATTCACTATGCCTCAGCCATAGGTTCTATAAAGTATGCCATGCTGTGTACCAAACCTGTTGTGTACCTTGCCATGTGTTTGGCAAGGAGGTACAATAGTGATCCAGGAGTAGATCACTAGATAGCGGTCAAAATTATCCTTGGAGGACTAAGGAAATATCTCTCGGTTATGGAGGTGATAAAGAGTTCATCGTAAAGAGTTACGTCGATGCAAGCTTTTACACCGATCCAGATGACTCAGAGTCTCAATTTGGATACGTATTGAAAGTGGGAGCAATTAGCTAGAGTATCTCCATGCAGAGCATTGTGACATAGAAATTTGTGAAATACATACGGATCTGAATGTGACAGACCCGTTGACTAAACTTCTCTCACAAAGCAAAACATGATCACACATTAGTACTCTTTGGGTGTTAATCACATGGCAATGTGAACTAGATTATTGACTCTAGTGATCTCTTTGGGTTGGTCACATGGCGATGTGAACTATGGGTGTTAATCACATGACGATGTGAACTATCGGTGTTAAATCACATGGCGATGTGAACTAGATTATTGACTCTACTACAAGTGGGAGACTGAAGGAAATATGCCATAGAGGCAATAATAAAGTTGTTATTTTATATTACCTTATTTCATGATAAATGTTTATTATTCATGCTAGAATTGTATTAACCGGAAACTTGATACATGTGTGGATACATAGACAAAACACCATGTCCCTAGTAAGCCTCTACTAGACTAGCTCGTTAGTCAAAGATGGTTAAGTTTCCTAACCATAGATATGTGTTGTCATTTGATAACGGGATCAGATCATTAGGAGAATGGTGTGGTGGACAAGACCCAACTGTTAGCATAGCATATGATCGTTCAGTTTACTGCTAATGCTTCCTTAATGTCAAATACATGTTCCTTCGACCATGAGATCATGCAACTCCCGGATACCGGAGGAATACCTTGTGTGCTATCAAACGTCACAACGTAACTGGGTTAGCATAAAGATGCTCTACAGGTATCTCTGAAGGTGTATGTTGAGTTCGTGTGAATCGAGATTGGGATTTTTCACTCCGTGTATCGGAGAGGCATCTCTGGGCCCTCTCGGTAATACACATCACAAGAAGCTTGCAAGCAAAGTGACTAAAGAGTTAGTTGCAAGATGATGTACTACGGAATGAGTAAAGAGACTTGCCGGTAACGAGATTGAACTAGGTATAGAGATACCGACGAGACGATTGAATCTCGGGCAAGTAACATACCGACAGACAAAGGGAATTACGTGTGTTGTCATAAAGGTTCAACCGATAAAAGATCTTCGTGGAATATGTAGGAATCAATATGGGCATCCAGGTTCTGCTATTGGTTATTGAACGAAGAGGTGTCTCAGTCATGACTACATAATTCCCGAACCCGCAGGGTCGCACGCTTAACGTTCATTGATGCTAGAGTAGTATTGGGATATTTGGTTGTAACGCCCTCGATGCGGCTATATCTCCCACGTGTCGAAGCACGACTTAGAGGCATAACCGCATTGAAAGCAAAGTCGCAAGTGAGGTAATCTTCACACAACCCATGTAATACATAAGGGAAAGAGATACATAGTTGGCTTACAAATGCCACTTCACACAATACATAAATAAACATCCATCATCCAGATTACACTCAAGGTCCGACTACGGAACCAAAATAAAAGAAGACTACCCCAAAAGCTACACAGATCCCCGATCGTCCCAACTGGCTCCACTATCGATCATCGGGAAAAGACACATAGTAACGACCACGTTCCTCGTCGAACTCCCACTTGAGCTCGGTTCGTCACCCTGACCGCATCGTCGGCACCTGCAACTGTTTTGGTAGAATCATGAGTCACGGGGACTCAGCAATCTCACACCGGCGAGATCAAGACTATTTAAGCTTATAGGAAGGACAGAGTTTTGAGGTGGAGCTGCAGCAAGCGACTAGCATATATGGTGGCTACATTCGCAAAAGAGAGCGAGAAGAGAAGCAAGGCACGGTCGTGAAGGTAGTAGCGATCAAGAAGTGATCCTGAAACTACTCACGTCAAACATAATTCCAACACCGTGTTCACCTCCCGGACTCCGCCGAGAAGAGACCATCACGGTTACACACGCGGTTGATGTATTTTAATTAAGGTCAATTTCGGGTTTTCTACAACCGGACATTAACAAATTCCCATCTGCCTCATAACTGCGGGCACGGCTTTCGAAAGATAATACCCTGCAGGGTGTCCCAACTTAGCCCATTATAAGCTCTCACGGTCAACGAAGGATATTCCTTCTACCGAAGACCCGATCGATCTCGGAATCCCGGACTACAAGACATTTCGACAATGGTAAAACAAGACCAAAAAGCCACCCGATTGTGCCGACAAATCCCGATAGGAGCTGCACATATCTCGTTCTCGTGGCACATCCGGATGAGACATGCTATGAGTAAAACCAGGCTTGAGTTTCCCGAGGTGGCCCTTGGTGGCTCGGTTCGGACCAACACTCGAAGGAGCACTGGCCTGGGGGGGGGGGTAAATAAAGATGACCCTCGGGCTCGCGAAAACCCGGGGGAAAAAGGCTTAGGTGGCAAATGGTAAAACCAAAGTTGGGCCTTCTTTGGAGGAGTCTTATTCAAAGCGAACTATCAAGGGGGTCCCATAAATCACCCAACCGTGTAAGGAACGCATAAAATTATGGAACATAACACCGGTATAGCGGAAACTAGGGTGGCAAGAGTGGAACAAAACACCGGGCATAAGGCCGAGCCTTCCACCCTTTACCAAGTATATAGATGCATTAATTAAACAATAGATATTGTGATATCCCAACAAGTAAACATGTTCCAACAAGGAACAACATCTCCATGTTCCAACAAGGAACAAACTTCATCTTCACCTGCAACTAGCAACGCTATAAGAGGGGCCGAGCAAAGCGGTAACATAGCCAATCAACGGTTTGCTAGGAAAGGATGGTTAGGGGCTTGACATGGCAATATGGGAGGCATGATAAGCAAGTGATAGGCATCGTAGCATAGGCATAGCAAAAGAGCGAGCATCTAGCAAGCAAAGATAGAAGTGATTTCGAGGGTATGGTCATCTTGCCTGCAAAGTTCTCAGAGTTGTCGAAAGCTTGATCCTCGTAAGCGTTCTCAACAGGTTCCTCGTTCACGTACTCGTCTCCCGGCTCTACCCAGAGCAAGAACACAAACAATGGAACCACAATCAATCACGGGCGATGCACAAACAACATGATGCAAAACATGGCATGATATGCGAGATGTGAGATGCAATGCATATGCGTGCTCCAGAAGGAAAATGATGAACCAGGCATCAACTTGGCAAACCAAGTATGCCGCTGGAAAGGTGAGATGATTTCGGTTGAAATCGATATAAAGATCACCGGAATCGGATGCACGGTTTGCAAATGACAAGCAAAACAAGAATGGCACAAATCTGCCATTAACAGCACGATGCGACTTAGCAAGCAACAAGAAATTAAGCTACTACACCCAAACATACCAACAAAGCATACGGCAGTGATCTACTCCAGATGCTTGCCAAACGATGAACACTGAGATACGGCTAAATCACACCATAACAGGTCCAAACAAGCATGGCCAAAGTGCAAAATATATCAGCTTCACAGACTTAGTGAAAATACTGAGCATGGCAGAAACAGCATCAGGAAGCAATGTTCAGAGCAAGCAAACAACATGCTACAGGAACTTATAATAGAAAAACAAGGCACAACATGAATCTACTCAAAGCATAGAACAACAGTCCCTTACTGACCATGAGACAAAAGGGATCAGAAAATGTAATAGCACCCATGTCAATATAGCAAGTTTCGTTAACAGATTCAGCAATCAGGGAATCACATTGACAGAATTATGAAGGCATATTCGCGAGCTCGATGCACTCACTACAGAGCATTTCATGATAAACTAAGCATACATCCATCAAGAAGACATGCATAGAAGCTATACATGGCAAGAACAACATCATAGCATACATGGATCAACTACAACAACCTTGGCAAAATTGAATAACATGTAAACAATCTGCCAGGAAACATTTTATAGCAAAAGTAAAGCTCGATTAACTCAAGCTATGGCACTCCATAGTTGCAAACAAGGGCATGTATGGGTAGATAATAACCATATGTTAAAAACATCCTTACTGAAGTATCTCAAAATAAGCATGGTACTCTCTGTAGCTTCAAGTTTACATGGCATAAAAATATCAGCAAAACAGGGCTGAAATCAGCAACATCATGAAGCCTAGTTTGCATGCTTGTGCTAGTCACCACAGAGATCACAAAAATACATGGCATACACCCCTGTAAAGATGGCATGGCATATTACAAAACACATGTAGGACTCAAGATCATAGGATGCACACATCAATCATGGCAACAATGACAAAAGTGCATGTTCTGATAAGAATCTGAAACCAACATCACATAGCCCTCTTCTAACAGCATTTCGGGAATCAAGATGAGCTCAAATGAAAATGATGCAATGAGATGAAATGATGTACTCGTCGAGGCGAACAATACGGTATGCTATACACCCAAAATGGAGCCACGGATGCAAAGTTATGGTGCGATGAAAATGCAACAATTAATCTGCAGAATAAATGACCGAGGATTTCGGGGGAGAAAGAAGTCAACCCTTCGTTTTGGATCTAAATCCGGCTCGGATCGAGGTTCGCCGGCCGGAGCAGCGGCGGCCGGAGAGGGAGAGGACGCCGAGGAGGGAGCCAGAGGAGGGCTGGCCGCGGCGCGGCCGCGGGATTGACGGCCGGGCGGGCGCAGACAGCGGGGCCGGCGGTCAAGGGTCAGAGGCGGCGGCCGGAGCGGAGGCGACGGCGACGGGTCGGCGGCGGAGGCCGGCGATGGGTTTGGGCGCGCGCTGGTCGGGCCGCTGGCGGGCGGGGCTCAGCTGGTTCGGGCGGGCAGCCAAGCGATGTGGGCGCACCCACATGGCGGCCTCTCGTTGGCTGCGGTCGTGCGGACGGACGTGTCCGGCGCCGGCGGACGGTGTCCGGCGCGCGGAAAGGAGCGGGGCTAGGGTTAGGGTAGGAAATGATCCGGGATTTCGGGGGAGGAGGTGTTTTTATAGGTAGGAGGAGCTAGGAAGCTCCAAATGAGGTGTAGTTTTCGCTCACACGATCGTGATCCGACGACGGTGGACATGGAAGTGACTTAGATGGGTTATTGGGCTGTTTGAAGGGGTGTTGGGCTGCAACACACAAGAGGCCTTCGCGGTTACCCGGTTAACCGTTGGAGTATCAAACGACCTCCAAATGGCACGAAACTTGACAGGTGGTCTACCGGTGGTGTATCAAGGCCACTTGACAAACCTCGGTCCATTTCGAGAAAGTTTAGTACCCGCTAACGGAAAAATGTAAAAGGGGACGCCGGGGGACATAGGAGTGCCGGATTGCAAAAGCAGACAACGGGAAAATGCTCGGATGCATGAGACGAACACGTATGCCAATGAGATGCACATGATGACATGATATGAGATGCATGACATGGACAAAATGCAAAACGAAAGACAAAAACCCAACCACGGAGGGAATATCATATCACAATGCCGAAAATGGCAAGAGTTGGAGTTACAAATATGGAAAGTTACATCCGGGGTGTTACATTGGTGAGTGGTAACCAAATGTTGTTCGGAGCCCGGATGAGATCCCGGACGTCACGAGGAGTCTCGGAATGGTCGAGAGGTATATATATATATATATATATATATATATATATATATATATATATATATATATATATATATATATATATATATATATATATATATATATATATATATATATGGGAAGTCATATTTTGGGTTCCGAAAAAAGATGCAATTTTTTCGGTATTGTACCGGGAAGCTTCTAGAAGGTTCCGGAGGATTCCGGAGGGGTCTGGAAGTCCACAATGAAGGAAATTTGCCCTAGAGGCAATAATAAAGTTATTATTTATTTCCTTATTTCATGATAAATGTTTATTATTCATGCTAGAATTGTATTAACCGGAAACATAATACATGTGTGAATACATAGACAAACAAAGTGTCACTAGTATGCCTCTACTTGACTAGCTCGTTGATCAAAGATGGTTAAGTTTCCTAACCATAGACATGAGTTGTCATTTGATAAACGGGATCACCTCATTAGGAGAATGATGTGATTGACTTGACACATTCCGTTAGCTTAGCACTTGATCCTTTTAGTTTACTGCTATTGCTTTCTCCATGACTTATACATGTTCCTATGACTATGAGATTATGCAACTCCCGATTACCGGAGGAACACTTTGTGTGCTACCAAATGTCACAACATAACTGGGTGATTATAAAGGTGCTCTACAGGTGTCTCCGATGGTACTTGTTGAGTTGGCATAGATCGAGACTAGGATTTGTCACTCCGATTGTCGAAGAGGTATCTCTGGGCCCTCTCGGTAATGCACATCACTATAAGCCTTGCAAGCAATGTGAATAATGAGTTAGTTGCGGGATGATGCATTACGGAATGAGTAAAGAGACTTGCCGGTAACGAGATTGAGCTAGGTATTGAGATACCGACAATCGAATCTCGTGCAAGTAAAATACCGATGACAAAGGAAACAACGTATGTAGTTATGCGGTTGAACGATAAAGATCTTCGTAGAATATGTAGGGACCAATATGAGCATCCAGGTTCCGCTATTGGTTATTGACCGGAGACGTGTCTCGGTCATGTCTACATAGTTCTCGAACCCGTAGGTTCCGCACGCTTAACGTTCGGTGACGATCGGTATTATGAGTTTATGTGTTTTGATGTACCAAAGGTAGTTCGGAGTCCCGGGTATGATCACAGACATGACGAGGAGTCTCGAAATGGTCGAGACATAAAGATTGATATATTGGATGACTATATTTGGACATCGGAATGGTTCCGGGTGAGATCGGGAATATACCGGAGCATCGGGAGGTTACCGGAACCCCCCGGGAGGTATATGGGCCTTATTAGGCTTTAGTGGAAAAGAGGGGAAAGGAGCAAAGGAGGGGGTGCCCCCCCAAGCCCATTCCTAATTGGGAGGGGGGCCGGCCCTCCCTTTCCTTCCTCCCTCCTTCCCTTTCCTTCCCTCTCCTACTCCAACTTGGGAAGGGGGAATCCTACTCCCACTGGGAGTGGGACTCCCCCCTTGGGCGCGCCTAGGAGGCCGGCCCTCTCCCCCTCCTCCACTCCTTTATATACGGGGGAGGGGGCACCCCATAGACACTCAAGTTGATCATTAATCTCTTAGCCGTGTGCGGTGCCCCCCCTCCAGCATAATCCACCTCGGTCATATCGTAGCGGTGCTTAGGTGAAGCCCTACGTCGGTAACTTCATCATTACCGTCATCATGCCGTCGTGCTGAAGAAGCTCTCCCTCGAAGCTCTACTGGATCGTGAGTTCGTGGGACGTTGCCAAGATGAATGTGTGCAGTCCGCGGAGGTGTCGTACCTTCGGTGGTAGGATCGGTCGATCGTGAAGACGTACGACTACATCAACCGCGTTGTCATAACGCTTCCGCTTACGGTCTACGAGGGTACATAGACAACACTCTCCACTCTCGTTGCTATGCATCACCATGATCTTGCATGTGCGTAGGATTTTTTTTTTGAAATTACTATGTTCCCCAACAGTGGCATCCAAGCCAGGTTTATGCGTAGATGTTATATGATCGAGTAGAACACAAGTGAGTTGTGGGCGATACTAGTCATACTGCTTACCAGCATGTCATACTTTGATTCGGAGGTATTGTTGGATGAAGCGGCCCGGACCGACATTACGCGTACGCTTACGCGAGACTAGTTCTACCGACGTGCTTCGCTGCAATTGGCTGGCGGGTGTCAGTTTCTCCAACTTTAGTTGGATCGAGTGTGGCTACGCCCGGTCCTTGTGAAGGTTAAAACATCACTAACTTGACGAAATATCGTTGTGATTTTGATGCGTAGGTAAGAACGGTTCTTGCTCAGCCTGTAGCAGCCACGTAAAACTTGCAACAACAAAGTAGAGGACGTCTAACTTGTTTTTGCAGGGCATGCTGTGATGTGATATGGTCAAGACATGATGCTAAATTTTATTGTATAAGGTTATCATGTTTTGTAACCGAGTTATCGACAATCGGCGAGAGCCATATGGTTGTCGCTTTATTGTATGAAATGCAATCACCATGTAATTGCTTTACTTTATCACTAAGCGGTAGCGATAGTCGTGAACACAATAGTTGGCGAGACGACAACGATGCTACGATGGAGATCAAGGTGTCGCTACCGGTGGCGATGGTGATCATGACGGTGCTTTGAAGATGGAGATCAAAGGCACAAGATGATGATGGCCATATCATATCACTTATATTGATTGCATGTGATGTTTATCCTTTATGCATCTTATTCGCTTTGATTGACGGTAGCATTATAAGATGATCTCTCACTAAATTTCAAGGTACAAGTATTCTCCCCGAGTATGCACCATTGCCAAAGTTAAATGCGTGTCGAGACATCACGTGATGATCGGGTGTGGTAAGCTCTGCGTTCACATACAACGGGTGCAAGCCAGTTTTGCACACGCAGAAATACTCGGGTTAAACTTGACGAGCCTAGCATATGCAGATATGGCCTCGGAACACTGAGACCGAAAGGTCGAGCGTGAATCATATAGAAGATATGATCAACATAGTGATGTTCACCATTGAAAACTACTCCATCTCACGTGATGATCGGGCATGGATTAGTTGATATGGATCACGTGATCACTTAGATGATTAGAGGGATGTCTATCTAAGTGGGAGCTCTTAAGTAATATGATTAATTGAACTTTAATTTATCATGAACTCAGTCCTGGTAGTATTTTGCTTGTCTGTGTTGTTGTAGATAGATGGCTCGTGCTGTTGTTCCGTTGAATTTTAATGCGTTCCTTGAGAAAGCTAAGTTGAAAGATGATGGTAGAGATTACACGGACTGGGTCCATAGCTTGAGGATTATCCTCATTGCTGCATAGAAGAATTATGTCCTGGAAGCACCGCTGGGTGCCAGGCCTGCTGCAGATGCTGCTGATGACGTTAAGAACGTCTTGCAGAGTAAAGCTGATGACTACTCGATAGTTCAGTGTGCCATGCTTTACGGCTTAGAACCGGGACTTCAACAACGTTTTGAACGTCATGGAGCATATGAGATGTTCCAGGAGTTGAAGTTAATATTTCAAGCAAATGCCCGGATTGAGAGATATGAAGTCTCCAATAAGTTCTACAGCTGTAAGATGGAGGAGAATAGTTCTGTCAGTGAACATATACTCAAAATGTCCGTATAATAATCACTTGATTCAACCGGGAGTTAATCTTCCGGATGATAGTGTCATTGACAGAATTCTTCAATCACTACCACCAAGCTACAGGAGCTTTGTGATGAACTATAATATGCAAGGGATGGATAAGACAATTCCCGAGCTCTTCGCGATGCTAAAGGCTGTGGAGGTAGAAATCAAAAAGGAGCATCAAGTGTTGATGGTCAACAAGACCACCATTTTCAAGCAAAGGGGTAAAGGGAAGAAGAAGGAGAACTTCAAGAAGAACGGCAAACAAGTTGCTTCTCAGGAGAAGAAACCCAAGTATGGACCTAAGCCTAAGACTGAGTGCTTCTACTGCAAAGGGACTGGCCACTGGAAGCGGAACTGCCCCAAGTATTTGGCGAATAAGAAGGAAGGCAAGGTGAACAAAGGTATATGTGATATACATGTTATTGATGTGTACCTTACTAAAGCTCGGAGTAGCACCTGGGTATTTGATACTGGTTCTATTGCTAATATTTGCAACTCGAAACAGGGACTACGGATTAAGCGAAGATTGGCTAAGGACAAGGTGACGATGCGCATGGGAAATGGTTCCATATTCGATGTGATCTCCGTCGGCACACTACCTCTACATCTACCTTCGGGATTAGTTTTAGACCTAAATAATTGTTATTTGGTGCCAGCACTGAGCATGAACATTATATGCGGACCTTGTTTGATGTGAGATGGTTATTCTTTTAAATCTGAGAATAATGGTTGTTCTATTTATACGAGTAATATCTTTTATGGTCATGCACCCTTCAAGAGTGGTCTATTTTTGTTGAATCTCGATAGTAGTAATACACATATTTATAATGTTGAAGCCAAAAGATGCAGAGTTGATAATGATAGTGCAACTTATTTGAGGCACTGCCGTTTGGGTCATATTGGTGTAAAGCGCATGAAGAAACTCCATACCGATGGACTTTTGGAATCACTTGATTATGAATCACTTGGTACTTGCAAACCATGCCTCATGGGCAAGATGACTAAAACGCCGTTCTCCGGAACAATGGAGCGAGCAACAGATTTGTTGAAAATCATACATACTGATGTATGTGGTCCGATGAATACTGAGGCTCGCGGCGGGTATCGTTATTTTCTCACCTTCACAGATGATTTGAGAAGATATGAGTATATCTACTTAATGAAACATAAGTCTGAAACATTTGAAAAGTTTAAAGAATTTCAGAGTGAAGTGGAAAATCATCGTAACAAGAAAATAAAGTTTCTACGATCTGATCGTGGAGGAGAATATTTGAGTTACGAGTTTGGTCTTCATTTCAAACAATGCGGAATAGTTTCGCAACTCACGCCATCCGGAACACCACAGCGTAATGGTGTGTCCGAACGTCGTAATCGTACTTTACTAGATATGGTGCGATCTATGATGTCCCTTACTGATTTACTGCTATCGTTTTGGGGTTATGCTTTAGAGACGACTGCATTCACGTTAAATAGGGCACCATCTAAATCCATTGAGACGACACCTTATGAACTATGGTTTGGCAAGAAACCAAAGTTGTCGTTTCTTAAAGTTTGGGGATGCGATGCTTATGTGAAAAAGCTTCAACCTGATAAGCTCGAAGCCAAATCGGAGAAATGTGTCTTCATAGGATACCCAAAGGAGACTGTTGGGTACACCTTCTATCACAGATCCGAAGGCAAGACATTTGTTGCTAAGAATGGACCCTTTCTAGAGAGGGAGTTTCTCTCGAAACAAGTGAGTGGGAGGAGAGTAGAACTTGATGAGGTAACTATACCTGCTCCCTTATTGGAAAGTAGTTCATCACAGAAACCGGTTCCTGTGACACCTACACCATTTAGTGAGAAAGCTAATGATATTGATCAAGAAACTTCAGATCAAGTTACTACCAAACCTCGTAGGTAAACCAGAGTAAGATCCGCACCAGAGTGGTACGGTAATCCTATTCTGGAGGTCATGTTACTTGACCATGGCGAACCTACGAACTATGAAGAAGCGATGGTGAGCCCAGATTCTGCAAAATGGCTTGAGGCCATGAAATCTGAGATGGGATCCGTGTATGAGAACAAAGTGTGACTTTGGTTGACTTACCCGATGATCGGCACGCCATAGAGAATAAATGGATCTTCAAGAAGAAGCCTGATGCTGACGATAATGTTATTGTCTACAAAGCTCGACTTGTTGCGAAATGTTTTCGACAAGTTCAAGGGGTTGACTACGATGAGACTTTCTCACCTGTAGCGATGCTTAACTCTGTCCGCATCATGTTAGCAATTGCCGCATTTTATGATTATGAAATTTGGCAAATGGATGTCAAAACTGCATTCCTGAATGGATTTCTAGAAGAATAGTTGTATATGATGCAACCAGAAGGTTTTGTCGATCCAAAAGGTGCTAACAATGTGTGCAAGCTCCAGCGATCCATTTATGGACTGGTGCAAGCCTCTCGGAGTTGGAATAAACATTTTGATACTGTGATCAAAGCATATGGTTTTATACAGACTTTTGGAGAAGCCTGTATTTACAAGAAAGTGAGTGGGAGCTCTGTAGCATTACTAATATTATATGTGGATGACATATTGTTGATTGGAAATGATATAGAATTTCCGGATAGCATAAAAGGATACTTGAATAAGAGTTTTTCAATGAAAGACCTCGGTGAAGCTGCTTATATATTGGGCATCAAGATCTATAGAGATAGATCAAGACGCTTAATTGGACTTTCACAAAGCACATACCTTGATAAAATTTTGAAAAGGTCCAAAATGGATCAAGCAAAGAAAGGGTTCTTGCCTGTGTTACATGGTGTGAAGTTGAGTCAGACTCAATGCCCGACCACCGCAGAAGATAGAGAGAAAATGAAAAGTTTTCCCTATGCTTCAGCCATAGGCTCTATCATGTATGCAATGTTGTGTACCAGACCTGATGTGTGCCTTGCTATTAGTTTAGCACGGAGGTACCAAAGTAATCCAGGAGTGGATCACTGGACAACGGTCAAGAACATCCTGAAATACCTGAAAAGGACTAAGGATATGTTTCTCGTTTATGGAGGTGACAAAGAGCTCGTCGTAAATGGTTACGTCGACGCAAGCTTTGACACTGATCCGGGTGATTCTAAATCGCAAACTGGATACGTGTTTATATTGAACGGTGGAGCTATCAGTTGGTGCAGTTCTAAGCAAAGCGTCGTGGCGGGATCTACGTGTGAAGCGGAGTACATAGCTGCTTTGGACGCAGTAAATGAAGGAGTCTGGATGAAGGAGTTCATATCCGATCTAGGTGTCATACCTAGTGCATCGGGTCCAATGAAAATCTTTTGTGACAATACTGGTGCAATTGCCTTGGCAAAGGAATCCAGATTTCATAAGATAACCAAGCACATCAAGAGTCGCTTCAATTCCATCCGCGATCAAGTCCAGGTGGGAGACATAGAGATTTGCAAAATACATACGGATCTGAATGTTGCAGACCCGTTGACTAAGCCTCTTCCACGAGCAAAACATGATCATCACCAAGACTCCATGGGTGTTAGAATCATTACTGTGTAATCTAGATTATTGACTCTAGTGCAAGTGGGAGATCAAGGAAATATGCCCTAGAGGCAATAATAAAGTTATTATTTATTTCCTTATTTCATGATAAATGTTTATTATTCATGCTAGAATTGTATTAACCAGAAACATAATACATGTGTGAATACATAGACAAATAGAGTGACACTAGTATGCCTCTACTTGACTAGCTCGTTGATCAAAGATGGTTAAGTTTCCTAACCATAGACATGAGTTGTCATTTGATAAACGGGATCACATCATTAGGAGAATGATGTGATTGACTTGACCCATTCCGTTAGCTTAGGACTTGATCATATTAGTTTACTGCTATTGCTTTCTCCATGACTTATACATGTTCCTATCACTATGAGGATTATGCAACTCCCAATTACCGGAGGAACACTTTGTGTGCTACCAAACATCACAACATAACTGGGTGATTATAAAGGTGCTCTACAGGTGTCTCCGATGGTACTTGTTGAGTTGGCATAGATCGAGACTAGGATTTGTCACTCCAATTGTCGGAGAGGTATCTCTGGGCCCAATGCACATCACTATAAGCCTTGCAAGCAATGTGACTAATGAGTTAGTTGCAGGATGATGCATTACAAAACGAGTAAAGAGACTTGCCAGTAACGAGATTGAGCTAGGTATTGTGATACCGATGATCGAATCTCGGGCAAGTAAAATACCGATGACAAAGGGAACAACGTATGTAGTTATGCGTTTTGACCGATAGA
The DNA here is from genome assembly GCA_021605145.1 of Aegilops bicornis. Taxonomy (NCBI): domain Eukaryota; kingdom Viridiplantae; phylum Streptophyta; class Magnoliopsida; order Poales; family Poaceae; genus Aegilops; species Aegilops bicornis. The sequence goes on from CM038674.1 coordinate 487,100,143, forward strand.
ATATGTAGGGACCAATATGAGCATCCAGGTTCCGCTATTGGTTATTGACCAGATACGTGTCTCGGTCATGTCTACATAGTTCTCGAACCCGTAGGTTCCGCACGCTTAACGTTCGGTGATGATCGGTATTATGACTTTATGTGTTTTGATGTACCGAAGGTAGTTCGGAGTCCCGGATATGAGCACGGACATGACGAGGAGTCTCGAAATGGTCGAGACATAAAGATTGATATATTGGACGACTATATTTGGACATCGGAATGGTTCCGGGTGAGATCGGGAATATACCGGAGCACCGGGAGGTTACCGGAACCCCCCGGGAGGTATATTGGCCTTATTGGGCTTTACTGGAAAAGAGGGGAAAGGAGCAAAGGAGGGGGCGCCCCCCCCCCCCCCAAGCCCAATCCGAATTGGGAGGGGGGCCGGCCCTCCCTTTCCTTCCTCCCTCCTTCCCTTTCCTTCACTCTCCTACTCCAACTTGGGAAGGGGGAATCCTACTCCCACCGGGAGTGGGACTCCCCCCTTGGGCGCGCCTAGGAGGCCGGCCCTCTCCCCCTCCTCCACTCCTTTATATACGGGGGAGGGGGCACCCCATAGACAAACAAGTTGACCATTGATCTCTTAGCGCAAAGCGGTGCCCCCTCCAAAGATAATCCACCTCGGTCATATCGTAGCGGTGCTTAGGTGAAGCCCTACGTCGGTAACTTCATCATCACCGTCATCACGCCGTCGTGCTGACGAAGCTCTCCCTCGAAGCTCTACTGGATCGTGAGTTCGTGGGACGTCGTCGAGCTAAACATGTGAAGTCCGCGGAGGTGCCGTACCTTCGGTGCTAGGATCGGTCGATCGTGAAGACGTACGACTACATCAACCGCGTTGTCATAACGCTTCCGCTTACGGTCTACGAGGGTACGTAGAAAACACTCTCCCCTCTTGTTTCTATGCATCACCATGATCTTGCGTGTGCGTAGGAATTTTTTTGAAATTACTACGTTCCCCAACACACAAGTGGTTCCACCACGACCCAAGGGCTAGAATGGTCTGTGGGGAGGCGTCCTGGCCTTATTGGGCTAGGCGCACCAAGTCCTCAAAAGCCCATGTGGCTAGGGAAGGCAAAAAAGGAAGGAGTCCTAGTAGGAATATGATTGGACTTGGAGTCCAAGGCCTCTCCCCCTTAGCTGCGTCCTAGGGCTTGGAGGGGATTTTTACCACGCCTCCACCTATATATAGAGGGGAGGGGGTCCCCCAAGAGAACACACCAAGCCCTTGGCGCCCCTCTCTCTCCCGTTATTCCGTAGTTCCACCGCCTCGTCCCGGCGACGCTTAGTGAAGCGCTGTCGGTGTTCCACCACCACCATCACCACCATTCTGCCGTGTTGGTTGTGATCCCATCTACTTCTCCTCTCCCGCTTCCTGGATCAAGAAGGAGGTCACATCATCGAACCACACGTGTGCTAAACTTGGAGGTGCAGTCAGTTCGGCACTAGATTGGTTGGATTGTGATCGGGTAGCGAAGAGTACGACTACATCAACCGCATGATAAATGCTTCCGCTTAACGGTCTACGAGGGTACATAGACACACTCTCCCCCTCGTTGCTATGCATCTCCTAGATAGATCTTGCTTGAGCATAGGAATTTTTTTGAAATTGCATGCTACGTTTCCCAACAGGACTACCTTTCACCATGTGGTGGAAAATGTGTGAGAGCACCAGGCAGTTTGTGCCTTCAAGGAAGGCGTCTGATACAGAGAGCTCATCCTGAAGTTTGGTATTTCTGGAGACATGTCTCTGAGCCGAATGATGGAAATAGCCACTCGGTATGCTAACAGCGAAGAGGAAGACCGACTCCGCAATGGCAAGGGGAAACTAGTCGACCAGGATACTAGAGGTGGAAGTTCCAATCGGAAGTCAAAGCGTAAAGCTGAGCCAATAGGCCCTGCTAGAGCTGCAGTCCTGAATGCACAAGGAAAATCAAAAGGAAAACCTAAAGGGCAGTGGGTGCCCAAGAAGGTGAAAGACCAGTCAGGCCAGGACGTCCTAGATTTGTCGTGTTATATCCACACGAAGAAAGATGAAGAGGGTAACTTGATTCAACCCAAGCATACCACTCGACAATGTTGACTTTGGATTCAACAGTTCCGAGAGGGTCAGCCCAGTGAGAAAGACTCTGATAAGGACGAAGATAAAGAGGAAGATGATGGTTACTCTAAGGTCAATGCTACCTTGGTGATTTTTGCTGATGTCGAAAGCAAATGTCGACTGAAAGTCATTAACAGGGAAGTGAATATGGTTGCTCCGGCAACTACGATGTACTTAAAGTGGTCAAAGTCTCCCATTACATTCGACCAGTCAAATCACCCAGCGCACGTTGCTAGCCCCGGGCAGCAAGCGTTGGTGGTTGACCCAGTAGTTGGGGGCACCCGACTAACTAAAGTTCTTATGGATGGTGGCAGTGGTCTGAACATTCTGTATGCTGAGACCCTCCAAGGGATGGGCATTCCGATGTCTGAACTCTGTGAGAGAAACATGCAGTTCCACGGTGTCATCCCAGGAAAGCAAGCAAAGTCAGTCGGGCAGATTGCTCTTGATGTGGTTTTTGGTGATTCCAAGAACTTCCGCAAGGAGAAGTTGACGTTTGAGGTGGTGGATTTCCGCAGTGCCTATCATGCTATTCTGGGCAGGCCCGCATATTCTCGTTTCATGGCCCGACCATGTTAAGTGTATCTCAAGTTGAAGATGCCCGGACCCAGAGGTGTGATCACAGTCACGGGAAATATGCAGAGAGCTGAGGAGTGCCTTCAAAAGGGCTCAAAAATTGCTGATGAGCAGATGGCAGCAGTAGAGATGGAGGAATACAAGAAAAATGCATATCCGAGTGATTTGTTGCAAGCTAAGAAGCTTGCCTCTTAGAGTCTGCATTTCAGTCGGCCGGTGAGACAAAGCCTGTCCATATTCACCCAGAAGACCCCACTGCTGCTCCGACTCACATTTCAACGACACTCAACCGAAAATAGGAAGAAGAGCTTATCCAATTCCTCCGTGGGAACTGGGACATCTTTGCATGGAAACCATCAGACATGCCGGGTATACCCAGGGGACTGGCTGAGCACCGTTTACGTGTCGACCCAAAGGCAAAACCTGTCAAAGAGCATCTCCGGCGGTCCGCCGTGGAGAAAAGGAAGGCGATTGGCAAGGAAGTGGCTCGGCTCCTTTCAGCTGAGTTCATCCACAAGATATACCACTCCGAGTGGCTCGCCAACGTCGCCATGGTCCCCAAGAAAGATGATTCACTTCGTATGTGTATTGACTTCAAGCCTATCAATCGGGCCTGCCCGAAAGATCACTTTCCTCTCTCCCGCATCAATCAGATTGTCGACTCGACTATGGGGTGTGAGCGTTTGTCTTTTTTGGATGCATATTACAGGTACCATCAGATCCGACTGTATGGGACCGATGAAATAAAAATGGCCTTCATCACCCCATTCGGGTGTTTTTGCTATGTCACCATGCCTTTTGGTCTTAAGAATGCTGGGGCCACATTCATGCGCATGATTCAGAAGTGCCTACTCACTCAGATCAGTCGGAACGTGGAAGTATACCTGGATGATATCGTGGTCAAGTCACACAAGAGTTCCGACTTGCCGACTGACCTCACTGAAACCTTCGCCAATCTAAGAAGATATGACATCAAGCTTAATCCGTCCAAGTGCACATTCAGAGTCCCAGGGGGGAAGTTACTCGGTTTTCTCATTTCCGAACGAGGGATCGATGCAAACCCAGAAAAGATTGGAGCGATTCTCCAAAAGAAACGCCATGTGCGTGTGCATGACGTTCAGAAGCTCACATATTGTTTGGCGGCGTTGAGTCGATTCATTTCTCATCTCGGTGAAAAGGCATTGCCTCTTTACCGACTGATGAAAAAATCGCATACATTCGACTGGACTGCTGAAGCTGAAACAGCGTTTGTAGAGCTCAAAGCCCTACTTTCCACCCAGCCGGTGCTTGCTTCCCCAATCAGCAAAGAGCGCATGTTGTTATATATTGCAGCCACTGGACAGGTTGTCAGCACAGTGCTCACAGTCGAGCGGGAGGAAGAAGGCAAGGCCTATAAAGTTCAACGCCCAGTGTATTACATTTCTGAAGTCTTGACTCCGTCCAAGCAAAGGTATCCACAATATCAGAAGCTTGTTTACAGAATCTATTTAACCGCAAAGAAAGTTGCACAATACTTCGCAGACCACTCGGTTTCAGACGTCAGCGACGCCCCATTGTTAGAAATTTTGAACAATCAAGATGCAAGTGGTCGAGTGGCTAAGTGGGAAATATAACTTCTCCCTCTAGATATCAAGTTTGAAGCAAAAAAGGCAATTAAATCCCAGGCAACTGCAGATTTCCTGGCCGAGTGGATTGAGCAGCAGTAGCCGACTCAACTTCACTCGAAACACTGGACCATGTTCTTTGACGGATCTAAGATGTTGAATGGTTCTGGTGCTTGCTTGGTTCTGGTATCCCCAAGAGGCGACAAACTCAGTTACGTCCTCCAGATTCACTTTGATTCCTCCAACAATGAAGCTGAATACGAAGCACTTCTGTATAGGTTGCGCATGGCCATCTTACTCGGCTTCCATCGCCTAATAGTTTACGGTGACTCAGATTTGGTGGTTAATAAAGTGATGAAGGAGTGGGATATCAGGAGCCCTGCCATGACTGGATACTGCAATGCAGTAAGGAAATTAAAGAAGATGTTTGAAGGGTTGGAGCTCCACCATATAGTTGGTCCTTCGGGATGTGATGCAGAACAAACAGAGTGGATGAGGGAACCGATGACGTGGCTGGTGGGGTTGGAGCTTGAGGTAGTGCAGTCGGACCGGAAGTCTGAGCAGTCGACACCCAGGGCTGGTCAGTCGACATAGGATCCGCAAAAGAGATAGTAACCTGTACTGGATCGTCAAGTTGCTGGACTATGCCGGGAGAGGTTCTTTGCTGGCAGGTACCCTCCTGCTCAAAGTTCTGCCCCTTCTCCCTGTACTCCTTTGAGGAACGTCCTCATCGTCATCATCATCTGGAAGCTGTATAACATTTGTCGGCACTGCAAAACACTCGACAGCAAGATTTCAGTCGCCTGCTAAAATAGTTGAGAGAGTAAAAGCATGACTGTGGAATCATACCTGCCCGAGAAGTGGTTACATTTGTGGTCTCTGCATCGCCTCGCTCCTCGTCGATGTCCATAGGTGTTGCAGAAGTAGCAACACTGAAAGTTTCAAATTTCGCTCAGTCAAGCAAGTAAAGAAGTTCACAATGGTAACGAAAGACAAGGAAAAGGAAGCACTTACGCTAAGGCAACGGGCATGACCACCTTAATCCTGGGCAGGGCCTTCCGAGGCTTGGGTGGAACAATTTTGGCCTGCTTCGTGGCCTTGTCTGCTAGGTCTGGGTTGACGTCCGAGTGCGCTTCAGAATCTTCGCACTCGGTGGAACTACTTTGCCGCGTCCTCCCGCAGGGTCTTGTGATTGTTTGGAATGTCGTTCAGAGCGGGCAGCGAGTTGACTTCCACAATGCTACCAGAGTCCTCGCTGTCATCCTCACTGTCATCTGCATACTCATAATCAGCGCTCTCACCATCACTCTCTACTCCTTCTTGGTGCTGCTCCCCGTTCAGCATTGAGTACAGCTTGGTGAAAATCTACAAGACACAAGTTACAAATATCAGTCGGATTCAAGAACAATTGCGTACTGAAAAAACTCTTGGTAAATCGAGCCTGACCTTGTCCGGAGCATTGTTGGCGTCGAATGGCAAGATTCTTCTGGCTCCACGAGGGTTGTCTTTGTTGCCGGTGATGCTTCGCAGCCACTGAGACACCGTATCCTCGACGACCTCCTCCGGGTGGACCCGAGCGGTGTCATCGACGCCTGAGTACATCCACATTGGGTGGTCACGAGCTTGGAGAGGTTGAATGCATCGACTAAGAAACACCTCCAGCAGATCCATGCTAGTCACACCCCCTGGACTAATGCAACGACCATGTTGACTAACGTGGACACCTCACCCTTCTCCGCCACGGTTACTTCCAATGAAGAAGGTCGGCGGAGTATTTCCAGAGTGAAAGGGGGGAGGCCGGTCAACTGACCGGGAGTCGGGATGTCTTTGTAGTAAAACCAAGTCGACTGCCATCCTCTAACTGACTCGGGAAAGTTCATGGGGGGAAAAGTACTCCTACCCCTCGTTTGGATCCCTAACCCCCCGCACATTTGGACCACGTGCGTCTTTTTGTCATCTGGGTTGGATTTCTTCACCGACTGAGATCGGCAAGTGAAAATGTGCTTGAATAGACCCAGTGCGGCTGACACCCAAGGAAGTTCTCGCACATTGAAACAAATGCGGCCAGGTACAATAGTGTATTGGGAGGAAAGTGGTGGATCTGAGCACTGAAGAAGTTCAAAAAAACCCGAAAGAATGGATGTGGAGGCAGAGACAAACCTCGGTCGACGTGGGTGGTGAGGAGGACGCGCTCACCCTCGCACTGCTGGGGCTCGGATTCCCCCTCTAGCAACCTCCAGGACCCATGAGCAATCAAGCCGTCAGCGCGAGATTCTCTAGGTCTTCCTTCATGACGGTGGAGCGGATCCAGTCGCCCTGGATCCAACCAGGCGGCAGACAGGACCACGACGACGACCCTCGAGCCGTATTTTTGCCCTTCGCCTACGCCTTCTTTGTGCGCTCTAGAGCCACAATCTTCTACTTCACCATGGCGGCGGAGCTCGGGAGGAACGGGCAAAGGCGTGGGGGCAGGAAGAGGCGAGGCGGAGAAGCAAGGAGAAAGGGGAACGCAGGGAGTGCACAGTGTCTCGCATAGGCAATGACACTTTTTATGGACCCGCTTCTGAGTGGCTGGCCTATGGGATCGAGCGATCCTATCGCATCCCGTAACAGGCGCTGGCTTGATATGTGGCAAAAAAGGCAGCACAGAGATCGAGGAGCCCCTATCTACTCGTCCCGCTTACTGCACCACACCCCATCCCGCGCGCTTCTCCAAAATTTTGAAATCCCGTGAGATCCGGGAACCGCAGAGCAGTCAATCGCACCGAGGATATCATATTCCAATGTACTCGGAGATATGCAATGTAATCCACTCGGTGATCCCAAAAACTAGAATCAATTAAGGCGACTGATGCAGGGTTAAAGTACCAGTATGCTTTCAAGACCTTGAAGAAACGCTTTCGAAGCATCGAATCGAGTCGGAACCAATTTCAACCCTTTTTCACTCGGACCTCAATCCATTCGGGGGCTAATGACGACAACATGTACCTAGGATAGGGTCTTAGGCCTGACCTAGACACCCTACCCAAGGACACTGCCCTAAAGTCAGAGACATACAAAGTTCAACAGAAGATACCGACTGAAATCACCCCGAAGTGTAATCCACTCGACGAAAGATTCCACTCGGATATCCCAATTCCACTCGACCATACAAAGAATCACTTGGAGGACAGAAGGCTTAGAGTCACCCCAGGATGGCAACGGTCAGGCATTCACTCTGTCGTCATAAAGATCATTAATAGCAGGCGTTACCAGTAACGTCCCAGTCTTAACTTACATTGAACCCTGTGTAACCGAGGGCTGCGAGGGTCCTGGCGCACTCTATATAAGCCACCCCCTCCTCTGGCACAAGGGTTCGCACCCCCTATAACTTTCACACATATCCAGTCGACAAAGCCTCCGCGGCACCGAGACGTAGGGCTGTTACCTCCTCCGAGAGGGGCCTGAACTCGTAAATTTGTGTGCACAACCTTTCCTCCTCCTACATACCCTATACTCTTACTGTCACACTCGTTCACACGACAAGCAACCCAAGAAAAATAGCAAATGCACATAAAAGATTCGATACAAGGTAGGCTTGTACACTGTGTTTAGCAATTTATGGAAAGTCGGTTTTGAAATGTACATGACCTATATTTTGAAAACCATATGGTTCTGCAAACCACGACAATTCATCTCACGGACATCAACAAAAACAAATTATGTTGAACATCAACTTGATCATCTCAACTCATAATTCTCGGTACAACAGTACCACCATACTCCTCATTAGCACCAACATCTTCACCATATTGACAAGTTATTATGGACATAGTTTAAGCATGGTCATTCCAATTGGCCTTGACCATGGACAACGACTATTTGAGTAGTTTTACACTCTGCATAGGTTGCACACTTTACCCACAAGATACATGGAACTTTTGTGTCTGCCACGACTCTTTGTACAAAATTGTCTTTTGTACATGAGATAAGCACCCGATCGATACCTTTTCCCAAACGGCACTAATAGAGAGTCCACTAGATCGGTGTCCAACTCTCATGCAAACCAACTTGGGGAGGGGGACTCCATCCTTGGCGCACCGACCAAGGAGGGAGTGTCCCCCTCTGATACTTCTTCCCCCCTAGCTTGTCCAATAAGCTAAGAGTGGCGCACGAGCACTATATGGGCCTTTAGGCCCATTAGCTCTCCACTAGTAAGGCTATAACCTATTAAAGGGGCTCATGGCGCCTACATAGATCACATGGGGCTCTCGGTAAATACTAGAGCCCTGCTATATTTATATTATGTCCTTGGGTATTTTTTTCAACTATACGGTATTACCCTGTATTCCCCAAAACACTTTCCGTAACTTCAAAATGCTTTCCGATTCGTTCAAAACTGTTTATTTTATTCTGAAAACTTTTCTGGCAATATTTTTTCATATATGTACTTTCTATAGAACTCAACAGATTGTTATGTGGACTGAACCTCGTGGCGAGCTCCGATCTGTTGTTGTGGCCCGATCTTTCACGACACTCCACCACCATCACCTGTAACGTGCGTGAATTAGAGGGATTGAACCTTACGATTCAGTACGAGAAAATCAATCTTGATAACAGTACACCCGCGCAAAAATATTTTCTACAAAACAATGGCAACACAGATGTTTTTTTAAAGATTTCTCCAAAAACTTACATTAAAGACACATCGTGTAGGTGGCATCGGCGGTGACAGAAGCAAAGAAGCTACTAATTGAAAACCCTCTGGACGTTTCACGTTGGTGCTCACGAGGTGGGCCCCATCAAGTCACACATAAGCAAAGCAAATCCCACGATCTGACCATCCTAATCACATTGATGTTTTCCTTGTGAGGCAAAAAGAGAAATAGGAAGTTAATATACATGGCTTCCTTTTTAAACCAGTATGGACACTTGATATCTGGGACAAAATCACCAGCACTCTCTTTTCCGTCAAATATACGGGTGTCTACCTTGAAAAACACATCGTGAATTTGTTTCCATACATGTTATTAGTTTTGTTCTCTTTTCTCGTTCTTGTGTTCCGGTAACCCCGTGATCAATTAACGTTGTTCTGGACAAACGATGATGGATGTCGTCACATTAAGCGGACCCTAAGAATATATCTCCATTGTTGGAGGAGAAAATTGCAGTCTCGAGCTATCCAGTCATTTGTCATATGTTTTCGATGAACCGACAAGTTGCCGTTAGTATCACCTTGTTACAGATGGCGTTAGAACAACCCAAAGTGCATCATTTGGTATGCAGTGACTCGATGCCCTCATGGTCTAAGGAATCATACATATGTTAAATTCCCGTGTTATGGACTATAGATTTTTTTATGATTTCATCTCTAAGTATAATATACAACTTGGATTAATTCAACACGAGTGTTCTACCAACATCCTACCCTCAATGTTTTCGGCATCATCGTTAGGCAAGACCAGGAATCATGTTTTACCATTAATAACCTACACGTGCTTCCTCTGAATCGCATATTCAAGAACCATGGCAGCTATAGGATATACTATAAACAATAATTATAAACCTAGAAATAAATAATAGTCAAATATTATTGCTTCTAGGGAATATTTCCAAGAAATACAACCTCCTCAAGAAAAAGACCAAACAACTTACGCTGCAACCCGACTCATGAGATTCGACCAGGAACCCCACAACACACGGGCCCGACAAACACATCATAGGACACTTAGGTTGTTCCCGTTGTAACCCCTACCTGGATGGCCCTATGCAATTCACTCAACGTGCACCACGCCGAGCAGGGCGCTCGCACGTGTCTGGCTGCGCCTATCCTGAGCTTAACCGGCGTGACCAGACAATCCGGGCGAGGTCCAAAGACACTGACACGCGTGCCCGTCGCATGTAGGACAGCCGTCAGAACAGCGCACGCGGGTGCAAATAAAAACAAGCCATGACGATGGTCTCGGTCTCCCCCGTGGTCCAGCAATCACGAACTCTCGAGGCAACACAACCAATTGCGCGTTGTCTGGGAAGGTCACACGTCCAAGAGAGCTCGTGGGAGCCATCCGCTCGAGCCAGACATGGATCATACGACGCAAAGGCCACCCTCACCCGCAGAGGCGCCTAAGAGGCAGTCAAGCCGTTCGGTCGCACAGGTCCGGCTTGCACGAGCGAATTAGGCCATCGTGGGGCGAGGACATCGACAGGTGGGTCCTGCCAGGCCCTCGTGCATGAGGCAGCACGCGGGATGCCCAACGCAGGCGTGACCAAAAACGCCACATGACGGTGGCCCCGGGCGGGTCCGTTGTCCACCCATCATGTAATGCTGAGGCGGGTCACCTCGGCGCGCGTCGTCTGAGCAGATCGGACGGTGCGGAGAGCCCCCAAGAGGCCCCGCGGCATGCCATTCAAAAGGGATGGCACGGAGAGTGAGCATAATTGGTTTGCTACCAACATTTGGCATTGCCAATATTTGCCACGCCAACATTTGGCAAAACCAAAAGTTGCCAATATTTGGCAACCTTCCGTGAGATTGGCAACGAAAATTGGCAAACTACCAATCTCTAGCCAACATTTGGCAGCTGCCAAAATTTAGCATGCCAACTTTTAGCATCAAACCAATTATACTAAGTCTCTTCGCCCTCGAAGGGGTGCAGGAGGCAAGTGTTTTAGCATCCTTTACAAGAGGAATGTTTTGGTATTTTACAGGGAAAATTAAATAGTCAAATTAGTAGCTGGTGGCACGCAAATTCCCAGAGGATGGTCTTGGTAACCGTCAGTTAACACAAACCTGAAGGTGGCCACCCTCGGATTATGGAGGTGATCACAATCTCCATCGACATGATTACTAGAAAGAAATGAAATGCCACGAGTTAGTTGCCATCAGTTGTTAGGAAAACAAAGAGATTAAAAACCAGTCATGGCCATTGTTGATCCACTGGATCATTTCTGAATGCAAACCTACATTCACCGTGTGCCTGGAAATTCGTAGGATAGCAGACATGAGCCATATCTACAGGGACCGTGTTCGAGATAGCAACGGTAGCCCGTACGATGACTCCTTTGTGCCATTTGTTCACATGTTTAACAAGAGCAATATTCAGAAGCCACTCCTACTGAGAATTGCATTGTATTCAATTTCAAGTTATTTATGTTTAAATTAAATCAAATAGAGTGCTTACTCGATATATGTCGGGGATATACCCCGCGGTGTAACCCGCCGGATGTATGACCCGACTGGGGTATGGCGACTCACTGGTGACCCGCCCGATCTTGGCGATTCATTAGTAACTCGGCGGGCAGGTCAGACGGACGACAAGGCCCAAGGCCCAGAAGGCCGGCTCACGTTTATGATGGGCCGGTTTAAGAGGGAAGGCATAAGGAATATTCTCCTACAAAGGAAGCAAGACTAGGACTCCACTTGTAATAGGTTAATCCTAATCCTACTAGGACTAGTCATGTAACCCGCCCCTTCAACATATATAAGGAGGGGCAGGGCTCCCCAAAGAGGGACAAAAAAGAAGAAACAATCTCTAGGGCTAGACACAAAGAGCCGGTTTACCGGCGACTCTCTCATGATCATAATGAGACCGAGCCACAAACAACATGTAGGGCTATTACCGGATGATGTTTCCCGGGGCCCGAAGCTGTCTAAATCCTTGTCTTATGTTGCGTCTCTTGATTCCGCCCAACCCCTTTCAAGCTACCACATAGATGCGTTGGCCTCGCGACTAAGTCCTCACACTAAGGACATCTGCCGTGACAATTCCACGACAGTTGGCGCCCACCATGGGGGCCCGCGCACGGTGGTGTTGAGTTCTTGGAGGGATCTCTCTCAGGGATCGAGAAGCTCGCGATTGATTGGATGAATAAGAGCTGACACGGAACAATCATGCAGGATAAACCGTACGAAATTTGTGTTCAAGTAAGATTAGGGTTGCGTGGTGCGCGCCGCCGCAACCAGAGGATCCATCGAATCCAGGTCGATCTATGTTCAGCCGTAATTAGAAACCAAGGCGAAGTTGACTGCCTGCAAAAGTTCTGAGAGGATCAGGCATTGCAGGAAGGGATTTGACAGGTCGCTGTAGCTACTCATCACCTGAAGCAAACAAGAAGCGATCTGCTACTTTGTTGAACCAAGCAGTACTACTATTACATCTCACGTAAAGCTACGACCAGGGCGGTTGTCTGTGAGTATTGAGGATTGGACTAAAAAAAGGAACTAATTTGTTTGTCCAAAGATTCCCTACATCAAGTACTACATCAGGAAAGGAAAGGGCTCTAGACCCTAGGAAAGAAAAAAATTGCCATGAGCAACTGAGAGTTAATAGTACTACTATTTCATACATGGATTAGGCAGGCAGGCTCTCGGATACGCAACTATTTGGAGTTTGTACAATTTACTGTTTGCTCATGGGCAAGCCGATGAGCCGTTCCATCTGCTATCCAACCAAGATGTACTACTACTAGCTACCGAAAAGACACTACACACAGGAACGTGACCCTGGCTGAAGCTGTCTGATCAAAACATCAGAAAAGAAAGGAAAAAGGGAAAAGGCAACGACTGGGAGAAAAGACATGGACGAGAGTAAATCAAGTCGGCCACAACACGGAAAGCAGAGGTGGACTCGGCCTCCGCCAGAGCTGCAAGTCGTCGTAACTCCAATCCGCCGGCACTCGCCTGTGCTGTCGAAATCCGGTTACGCCTCCGTCCGTGAGCCGCCCCGTGTTTGAATTATCATCTCAGACCTGCAACCCGCACCCCTGCGCCTCCGCGGCAGCCGCTCGTGTCCGTTGCGACTCGCCGACGTTTCCGAGCCGCCGATTGTTCAACCTGCGACAGACCTCACGTGCGCGAGCCCGCACTTTCACTATTTCTCGCTAGCTCCTACCTCCGTGCGCCTGGCTTGCCTAGCGCCGGATCTTGCACGCTCAGCCGGCTTGCTGCCCCGCACCAGCTTGCTGGCTCTGCTGCGCCCCGCCCGACATCGGGTCTCCACACGAGCTGCCCACCTATGAAGATGCCAATGAAGAGAAAACTGCCGGTGCGGTTGGTGTTAATGCCACGGATGAAGACATACAGAGGCTATATTCAGAAAAGCATTGAGGAGGGGAAAAAGGAATACAACAGGGCACCTGCTATGGATTTAACAAACAACGATAGTAGCGGTGGTCCACTTCCTTGGAGTTGAGCTAAAAACAACAGGGTTGACAAGTTAATAGAGATATATGCAAAGATTTGATCCTGGGATTGGATTTAATGGAAGCATGTACACCATTCAACCCTCCACGTGAAGACTGCTGCTACGTTCATTACAAAAAAGGACAAAGGAGGCCGTGTGGGTGCTAGTGCCACATCAAAACCGTCAAACAAAGGTGGTACCATGTTGTGCCTATGAAGTGTACATCAGCACCATCACGCATAGTCTGTGCCCGCTTACTGATGGAACAGGTGTGCGCAAGTCGCCGCCCGTGCAGCTTAATCTACATCAACCCGCCGGAGCCGCGCTGAGCCGCCCTTGCCGCTTTGAGCCGCCGAGGTTATACTAAGTCATTGGTCTGCCTGAGCCGCCGGAATTATATTGAGTCGCTGGTCTGCCTGAGCCACCTCTGTCCCGATAAACGGATCATCCGTCGTCCAAACAAATCAGGTGATATCCATCCAAGTTTGTTTTATTAGCACATGTTGTTTTTGTCAAAGAACAAGTTTATCTTTGCCTTGGTTTGCAATATTGTTTATGCAGGGCAATAATTTATGACATATTATACCGCGGAGATGGAGGCATGCCAACATCTTTGGGCATAGGAGGTCGTCGTTACTCAATGGACTCCCGCACCGGCTTACAATGTCGTGGTCGTCTCTCGCGACCGCGCCGGCTTACAACACCGTGGCCGTCTCTCGCGACCACGCCGGCTTACAACAAGGACGACAACTTGCCCGTCTGCACCGGCTTACAACGCCACAGCCGGTTCATCTGTCTATGCCGCCTCAGATGTTGCGGTCGTCTTTACCGTCCGTCTCTCGCGGCCTGGTCTACATCAACACACCAGACCGCACCTGTCTGCATGAGCTGTTTATTGAGTATGAGCAGGTCACTGTTTGGGAAGCCCGGTTTTCTTTGAACAAATTGGTGGCAAATTATCATGTATTATCAGCCGCCGTCTGCACTGGATGGCTCAATGGGCAGGCGCACAAGTCGCCGCCACTACAGTTTGGTCAAACTTCAAACAGCCAGTTGGAAGGAACCATTGGCCGAGTTGCTGACACGGCTCATACGGGATCATTTATAAACCCACCGTAGTCACCTCAACCTTCCGTGGATTCACATTGCGCTATCAACGCCAATGATATACACCTTCTGCTATGGTCAAATATGGAGAATCTTAAGCCAACACCTCGAGTCGTCTTGAGACTCGGGGGCTACAATGGTATAGCTCGGCAGAATTGGCCGGTTTCAATGCATTCAAGAACTCCGGGTCATTGGAGGGGAAAATAACCCAGCCCCGGATATTACTGCTCTATGGATGAAATTTTAAAGACCATCAGAAAGATGTCCGGCTTAAAAAGAAGAATTCCGGATTAAAATCCGGTTCAAGGTAAATTTATCTCTTACAAAGCTTTGAAACTCTCAATATCCGGTTTAAGAATTTCCGGTTCAAAAATTTATCTCTCGCAAAATTTGAGTTCTTAGATAAAATTAAAGGGACCAAAGAGAGTCTGTTGCAAAGCACAACTCACATATAGGTACCCTGCCTCTATGGTCACTTGGGGGCTTTCTGTTCAAACATAGGTCGTATTCGAAACAAAGAGAACATAGCTGTCGGTACCCTTTTGATCGGCACACGGCCAAACTCACTAGGGGGCTTCTTGATCGTATTCGAATCATAGCTCAACCCCTTTTGGGTCCGACGTGGATCTTATTCGAATCAGCGTCGTTAAACAACTCTCAAGGTCATTTGGGGGCTTCCCGTTCAAACATAGGTCGTATTCGAACCAAAAAGAACATAGCTGTCGGTACCCTCTTGATTGGCAACACCAAAGCCACTGGGGGCTACATGATCGTATTCGAATCCTAGCTTAACCCTTTTGGAACGGTTTACTGAAAGCACAAGTGCTCCCTAGGTGGTTTCGGTAATTAATGTCAACATATCTCTTGTTCGACTAACACCTTTATCTAGTATGTTTCAGATAAGTTCAACAATGGAGTGGCATGGACTAAAGGATGTGGGAACTCCTTCAACATGCTAAGGACAAAGGATTGGCTCAAGCTTCAAGCTCAAGACTCTTCATTTTACATTTTAGTGATCCAAGATCACATTGAGTCTATAGGAAAAGCCAATACTATCAAGGAGGGATGAGGTGTTGCTTAATGAGCCTCTTGCTTCATGTGCTTAGTGATATGCTCCAAAACCCTCAACTACTTTCCCACTTCCACACATATGACCTAAACCTAAAGTCAAACTCGGCCCTACCGATTCTTTCTATCCGGCGCCACCAAGTTCAGATGTCATAGCCACTGCCACAAACCCTAGGCAAACCGGTTTCACCGATAGGGATCTCGGTCTCACCGAGATGGGACTGTAATCTCTCTGTGTATGTCCATCACCAGATTCGGCCTCACCAAATTTGTGTAATCGGTACTACCGAGATTACAATGCAAACTTTCTGATTAACTTATTACCAAAATCAGTCCCACCGAGTTTGAGTAATCGGTCCCACCGAGTTTGCCTGACCAACTCTCTGGTTAGCTAATTACCAAATTCGGTCTCACGGAGTTTGTGTAATCGGTCTCATCGAGGTTACGTTATGCCCTAACCCTAACCATATCGGTCCTACCGAGTTGCATGTCGATCCCAATCAAAACCCTAACGGTCACTAGGTTTACTAAATCGGTCCGACCGAGTTTTATGATTCGGGCCCACCGAGTTTGGTAAATTGTGTGTAACGGTTAGATTTTGTGTGGAGGCTACATATACCCCTCCACCTCCTCTTCATTCATTGAGAGAGCCATCAGAACAAACCTACACTTCCAACTTACCAGTTCTGAGAGAGAACCACCTACTCATGTGTTGAGGCCAAGATATTCCATTCCAACCACATGAATCTTGATCTCTAGCCTTCCTCAAGTTGCTTTCCACTCAAATCTTCTTTCCACCAAATCCGAATCCTATGAGAGAGAGTTGAGTGTTGGGGAGACTATCACTTGAAGCACAAGAGCAAGGAGTTCATCATCAACACACCATTTGTTACTTCTTGGAGAGTGGTGTCTCCTAGATTAGCTAGGTGTCACTTGGGAGCCTCCGACAAGATTGTGGAGTTGAACCAAGGAGTTTGTAAGGGCAATGAGATTGCCTACTTTGTGAAGATCTACCGCTAGTGTGGCAAGTCCTTCGTGGGCGATGGCCATGGTGGGATAGACAAGGTTGCTTCTTCGTGGACCCTTCATGGGTGGAGCCCTCCGTGGACTCGCGCAACCGTTACCCTTCGTGGGTTGAAGTATCCATCAACGTGGATGTACGATAGCACCACCTATCGGAACCACGACAAAAACATCCGTGTCTCCAATTGCGTTTGAATTCTCCAAACCCTTCCCTTTACTTTCTTGCAAGTTGCACGCTTTACTTTCCGCTGCTCACATACTCGTTGCATGCTTGCTTGCTTGTTATGTATTGAGAAAGTTAAACTTGTGCCTAAACTCCACTTAAACCTAAAGAAGTTAAAAACTGCAACTTTGGTACTTAGTGTCTAATCACCCCCCCCCCCTCTAGACACCTCTTCTCAAGATCCTACATTTACTGATTGTATTCGAATCAGAAGCCTTGATTTTCTTTTTGTCTAGATTAAATTTTTTGAACACAATCTTTTGGGTTTTGAGACTTTTTGCTCATATCTGAAGCATATATATGTGGTTTCTATTAACCCGCCCTGGTTTAACGTTAAGTCGCCAGTATGTTTACGCCTGAATGGCCTTAATCCTAGTCTTTTCCATAATTGCATAAAGATTATATTATGTTTGGGTTGGTACCCGCCCTAGTTTGATGTTAAGTCGCCAGGGCATACGTTGTTTAAACCCTGTGCAGGATTTGTAGAAGTATGACTTATATAAATGATTAAGTTCAAGCTCATTATCAAAATTGATGCTTCAAAATGATTGTCCGTTCTGGATTTTCTCAAAGGCTATAAGCCGCCGAGTTATAAAGATTCCGACTTACAATGAATGCGCATTAAGTCGCCATCGGCCAAGAGCCCCCGGGTATTTAAAAACTCCGGATTTACTTGTCAACAGATAAGGTATTTGAATCTTTAAATAGTCAAACTTGGCTGGATTTTTCATTATGATATTGAATGATTGAGGTTTTCAAACCGGGTTATTCAAATCTTTAATAGCCAACATGGCTGGATTTTTATTATGGTTATCAGTAACTAATATTATGATTGAGTTTTTCAAATTCGCTTCAGCGCAATGGCTAGTATTTTATCAATGGATATGATTTATTCTACAATGAAAGGAATAGTCCTGACTTGCTGCAGGCTTACGACTCGGCAATTGGGGGCTACATTATTCAAATTGAGATTACATCGAATATGCAAAGTCCCACGTCACTGCCAGCATGCACCATGGCACTTGGGGGGCTAATGCAAAGTCATTTTTACTGGCCTTATTGAAGATCCGACTCATCACATTGTAATGAGCCGACCCTTGGGGCTACCAATTGCTCATGTCGAAAATTCAAGGTACACAAGCCTAAATCCATTATATTGAACGATCCACAACTCAGTTGGTAGAGTACAAAGCTCTTAACCTTGCGGACGTGGGTTCAAGCCCCATGGTCGAGATTACATCATATGATGTTATTATCAATGAATCATATATAAAGTCCCAGCTCAATATTATCTTACTGAGCCGGCCCTTGGGGGCTACATGTTGCTGCTCAAGTCTACATCTACAAAGTCCCTGCTCATTATTGCATAATGACCTGGCCCTTGGGGGCTACACCGAGTGAAGTTTTTGGGAGCATAAGACAATTAAAAGTCCCAGGTTGATACAAGCATGACAACCCGACACTTGTGGGCTACAGGTATCACAGATATAAGGAGAAATACTTCTGAATTCTCCGTTTTGAGCAAATCAGATTGACCCGGCGTCACCAATCATTATGACCTGGTGTCTGCAACAATCATAGCCCGGCGTCATCAATAATTATGACCCGGCGTCGGCAACAATTATGACTCGGTGCCATCAATATTTACAAACCGGCAATTTTGGTAATATTAAAACCGGCAAGTTCTACATCTTCAAACCGGCTGAATATCAGATGAGTATTTCAAGACTAATATTTCTTAAGTCGGCGCTTTGGAAGCTGACTCAAGTGGATTATTCTTCAAAATATTTCTTCTACAAGCAAATTGATTATGAAGCTGGCCTAATGACCCGGATTTTCTAGAAGGAGGAAATGAAAAGGACTTAATGTGACACTCCAAAATTTTTGTTGTTTTTGTTTTCAGCAAAAGCCTTTCTTGGTTTGAAGAAGGTCATTTAAACCCTTCTTAAAAACCTCTCTTCTGAGTTTTCTTCTCAAAAAGCATTTCTTGGATTTATTTTCTTCTAAAAAGAAACCTTTTTGGTTTTGGGTTATTCTTTGGTTTTGACCCATCCTTGGTTTTACCATGCCTCTGGTGGTAAATTTCTCCCAAAACCCTCCTTCCACTTTGGTTCAACTCAAACATTCTGTCCAAACTAGTAAAATCCATTTTTGGACTTTATTCCAATTATTTCTTCTCCCAAAATAATTCTATCTTTTCTTTTGAGCCTAAGTGATTTGCAAAGCAAGCACCCTAATGCTCTTGATTTTTGACCTCAAACCAACTCCCTTGGATAGTCCTTGGTACCCACAACCCAGAACCATCTTGATCCACTCTTCCTCTTTTCAAAATTTTCAAAATTTAACCTCTGCAAGTTTGGACCAGATTCATCATTTTGGTGAAATTCATATCTCCTCTTCCCCAAAATTCTACCAAAATTCAGGCAGCCCTCGAGATGCAATGAGAGACCAACACACCAAAGATCAGCTCAAGAAAAATTTCCCACATGCCAAAATCATTTAAATCGAACACTTGGCCGGCCTTTGTTCTGTGTACTTTCAGAAAGTTCAGAGTTGCAGTGTCATTTTCGTCAGAGTGTTGGCACTGATCGCCCGTGGACCCTGGCGCTTTGCGCACGACCTCTTCCCCCTGGCCAGAGCACCGCACACACGCTTGGGCGGACGCATGCGTCGGTGGCGGTGAGCATCTTCAACGCCAGCAGCCTCTGCGATTGCAGGGCCACCCGTGGCGGCTGAGCGAACTGCTCGGCTCAAGCGCCGTTCTGCGCCGCCCATTGCGCCTAGCCCTCCGCGTGGCCTCATGCATGCCAGCGCAACCCCGCAACACCGTCGCCGTGGCCCGGCAAGCACAGGCGCACCCTCACGCCGACGGGCCCGCGCCGCCCGTTCCATCGAATCCACCAGGCTCCTAATCCAAGCTTGTTTAGCGTCAAACGGAACGGTGGAACTCCACGCAGCGCCCCACTCCTAAACCTCCCCGACCAAGCTCTGCGCCCGCCAGAACCATCGCGGAGAAGCCCGTTCACGGCCACCGCCTCGGATCGCCTATAAAAAGAAGCCCGAGCTCGCTCTCGTGCACACACCACCTCAAGCACTTCACCAAGACCACCTTAGCCACCGAAGAGCCCCGAGGAGTCTCCTTCCTCGACTCCAACCGCCGCGACCCGCCACGGGATCCAGCTCGATTCGCTCCCGTCGTGCGCCTCTGCCTCCCATCTCTTGCCAAGAGCTCTCTAGTACATCCCTCCTTCTAACCCGCTTCAATTCAAGTTTGCGGACACCACCAGAGTTCCCCACCATCGCCCGAGCCATCGTCCACGGAGAAAGTGTCGCCCGTCGACGAGGTGCTCCCGACGCCCAAGTCCACCACCCACCGACACGGAAGGACACGCTGATACTCTTGGTACACTCCGATCTCCACGACTCGCCCGTGGTTCGTCGCCGACGACCACCGCAGCCTTCGGGCGCCGGCGAGGTCTTTCAAACCTGACATGTGGACCCCCCATGTCAGCCTCTCTTTCTTTTCCCGCGAACCGTTTTCCGTTGGCGCCTTCGGGTAGAGTACGTTTTCCCTGTGGGCTTGCGCGTTTCTATTCGGACCGTTTTCTGTTTTCTCAGTTAAACCCCTGGAACTTTTCGGTTTCATTACAGATGAGTCCCTGGACAGAAACCCTTACAACTTTTTAATAATAAGTGATTTTTGAGTGATTCTTTTTCTGACAGTCTTATAATTTTGTCTAGTTTTTTATGGGATTTATTTGGAAATTTTGTGGAAAAAACTTTTATGCACGCGTTGGTTTTCACGTTAGTATGCCTTTTCGCTATACCGTAGGTTCCGGAAGAGGTGACGGAGCTGCGAACTTCGCCGAGCTAGACTCCGACTTCTCCGAACTAGGCAAGCATGTTTGAACTTTTGATATGATGAGTGTTCTGGCAGGTTTGCATTAAGTAGTTTCATGGCATGTTTGTGAGCATACCGATGAAGGTTATTTTCATGCAAAGTTGAGGCAAGTGAGTTCGATAATCCATACGTGTTGGATGTGAATGTGCATGGCCATGTGTTGGCATGAGGATGGGTAAGATGGCAGTGTTGTAGCATGCCAGCCTTATGCCATACTATTTGACTTCATGTCAACCCGTGTCAGATTCGGTTCCCATCCATTTCCCTTCCCGTACTACCACATGTTTTTCGTAAGGGATATGGCTTAGTAAGTTGCGAACCGCTTTCTGGTACACACCAAATGGAGAGGCCGTGATGATGGTTCCATGGCCCTGGATTAAAGCTAGTCATCCGGTCGGGGGCATGGGTGTTTCGGTTGGGACCGAGAGGGGGCACCCCTTAGAGCGTGAATATAAATTTGATCCCATGCTATTCGAGATTGTGATCTCCCGTCTCAAAAGTTTTTCTTGGACGATGTCTAGGGTGATTCCTGGCATTCGTGAGGTAGGATGGGTGTGTCTTTGGTTAGCTGTGTTTCTTCCGAAATACCATAAACGGAACTAGTCCTTCAAGACTACGGAAATCCGTTGGCTGTGAGTAATTTTAGTACAAACTCTGCAGAGTCATAATTCCTCGAATCATCTTATCCATGTCCAAGTTCTGTATTATCTTATCCTAACAAGTGTCAATTTTGGTGACAGATACTCCGGTGATTCACATGAGTACTAAGTCTGGTTAAATGTTTATTCCTGTGGATGGACTAACCCGTTTATATTCATGTGTTGAATATTTATTACGAGTGCTATATCTTTGTGCTGAAAGCCCTTTCTGTGATGTCGCTCAGACGTCCGACTGCGGCATTGTTGTTATTTATTTCCATTATAAGCCCTTTTTGTGATGTCGCTCAGACATCCGACTGCAGCATTATTGTTATTTCTTTTCATTATAAGCCCTTTCTGTGATGTCGCTCAGACGTCCGACTGCGGCATTGTTGTTATTTATTTTCATTATAAGACCTTTATGAGATGTCGCTCGAGACGTCCATCGCGGCATTGTTGTTATTTATTTTCATTATAAGCCCTTTACGTGATGTCGCTCAGACGTCCGATCATGCACACATGTACTTTTATTTCAATATAAGCCCTTTATGAGGTATCGCTCGACGCCTTGATCGTGGCATGTTTTGCTTATTTATTCACCTTCGAGGCGCCGCCTGCACACCCGATCGGTTTTGAGTTTATCTTCTTTGGGTTTTTGAGCGGACTACCGCCGATTCCCTTCTTAATTATTTTGCTATACTGTTTTAATTGAGCATTGTTAAGATTAACTATGTCGCATTCATGCATTCATTTGTTATATCTTTTGTCCGAACTGTCTTGCGAGTACTTTCATAGTACTCACCTGGCTTGTTGATTTGGCCAGATCTTGTGAAAGCGATCTCATGGATGAAGAGTTCGATAGCGAGTCCGACGCCTAGAGGAATCCCGGTCAGTCTCGTGCGACCCTGGATTAGTCATTGTGATATATCCGCTTCCGCTACCCAAATAAAATTCATCGAGCCTCACCTCGGCCTTTCGATGAGCCGCCAAGGCAGATGAACTTATTAACCACCCCGCTGTGTTATTCCATCAACCACTCATAGCTCGAGTCAGTAGTATTTCGACCCCACACCTTTCAGTCATATCCGCCATTATGTATAATCATTGGCGTGTTGTATTAATTGGTTGGGCATCTTCAGTCCGACCCTTGTAATATTGTAATGCTACTGGCTTATTGTATCAAAGTTTTGTCAACCGGTATGAAGGACTTTTCCTCATATTGGACTTCATAGGTCGGTTGTTCAATAAATATTTTTATTGAAAAACCGGTCGTGACACTTAAGGATGATTAGGTGCCGTCTTACAAGAATATTTAACCCGGAGCACAACCTGTCAAATTTGTTCTTGCATTTATGTTGCAGATCAGTTTAACATGGATAAATCCAAATTAAACTAGGGGCTAATGTCGGGGATATACCCCGCGGTGTAACCCGCCGGATGTATGACCTGGCTGGGGTATGGCGACTCACTAGTGACCCGCCCGGAGCTTGGTGACTCAAGAGTGACCCGCCCGGAGCTTGGTGACATGTGGACTTTTCCTCATATTGGACTTCATAGGTCGGTTGTTCAATAAATATTTTTATTGAAAAACCGGTCGTGACAAGCTTGGTACCGAGCCGACTGGTATCAGGAAGCCACTAGGTACGATCGCTAATCGGTTATTAGCATAGTAGAGCTATTTATTATTTTTACAAATGTAGTCAATTTCGGCGATCGACATAAAATTTATGATTTGACTCCTCAGGATTTTTCATAATTTTGTAGATGGCAAGCAACGACTGCGAGTCGTAGATGTTCGCCAACATGCCCGATGGGTTTGTCAAGCTTCTCTCCTTCATCGTCCAAGTCGCGATGGGGCCAGATGTCGCCAGCTTTTCTCTCTCTCGGCACAAGGTCAATGACCGTCTAACCATGCACCAAGCCGCGGTGGAATTCAAGAGAGGACGAGTTGAGCGTTACGGTTCGTGGGGAGAGCCATGCCCACAGAGAAGCACGCGCTACAGATGGCAGCCCGTGAGGCGATAGCCCGTCTCAGGGATATCCTGCCTTCGATGAAGACTCGTCGCTACCGCTACCTGCCATGTCACGTGCCATACACTTGCCACAATGCGTTCTCTTGCCCCAGAGGAGAACGGGATGAAGCTTTTGAGATGCTCATCGAGTATCTTGAGCTTTGGAGGCAGCCTTCGACAACCCTGGTGGACAACTTTGTAGCTGCCCGCATGGACTTAGTCCATGGTTGTACCGCCAACAGGAGGGAGCTCCTGCGTCTGCACCACCACCGACTTTCGTCTCACATCAAGATCGTTCGCTCCTACTGCTCGCACCGCTACTCGCCTGCACCGCCACGGATGAATTCAACCACGTCATTGCGCCTACTCCTTCGTTCTGCACCACCCCTCGTGCCCGCTCAGATTCGTGTTGTCCCAAGACAGGCACCTGCTCCACCAACTCACAAGCACCTCTCTCGTCTGGAGCCTATCTACGAGGAGGAGGTTGAGTCCCGACCTCTCTCGCCTCACCCTTGGCAGGCCAAAGGGAAATCCTTACCATCTCCGACTAAGTGCGCTTAGCCATGCGATGTACCGACTTGTGCGATATGTTTATATGTAAATAGGCTGTGAGAAGTAGTCTGTTTGCGCGTCATGTAGGATCTGGAGGAGTGCACTAGACTAAATAACATGTCAGGAATTTATGTACGCATATCTTAACTGATGTATTGTATAATTACTGCTTGCATGTAAGATATGTAATGAACAATCCTTCTCCGTGCGCAAACGTATTTTTTCTCTTGAAAAATCTTGGAGCATTTGCAAAAAAAAATTTGCATCTTCTTGAATTTATTGATTTTTGCGGCTCAATTCCTTTTCTTATGAGTGTTTCAAAATATATCCCCAGAGGGAACTATGTCTCGTCCTTGGACGCGCTCCATGCCAACTCCGACAGAGAAGAATTATGACACACCCCAGTGCAACAATTTCACACGAGGGATAGACAAGTCAGCAGGACGGTGAAACGGCACTTTCCCAAATGTGTCGTCTTTATGAACAAAGTCAGCAGCAACATCAGAAATACTGAACCAAGTCATCAATATGGGAAATCACCATGGACCGTGTCGGCAGCAATCCAAGTTATCGAGCTACTGAAGAAGGCGTCCCCAAACATTTTCTCACACCGACAAACCTCTCGGAAGCCGAGGACTGGCTTGAGACATGGAGAGAAAATTAATTATCGCCAGTGTTCAGACCTTGAGAAAGTACTTTATGCTCCGCACTATCTCACTGGAGCAGCCGCATCGTGGTGGGAAAATTTCCTGCACATGCACCCCAACGAAAATAATATATCATGGGAGGAATTTAAAGAAGGTTTTCGTGGGGCACATATTCCTAAGAGCCTTATGAAGATCAAAAAGAGAGAATTTGATGACCTCAAGCAAAGGACAATGACAGCAGTGTCGAATACAACAGTCGGTTACCACCTGCTATCTCGCTTCACGCCAACGAGGAGCGTATGTCGAAAAACAAAAGATGGAGAAATTCCTAGGCGATTACACCCGGCGCTTAAATGTCAATTGGTCGTACACACATTTCCAGATTTTAAGACGCTGGTGGATAAGGCCATTACCTTGGAAAATGAGAGACGCGACTTAGAAGATTTCCGCAAGCGGAAGAGGGACCAGACGAAACACACCCGCAACCACCGCAGCAAGACAGATGTTCAGAAAAACTGGACACCCAAACCCACAACAAGCATCTCACGCCCAATCAAGAATTTCCACGCAAGGGACAAGGAGTTCACATATCGCCAGGCGTTACATTACGCTTAGGAGAAGAAGGGCACTATGCCAAGCGGTGCCCCAAGCCAAGGAACTTCGACCCCAAAGCCGAACAACGGAAGCAATAATTCGGCACCAAAGCGCAACAATTTCAACCCAAATAACAACCACAGGAAGGGTCATCTGAACCACGTGACCAAAGAGGAAGCACAAAATGCCCCAGATATCGTACTCGGTACGTTTCCTGTCAACACAATACCTGCCATGGTTTTGTTTGATTCCGGAGCTTCTCACTCGTTCGTTTCGAAAAGTTTTGCTTTGCAAAATAATTTTTCGATGCTTCCCTTGGGAAAATCTATGATCGTCAAGTCCCCTGGAATTAAGCAAGTTACCCAGAATTATTGCCAGGGTGTGGTTATCGAGTTTGAAGGGTTGAAGTTTCATGCAAATCTTATCGTATTGGAAAATAAAGGACTGGATGTCATCTTAGGGATGGATTGGTTAACCACCAAAAAAGGTTTTATTGACTGCTTCAACAGGACTGTAATTCTCACCCATCACCACGGGGAGACCATAAAGGTTTCAGCCAAGGAAAGAAAAATATCCGCAACCGAGATTGAACAAGGTGGATATTTCTGAATTGAGCAAAGTTCGATGGTGTGTGAATTTCCGGATGTATTCCCGAAGAACTACCGGGCATGCCACCGGATCGAGAGATAGAATTCAGCATTGAGCTAGCACCGAACCACTCCCATATACAAGAAACCATACAGAATGGCACCTTCCGAATTGGTGGAATCAAGAAGCAAATAAAGGAACTGTTGGAAAAAGGGTACATACGAGCGGTTCCTCACCTTGGGGTTCACCAATTTTATTCGCCAAAAAGAAGGATGGAACACTGAGATTGTGCATAGACTATCGAGCGCTAAACATGGTCACAATCAAGAACAAATATCCGATGCCGCGCATAAATGATGTATTCGATCAACTCTCTAAGGCCAAGGTATTCTCAAAGATTGACTTGAGATCGGGATATCATCAACTGAAAGTACGAACCGAGGATATTCCCAAGACCGCCTTCACCTCCAGATACGGATTGTACGAGTTCACCATGATGCCATTCGGACTAACAAACGGCCGCGCATATTTTGTTCACCTCATGAACAAAGTATTCATGAAGTTTATGGATAAGTTTGTTGTGGTATTTATCGATAATATTCTGGTATACTCCAAAACACCAGAAGAACACGCTGAACATCTCCGGATTGTACTAGGAGAACTCAGGAAACATCAGTTGTACGCAAAATTCAGCAAGTGTGAATTTTGGCTAAAGCAAGTAGGTTTTCCGGGCCACATACTAACTCAAGAAGGTATCGCCGTAGACCCGGAAAAAGTCAAGGCCGTACTTGGCTGGAAGCCACCAGCCAGTGTGACGGATGTCTGAAGTTTCTTGGGAATGGTAGGATACTACCGAAGATTTATTGAAGGATTCTCCACCATAGCAAAGCCAATGACGCAACTACTCAAGAAAGACAGGAAGTTTGAATGGACGGAAGCCTGCGAGAAAAGTTTCCAAGAACTAAAGAGGAAACTGACAACAACACCGATTACTAATTGTGCCAGATATACACAAGAATTTTGAAGTATTCGTGGCGCATCTCGAAAGGGCCTCGGTGCGTATTAATGCAAGAAGGCAAGGTTATGCATATGTTTCGAGACAACCGCAAGCATGAGGAAAATTACCCTACCCATGACACGGAATTAGCGGCGGTGATACATGCACTCAAGGAATGGAGACACTTTCTACTTGGTAATCATTGTGAAATATACACGGACCACAAAAAGCCTCAAGTATATTTTCACACAACCAGAACTAAATTCTGACGGCAATGACGCTGGTTGGAATTAATAAAGGATTATGATGTTGGGATCCACTACCACCCGGGCAAAGCAAATGTTGTAGCAGACGCTCTGAGCCGGAACCCCAGTCTAGACAACGACAGCATGCCAGACTTAAGACCTGAATTCCAGCAGGAGTTCGCAAGGCTCAACCTGATGGTGGTCACCAAAGGCAGTGTGTCAAACTTAGAAGTACAGCCTACCCTGATAGAGAAGGTTAAAGAGGCTCAACATGGACACCCCCAAACATTGAAGGCATAAAGCGTAAGATGAAATTGGGCAAGGCCTCAGAATTCAGTATTAATGAGCAAGGAATATTGTGGTACGGGAATAGGCTCTGCGTACCAAATATCCATGACCTTAAACAGCAAATCCTGGCTGAAAGCCACACCGCTCCATATTCAATCCATCCGGGGGGAACAAAAATGTACAAAGATCTTCAGGAAACATTTTGGTGGCATGGTATAAAAAGAGACATAGCCACGTTTATTGCATGTTGTGACTCTTGTCAAAGCATCAAGGCCGAGCACCAGAAACCGGCCGGACTATTGCAACCGAATAAGATACCCGAGTGGAAATGGGACGAGATCGGAATGGATTTTATTGTTGGACTACCTCGGTCACGACATGGACATGATGACATATGGGTAATCACTGATAGACTGAATAAAGTAGCTCACTTCATCCCCGTGAAGACAACACACACCACTCAGAAGCTTGCTAGGCTCTACCTCTCCCATATCGTTTGCCTATATGGAGTCCCAAAGAAAATAATCTCGGACAGAGGCACTCAATTCGTCTCCCGGTATTGGGATCACTTACAACAAGCTCTGGGAACTCAGCTGGCATTCAGTACCGCATACCATCCCCAGACAGATGGGCAGACTGAACGAGTAAATCAAATTCTAGAAGATATGTTGAGAGCATGTGTCCTCACCTATGGGACCAGTTGGGAGGAGAGCTTACCATACGCAGAATTCGCATACAACAACAGCTATCAGTCCAGCCTGCAAATGGCACCATTTGAAGCTCTGTACGGACGAAGATGTCGTACCCCGCTAAATTGGTCGGAAACCAGAGACAGTCATATCTTCGGCCCGGACCTGCTCAAGGAGGCTGAGGGTAATGTCAAGGTAATTAAGGACCGGCTCAAGACAGCCCAAAGTCGACAAAAATTTTATTACGATCAGAAGCATCGTGGAGTCCATTTTGAACCCGGTGAATTTGTGTACCTACGAGTATCACCCATGAGAGGCCTGCACCGATTCAAGATTAAAGGAAAACTAGCACCGAGATTCGGGGCCTTTACGCATAGTAGCACGAAGAGGCACGGTGGCCTACCAGCTAGACTTACCGAAGAATTATCCGACATCCACGACGTATTCCACGTCTCCCAATTGAGGAAGTGCGTAAGCAACCCAGAAAAACAAGTACCCCATAAAAACATTGACGTGCAACCAGATCTCACATATCGGGAGCATCCGATAAAAATCTTGGAAGAGTCAGAAAGGAGAACCCGACAGAAAACCACCAAGTTCTTCAAAGTTCGATTGGAGCAACCACACCGAAAGTGAAGCCACTTGGGAAAGGGAGGATTTCCTTGAGCAGAGCACCCACAATTATTTGAAAATCAAGCTGGAATCTCGGGACGAGATTTTTCCTAAGGGGGTAGGTGCTGTGACACTCCAAATTTTTTGTTGTTTTTGTTTTCAGAAAAAGCCTTGCTTTGTTTGAAGAAGGTCATTTAAACCCTTCTTAAAAACCTCTCTTCTGAGTTTTCTTCTCAAAAAGCATTTCTTGGATTTATTTTCTTCTAAAAAGAAACCTTTTTGGTTTTGGGTTATTCTTTGGTTTTGATCCATCCTTGGTTTTACCATGCCTCTTGTGGTAAATTTCTCCCAAAACCCTCCTTCCACTTTGGTTCAACTCAAACATTCTGTCCAAACTAGTAAAATCCATTTTTGGACTTTATTCCAATTATTTCTTCTCCCAAAATAATTATGTCTTTTCTTTTGAGCCTAAGTGATTTTCAAAGCAAGAACCCTCATGCTCTTGATTTTGACCTCAAACCAACTCCCTTGGATAGTCCTTGGTACCCACAACCCGTAACCATCTTGATCCACTCTTCCTCTTTTCAAAATTTTCAAAATTTAACCTCTGCAAGTTTGGACCAGATTAATCATTTTTGGTGAAATTCATATCTCCTCTTCCCCAAAAATTCTACCAAAATTCAGGCAGCCCTCAGATGCAATGAGAGACCAACACACCAAAGATCAGCTCAAGAAAAATTTCCCACATGCCAAAATCATTTAGTGAACACTTGGCGGCCTTTGTTCTGTGTACTTTCGGAAAGTTCAGAGTTGCGGTGTCATTTTAAATCGAGTGTTGGCACTGATCGCCCGTGGACCACTGGCGCTTTGCGCGACCTCTTCCCCTCGCGAGCACCGCACTGCCTTGGGCCGGACGCATGCGTCGGTGGCGGTGAGCATCTTCAACGCCAATGACCTCTGCGGTTGCGAGGCCACCGTGGCGGCTGAGCGAACTGCTCCGGCTCATAGCGCTATTCTGCGCCGCCCATTGCGCCCTAGCCCTCGCGTGGCCTCATGCATGCCAGCGCAACCCCATAACACCGTCGCCGTGGCCCGGCAAGCACAGGCGCACCCTCTGCCGCCAGGCCCGCGCCGCCCGTTCCATCGAATCCACCTGGGGCTCCTAATCCAAGCTTGTTTAGCGTCAAAAGCGGAACCGGTGGAACTCCACGCCGGCGCCCACTCCCTAAACCTCCCGACCAAGCTCTGCGCCGCCGTAACCATCGCCGGAGAAGCCCGTTCACGGCCACCGCCTCGGATCGCCTATAAAAAAAGCCCGAGCTCGCTCTCGTGCACACACCACCTCTGCACTTCACCAAGACCCTGCCTAGCCACTGGAAGAGCCCCGAGGGAGTCTCCTTCCTCGACTCCGGCCGCCGCGACCCGCCACGGGATCCAGCTCGATTCGCTCCCGTGTGTGCGCCTCTGCCTCCCATCTCTTGCCAGTAGCTCTCTAGTACATCCCTCCTTCTGACCCGCGTTTCAATTCGAAGTTTGCAGCACACCACCAGAGTTCCCCACCATCGCCGAAACGCCGTCCATGGGAGAAAGTGTCGCCGTCGGCGTGGTGCTCCCGGCGCCCAAGTCCACCACCCACCGACGCGGAAGGACACGCTGATAATCTTGGTACCTCCGATCTCACGACTCGCCCGTGGTTCGGCAAGCGACCACCGCGATCTTGAGCGCCCGGCGAGGTCTTTCAAACGACATGTGGACCCCCATGTCGACCTCTCTTTCTTTTCCCTTGAACCGTTTTCCGTTGGCGCCTTGAGCAGAGTACGTTTTCCACTGTGGGCTTGCGGCGTTTCTATTGAACCGTTTTACTGTTTTCTCGGTTAAACCCTGGAACTTTTACATTTCATTACAGATGAGTCCACTGGCGAAACCCTTACAACTTTTTAATAATAAGTGATTTTTGAGTGATTCTTTTTCTGACAGTCTTATAATTTTGTCTAGTTTTTTATGGGATTTATTTGGAAATTTTTTGGAAACAACTTTTATGCACGCGTTGGTTTTCACGTTAGTATGCCTTTTAAGCTATACCGTAGGTTCCGGAAGAGGTGGCCAGCTGCAAACTTCGCCGAGCTAGACTCCGACTTCTCCGAACCAGGCAAGCATGTTTGAACTTTTGATATGATGAGTGTTCTGGCAGGTTTGCATTAAGTAGTTTCATGGCATGTTTGTGAGCATACCGATGAAGGTTATTTTCATGCAAAGTTGAGGCAAGTGAGTTCGATAATCCATACGTGTTGGATGTGAATGTGCATGGCCATGTGTTGGCATGAGGATGGGTAAGATGGCAGTGTTGTAGCATGCCAGCTTTATGCCATACTATTTGACTTGATGTCAACCCGTGTCGATTCGGTTCCCATCCATTTCCCTTCCCGTACTACCACATGTTTTCCGCAAGGGATATGGCTTAGTAAGTTCTGAACCACTTTCCTGGTACACACCAAATGGAGAGGCCGTGATGATGGTTCCATGGCCCTGGATTAAAGCCGATCATCCGGTCGGGGCATGGGTGTTTCCGGTTGGGGCCGAGAGGGGCACCCCTTAGAGCCTTGTGAATATAAATTTGATCCCATGCTATTCGAGATTGTGATCTCCCGTCTCAAAAGTTTTTCTTGGGCGATGTCTAGGGTGATTCCTGGCATTACGTGAGGTAGGATGGGTGTGTCTTTGGTTAGCTGTGTTTCTTCCGAAATACCATAAATGGAACTAGTCCTTGAGGACTACGGAAATCCGTTGGCTGCGAGTAATTTTAGTACAAACTCTGCGAGTCATAATTCCTCGAATCATCTTATCCATGTCCAAGTTACGTATTATCTTATCACGACAAGTGTCAGTTTTGGTGACAGATACATCGGTGATTCACATGAGTACTAAGTCCGGTTAAATGTTTATTCCTGTGGATGGACTAACCCGTTTATATTCATGTGTTGAATATTTATTATGAGTGCTATATCTTTGTGATGAAAGCCCTTTCTGTGATGTCGCTCGGACGTCCATTATGACATTGTTGTTATTTATTTCCATTATAAGCCCTTTACGTGATGTCGCTCGGGACGTCCATTGCTGACATTGTTGTTATTTATTTTCATTATAAGCCCTTTCTGTGATGTCGCTCAGACGTCCGACTGCGTCATTGTTGTTATTTATTTTCATTATAAGCCCTTTCTGTGATGTCGCTCAGACGTCCGACTGCGGCATTGTTGTTATTTATTTTCATTATAAGCCCTTTCGGTGATGTCGCACAGACGTCCGACTGCGGCACACATGTACTTTTATTTCAATATAAGCCCTTTATGAGGTGTCGCTCAGACGCCCGACTGTGGCATGTTTTGCTTATTTATTCACCCTTCGAGGCGTAACCGGACACCGATCAGTTTTGAGTTTATCTTCTTTGGGTTTTTGAGCGGACTGCCGCCGATTCCCTTCTTAATTATTTTGATTGAGCATTGTTAAGATTAACCATGTCGCATTCATGCATTCATTTGTTATATCTTTTGTCCGAACTGTCTTGCGAGTACTTTCATAGTACTCACCTGGCTTGTTGATTTGGCGGAATCTTGTGAAAGCGATCTCATGGATGAAGAGTTCGATGGCGAGTCCGGCGCCTAGAGGAATCCCGGTCGGTCTCGTCGACCTCTGGATTAGTCATTGTGATATATCCGCTTCCGCTACCCAAATAAAATTCATCGAGCCTCACCTCGGCCTTTCGATGAGCCGCCCGATCTGATGAACTTATTAACCACCCGATGTGTTATTCCACCAACCACTCATAGCTCGAGTCGGTAGTATTTCCACCCCACACCTTTGAGTCATATCCGCCACTATGTATAATCATTGGCGTGTTGTATTAATTGGTTGGGCATCTTGATCCGACCCTTGTAATATTGTAATGCTCTTGGCTTATTGTATCAAAGTTTTGTCAACGGTATGAAGGACTTTTCCTCATATTGGACTTCATAGGTCGGTTGTTCAATAAATATTTTATTGAAAAACCGGTCGTGACACTTAAGGATGATTAGGTGCCGTCTTACAAGAATATTTACCCCGGAGCACAACCTGTCAAATTTGTTCTTGTGTTTATGTTGCAGATCAGTTTAACATGGATAAATCCAAATTAAACTAGGGGCTAATGTCGGGGATATACCCCGCGGTGTAACCCGCCGGATGTATGACCTGGCTGGGGTATGGCGACTCACTAGTGACCCGCTCGGAGCTTGGTGACTCAAGAGTGACCCGCCCTATCTTTGCGATTCATTAGTAACCCGACGGGCAGGTCAGACGGACGACAAGGCCCAAGGCCCAGAAGGCCGGCTCACGTTTATGATGGGCCGGTTTAAGAGGAAATGCATAAGGAATATTATCCTACAAAGGAAGCAAGACTAGGACTCCACTTGTAATAGGTTAATCCCAATCCTACTAGGACTAGTCTTGTAACCCGCCCCTTCAACATATATAAGGAGGGGCAGGGCTCCCCAAAGAGGGACAGAAAAGAAGAAACAATCTCTAGGGCTAGACACAAAGAGCCGGTTTACCGACGACTCTCTCATGATCATAATGAGACCGAGCCACAAACATCATGCAGGGTTATTACCGGATGATGTTTCCGAACCGGCTGTCTAAATCCTTGTCTTATGTTGCGTCTCTCGATTCCGCCCAACCCCTTTCAAGCTACCACATAGATGCGTTGGCCTCGCGACTAAGTCTCACACTAAGGACATCTGCCGTGACAATTCCATGACAATATATATATATATATATATATATATATATATATATATAGGAGTAGGATTTTCTACAAGTGCTTGTCACAGAACTAGTTAAGGGTTTCAACGGTGCAAAAGTTCTCGAAAATTCTGAAAAAAATACCGAACCAACACACTTATAATATAACATGATCCAACGGAGGGATTAAAAAAATACGACTGTATGTGTCCTGGACAAAAAAAACAAATATTTCAGCATATATTTATGTCGCAGTGAGTTGAAATGCTTATTATTTTTGCGGAGGACACATAAATGCATATTTTGACAATCCCTCTGTTGGATCATCTTATTACATTAGAGAGATGCTCCCATATTTATTTCATATTTTTGATAACTTTTAAACCGTTAAAAATTTAGTGACCCTTAACTAGTTCTATGGCAAGCTATGGTAGTCATGTTGAACGTTTTCTCTACTTCAAAACCGTTTGAAAGTAATTTTGAATAAGGTGAAACCCATTGTGTTGTTTTTTCGTGTCTAAAAAACCAGAGTACTCGTACTGATCTATGTCTATGTTTGTACTGAGGTATTTTTCACAGAGTAGTTTTGAATGGTTCTGAAAAAAGAATACTTTGAACGGATGTCTTTATGATTTTGTACTTGCTCCCATCTTTTAAAAGTAATTTTGAAATACGGTGAGACTAAATCGTGCTATTTTTACATGCGAAAAAAGAGTACTCGTACTGATCTATGTGTGTGTTTGTACTGAGGTATTTTTCAGAGTAATTTTGAATGATTCTGAGAAAAGAGTACTTGCACTGATGTTCGTATGGTTTTGTACTGAGCATGTTTTCACATACTAGACTTCACTCGATTTTTTGGGTATCATAGTCTCCGAACTTGCATGGTTTATATCGTTGAACTAAATAATATTTTTTCAAAAGGAAATAATTTCATGTGTTTGTTTTTTTAACTCAATTTTCTTGCAAGATGTTTTGGACTTCTCTTGTTTTGTGACTTGAACTTTTACCATTTGATTTTTCATTGGGTTTCATTTTGTTTCAGCTTTTTTCTCAAACTTATCTGGGATGTCGTGTTGAACTTACAACCTTTTTAATTGTGAACTTGCTGTGTTTTTGCAATGCCAATATTTAGGAGAGCAGGGCGAGGACAAAGGAAATAATTTCGTGTGTTTGTTTTTTTAACTCAATTTTCTTGCAAGATGTTTTGGACTTCTCTTGTTTTGCAACTTGAAATTTTACCATTTGAGTTTTCATTGGGTTTCATTTTGTTTGAGCTTTTTCTCAAACTTATACGGGACGTCGTGTTGAACTTACACTAGCGGACTTACATTTTTACCATTCCCTTCTTTTAAAACTTATGTTTTCTTCTCCAAAATTCCTACACAGCGAGAATCGAGAACTTATTTATTTTTTACATTTGTACTTCCAAGTGTCTTTAATGACATTTTCACCTTTTTCTTTGCTTTACCTCATCAAGCAGTAGCACAACACATTTAAAGAAACAAAATCTGAATCTTGGAAGCACTAGGGGATAACCATTTGCGAGGACTTCATGCGTGCCTTCATCATAGAAAAATATACTGAATATCACCAAGTTCTAAGGTTGAACAAATGAATCATACAGAATATTGTCAAAACCCGCATTTTCTCACTAAAACAAACTTACGTACTTGCATACAACCCTTTTTGAACTTGGACGGCACCTAGTCCTCAACTTGGACGATGACCAATGCTCAACTCGAACGGAGGAGGTTGTCGTTGCTTTTTTAACCAAGAATGCTTCAAAAGACACTAGGAATTTCTTCAAAACTGCTTTATACTTTTTAACATGAGGGTTCTCTCAGCTGGGCCAAGAAGCAATGCATACGTCACATTTTTATTCTACCAAGAACAAAATACATCATATTGTTCTCTAACACTCACAGAATAAACATATAACACACACACTTAAGTTCAGAGAGCCATCCTGTTTATGTTCAGAGAATAAATGCATTTAAGCTCAAAGAACAAATGTGTTTAGGTTCAGAGAACAAAACAATCTTTTAGTGTGATTTTCTACATATGGATAATCGCGAGAAGCAACATAGTTGAATTTGAAGCTCTAAAAAATTTTGGAAACTGCAATTGGAAAGGTGGGCATCAAGTGGTAATTAAGGAAGGCTAACAAAAACGAAAGTAGCATTTTTTACATGACGGGTAGTGGTAGGTATTGGTTCATTGCTTTTGGCATCCAGTATGGTGTCAACAAGGATGCGGTAGCTCTCGTCCTCGATGGGCGCTCAGTCATCATCGAAGAGCTTGAGGAGGAGCTTCAGGACTGGCCAAACATGCTAATTGGACAAGCCAAGAGGCTTCATCACCTCCAGCTCCTTTCTAGTAGCATTAGCATTGTTGGAAACCATGGACTTTAATGAAATGGTTCAGGGATCACTAACATTCAATCCCATTTGCTACTTGTGCTGCAGAGAACATGAATATAAAGCAGATGGTGACTCATCGATTTTTCTTTGCGATATATCTAAACTTACAGAATTTTGAAACTTGCCTTGTGATATTAGGGTGATATATCTAAACTTTACTGAATTTTGAAGAAACTCGCTGCAAATCATTACTTATTTAGGTGATATATCTAAAGTTACATAATTTTGAAACTTGCCTTTGTGATTTTTCTACACACGCACCAACTATTACATGATTTTTCATGGATTTGAAGATAAAATCGCACCAAACTAATATTAAGTCTGGTACATAAATTCTCTATTCATGAGCGACAATATTTCTTCTATATGGAATACACAAGATCTCCTCAATGGGCCATGATGCAGGCATCACCATGAGCAATACTTGGCGCACGGAGAACTGTCTTTGTTGGATTTGTCAAGAGAGGATCGAGGAACACGCCCGGCGTTAGGGTGGCGGATGCAAGTATTGGAGTTCAGCCTAAAATCACAAGAGAATGGATCAAGATGAATTCAGATTGATTTCGAATCATTTATCAAGCTATAAAAGTTAGAACTGATGTTACACAAACCGAGGCATTTTTTATATGAACAACTCACTTTTTCATGACCATAGACTAACGAGAGAATGTATTACTCGATAGTAGGCATTTTCTTCTCAGAACCACTTTGGTTTTGTTTTCTTTTTCTTCACTTTTGCTTTGCTTTCTTTTTTCTTTGCTTTATGAAGTGCCCTACCAGAAAAGTTGAACTTTAGATTTTACCAATCTCCACATCTACTGAAACTAAGGGAGCTCCTTTTGAAACATGTACAATGAACTGAAAAGGCATATACAAGGTCAACTGAAAACCATATACAAGGTGAACCGGAAAAGCTTCTGAGAAAAAAAGTGAACCAACTTTTCGTTGTTTTTTTAGTTACTAAACTACTTATTACCATAATAGCGGCTGAACTGATGCCGCATATGTATATAGGAAAGTTACTGGTACCAAAAAATTAGCACAGTAAACAACATTATAAATTGAATTCCTAAATGTTATATGAAGACGAGGCAATGTACTTACGATTTGGCATTAGATGTACTGAATAGCACACAGAAGATGGACTGAAAAAATTTAACTAGCACAACCATTCTGCTTGGTGAAGATGGTGGCTTCAATTCTACATGGACTGATGTCCGTGCTCCACTTGGACGGGTGCGAGTAACCATGGTGAATGAGCTCGTGGTCGAGGGCGGCCAAGGCGACCACCGGAGACTGTAGGTGGTCGTGCTTGTTCTAGGCAGCGAACTTACATGAGGTGGTGGTGATGGCCAAGGAAGTCAGAAATCGGCGCTGAACTAAAAAAATAAGAATTGTACTAACTAAAAATTAGAATTTGAACCGAGTGTGTCACTGAAGATGAACTTGTGCATCTGTTTATTGCTCCCTTTTGATGTAACAAATTCAGGATGACATGAATTTTATGTGCATATAATAAGATGAATGAGTGAGAGAAGAAAGAGAAGCGATAAAAAGGATTTTTTTCACCTTGCGATGATATCTCTTCTTGAGGTCTTGATGAAAAGTGACGGTGTAGGTACCACATAATCACCAACTAAACACCACACCTTAACAAACGATGATCGCTCCTTCCAGAGTCTGAACTTACTAGCTTTTCATAATCTGAAGAGGTGTAAACCTTTATTGGCAAACTACTGCAAAATCCCCAAATGTCATATAATATAAAATACCCAAATGCCTATAATATAAAATCCCCAAACTGCAGCAACATCCAGTTCAAGATAAGTTATCAATTCAGATCTTAATAAGCAAGAGAAACAGTAAAGAAAGGTTGCATTTGTGTCCTCGGGCCATTCTTTAGGCACACTAAAACACATGCCGCTCATGTTAAGTATTCTTTCCAATAAACTTTCTAGAGTATCTTTGTTTAAACGTACTGTGGGGCGAACTCTTTCATTGTGTAGTTTTTGAACTCCTATGGTAGTAATACATGAACTCCCTGAGGACACGAATTCTTATATTAGCACCTAAAGTACAGATCACACATGAAAATTGCTCTAAGTGGAGAAATGATCACACACGAAAAATGATAATTGCAGGAAAACTTTTATTTGAAAAAAGCTCTCTGAATACCTTATTGAACTAGCTGTTTTGAACTTGCAAACATTCATTTTTGCACTTATCCAAAATGTTTGAAAGGAGCAGGTTGTTTGACATTATTTTGAACACACCTTTTCATCTCCACTGTATGGTATCCTCTCATATGTATTTGCACAAGCAGGTGGTGTGCTATGAAGAACAATGGTCTTTGTGGCGAGTGAAATCAGCTATTTTACGAACTGAAGCAGTGCATTTATCCCTCTCAACATCTGAAAAATTCCAATTATATGACGGTAACTATATTTGAACTCTGAACTACTATTGTAACTATTTTTTGAACTGTTTTAGTTACTGAAGTTTTTGTGGTCTAGGCCCTAAACCATAGTGTGTGTTTCTATTTTTTTTTAACAAACTGTAGAATTTTTTTTGAATCGAACTGCTACTGTAGTGTATACATATCTAAGTGAATTATTTTCCATCAACTAACTGATTTCACTTTTTATGTTGAAATTCTACAAATCTATTTTTGCTAGCAACTGAAAAAGCCTACAAAGGTGTACTCATTTATAGCAAATCCTATGAGAGGTAGATATTGAACTTATACACATAGTGTATGTTTTCTTTTTGTACTAAGTATATGTTTGCGAGCTACATGCATGAAATACAGTTGATAATTATTTCCATAAATAAAAGCATTGAAGCAAGTTTTGCAGCACCAAAACTGAATCAAACAGGTCATCTTCACCAATCCTCACACACATAGCCACGGGCGAAACAAAATAGGCATCTTTTGAAGCACTAGGGGGATAACCATTGCAGATGGAGCTCATGTCTACCTTTATAATAGAAAAAAGTAGACTTAATATCTCCAAGTTCTGAAGATGAACAAATGAATAGTACAAAATACTGTCCAAAAATCACACTTTTCACGATACCAAAATTATGAACTTACCATACAACACTTTTTGATTTTGTCATGCAGCACTCTTTGAACTTGCACAATTCGTTGGTGGCAGCAAGCAGCAACTAGAAGTATACGACTGTTTTACAACATCCTAAACCCTGAACTGTATCTGTAGGAAATCTAGTCAGGGTCTCAGGAATCAACTAAATTTTCCACTCAATTCTATATTTCATCAGTACTAGTAGGACTCAACCATAAGTGCAGAATTGTAGCAATGTTAAGGAAATAGTTTCAGGACCTGCTCACACCGGATGTGGGGTGCTCGCGCTCGTGGACGCTATCGACGCCGACGCTGGGATCCAGCCATCCACGAAAGCCCCGCTCATGGACACCGACGATGGGCTCCTGGGGATGTTTAATCTCTACCTAATTTACCATATTATATATATTTTACAGCTCACTTGCAGAACAAAGAGACATATTAGGTGCCTCATTTTTTCATGGAAAAATCAAATAATAATTTTGGACGCCAGAAGAAATCTAGAGGAAAGGATTTTACCTCCACAGTGCAGTAGCTAGCCTCCCTGCAGCAGGAGAGAGACGAGGTGCTCCATCGAACGTCGCCATGGGGACAACATGGTGGTAGCCAGATCCTGGGTGTTGCTGCAATGAACGAACCGGGGTGGTGGCGTTGAACGGCCTGGGATGGTCCGGTTATGGAGCCCCACCAGGACGAGAAGCGCGGTGTGGGAGCTGGGGGAGATGGGGGCACGGCGGTGGCCGGAGCTGGTGGAGATGTGGGCGGGGCGGCGGCAGGAGCCTAGGAGGAGAGTGCGGCAGGGAAGGTCGGTGCGGCGGCGCGCATGGCAGGAGGAGCAAGGAGGTGCGGCGGCGGCGCGCGTGCTAGGAGGAGGAAGGAGGTGCGGGGGTGGCGGCACGGGTGACAGGAGGAGGAAGGAGGCGCAGGGACGACGGCGCACGTGCCAGGAGGAGGAAGGAGGCGCGGGGAAGGCGGCGCGCGTGCCAGGAGGAGGAAGGAGGCGCGCGTGCCAAGAGGAAGAGGAGCGGGACCGGTGACATACTTGGTCCGGAGGAGGAAGAAGAGCAGGGTCGCCGGCGCTCTTGGTCGGGAGATAATGAGGAGAAGCGCGGCGACAGGTGTGGGGAATCCGAGATTGGAAGGAGGTGGATCCATCGGCGGCCAATCACGGCGCCGCGGGCTCCCTTGCTCCGGTTGTCGCCGTCGCTCACCCGCCCGCAACGGCTGCCTCCGACGGAAGGTAGCAGGTAGGTTGGGGGCGGGTCAGGGAGATTCTACTGTGCTATGCGCTTCGCGCCCTTATAAGGACCGACGGTAACAGAATAATATTTTGTTACTAGTAACAGAATAGTCCAGCCATATATATATATATATATATATATATATATATATATTTGTGTGTGTGTGTGTGTGTGTGTGTGTGTGTGTGTGTGTGTGTGTGTATGTATGGATGTATGTATGTAAGTATGTATGTATGTATGTATGTATGTATGTATGTATGTATGTATGTTACCACTTGTGTTTTGCAACAGAAACTCCCACCACGTTTGGTGCCTGAGCAAATGCAGGCTCAACAAAGTGGTGACATGCGAATTGTCAGCTCTGACAGAGTGGCATTGGCATGCACCTACTCGACGTCGCCACACAAATGACATCTCATCGTGGGTGGAAGGAGATTCGCAACGTATACTGTTGAATATATGGTTGTGCATGTATATTATATACCTCGGCCCACCTCCTAGTCATTGTATAGTTGAGGTTGTGGTCCACCTTGTACTCCATATATACATGCGTTATGCACCGATCAATATATTGAGTTGCATTGCAAAAACTCTCATTTCCAACATGGTATCATACCTCTGATCCTAAACCCTAACCCACTACCGCCGCCGCTGTGACCTCCATCGTTGCCGCCGCCGCTGTCACACCATGCTGCCACTGCCACCGCGTCTCCACGCCGCCGTGCCGCGGCCCGTGTCTAGCCGCCGCCCACTTTACCCGCTTCGGTCCTTCCCTCCCAAACCCTAACCGCGCCGCCACCCAAGCAGCGCTGTCTCTAGCCGCGCCGCCTCTGCCACGCCGCACCGCCTCTTCCTCGCCGTGCCGCCTTCACCACGCCGCACCGCACCACCTTCCCTCCCGGACCCATGGCATCCGCCGATTCCTCCGGCACCACCCGCACCAACCCGTTCGCCGGCCCCGACCCCGTCATCATCCGTGATCTGAACATCCTTGGTCGGGTTCCTGTCATCCTCAATCATCTCACCTCCACCTACTATGCATGCAAGACGTACTCCTCCCTTGTGTTCTGTGAGTACAATCTCCGGGATCACATCGATGGCTCCGTGGATTCCCGGTTCATGTAGGACGATGAGGAGTGGATGACCATCGATGCCACTCTCATCCATTGGTTCTACACCACCATATCGAAGGACCTCTTCCACACGGTGGTCTCTGCCGAGGATGACGCTCACACCGTCTGGACCAAGCTCAACGGCCTCTTCACCGACAACGCGCTCCAGCGCAAGGTTTTCTTGCACGACGAGTTTTTTGGGCGTCAGTAGCATGACTCGTCCATTGACGATTATTGCATGCGCCTCAAG
The DNA here is from genome assembly GCA_021605145.1 of Aegilops bicornis. NCBI lineage: Eukaryota > Viridiplantae > Streptophyta > Magnoliopsida > Poales > Poaceae > Aegilops > Aegilops bicornis. The sequence continues at coordinate 487,141,692 of CM038674.1, forward strand.
AAGCTTGTTGACGAGCTCCATGACCTCGGTGAGAAGGTATTCGACGAGCTTCTTCTCAGCACACTCATCGCCGGCCTGAACGACGACTTCAGGAACGCCGCCTCCAACATCCCCCTCATCACCGACCCAACTTTCCCCAAGGTCGTGGCGTACCTGAAGCTGGAGGAGAGGAGGATGCGGATGTCACGCACGCGGGTGAGGGAGTCTTGGATTAGGGGGTCCTCGGGTGTCCGGGCTGTGTGATATGGGCCGGACTGATGGGCCGTGAAGATACAAGGTATAAGACCTTTCCCCGTGTCCGTATGAGACTCTCCTATGCGTGGATGGAAAAATTGGCGTCCGGATATGTAATTTCCTTCTTCTGTTAGCCGACTGTATACAACCCTGATAACCCACAAGTATAGGGGATCGCAACAGTTTTCAAGGGTAGAGTATTCAACCCAAATTTATTGATTCGACACAAGGGGAGCCAAAGAATATTCTCAAGTATTAGCAGTTGATTTGTCAATTCAACCACACACGGATAACTTAGTATCTGCAGCAAAGTATTTAGTAGCAAAGTAGTATGGAAATGCTTGATAGCAGTAGCAAAGTAATATTTTTGGGTTTTGTAGTGATTGTAACAATAGCAACGGTAAAGTAAATAAGCAGAGAACAATATGTGAAAAGCTCGTAGGCATTGGATCGGTGATGGAGAATTATGTCGGATGCGGTTCATCATGTAACAGTCATAGCATAGGGTGACACAGAACTAGCTCCAATTCATCAATGTAATGTAGGCATGTATTCGAATATAGTCATACATGCTTATGGAAAAGAACTTGCATGACATCTTTTGTCCTACCCTCCCGTGGCAGCGGGTCCTATTGAAACTAAGGGATATTAAGGCCTCCTTTTAATAGAGTACCGGACCAAAGCATTAACACATAGTGAATACATGAACTCCTCAAACTATGATCATCACCGGAGTGGTCCTAATTATTGTCACTTGAGTTGCGGATCATAACACATAGTAGGTGACTATAGACTTGCGAGATAGGATCAAGAACTCACATATGTTCATGAAAACATAATAGGTTCAGATCTGAAATCATGGCACTCGGCCCCTAGTGACAAGCATTAAGCATAGCAAAGTCATAGCAACATCAATCTCAGAACATAGTGGATACTCGGGATCAAACCCTAACAAAACTAACTCGATTACATGATAAATCTCATCCAACCCATCACCGTCCAGCAAGCCTACGATGGAATTACTCACGCACGGCGGTGAGCCTCATGAAATTGGTGATGGAGATGGTTGATGATGACGACAGCGACGGATTCCCCTCTCTGGAGACCCGAACACTACTACAAAAAGGGCTATAGATGGAATGGCCACTAATGGCGCACCTGTCATGTGGTGCGCCATTACTATATTCTAATGGCGCACCATGCCTCGGTGCGCCATAAGTAATATATTACTAATGGCGCACCTGGTTTTCGGTGCGCCATTAGTAGTTTTGGAAAAAAACATAAAAAAAATGGTTACTAATGGCGCACCATGTCCGCCGTGCGCAATTAGTAGTTGACATAGTAATGGCGCACCACATCCGCCGTGCGCCATTAGTAGTTTTGAAAAAAAAGTAAAAAAAAATAAAAAAATATTTAGTACTAATGGCGCACCATGTCTTGGTGCGCCATTACTAGTTTTAACTAGTAATAGCGCACCACCCCACGGTGCGCCATTAGTAACTTGCCCCAACACCGAATGCATCCCCCCCCCCCCCCCGTGGATCGCCTTTTCAGTTTTAAAAACAATAAAAGAAAATGATGGAAATGTCAAAAAAATAAAAGAAAATAAGTTTCCCATGTGATATGTGGTCTAGTTGTTGGGAAAATTTACAAATATGAGTTTCGACTTTATTTGCAAAATCTCTCTGAAAATTTGTAAAATGGCCATAACTTTTGCATACGAATTCGGATGAAAAAGTTTTTTATATGAAAAATCATCTACTCGAAAAGTTACATCCAAATTTAACTAGGAGAACCCCGTTAAACATTTTCAAAATCCCCAAAAACCTAACAGAAAAAAGTTACGGGGCTTTCAAGATTTAGAGGCAAAAAAATTCAAAAAAATTTAAACTTACTAGTGGCGCACCGTGGATGTGGTGCGCCGCTAGTAACAGAAAAAAAATTGGTTTTGAATTTGTTTTTGAAATTTTTTTCAAAAAATGATACGTAATATGACCGGGAAGTTTGAAATATTTTTCAAAATTTCATCATAGTCATGAACATGAACAAAGTCCTAGACATCAACAAGGTATAATAGGATAGATATGCTAGATATATCAACAAGTGCCTGTGAAGTGAATTGTTGCTGGTGTTGGATAGAACTCTGAAGTTAAGCGTGCTTGGGCTGGAGTAGTGTGAGGATGGGTGACCTTTCGGGAAGTTTGACCACGGAGTGCCATTTGACCTGAGATTAAGCATATTGACCCGAGATTAAGCCATAGTGAACTGAGATTAAGAAAAAAACGAAAAAAAATTGAAAAAAAAATCTGAAAAAATATTGTTACTAATGGCACACTTCTATGTGGTGCGGCATTAGTAACAAATACTAATGGCGCACCATGGGCTATTCTAATGGCGCACCAACGGTGCGCCATTAGTATACCAGATACTAATGGCGCACCACAGGTGCACCATTAGTAAAAAAATACTAGTGGCGTGGTACTAATGGCGCACCGGTAGTGCGCCATTAGTAGGCAAAACCGGTGCGCCATTAGTAGGCCTTTTTCTAGTAGTGGAACGGACTCCAGATCAGCCCTCCCGAGAGAGTTTAGGGCTTGGCGGCGGCTCCATATCGTAAAACGCGATGAATCTTTCTCTGTGATTTTTTTCTCCCTGAACACGAATATATGGAGTTGGAGTTGAGGTCGGTGGAGCTCCAGGGGTCAAACGAGGCAGGGGGGCGCGACCCCCACCCTCGTGGAAAGCGTGTGGGCCCCCTGGCCTTGATTCTTTCGCCAGTATTTTTTATTATTTCCAAAAAAATCACCGTGGAGTTTCAGGTCATTCCGAGAACTTTTGTTTCTGGACATAAATAACACCATGGCAATTCTGCTGAAAACAACGTCAGTCCGGGTTAGTTCCATTCAAATCATGCAAGTTAGAGTCCAAAACAGGGGCAAAAGTGTTTGGAAAAGTAGATACGACGGAGACGTATCAAACCCTAGGTCCCTCCGGTGTCTATATAAACCGCAGGGTTTAGTCCATAGAGGTTATCATAATTCACATAGGCTAGACATTTAGGGTTTAGCCGTCACGATCTCGAGGTAGATCAACTCTTGTAACCCCTCCTATACTCATCAAAGTCAATCAAGCAGGAAGTAGGGTTTTACCTCCAATAAGAGGGCCCGAACCTGGGTAAACATCGTGCCCCCTTTGTCTCCTGTTACCCTCGATCCTCAAACGCACAGTTCGGGACCCCCTACCCGAGATCGGCCAGTTTTGACACCGACATTGGTGCTTTCATTGAGAGTTCCACTGTGTCGTCGCCAGAAGGTTCGATGGCTCGTTCGATCATCAACAATGATGCTGTTTCCGGAGTAACTTTCCTCCCCGGACAACTTTTTGTGTTTGGCGGCTTCGCTCTGTGTGCCAATTCAATTAGCCACCTTGAACAAATCGATAGCTACGCACCTGGTCATCAGATCAGGTTCAAAAATCTGAATTACATCGCTGATATCCGAGGAGACTTGATCTTCGAAGGGTTCACGGCCTCGACCACTGTTCCTCATCTCCAAGAAGGAAACCCATCAGATCCATTGATGTCTACTACGCAACCTTCTTCTTTTAGACGTTGTTGGGCCTCCAAGTGCAGAGGTTTATAGGACAGTAGCAAATTTCCCTCAAGTGGACGACCTAAGGTTTATCAATCTGTGGGAGGTGTAGGATGAAGATGGTCTCTCTCAAACAACCCTGCAACCAAATAACAAAGAGTCTCTTGTGTCCCCAACACACCCAATACAATGGTAAATTGTATAGGTGCACTAGTTCGGCGAAGAGATGGTGATACAAGTGCAATATGGATGGTAGATATAGGTTTATGTAATCTGAAAATATAAAAACAGCAAGGTAACTAATGATAAAAGTGATCACAAACGGTATTGCAATGCTAGGAAACAAGGCCTAGGGTTCATACTTTCACTAGTGCAAGTTCTCTCAACAATAATAACATAATTGGATCACATAACTATCCCTCAACATGCAACAAAGAGTCACTCCAAAGCCACTAATAGCGGAGAACAAATGAAGAGATTATGGTAGAGTGCAGAAACCACCTCATAGTTATTCTTTTGGATCGATCTATTCAAGAGTTCGTACTAGAATAACACCTTAAGACACATATCAACCAAAACCCTAATGTCACCTAGATACTCCAATGTCATGTCAAGTATCCATGGGTATGATTATACGATATGCATCACACAATCTCAGATTCATCTATTCAAACCAACACAAAGTACTTCAAAGAGTGCCCCAAAGTTTCTACCGGAGAGTCAAGGCGAAAACGTGTGCCAACCCCTATGCATAGGTTCATGGGCGGAACCCGCAAGTTTATCACCAAAACATTAAGTGATATCCCATTGTCACCACAGATACGCACGGCAAGACATACATCAAGTGTTCTCAAATCCTTAAAGACTCAATCCGATAAGATAACTACAAAGGGAAAACTCAATCCATTACAAGAGAGTAGAGGAGGAGAAACATCATAAGATCCAACAATAGTAGCAAAGATCGCGATACATAAAGATCGTATCACCTCAAGAACACGAGAGAGAGAGAGAGAGAGAGATCAAACACATAGCTACTGGTACATACCCTCAGCCCCGAGGGTGAACTACTCCCTCCTCATCATGGAGAGCGCCGGGATGATGAAGATGGCCACCGGTCAGGGATCCCCCCCCTCCGGCAGGGTGCCGGAACGGGTCTAGATTGGTTTTCGGTTAACTCTCCCGAAGGTTTCATTCCATTTGGACTCCGTTTGATATTCCTTTTCTGTGAAACATTGAAACAAGGGAAAAAAACAGAAACTGACACTGGGCTACGGGTTAATAAGTTAGTGCCAAAAATAATATGAAAGTGCATAGTAAAGCCCATTAAGCATCCAAGATGGATAATATAATAGCATGAATACTTCATAAATTATAGATACGTTGGAGACATATCATCCATCATCAGGCACCACTCAAGGGCCAACTACCATCCCTGCTCTGGCCTTAGATACAGAGCAGACTACTTCATCCGAAGATGGGTGCTTGAAACCCACCGGATTCTCTCCTACTACGGAGCTCTTTTTCGGAGATCCAGAGGAAACTATGTCTTCGACAGGCCTGGAATCAAGCAGGACTCTCCTCGTCATCAGAGAGCCGAACTCACCTTTGGATGCTAACTCCGAACTCTCAAGATCTGTGTCTAGTGAGCACGGCTTGGTAGAATCTACCACGCCCGGCCCCGCAGGTCCTCAGTTCCCCGTCCGGCCTTCGCTCTTAAGCGAGGCCTTGGACTTAATGCGATCCCTCGCCATTACGGAAGTATCGCTTCCGAACTACACCAGCTTGAACTAGGAGCTGAGCACAGGGAATTTTGCGTCTCACCCACCACCCACTTGGTAGCCACTGTCGAAGGCTTAACCGACATGCTCGACTACGCCTCTGAAGACATCGATGGTATGGACGACGATGCTAGTGACAAACCAGGCCAAGACCCGCCCTTTACCGCACGTTGGACGGTCACCTCCACATATGATGTGTATATGGTGGATACACCTAAAAATGACGACGACAGCAAGAAGGATCCGAGCGAGGATAAGCTGTCGAGGCACCACCAAAACGTCGACGTCAGCGGCGCCATTCAAAATCGTGTCCCGAAGGAAAGCAATACCGGCACCGGAGACAACAACACTCCGGACGATGCCGAAGATCCCGAAGACCCCGCCGAGCCTGCGTCCGAGCAGGATGAGTGGGAAGATGGACAAGTCAATCCAGATGAACTTGTCGAGCATGAGGATTCGGAGAATAGTAACTACCTACCAGCCTCCGAGGAGGATGTCAGCCTCGGCGATGAAGATTTCATCGAGCCAGAGGAACCCCTCGAGCAAGAACGCTTCAAGAGACAGCTCATCGCCAGGACCCTAAAATAGAAATAGCAACAGCTTCAAGCCGAACAAGATACACTCAACGACAGATGGACTAAAGTCCTGGCTGCCGAAGAATACGGCCTCGATCGCCCAACAAATATCTACCCGAAGCGTAGGCTACTACCACAATTTGACGACTGATACGTCTCTAACGTATCTATAATTTATGAAGTATTCATGCTATTATATTATCCATCTTGGATGTTTAATGGGCTTTACTATGCACTTTTATATTACTTTTGGGACTAACCTATTCCATAGGGGTTGGCACACATTTTCGTCTTGACTCTTCGGTAGAAACTTTGGGGCACTTTTTGAAGTTCTTTGTGTTGGTTGAATAGATGAATTTGAGATTGTGTGATGCATATCGTATAATCATACCCACGGATACTTGAGGTGACATTGGAGTATCTAGGTGACATTAGGGTTTTGGTTGATTTGTGTCTTAAGGTGTTATTCTAGTACGAACTCTAGGATAGATCGAACGGAAAGAATAGCTTCGTGTTATTTTACTACGGACTCTTGAATAGATCGATCAGAAAGAATAACTTTGAGGTGGTTTTGTACCCTACAATAATCTCTTCGTTTGTTCTCCGCTATTAGTGACTTTGGAGTGACTCTTTGTTGCATGTTGAGGGATAGTTATGTGATCCAATTATGTTATTATTGTTGAGAGAACTTGCACTAGTGAAAGTATGAACCCTAGGCCTTGTTTCCTAGCATTGCAATACCGTTTGTGCTCACTTTTATCATTAGTTACCTTGCTGTTTTTATATTTTCAGATTACAAATACTCATATATATCATCCATATTGCACTCGTATCACCATCTCTTCGCTGAACTAGTGTACCTATTCAATTTACCATTGTATTGGGTGTGTTGGGGACACAAGATACTCTTTGTTATTTGGTTGCAGGGTTGTTTGAGAGAGACCATCTTCATCCTACACCTCCCACAGATTGATAAACCTTAGGTCATCTACTTGAGGGAAAATTGCTACTATCCTGCAAAACTCTGCGCTTGGAGGCCCAACAACGTCTACAAGAAGAAGGTTGTGTAGTCGACATCAAGCGATTTACGGTGGCGTTCTTTGGGGAGGCTAGGTAAGCGGCACTCACACCCCGTCAACTAAGCTCTTTTCTGGCGCCGTTGCCGGGGAGGTGAGTGCTTGAAGGTATATCTTTAGATCTTGCAATCGAACCTTTTTGTTTCTTGTTTTATCACTAGTTTAGTTTATAAAACAAAACTACAAAAAAATGGAATTGAGTTTGTCTCATATGCTTCATCTTTTTAATATCTTTCATGAGAATGATGGAAAGGAGAGTTGTGCTCAAGTGCTAGAAGAAGAAGTCTATAAAATGTTTGGCACTAAATATGTGAATGATGAGCATGATTGCAATCTTATTAGTATGAATTCTATGAATATCCATGATGCTAATGATATGCAAAGCCACAATCTTGGGGATGATATTTTTTGTCCCCTAAGTTTTGATGAGCCAATTTATTATGATGAAAGCATGCCTCCTATTTATGATGATTATTGTGATGACACGTATGCTATAAAGAATAAAGATAACCATGAAACTTGTCATCTTGATTTTAATTTTCAATCGGATTATGCTTCACATGATAGTTATTTTGTTGAGTTTGCTCCCACTACTATTCATGAGAACAAATTTGCTTTTGTGGAGAGTAATAAAATTTCTATGCTTGTAGATCATGAAAAGAATGCTTTAGGTGCTGGTTATATTGTTGAATTCATTCATGATGCTACTGAAAATTATTATGAGAGAGGAACATATGCTTGTAGAAATTGCAATAATATCAAGTTTCCTCTCTATGTGCTTAAAGTTTTAAAGTTATGCTTGTTTTGCCTTCCTATGCTAGTTGATTATTGTTCCAATAAGTTGTTTGTTCAAAAAGTCCCTATGCATAGGAAGTGGGTTAGACTTAAATGTGCTAGTCATATTCTTCATGATGCTCTCTTTATGTTTCGATTCTTATCTTTTAGGTGAGCATCATTGAAATCATCATGCCTAGCTAGGGGCGTTAAACGTTAGCGCTTGTTGGGAGGCAACCCAACTTTATTTTAGTTTCTTGCTTTTTGGTTATGTTTAGGAATAAATAATCTATCTAGCTTTTGTTTATATGTGGTTTTATGTTTTAATTAGTGTTTGTGCCAAGTTAAACCTATAGGATCTTCTTGGATGATAGTTATTTGATCTTGCTGAAAATTCCAGAAACTTTCTGTTCACAAAAACAATTGTTTAAAATCACCAGAACGAGATAAAATACTGATTCCAATTGCAGCAGATCAATAATCAAATTATCTAGGTCGTCCTATTTTTGTAGATTTTTCCGAGTTCCAGAAGTTTGCGTTAGTTACAGATTACTACAGACTGTTCTGTTTTTGACAGATTCTGTTTTCTATGTGTTGTTTGCTTATTTTGATGAATCTATGAGTAGTATCGGAGGGTATGAACCATAGAGAAGTTGGAATACAGTAGATATTACACCAATATAAATAAATAATGAGTTCACAATAGTACCTAAGTGGTGATTTATTTTCTTATACTAACGGAGCTTGCGAGTTTTCTGTTAAGTTTTGTGTTGTGAAGTTTTCAAGTTTTGGGTAAAGATTCGATGGACTATGGAATAAGGAGTGGCAAGAGCCTAAGCTTGGGGATGCCCAAGGCACCCCAAGGTAATATTCAAGGACAACCAAGCGTCTAAGCTTGGGGATGCCCCGGAAGGCATCCCCTCTTTCATCTTCGTTCATCGGTAACTTTACTTGGAGCTATATTTTTATTCACCACATGATATGTGTTTTGCTTGGAGCGTCATTTTATTTTATTTAGCCTTGCTTGCTGCTTGAATAAAAAACCAAGATCTGAAATTCTTAAATGATAGAGTCCTCACATAGCTACATAATTATTTAACTACTCATTGATCTTCACTTATATCTTTTTGGAGTAGTTTGTCATTTACTCGTGTGCTTCACTTATATCCTATGAGTAAATGGTTGAATGGTTTGAATATCATAAATCTGAAATTATATATGTTTCATATGCTTATCCCATGGGGAGTAATGACTTCACATATAAGAAGTAGAGGTGGTAAATTTATTGAAGGTTAGCAAACATTGTATTGGTCACTTGAACAATTCATGAAAGAATATTGAAGGAAGAGAGATTTCACATATAAATATACTATCATGGACATATTTTATAATTATGAGCACTCATTAAAATATGACATGATAAAAGGTTGATGTTGGACAAGGAAGACAACGTAACGGGTTATGTTTTCTTATATCTGAAATAAAGTATATTGTCATGGATCGCCTAACACGTTGAGCTTGCCTTTCCCCCTCATGCTAGCCAAATTCCTTGCACCAAGTAGAGATACTACTTGTGCTTCCAAACATCCCTTAAACCAGTATTTCCATGGGAGTCCACCATACCTACCTATGGATTGAGTAAGATCCTTCAAGTAAGTTGTCATCGGTGCATGCAATAAAAATTGCTCTCTAAATATGTATGATCATTTAGTGTGGATAAAATAAGCTTTATACGATCATTGTGATATGGAAGAAATAAAAGCGACGGACTGCATAATAAAGGTCCCTATCACAAGTGGCAATATAAAGTGACGTTCCCTCGCATTAAGATTTTGTGCATCCAACTATAAAAGTGCATGGCAACCTCTGCTTCCCTCTGCGAAGGGCCTATCTTTTACTTTTATGCAAGAGTCATGGTGATCCTCACCTTTCCTTTTTTCCTTTTATCCTTTGGCAAGCACCTCGTGTTGGAAAGATTCTGATATATATATATATATATATATATATATATATATATATATATATATATATATATATATATATCCAATTGGATGTAAGGTATCATGAACTATTATTGTTGGCGTTACCCTTGAGGTAAAAGGTTGGGAGGCGAATCATAAGCCCCTATCTTTCTCTCGTGTAATACGATTAAAACTTTGAACCCATAAATATTGCGTGAGTGTTAGCAATTGTGAAAGACTAAATGATAGTTGAGTATGTGGAGTTTGCTAAATCAAAGCTCTGACATTGACTCTTCCTGGAAATAAGATGAATTGTAATTGTTTGATGACTAATAACACGGTTTGTTAGTTTTCAAGAAAGTTTATGCTCTATACTTTAACATGTGAATAGATTGTTACTTGATCATCAGAAGTTTTATGAGATGAGCTACTGTTATGATATATAATGATGCTAGAAAAGGTGACTGAAATTATCATTGATCAAACTTATGCACCTGCTAGCATTCACACTTCATAAATTCTTTCTTTTATCATTTACCTACTCGAGGACGAGCAGGAATTAAGCTTGGGGATCTTGTCGTCTCCAACGTATCTATAATTTATGAAGTATTCATGCTATTATATTATCCATCTTGGATGTTTAATGGGCTTTACTATGCACTTTTATATTACTTTTGGGACTAACCTATTGACCCGAGCCAGTGCGATTTACATTTTTTTCCTTGTTTCAGTGTTTCGCGGAAAAGGAATATCAAACGGAGTCCAAACGGAATGAAACCTTCGGAAACGTTATTTTTGGAAAGAAAGCAATATAGGAGACTTGGAGTGCACGTCAGGAGATCAATGAGGAGAGCACGAGGCAGGGGGCGCGCCCAACCCCCTGGGCGCGCCCTCCACCCTCATGGGCCCCTCGTGGCCCCCCTTACCGACTTCTTTCACCTATATATCTCCATATACCCTAAAACCATCGGGGAACAGAATAGATCGGGAGTTCCGCCGCCGCAAGCCTCTGTAGCCACCAAAAACCAATCGGGACCCTGTTAAGCACCTGCCGGGGGATCCTCACCGGTGGCCATCTTTCGCTATCCCCGGCGCTCTCCATGACGAGGAGGGAGTAGTTCACCCTCGGGGCTGAGGGTATGTACCAGTAGCTATGTGTTTGATCTCTCTCTCTCTCGTGTTCTTGATATGGCATGATCTTGATGTATCGTGAGCTTTGCTATTATAGTTGGATCTTATGATGTTTCTCCCCCTCTACTCTCTTGTAATGGATTGAGTCTTCCCTTTGAAGTTATCTTATCGGATTGAGTCTTTAAGGATTTGAGAACACTTGATGTATGTCTTGCATGTGCTTATCTGTGGTGACAATGGGATACTCACGTGATCTACTTGATGTATGTTTTGGTGATCAACTTGCGGGTTCAGTGACCTTGTGAACTTATGCATAGGGGTTGGCACGTTTTCGTCTTGACTCTTGATTAGAAACTTTGGGGCACTTTTTGAAGTTCTTTGTGTTGGTTGAATAGATGAATCTGAGATTGTGTGATGCATATCATATAATCATACCCACGGATACTTGAGGTGACATTGGAGTATCTAGGTGACATTAGGGTTTTGGTTGATTTGTGTCTTAAGGTGTTATTCTAGTACGAACTCTAGGATAGATCGAACGGAAAGAATAGCTTCATGTTATTTTTCTACGGACTCTTGAATAGATCGATCAGAAAGAATAACTTTGAGGTGGTTTTGTACCCTACAATAATCTCTTCGTTTGTTATCCGCTATTAGTGACTTTGGAGTGACTCTTTGTTGCATGTTGAGGGATAGTTATATGATCCAATTATGTTATTATTGTTGAGAGAACTTGCACTAGTGAAAGTATGAACCCTAGGCCTTGTTTCCTAGCATTGCAATACCATTTGTGCTCACTTTTATCATTAGTTACCTTGCTGTTTTTATATTTTCAGATTACAAATACTCATATCTATCATCCATATTGCACTCGTATCAACATCTCTTCGCCGAACTAGTGCACCTATACAATTTCCATTGTATTGGGTGTGTTGGGGACACAAGAGACTCTTAGTTATTTGGTTGCAGGGTTGTTTGAGAGAGACCATCTTCATCCTACACCTCCCATGGATTGATAAACCTTAGGTCATCCACTTGAGGGAAATTTGCTACTGTCCTACAAACCTCTGCACTTGGAGGCCCAACAACGTCTACAAGAAGAAGGTTGTGTAGTAGACATCAACGACGAGGCCCTTGAGCCAATACCAGCAAGTTATAATCCTACCGACGAACCCGACCGACCACCCCGTGGATGGGACAGAGCGGCCACTTACGCCGAACACCAGCCCGCGCCACCTTGTCGTCGAGGCAAGAAGACAGAAGCTCCGGGCTACACCTACGACCTACGACGGGACCTGGACAATAGAGCCGGTTAGATCAGATCAATCTACGGATCAAGGGGAGGTGCCCCAACAAGAGACGACGGCCATCAAGCTCGGCATAACCAAACTCGGGCTGGAAATCGAACACGGATGTCATCCGAACTCCGTCGTGACGTCGCCCGATACAGAGGCGCCGCACACCCCTTGTGCTTCACCGACGAGGTAATGTAGCACTAGTTTCTAGAAGGGTTTAAACCCGTAAACATTGAAGCACATGATGGAACGACAGATCCTACCGTATGGATTGAAGACTTTCTTCTCCAGATTCACATGGCTCGTGGTTATGATCTCCACGCCATCAAATACCTCCCCCTAAAACTAAAGGGACCAGCACGACACTGGTTAAACAGCCTCCCAGAGAACTCTATTGGAAGCTGGGAATATTTGGAGGATGCCTTTCGAGACAACTTCCAAGGTACTTATGTCCGGCCACCGGACGCCGATGACCTTAGTCACATAGTCCAGCAATCCGGAGAGTCAGCCCGCAAGCTTTGGACTTGGTTCTTAGTTAAAAAGAATCAAATATTCCACTGTCCGGACACCGAAGCCCTAGCGGCCTTTAAACATAGCATCCGCGATGAATGGCTGTCCGGACACCTCGGTCAAGAAAAGCCGAAGTCTATGGCAGCTCTTACCGCACTCATGACCCGCTTCTGCGTGGGAGAAGACAACTGGTTGGCTCATTGAAGCAACAGTACCAACAACCCTGGCACCTCCGAAGCCAGAGAAGGCAACGGCAGGCCACGACGCAACAAACATAAGCGTTGAAACAACAACGAAGAAACTAAAGATACAACGGTTAACATCGGATTCAGCGGCTCTAAATCCGGTCAGCGGAAGAAGCCATTCAAAGGAAATAAAGATGGTCCATATAATTTGGACAAAATACTAGATCGGCCTTGCCAGATTCATGGCACCCCTGACAAGCCTGCCAATCATTCCAACAAAAACTGTTGGGTCTTCAAACAGGCCGGTAAGTTAAATACCAAACAAAAGGGGGAAAGGGCCACCAAGAAAGGACGATGATGAGCCCCACCCACCGAACACAGGGGGAGAAAAGAAATTTCCCCCTGAGGTGAAAACAGTGAATATGATATATGTCACGCATATCCCCAACAGGGAGCGCAAGCGCACACTAAGGGACGTCTACGCCGTAGAGCCTGTCGCCCCTAAATTCAACCTGTGGTCGGCTTGTCCGATCACCTTCGATCGAAGGGACCATGTCGGTGTCAAAACCGGCGGATCTCGGGTAGGGGGTCCCGAACTGTGGGTCTAAGGCGGATGTTAATAGGAGGCGGGGGACACAATGTTTACCCAGGTTCGGGCCCTCTCGATGGAGGTAATACCCTACTTCCTGCTTGATTGATCTTGATGATATGAGTATTACAAGAGTTGATCTACCACGAGATCATAGATGCTAAACCCTAGAAGCTAGCCTATGATTATGATTGTTGTTGTCCTATGGACTAAATCCTCCAGTTTATATAGACACCGGAGGGGGCTAGGGTTACACAGTCGGTTACAAGGAGGAGATCTACATATCCGAATTGCCAAGCTTGCCTTCCACGCAAAGGAGAGTCCCATCCGGACACGGGACGAAGTCTTTAATCTTGTATCTTCATAGTCCAACAGTTCGACCAAAGTATATAGTCCAGCAGTCCGAGGACCCCTAATCCAGGACTCCCTCAGTATCCCCTGAACTAGGCTTCAATGACGATGAGTCCGGCGTGCAGATTGTCTTCGGCATTGCCAGGCGGGTTCTTCCTCGGAATACTCCATAGAAGATTTTGAACACAAGGATCGTGTCCGGCTCTGCAAAACAAATTCCACATACCACCGTAGAGAGTATAATATTTCCACAAATATAATCTGCTGACACATTTCATAGCGTGGCATCACGCCACGGCCCAGTCATTATTTGAACCGTTTTTCTCAACCAGCTACTGCACATATTGCGAGGCGGTTTCCTTGGCACGTCTTGTCGAAGAAGAGATCGTGTCCCCTTATCACGGGATTCTCATCAATACGGGTGTGGGTAATCCAACCGCGCCATCAATTACGGCGCTTGGTGAATAAGCAAGTTTACCAGGCAGGTGAGGAGGCGCACAGTTTGCTCCACCCTTATAAAGGGACGAGGACTTCTCTTTTTCACCCACGCCTTCTTCTTCCTGATACGTCTCCAACGTATCTATAATTTTTGATTGCTCCATGCTACTTTATCTACTCTTTTGGACTATATTGGGCTTTATTTTCCACTTTTATGTTATTTTTGGGACTAACCTATTAACAGGAGGCCCAACCCAGAATTCTTGTTTTTTCCTTTTTCAAAGTGTTTCAAGAAAGCAGAATATCAAGCAGTCCAAGCGGAATGAAACCTTGAAACGTGATTTTCTCACGAATGTGATCCAGAGAGGTGGACCCTCGCCAAGGAACAGCGGAGGCGGTCACGAGGTGAAGCGCGCCCCCTAGGCGCGCCCCCCTCTCATGGGCCCCTGTTGCTCCAGCGACATACTCCTTCCTCCTATATATACCTCGTACCCCCAAGCGATCAAAACAGGGCCAAAACCTAATTCCACCACCGCAACTTCATGTATCCACGAGATCCCATCTTGGGGCCTGTTCTAGAGCTCATGGGAAGGGCATCCACCACGGAGGGCTTCTACATCAACACCATAGCCTCTCCGATGAAGTGTGAGTAGTTTACCTTAGACCCTCTGGGTCCATAGTTAGTAGCTAGATGGCTTCTTCTCTCTTTTGGATCTCAATACAATGTTCTCCCCCTCTCTCGTGGAGATCTATTCGATGTAATCTTGTTTTTGCGGTGTGTTTGTTGAGACCAATGAATTGTGGGTTTATGATCCAGCTTATCTATGAATAATATTTGAACCTTCTCTGAATTCTTTTATGTATGATTGAGTTATCTTTGCAAGTCTCTTCGAATTATCCGTTTGGTTTGGCCAACTAGATTGGTAGTTCTTCCAATGGGAGAAGTGCTTAGCTTTGGGTTCAATCTTGTGGTGTCCTTTCCCGATGTGAAGGGGCAGCAAGGCACGTATTGTATTGTTGCCATCGAGGATAACAAGATGGGGTTTTTATCATATTGCATGAATTTATCCCTCTACATCATGTCATCTTGCTTAAGGCATTACTCTGTTTTTAACTTAATACTCTAGATGCATGTTGGATAGCGGTCAATGAGTGGAGTAATAGTAGTAGATACAGAATCATTTCGATCTACTTGTCATGGACGTGATGCCTATATACATGATCATACCTAGATATACTCATAACTATGCTCAATTACATCAATTGCTCAACAGTAATTTGTTCACCCACCGTAGAATACTTATGCTCTTGAGAGAAGCCACTAGTGAAACCTATGGCCCCCGGGTCTATTCTCATCATATCAATCTCCATCACTTTTATACTTTATTTGTTGTTACTTTGCTTTTTACTTTTCACTTTGCATCTATATACCAAAAATACCACAAATATTATCTCTATCAGGTCTCACTCTCGTAAGTGACCGTGAAGGGATTGACAACCCCTAATCGCGTTGGTTGTTTATGCAGGTACGAGGGACTTGTGCGTGGCCTCCTACTGGATTGATACCTTGGTTCTCAAAAACTGAGGGAAATACTTACGCTACTGTGCTGCATCATCCTCTCCTCTTCGGGGAAAACCAACGCAAGCTCAAGACGTAGCACTTCCCTGCCCATCCATTCTCGCGCACTCGAGCTCCAGCGCCCAAGTTCGCATTTCCTCCGCAAAACCACTCCAAACATGTCCGGAGCGGGAGGCAAGTCGATGGTCTCCCCGTTACAGAGGGGGACATTACGAAGCTCCGGGAAGCCGGATACCTAGCCGCAGATATCGCGCACCGGCTCCCAGACGCGGGGCAGATCGTCCCTACTCCAGAACCTCACAAAGGGTTGTATTCCTTACCCACTTCGTCCGCGGGCTGGGATTTCCCCTCCACCCATTTGTCCGCGGGCTCATGTTCTACTACGGGATGGACTTTCATGATCTGGCCCCCAATTTCATCCTCAACATCTCGGCGTTTATCGTCGTGTGCGAGGCCTTCCTCCGCATTAAGCCCCACTTCAGCCTGTGGCTGAAGACCTTCAATGTTAAACCGAAGGTGGTGGTCGGCCAGCAAGCGGAGTGCGGAGGCGCCATGGTGGGCAAAATGCCCAACGTCGCCTGGCTCGAAGGCTCCTATGTGGAGACCGTGAAGGGTGGCAATCGGGGTGGTTCTACATCACCGAGCCGCGCGACACCAACTGGGTGGCGGCCCTCGAATTTCGATCCGGTATCCCCATGCGGCTCACCTGCTGGAAAGAGAAGTGCCTATCCTAGGGTTCATCGGTGGAGCTGACCGGACTCTAGACCTGCGTCAAAAACATGATAAGCAAGAAGATCAAGCTTGTCAACATGGTCCAAGTCATGCTCTTCCGCCGGATCCTCCCATGTCAAAGACGGGCATTCAATTTGTGGGAGTTCGACCCGGCTAAGCACTAGACGCTGCGAGAGCTCTTCGACATGACGCACAAGGACGTCTGGAAGGTGCTATTCAAGGGCGTCGAGGTACCTCCTTCCCTTACCGAGGATCGCGGACTCAGCGCAAAGCGCCCTGCCAATCCGGTAAGTCTTTTATATCTCATAAGCTGTTCCTTTCCCCAGTATAACCGTGCGAGGGATCTGAGCCTCCACGCCTTTTAACAGGACTGGGTAGCGATAGCGGAGCAGATCGATTGTCCAGCCCCCCTGTCCGAAGATCCAGCAGATGCTCTCCTAACGGAGATGCTGGTTCCGGCGCCTTATGTGGTGCCGGAGAAGAAGGCCAAGAAGAAGGCTACGGGGACCAGGAAAGGTGTCCAGCGCAAGGTTACATCAGACTCATCATCCGAAAACACCGAGGCGAACTCCTCCCACGAAAACGAGGAGGAGGAAGAGGAAAGTTCTCCCCCCCCCCCCCGGCCGGGGAGACAAGAAAAGGAAGGCCGCCCCATCTGGGGAAGCTGAAGGGTCCAAGAAGGGAAGGACTCTCCTTCTGGACCGTTCAACGGCGGCCGCTTTTAGCAACGAGGAGTGGTTGCCCAGGGACTAGCCCCTGGCGAAGTCGTAAGTATTCGGATACCATAATAGTTCTTGGTATGTTTTATTTTATTGCTTCTTATCACGCGAACATGATTATGCAGTCCATCCCGAGCCCATATCGACGTATCTGCTTCGGATGATTCTTTTTGCCCGTCGGATATGAACAGCGATTCACTCCCGATCGCCTCCTCCCCCCGCCCAACGGACGATGCCGAGGTGTTGTCTCAAAGGGCACTGAACCAGGGGGAGACAGTTTCGGAAGCGCCTCAAGGCGACATTCCAGGCGCTGGGCGCACGAGGGGAAAGAATCCCCTAGGCCCTAACGCCGGGGGCAGCAAGTCTAGCCCCCAGCCGGATACTGCACCGGAACCTCCAGTGGTTCCGGATTCTGTGAGGCAACCCCTCGCTAAGGGTGGAAAGTCGTCTGTGCAGATGGCCTCTGTCCATCCAGAGGCATCGGACAACTTGCTGGAAGCGCTTCACGGCACTTCCATTGACGAAGAGCACCTCACTATTATGAGTGCGGTGGTCAAGAAGGTTCAGTCCGCCAAGAGCGGACTGACTGAAGCCTGTGCCAGCCTCCTAACAGGCTCTCGGGTAAGTAATCAAAATATAAGAAAATGTTACAGCATAGACAGTAGCCCCTGATGCTCTGTTTGGCGTTCGCGAAGAAAGGCCGAATATAGGATCAAATAATAATCGCATGAGTCTAATCAGAATGTGTCTATGTGAATAAGCAGGCTCCACTGCTGGCCGCTGCCGCTCGTACTGCGGAGGTCGCCGCACTGAAGCGGGACCTTGAGCGGTCCAAGGAAGAGCTCGGCCTTACCAAGAGGCAGCTCGAAGAGAACAAAGGTAAGTGATACCCCGTCTATATATTGATAAAGAAAAATGTGGTTTTTGAATAATAGGATCGTCATGAATTTTGCTATGGGCCACGACCGAAGTGGCGGCCCTGAAGAAGGCACTACCGGAGGCCGAAGACAAAGCGGCCAAGGAGCACATCGAGCGAGAGAAGTAAGAGGCCCGAGTCGGCGAGGTGCAGCAAGAGCTCCAGGCTCTCGTCAAGAAACATGAGCCCTTGGAGCGTGACTCGAAGACGCATGGGTCCGAGCTTGCGAAGGCCCTCGAAAATGCACAACATGCCAAGGCCGAAGCCCAAAAGGCCCTCCAGAAGATTCAGGCGGTTAAGAAGATAGCGGCGGGTAAGGCATTCATTATGCAAAGCAAGCATGTGAAGGAAAGTTTCCTTTTACTTACCCGAGTTCGGAGCTCTCCAGGAGCGTTCGCAGCTCTACCCCGAAGTGTGTCGGATGCCGCGGAGTTCTACCGGGCCGAGGAGGGGAGCTCGACGGAGAAGTTGTTCTGGTCTCGATATCTTGGACCGAACACCCGATGCCCTTGAGCGACCAGTTGAAGCAACCTGGTCGAAGCTTCACAAGACGGCCGAACAGGCCATGAAGGGTCTTATAGTCCGGGTGTGGCTGGCGAGCCCACACTGGTAGCTACTTGATGCAGTAAGGCGGCTTGTGAATGCCTGCCCACGGTTTGAAGTCATAAAGCTGTCGGTCTGCACTGAGGGTGCGTATAGGGCCTTTGCCTGGGCGAAAGTGCACTGGGCGAAATTGGACGCCGAAAAGCTAGTGAAGGAAGGGCCGCCGGAGGGCAAGGAGCATCACCACCCTAAAAAGTATTATGACAGTGTCCTGAAGGGTGCTCGCCTTGTGGAGGAGGTATGTGCTAAGGATGTAATATTTGAATGAATGTACTCATGTGATCCTGTAATATGAAATGAGTTCATCTGTGCTATGCAACGCTTGTTGATTTAAAATATTACCTTCTGTGCGGCCGTTTATAAAATATGAGAGTTGACCAGTCGTAAACGCCCCCATGTAACTAATCTTTGAGGTGTTTGGGATAAAGCTGATCACTCTTTATCCCAATTTTGGGTCCTTCAAGGAGGTGTTGACAACTGTGAACCGAGCAATCAGACTATAAAGCTTTATCACTCTCACTTAGCCATAGAAGTCTACAATTTTAAATTTTGGTGAAGCCCCTAGTATTCGGAAGGCCGAATTTGGGGCGCTATATACGCCTAAGTCGGACAAGGCCGACTCCTTGCCCGAAGCGAAAGAAGTCTTTAAGGACTTGAGACCTCTCGAACAGCGACCAGCTCTCGCCGCATCATGAGAGTCAGTTTTCGGCTTTCTCTACTGAGGTGCTCATCCGGAAGAACCGGGACACAATCGCAGTAGTTCTCCCAGTGCTACCTTAGCTAATATAGCGGAACGTAAGGTACCTGTCGGCGTTCTGGGAACGGGGGTCCCCAGACTTACCTGCCTGCGGCATGCGGCGTGGCTCAAGTGGTGGCCCAGTGCGGCCCATCTTCATCAGCACAAGACTCAAGACCCTCGCGTGGGGCCAAGCCTAGCGGGGCGGACGATGCTGAAGGAAATATGCCCTAGAGGCAATAATAAAGTTATTATTATTTCCTTATATCATGATGAATGTTTATTATTCATGCTAGAATTGTATTAACCGGAAACATAATACATGTGTGAATATATAGACAAACAGTATGTCACTAGTATGCCTCTACTTGACTAGCTTGTTAATCAAAGATGGTTATGTTTCCTAACCATAAACAAGGAGTTGTTATTTGATTAACAAGGTCACATCATTAGTAGAATGATCTGATTGACATGACCCACTCCGTTAGCTTAACACTTGATCGTTTAGTATGTTAATGCTTTCTTCATGACCTATACATGTTCCTATAACTATGAGATTATGCAACTCCGTTTACGGAGGAACACTTTGGGTACTACCAAACGTCACTGGCAATCGGGTGATTATAAAGGAGTACTACAGGTGTCTCCAAAGGTACTTGTTGGGTTGGCGTATTTCGAGATTAGGTTTTGTCACTCCGATTGTCGGAGAGGTATCTCCGAGCCTTCTCGGTAATGCACATCACTTAAGCCTTGCAAGCATTACAACTAATAAGTTAGTTGTGAGATGATGTATTACGGAACGAGTAAAGAGACTTACCGTAACGAGATTGAACTAGGTATTGGATACCGACGATCGAATCTCGGGTAAGTAACATACCGATGACAAAGGGAACAACGTATGTCGTTATGCGGTTTGACCGATAAAGATCTTCGTAGAATATGTAGGAACCAATATGGGCATCCAGGTTCCGCTATTGGTTATTGACCGAGAATGGTTCTAGGTCATGTCTACATAGTTCTCGAACCCGTAGGGTCCGTGACGCTTAACGTTTCGATGACAGTTCGTAATGAGTTTATAAGTATTGATGCACGAAGTTTGTTCGAGTCCCGGATGTGATCACGGACATGACGAGGAGTCTCGAAATGGTCGAGACATAAAGATTGATATATTGGAAGCCTATGTTTGGACTTGGAAGAGTTCCGAGTGAAATCGAATTTCTGAGATGCAAGGGAGGTTACCGGAACCCCCGGAACTACATGGGCCATAGTGGGCCTTAGTGGAAAGGAGAGGGCCAGCCCTAGGTGGCCGCGCCCCCCCCCCCTTTCCCTAGTCCTATTAGGACTAGGAAAGGTGGGCCGGCCCCTCTCTCTCTTTCCCCTCCGGAATCCTAATCCAACTAGGATTGGAAGGAGTCCTACTCCGGAGGAGTAGGACTCCTTGCGCGCCTCCCCTTGGGCCGCCACCTTCCCTTGGCTCCTTTATATCTGGGGCAGGGGGCACCCTGCAACACACAAGTTGATCTACGGATCGTTCCTTAGCCGTGTCTGGTGCCCCCTCCACCATATTCCACTTGGTCATATCGTCGTAGAGCTTAGGCGAAGCCTGCGCGGAGAAGTCATATCGTCGCGGAGCTTAGGCGAAGCCCTGCGTCGGTGGAGCATCAACATCGTCCTGCGCCGTCGTCTTGTGGAACTCATCCCGACACTTTGCTGGATCGGAGTCCGGGATCGTCATCGAGCTGAGCGTGTGCGAGAACTCGGAGGTGCCGTCGTTCGGTGCTTGGATCGGTCGGATCGTGAAGGCGTCTGACTACATCAACCGCGTTGTTATAACGCTTCCGCTTTCGGTCTCACGAGTGCGTGGACGGACACTCTCCCTCTCGTTGCTATGCCATCACCATGGTCTTGCGTGATCGTAGGAATTTTTTGAAATTACTGCGTTCCCCAACAATGGCATCCGAGCCGGGTTTTATGCGTAGATGTCATATGCACGAGTAGAACACAAGTGAGTTGTGGACGATACAAGTCATACTGCCTACCAAAGATGTCATACTTTGGTTCAGCGGTATTGTTGGGACGAGACGATCCGGACCAACCTTACGCGTCGCTTCTGAGACCGGTTCCCTCGGCGTGCTTTGCACATAGATGGCTTGCGGAAGACTGTCTCTCCAACTTTAGTTGAACCGAGTGTGGCTACGCCCGGTCCTTGAGAAGGTTAAAAGCGGAGTCTATTTGACAAACTATCGTTGTGGTTTTGATGCGTAGGTAAGAACGGTTCTTGCTCAGCCCGTAGCAGCCACATAAAACTTGCAACAACAAAGTAGAGGACGTCTAACTTGTTTTTGCAGGGCATGTTGTGATGTGATATGGTCAAGACGTGATGCTATATTTTATTGTATGAGATGATCATGTTTTGTAACCGAAGTTATCGGCAATCGGCAGGAGCCATATGGTTGTCGCTTTATTGTATGCAATGCAATCGCGATGTAATGCTTTACTTTATTACTAAGCGGTAGTGATAGTCGTGGAAGCATAAGATTGGCGAGGCGACAACGATGCTACGATGGAGATCAAGGTGTCGGCGCGGTGGCGATGGTGATCATGGCGGTGCTTGGCGATGGAGATCACAAGCACAAGATGATGATGGCCATATCATATCACTTATATTGATTGCATGTGATGTTTATCCTTTATGCATCTTATCTTGCTTTGATTGACGGTAGCATTATAAGATGATCTCTCACTAAAATTATCAAGAAGTGTTCTCCCTGAGTATGCACCGTTGCGAAAGTTCTTCGTTCTGAGACACCACCTGATGATCGGGTGTGATAGGCTCTACGTTCAAATACAACGGGTGCAAAACAGTTGCACACGCAGAATACTCAGGTTAAACTTGACGAGCCTAGCATATAACGAGATATGGCCTCGGAACCACGAGACCGAAAGGTCGGCGTGAATCATATAGTAGATATGATCTACATCGTGATGTTGACCATTGAAACTACTCCATCTCACGTGATGATCGGACATGGTTTAGTTGATTTGGATCACGTGTTCACTTAGATGACTAGAGAGATGTCTGTCTAAGTGGGAGGTTTTAATTATGATTAATCAAACTTAAATTTATCATGAACTTAGTACCGATAGTATTTTGCTTGTCTATGTTTGATGTAGATAGATGGCTCGTCTTTGTTGTTCCGTTGAATTTTAATGCGTTCCTTGAGAAAGCAAAGTTGAAAGATGATGGTAGCAATTACACGGACTGGGTCCGTAACTTTCGAGGATTATCCTCATTGCTGCACGGAAAAATTACGTCTGGAAGCACCGCTGGGTGACAGAACTGCTTTGCGAGATCTTTGAGCCGAAGTTATGAGCGTCGGCAAAAGCGGTGATGACTACTCTATAGTTCGATGTGCCATGCTTTACGGCTTAGAACCGGGTCTTCAACGACGTTTTGAGCGTCATGGAGCATATGAGATGTTCCAGGAGTTGAAGTTAATATTTCAAGCAAATGCCCGGATTGAGAGATATGAAGTCTCCAATAAGTTCTATAGCTGCAAGATGGAAGAGAATAGTTACGTCGGTGAGCACATACTCAAAATGTCCGGGTATAACAATCACTTAATTCAGCTGGGAGTTAATCTTCCGGATGATAGTGTCATTGATGAAATTCTCCAATCATCGCCACCAAGCTACAAGAGCTTCGTGATGAACTATAATATGCAAGGGATGACTAAGACAATTCTGAGCTCTTCGCGATCTTTGAAAGCTGCGGAGGTATAAATCATGAAAGAGCATCAAGTGTTGATGGTCAGCAAGACCACTAGTTTCAAGAAAAAGGGCAAAGGGAAGAAGAAGGGAAACTTCAAAAAGAACAGCAAGAAAGTTGCTGATCAAGAGAAGAAACCCAAGTCTGGACCTAAGCCTGAAACTGAGTGTTTTCTTTGCAAGCGGACCCGGACCTTTGGAAGCGGAACTGCCCCAAGTATTTGGCGGATAAAAAGGATGGCAAGGTGAACAAAGGTATATGTGATATACATGTTATTGATGTGTACCTTACTAATACTACATGATAGTACACGGGTATTTGATACTGGTTTTGTTGCTAATATTTGCAACTCGAAAGCAGAACTACGGATTGCGAAGATTGGCTAAGGGCGAGGTGACGATCTTGGCGTTGGAAATGGTTCCAAAGTCGATGTGATCGCGATCGGCACACTACCTCTACATCTACCTTCGGGATTAGTTTTAGACCTAAATAATTGTTATTTGGTGCCGCGTTGAGCATGAACATTATATCTGGATCTTGTTTATTGCGAGACGGTTATTCATTTAAATCAGAGAATAATGGTTGTTCTATTTATATGAGTAATATCTTTTATGGTCATGCACCCTTGAAGAATGGTCTATTCTTGTTGAATCTCGACGATAGTGATACACATATTCATAATGTTGAAGCCAAAAGATGCAGAGTAGATAATGATAGTGCAACTTATTTGTGGCACTTGCCGTTTAGGTCATATCGATTGTAAAACGCATGAAGAAACTCCATCTTGATGGGCTTGAATCACTTGATTATGAATCACTTGGTACTTGCGAACCGTGCCTCATGGGCAAGATGACCAAAACGCCGTTCTCGGAACTATGGAGCGTGCAACTGATTTGTTGGAAATCATACATACCGATGTTTGTGGTCCAATGAATGTTGAAGCATCGCTGGCGGGTATCGTTATTTTCTCACCTTCACAGATGATTTGAGCAGATATGGGTATATCTACTTAATGAAACACAAATCTGAAACATTTGAAAAGTTCAAAGAATTTCAGAGTGAAGTGGAAAATCATCGTAACAAGAAAATAAAGTTTCTACGATCTGATCGTGGAGGAGAATATTTGAGTTACGAGTTTGGTTTACATTTGAAACAATGTGGAATAGTTTCACAACTCACGCCACCGGAACACCACGGAGAAATGGTGTGTCCGAGCGTCAGTGTCGTACTTTACTAGATATGGTGCGATCTATGATGTCGATTTCCGATTTACCGCTATCGTTTTGGGGTTATGCTTTAGAGACGGCCGCATTCACGTTAAATAGGACACCGTCAAAATCCGTTGAGACGACGCGTTATGAACTGTGGTTTGGCAAGAAACCAAAGTTGTCGTTTCTTAAAGTTTGGGGCTGCAATGCTTATGTAAAGAAACTTCAACCAGATAAGCTCGAACCCAAATCGGAAAAATGTGTCTTCATAGGATACCCAAAGGAGATGTTGGGTACACCTTCTATCACAGATCTGAAGGCAAGATTTTTGTTGCTAAATTCGGATCCTTTCTAGAGAAGGAGTTTCTCTCGAAAGAAGTGAGTGGGAGGAAAGTGGAACTTGATGAGATAATCGTATCTACTCCCTTATTGGAAAGTAGTTCATCACAAGAAATGGTTCCTGTGACAACTACACCAATTAGTGAGGAAACTAATGATGATGATCATGAAGTTTGAGATCAAGTTACTCTTGAACCTCGTAGGTCAACCAGAGTAAAATACGCACCGTAGTGGTACGGTAATCCTATTCTCGAAGTCATGTTACTTGACCATGGCGAACCTACAAACTATGAAGAAGCGATGGTGAGCCCAGATTCCATAAAATGGTGGAAGCCATGAAATCTGAGATGGGATCCATGTATGAGAACAAAGTATGGACTTTGGTTGACTTGCCGATGATCGGCAAGCCATTGAAAATAAATGGATCTTTAAGAAGAAGACTGACGCCGATGGTAATATAACCGTCTATAAAGCTCGACTTGTTGCGTAAAGGTTTTCGACAAGTTCAAGGGTTGACTACGATGAGACTTTCTCACCCGTAGCGATGCTTAAGTCTGTCCGAATCATGTTAGCAATTGCCGCATTTTATGATTATGAAATTTGGAAAACGGATGTAAAACTGCATTCCTGAATGGATTTCTGGAAGAAGAGTTGTATATGATGCAACCAGAAGGTTTTGTCGATCCAAAAGGTGCTAACAAAGTGTGCAAGCTCCAACGATCAATTTATGGTCAGTGCAAGCCTCTCGGAGTTGGAATAAGCGCTTTGATAGTGTGATCAAAGCATATGGGTTTCTGAGACTTTTGGAGAAGCTCAGATTTACAAGAAAGTGAGTGGGAGCTCTGTAGCATTTACGATATTATATGTGGGCGACATATTATTAATTGGAAATGATATAGAATTTCTGGATGGCATAAAAGGATACTTGAATAAAAGTTTTTCAATGAAAGACCTCGGTGAAGCTGCTTACATATTGGGCATCAAGATCTATAGAGATAGATCAAGGCGCTTAATTGGACTTTCACAAAGCACATACCTTGATAAAATTTTGAAAAAGTTCAAAATGTATCATGCAAAGTAATGTTTTTTGACTGTGTTGAAAGGTATAAGATTTAGTCAGACTCTATGCCCTACCACATCAGAAGATATAGAAAATATTAATGATGTTCCCTTTGATTCAGCCATAGGCTCTATCATGTATGCAATGCTGTGTACCGGACACGGCGTATGCTTAGCTATAAGCTTGGCAGGAAGGTACCAAAGTAATCCAGGAATGGATCCTTTCGACAGCGGTCAAGAACATCCTGAAATACGAAAAGGACTAAGGATATGTTTCTCGTATATGGAGGTGACAAAGAGCTAGTCATAAATGGTTACGTCGACGCAAGCTTTGACACTGATCCGGACGATTCTAAATCGCAAACCGGATACGTGTTTTTATTAAACGGTGGAGCTGTCAGTTGGTGCAGTTCTAAACAAAGCGTCGTGGCGGGATCTACATGTGAAGCGGAGTACATAGCTGCTTGAGCAGCGAATGAAGGAGTCTGGATGAAAGAGTTCATTTCCGATCTAGGTGTCATACCTAGTGCATCGGGACCGATGAAGATCTTCTGTGACAATACTGGTGCAATTGCCTTGGCAAAGGAATCCAGATTTCACAAGAGGACCAAGCACATCAAGAGACGCTTCAATTCCATTCGGGACCAAGTCCAAGTGGGAGACATAGAGATTTGCAAAATACATACGGATCTGAATGTTGCGGACCCGTTGACTAAGCCTCTTCCACGAGCAAAACATGATCAGCACCAAGACTCCATGGGTGTTAGGATCATTACTGTAATCTAGATTATTGACTCTAGTGCAAGTGGGAGACTGAAGGAAATATGCCCTAGAGGCAATAATAAAGTTATTATTATTTCCTTATATCATGATGAATGTTTATTATTCATGCTAGAATTGTATTAACGGAAACATAATACATGTGTGAATATATAGACAAACAATATGTCACTAGTATGCCTCTACTTGACTAGCTTGTTAATCAAAGATGGTTATGTTTCCTAACCATAAACAAGGAGTTGTTATTTGATTAACAAGGTCACATCATTAGTAGAATGATCTGATTGACATGACCCACTCCGTTAGCTTAACACTTGATCGTTTAGTATGTTAATGCTTTCTTCATGACCTATACATGTTCCTATAACTATGAGATTATGCAACTCCGTTTACGGAGGAACACTTTGGGTACTACCAAACGTCACAACGTAATCGGGTGATTATAAAGGAGTACTACAGGTGTCTCCAAAGGTACTTGTTGGGTTGGCGTATTTCGAGATTAGGTTTTGTCACTCCGATTGTCGGAGAGGTATCTCCAGCCTTCTCGGTAATGCACATCACTTAAGCCTTGCAAGCATTACAACTAATAAGTGAGTTGTGAGATGATGTATTACGGAACGAGAAAAGAGACTTACCGGTACCGAGATTGCACTAGGTATTGGATACCGACGATCGAATCTCGGGTAAGTAACATACCGATGACAAAGGGAACAACGTATGTCATTATGCGGTTTGACCGATAAAGATCTTCGTAGAATATGTAGGAACCAATATGGGCATCCAGGTTCCGCTATTGGTTATTGACCGAGAATGGTTCTAGGTCATGTCTACATAGTTCTCGAACCCGTAGGGTCCGCAACGCTTAACGTTTCGATGACAGTTCGTAATGAGTTTATAAGTATTGATGCACCGAAGTTTGTTCGAGTCCCGGATGTGATCACGGACATGACGAGGAGTCTCGAAATGGTCGAGACATAAAGATTGATATATTGGAAGCCTATGTTTGGACTTGGAAGAGTTCCGAGTGAAATCGAATTTCTGGGAGTAGGGAGGTTACGGAACCCCGGGAACTACATGGGCCATAGTGGGCCTTAGTGGAAAGGAGAGAGGCCAGCCCTAGGTGGCCTTGCGCCCCCCTTTCCCCTAGTCCTATTAGGACTAGGAAAGGTGGGCCGCCCCCTCTCTCTCTTTCCCCTCAGGAATCCTAATCCAACTAGGATTGGAAGGGAGTCCTACTCCGGAGGGAGTAGGACTCCTTGCGCGCCTCCCCTTGGGCGGCCACCTTCCCTTGGCTCCTTTATATCTGAGGGCAGGGGCACCCCAGAACACACAAGTTGATCTACGGATCGTTCCTTAGCCGTGTGCGGTGCCCCTCTCCACCATATTCCACTTCGGTCATATCGTCGCAGAGCTTAGGCGAAGCCCTGCGCCGGAGAAGTCATATCGTCGCGGAGCTTTTAGGCGAAGCCCTGCGTCGGTGGAGCATCATCATCGTCCTGCCGCCGTCGTCTTGTGGAACTCATCCCGACACTTTGCTGGATCGGAGTCAGGGATCGTCATCGAGCTGAGCGTGTGCAGAACTTCCGGAGGTGCCGTACGTTCGGTGCTTGGATCGGTCGGATCGTGAAGGCGTCTGACTACATCAACAGCGTTGTTATAACGCTTCCGCTTTCGGTCTACGAGGGTACGTGGACGGACACTCTCCCCTCTCGTTGCTATGCCATCACCATGGTCTTGCGTGATCGTAGGAAATTTTTTGAAATTACTGCGTTCCCCAACAGATGCAAGGCTTCCTCAGGGATGGCCTCGCTAGGCAGGCTCGCGAGGAGGCGGAGAGATCAAGGCAGGGTACCTCGCGAGGTGCTCGTGACGCAAGCCATGACGATCGAGACCAGGCGGGCACCGACCTGTGCAGTGTCCTTGTTTCCTCCTTGGTGCAAAGGGGGCAAGCGCATGCATGGAGTACCGAGGCATCAAGCAAAGGTTGCCATTTCAATTACAACGAGACCAAGACCAGCGGAGCGGCAGGATGGAGGTCACCATGGAGCCCAAGGCAGGCGTCATCGCCAACGCTTTTGGCAGCCGAAGACCAACTTTAGTCAGGATAACTTGTACTAGATGTTCCCCTTCGAAATGGCCGTTGTTGGCGCCCTTCCCGCTCAATATTTGGGAAGAGAACCAGGGCCTCTATAAATAGAGCTGGCCACCACCATAGACGGCGAGGGATAGAACCCTAGCCAGAGAGAGAGAGGCGATCGAACTCACCCAAGCAGTTCATCGCACCAGCTCAAGAACACCCCTCGCGAGGCTGTTCTTCCTCGGTGCTGTTCATCATCAGCCCCTGAGGCAATCCACCACACCACACACTGGAGTAAGGTATTACACCACAACGGTGGCCCGAACCAGTATAAATCTTGTGTCCCTTGTGTTGTTCCTCGTCTTTAGCTTAGATCTCACGAGATGATTGAACGTAGATCGGTAGGGGAGAGATCTTCGTGCGCACCCTAGAGTTCGAACCTTAAGGGTCCGCCGGAACCCAACATCCGACATTTGGCGCGCCAGGTAGGGGTGCGCCGGAATCTTTCTTCCACCACTTCACGTTCGATCTTCCGTCGTGTCCATAGCTGACGCTCGCTGGGCTCGCGCCGAGTGTTGGGCTGCCCTCGCCGCCCGCATTGCCCAGACGGCGCCCGTCGGTGGGTGTCCCCGTCGCCTGCCGCCAACGCCACCACCGGCCCAACGGGGAACGAGCAGCAGGCCTCGTCTCGATCCTTCGCGGCAAGGGAAGGTCGCGACCGCCACCCCTGCCGCTGACTCCGCCGGTTTCGTCGTCCACGCTGCTGTTTCTCTACGGATCGCCAAGACGCCGCTGCTGGCGCCCGGCGCTGCGTGAGCTCCTGCACTACCGTCCCGTCGACGACCTCTACGACGACTGGCTCGCCCAGATCACCGAGCTTATCAGCGCCGCAGGGGGCTCTCCTACGCCGTCCCTCTCGCTGCCTCGCCCTCCATCCTGCGCAGGAGGCGCAGATCAGGAGGTGCCTCCGCCACCTCCTCCCCAAGAAGGCGCCCTGGCTCCAAGGTGCGCGGCCCCAGGACGAGACCCACCGCGTCCGGCGCCCGCGCGACCAGAGAGGAGCTGCCAAGAAATCCCTCGTCCCCAAGAAGGTGCACGCATGCTCCCGGCACCGCTGCGCCATGACCGCATCCCTGCGCCACCACGTCAAGACCCCGCGCTGCTCCAGGCGGCGGCGCGTGCGAATCCCCAGGAGCAAGCCCAGCCTCGTGAAGGCTCCGGTGGCCACAGCGGGCTGCAGCCTTCACCCCGAGCCACGCAGTTGTCGCTGGCCGAGCAAGTTCAAGCCTGACTTGCCCCCTCGCTACGACAGCACTTCCGACCCCGCAGAGTTCCTACAGCTCTACGAGCTGGGCATCAAAGCTGCCAACGGAGAAGAAAAGGTCATGGCGAACTAGTTTCCCATGGCACTCAAGGACGGCGCCCGCACCTGGCTCTTGAACTTGGCTCCTGGCACGATCTCCTCCTGGGATGAGCTGGGCACCCGCTTCATCGCCAACTTCCAGGGCACTCGCGACCGTTCGCCGGCCGTGGGTGACCTGCGCCGCATCAAGCAGCTGTCTGGAGAGACCTTGCAGAAGTACCTCCAGCGCTTCAACAACGCTCGCCTCAAGATTCCTAGGGTGACCGAAGAGGCCATCATTTCGGCGTTCTCTGATGGCGTCCGCGACGTCAAGATGAAGGAGGAACTGGCGATCCATGAAGATCTGTGTACGTCACTGGAGCTGTTCAACCTGGCGACCAAGTGCGCAAGGGCTGAGGAGGGGCGCCTTTCCCTTCTCGAGCTCCCGACGGTGGAACCAGAGGAGAAGAAAGCCAAGGCCAAGGATGTGAAGAGCAAGGGAGCCGCTGTGCTCGCAGCAGAGCCAGACACAAAGCGCGGCAGGGACCAGCCGGAGTCGTCCAAGGGCAGCCGGTACTGTGTGTACCACGATCTCCACACTCACAACACCAACGAATGCCTAGAACTTAGGGCCGTGCGAGAAGGCCACGTCGGTCGATGCCCCGAGCGCAACGATCGGGGCTATGGCTGAGGCGGAGCAAGAGGTGGAGGATGATGGGACGACCGTGGCCCTCGTCAAGGGTGGCGTGACCAACCTCGCGAGGACCGCTGGCAGGACCAGCCTCGTGAGGGAGCTTGGAGAGATCAGCCTTGTGAGGATCGCCCGCAAGGCAACGCAAGCCTTCCTCCTCTGCCATCACCACCAAGATGGAATGAATACCACCATCAGGACGAGGGGGCTAGGGGCTTCCAGGAGCCACGTGCAATCGCTTGCATCTTGGGCGGCGCTCAGGCCTCAGCCTCACAACGCATCTTCAAGTAGTTTGCTCGCGAGGTGAATGCGGTCCTCCCCAAGCTTGAGGCCACACACCCTCTCAGGTGGTCTGTGTGCGCCATCACGTCCAGCTCA
Source organism: Aegilops bicornis (assembly GCA_021605145.1). Lineage (NCBI taxonomy): Eukaryota > Viridiplantae > Streptophyta > Magnoliopsida > Poales > Poaceae > Aegilops > Aegilops bicornis. The sequence goes on from CM038674.1 coordinate 487,173,107, forward strand.
GCAGATCAGCTCAAGTGTGCGGCGACGGCCGGTGTCCGCCCAATGCTCTGTTCCCCAGTCATCAGCAATGTGCAAGTCACCAGGACCCTCATCGACGGCGGAGCAGGACTCAACGCGTTACATGCAGCCGAGACGTTCAACAATCTCCAAGTGCCATATGATCAGCTTCAGCCAACCAAGCCTTTCTCAGGAGTCACTGATGGTTCCACTGTCCCAATAGGGCAGTTCCGCCTTCCTGTCACCTTTGGACAGTGCAACAACTACCGCACCAAGCTCATTGACTTCGACGTCGCTCACATTCGCCTGCCATACAATGCCATTCTCGGGTATTCGGCTCTGGCCAAGTTCATGGCAGTGACTCACCATGGCTACAATGTCCTCAAGATGCCAGGAAGCAGCGGGGTCATCACGGTCCCCTGTGAAGAGAAGGATGCGGTGTGCTCCCTCGAGCGCGCCTTCCAGGCCGCGTCGATCGAGGACCCGGACAACACTAGTGGAAACCTCCTTGGAGCAACTCCCAAGAAGAAGAAGACATCACCTGGCTCAAGGCCTCAGGAGGCAGGCACCTCCGCAAGCGCCGCGTCCGGACACGCGCCTGTCCAAGGGGCGACACCCTCCATCGCATAGGAAAGCGCGCCCGACGCCCTCCTCAGGCAGGGCTCGGGGGCTCTCTCCTGGGGAGCCACCGACTTTGCCAAGGTCACGGGGGAGGCGCTTGGGCACCACTTGGAGGCACGCTTCACGGCACGTTTCCCTCAGGAAGGTGTAAGGAAAGAAGTACCCGACCCTCAGGAGTTCATCACCAAGGCCGCTCAGGAGTTGGAGGAATAGAGAGTCATGCGCGGCAACCGCCGCCTACCCAGCGTAGCTCCCCATCCAGGCGAGGATGGCGGGCTGCGCGTCTGCATCGTCTACCCAGGGCTCAATCGAGTCGCTTCTCAGGAGTGCTTCTGGCCCTCGCGCGTGGGGCGTTGCGAGGGCCCGTCGCACAGCTACGTCCGCATGCCCCTCGGCTTGCCGAACGCGGCTGCAGCCCACCAGCGCCTGATGAGGAGCATTCTGGAAGCTCGGGTGGCCAAGCATCGCGCGCTCATGGAGGAGATGGAAATGGACCTCGTCAGGCCGCCCGGACCTCCCGAGCCCCCGAGGCTCGAAGTCCCGAGGACTCGTGAGGACCGGCTTCTTCACCCCGCATTGTCAGCTACTCCGACACTCGTTCTGCAACAGTATCAGGTGACTTCTTTTTAGTTTTCGTTTCAGCTGGGAGCGCCCTCAGGGCTGCATCATTCCCAGGTCGCGTGGGTCCGTCCCTGCGGCATGTATCTGTTTTGCTTATGTTCTCTGCTTACCTTGTTGGGGGCGCCCCTCGGGCTACATCATCCCCAAGTTGCTCGGGCCTGACCCAGTGGCGTTTTCTTTCTCCGCATCTATCTAAGTAGGTTTGCTCCTTCATGATTAACCTGCTTGAGATAATCGCCTACTCGATTGACACCTACCTTTGGAGCCGCTCGCTCTGGCACGACGCTTGCGCATGGGTCCGTCCTTGCAACACTGACAAATCTGAGTGGCCGAGCTCTGTCCGCGGTAGCCCTGCATAGCACCACCTCACCAGGCCCTCAGTGCCCCAATCACTCCCTCGGAGCAACCAATGGTTGGCTGGCAACCGTAACGGCACGCCTTGTTTTCCCTCATGATTGGTGTGCAGGATCCGCTCAAGGAATAACATGGGGGGCGTCGTGAGCTCCCTCTCCCTCTCTCCCGTACAATCTGCTCGCGCGTTAAAAGGGGGGCGCCTGAGCATCACGACTCATGGGCTCTTACTGGCTCTCCAGCCCTCACCCCCTGGCCTTGACCCACGGCATCGCGACCTGTCATACCAGCGGCGGCTGAGCTCGCTCGAGGGCAGGGACCTGAGGACGTAGAGCATACAGGAAAATGCAGGGAAGAGGGGAGAAGCTCATGAGGACCCAACCTAGGGACACACCAGCTGCCGGCGCGCGGGCCAGGCACCTCGCCGAAGAACGGCTCCAACCTCATGAGATAAGTCGCGCTTCAGAAAAAGCTAAATCAACGCGACGCTAATCCCACGACTAGTGCAGCTCACATCCGCAGCGACGCCTTCCTTTCTCTCCCAGCGGAGGCTGCTTGAGCGCCAAGGGGACCTCCTGAGCATCGCGACTCAGGGCTCTTCTTGGACCTCGGGCCGCTCACCTCCAGCCTTGACCACGCGGCATCGCGACCAGCATACCCGACGGCTGAAGCACTGGGATCGGGACCTGTCAGCGTAGAGCACCAAGCCCTCGTGAGGAAAGAAAGGGAGAGCTGAGCCGGGACAGAACACGCATCTCGCATCGATTCATGATAAGGATGTACAATTCACAAAAGGCATGGCAAGCGCCTTACATACCCCCGTGGGGTGTCATTTCGATTCCTCGCAGGGAACAAAGGGTGCTAACCCTAAGGAGCGCTAGCTACGTGCGCCTCCGGAGAAGACGCCATCATCAACAGTGGGCCACCAGGCATCGGCGCCAACCCCATCCAGATCAGTTGTGTCGACGGCCTGACGCAGCTGCCTTGCTCTGAGCGCGACGTGAGCTCGGGGACTCATAGCTGTGGTCGCTTGTCTCCGGGGTCGCATAGAGATTGGCGGAGCCGTTGGATCCTCTGGCTCCTCCGCTGCTGCCTGAGGAGCTGCTGGGGAGGCGATTGGCAGGCCTGGCCCTCGCCACGCCGGTACCCCGGCCGCCTTCCCGGGGGTAGTACTCCAGCCGGCGGCCTTCCGCGTCAAAGACCTTGAAGAACATCAAGGAGGCACCGTCGTATTCAAGATGAATTACGAGGTCACCCCTTGCCTGGCAGACCCGGGCGATCTCGCCCCAGCCCTGGGTCATGAAGATCTCGCTCGGAGCGATGACCGCAACCTCCACTACGGTTGCAAGGGTGCTGCAGTCAGCGTGCTGCAGCCAGAGCTCCAGAGACCCACTCGGCGGCGTCTCTAAGGCAAAGGAGGGAGGAAGGCGAATCCAGGATTGCGGAGGCATGGCGGCATGAAGCACGAGCTCACGAGAAGAGCTCTCGGCATGGACGCCAGGGGTGACGACGCGAACTGCCGTGACTCGCCGGCGTCGCCTGTGGCACCGGTGATGTCGCTCGGTGGCTTCTTCTCCAGGTCCCTCGACTCGGGCGTACAACGGCAGTGGAAACCCAGGCGGCGGCCGCTTGTACCAGGGCCGCGACGACCCCTGCCAGGTGACCACGTCGCGGCGGCCGAGGATAGGTCGCTTCTTCGGCGGAAGCGGGTCAGGACCCTCTCGGGGGGCCTTTCCCTTCTCTTCCGTAGAAAACCGGCGGATCAGCGCCATTGGTGCAAGGTGAAGCAAGGGCGAGGAAGAAGAAGAAGAAGGAGAGGAGCAGGAAGAGATGGACTGCGGGGGCTCAGGCCCGTCCGTACTTATAGTCCGGAGGAGGCCAACCGTCGGCCACCACGATCTCACGTAATCATGACCCATTTTTGCATGCAGGGACTTGTCAAGTCGAGCAGTTGCTGAGGCAGCGCGGGAAGCGGAGACGCCCACGTCCAATCAACCACCACACAGCACCGAAGGCCGCAGGCTGATGGGGCTCGCGGCGCTCCTCACTTGCCCCTTCGCTTCTCCGCTAAGCCAAGTCTGAGTGCGCCTTGGGCCCGGGGGCTACTGTCGGTGTTCTTGGAACGGGGGTCCCCAGCCTTTCCTGCCTGCGGTGGGGCTCAAGTGGTGGCCCAGCGTGGCCATCTTCATCAGCACAAGACTAAAGACCCTCGCAAGGGGCCAAGCCTCGCGGGGCGGACGATGCAAGGCTTCCTCAGGGATGGCCTCACTAGGCAGGCTCGCGAGGAGGCGGAGAGATCAAGGCAGGGTACCTCGCGAGGTGCTCTTTACGCAAGCCATGACGATCGAGACCAGGCGGGCGCCGGCCTGTGCAGTGTCCTTGTTTCCTCTTTGGTGAAAAGGGGGCAAGCTCGGACGTGGAGTATCGAGGCATCAGGGAAAGGTTGCCATTTCAGTGCAACGAGACCAAGACCAGCAGAGCGGCATGATGGAGGTCACCGTGGAGCCCAAGACCGCGTCATCGCCAACGCTTTTGGCAGCCGAAGACCAACTTTAGTCAGGATAACTTGTACTAGATGTTCCCCTTCGAAATGTCCGTTGTTGGCGCCCTTCCCGCTCAATATTTGGGAAGAGGACTAGGGCCTCTATAAATAGAGATAGCCACCACCGTAGACGATGAGGGATAGAACCCTAGCTAGAGAGAGAGAGGCGATCGAACTCACCCAAGCAGTTCATCGCACCAGCTCAAGAACACTCCTCGCGAGGCTGTTGTTCCCTGTCTTTCATCATCATCACCTCGAGGCAATCCACCACACCACACCTTTGGAGTAGGGTATTACACCACAACGGTGGCCCGAACCAGTATAAATCTTGTGTCCCTTGTGTTGTTCCTCGTCTTTAGCTTAGATCTCACGAGACGATTGAACGTAGATTGGTAGGGGAGAGATCTTCATGCGCACCCCAGAGTTCGAACCTTAAGGGACTGCCGGAACCCAACATCCGACAGTACCAAAACATGGGAGCCGGGCAAACCCAACTATTAACCCAAGACATGATTCGGAGCTGATGCATATAATGCTATAAGTTCGGGGTGCCGCACTGTCGAAAGTGTTCGGACTTTTCACGCTGTGTTATGGGGTACACTGAAGCCCCTGGCGCACTGGTCGTACCAGAATGTACGGGTGCAATTTGTCATAAATAAGCAGACAAGGAAAAAAATGAAATGCAATAATAGGCTAACGCTATGCATTGTTATTTAAATAATACGTCAAAGAGTACGGATACAAGTAGTGCAATAAGCAAAAAATAGGACTATTTGACATGTCATATCCAAGGGAAAGTGCGTATGGGTATGTAAAATGGGTATATCGATCGTTATCAGAGACCACCTGGGGATTCCCTTGTACGTCAGAGCGTCTTGCTTCATTGGTATTTCCTTCCCGCAATGGGTCCAATGATCAGGCTGTCGGAATGAGCTTCCAGAGAGTAGGGTCATGAAAGAGAGAAAATGATAAAGATGTACGGGCCCTGAAGCGGGTTGAGCCGCATTGTGGGCCGTGCCTCCGCCTGTGCCCATGGTATCTTGAGTGTGTAATTATGTACGTGCGGCACGGATTTCGCTGCTTGACTGGGACTAGGACCGAGGCCGAATTGCTAGGCGAACTCTGAACGTGCTCGGGCGATCCTCAAGCAGTACTCCGGATTCGCAGAAGGTATCCGGTGGCTTCTTCGCCCGAATTGGCGGTTGTCCTCGAAGGCTGCTTTGTACTTCCGGCGCGAGGGCCCGGTGTGCTCCTACATGCGGAGCGGCGTTACTGTGTTTCCATTGACTGTTATAACCCCGTGAGGTCCTGGCATTTGGAGCTTGAGGTATGCATAATGCGGTACCGCATTGAATCTAGCAAATGCGGTTCGTCCGAGTAGTGCATGATAGCCACTATGGAAGGGGACGATATCGAAGATTAATTCCTCGCTTCGAAAGTTGTCCGGAGATCTGAAGACCACTTCCAGTGTGATAGATCCCGTGCAACATGCCTCTGCACCTGGTATGACACCTTTGAAGGTTGTTTTTGTGGGTTTGATCCTTGAGGGGTCTATGTCGGATTTCGGGTTCCGGCAGACCCTCTAGGTTCGAACTCTAGGGTGCACGCGGAGATCTCACCTCCAACCTACCTACACCTCATCGCCTCGCAAGGATCTAAACTACACAAAGAGCAACACAAGGGACACAAGGTTTATACTGGTTCGGGCCACCATTGTGGTGTAATTCCCTACTACAGTGTGTGGTGTGGTGGATTGCCTCTGGGGTTGATGATGAACAATACAAGGAAGAACAGCCTCGCGAGGGTCTGTTCTTGGCCGGTGCGACGAACTGCTAAGGGGAGTTCAGTTGCTTGTCTCTCTCTCTAGATGCGTCTACCCTGTGGGTGGCTAGTCCTATTTATAGGCAGAGGCCCTGGGCCTCTTCCCAAATATTGAGCGGGAAGGGCGCCAACAATTGTCCATTTTGAAGGGGAACATCTAGTACACTTATCCTGACTAAAGTTTGTCCTCGCCTGCCAAAGGCTCTGACGATGACGCCGGCTTGGGCTCCACGATGACCTCCTTCCTGCCGTTCAGCTGGTCTTGGTCTTGTTGCACCAAAATGGTTGCCTTTGCTTTATGCTCTCGCCTGCGCTTGCCTCCTTTGCACCAAAGGGGAAATGAGGACACTGCGCGGGCTGGCGCCGGCCTGGCACCCATGGTCGTCATGGCTTGCGTCATGGGCACCTCGTGAGGTACCCCGCCTTGATCTCTCCGCCTCCTCGTGAGCCAGCCTGACGAGGCCGTGCCTGAGGAAGCTCCCTGTCGTCGGCCCCGCGAGGCTTGAACCCCTCGCGAGTGTCTTGAGCTTGTGCCGATGAAGATGGGCGTCTTGGGCCACCCCTTGAGCCACGCTGCAGCCGCAGTGTGCAAGTCTGGTACCCCGTTACCAGAACGCCGACAGTAGCCCCCGGGCCCAAGGCGCGCCTGGATTTGGCTTAGCAGAGAAGCGAAGGGGCAAGTGCGAAGCGTCGCGGGCCCTAATAGCCTGCGGCCTTGGGCGCCGTGTGGCGGTTGATTGGACGTGGGCGTCCCTGCTTCCCCGTGACTCCTTGGCAATTGCATGAATCGACAAAAGAGCGGTACCCGTCTAGGCTTTCCCTCCGTTGCCTTCTCCAGTCATTGCCCAGATCCCCTTTCTCGCTCCTATCCTTCCTGCTTCCGAAATCCCAAGATCTACTCCGACCCCGTGCCCTAGCAAGGTATGGCGCCTCGCCAGACCCCGGCCGAATCTTGGTACTCGCCCGCTTTGGACTCCCCGAACATGTCGGAGAAGAGCCTTGCCCGGGCGCGCCGGATGATGGCGGTGCAAGGCAACGATGGGGCGGCGGTGCTCAAGGTTGGCTCTGCCCTTCCTGAGGACCAAGGAAGCACCTTCTACCCGCTCTTCGTGAGCGCCATTGCCGCCGGTCTGGTGCCTCCCTTTTCCGAGTTCTTCTTTTACATCCTCCGCCATTACAAACTGCAAGCTCTGCACCTCCATCCCAACTCTGTTCTTCTCCTGGCAATCTTCGCCTACTACTGTGAGGCTCATGTCGGGGTGCAGCCCTCAGTGGCCTTGCTGCGCCACTACTTCTACCTCCGGTCCTCCCACGGCCCCCATCACAAGGCGTCCAGCTTTGTCGCGTCTGGCAGCTCCAACGCCGTCTCGAAGCCCGGGAAGAGGATTGAAGGCTTCAGGAGCAAGTGGGTCATGGTAGATGCTGGGCGCATCCATCCTCGGCTGATTCTGCCCACGGAGCAGCCCACGCCCATCGACGCTTGGTCTCGCGCGGAACTCGTGGATTCCCGCGCGAAGCCAGTGCTGGAGAAGATGGACGCGGACCTGTGGCCGGGCAACATGGCGACGGCGAAGCTGACCGGGGCGTCGCTCCTGAGGGAGTTCCTGGAGCACCGGGTGGCCCCGCTTCGGTAATACTCGCTTCCGCTGTGGAGGCCTCGCCCGAGCCCCGTAGTCTTGGCCGACGAAGATCTGGCCGTGGTCCTCCAATCTTTGATCGGGGGAGACGTGGCGAGGCTGGAGGGCGCTCCTGTAGCCCTGTTCCTTTGAGATGATTGGGAGCAGGTGGTGGACTCCAAGCCCGCTTTCAACGGGGACGGGCCTGTGCCCGCGGAGGTTCCCGAGGACCCGTCGGCCCTGGCGATGCTGAACGTGTCCTCCGGCGACTCCAGCAAAGAGGAGGAAGAAGAGGAGCGGGAAGAGGGGCCCGACTCCGAGGCGACCGACGGGGAGTCGAGAGTGCCCCTCCCTCGGTGCAGGTCCCGCGCTCTCCGCCTCTTGCCGGACGACTACGAGGATGGCAACGAGCGAGGTGGCGAGAGCCCGCCCCTGATCCCGGAGAAGGACATGACCGGGTTGGTTCCCCGCGGGTCTGCTCCGGCTCCGAGGCGATCTGCAGACGCACCTCCTGCTCCCGAGCCTCTTGAGGCTGATCCCAGCAGCCGGCTCTCGGGCTTCAAGTTCGGCCGGAGGTTTCTTGAGCCCACGAGCGATGAACAGTAAGTGCTTGATTCTTGTCTTGCTTCTTGCTTCGTCGTTGAGGCTTGATATCCGTATTCCTTGGCTAGGCCGGCGCCTGCGGCGAAAAAGCTGAAGGGGGCTCCTGAGGCTTCACCCGGGACAACACCTCCATCCACGGAAGAAGGGGACGGCAAGACGCGGGCCTCTCCTGCCCGGTCATCCTCGCGAGGCCTGGCGGGGCTAGCTAGAGCGAGCTCAGCCCCCATGGCCCAAGCGACTCCCGAGGTATCCTTGCCTGACGCCACTGCCGCAGTCGTCGGGGCGCAGAAGGTCTCGACTCATGGTGCTGTGATTACGCTGCCGTCCTCTCCCCCTACTCCGCCAACTGTCGTTTCTTCGACTCCTTCTACTGTCCTGGATCGTGCTGCTGCTGATATGGACCGGTTGCGGAAAGATCTGCTGGGCACCGACCCTCACTTGGTGGCCGGACGCCTGGAGCTGGCCTTCGGCTGGGTTCGCTCTGATGCTTCAATTCGAGCAGCGCTGGTTCAGGCCACGACGGCTTGCGACGAGGAGAAGCAGGCCGTCCTTGAGGCGAAGGCCGCTCGCGACGCCGCCTTGGGGGAGGTAGCCGATGTTCGAGGCCGCTGCAAGGCGCTGGAGAGCGAGCTGCAGGACCTGCGCGACCAACTTGCCAAGGAGGCCCGCGTCCGCCAAGAGAAGGAGTAAGACATGAAGGCTCGTGAGGCGGCCGCCAAGGACCGCGATGCCAAGCTTGATGAGCGCCATGGCCGCTTAGGTGCGCTGGAGCAAGCATTGGAGGCGAAGAGGATCGAAGCCGATGGACAAGGCGCGGGTCTGGCCGAGGACCGCGTGGCCTTCGTGGAAGCCGGAGGTGAAGGCTCGCACCTTCTTTGAAAGTCGCTTTACGACAACGGCACTGGAAAGCCGGCTGGCGGCGCCGAGGATGGCCACGCCAAGCTGCTTCCCTTCATGGTCCGCGCCCTTGAAGATGTCACCCTTGGCCTCGGCCCCACGGCTGAGGCCGAGGCGCGTGTCCTGTCTTCTGCAGCGCTGACGCGCGTCTTCACCCACGTCTACCTTCGCGACCGCAACGTTGGCCTTGACAGCCTGTTGGAGCCCGTGAGCGGCGAACTTGCCGCTGTCACTGCTGAGGCCGTGAAGGGTCGAGCAGAGGCTCTGCTGGTAAAGTTCCAGGCCTTCAGCACCAGGCCGAAGCGAGGCGCTGCCGATCCTGAGGCTTCACGAGGCGAACCCGCCCAGCGCAGCTCCGCCGCCAGCGACGGTGCTGCCGACAAGTGACTCCTTCGTGGCTCCTGTCCTGCTTTCAGCTCCTGCAGCATGCATCATGCCTCGTGGAGGCGTTTAAACTTGCATTTGGCATTGTGAAAACAGTTATGGACTGTAATATTTGGTTTTGAATTCCTTGAGATTTGCGCTTTTCCTTCCTACTTGCTTATGTTCTACGTCGGCAGAGCCCGGCCCCATGCATACCTCAGCCGCCGTTAGCCCCGACCGGAAACCAGGACGGGACCAAGGAGTGAGGGGCTACATGACAAGTTAGGCTCCTGAGTCGCGATGCTCAGGAGTCCCCCTTGACGCACGAATAGCAAGTAGGGAGGTGAGATGTATGGGTGAATTTACCATTCTACGTCGGCAGAGCCCGGCCCCGCGCATACCTCAACCGCCGTTAGCCTTTCGGAACTAAGGGGTGAGGGGCTACGTGACCAGTTAGGCTCCTGAGTCACGATGCTCAGGATTCCCCCTAGACATTCAAACGGCCTTCGTACCTTGGCTCCGCTCGGGGAGAGACGTGTGACGAACCAGGCCCGAGGGGCCAGGCTGGCTGGCGTGCGTCTGGGCGTGACCCAGGCGTAGCCCCCGTGCCCAGCTCCCTCACGCGGCACTCCCGAGGGGAGGCGTTATGATGAGGCCAGACATTGAGCTCTGGTCTCCCTGAGGTTGATGCGGCCAGGGGCCACCCTCAGTTGTTTATCACCAGCGCGGAGCATAGCGCTTCCGTATGTGTACGGGCATAGCCGCTCCTCGGCATTGTTGTCGGCCAGTAGCGGGCATGGTGCTTCCATCAGTGCGTGGGAGGGCTACCCTCCAGAGGAGCCCCTGGGCGTGCTACAGCCCGCCTCGGACACGTGGGCTGGCACGGTGGGGCTCGAGAGGTGAATCTGGGCACCCGTGAGCCAGTAGCGGGACTCACGGGGCCCTACCTCAAGGCGGGTTGCTGACACTGAGCCTTAACTTGTGATGTGTTCCTGCAAATTTGGTTAGATGTCGACGCTCTACGTCCTCGGGTCCCGGCCCTCGAGCGGGGCTCAGCCGTCGCTGGTATGCCAGGTCGCGATGCCATTGACAAGGCCATAGGGTGAGGGCTGGAGAGCCAGTAGGAGCCCATGAGTCGTGATGCTCAGGTACCCCCCTTTAATGTGCAAGCAGCCCACATGAAGGAAGAGGGGTGCCGTGGACAGGCACCAAATAACGATCATGATGGGTCAAACACACAACCCGAATAAACGCAAGAGGGATACATGCCACTGGGCCTGGCCCGAGTGGCTTGGGGGTGATGCAGCCCGAGGGGTGCCCCCAATAAAGTAAACTAGGAACATGAATCAAAAGGGATACATGCCGCAGGGACGGACCAACGTGACCTGGGAATGATGCAGCCCTGGGGGCGCTCCCAGCTGAAAATGAAACTCGAAGGATGTCACCTGATAACGTTGAAGATGAGGGGATGCTGAAGTAGCAGACGTCGTGCGCTGCGGAAGCTGATCTTCACGAGCCCCCAGGCCCAGGAGCCTCGGGAGGCTCCAGAGGCGCTCGTGGCTCCTCGCGGACTATCTCCATCTTCGCTAGGACTGCGGAACGCCTGGCCACTTGAGCCTCCAAGATGATCCTCATGAGGCGCTGGGGCGTGACAGCCGCGTTCGGCAAGCCGTAAGGCATGCGAACGTAGCTGTGGGGTGGACCTTCACAGCACCCCACGCGTGAGGGCCAGAGGTGCTCCTGAGTGGCAGCTCGGTTGAGCCCTGGTATGTCGATGCAGACGCGCAGCCCACCATCCTCGCCAGGATGGGGAGCTACGGCGGGTAAGCGGCGGCTGCCACTCATGACTCTTGACTCCTGCAGCTCTGAATGATCTTGGCAGCGAACTCCCGAGGGTTTGGCCCTCCTTGCCTCGCTCCTTCCCGAGGGAAAGCGTGCTTTGAAACACGCCTCTAAGTGGTGCCCGGCGCCTCCCTCGTGATCTTAGCAAAGTCGGTGGCCCTCGGGAGGAGCCCCGAGCCTTGCTCGAGGAGGCGCCAGGCGCGCCTTCCTATCTTGGCGAAGGAGGTGCCCCCTGAACAGGCGCGGATCCTGAGGGGCCTGCCTCCCGAGGGGTCGGGCCAGGCGATGTCTTCTTCTTCTTAGGAGCCGCCTCGGGGAGCCTCCCGCTCCTGTGATCTGGGTCTTCAATCGACGCGGCTTGAAAAGCACGCTCCAGGGAACACACCGCGTCTCTCTCTTCACAAGGCACCGTGATGACTCCACCGCTTCCTGGCATCTTGAGGACATTGTAGCCGTGATGAGTCACGGCCGTGAATTTGGCTAGAGCTGGGTACCTGAGGATGGCATTGTACGGTAGGTGAATGTGGGCGACGTCAAAGTCAATGAGCTCGGTGTGGTAGTTGTCGTGCGCCCCGAAGGTGACAGGAAGGCGGACCTGCCCTATCAGAACTGTGGAACCATCGGTGACTCCGGAGAAAGGCTTGGTTGGCTGAAGCTGATTGTATGGCACTTGGAGATTGTTGAACCCTGCCCCGCCATCGATGAGGGTCCTGGTGACTTGCACGTTGCTGATGATTGGGGAACAAAGCATCGGGAGGACTCCGGCTGTGGCTGCGCACTTGAGCCGATCCGCTGAGCTGAACGTGATGGCGCATGCTGACCACCTGAGAGGGCGTGTGGCTTTGAGCTTGGGGAGGACTGCATTCACTTCGTAGGCGAACTGCTTGAAGATGCGCTGAGAGGCTGGGGCTTGAGCTCCGCCCATGATGCAAGTGATTGCGCGTGGCTCCTGGAAGCCCCCAGCCCCCTCGTCCTAATGATGGTCTTCATTTCTCCTTGGCTGCGGTGGCAGAGGAGGGAGGCCTACGTTGCCTTGTGGGAGATCCTCACGAGGCTGATCCCTCCAGCCTCCCTCGCGAGGCGGCTCCCTCCAACCTCCCTCATGAAGCTCATCCTGCCAGCGGTCCTTGCGAGGTCGGTCACGCCACCCTTGGCGAGGGCCACGGTCTTCCCAGCGTCCTGTGCTTCTTCCTCCTCCTCGGTCGTAGCCTCGATCATTGTAGTCGGGGCGTCGACCGATTCGCCCTTCTCGCACGGCTCTAAGGTCTTGGCATTCGTTGGTGTTGTGGGTGTGGATGTCGTGGTACACGCAGTACCGGCTGCCCTTGGAAGACTCGGGCTGATCCATGCCTCATTTGGTGTCTGGTTCTGTCGCGAGCACGACAGCCCCCTTGCACCTCACGTCCTTGGCCTTGGGCTTCTTCTCTTCTGGGTCGGCAGCCGGCAGCTCGAGGAGGGAAAGGCGTCCTTCTTCAGCCCTGGCGCACTTGGTCGCCAAGTTGAACAGCTCTAGGGATGTGCACAGGTCTTCATGCATCGCGAGCTCCTCCTTCATCTTGACATCACGCACACCGTCGGAGAAGGCTGAGATGATGGCCTCCTCGGTCACCTTGGGAATCTTGAGGCGCGTGTTGTTGAAGCGCTGGATGTACTTCTGCAGGGTCTCTCCTGGCTGCTGCTTGATGCGGCGCATGTCGCTCACGGCAGGAGGCCGGTCGCGAGTGCCTTGGAAGTTGGTGATGAAGCGGGTGCGCATCTCATCCCAGGAGGGGATCGTGCCAGGAGCCAGGTTCAGGAGCCAGGTGCGGGCACCGTCCTTGAGCGCCATGGGAAACCAGTTCGCCATGACCTTGTCGTCCCCGTTGGCGGCTTCGACGCCCAGCTCGTAGAGCTGAAGGAACTCTGCAGGATCGGCGGTGCCGTCGTACCGAGGAGGCAGGTCCGGCTTGAACTTGTCGGGCCATGCGACGCTGCGTAGCTTGGTGGTGAAGGCGCGGAAGCCTGCAGTGGCCACGGGAGGCCTTTGGTGACGGAGGGCTTGATCTTGCGAGTCCCCGTGCGCTGCCGCTGGGAGCAGCGTGGGGGCTTGGCGTGCTGGAGCAGGAGCGCTTGACGTGGACGGGCGGTGCAGGAGCACTCGGGCAGCTTCTTGGGGACGAGGGACCTCTTGGCAGCTCTGCTCTTGCTGCGCTGGTGCCTGACGGAGTGGGTTCCGCCCAGGGGCCACGCGCCTTGGGGCCAGGGCGCCTTCTTGAGGGGGAGGCGGCTGAGGTGCCCCCGGAGCTTCATCGCCTGCGCAAGGCGGGGCGCGGTGTAGTGAGAAGGACGGCGCGGAGGAGCCCCCCGCGGCGCGGACGAGCTCGGCGGCGCGGTTGAGCCACTCCTCATAGACGTCGTCGACAGGGCGGTAGTGCAGGAGCTCGTTTGCCCCGATGAGCGCGGCTCGAGCCTCCATGGGCGCGTGGAGCGTGCGGGACGAAGAACCAGCTGGGGCGAGCGAAGGAGTAGCGGTGCGGACGTCTCGCCTCACGGATGGATGCTGGGACGACGCCTGCTGCTCGTTCTCCGCCGGTCCGGTGGCGGCGTTGATGGTAGGCGACGGGGAACGGCATGGGCGGCCACCGACGGGGGCCGTCTGGGCAACGCGAGTAGCGAGAGCGGCCCGGCGCTCGGCGCGGGCTCGACGAGCGTCTGACATGGATGCGAGGGGCGGTGAAGAGCAGGGCGGCAGAAGGCGGATTCCGGTGCACCCCTACCTGGCGCGCCAAATGTCGGATTTCGGGTTTCGGCAGACCCTCTAGGTTCAAAATCTGGGGTGCACGCGGAGATCTCACCTCCAACCTACCTACACCTCGTCGCCTCGCAAGGATCTAAACTACACAAAGAGCAACACAAGGGACACAAGGTTTATACTGGTTCGGGCCACCATTGTGGTGTAATACCCTACTCCAGGGTGTGGTGTGGTGGATTGCCTCTGGGCCGATGATGAAAATACAAGGAAGAACAGCCTCGCGAGAGTCTGTTCTTGGCCGGTGCGACGAACTGCTAAGGGGAGTTCAGTCGCTTCTCTCTCTCTCTAGATGCCTCTACCCTGTGGGTGGCTAGTCCTATTTATAGGCAGAGGCCGTGGGCCTCTTCCCAAATATTGAGTGGGAAGGGCGCTAACAATTGGCCATTTTAAAGGGGAACATCTAGTACACTTATCCTGACTAAAGTCGGTCCTCGCCTGCCAAAGGCTCTGACGATGACGCCGGCTTGGGCTCCACGATGACCTCCTTCCTACCGTTCAGCTGGTCTTGGTCTTGTTGCACCGAAATGGTTGCCTTTGCTCGATGCTCTCGCCTACGCTTGCCTCCTTTGCACCAAAGGGGAAATGAGGACATCTTGCTGGTGGCGCCTCGCCTGGCGCCCTTGGTCGCCATGGTCAAGGCCATGGGCACCTCTTGAGGTACCCCGCCTTGATCTCTCCGCCTCCTCGTGAGCCAGCCTGACGAGGCCGTGCCTGAGGAAGCTCCCTGTCGTCCGCCCCGCGAGGCTTGGCCCCTCGCGAGGGTCTTGAGCTTGTGCTGATGAAGATGGGCCGTATTGGGCCACCCCTTGAGCCACGCCGCAGGCCGCACGCAGGCAAGTCTGGGTACCCCCATTCTCAGAACGCCGATAGTCTATACCCATTTTGCGCACCATATCCTGATAGAGCAGGTTCAGGCTGCTGCCACCGTCCATGAGGACTCGAGTGAGGTGAAATCCGTCAATGATGGGATCAAGGACGAATGCGGCGGAACCGGCATGACGGATACTAGTGGGATGGTCCCTGCGATCGAAAGTGATCGGATAAGAGGACCATGGTTGAACTTTGGGGCGACTGGCTCCATCGCATAGACGTCCCTTAGTGCACGCTTCCGTTCTCGCTTGGGAATATGGGTTGCGTATATCATGTTCACCGTTTCACTTGTGGAGGAAACTTCTTCTGTCCTCCTGTGTTCGGCGGCCGGGGCTCCTCCTCATGGTCGCTATGCAGCCCCTTTTCCTTGTTTTCGGCATTCAACTTGCCGGCCTGCTTGAACACCCAGCATTTTCTGTTGGTGTGATTGGCTGGCTTATCGGGGGTGCCGTGAATTTGGCACGAGCGATCAAGTATGCGGTACAAAATGGACGGGCCCGGATTGCTTCTTTTGAACAACTTTTTCCACTGACCGGATTTAGAGCCACTGAATCCGGCATTGACTGCCGTGTCTTCGGCGTTGTTGCCGTTGTTGCGGCCCTTGTGTCTGTTGCGATGTGGTCTGCGGTTGCTATCTTTGGCATCTGAATTGCCAGGATTTCTTGATGTGTTATTGCTGCAAGCCAGCCAGCTGTCTTCGCCCACGCAAAAGTGGGTCATAAGTGTCGTGAGGGCTGCCATAGACTTCGGCTTCTCTTGGCCGAGGTGCCAGGCGAGCCACTCGTCACGGATGTTATGCTTGAATGCCGCTAAGGCCTCGGCATCCGGACAGTCGACAATTTGGTTCTTTTTAGTTAGGAACCGGGTCCAGAATTTCCTGGCCGATTCCCCTGGCTGCTGGGTTATGTGACTCAAGTCATCAGCATCCAGTGGTCGCACATAAGTGCCTTGGAAGTTGTCAAGGAATGCGTCTTCCAAATTCTCCCAACTGCCAATGGAGTTTGCTGGCAAGCTATTCAGCCAATGCCGAGCCGGTCCTTTGAGTTTTAGTGGGAGGTACTTGATGGCATGTAGATCGTCACCGCGGGCCATGTGGATGTGGAGGAGGAAATCTTCAATCCATACTGCGGGGTCTGTTGTACTGTCATATGATTCAATGTTCACGGGTTTGAATCCCTCTGGGAATTCGTGATCCATTACTTCATCAGTGAAGCATAGGGGGTGTGCGGCACCTCTGTGACGGGCTATGTCGCGACGCAGTTCATACGAGTCTTGTCTGCTATACTCAGCCTGGCCGGATTTGCTTTTAGTACATCCGGCGTGACGATCATCGTCACGCGCTAGGGCGCGCCCCCGTGATCTGTAGATCGATCTTGTATGTCCTGATTTGTTTTCCAATACGTTTTGCAGGTCCTGCGTGTTGCCCCGGGCCTTGGTGTTTTTGTTTGATTGGCGACGGGGTGCGGGCTGGGCTTCGAGTTGATATGCCGTTCTGTCTCAACCACGGGATGGCCGATCAGCCGCGTCATACGCTGGTAGTGTGGGGTTTAATGCCTCCTCCTCGAGTTGGGGTAGCAACATGCGCTTTGGGTAACTCTTGGTTGGGCGCTCGAGTTCGTATTCCTCGGCCGCCAGGACCTCGGTCCATCTATCCGCTAGCAGATCTTGATCAGCTCGAAGCTGTTATTGCTTTTTCCTAAGGCTATTTGTTGTGGCTATAAGCCGGCGCCTGAAGTGCTCCTGCTCGACGGGATCCTCAGGCATGATAAATTCTTCGTCGCCGAGGCTCACCTCGTCTTCGGAGAGAGGCATGTAATTGTCATCCTCTGATTCTCCGTCTGCTGCCTGTTCCTAAGGGCTAGCTTCCTGATGTCTACTACACAGCCTTCTTCTTGTAGACGTTGTTGGGCCTCCAAGTGCAGAGGTTTGTAGGACAGTAGCAAATTTCCCTCAAGTGGATGACCTAAGGTTACTTCAAGGGGAAAACTCAATTCATTACAAGAGAGTAGAGGGGGAGAAGAAACATAAGATCCAACTATAATAGCAAAGCTCGCGATACATCAAGATCGTGCCAAATCAAGAACACGAGAGAGAGAGAGAGAGATCAAACACATAGCTACTGGTACATACCCTCAGCCCCGAGGGTGAACTACTCCCTCCTCGTCATGGAGAGCGTCGGGATGATGAAGATGGCCACCAGTGAGGGTTCCCCCCTCCGGCAGGGTGCCGGAACAGGGTCTCGATTGACTTTTGGTGGCTACAGAGGCTTGCGGCGTCGAAATTCTCGATCTATTCTCGTCTTCGGAAGTTTTAGGGTACGTGGGTATATATGGGTGAAAGAAGTACGTCGGTGGATCTCCGGGCTGTCCACGAGGCAGGGGGCGCGCCCTCGGGGGTGGGCGCGCCCCCACCCTCGTGGGCAGCCTGGGACTCCCCTGGTGAGCTTCGGGTACTCCGTGGGCTTCTTCTGGTCCAAAAATAAGTTCCGTGGAGTTTCAGGTCAATTGGACTCCGTTTGATATTCCTTTTCTTCGAAACACTGAAATAGGCAAAAACATCAATTCTGGGCTGGGCCTCCGGTTAATAGGTTAGTCCCAAAAATAATATAAAAGTGGATAATAAAGCCCAATATTGTCCAAAATAGTAGATAATATAGCATGGAGCAATAAAAAATTATAGATACGTCGGAGACGTATCACTTGCCCATCCTCCAACTCGAGGCCTGGCTGGAGGGGATCGTCATCGTCTTCGGCACTATCCGAAGCGTTATTGTCTCTTGTGCCGGTATCGCTGCTTTTGCTATGGAGGGACTTAGAGCGGAGCCGCAGACGCCGGTGCTTGGATTGCTTCTTGGAGGGATTATCCTCCGTTGCCTGATCGCCATCGCCTTCTTTGGGGGTGCCCACCATGTATATATCATATGATGAGGTGGCAGTCCAGCGCCCTGTGGGCGGTGGTTCTTGTTCGTCTCCTGCATTGTCGCCCATACCGTCAATGTCTTCGGAGCCGAAATCGAGCATGTCGGTTAAGTCGTCGACAGTGGCTATTAAGTGGCTGGTGGGTGGGGAATGAATTTCTTCGTCGTCCGCATCCCACTCTAGCCGGACATAGTTCGGCCAAGGGTCTCCTTACAAGGAGAGAGACCTTATTGAGTTTAGCACGTCGCCCAGGGGCGAGTGCTGAAAGATATCTGCGGAGGAAAACTCCATGATCGGTACCCAATCAGATTTGATAGGCACGGAAGTAGGCGGTTCGGAGCTCGTGGCCGCGGACGAATCCATGTGTCCGGCAACACGTGTCTCATAGGGGGTGAAGTCAGTATTCGGCTCTATCGCTGCTGAGTGTGCGGCCTCCGTGGCGGGGTACATCACCCGTCCTCGGACGGCGCAATCTGCTCCGGATTGAGAGCCCGAGTAGCTACAGGTGGGATCTCCCGGACACTGTCCGACGGCAGAGCTAAGTCATGCTCGTCGTGGATCAGGCGGGCGCACCGACATGGGCTCGAATCCGTCGAAGATCAAGTCTCCGCGGATGTCGGCGGATAGTTCAAGTTTCCAAACCTGACACGATGGCCGGGCGTAGCTCTTGATCTTCTCGGATGGCCAAGCGAGTTGGCCCTTGATGCAAGCCACCGAATACGAAGATCTGTCCGGGGGAGAAAACCTCACCCTGGATCGCATCGTTGCTGTTGATCGAAGGAGCCATCAAGCCTTATGGTGGTGGCACAGTGTAACTCTCAATGAAAGCACCAATGTCAGTGTCAAAACCGGCAGATCTCGGGTAGGGGGTCCCGAACTGTGCGTCTAAGGCAGATGGTAACAGGAGGCGGGGGACACAATGTTTACCTGTGTTCGGCCCTCTCGATGGAGGTAATACCCTACTTCCTGCTTGATTGATCTTGATGATATGAGTATTACAAGAGTTGATCTACCACGAGATCGTAGAGGCTAAACCCTAGAAGCTAGCATACGATTATGATTGTTGTTGTCCTACGGACTAAACCCTCTGGTTTATACAGACACCAGAGGGGGCTAGGGTTACACGGAGTCGGTTACAAGGGAGGAGATCTACATATCGGAACTGCCAAGATTGCCTTCCACGCAAAGGAGAGTCCCATCCGGACACGGGACGAAGTATTCAATCTTGTATCTTCATAGTCCAATAGTCCGGCCAAAGTATATAGTCCGGCAGTCCGAGGACCCCCTAATCCAGGACTCCCTCAGACCACCCGACCAGTATCCATCATGGAGGTTCGGCAGCTCTGGTCCTCGATCCAATCATCGATGGATTCCATCTCACTCGAGTCCTTATGGACGGTGGCAATAGTCTTAACTTGATATATCAAGACACTGTTCGTAAAATGGGTATTGACCCATCAAGAATCAAGCCTAGTAACACCACCTTTAAAGGAGTGATACCCGGCGTCGAAGCCTGCTGCACGGGTTCATTAACATTGGAAGTAGTCTTCGGTTCACCGGACAACTTCCGAAGTGAAGACTTGATCTTCGACATTGTCCCCTTCCGCAGTGGTTATCACACACTGCTCAGACGAACCGCCTTCGCCCGCTTCAATGCAGTCCCGCATTATGCTTACTTAAAGCTCAAAATGCCTGGACCCTGCGGCATTATCACAGTCAATGGAAACATGGAGCGCTCCCTCCATACTGAGGAGCGCACCGCGGCCCTTGCAGCCGAGGTATAGAGATGCCTCATTAAGCCGAATAAATTATCGGCCATCAAGGCCCCAGACACTGTTAAGCTAGTCTAACCTACACTACAGAATGGCAGCTCCGTCGATCCAGAATTTGACTAGCAGTTTCGCCTTCATTGATCGCCCCACACAGCCGCGGCATATGTACCGTGCATGCATAATTACGCACTCAAAATACCCTGGGCAACGACGGAGGCACAATGTGGACAAGGTCTATAGTGCGGCTCGACCCTATTTGACCTTAACCTTTCTTCTTTGACCTTTTTTTCCACACCACAAGTGCATTAAAACCTAGCTATTCTACGGTCGTGCAAGGGCTCTTTCCGGGCCCGTTTCGTATAAACGACCGTGGACCGCTCCTCTCAAAGGATTGTTCCACCAAGGCGAAAGCAGCGCAGACGTGCGGCAGGATGTCCATGGAATGTTCAAGACTACCTTTTCTTTAGGACCTGTATACATCTTTCCCTTGTTTACAAATTCTCGCATGCAAATAGCCTCGATTTTATGGCTTTATCTGTAAGAGCACGTTTTTTTCATATTAATCAGATTATAATAGAAACCGTTTTTACCAACTCCTGTTCGGTATTGGCTTATTTCATAATCTGTATTCCCTCTTCGCGTCAGATTGCGATATACACTTTGATGCGGCTTAAAAAACCAAGGGCTCTATTTGGCCAAATATATTTAAAAAAAAGTCTGAACACTTCTAGAGTATACTTCGGCGTCCCGAACATTGCATTATATGCATCAACTCCGAATCATGTCTTTGGTCAATAGTTGTGTTGCCCGGCTCCTGTGATTACTACCTTACGTTCCGCTTGTTCGGCTAGGGTAGTAAAGGGAGAACTACTGCGATTGTGTTTCTGGTTCACCTGGTCAAACACCTCAGTAGAGAAAGCCGAAAACTAACGGTCATGATAAGGCGAGAGTTGGTCGGCTATTCGGCAACTTACTAAAAATCTCTTGCCACTTCTTCCGTACTGGCCTTCGTCCAGTCACGCAATTAAGGAATCCTAGTTCGGATAGCCGCATAAGCACCAGGGGCTAGTACTTCGTCCCACCGTCAAACTCCTATGGCTAAGTGAAAGTGATAAAGCCGCATAGTCTGATTGCCTGGTTCGCTGCGCAGAAACCTCCTTCACGGGCTAAGACGTTGGGTCAAGTGTGATCGTGCGCTATCCCGAACACCCCCATAGCATCTACGTGGGGGCTGAAGCCGACGACTGGCAGACTTTCAGAATAACAAAAAACGGTCACACAGGAGGAAAGTAATTCCAGATAAAAGCATACATACATTATAGGCCCTCGTTCATAACACAAAGTCTGGATAAATATATTACATTCACTCAAAGATGATATCCTTTGAGCATTATTGTCCCTCTACTATCCGGGCACCCTCCAGGACGTCATCAGAATACCGCTCCAGCTTGCGGTGGTCCGTGCCTTCGTGTGGACCCTTGGTCGCTATGACGGTGGCCTTCATCTTCGCCCAGTGCATCTTGACACGGGCAAAGGCCATCCGCGCACCCTCTATGCACGCCGAGCGCTTTACGGCTTCAACCCAGAGCAGCACGTCGACTACTAGCTACGAGGAATGGGTTCGGTTGGCCACAGCCGGATTATGGCATCCTTCATGGCCAATCCGGACATCCTGTGAAGCTCCGCAAGTTGCTTCATCTGGTTGTTCAAAAGCATCGGGTGTTCCGGTGCCAGGAATTGCAACCAGAAGAGCTTCTCAGTTGAGCTCCCCTCCTGGGCTCTGAAGAAATGCGCGGTGTCGGTGGCACTCCTTGGAAGATCCGCAAAGGCGTCTGGAGAACTCCATAGGCAAGTGAGCAAGGCATATCTCTGACCCCAAATATACTCTGCAAGAGAAAGGGCTTACCAGCCGCTATCTGTTCGACCTGCCGAATCTCCTCCCGAGCACCCCGGGCCTTGGTCTGCGCTTCTTTCGCATCCGGAAGGGCCCTAGCGACATCGGCCGCTTGGGCCATATTCTTCTCCTCCAAGGCCTCGCACTTGTCGATGGCGTCCTTGAGCTCTTGCACCACCTCGGCCACCCTCTCCTCGTACTGGCGGCGGGCGACCTGTTCAGTCTTTAAATCCATAGCTGCTTTGTCAGAGGCCGCTTTGCTCGCCTTCGCCTGCTCCTTGGCTTGCACAAGGGCGCTCTTGAGGGTCTCGACCTCGGCCGCGCTACCTGCAATCATATTCGTCGCAATGCATGAGCTTAACTCTGAATTTACATATCACTTCAGGCATATAAGAGTTTTTTTAAACATACCTTGCGCCTCATCGAACCGCTTGTTAATGCAGTCGATATCATCATCAACCAGCTTCAGCTTCTGCTTGAGTTCGGAAACTTCAGCTGCCTGGGTGGTTGCTGCCAGCAGGGAAGCCTGTTATAACATAGAAAAGTCCGTCACCTCTTCCGAATACTATGTGATCCTTTGTTCGGATTTTTTCAAAACCGAACATAGTCTCAGGGGCTACCATCTATATACAGGCATATTTTTCTTCATATAAAAGTGCCTAAGAATATTACGTCGCATACCTCAAAGCCCGTTAGCAGGATGGTGAAGGCTTCGTTCAGCCCGCTCTTGGCAGACTGAACCTTCTCAACCACCACACCCATCAGGGTGCGGTGCTCCTCCATGATGGAAGCATGTCGTAGTGCCTCCACCAGAGCGTTCGGCGCCTCCGGGTTAGTGGAGGTCGCCGCAGGATCTGGTGCTCTCCCCTCCTTTGAAGGGGGTTGCTCGCTCGATTTCGGAGCCATATGGGTCTCTGGAATAGTGTTCGGCTGGGGGCCGGACTGGTCAAGGCCCCCACTGTTGGTCTCCATAGGGGTTACACCACCCGTGTTCTCCGTAGCCGAGGCCTCACCCTCAGACGCTGTATTGGCAGCCTTCCTCACCTCTCCGTGGCCCGGAGAGGCCCTTCGGGACAACACTTCGGTGTCATCCGTGATGGATGGTGGAGAGGCTTGCGGAGGCGTGTCGCTCTCCACCATCTCTGGTGCCAAAGAATTAACCTCAGATAGTGATGGTTGGGGGAGGTCGCGGGCTGGACTAAAACACACAACATAATATATTACAATCATGAAAGACCATATATCTATAAAGTATCCTTTGACACTTACGACGTGGCCAGGGGATTTTCCCTGGGGCGCCGCTTTGGGGTGTGTTCGGCATCCGTGTCCGAACCATCTGAGAAGGTTATCTTCTCCCTCTTGGACGCCCCCTCCTCCGGGTCTGCGGAGGCCGCTCTCTTCTTTTTCCTCCCCTTAAGGGGAGAGTCACTTTACGCCTCCTCCTCCTCTTCGTCGTCTTCATCTCCCTCGTGGGAGGAGGGGACTTCGGTCTCTCCGGACACTGCGTCTGAAGTACCTTTACGGCGGAGGCCGCCCTTGGCCTCCTTGCTCTTCTTATTGGCCTTCTTCTCTGGTGCATGATAGGGCGCCGGAACCAGCATCTTCGTGAGCTGGGGTGTGGACAGATCTTCAGGCAGCGGTGCTGATCCACTCCGCCTTCGCTGTCCAGCCCTGTAAAAGGGATAGAAAACTCATTATGCCTAGGAATTTATGGACCAGGGTGTATGCTCGAACAAAACACTTACAGGAGTGGCCGGATTCGCGCTGTCGAGGCCGATGTCTTCGGTCTTCTTTGGCCACGTCTTCTGGGCCTTGAAGAGAAGCTTCCAGATCTCTTCGTGCGTTGTGCCGAAGAAGCGTTGTAGGGTCAGGGGGCCCTCCGGATTGAACTCCCACATATGGAGAGGCCGGAGTTGGCAGGGGAGGATCCAGTGGAAGAGCATCACCTGAATCATGTCAGTGAGACTGGTGTTCTTGCCTATCATGTTTTTAATACGCTTCTGCAGTGTCAGCACTTCCGCGGTCGACCCCCAGTCCAGACCCTTGTTGGTCCACTACGCGAGCCGCATAGGGGGCCTGGATCTAAACGCAGGAGTGGCTGCCCATCTAGCGCCGTGAGGTTTGGTGATGTAGAACCACTCCTGCTGCTACACCTTGACAGTCTCCACGAAGGCCCCTTTAGGCCAAGTGGTGTTGGGGAGCTTGCTCACCACGGCGCCGCCTCGGTCCGCATGCTACCCATCGACCACCTTCGGCTTTAGATTGAAGACTTTTAGCCATAGGACGAAGTGTGGGGGGATGCGGAGAAGTGCCTCGCACACGACGATAAAAAGCCGAGATGAGGAGGAAGTAGTTTGGGGCTAGATCATGGAAATCTAGCCCGTAGTAGAACATGAGACTCCAGACAAAATGGTGAAGGGGAAACCCTAGTCCGCGGAGAAAGTGAGGGATGAATACAACCCTTTCACCGGGCTCCGGGGTGGGGATAACTTGCTCCTTGGCAGGGAGCCTGTGTGCGATCTCCGCAGACAGGTACCCCGCCTCCCGGAGCTCCTTGACATCCTTCTTCGTAATGGAGGAGGCCTCCCACTTGCCCTTCGAGCCTGATCCGGACATGGCTAGAGAGGTTGGTGGCGATGGGAAGGATTGAGACTCGGGCGCTGGAGCTTGAGGATGGGAAAGCAGGAGAAGGAAGAAGGTGTGGAGACGAAAAAAGGGATCTTTGTCCACTTATATAGGCAGTAAATATCAAGCGCCCCCACTCAAGCCTTAAAACTCGCCTGTTCCCAAGGGGTCGTGCGAACGACACAGTTGGATTACCCAAACCTGTATTAAAGAGGATCCCGCGATAAGCGGACACGATATCTGTTTTGACAAGATGTGTCAATAGAGGCCGCGCCTCGAAATGCAAAGCGGGAGGCAAAAAACGGTTCCAAATGTTAAAGAGCCCAGATGTGGCGTTTCGCCGGAAAAGTTGTCGGTCGACAGACATTATTTTGATTAAGTATTTTTGCCTTCGTGGTTGAGGGTTGTGGCTGTAATGTAGAGCTGGATACATTTCTTTTATTCAAAAGATTGCTTTGAAGTGTTCGGGAGGAGGAACCCGCCTTGCAATGCCGAAGACGATCCGCACACATTGTCATTGAAGACTGGACCAGGGGCTACTGAGGGAGTCCTGGATTAGGGGGTCCTCGGATGTCCGGGATGTGTGATCTGGGCCGGACTGATGGGCCATGAAGATACAAGGTAGAAGACATTTCCTCGTGTCCGGATGGGACTCTCCTATGCGTGGATGGCAAGATTGGCGTCCGGATATGTAATTTCCTTCTTCTACAAACCGACTCTGTACAACCCTAGGGTCCTCCGGTGTCTATATAAACCGAAGGGTTTAGTCCGTAGAGGCTATCAGAATTCACATAGGCTAGACATTTAGGGTTTAGCCATCACGATCTCGAGGTAGTTCAACTCTTGTAACCCCTATACTCATAAAAGTCAATCAAGCAGGAAGTAGGGTTTTACCTCCATTAAGAGGGCCCGAACCTGGGTAAACATAGTGCCCCCTTTGTCTCCTATTACCCTTGATCCTCAGACTCACAGTTCAGGATCCCCTAGCCGAGATCGGCCAGTTTTGACACCGATAGTGGGCCACTCACACGGCCCTCACCGCCGGTACCCGCAACGGCTCCCCGACCACTGCCCCCCCCCCCAGCCACGGCCCGGATCGGGCCCCTTCCAGGCGCCGCCCCCGCTCGGGTTCCCCTACCCGCAGTAGCCGCCGGCTCCGTAGCCGCCACCCGCCGAGCGCCGCAGTGGCCGCAAGCAATAGCAGCAGCAGTCGGCAGCCCAGGGCTGGGCGCCGCGCCAGCCACAGCAGTAGGTCCCGCCGACCCCCTAGCAGGCCGGCCAGAACCCCTGGACAGGGGTTATTCACGCGTGCTCCATGCCTGTACCGCGCGCGCCCGTCCCCGGCTTCTTTGGCGCCCGCCCGGCCTCTCATCGGGCGCTTCACGCGGCTCCTCGGCCGTACGCGCCGTGCTGCCCTACGGCCCCTCCACGGCCTATGGGCTGCCTTCGGCCGGTGGGTACCCCCCGCTCCACGCGTCGGCTCCGGCCCTCCTGCCGGCGCCTTGGGACCCCGCGCTCCTAGCGGCCCTCCACACCGCCCCCACGCCACAGCAGTACACTGGCGGTGGCGACTGGTACATGGACACCGGAGCCACGGCTCACATGGCCGCCAACCCCGGTAACCTTTTCGCCGCTCACTGCTACCTCTTGAGCACTGCGTCGAATTTCCTTGAAGAGGAAAGGATGATGCAGCAAAGTAGCATAAGTATTTCCCTCAGTTTTTGAGAACCAAGGTATCAATCCAGTAGGAGGCTACGCGCGAGTCCCTCGTACCTACACAAAACAAATAACTCCTCGCAACCAACACGAATAGGGGTTGTCAATCCCTTACGGTCACTTACGAGAGTGAGATCTGATAGATATGATAGATAATATTTTTTGTATTTTTGGTATAAAGATGCAAAGTAAAATAAAAAGCAAAGTAAAAAAGCAAAGAAATAATAAAGCGACGGAAGATTAATATGATGAGGATAAACCCGGGGGCCATAGATTTCACTAGTGGCTTCTCTCAAGAGCATAAGTATTTTACGGTGGGTGAACGAATTACTGTTGAGCAATTGACAGAATTGAGCATAGTTATGAGAGTATCTAGGTATGATCATGTATACAGGCATCACGTCCGATACAAGTAGACTGACTCCTGCCTGCATCTACTACTATTACTCCACTCATCGACCGCTATGCAGCATGCATCTAGAGTATTAAGTTAATGAAAACAGAGTAACGCCTTAAGCAAGATGACATGATGTAGAGGGATAAATTCATGCAATATGATAAAAACCCCATCTTGTTATCCTCGATGGCAACAATACAATACGTGCCTTGTTGCCCCCTCATCACACCGGGAAAGGACACCGCAATATTGAACCCAAAGCTAAGCACTTCTCCCATTGCAAGAAAAACCAATCTAGTAGGCCAAACCAAACTGATAATTCAAGAGACTTGCAAAGATAACCAATCATACATAAAAGAATTCAGAGAGGATTCAAATATTGTTCATAGATAATCTTGATCATAAACCCACAATTCATCGGTCTCAACAAACACACCGCAAAAAGAAGATTACATCAAATAGATCTCCACCAGAGAGGGGAAGAACATTTTATTGAGATCCAAAAAGAGAGAAGAAGCCATCAAGAACAATAGATTTCACCCAAAACATGATGAGAGGTAATTTAGTAACATGAAAATTTATCCAACCATATTTTCCTCTCTCATAATAATTACATGTAGGATCATAATAAAATTCAACAATATAGCTATCACAAAACATATTCTTAACACGATCCACATGCATGCAAAGTTGACACTCTTCCAAAATAGTGGGATTAACATTAATTAAAGTCATGACCTCTCCAAACCCACTTTTAATAATATTGCAAACAATATTA
Source organism: Aegilops bicornis (assembly GCA_021605145.1). Classification (NCBI taxonomy): domain Eukaryota; kingdom Viridiplantae; phylum Streptophyta; class Magnoliopsida; order Poales; family Poaceae; genus Aegilops; species Aegilops bicornis. The sequence continues at coordinate 487,200,142 of CM038674.1, forward strand.
TCAATCTCATATTCATCATGGGGATTAAATAAATTTTCAAGATCATAAGAAAAATCACCCCAATCATGATCATTGCAACAAATAATGGACATAGCAAAACTAGCATCCCCGAGCTTAGGGTTTTGCATATTATTAGCATAATTGACATCAAGAGAATTTATAGTAAAATCATTGCAATCATGATTTTCATCGAAGGAACTATCAAGCATGGGTGCAATAGCAACGATCTCATTTTTAACATAAGGAACTATATCAAATTCGTCTTCATAAATATTGGCATCATGGCCACAAGAATAGCAAGCATCATGTTCATCAAGGATATTTCAACCAAATCATCATCGGAATCATCATTATCTATAGATTCATGCATATCATTATTTTCTTCCAAAGCAACGGTCATTCTTTCAATAAATTCTTGGACATAGACATTATGAGCAAAGTTTTCATTGCAATATTTAAGTATGACGGAATTTTCAGATTTGTTGAGAGTAAAATCATACTTTTCAATCAAAGAAGCAACTTCATGAGCACCCTTAAAAATGACAAATTCTTCAATTTGTTCGATATCATAGTAACTATAAACACCCTTTGCATAAGAAGATAAGATTTCATTATCATTGAACTCACATAGGTAGGGAAGGTGTTTTTGAGGGTTCCCATCACAAATTTCACAAAGATTCCAAGCATAGCATAGAAAACTATTTATATGATATCATAAGAGCTTCCCTTTTTCAGACAAACGATGACACACAAAATGAGCATGCTCATCTAAAGATTTCCCATCAACTAGGCTAGTTGGGGTTTCAGCACGAGCGCATAAGGATCAAAGATGAACCAAGTAGAACACTTTAAGTGGATCCATATCAATAGATTTTTAGCAAGCGAAGATGCAAGCAAATAGAAGGCACGTGGAAACACAAACAGAAAGGCATACGGGAAAAGAGAGGGCGAATAAAACGGCAAGGGTGAAGTGGGGGAGAGGAAAATGAGAGGCAAATGGCAAATAATGTAATGCGAGAGATAAGGGATTGTGATGGGTACCTGGTATGTTGACTTTTGCGTAGACTCCCCGGCAACGGCGCCCGAAATGGCTCGTTGTCGGGAGTCCAAATCTTGACTCTGCGAAAGCCTCCCCGGCAACGGTGCCAGAAATTCTTCTTGCTACCTCTTGAGCACTACGTTGGATTTCCTTGAAGAGGAAAGGATGATGTAGCAAAGTAGCGTAAGTATTTCCCTCAGTTTTGAGAACCAAGGTATCAATCCAGTAGGAGGCTACGCGTGAGTCCCTCGTACCTACACAAAACAAATAACTCCTCGCAACCAACGTGAATAGGGTTGTCAATCCCTTCACGGTCACTTATGAGAGTGAGATCTGATAGATATGATAGATAATATTTTTGGTATTTTTGGTATAAAGATGCAAAGTAAAATAAAAAGCAAAGTAAAAAGCAGAGCAATAATAAAGCGATGGAAGATTAATATGATGAGGATAGACCCAGGGGCCATAGATTTCACTAGTGGCTTCTCTCAAGAGCATAAGTATTTTACGGTGGGTGAACGAATTATTGTTGAGCAATTGATGAGAATTGAGCATAGTTATGAGATTATCTAGGTATGATCATGTATACAGGCATCACGTCCGATACAAGTAGACTGACTCCTGCCTGCATCTACTACTATTACTCCACTCATCGACCGCTATGCAGCATGCATCTAGAGTATTAAGTTAATGAAAACAGAGTAACGCCTTAAGCAAGATGACATGATGTAGAGGATAAATTCATGCAATATGATAAAAACCCCATCTTGTTATCCTCGATGGCAACAATACAATACGTGCCTTGTTGCCCCTCATCACTTGGGAAAGGACACCGCAATATTGAACCCAAAGCTAAGCACTTCTCCCATTGCAAGAAAAACCAATCTAGTAGGCCAAACCAAACTGATAATTCAAGAGACTTGCAAAGATAACCAATCATACATAAAAGAATTCAGAGAGGATTCAAATATTGTTCATAGATAATCTTGATCATAAACCCACAATTCATCGGTCTCAACAAACACACCGCAAAAAGAAGATTACATCAAATAGATCTCCACCAGAGAGGGGAAGAACATTTTATTGAGATCCAAAAAGAGAGAAGAAGCCATCTAGCTACTAACTATGGACCCGAAGGTCTGAGATAAACTACTGACACTTCATCAGAGGGGCTATGGTGATGATGTAGAAGCCCTCCATGGTGGATTCCCCTTCCGGCGGAGCTCCAGAGCAGGCCCCAAGATGGGATCTCGTGGGTACAGAAGGTTGCGGTGGTTGAATTAGGTTTTTGGCTCTGTATCTGATAGTTTGGGGGTACATAGGTATATATAGGAGGAAGAAGTACGTCGGTGGAGCTTCATGGGGCCCACGAGGGTGGGGGGCGCGCCCTAGGGGGGGTGGGGGGTGCCCACCTCGTGGCTTTCTTGACGTAGGGTTCAAGTCTCCTGGGTCATATTCGGTGAGAAAGTCACGTTCCCGAAGGTTTCATTCCGTTTGGACTCTGTTTGATATTCCGCTTTCTTGAACCTTTGAAATAGGCAGCAATTCTAGGCTGGGCCTCCGGTTAATAGGTTAGTCCCAAAAATAATATAAAAGTGGAAAATAAAGCCCAATATGGTCCAAAACAGTAGATAATATAGCATGGAGCAATCAAAAATTATAGATACGTTGGAGACGTATCACTCACCCCGTTCACACCGCTGCTCGCATTACTATGGGCGACGGTTCTTCCACGCCCATTACTCATGTCGGTCATGCTGCTTTTCCATCTAAATCCATGCCATTATATCTTTCTAATGTACTTGTCTGTCCTGACACCATTAAAAATCTTGTTTTCGTTCGTTCTCTTACACGTGAAAATCCCGTCACCGTTGAATTTGACATGTTTGGCTTTTCTGTTAAGGATGCCCGTATCCGGATGGTGCTCCACTGATGTGACAGCCCCGACGAGCTATAATCGGTCCACTCATCCACCTCCTCCGTCTCTGCACCCATGGCGCTTTCCACCGGAGTGGACCTTTGGCATGCTCGTCTAGGATATCCCAACAACGCCACACTTCGTCATATTCATAGGAGTTTTTCCTTCACGTGTAATAAGATCGATGATCACACTTGTCATGCTTGTCGCCTCGGCAAACACGTTCGTCTTCCTTTTAGTACTTCATCGCATATTGCATCATACCCGTTTGAGTTAATTCATAGTGATGTTTGGACCTCTCCTGTAGCAAGTAACACGGGCTATCTTTATTATCTTGTTATACTTGATGATTTTTCATGCTATGTGTGGACCTTCCCATTGCGGCAAAAGTCAGATGTTGTTGCCACTCTCACCGCTTTCTACTCTTATGTCTCCATGCATTTTGGATGTCCCATCCATGCATTGCAAACATACAACGGGAAGGAGTTTGATAATCTTGTCATCTGCAACCTCCTCTTGCCCGTACACTTCGCAACAGAATGGCCGCGCTGAGTGCGTGCTTCACACTCTTAACGACTGCATCCGCACGCTTCTTTTTCACGCCAATGTGCCACCACGTTTTTGGCCGACGCGCTTGCCACTGAAGGAAATATGCCCTAGAGGAAATAATAAAGTTATTATTTATTTCCTTATATCATGATAAATGTTTATTATTCATGCTAGAATTGTATTAACCGGAAACATAATACTTGTGTGAATACATAGACAAACAAAGTGTCACTAGTATGCCTCTACTTGACTAGCTCGTTGATCAAAGATAGTTATGTTTCCTAGCCATTGACATGAGTTGTCATTTGATTAACGGGATCACATCATTAGGAGAATGATGGGATTGACTTGACCCATTCCGTTAGCTTAGCACACGATCGTTTAGTATTCTGCTATTGCTTTCTTCATGACTTATACATGTTCCTATGACTATGAGATTATGCAACTCCCGTTTACCGGAGGAACACTTTGTGTGCTACCAAACGTCACAAAGTAACCGGGTGATTATTAATGTGCTCTACAGGTGTCTCCGAAGGTACTTGTTGGGTTGGCGTATTTCGAGATTAGGATTTGTCACTCCGATTATCGGAGAGGTATCTCTGGGCCCACTCGGTAATGCACATCACTATAAGCCTTGCAAGCATTGCAACTAATGAGTTAGTTGCGGGATGATGTATTACAGAACGAGTAAAGAGACTTGCCGGTAACGAGATTGAACTAGGTATTGAGATACCGACGATCGGATCTCGGGCAAGTAACATACCGATGACAAAGGGAACAACGTGTGTTGTTATGCGGTCTGACCGACAAAGATCTTCGTAGAATATGTGGGAGCCAATATGAGCATTCAGGTTCCGCTATTGATTATTGACCGGAGATGTGTCTCGTTCATGTCTACATAGTTCTCGAACCCGTAGGGTCCGCACGCTTAAAGTTTGATGACGGTTATATTATGAGTTTATGTGTTTTGATGTAACGAAGATAGTTCGGAGTCCTGGATGTGACCACATACATGAAGAGGAGCCTCGAAATGGTCGAGACATAAGGATTGATATATTGGGAGCCTATATTTGGATGTCGGAAGTGTTCCGGGTGAAATCGGGATTTTACCGGAGCACCGTGGTTTACGGGACCCCCCCCCCCCCCCCCCGGGGGGTTTAATGGGCCTACATGGGCCTTAATGGAGAAGAGGAGGGGTGGCGGGGGCAGGCGTGCCCCTCCCCTCTAGTCCGAATTGGACAAGGAGGGGGGCAGCGCCCCCCCTTTCCTTCCTCTCTCCCTCCTCCTTCCCCCTTCTCCTACTCCAACTAGGAAAGGAGGGAGTCCTACTCCCGGTGGGAGTAGGACTCCTCCTGGCGCGCCTCCTCCTTGCCGGCCGCCTCTCCATCCCTTGCTCCTTTATATACGGGGGCAGGGGGGCACCCATAGACACAACAATTGATCTCTTTATCTCTTAGCCGTGTGCAGTGCCCCCCTCCACCATAATCCACCTCGATAATATCATAGCGGTGCTTAGGTGAAGCCCTGCGTCGATAGAACATCATCATCGTCACCATTCTATCGTGCTGGCGGAACTCTACCTCAAAGCTCGGCTGGATTGGAGTTCGAGGGACGTCATCGCACTACAAAAAAAAGACACATCCGTGACATTTTGGGCCGAACGAATTTTTTTTTGTCATACATATGACACTTCTATGACGATAATTGTGACAAAACCCGGTATCATCATAGATGTTGTGGGCTCCTACTTCTATGACAAAATATCATGACAGAAAATGGGCTTTTCGTCCTAGGCAGGCCGGAGACGCAGCTGCATGACATTCTTTGGGCCGTCCATGACGGAAATAACCGTGGTAGAAGCATGGGGGAGGAAAATTTCGGGAGTTCCGATTCTACGGTGGGAGGTCGGGGCGGCGATGCGCGTTCTCTTGTACACGACGTCTGCAGCGTGTGTAGGCGTGGGCTCTAATCGAACCCGAAGCGAGGCGTTGGGCTCTAATCGAACCCGAGCGATTACCTTGCGAACTACAGCGTTACTAAACCCGGCGATCGATCGATGACTGTTAAGTGAACCCGATCGAAGCGATTCCTTCGCCATCGCCGCTAATCAAGCCGATCGATTGAATGAACAAAGGCGTTGCGAAGTGGATGAACAGTGAGCGGTGGCGTTGCCTCTGGACAAACATGACCCCGTGGTGTGGAGGGCTGGATGAACAGTAAACGGTGGAGGGGTGCCCGTGGAGGGGTGGTTGAATAGGACCCGGTGGTGTGGAGGGCTGGATGAACAGTAGACGGTGGAGGGGTGGTTGAACAGTAGCCGGTGGAGTAGCGCGCTGTGGAGGCTTGAAAGTGCTACAATCCCTAGGTGGTTTTGGTAATTCCTAACAACATATAGCTCATTGAGCTAACATCATTCCAAGATGAATATTTCAGGAAAAGCTCAATGAATGGCATGGCATGGATGAGAAAAGTGGATCCCTCAAAATGCTAAGGATAAAAGGATTGGCTCAAGCCCAAAAGCTCAAGACTCTACATTTTATATTTTAGTGATCCAAGATCACATTGAGTCTACAGGAAAAGCCAATACTATCAAGGAGGGATGAGGTGTTTCTTAGTGCTTAGTGATATGCTTCAAAACCCGCAACTACTTTCTCAGATCCACATATGACCTAAACCCAAAGTCAAACTCGGCCCTACCGATTCTTTCTACCCGGCGCCACCGAGTTCAGATGTCATAGTCACTGCCACAAACCCTAGGCAAATCGGTTTCACCGATAGGGATCTCGGTCTCACCGAGATGGGATTGTAATCTCTCTGTTTCCCTTCGTAACATTTCGGTCCTACCAAGATGAGCGATCGGTCCCACCGAGATTGCAATGTAAACTCTCTGTTTCCTTTTGTAACATTTCGGTCTCACGAAATGAGCGAATCGGTCCCACCGAAGTTTACACGACCAACTCTCTGGTTAGCTTATTACCAAAATCGGTCTCACCGAGTTTGTGTAATCGGTCTCACCGAGATTACGTTATGCCCTAACCCTAAGCACATCGGTCCTACCGAGTTGCATGTCGGTCCCGCCGAAAATCCTAACAGTCACTAGATTTGCTAAATCGGTCCGACCGAGTTTATCAATTAGGTCCCACCGAGTTTGGCAAGTTGTGTGTAACGGTGAGATTTTGTGTGGAGGCTATATATACCCCTCCACCTCCTCTTCATTCGTGGATAGAGCCATCAGAACAAACCTACACTTCCAACTTGTCGCTTACGAGAAGGAACCACCTACTCATGTGTTGAGGCCAAGATATTCCATTCCTACCATATTAATCTTGATCTCTAGCCTTCCCCAAGTTGCTTTCCACTCAAATCTTCTTTCCACCAAATCCAAATTCTGTGAGAGAGAGTTGAGTGTTGGGGAGACTATCATTTGAAGCACAAGATCAAGGAGTTCATCATCAACACACCATTTGTTACTTCTTGGAGAGTGGTGTCTCCTAGATTGGCTAGGTGTCAGTTGGGAGCCTCAGAGCAAGATTGTGGAGTTGAACCAAGAAGTTTGTAAGGGCAAGGAGATCGCCTACTTCGTGAAGATCTACCGCTAGTGAGGCAAGTCCTTCGTGGGCGACGGCCATGGTGGGATAGACAAGGTTGCTTCTTCGTGGACCCTTCGTGGGTGGAGCCCTCCGTGGACTCGCGCAACCATTACCCTTCGTGGGTTGAAGTCTCCATCAACGTGGATGTACGATAGCACCACCTATCGGAACCACGACAAAAACATCTGTGTCTCCAATTGCGTTTGAATTCTCCAAACCCTTCCCTTTACATTCTTGCAAGTTGTATGCTTTACTTTCCGCTACTCATATACTCCTTGCATGCTTGCTTGAATTGTGTTAAGATTGCTTGACTTGTGGTAGAATAGCTAAAATCTGCCAAAGACTAAAATTTGGAAAAGGATAAGTTTTTATTTGGTCAAATAGTCTAATCACCCCCTATAGACATACTTTCGATCCTACAAGTGGTATCAGAGCTTTGGTCTCCATTTGCTTTGATTTCCATAGCTTTTGGTGGTCATAGCCTTGGTTTCACAACCTAGGAGAGTATGGCGTCTAGCGAGGGAAATTATCACCGTAGAGGTCCTTACTTTGATGGTACGAATTTTGCTAGTTGGAAGCATAAGATGAAAATGCATATTCTTGGACATAACCCCACCGTTTGGGCTATTGTGTATATTGGCTTGCAAGGTGAATTCTTTGATGGGAGAGAACCAAACCGTGAAGCTAGTGCGGAAGAGTTGAAGATGCTGCAATACAACGCTCAAGCTTGTGATATCCTCTTCAACGGATTGTGCCCGAAGAATTCAACAAAATCAGCCGTCTTGAGAATGCAAAGGAAATTTGGGACACTTTGAATGATATGCATGAAGGTATCGACTCCGTCAAGGAATCCAAGTTGGATGTGCTCCAAAGTCAACTTGACAAGTTCAAAATGAAGGATGGTGAAGGTGTCGCTGAAATGTACTCTAGGCTTGCTCTTATCACAAATGAGATTGCCGGCTTAGGAAGTGAAGAGATGACTGATAGATTCATCATCAAGAAGATCCTAAGAGCCTTGGATGGAAAATATGATACCGTGTGCACATTGATCCAAATGATGCCCAATTACAAAGATCTCAAGCCAACGGAAGTCATTGGAAGAATTGTTGCTCATGAGATGTCGCTCAAGGATAAGGAGGAACTTCACAACAAGTCAAGTGGTGCTTACAAAGCCTCATGTGAAGCCCCCACATCATCAAGTGAGAAACAAACCTTCAATGAAGAATTGAGCTTAATGGTGAAGAACTTCACCAAATTCTACAAGAGTAGAAGCAAAGAGAGAAGCTCCAAGTCAAGGTCGTACAATGACAAAAGATCTTCTAGTCGGGAGCGTAATTGCTACAATTGTGGAAGACCCGGACAGTATTCCAATGAGTGTACGGCACTCTACAAAAGAAGAGAAGATTCTCCAAAAAGAAGAAGTAGAAGAGAAGAATCACCACCGAGAGAGAGAAGGAGTAGAGATGATCGTTATGAATGAAGACCCTCACGGAGAAGCAAGGATTCGGAAAGGAAGGACAAGTCATCAAGGAGCTACACAAAACGAAGACATCAAGCTCATGTTGGTGAATGGGTATCCGCTTCGACTCAGACAATCACTCGGAGAGAAGCTATCACTCCGACTCGAATATACTCAAGATGAAGGTGTTGCCGGTCTAGCACTTGTGTCAACCAACTCCTATGACATATTTGATTCACCTAATGAAGGAATTGGAAAATGCTTCATGGCTAAAGGCCCAAAGGTAACACACCCCGAGTATGTTAATTTCAATAGTGATGAAGATGACTTGCTAGGTGATGATGATTTACTTGTTGACAACTCTAGTGATGAATACTATGATGAAACGCCAATTAATCATGCTAATCAAGATAAAACGAATGACAATGATAAGGAGAAGATTGAGCTTCTAACTAAAGAACTAAACACTCTTAAGTTAGCTCATGAAACTATCTTAGAAGATCATCGAGAACTTTTAAGGACTCATGAGAAGTTACGCTTTGAAAAGCTCAATCTTGAGCAAGAGCATGAGTTCTTAAAGGCAATCAATGATGATCTTCGCAAGAAAAGTTCTTCTTACATTGCCAAGCGTTTACTCTTATCTACTTACATGCCTCAAGTCAAGTCTAGTAACAAGAACAAGAAGGATTCTTCCTCTAGCAGTAACAATAATCATGCTAAATCAAATGTTGTTGCTTCTAGTAGTTCTCTTGATTCCACTAATGATTCTCTTAGCCAAGTTACACTTTAGCAAGAAAATAGCTTATTGAAGGGAATTATAGAGAAAGGTGTTTACAAGAGCCTTGCCGGGAGTAAGCAATTTGAGGAAATTGTACGCAAGCAAGGAAGGCACGAGAAGAATCAAGGTGTCGGTTTTGAGCGAAAGTTCAATGCCAATGGAGTTGAGTGGGAAGAAGATCAATACCCCAAGACGAAGTTTGTTCCTCAACAAGAGAAGTATGATCCTACTTCTTTCAAAGGGACACAAGCTCAAGATGATCTTCCACCACAAGACCACAAGCAAAAGGCAAGGACAAGCTTCAAGAGGAGATTGATGCATTTGAAGAAGCTCCTAAGGCCTTGGTCAAGTGGGTTCCCAAGACTACATCAAGTTCTACTTCATCAAGTATGACTAAAACTCCAAGGATTCCCATCAAGATGATGTGGATCCCGAAGAGGAAGAACTAGAGAGTTCTTGAGGGTGACTCCGCCAACATATTTCGCTCATATCACTTTGGTAACAACAAGTGCAATCAACTTCCACATCTTGCACTAGTTCAAGGAGTCACAAACCCTCTTGTTGGTAAGACAAGGGACAAGGTAACCTAATGCTTTCATAGACATCATCTTATGTGTGCATCACTCTATGTCAATGGATATCCTTGTTTGTTCCTTGTGGGACTAACCCGTGTAGGTATTGAAAGTGCAACTCACTCCAAAAGGATTGCTCCAAATGATCTTCATAAAAATTGAGCATCCACATCTTCAACACCTACATGAAGTCATCATCGACAAAACCCAAGGTTAATTCATCCCTCTAAGGGGGGATCTCACATCTAGGGGGAGCTTAACTCAAAAAAATTGAGCTAAAGCAACTCTAATGGTGTGAACACATCAATGCTTTATGTAAAAGTGGTAACCCCACTTGAGCTTAAACGATGAGTATGACCTATGATCAAATGTTCTCATTTGACTCCTAAGTCAATATACTCATATATAGATGACCTAGTCATTGCCAATTGTTTGATAGATGCTAGAATTGTTTGTGCATGCTTTGTCACATATTTCATATGTCATTTTATTGTATGAGCATGTTGGTTGCATATTTTACTCATTTGAGGACATCCACTTGTTGTTTGATTGATTGGTTTCTTTTTCTTTTGCCAAGTGGATGGACAAGAATGCCTAAGAACCTTCTCTAGCTATCTATGCTTTTCTCGTCTCAAACTCTATTCATGCTACATCTCAAAATTTGATCAAGTCATATTCGAACCACTCTGTGTGAGGAGCACTCGAAGTCCCCGATTCGTCATAGACTTAAACTTCCAAAACTTCTTTGAGCGTTTCGGTCTTACCGATTCCTCCATTTCGGTCATACCGAGATCACTAAGTCGATCTAGGTTTTCAATCTCGGTGCAACCGATTTGAACTTTTTGGTCACACCGAGTTGCTGTAACTGACAACAGTTATGCATCTCGGTGCCACCGAGTTGTTCCACTCGGTCACACCGATAGGGTCGGGCTATATATACTCACGGGCAAAAATTTGTAAACTTTCTCCGAACCCATTCGCCCGCGCGTAGCTCGCTCTGCCTCCAGGGTCTCCGGATCGTCCTCCTCGTCGCTAGCAGCCTCCAGTCGCTTGTCTCCGCCGCCGTCAACGGAATTCACCCCCGCCGTTGCCGCCGTTGCGAGTGCATCGCCGAACTAGGGTATGGACTCGATCACAGTGCTATCCCCGTCCGATTCCTAGCACATTGTGTTCATCATGATTCTTGCCATGATTGAAACTATTCTATCCAGTCAAAACACTCCGTGAATTAGAGATGAATTGAAAATTTAGGGTTAGATTTCCGCGAAACCATCTTGGACCCACTGAAGTTGCGAGAACTTCGGTTCCACCGATTCGGCTAAGGCCATTGCAAAAGTGATTCTCGGTCTGACCAGAATTGAAAATCGGTGTGACCGAGTTTAGGACTTTGTGAAACCCTAGCAGTCTCGGTGCCACCGAACTGTGACTCGGTCTGACCGAGTTCACTAGTTTAGGTTCCAAAAGCTGCTTCGGTATCACCGAGTTTGCAAATCGGTTGATCCAAAATGCTTTTTGTGGAAAACTAAAACTAAGTTTTTGAATCATTCTTTTGCAAAAACCACTGTATTTTGTGATGCTCATCCACTCTATCTCATCTATATCTATTCATAGGGTCTGCAGTCAGTGTTTGCAATATGTCTGACAGAGTGACAGCCAGAACAAGTCAGAGGAGCAGATTCAGATGAGTGAGGGCAGTAGTCCCTCTAGCAGCTCAGATGAGGGTAGCAGGAGCACTCCCAACAACTTACCCAAAGCAGCCACCAGGACAAGAAAGAAGAAAACCTCAGAATCTGAGGATGAAGACTATGTGGCAGAAGATGATGAGGCCACTTCCAAAAAGGTGCTCAAGAAGGAGTATAGCACAGCTGCTGCCACTAAGCCAGGTCTGAAGACCAAAAGGCCAGCAGGAAGACAACCCATGTCTAAAGCCATAGCCACTTCATCTGCACTAGCTACAGCTTCAGTGCCACCAGCTCCAGCACCTACACCTCCAGCTCCATCTACATCAACTGATGCTTTCATCCTTGTCGTGCTCTCTACACCACCACCTGAAGATCAAGCCTGAGAGTCGATTTAGTGCTATGCATTTTCTATGAACTTTTTGGTAACTTGTTGCCAAAGGGGGAGAAAAATGTATAGATCATATGCTTCGAGAGAGAGTGTTGCTTTTTATTCTCTCTTGCTTTGGTGGTTGAACTTTATTTGCTTGTTTGAGATACTCTATGTCTGTGTGATACTTGGATGATCATGTGATTGATCATATGCTACATTTATGCTTGTTGAATGACATTATCCTTTTATCTCTATATGATCATTCACTTTGCTTGGTGATGAGTGCATGTATTCAATCATTATCATTTTGAGCACTCCATCAAGATGTATGTGACATGGAAGAGTTACCCATGTGCCTAACTCCTTGTGCATTTGCAGTCCAAAGCAAATCTTAAACTATGCACAAATTTAGGGGGAGCTCTTACTTATCACATACTTCTCAAAGCGACAATGTTTTTCACTCTTATTATCATTTGTCGAAGCTTTGATCTATATGTTGTCATCAATTACCAAAAGGGGAGATTGAAAGTGCAACTATCCCTAGGTGGTTTTGGTAATTCCTAACAACATATAGCTCATTGAGCTAACATCATTCCAAGATCAATATTTCAGGAAAAGCTCAATGAATGGCATGGCATGGATGAGAAAAGTGGATCCCTCAAAATGCTAAGGATAAAAGGATTGGCTCAAGCTCAAAAGCTCAAGACTCTACATTTTATATTTTAGTGATCCAAGATCACATTGAGTCTATAGGAAAAGCCAATACTATCAAGGAGGGGTGAGGTGTTTCTTAATGAGTTTCTTGCTCTACAGTGCTTAGTTCTATTCTCCAAAACCCTCAACTACTTTCTCATATCCACATATGACCTAAACCCAAAGTCAAACTCGGCCCTACCGATTCTTTCTACCCGGCGCCACCGAGTTCAGATGTCATAGCCGCTACCACAAACCCTAGGCAAATCGGTTTCACCGATAGGGATCTCGGTCTCACCGAGATGGGATTGTAATCTCTCTGTTTCCCTTCGTAACATTTCGGTCCTACCGAGATGAGCGATCGGTCCCACCGAGATTGCAATGTAAACTCTCTGTTTCCTTTTTGTAACATTTCGGTCTCACCGAAATGAGCGAATCGGTCCCACCGAGTTTACCTGACCAACTCTCTGGTTAGCTTATTACCAAAATCGGTCTCACCGAGTTTATGTAATCGGTCTCACCGATATTACGTTATGCCCTAACCCTAACCACATCGGTCCTACTGAGTTGCATGTCGGTCCCATCGAAAATCCTAACGGTCACTAGATTTGCTAAATCGGTCCGACCGAGTTTATCAATTCGGTCCCACCGAGTTTGTCAAGTTGTGTGTAAAGGTTAGATTTTGTGTGGAGGCTATATATACCCCTCCACCTCCTCTTCATTCGTGGAGAGAGCCATCAAAACAAACCTACACTTCCAACTTTCTGTTTCTGAGAAGGAACCACCTACTCATGTGTTGAGGCCAAGATATTCCATTCCTACCATATGAATCTTGATCTCTAGCCTTCCCCAAGTTGCTTTCCACTCGAATATTCTTTCCACCAAATCCAAATACCGTGAAAGAGAGTTGAGTGTTGGGGAGACTATCATTTGAAGCACAAGAGCAAGGAGTTCATCATCAACACACCATTTGTTACTTCTTGGAGAGTGGTGTCTCCTAGATTGGCTAGGTGTCACTTGGGAGCCTCCGACAAGATTGTGGAGTTGAACCAAGGAGTTTGTAAGGGCAAGGAGATCGCCTACTTCGTGAAGATCTACCGCTAGTGAGGCAAGTCCTTCGTGGGAGACGGCCATGGTGGGATAGACAAGGTTGCTTCTTCGTGGACCCTTCGTGGGTGGAGCCCTCCATGGACTCGCGCAACCGTTACCCTTCGTGGATTGAAGTCTCCATCAACGTGGATGTACGATAGCACCACCTATCGGAACCACGACAAAAACATCCGTGTCTCCAATTGCGTTTGAATTCTCCAAACCCTTCCCTTTACATTCTTGCAAGTTGCATGCTTTACTTTCCGTTGCTCATATACTCTTTGCATGCTTGCTTGAATTGTGTTAAGATTGCTTGACTTGTGTTAGAATAGCTAAAATCTGCCAAAGACTAAAATTGGGAAAAGGATAAGTTTTTATTTGGTCAAGTAGTCCAATCACCCCCCCTCTAGACATACTTTCGATCCTACAAGGCTGGATGAACAGGAGCCCGTGGAGGCTGGAGGAGGTCGACGGTAGCCCGTGGAGGCTGGAGGAGGTCGACGGTGGAGATGAACAGTATCCCGTGGAGTCCCGTTTTGTGGTACGCCACACCCCTCCCGATGAACAGGACCCCCGTTTCGACCGTAGGAGGTCTGTTTCGTCTGTTTTGCGGTACGCCACACCCCTCCCGATCAACAAGACCCCCATTTCGACTGTAGGAGGTTCGTCTCGTCCGTTTTGCGGTACGCCACACCCCTCCCAATCAACAGGACCCCCATTTCAACCGTAGGAGGTTCATTTCCTCCGTTTTGCGGTACGCCACACCCCTCCCGATCAACAGGACCCTATTCTGAACGTAGGAGGTCTGTTTGCTCCGTTTTGTGGTACGCCATGCCTCATTTCCATCGCCTGTTCTGTCCAAGCCCTCCCGATGAACACGCCCACGCATTCCGTTCCGACCCAGCCAGTTGGCTCCCACGCGTTCCGTTGCCTCCCGATGAACACGACGCATTTCGTTGCCTCCCCATGAACACGACGCATTTCGTTGCCTCCCCATGAACACGACGCATTACATTGCCTCCCCATGAACACGACGACGATGTTGTTTCTCCGTTCCGATCCAGCCATGTACACGAGCCCTGGCCATACGTATGCGCAAGTAGGTGTTCGAGACCCCGCCCGTTTGTACACATACGTGGCCGCATTTTCTTTCTTGCACCCTGTCCGCTGTACATACGTGTACATGCTACGTGTGTGCCTCAACTACGACACATGCGCGCCTCTACTATGACACATGCGTGCCTCTATATCGACCAATATGTACGTACATGTTCGCGACCAGAAAGACAATGCTACATACGCTTCGACCAGGTGGGTCCCGACTGTCAGGCACTTCCTTGCCTGCGAAGATGTAGCTGGTGGGTCCCAGCAGTCAGGGGGTGAATCGTTTTTTTTGCCCAGACGCACTTCCTTGTGTGCGAAGATGTAGCCGTGGGTCCCAGCAGTCAGGGGAGTGAATCGTTTTTTTACCCGGACGCACTTCCTTGCATGCGAGGTGTAGCTGGTGGGTCCCAGCAGTCAGGGGGGTGAATCATGTTTTTTTTGCCCGGGCGCAATTCGTTGCGTGCGAAGATGAAGCTGGTGGGTCCCAGCAGTCAGGGGGAAACGTTTTTTCCACGAAATACAGTGGCCCGTCCGGTGGGTCCCAGCTATCAGGTGGAGGAATCATTATTTTTCGCATAATAAGGAGGCACTTCCTTGCTGCGGCCGTGGACCCAGATTTCAGCCTCTCCACGTACAGTACACGTCCGATGGAAGTCGTTCCTTGACCACGTTGACCAGGCCGCGCCGAGGGCACCACGGCGGTGGACGACGGCGAGGCCTAGGAAGGGGACGATGCGGAGCCAGGGAAGACGCGGTAGTGGAAGCCCGCGCGGAGAGGAGTACGAGGGTTCACTAGTTCGACTGCGGTGTGAGGCTTCCGTCACCGCAGGGCCTGGCCAGCGGTGGAAATAGTAGGGGGCGGTGAGGCCTCCGCGGCAGCATAGCCGGCCACGGGAGGCAGGACCATGTGGCACGACCGGCGCTGCTTTGGGCGGCTGGAGCAAGAAGACCAGAGGTTGAAGAAGCACTACGACCGTTGGATGGACATCGTACGGTCACTGGAGCTAGAATCGTTCATATTGACTAAGTTGACAAAGCCCTCTGTCCCCGTCAACTTAGTTGGCCCACAAGTCATCCTCCCACTATGGTGGGTCCCAGCTAGCAGGGGGTATTCATTTTTTTGTGCGTAATAAGGAGGCACTTCCTTGCGTGCGAAGATATAGCTGGTGGGTCCGACATGTCAGCGGGGGGAACATTTTTGTGCGAAATACAGAGGCCCTTCCGGTGGGTCCCAATTTGTCGTGTGGAGGAATCATTATTTTTGCGCTACAGTCCATGACGATGGATGTCGTTCGTTGACAATGTTGACCAGGCCGCGCCGAGAGCACCATGGTGGTGGACGACGGCGAGGCCTAGGAAGGGAATAACACGGAGCTGGGGAAGACTCGGAAATGGTTCACCACGCGGTGGGGAGTACGAGGGTTTACTGGTCCGTCTTCCGTCGCCGGAAAATAACAGGAGGTGCGGGTGAGTAGAGGAATGGCCTGGCCAGCAATGAAGTAGGTTGGGGCGGTGCGGCACATGCGGCAAGACAGCCAGCCACGATAGAGGCGAGCGAGCAGTCCCACCGGAGCTGGTTTGGGCGGCTAGAGCAAGAAGATCGAGATATTGAAGAAGCAGACGGCCGTTGGATTAACATCCAATGGTCACTGCTGCTAGAATCGTTTGTGGACTAAGTTGACAAAGCCAAAGTACACATCAACCTAGTAGACCCACAAGTCAGCCTCCAAATCCGTCTCAAACAGCATACAGCCCGAAATTTCTAGCCAGATTCAAATTAATTTTAAATCTAAATATACCTTAATTTAAATTCAATGAAATTTTAGTCATGAGAAAACAATGAAATTTAAAATATCAAAATCCGAAAGAAAACAGTATTTTGGAACTAATTGCCTGTTTGCTGTATTTTTTCATTTTATAGCCCATTTATTATTACTTATAGCCCATTTCTTATTACTTATAGCCCATTTTCTGGGCAAAATGCATCCCTCCTCGTCTTGAAAGATTTCCGGCCCAGCAGGGCGTAGAAAAGCAAGTAGGCCTACGTTGGTTATTCTGCAAAAAAACAAAATAGCTGGCTAGCCATTTTCAGAAAGGAAAAAAACAAATAGAGCTGGCCATGTGCTAAACATATGAAATAAAAGCCTGGGCTAGACGGGCCACGGGTCCTGCACAACCCAGTTGATACCCTTCTCCGTCCTGAAAAAACAAAATTATCAAGACGTTGGGTCCCTCTTGTCATCCTCACCATGTACAGTCATCTCCTTATTCCTCTCGGTTGTTGACCATGTTGACAACACTGTAGGCGAGCCACAAGCAGCGAACCAAGGCGGAGGACGATGGTGAGGCCTCGGACGGGAACGAACAAGAGTCGGGGAAGATCATAGCCAGCCGTGGGAGGCGGGAGTAGGCGGTCCCGCCGGCGCCGGTTTGGCTTTGGCGGCTCGAGGAAGAAGAGATTGAAGAAACGCGACAGACGTTGAATGTCAATCCAACGGTCAAGGTTGGCACAATCGTTTGTTGACTAAGCGGACACCAAGTAGCATACTTTTTTATATATAGGAAGAAAAGCGTGAGGAAAATGCGTTCGTCGCCGTCCTCCTCACGAGGAACGTTCGCCACATAAGTGACTAGCACCCTTGGTTTTCAACCGAGAGGTCTTGGGTTCGAGTCCCAGGAACTCTCAATTTTGTCCTCCTTCCTTCCTCGCAAAAAGGGAAAGAAAATCAATGACTTGGCAAGGCATACAGAACAAGCTAGTGCACCAGTAAAGAGACGCGTTGCGAGTTTTAGAAAAAGAAAGACGTGCTCACATGGTGGTTCGAATCCAAACCTAGACTATGACTATATATGGTGCTATGCTACTCTACAAGTAATGAAACTCACATATCCAACATTCACTTCTCTTCTTCTCTACTTACTCTGCCTAGCATCAGAAGCTTTGGCCGTAGCAACCATGTCCGATGGCTGCACGTCCACCTGCTCTTCAGCAGGCAACAACCAGATATGCGCCAAGTCACCACCCGTACCATCGCCTGTGGGTCTCATCACACCCCCGCCGGCACGCGCACCGCAGCTGATTGATCATCGCAACCCGCTGCCGTTGGCGTGGTGCCACTGCTGCAAATCACGCAGAGTCATCCGTCGCGTCTCAACCACAATCCGCAACCCTGGCCGAGTCTTCTACGAATGCCCGAATCATGGGGTAATAATATGTTTAAGTGTTGTTCTGCTGCTTTTAGTTGCTGTTTTTTTAATACTTGGTTGATGATCTTCCAATTTGATTCGTGCAGAAAAGGGAAGATTCGTGTGATTTGTATTTCTGGGAAGTTGCTGATGTGGGGGAATGCAACTACCTGATTATTTGGTTAGCCGAGGAATCCCAATACCAGCAGGTTGGGGTGTTGGACAAGTAATCAGAGGAACGGCAGAAGAGGAAGATGCAGAGCAGAAGGTTAAAGATGCAGTTCCTCTGATCATGGCCAAGCAATAGCTGCTGAACGGCCTTGACAACAATGAGGAGATGAAAGAGATTGTGAAGATAATGGGAAAAATAGATGTGCTCTGTGGGATGATTGTCTCTTTATTTGCATTGTATGTAGCACTTGTGATGTATTCAGTGGCTAAGACATGAGCACTTTGCTGAAACTAGTAATGAATGAAACCTGTGTAGCAGGCTGGGCGTAGTGTTGTGAACATCTAATGATTTCTATTAACGGAAATCAGGGGGTATCCCCTTCTGCTCATATAAATAAATAAATAGCGAGAGGTCTCCTGTCGGGTCAGCTTTGTTCTCATTCGAAGATGTCGAGCAAATTGCAGTCCAACAACAAACTATGTCATCAAATTCAAGTTTCACAGCCAAATATGAGTACAACTAAACAACAATGTCATCATGTCTTAGTTGTCATACAATCACCAAACACAAATCAGCATACATAACAAGTGATATTCTCACAGCAAAATACTAAACAACATGTTCATCAGGTTTCAGTTGTCATAGCAAACACAATTTCACATAGTAGATTAAAAAACGTCTTCTGACAGACAAATACGACAAAATCAATGTAATCATCATCCGCAGCAGCAGCGTCAACATCTTTGTTATGTGTATCAGTCTGAATCGTAATTCCCCACGGTGTCATCTTCTTCTTCGTCCTCAACGTCCTCGAACGTTGGCTTCTTCTTGATCAACTCTTGTATGTCCATAGCACGACAGGCAATCTTTTCACCGGCGTCATTGACGTGATGGTTCTCAAAGATATTAGGAACATCTGTGTTATCTTGTACATCGTGAGCTGTGTAAGCATCATCTTGTTGTGCAACTTCATTAAACGAATTCCTCTGCACAAACCTTTGCAATACTCTCCAGTCATCGCTACGTGAAAATGTGTCTTCCAAGAAAAGTATCTGTGTTGCTTGATTTGCCAAAATAAAAGGCTCGTTGGTCTGGTATGCTGCCTTGACATTGATGGATTTGAAATAATCATCAGCTCTGGGTTTTGCAATCCTGGAAAACAGGTTATACAAATGACAGCACAACAGAACCACACACCGATGATCCTCGAAACTGGAGATATACTGCAACTGACCAATGTCTGTTATGTTAGCATCCATTTCAGTTGTCTCTTTGTCATACGTGGCACTGTTTTGTGTCTTCCTGCCTTTGTCTCGTGCAAGGGTGTTGTAGCGCACATCTCCAACAACGCAAGATTCATAATGTCTTACCCGAGTATCAGGACCCATTGCTAGTTAGTAAAGGGCATCATCAACTGCCTGCCCATCCTCCCGCATCTTCTCAACCTATGGTTAGAAAATAGACAAGCTGATCATCTTATGTACTCAATATATTAAAAAAACTGACAATGCACTTCAAAAGCTTACATGGTTCTTGAACCATTTCGCAAATCCTGCCATAACCAGTTTGTCAATGTTTCTTGGATTTTGTGGCGAGAACTCCTCTTTGTAGATGCTGCACAACATAGTGATCGCGTCAAACATCTAAATAAATAAGAATGTGCTGCAAGTTTAGTAGATTACGATGTATAAGCTGCGATCTTGCACTTACTTGATATAAGGTAGTATCTCGTGACAGTTATTCAACACATACCAAACCATTTCGTCCAAATCTTTAGGTTTGTCCTCTTGTCGACTCTTCCACGTAATTCGAGCAGAATAATCGAAAACATTGAGCACAGGATTGTCTTCACCCACCTCTTTGCTAAGGCGATCAATTTGTTTCAACGCTTCAGAGCAATGTAGGCCTCTGCAATGGAACCCTTGGGTCTAGCTCTCATTCCTAACGTAGCCCTTGAAAGTGCCTAGCCGCCTTTCAATAGGGTACATCCAGCCATCTTGTCTTTGGACCTCTAAGTAGTGCCTCATCGGGTAGATGAACAGCCAAATGCACCATCACATCAAAGAAGGTCGGAGGATATATCTTCTCAAGGTCGCATAGGATAGTTGGTATGTTGTCTCTAAGACGCTCCAAAGCATCTATCCCGATATTCCTACCGCAGAGTTCCACTCAAGAATTGTCCCAACTATGCAAGCTGCTGTATAAAGTCGGGGCCACCCAATCCTCTAAGGATAACAGTAAAACCCTTTGGAGTAGGGCGTGGCGGTCATGAGTTTTCAACCCTTGTACCTTGTTTCCATCTCAAGACCGACTCTCCTTTCAGGGTTGGAAGCAAATCCATGTGGGAATCTCACACGTGACAGGACCTCGCAGCATTCTTTTCTTTTTACCTTCACTACAAAAAAATACACTTCTGTGATGATACGTGTTTGTCACAGTAGGTCGCGTTTTTTGTCATGCATGTACATCCATGACAAATTTATGACAGAATCAAGATAGTCATACCTGTGCTGTCATAGAAGTGTTCCATGACATTAGCAAAATTATCATCACGGAAGTGTCCACTTCCATGATGATAAATCGTGCGTCACAGAAGTGCTTTCGTCAAGGGTGACCAACACGTGGCATCCACCGTAACGGAACGCCGTTAAGCTATCGGGTCGGGTTTTAGATCCGATAACCCGTTAACAGCCCTGACCAATGGGGATTTTCCACGTGTAAAATCATCATTGGCTGGAGGAAACATGTGTCGGCTCACAGTTGTGACAGATGTCATCCACTCATTGGACCGAAGGTGCCTATGATACGTCGACATGTGACACGGCCAACAGAGGCCCATTCTGGTGAAAAGGTCGGCTCGTTTGACTTGGTCAAAAGGTTGCTAGCCGGCCTACGGAAAGCCTGTTAACAACCTCTTCACATATAGCTCATTTACAGCCCGCCAACCCAAGGCCCGTTCGCCCTATCCGAATTAGGCCCGATGGCGTCATCCGGGCCATCCAATATGATTCCAGCCCGTTTTCACTTCCGGCCCATGTATGGCCCATGGCGTCTTCGGCCCATATGAGGCCCTATGTAACTCTTGGCCTATTAACGGCCCGTGGTGAAAGCGGCCCGCAATTAACGGTGTATCACTTTACACCCATTAACGGCCCATGGTGAAACTGGCCCGTAATGAAACGATATATCACTTTATACCCATTAAGGGCACTGTTAGTCGGTTGGGCGTTTCGGCTAAATGTTATCTTTCGGCCTTCTCAGAGCCCATTTATTCTTGGGCTCATTTCCAGCATTGATTTACTTACGGCCCGTTACTGTCATTTTCTGCTTATGGGCCAAATTCAGCCCGTGGTTACATCGACCCGTTTGTGGTCCGTTAATACGTTGGGCCGTTTTCATAGCGTCATCAAATACGGCCTATTAACGATGGCCCGTTATGGTCATATGACCCGTATAAGGCCCATTGATGACACGGCCCGTAGAAGGCCCATTGTTTCTACGGCCCGTAGAAGGCCCATTGTTTCTACGGCCCGCGGAGGCCCATTGTTTCTACGGCCTGTAGAAGGCCCATTGTTTCTACGGCCCGTAGAAGGTCTACTGTTTCTACGGCCCGTAGAAGGCCCACTGTTTCTATGGCCCGTAGAAGGCCCACTGTTTCTACGGTAAATATTAGCCCATGGTTATTGTGGCCTAGTTTTAATAAGAACTGCACTGACTACAAGAAAACAAATAAACAAGACAACAAGGAAATAAATAAGCAAGCAACTTATGCAAGGCTATCACGACTGTTACACATATTACATCCACCGAGCATCAAAGTTCGCCACCAGTGCAAATATAGGGAACAAAGCAGCATATCATATACACTGGTTGTCAAAGTTGGCGACCAGCGCAAATAAATGCCGCAGCAAAACAAATCCGAACTGAAACCACTTGAAGATCTCAAGAAACAATATCCTAGGTACCCATAATCTTTGGCAAGATGCTTAGCAAGCTTATTAACTTTCTCTTGTTTGGCGCTTAAATCCTCCGGTATTCTTTGTTGCACCGTAAAATATGCATCTGAATTCTGCGGGGACTTCCTCCGTCCTTCAAACTTCCTCGTCAGCCAAAGACATCCGATCGATGTCTTTCAACTTGAATTTGAGACTCAAGAAGACGAACTGATTCAGGCAAGAAGTTCGAAGAGCTTGTGCCAGCGATGAGTGGCCAAGAATCGAAACACTACATCAAGACAGGACTTTTGGGTTCCCTCACCGTCGTCAAGATAGTTTTTATCAGCTTTCTTGGAGACCAACAGGGATGTCTCACTATCTTGAACCTTATCTGCATTACTTCCTTTACCATTGGATAACGCGGTACTGTTCTCCAATATTTTGTCCGCATTCTAAAGGAGAAACAAGCAGACACATCACATGTTTACCATGTTGTATATGAAACTCATTTTGGTAAATGAGTTTAGTAGTAAAGTGGACAGGATAACAGCATGAAACAAAGATATATCTATGTACCATGGTCACTTTATGGTCTATATCATTCTAGTTTTTGTTGCCAAATCAACATAGAGACACAGTTCAAATAATATTTGTTCAAGACAAAGAAAAATAGACAGAATATAAGTGTGGGTAACTATAGAGCAATAACAACACTTGTAATGTGCATGACATGAGAACATAACTGTTTATGCAATTGAAACTGAAATCAACATAGGGCAGGTTACAACAGCAAACCAGTTAAAGAAACAGGTTTAAAACATACCTTTTGCACCATCGTAGTTTCAATTCCATCCTTCAAATTTGAAAATAGTTGGTATGAGTAAATACAGTAATGCAAGAGCAAAGGAGTATGAACCATAGCTACAGAACCTGACCTGAGAACAAATCTTCTTCTCCTTTAAGCGTTGAGTTGGGATTCAGAGTGGTGGTCCTCGTGGTTTGGGCACTGCAGTTCCCTTACTAACCGCGCGTGGTTGGGTGCTCTGTGGTGGAGACGGTGTTGTGTCAAGCTGGGCTGGGTTACTATCTTCCGGGTTGGGGTTAGAAGGGGTGTAGCTGATTCTCTGTCCAACTGGGTAGGGGTACAATCTGCGAGAGTCTGGGTTATGTGTGGTGGATCTGGTCCTTGGGCAAGTACAACTGTGGTTTTATCTGCATCAACTGGTAGCACTATCTTTTCTGAAGACCGTGTTGTTACTCCCTTAGATACTGCCATCACGCTCTCGGTGTCAAAACCGGCGGATCTCGGGTAGGGGGTCCCGAACTGTGCGTCTAGGCGGATGGTAACAGGAGACAAGGGACACGATGTTTTTACCCAGGTTCGGGCCCTCTCGATGGAGGTAAAACCCTACTCCTGCTTGATTAATATTGATGATATGGGTAGTACAAGAGTAGATCTACCACGAGATCAAAGAGGCTAAACCCTAGAAGCTAGTCTATGGTATGATAGTTGTTCATCCTACGGACTAAAACCCTCCGGTTTATATAGACACCGGAGGGGGTTAGGGTTACATAGAGTCGGTTACAAATGGGAGGAGATCTACATATCCGTATCACCAAGCTTGCCTTCCACGCCAAGGAAAGTCCCATCCGGACACGGGAAGAAGTCTTCAATCTTGTATCTTCATAGTCCAGGAGTACGGTCGAAGGTTATAGTCCGCCATCCGGACACCCCCTAATCCAGGACTCCCTCAGTAGCCCCTGAACCAGGCTTGAATGGCGACGAGTCCAGCGCGCAGATTGTCTTCGGCATTGCAAGGCGGGTTCCTCCTCCGAATAGTTCATAGAAGATTTTGAACACAAGGATAGTGTCCGGCTCTGCAAAATAAGTTCCACATACCACCATAGAGAGAATAATATTTACACAAATCCTATTTGCTGACGTATTCCGCAGCGTGACATCACACCATGGTCAAGCCTTTATTCGAATCGTTTTTACTGTCCCACCTCAACGCACTTAGCGAGGCGGTTTCCTTGGCACGTCTTGTCGAAGCAAAGATCGTGTCCCCCTTATTCCGGGATTCTCATCAATACGGGCGTGGGTAACCCAACCGTGCAATTAATTACGGTGCTTGGGAGATAAGCGAGTTTTACCAGGCGGGTGGGGACGTGCAGTCTCGTCCACCCATATAAGGGGATAAGGATCCACCTTTTTCATCTATGCCTTCTTCCTCCTTTGCTTATCCATTTTCGTGCATTCAAGCTCCAGCGCCCAAGTCCGCACATCCCACCTCAACCTTCTCCAGCAATGTCCGGAGCGGGAGGCAAGTGGACGGTCTCCTCCATCACGGAGGGACACATCAAGAAGCTGAGGAAGGCCGGATACTTGTCCAATGACATCGCGCACCGGCTCCTAGACAAGGGGCAACTCATCCCCACCCCCAGGCCCCATGAGGGGGTGGTGTTCCTCACCCATTTCCTCCATGGACTAGGCTTCCCGCTTCACCCATTTCTCCGGGGGCTCATGTTCTACTACGGCCTGGATTTCCACGATATGGCCCCGAACTTCATCCTCACCATCTCGGCGTTCATCTCGTGTGCGAGGCCTTCCTCTGCATCCAGCCCCACTTCGGCTTATGGCTGAAGACCTTCAATGTCAAGCCGAAGGTAGTGGGCGGCCGCCAAGCGGAGTGCAGAGGTGCCATGGTGGGCAAGATGCCCAACGTCCTATGGCTCGAGGGCTCCTTCGTAGAGACCATAAAGGGGTGGCAATCGGGGTGGTTCTACATCACCTAGCCGCGTGACCCTAAATGGGCAGCGGCCCCCGAATTCCGATCTGGCTTCCCAACACGGCTCACCTCCTGGAAAGAGACAGGCCTATCATGGGGTAATTCAGAAGAGCTGACCGGACTCCAAACCTGCGTCCAAAACCTGGTGAACAAGAAGCTCAAACTTGTCAACGTAGTCCAGGTCATGCTCATCCGCCGGATCCTCCCGTGCCAACAACGGGCTTTCAACTTGTGGGAGTTTGATCCAGCACATCACCGAACCTTGAGCAGGCTCTTCGACACTACGTACGAAGACGCCTGGAAGGTGTTGTTCAAGGGCGTCGAGGCTCCCACATCCGCTACCGAAGATCGCGGATTCAGCGCGCAGCATCAAGCCAACGCGGTAAGCTATTTTACCCTTTACGGCATACTTGCTTTTCATAGTTTGACTCTATGCAGGATCTAAACTCCCTTTCCTTTGACAGGATTGGCAGAAGACGTCCGGGCAGATTGACTGTCCGGCTCCCTTGCCAGAATACCCAGCGGACGCCCGCTTGACGGGGCTGCTGGTTCCGGCACCTTACGCGGTGCCGGAGAAAAAGGTCGAGTTCCCGGCGCCTGGTGGTGTCGGACTCATCGTCCGATGACTCCAAGGCGGACTCCTCCCGCGAAAACGAGGAGGAGGAAAAATTGGTCTCTCCCCCAGCGGTGGGAGAGAAGAAAAGGAAGGCCGCCCCAACTGGGGGGGCCGGAGGGTCCAAGAAGGGAAGGACCCTTCTTCCGGACTACTCCACCAACGCCGACGACGACGAAGAGGAGTGGCCATCCAGGGCCAAGCCCCTAGCAAAATCGTATGTATCCGGATACCAGAATAACTCATGGCGTTCCATTGTTGCACAATATCTTTTGACGCCGAATATAATCATGCAGTCCGCCCCGAGCCCAGGTCGGCGTGTCGTCGAGCGGCTCCTTAAGCTCGTCGGATGTGAATAGCACTTCACTTCCGGCCGCCTCCTCCCCTCGCGCTGCGGATGATGCCGATGCGGAGTCCCAAAAGGGTCCAAGCCAGGAGGAGGTGGTCTGAGGCGCCGCAAGGCGACCTCCCGGACTCAGCGCAAAGGGACCAAAACCCCAAGGGCTCCAAGTCCGGCCCTGGGCCGGACACCGCCCCGGAACCTTCAGTGGTTCCGGAGTCCGACGGGCGCCCCCCTAGTAAGAAGGGCAAGCCTACGACGCCGGTGACATTCGTCCAACCGGAGGCACCGGATAATCTGCTGGAGGTGCTTAACGGCGCCTTCATCGACGAGGATGAGTGTGGTGATCCAGAAGGTTCAGCCCGCCAAGAGTGGGATGACTGAAGCCTGTGCCAGCCTTCTAACAGGCTTTGAGGTATGTATTTAAGATATGTAAAAATATTACCGCATAGACAGTAGCCCCTGATGCTCAGTTTGGTGTTCGGAAAGAAAAGCCGGGCTGAGGATCAAAAAGATATACGCAGGAGTCTAACATAAGTATGTCAATATGGGAATGCAGGCTGCGCTACTGGCCTCTGCCGCCCGATCATGGAGGTCGATGCATTGAAGCGAGCCTCGGCGGTCCGAGAACGAGCTCGGCCTTGCCAAGAAGTAGCTCGAGGATAAGGAAGGTAAGTAATACCTTATGTAAGTATATAAAAAGATGTGGTTGCAAAAATGATAGGACCAACGTGAGTATTACAGGGGCCACAACCGAGGTGGCGACCCTGAAGGAAGCGCTGTCCAAGGCCGAAGACAATGCGGCCGTGGAGCGCACCGAGCGAGAAAAGCAGGAGGCGCGGGTGGTGGAGGTGCAGCAAGAGCTCCAGGCTCTCGTGCAAAAACATGAGAGTTTGGAGCTTGACTCAAAGACTCGAGAGTCCGAGCTCGCCTTGGCGCTTGAGAGCGCCAAATCTGCCAAGGCCGAAGCCCAAAAAGCCCTCCAGGAAATTGAGGCGATGAATAAGATAGCGGCGGGTAAGGCATTCTTTATGCAAAGCAAGCATGTGAAAGTGAATTACTTGTTACTTACCCGAGTCTGGAGCTCTCCAGGAGCATTCACAGATCTTCCCCGGAGTGTGTCCGACGCTGCCGCATTCTACCGAGCCGAAGAGGGGAGCTCGACGGAGAAGGTGTTCTGGTCTCAGTATGCTGAGGCCGGACACCCGGTGCCCTTGAGCGACCTGCTGAAACAGCTGGTCGAGCTCCATTATGTGGCCGAACAGGCCATGAAGGGTCTCATAGTCCGGCTGTGGCCTAGGAAGCCATGCCTGGGAGCTACTTCGGGCTGGTGAGGCGGCTGGTGGATGCCTGTCCATGGCTTGAAGTCATCAAGCGCTCAGTATGCATCGAAGGTGCCCGTAGGGCCCTTGCCCGTGCTAAAGTGCACTGGGCAAGATGGACGCTGAGAAGCTTGTGACGGATGGACCACCGCCGGGCAAGGAGCATCGCAAGCCCGAGATGTATTATGAGTGCATCCTGAAGGGTGCCCGCCTTATAGCAGATGAATGCTCCAAAGATGCAATTTTTGAGTAAACTCGCATTTGTGATCCTGTACGCTGAAAACTTGTTCATATGCGCTAAGCAACGCTTTTGAATTTAAAATATTACCTTCTGTGCGGCCGTATATTAAATTTGAGAGATGGCGAGTCGTCGGCTTCTGCCCCCATGCCGCGAGTGCTCGGGTGTTCATGATAAACTTGAGCGCTCTTTTTCCCATTCTTGGGTCCTTCGAGGGAGGCGCTCAACACAACGAACAAGGCAATCGGAATAGAATGCTTGAACACTCTCACTTAGCCATAGAATTCTATAATTTTAAATTTCGGTGAAGCCCCTAGTATTCGGAAGACCGAGTTCGGGGCGCTATCCACGCCTAGGCCAGACAAAGCCGACTCCTCGCTCTAAGCGGCATAAGTCTTTAGGGACTCGAAAACCTCTCGAACAGCGACCAGCTCTCGCCCTATCATGACGGTTAGTTTTAGCTTTCTCCACTGAGGTGCTTAGCCCAGCTCAACCAGGGCACAATCGCAGTGGTTCTCCCAGCCTACCTTAGCCGATATAACGGGCGTAAGGTACCAAAACATGGGATCCGGGCAAACCCAACTATTTACCCAAGACATGATTCGGAGCCGATGCATATAATGCTATAAGTTCGGGGTGCCGCACTTATGAAAGTGTTCGGACTTATCACACCATATATTGCGGTACTTAAGCCCCTGGTGTATTTGGCCGTACCAAAGTGTACGGGTGCAACATGTCATTAATGAACATATATAGATAAAAAAGGGAATGCAATAATAGACAAAAGCTATGTATTGTGTATTCAAAAATTCTGCGGTAAAAGCAGAACGATACAAATAGTGCGATAAGCAAGAGATGGGACTATTTGGCATGATCCCCACCAGGGGGAAGCTGCGGGATGATATGTGAAACAAGTATACTGCTCGTTATATAGACCACCTGGACACTTGACGTAGCTTTCTGCCTACCTGGCTGTTGCATCGTATGTTCGGCGATTATACTGCCGGACAGGCCTTCCGAAAAGTGGAGTCCTGAAAAAAAGAAAAAGAATGACAAAATCGGGAGCCCCTGCTGCGGTTGAGCTGCATTTTGGGCATGCCGTGGTCGTGCCCCTCCCCCTATGCCCATGGTATTTCTAGAGCGTAATTATGTACGGGTAGTACTGGTTTTGCAATTTCGCGAGGGTTGCGGTTGGGGCCGCATTGCTACGCGTGCTCGGAACGTGCCACGCGGTCTTGTTGTAGGTTACTCCGGGCGCGCTTGATGGTGTCCGGACGTTTAATAGCCGGACTCGAGAATTGTCTTGAGAGGCTGCTTTGTACCTCCGCCGCGAGGGCCTCCGTATGCTCCTCCGTTCGGAGAGAGCGTTCGGTGTTTCCATTGACTGTAATGACTCCTCGAGGGCCTGGCATCTTGAGCTTGAGGTATGCGTAGTGCGGCACCGCATTGAACTTTACCGTCATGCGGTTCGTCCAGCGATGCGTGATAGCCATCATGCGGCAGGACTATGTCGAAGATTAACTCCTCGCTTCGGAAATTATCCGGGGATCCGAAGACCACCTCAAGTGTAACTGAGCCTGTACAGTTGGCCTCTACACCTGGTATGACGCCTTTAAAGGTCGTCTTTGTGGGTTTAATCCTTGAGGGATCTATGCCCATTTTTCGCACTGTATCCTGATAAAGCAGGTTCAGGCTGCTGCCGCCGTCCATAAGGACTCTAGTGAGGTGAAATCCGTCAATGATTGGGTCTAGAACCAATGCAGCGAATCCTCCATGGCGGATGCTAGTGGGGTGGTCCCTTCGATCAAAAGTGACCGGGCAGGAGGACCATGGGTTGAACTTTGGGGCGACTGGCTCCAACGCATATACGTCCCTGAGTGCACGCTTCCGCTCCCTTTTGGGGATGTGGGTTGCGTATATCATGTTCATCGTCCGCACTTGTGGGGGGAAGCCCTTTTGTCCCCTATTATTCGGCGGTCGGGGCTCCTCCTCGTCATCGCTATGCAACCCCTTGTCTCTGTTTTCGGCACTTAACTTGCCTGCCTTCTTGAACACCCAACAATCCATGTTGGTGTGATTGGCTGGTTTTTTGGGGGTGCCGTGTATCTGGCACGAGCGATCGAGTATTCGGTCCAAACTGGACGGGCTCGGAGTATTTCTTTGAAATGGCTTTTTCCGCTGGCCGGGTTTAGAGCCTCTGAATCCGGCATTAACTGCCGTATCCTCCGCATTGTCGCCGTTAATGCGGCGCTTTTGCTTGTTGCGACGCGACCTGCCATTGCTGTCCTTGGTATCCGAATTACCAGGGCTCTTGGTCATATTATTACTACGAGCTAGCCAGCTGTCTTCTCCCGCGCAAAAGCGGGTCATGAGTGTTGTGAGGGCTGCCATGGATTTCGACTTTTCCTGTCCTAGGTACCGGGCAAGCCACTCGTCACGGATGTTATGTTTGAAGGCTGCGAGGGACTCTGCGTCCGGACAGTCGACTATTTGGTTTTTCTTGGTTAGGAACCATGTCCAGAATTGTCTGGCCGATTCCTCTGGCTGCTGGATTATGTGGCTTAGGTCATCGGCGTCTGGTGGTCGCACATAGGTGCCCTGTAAATTGTCGAGGAATGCGGCTTCCAGGTCCTCCCAACAACCAATTGACTCTGCTGGCAAGCTGTTAAGCCAATGCCGAGCTGGTCCTTTAAGCTTGAGTGGGAGGTATTTGATGGCGTGTAGATCATCACCGCGGGCCATGTGGATATGGAGGAGATAATCCTCGATCCATACCGCAGGATCTGTTGTGCCATCGTATGATTCGATGTTTACAGGTTTGAAACCCTCGGGGATTTGATGATCCATTACTTCATCATGAAGCATAGTGGGTGTCGCGCCTCAGATTGGGCTATATCACGACGTAGCTCAGATGAGCTTTGTCTACTGTGTTCGGCCCGGCCGGATTTGCTATATCCGGCATGACGGTTATCGTCACGTGTCATGGGGCGCCCACGCGATCCGTAGATCAATCTTATTTGCCTTGCCTTGTCCTCCAATATATCTCGCAGGTTTGGCACATTTCCCCGTGCCTTGGTATTTTTGGAGCGACGCAGGGGTGTGGCTTGAGTGGAGGGCCGGGAGGCCTCTCTGTCGCGGCCACGAGGTGGCCGGTCGGCCGCATCATACGCTGGTGATGCAGGTTTAGGTGCTTCCTCCTCTAATCGGGGTAGCAGCCTGCACTTTGGGTAGCTCTTGGAGGCGTTCGAGTTCAGTACTCTTGGCCGCAAGGACTTGATCCATCCGTCGGCTAGCAAGTCTTGGTCAGCTCTAAGTTGTTGCTGTTTTTTTTAGGCTGCTCGCCGTGGCCATAAGCCTGCGTTTGAAACGCTCTTGTTCGACGGGATCCTCAGGCACGACAAATTCGTCATCGTCGAGGCTTGCCTCGTCTTCGGAGGGAGGCATGTAATTATCGCCCTCTACCTCTCTATCTGCCGCTCTCTCATGAGGGCTGGTTTCTCCATCCTCCTGCGCTGAATCCTGCTGGAGGGGGTTGTCTTCGGCCTTTGTCCGGTGTTATTGTCTCCCGTGCCGGAATCATCGTTTTTGCTTTGGCGGGATTTAGAGCGGCGCCGCTGACGCCGACGCTTAGGCTGCTTCTTGGAGGGGTCATCCTTCGTTGTTCCATAGCCGTTCCCTTCTTTTGGAGTGTCCACCATGTATATGTCATACGATGAGGTGGCCTTCCAGTGCCCTGTAAGCGCTGGTTCTTGGTCGTCTCCTGCATCGGCGTCCATACCGTCGGTGTCATCGGAGTCGAAGTCGAGCATGTCGGTTAAATCATCGACAGTGGCTACGAAGTGGGTGGTGGGCGGGCTTTGAATTTCTTCGTTGTCCGCATCCCAACCTTGCTGACCATAGTCCGGCCAGGGCTCTCCTGATAAAGAGAGAGACTTTAGTGAATTCAGAATGTCGCTGAAGGGCGAGTGCTGAAAGATGTCCGCGATGGTGAACTCCATGATCAGGGCCCAATCGGATTCAATTGGCAGGGGCGCGGAAGGTTCGGAGTCCTGAGGGGAGTCCGGCACCTTGGAGTCACAAGCTTCGCAAAGGACAAGGCTGGTATTCGGCTTGACCGCCGTAGAGATTGCAGCCCCCGAGGCGGTGTCCAGCCACCCATCCTCGATTGGCGCAGTTGGCTCCGAGCTAAGGGTCGGAGCGGACACTGGTGCGGCCTCCGTGGCAATCGCTCGGGCGGCAGAGCTAGATCATGCCCATCGTGACAGTGCGGCGCGCTTGGCTGTGGCTCGAACCCGTCGAAGATCAAGTCTCCGCGGATGTCAGTCGTGTAGTTCAAACTTCCAAATCCGACCTGATGGCCAGGGGCGTAGCTTTCGATCTGCTCCAGATGGCCAAGCGAATTGGCCCGCAGTGCAAAGCCGCCGAATACGAAGATCTGTCCGGGGAGAAAAGTCTCACCCTGGACCGCATCGTTGTTGATGATCGGAGGAGCCATCGGGCCTAAAGATGACGACACGGAAGGAACTCTCAATGAAAGCACCAATGTCGGTGTCAAAACCGGCGGATCTCGGGTAGGGGGTCCCGAATCGTGCGTCTAGGCGGATAGTAACAGGAGACAAGGGACACGATGTTTTTACCCAGGTTCGGGCCCTCTCGATGGAGGTAAAGCCCTACTCCTGCTTGATTAATATTGATGATATGGGTAGTACAAGAGTAGATCTACCACGAGATCAAACAGGCTAAACCCTAGAAGCTATCCTATGGTATGATAGTTGTTCGTCCTACGGACTAAAACCCTCCGGTTTATATAGACACCGGAGGGGGTTAGGCTTATATAGAGTCGGTTACAAATGGGAGGAGATCTACATATCCGTATCGCCAAGCTTGCCTTCCACGCCAAGGAAAGTCCCATCCGGACACGGGACGAAGTCTTCAATCTTGTATCTTCATAGTACAGGAGTCCGGCCAAAGGTTATAGTCTGACCATCCGGACACCCCCTAATCCAGGACTCCCTCACTCTCCAATTCAAATGGCTGATAAACAAGAAAAGTAACTGAAAGTATAGACATTTTATGATAGACAGGTGCAATGGATAGTGGGGAATAAAAGAGGGCATGAAATAATTCATATTTATGTTGTCTAACCAAACAGGATAGCATGACACAATTTCACATATATGATGGCTAACTAAAGCAGGATAGCATGACACAATTTCACATTATGATGGCTAACTAAAAAAGATGGAAAGACATAGTTCAAAATATGAGACTATGTAAACAGGAAGACATGACATAACTATATAATGTGTTTATTAAATAGGTTGGCATACCATAATTCACATACATTCATGGATAGAATGCCATAATTCTAAATATGATGACTGTAAACACTAAACATGATGAGATGATATAACTATATGATGTCTTTATTAAATGGGTTGCCATGCCATAATTCAGATAGATGATGTGTATGTACTATGTAAACATGATGGCATGATATAATTCAAATATATGATTTATATAGTAAGCAAGTAGGCAGATGGCAATATATATATGATGCAAAAACTAAGCAATGCAAGACAACATACATGGCATGGGTAATATAACCCTGCCAAGTTTGAGCATAGACCTCAGGGGGGAAATAGGACTGGTCATCAGTCTCTGAATCCTCCTCTGAGGAGCTCTTTGTAGCCAGCAAGATGTCTG
The DNA here is from genome assembly GCA_021605145.1 of Aegilops bicornis. Taxonomy (NCBI): domain Eukaryota; kingdom Viridiplantae; phylum Streptophyta; class Magnoliopsida; order Poales; family Poaceae; genus Aegilops; species Aegilops bicornis. The sequence continues at coordinate 487,233,286 of CM038674.1, forward strand.
CTTCGGCAGGTAGCATTCTCTGCTCTGAATACCTTGTTTTCACTCCAGATACTTCCATCACCGTTTCAAATGGCTGATGCACAGGAAGAGTAGTTGAATATACAAACGTTGTCGACAAATGGAACACGTAATACAAAAAATGATAGCATGATATAATTCACATACATGATGATGTGCTAAACAGAATGGCATTGCATAATTCACATATATAATGCCTTTGCAACAAGATAGCATTGTATAATTCACATATATAATGTCTTGCAACAAGATGGCAATGCATAATTCACATATATGGTAATTATACACTGAATAGGTGGCATTCACACAAAGCATGTCTAAACTAATCAATGGCATAGCAATGCGAGACACCATACACACGATATGAGCAACATAACCCTGCCAAGTTAGAGCATACACCTCGGGGATAGGACTGGTCATCTGTCTCTCAATCCTCCTCGAGGAGCTATCCGTAACCAGCGAGATATGCTTCACGTCGAGATAGCATAGTTTGCTCGAGAAGACCTTGTTTTCACTCCTGAATTTGCCATCACCGTGTCAAATGGCTGATGCACACGAAGAGCAATTGAATGTACTAACATTGTTGACAAATGTAATATGTAACGAAAAAAAGGATGGCCTGATATAATTTACATATAAGATGACTGGCTAAGCAGGATGGCATTGCAAAATTCACATATATGATGCCTGGCTAAACAAGGTGGCGTTGCATAATTCACATAAACGATGAATAAACTAAACAGATGGCATTCGCACAAATGATGTCTAAACTAAGCGAGATGACATATTTGATGTATAAAGTAAGCAATGCAAGACACCATATGCATGATATAACCAACATCAGCATGCGAAGTTAGAGCGAAGACCTCAGGGGGTAAATAGGAGTTATCTTCTCCTTCTGAATCCCCCTCAGAACAGATATCTTCCTCTCGATTACAATCCGAAATGCATGCAGGGGGGCTGCCTTTGCGCCTACCATGGAGCGACGTCTGCATGAAAGTATATTGCAACGCAAGGCTCGTCCCTTTTGCTCTACATGTTTAGTTCCATTGTTTACAATAACTGTCATGCATAGGAATAAAACATAGTGAGATTATGTAAGGAGTGCATGCAGAAATCCAGAGTGATGGTAGAAACACGTGGATAGACCCAAAACCAATAACGACATGCAGATAATGGCTTCAGTTAATAAATCTGAGATCTTGGCTTCTTTCTTGTTTGTTTCCCACCCAACATGAAACTCATAGTAGACACCGGAGATTAACCGGATAGTATGTAGATACTATTGATAGCGGCCCCGATATGTACCCAACAACCATTTAAAAACTCAATTTTGACCATTAGTTTGGAGCTGTCTCATAGTCTAATCGGTGAACAGGACGATAAAGTAGCATGTAATATTAAGCGATGCATAATGTAAGTAGACACGAAAGAGTGCGACCTCTCTTGCGGACCCGTGTAGTCCTCGAGGTCATCTGCTCGGTTGATGATGGTAATGCAGTTTTCATGGCTACCAGCGGCGGGGAAGAAGATATGAGGCGGCGAAAGACAGTTTGGAGGCCGGATCCCTGTTGTGCTGGACCCTTCTGTCGTTGGAGCAGCTGAGCTGGGGTGGACGATGGTGCAGCGGGAACGGGACAAACCACACAAGCTTTTCTTTGAAAACTATCTGTAAGAGAAGTAATTCTGTAAGGGCTCGTTTGAATTGGAGGATTCCAACAATGCAGGGATAGGAAATAGACAGGAATAGGATAGGAATGCACGTGCAAAACAGAGAATTTAAAAACACAGGATTTACGCTTAACTGGGTGTTTGATTCACAACAATTGGAAGATCACAGGATGCAAAGAAGCATGGTGAGATTAAGTCAAACACAAGAAAATGTACGGTTATAATGCTATTATGCTACTATCTCTTAGTCTTGTGCTCCATGAATAGGAATTTGAAAAGGAGGACAAGTGAAAATTAAAATTCCTACATTTTTTCTTTCAAGGAGACACTAAAGGAACAAATCTGCGTGCTCAGAGGACAATATATATAACATGTAGAGTAAAAAAGAGATGCAACAAGTGTACAACCTCTTTGGCGAAGCCATGTCGATCTCAGCGTGATTGGGTTGGCCGGTGAGGATGCTCCGGCTGACTTTGCTGTCGGAGGAGGGGAAGAAGATCTTAGGCGTCTGGAGATGGAGCCCGAGGTACTGCTCCTCTGTGATGGAGGGTTTCGTCGTTGGAGCAGCTCCGGTGAGTTGTATGACGCTGAGGCTGAAGCAGGACAAGAGAGACAACGAACAACGTTAACCTGAGTGGAATTCTAATAGCATCTCCAATACATGACGTAAAATACATAACCACAAAGTGCTAGATGTAAAATACATCAGCCGCTCATCTCTGAACTTAACTGTTGAAACTGAACTTAACTGTCGAAACTGAACCTAACTGTCGAAGCTGAATTTTGCTGTCGAAACTGAACTTTGCTGTCAAAACTGAACACACTAGCAAGGTGAGGCTACACGTCGGTCGACTGACTTTTTCATCTCTGGTCAGTCGATTTTGCAGCCGTTGGATACAAAATCAAGGGCCTGCGGTTCGTCTTCAACCTCCCCCCCTGAGCCGCCAGCCACCACCGGCCAAACAGCAGCCCCCCGCCGCCCGCGGCCGGCGGTTCGCCACCCTGCCCGCCCCGAAAACACTCCCCACTACTGGTCCGCCGCGCCCCGGCCATCCCTCTAGGCCGCCATGTGCCGAGCTTTTTCTTCAGCGATCCCCACGCCACCGCCCCGCCAACGCCCCGCCACCGCCGGCGACCACCGTCCCCATCCTGAACCCGAAGATAGATAGTGGGGTACTTCTCCGTGAGCCCCCCCAGCTGGCTGGTTCTTCCTTCACCCGGCGAGCCCACCCTTGAAAATCGACTAACCCAAAAAGTCGATTCAACGACTGAAGTGTAGCCAAATCGGATCAACATCGCAAGCAAGAGCAAGAGCAAGAGCAGCAGCGCGAGCAAGAGCAATAGCAAGAGCAGACCAGGCAGGGGACCGAGAGCAAGAGCAGAGCAGCAGCGCGAGCGATAGCTAAAGCAGCAGCAGCTCCTACTGATGTGGACGTCGCCGCCGAGGGAGCGACGTCGTGGAGGAAGTGGCCGGCGCCGCCGCCGTGGATGGAGCCGCACCACCGGTTTCGGGACCTTGCGCCGGCAAAGACCGTGAGATCGAATCAAGAAGAAAATGCGGCAATTAGTGTACAACCTCTTTGGTGGCGCCGATTAGGCCGCAGGTTCATCCGAGAAAACGGTGATGATTATCAAGTTAAACCATCGTTTGTGTATTATCTTCACAACACACCACATGATTAGTCTCGAGTTACATATGAACTATGTGTACTATATGAACTCGAACTAGATTTTTTGAATCCACTTTAGTTTGATTTCAAATCACATTACATTTCTAGCTCCAGCTAGATCTTCATAATCTAAACCATGTCTCATATGTATAATGTGTTTATCACATTATGTATGGTGCCCCGCCCCCTACGCCTACAAGTATTTAGATGTGAGTTGCAAACACCACACGTTACCACAAATTCAAATAAAATGTGAGAATGTTCGATATATAGTATTGTTTAGATTGCTCGATATTTAGTTGTAAGCTGCAAACGCCGCACATTATCACAAATTCAAATAAAATGTGAGATTGTTTGATGTATAGTATGGTTTAGATTGTTCGGCATTTAGCTGTGAGTTGCAAACGCCATGCATTATCACATTATGGTATAACATGTGCACAACACGTGTATCACCGCTATATTCATGCATGCAATGTTTAAAACACTATGATCTCCTATTCAAATATATTAATCCACTTTCATATCAAATTACGATCTTTGTTAGTCTCTTACACCCACACAATCCTCTAACCTTTGTAGCTACTACTAACTTTCTCTCGTGTATGCACACGCCCTCCTCGCCCTCCCCCTCCCTCGGCATTCTATCCACCAGGCACATTCATTTTTTTCTTTAGGTTGTTTTCCCAGTCTCCACAACTCCTTTCCGACACACACCGATCGATAAACCTCTCCAGCGATGCCTGCCTACAGCATACACACACAGCTTCAATATCCTCCTTTATGTGTCCTTGCCTCGTGTCTCTCATATGGTCGTACACACGTGTAAACTCTCGCCCTCTTTTCATCAATCTCACAACCGCACACTCCTCCCCTATCTAGCTAGTAGTTGGGCCTCTCGCACCACCTCCTAGCTCCATTCTCTCTGTCTATCCGTCTCGCTGGGCCTTACTTGCCTCTAACAAATGGACGTACACCGACCGATCTCTCGCTATACATATAGCCAACTAGGTCCTTATAACTCGTTTTTACCCACACATCGTTCGGTCTACCTCATTAGTTGTGTCTCTCTCTTCCTCCGACAAACAACAATTGATCTACCGATCTAGTTAGGTTTGCTTACCAAACACATGGTTCCCCTTCATCATCCATGGATGCGTCCCGACAGATCTATCACGCATGTGCACACACAGAAACACATCCCCACTCTTATTCATAACATTGCAGTTCCACCTCGGTTTGTCTAGTAGGCCTCTCCCAACATCTCCGAGAAGCAACTCCATCACCCTTCCAAAGACTCTACCCCTCTCCCTCCCTCTCCCTCCTCTCTCTCTCCTCTCTCTCTATCTGATCATATTTCCCGTCCTTCAGTTATGTATGGATGTCGACCGATCTCCCTCAAGACATAGCTGGGTCTCTCCTTCTCAATACATATACGAGTCGTTCTACCTCTATAGTTAGGCCTCTGCCTACCCCTCCCCAACCCCCTCCCCCCCACACACGCCGATACATCAAGCACTCTAGTCATGTCTCCCTACCACACACAAAATTGACATGTGCCCTCTAACGTTCCGGTAGGCCAGTCGCCCTATATCTTTGACTTGCACACACACACACACACAATTTCGATGGCTCTCTTCATCAATCTCGCACCCACCCACTTGATCCTCTCTTGACTCTATCAATAGCTATGACCCTCCCTCTCTTCACGTGGATTGTCCGACCCTCTATGTATGATATGGATAGGCCTCCATTTCACACACATTGCATGCAAAATTTTGTTTGAGATGTCATCGACACATATTCCCACAAATAATTCATAAAATCAACCCCCACCCCACCCCCACCCCCACCACAAAACAAAAAACACTCACGAACGCGGTTTGTATCTCTCACACACACCCATGTAGGTGGGGGACGTGCACGAAGAGAAGAGGTGCTTGCACGGCGCACGTACTCCCGTCTCTTTCCCAACCACACCCGCGTGGGTACACGGTGGAGCTCATTTCTGTATGAAAAAGGCAGCCCACATGGTAATTTGGCACGTGTACTGGTTGTCCACTTGGTGGAGGGAGGATCGTCTACCACGGGTGAACAAACAAAGTGCGACTTGACGTGTTATGTTACATTAAAAAAAGAGGCAAACCATGTGGGGCCTACCTTAGAGGAAAGGCTCTATACACTGGAGTACTTTTGATGTGTCCCGTCAACTCGCAGAACAAGGAGAAGCTTGCTTAGTACGCCGTCTCCCCCGCCCACGGGCGCGGTGGCTCACAGGACGAGGAGAAAAATTTACTACTCCCTCCGTTTACTCCTCGTCCCTACTATCTTGGTTATAGATATTATATCATATTGTTTGGAATATATATGTCCTTTAGTAGATTTCAATATCAACTACTAGTACATACTCCAAATGTTGATGTATATAGACGTATTTTAGAGTGCACGTTCACTCATTTTGCTCTGTATGTAGTAGCACTCTCCCTCGCCCCTCGACCCTCGCCCACGTGGTGGACGTGCAGCAATTCATTCGGTCTCATATATCCAGAACAATATATATTGCACTACCATTATTGCTCGACTTCAAGAGGCGAAGAGCCAATCGCAAGGTTAATACTTTGGAGATGCCAAGCGCAAGGTTATAGGAGAACGAGTAGTAGGTGCCGCGTCATTTATAAATATATTTTTTCTTGATGGCATATGCACTTAATATGATAGGTTCATATGGAGAGAAAAGGAAACCGCTCCACTATATAAATAGTCGGGGCCGGGCCATCCTACACGGTTGCTTGCTGGGGTTGCTCTCTTCACACTCTCTACTTTACAAAGCATTTGTGGCCACATCTCTAACATCCCGGCGGATCACATCCGCTTGGGGAAGGGGTGGATGCTTAGTGTAGATGCGGTGGCCGTCGCCGACGGCGAAAACCCACTGTCGGCACGTCCCGATCAGGGGTCCCCGCCGTTCTCTCTCACAAAGCCGGTGAGGTTGCCTTCATCCCTTGCTCACTTTGCCGCGGCGTGGGCGATTGCCGCCTCCGTCGCCCTCCTCAAGGTTGAGCTACGTCCCTCGTGTACAACTCCCTTTACAGCCGCTTGCACCACTGCTCCAGCTGCCCACATCACTCCCTGTGGATATTTCTCTACTTCTTTGCCCCGCACATACCTGATACCTCTACTGGCTTCTACATACTGTATTTGTGATGAGTTTATGTCTCATCAACTAGTCCTAGTAATCTTATTCTAATCACGCTTCTTCAATTTCTTTGCCACAGGGATGCTCATCTCGTTTGGTGAAACTGCACAAAATGATCCGATGGTCAAAAGGTTGCAAACTTCATTTATTAGGAAGCTCGAACGTTGCCAGCAAATTGAAGCCCGTCAGGGTTCACGGTTCAAGGGCTAGGGACTGCATGGATCGTTTTTTTCTTTAGCTGCCTCTGTTCTCAAATAAGTGTCAACTTTAGTAGTAGTACAACTTTGTAGTAAAGTTTGCACAAAGTTGAGACACTTATTTTGGAACGGAGGGAGTACATATTTGCTATGATCTGTCAATCATTGAGATGCAATAGCATGGATGTTAAGTCTCCTTTGTATTTGATGAAATGTTGCAACGGGCAACCTTGGACGCAAGATACATGTAACAGAGCCTAAGCTTCATAGCATTGTACAAATTTATCTCATTTGGTAAATTACAGTACGTACTAGTACTATACTAGTACTTCCTCCGTTCCTAAATATAAGTCTTTGTAGATATTTCACCATTAACCACATGCGGATGTATATAGATGCATTTTAAGTGTAGATTCATTCATTTTGTTCAGTATGTAGTTCACCTAGTGGAATCTCTACAAACACTTATCTACTAGTAATAGCTAGCCCCCACTACTAGGAATTCTCTATCCTCTCCTTGAGCCACATCATCAAAATTGACGTAGCCGTTAGATGAATTAAATCAGTCATAATAGCCGTCTGATCTAGACGTTGAGAGGCTCAAGACTAAGCCACATGCAAGCATGCAGAAATACCGTGGCACATGCATGTGAGTGGGTTTTAAATCACATCAACATGTTCTGCATGCAAGCATGCACCAGTAGCATGCATGTAAGTGAGCTTTTAAGTCCCATTAACATGTCAAAAAGAAAACTATAATCCCATTATGCAGTAGGAGTTGGCTGATCTTTTTTCCTTATGTGGGATGGTCTAAATGATGATGGGAGTTTATTTAGTTTGGCTACCACATTTGTCATGCGGTTATAGATTTTTTTTAGTTCTATGAAATCGATAATTTTACAGAGAGATATACCGCTGTTCCGCGGCAATGCGCAGGGACTCATCTAGTAATATTTAGGAACGGAGGGAGTACTATGTAAAGAGTTAGGTGTCGCACGGTGATAGTGTGAGGTGGGCCATGTAATCACTGAGCCTGCGTGTTTTCACTTCTCTTGCACTCCTTGATGACCCACAAGTATAGGGGATCTATCGTAGTCCTTTCGATAAGTAAGAGTGTCGAACCCAACGAGGAGCAGAAGGAAATGATAAGCGGTTTTCAGCAAGGCATTCTCTGCAAATACTGAAATAAGTGGTGACAGATAGTTTTGTGATATGATAAATTGTAACGAGCAACAAGTAAGAAGAGTAAATAAAGTGCCGCATAGGTGTCCCAATCCTTTTTGTAGCAAAGGACAAGCCTGGACAAACTCTTATAATAGGAAAAGCGCTCCGAGGACACATGGGAATATCGTCAAGCTAGTTTTCATCACGTTCATATGATTCGCGTTAAATTGCTTTGATAGTTTGATATGTGGGTGGACCGGTGCTTGGGTGTTGTTCTTACTTGAACAAGCATCCCACTTATGATTAACCTCTATTGCAAGCATCCACAACTACAACAAAAGTATTAAGGTAAACCAAACCATAGCATGAAACATATGGATCCAAATCAGCCCCTTACGATGCAACGCATAAACTAGGGTTTAAGCTTCTGTCACTCTAGCAACCCATCATCTACTTATTACTTCCTAATGCCTTCCTCTAGGCCCAAATAATGGTGAAGTGTTATGTAGTCGACGTTCACATAACACCACTAGAGGCTAGACAACATACATCTCATCAAAATATCAAGCGAATACCAAATTCACATGACTACTAATAGCAAGACTTCTCCCTTGTCCTCGGGAACAAACGTAACTACTCACAAAGCGTATTCATGTTCATAATCGGAGGGGTAATAATATGCATAAAGGATCTGAACATATGATCTTCCACCAAATAAACCAACTAGCATCAACTACAAGGAGTAATCAACACTACTAGCAACCTACTAGCACCAATCCGGACTTGGAGACAAAAATTGGATACAAGAGATGAACTAGGGTTTGGAGATGAGATGGTGTCGGTGAACATGTTGATGGAGATTGCCCTCTCGATGAGAGGAGCGTTGGTGATGATGATGGCGATGATTTCCCCCTCCAGAGAAGTATCCCGGTAGAACAGCTCATGGGAGCCCTAGATTGGTTCCGCCAAGGTTCCGCCTCGTGGCGGCGAGTCTCGTCCCGAAGGTTGCTTCTGGTTTTTTCTCATCGAAGACTTCATATATGAGAAGATGGGCATCGGAGAGCCACCAGGGGCCACGAGGTAGGCGCGCCCGGGGCACCCTCGTGAGCAGTGTGGGCCCCTGGCCTTCATCTTTGGCGATGGTTTTTCTTTATTTATTTTAAGATATTCCGTGGAGTTTCAGGACTTTTGGAGTTGTGCAGAATAGGTCTCCAATATTTGCTCCTTTTCCAGCCCAGAATTCTAGCTGCCGGCATTCTCCCTCTTCATGTAAACCTTGTAAAATAAGAGAGAATAGCCATAAGTATTGTGACATAACGTGAAATAACAGCCCATAATGCAATAAATATCGATATAAAAGCATGATGCAAAATGGACGATCAACTCCCCCAAGCTTAGACCTCGCTTGTCCTCAAGCGACAAGCGAAAAGCCGATAACAATAAATATGTCCTCATGTTTAGAGGTAGAGGCGTCGATAAAAATAAAATACGGACATGAAGGCATCATGATTAATCTCATAACAACAACATATATAGATTTTTGTCATATGATTACTTATGTTCAAGTGATGGTCTTTTCACAATGCAAAAGTATGAATCAGAAACCTTATTGGGCACCAACAAATTATAACCTCAATCATTGAAACAATTGCAAATTTCATAACATCGGAAAGAGTCTATGTTAGAGCTTAAAAGCAAGTCCACATACTCAACTATCACTTAGTCCTTCATAATTGCTAGCACTCACGCAATACTTGTGGTTACGGAGTTTTAATGGGACACAGAGAAAGATAGGGGCTTATAGTTTTGCCCCACAACCTTTTACCTCAAGGGTAATGTCAACAATAACAATTCATGCTCCCCTACATCCAATTAGATATATATATATATATATATATATATATATATATATATATATATATATATATATATATATCATGTTCTTTCCAACATGCTGGGCTTGCCAAAGGATAAAATGAAAAAGGAAAGGTGAAGATCACCGTGACTCTGTCATTAGGTAGAAGATAATAATAAAAGATAGGCCCTTCACAGAGGGAAGCAGAGGTTGCCATGCGCTTTTATGGTTGGATGCACAAAACCTTAATGCAAAAGAACGTCACTTTATATTGCCCCTTGTATGTGGAACTTTATTATGCAGTCTGTCGCTTTTATTACTTCCACAACAAGTTCGTACAAAGCTTATTTCTCTGCACCAATAAGTCATGCATATTTAGAGAGCAATTTTTATTGCTTGCACCGATGACAACTTACTTGAAGGATCTTACTCAATCCATAGGTAGATATGGCGGACTCTCATGGCTAAACTGGTTTAGGGGTATTTGGAAGCACAAGTAGTATCTCTACTTGGTGCCGAGAATTTAGCTAGCATGAGGGGAAAGGCAAGCTCAACATGTTAGAGGATCCATGACAACATACTTTATCTCAGATATAAGAAAACATAACTCATCATGTTGTCTTCCTTGTCCAACATCAACTCTTTAGCATGTTGTATTTTAATGAGTGCTCCCAATCATAAAAGATGTCAATGATAATATATCTATATGTGAAACCTCTCTCTCCTTATTACTTCCTATTAATTGCAACGATGACCAAAACTATATTTGCCAACTCCCAACAACTTTTAATCATCATACTCTTTCTATGTGAAGTCATTCCTCTCAATAAGATCCATATGAACTATTTGTTTCTTTTTATTCTTTTTCTTTTATTCACCCAAGATCATGGCAAAACAATCAAGACCTTGACTCAACACTAATCTTTATTATATATGGCTCACGGACTCGATTACAAAGAAGGATCATAAAGCAAAACTCAAAACTAGATCATGCCATGACTTTATTCTACTAAATCAAGATTCTACTAATAGGATCGAACTAAGAAAAACGGTAAAGATAGGAGTTGTGATGGTGATACGATGCAGGGCACCTCCCCAAGCTTGGCAGTTGCCAAGGGGAGTGCCCATACCCATGTGATTATGTCTCCTTCTTTGTTGGTGAAGGTGGAGGTGTTGTTGATGATGCAGGCTTGTCGCCCACCTTCCATGGCATAGGCTCACCATCATAGAAGGATGATCTAGTCTCCGGAATCCTCAAATCTGCAGCCAAACTCATTCTTTTGAATCTATATTCATACTCACAGTTTTGATTTTGCAGATCATAGATTTGGGCTTGGAGGTGCTCGATCTTCTCATGTAGCTTGAAGATGGCCTCCTCGGTGTTCTTGGCATCCGGATCGTAGTTGTTGGTAAACTCCGCGAGCAACTTGTGGCTAGCGTTGATTCCACGCTCCACCATCCCCTGGCACTTGAAAATTTCTTGCTCCATTGCTTTGAGCCTCGCCTACACGCTTCCGGTTCCCTTTGGTCCCTCAACATCGCGGATGTGCAGCAACCCATCACGCATCTCAATGGTTTGAGGGTGTCGCATCACCTCCGCGAGGTAAGGATTGATCACCTTCTCGAAGAACTTGTCCTTGGAAGCACTTGGGGACGTCATGATGATCTAGATCTGTCAGAAAAATAGCTCAAAACAAGAACATGAGATATTTGCGTGATACGGGAGTCAAAACCTTCGGGAGAATATATAATGATTTTTTACCGACCAAGATACGTATCGTGCAAGAAAACGGAGTCCGGAGGGCACACGAGGTGCTCACGAGGTAGGGGGCGCACCCAGGGGGTAGGGCGCGCCCTCCACCCTCGTGAAGGCCTCGTGTCTTTGCCGGACTGCCACTTATTTTTCTATTTTTCTAAATATTCCAAAACGGAGAAATATTGCCTTAAAAATTGTTTTGGAGTCGGTTTACTTACCGTACCACATACCTATTCCTTTTCGAGTCCTAAACGGTCCGGAAAGTGTCCCTTATGTATTCCTTGAGTTACGGTTTCAATAATAATGGTTTCAACATTTATGGGATTACCTGAGATATAATGTTTGATTCTTTGACCGTTTACCACCTTCGGATTTGTGCCTTGAAGTTGTTGATTTTTATGGCACCGAACGATAGACCTCCTCGATAACGTAGGGACCTTCCCATTTAGAGAGAAGTTTTCCTGCAAAAAATCTTAAACGAGAGTTGTATAGCAATACATAATCACCTACATTAAACTCACGCTTTTGTATCCTTTTGTCATGCCATCTTTTAACTTTTTCTTTAAATAACTTGGCATTTTTATAAGCTTGCGTTCTCCATTCATCAAGTGAGCTAATATCAAATAACCTCTTCTCACCGGCAAGTTTGAAATCATAGTTGAGCTCTTTAATAGCCCAATATGCCTTATGTTCTAGTTTGAGAGGTAAGTGACATGCTTTTCCATAAACCATTTTATACGGAGACATAACCATAGGATTCTTATATGCAGTTCTATAGGCCCATAATGCATCATCAAGTTTCTTGGACCAATTCTTTCTAGACCTATTAACAGTCTTTTGCAAAATTAATTTGAGCTCTCTATTACTCGGTTCTACTTGACCACTAGACAGCGGGTGATAAGGAGATGCAATTCTATGATTAACGTCATATTTAGCAAGCATTTTACGGAAAGCACCATGAATAAAGTGTGAACCACCATCAGTCATTAAATATCTAGGGACTCCAAACCTTGGAAAAATAACTTCCTTAAGCATTTTAATAGAAGTATTGTGATCAGCACTACTAGTTGGAATAGCTTCTATCCACTTAGTAACGTAATCAACAGCAACTAAAATACGTGTATATCCATTAGAGGCAGGAAAATGTCCCATATAATCAAAGCCCCAAACATCAAGTGGTTCAATAACAAGTGAATAATTCATAGGCATTTCTTGACGTCTAATAATATTACCAATTCTTTGACATTCATCGCAAGACAAAACAAACTTACGGGCATCCTTGAAGAGAGTGGGCCAATAAAACCCGGATTGCAATACCTTATGTGTAGTTCTATCTCCAGCGTGGTGTCCTCCATAAGCTTCGGAATGACACTTGCGTAGGATCTGTTCATGTTCATGCTCAGGCACACAATGTCTAATAACACCATCTACTCCTTCTTTATAAAGATGTGGGTCATCCCAAGAGTAATATCGCAAATCATAAAAGAACTTTTTGTTATGTTGGTATGTGAAGCTAGGTGGTATAAATTTAGCAACAATATAATTAGCATAATCAGCATACCATGGAGTGCTACGAGAAGTGCTTATGACATCTAATTGTTCATCAGGAAAGCTATCATCAATAGGTAGTGGGTCATCAAGAACATTCGCTAACCTAGATAAGTTATGCGCAGCAGGGTTCTCAGCTCCTTTTCTATCAACAATATGCAAATCAAATTCTTGCAGCAAGAGAACCCATCTAATAAGTCTAGGTTTAGCATCTTTCTTTTCCATAAGATATTTAATAGCAGCATGATCAGTGTGAATAGTTACTTTAGAATCAACAATATAGGGTCTGAATTTATCACAAGAAAATACAACTGCTAAAAGTACCTTTTCGGTAGTAGCATAATTTCTTTGAGCATTGTCTAGAGTCTTACTAGCATAATGGATAACATTTAATTTCTTATCAACTCTTTTCCCTAGAACAACACCTACAGCATAATCACTAGCATCACACATAATTTCAAAGGGTAAATTCCAATCGGAGGCTCAACAACAAAAGTGAGACTAATGCTTTCTTAAGTTTTTCAAATGCTTCTACACAATCATCATCAAAGATAAATGGTACATCTTTTTGTAATAAATTAGTGAGAGGCCGAGAAATTTTTGAGAAGTCCTTAATGAACCTCCGATAAAATCCGGCGTGACCAAGGAAACTTCTTATACCTTTGATGTCCTTAGGACATGGCATCTTTTCAATAGCATCAACCTTGGCTTTATCAACTTCAATACCTCTTTCGTAAACCTTGTGCCCCAAGACAATACCTTCATTAACCATAAAGTGGCACTTTTCCCAATTCAAGACAAGATTAGTTTCTTCACATCTCTGCAAAACTCGATCAAGATTGCTCAAGCAATCATCAAAAGAGGAACCATAGACGGAGAAGTCGTCCATGATAACCTCACAAATCTTTTCACAAAAGTCAGAGAACATAGCCATCATACATCTTTGAAAGGTAGCAGGTGCATTACATAAACCAAAAGGCATACGTCTATAAGAAAAAGTACCAAAAGGGCATGTAAAAGTAGTCTTTGATTGATCTTTAGCCGACATGTATTTGAGAGAAACCAGAATAACCATCTAGAAAGCAATAATGTGTATGTTTGCATAATCTTTCTAGCATTTGATCAATAAAAGGTAAGGGGTAATGATCTTTCTTAGTAGCTTTATTTAATTTGCGGAAATCAATTACCATCCTATAACCTGTGATAATTCTTTGCGGAATCAATTCATCTTTATCATTAGGGACAACAGTAATACCTCCCTTCTTAGGGACACAATGGACAGGACTTGCCCACTGACTATCAGCAATGGGATAAATTATACCTACCTCTAAAAGATTCAGTATTTCTTTTCTTACCACTTCTTTCATTTTAGGATTCAAACGTCGTTGAGGATCACGAACTGGTTTGGCATCCGCTTCCAAATTTATTTTATGCTGACATAGAGTGGGACTAATGCCCTTAAGATCATCAAGAGTATATCCAATAGCGGCACTGTGCTTCTTCAGAGTTTTCAATAATCTTTCTTCTTCATGCTTCGAAAGGTTAGCACTAATAATAACAGGATATATTTGCTTTTCATCAAGATAAGCATATTTAAGATTATCAGGCAACGGTTTAAGCTCGAACACGGGATCACCCTTGGGTGGAGGAGGATCCCCTAGGATTTCAACAGGCAAATTGTGTTGCAGAATAGGTTCCTGTTTAAAGAATACTTCATCTATTTCCCTTCTTTCATTCATGAACATCTAATTTTCATGGTCTAGCAAATAGTGTTCTAAAGGATCACTAGGAGAATGCGGCAATAGAAGCAAGACCAATAATTTCATCCATACTAGGCAATTCTTCCTCACGATGTTGTTTACTAAATTTAGAGAAATTAAACTCATGAACAATATCATCCAAGCCAATAGTAACAACATTCTTTTCGCAATCTATCTTAGCATCAACAATGTTCAAGAAGGGTCTACCAAATATAATGGGACAAAAGCTATCTTGTGGAGAACCAAGAACAAGAAAATCAGTGGGATATTTGGTTTTCCCACACAAGACTTCAACATCTCTAACAATTCCCACTGGTGAAATAGTATCTCTATTGGCAAGCTTAACCATGACATCAATTTCTTCTAACTCAATAGGTGCAATATCATGCATAATTTCTTTGTATAAGTCAATGCGTATTGCACTAGCACTAGCGCCCATATCACATAAGCCATGATAACAATGATCTCCTATTTTAACAGAAATAACAAGCACGCCTACCACAGGTCTATGTTTATCTTTAGCACAAGGTTTAGCAATTCTAGCAGTTTTACCGCAGAACTGAATAACATGCCCATCAATATTATCAGACAAGAGATCTTTAACAATAGCAATATTAGGTTCTACTTTGACTTGCTCAGGAGGTGTATAAGTTCTAATATTGCTTTTCTGACAACAACAGTTGAAGCTTTAGCATGATCCTTTACTCTAACGAGGAAAGGTGGTTTCTCAACATAAGAGGTAGGAACAATAGGATCATTATAAGTGACAGTCTTTTCTTCAACTTTAATAGGTGCAGCTACTTTTACTTCTATGGGAGGATGAAATTTAAACCACTTCTCCTTAGGGAGATCGACATAAGTAGCAAAATATTCACAGAAAGAAGCTACTATCTCAGAGTCAAGTCCATATTTAGTGCTAAACTTACGGAAAATATCGGTATCCGTAAAACATTTAACACAATCAAACTTAGGCGTCATACCTGACTCCTTACCTTCGTCGAGGTCCCAATCTTCAGAGTTGCGTTTAATTCTGTCCAATAAATTCCATTTAAATTCAATAGTCTTCATCATAAAAGAGCCAGCACAAGAAGTATCGAGCATGGTGCGGTTGTTATCCGAAAGCCGAGCATAAAAATTGTGAAGAATTGTAACTCTTGAGAGCTCATGATTGGGGCATGAATATAACATTGATTTAAGCCTCCCCCAAGCTTGAGCGATTCTTTCTCCTTCGCGAGGCCAAAAATTATATATATAATTGCGATCACGATGAACAAGATGCATAGGGTAATACTTTTGATGAAATTCCAATTTCAATCTTTTATAGTTCCATGATCTCGTATCATCACATAGCCTATACCATGTCGGTCGTCTTCCTTCAAAGATAAAGGAAAGACCTTCTTCTTAACAACATCATCGGGTATACCTGCAAGCTTAAATAATCCACAAACTTCATCCACATAGAGTAGATGTTCATCAGGATGCTTTGTTCCATCTCCTGTAAAAGTATTAGCCAGCAGTTTTTCCATCATACCCAAAGGAACTTCAAAAGGAGTTTGATTTTCAATAGGTTCAGTAGGTTGAATAGCAACTCTTTGCTCTACTGGACGGGGTGAAGATACCCCGAACAAGCCCCTTAGAGAATTACTTTCCATAGTAACAAGTGACAGAAAATTTCAGCACACTATATAAATTTTTCCTTACCAAATTCCACTTACCAAAAGCGCTACACTCCCGGCAGCGGCGCTTTAAAAGAGTCTTGATGACCCACAAGTATAGGGGATCTATCGTATTCCTTTCGAGAAGTAAGAGTGTCGAACCCAACAAGGAGCAGAAGGAAACGATAAGCGGTTTTCAGCAAGGTATTCTCTGCAAGTACTGAAATAAGTGGTAACCGATAGTTTTGTGATAAGATAAATTGTAACGAGCAACAAGTAACAAGAGTAAATAAAGTGCAGCAAGGTGGCCCAATCCTTTTTGTAGCAAAGGACAAGCCTGGACAAACACTTACAATAGGAAAAGCGCTCCCGAGGACACATGGGAATATCCTCAAGCTAGTTTTCATCACGTTCATATGATTCGCGTTCGGTACTTTGATAGTTTGATATGTGGGTGGACCGGTGCTTGGGTGTTGTTCTTACTTGAACAAGCATCCCACTTATGATTAAACTTTATTGCAAGCATCCGCAACTGCAACAAAAGTATTAAGGTAAACCTAACCATAGCATGAAACATATGGATCCAAATCAGCCCCTTACGAAGCAACGCATAAACTAGGGTTTAAGCTTCTGTTACTCTAGCAACCTATCATCTACTTATTATTTCCTAATGCCTTCCTCTAGGCCCAAATAATGGTGAAGTGTTATGTAGTCGATGTTCACATGACACCACTAGAGGCTAGACAACAAACATCTCATCAAAATATCGAACGAATACCAAATTCACATGACTACTAATAGCAAGACTTCTCCCTTGTCCTCAGGAACAAACGTAACTACTCACAAAGCATATTCATGTTCATAATCAGAGGGGTAATAATATGCATAAAGGATCTGAACATATGATCTTCCACCAAATAAACCAACTAGCATCAACTACAAGGAGTAATCAACACTACTAGCAACCTACTAGCACCAATCCCGGACTTGGAGACAAGAATTGGATACAAGAGATGAACTAGGGTTTGGAGATGAGATGGTGCTGGTGAAGATGTTGATGGAGATTGCCCTCTCCCAATGAGAGGAGCGTTGGTGATGATGATGGCGATGATTTCCCCCTCCAGGAGGGAAGTATCCCCGGCAGAACAGCTCCGCCGGAACCCTAGATTGGTTCCGCCAAGGTTCCGCCTCGTGGCGGCGGGGTCTCGTCCCCAAAAGGTTGCTTTTGGTTTTTTTCTCATCGAAAGACTTCATATATGAGAAGATGGGCATCGGAGAGCCACCAGGGGGCCCACGAGGTAGGGGCGCGCCCCAGGGGGGAGCCCCCACCCTCGTGAGCAGGGTGTGGGCCCCCTGGCCTTCATCTTTGGCGATGATTTTTCTTTATTTATTTTAAGATATTCCGTGGAGTTTCAGGACTTTTGGAGTTGCACAGAATAGGTCTCCAATATTTGCTCCTTTTCCAGCCAGAATTCCAGCTGCCGGCATTCTCCCTCTTCATGTAAACCTTGTAAAATAAGAGAGAATAGCCATATGTATTGTGACATAACTTGAAATAACAGCCTATAATGCAATAAATATCGATATAAAAGCATGATGCAAAATGGACGTATCACTCCTCCGCTGTAAGAATGGATAAAATTGTAATCTACTACCTCCTTTCGCCGAAAGCGTGGGACATCTAGCAGTCCTACCACCTCAGTAATAAAGACCAATGAGCCGTCAAATCACATAGACCAAGCAGTAAGTTGGACGGACGAAGCAACCATCACTCTTGCGTCAGTGAGAGGTCGCGTCCGCTCTGCCTAGGCATGAATGCGGCACCGATTCTTTGGAGCGGCGATGACCGTTTCGGGCGGGAAGCACACGCGGGCTATGGAGGGGCTTTGGGTGGGCTAGGCTGGTCAGGAGCGGGCGTGGCAGCTGTCCGCATGTCCCTACCGGACACGCCCGGAAACGAGAGGATGCACCGACTCTCATGGCTAAAATCGTACACTACACACCATCACTCTGTAGGAGTAGGTCGATCTGTCGCTCTCGCTAACACACACATGCTGTTAAACACACACACGCACACTTACGCACCTTGGTCCCGTTGCACCTTCTAACGTGACTTATTACACCTAGACGGAGGGAGTAGTAAGTATACGAGATACAAGGCTGCTTGACTTAAGTCGAATACAAGTGCCCAAAATTTGTGTGCATGTTATAATAAGGATTCACTTAAAATAGTACGTGAGCGAAACAGAGGATCAATTGGACAAGTGTTCCCAGCGATGGCGAGATGTGTGAGGTAGTAATATACACCTGGTACTTTCAATTTTTCTTATTAATTTGTTTGTTTCACCCTCGACCGGTGGGACCCAACGTACTATGTGGAGAGAGGTAAGGTGACTAAGGCTGCATTATTTCTGCACCATCGTGGATAGTCTTACCACCAAAGCCACATGACACGATTATGATTGAAATCCTAATGACTCCCACACACACACAAAAACACGGCATGCCAGTCCACACGAATGCAGGAATGTATAAAGGTTATTTTCCTCTCGTTGAACATAACGGAGGGTTGTGTAGTAGTTAGCCTGTTCGCTCATCAAACTTGAGGTCTCGGGTTCGATAACTACACTTGAGCATAATTTTTGCCGGGAGGATTCTTTGACTGGTCAAAATGTTTTCTAGGGTTTGCACGCTTCACACTCTCTCTCCAGTATATATATACACGCTGGAGCCTCAGCGCTTGTAGTTGCTCTCTTCACACTCTCTCTCCCTCTCCCGCTGGAGCCTGAGTTCTTGTAGTTGCTCTCTTCACACTCTCTCGCCCTCTCCAGATCTAAACAAGACTTCGTTGGCCTCTCTCACCCCTCACTGCTGCTCAAAGAGCCGGCAGGATCCGTCTCACGGAAGGGAAGGAGGCTTAACGCTGTCGCCACGGGCGAGGAGGAATCCACTACCGGCGCTGCTGTTCACTTTCCACCCAGCGGCGGCGCGGGAGGGCCTCCGACCCCTTCTTCTTCACAGCCGTCCCGTCGCCCACCGAAACATGCCCGAAGAACCTTAAGGTATATTTTACTTACTCCACATGCATTGCTCTAGCTGCATGTATACCATGAATCTAGGACGTGGTTCGAAGAGGAAAAAAGTGGGGGAAAGTTGTAACATCCCAAATTTTCAATTTGGAATGTTATACATTAGGTCATCATGCATATCATATTTTTCTCGCATTTTCCGATCCTAGAAAATTTCACGCAACTCAAGGACCCTCGGAGAGTTGGAAGTTTCATTATTTTCATATTTGGGATTTCTCAAATTTGAAAATAGGATCATTGATTTATTTAATGATCTTCATAAAGTATTTCCTATAAAAATCTCAAGAGAGGGAATAATATGACTTTCCCAATTTTTAGGAAATATGAAGATATTATAAATAAATCAAAATTTGGTATTGGAAGATTTATTTTGCTTAGGCAAAAATGAGCATTTTAAAAAAATTATGCATGTTTGCCGTTTTTAAAGTTCATTTTGTTCGACTCATTTTTAGGAGTCGGGGAAAATTTGTTTTATTTAAATCGAAGTCCATTTGGTATTTTTTTTTAATTCGTTTTGTTTTAAAAAAAACGCTACACAGGCCAAGGCCCGGCCAACCCAGCCCAGGCCGGCCCGGCCCCCGCCTCCCTCTCCTCCTCGCGCGCCCTTTGGCGGGAGCTCTCCCGCCGCACGCCACCCCGCCGCCCGGAGTCCGACTCCACCCCGGCTCCCGTTGCCCCTTCCCCAAGCCGGAGCACCCCTCCCCTCCTATATATACCCCGCCGGACCCCCCCCCCTCTCTCTCACCCGCCCCACCGTCGCCGCCCCCAAGCCGAGCCGCCGCCGCCGCCGCCAGGGCCTTGCCGCCGCCGTTTCCCGTCGCCCGGCCTTGGACCCGCCGCCCCCTCGTCTCCCGAACCCCGCCGGAGCCCCGCCGCCCCGCGCCGTTCCGATCCGGTTTAGTTAAAAACCCGATCCGGTTTATTTTAAAAAAAAAGATGTTCGGTTTTTTTAAAAACCTAGATTGGTTTTTATTTTTTTTCGGTTTTCTTATTTAGTGAATGTTCACCGACCCGTTCGTTTCAATGAACGCGTTCGTTGGATTAGTTACATTAACGTCACGACCGTTATTTAATCCGTTCGTCGTTTTCTTTTAAATCGGATTTAATCCGTTATTTTTCGATTCGATTTACGATCCGATTTTCAAATCTGTTTAATTTTTGCTCGTTTATCGGAATCAGGTGATTCAAGCGCTGGAGTTTAAATACGAAACCGCCGTTCGACTAACCTACTTACACGTAGTTTTGCTCTTGTAAAATTTTGACTTAATTTCAGATTTGCTAAACCGAGTCGTTCTCTCTCGAGTTCCGACTTTCGATGCTTTATTTGATTCGATTCTTTTGCAACTGTGGTTCTTAAGTTGAACTATCTGGTTAGATCTTTTATTCGAGATTTCCCTGTGCATTAGATGAGTACTTATTGTATGCTTGTTGTTTGTCTGCGTTAGATCACCCGGAGTGCGCCGCTTGTTACTTCGAATCTCTAAGACTCGCAGATCATCAGCAAGGCAAGTAACACTTTGATCATACCTTTCTACTACCCAGTTTTTATGCATTAGATCTATTCCTCAAACACTTGCATGTTAGGATCTAATTAAATTGTGGGATGGGAAGTAGATTGAGGTAGTACCTATTACCTGTTTTACTTATGAAACCTTGGGAGTTACTTCTACGTTTGCTTGATCATGCCATGCTATGCTAGTAGACGTGGATTGGGTGAGTGAATATCCATGACAGATGTGAGATTGTTAATTAATGGTTTATCTAAGGTGGCAACTTAAACACACATCTGGGTGGATTGAGGCACTGGCTATTCCAGACTTGCTGTCAAGGCACACAGGTAGACAGGATTTGCCTGTATTTCTTCGGACCGCCACCTGTGCTCTAAGGGATCATAAGATTATTCAAACTGGAAACTTCCGTGTGCAGCCACAAGCCAATTATGGGCTCTCTGGCGTAGTTGACTAAGTTGTGCGAACTCTTACGGGTAGGCTAGCTGATGTAGGGGATGTAGGTTGGTACGGTCTACCCACATGTAAGGTGCTAAGCGCTTACGAAAGACTATGTCTCGGTCATCCGCTTCTCAAACACCATGTAGTGCGAGAACCAAGCGGAGGCGATCGAGTCTTGTGGGGAAAAGTGCAAACCTCTGCAGAGTGTATAAACTAATCATGATTAGCCGTGTCCCCGGTTATGGACAATCTTGAGTATCTAGTACTTGAATATCATGTGAATCTCAACACGTTACTTCTAATAATAAAGTTATTGGGTTTTAATGAGTACTTTTTAATTGGGATTGAGGATGCTGTTAACCATTCTCAATGTTTAACAACCACCATGATAGTTAAATAAAATTATTCCTTTGATGTAGGGAAAAATCAGCTTTATGCAAAAATGTAACCGTAGAGCCTTACCACCAGCCATACATGCATGTAGTATAGGCTTGTTGCTTCCTTGTTCTCTATGTGTTACATTGCCAGCATATTCCATGTGCTGACCCGTTTTCGGGCTGCAACTTTTCACGTTGCAGACTTTTCGCATTTACGAATAAGGTGTTAGGTCGTGGTTCTATACTCGGTGATGCCGTTGGAGTTGATGGACTCACTCGTTTTCCAAGCCTTCCATTGTTATTGTTAGATGGCCTTAAGCCATATTATTGTATTAAGTTCCCTTGTGGACAACGATGTAATAAGTGTGTGATTGCTACTCGCTATAAATCCTTGAAATCTTGTGTGGTGTCGGCATTATCGATCCGGGGATGACATCGAGCACAGGCTACCGGATCCATTCGGGTCTGGTCGCTACAAAAGTAGTGGGAAAAGTTGTATATAGCATGCATCTAGGACGTGGTTCAAAGAGGAAATGAGGTGGGAAAGTTGTATAGCATGAATCTAGGACGTGGTTCAAAGAGGAAAGGAACGGGGGAAAGTAGTGCGGAAAGTTCTATCGCATAAATCTAGGACATGGTTCAAAGAGGAAAGGAAGGGGCAAAAGTACTAGTTCAAAAAGGAAAGGAAGGGACAAGGCTATAGAGTTTGAGCAGGACTAGATTTCTGCGCTCACATAGGGAATGGTGTCTAAAGATAACAAAACTGGGACCAACACAAATATGCTCCTTGGTTGTTTGTTCTTTGTTGCAACATCGTACACGACCACAAGATCGCACATGGTGCCGGTGCGTCCAATATCCCGTGCAACTCATTAGCTGTTGTTAATCTAAGGTCCTATTTGGTTAAAAACTCCCTAGTCCCTACCTGCTTGGTTCCAGGGACTAAACATGGACTAGAGGTTATTAAATGACATGATAAAAGACCATGTTACCCCTAGTAATGAACTAATAGAAACAAGGTGCGATGTGTGGCAGGGGCAACTGTTGGAAAAAGTCCCAAAAAGACTCCCTCGGGGTCTTCTTTCTTTAGTCCCAAATGCCCACTTTTAGTCCCGAAAAGTCCCTCCTCCTTGGTTTAGATGTGATCGACATGGAGTTTTTTAGTCCCTACACCAAAATGTCCTGTAAAAAACACCCTCTAATAATGCATTGGAAAATTGATGCAATGCCACGCTTAAAAGCATATTACATGTTTAACAAATTTTATTGTTAATATAATCTCTATGTTAATATTAATCAATGCCACCGTTTGAGAAATGCTACTGTCTTGCTTTCTTTCCCATTTAGATAAGGTAGATGCTTCATTTTGTTGGCTTCTGTGTCATCCACCGTTATTGACCACTAATTGTTTCCTTTGCACCTATGTGTAAACAGGGTTATCTACTTCACCTCGTTGCCATTGTGACCTTTTGTTGCACTGCACAAAACACTTTTGTTTTAAGAGTGTTTTGTGCAGTTCCACCAAAATGTCACACCGACAACGTTGCTTGATTGCTTGATCTTAGTGCAACTGCACAAGAGGAGATCTTACTTCCTATCCGTTAAGGCGAATTTGGTTCAGATCTTCTTCTTGTGAATTGTTTGAATTCCGCATCATGAGAGGTCAGTAATTGCCTTCTTTCACATGATTCTGCAGTGTGCTTTCATATGTTGTGCTACTTGTACGATAATGTTGCTTGATTTTAGTGAACTGCACAAATGGAGACAAGACTTCCAATCAGATGTGCACCGTAATATCCCATTGAGGTAAGATAAGGATATTTCACAACTGCTGGCCTGTATTTTGCCACTTTCATCAGAAAATTAAGTTTAGTACTATACTTGTGCTCCCTAATTGACATGCCAAATCTTACATTGAAGGTGAAGCTTGTCTGTTATTGAACCAAATGATGAAGGGGAAGAACAAGCGGAAGAAAAACAAAAATCAACTCCCGGTGCTGTAATGAAGCAATGGAACTGTGATGACACAAGTAATGATATAGTTTTGCATCTTAATTTATTGCTATGGCTGGAATGAGCAATTGTTTTGCCACTGATTTGATGCCATACGTAATTATCTCTACTTGTGCAAACAGGATCTTCTTTGAAGATACCATATATTTTAGTGGAACTGCACAAGAAGATGTTGGAAACATTAAACTAATCGAGGAGTATATAGTAAGCATGGCCACCCCCGTAGATAGAAACAGATGGTTCCGGAGAAGTGCTTCATCTGTATGCTCTACACAATCAGCCTCCTGACGAATGTTGGTACTCACCCACTGATTTCATCCATATGATTGAGATTTGTCATCTCTATTGGTGTTGTGCTACTGTTTAGATACTGTCATGAAAAAGTGGTATTGTCCTTGAGATGTGCTTCATCTGTGTTGTTCTAAATATTTCCTTTCCTTTTTTTCGAGCAAACAGGGATCATCTTCCTCTGAAGAAGAATATGGAGTACGTGAAGTGACTAGTTCCGATTATGCCAGGATGAAGAAGCCCTGTCTATCTTCTCATCAGAAGGAGCAGTTGAAGGATGGTTACATTACTCCCCTCAAGATCAAACTAACTTCAGCTCAGAAGGACTGACAAATCTCCATTTTTTTCTTTGTGATGCTTGCGAGTACAATGTTGTTCTAGGATTCTTTCTAGTGAGTTCCATTTTTCTAAAAGTGTGCTCTACATGGACCATGTATGTGCCTCTTGAAACTGTCAATTCATAGTACAGTTTGCTTTATACTAATCACTTTTTTGTATTTGTGCAAACAGGGGTGCTCAGCTTGATTTCAACGGAACTGCACAAAATGTTCATGAATACATCGAATCATTCATTTCCACCACAAGAAAGGAGGTGCCCATAAGTTCAAGGCGTTGCAACATATAAGGGCGAAATCATATAAGCTACGCGCGAATTTGGTTGATTTTGGTGGAACTGCACAAAATGACCAGCTGGTTTATTTAGCACGAGGTGCCATGTCAATGTCCGAATCGATGGCAAACCCTGTCCATTCCACAATCGTAGGCATTTGATATTTTGGAATGGGACAACCTTGTCAAATTTTGCTCATTGATTTTAGCAAGATATGCGTTTGATATTTTTGAATGGGGACGCCTTTCTTTGTCGTGAGGCGGTCAATTTTTTCTTTATTCTTTAGTTGTGAAGTAAATATTGCCTCTGATATGTGAGTCGCTGAGATGCATAATCATCGTTTGTTTTCAATGTTCTCTATGAATTGCCAGGCCTGTGTGTTTGATTGCAATGTATGTAAACGCTAAAAAGCTGCTCAAACTCTTTGTACTCATACATTTCCTTTTACTTAGACATTGTGAAAGTGCATACTTTTTTGTATAAGATTGGTCAAAGTAGAGATACTTTGACTGCGGACAAAACTTGTATGCAGACTAGAAAGGACCGGAGGAGTGCATGTGAAACTGCACAAACGTGGTGATCACCACAGGAATAATGCTAGTACGTATTGTTTTGCATGTTCATCCAATGCCGCTGATACAGAATTCGCACTAACCGAAATAAATTCATTCATACACGGTCGGATTTCATATAAACATGCCGGATTTCATTACATTTCATACATTCTTCAACTAAAAAGGGGTGTTTGTGGCCACATGCATCTCCCAGATGCAGAGGCCGGGGGTCATCCTCCTTTTCGAAAAAAAACTAAAAAGGGGTGCGCTGGAGGTATAATTAATTAACCGAAGCTACCCACCTATGTCCCGCTGAGCCGAACAGAAAGCTTAAGGATTTAACTGCAGTGTAGTAAGGCGAATCGACATGTGGCCTATTGGGCCCACGTGTCACCACCCAACCGCACCAGCTAAGTAGAAGAAGCGTTCTTCTCCGCCGCAGCTCTCCGACTCCATCGCCGCCGCCAAGAAGCTAACCGGCCGTCAATGGTCAACCTGCCTAGCTTGGCTTCAACCGAGGGTAGCAGCGGTGGCCTTACTTGGACCATGGCGGCGACCTACCGTGTTCTACTCTTTCTCATTTTCTCGTGGCGCGGCCTGCGTTGGCGGGCGGGGCCTCGGCGGAGCCGGGCGATGTCCTCTGTCTTGTTGCGGCGGGCAGCGCCTCGGTGAGCGGTGGAAATCCTCCCCATGTTGCCGGCAGGTGGGGCCTCGGCTGAGCCGGCGATGTCCTCTGCCTCGTTGTTGGCGGGCGGGGCCTCGGCGAGCCAGCGGTGTTCTCTGCCTCGTTGTTGGCGCCCATGGGGCCTCGGCGAGCAGCGGTGTCCTCTGCCTCGTTGTTGGCACCACGGGGCATCGGCGGAGCAGGGCGTCGTCGACGCCAGCGGACCGGGGACTCGTCGGAACCGGCATTGTCCTCTGCCTCGTCCTCGGTCTCGCCAAACAGCGCCTCGCCCTCTTTGCTAGCCTCCTTGTAGGCGGCCGCAGCCTCCGCCACCCGCATGCGGTACCGCCAGCACTCGAGGCGGCCCTTGCGTGCGAAGCGGTACGAGTCGAGCAGCACCTCCTGCTCCGCCCGCTCCGCGGCGATCTGCTCCTCCGCCTGCAGGTGCTCCTGGAGGAGACTTTGGTTGTAGGCGGCGTCGGCCTGCGCCTCCCAGAACTGCTCCTCACGCATCGGCCTCACCCTATCCATATATTCGGCACGGGCCTCGCCGATGGTCATGGTGCAATGCACCGGCGAGGATGGCGCGGAGGAGGGGGTTGGCACCGGATCATCGACTACCATGTTCTCCATTAGGACGTCGCCGTCCTCTGGCTGCCTGCCGGCCAGCCGGTCGGCAGCAATGGCTGCCATCTCCTTGTGGTCCGTCGTCCGCCCGTCCCGAAGAGCGCTGGAGTGCGAGGAAGCCATGGTGGGCAGTAGTGGGTGGACAGGAGAAAGGGAACGGATGCGGATGATCAAGGCTATGGCGGCGCACCAGTTTATATAGCAATGGTGGGCCAAGCGAGAGGGGCGGACGTGTGGCGCCCGGAGTAGCCGCCTCGGCAACCGTGTATCATTAATGTGTCGCAGATGGATGACGGACGGCACTTGGGTCGTTTGAAGGCGGAGCAATCGCCTACACCGGGAAGCGGGCGGCTGCCGCTAATCAAGCTTTGAGCGGAAGCAGCAAGGGCGAGAGATGACTTTACTTGGATAGGATGACAATGGGGACCCACCAGGTCCATAGCCTCATGTAAGCAAGTGCCTCCTTATATTATATATATATATATATATATATATATATATATATATATAGGATAAATTTTATCTACCACCGGTGGTAGTTACCACCACTTAAGTTTTGTATGTTGTATGTAGTATCTATCAAATCGGAGAGTATGTACACGTAATATGTAGTATATAAGTATGTTTAGATAGTATATATATACTACATTTTAGGTAGTATGTATCGTATTTTCAGTATGCTTCTTTATACGCATAAATATGTATGTATTTCATAAATATAATAAAAATCATGGGTCAACTTGCAATTTTTTCATGTAACTCACTTTGGAGTATCTTATATTTATTATATAAACATACTTAAAATGTTAAAGTAGAATATATACTACCACATGTTAGTATATGAGACATGTGGGGTAACTACCCCCAGGTGGTAGGATGGATTTTCCCTATATATATATATATATGTATATATATATATATATAATTTATTTTGCTTCCTCCTGGTTTCCTAACATCACGGTCCCACACTATTGTCAACCTATGTACTCCCTCCTTTCCGGTTTATAGGGCTTATCTCAAAATTTTAGTTTTTCTATTTTATAAGGCTCAATTTGGTTGTTTTCCATCACATGTTCAGATTCCAAGGTGCATTAAATCATTGCATGCAAGTATTAAGAGAAAATTGACCAAAGGCATGTACTTTATGCATGCATGAATTGCAATTAATGCATTGATAAACATAATTTTTGAGGATAACAAGAGCATTAATTAGGTGCTTTTGCAAAACTACAAAAGTATTCCACCACTCGCCATCTACCTTGATTGGTGAGATTTTTGAATTGAGCAATATAAACCGGAAAGGAGGGAGTAGTCAATAAATGAGAGAATTGCACAAGAAGCGGCCGACAGCTGGGACCAAGCAGCTCGAGCAGTATTTGTGTTTTTGAGGTGTGAGCACTGCAGAGTTTTTCGATGTTTACCCCAGATATTAATTTTTCTCCTCTGAACAATAAGGAAAACATCGCTTGAGGTATTAACTGGGCGGGCTGTGGCCCGTCTAGCCCAGGCCAGATATTAATTTTTTTCAAGCTGAAAATGGCTAGCCCAGCTATACTTTTTTAGGAATACCCAGGCAAGGTCAAGTTGTTATTCTCCGCCCCGCTGGGCTGCAAATCTTTCCTAGGAGGGATGCATTAGGCTTAACAAGAAAATGGGCTTTAAGAAATAATAAATGGGATGTAATTATAAAAACTGGGTAGTAACTATAAAAAAATGCACCAAACAGTGATTACTTTATAAAATATTATTTTTGGAATATTGAAAATTTTAATTTCATCAATTGTTGCGAGCGCAATGTTTCGTTGGATTTTTACGTAATATAAATTTATATTGAAATTGTATTTAATCTGACTAGAGATTTCGGGATAAAAATATTCGGATCCCATCAAAATGTGGAAAATTTTATTGAATTATGTTTTGAACGGTTGGTTGAAATGGGTTGTACTTTTAACAAACTGTAAATGTGCTGTAGTAAATTCCATTAGAATTCAAAAATGGGCTACACATTCTTACAAGTCTCAAATGGGCTATATGTTCTCTGCCACACACTTCTGGCCTTACTAAGTTGACGCGTCCCCTAAAAAAACAGAGTTGACGCGTATGCAAGGCTTTGTCTACTTATAGTCAACACACGGTTCTAGCAGCGATGGCGTTGGATGTCCATCCAATGGATGCCGTGCTTCTTCTTCAATCTCAGATATTCTAGCTTCACCCGCCCAAAAAATGATTCCTCCCCCTGACATCTAGGGCGCACCATTTCGGAAGCTGACCTGTGGGCCTACTAAGTTGACGTACCAAGGGCTTTGTCAACTTAGTCAATATAAACGTTCTAGCTCCAGTGACCGTACGATGTCCATCCAACGGTCGTAGTGCTTCTTCAACCTCTGGTCTTCTTGCTCCAGCCGCCCAAACCAGCGCCGGTCGTGCCTCGTTCTCCTGCCTCCCGTGGCTGTATGCGATGTCGCGGAGGCCTCACCGCCCCCTACTACTCCCACCGCTGGCCAGGCCATCCCTCCACTCACCCACACCCCCTATTATTCTGCGGCGACGGCAGCGTAGCCGAACCAGTAAACCCTCGTACTCCTCTCTGCGTGTGCATCCACTGCCGCATCTTCCCCGGCTCCGCGTCGTCCCCTTCCTAGGCCTCGCCGTCGTCCACCGCCATGGTGCTCTCGGCGCGGCGTGGTCAACGTGGTCAAGGAACGACTTCCATCGGACGTGGACTGTACGTGGAGAGGCTGACAGCTGGGTCCACGGCAGCCGCAAGGAAGTGCCTCCTTATTACGCGCAAAATAATTATTCCTCCACCTGACAGCGGGGACCCACCGGACGAGCCACCGTATTTCGCGAAAAAATGATTCACCCCCTGACTGCTGGGACCCACGAGCTACATCTTCACACGCAAGGAAGTGCGTCCGAAAAAAAAAACGATTCGCCCCCCTGACTGCTGGGACCCACCAGCTACATCTTCGCACGCAAGGAAGTGCGTCCGAAAAAAAACGATTCGCCCGCCGACTGCTGGGACCCACCAGCTACACCTTCGCACGCAAGGAAGTGCGTCCAGGCAAAAAAACGATTCGCTTCTTTGGGACCCAGAGCTACACCTTCGCACGCAAGGGAGTGCGTCCGGGCAAAAAAAAGATTCGCCCCCCTGACTGCTGGGACCCAGCAGCTACACCTTCGCACGCAAGGAAGTGCGTCCGGGCAAAGAAAACAAAACGATTCGCCCCCCTGACTGCTGGGACCCACTAGCTACATCTACGCATGCAAGGAAGTGCCTGACAGTTGGGACCCACCTGGTCGAAGCGTACGTAGCGTTGTCTTCCTGGTCGCGAACGTGTACGTACATACTGGTCGATGTGGAGGCGCACACGTGTCGTAGTAGAGGCGCGAACGTAGCATGTACATGTACGTACAGCGGCCAGGGTGCAAGAAAGAAAATACGGCCACGTATGTGTACATACGGGCGGGGTCTCGAACGCCTAGTCGCGCATACGTACGGCGAGGGCTCGTGTTCATGGGGAGGCAACGGAATGCGTCGTGTTCATGGGGAGCCAACGGAATGCTCGTGTTCATGGGGAGGCAACGGAATGCGTCGTGTTCATCGGGAGGCAACGGAACGCGTGGGAGCCAACCGGCTTGGACGGAACAGGCGATGGAAAGGAGGGCTGGCGTACTGCAGAACAGAGGAAACGGCCTTGTGTTCGACCGGCCACGTTCGGAACGGGGTCCTGTTGATCAGGAGGGGTGTGGCGTACCGCAAAATGGAGGAAACGGACCTCCTACGGTCGAAACGGGGGTCCTGTTGATCGGGAGGGGTGTGGCCTGCCGCAAAACGGAGGAAACGGACCTCCCTACGGTCCAACGGGGTCCTGTTGATCGGGAGGGTGTGGCGCATCGCAAAACGGAGGAAACGGACCTCCCACGATCGAAATGGGGTCCTGTTCATCAGGAGGGTGTGGCGTGCAAAACGGGACTCCACGGGATACTGTTCATCTCCACCGTCGACCTCCTCCAGCCTCCATGGGCTCCTGTTCATCCAGCCTTCACCGCGCGCTACTCCACCGGCTACTGTTCAACCACCCCTCCACGGGAACTCCCCACCGTCTATTGTTCATCCAGCCCTCCACACCACGGGGTCCTGTTCAACCACCCCTCCATGGCCACCCCTCCACCTTCTACTGTTCACCCAGCCCTCCACACCACGCGGTCCTGTTCATCTAGAGGCAACGCCACCGCCAATCGCTCATCCAACCCCCATAGCGCTCATCGCTCATCCAATCGATCGGCTTGATTAGCAGCGATGGCGAAGAATCGCTCCATCGGGTTCGGATTAACAGCCATCGATCGATCGCCGGGTTCGATAACGCGTAGCCTGCGGCAATCGCCGGGTTGATTAGAGACCAACGCCTCGCTCGGGTTCAATTAGAGCCAACGCCTACGCACGCAGCAGCGCCGCGTGTACGAGAAAGCAGCGCATCTCTTGGCCCCGACCTCGCACCGTAACCGCAACTCCCGAAATTTTCCTACCCCTCGCTTCTACCACGGTTTTTCCGTCATGGACGGCCCAAAGAATGTCATGCAGCCGCGTTTCCGCCCGCCGTGACGAAAAGCCCATTTTCTGTCATGATTTTTTTTTCATAGAAGTAGGAGCCCACCACATCTATGATGATACCGGGTTCTGTCACAATTATCTTCATAGAAGTGTCATATGTATGACATAATCTTTTTTCGTTCGGCCCAAAATGTCACGGATGTGTCTTTTTTTTAGTGCTTGTCCAAGACGTACACAGCTGGTGCCATATCCCGTGGTTTACCTTCATCTTGCACCTGCAAATCCTTTCTGATACCCAGGTGTGTCAAATCAATCCTAGATTTTAAGGTATCTTTCGTCTTGCCTTCAATATTAAGAAGTGTGTCGATAATGCTGTCACATATATTTTTCTCGATGTGCATCACATCCAGATTATGCCGCAGATCCAAATCTTTCCAATTCTCCAAGTCCCACAAAGTGGACCTGCGGGTAAACAATAATCTCTCTTCTACCCTGCTATTCTTCCTTTTCCCGCTACCATTACCAGGATGGTTTCCTGGTGTAATATGCCTGACCTTCTCTAATTCCACTTGCAACTCATCGGTGGCGAGCCTCTTTGGCGCATCACGGTTTTCATGCTTTGCATTGAACACATGTCTTCGGTATTTTCTAGGATGCGGCTTGTCCTTGGCAAGGAAACGGCGGTGTCCAATGTAACAGATCTTGCTAAGTATTGCGTATGAGAGCGGATTCCTGTCACAGCGAACACATGCATTGTAACCATGTGTCGTTCGCCCTGACATAGTGCCCAAAGCCGGATAATCATGGATGCACCAAATTATAACAGCAAGCAGAAAGAAATCAGCTGGTGGGCTGCTATATAGGTCTCGAGTGAGAACACCCTTCCATAGTTGTTGAAGTTCCTCCACAAGAGGCTCCATGAACAAATCAAAATCCTTTCCAGGACTTTTTGGACCTGGGATGAGCAAGGCCATCATGTAGTTTGATTCTTTGGTTCAGACATTTGGAGGCATGTTGTAGGGGATAACAAGCACTGGCCACATGCTATATGTGGTGCTCTGGTGGCCAAATGGGTTAAAATCCATCTAAAGCTAAGCCAAGTCTAATGTTTCTCATCAAGAACAAACTCTTTGTGTTTATCATTGAAGCTTTTCCACTCACTACCATGAGATGGATGGCTCATTACATTCTCGATCTCTGTACTCTGGTTCCTAGAATGCCATAGTACATCCTCTCTTGTTTCAAAGCATCATGAAACAACCTCTGCAATCTTGGTGTAATTGGAAAATGTCTCGTAACATTATGAGGAATCCTCTTCACAAAGATCGCCATCTTTCCCGCATTTCGGCATTCACTTAAGTTGGCATAATCCTTCCTAATGTAACACAATTATTCTTACAAACATGGATCATATCATATCCAATTCCAACCGCACGAAGGAAATTCTTCATTTTATCAGAGGTGTGTGGTAGCTCGGACGCATCTGGGAAAGATTTGCGAAAAGCAGCCAACATCGCATCGAATGATTTGCTGGGCATCCACTTAGATCTCTTCACCTGAAGAAAGGTGACCATAGCTGAGAATACTGACCGCTTATTTCCTAGGGTGATGTAAACGCTGTAATCGCTCCAACATGCGGGCCCACCGCTTTTCTTCTGCAGTGAAAGTTCACGGAATGCACGAGCATTTCGTAGCATTGTTTCAATGTTGGTCAAACTCATCGGCTCCGCCACCACCACCTCCTCCTCCTCTTCCACACGAGCATCAGGCGAGATCCGAATGGTGATCTGCTGCTTCCATGTAGTCAATAACATTGACGTTCACAGCTTCACCATGATGAACCCACCTAGTATATGTGACCGACATCCCATACAAGTGTAGATGATTTTGCACAGTTGACTAGGGTCTTGTAACTGAATTCATACAACTGCTACATGGGCAGAGCACATCTGATTTGGGACCACCGTAT
Organism: Aegilops bicornis; assembly: GCA_021605145.1. Lineage (NCBI taxonomy): Eukaryota > Viridiplantae > Streptophyta > Magnoliopsida > Poales > Poaceae > Aegilops > Aegilops bicornis. The sequence goes on from CM038674.1 coordinate 487,266,471, forward strand.
TCAGCTCTGATAAAGTTCATGAAGTTTTCAACCCCCTCGACATATGCAGCGGAGAATCTTCGACGAAGTTATCCAAGTCATGTCCATCTGTTAGACATACAAATTAGTTCTTCTACTAGATATTACAGGAAAAACATATATGCTTTTTATGAAGTCCAAAAAAATACCTAGGTCGATGTCTAAAGCTATGGCAAGATATTTGGATGAGCAGATCTAAGTAACAAAATATATGTAAAGCTAATTCAACAAACAGATTTGAGTGCCAAATTATGGCAGGCTGTTTCAGCAGTCAATGAGGCCGAGCACACAGCCATCGAACTATCGAAGGCCATCGCAGCAACTAAGATCGAGTATAAAATGGTGTAGAGCTATTTCACCTAATAGATTGGCTACTAGACCATGGCACCCACGTCACAATAAATATATGGCAGGATATTTTAGCAACTAATCGGCCTTAGCATGCCATCTCACCAAGCGATTGAGTGCGAGAATAGGGCAAGGAAGCTTCTTAAGCGAGCATATTGACAAGAAACTACTTCGCAAACAATGAGATTAACAGCGTCTATCGGCTAACATTCAGCGCTACACCGACATGAACGGGCCTCGGCCTAGAATCTGCGCGTCAGGAGAAGCTGACCGCCGTGTGTCTCCACACGAACGTCGCCAGCGGTGGCGGCCCTGACCGCCGTGTGCCTCCACAAGAACGTAGCCAGAGGTGGCGGCGCGGCTAGAGGACGACAGTCTACGAGATCGTACTGTGGGAGCGAGAGGATCGCCGAACCGCGGTGCCGACGTATCGGCGCGGCGGGGAGGGCGGCTTTGGTGGAGCGAATGAAGTGGAGGGGCACAGGGGGAGGGGGGTTTGGGGAATATTATTGGCTAGTTGGCCGAAGGGCGGTTGAATCGGATAGGGGGGATCTTTTGGGTGTGGGGGGAGGAGGATTTTTGCGAGGTGGGCGGGGGGAGTTTGGCGCATGGTCGGTTTCTCCAAGTACAGTCCCACATGTCACTGAAGAGGCAAGCCGAAGCGCGTTCTGTTTGCGTGAGCCGTGTGCAGGACCGAACGTGTGTGGGGTGCAATGCGACTGCGACAGGAGTGTTGTGAGTGTACCGCCTTTTTTTCCTTTTAAACTAGGTGCTTCGCCCCCTCAAAAAAAATTATTGCTTCGCGCGATCCATCGATACTACTACTAGTAATTCGGTAATCCCGACTAAAACGGCGCGGTCGGGTCTTTTCCCGCGCGATATGCTGGGAGGTTGGCTTAGTTGGGATTTTTAGGATGAGTAATGCTACACCTACGTAATCCCAGTTACTTAATTAACGTAATGTGAAACGTGTGAGTTGTTGATTGTAGATTGGGGGGAGGGAGGGGCCCACCACCATGAAAATCAGGGGAGGAGAGGGAGAGGCAATTTACGTTAACCCTTTCGTAGGTTCCCGTAGATGTAGAAAGATGTGAAATGTGTGAATGTGTAGTGGACGTACTATTGGAGTGCCTAAGATAATTTGTGTATGTATAGACCCTATGTGTTTATTTTACTTCGCATGTTAGATTTGTCTCGGTTCAATAATAAGCAGAGTTGGTGATGATGGTGTGCCTGTCATCCTGCAATATAGGCCGTTCGATCTATATCTAACGGATAGGAAGGAAACTATGACAATTTACCCGCACTCCTCTCCACATTTGCAGATAAGGATTTCCCTCGTTCATCCTTTTCTCCCACAAGATCTTGATCTTTCGTGCAGCTCACGGGCATCTTGCTAGTACTCCTACAATATGTATATTATTGTGAAAGTTCATATACACCGGCCGAGATTAATGCAAACACGGCAGATTTTCATTACATTTCGAACTTTTATAGGACAGAAAAATAAAAGAAACCCGACCCTACCTATTCTACGGCGGCGACCGATGTCCTCCATCTGCAATCTCTATGTACGGGGGCGGGGTTCAAGACCCGTGAAGTGAAGGTGCGGTCTCCAGCGAGGAAGAGTAGAACACGGGCTACGGACCGGCCAGTTGGCACACCATGCCCTGCCGCCTCCCGTACCCTACTCATCCTCGAAGAGTCCCCGACCTCGGCGGTGCCGGAAGTTGGAGGACGGCAAGTAGGACACGTGGCTGACGGTGCTCCCGTCGTCGGCCGCCAGTGTGGCCACCGCTTGTGCGGTCGCGTCCGCATCCGGCTACGCCGCTATTGCGTCGTGAGAGGCGACTTGAGCGAGGGCGGCAACCTCGAGCTTCATCCCCGAAGACAAGCTCTCCCGCAGAGCGTTCGCACTTGCGGTCATGGCGGATGTGGTGCCAGGTAGGTGGACGATGCGCCATGGTGTGGAGGTTAGCTGGGCGTTGACGCTTTAAGTAGCGCATTCCGGTGACGCCAAGCGTCCGGGTGCGTCATTAAGTCGCCGGAGTTGGTTCCTCGGGCACCGAGCCTCTTAACAACGACATACGAACGGACGGCATGAATGCGCGCAGCTGGCGCCGGCTGGGAACGCACCGCGCGACTGCGCGAGGGACGAGGGTTTTGGTGTGCCAGGATAGTCAGCTGCGGTCGTGGCAACGTTGGAGATGCCCTTTGCTCACATGCGATCCCCGCATGTCATTGAAAAAGCAAGACGACCCATCATGGTCTCAGGTCCAGAGGATGCAGTTGGCCGCGCTACACCACTCATGGACGCTGCCGCGGCGCCCCGTGAATCCTCGACGAGCCGGGTGTTGGGGTGTGTTTGGATTGTGGCCAAAGTGCACTTGACCAAAATTTTGGTCATGACTTAAAGATTGGTCTTTGTTTGGATGGTTGCCATTTTTTGGCATTCCAATGAACTCTAGCCAACTCTAGTTCATTTTTCTTACCAATGTCGGCCAAATCATGGGCAACCAATACCTCAACCAAAATTTTGGTCATGACCCAAAGATTGGTCTTTGTTTGGATGGTTGCCATTTCTTTGGCATGCCAATGAACTCTAGCCAACTCTAGCTCATTTTTCTTGCCAATGTCGGCCAAATCATGGGCAACCAATACCTCAACCAAAATTTTGGCTACCCAATGCTTTGATGGGGCAACCTTGGGCACAAACCAAACATACCGTTGGTCGTGCCACAGCACTAACGCCACCCTCGGCACACTGAAACCGACCGTGTCTAGCGACGATATGAGCGTGTCGCTCACCGCGGTCGCCGTGTCCAGAGGCGGTGCTGGAGCTGCACCCCGTTGTTGGCCCCAACGACCCACATGAACGGTTGTCGGTGGCGAGGAGGTCGTGGGCCAGCTCCTCCATTGGACTAGTCTGCGCTAGGTCGTCCTGACGGGTGTGCCCCACATGTTGGTTTCCCTATCTTCCCGGCCACATTCAAGCGTCAGTGCTCCGCGTTGCGCATTAGGCCTTTCACTGTGTAGGCCAAGCGAGACAACTTATTGTTTATTTGAGCCGTTCAAGTATAATCATGTGGCGTTTGCTTATTTCTCATTCCTCTCCAACCCTCTTCTCCATCGATCATGTCGCCCTCCAATGAGTCCATCCTCCCGCATGCCTCATTTGAACATTCCGCCAAGTATCATTCACATGTACCCACCCTAGTCCTCTTTCAATAGATCTCCGGACCCCGAGATGAAATCGAGAGGGAACGAGTGGGGGCACGTGATACCTAAGGCGGATTCAAAATTTTGAACCGGTGATCATAGCATCCGCAAATCATATATAAAGGGTATTCAATGTTCGCTTTCGCTTTTTAACGCATAATATACTCCCTCCTATCCTTTCTAGTTTACATATAAGTTTTATGTGTAGTCAAAGTATCTCTACTTTGATAAAAAAAAGTATCAACATTCAACAACGCCCAATCAATATTGTTAGATTCGTACGTACTCCTAGATTTGTACTCGAGATGGTTTCCAATTTAACTATTGACAAGATTAATAGTACATGAGATGTATAATGTGAAAATTATATCATTGGAAACTCCTTTCACATACGAATTTGACCGTATGCTTTGTGTAAGTTGCATGTCATATATTATTACTCTAACATTTGGTCAAAGTTAGCCTCGAAAAACGCATTAGACCCTGTATGCTTTGTGTAAGTTGCATGTCATATATTATTACTCTAACATTTGTGTAAGTTGCATGTCATATATTATTACTCTAACATTTGGTCAAAGTAGTATAGTGGAAGTGGATCCTCCGACGTAGGTATCCTCGCCTTACCCTCCCTTTCGGTCACTTCATTGGCGGACCCCATGCTTGCTAGGCCCCGCAATTCAGTTACTCAATGGGTTCGCCACGTCGGTGGATCCTCATTCAGTATACTCCCTCTGTTTTTATTTACTCCGCATAAAACAGAGGGAGTGGTGGTATAATAAATGACGCGGGCGGGGGAGGGGGAGGGACGTCGGTTTGCTCTCAACTTCGGTCCACAAGCGAGTGAAAACGCAAGACGAAGCGCGTTCCATTCGGTGAGCGACGTGGAGGGTCCAGCGTGCCGGGCTGCAACGCAAACGCGACAAGAGTGATGTACAGTCAAAACCGATTGACCGGTCGTCACCAGAACCACTATTCACACCAGAACCTTCGCTGCTCGGCCTACGCCAGCCACTGCCCTAAAACCACACCAAATCTCCAGCCCATTCCCCCACCTTCCGATCCCTTAGCCCGCATCAAGCGTCCCCTAGTTCGCCGGAAAGCCATGGTGTGCCACAAGACCACTTACTACAAGATGTTGACGCCGGAGCGCCACGGAGAAATCGCGGCGGCGGTCGGTGCCCCAGACCTCGTTCCCAAGCTCGCTTTGCGGCGGGCCAATCCCCGTGTTCTCTGGAGCCAAGCTACGAGGAGGAGGAAGCTGATCCAATGTTCATGGCGGAGGTCGCGGCACAAAAGGGCCGCGATGGGTATGAGACGATGGACGTCGACTTCGTGCCGGCGTCCGAGTCCCCCATGGTGCAGGCGGATCAGTGGTTCAACATGGCGATACTAAAGGAGGACCGGAGGCGAGGCTCAACTTCGGCGGAAGCGCGCATGCCGCTGCCATCGAGGCTCTCCTGCAGGCGGAACCGTATGTCGTGGATGTGAACCGGGCGGCGGAGGCTCAACTTAAGGCGGAGCGCGCGGATGCCGCTGCCATCGAGGCCCTCCTGCAGGCGGAACCGTACGGCAGAGGCTCGACTCGACGCAGAGCGCGCGGATGCCGCTCTCATCGATGCCCTCCTGCAGGCGGAACCGGATGTCCTGGACTTGAACCGGGCGGCGGAAGCTCGACTCGACGCGGAGCGCGCGGATGCCGCTGCCATCGAGGCCCTCCTGCAGGCGAAACCGGACGTCCTCGACTTGAACCGGGCTGTGCTCTTGTCCGCAGGCGCCCAGACGCTCGCTTGAACAAGTAGTCGGAGGCCGAGGACAACCACGGTGCGGAGACACACGCGTCGGCAGCGACGGCTGGTTCGTGCGGCAGCCAAAGACGACGAGGCCGTCTCTTTCCACGAGCAGTGATAGTTTTTCTTTATGTTGTTGTTTTTATGAATCTTTTGCTGTGTAAAAACATATATTTGTTATGCAAGTCGCCTGACTTGGGTCAGTCTACCATTTCAGGCGGTTGGATGAATATCCTACGTCTCCTAACCTTTCTTTCCTTCTTCCTCACCTCTTCTTCTTCCCCAACAGACCACCGCACGGGCCATACGGATACTCCCCAACATGCGGTTGGATAAACATACTCTATGAACGAAAATTATGTGTCAGCGATAGGATGGCTGAGTTTGGTTTGTTCACATGCGACAAGACGTGTCAGTGAGGGTGCGTTCCCTTGGTTGGGTTTGTGGCGTGCGGAGCGATCAGGTGATGGTGCGGTGCGACCATGGCGTGCAGGAGTGACCGTGTGAGGGTGCGGCGATCGACCGTGACAGCCGTGCAAGTGTACCTCCTTCTCATTTTGAAAACTTTAGGCAAGCTTGGCAAAAATGTGTGGCGAAGTTTGGCAATGCAAGGCCTAAACCCAAACAGGATAAGTACGTACGTACTAGGAGTACTAGTGTTAAAAAAGATAGGCGGGGTTTTCCTTCGCGGGATTTAATCGATACAAATCCTCGTTTCATGTGTCAATTAATGCGTATTTTTTCTCCAAAGACCAAAGAGCTAAACATCTCACTCCTCATCGCTTGATTAATGCAGCGCCATGCAAACCAACCTTCTCACTTCCGCATGCATGCAGGGGATATTAATGTCCTTGGTTGCTAACCCCATCAATTTTTCCTCGATTAGTATTAGTGGCCCTTTACAAAAAAATGGAGGTATTAACTATATTTGACTTCCTTCCCCATTGCGGTGACGTCGATGATATCTTTTTTTTGGTGGTTTGGCGAAGTGCGTTCGACGGAGAACACCATTGAGGGAGATCACGGTAAGTCGTTCGCAAGTGCCTTCTGCAAGCCGAGACAACCGCCTTATTTGCACCCAGGAAGTCCTTTACTAGTACTACTAGGAGTACTAGTGCGGTGAGATGGTTTCTCGAATAAGACGATGGAGAAGCAGAGTCAGCAAAGAGTGAAATGATGGTTGCTTCGTCCGTGCTTTTGTGATTTGACGCCTCACTGCTTTGTGATTTGTGATAGAAGGGACAGGGAGTAGACTTCATGCTCTATACTTTGTACTACATGCGTCCAAGCATGGGAGAAAGAGGAGAGACGTTGCATTTTTCTATTCCTTCAATCAATCAATCAGGGAGCTTCGGTTCCATCCTTTTGGCTTTGGCAACACCATCCACAATGGTTCCCACAACGCCAAAAGCTATTTTCACAATTGGCTACACATTGTGGATGCCCTTAACTGTACCACTTGGTTTTGCTCCTGTGTGCTATCTATACAAATCTCAGTTATATTGATCTAAAAAATTATAGAATCAAGATTAGTAAAAAGGAGGTGATTTTGCCGCCCGGATGGCGGGGGAGGTTTCTTATTTGAGCAATGCTACATCCACGTAATGGTTTACGTAAAGTTACGAACTGATGTGATGTGGGACTATTTGATTGGATTAAAGGAGAGGATTAGGCCCACCCCACCTGAAAATTAGGGGGCATATATAGATTAGATGGAAAGTATACGTAGCAGCTACGTAGCCCTTTCTAAGTCTAAGATTAGGCTTCTTATTTTCGGAGGACGTTGCCCTGGCAGTTTGCTAACATGCGGTCCCACGTGTCAGTGCTTTACCAAGCCGATCCGCGTTCCACATGAGGCAGAACAACGGCAGAAGCAACACGTGGTTAAGTTGAAGAAGATGAGGGAGAAGCGGATTCAACAACGAGTGAAATGATGGTTGCTTCGTCCTCCAACTTAATCATGGAAAGGTGCAGCTTTATGATTTGACGCCTCATTGCTCATTACTACGCCTCGCCATGACTGGGTGCTTCACCCCGGTGCTCTGCTCAGTATTCCGGTATGGCACGTGGACCCTGTAGCTTGATGTCCCACATGTCGGTGAAAGGGACTAGAAGATTTATGAAAGCGAGCGCTCCACTCTTACGACGGAAGAGTAGACGACACGACGGCCCAATGAATTGTCACTTGTACTGTATAGTACTATAGTTTTGCTGTTTCGCACGATCCATCAATACAAACCCGATTAAATAGGAAAGGGCGTGATTTTTCCCGCGCGGTAGATGATACTGGCCATACATTTCAAAGGCAATTTTAATGTATGCAAACTGAATAATTATAAGTAACAATATGATATCTAGTAAACTAAAAACACATATGATTTATTGTGTTAGAGTGTAGTAGTAGTGTTGTATTGCATAGTTGTTAGATGTAACATGCGAGAACGTGTAGAGATGTAGTTTTGGAGGGCCTACAGAGAGAAAAGCGTAATACGGTCACCGAACTTCGGAATAAGCTGATTACGGTCACTATATACGTTTTGCGGTGATTATACGGTCACTTGCTCACAGTTCAGCATCGGATTGCTTGTTGACCGGCCAAATAGTCTGCGTGGCGCCATGTTGACTAGTTAAATTGATCACGTTCCTTGTGGGTCCCACCTGTCAGTTCGCATAGGCAAAAGGTCAGATAAACACAAATTTACGCAGCGTGACAAGGCTGCAACCCGCGCGGGAATCACCGTTGTGTATGTGTCCGCTGTGGCCTGATGTGTGCGCACGCACGTGTAGGTTGAGCACTTGAGCGTGAGAGTGTGTGTTGGTCGTGTGGTGTACTGGTGTGTGCATGCATGCGTGTGTGTGTGCGTGTGAGTGTTGCGTGCGTGCGTGTGAGTGTTGCGTGCGTGCGTGGCTGCGCGTGTACATGTGAGTGTTGCGTGCGTGCGTGGGTGCATGTGTTTGTGTGAGTGTTGCGTGGATGCAGTTCGTGTGCATGCGTGCGTGTGTGTATAATCACCACACCAGCTCATGTGTGTTAAAACAGACGGCTCAGCATACCAATACAAGGCCACCTTGTCCGTTGTGCCCGCGGTCATGACTTCGAACCACCGTCCAAATATATTTTTGTCGTTTGTTTTCATTCTTACTAGCAAGATGCCCGTATGCTGCACGTAACATCAAGATGCATTTGTATGACTTGTTTATCTTGTGAGAGAAAAGGATGAACGAGGGAAGGCCTTATTTGCAAATGTGGAGAGGATTGTGGGTACCTTTTTGCAAAATCTCCATAGTTTCTTTCCTATCCGTCAGATATAAATCGGACGGCCTATATTGCAGGATGGCAGGCACACCATCATCACCAACTCTATTTTTTATAATAGTGTATTTTATGTATTTTATAAGAGTGTAGATGTAGAGTAGATACAAGTCGACAGGTGGGCACGATGGTAGTGAGATAATGTGATGCAACACTAGAGCTGCCACGTGGAGCGTTTAACTGGTCAACTAGTCATGTCATGAGTAAATACAGAGTTGTACGGTGAGCCCGTGACTGTATAATAACCACCAAACCTAAATGGTGACCGTAATGAGTGGATTCTGAAGTCCAATCTATGTATCATGCTTTCGCATCAAATACAATGATCGTCATTGCATATATCGCGAGAGAAAGATGAAACATGCGTGAATTTTCTGGGGGCTTACTTTTAGAGGACCTGGAGATAGTTTTGTGTGCATACGTGAAAGGGGCGTACAGTGGGGGTATGCGATGGAGAGAGATGCTCTTCTTTTCTCATTATAATGACTAACTATGTATATAGTATAAAAATATACAAATTCACAAGACGGAATAAATATCATTGTGGGCACCATGCAATGCAAATTAGCGTCAGATCCTCCATATAACTTTGTAATGTTGTATATATGTAGAAACTCTAAAATAATTTTTTGGCCACACTTTATTCAAAAGGAATGTTGTATGTGAAATAAACGTGAAGAGAGGGCTTTTTAGATCAATGGGGTACGTGATGTAAGATGTGCGAATGTGTAGTTGATGCATTTGGCGAGGCCTAGAGAGGTATGTGTGTGTATTATGTATTCGAGAGAGGCATGGATAGAGGGGCCGACGGGGGGGGGGGCTTGGGAGAGATAGCACGAGAAATGAGAGTGGTCTAGAGAGAGAGACGAATATGACGTCACGACAAGAGATTCCATTCCCTTGAGTGTGTATATGCAAGGGGGGAGGGAATAGAGGCACCAGGAGAAATTTTCTGTGTGTGTGGTGTTTGTGTTGGTATGTGTGGGTGTGAGAAGATAATGAGACGTGGGGCAGAGGGTGTGTCACCGCGTGAGGTCCGGTGGGTCGAGGTGAGGCCCTTCGTTCGGTTCCGTCCTGCGCCACATTGGTCGGCCCGTGACGCAATTAGGAAGACCCATGGATGACTAGTCGTACAAGACAAAGATAGCAGAATTGTGAAGGACTCTGTGTCCACTGACAAAGCCGGCTAGGATTTGTAACCCTAGGTTCTAGGACTAAGGTAACCCCTTTATCTCTGATATTACTATTGATCCAACCTAACTTTAAGGGGCATCCTACAGAATGCTTTGCTAGAATCATACTCGTCGATTAGGAAGAGAGGTGTGAGACAATGTGTGAGAGACAGGCGTAAAGGTAATGTTCGTACATGAGACACGTAGGCAGGTCCATGTATATAGAAAGGGTCGATGAGGATTGTGCGTGTGTATGTTTGCGAGAGGAAGAGTGCTTGTGATAAAGGTTAGTGAAAACACTTGTAAATGGTTACGAGAGGGAGGGAGGGTTATATCTAGAGCATGTGTGCGAGAAAGACACCTCGGGAGAGAGTGTGTGAGCATGTGTGAGAGACCACCGATGGAGAGTGAAACTACACGTAAAAGACTGCTCTACACATTGATTAAAGATATAAATTGTATCCAAATATTAGGATGGGATCATGATATTTGCAATTCAAGTAAGGAGCGGTCATTGATCCATCGTACATCTAGATTCTACGAATTTGAGCATGTCTATGTTATTATTCGACACAATTGATCCACATAGTTAGTATTTTGAACTTCGAACGATTGCATCGCTTTTAGCAATCGAATATAAACGTGAGTATAGTTCATGTTGTGTGTGTAAAGCACATTATACATACGAAGTTACACAATGGACATTATAAATAGCTACCTATGAACTAGCATACATTTGAATTCAACTTAAGGTGGTTTAAAAAATCAAATTCAAAATGAAGTCCATTCAATTATTTGAATTTGATATCATGGCATTTGTAAACCATACCTAAATTATGGGGCACCAATCTTTGCTCTGATTTTGTACATAATAGCATATGTAGTCTTGTACAAAATAGATTCAAATTTAGCTCCTCCATTCCAAAATAATCGTAGTTATAGGATTTTCAAGTGTCAAAATTTCAAAAAGAAGCGGATAATTTAATGAGATTTTCAAACATATAAGGTCAAATATAACGTTGTCTATTTAGGTCAATCCTCATAGTTCAAGAGTACTCTAAACGTGAATGCTTGTGTTTCAAAATTTCGAACGGTTACCAAAAGAGCCTCTACTCGCCCGAAACCGCGTGAGACGAATGTTTGGTAGTAAAAGGAAATTACTTTTCTAATAATTCCAACCCGTGAAACCTACCGGCCCGATGTCCAAAGGTCTAAACCGGGGTAGGTTTGTAGCTTCATCTAGACGCCACGCAACCGCATCCGAAAAACATTCATACACAATGGCCGCCTAAGCACACATGCTGCTGCCAAAATCACTCCCGCCCACTATTTGTGACACCTGGGATTACCATCCTACCCCCGACCCGCAGTAGGTCCGAAATTTAAGAGGGGGCAAAGTTTGTACTTTCCCCAAATTTCAAACAAGCGCATCCCATCTTCTGTTCAAAAAAGCCAAAAACAAGCGCGTCCCAGACCGAAACATGGTTCCCCCACCCGTCTGATTCCCCATTCGTACTCCATGGGCGCCAAAACTACCTCTCCACCAGCCGCGAAACCCCGACGTCCTCCGTCCGCCACCCCATCCCACCCATCAACCGCCGCCCTCCTCCATCACGCCGGAGCCGATACCCCGATGTCGTCGTCCACCGCAACCTCAACCGCAACGCCCTCCACGGCTAGTAGCTGAAGCCAAGGCCGAGCCGTCCTGCATTCGAAAGCCAGTTCAACCACGCCGTCTGAGCCTCACCGCTGCCGCTCCAACCGCCACCCTCCACCGCACCGGAGATGTTCCACCTTTCGCCGTCCTTCGCCGCCTCGGATCTGCTTCCCCTCCGCCGACATACGGCCACGGCAACATAGTCAACAATTTGGCCATGGGTTCGCCCAAGCTCGCACCTCCGTAACATCGGTTTCCTGTAAAAAGAAGAAGATCAGCGACATGTGGAGGTGACCACACCGCAAACCGAAAAAGGTACTCCTCTTCCCTTATTCGTGCAAATCTTACATATCTGCTTGCACGGTATTCATCCCACAGAAGACACTAGTTGACCGCTTCTTCTTGATACTAGATGTTCCTAGTAACTCGCGATGCACAAGGTTTCTCCTCATATACTATTTCACCTTAGCTAGAGGTCCGTCCGCCTCAATTTCAATTTCTGGCGATTGATTCCGATTAACGGGAGCATTCCCGGCGTAACAGTGCGCTAGTATGCCTATTACGCCGGGAAGCAGCGCCTTGGTGTTTATCTTAGGGGCGCAGCGGCCTAGAGCCACCGGGCGCCCGATCCGGAGGTCGGCCGGGATTAAAGGGATGGCCTGGGCGCTGCCAAGCACAGCGGTGGTGTGAGGTCGATGGGAGGCGGGCGACGGAGGTAGGGTCTGGGCCTGGTCGCCGGGCGGTTCGAGAAAGATCGCCAATCAAGGATCAAGTGGCGGGAGGTAGATTTAAGGCCATCTGCCTGTTCCTTATAGATCGGACGGTTCATTAAAAAAATTGACTGACCTATTTATTTTCAAATGATCGTTATCTTACATATGACCACATGTGGTGGTGTCTTTGGAGGAGTACCTGCATTTCCGTGCTCATATATTACAAAATCATACGGAGTAGAATCTAATTTTGTTTGCCATGCAATGTTGTAGAGCTATCATATGTCTCCTGTCATTTATTTTTCAGCCACCTGCTATCTGCTACTTTTACAGTGCACTAGTTTTGCACACACTTCACCCTTACTCTCACTATTGTGTTTTTATGCAAGGGTATTTCAGACTCTGCTGCCATGAGAGAAGCCAAAAACAAAAAAAGAGAAGTCGCTCCAGCTTCGTATGCGGGTAGGCAAGACACGTTACAGTCAGCTATAAAGGGTGCAGTGTCGTGAGATGGAGACGGTAAACATAGCTCGAGTTGATGACCTCGCCGCAATGAACCACCATCCTGTGTGTTTGCTTTAACTTCGCGGTGTCATATGTGGTTGCATGTTCCATATGGTGTCTAGCTTGTATTGAAAAGTCCGAAGTCGGTAAGATAAGGAAATTTTTTTTTTACATGAACCACCATCCCGTGAGCACCAGAAGACAAATAGCTAGTCGTAATCGACCGAGCCGATGACAAGCCCAGCAAAGATAGGCATCACCTGAAGCCAACTAAAAGTTGCGATGGTGGCGAAGCAGCCCGCCTCCCACCAGGCTCTCGTGTCCTAGATGATCATGCTCACCACTCCAGTAGGATGTCTAGCTTGTATTGCTTCCAATTTGGTTAAATTGCATCTGCTTAGCTTACCACATTATACCTTTGAATATGACATGCCTTTCTGTTTTTGGTACATACTAGTACATCTGTGTATTAACCATGTTCTTACATCAAACTAATGTTCTTGTGTATCCCTCATCAATCACTTATGACGAGGCAGGCAGGTGATACGTCTCCAACGTATCTATAATTTTTTATTGCTCCATGCTACTTTATCTACTGTTTTGGACTATATTGGGCTTTATTTCCACTTTTATATTATTTTTGGGACTAACCTATTAACCGGAGGCCCAGCCCAGAATTGCTGTTTTTTGCCTATTTCAGTGTTTCGAAAAAATAGAATATCAAACAGAGTCCAAACGGAATGAAACCTTCGGGAACGTGATTTTCTCACCGAACGTGATCCAGGAGACTTGGACCCTACTCCAAGAAGTAACGGAGGCGGTCACGAGGGTGCCCCCCCCCCCCAGGGTGCGCCCCCTACCTCGTGGGCCCCCTGTTGCTCCACCGACGTACTCCTTCCTCCTATATATACCTACGTACCCCCAAACGATCAGAAGAGGAGCCAAAACCTAATTCCACCGCCGCAACTTCCTGTATCCACGAGATCCCATCTTGGGGCCTGTTCCGGAGCTCACGAGGGGGCATCCACCACGGAGGGCTTGTACAACATCACCATAGCTCCTCCGATGAAGTGTGAGTAGTTTACTTCAGACCTTCGGGTCCATAGCTAGTAGCTAGATGGCTTCTTCTCTCTTTTTGGATCTCGATACAATGTTCTCCCCCTCTCTTGTGGAGATCTATTCGATGTAATCTTGTTTTTGCGGTGTGTTTGTTGAGACCGATGAATTGTGGGTTTATGATCCAGATTATCTATGAACAATATTTGAATCTTCTCTGAATTCTTTTATGTATGATTGGTTATCTTTGCAAGTCTCTTCGAATTATCCGTTTGGTTTGGCCAACTAGATTGGTAGTTCTTGCAATGGGAGAAGTGTTTAGCATTGGGTTCAATCTTGTGGTGTCCTTTCCCAAAGGATGTAAGGGCAGCAAGGCACATATTGTATTGTTGCCATCGAGGATAACAAGATGGGGTTTTTATCATATTGCATGAATTTATCCCTCTACATCATGTCATCTTGCTTAAGGCGTTACTCTGTTTTTAACTTAATACTCTAGATGCATGCTTTGGATAGCGGTCGATGAGTGGAGTAATAGTAGTAGATGCGTGAGTCGGTCTACTTGTCTCGGACGTGATGCCTATATACATGATCATACCTAGATATCTTCATAACTATGCTCAATTCTGTGAATATCTCAACAGTAATTTGTTCACCCACCGTAGAATACTTATGCTCTCGAGAGAAGCCATAGTGAAACCTATGGCCCCCGGGTCTATTCTCATCATATCAATCTCCATCATTTTAATACTTGCTTTGTTTTTAATTTGCCTTTTTCTTTTCACGTTGCATCTCTATATCAAAAATAACAAAATATTATTTATCATCTCTATCAGATCTCACTCTCGTAAGTGACCGTGAAGGGATTGACAACCCCTAAGCGCGGTGTTTGCGAGGAGCTATTGTTTTGTGCAGGTACGAGGGACTTGTGTGTAGCCTCCTACTGGATTGATACCTTGGTTCTCAAAAACTGAGGGAAATACTTATGCTACTTTGCTGCATCATCCTCTCCTCTTTGGGGAAATCCAACGCAGTGCTCAAGAGGTAGCAAGAAGAATTTCTGGCGCCGTTGCCGGGGAGGCTTACGCAAGAGCACCGTTCAAATCTACATACCAAATACCCATCACAATCCCTATCTCCCGCATTACATTATTTTCCATTTGCCACTCGTTTTCCTCTCCCCCACTTCACCCTTGCCGTTTTATTCGCCCTCTCTTTCCCAATCTCCTCCTCTTTTTCCCGTTTGCCTTTTTCTCGCTTGCCTTTTGTTTGCTCGTGTGTTGGATTGCTTGTTTCTCGCGATGGCTCTACCTAGATTTGGTGATCTTCACCTTAAAAGGTTAGAGGAGATCGAAACCAATGTCAGGAATTTTATGGTTCTGCAATTTGAGCATAATAATTTCTTTAGAAACGAGCTTAAGGAACAAAAAGGTTTTATGGGTTATATGAATAAAGAGCTCGATGATGTGTCTAAAGAATTTGATGGTATAAGATCCCAAATTGTTCGTCTTGAAAAGTTGACCGCTAAAATTTCGGATATGCAAGCTATCTTAGTCAATAAGATGGCCGCTAAACCGAATTCCTATGAAAATCAAGATGAAGATCTAAAAGTTATTGATGTGTCCCCCATTAAATCTTTGTTTTGCAATATTAATCTAGATGAAACTGAATATGATCTTCCTTTACCTAGAAGGCGTTCTAAGAATTCGGAGTTTTTGCATCTTGATGATGAAATTGATAATGTGGGATTGAAAGAAATAAAAACCTAGATGTTGCTAAACCCACTATATTGGATCTCAAGGAATTTAATTATGAAAATTGCTCTTTAATTGATTGTATTTCCTTGTTGCAATCCGTGCTAAATTCTCCTCATGCTTATAGTCAAAGTAAGGCCTACACCAAACACATTGTTGATGCCTTGATGCAATCTTATGAAGAAAAACTTGAGTTGAAGGTCTCTATCCCTAGAAAGCTCTATGATGAGTGGGAACCTAATATTAAAATTAAAATTAAAAATTATGAGTTTCATGCCTTGTGTGATTTGGGTGCTAGTGTCTCTACTATCCCCAAAACCTTGTGTGATTTGCTAGATTTCCGTGACTTTGATGATTGCTCTCTAAACTTGCACCTTGCGGATTCCACTATTAAAAAGCCTATGGGAAGAATTAATGATGTTCTTATTGTTGCAAATAGGAATTATGTGCCCGTAGATTTTATCGTTCTTGATATAGATTGCAATCCTTCTTGCCCTATTATTCTTGGTAGACCTTTCCTTAGAACGATTGGTGCAATTATTGATATGAAGGAAGGGAATATTAGATTCCAATTTACCTTAAAGAAGGGCATGGAACACTTTCCTATAAAGAAAATAAAATTACCATATGAATCTATCATTAGATCCACCTATGGATTGCCTACCAAAGACGGCAATACTTAAATCTATCCTTGCTTTTATGCCTAGCTAGGGGCGTTAAACGATAGCGCTTGTTGGGAGGCAACCCAATTTTATTTTTAGTTTTTAGTTTTTGCTTCTGTTTAGGAATAAATAATCCATCTAGCATTTGTTTAGATGTGGTTTTATGTTTTAATTAGTGTTTGTGCCAAGTTAGACCTATAGGATCTTCTTGGATGATAGTTATTTGATCTTGCTGCAATTTCCAGAATCTTTCTGTTCATGAAAACAATTGTTCAAAATCACCAGAACTTGATAAAATACTGATTCCAATTTGTTCGGATCATTAAACAAATTGTCCAGGTCTTCCTATTTTGGTAGAAGTTTTGGAGTTCCATAAGTTTGCGTTAGTTGCAGATTACTACAGACTGTTCTGTTTTTGACAGATTCTGTTTTTTGTGTGTTGTTTGCTTATTTTGATGAATCTATGGCTAGTAAAATAGTTTATAATCCATAGAGAAGTTGGAATACAGTAGGTTTAAAATCAATATAAATAAATAATGAGTTCATTACAGTACCTTAAAGTAGTCTTTTGTTTTCTTTCTCTAACGGAGCTCACGAGATTTCTATTGAGTTTTGTGTTGTGAAGTTTTCAAGTTTTGGGTAAATTCTTTTGATGGATTATGGAACAAGGAGTGGCAAGAGCCTAAGCTTGGGTATGCCCATGGCACCCCCAAGATAATCCAAGGACACCAAAAAGTCAAAGCTTGGGGATGCCCGGAAGGCATCCCCTCTTTCGTCTACTTCCATCGGTAATTTACTTGGAGCTATATTTTTATTCACCACATGATATGTGTTTTGCTTGGAGCGTCTTGTATTATTTGCGTCTTTGCTTGTTAGTTTACCACAATCATACTTGATGTAAACACCTTTTGAGAGAGCCATACATGAATTGGAATTTGATAGAATACTCTATGTGTTTCACTTATATCTTTTGAGCTTGATAGTTTTGCTCATAGTGCTTCACTTATATCTTTTGAGCGTGATAATTTTTGCTCTAGTGCTTCACTTAGATCTTTTAGAGCACGGTGGTGAATTTGTTTTAAAGAAACTATTGATCTCTCATGCTTCACTTATATTATTTTGAGAGTCGTTAATAGCATGGTAATTTGCTTAATATTAATATACTTGGTATTCAAGATATGTGAAACTTTCTTTTGAGTGCGTTGAATACTAAGAAAAGTTTGATGCTTGATAAATGTTTTGAGATATGAAGATGGTGATATGAGAGTCATGCTAGTTGAGTAGTTGTGAATTTAAAGAATACTTGTGTTGAAGTTTGTGATTCCCGTAGCATGCACGTATGGTGAACCGTCATGTGATGAACTCAGAGCATGATTTATTTATTGATTGTCTTCCTTATGAGTGGCGGTCGGGGACGAGCGATGGTCTTTTCCTACCAATCTATCCCCCTAGGAGCATGCGCGTAATACTTTGCTTCGATAACTTCTATATTTTTGCAATAACTAGATGAGTTCTTTATGACTAATGTTGAGTCCATGGATTATACGCACTTTTCCCCATCCTTTCACCATTGCTAGCCTCTCTAATACCGTGCACTTTTCACCGGTATCATACACCCACCATATATTTTCCTCAAAACAGCCACCATACCTACCTATCATGGCATTTCCATAGCCATTCCGAGATATATTGCCATGCAACTTTCCACCATTCCGTTTATTATGACACGCTCCATCATTCTCATATTGCTAGCATGATAATGTAGTTGACATCGTATTTGTGGCAAACCCACCGTTCATAATTCTTTCATACATGTCACTCTTGATTCATTGCATATCCCAGTACACCGCCGGAGGCATTCATATAGAGTCATACTTTGTTCTAGGAATCGAGTTGTAATTGTTGAGTTGTAAGAAAAATAAAAGTGTGATGATCATCATTCTTTAGAGCATTCTCCCAAGTGAGGAAAGGATGATGGAGACTATGATTCCCCACAAGTCGGGATGAGACTCCGGACGAAAAATAAAACAAATAAAAAATAAAAAAAGAGGCCATAAAAAAGAAGAGAAAAGGCCCAAATAAAAAAATAAAAAATGAGAGAAAAAGAGAGAAGGGACAATGCTACTATCCTTTTACCACACTTGTGCTTCGAAGTAGCACCAAGATCTTCATGATAGAGAGTCTCTCATTTTGTCACTTTCATATACTAGTGGGAATTTTTCATTATAGAACTTGGCTTGTATATTCCAATGATGGGCTTCCTCAAATGCCCTAGGTCTTCGTGAGCAAGCGAGTTGGATGCACACCCACTTAGTTTCTTTTGTTGAGCTTTCATATACTTATAGCTCTAGTGCATCCACTGCATGGCAATCCCTACTCACTCACATTGATATCTATTGATGGGCATCTCCATAGCCCGTTGATACGCCTAGTTGATGTGAGACTATCTTCTCCTTTTGTCTTCTCCACAACCACCATTCTATTCCACATATAGTGCTATATCCATGGCTCACGCTCATGTATTATGTGAAGATTGAAAAAGTTTTGAAAATGTTAAAGTATGAAACAATTGCTTGGCTTGTCATCAGGGTTGTGCATGATTTAAATATTTTGTGTGGGGAAGATGGAGCATAGCCAGACTATATGATTTTGTAGGGATAAATTTCTTTGGCCATGTTATTTTGAGAAGACATAATTTCTTAGTGAGTATGCTTGAATTATTATTATTTTTATGTCAATATGAAATTTTGTCTTGAATCTTTCGGATCTGAATATTCATACCACAATTAAGAAGATTTACATTGAAATTATGCCAAAGTATCACTCCGCATCAAAAATTCTCTTTTTATCATTTACCTACTCAAGGACTAGCAGGAATTACGCTTGGGGATGCCTGATACGTCTCCAACGTATCTATAATTTTTGATTGCTCCATGCTTCTTTATCTACTGTTTTGGACTATATTGGGCTTTATTTTCCACTTTTATATTATTTTTGGGACTAACTTATTCACCGGAGGGCCAGCCCAATTGTTGTTTTTGCCTATTTCAAAGGTTTCAAGAAACAGAATATCAGACGGAGTCCAAACGGAATGAAACATTCGGGAACGTGATTTTCTCACCGAACGTGATCCAGGAGACTTGGACCCTACTCCAAGAAGTAACAGAGGCGGTCACGAGGGTGGGTCCCCCCCCTAGGGCACGCCCCCTGCCTCATGGGCCCCCTGTTGCTCCACCGACGTACTCCTTCCTCCTATATATACCTATGTACCCCCAAACGATCAGAAGAGGAGCCAAAAACCTAATTCCACTGCCGCGACTTCCTGTATCCACGAGATCCCATCTTGGGGCATGTTAGGAGCTCACGAGGGGGCATCCACAACGGAGGGCTTCTACATCATCTCCATAGCCCTCCGATGAAGTGTGAGTAGTTTACTTCAGACCTTCGGGTCCATAGCTAGTAGCTAGATGGCTTCTTCTCTCTTTTGGATCTCAATACAATGTTCTCCCCTCTCTCGTGGAGATCTATTCGATGTAATCTTCTTTTTTTGCGGTGTGTTTGTTGAGACCGATGAATTGTGGGTTTATGATCCAGATTATCTATGAACAATATTTGAATCTTCTTTGAATTCTTTTATGTATGATTGGTTATCTTTGCAAGTCTCTTCAATTATCCGCTTGGTTTGGCCAACTAGATTGGTAGTTCTTGCAATGGGAGAAGTGTTTAGCTTTGGGTTCAATCTTGCGGTGTCCTTTCCCAAAGGATGTATAGGGGCAGCAAGGCACGTATTGTATTGTTGCCATCGAGGATAACAAGATGTTTTTTTTATCATATTGCATGAATTTATCCCTCTACATCATGTCATCTTGCTTAAGGTGTTACTCTGTTTTTAACTTAATACTCTAGATGCATGCTGGATAGCGTTCGATGAGTGGAGTAATAGTAGTAGATGCAGGCAGGAGTCGTTCTACTTGTCTCGGACGTGATGCCTATATACATGATCATACCTAGATATCTTCATAACTATGCTCAATTCTGTCAATTGCTCAACAGTAATTTGTTCACCCATCATAGAATACTTATGCTCTTGAGAGAAGCCACTAGTGAAACCTATGGCCCCCGGGTCTATTCTCATCATATCAATCTCCATCACTTTAATACTTGCTTTGTTTTTACTTTGCCTTTTTCTTTTCACTTTGCATCTCTATATCAAAAGTACCAAAAATATTATTTATCATCTCTATCAGATCTCACTCTCGTAAGTGACCGTGAAGGGATTGACAACCCCTAATCGCGTTGGTTGCGAGGAGCTATTGTTTTGTGCAGGTACGAGGGACTTGTGCGTAGCCTCCTACTGGATTCATACCTTGGTTCTCAAAAACTGAGGGAAATACTTACGCTAGTTTGCTGCATCATCCTCTCCTCTTCGGGGAAATCCAACGCAGTGCTCAAGAGGTAGCAGCGGGCAAGGGGACTACTCCTCATTTAAAGAATGCAGTGTCAGCCTCCCGACATGATTCTCAAGAAACTGAAATGCTAGATGAAGATAGTGAACGTAGCTATGTAGTTGATTACTGCATTTCCCCTACACTAGCATCGCAGGTGCTTGCTTTAACTTGGCAGCGTCATATGTGGTTGCATGTTGCATATGGTGTCTAGATTGTAATTCTTCCAATCTGGTTAAACTACATGTGCTAGTCTGCTTTGTATCCCGCATCAATCAACATGACGAGACACCTTTAGTATATGCAGTGCGATATTAGTTGCATCTTTCATATGATTTATAACATGCGCTGCTTCTAATTTGTTGAAATTCCATTTATGATGGGACGCTTTTAACTTGGCAGAGTAATATTGGTTGCATCTTTCATGCGGTGTCTAGCTTGCATTGCTTCTTATTTGCTGGAATGGTTTCTGCTTAGTTTACACAAACAATTGTGAACATGCCATGTCGTCCTATTTTTCGTACATATTCCATCCTGGTATCATGTGTTTGCCTTACATCAAAGTAGTGATTGTCAGTATCATGCATGAATGAGTTCTGAAGAGAGAATTTTATTGCTTTTTCTTGTCGATTTTACTTGACAATTCAAAATCAATAAAGCGGAAGGAAGTTAGCAAGGCAGCGGATAAAGGTGCTCCTTCCGAACGGAGGGCCTCTACAGTTTCTACTCCTCCACACCCCCAAGATGATTTCCAAGACAACACATGCATAGACACTCAACAAAGCTGTGTTTATGATGAGCACGTCTCCCCTAGAGCAGCATCACCGTGCTCCCTCTAACTTGGCAATCAAGTATATGTGGTTGCATGTTATGTGTGATGTCTAGCTTGTATTGCTTCTAATTTTGTTGAATTCCATCTTCTTACTTTACACATTATACTTGGATAAGACACGTGTTCCTGTTTCTAGAACATACAATATCTGTATATCACACCATGTTCTTACATCAAATTACTATTGTTGTGTAACCTGCAACAATCACTTATCATAAGACACGTTTTACTTCGGAGTGTGATATAGGTTACATCTCACATTCTTTTCTAGCTTGTACTACTAATTTGTTGAAATGGCACTTATGACGAGACAATTTTAACTTGGTAGAGTGATATTCATTGCATCTTTCATATGGTGTCTAGCTTTCATTGCTTCTAATTTGTTGAAATGCCTTCTCCTTAGTTTACACATCATAAGCTGTGAATATGCAATGTTGTGAATATGCAATGGCACTAATGACGAGAGACCTCTAATATGGTAGTGTGATGTTGTTTGCATCTTGCATATGATTTATTTCTTGTACTGCTTCACATTTGTTTAAACGCCATTTATGATGAGACATTGTTAACTTGGCAGAGAAATATTTGTAGCATCTTTCATATGGTGTGTTGGGGAACGTAGTAATTTCAAAAAAATTCCTACGCACACGCAAGATCATGGTGATGCATAGCAACGACAGGGGAGAGTGTTGTCCACGTAACCTCGTAGACCGAAAGAGGAAGCGTTAGCACAACGCGGTTGATGTAGTCGTACGTCTTCACGATCCGACCGATCAAGTACCGAACGCACGACACCTCTGAGTTCAGCACACGTTCAGCTCGATGACGTCCCTCGAACTCCAATCCAGCCGAGTCTTTGAGGGAGAGTTCCGTCAGGACGATGGCGTGGTGACGATGATGATGTTCTACAACGCAGGGCTTCGCCTAAGCACCGCTACGATATTATCGAGGTGGATTATGGTGGAGGGGGGCACCGCACACGGCTAAGAGATCAAGAGATCAATTGTTGTGTCTATGGGGTGCCCCCTGCCCCCGTATATAAAGGAGCAAGGGGGGAGGCGGCCGGCCAAGGAGGAGGGCGCGCCAAGGGGGGAGTTGGAGAGAAGGAAAGAGGAGGAGAGGGAGAAGGAAAAGGGGACTGCACCCCTTGTCCAATTCGTACCAGAGGGGGGGCGCAGGCCTCCTTCCTTTTGGCCTCTCTCCTCTATTCCCGTATGGCCCAATAAGGCACATATACTCCCCGGCGAATTCCCGTAACTCTCCCAGATTCAAAAATACCCGAATCACTCGGAACCTTTCTGAAGTCTGAATATAGTCGTCCAATATATCGATCTTTACGTCTCGATCATTTCGAGACTCCTCGTCATGTCGATGATATCATCCGGGACTCCGAACTCCTTCGGTACATCAAAACTCATAAACTCATAATATAACCGTCATCGAACATTAAGCATGCGGACCCTACGGGTTCGAGAACTATGTAGACATGACCGAGACACATCTCCGGTCAATAACCATTAGTGGAACCTGGATGCTCACATTGGCTCCCACATATTCTACGAAGATCTTTATCGGTCAAACCGCATAACAACATAATGCTTGTTCCCTTTGTCATCGGTATGTTATTTGCCCGAGATTCGATCGTCGGTATCTTAATACCTAGTTCAATCTCGTTACCGCAAGTCTCTTTACTCGCTCGTAATACATCATCCTGCAATTAACTCATTAGTTGCAATGCTTGCAAGGCTTAAGTGATGTGCATTACCGAGTGGGCCCAGAGATACTTCTCCGACAATCGGAGTGACAAATCCTAATCTCGAAATACGCCAACCCAACAAGTACCTTCGGAGACACCTGTAGAGCACCTTTATAATCACCCAGTTACGTTGTGACGTTTGGTAGCACACAATGTGTTCCTCCGGTAAACGGGAGTTGCATAATCTCATAGTCTAAGGAACATGTATAAGTCATGAAGAAAGCAATAGCAACATACTAAACGATCAAGTGCTAAGCTAACGGAATGGGTCAAGTCAATCACATCATTCTCCTAATGATGTGATCCCGTTAATCAAATGACAACTCATGTCTATGGTTAGGAAACATAACCATCTTCGATTAACGAGCTAGTCAAGTAGAGGCATATTAGTGACACTCTGTTTGTCTATGTATTCACACATGTATTATGTTTCCGGTTAATACAATTCTAGCTTGAATAATAAACATTTATCATGAAATGAGGAAATAAATAATAACTTTATTATTGCCTCTATGGCATATTTCCTTCAGTCTCCCACTTGCACTAGAGTCAATAATATAGTTCACATCGCCGTGTGATTTAACATCAATAGTTCACATCTTTATGTGGTTAACACTAATAGTTCACATCGACATGTGACCAACACCCAAAGGGTTTACTAGAGTCAGTAATCTAGTTCACATCGCTATGTGATTAACACCCAAAGAGTACTAAGGTGCGATAATGTTTTGCTTGTGAGATAATTTTAGTCAACGGGTCTGTCACATTCAGATCCGTAAGTATTTTGCAAATTTCTATGTCTACAATGCTCTGCATGGAGCTACTCTAGCTAATTGCTCCCACTTTCAATATGTATCTAGACCGAGACTTAGAGTCATCTAGATTAGTGTCAAAACTTGCATCGACGTAACCCTTTACGACGAACCTTTTGTCACTTCCATAATTGAGAAACATATCCTTATTCCACTAAGGATAATTTTGACCGCTGTCCATTGATCTACTCCTAGATCACTATTGCACTCCCTTGCCAAATTAGTGGTAGGGTATGCAATAGATCTGGTACACAGCATGGCATACTTTATAGAACCTATGGCTGAGGCATAGGGAATGCCTTTCATTCTCTTTCTATCTTCTGTCGTGGCCGGGCTTTGAGTCTTACTCAATTTCACACCTTGTAATACAGGCAAGAACTCTTTCTTTGACTGTTCCATTTTGAACTACTTCAAAATCTTTTCAAGGTATGTACTCATTGAAAAACTTATCAAGCGTCTTGATATATCTCTATAGATCTTGATGCTCAATATGTAAGCAGCTTCACCGAGGTCTTTCTTTGAAAAACTCCTTTCAAACACTCCTTTATGCTTTGCAGAATAATTCTACATTATTTCCGATCAACAATATGTCATTCACATATACTTATCAGAAATGTTGTAGTGCTCCCACTCACTGTCTTGTAAATACATGCTTCACCGGAAGTCTGTATAAAACTATATCCTTTGATCAACTTATCAAAGCGTATATTCCAACTCTGAGATGCTTGCACCAGTCCATAGATGGATCATTGGAGCTTGCATATCTTGTTAGCACCTTTAGGATTGACAAAACCTTCTAGTTGCATCATATACAACTCTTCTTTAATAAATCCATTAAGGAATGCAGTTTTGTTTATCCATTTGCCAGATTTCATAAAATGCGGCAATTCTTAACATGATTCGGACAGACTTAAGCATAGATACGAGTGAGAAACTCTCATCGTAGTCAACACCTTGAACTTGTCGAAAACCTTTTGCGACAATTCTTGCTTTGTAGATAGTAACACTACTATCAGCGTCCGTATTCCTCTTGAAGATCCATTTAATCTCAATTGCTCGCCGATCATTGGGCAAGTCAATAAAAGTCCATACTTTGTTCTCATACATGGATCTCATCTCAGATTTCATGGCCTCAAGCCATTTCACGGAATCTGGGCTCACCATCGCTTCTTCATAGTTCGTAGGTTCGTCATGGTCAAGTAACATGACCTCCAGAACAGGATTACCGTACTACTCTGGTGCGGATCGTGATCTGGTTGATCTGCGAAGTTCTGTAGTAACTTGATCCGAAGTTTCATGATCATCATCATTAACTTCCTCTCTTGTTGGTGTAGACATCACTCGAACTGATTTCTGTGATGAACTTTTCCAATTCGGGAGAAGGAACAATTACCTTATCAAGTTCCACTTTCCTCCCACTCACTTCTTTCGAGAGAAACTCCTTCTCTAGAAAGGATCCACTCTCAGCAACAAAGATCTTGCCTTCGGATCTATGATAGAAGGTGTACCCAATAGTTTCTTTTTGGGTATCCTATGAAGACACACTTCTCCGATTTGGGTTTGAGCTTATCATATTGAAACTTTTTCACATAAGCATCACAGCCACAAACTTTAAGAAAAGACAGCTTAGGTTTATTGATAAACCATAGTTCATACGATATCGTCTCAACGGATTTAGATGGTGCCTTATTTAACGTGAATGCAGCTGTCTCTAATGCATACTCCCAAAACGATAGTGGTAAATCGGTAAGAGACATCATAGATCGCACCATATCTAATAAAGTACAGTTATGACGTTCGGACACACCATTACACTGTGATGTTCCAGGTGGCGTGAGTAGTGAAACTATTTCACATTGTTTTAACTGAAGGCTAAACTCATAACTCAAATATTTTACCTCTGCGATCATATCGTAGAAACTTTTATTTTCTTGTTACGGTGATTCTCCACTTCACTCTGAAATTCTTTGAACTTTTCAAATGTATCAGACTTGTGTTTCATCAAGTAGATATACCCATATCTGCTCAAATCATCTGTGAAGGTCAGAAAATAACGATACCTGCCGCGAGCATCAACACTTATCGGA
Organism: Aegilops bicornis; assembly: GCA_021605145.1. NCBI lineage: Eukaryota > Viridiplantae > Streptophyta > Magnoliopsida > Poales > Poaceae > Aegilops > Aegilops bicornis. The sequence goes on from CM038674.1 coordinate 487,292,606, forward strand.
CTGCATACATTAGTATGTATTATTTCCAACAAATCTATTGCTTGCTCCATTGTTCCGGAGAACGGAGTCTTAGTCATCTTGCCCATGAGGCATGGTTCGCAAGCATCAAGTGATTCATAATCAAGTGATTCCAAAATCCATCGATGGAGTTTCTTCATGCGCTTTACACCAATATGACCTAAACGGCAATGCCACAAATAAGTTGCACTATCATTATTAACTTTACATCTTTTGGCTTCAATATTATGAATATGTGTATCACACGATCGAGATCCAACAAACCATTTTCATTGGGTGTATGACCATAGAAGGTTTTATTCATGTAAACAGAACAATAATTATTCTCTAACTTACATGAATAACCGTATTGCAATAAACATGATCAAATCACATTCATGCTAAATGAAAACACCAAATAACACTTATTTAGGTTCAACACTAATCCCGAAAGTACAGGGAGTGTGCGATAATGATCATATCAATCTTGGAACTACTTCCAACACACATCGTCACCTCACCCTCAACTAGTTTCTGTTTATTCTGCAACTCCCGCTTCGAGCGACTACTCTTAGCAACTGAACTAGTATCAAATACTGAGGGGTTGCTATAAACACTAGTAAAGTACACATCAATAACACGTATATCAAATATACCTTTGTTCACTTTCCATCTGAGGGAGTCCTGGATTAGGGGGTGTCCGGATAGCCGGACTATAGCCTTTGGCCGGACTCCTGGACTATGAAGATACAAGATTGAAGACTTCGTCCTGTGTCCGGATGGGACTTTCCTTGACGTGGAAGGCAAGCTTGGCGATACGGATATGTAGATCTCCTCCCATTGTAACCGACTTTGTGTAACCCTAGCCCTCTCCGGTCTCTATATAAACCGGAGGGTTTTAGTTCAGAGGATCTAACAACAATCATACCATATGCTAGCTTCTAGGGTTTAGCCTCTCTGATCTCGTGGTAGATCTACTCTTGTACTACCCATATCATCAATATTTATCAAGCATGAGTAGGGTTTTACCTCCATCGAGAGGGCCCGAACCTGGGTAAAAACATCGTGTCCCTTGTCTCCTATTACCATCCGCCTAGACGCACAGTTCGGGACCCCCTACCCGAGATCCGCCGGTTTTGACACCGACATTGGTGCTTTCATTGAGAGTTCTTCCGCGCCGCCATCGTGAAGGATGCCTCATCCCGCCTTTAAAGACGGCACTTTTGCTAAAGGAGCTTTGGCTATCGGCCAAACTCTCCGGCTAGGGCGGTTTTCTTATGACCGCTGCTCGTCAGCCAGCCGATGATAACTTCTCGGGTCATCGAAGCAATCTTCACGTCAACTCGAACTCGCCGAGCAGTTAGATCCGACGGAGCTCTCTTCCTTAAACGAGCTCCGATCGCATCGCCGCCGCCACGGGAGTCGCTACGACTATGATCAGATTGGGCCTAAACCCGATCTCGAGAGAGATTAACTCTCCTGTGTCACCCATCATGTTTCTGTGTTGGAGTAACAATGCGGAGACCCTTCATCTATCTTGAGGAATAGCTATGTCTGGATTCCCGATCCCTCAAAGCCGGATACCCGCGGAGGGGAGGACGTCACTCAAGACCTGAACTTAGAGTCAGCAACGGGCTAGATTCATTGGACAACATCCAAGAATCCAAGCTTCCGAGTTCGAAACTCCTTGGCCCTTGAGCCTCAGATTGGGTGAGGTTTCGGATCTAATTCCACCCACCCACCAACATAGGCGATCTATCCAAAATTAGGCAATAGCCCGTGGAAACAAGATACATCATTATCGGGCCAGATTCCTCCGGTTATGAACATGATAAAGGATCGCCATGAGGAAGACGCAATTTCATTCTTCCGCAATAATTGCACGGACAAGGGAATCCTCAACGCCATAGGTCGCCATGAAATTACACGCTTTTGCTGACTTGGCGTCCACAAGAGATGAAAGTACTGCGATGGAAAGCGCTGGAAAACCAAGTAAGATTTTGGGACAATCCGGCCCTGAATACAAACCCAGTCCGAAATAAAAGGGTGCATTATCGCCAATCACCCGGGTTAAACACCGAAAAACAAAAACCCCTACGACGTATGGAACCGTACTGGAGGGATGGCTCAACGGGCCCTGTAAAATTCATAGTACAGAGGGCGCCACACCAACTCACAGCCTTCGAGCATGTTGGATACTCCGGCAGGTGGCCAAAAGTGGCGAAGAGCTTCTAACCCCAACATCCACAGAGCACCAGCCCAGGGATACCAGTACGGTATTAACAGTCTTCGAGACTTTCGCATCAAATAATATGCGAAAACGAACACTCCGCAGCCTTGCCGAAGTCTACCAAGTAGCAACAATAAACCCATGGAGTGACACGGCTATTACCTTTAATGCCAGTGATGAACCTAAATTCCGAACAGCTCGAGCACCAGCAGCATTGGTCCTCAGTCCAATAGTGGACGAATTTCGCCTTACCAAGGTACTCATGGACGGTGGCAGCAGATTGAACCTCATTTATGAGGAAACCCTTCGAAAAATGGAAATAGATCGAGCCGCATTGAGCGAAGCAGCACAACCTTTAGAGGAATAATACCTACCGGGAAGCGTCTTTGCACAGGAAAAATCACACTGGATGTGGTGTTCGGCACGCGGATAATTACAGGTCCGACGAGGTCACGTTCCAAGTGGCCCCGTTCAGCAGCGGATATCACGCTTTATTAGGGCGAGAGTCAACACAATTTTTCAAGTTATACCCCATTACGGGTACATGAAGCTCAAAATGCCCGGGCCCAACGGAATCATCACTCTTGCTAGTGACACGGACATAGCACTCCGCGCCGAAAATAAGACAGCCGCATTGGCCCTTGAGGCACTATCTGAAGCCCTAGCGGCCGAGGAACTGACTGCGCTGCGCTCCACGGTGAACAGGGACGATGTGATACTCGATAAAAGATCCAAGTCCACCTCTTTTAAACCAGCGGATGAAATAGTCAAATTCCAAGTCCATCCAACGGACCCTACAAAAACGGCCTCCATCGGGCACAATTAAACCCTGATGTAGATGCCGACCACGAGAATTCCTACGAAAATTGGGACATTTTTGCCTGGCACCCTTCAGACATGCCAGGAATCCCACGCCGGTGGGCCGAGCACAGCCTAAACATCCTAAAAGGATTCAAGCCAGTCAAGCAGGCTCTTCGGTGTTCCTCCAAACCTAAGAGACAAGCCATGGGAGAGGAGCTAGCCAAACTATTGGAGGCCGGATTCATCAGAGATATAAAACATCCGGACTGGCTAGCAAACTTGGTGATGGTACCAAAGAAGGACAAATCATGGCGCCTATGCGTCGATTTCAAGGACCTCAACAAGGCTTGCCCAAAGGATCCCTTCCCCCTCCCCTGCATCGATCAAATTATCGACGCTACCGTAGGACACGATTCATTGTGTTTGCTCGACGCATACTCCGGCTACCATCAAATCAAGATGGCGAGTTCTACCAAGCCGCAACGGCATTTATCACCCCATACGGCCCATTCTTCTTCAACACAATGCCCTTCGGCTCAAAACGCCAACAAGAACATATCAGACATGATTCGTATATGTCCGCAAACCAGATCGGCAAAACAAAGGAGGCATACGTAGATGATGTGGTCACAAAACCAAGCATGTCAAAAATCTAGTAGACGACTTGAGGCTCACATTCGATAATCTCCAACATATGACATCAAGCTTAACCCGAAAAAATGCGGTTTCAAGGCATCACCGAAAGCTCTTGGGCTTCATTGTATCCGTAGAGGAATTGAAGCAAACCCAGCCAAGATCCGAGCTCTATCACAATTGGATATCCCAAAGGACCTCAAACAAATACAAAAATTGACTGGATGAGTGGCGGCTCTAAGCGGCTTTATCTCCCGTTTGGGAGAAAAGGCATTACCCCTTTATCGCATCCTCCGCAAGACCAACACTTCGAGTGGATTTGATGCCGCCACGGCCGGACTCGAAGAAATAAAAGCCATATTGGCAACAAACCCGGTCCTGGCCGCGCCCAACATGGGCGAACCAATGCTATTATACATCACGGCAACTCATCAAGTTGTAAGCGCGGTGCTCGTTGTCGAACGAGAAACGGACGGACACAAGTTCCCCCTTCAAAAACCAGTTTACTACGTGTCCACCGTCCTCACTCCATGCAAGTCACAAGATCCGCATTATCAAAAGATAACCTACGCGGTGTTTATGGCATCCCGGAAGCTGCGACACTACTTTCAAGAGTGTTCGATAACAGTAGCCTCCGAAGTACCTCTTAACGACATTATAAACAACCGCGACGCGACGGGCCGGATTGCCAAATGGGTCATTGATCTCCTCCCGTTCGACATAACCTATAAACCACGGCGAGCTATTAAGTCGCAGGTTTTGGCCGACTTCGTCGCTGAATGGACTGAAGCCGAACTCCCTAAAGAGTACGGCACATATTCCAACTGGATCATGCACTTCGACGGCTCCAAAATGTTGGCTGGTCTGGGGGCTGGAGTCGTTCTGACGTCCCCAACATGAGATACAGTTCAATACATAATCTAGATAATGTATACGGACTCCAACAACGCAGCTGAATACGAGGCCCTTCTACATGGTCTCCGGATGGCAGTATCCATGGGCATTCAACGCCTAGAGGTGCGCGGGGATTCGAACCTCGCGATATCCCAAATAAATGGAGACTTTGAGGCCAAGGATCCGAAAATGGCAGCTTATCGCAACGCCATCCTAAAAATGTCAGCTCGGTTCGAAGGGCTCAAATTTCACCATATAGCTCGGGAAAACAATCAGGCAGCAGACGTCTTGGCACGCATTGGCGCAAAGTGCGATGCCGTCCCCCCAATATCTTCTTAGAGAGGCTGTTCAAGCCATCCATATTATGGGAAGGGGAGACCGGAAATAACAGCTTGGACCCAACCGCACTGCCCGACACCGAAAATTCTGACACAATTGGAGACTCTACCAACGAAGTAACATCTTCAGCCCACGTAATAATGGCAGTCATTGCCCCGTGGACGGAACCATTCCTAGCCTACCTAACCAGGCAGGAACTTCTCGAGGACCAAAACGAGGCATGCTGCATAGTGCGGCGATCTAAAGCCTATAAAGTCCATGAGGGAGGGCTTTATAAGAAAAGCACAACCGGAGTCCTTCAAAGGTGTATCTCCGAAGAGGAAGGGCGGAATCTTCTGGCTGAAATTTATGCCGGACTCGGCGGGCACCACGCCGCAGCCCGGGCCCTTGTAAGCTAGGCCTTCCGTACAGGATTTTATTGGCCGACGGCCCGCGGATGCTCAGACTTAGTCCAACGATGCGTCGGTTGCCGCCTCTTTGCTAATCAAAGCCACATGCCACACACCGCCTCCAAACTATACCCATCACCTGCCCTTCATGTCCGGGGCTTGACATGGTTGGACCCCTTAAAGGAGGAACCCACAAGCAAAAATACCTACTGGTCATGGTGGATAAATTCACCAAATGGATAGAGGCCAAGCCTGTTAAGACGGCCGAATCTGGACCGGTGATAGACTTCATATACGGGGTCGTACACCGTTACGGCGTCCCCCACAGCATCATCACTGATAACGGCACGAACTTCACGGGCGACGAGGTCAAACTCTGGTGCAAACACATGGGCATCAAGCTGGACTATGCTTCAGTCTATCACCCTCAAACTAACGGTCAAGTCGAGCGAGCAAATGGTCTAATCATGAGCAGCATCAAACCCAGATTAGTGCGGTTCCTCAAGGAATCTAACACGCACTGGGTAGAGGAGCTCGACTCCTTACTCAGGGGGGCTGCGGACCACGCCGAATCGCACCACCGGATTCACACCATTCTTTATGGTATACGGCGCAGAGGCAGTTCTGCCCTGCGACATAATTCATGACTCACCTCAAGCGCATGTACGAAGAAAGAGAAGCCGAGATCGATCGGCAGGACAGTTTGGACGCTTTGAGGAGGAGCGTGACGTGGCAAAAGCCCGCTCCGCATTCTATCAACAGAGGCTCAAGATATCAAATCAGAGAAGTACGGGCCAAAACTTACAATGTTGGCGAAGTTAGTTCTACGCTGCCGGACAAGAAAAAGGACAAACTCAATCCCAAATGGGAAGGTCCCTTTATTATCGACCAAGTCCTCGACCGTGGAGCGCACTGCCCGCGAGATGCATCGGATAACCGACTCGAGCCGAACCCATGGAACGCAGCCCGCCTCCGAAGATTCTACGCCTAGCGCCGGATTCTCGAGTTCGCCTCCTTCCTCTCGCTTATTTTTTACACATTAGCTGTCTTATATTTCTCTCCTTCTCCCTCTTTTCTCTTACAGCCTTCAAAGGCTCGTTCACGCATTGTTCGTGACACACTTGACGCGCTATCCACGCTCATTATACTGGGGCTTCTTTAATGAAGCTTATTTGTACGGGCTTCATGCCTAACACATGCGCCACGCCCGCATGTACCTTTTATTCACCATTATATGCATCGATATGACTTAAGTTTTTGCCAAGTTGAGTTGCACGGCTCCTGTGCTTACCCCTACGCTCCCGATTGTTCGGCTAGGTGGTAAAGGGAGCACCTTTGAGATTGTTTCTGCCGTGTCAGCCGGATGTGTACCTCAGACTGGGTGAATCCGAAAGCTAGCCTTCTTAAGGGAATATTCGGTCGGTGAACTAAACATGATTTCTCACTTATTTATTTATCTGCCCCAGATGCTTTTTCGCTTTTTCGCAGTTCGGACATGCACTTTAAGGCATGCCTCCCAGGGAAAGGAACCCCTAACGGAACTATTCTCCCTGGAAGATGTTTATTACTAACCATGTAATATAACATAACTAGTTGGGCACTTGTCTATTCAAGCACTAATGACCCCTACGCCGGTCTCCACGCATGCCCCGGTTCTTACATAACCGTGAGGGTATTCGGACACACTCCGGACTATAGGGTCCCGAGGTTGAAGCTTAAAAGGTCCGCCATGACAAACGATCTACAATCCGGCTAGAAGGCATTTTTACATGTCATCTTAAATTACATAGTCAATTTGACTGTGTATTCCTCCTCAATACCATCTAATAGGCTGTCTAGTTTACAGTCCTGTTGGGAATACTTTATGCCAATTCTACTTGGCCGTACACTAAGCTCACAGAGATCTCCTTCCCATCGGCCCCCACAGGCCGACCTCGGCCATGTGGTTTGGGTCAGCCTTCGTGTACCGCGTCTTCACCATGGCCCAGGCCTCCCTGGCGCCTTGACGGCAGACCGATATCTTCCATAATCGGAAGCGCCGCGCCGCTCCCTTAAGCCTCTCTACAAGCTCTCCAAGGCCTTCGGGCAGGGAGACAGATGGCCACAAAGCACAGGCGACGCCTTTCATCACCGCCGAACTCAGACGCAGCTTGTAAGAGCTCGAAGAAGGTCACCCGTAGAACCGGGCATTTTCTCCGCAGGACGACTGTGAGCATACCTACAGACATAACTCTGTTAGTCGACTTCCTCGCCGAACTCTTTTTCAAAGTTCGTTCAAGCATTTACTAAAAATGTCGCGTCGAAGCCGTCGATTCTCCTTCACGGAGTCCGACAGCTGGGCATGAACTTCCTTTAGTTCCTCGCCCAGCTGGGTGTTGGCATCTTGGAGATTATTCTTCTCCCGCCCCACCCTCGTAAGCACGCTCTCGCCGGCCTTTAACCGGCGCAAAAGTTGTTGCTTGTCCGGATCTACTCCGCCGCCATCTGCAATGATATTGTCAGATTTACACACACGCCGCACTTCACAACATACTTATCTTTCGAAGCGTATATTACCAGAGGGGGTCTCCTTGGCCTCCTGCAGCGGCTAGTGCGGCCTCAAGTTGGGCTTTGCACTCTTCCAGCTCCTGCGACAGTTGGGTATTCTTTTTTGTAAGATCCTGCATAACAAATGATCCTTAAATCAGTTATTCTAACTGTTTCAAATCTCAGGGGCTACTGGCATATATAACCATCAAATTTTCTCACCCGTATATCTTTTGAGCGGCACGGAGGTGCGCATCTCCCGAATTGAAGGCATCCAATGCCTCTTGGGAGAAACATGCCTCACAAAGAACTGTCCGGCGACGCCTGTGATTCATGGCACTCTCCACCTCGGAATTGGTGGCAGACAGTCTCTCGGCATCCTCTGTCGGAGGAGCGTCCGATGCACGCCTCGTGTTTGCCTCCGCTTCTGGACCTGGCTTTGGAGCCTGGCTGGTGGAGGCTCGATTGGCAACCTCTCCGGATATAGTCCGGCGAGCGCTCTTTTTCTTGAAGATGGCACGTTAGTATGCCTTCCGGGAATAAAACCTGGGAATAAGATGGCACGCCATACCATTGCGCCGACATCTCAATCCGGACCGCACTTCTTTTCAACCTGTTGGGCCTTGCTGCCCCTTGTTGGCTAGCCACCGCAGGCTCGGTCTTCCGCCTCACGGGCTCCCCCTGCAAAACACCATTGGTATACGGTGATCAAAAATAAGCACGGATGGATCGTTTTCAAAGTATTGGGACTTCGGTCTCAGTTACCTATGAGGCTGGAAGTATTCCGGGGTAATCGGCCGTAATGGCGACCAAGGCATTGTCGATGCTCAGTTGGTAAAATACCCCATCAATCAGCTCCACAGATATGTCCGGATCCTCTTGGGAGGCCGGATCGAGGGACCGTTCCGGATCCTCGGGTTGTGGAGGAGGGTTGTTTATATCCTTCACGGCCCGGCGCAATTCCTGCGTCGAAATCACAAGATAAGGTACTTAACTATGGGAGTATGGAACGGATGGGCAAAAAGAAGTGTCCGCTTACCCAGCTTGGAGGATTGTACATAGAAAATTCATCCTGTGGATTGACGCGGAGGAACTCCTCCTCTTCTCCCTTGTACAATGCGGACAAGGCCTTCGTCGAAAGCAAAGCAACCGATCCTGCCCCTTACGGCCACACAAAGGGTGGCATCATCCTCCCCGTTGAAATCCCACATGCGGTGGCCTCTATAATCGGCGGCTGCACCCCCATAATGCATGTGGCCATGACTCGATCATGGTCAGTCCGAATGAGCTAACAACCTTATCCGCTCATCGTAAAGGACGTCCTTGTCATTTTCCCTCCGAGGGCTCCGTGGACGCCAGCTTAGGCTCTTCTTCAAGGGAGCATTATTGAACTCGGGAGGCCGATCCGAACAGGGTCCGCAGGGGACATCTTCAGATAAAACCATTCTCAAGGCCAGTCTTTGGACGCCTTCCTTGGGGTTCCGGATAGATATCCGTCCCGCGATGCGCCATAGTTCGCCCACCACGATATATCGACCCCTCCCGAGAACGGGGCACAAGGCGTAACAACTTCTTCCACAACGCAAAATGAGCCTCGACACCCAAGAACAGCTCGCAAAAGGGCTACGAAGCCCGCAATATGCAATATGGATGCAAAGCGTGGGTTGTGCAATCGGAGGCGAGAACTCCGTGAGCCCCGGAGAAACGGATGAATTGGAAATCCGAGCCCTCTTATCAAATAAGGGACAAGGCATACCAGCTCTCCTTTGGAGGGATTGGGGACGCTCTCCGCCTACTTTCTGCCACTATAGGTGGTGAGTCCGGCTCGAACCGGGACCATGAAGGCTGGGGGAAGAAATCCCTTGGTATGGAGCGTCACTAGCTCGCTGTGTGGGACGAAATATCTCTCCCAGTCTCCAGGCTGAGGGCTAGGAGGGTGAGAGGAGGAGCTGCGTGGACTGGCCATGATGGAATGGATTTACATCGGATGTGCTCACGATGAGCAGCTTCATGAAGGGAAGATGGTGTGATTCGGATCTGAATCCTCGTCTCTTTTATAGGCAGCTCATTTGCACAGCTAGGGGGTAAATGTAAAAACACACTGGCTTTTCGCATTCGTTTGACATGTGGAAGAAGGCCATTATTGGGCGTGGAAGCCAAGGAGCACAATATTCACAAAAAGCCGGACACGATTCAACAGGTACACAGAATTTGGAGAAGAACCCGCCTTGCAATGTCGAAGACAATCTGCGCGCCGGACTCATCGTCATTGAAGCCTGGTTCGGGTGCTACTCAGGGAGTCCTGGATTAGGGGGTGTCCGGATAGCCAGACTATAGCCTTTGGCCGGACTCGTGGACTATGAAGATACAAGATTGAAGACTTCGTCCTGTGTCCGGATGGGATTTTCCTTGGCATGGAAGGCAACCTTGGCGATACGGATATGTAGATCTCCTCCCATTGTAACCGACTCTGTGTAACCCTAGCCCTCTCCGGTCTCTATATAAACCGGAGGGTTTTAGTCCGTAGGACGAACAACAATCATACCATAGGCTAGCTTCTAGGGTTTAGCCTCTCTGATCTCGTGGTAGATCTACTCTTGTACTACCCATATCATCAATATTAATCAAGCAGGAGTAGGGTTTTACCTCCATCGAGAGGGCCCGAACCTGGGTAAAAACATCGTGTCCCTTTTCTCCTGTTACCATCCACCTAGAAGCACAGTTCGGGACCCCCTGCCCGAGATCCGCCGGTTTTGACACCGACACCATCCTTCTTATCCGCCAAATACTTGGGGCAGTTCCGCTTCCAGTGACCAGTTCCTTTGCATTGGAAGCACTCAGTCTCAGGCTTAGGTCCAGACTAGGGCTTCTCCACTTGAGCAGCAACTCGCTTGTCGTTCTTCTTGAAGTTCCCCTTCTTCCCTTTGCCCTTTTCTTGAAACTAGTGGTCTTGTCAACCATCAACACTTGATGTTTTTCTTGATTTCTACCTTCATCGATTTCAGCATCACGAAGAGCTTGGGAATCGCTTCCGTTATCCCTTGCATATTATAGTTCATCACGAAGTTCTAGTAACTTGGTGATAGTGACTAGAGAACTACACAATCAATATCTTATCTGGAATATTAGCTCCCACTTGATTCAAGTAATTGTAGTACCTGCATAATCTGAGCACATGCTCACCGCTTGAGCTATTCTCCTCCATCTTTTAGCTATAGAACTTGTTGGAGACTTCATATCTCCCAACTCAGGTATTTGCTTGAAATATTAACTTCAACTCCTGGAACATCTCATATGGTCCATGACATTCAAAACGTCTTTGAAGTCCCGATTCTAAGCCATTAAGCATGGCTCACTAAACTATCAAGTAGTCATCATATTGAGCTAGCCAAACGTTCATAACGCCTCGTGATCCGCTTCCTGCAATAGGTTTGTCACCTAGCGGTGCATCAAGGACATATTTCTTCTGTGCAACAATGAGGTTTATCCTCAGATCACGGACCAAGTCCGCATCATTGCTACTAACATTTTTCAACTTATTTTTCTCTAGGAACATATCAAAATATAAATGGGGAGCAACAACGCGAGCTATTGATCTACAACATAGATATGCTAATACTACCAGGACTAAGTTCATGATAAATTAAAGTTTAATTAATCATATTACTTAAGAACTCCCACTTAGATAGACATCCCTCTAATCCTCTGTAACGCCCGGATAATCATGCTACAGTAATATCACGTTAATGGCGCCACGTCACCTCTATCTCTGTAGTTAATATCGGGTTAACTCGAAACCGCTTCAAAATTCACATTCAAATTAATGTCAAAAATGAAAGTTTTCAAAAGATATAACAAAAATGTTCGGGCTGTGCCAAAAATGGCATAGGTAATTATAGTGCAGCAAACTCATTTTTAGAAATTGCCTAAATGATTTAAAATGAAATAAAATAGAATAGAAAACAAATAAAAGAAAGAAAATACAAAAACAGAAAACAAACTAACCAAAAAAAAGAGAAAGCAACCCCCCCACTGGGCTCCGACCCAGCAGGCCACAGCCCTACTAGGCCGACCCACCGGCCCAACCGGCCACCACTCCCTCTCCTTATCCCCCCACCCCCGCAAACCCTAACCTGCACCCACGCCCCACTCGCTCCTCCCTCTCCCCCGATTTGGATGGGGATAGAGAGGAGGAGGCCGCTGCTCGCTGCCTGAACCCCGACACCGCCCGACGCCGCCTCGCCCTCGCCGCACGACGCTGACGCCGGAGCCGCCCCTCGCCGGACCGCTCCGCCATCGCCAACGCCGCCTCGAGCTCGTCTCCTCCCCACGTGTGTCGTCCTCGTCCTCCTCCTCGCCGAACCACCCAATTCGCCACCGCCCCGTCGTCCCCGACCTCCGTCAAGCCCGCTGCCCTTGACCCTGCGAACCCGCGGTGAGGCCCCGGGCTCCCGCCGCCTCTCCTCGCACTCCCGCCCCCGCGACCGTCGGCGCCTTGCACGCTCCGGCCCGCGCTCACCCTTGATCGGCCAGCGCCACAGCCAGCTACAAACCGGTTGTCTTGCGCGTCGTCCCCGCCCGCTGGTCACCGCCCCTTCCCCTTGCTCGTTGAAGCCTCGCGCCCTGAGCCTTCCCTGTTCGCCGTGTCCGCACCCGATGCGTGGCAGCGCCTGCGCCTCGCTGCTTGAACCCGCCGTGGCCTCCTTCCGTCTTGCGCCCGTGGTCGCGCCCCTGATGGTCACCGTGGACCCGCCGTTGCCCGCCACCGCCCTGCGGCTCCCTGCCAGCCACCTCCGCCAGCGGTCATTCCCCCCTCCGCCGGGCCAGCCAGCGTCGTCGAACCTCCTCGGTGCCCCCTCGGGCACCCGTCCATTTGGGCGCCAGCACCACCGCCTGTTAATGTGTGCCCGTGCCCATTTAGGCCCATGGGGCCTATGACAGCTGGGGCCCAGCCCCTGAGAACGTTTCAAAATAATAATAATAATTTATTTAATAAAATTAACAATTAATTAATAAATAAGTGAATTAATTAAGTTAATTAATCCTATTTAATTAATCTAATTAACTAGTTAGTTTAATTAAATAGTAATTAGTTTAACTAAGACCTAATTAACCTAAACAGAGTATGACAGGTGGGTCCCAGTGGACCCACATGTCAGTTTGACTTAGTCAATCCCTGTTGACTGCTGATGTCAACATGACATCATGTTGATGTCATTAATCCAATTTTGAATTAAATTAAATGATTCATTAAATTCCAGAAATTAGTAAATCTTTAGAAAATCATATCTTTTAATAAGTAACTCGGATTAAATTATTTTCAACATGAAAGTTGCTCAGAATGGCAAGACGAATCCGGATATGCAGCCCGTTCGTTCGCCAAACACCCCTAACATATCAGACTCGCAACTTTCCCCCCTCTAATTCATCTGTCCGAAAACGCAAAACACCGGGGATACTTTCCCGGATGTTCTCCCCCTTCGCCGGTATCACCTACTACCGCGATTGGGCACACCTAGCATCACGCCTTGTCATGTCATGCATCGTCATGCATTTGTTTGCAGTGTATTTATTGTTTCTTCCCCAGCGTCTCTCGCTAGACACCGAGACCGACGCCAAGCTACCCGATGCGACTACGGTGTTGTGACCCCTCCTTCTCGGCTGAGCTTCCAGCAAGCCCCCCACGATCACCGGATATCGCCTATTCCTTCTCTCTACCGCTTGCATTAGAGTAGTGTAGCATGTTATCGCTTTCGCTTAATCCTATTCTGCATAGCCTGTCATTGTTGCTATAGTTGTTATCCTTACCTGCAATCCTAAATGCTTAGTATAGGATGCTAGTATTCCATCAGTGGCCCTACATTCTTGTCCGTCTACCATGCTATACTACTGGACCGTGATCCCTCGGGAGGTGATCACGGGCATATGCTATATACTTTATACTATTACATTACTTATGATACTATTCAGAGATGGGGGCTGAAGGGGCAGGTGGCTCCATCCTGGTAGATGTGGGCCTGGGTTCCCGACGGCCCCCGACTATTACTTTAAGGCGGAGCGACATGGCAGGTTGAGACCACCTAGGAGAGAGGTGGGCCTGGCCCTGGTCGGCGGTCGCGGATACTTAACATGCTTAACGAGATCTTGGTATTTGATCTGAGTCTGGCCACTGGCCTATACGCACTAACCAGTTATGCGGGAACACTTATGGGCACTCGACGTCGTGGTATCAGCCGAAGCCTTCGTGACGTCAATGACGAAGCGGGCGCCACGGATTGGAACGTAGCCTGCTCTTGTATTAAGGGGCTAGTTACGCTTCCGGCAGCGTTACTTGGCGTCTTGCAGGTGTGCTAAGGGCGATGGGCCCAGACCCCTTGTGCGCTTAGGTTTAGACAGGTGTGCTGACCTGTCTGTTGTGCCTAGGTGGGGCTGCGACGTGTTTATCTTCCGCGGCCGGGCATGACCCAGAAAAGTGTGTCCGGCCAAATGGGATCGAGCGTGTTGGGTTATGTGGTGCACCCCTGCAGGGAAGTTTATCTATTCTAATAGCCGTGATCTTAGGTAACAGGACGACTTGGAGTTGTACCTTGACCTTATGACAACTAGAACCTGATACTTAATAAAACACACCCTTCCAAGTGCCAGATACTACCTGGTGATCGCTCTCTAACAGGGCGACGAGGAGGGGATTGCCGGGTAGGATTATGCTATGCGATGCTACTTGGAGGACTTCAGTCTACTCTCTTCTACATGTTTGCAAAGACGGAGGCTGCCGAAGTGTAGTCTTCGGCGAGATTAGCTATCCCCTCTTATTCTCGGCATTCTCGCAATTCAGTCCACCGATATGGCCCTTTACACATATACCCATGCATATGTAGTGTAGCTCCTTGCTTGCGAGTACTTTGGATGAGTACTCACGGTTGCCTTGTTCCCCCTTTTCCCCTTTTCTTTACCCGATTGTTGCGACCAGACGATGGAGTCCAGGAGCCAGACGCCACCGTTGACAACGAATCCTACTACATCGGAGGTGCCTACTACTCCGTGCAGCCCACTGACGACGACCAGGAGTAGTTTAGGAGGATCCCAGGCAGGAGGCCAGCGCCTCTTTCGATCTGTATCCCAGTTTGTGCTAGCCTTCTTAAGGCAAACTTGTTTAACTTATGTCTGTACTCAGATATTGTTGCTTCCGCTGACTCGTCTATGATCGAGCACTTGTATTCGAGCCCTCGAGGCCCCTGGCTTGTATGACTTATTTTATTTTTAGAGTTGTGTTGTGATATCTTCCCGTGAGTCCCTGATCTTGATCGTACACGTTTGCGTGTATGATTAGTGTATGATTGAATCGGGGGCGTCACAAGTTGGTATCAGAGCCGACTGCTTGTAGGAATCCCCCTTTCCAACTCCTTGGCCGAAGTTGAGTCTAGTCGATGAAAACTGTTTTACTGACATGGATGTGCGGTCCATGGGCCCACGTCGTCATTTGGAGGTATTAGGATCTTTTATTCCTCGACCTATACTCTGGGACTCTGATCTCTCTTCTATTCGTGTTTAAATGAATTTACTAACTTTGACTCTAGGATCTTGTAACTACTTCCTTTCGGAGAGCCCTTAGCACAAATGATCGCCTGTTGCACCGAAGGATTCCGAAGATACTCTCTATTGTTCTCTCGAGACTTTGTGGTCGTTGCTTTTGCATTTCCTTACCACCGAAATATCCCTATGGATAAATACATACACTTGACGTTCTTATTTTATTCCCAGTTGATCTTGTTATTACAAGATACCCTGAAATCCTCTCTATTGTTCCGAGAATATTTCGTGCCTACTGCCTTGTAGTTCCTTGCCACCTGAATACCCCTATGGATAATTTCTTGCCCTTATCGAGTATCTGCTCATCCCCATTTGTTCATGTGTTTCACAATGGTCTTTGAAATACTATTTGATCCTCCAAAAGAATCCTCAGTAGCTTATTGCTCTGCAATACTTGTCTGCTTGCATTATGGATGCTTTCCATATGTTTGGCAATATTCGTTAGTATCCTTAGACACCGTCATTTTGATCCTATTGATTCAACATGAGTGCGAATGCACACAATCATCAGTTGATCCTTTTAAATTCTCTTTCTGGCTCAGACATCATTTTGAACATGAGCCTGTTCTCGACCAATCTATTTGGCATCAATTATAGCCTTAGGTCTATTGAACTTATCCATCATTAATCAGAATGTTTGCTTCTGATCCTTTGATTTGGAAATCATAATTCCTTTACATGTGAGCTTCGAATTAGTCAGTTGTTTCTATAATACAATGTCTTTGCATCGTTTTCTTCCTCTGGTTTTGTGTTGATGCTCACATCAGCTCTGTTATGGACCGTCAGATCCTTTATTGAATTATCATCTGAGAGTGTCCTTCATATAAAAAAACCTTGAGAAGTTCTTTCCCTGTTACATAATGCCAATGGTAAATCCTATTCTCTGAATTGGCCAACCATGCCCTGATTTTGAGCTGGTGATATTTACTCTTGAAGCTTGTGGTATATGTTTCTAAGATGCCCCGATGGGTTGAACCTATACCTTCTCTAAAACCGTGTGAACCCGAAAGTTTTCATGAGTCATACTCTTCTGGTGCTTCGCCAGATAAAATTTCAACACTGCAACATCTTCGAAGGCGAGAAGTGAATGGACGGTTATGCATTAAAGAAGTGGGAGTCAACCTTGAACTTTGCGTTCATGCCCATGGACCCGATGTGGAACTTATCATGGAAGCTTCTTGCAAAATATTTAATCATTTGGGTAATTCTTTCGATGTCATTAGATTGGATCCCTTGCAGCTATGGTTCCGACCATATTGTTCTTCTTTGATCCCATTTCTCGGGGAAGTTTAAATATTTGCCTTTTATAGAGCAATACTCCAGTCCAACCTCTACTTTGATTTGTCGTCGAATATTACCCCCTGGTATCTCGAGATTATCACAGAACCGCATAACTTCTTATGAGTTCTTCGTCAAGTACTACATTCTCATCGATTCCAATTTTTCACAGGTTTTGAGTGGTTAGTCACCGAGTACCCGATAACTGAATCGAGTCCGCACTACGGTTCAACAACTCTTAGTAATCTTCCTTACTTACGAGTTTGTACCCGATCACGTCATTCCTAGACTATTTGGCTATATCATTATCATGATGATTTTAATTGTGCTACCTGGTCCTTATTCCTGGAGCACAACTTTCAACGATGAGCTAAGCTTGCATCGATTTTCGTCGTCATATCATTTCTCCTTGAACAACAAACTTGATTTAGAGTTTGTGTCCTAACCGTGGTTCCAATAACCTTTCGCTTCATCATTCGTTTGACTTGATATCATCGCCGATTGATTACATCTTCGTGAAATCTCTCGACAAATGTGTCGTGATCATCATCAGTATTCCGAGCTTTTCCATGATATCAATTGAATTCATGATGAGAAATACCATCCTTGCCCTCGATGATTTGTGTTGTCATCGACCACTTTAATGCCTCCCCTCCAACACAAACTTGTTCATGTTCTGTGTTATACCTTGAGTTCCTTGCTATCCAGCAATTGTTCTTAACTACCTTGGAATATTACCATCTTTTATGTGAAGAATGAGGTGAGAATTTCACCACCTCTTAAAACTTCTTGGTACAGTGATGCTTCTCACCATCACCATTCTTTTCTTAGTCCCCGTGTTGAGTGAACTCTGTTGTGGGAATTTGATATCTCTAGCAACCCTATTGTTTTGAAGTGAATGGCCGATAGTTTCGTTATCGAATCACCATTATAACTTTGAATGTCCTACTTGGTACATATTTCCAGGTGCATTTTCGTTCAATATTTCATTGTGGAAATCCATCCTTTGGAAATCTTGATGAATTGTCGCTGAGTTCATCAGCCACCTCCTCATCCTCTCCTTGGTTTACTGATAAAATCTTGTTTTGGAACTCGCTTCCATAGTTCATTGCCCGAGAATCTTATAATGTCATCTCGTCAATTCTGTTGCACCTTTTCTTCTCAGGCATCCCGAGTTCGAGGTATCCTGACGCCAATCAGATCTGAATCTCGGTTAGATATGATGGTTGGAACAAATTTTCAAGAGTTATAACATTGGTCTTTATACGACTCGGTAAGGTGATGTCATGCCTAGCGCACCTGACTAGAGGACCTAGTGTTATAGTTTCCTTTTTAACTAGGTTAAACATTTTTCAATGAGGATATTGAATGCCTTGTTTAATAAGTTAACCTGATGGATCCTTTGTATATCCCAAGTCTGACATTTGCTTGAAGACCATATCAATGCTATCTCGAAGCATGTCTATGGCACTCCGATTTTCAACGGGAACATTTGAAGCCCAATGCTAAATGTTTCGTGCTCAATTATCCAAACACCGTTGTATGGGTAATGTCATGAAATTTCTCTCCCCTTTCCTAAAGGGTTTTCTACATTATATCCTGTCATTGATATCATGCTCTGCTTGTCCTTGGGAAGGATATACCCCTGAAATATGTGTTTAAACGCATTTTCCTTTCCATTGTTTTGTTTAACCTTTCTTGTAATCTACTTAAATGAGCAGTGATAATTCCACCTTATGTAAACACCTCGATGTACAACTTTGTCGATGAGACCCGTTACTTTTGTTGATGACATTTCGGTAACCGCCGATGGACGAGAACTTTGCCTACTGGTCCGCCTCGTTTCAATGAGGAGGAAAATGGTTCTCTTCGTCCCTCGCCCTTGGTACCGATGTTGTTGTCGACATAACTGGCAGACTAACCTCTGACATGCCTTGCTTACATGACCGTGCAAGATGTCAACACCCTTCCTACTTTTAACCACATGGTGGGCCCATAACCCACAGTTCTACAGGATCGAAACCTAACTCTCCGGCACACCCTGCTTCCAAAGTTAATCCTCGCGCTTGGCTTCGTATGCAATTCACGAGCCACATTCCTAGTGATCTATTCTGGTAACAGAAGCAATACTTAATCTCGTTGTTGTGAACCCCTTTCACGCCCTGTTTCAGGCATCGAATGATTGGCTGCCCACTCGGAACTTCCCATGATACCTCCTTACTTTGCTCTCGGTATTTTCTTAAGTTTCAATTCGAGAGTTACCTTCCGCCACCCTCCCCGATGTTATCGACCAGGTAGTCAACCTTGCCGAGGTCCGTTCTCCCCGAATACTCCCCCTTTATTCTTTCGTAAGTGCGATGGAGTTTCCGAAGAAAGGATGCCGTCTTCATCATGATGACATGAAGCAGAGAAATGGAGACATCAACGTAGTGGGTCGACCGCTTAGAAGAGCAACCAAGACCGAGAAGATCCGTTAGAATATCGTAACTGAACTTTTCCCTTACTCCTCATCCTCGGCTGGGCTCGCCCAAGAAAGCCACAGCCCCATCACAACCCACCGGCCCAACCGACCACCACTCCCTCTCCTTATCCCCCCATCCCCGCAAACCCTAACCTGCACCCACGCCCCACTTGCCCCACTCGCTCCCCCCCTCTTCCCCGATTTGGATCGGGATCGAGAGGAGGAGGCCGCCGCTCACTGCCTGAACCCCGACGCCGCCCGACGCCACCTCGCCCTCGCCGCACGACGCTGACGCCGGAGCAGCCCCTTGCCGGACCGCTCCACCATCGCCAACGCCGCCTCGACCTCGTCTCCTCCCCACGCGTGTCGTCCTTGTTCTCCTCCTCGCCGAACCGCCTGAGTTGCCACCGCCCCGTCGTCCCCGACCTCCGTCGAGCCCGCTGCCCTTGACCCTGCGAACCCGCGATGAGGCCCGGGGCTCCCGCCCCCTCTCCTCGCACTCCCTCACCCCGCGACCGTCGCCCCGCCTCGCGCGCTCCGTCCCAGCGCTCACCCATGACGGCAGCGCCACAGCCCTGGCCTTCTACGTACCGGCCCGTGCCGTCATCCCCACCCGCTGGTCACCGCCCCTTCCCTTGCTCATCGCGAAGCCTCGCGCCCTGAGCCTTCCCACATTGTGTCTGCGCCCGGTCGTGGCGCGCCCTGCGCCTCGCCTGGCACGCCAGAGCCTCCTTCCCGTCTTGCGCCCACCGTGACTGCGCCCTGTTGGTCACCGTGGACCCGACGTTGCCCGCCACCGCCTGCGGCTCGCGCATCCACCTCCGCCGCGGTCATTCTCCGCCGCCTCCCACAGCTCCGGCGGCGCCCGGCGCCGGCGTCGTCCGAACTGCTCGGTGCCCCCTCGGGCACCCGTCCGTTTGGGCGCCCGCACCACCGCCCGTTAACGCGTGCCCGTGCCCGTTAAGGCCCATGGGGCCTATGACAGCTGGGGCCCAGCCCCTGAGAACGTTTCAAAATAATAATAATAATAATAATAATAATAATAATAATAATAATTTATTTAATAAAATTAATAATTAATTAATTAATAAGTGATATAGTTAATTTAATTAATCCTGTTTAATTAATCTAATTAACTAGTTAGTTTAATTAAATAGTAATTAGTTTAACTAAGACCTAATTAACCTAAACAGAGTATGACAGGTGGGTCCCACTGGACCCACATGTCAGTTTGACTTAGTCAATCCCTGTTGACTACTGATGTCAACATGACATCATACTGATGTCATTAATCCAATTTCGGATTAATTTAAATGATTAATTAAATTCCAGAAATTAGTAAATCTTTAGAAAATCATATCTTTTAATTCGTAACTCGGATTAAATTATTTTCAACATGAAAGTTGCTCAGAATGGCGAGGCGAATCCGGATACGCAGCCCGTTCGTCCGCCACACACCACTAACATATCAACCCGCAACTTTCCCCCTCTGGTTCGTCTGTCCGAAAACGCAAAACACCGGGGATACTTTCCCGGATGTTCTCCCCCTTCGCCGGTATCTCCTACTACCGCGATTGGGCACACCTAGCATCGCGCCTTGTCATGCCATGCATCGTCATGCATTTGTTTGCATTGTATTTATTGTTTCTTCCCCCTCTTCTCTCGCTAGACACCGAGACCGACGCGGCTGCTACCCAGTACGACTACGGTGTTGACGACCCCTCCTTCTCGGCTGAGCTTCCTGGCAAGCCCCCCCCCCCCTTGATCACCAGATATCGCCTATTCGATGATATCTCTCTAACAGGTCGACGAGGAGGGGATTGCCGGGTAGGATTATGCTATGCGATGCTACTTGGAGGACTTCAGTCTACTCTCTTCTACATGCTGCAAGACGGAGGCTGCCAGAAGCGTAGTCTTTGACAGGATTAGTTGTCCCCCTCTTATTCTGGCATTCTGCAGTTCAGTCACCGATATGGCCCTTTACACATATACCCATACATATGTAGTGTAGCTCCTTGCTTGCGAGTACTTTGGATGAGTACTCACGGTTGCCTTGTTCCCCCTTTTCCCCTTTTCTTTACCCGATTGCTACAACCAGACGATGGAGTCCAGGAGCCAGGCGCCACCGTTGACGATGACTCCTACTACATCGGAGGTGCCTACTACTCCGTGCAGCCCGCTGACGACGACCAGGAGTAGTTTAGGAGGATCCCAGGCAAGAGGCCTGCGCCTCTTTCGATCTGTATCCCAGTTTGTGCTAGCCTTCTTAAGGAAAACTTGTTTAACTTATGTCTGTACTCAGATATTGTTGATTCTACTGACTCGTCTATGATCGAGCACTTGTATTCGAGCCCTCGAGGCCCCTGGCTTGTATTATGACGCTTGTATGACTTATTTTATTTTTAGAGTTGTGTTGTGATATCTTACCGTGAGTCCCTGATCTTGATCGTACACATTTGCGTGTATGATTAGTGTACAATTGAATCGGGGGCGTCACATCCTCTAAGTGATCACGTGATCCATATCAACTAAACCATGTACGATCATCACGTGAGATGGAGTAGTTTCAACGGTGAACATCACTATGTTGATCATATCTACTATATGATTCACGCCGACCTTTCGGTCTCCGTGTTCCGAGGCCATATCCGGTATATGCTAGGCTCGTCAAGTTTAACTCGAGTATTCGCGTGTGCAACTGTTTTGCACTTTCGTTGTATTTGAACGTAGAGCCTATCACACCCGATCATCACGTGGTGTCTCAAAGACGAAGAACTTTCGCAACGGTGCATACTCAGGGAGAACACTTATACTTTGATAATTTAGTGAGGGGTAATCTTATAATGCTACCGTCAATCAAAGCAAGATAAGATGCATAAAAGATAAACATCACATGCAATCAATATAAGTGATATGATATGGCCATCATCATCTTGTGCTTGTGATCTCCATCTCCGAAGCACCGTTATGATCACCATTGTCACCGACGCGACACCTTGATCTCCATCGTAGCATCGTTGTCTTCTCGCCAATCTTATGCTTCTACGACTATCGCTACCGCTTAGTGATAAAGTAAAGCATTACAAGGCGATTGCATTGCATACAATAAAGCGACAACCATATGGCTCTCGCCGATTGCCGATAACTCGGTTACAAAACATGATCATCTCATACAATAAAATTTAGCATCATGTCTTGACCATATCACATCACAACATGTCCTGCAAAAACAAGTAGACGTCCTCTACTTTGTTGTTGCAAAATTTACATGGCTGCTACGGGCTTAGCAAGAACCGTTCTTACCTACGCATCAAAACCACAACGATAGTTTGTCAAGTTGGTGATGTTTTAACCTTCGCAAGGACCGGGCGTAGCCACACTCGGTTCAACTAAAGTTGGAGAAACTGACACCCGCCAGCCACCTGTGTGCAAAGCACGTCGGCAGAACCAGTCTCGCATAAGCGTACGCGTAATGTCGGTCCGGGCCGCTTCATCCAACAATACCGCCGAACCAAAGTATGACAGGCTGGTAAGCAGTATGACTTATATCGCCCACAACTCTCTTGTGTTCTACTCGTGCATATGACATCTACGATAAAACCTGGCTCGGACGCCCTTTGTTGGGGAACGTAGTAATTTCAAAAACTTTCCTACGCAGACGCAAGATCATGGTGATGCATAGCAACGAGAGGGGAGAGTGTTGTCCACGTACCCTCGTAGACCGAAAGTGGAAGCATTAGCACAACGCGGTTGATGTAGTCGTACGTCTTCACGATCCGACCGATCAAGTACCAAACGCACGGCACCTCCGTGTTCAGCACACGTTCAGCTCGATGACGTCCCTCGAACTCCGATCCAGCCGAGTCTTTGAGGGAGAGTTCCGTCAGCACGATGGCGTGGTGACGATGATGATGTTCTACTGATGCAGCGCTTCGCCTAAGCACCGCTACGATATTATCGAGGTGGATTATGGTGGAGGGGGCACCGCACACGGCTAAGAGATCAATAGATCAATTGTTGTGTCTATGGGGTGCCCCCTCCTCCGTATATAAAGGAGCAAGGGGGGAGGCGGCCGGCCAAGGAGGAGGGCGCGCCAAGGGGGGAGTTGGAGAGAAGGAAAGAGGAGGAGAGGGAGAAGGAAAAGGGGGCTGCACCCCTTGTCCAATTCGGACCAGAGGGGGGGGGGCGCATGACTCCTTCCTTTTGGCCTCTCTCCTCTATTCTCGCATGTTGGGGAACATTGCAGAAAATTAAAATTTTTCCTACGGTTTCACCAAGATCCATCTATGAGTTCATCTAAGCAACGAGTCAAGGGAGTGAGTTTACATCTACATACCACTTGTAGATCGCGTGCGGAAGCGTTCAAGGAAGGGTGATGATGGAGTCGTACTCGCCGTGATTCCGATCACCGATGACCAAGTGCTGAACGGACAGCACCTCCGCGTTCAACACACGTATGGGACGGGAGACGTCTCCTCCTTCTTGATCCAGCAAGGGGGAAGGAGAGGTTGATGATGATCCAGCAGCACGACGGCGTGGTGGTGGATGCAGCAGACTCCCAGGCTTCGCCACGCTGCTGCGGGAGGAGGACGAGGTGTAGTAGGGGGAGGGAGGCGCCAATGCACCGGGTGCGGCTGCCCTCCCCCTTGCCGTCCTGTATATAGGCCCCCTGTGGGTGCTGCCCTGGAGATCCAATCTCCCAAGGGGCGGCGGCAGTGGAGTGCCCCCAAGGCATGTGGTGCGCCCCCGCTAGGGTTTCAACCCTAGGCGCAGTGGAGTCGGCCTGAGGCGCACCAGCCCACTATGGGCTGGTTCCTCCCACTTCAGCCCATGGGGCCCTCCCGGATGGGTGGCCCCACCGGTGGACTCCGGGACCCTTCCGGTGGTCCCGGTACAATACCGGGTGACCCCGAAACTTTCCCGATGGCCGAAATACCACTTCCTATATATAATTCTTTACCTCCGGACCATTACGAAACTCCTCATGACGTCCGGGATATCATCCGGGACTCTGAACAACATTCAGTATACTACATACTCATATTCATACAACCCTAGCGTCACCGAACCTTAAGTGTGTAGACCCTACGGGTTCGGGAGACACGTAGACATGACCGAGACGGCTCTCGGGCAATAACCAACAGCGGGATCTGGATACCCATGTTGGCTCCCACATGCTCCTCGATGATCTCATCGGGTGAACCACGATGTCGAGGATTCAAACAACCCGTGATACAATTCCCTTTGTCGATCGGTATGTTACTTGCCCGAGATTCGATCGTCGGTATCCCAATACCTCGTTCAATCTCGTTACCGCAAGTCACTTTACTCGTCTTAGTAATGCATGATCCCATGACCGGACACTTGGTCACTTTGAGCTCATTATGATGATGCACTACCGAGTGGGCCCAGTGATACCTCTCCGTAACACGGAGTGACAAATCCAGTCTCGATCCGTGTCAACCCAATGCACACTTTCGGGATACCAGAGTGTACCTTTATAGTCACCCGATTCGTTGTGACGCTTTGGTACACCCAAAGCACTCCTACGGTATCCGGGAGTTACACGATCTCATGGTCTAAGGAAGAGATACTTGACATTGGAAAAGCTCTAGCAAAACGAACTACACGATCTTGTGCTATGCTTAGGATTGGGTCTTGTCCATCACATCATTCTCCTAATGATGTGATCCCATTATCAACGACATCCAATGTCCATAGTCGAAACCATGACTATCTATTGATCAACGAGCCACCAACTAGAGGCTCACTAGGGACATATTGTGGTCTATGTATTCACACGTGTATTACGATTTCCGGATAATACAATTATAGCATGAATAAAAGACAATTATCATGAACAAGGAAATATAATAATAATCCTTTTATTATTGCCTCTAGGGCATATTTCCAACAGTCTCCCACTTGCACTAGTCAATAATCTAGTTACATTGTGATGAACCTAACACCCATAGAGTTCTGGTGTTGATCATGTTTTGCTCGCGGAAGAGGTTTAGTCAACGGATCTGCGACATTCAGATCCGTATGCACTTTGCAAATTTCTATGTCTCCATCTTGAACATTTTCACGGATGGAGTTGAAGCGACGCTTGATGTGCCTGGTCTTCTTGTGAAACCTGGGCTCCTTGGCAAGTGCAATAGCTCCAGTGTTGTCACAGAATAGTTTGATCGGCCCCGACGCATTGGGTATGACTCCTAGGTCGGTGATGAACTCCTTCACCCATATTGCTTCATGCGCTGCCTCCGAGGCTGCCATGTACTCCGCTTCACATGTAGATCCCGCCACGACGCTCTGCTTGTAGCTGCACCAGCTTACTGCTCCACCATTCAACATATACACGTATCCGGTTTGTGACTTATAGTCATCCAGATGCGTGTCGAAGCTAAGCGTCGACGTAACCCTTC
The DNA here is from genome assembly GCA_021605145.1 of Aegilops bicornis. Classification (NCBI taxonomy): domain Eukaryota; kingdom Viridiplantae; phylum Streptophyta; class Magnoliopsida; order Poales; family Poaceae; genus Aegilops; species Aegilops bicornis. Next base: position 487,318,169 of record CM038674.1, read on the forward strand.
TGACGAGCTCTTCGTCACCTCCATAAACGAGAAACGTGTCCTTTGTCCTTTTCGTGTACTTCAGGATATTCTTGACCGCTGTCCAATGTTCCTTGCCGGGATTACTTTGGTACCTTCCTACCAAACTTACGGCAAGGTTTACATCAGTCTGGTACACAAGATGGCATACATAATAGATCCTATGGCCGAGGCATAGGGGATGACGCTCATCTCTTCTTTTATCTTTTGCCGTGGTCGGGCATTGAGCCGAGCTCAATCTCACACCTTGTAGTACAGGCAAGAACCCTTTCTTGGACTGATCCATTTTGAACTTCTTCAAAATCTTATCAAGGTATGTGCTTTGTGAAAGACCTATGAGGCGTCTCGATCTATCTCTATAGATCTTGATGCCTAATATATAAGCAGCTTCTCCAAGGTCCTTCATTGAAAAACTTTTATTCAAGTAGGCCTTAATGCTGTCCAAGAGTTCTATATCATTTCCCATCAAAAGTATGTCATCTACATATAATATGAGAAATGCTACAGAGCTCCCACTCACTTTCTTATGTAAACGCAGCTTCTCCATAAGTCTCAAGATAAACCCAAACGCTTTGATCATCTCATCAAAGCGAATGTTCCAACTTCTCGAGATGCTTGCACCAGCCCATAAATGGATCACTGGAGCTTGCATACTTTGTTAGCATTCTTAGGATCGACAAAACCCTCCGGCTGCATCATATACAGTTCTTCCTTAAGATGTCCGTTAAGGAATGCCGTTTTGACGTCCATCTGCCATATCTCATAATCATAGTATGCGACAATTGCTAACATGATTCGGACGGACTTAAGCTTCGCTACGGGAGAGAAAGTCTCATCGTAGTCAATCCCTTGAACTTGCCGATAACCCTTAGCGACAAGTCGAGCTTTATAGATGGTGACATTACCATCCGCGTCCGTCTTCTTCTTAAAGATCCATTTATTCTCTATCGCTCGCCGATCATCGGGCAAGTCTGTCCAAAGTCCATACTTTGTTTTCATACATGGATCCTATCTCGGATTGCGTGGCTTCAAGCCATTTGTTGGAATCTGGGCCCGCCATCGCTTCTTCATAGTTCAAGGTTCACCGTTGTCTAACAACATGATTTCCGTGACAGGGTTGCCGTACCACTGCAGTGCGGAACGTGTCCTAGTGGACTCTGAAGTTCAGTAGCAACTTGATCCGAAGTACCTTGATCATAATCATTAATTTCCTCTCCGGTTGGTGTAGGCACCACAGAACATTTTCCTGAAGCTGCACTACTTTCCGGTTCAAGAGGTAGTACTTCATCGAAGTTCTACTTTCCTCCCACTTACTCCTTTCGAGAGAAACTCTTTTTCCGAAGGATCCGTTCTTGGCAACAAAGATCTTGCCTTCGGATCTAAGGTAGAAGGTATACCCTATGGTTTCCTTAGGGTATCCTATGAAGACGCATTTTTCCGATTTGGGTTCGAGCTTTTCGGGTTGAAGTTTCTTGACATAAGCATCGCATCCCCAAACTTTTAGAAACGACATACTTAGGTTTCTTCCCAAACCATAATTCATATGGTGTCGTCTCAACGGATTTAGACGGTGCCCTATTTAAAGTGAATGTAGCTGTCTCTAGAGCGTATCCCCAAAATGATAGCGGTAAATCGGTAAGAGACATCATAGATCGCACCATATCCAATAGAGTGCGATTACGACGTTCGGACAAACCGTTACGCTGAGGTGTTCCAGGCGGCGTGAGTTGTGAAATGATTCCACATTTCCTTAAATGTGTACCAAATTCGTGACTTAAATATTCTCCTCCATGATCCGATCGTAAGAATTTTATCTTTCGGTCACGTTGATTCTCTACCTCATTATGAAATTCCTTGAACTTTTCAAAGGTCTCAGACTTGTGTTTCATTAAGTAGACATACCCATATCTACTCAAGTCATCAGTGAGAGTGAGAACATAACGATATCCTCCCATGAGCCTCAACACTCACCGGACCGCATACACATCGGTATGTATGATTTCCAATAAGTTGGTTGATCGCTCAATTGTTCCTTAGAACGGAGTCTTGTTAATCTTGCCCATGAGGCTTGGTTCGCATGTGTCAAATGATTCATAATTAAGAGACTACTAAAGTCAATCATCATGGAGCTTCTTCATGCGCTTGACACCAATGTGACCAAGGCGGCGATTGCCACAAGTATGTGGGACTATCGTTATCAACTTTACATCTTTTGGTATTCACACTATGAACATGTGTAACATTACGTTCGAGATTCATTAAGAATAAACCATTGACCATCGGAGCATGACCATAAAATATTTCTCTCATATAAATAGAACAACCATTATTGTCGGATTTAAATGAGTAGCCATCTCGCATTAAACGAGATCCTGATACAATGTTCATGCTCAAATTTGGCACTAAATAACAAGTATTGAGGTTTAAAACTAATCCCGTAGGTAAATGTAGAGGTAGCGTGCCGACGGCGATCACATCGACCTTGGAACCATTCCCGACGCCAAGATCGTCACCTCGCCCTTCGCCAGCCTTTCGTTTATTCCGCAGCTCCTGCCGTGAGTTACAAATATGAGCAACGGCACCAATATCAAATACCTGTGAGTTACTACGAGTCTTGTAAGGTACACATCAATTACATGTATATCAAATATACCTTTAGTGTTGTCGGCCTTCTTGTCCGCTAAGTATTTGGGGCGATTCCGCTTCGATGGCCCTTCCCTTTGCAATAAAAAGCACTCGTCTCAGGTTTGGGTCCATTCTTTGACTTCTTCCGGCAACTTGCTTACCGGGCGCCGCAACATCCTTGTCGTCCTTCTTGAAGTTTTTCTTACCCTTGCCCTTTTTGAACTTAGTGGTTTTATTGACCATCAACACTTGATGTTCTTTCTTGATTTCAACCTCTCACGACTTCAAGATTGAGAATATTTCGGAATGGTCTTCACCATCCCCTGCATATTGTAGTTAATCACAAAGCTCTTGTAGCTTGGTGGGAGCGATCAAGGATTCTGTCAATGACCGCCTCATCCGGGAGGTTTATGTCCAGTGGGGACAGGCGATTGTGCAACCCGGACATTTTGAGTATGTGCTCACCTTGTAACTGTTTTCCTCCATCTTACAACTATAGAACTTGTCGAAGACTTCATATCTCTCGACCCGGGCATGAGCTTGGAAAACCATTTTCAGCTCCTCGAACATCTCATATGCTCCGTGTTGCTCAAAACGCTTTTGGAGCCCCAGTTCTAAGCTGTAAAGCATGCCGCACCGAACGAGGGAGTAATCATCAGCACGAGACTGCCAAGCATTCATAATGTCTTGGTTCTCTGGGATGGGTGCATCACCTAGCGGTGCTTCTAGGACATATTGTTTCTTGGCTGCTATGAGGATGATCCTCGTGTTAGGACCCAGTCCGTGATAGTTGCTGCCATCATCTTTCAGCTTGGTTTTCTCTAGGAACGCGTTGAAGTTCATGTTGACATGAGCGTTGGCCATTTGATCTACAAGACATATTTGCAAAGGTTTTAGACTAAGTTCATGATAATTAAGTTCATCTAATCAAATTATTTTAATGAACTCCCACTCAGATTAGACATCCCTCTAGTCATCTAAGTGTTACACGATCCGAGTCGACAAGGCCGTGTCCGATCATCACGTGAGACGGACTAGTCATCGTCGGTGAACATTCTCATGTTGATCGTATCTTCCATACGACTCGTGTTCGACCTTTCGGTCTCCGTGTTCCGAGGCCATGTCCATACATGCTAGGCTCGTCAAGTTAACCCTAAGTGTTTTGCATGTGTAAAACTGTCTTACACCCGTTGTATGTGAGCGTAAGGATCTATCACACCCGATCATCACGTGGTGCTTTGAAGCATTTAACTTTAGCAACAAAGGCACGCTTAGGGAGAACACTTCTTGATATTGTTGTAAGGATCATCTTATTTACTACCGTCATTCTAAGTAAACAAGATGCATAAACATAATAAACATCACATGCAATTATATAGTAGTGACATGATATGGCCAATATCATATAGCTCCATTGATCTCCATCTTGGGGCTCCATGATCATCTTGTCACCGCATGACACCATGATCTCCATCATCGTGTCTTCATGAAGTTGTCACGCCAACGACTACTTCTACTTCTATGGCTAACGCGTTTAGCAATAAAGTAAAGTAATTTACATGGCGTTCTTCAATGACACGCGGGTCATACAAAATAAAGACAACTCCTATGGCTCCTAACGGTTGTCATACTCATCGACATGCAAGTCGTGATTCCTATTACAAGAACATGATCGCATACATCACAATATGTCATTCATCATTCATCACAACTTCTGGCCATATCACATCACATGACAATTGCTGCAAAAACAAGTTAGACGTCCTCTAATTGTTGTTGCATCTTTACGTGGCTGCAATTGGGTTCTAGCAAGAACGTTTTCTTACCTACGAATAACCACAACGTGATTTTGTCAACTTCTATTTACCCTTCATAAGGACCCTTTTCATCGAATCCGCTCCAACTAAAGTGGGAGAGACAGACACCCGCCAGCCACCTTATGCAACTAGTGCATGTCAGTCAGTGGAACCGGTCTCACGTAAGCGTACGTGTAAGGTTGGTCCGGGCCGCTTCATCCCACAATACCGCTGAAGCAAGATAAGACTAGTAGCGGCAAGCAAGTTGACAAGATCTACGCCCACAACAAAATTGTGTTCTACTCGTGCAATAGAGAACTACGCATAGACCTAGCTCATGATGCCACCTGTTGGGGAACGCTGCGTAAAATTAAAATTATTCCTACGGTTTCACCAAGATCCATCTATGAGTTCATCTAAGCAACGATTCAAGGGAGTGAGTTTGCATCTACATACCACTTGTAGATCACGTGCGGAAGCGTTCAAGGGAAGGGTGATGATGGAGTCGTACTCGCCGTGATTCCGATCACCGATGACCAAGTGCTGAACAGACAACACCTCCGCGTTCAACACACGTATAGGACGGGAGACGTCTCCTCCTTCTTGATCCAGCAAGGGGGAAGGAGAGGTTGATGATGATCCAGCAGCACGACGGCGTGGTGGTGGATGCAGCAGAACTCCGGCAGGGCTTCGCCAAGCTGGGAGGAGGAGGACGAGGTGTAGTAGGGGAGGGAGGCGCCAATGCACAGTGCGGCTTCCTCCCTTGCCCTCCTTTATATAGGCCCCAGGCGCCCGGCCCTGGAGATCCAATCTCCCAAGGGGGCCGGCGGCCAAGGGGGTGGAGTGCCCCCCAAGGCAAGTGGGGCGCCCCCCCCCACCCCAGGGTTTCAACCCTAGGCGCAGCGGGTGGGCCAAGGGGGGCGCACCAGCCCACTATGTGCTGGTTCCCCTCCCCACTTCAGCCCATGGGGCCCTCCGGGATGGGTGGCCCCACCCGGTGGACCCCCGGGACCCTTCCGGTGGTCCCGGTACAATACCGGTGACCCGAAACTTTCCCGATGGCGAAATACCACTTCCTATATATAATTCTTTACCTCCACCATTCCGAAACTCCTCGTGACGTCTGGGATCTCATCCGACTCCGAACAACATTCGGTATACTGCATACTCATATTCATACAACCCTAAGCGTCACCGAACCTTAAGTGTGTAGACCCTACGGGTTCGGAAGACACGTAGACATGACCGAGACGGCTCTCGGGCAATAACCAACAGCGGGATCTGGATACCCATGTTGGCTCCCACATGCTCCTCGATGATCTCATCGGATGAACCACGATGTCGAGGATTCAAACAACCCCGTATACAATTCCCTTTGTCAATCGGTATGTTACTTGCCCGAGATTCGATCGTCGGTATCCCAATACCTCGTTCAATCTCGTTACCGCAAGTCACTTTACTCGCATCAGTAATGCATGATCCCGTGACCGGACACTTGGTCACTTTGAGCTCATTATGATGATGCACTACCGAGTGGGCCCAGTGATACCTCTCCGTAACACGGAGTGACAAATCCAGCCTCGATCCGTGTCAACCCAACAGACACTTTCGGAGATACCTGTAGTGTACCTTTATAGTCACCCAGTTATGTTGTGACGGTTGGTACACCCAAAGCACTCCTACGGTATCCGGGAGTTACACGATCTCATGGTCTAAGGAAGAGATACTTGACATTGGAAAAGCTCTAGCAAAACGAACTACACGATCTTGTGCTATGCTTAGGATTGTCTTGTCCATCACATCATTCTCCTAATGATGTGATCCCGTTATCAACGACATCCAATGTCCATAGTTAGGAAACCATGACTATCTATTGATCAACGAGCCAGTCAACTAGAGGCTCACTAGGGACATATTGTGGTCTATGTATTCACACGTGTATTACGATTTCCGGATAATACAATTATAGCATGAATAAAAGACAATTATCATGAACAAGGAAATATAATAATAATCCTTTTATTATTGCCTCTAGGGCATATTTCCAACACCGTATGGCCCAATAAGGCCCATATACTCCCCGGCGAATTCCCGTAACTCTCCGGCACAACGAAAAATACCCGAATCACTCGGAACCTTTCCGAAGTCGGAATATAGTTGTCCAAAATATCGATCTTTACGTCTCGACCATTTCGAGACTCCTCGTCATATCCCTGATCTAATCCGGGACTCCGAACTCCTTCGGTACATCAAAACTGATAAACTCATAATATAACCGTCATCGAACTTTAAGCATGCGGACCCTACGGGTTCGAGAACTATGTAGACATGACCGAGACACATCTCCGGTCAATAACCAATAACGGAACCTCGATGCTCATATTGGCTCCCACATATTTTACGAAGATCTTTATCGGTCAGACCGCATAACAACATACGTTGTTCCCTTTATCATCGGTATGTTGCTTGCCCGAGACTCGATCGTCGGTATCTCAATACCTAGTTCAATCTCATATCGCAAGTCTCTTTACTTGTTCCGTAATACATCATCCCGCAACTAACTCATTAGTTGCAATGCTTGCAAGGCTTAAGTGATGTGCATTACCGAGTGGGCTCAGAGATACCTCTCCGACAGTCGGAGTGACAAATCCTAATCTCGAAATACGCCAACCCAACAAGTACCTTCGGAGACACCTGAAGAGCACATTTATAATCACCCGATTCACGTTGTGACGTTTGGTAGCACACAAAGTGTTCCTCCGTAAACGGAGTTGCATAATCTCTTAGTCATAGGAACATGTATAAGTCATGAAGAAAGCAATAGCAACATACTAAACGATCAAGTGCTAAGCTAACGGAATGGGTCAAGCCAATCACATCATTCTCCTAATGATGTGATCCCGTTAATCAAATGATAAGTCATGTCTATGGTTAGGAAACATAATCATCTTCGATTAAAGAGCTAGTCAAGTAGAGGCATACTAGTGACACTCTGTTTGTCTATGTATTCACACATGTATTATGTTTCCAGTTAATACAATTCTAGCATGAATAATAAACATTTATCATGAAATGAGGAAATAAATAATAACTTTATTATTGCCTCTAGGGCATATTTCCTTCATGGTGTATACCTTCCATTGCATTGCTTCTAATTTGGTGAAATGTCTTCTTCTTAGTTTACACATCATAGTTCTGGTTATCTCTTCCGTCCTGTTTTTCATACATATTACATCCTCCTATCATGTGGTTGTCTAACATCAAAGTTCAGTTCGTCTGCATCACGCATCAATTTGTTCTGAAGAACTAAATTGTTATTCATTTTTCTTGTCGGCTTGACTTAACATGGCACAGAATGGCAGGGAATGAGAAGCGGATGAATCCTGCAGATTCTGCTGGTACTGATGGTGCAATAGAAGGTAAAAGTTCAGCGGAAAATTCTACAAACACGGCATCCCATGCTACACAAGTTGCAAAAAAAGCCAAACAGAAACAAATAGCTGCCACAAAACAAGCAGAGACAGCCCTAGTTCTTGCAACACCTACCACAAGATTACTACGGTACCACGACTTACTCGTGCGTCAACTGAAGCTAGCAAAGACGTTCGAAGCTCCCTTGCCACTGACACTACTTCCCAAGCACTCTTGACACAATACGAAGTTGGCAATATCAGATGAACCTTGTGAGCTTCAACGGCAAGAAGGTAGTTGCTGGAGTCAAGTTACAGTTGCATGCTTCTTTATATGTAGTCTCACAGTTTGATGTACACTAACACTTCCTATGTTCATTGTTGGACTAGCACCTAGGCGCAAGAGGAAACAAACATCAGGGATAATGCTCGATAGGTTAACTAAATCTAGAGGAGGAAGAATGGAGATCCGTTTTGAGGCAGGTTTAAAAGGCCACGTGATGCTACTGAAGTCAGCCAAGTTAGTATTAGAGGCAGCGGTTGCCGTTAGGTGTCATGTACGTATCCTCCCAACATGGATTCAGTACAGGAATGACAAAGACGAAACCCAGTTCAACACCTTCCTCGACCATTTATCTGTAAGTATGGTTATGTATGGAAACTAGTAATATCGTCTTGCTTTGTCCCATACTTTCTAGGTTGCTGATAATGAGACTCCCATAATTTTCAACAGATGAGGTTCAAGTTGGATAGCCAAGATGATGCAACCAGACAAGCTTGCACCCATGTTTTCAAGTCTGCTCTGCGACAGTATCGGTATAACTTGAGGAAAACTCACTTTGAAGGCAAGGCTAATAGTGAACTTTCCCAAACATCTCCAGTGGAAAATATATTGGATGAAGACTGGAGGTGCCTTGTTAAACACTGATCTGATCCGAAGTATCAGGTACATTATATATATGTGATCAGATCACATGTTGAAGTCCTATTTACGCATGTGCCACACAAATCTATCTTCTTGTAGGTGAACTGTTCAAAGAACAAGGCCAACCGTCATTTAAAGTGAAATTCCAACAGACGACAGGATCTCGTAGATATATTGCACACTGCGAGGCTCTTGTAATTAGTTGCTATTTCACTCTTTTTGTTGTACCATATTATCAGATCTATATTGACTTGTTCGAAATGCAGAGGAAAGCCCGCAAGGACCAAAAAGTACCTAAACCAAATGCTGTGGAAATCTTCAAGGATTGTCACACCAGCAAGAAGAAGGGCATGACTACACCGATCCAAAGCCGCTGTTGTAAGTCCTTAATCCTCATGCCTTTTAACTACTACTTACTCTGACTTGTACCTTGAACTGCATGGTTTGCAGCCAATGTCTATTACTCTTTTCAATTTTATACACAATTGTCTTAGCATATCATTGCACCTTACAAGGTTTAAAAGAGAGGAATGATGTTCCTTTGATCTTGACACCGTAATCTAGTTCCGTCTTGGACTTGCCCACACAATGTTACAATTGCATGTTTATGCATTCTCGCTTGTTTTGTGATATGAATGATGTCATACTATGCTTACCGTATTATAAACTTCATCTCTTTATCCTTAGCCCTCAATACAATGTGAAGAAATAGACAATACATTAGCGATGGTACATGGTCATATGTTTGGAACCTGGTTTTATTATGTACTTTGCAATAAAATACAACTAATATTTTACATGGGTTCACCGTAATAAGTTTTGTATATAGACCAAAGCTATTTTGTTTGGTTTTGCTGCCTCCTTAATATCTTATGTTCTCGTACTACTAATGTAAAACCTCAACTTTTCAAAGCAAGCTATGGAAAAATGGTGGAACCGCCACCTTACGAAGGTGGCGAGGCAACTATAACCGCAATGTCGGCTCTTCTTTGCAGTTGGGTCAAGATTCGTCCACTAACGGTGCCAAAAGCACGTTCTGCGTATCTTTGGGTTGGTTGTTAAGGCAATATCGTCCAAACCGCCTCATGATCAAGATATGCAAGCTCAAAGCAATGTTGTATCTGCTCCGGACACAAGTCCATTCCCTAACAGAGACCCTTTGTGAAACAAGGAGAAACATTGCTCGATTGTCGTCAAGATATGCATGGTTTTGAAACCAGACTATCAGACATTTGCTATGTTGTTCAGGAGCCTAGGGGAAATGAAGGCGAGGGTTATGGTGCTCCATCGGACAATACAACATGAAAACATAATAGTCAGGTCAAATGAACTGAGCTTCTGAACTTCTGGTGGTGCATTTATCTGCTAGACTATTAAGTTTTATGCCAACCTTCCTTTTGTTATATAGTTGTAATTTGTTTTGGTGCGATACAAAATTTATTCTTAACGTGCAGCCACAATTGTCAAGAAAACAGCAAGCCATTTTTGTATAGTGTAGAGTGTTCCCTATATTTGCACTGGTGGCGATCTTTGATGCCGAGTGGATGTAATCTGTGCAATCGCCTTAATATCCTAGCGTTAGTTTCGGCCTTATTTATTTCCTAGTCTTCTTTTTCCCTAGTTTGCTAGTGGCCACAACTACCATGGGCCATATACGGGCCGTAGGATCCATGGGTCTCCTACGGGCCGTCGATAAATGGGCCTGTAATCGGTGGGCCTCGGGCCGTCGGATAAATGGGTCTACATGGGCCGTAATCGGGCGTAATTGGTATCGGCCCAGCACGGTAACAGGCCGTTAACAGGCCGTAGGACAGCAAAGGCTTAATTCTGTCACAGGCATAACGGGTCGTTAATGGGCCAGAATATAGGACGGGCTGGAAACGGCGCAACGGGTTAACAGGCCAGAAACGGGTCGACTCTTGCCATGGGCCGAATTTGGCCCATTAGGGTAACAGGCCAGTAACGGGCCGACTCTTGCCATGGGCCGAATTTGGCCCATTAGGGGAACAGGCCAAGATGTGGTCGACTCTTGCCATGGGCCGAATTTGGCCCATTAGGGAAGAAGGCGATGTAGGGCGGAATGTCGAGGGCGAAAAGGAGCCCAAGAACGTATGGGTCGTCAATAGGCCAAAAGTTAACACGGGCTGGAAATGGCCCATGTAAATCATGGGGCGTTAATGGGTATAAATAAAATTACTGTTCATTATGGGCTAGAGTCATCGTGGGCCTGTAAAGGGACGAAAGATACGAAGGCCTCAAATGGGCCGAAAGACATCATGGGCCATACATGGGCCGAAAGTGAAATGGGCTGGTGTTATATTCAACGGCCCACATGACGTTGTTGGGTCGATTTCCTTTAGGGCCTAACGGGTCGTCAGTTAACGGGCCGTAAAATGGGCTATTTGCGAAGAGACCGTTAACAGGCTTTTCATGGGCCAGCCCGTTAACTTTTGACCAAGTCAAACGAGCCGGCTTTGTAAGCTAAATGGGCCAGTGGTGGGCCGTGGCACGTGTCGACATATCATAGGCGCCTATTTGACCCACTGACGAGCTGACACGTGTTTCGTCCGGCCAATAAGAATTTTACACGTGGAAATTTCCCATTGGTCGGGGCTGTTAACGGGTTATGGATCCAAAACCTGACCCGGTAGCTTAACGGCGTTCCATTACGATGGATGCCACGTGTCGGTCACCCTTGACGAAAGCACCTGTGACACGCGATTTATCGTCATGGAAGTGGACACTTCCGTGATGATAATTTTGGTAATGTCATGGAACACTTCTATGGACAGCACAGGTATGACTATCTTGATTCTGTCATAAATTCGTCATCGATGTACATGCATGACAAAAAATGCGACCTACTGTGACAAACACGTATCATCACAGAAGTGTATTTTTTTGTAGTGAAGGTAAAAAGAAAAGAATGCTGCGAGGTCCTGTCACGTGTGAGATTCCCACATGGATTTGCTTCCAACCCTGAAAGGAGAGTCAGTGCAGATGGAAACAAGGTACAAGGGTTGAAAACTCATGACTGCCACGTCCTACTCCAAAGGGTTTTACCTGTTATCCTTAGAGGATTGGGTGGCCCCGACGGAAGTGTATTTATTTTGTAGTGTCGAGCTAAACGTGTGCTGAACTCGGAGGTGCCGTGCGTTTGGTACTTGATCGGTCGGATCATGAAGACGTACGACTACATCAACCGCGTTGTGCTAACGCTTCCGCTTTCGGTCTACGAGGGTACGTGGACAACACTCTCCCCTCTCATTGCTATGCATCACCATGATCCTGTGTGTGCGTAAGAATTTTTTTGAAATTACTACGTTCCACAATAGCCACCGCATCACTACTCATCAACATTCGTCCTTGTCGCACTCACGGGAATTTTGCACCTCACCACCTTTTGTTCAGCACGCCACCCTCCTACGCTGAGCTATGCATCTTCAGTTGCTTGTGCTACCCTAGCATCGCTTCCACTGCTCCGCATAAGCTCGCACCTAGGTCCTTGGTCTGCATCTTTCTCGACTATCCCCACAACACCAAAGGCTACCGTTGCTATGATCCTATTTCACATCGGGTGATCACTTCCCGACACGTTTACTTTGATGAGATGGTCTTTCTATTTCAGCACGTACCTTCGGACATTGCGGCCTTGCCCGCTCCCGGTGACGGCCGCCCGCGTGATTCTCTTGGGCCACCTCCCGGCTTTGAGGGCGCCCCCGCGCCACGGGTCGAGTTCCTCCCTGTTTGGCTGCCTCAGGGGCCACACCCCTCCTCGGGTCGACTTCCTCGGGTCGACCTCACGTGATGATCGGGCATGGATTAGTTGATATGGATCACGTGATCACTTAGATGATTAGAGGGATGTCTATCTAAGTGGGAGTTCTTAAGTAATATGATTAATTGAACTTTAATTTATCATGAACTCAGCCCTGAGGTATTTTGCTAGTCTGTGTTGTTGTAGATAGATGGCCCGAGCTGTTGTTCCGTTGAATTTTAATGCGTTCCTTGAGAAAGCTAAGTTGAAAGATGATGGTAGCAATTACACGGAATAGGTCCATAACTTGAGGATTATCCTCATTGATGCACAAAAGAATTACGTCCTGGAAGCACCGCCGTGCCGTGCCTGCCGCAGATCTTTAGCGATGACGTTAAGAACGTCTTGCAGAGTAAAGCTGATGACTACTCAATAGTTCAGTGTGCCATGCTTTACGGCTTAGAACCGGGACTTCAACGACGTTTTGAACGTCATGGAGCATATGAGAAGTTTCAGGAGTTGAAGTTAATATTTCAAGAAAATACCCGGATTGAGATATCTGAAGTCTCCAATAAATTCTACAGCTATAAGATGGAGGAGAATAGTTCTGTCAGTGAGCATATACTCAGAATGTCTGGGTATAATAATCACTTGACTCAACTGGGAGTTAATCTTCCGGATGATAGCGTCATTCTACGTAATTCTTCAATCATCGCCACCAAGCTACAAGAGCTTCGTGATGAACTATAACATGCAAGGGATGGATAAGATGATTCCCGAGCTCTTCGCAATGCTAAAGGCTGCGGAGGTAGAAATCAAGAAGGAGCATCAAGTGTTGATGGTCAACAAGACCACCAGTTTCAAGAAAAAGGGCAAAGGGAAGAAGAAGAAGGGGAAATTCAAGATGAACAACAAACAAGTTGCTACTCAGGAGAAGAAACCGAAGTATGGACCTAAGCCTGAGACTGAGTGCTTGTACTTTATAAGCAGGTCAGTCCTTTGGAAGCGGAACTGCCCCAAGTATTTGGCGGATAAGAAGGATGGCAAGGTGAACAAAGATATATGTGATATACATGTTATTGATGTGTACCTTACTAATGCTTGCAGTAGCACCTGGGTATTTGATACTTGTTCTGTTTCTAATATTTGCAACCCGAAATAGGGATTACGGATTAAGCGAAGATTGGCTAAGGACGAGGTGACGAAGCGCGTGGGAAATGGTTCCAAAGTCGATGTGATCGCGGTCGGCACGCTACCTCTACATCTACCTTCGGGATTAGTTTTAGACCTGAATAATTGTTATTTGGTGCCAGAGTTGAGCATTATATCTGGATCTTGTTTGATGCGAGACTGTTATTCATTTAAATCAGAGAATAATGGTTGTTCTATTTATATGAGTAATATCTTTTATGGTCATGCACCCTTGAAGAGTGGTCTATTTTTGTTGAATCTCGATAGTAGTGATACACATATTCATAATATGGAAGCCAAAAGATGCAGAGTTGATAATGATATGCAACTTATTTGTGGCACTTGCGTTTAGGTCATATTGGTTTAAAGCGCATGAAGAAACTCCATACGGATGGACTTTTGGAACCACTTGATTATGAATCACTTGGTACTTGCGAACCGTGCCTCATGGGCAAGATGACTAAAACGTCGTTCTCCGGGACTATGGAGCGAGCAACAGATTTGTTGGAAATGATACATACAGATGTATGTGGACCGATGAATGTTGGGGCTCGCGGCGGGTATCGTTATTTTCTCACCTTCACAGATGATTTAAGCAGATACGGGTATATCTACTTAATGAAACATAAGTCTGAAACATTGGAAAAGTTCAAAGAATTTCAAAGTGAAGTTGAAAATCATCGTAACAAGAAAATAAAGTTTCTACGATCTGATCGTGGAGGAGAATATTTGAGTTATGAGTTTGGTCTTCATTTGAAACAATGCGGAATAGTTTCGCAACTCACGCCACCGGAACACCACAGCATAATGGTGTGTCCGAACGTCAGTAATCGTACTTTACTAGATATGGTGCGATCTATGATGTCTCTTCTTGATTTACCGCTATCGCTTTTGGGGTTATGCTTTAGAGACGGCTGCATTCACGTTAAACAGGGCACCATCAAAATCCGTTGAGACGACGCCTTATGAGCGTGGTTTGGCAAGAAACCAAAGTTGCCGTTTCTTAAAGTTTGGGGCTGCGATGCTTATGTGAAAAAGCTTCAACCTGATAAGCTCGAACCCAAATCGGAGAAATGTGTCTTCATAGGATACCCAAAGGAAACTGCTGGGTACACCTTCTATCACAATATCTGAAGGCAAGACTATTGTTGCTAAATTTGGATCCTTTCTAGAGAAGGAGTTTCTCTCGAAAGAAGTGAGTGGGAGGAAAGTAGAACTTGATGAGGTAACTGTACCTGCTACCTTATTGGAAAGTAGTTCATCACAGAAACCGGTTCCTGTGACACCTACACCAATTAGTGTGGAAGTTAATGATGATGACCATGAAGCTTCAGATCAAGTTGTTACTGAACCTCGTAGGTAAACCAGAGTAAGATCCGCACCAGAGTGGTACGGTAATCCTGTTCTGGAGGTTATGTTACTAGACCATGACGAACCTACGAACTATGAAGAAGCAATGGTGAGCCCAGATTCCGCAAAATGGCTTGAGGCCATGAAATCTGAGATGGGATCCATGTATGAAAACAAAGTGTGGACTTTGGTTGACTTGCCCGATGATCGGCAAGCCATTGAGAATAAATGGATCTTCAAGAAGAAGACTGACGCTGACGGTAATGTTACTATCTATAAAGCTCGACTCGTTGTGACAGGTTTTCGACAAGTTCAAGGGATTGACTACGATGAGACTTTCTCACCCGTGGCGATGCTTAAGTCTGTCCGAATCATGTTAGCAACTGCCGCATTTTATGATTATGAAATTTGGCAAATGGATGTCAAAACAGCATTCTTTAATGGATTTCTGGAAGAAGAGTTGTATATGATGCAGCCGGAAGGTTTTGTCGATCCAAAGGGAGCTGAGAAAGTGTGCAAGCTCCAGCGATCCATTTATGGACTGGTGCAAGCCTCTCAGAGTTGGAATAAACGCTTTGATAGTGTGATCAAAGCATTTGGTTTTATACAGACTTTTGGAGAAGCCTGTATTTACAAGAAAGTGAGTGGGAGCTCTGTAGCATTTCTCATATTATATGTGGATGACATATTGCTGATTGGAAAAGTTATAGAATTTCTGGATAGCATAAAGGGACACTTGAATAAGAGTTTTTCAATGAAGGACCTCGATGAAGCTGCTTATATATTGGGCATCAAGATCTATAGAGATAGATCAAGACGCTTAATTGGACTTTCACAAAGCACATACCTTCACAAACTTTTGAAGAAGTTCAAAATGGATCAAGCAAAGAAAGGGTTCTTGCCTATGTTACAGGGTGTGAAGTTGAGTAAGACTCAATGCCCGACCACGGCAGAAGATAGAGAGAAGATGAAAGATGTTCCCTATGCTGCAGCCATAGGCTCTATCATGTATGCAATGTTGTGTACCAAACCTGATGTGTGCCTTGCTATAAGTTTAGCATGGAGGTACCACAGTAATCCAGGAGTGGATCACTGGACAGCGGTCAAGAACATCCTGAAATACCTGAAAAGGACTAAGGATATGTTTCTCGTTTATGGAGGTGACAAAGAGCTACTCGTAAATGGTTACGTCGATGCAAGCTTTGACACTGATCCGGACGATTATAAATCGCAAACCGGATACGTGTTTACATTGAATGGTGGAGCTGTCAGTTGGTGCAGCTCTAAACAAAGCGTTGTGGCGGGATCTACGTGTGAAGCGGAGTACATAGCTGCTTGAAGCAAAGAATGAAGGAGTCCGGATGAAGGAGTTCATATCCGATCTAGGTGTCATACCTAGTGCATGGGGTCCAATGAAAATCTTTGGTGACAATACTGGTGCAATTGCCTTGGCAAAGGAATCCAGATTTCACAAGAGAACCAAGCACATCAAGAGATGCTTCAACTCCATCAGGGATCTGAATGTTGAAGACCCATTGACTAAGCCTCTTCCACGAGCAAAACATGATCAGCACCAAGGCTCCATGGGTGTTAGAATCATTCTTGTGTAATCTAGATTATTGACTCTAGTGCAAGTGGGAGACTCAAGGAAATATGCCCTAGAGGCAATAATAAAGTTATTATTTATTTCCTTATATCATGATAAATGTTTATTATTCATGCTAGAATTGTATTAACGGAAACATAATACTTGTGTGACTACATAGACAAACAGAGTGTCACTAGTATGCCTCTACTTGACTAGCTCGTTGATCAAAGATGGTTATGTTTCCGAGCCATTGACATGAGTTGTCATTTGATTAACGGGATCACATCATTAGGAGAATGATGTGATTGACTTGACCCATTCCGTTAGCTTAGCACACGATCGCTTAGTATTCTCGCTATTGCTTTCTTCATGACTTATACATGTTCCTATGACTATGAGATTATGCAAATCCCGTTTCGAGAAACACTTTGTGTGCTACCAAACGTCACAATGTAACTGGGTGATTATAAAGGTGCTCTCTGGTGCCTCCAAGGTACTTGTTGGGTTGGCGTATTTCGAGATTAGGATTTGTCACTCCGATTGTTGGAGAGGTATCTACGCCCACTTCGGTAATGCACATCACTATAAGCCTTGCAAGCATTGCAACTAATGAGTTAGTTGTGGGATGATGTATTATGGAACGAGTAAAGAGACTTGCGAGTAACGACATTGAACTAGGTATTGAGATACCGACGATCGAATCTCGGGCAAGTAACATACCGATGACAAAGGGAACCACGTATGTTGTTATGCGGTCTGACCGATAAAGATCTTCGTAGAATATGTGGGAGCCAATATGAGCATCCAGGTTCCGCTATTGGTTATTGACCGGAGACGTGGCTCGGTCATGTCTACATAGTTCTCGAACCTGTAGGGTCCGCACGCTTAAAGTTTGATGACGGTTATATTATGAGTTTATGTGTTTTGATGTACCGAAGATAGTTCAGAGTCCCGGATGTGATCACGGACATGACGAGGAGTCTCAAAATGGTCAAGACATAAAGATTGATATATTGGAAGCCTATATTTGGATATCGGAAGTGTTCCGGGTGAAATCGGATTTACCGATGCAGGGGTGCTCGGAACTCCTTTCCCACGGGGGTTTAATGGGCCTACATGGGCCTTAGTGGAGAAGAGGAGGCGGCCAGGGCAGGCCGCGCCCCCTCCTCTAGTCCGGGTGGACAAGGAGGCGGCGCCCCCCTTTCCTTCCTCTCTCCCTCCTCCTTCCCCCTTCTCTTAGTCTTACTAGGAAAGGAGGGAGTCCTACTCCCGGTTGGAGTAGGACTCCTCCTGGCGCGCCTCCTCCTGGCCGGCCGCCTCTCCCTCCCTTGCTCCTTTATATACGGGGCAGGGGGCACCCATAGACACAACAATTGATATCTTGATCTCTTAGCCGTGTGCGGTGCCCCCCTCCACCATAATCCACCTTGATAATATCGTAGAGGTGCTTAGGAGAAGCCCTGCGCCGGTAGAACATCATCATTGTCACCACGCTGTCGTGCTAACGGAACTCTCCCTCAAAGCTCGGCTGGATTGGAGTTCGAGGGACATCATCGAGCTGAACGTGTGCTGAACTCGGAGGTGTCGTGCGTTCGGTACTTGATCGGTCGGATCGTGAAGACGTACGACTACATCAACCGCGTTGTGCTAACGCTTCCGCTTTCGGTCTACGAGGGTACGTGGACAACACTCTCCCCTCTCGTTGCTATGCATCACCATGATCCTGTGTGTAGGATTTTTTTTTGAAATTACTACGTTCCACAACAGCCACCGCATCACTACTCATCAGCATTTGTCCCTGTTGCACTCGCAGGAATGTTGCACCTCACCACCTTTTGTTCAGCACGCCACCCTCCTACGCTGAGCTATGCATCTTCGGTTGCTTGTGCTACCCTAGCATCGCTTCCACTGCTCCGCATAAGCTCACACCTAGGTCCTTGGCATGCATCTTTCTCGGCTATCCCCCCAACACCAAAGGCTACCGCTGCTATGATCCTATCTCACATCGGGTGATCACTTCCCGACACGTTTACTTTGATGAGATGGTCTTTCCATTCAGCAGGTACCTTCGGACATTGCGGCCTTGCCGCTCCCGGTGACGGCCGCCTGGGTATTTCTCTTGGGCCGCCTCCCGGCTTTGAGGGCGCCCCCACGCCACGGGTCGAGTTCCTCCTTGTTTGGCTGCCTCAGGGGCCACGCCCCTCCTCGGGTCGACTTCCCCGGCCGTGACACCCTCGGCGTCCCCAGCGCCCGCGACGTCCTCAGTGTCCCCGGCGCCTGCGACGCCTCTGGCGTCCCCGCGGCCTCGGAGGCGGCGGGCTCTTCATCATCATCACCCGCCGCCGCCCCGGACCCACTGCCCTGCCCGATAACTAGCTCTCGAGCTGGCACTCTTCGTCCAAGCACGCGGTATACCAGCGATGAGTATCTTCTCGCTACTTCCGTTTCTGAGTCGTCCCCTCTCCCATTGTAAGCTCGAGCCGCCCTACGGGATCCTCATTGGCTCGCTGCGATGCGGGAAGAGTTTGACGCTCTCCAGCGGAACCGCACCTGACAGCTCGTCCCTCGGCCGCCTCGTGCCAACATCATCATGAGCAAGTGGGTCTTTCGGCACAAGACTCGTCCGGATGGCACTCTCGAGCGCTACAAAGCTCGTTGGGTGGGTCGGAGGTTTCGACAACGTGCGGGCGTGGACTTCACCGACACTTTTCCCCAGTTGTCAAACCGGCCACGATCCGCACCGTGCTTCAGTTAGCCGTCTCCCGAGCTTGGCCTGTGCATCAGTTGGATGTTTCCAACGCCTTCTTGCACGACCACCTCGCTGAGCAGGTGTTCTGTGAGCAGCCCACCGGCTTCGTCGACGCCACGCATCCAGACCATGTGTGCTTGCTCTCTTGTTCCCTTTACGGGTTGAAGCAGGCGCCTCGGGCCTGGTACCAGCGCATCGTTGCGTTCCTGCAGACGCTCGGATTTACATCCACTCGCTCCGATGCATCCCTCTTCGTGTACCATCACGGAGTTGACACGACCTACTTGTTGCTATATGTCGACGACATCATCCTGACGGCATCCACTGCCGAGCTCCTTCAGCGGCTCATCGCTCGTCTTCGCGATGAGTTTGCTCTAAAGGACTTGGGGCCCCTGCACTACTTCCACGGCATCGAGGTGGTTTGACGGCCAGATGGGTTCTTTCTGCATCAGCATCGGTATGCCCATGAGCTTCTTGATCGTGCTGGCATGCTTAACTGCAAGCCCGCCGCCACGCCCGTCGACACCAAGGCCAAGGTTTTTGTTCTGGAGGGCTCTCCCGCATCCGATGCGGCCTTCTATCGCTCCATCGTGGGCGCTCTGCAGTACCTCACTCTGACGCGCCCCGATTTGCAGTATGTTGTCCAGCAGGTCTGTCTTCACATGCATGCTCCGTGCGACTCTCACTGGACCCTGGTGAAGTGTATCCTCCGTTACATACGCGGCACCCCGTCCATGGATCTCATGTTGATGGCTCCGCCTCCACCGACCTCGTCGCCTACTCTGATGCGGACTGGGCTGGCTGCCCGGACACACGACGCTCCACCTCGGGGTACTGTGTCTACCTTGGGCCGTCGTTGATCTCGTGGTCATCCAAGCAGCATCCCACGGCCTCCCGCTCGAGTGCCGAGGTAGAGTATCGGGCAGTGGCTAACGCCGTTGCCGAATGATCGTGGCTTCGTCAGCTGCTCCAGGAGTTGCTTTGTGATGTTCACAAGACCACGCTCGTCTACTGCGAAAACGTCTCCGTCGTGTGCCTCTCCGCCAACCCAGTCCACCATCATCGAACGAAGCACATTGAGCTCGACATACACTTTGTTCGTGAGCAGGTGGCTCTTGGGCGCGTCCGGGTCCTCCACGTCCCGACGGCGCAACAGTTCGCCGATGTCATGACGAAAGGACTGCCTACTGCTTTCGAGGAGTTCAGGTCCGATCTTTGCGTCTCGGCGACACTTCGATTGCGGGGTGTTGAATATATGAGGGTGCATGTATATTGTCTACCTCGGCCCACCTCCTAGTCATTGTATAGTTGAGATTGTGGTCCACCTTGTACTCCACATATACGTGCGTTATGCACCGATCAATATATTGAGTTGCATTGCCAAAACTCTCGTTTCCAACATATACTTTGGCAACGAAGGTGACAAGTTATCATCGTGCCCCACTTAGGACATGAAGGGGCGGTCCTATTCATGCGTACTGTTTATCACTGCCAGATTGACGAGTATGCTTCATTTAAGTACAATGTATTAAGTACTATCTTGTTATAAGTACTTTGTTTTTGAAATGTTGTTTGGAAGTGTTGTTAAGTACATTTTAGTTAAGCTAATACCGACGTTAAGTACATGTTTGTTAGTTAGGCTAGTATCGACTTTAAGCAAATATCTGTTATCATTGTGATACTTCTAATTATTAGTTGAAGTCGATCTTAAACTTCGTTTACATTTTTGGCTGCCCAAAATGGTGCTATGGCAGCATAATCAGCCCTAACGGCTCCAAAAAGCTGCCATGGCACCATGTAGGCCAATGAAATGTTATTGGGTACAGAACCCAATTTGATCCCTTTGCTGTCATATCATGCTGTTAATAGCAAAATGCAGCCATGACAGCAAAATTGGATACAAATCTCTGCTTTCAATTAGCAATGTGTGTAGTGCACGGCGCTAGAAGTAATCTTATTGGCGGCGTTGGGGTGCGCACACTGTTGTTGCAGTACATATTAGCGGTGTTTCGGCTGACCGCTGCTAGAACATGTTACTAGGGGCGTCATACTAGCAGTGTGCCATTTGAACGCCGCTAGTAAGGGGTTCCTATAATATTGCGTTGTAAACTTTTTTTTGAAGGTACGAGTATTTTTTGGTATTTTAAAGGTGAAATTAAAGAAAAAAACTAACGCCCACACGTGTGGCATCTTGCATATCGTCCACACGCCTTTTTACTACTTATTTTGCCACATGTAAATAGATGACATCAACAGGAATCTTTTTGGTTTCCATGCTTAAAAATATTTTATCTCCTAATTAAAAAATTGAATTAAAAATCTGTTTTCATCATTAAATCCGTCTCGACGAGATCTTCAAAACTAGACCCCATGTTGATATGTTATGACGGAATTTTTTTTCCCAAAAGTTGCCATGATGTTTTCACTGTAGTTGCCATAGTGCTTAAACTAAAGTTGCCATGTGGCAATTTAAGTTTGTAGAGCATGGCAATTTTAGTATTTTGATGATGGCAACTCCGGTACTTTGACCATGAAAATTACCTTTTTTATAAACCATGGCAATTTTAAGTGCATGTATCATGACAATTTTAGTTTATGGTTCATGGCAAGTCTAGTTTCTTAATTCCCCGTTTTATAAATATCAAAATTTACTTTTAAATGTAGAAGAAAATAACTGAAATATATCATGACAACTTCGGTGTAAACACCATGGCAATTCATGTGCAATAGACATGGCAACTTTTAACCTCAAAAAAAATTTGTCGGAATATAATGATATGAGATCTAGTTTCGAAGATCTCGTCGCGAGGGATTTAATGATGAAAACGGATCTTCAATCGTATTTTTCATTTAAGAGATAAAATATTTTAAAAACTAAAATTCAAAAAAATTTCCACATACATGCATGCGGTGACGTGACGCAGTCTGTGTGTTATAGGACGTGTGAGCGGGTTTCGCCTCCATCATACATATGGGCGTTAGCGTTGTCCAAATTAAATGGGCAAATTAATTAAGCTGGTGGTAGGCAAATTCGCAGAGGATGGTCTCGGTAACCGTTAGTTAACGCAAAACTGAAGGTGGCCACACTCGGATGATGGAGGCGATCACAATCTCCAACAACATGATTACTATAAAGAAATCCCATGAGTTAGTTGCCATCGGTTGTTAGGAAAACACAGAGATAAAGAACCGGTCATGGCTATCGTTGATCAACTGGATCATTTCTGAATGCAAACATGCATGGTTGGCTAGATCAAATATTATTGCTTTTAAGGCATATTTTCAACAAACATAACCTCTAGAAAAAGACCAAATAGCTCACGTCAGAACCCGACTCGTGAGATTCAATCAGGAACCCACGGTGCACCAGGCCCGACAAACACATCGCTGGCCACTCAAGTTGCTCTCGTCACAACCCCTAGCTCGATGGCCCTCTGCGATCACTCAACATGCACCACACCGAGCAAGGCGCTCGCACCTGCCTGGCTGCACCCAACCTATGTTTAGCTGGCACGCGCGGGGCCTACTTGATGCCACATCAACATTTGGGCGAGGTTTGAAGACACTGACAGGCCCGCCCATCGCGCACAGGGCAGTGGTCGGAACAGCGCACGCGGGTGCGACCAAAATAACCCATGATGATGGCCTCGGTCGCCCCGGCGGTCAACCAGTCACGGACCCTCGAGGCAACCCGGCTGGGTGCACGCTGTCCGGGCAGATCACACGGCTGAGAGAGCTCCCGGGAGCTATCCGCTCGAGTCAGACGTGGAACGGACGATGCGAAGTAAACCCTCACCCGCGGAGGTTCCCAGGAGATAGTCAAGCTGTTCAGTCACGCAAGTCCGGCTCGCATGACCAAACCAGACTGTCATGGGGCAAGGACACCGAGAGG
Source organism: Aegilops bicornis (assembly GCA_021605145.1). Taxonomy (NCBI): domain Eukaryota; kingdom Viridiplantae; phylum Streptophyta; class Magnoliopsida; order Poales; family Poaceae; genus Aegilops; species Aegilops bicornis. The sequence goes on from CM038674.1 coordinate 487,341,470, forward strand.
TGGGTCCCGCCAAGCCCTCGTGCGCAAGGCAATGCGCGGGATGCTGAACACGGGCATGACTGCACTCGCCGCATGATGGTGGCCCCGCGCACGCCCGTTGTCCGCCTGTCATGGCCTATCGAGGCGGGTCACCTGGGCACGCGTCGTCCAAGCAAATCGGATGGCGCGAAGAGCCCCCGAGTGGCCCCGCAGCATGCCGCCCGAAAACGGATGTCGTGGAGAGCCTCTTCACCCTCGAGGCAAATTTGACAATTTTAACCTGTGGACGAAATCAATTCACAAAATGGACTGGGTGTGAAACTATTTCACACCGACTTTTTTTAGGCCATGACACCGGCGCCACACCCTATGGTGCACACGCCTAGCTATGCGGGCGTTAGACGTCGATCCATCGTGGCAGCCCTAGGCCAGACTGCGGTAACGCCTTGGTGCTAAGCGCCACATTGTGCAAAGACTCTAGCCGTCGGCCAGCTGCTGAAGTTATGTCCAGAGCCTGGCGGCCCTCTCTCCCCACCCACCCATTGCGTTCCAAAAAGAAAAGAATGCGTGGCGGGGCCTTATCCACTCCCTCTCAATCCCTCCCCAAATCCTTCAAATCCGACGATTTGGTCCGTGGATTTCGTCACCAATCCATCCTAGAAGGTATTCTCCTCCGATCCCCTTCTTTCTATCCATAGAAAATATTGTATTTTGAAGATTTGAGGAACCTTTGTTTGATTTGGTTAGATTAGAATCTTACATGTATTATAATCTTGCATGTATTTGAACTCTTGTTTGTTTGATTTCCGGAACCCTAGTTTAGTTTATTTTTCGAAAAAATATGGTTGGATACATAGGTTGACATGTTATTTGTATGGAAAATATATTTGTATAAAGTAGGCCTAGTTTAGTTTATTTGTGTTGAAATTATATTTGTTTTGACAAGAATGCTTTGGATACATATGCTTTGAATTTTGCATCTAGTAAGCGTAGTTTAGTTTATTTGTAATCGAAAGATAATTGTGTTGACATTATTTTTTTTAATTGTTAGGATGGTTTGGCTTCTCGATGATCACTGGGACAAACAACACCGGTCGTATGCTATGTCGGTGGAGCAGCGGGTAATAATGAAAGTTGCCGGTGTTATGAATTTCATGTTTATTTCAAACACGAATGCCCATATGTAATGATTTGTTTGTTTGTTTGTAGGAGCTTGCACCTTTGAAGATTCGGTCTCACGAGTTCACCCTTGGGTGGATGCGCTATGATGAGCGGTACACACCGTATGTAAGGGAGACAGGACTTCTCCCTTTCATTCATATGGTCCGCCGGTCGACGCCACCCAACAATGCCGCAAAGACTCACCGCGCTTATTGATCATTGGAGGCCGGAGACACACACTTTCCATCTTCGGACCGGGGAGATGACCGTGACGCTCCAGGATATGGCTATGATCACCGGTCTTCCTATCGATGGGAACCCTTTATGTATGAACACCGACTCTGATGGGTGGCGCGAGCAGATTTATGCCCTTATCGGTATGGTTCCTCCGGAGCCTCGTGAACCAGAAGCAGAAGACAAGAAGAAGGAAAGAGTTGTAGCCGGTGCTACTTTCACGTGGATTCAATCGAACTTTAGTACTTGCCCTGAGGATGCTAATGAGGACACGGTGAAGACATATGCTCGTGTGTACATGTGGTACGTGATATCCAGGACTATGTTTGCTGATGGCACGGGCAAGAATGCTCCATGGATGTGGCTGAAGGCATTGACCGTCTTCAATAGCAAATGGAGTTGGCGTTCGGCGACACTTGCTTACTTGTATCGACATGTATGAAGTTGTTCCCTTTTCACTTCATTGCTACATTATCAATGCGATCTTGTTGTTAATTCAACCATGTTCTCTTTTAGGTGCAGCTGGACGAAGCCTGTTGTAGGCCATCTGGAGGTATTGGTGGTTGTATGCTCGCACTTTCCATATGGAGGGAGCGTTTGCCGGTTGGACGACCGAAGATCGTTAAGTACGAGGATTGGGACGACAAACACGACCCACTACGGCGCCCCACTTGGGCTTACAAGTGGGGTGTGTTAAATGAGACGACGGATGATCCGTCGGTCATGTACAAGTTGTACAAGAGCGAGCTGGACGCGATCACGCCTGAGCAGGTGAATGGACATTGCATAAGTGATTATCATGCTTCTATCGTAACTCGATATCAATTTTGCATTCTATCCCATTTTGCAGGTGGAATGGGAGTCGTATGGAAAAGGAGAGAGTTTTGGTTGCACGCAAGAGTTCAGTCTGAATCCGATGTGCACTAGGGATAGGGATCTCTGGCTTATGCGGTGCCCACTCATATGCAACTGGGCGGTTGAGCTTCACCTGCCACATCGGGTGTTCCGCCAGTTTGGTTTGTTTCAGTCATTTCCGCCGGAGTGGCAGGACACGGACAAGGTGCTACACGGGTAAGTTTCTGTTTCTAACTAGCACTTAACGGCTTCTCAGCGGTTTCAATGGTGGTAATATTCTGTTTCTAACTTGCAGGTTGGATAGGAAAAAGCAGTGAAAGATCAAGGATTGGGCCAAGCATCACAGGAAGTATGTCGTACAGTTCGCGCTTAGTGTGGAGCAAGCTAGGGCTGGAAAAGCAGGCCCAACTTCGTGAGCACCTTTGCCCGATCGCGTTCAACAACTATCTCACATGGTTTCTTGGAAATACCCGTGTGGAGGTATGCAAGCCGGCGTATGCTGATGAGATCTTGGAAGAACCGACCGTTTTTTATGAGCTAGCCCAGCACCAGTACAACTCATTAGTCAGGAAAGGAAACTCAGTGATCCCTGCGAGGCCAATGATGAACTTTGTGGTATTTGCCCTTTTTGCTTTTCCATTCGCACTATTCTCATTTTCGTTTGCCTAACACGTTAATACCGTTTCTGTTCATTCATAGCGTGCCTAGATCAAGAAAGCAGCTGATGAGACCGAGACTATTCTGGAAACAACCCCGGTTGGCAAAAGCGATGGGGCAGGTGCTCTTCGAGCATTCATTAAGGTTCACATCTCCTTCAAACTAGCACTTAACATGTTTTGCTACATTCGATGTCTCATTCACTTGTATATGTTGCAGCGCCCGGGGCCAAAAGTTCAGGCGGCTATCAAACCTTTTCGGTTGTCATGACCCGGAGTATGTATCACCAGAACGGTCTAGGTTGGCGACACCATCAGATCCCACTTCGGGCCAGGGCCATGGTGATCCTTTGGAGGATGAGGATGTGGGTGTGATCACCCAACACGTATGGCATGAGCATATATCCAATTGTTGATGCATTGCATACTATATCCTCACACACGGTCCGTATCTTTTGTTGATGCATAGGCTGCTGATGAGGATGAGGATGAGGGGACGTACCATGTTCGTTCTTCATACCAGTTAAAGCCTAGGAAGGGAATCAACAAATACACACCTGAAGACTTCACCCAAAGAGGCAAAAGGATGGTCGGCACCTCGCGGATGGAGGCTTTGGATGACTATTTGGAGGACGATGTGGATGACGTGGAGGAACCGGAGCCGGAGCCGGAGCCGGCGTGGGTTCCTCTTCCTAGGAAGGTGAAGAAGATAGGAGTCAAGAGGGGGGAGGAGCTAACAAGCACTCAAGGAACTAGTCATCGTCCTCTATTTGTAATGGTCACTCTAGGTTGTAGCTCAAGGAACTAGCTCTATGTTGGTTGTAGCTCTATGTTGAACTCTATGTTGAATTTGTCGTGATGGTAACTCTAGGTAATGTTGAACTTGACGCTGTTATTAATGTTGAACTTGTGGTGATGGTCACACTTATGTCAAACTTGTCGTGATGGTCACACTTATGTCAAACTTGTCGTGATGGTCACACTATGTCAAACTCTTCGTGATGGTCACACTATGTTGAACTTAGCTCATAGTAATGTTGAAATTACTGTTTATTCTGTGATGCAACTATCTATGACTTAAAATGACCAAGTTTGAGCAAAACTATGCAGGGAACATAAAGCAACAAGGATAGTTACAGATCGTGTGGCGCCTAGCTTGTGCTCCACCTTTGGACAAAGGTAACGCCTTTGCAAAAGGCCAGATCGCCCAAAGGTGGCGCCTGCGAGCTAGGCGCCACACAGGTCTGTAACTTGCAAACGTTTCTGGTGCTCTCTGGATAGATACAGACCTGTGCAACGCCTAGCGTGCAGGCGCCACCTTTGGGCGATGCAGCGCTGGCTTCCAGCGTTGCACTATCTAATCTTGGCGCTGCTGGCGCATGGCGTTGCACAGGTCTGTAGCTATCCAGAGAGCACTAGAAGTATTGTAAGTTACAGATCTGTGTGGCGCCTAGCGTGCAGGCGCCACATCAGACAGTGCAGCGCCTAGCACGCGTGCGTTGCACTGTCCAGTGTGGCGCCTGCACGCTAGGAGCTGCAAAGGTCTGTAACTTGCAATACTTCTGTTGCTCTCTGGATAGCTACCGTCCGGTGCAACGCCTAGCACTCAGGCGCCACATTGGGACAAGGTAACGCTAAGGCGCTACCATCGATCAAACGCCTGCATGCTAGGTGTTGCACACGTCTGTAACTTGCAATACTTCTGTTGCTCTCTGGATAGCTACCGTCCGGTGCAACGCCTAGCACTCAGCGCCACATCGACAGTAACACTGGATGCTAGGCGCCTGCATCATCCCGGTGTGGCGCCAGATGCTAAGCGTTGCACACGTCTATAACTATCCGAGAGAGCAATGTAAGTGTGTTACAGACTGCGCTTTAGCGTCTGGCGCCACCTGGGCAAAGGTAACGCCTGTGGTAAGCGCTGCCTTTATGCGATGTGGCGCCCGCACGCTAAGCGCCACACAGTGTCTCAGAATTTGCAATACTGTTGCTCTGGATAGCTACAGACTGCAACGCCTAGCCCTCGAGCGCCACCGACAAAGGCAACGCCTGACGACTAGGCGTTGCCGAACTTAGTAAATTTTTTGCATATGCAGACACAGTAAGATGATGTGAAGTAGTATTGATACATAGCAAGCAAAAAATTATGAAGACAACATATGCACAAAGTAATTCACGACACATAGTAGTTCATAACACCTAGTACTTCAACTTGAGGAGTAGTTCATACAACCAAATTTAGGAGGAGGCATAGTAGGCCATTACACATAGTACTTCACGAAACATAGTAGTTCACAACCAAATCGAGGAGGAGGCATAGTAGGCCATTACACATAATAGTTCACAACCAAATCAAAGATCATAGTTTAGAGGATAACACGATCATCGTCCACAAGCAAGTTGAAGTTGAAGATGACATAGCTCTATTGCGTAGAGCAAGGCCCCTTTCCCTTCTTCTTCTTCCTCTTTTCTTCCTCTTCCTCCTCCCTTTTCCTTATGAGGTGAGCCTCCTTAACCACCCTCTCCATGAATATCTTGTTCTTCCTCTCCTCTTTTTCAGCTGCGAATGCCCAAAGTTTCATGGTTCTTTCTTCAAAATCCGTTTGACGCTTCTTCTGTGCCTCCTCACATTTCCTCACCAATGCTTGCTCCCTAGCCCACATCGCACATGTCGCTCTCTCTCTTTCCTTCCTATCCTTCTCAAGCTCCTCTTCCTTCTTCTTCTTTAGTGCGGCTTCATCCTCATCTCTAAGCTTCTTCGCAGCCTTCTCCCACCATCCCGCCATCTCATCTCCGCCATCCTCCTTAATTGTTGGTTTGTTGGGTTGGGAAGCCGCCATATGTCGGAGTAAATGACCACGGGTAGCCTTGCCGGCTCCCCCCGGCTCTTCAGAAAAATTACAGGCCGATCGGGCCTTCAAACATCCAGAGTGGAGCCGCCTTCCCTTGGCCGGCTACCTCCCAAGCCGGCTACCGGGAGGCGGCCCGACCCTAAACCCATGGGCAGAAAGCCACCAGCAGGCCGACTCCAAGAAGCCGGCCACGAGAAGGCCGACTCAAGCCCGGCCGCCCGGTGGGCGACAAGATCGTACCCTCAAACTCTGCACCCACATAACGGCGATGAGACGGGGCGTGGCTACAGCAAAGCCTGCCACCCCCGAATCCCGGAGCATGCGTGGTCACAGTGCGCTGTACGGGGCGGCCATCACCCGTCCGGCGCGGCACTGTTGCCATGTTGACCATGACGTCACCCACGACGAGCTGTCAGAACGGCCCACAGGCGGCGGGCCCCTTCGGTCAGAGAGACGCCCGAAGGCGGCCCGGTCTCTCCCAGTCGGCCTGAGACAAGGCCGGCTCCCAACAGCCGGCTAGCTCCCTCCCTCGAAGGAGGCGCCTCATTAAGGAGACAAGACGAGGTAAGGCTACAGTGATCGCCGCCAGGCGGCGGCACTATAGCCATGCTTGCTTCATCAAAGCCCTGATCATCAGGAGTGAGGCAACAGTAACCCGCCCCAGACAAGGCCCCCGAGCGGTGGGACCAGCTTGTCGACCAAAAGGCCGGCAGCCGGCGGGACCCACCAGTCGGCGGGCCCCAACAGCCGGCGGAGAAGCCGGTGAACATAGACACTGACGGCTAGGGCCCGCGCCCAGCCGGATTGCCATTGTACCCTGGGGGGTAGGCCTATATAAACCCCCAGGGCACCCATGCAAAGGGTTGATCTCTGAGAGCTTTAGACACCACGTAGAGGGAAGGGAAGAGCTAGCCTTGCCCTTCTTCTTCTTCTCGCCGAACAGCTCAAGGAGCCTCTTGTAGCTACTTGTCAAATTAGTGATCATGCGGAGACCCCGCAGAGCAGCAGTAGGGGTGTTATCTCCACGGAGAGCCCTGAAGCTGGGTAAGATTCGCCGGCGTGCATATCTTCGCCTTATCCCGTTTCCAGGCACCGGCACGTCTTACTGGCTCCCACAATGATAAGCCACCCGTTGGCATATGTCGCACCTACCACCCGACATTTTGCGCCCACCATGGGGCCAGGTGCACCGTCGTCCGGAAACCTGTTCTGGACGGGAACACGCTTCCTTCCCAGCGAGCGTAGCCAGCCTGGCACGCCCGATGGCGCTTGCCCCGACGCGCTGCAAGACGTCGCCGACGCCTGCGCAGCGAGCTGCCTCGCCGATCTTCTTGGCGAGGCTCGCATCTCCGACGAGCCCGCATCTGACGCGAGCACAGGCTGCCTCGAGAGCCACCTCGTCAGCCTCCTCGACCAACTCCACGTCTCCAGCGAGCCTGCTGTGGATTTGGAGTCGGTTGGCTCCACCGACCCGATGCTTGTCGACTCCAACACGGCATCGCTCGACGCCTTCCCCACCAACGTTGTGATCTTCAACGACCCGCTCCCTCGAGCCGATAGCTGTGGCAGCGCCATCACCGAGGTGCTGGTCATCAGCCATGGCGTCGCCTCTGGCGAGAACGCCCACGACACCCTGCAAGCGGCACTGCACGACCTGTCCGTCCTCCTTCCGGCAGACGCCGATGCCGAGACACTGGAGGCACGCCGCCTCGCCCTCATCGCGAAGGGCCAGAAGATAGCTTCCATGAGATGCCTCATCCAGGTCTCACCGGTAGTCGATCAAGCGCCACCTTTGGCACGCCGCTTCTCGACGGGCCGAGCCGAAGTCGGCGCTATCAAGAAACGTGGCGCAGCCATCCCGACATCTTTGGGAGCAGACCGCCCAGTCTATGCCACGCCCCTCGAGAACCTACGCGCCGCCCAGGCGACCGCAGACGAGCTGAATGGACTAGGGGCTGACGAGCTCCCCTACATGACCAGACGCATCCAGCAGCTGATCGACGCGGCTGCAGAACGACATGAAACCGGCGTCCACGCCGAAAGTCCTCCCCCACACCGAGAGCACGGCGCGACATCACGGACACCGACTGCGGGCAACACCCATGCAAGGCAAGAAAAGGAGCCGGCTGCCAGCCGTAGCCGGACTCGAATCTCCATCGAGCGCGACGCAGAAGGCTGCCCTCGAGCCATGGAGTGACGAGGCAACCCGCCTCCTCCGCCGCCTCGTGGGGAGAGATATCCCACCCCGCCGCCTGTCACGCATCCGACTCTCAGCGGCCGACTAGGTCACCGCGAAGGAGTCGGCGAGAACGACGCCAGCACCTACAAGCGGGCTCCCAAGCCCCGACAGCTCTCCTTGTGTGTTCAAGGGCCCACTGAATCAACTCGCGACTACTTCACGCGTTGGGCCGAGCTTCGCAATTCCTGCGAGGGGTTGCACGAGGTTCAAGCCATAGAGTACTTCACTGTCGGGTGCCGAGAAGGCACCCTCCTCAAGCACAAACTCCTCTACGACGATACGACTACCCTCGATGAGCTGCTGGTCATAGCAGACAAGTATGCCACGGCCGACTCTTCAATGAAGACCGAGCTTCGGGTAGACGCCTCTGGGAAGGTGCTCAATCCGGCTCCCAAGACGCCGGCTGGGGACTCCAAATGGCCTTTGTACCAAAAGCGACAACAAGCGCGGGGCCTATGCCGCCTTCAACCGGTCGGCGGTGGCCCACGAACGAAGATGAACAACCCGAAGGGCGGCCCGCACCCAAAAAGCAGAAGAGCGGCAGGCCGGCTTGGCAGCCGGCTTTCAACTATGAGCAAGCCCTTGATGCCCCTTGCAAGTTCCACAGCGGCGCGAAGCCGTCCAACCACACGACCCGGAAATGCCACTGGCTCACCCGAATCACCAAAGGCGAAGGACTGGTGCCGCCTCCGCCTGCTGGTCAGCCGCCTCCAGCTCCTCAGCAGCCGGCCGCTCGATCAGCAGTCGGAGCTGTTCAAGACGAGTTCCCCGACGAGCATGCCGCCTACGTTGTCTTTACAAGCCAGCCCGATGACCGGCGCAGCCGGCGCCGACAGCACCAAGAAGTCAACGCGGTCGCCTCCAACAAACTAGAGTTCATGCATTGGTCAGAAAGGCCTATCAGCTGGAGCCGGGCCGATCACCCAGAGGTGATGCCGTCTCCCGGTTCCTATGCGTTGGTTTTGGATGCCTCCCTAGCCACAGACAGACGAGCTGCTCGTTTCTCCCGCGTGCTGATAGACGGCGGGAGCGGCATCAACATACTGTACTGTGACACCATGGAGAAGCTGAACATCAAGACGAAGCAACTTATGCCTAGTCGGACCGTGTTCCATGGCATCGTACCCGGCCTGTCCTGCTCACCAATCGGCAAGATCAAGATAGATGTTCTTTTTGGAGACAAGGATCACTTCCGCCGAGAGGCAGTTTGGTTTGAGGTAGTGGATTTGGAGAGCCCTTACCACGCATTGCTTGGCCGACCTGCTCTGGCCAAGTTCATGGCTGTACCCCACTACGCCTACCTCAAGATGAAGATACCAAGTTCCAAGGGCATCATCACCGTAGCCGGCGACTACAAAAAATCCTCCGGGTGTGCAGCAGCCAGCAGCTGGCTGGCCGAGTCATCGCTGAAGAGAAGAAGATGCTGGATCGAGTCGTGGCCATGGCCGGCAAGCAGCCGGCTCTGTCCCCTGACCCCAAGGAATGTGATGCCCAAGGTTCTTTCCAGCTGGCCAAAGAAACGAAGAAGATACCCCTGGACCCAGAGAACCCAGAAAGGTTTGCCGTCATTGGGGCGAACTTGGACAGCAAATAGGAAGGCGAGCTCGTCGATTTCCTCCGTGAGAATCGGGACATCTTCGCATGGTCCCCCAAAGACATGCCGGGTGTCCCGAAGGAATTCGCCGAGCACAAGCTACACGTCCGAGCAGATGCAGAGCCGGTCAAGAAACCCCTCCGCCGACTGTCAGAGGAGAAGAGAAGGATTGTAGGAGAGGAGATAGCCCGGCTCTTGGCAGCCGGCTTCATAATGCAGGTGTTCTTTCCGGAATGGCTTGCCAACCCGGTCCTCGTGCTGAAGAAGAATAACAAGTGGCACATGTGTATAGACTACACTAGCCTCAACAAAGCCTGCCCCAAAGATCCTTTCACCGCCAAGGATTGATCAAGTGATAGACTCCACGGCGGATCGAGCTGTTGAGTTTCTTGGATGCTTACTCAAGCTACCACCAGATAAAATTGGATCCAAATGACCGCTGAAGACCGCCTTCATCACACCATTCGAGCTTTACGCTGCGACTATGACATTCGGCTTGAGAAATCTCGGTGCCACTTTTCAGCATTGCATGCAGAAATGCCTCCTCAAGCAACTCGGCAGAAATGCCCACGTCTATGTAGACGATATTGTGGTAAAGACGGAGAAGCACGGCACCTTGCTGGAAGACCTCAAAGAGACGTTTGAAAACTTGCGCCGGTTTCAGATCAAGCTCAACCCCGAGAAATGCGTGTTCGGAGTACCAGCCGGCCAGCTTCTAGGCTTCCCTGGTCTCCGAGCAGCGGCATCGAATGCAACCCAGTGAAGATCAAGGCTATAGAGAGAATGGAGATTCCCGCAAAGCTACGAGGCGTCCGTAAGTTTACGGATGCACAGCTTCCTGAACGCTTTATTAGCGGCTCGAGAGAAAGCTCTCCCCCTCTACCGACTCATGAAGAAGACCACTCACTTCGAGTGGAACGACCAAGCTGGCCAAGCTTTCCACAAACTGAAGAAGATGCTGGCCACGCCGCCTGTCTTGGCGGCGCCGACTGAGAAAGAGCCATGCTCCTTTACATTGCCGCTACCAGCCGGGTGGTCAGCACCCTGATCGTGGTTCAACGCCCGGAAGAAGGCCGAGCTCAGCCTGTCCAGAGGCCGGTGTATTATTTAAGTGAAGTACTATTCACCTCGAAGCAGAACTACCCGCACTACCAGAAGATGTGCTATGGTGTGTACTTCGCCGCCAAGAAGCTCAAGCCCTATTTTCAAGAGCACCCCATCACGGTCGTGTGCACTGCCCCGCTCACCGAGATCATAGGCAGCCGGGATGCATCCGGCCGGGTGGCAAAATGGGCCATTGAGCTGGCCCCTTACACGATCTTCTACCAGCCACGCACCGCCATCAAGTCCCAAGCATTGGCCGACTTCCTCGTGGACTGGGCCGAGACCCAGTACCTGCCGCTGGCCCCCGACTCCACTCATTGGCAGATGCACTTCGACGGGTCCAAGATGCGCACCGGCTTGGGAGCCGGCATCATCCTCACCTCTCCCAAAGGCGACAAGCTCAGATACACATTGCAAATTGATTTCGCCACCTCCAACAATGTAGCCGAGTACGAGGCGCTCATACACGGGCTCCGGCTAGCCAAAGAACTCGGCATTCGCCAGATCTTGTGCTATGGCGACTCGGATTTGGTAGTCCAACAATCATCTGGCGACTGGGACGCCAAGGACGCAAATATGGCGAGCTACCGCTTCCTCGTTCAGCAAATCAGTGGATACTTTGAAGGGTGCGAGTTCCTCCACGTGCCACGAGCCGACAACGAGCAAGCAGATGCTCTGGCACGAATAGGCTCCACTCGACAAGCTATACCAACCGGCGTCTCTCTCCAACGCCTCCTCAAGCCGTCTATCAAGCCATCTCCGGAATCCGACTCCATCTTCGTACCGCCTAACCCCGACGTAGTCGGATCCGGTTTGGGGAACCGAGCAGGCGGCTTGGGGACTTCGATAGGCGGCCCCGGGAATTCAACAGGCGGCTCGGGGACTACCATAGTTGCACCCGGCCCGGGGACTACGGCAGTTGGCCTGGGGACTGCATCCACACAACAGGCGGTGGCCGACTCCAGCTCTTCACCACCCAGCCCACCCGCCACAGTCGCAGATGGCCGTCTTGGCAATAGAAGAAGTCACAGCTCCATCATGGGCCCAGCCCATCCTCAACTTCCTGGTAAACAGGGAGCCGCCGACTAACGAGATCTCGGCAAGGCAGATCCAAGGCCGAGCCGGAGCATACACAATAGTTAACCGAGAGCTTGTTAGGCGCAGCGTCACTGGAGTTTTCCAGCGCTGTGTCGAGCCGGAGAAGGGCGTAGCAATCCTCAAGGACATCCACCAAGGCGAATGCGGCCACCACGCGGCCTCAAGATCACTCGTTTCCAAAGCTTTCCGCCATGGATTCTTCTGGCCGACTGCTTTGGACGACGCCAAGGAGTTAATCAAACACTGCAAAGGGTGCCAAGTCTTCAGTTCCAAGCAGCACCTGCCGGCTTCTGCACTCAAGACCATCCCCCTCACCTGACCTTTTGCCGTCTGGGGGCTGGACATGGTGGGCCCATTCAAGACGGCACGCGGTGGCATGACACATCTGCTCGTCGCTGTGGACAAATTTACCAAGTGGATTGAAGCAAAGCCGATCAAGAAGCTGAATGGGCCGACTGTTGTGACATTCATCGCAGATATTACAACCCGGTACGGCGTGCCACACAGCATCATCACCGACAATGGCACGAATTTTGCCAAGGGAGCACCGCACGCGTTTACGCACGACCACGGGGCATTCGATCGACGTAGCGTCCGTTGCCCACCCGCAATCAAACGGCCAAGTTGAGCGTGCAAATGGCCTCATTCTGTCCAGCATCAGGCCCCGACCGGTCGTACTCTTTGGGCGTTCGGCCCGGCTGTTGGCTCGACGAAAGGTCATTGGCCGTCCTCTGGAGTCTGCGCACTACCCCAAACAAATCAACCGGCTTCACTCCTTTCTTCCTTGTATATGGTGCCGAGGCTGTCATCCCAACTGACATCGAGTTCGACTCACCTCGGGTTACCATGTACACGGAGGCGGAGGCCAAGGAAGCACGAGAAGACGGCGTCGACCTGCTGGAAGAAAGCCGGCTGTTAGCCCTCACCGTCCGCCATCTACCGGCGAGGGTTTGCGCCGCTACCATAGCCAGAGGGTCAAGCCAAGATCCTTCCAAGAGGGTGACCTTATGTCTGCCGATCCAAGAAACAACCGCCTGCACAAGCTCTCGGCCCCTTGGGAAAGCCCCTTCGTCATCAATGAGCATTAGGCAACGACTCCTACTCCCTGATCGACGCGCAGAAGCCGAAGGCACGCAAGAGAGATGATTCTAGCAAGGAGTCGGAACGACCATGGAACGCCAATCTCCTCCAAAGATTTTACAGTTAAAAAGCAGTATGTACCACGCTACCTTTTGTACTAAGTATGAAACAATGGCCCCCCCGAGGAACACTCGGGGACTACCCTCTTTTATCTATGAATGATGAGTATCATGCCTATGATTATGTTACTATATTCATTTTTCTCGTCCGGCACCGGGTTCGACCCGGTCGGCCGAGGACTTGCCATATAAGTTATATCCAAGTTCCACCTGCAGTCAGACAAGTAGTGTGCCGGCACCCAAGCCCTCTCTTGTCGAAAGCCGCAGCTCGAAGAATCGGCTGTCCGGCTGGAAAGAGTCAAAGGCAGGAAAGGATGCCCACATGAAAAACGGCTAAGGACTAACGAGCTTATATAACGAAAGCCGGCGCCCCCCCACCCCCCGCCGACCGGCTGCAAGAGCAGCCGGCTGGCCGGCTTCCCATTCATCTTGCTACAATCTAAGAAAGCTCGAGTACTTGTCTTCCCAAAACGGCCAAGTTCCTCCCGAGCCTGTGCCAGAGCAAATTTGTTAATTTGGGAAAGGCGGCGACTAGGGGAAGGCGGCAAAGGAAGCAGCCGAAAGGATGAAAAGCAAACATGAATGGAAGCCAAACACATGCATGATTATATTTACACAAAAGGCCTTTGAAAGGCCAGCATTCAACATAGTTTGAATACACCCCCAGTGGGTGGAACTGCGCAAATTTAATAAAAAGTTGTTCAAAGAGTAACAAGCAGGAAAGCAAAGACGGTAGATCAGGCCAAGGGAACGATGGGCGAGTCGGGCAGGTTGGTGGAGATGGCAGTGTCAGCTGGAGGAGTGGCCGGCTGGCGAGTCTCGGCCTGATCATCACCTCTGGCAGACGGCGCGCTTGCGCGTGCCTCGTTGCTAGAGTCACGGTCAGGCTGAAGCTGGCTGGTCGCTTCGCCGTCTGGCACGACGTCTTCGCCATCCTCCCCCTCGTCCTCTTCGCCCTCGTCGCTGGAAGCGATCTCCTCCGCTGAGTCTTCACCTCCTGCTGGGTCCAGCCCGAACCACTCCTCCGGTGGCGATCGCGTCATCGTTTACCTCGGGGCAAAGACACGGTGTCGATTATGTCGGCGATCGCCCGAAGCGCGTTGGATGATAGCCGACCGCACCTCCACCAGCTCTTCATCGGCCTCCGTCGCCAGTGCTCACCGGGCCAAGCTTCAGCCAGGATACCAGGCTCGGACGAACTCCGGCGCCCGCCAGCGCCGGACCGAGCTGCGAAGCCTTCGAGCCTCGGCGGCCGACGGCAACCTCCAGCCCGGTCGGCGGCCTGGCTGAAGTGCGGGGAACCGCCTCGCCCGAGCTAGAGGGCGGCCAAGACTTGCGCCCGGCACGCTGAAGACAGCAATGACATACGTTAACCGGCTGCAGCCGGGCCTGAATCGCCAGAAGCTGCTCCTCAAGTGTCCGGCTGGCATCCGGCGCGATCTCGACCCCTGCCTGCCAGCGTGCATTGCGGTGGGCCTCGATGACTTGGGAGGCAGTGACGGAGTAGCCGGGGAAGTAACCTGCGCAAAGAAGAACAAGTAGCACAAAGTCAGAAGACAAATCACATGACAAAGGGCAAGCAAAGGGACGAAAAGGAAGGCGGCCTACCATCGATCAAATCCTCGACCTGACCGTAGCCTTCGCTCAGCGCCTGCTTCGCCTCAGCCCAGCCTGCCGCCTCGGTCTCATATTCGGCTTTAAGGGCGGCCTCGCTGTCCTGCGCCTTCTTAAGGGCCGCCTTATGGCTCTCCTCCTGGTCGGCCAGTTTCTCGGCCAGGCGGTCGCGTTCTTGGGCTAAGGCGTTGCACTCGGTTTCCTTGGCGCAAAGGGCGGTCTGGACCCCGCCTAGCTGCTCCCTCAAGTCAGCATTGGCCCCTACAGATATGAAGAAGAAGAAAGAAGCAATAAGGAAGAAGTCGTCAGGAAAGATCCGATTGCTTTCGTGATCGGCCCGAATCTCGGGGACTACACCCGATGGAGTCTTGGCGCCCCCACGTGAGATAAAAATAAAAAGCACTCACTCCGACTCTCGGTCCGGATCGTGATCATCTGGCTCATCTCACGGGCACAGGAGTTGAAAGCAGCCAGCGGAGATTGTGATATTCCTGCAAATAAGATGGAGGTGCGAATAAGAACAAGACCATAATCGAAGTTTACTAAGAAGTTCCAAGCCGCCTGCTCAGCAGCCGGCTCGGAACTCGAGGACTACACCCAGTGGGTGCGCTGACGCGCCCCCATGGAAGAAATCAAGAAACAATCAATGAAAAGCAGGAGCACTCACCCGAATGACCGTCCGCGTCGTGAGGAACTCTTGGGTGTAACGCTTCAAGCGGTAGCGGCTTTGGACTCAAGCGGCTCCGGACCTCTAACGCCGCCACGTTCAGCTCGGCCGTCCCTCCGCCGGGTGTCCACTCAGATGAGCTGGCGCTGGCCGCCTCCATGTCCTGGGCCGATGAGCTGGCGCCCGCGGCTTTCTGTGGCTCCGGCGCTGAAGTCGCCTCCCCCGCATGCCGACGAGACGATGACTGAACCACAAGATCCGCCCCCACAGCCGGCTCGCCTCCAGCTGGATGCTCGGGCGGCACGGCAGGCCGGCCGTCTCGGCCCGTTCTAGTCGGCGCCGACTGTGGCGCCTCCCCCTCCAGGACGATCACGTCGCCCTCCTCCCTCTCCATCACCGGCCGGTCGCGGTCGGCTTCCTCCGATGGAGGCACTGGGATGTCGGGAGCCATGGTGCGAAGGGGGATGATGAGCTGCGGAGGCTGATTGCGCAGGGCCTCCGCCTCCCTCTCCGCGGCCGCGGCCTCCGCCTGAGCCTTGGCCGCCGCGTCAGCTTGCGCCTTGGCCGATTCCCCCGTCGCCTCCCGAGCCGCCCTCCTCTCCTCCGCCTCCCGCTCCTCCCGCGCTCCCGCATGTTATGCTCCGTCGCCTCCAGGAGATCGGCGCGGGGATCCACGCGGCGGGAGCTTGTAGACTCTCCCACCGTTCCGACTATGGAGGCGGCAGGGACCCGCTCGAGAGAGAGCGGGGCCCTGTTTGACAGTCAAGAAGAAGGCTTAGAAGAATATCAACCGAAGAGAAGAAAGAAAGATGTAGGAAAATCAATACTTACGCAGAAACCGCCTGCGGCTGCTTCACCACCTTGCGGAAGCGGGCCGCCTTCGCGGCTGCCTCGTCCTGCTTGGTCGCCGCCGTGGTGCCCTTGGGCTTCTTGACTGTTGCCAAAGAGAGTCGGCCCCGGCGTTCTGGCTTTCGCAGCGCTTCGGCAACCGCGGCCGGATGGGCCCGCGCCTTGGCGATCGGACGCCGGCTGACGACGCGGAATAACTTCGGCCTCATCGTCGTCCGGCCAATCCCCAAAGCTGGCGCCGAGCTCGGGGCCGCCTGCCTCACCGCCGGCCCCCACGACGTCGTCGTCCATGGCAGCCGCCCCCAAGTCTGGATCGTCAACATCGTCCACCACGCGGTCGGGCAAGAACTGGTGCTCCAGCCCTGCGGCCCCGACCGCTGGTCGAAGAAGGGGGCTCTGCTAAAAACAAGCCGGCTGGTCAAAAGACGGCCGTTATGAACCCGGCAACAAGAGAAGAAGAGAAGGGAAACTTACCATAGGCGGAGGATCGGCTCGAGAATACGGCCCCTTGCCGTACCGCCACTCCTCGGTGAGCTTGCAGTTGGAGATGTAGTTCACCATGTAAGATACCTCATCATGAGGCATCTCCTTGGTACTCAGCCGACTCGGGTCGAAGCGGTCGCTCATCTGACAGATCATATGCGGTCGGCCTTGGAGCGGGAGCACCCGGCGCTCCACGAAGGCAGCCACCAAGTCGGTCGCGACCAGACCTTCCGACTGGACCATCACCCGGAGCCGGGCGACGGCGGCCTGGCCGGAGGCGACATCCCTGGCTCGGTAGGACCATGAAGGCTGCCTCCCGGCCCGGCGGTCCGCTACGTAGCCAGCCAGATTAATGAAGTCCCCTTGAGCGGCGTTCTTCCACGTAAGTAGGATTGCTGCCAGAGCTTCACCGACTGGATCAGCAGGATGGGCAGAAATGGGTTGTTGTCAGCCGACCTCCGCATGGCGATGAAAGCGCCACACGGCGCGGGCACGCTCGCGGTGACGGTGCCGAGCTTGCATTGGAAGGACTCCCCCTAGAGCTCGAGGGTGGGGAGGACGCCAAGGAAACCTTCGCACAGAGTGACGAAGGCCGACGGTAGCATCATCGTATTGGGGCTGAGGTGATGCGGCTGGAGATGGTAAAATTCGAGGAAGGCACGGAAGAACCCGCTGTTTGGCGAGGCCGAGGCAGCAGAAGTGTGGCGGAAGATTTCCCTTCGTCCTCCTCCGGGCGCCAGAGACCTCATGTCTCCGGCCATGTGGCGGTCAAGACGTAACCGCGCCCGGCAGCCGCCGCGTCTTGCGGAGCCAGTCGATGTGGTCCTCATGGACGTTGGAACCATCCCAAGAACTGGACAGCGCCATGGGAATGAGGAAGAAACAGGGAGGCACGACGGCGAAGGACGCGCGACCCCGCTGCGACAGAACCACGGCAAGCTAAGAAGGTTGGCGGAAGGGCAGCGCGGCGGCGAGGCGCTGCGGCGGCGGAGAAGAGGAGGAAGAAGAAGAAGTAAGGGTGGAGCGAGGGCGAGCGTGCGAGCGTCTACCGCTCCCCCCTCCCCCTACTTATAGCATCATGCGGCGGAGCCGAGGAGGCGAGGCGTGGGGGGACGTGGGATTAACTACGCCCACTCCCCCATGTCCCGCGATTATCGCGCCCTAAAGGCGTGCAGAAACTGCCGCTGGAAGGTGAGCGGTCCATTCGAGCCAAACAAGATCTGCACTTGGGCCGAGGCCTAGGAGTGGCGGGCCCCGGCCTGCGGCAACGTCCCGTCGCGCGCGTGGGCTGGCAGGCCCTTCCTGCTGACGGCTGCCACGTGGCGCACAAGTGGCGGGCGGTCAGCGCGCAACTCGGCTCGCGTACCGCCTAGTCCCCGCCTTCAAGCCGCCAAGCCTCCTAAAGACGACACACCTAATCAAAGTCGGCTCCTAGCTGCCGGCTCTTCGGGGTAGGAAGCTGATCGAGCTTCTCGTCCTCTCTTCAGCCTCGAAGCCCAACCAGCTTCGGGGACTACTGTCGGAGTAAATGACCACGGGTAGCTGAGGGAGTCCTGGATTAGGGGGTGTCCGGATAGCCGAACTATCACCGTTGGCCGGACTCCTTGACTATGAAGATACAAGATTGAAGACTTCGTCCCATGTCCGGATGGGACTTTCCTTGGCGTGGAAGGCAAGCTTGGCGATACGGATATGTAGATCTCCACCATTGTAACCGACTCTGTGTAACCCTAACCCTATCCGGTGTCTATATAAACCGGAGGGTTTTAGTCCGTAGGACGAACAACAATCATACCATAGGCTAGCTTCTAGGGTTTAGCCTCTCTGATCCCGTGGTAGATCTAGTCTTGTACTACCCATATCATCAATATTAATCAAGCGGGGTAGGGTATTACCTCCATCGAGAGGGCCCGAACACAGGTAAAAACATCGGGTCCATTGTCTCCTGTTACCATCCGCCTAGACGCACGATTTGGGACCCCCTACCCGAGATCCGCCGGTTTTGACACCGACATTGGTGCTTTCATTGAGAGTTCCTGCGTATGTAAATGCGCCCGTCGGGATGGATGCCTCATCCCGTCTTTAAAGACGATACTATCGCCAAAGGAGCCTTGGCCATCGGGTCGAACTCTTCGGTTAGAGTGGTTTTCTTATGACCGCCAGTTGATCGGCCGCCATGGCAAGCGATGACTTCTCGGGTCATCGAAACCAATCTTCACGTTAACTCGGAACTTGCCGAGCAGTTAGATCCGATCGAGCTCTCCTCCGTAAACGAGCTCTTGGATCACATCGCCGCCCTGGGAGTCACCACAGACTACGACCAGATCGGGCCTAAAACTGATCTCGAGAGATCAACTCTCCCGGGCTACCCATCATGTTGCGTGAGAGAGGAGCAATACGGTGATTCTTCTTCTATCTTAAGGACTAGGCGTAATCGGATTCCCGATCCCTCCATGCCGGATTCCCGAAGAGGGACGGATGTCGATCAAGCCCTGAACTTAAAGTCAGGCGGCGGGTTGGATTCATTGGATAGCATTCAAAAATCCAAGCTTCCAAGTTCGGAAACTTCTCGGGCCCTGAGTCTTAAATTGGACGGGGTTCGGGATCTAGTTCCACCCGCGCACCCAAACATTAGCGGTCTATCCCGAATTCGGCAAGAGTCCGCTGAAACAGTACATCATTACTGGGCCAGATTCCTCCACGGTTATGGGACAGGATAAAGGATTTGCCGAGGAGGACGCAATCCCACTTTTCTGCAATAATTGCACGGACAAGGGAATCCTAAACACCATAAGTCGTCACGAAATTACACGCTTTGCTGACTTGGTGACCATAGTACAAAAGTACTGTGCGATGAAGAGTGCTTGGAAAACCGAAAGTAAATTTTGGGATAATCCATTTGAATACATCCCTAGTCCGAAATAAAAGGGTGCATCATCACCGGGCACCTGGGTTAAACATCAAAAACAAAAACCCCCTAAAGGGTATGGAATCATATTGGAGGGTTGGCTAAGCGGACCTGCAAAATTCATAGCACAGAGGGCGCCACTCCAACTCATAGCCTTTGAGCATGTTGGATACTACGGCAGGTTGCCAAAAGTGGCGAAGAGCTTCTAGCTTCAGAATCCCAGCCCAGCAACACCAATACGGTGTTAACAGTCTTCGATACTTTCGCATCAAATAACATGCGGAAACGAACACTCCGCAACCTTGCCGAAGTATTACAAGTAGCAACAATAAATCCATGGAGTGACACGGCTATTACCTTTAATGCCGATGTGAACCCAAATTCGAACAGCCCGAGCACCGGCCGCATTGGTCCTCGGTCCAATAGTGGGCGGCTTTCGCCTTACTAAGGTACTCATGGATGGCGGCAGACTAAACCTCATCTCTGAGGAAACCCTCCGAAAAATGGAAATAGACGGAACCGCATTGAGCGAAGCAGCACAACCTTTAGAGGAATAATCCCTAGCCGGGGAAGCATGCTGCAGGAAAAATCACCTGCCTGGGCGTAGTGTTATTTCGTAGGACAATTACTGAGTCGAGGAGGTCACATTTCAAGTGGCCCCATTCAGCGGCCGGATATCACGCTTTATTAGGGCAAGAGGCATTCACAATTTTTCAAGCTATAGCCCATTATGGGTACATGAAGCTTAAAATGCCCGGACCTAATGGAATCATCACTCTCGCTAGTGATCCGAACATAGCACTCCGCGCCGAAAACAAGACAGCCGCACTAGCCCTCGAGGCACTATCCAAAGCCCTAGCGGTAGGGAACTCACTGCGATCGCTCCACGGTGAACATGGACGATGTGATACTTGATAAAAGATCCAAGTCCACATCTTTTAAACCAGCGAATGAAATAGTCAAATTCCAAGTCCACCAGCGGACCTGCAAAGGCGGCTTCCATTGGGGCACAATTAAATCCTGATGTAGGCGCCGCACTACGAGAATTTCTCTGAAAAGCTGGGACATTTTTGCTGGCACCCTTGAGCATGCCAGAATCCCACGTCGGCTGGCGAGCACAACCTAAATACCCTAAAAAGGATTCAAGCCGATCAAACAGGCTCTTGGCGCTTTTCGAACCCAAGAGGCGAGGCCATGGGAAGGAGCTAGCCAAACTTACGGAGGCCGGATTCATCGGAGATATAAAACATCCGGACTGGCTAGCAAATCTGGTGATGGTACCAAAGAAGGATAAATCCTGGCGCCTATGTGTTGATTTCAAAGACCTTAATAAGGCTTGCCCAAAGGATCCCTTCCCCTCCCTCGCATTGATCAAATTATCGGCCTTCTGACGGGACCACGACTCATTGTGCTTCCTAGACGCATACTCCGGCTACCACCAAATCAAGATGGCGGAGCCAGACCAAGCCGCAACAGCATTCATCACTCCGTATGGCCCATTCTCCTTCAACACAATGCCCTTCGGGCTCAAAAACGCCGGCGCAACATATCGGTAGCATGATTCGGACATGTCACGGCAAACCGGATCGGCAAAAGCAGTGGAAGCATATGTAGATGGCGTGGTCGTCAAATCCAAGCATGTCGAAACTCTAGTAGGCGACTTGAGGCTCACATTCGACAATCTCCGAAAATATGACATTAAGCTCAATCCGGAAAAATCGTCTTGGCGTTCAGTAGGAAAGCTCTTGGGCTTCATTGTGTCCGGTAGAGGAATTGAAGCAAACCCAGCCAAGATCCGAGCTCTGTCACAATTGGATATTCCAAAAGACCTCAAACAAATACAAAAACTGACTGGATGCATAGCGGCTCTAAGCCGTTTTATTTCCGTTAAGAGAAAAGGCGTTACCCTTTACCGCCTTCTCCGTGCACGAACACTTAGAGTGGGACGGATGCCGCCATACGGCCGGACTTCGAAGAAATAAAAGCCATATTGGCAACAAATCCGGTCCTGGCAGCGCCAACATGGGCGAACCAATGCTATTATATATCGCGTAACACATCAAGTTGTCGGTAGCGGTGCTCATTGTCGAGCGAAAGCCAGACGGACACGGTTCCCTCTTCAAAAACGGTTTACTATGTGTCCCTTGTCCTAACTCCATACAAGTCCGGTACCCACATTATCAGCAGATAGCATCTGGCGGTGTTCATGGCATCCGGAAGCTGCGACACTACTTTCAAGAGTGTTCGATAGCGGTAGCCTCGAAGTACCTCTTAACGACATTATAAACAACGCGGCCTTGACGCGACGGGCCGGATTGCTAAATGGGCCATAGAGCTCCTTCCATTCGACATAACCTATAAGCCACGACGAGCTATTAAGTCACAGGTTTGGCCGACTTCGTGGCGAATGGACGGCGAACTCCCTAAAAGTACGGCGCATACTCCAATTGGATCATGCACTTTGGCGGCTCCAAAATGTTGGCGGCACGGGGCTGGCGTCATCTGGCGTCCCCAACCGGGGACACAGTCCAATCGTCCTTGAGATAATGTATCACGGACTCCAACAACGCGGCGAATCTGAGGCCCTTCGCACGGCCTCCGGATGGCGATCTCCATGGGCATTAAGCGCCTAGAGGTGCGCGGGGACTCGAACCTCGCGATATCTCAAATAAGCGGAGACTTTGATGCCAAAGATCCAAAAATGGCAGCGTGCTGCAATGCGGTCCTAAAAATGTCGGCCGCAGTTCGAAGGGCTCGAATTTCATCATATAGCCGGGATAACAACCAGCGGCGGACGTATTAGCACGCATCGGCGCAAAACGCGATGCCGTCCCGCCCAACATCTTCACAGAGCGGCTGTTCAAGCCATCCGTACTATGGGAAGGGGAGTCCGGAAATAACAACCAGGACCCAACCGCACTGCCTGACACCGAACACTCTGGCACAATCGGAGGCTCTGCCACCGAGATAACACCCTCCGCCCATGAAATAATGGCGGTTATCGCCCCGTGGACGAAACCATACCTAGCCTACCCAACTAGGCAGGAACTCCCCGAAGACCAAAATGAGGCTCGCTGCATAGTACGGCGATCCAAAGCCTATAAAGTCCATGAGGGAGAGCTCTATAAGAAAAAGCACAACGAGAGTCCTTCAAAGGTGTATCTCCAGAAGAGGAAGGGCGAAACCTCCTGGCTGAAATTCATGCGGACTGGGTGGGCACCATGCCACAGCCGGGCCCTTGTAAACAAGGCCTTCCAGACAGAGGATTTTATTGGCCGACGGCCGGGAAGATCTGCGAGATTTAGTCCAACGATCGTCGGTTGCCGACTTTTTGCTAACCAAAGCCACATGCCACCCACCGCCCTCAAAACTATACCCATCACCTGGCCGTTCATGGTGCAGGGGCTTGACATGGTTGGACCCCTTAAGGGAGGAACCCACAAGCAAAAATACCTATTGGTCATGGTGGATAAATTCACCAAATGGATAGAGGCCAAGCCTGTTAAAAAGACCGAATCCGGGCCGGTGATAGACTTCATATCAGGGGTAGTGCACCGTTCTGGCGTCCCCCACGGTATCATCACCGATGCGACACCAACTTCACGGCCGATGAGGTCAAATTATGGTGCAAAAACATGGGCATCAAGCTCGATTACGCCTCGATCTATCACCCTCAAACCAGCGGTCAAGTCCCGGCGAGCAAACGGTCTAATCATGAGCGGCATTAAACCTAGACTAGTGCGGTCCCTCAAGGAATCTAACACGCACTAGGTTGAGGAGCTCGACTCCGTACTCTGGGTGCTGCGGACCACGCCAAATCGTACTACCGGATTCACACCATTTTTTTATGGTGTACGGCGCAGAGGCAGTCTTGCCCTGTGACATAATGCATGACTCACCTCGCGTGCACATGTATGAAGAAAGAGAAGCCGAGCTCGATCGGCAGGACAGTTTGGACGCATTGGAGGAGGAGCGCGGCGTGGCAAAAGCTTCGTTCCGCATTTTATCAACGGCAGGCTCGAAGATATCAAAGCGAGGAAATGCGGTCCAAAGCTTACAGCGTTGGTGAACTAGTTCTCGCTGCCGGACAAGAAAAGGACAAACTCAAGCCCAAATGGGAAGGTCCCTTCATCATTGACCAGGTCCTGACCGGCGGAGCATACCGTCTGTGACACGCATCGGATAACCGACTCGAGCCGAACCCATGGAACGCAGCCCGTCTACGAAGATTCTACGCCTAAGCGCCGGACTTCGAGTTCGTCTCCTTCCTCCGTCCACATTTTCTATTTTTGTTGTCTTTTATTTCTCTCCTTCCGCCTCCTTCTTCTTGAAGCCTTTAGAGGCTCGTTTGCGCTTTGTTCGGACATACTTGACGCGCTGTCCGCGCTCATTATTATACAGGGGCTTCTTTATGAAGCTTATTTATCTGAGCTTCATGCCCAACACATGTCAAACTTCCGCATGTACCGTTTACTCGCCATTATATGCATCGATATGACTTAAGTTTTGGCCAAGCTGGGTTGCTGGCTCACTGTGCTTACCCCTACGTTCCCGATTGTTCGGCTAGGTGGTAAAGGAGCACCTCTGCGATTATTCTTGCCGAATTGACCGGATGTGTACCTCGAGGTGGGTGAAGCCGAAAGCTAGCATTCTTAAGGGAATATTTGGTGGTGAACTGAAAGATGATTTTTAACTATTTATCCATCTGCCCCGGATGATTTTTACGCTTTCTTAGCAGTTTGGACATGCACTTTAGGGCATGCCTCCCGAGAAAGGAACCCTTAATGGAACTATTCTCCTGGAAGATGTTTCTTACTATCCATGTAATATAACATAACTAGTTGGGCACTTATGCGATACAGCAATAATGACCCCTCGCCTTTTCTCCATGCATGCACGGTTCTTACATAACCGCGAGGGTATTCGGACACACTCAGGACTATTGGGTCCCGAATTGAAGCGAAAAGGTCCGCTATGACAAGCGATCTACAATCCGGCTAGAAGACATTTTTTATGTCATATTCAATTACATAGTCAACTCGACTAATTGTATTCCTCCTCAATGCCATCTAATAGGCTATCTAATTTACAATCTTGCTGGGAATACTTGGCGGCCAATTCTACTTGGCCGTACACTAAGGTTACAAGCATCTCCTTCCCATCAGCCATGTGGTTTGGGTCAGCCTTCGTGTACCGCGTCTTTACCATGGCCCAGGCCTCCCTGGCGCCTTGACGGCAGGCCGATATCTTCCATAGTCGGAAGCGCCGCCCGTGCTCCTTGAAGCTGCTGCCCAGCTCCCCAATGCCTTCGGGCAGGGGAGATAGATAGCCACAAGGCACAGGCGGCGCCTTTCATCACCTGCCAAACTCGTTCAGGCAGCGGTGACACGTTCGGAAGAAGATCACCCGAAGAACTGGGAATCTCCTCCTCGGGGCGACACAGTGAGCAAACCTACATACATGTTTATGTTAGTCGCCTTCCTCGCCGAACTCTTTCAAAGTTCGTTTAAGCACTTACTCAAAATGCCGGCAAGCCGTCGATTCTCCCTTCTGGTCGGACAACTGAGCACAAACATCCTTTAGTTCCTCACCCGGTTGGGTGTTGGCATCTTGGAGGTTATTTTTCTCCTGCCGCACCCTCGTAAGCACGCTCTCGCCGGCCTTTAGCTGGCGCAGGAGCTGTTGCTTGTCCGGATCCATCCCGGCGCTATCTGCAATGTTAATATCAGATTTATGCACACGCCGCACTTTGCGAGACTACTTCAACTTTGAAGGGCATATATTACCAGAGGGAGTCTTCATGGCTTCTCCGGTCGCGGCCAGTGCGGCCTCAAGTTGGGCCTTGCACTCTTCAAGCTCCACAGGACAAGCGGGTATTCTTTTCGTTAAGAACCTGCATTCCAAATGATCCTTAAATCAGTTGTCCTAACTATTTTAAGTCTCGGGGGCTACTGGCATATATAACTATCGAAATTCCTTACCCGTATATCTTTCACATACTGCTCCGTGGCTCTGGCTAGGCTATCTTGAGCGGCGCGGAGGTGCGCTTCTCCCGAATTAAAGGCGTCCAACGCCTCTTGGGAAAACATGTCGTCACGTAGAATAGTCCGGTGGCGCCTATGATTCATGGCGCTCTCCACCTCCGATTTGGTGGCGGGCGATGCAGCCGGCATCCTCCGTTGGAGGAGCATCCGGCCTGCGCCTCGTGTTTGTACCCCTTCCGGACTCGGCTTTTGAGCCTGGTTGGCGGGGTCCGATTAGCAACTTCTCCGGACTCGGTCCGGCGTCGCTCTTTCCTGAAAAAACCACGAGCGTCAGTGTGCCTCCCAGGAACCTCTCCTTAAAACACGATGGCAAATCATACCATTGCGGCGACGTCTCGAGTCGTACCGCACTTCTTTTCCGCCTATTGGGCCGAGCTGCCCCTTGTTGGATGGCCGCGGCAGGCTCGGCTTCCCGTTCTGAAGGCACCCCCTGCGAAACACCATCAAATACGTGGTGATTAGAAGTAAAGCACGGGTGGGTCATGGTATCCGGACTTGATCCACGGTTACAGGAGGCCGGAAATAATCCGGGGTAGTCGGCGTAATGGCAACCAAAGCATTGTCGATGCTAAGTTCGTGGAACACCCGTCGATCAGCTCCACCTTTATATCCGGGTCCTCTTGGAGGCGGATCGAGGGACCGTTCCGGATCCTCGGGTTGTGGGGGCGGGCTGTGTATCTTCTCCACGTCCCGGCGCAGTTCCTGCGTAGAAACCATGAAATGAGATACTTAACCACGGGAACATGGATCGGACAGGCCACAAAGATGTTTTCTTACCCAATTTCGAGGATTATTCGAAGAAAACCCGCTCAGTGGACTGACGCGGAGAAAATCCTCCTCTTCCCCTTTATACATGGCGGACAAGGTCTTCACCAGTTCGGTGACCGATCCCGACCCTTTGCGGCCATGGCGGGTAGCATCGTCCTCCCGTTGAAGTCCCACATGGGGTGGCCCCTATATTGGGCGGCTGCACTCCCCTCATAATGCAGATTGCCATGACTCCAATCATGGTCAATCCGGCATGAGCCGATAATCTTATTCGGCTCATCAAGTAAAGGGCGTCCGGTCATTTTCCCTCAGGGGAGCTCGCGAGCGTCGGCTTAAGCGCTTCTTGAGGAGCGTTGCTAAACTCCGGAAGGCCGATCCGAGCGAGGATCCGGCAGCGGGACGTCCTCCATGTAAAACCATTCCGAAGGCCAGTCTTCGGACGCCTTCTTCAGGGTTTCGGATAGATATCCGGTCCCGGCGATGCGCCATAATTCGGCTCCGCCCACTTGATATATTGACCCCTGATGAGGACGGGGTACAAGGCAGAATAATCTCTTCCACAGCGCAAAATGAGCCTCAACGCCCAAGAACAGTTCGCAAAGGGCCATGAAGCCCGCGATGTGCAGAATGGAGGCAGGCGTAAGGTGGTGCAGCTGGAGGCCGTAGAACTCCAGGAGCCCCCGGAGAAACGGATGAATGGGAAATCCGAGTCCTCTTACTAGATAAGAGATAAAGCATACCCGCTCTCCTTTAGAGGGATCGGGGACACTCTCCGCTTGCTTTCCGCCCTTGTAGGTGGCAAGTCCGGCTTGAACCGGAATCATGAAGGCCGGGAGAAGAAATTTCTTGGTTTGGAGTGTCACTAGCTCGCTATCTTGGGGACATGCATCTCTCCCAATTTCAGCCGAGGGCTTGGGAGCGGAGAGGAGGAGCCAGCGTCATTGTCCATGATGGAATGGATTTTTGTCGGGCGCTCGATGAAAGCTTCATGAGGAGGGATGGTGTGACTCAGATCTAGATCCTCGTCCCCTTTATAGACAGCTCATTTGCGCAGCTAGAGGGATAAGTGTAAAAATACCCTGGCTTTTCGCATTCATTCAAACACGTGGAAGATGGCCATTATTGGGCGTGGAAGCCAAGGAGCACAGCATTTATCAGAAGCCGGACACTATTCGACAAGTATATGGAATTTGGAGAAGAACCCGCCTCGCAATGCCGAAGACAAACTACGCACCGGACTCATCGCCATTGAAGCCTGGTTGGAGACTCTTGAGGAGTCTGGATTAGGGGTGTCAGGATAGCCAAACTATCACCGTTGGCGGACTCTGGACTATGAAGATACAAGATTGAAGACTTACGTCCTGTCCGGATGGGACTTTCCTTGGCGTGGAAGGCAAGCTTGGCGTCTGGATATGTAGATCTCCTACCATTGTAACCGACTCTGTGTAACCCTAACCCTATCCGGTGTCTATATAAACCGGAGGGTTTAGTCCGTAGGGGCGAACAACAATCATACCATAGGCTAGCTTCTAGGGTTTAGCCTCTCTGATCTCGTGGTAGATCTACTCTTGTAGTACCCATATCATCAATATTAATCAAGCAGGAGTAGGGTATTACCTCCATCGAGAGGGCCCGAACCTGGGTAAAAATATTGTGTCCCTTGTCTCCTGTTACCATCCGCCTAGACGCACAGTTCGGGACCCCCTACCCGAGATCCGCCGGTTTTGACACCGACAGTAGCCTTGCCGGCTCCCCCCGGCTCTTCAGAAAAATTACAGGCCGATCGGGCCTTCAAACATCCAAAGAGTGGAGTCGCCTTCCCTTGGTCGGCTACCTCCCAAGCCCGCTACCGGGAGGCGGCCCGACCCTAAACCCACGGGAAGAAAGCCACCAGCAGGCCGACTCCAAGAAGCCGGCCACGAGAAGGCCGACTCCAAGAAGCCGGCCGCCAGTAGGCGGCCAAGATCGCACCCTCAAACTCTGCACCCACATAACGACGATGAGAGAGGGCATGGCTACAGCAAAGCATGCCACCCCCGAATCCCAGAGCATGCGTGGTGACAGTGCTCTGTACGGGGCGGCCATCACTCGTCCGGCGCGGCACTGTAGCCATGTTGACCATGACGTCACCCACGACGAGGTGTCAGGACGGCCCATAGGCGACGGGCCCCTTCGGTCAGAGAGACGCCCGAAGGCGGCCCGGTCTCCCCCGGTCGGCCTGAGACAAGGCCGGCTCCCAATAGCCGGCTAGCTCCCTCCCTCGAAGGAGGTGCCTCATTAAGGAGACAAGACGAGGTAAGGCTACAGTGATCGCCGCCAGGCGGCGGCACTGTAGCCATGCTTACTTCCTCAAAGCCCTCATCATCAGGAGTGAGGCAACAGTAACCCGCCCAGCAAGGCCCCGAGTGGTGGGACCAGCTTGTCGACGAGCCGACAACCGGCGGGACCCACCAAGGCGGGCCCAGAGAGGCGGAGAAGCCGGCGAACATAGACACTGACGGCTAGGGCCCGCACCCAGCTGGATTACCATTTTACCCCTGGGGGGTAGGCCTATATAAAACCCCCAGGGCACCCATGCAAAGGGTTGATCTCTTAGAGCTTTAGACACCACGTAGAGGGAAGGGAAGAGCTAGCCTTGCCCTTCTTCTTCTTCTCGCCGAACAGCTCAAGGAGCCTCTTGTAGCTACTTGTTAACTTAGTGATCATGCGGAGACCCCGCAGAGCAGCAGTAGGGGTGTTATCTCCACGGAGAGTCCCGAAGCTGGGTAAGATTCGCCAGCGTGCATGTCTTCGCCTTATCCCGT
The DNA here is from genome assembly GCA_021605145.1 of Aegilops bicornis. Classification (NCBI taxonomy): domain Eukaryota; kingdom Viridiplantae; phylum Streptophyta; class Magnoliopsida; order Poales; family Poaceae; genus Aegilops; species Aegilops bicornis. Next base: position 487,370,578 of record CM038674.1, read on the forward strand.
TTCCAGGCACCAGCGATGTCTTACTGGCTCCCACAATGATAAGCCACCCGTTGGCATATGTCGCACCTACCACCCGACACCATACCTACAATGGGTGAAACATAATGGTTAGTAAAGACAATAAAAACAAATGGAAGAACATGTGCAACAAGAACATATGAAAAAGAAGAACATATGAAACATTATAGTTAGTGAGCAACATACGGAAATGGTGCATCGAGGTATCCAAACATTCCTCTATAACGACCTTGTCCCTGTCCATCACCACGGCCAAGTCCACCATCAAGGCCAAGACCATCACCATGGCCAAAACCATCACCACGGCCAAGACCATCACCACGGCCAAGACCACCACCACGAGCTCTACCACCACCACGGCCTACACCACCACCACGAGCTCTACCACCACTACGGCCTCTTGTAAGTCCTAGTTGCCGACCTCTTTGTTGCCTAGTTGGCTAACATTTGGTTGGCTTGGCACTTGTTGGCTAACACTTGGTTGGCTTGGCACTTGTTGGCTACCACTTGGTTGGCTTGGCACTTGTTGGCTACCACTTGGTTGCCTTGGCACTTGTTGGCTACCACTTGGTTGCCTTGGCACTTGTTGGCTACCACTTGGTTGGCTTCCTTGTGTAGCTCCTTGTTGGCTTGTGCTTGCATCATTTTTCTTGGACCTTTTCCTTGGTTTCGTACATTTTCTTTTGTTGTGGCCATGACCTTTGCACTCCCCCACAGCAGGAGCTCTCACGAGGCTCTTGGAATTGGTCGTTGCCCGCTTCATGACGGCCACCATGGCCCCATCCGTCCATGTCGCCTCTAAGACGCTTTGTCTGACGTCTACCCCATTTAACAACCTTCAACTCCGGATCCGGCCATAGTTGAACACCATGGTACTCCGGCCATTGTGATTGGTCAAGATATGGGTGAAAGCGGGAGCCCATGTTTTCTTGACCGTCATGATTGAGAACTCCGACTCCCTCATGGTGCGTGGGTGATTGATGTCCATATTCCTAACGCGACCGACGGTATACAAGTGTGAGCATGGAAGATGAAGCAACAATGGCCTCCCGCAAGAGCAATCACATTGTGTTAATGACACCTTGAAAGCACGACCTCCATGTTGGCGGCCATCATTTGTGGTTCCTCCTGGCTCTTTCACTTTGTACTTCCACTCTTCGTTGTCATATAATATAGCTTCTTCTGAGTCCGCCTTCCGTGATTGAAATACCAACCATTCATCAACCTTGGGTGGGAACTTGTACTTGTACTTGCGTGGGTTCTCACCCGCTATCTGTGCATCCGTTTCCATCGAGTACTTTAGAAAGTACGCATTCATCTTGTCAAATGTGTATTGAACTATTGCCGTCACGGGTAATCCACGTGCTCCTTTGAGCACCCTATTGAAGCATTCGGCCATATTGCTTGTCATTTGACCGTATCTCCGGCCATCTTCATCAAAAGCACGTGCCCACTTGTTCCGGTATTGAATGTGCCTATGGAGAAAGTCTTGACCCCCGTGATCAAGTTTTTTGTGTGCAAGCAATTTGTTGTACAAAGTGGTGAAGCGCTTGCCGGAGAAAGCGAGACAACAATCTTGAAGATCATCGGCCAACTCCTTAAGGCCACATGCCCTATAGAAGTTCGAACAAAAGTGCCTCATGCACCATCGATGGTGCAACGGAGCATGCCCGGGAATGTCAATCTCCACCGCGTTAAGAATACATTGATTCCGATCCGATATGACACAAATTTCCCTCTGAGCGGGTAACACCTTCATCCTCAAAAGACGCAAAAACCACTCCCAGTTGTCATTGTTCTCCACCTCAACCAAAGCAAATGCCAATGGCAACACCCAGTTATTGGCATCACTTGCTATCGCAACCAACAAGGTGCCCTTGTATTGTCCGGTCAAGAACGTGCCATCAATAGCGATGACCGGCCTACAGTGTTCGAAAGCCCTCACGCATTGCTCGAACGCCCAAAATGCACGACCAAATACTCGGACTTTCCTTCCTTCATGAACCGTTGTTTGGTGCCCATGAGGCTCGACCACATGAACCATGCCCGGGTCTGTCGCCGCCATGGCTAACAACAACCTTACATGCCTTGCCGTACTTCACCTTGTAATGAAACATGGCTTTCACAAGGTCAATGACATGTTGGACGCTCATTGTTGGAAGTGTGGATATTGAGTTGGAGAGCCTGTAAGCGATGAACTCGGACGTGAGTTGTTTGTGGTCTTGGGACACAATCTTGCCATCCACCCTTTTGCCTTGGCACATGTGAGTTGGCACACAACTCACTACGTGCCAAGTCGGACCTCCTTCCATGGTCTTGCACGCACAATCCACGGACATATTTCATCTTCACATGCACATGCAACCGTGTAGCGCACATTGACGTCCGAGTGCACCACCTTGTGTGGACGATAATGCATAACTGAGTAGTTGTCAAGCCACATCTTCAATTCCAAGAAGGTTTCGAACTTAGACCCTTTTGCAATCCGGTTCTTGTCATCTCCCAAATCACGGTGAGAGCTTGGCCTAACCCCAACAGATATACATTGGCCACCATCTACCACGGCTTCATCCGCTAGACTAACATCCTTGAACAATGTAGTTCAATGATCACGACCGAATACCTTCTCGAAAGCTTCGGCCTCCTTCACCGTGAACCCCTCCGCATCAACTTGTTCGTCAGGACCATCGTCATCCGAGTCCGATGCATATGCACGGGAAAAAGGGATGGAATGGTCCATTGTCTCTTGCAAATGATATTTGTCGAGATCACCCACATTGTTGTCATGGAGATCAATTTCATTGTCATCGTCCGCATACTCATCATTCTCCTCTTGCAAAGCTTCATGTTGGTTGCTTGTAAACGGACTCAATGTTGGCCTCACTTCTTGGGTCAAAAGAGGTTCAACAATTTCATCTCGCTTCAAGGGTGGGGGGCTACTAGCAACCAAAGGGGAAGGGCTCCGGTTCAAGTCCAAATGCAACCTTGAATCAACCTTCTTCGTTGCAATAACTCAAGAGCCTTGTCTAGTGATTTGGCCATCGTCTCCTTGTATGCAACCCAACGTTGCTCCGAGTTGACACGCATTGTCTTCCAACGGATGTGCATTCCAAAACCAACATTATGCCTTCCTTCCAACTCAACGATATCACTAGGGTCTATCCAATTCAAATTTTTCCTAACTTGTTGCAAGAGCTCCGCATAGCTAGGACTACTATCAAACACCATGTCAAGCTCATCCAGGTCCAGTTCAATATTGCCTTTCGAGAAGGCGTCTTTGTCCCCATGATGAACAAACACACAGGTTCTTTCCATCCCTATAAGCATTCAAAGAACACAAGGTAACATTGCTTCCATGAGTACTAATCCAAAGATACAAACCGTAATATATATATGAAACAACAACCCTAACCCTAACCATAACCCTAACCAAAACCATAACCCTAGCCCTAAACCTAACCCTAGCACCAACATAAGAACACCCATAAGAATAACCCTAATATACTAACAAAGCCTAATCATAGGAAAATGGCAAACAAACATCTCACATCTCCATGCAAATCTCTAGATCCAAACAAAACTAGGGTTTCCCCAAACTAGCAAGAAATGAGCAATTTGATAACATTACTTGGATCAAAAGAAAGGGATCGGAGAAGATTACCTTGAGGGAGGGTTTGACTTGAAATCCACGGACAAATTCTTGATTTCCTAGATTTGGGAGAGGATTTGAGAGGGGAGAGTGGGAGAGGGCAAAGCTTCGGGTTGGGGGTGGGAGAGTGTGTGGTGTGGGGGAGTGGGGAGGGGGCCAGTAGGATAAGTCACGATTAACGCCCAAGAGCTAGGCGCTGCACATTAAATGTGTGGCGCCCGACGGCTAGGCGCTGCACAATGTGTGGCGCCTAGCACCGAGGCATTGCACAGCTGGATGCGGGGCCCAAGGCTGCCATGGTGGACTGGCGTGCAACGCCCGCTAGCTAGGCGCTGCACCGTAGGGTGTGGCCCCGGCGTCGCGGGCGCTACACAAAAGGGTCATGGGTGTGAAATTTCATTTTGTGAATTGATTTCGTCCACAGGTCAAAATTGTCAAATTTGCTCACCCTCGAAGGCCTGCAGGAAATGAGTATTTCAACATCCTTTACAACAGAAATTTTTTGGTATTTTATAGGGAAAAATAAATAGTCAACTTGGTAGCTGGTGGTATGCAAATTCGGAGAGGATGGTCTCAGTAACCGTTAATTAACGCAAAACAGAAGGTGGACACCCTTGGATGATGGAGGCGATCACAATCTCCAACGACATGATTTTACTTAATGAAATGAAATCCCACGAGTTAGTTGCCATCGGTTGTTAGAAACACAGAGATAAAGAACCGGTCATGGCCATCGTTGATCCACTGGATCATTTCTGAATGCAAACATGCATGGTTGGCTAAGATCATGCGCATCATTCTCTCATCTTTCGCGCCTGTCCCAGACGCTGATTATACAAGCATCACCACCGGACCTTACCTGTCATGCACGCCATGCGACCCAGGCGCATTCGATCATTCGTTCTCGTGCCAGCCAGGAGAATGTCCGTCTGCGACTTTGCGCTGCCGTTTTTATAATCGGGACTGAATAATCTGATCCTGCAGCATGTGGTTACGCGACCGACCACTTTATCGTCAAGACAAAGGGTAATGCAAAGCGTGTAATAAACCATATCGTGCAGTATGATTGAAGGTAGTAGCTTTCTCTGTGTTTGGAGATGAACTGTGCGTGCATGTGTCCAATGCAAATGAGTAGTACAGTTCACAAGACACGGTGTGCAGTGAGACGTTATTGCTTGAGGGTACAGTTCACAAGACGTTATTCCTCTGCATATGCCCATCACACTCCTACTTTCCATTTCCCAGCGGATGTAGTTATTTAGCAGCTCTGATATTGCAACAATAGATACCTTCTTTTATGGATTCGCTACGCAATAAGAATACAATACTGTAATCATGCATGAACTTTCGAATTCTTGGTAGTTGGGGTGACCCCACAGCCACATGCATGTGTACGTGCATACGATCTGTATCTGTCGTTGGATCAGATTCGATGGCCGGAATGTGGGTATCAAGCAAAGGCTGATACTCTGCGTGCTTTTGCCGTTCTAGCTGTTTAAGGTAATTTGAATCTAAAACAGCACGCTAAGCGTTATTTGGTTCAAATAAATCAAACGGGGATTTCAAAGAGTTTTTTTTTAAACGAGACAAAAGACTTGCCATTTTCATTGATTAAGAAGAAGAGAATTGCCGATTAATTAATGAAAAGCCGGGCTAAAACCGATACAACACAACCCACATGATATGGGCACCACCGGCAAACCTGGCCACTGACATGGAACAGAATCCACGACGGCACATGCCAACAGATGGCCACACTCGCAAGCAACCGACAGCTCCGACTTGACGGCGAAAGCGAAGGAAATATCACGGGACTTGCGCCGGCCGTGCCCTCATAAGCGACCGCCCGAGTGTGTGTCATCGTCACCACCTGGACTCGCTCCATCGCAGCTCCGACTTCAAAGCAACCAAGCGACCACGGAAGAGCACCTCAGACACACCGAGAAGAACCGACTACCGAAGATCAAGCTGCGACCCAAGCTCCTCTCGACGCCATCATCGTTGCCAAACATAAACCAGCGCCCCGCCTCAGCAAACCACGCGGCGAAGATGCCGCCATCGACGGCGAAGATGCCATCATCCACCAGTCTCTCGATCGTGGCGGCTCGAGGCGATGCCCCAAGGAGGAGAAAGACGCTATGACGCCTCCATCGCCCGATCCAGCGGATCTGAGGTTTTCCTCCGGAGCCAAAGCCATGGGTTGAAGGAGGAGCACTTCCATGACGACGCTTCCAAGAAAGATCGCGGCACCCGCAGGCGCCGCCGTTGTCGGCTCCGGTGAAGACCGGAGCAAGGATTTCTCCCGGAGATGTGCCGACCACCTGCCACCATCGACCGCCGCCCACTAACCACCACCTCTGCCGAGACCGGCCTCACTCTGGCCACGGGATCCAACGATCCACCGCGGCGGACACACCACCCTGGCGAAGCCGCCACCACCGAACCGGGGCCGCCACCCGGCAACAACATCGACCACCATCTTGGACTAGCGCCATCCACGAGTCCCCACGGTAGGCTTCGATCGGAGGCGGGCATGGCGGCAACGCCCTCAAAGGTCACGGCGCGCGTGGGCGCCGCCATCGTCACCCGAACGCGATCGGGCATGGTTTTCACCAGTGAGCGCACCCACGACCGAAGACCGGCTGGACCGGTAGCATACCACGGCCACTACTTGGCCCAGCGTGAACACCGCAGCCATTGTCACCCACCGCGTCCGAGGCCGCCGCCCGAGATCCGGCCTCCACCGCCCGTCGAGTGGCGCCCAAGCGAGCACCAAGGCTGGTCGAGCCGAACACGCCCGACCACGGCAGCCACCACCTCCTCCAAAGATCACCGCTGGAAGCGGCGAGCGGCGCCGCACCGCTCTCGAGAACGGGACCGAAGGTCCCACCGCCGCCGTGCCGCCAGAGCTTTGCCCGTGGCGCCTCGTGGCGAGAGGAGAGGAGGCGCAGGGGGCCTGCTCGAGCCCATAAAGGCGCCTCGGTCTTGACGTGCACGCCGGGAGTGGGATAGGAAGAGGGAGGCCCGACTCGAACTACTCAAGGGGAGAGGGCGGCAAGGACGGGCGCCGGGCTTAGGGATGGATGGAGAGAGGGCCGGGAGAGTCCCAGATCTGTTCTTGGCCCGGGCCTAAGGTGGCGGAGGAGGAGATCAGCCGCGGCCAGGCGGCGCCTGTCTTGAGCGGCCTTGAGCCCGAGCGTGAGAGGAGCTGAGCCTGATTTCAAAGAGTTTGGCTTGTAGGATTAGAAGCAAATTTTCTAGTGTCCATTTGCATGCAGTTTATAGATACTCTCTTTGTACCATAATATAAAAGCGTTTTGCTTATTTCGTGGCGTTGCGTGGCAGCAATGGTGGTGATGCATGCCGGCAGTGCAGATGCCATGGACCTTTGGAAAACCTATCATCTTTATTTTTAAAACACCTATAGATCAATTACAGGCTAGGTGGCGTGCTTACAAATAGGACGTCGATAAGTGCTACACGTGTGGGCGTTAGGGGGCTTGCCCACACATTTTGTATGGTGTGTAAGAGGAATAGCCCATACACCTACGTGTGGGTAAAACAAGTAATGTCCACACACCTCTTTTTTCCCCTCCCGATCCCTCTCACACGCGTGCATGTGGCGAAATAGATAACGCCCACACGCCCCGTATGTCAGGCATCGTACCTCGTGGTCCCGCACGCCCCGCGTACAGTCACCGCGCGTCCCGAAGTTGCCATGGTCCAGACCCTCGTCCATGTTCGTTTAGCTGCAGTTGCCATGTCGCTGAACTTCGGTTGCCATGTCGGGCAACTACAGTTGCCATGGTTGCTCAACTGCAGTTGCCATGTATGGTCTAGTCTACTGCAGTTGCTATGATTTCAAAACTTTAGGAGTTGCCACCCACTAACACTAGGCAGTTGCCATGTAAGACTACAAAAAGGCATGGCAAAAAAACATGTTCGGGTAAAAGAGAGAGTTGCCATGTTCTCACAAGCACGCTAGGCGATTGCCATAAAAAGAAAGAGTTGCCATACGCTTACGTGTACACTAGGATTGTTGCCATGTACCATGCAAAAACACATGGCAACTCGGGTAAAGAGTTGTCATCTAACACAAAGCAAAGCTAGGGCGATTCTTGCCATGTACCTATGAAACACATAGCAACTACCAGCTTTGGGTGTGGGCAAGGAGACGGGCGTGTAGGCAAAGTGATAAACGCCCACACACCAGTCCCCCGTGTGGTGAAAAAGAACGTGTAGGCGACCGGATGAATGCCCACACATTAGTTTAGTCCTACGTGGCACATAAAAACTGCTAGAGCGCGTCAAAATTCGTGCAGAATTGGTTAAACGAGGATTCATGTGTATGGGTGAGTTGCCAGACGCCCACACGTGTAGGCGTTAGTGTTTTCGTACAAATAACATACGTGGTGTCACGCAGTTTCTTCCGTACAAGGTCCAAGCAACCCATGTTGCTTACCCCAGGGACTATTGGTTGGAACAAAGGGACGAACACAAAGACGATGGCGGAGTATAAATAAAACACAAGGGCAGTGGAGCTAAAGATCGAATCGGCCGTTACTTGGTCGTTAGGATTGGGCCCATGTGTACACACCATGCCCCGAATCCTGCGCCTTCTAGATTGGGTCCATTCAGCATGTGCACCCCACGTAGGCTACTTGGTTCTCTGTAAATTTTACTCAAAGCATAAAACGGAAAGAGGATTTGTAGCAGTCCCGCGGCATGCATTTTGTGGACCGTAAGATTGAGTTGTGATTCAGAAAGTAAGTTGGTCCCATGTATGGCTTAGAAATAAATTTGGCGGTGTCAGCTCTACTCCACTGGGTTCAACTTTTACAAATGGGACTGACCACCAGCCAGTCGCTTGAATCTGTGATTTGGGTCAGTCATTTTCTTTCTTCTGCATGCATCGTCAGGTCTGGTGTGTGGTGTGCCAGCGCGCGTAGGTAATCTCTGACAAGTAGGTCTCATATGAAAAGAATTTTTTTAACACAGTAGAGACGTAGACGCTCACACATGCACTCATCCTATAAACGCACGCGCGCACGGCCTATGTCTATGAGCATAAATATAGCGAATTTGACTTTGCACACAACAAAGTTGTCTCCATATTTTCTGGTGATCATCTCCATATCGATTATGGCAATTATGCCAGAGTTGCTCTTAATACGAGTGTACAACACTGAAAGCAGAAAATCAAGTCTAACATGGAGGGCAGCAGAAGGGACCGGCTAACACGCAGTCGCCTGGATTTCTAATTTGGTTCGGTCATTTTATTTCTGCCGTGTCCAACAAAGTTAGCACAGCTGCACAGTGCGAAAACAATGAAGAAATGACACGTACGTGTAGGTGCAGCTCATTGGATGCGTACATGGCCATTATTTCGTTCACGTACCTGGCCTGTACGTGGTACATATGTGAGTCTATGGGCTAATGCTTCTTCACATCAATGGAGCTAACACATGACAATTTGAACAAAAAGAAAAAAAACAAAGGTAAAGAAAATTATTTGTAAGGGAAAATGAATCATGGGAGTGGATTAACCCTAAAACAAACAAACATAAATTTAAAAGGAAAATAATATTATGCAACAATATATAACATAACAGAACATAAAAATTCTATTTCCGCTAACATTTTCATCCCCGCATACAAATATATTAAAATAAAAATCAAAATAAAAATAAAAAATAAAGTTTCTAAGGAAGAATGAATTGGTGGCATTGGTATTACTCTAAAAGAAGAAAGGAAAAAATAGAGATGAAAATTTTGCGTAGAATTTAGACATAACATGCACTTTTTTATATAAATATGCAAGAATAGGCATATAAGAGTAAATTTTTTTGCAAGAATTTCTTTCTCTGACAAGGAATGAGTTAGTTACATTAGTATTAACCTCAAAGAAGAAATAAAATGAAATACAAACTAAATCAAAATCAAAATAATGATGTTTATAAAAAAAGAATGATAGTTACTTTGGTTACCCTTTAAGAAAAATAAAAAGAAATAAAAACTGAAAAAGAGTAAATTTTCTAAGAAAAAATAAATTAGTGGCATTGGTATTACCATGTAAGAAAGAGGAACATGAAAAGTAGTAAAAAATAATTACAAATTTCACACACAATTTACAGATAAATTGTGCCTTTTATAATATAGAAGAATAACCATACAATAATGGAATTTGCAAAAAGGATGTTTTTCGACAAGGAATGAAATAGTGACATTAATATTACTCTAGGTGCTTCGTGCACGGGCACCACTCTCGATGACCCTTCCATAGGGCGTGGGTCATGCTCCCCACGAGGCAGCTAACCTTATTTAAAAAATATCATCGTGCCACTTGGTCGAGTGTACGACGACCCTCAACATAAGGCTGTCATATACGCCCTCGTTAATTTCTAACCACGCTACTAAGGAGGCCCCCCTAGTTGAGAGCTGATTCTTGTATGTCAACAATTATCCATTCATGATCGGCAAAAATAAAACACATGGCATTCCACCACTAGCATGGTAGAACTAAACTTCCACTGTGCCCTATATCCTCAAATGGGCCTTTGAGTTTTTTTAGAAATTATAGTTTATATGGGCCTAAAGCCCATCTATAATTCAATAGTCCCCAATTGTGATAGAGTTTGATTACCTTGTTGCAACGAACATGGTTAATGCATCGACTATCGACATATCCTTTTTCGTAAAAGGATCAAATCTATTATAAAGGTTCACCAGAAGAACTAAACACCTCAAACATAATGAAACTTACATTGAGGTCCATGGACCACCGAACAACCATTGCCGCCGCCAGAAAGAGCTGCCTACGCGTCACTGTCTCTGCTCCAATACCGGAGCCGCCTTGACCTTGTCGATGACAGTCGGGAAGACTTCGTGTACGTGCCCCAAAGGACCGGTGCCCCGGAACCACAATCGCCACCGTTGAATGCTTGAATAGATTTGAAGAACCTAACATCAAATATCGCCGTTGCATATGTTGGGGAACGTTGCAGAAAATTAAAATTTTTCCTACGGTTTCACCAAGATCCATCTATGAGTTCATCTAAGCAACGAGTCATAGAAGAGAGATTGCATCTACATACCACTTGTAGATCGCGTGCGGAAGCGTTCAAGGGAGCGGTGATGATGGAGTCGTACTCCCGTGATTCGGATCACCGATGACCAAGTGCGAGCAGACAGACACCTCCGCGTTCAACACACGTGCAGAGCAGACGGCGTCTCCTCCTTCTTGATCCGGCAAGGGGAAGGAGAGGTTGAGGAAGAAGGCTCCAGCAGCAGACGACGGCATGATGATGATGGAGAGGCGATTCTCGGCGAGGCTTCGCCAAGCACTCAGCGGAGGAGGAGAGGTGTTGGGGAGGGAGGGCTGCGCCTTGGATGTGTGTTGCCGCCTCCCTCACCCCTCTATTTATAGGGGAAGGGGCAAGGGGCCCCTCTAGATGAGATCTAGAGGGGCGGCCACGGCGGGGGGGGCTGGCCCCCCAAGCAAAGGGGGGGCGCCCCCCACTAGGGTTCCCCCCAACCCTAGGCGCATGGGCCCAAAGGGGGGAGGGCGCGCCCAGCCCTCCAGGGGCTGGTTCCCTGCCCCTTGTGGCCCATGAGGCCCTCCGAGAGGGGTGGCCCCTCCCGGTGGACCCCCGGAACCTCTCCGGTGGCCCCGGTACAATACCGATATGACCCCGAAACTTTCCGGTGTCCGTTTGACAACTTCCCATATATAAATCTTTACCTCCGGACCATTCCGGGATCTCATCCGAGACTCCGAACAACATTCGATAATCACATACAAGTCTTCCTAATAACCCTAGTGTCACCGAACCTTAAGTGTGTAGATCCCTCACGGGTTGGAGACATGCGAACATGACCGAGACGGCTCTCGGTCAATAACCAACAGCGGGATCTGGATACCCATGTTGGCTCCTACATACTCCTCGATGATTTCGTCCGGATGAACCACGATGTCGAGGATTCAAGCAACCCGTATACTATTCCCTTTGTCGACGGTATGTTACTTGCCGAGATTCGATCGTCGGTATCCCAATACCTCGTTCAATCTCGTTCTGCGGCAAGTCACTTTACTCGTCTTAGTAATGCATGATCCCGTGACCAGACACTTAGTCACTTTGAGCTCATTATGATGATGCACTACCGAGTGGGCCCAGTGATACCTCTCCGTAACATGGAGTGACAAATCCCAGTCTAGATCCGTGTCAACCCAACAAACACTTTCGGAGATACCTGTAGTGCACCTTTATAGTCACCCAGTTATGTTGTGACGTTTGGTACACCCAACGCACTCCTACGGTATCCGGGAGTTACACGATCTCATGGTTTAAGGAAGAGATACTTGACATTGGAAAAGCTCTAGCAAAACGAACTACACGATCTTGTGCTATGCTTAGGATTGGGTCTTGTCCATCACATCATTCTCCTGATGATGTGATCCCGTTATCAATGACATCAAATGTCCATAGTCAGGAAACCATGACTATCTATTGATCAACGAGCTAGTCAACTAGAGGCTCACTAGGGACATATTGTGGTCTATGTATTCACACGTGTATTACGATTTCCGGATAATACAATTATAGCATGAATAAAAGACAATTATCACGAACAAGGAAATATAATAATAATCCATTTATTATTGCCTCTAGGGCATATTTCCAACAGTCTCCCACTTGCACTAGAGTCAATAATCTAGTTACATTGTGATGAATCGAACACCCATATAGATAGGGAGTTGATCATGTTTTGCCCATGAAGAGAGAGGTTTAGTCAGCGGATCTGCGACATTCGAGATCCGTATGCACTTTGCAAATTTCTATGTCTCCATCTTGAACATTTTCACGGATGGATTCGAGCGGCAACTTGATGTGCTGGTCTTCTTGTGAAACACAGGCTCCTTGGCAAGTGCAATAGCTCCGGTGTTGTCATAGAAGAGTTTGATCGGCCCCGACGCATTGGGTATGACTCCTAGGTGGGTGATGAACTCCTTCACCCATATTGCTTCATGCGCTGCCTCCGAGGCTGCCATGTACTCCGCTTCACATGTAGATCCCGCCACGACGCTCTGCTTGCGGTGCACCAGCTTCTTTGCTCCACCATTCAACATATACACGTATCCGGTTTGTGACTTAGAGTCATCCGGATCTGTGTCGAAGCTAAGCGTCGGCGTAACCCTTCTGACGAGCTCTTCGTCACCTCCATAAACGAGAAACATGTCCTTTGTCCTTTTCGGTACTTCAGGATATTCTTGACCGCTGTCCGGTGTTCCTTGCGGGATTACTTTGGTACCTTCCTACCAAACTTACGGCAAGGTTCTACAAAGAGGTCCTGGTACACAAGCATGGCATACATAATAGATCCTATGGCCGAGGCATAGGGATGGCGCTCATCTCTTCTTTATCTTTTGCCGTGGTGGGGCATTGAGCCGAGCTCAATCTCACACCTTGCGATGAGGCAAGAACCCTTTCTTGGACTGATCCATTTTGAACTTCTTCAAAATCTTATCAAGGTATGTGCTTTGTGAAAGACCTATGAGGCGTCTCGATCTATCTCTATAGATCTTGATGCCTAATATATAAGCAGCTTCTCCATGGTCCTTCATTGAAGAACTTTTATTCAAGTAGGCCTTAATGTTGTCCAAGAGTTCTATATCATTTCCCATCAAAAGTATGTCATCTACATATAATATGAGAAATGCTCTGAGCTCCCACTCACTTTCTTATGTAAACGCAGGCTTCTCCATAAGCTGCATAAACTAAGCAACTTTGATCATCTCATCAAAGCGAATGTTCTAACTCCGAGATGCTTGCACGGCCCATAAATGGATCATTTGGAGCTTGCATACCTTGTTAGCATTCTTAGGGTCGACAAAACCTTCCGGCTGCATCATATACAGCTCTTCCTTAAGATAACCGTTAAGGAATGCCGTTTTGACGTCCATCTGCCATATCTCATAATCACAGTATGCGGCAATTGCTAACATGATTTGGACGGACTTAAGCTTCGCTACGGGAGAGAAAGTCTCATCGTAGTCAATCCCTTGAACTTGCCGATAACCCTTAGTGACAAGTCGAGCTTTATAGATGGTGACATTACCATCCGCGTCCGTTTTCTTCTTAAAGATCCATTTGTTTTCTATCGCTCGCCGATCATCGGGCAAGTCTGTCAAAGTCCATACTTTGTTTTCATACATGGATCCTATCTCGGATTGCATGGCTTCAAGCCATTTGTTGGAATCCGGGCCCGCCATCGCTTCTTCATAGTTCAAGGTTCACCGTTGTCTAACAACATGATTTCCGGTGACAGGTTGCCATACCACTCACGGTGTGGAGCGTGTCCTTGTGGACCTCTGAAGTTCGGTAGCAACTTGATCCAAGTACCTTGATCATCATCATTAATTTCCTTTCCGGTAGGTGTAGGCACCACAGAACATTTTCTGAGCTGCACTACTTTCCGGTTCAAGAGGTAGTACTTCATCGAGTTCTACTTTCCTCCCACTTACTCCTTTCGAGAGAAACTCTTTTTCCAGAAAGGATCCGTTCTTGGCAACAAAGATCTTGCCTTCGGATCTAAGGTAGAAGGTATACCCAATGGTGTCCTTAGGGTATCCTATGAAGACGCATTTTTCCGACTTGGGTTCGAGCTTTTCAGGTTGAAGTTTCTTGACATAAGCATCGCATCCCCAAACTTTTAGAAACGACGGCTTAGGTTTCTTCCCAAACCATAATTCATACGGTGTCGTCCCAGCAGATTTAGGCGGTGCCCTATTTAAAGTGAATGTAGCTGTCTCTAGTGCGTATCCCCAAAATGATAGCGGTAAATCGGTAAGAGACATCATAGATCGCACCATATCCAATAGAGTGCGATTACGATGTTCGGACACACCGTTCTGTTGAGGTGTTCAGCGGCGTGAGTTGTGAAATGATTCCACATTTCCTTAAGTGTGTACCAAATTCGTGACTTAAATATTCTCCTCCATGATCGATCATAAGAACTTTATTTTTTGGTCACGTTGATTCTCTACCTCATTCTGAAATTCCTTGAACTTTTCAAAGGTCTCGGACTTGTGTTTCATCAAGTAGACATACCCATATCTACTTAAGTAAATGCGTGAGAGTAAGAACATAACGATATCCTCCATGAGCCTTAACGCTCATTGGACCGCTTTTACATCGGTATATATGATTTCCAATAAGTTGGTTGCTCGCTCCATTGTTCCGAGAACGGAGTCTTGGTCATTTTGCCCATGAGGCATGGTTCGCATGTGTCAAATGATTAATAATCGAGAGACTCTAAAGTCCATCGAATGGAGCTTCTTCATGCGCTTGACACCAATGTGACCAAAGCGGCGATTGCCACAAGTATGTGGGACTATCGTTATCAACTTTACATCTTTTGGTATTCACACTATGAATATGTGTAATATTACGCTTGAGCTTCATTAAGAATAAACCATTGACCATCGGAGCATGACCATAAAACATATCTCTCATATAAATAGAACAACCATTATTCTCGGATTTAAATGAGTAGCCATCTCGCATTAAACGAGATCCTGATACAATGTTCATGCTCAAACTTGGCACTAAATAACAATTATTGAGGTTCAAAACTAATCCCGTAGGTAAATGTAGAGGTAGCGTGCCGGCGGCGATCACATCGACCTTGGAACCATTCCCGACGCGCATCGTCACCTCGTCCTTTGCCGGTCTCCATTTATTCCGCAGCTCCTGCATGAGTTACAAATATGAGCAACGGCACGGTATCAAATACCGGGGAGTTACTACGAGTCTTGGTAAGGTACACATCAATTACATGTATATCAAATATACCTTTAGTGTTGCCGGCCTTCTTGTCCGCTACGTATTTGGGGCGATTCCGCTTCAGTGGCCCTTCCCTTTGCAATAAAAGCACTCTGTCTCGGGCTTGGGTCCATTCTTTGACTTCTTCCGGCAACTTGCTTACCGGTAGCGCGGCAACATCTTTGCCGTCCTTCTTGAAGTTCTTCTTACCCTTGCCCTTTTTGAACTTAGTGGTTTTAATGACCATCAACACTTGATGTTCTTTCTTGATTTCAACCTCTGCTGACTTGACATTGAGAATACTTCAGGAATGGTCTTCACCATCCCACGCATATTGTAGTTCATCACAAAGCTCTTGTAGCTTGGTGGGGCGATCAAGGATTCTGTCGATGACCGCCTTGTTCGGAGGTTAATGTCCATTTGGGACAAAGCGGTTGTGCAACCTGGACATTTTGAGTATGTGCTCCTTGTGAACTGTTTTCCTCCATCTTACAACTATAGAACTTGTCGGAGACTTCATATCTCTCGACACAGGCATGAGCTTGGAAAACCATTTTCAGCTCCTCGAACATCTCATATGCTCCGTGTTTCTCAAAAGCGCTTTTGGAGCCCGGTTCTAAGCTGTAAAGCATGCTTTGCCGAACGAGGGAGTAATCATCAAGACGAGACTGCCAAGCATTCATAATGTCTTGGTTCTCTGGGATGGGTGCATCACCTAGCGGTGCTTCTAGGACATATTGTTTCTTGGCTGCTATGAGGATGACCCTCAGGTTTCGGACCCAGTCCGAATAGTTGCTGCCATCATCTTTCAGCTTGGTTTTCTCTAGGAATGCGTTGAAGTTCATGTTGACATGAGCGTTGGCCATTTGATCTACAAGACATATTTTGCAAAGACTTTAGACTAAGTTCATGATAATTAAGTTCATCTAATCAAATTATTTAATGAACTCCCACTCAGATTTGACATCCCTCTAGTCATCTAAGTGTTACATGATCCGAGTCGACTAGGCCGTGTCCGATCATCACGTGAGACGGACTAGTCATCGTCGGTGAACATCTCCATGTTGATCGTATCTTCCATACGACTCATGTTCGACCTTCGGTCTCTTGTGTACCGAGGCCATGTATGCATACATGCTAGGCTCGTCAAGTTAACCCTAAGTGTTTATGCATGTGTAAAACTGTCTTACACCCGTTGTATGTGAGCGTAAGGATCTATCACACCCGATCATCACGTGGTGCTTGAAACGACGAACTTTAGCAACGGTGCACGCGATTAGGGGAACACTTTCTTGAAATTATTCTAAGGGATCATCTTATTTACTACCATCGTTCTAAGTAAACAAGATGCATAAACATAATAAACATCACATGCAATTATATAAAGTAGTGACATGATATGGCCAATATCATATAGCTCCTTTGATCTTCATCTTGAGGCTCCATGATCATCTTGTCACCGGCATGACACCATGATCTCCATCATCGTGTCTCCATGAAGTTGCTCGCCAACTATTACTTCTACTACTATGGCTAACACGTTTAGCAATAAAGTAAAGTAATTTACATGGCGTTGAATCAATGACGCCTTGAGTCATACAATAATTAAGACAACTCCTATGGCTCCTGCCGTTGTCATACTCATCGACATGCAAGTCGTGATTCCTATTACAAGAACATGATCTCATACATCACAATATATCATTCATCATTCATCACAACTTCGGCCATATCACATCACATGACAATTGCTTTGCCAAAAACAAGTTAGACGTCCTCTAATTGTTGTTGCATCTTTTACGTGGCTGCAATTGGGTTCTAGCAAGAGCGTTTTCTTACCTACGAATATCCACAACGTGATTTTGTCAACTTCTATTTACCCTTCATAAGGACCCTTTTCATCTAATCCGCTCCAACTAAAGTAGGAGAGACAGACACCCGCTAGCCACCTTATGCATCTAGTGCATGTCTGTCGATGGAACCTGTCTCACGTAAGCGTACGTGTAAGGTCGGTCCGGGCCGCTTCATCCCACAATACCGCTGAAGCAAGAAAATAATAGTAGCGGCAAGAAAGTTGACAAGATCTACGCCCACAACAAAATTGTGTTCTACTCGTGCAATAGAGAACTACGCATAGACCTAGCTCATGATGCCACTGTTGGGGAACGTTGCAGAAAATTAAAATTTTTCCTACGGTTTCACCAGGATCCATCTATGAGTTCATCTAAGCAACGAGTCATAGGAGAGAGATTGCATCTACATACCACTTGTAGATCGCGTGCGGAAGCGTTCAAGGGAACAGTGATGATGGAGTCGTACTAGCCGTGATTCAGATCACCGATGACCAAGTGCCGAACGGACAGCACCTCCGCGTTCAACACACGTACGGAACGGACGACGTCTCCTCCTTCTTAATCCAGCAAGGGAGAAGGAGAGGTTGAGGAAGAAGGCTCCAGCAGCAGCACGATGGCGTGATGATGGTGGAGAGGCAGTACTCCGACATGGCTTCGCCAAGCACTCAACGGAGGAGGAGAGGTGTTGGGGAGGGGAGGGGCTGCGCCTTGGATGTGTGTTGCAGCCCTCCCCTCACCCCTCTATTTATAGGGGAAGGGGCAAGGGGCGGCCCCTCTAGATGAGATCTAGAGGGGGGGCTGTGGAGGGGCTTGCCCCCCAAGCAAAGGGGGCGCCCACTGGGGTTCCCCCAACCCTAGGCGCATGGGCCCAAGGGGAGGGCGTGCCCAGCCCTCCAGGGCTGGTTCCCTTCCCTTGTGGCCCATGAGGCCCTCAGAGAGGTGGCCCCTCCGGTGGACCCGGAACCTCTCCGGTGGCCCCGGTACAATACCGATATGACCCCGAAACTTTCCGGTGTCCGTTTGACAACTTTCCATATATAAATCTTTACCTCCGGACCATTCCGGGATCTCATCCGAGACTCCGAACAACATTCGATAATCACATACAAGTCTTCCTAATAACCCTAGTGTCACCGAACCTTAAGTGTGTAGATCCTACGGGTTCGGGAGACATGCAGACATGACCGAGACGGCTCTCCGGTCAATAACCAACAGCGGGATCTGGATACCCATGTTGGCTCCTACATACTCCTCGATGATTTCGTCGGATGAACCACGATGTCGAGGATTCAAGCAACCCCGTATACTATTCCCTTTGTCGACGGTATGTTACTTGCCCGAGATTCGATCGTCGGTATCCCAATACCTCGTTCAATCTCGTTACCGGCAAGTCACTTTACTCGCATCAGTAATGCATGATCCCATGACCGGACACTTGGTCACTTTGAGCTCATTATGATGATGCACTACCGAAAGTGGGCCCGGTGATACCTCTCCATAACATGGAGTGACAAATCCGATCTCGATCCGTGTCAACCCAATGTACACTTTCTGAGATACCTGTAGTGCACCTTTATAGTCACCCAGTTACGTTGTGACGTTTGGTACACCCAAATCACTCCTATGGTATCCGGGATTTACACGATCTCATGGTCTAAGGAAGAGATACTTGACATTGGAAAAGCTCTAGCAAAACGAACTACACGATCTTGTGCTATGCTTAGGATTGGGTCTTGTCCATCACATCATTCTCCTAATGATGTGATCCCGTTATCAATGACATCCAATGTCCATAGTCGAGGAAACCATGACTATCTATTGATCAACGAGCTAGTCAACTAGAGGCTCACTAGGGACATATTGTGGTCTATGTATTCACACGTGTATTACGATTTCCGGATAATACAATTATAGCATGAATAAAAGACAATTATCACGAACAAGGAAATATAATAATAATCCTTTTATTATTGCCTCTAGGGCATATTTGCAATAGCATACGCACGACGAGAAACCCTAACCTCGCCGCACCGAGGAGCTGGCAGAAATCTATGCTGGAGCTCCGTTTAATCCGTCCCAACGAACGAACTTGAGGAGGATCGGAGCCCGTGTCGGGGATATACCCCGCGGTATGACCCGGCCGGAAGTATGACCCGGCCGGACTTGGCGCTTCACCATGACCCGCCGGAGGACTGGCGACTCACGAGTCTGGCGGCTCACTGGTCAGACGACTCACGAGCCTGACGACTCACGGATGACCCCGACAGCGGGTCAGATAGAAGACTAGGCCCAAGGCCCAGAAGGCCGGCTCATGTTATGGTGGGCCGGCTTAAGAGGAAAGGGATGAAGAATATTTCCTTTGCGCGGAAGCAAGACCCGGACTTGTATTCAACTTGTAAGAAAACATAGACTAGCCCTAGTCCTACTAGGACTCCATATGTAACCCGCCCCTCCAACTTATATAAGGAGGGGGCAGGGCTCCCCAAAGAGGGATAGGCAAGAAGAACAATAATCTCTAGGGCTAGACACAACTAAAGGGGAGCCGGCTTATACGGCGTCTCCCTGATGAGCATAATGAGATCTAGCCACAAACAACATGTAGGGCTATTATCGGATGATGTTTCCTGGGGCCCGAAGCTGTCTAAATCCTTGTCTTGTGTCTTGCGTCTCTCGTCCCGATCAACCCCTCTCAAGCTACCGCATAGATGCGTTGGCCTCGCGACTAAGTCCTGACACTAAGGACATCTGCCGTGACAAATCCACGACAGTTGGCGCCCACCGTGGGGCTCACGCACGGTGGTGTTGAGTTCTTGGAGGGATTCTTCCCAGGGTTTCGAGAAGCTTGTGATCGTTCAGATGAAGAAGAGTTAGCACAGGATCGACTCCGAGTTCATCAGACGAGGTTGAAAAGAAGGAAAAAATCCAGCGGCAACAAAAAGTTGTCTTTCCAAGTTTGTTGCTACAGATGGAAAATTCTACGGAGAGACTTGGATAAGGTTTTGTTTGGATCTGCTATGGGTGTGGCTGCTACGCGTCACCGAGTCAGACTAGAATTCCACTATAGCCGCCGTATGTCACGTAGTATCAATCTGTATCAACGCGTGCGTGAGTGGGCTGGAATCAAGTCCCGAGGTCAACCACGACCAGGAAAAGGATAGGATCATGGGCACGGACTCCGTCGCTGCGCCTGGCCGGCTTTCGCCTCGCACCTCTGCCTCCGGCCGGTCGCTGGTCCGGGTCGGCTCTCGCGTCGCCGTGCCTCGAGTGGTTGCCTCGGCCTCTTCGCCTGCTGCCGGTGTGTGCCTCTGAGCTGGCGCCTCTATTGCTGTGGTGCGGCCGCCCTTTCAAATTCTTACTCTGTACGAGTAAAAGACCCGGCCACACCTCGTGCACCCTTGTGCCTGCTAATCCAGAAATAAGAAATGAAGGCTTCTACAAGCCTCCTTAGAGATCAGCGATTCTGGGTCGTTGGATCGGTTCTCTTGATGCGTTTTCGTCCGTTGGATCGAGAGGTGGGAGGATCTGGGCCGTCGAATATGGAAGAAACACTGCTGGAATGAATAGTAATGGCAACATAATGTAAATACCATGCCCCCACCAAGGCATTTTGGTAATTTCGCGTGGTGGGGGTATAAAAGGGCCGGCTCCCCTGGTGAACCCTAGCCCCCTCCTCTCCTCGCTTTTCGCGCCCCTCCCTCGCCCGCCCGCCACCTTGCCCGCCTTTCCCGCCCCGCCGCCTCGCCCACCCGCCCGCCGTCGCGCCTCGCCCGTCCATGGCCGTCTTCTCTCCCTTCCCACCGCTTTCGCCGCATCGCCGCCGCCTCCTCCTGCGATCGCTCGTCCCTCCTCCTCCACCCAACCCCTAACCCTAGCAGCTCCCGCCGTCGCCGCCGTCTACTTCGCCCAGCCTGCCGGACCGCATTCGTCCACTTCCCCAGCGTCATCACGGTCGTCCTCGCCTGCACATGGCAAGAGGAGCGCCCCCACCCTCTCCTCTCCTCCTCCCCTCATCACGAGCCAGGACAGGGAGGGCCACCATGGCCGTGCAGGTCAGGCCGCGCGTCCAGATCACCGAGGAGCCGCCCGCAAGGTCGGCCATGGCGCAACCGAGCAGAGCAGGTGAGGAGGGAGACGCTGGTTCCTCTTTCCCGCTGCTTTCTAGATTGGTGATTATCTGACTTGAACTATGCTAATGGAAGACGTTTATTTGTAAATGTTTGACCGTCTACTTTCATATGAACGCCTGGCTGCTTGCTAGATTGGTGATTGTTTGCTTTGAACCGGGTTATTGTATAGATATTCATGGCTGCCTGTATTAGAATGATTAAGTAGGAGATTGTTTATTTTCTCCATGGGAATACTACCTGCTAGCATGTATACATTTTATTTGATGCATCGCTATATTGATAGTACACTAGGTACCTCCTGAAGTACTGGAGTGTTCACCTTGCATAGTTGGATGGTTTAGGTGTATGGAGCTTAGAATCAAACTGAATTGTGATGATTTTAAGATGATGGATGGGTATTCACATGATAAATGACCACGGCTAAAAAACTAAGTAAATGTACAACTGTCGTATATGTTTAGTGATGTTTAGGTATCTATGATTTTTTTTGCTATCTACATCAGTAATTAAGTATAGGTTCAGATCATCCATGATTTTTGTGCTATCTACATCAGTAATTAAGTATAGGTTCAGATCATCCATGATTTTTGTGCTATGATTTTGTTAGTAGTATTGAATATATTTTGATTCAAAGAAGAGGTGACAATGTTTTTGGAATTTTTTATCAGAGTCGTTCTACTGTCTGGCTACGGAGCACTTGATAATAGTAATTCTCCACAATACCGGGTATTTTTGTGTTATCATGTATCTGTGTGAACAAACTATAGATATATATGTATGTAAGACGTAGATATAGGCTGCCCTCGGCATTGGATTAGGAGGTCCTCCTCGAGCCACCGTTGATGGGGGCACCGTGGATGAGCTCTCCAGTGGAAAAAGGCATCCAGGCCCGGCCACCTCTACACCAAGATTGTTGTAGGTTTATTTTTTAGCTGACGAAGTAACTACTAGCTATTGTGTAACTTGGTGTGTTTTCTTTTGATTTTTCTGCAGAAATCTTCCATGAATATGCATCATCAGGTGACAAGTTGTTGCAGGTGCCAGCCTATCTCTCTGTTTAAATGACGCCTAACAACCAAACAAGTAGTAGGGGAAGGTTAATTTAATTTTATGCTATTGTATGTTAAATTATCCATGTAGTTCCAGTTTTACAAAGCTTACCACAAAACTTCAACCTTCGATTAATATTCGAGAAGGTTAGTTTGGATACATAATGCTCTCTGCTTTCTAGGTCTACCATAATTGGCTCACAGAACACACTATAATTTGGATACATAATGTTTTGCATTGTAGAGTATTAGAATAATTTTCTATTCATGTATGTACACATGATTAGAAGTATGATGTCTACTGTTGACACTCAAGTACGCTAAGCTCTATTGTCTGAGTAATAAATAATACTCCCTCCCTCCCAAAACAAGTGTCATGGTTTTAGTTTAAATTTGAACTAAAACCACCACACTTATTTTGGGACGGGGGCAGTAGAAGACATTTTTTATGCCGCACTAATATAATCTATTCAAATATTGATAGATGTTCAAATTGAACTGATCTCTGAAAATCGTGCCTCCGTCCGATTTTGTGCATGATCTGAAGTTGGAGTGTTCCCTTTCGTTGGTGCTGCCATGCTCTCCTCCACGAACGTCGTCATGAGCCAAGTATGTTGGCTGGGCATCAACGCGGTTGGTGGACCTAATAGGCCTGTCCCTCGCTCCCTCTAAAAAAAGCACAAAGAGCTACCTATATATTGCCTGTATGTAGTACCAGTAGTTCAATGTTTCTTTCCTGCTAAGTTCTAAGGTCCAGATGGCCATATATAAGATGGTGAATTTTTTGGGGTGATAAAATTTGTAGTAATCAAGGGCCAATACTAAATGAAGATGAATTAAAATCACTGGTCAAATAATAAAATAAGAAAGAGGTGGATGTTGAGTTGTCTTGATAGGTTCACCAATCAACAGAAATCAAACATGTACTTCTATTGCAGACAATATCTTAATAAGATGCCAAAGTCAGTGCCTGCTCCTTTTCTACTATTTATTTATCAATAAATATTTATTAATTATAGTGGAAGGATGAACTCTTCTCACTTATGTATGCTTACCGAACGAACTAGGAATGGAGAGTGGGGTGATCATGTTACACCGCAGGCTGCAGCATACTTGGTAAGCATGATTCTTCCTCACCTTATTATATTACCAATCATACGCACATGTATGTACATTCTCGGAGTATCTATGCAGTTCATATAGCACATGACCGACTAATAGTAAATTTAGTTTTGACTGCCATCTTATCGAATAATTATATTGCACTTTCAATCACAAACAATTCAGTTTATGATTGAAATATTGTTGTTGTTTATACCCTGTGATCTTTTACATCGGACTTCCTGATCCTCCTATCCACACCTTCATGAATTCTGTTTTAAACCTTGAATTTGTAAGGGTTCGAAATCAAACCCTAACCTCAATCCCTGTGATCGACATCCTGACCTCCTAATTCTGGGTTGTTACTTGAGCTTTCTTTTTTGGCTTCAAAAGGTTTCTTATGGAGAATGGAGGTGATTGCTTGAGCTTTCTTTTTTATGTCCTTTGTATCCCAAACAGAGTTTTCACATAGTTGATGTATGTACCAGTTTGTCCGGATACTCAATGTAGCGGTTTTAGTTTGTTTTTATTTATACAAGTAGTAGACTCCCATACAACACACAGAGATGAACTGCACTATATGTTCTCTGATTCGATGGGCCCAATCATGTACATGTGGGTCTGGTCATTAGATTTTAATTCAATTTTGGACATTGTTGTAGCTAGCTATATAGGGTACAATTTACTTTCTTTGTCCTCCTGTGGCCGCTAACTAAATCTTTGTGTTTTCTTCTTCTTTTTCTCAGGGCCCTATGCTCCTATCGCTTTAGTGAGAATAGTGCCAGGGATTAACAAGGTAATGTCTCCTCCTTTGAAAATAAAGTGTGATTTCGTAGCATTAGGCTTGCAATTTAAGAGATATTGCCATCCATTCTTTCTGGGTTTTTGATTTGTACAGTGTAAAATAATAGATCACTCTTTTGGTGCGTTTTACACATCTTAGAGCTGCACTCCATGTATTTAGAGATATTGTCTTCATTGTATATATAAGCAGTTCCTTTATTGCAAATCCTAGAACCGAGACCTTTCACTTTGAAGGTAGGAGACTGATATGAATTGTGAGTGTTTCATAGAGAAATTCTGTTCATATGAGCAAAAGAAAGACATGCAGTACCTTGCAATTACATCGTGATTATTAGTCTATTGTAGCCATTTCATTCCGTTTTAGCCACTTGTGTTGTTCGTACTACTAAAATATTTTAGTCTATATGGGTCTTCGGAATGTTATGTCTGTAATTGTAATATGTTAATCAAATTAATTATATTATTGAAATATTGTGGTTCTCTATAGATATCAACTCTCATTGGGTGACTGAATTAGACTGACATGAATTACCATGTTGTGGTTCTATACTAAAATAAATTATGCTCCAATCTAAGCTCTAAGACTACATGAACTACCATATTTTCTCACTTGTTGGCTACATGAACACTGGCGAGGTGGCCGAGCTTGTTCCCCGCCTGACCCTAATTCTACCGCTCCAAATTGTAATTTCATGCCCAGATTGGTTAGGAAATATGTTAATTCGAGAACTTGTGTAGTTGAGGAGGCTTCGGCTGCCATCATTGATCCCACTGCGATTTTGTGGAGCAATCCTAGCTGATTCCTTGGGCAAGATCCATTCACCAACTGTCCCCACTCCCAGTGCAGCAGCTCTACATGAATCTTTCACCCGTGAATAGCTGAGATGAATTATTTTGTTCTGCACTGTCTCAAGTGATATGTTTCCCTTTTCTAGATCATCTGAATTGTACTATCACTGTGCGGCTTGCTATCGTTTTGGTCAGTTCAGAATGTAGCATGATTAACTTGTTGATGACGCCTGATGCTAATGTGCCATAGGTGGTGACTTCAGCCTGTACGAGAAGCTTGGGATCATTTGATGTGCTGAGACCATGAAGCAAAAAGGAGGGCCACCATGACCGATCAGGTCAGGCGGCGCATCCAGATCGCCGGGGAGCCTCCCCCAGATCGGCCATGGTGCGACCGAGCAGAGCGGGTGAGGAGGGAGGCTAGGTCCTCTCTCTCTCCCCCTGTCGCATGTGGGTACACAACCCTTCCTCTACTTGCTCCCAGCACAGCACCGGCCGCATCCACATCGGCCATAACCACGGCACCAGCACCGGGACCGGCAACCATGTGCTTCTTCTCCATGGAAATGGACATGGAGCTCCAAACCACAGAATGAGAATGCAAGGTCCCTCTTCTACCCCCTCCCCCTCTGCTTGCTTGTTTTGATTTGGTCGCTCCCCTCCCTCACTCCCTGATGCGGGCAGACACAAGCAAGGGAACACCATCGCTTCGCTCCTCCGGGTCGCCGCTGCTCCAACCCTACTGGACGCCATGGAAGGTATCTCTCTGCTCCCTCTGCTTCTCATGATATGCTCTGCTTGTCCATGCCCATCCAATTTTCTTACTGCAACTTTCGTGGCTCCATTGTTATATGAATCAATTGTTTAGATGTTTGTGGCTATTTTCTTTCTAATATAGACACAAATCAATTTGTATTTTCAGTGATAGAGTTGGGTGTCGAAAGAAACGACTTGAAATAGTTACTTATTGGTGATGCCTTATTCACCATGCTTTATGCAATTCTAGACTTTCAGTACAATAATTTGCAAGTGAACTAAAAAAACTGTGTTATAAATATCTTGATGTGTTTGGCATCAACAAATACACAACACTCATACAACATAGCATCTATAGCACTATAGTCTTTTTGGTATTTTAAAAAGAGTTATCAGCCTTCTCTTATAACTGAACTCAGAAATCAACCGTTCTGAAAATCTGAACTATTCCTTGCCTAGCCATTGTATTACTGTCGTGTTTATAGATTAACCGAAGTATATATTGTCCAGGCATTATAATACACTGATTTTAGCTTGCCACGATTTTGAAAAAATATTATGCTGGCCTAGGTGATCTGTGATATCAAATCTGGCATCCATAGTTTATACCAAGCAATCATTTTTTCAGGTGGTATAACAACTATACACAACTTAATTTCTTGTGAGTGTATGTTTTCACAGTACGTTAAAAGAGGAGATAAAGAGTTTTTGGTTTAATGTTATTAACATGTCTGTCTAAACAAGTAGTACTATCTCGAAGTAGTTGTTGGCCAATTACACATTCCGCCCAGTTTAAGCACACTGCATTTTTTCTTACACCACTTTTTTTATTGGTAGAGAATGCATCTATATAGGATTGATGCTTGATAGGTCCATTATTATAGCAAATAACAAAGCTGGTTTTTAAGTTTTGCACTTCAGATTTCATCCGACATAAAGTATTCAAGTGAAAACATATTAGTAATGATTAGCTCAATATATTAGTTATTTAAATGTGTTGTATTAAACCATTCCTATACATGTATGTAATTCCACTGTCGGGTAGTTTTTTTCCGAGTATGAGGAATGTTATTTATTTACCCCAAGTATTTAGCATGGAATTGGAAGTCTCATTATTAACAGAAATACACTGTTCCTATTCTACCACTATGATTTAGTTCATGTGTTGTCATGGTCCAGGCAAGCCTGATTGCAATTCTTAAAGATATAGAATCCCCATACTGATGTTGCTACTCTATTTGCTCAAGAGCTCTCAAAATGAAAGCTAGGCACGCTCTTCATGATAAATCATGTTTTATAACCAGATCAACAAAGTTTTCTGTATTTCATGATTGAGAAGATGAAGTCATGTTTGCCAATATCACCCAAAAATACACTAATTGTTTTTCATCTTGGGCTCATTTCCAGATCTACTCTGGAACATTTTCCTACGGATAAGAGGGCCACAATAACAAGTGCAATCCAAGATTTTGTGAAGGCCACAGGGATCAAATAATAACAGATCTGGGTCTTCGCCTTTCAAGATTAGAAGGGGGAAACCATCGCTCACTGTCCATATGCTTTAAAAGCAAATCTCAAGTGCATTGCCTATACAAAAATAATTTTGTGGTCATCTATCTCACAAACTTATTCACATCAAGTTCATGTGGAATGGCACTCACGGAGGCAATTGAACAAGCTATCTATTGTATGCCTAACTATGGCTTCGTAGTTTTATCGCCTCCATTGCCATTGTTGGCTTTTGCTCTCTTATGTTTCTGCTCATATTACTGAACTTAATGTTAGCTAATTAGTTTTTCTATTCGTATCACCGTAGTGGATGTTGCCTTGCTTCTGGCACGGGTTAACTTTGATAGTCTCATGCCCATGTAGATGATGTTACTCTTCTGGCACATATTGAATGTTTCTTCTTACTCTTGAACCGGCCAGATAATCGGTTGTTCTCTTACATGTGCTAAAACTTGCCTTCATACTTATACATCATGTCGTTTGATCTTCCATCGGTTGACCATATCGTTGGGACCGGCACCCTCGCGCCAAGGCGCATTGCCGATCTAGTGAAGGTATGAGTAAAAGAGATTAGTATGGCCGGTTGGAAGAAAAGTCGGAAGATCTGGGTGTTTGTTGTTTAAAAAAAGTGCCATGATGGCGTATCTAGCCGGAGAGTCACAGGTGCATGTACCGTGAGCGGCCACTAGGCCAATGAAAACTGCTGTCACTACTGTCATTGCTGCATCCCATACAAGGCCAAGTACTGGTAGTATTTTTCTCTGTTCAAAGGTTAAAAATCGCAGTACAAACAAAATCCTGAACATATTCTAGCGGACTTTTGGCATTTATTGTCCAAATACATTAGGTGATATCTTTCCTCTGTATTTTATCAGCATGTTAATTCGTATGAGAATAATTATTTGGGCATGTAATATTGTTTCGCAGGACAATTGTTCATTACAAATGAGGTGCTATACTGCTGCTATGGAGGGCCTTGCGAGCAGCGTCGATAGCAATGTTTTCATCCATGCCACATTACCCGATAAACGGATGTGCGCAAGTCGCCGCCCCTATAGCCCGGTCTACATCAACTCGCTCGTCGGTGCGGCTTATTGCGCCTGTCCTTACTCGCCCCGCTGCATCGGCTTACGGCACCAAGGATGACTCTCCCGTCCGTGCCGGTTTGTGAAGCTACGACTATACCTGGCCAAACCTCGGGCCGGGCCTAGCCAAGCTCGACACAAAAAACCCGAGCTGGGCCGGCCCGCCCGACCATCGAACTGTGTTTACAGGCCCGAGCCCGGCCGAGCATGTAAAAGCCCGTCGGGCTCCGGGCAGCCAGCCCGACCTTGAAAAAATGCAAAAGCAGCGGGCCGGGCCCGGCCCGCCCGACCTTGACCCTAAAAACTAGGCCCGAGCCCGGCAGGTAGCGTCGGGCGGGCCGGGTCGGGTTTTTCGGGCCGGGCCGGGTCGGGCTTTTTCGGGCCGGGCCGGCCGGGCCGTGCTTCCCATGGCCAGGACTAGCTATGACTGAATTACCCTGTGTCCGTACCACTTTTGAGCCTGTAGAGGCCATCTTGAGTTGCTGGGGCAATTCTGAGCCGCCGTCAAACGCGGGCCTTCGGAGCCGCGTTGAGCCGTCTCTGCTGGGTTGAGCCGTCGGAGCCGCGTTGAGCCGCCGGGGTTATATTAAGTCGCCCGTCTGAGCCGCCGGAACTATATTGAGTCGCTGGTCTGCCTGAGCCACCTCTGTCACGATAAACGGATCATCCATCATCCAAACAAATCAGGTGGTATCCATCCAAGTTTGTTTTATTAGCACATGTTGTTTTTGACAAAGAACAAGTTTATCTTTGCCTTGGTCTGCAATGTTGTTAATGCAGGGTAATTATTTATGACAAAAAGTGATATTATACCGCGGAGATGGAGGCACGCCAACATCTTTTGGCACGGGTGGTCGTCGTTACTCAACGGACGCCCGAACCGGCTTACAACGCCGTGGTCGTCTCTCGCGACCGCGCCGGCTTACAACGCCGTGGCCGTCTCTCGCGACCACGCCGGCTTACTACAAGGAGGACAACTTACCCGCCCGCACCGGTTTACAGCACCACGGTTGATTCATCTGTCTGAGCCGCCTTTGATGTTGCGGTTGTCTTTACCGTCCGTCTCTCGCGGCCTGGTCTACATCAACACACCGGGCCGCATTTTTCTGGATGAGCTGTTTATTGAGTATGAGCAAGTCACTACTTGGGAAGCCCGATTTTCTTCCAACAAATTGGAGGCAAATTATCATATATATCAGCCGCCGTCTGCACTAGATGGCTCACCGCCACCATAGTTTAGTTAACTTCGAACAACCAGTTGAACGGAACTATTGGCCGAGTTGCTGACACGGCTCATATGGGATCATTTATAACCCGCCGCAGTCACCTCAACCTTCTGTGGATTCACATCACGCTATCAACGCCGATGATATACACCTTCTGCTCTAGTCAAATATGGAGAATCTCAAGCCAACTCCTCGAGTCGTCTTGAGACTCGGGGTCTACAATGGTATGACTCGCCGAAATTAGCCGGTTTCAAGGAATTCAAGAACTCCGGGTCATTGAAGGGAAAAATAACCCGGGCCCGGAGATTACGGCAAGGTCGATGAAAATTTAAAGGCCGTCAGAAGATTTCCGGCTCAAAATGAGAATTCTGGGTTAAAATCCGGTTCAAAAGACATCTCTCTCCCACAAAGCACTGAAGCTCTTAATATCCGGTTTAAAACCCGGTTCAAGGGAAATTTATCTACCACAAAGCTTTGAAGCTCTCAAATCCGGTTCAAAATCCGGTTCAAAATCCGGCTCAAGGTAAATTTTTCTCTCACAAAGTTTTGAAGCTTTTAAATCCGGTTTAAAGTTCCGGTTCAAAAAGAATTAATCTCTCGCAAGTTCGAGTTCTCAGAAAAATTAAAGGTTGCCAAAAGAACTTGTTGCCATGATGCGCGGTTCAAACTTGGGTATCCTGCCTTACGGCGTATCTTGTTATGATCACTTGGGGGCTTCTTGATCATATCTGAATCATAGCTTAACCTCTTTTGGGTCCGACGTGGATCGTATTCGAATCAGCATCGTTAAACAACTCTCAAGGTCATTTGGGGGCTTCCTGTTCAAACATAGGTCGTATTCGAACCAAAGAGAACATAGCTGTCGGTACCCTCTTGATCGGCAACGCCAAACCCACTAGGGGGATTCTTGATCGTATCCGAATCATAGCTCAACCCCTTTTGGGTCCGACATGGATCGTATTCGAATCAACATCGTTAAACAACTCTCAAGATCACTTGGGGGCTTCCTGTTCAAACATAGGTCGTATTCGAACCAAAGAGAGCATAGCTGTCGATACCCTCTTGATCGGCAACGCCAAAGCCACTGGGGGCTATATGATCGTATTCAAATCTTAGCTTAACCCCTTTGGAACAGTTTTCTGATCGTATTCGAATCAGAAGCCTCAAAAAATTTTGAAAGTCTTTTTTGCAAGCAACTTTTTGGTTTTTACTTAGCTTTGTTTATCATATCTGAAGCATATATGAGTGGTTTCTATTTAACCCGGCTTGACTTTGGACGATAAGTCGCCAGTATATGACAATCATAAACATTTGAAAGTTTTGGCTTCTAAAGATTGGGTTATCACCCTTACTGCACAGGTCATGTAAACCGGCAGTACAAATTCAATATCACAGTAGTTATATGTGAGGTATTATGACCCGCCTGCGGTAAAACCGCCAAGGGTTCTTGCGATCTACTTGTGTGCGTGGTAAGACTACATTTGGGTGGTTACCATACGGCTCTTGACGTTAAGTCACCAGGGCATATGTTGTTTAAACTCTGTGCAGGATTTGCAGAACTATGACTAATATAAATGCTTCAGCCCAAGCTCATCATTGGAATTGGTGTCTCAAAAGGGTTATCAATTATTGATTTTCTCAAGGGCTATAGGCCACCGGGTTACAAAAATTCCGGCTTACAATGAATGCGCATTAAGTCGTCATCGGCCAAGAGCCGCCGGTATTTAAACTCCGGGTTTACTTGTCAATCGATGAGGTATTCAAATCTTTAATAGCCGTAAGCGGCTGGATTTTCATGATGATGTTGAATGATTGAGGTTTTTATACCGGATTATATTATTCAAATCTTGAATAGCCAACATGGCTGGATTTCTATTATAATTATCAATAACCAGTATTTTAATTGAGGTTTTCAAAGTCGCTTTAGCGCAACGGCTATTATCTTTATCAATTGACATGATTTATTTTACAATGGAGGAAATAGTCCCGAGTCGCTGCAGGCTTACGACACGACACTTGGGGGCTACATTATTCAAGTTGAGGTTACATCAAATATGCAAGTCTCATGTCGCTGCAAGCATGCACCATGACACTTGGGGGCTAATGCAAAGTCATTTTTATTGGCCTTATTGAAGACCCGACTCATCCCATTGTAATGAGCCGGCCTTTGGGGGCTACAAATTGCTCCTGTTAAAATTCAAGATACACAAGCCTTATTCCATTATATTGAAGGATCCACTGCTCAGTTGGTAAAGCACAAGCTCTTAACCTTATGGACGTGGGTTAAAGCCTCAGGATGGGTGTCGGTGTACTAGAGTAGGGGTACCCTAGTATCCCGTGCTAGATGCCTGCAGACGATTGCAACACCAGCGGGGTTTGCCTCGTCACCGCCAAGATCCTCCGTGGCTCCTTTGGAGCCATTCAAGAACAAAGTATTTGATTAAGAAGACAAGGCCCGGCAAGAGGAGCTTGCCGGAAGGCCACTCAAGGCATGCAGAAGACAAGGCCCCGGCAAGAGGAGCTTGCCGGGAAGGCTCGAGCGCCGACAAGCCTCCGGACGCGACAAGGATTCGGCGCAAAGGCGCTTGCCGCGCAAGCAACCTCTCTCCATCTCCGCTCCAGCTCATCCAGTAACGTGTCGCCATGGGACCATTCCATGCACGCGTGTCGAGAGGTTGTGCAGCCAGCGGAGAACAGCGATAAGCAGCGCTGACAAGCTTGTCATCGTGGCGAGCGATGGCGCACATGACGGTCTTTGTTGCTAGTTTGGGCGACAACGGCGAGCATTTATTGCTTTTGTCCCTTGCCGTCGAGTTAGGTATTTTGCATCATACCTTTGTTCGGTAGGTGTACCAACTCCTGTTTTACATTTGTACCCTCGCCTATGTTGCCACCTGCCGGAGACCCTTGAGCATATAAAAGGAGGCCCATGCGCAACGTAGAGGAGGGGGGGAGCTTCGGTTCATTCGACTCACTAGAGACCAGATACGCTCACGCTAGGTTTTGTAGCTCGCATCGCTCCCTAGCAAGAACACAATACATCAAACAAGCAGCAGTAGGAGTTTTATCTCTCCGGAGAGCTCCGAAGCTGGGTAAACTGCTCGTGTGCCTCGCGTCGTTCGGCTCTTCAGGCGATCTCAGCCCCCTCCGAACCACAAAGGGGCACGGTCCGCCCGGCCCCATAGGTGTTCAGCGGGCGATCAGCCTCCCGACATCTTTGGCGCGCCAGGTAGGGGGCGTCGAGGCCGTGTGAATTTGATCCGACGTTCACACGAGCAGCGTCCTCCACATCTTCCTCAACATGCCACCGAATAAGAAGGCTTCGGCGGCAGCAGAGCCGTCCGCGTCGTACCCACCCTCACCGCAGCAAACGGGTGGTGGGGCGGACGCCGGCGGAGGAACGGGCGCCGACGAAGGTGTCCTCGACGTTGCCAAGTCCAAGGACAAGGCCCCGCAAACCTCGGCGTCACAAGCATCCCCCGCGCCCATCTCAGAGACGGGACCAACAACGTCATGGCGTTCACAATGCCATACGTTCGTTGGATCGAGATCCTCAAGACCAGCATGCGCGCCAACATGCCGGGCACGAGTGAGATCTGATGCGCCGGACGGGTGCTGCTCCTTCTAACGTGGTTAGAAGTCCGAGCATATCCGCTCCTCGCACCGTTCGCCAATGGCACCCACTACTCCAGCGAAGCTGGCGAGAGCTCACCTGCTCCTCGACTACCCTCCAACGGCCAACAAGGTCGACGAGTGGAGGGCCACTATCGAGCCTCATCGGCTTTGCCAGCGGCGACGCTCGCGGCAACCAACGCCATCATTGCCGCGGCAAGACGACAAGGCACGAGCCGGTGGCGGCGAGACTGTCGGTGCAACCACCACGCACTCTCCGCCACGAAGGCCAAGATCGCCGACTCACCGGATCCACCTCGACAGCGACTCCACCGCGTCGCCGGATCCGCGAGCTCGCCGCGATCAGCGCCAAGTTCTTCATGAGTGACAACAAGAGGATGCTCGAACTCGCATCGGCGCCCGAAGAGAAGCGCGACGTCGATCCGACAAGCGCTGGGCCTTCTGTTGACGTGCGGCGTCGGAGGAGCAGGCGACTTGCCGTCTGTGATAGGTTGCCCTGCGTTCACTCGTGAGCTGCGGCAAGTCCAAAGGCCCAGCCAAAAAACTTCAAACCAGACGTGCGGAGAAGTATGATGGCAGGGCGCATCCGTCGAGTTCCTCGGCATCTACACCATCGCGGTGCAGGCTGCGGGGGACGGGACGACAAGATCCTCGCCAACTACTTCCGCCGTGCTCAAGCCCAACGTCGGATCTTGGCTCATGCACTTGCCGGACAGCTCCATATCCTCTTGGGCAGATCTGTGCCATCGGTTTGTTGGCGCCTTCACGGTGGCCACAAATCTCATGGCCAAGAGAGTGACCTTCATCTGCTTTCGCTTCGAGAAGGAAGGAGAGTCCCTGCGCAAGTTCATTCGGAGATTGATCGTGTGCACTACAACATCCAGATGTCCACCCGCCGCGGTGATCGTAGCGTTTCATCGAATGTGCGGAACCGCAGGATGAGGGAGGAGATGGCGATGTGCAAAGTCAAGGACGTCGATGAGCTGCACGCCTTGGCCGACAAGTGTGCACGCTACCGAGGAAGGAGGAGACTCCTGTGAGAGAATGCGGAAGGAGGCTCGACAAGGAGGAGGCCGCCCGGCAAAGAAGAGCCGACGGTGAGGCAACAGGAAGAAGAAAGGTAGAGAAGTGCTAGCTGTTGAGCAGTCCGGCAACGGAGGTGGCGACAAGAACGCCAAGGCTGGTGGCTCCGGCAAGGAGGTTGCCGCTGACGCCAACCACCAGTCGGTGGCGGCCGTCGACAAGCAGGACGGCTCCGGTAAGCAGTACTGCAAGATCCACCACACCAAGGGCCACAACCTCCAGAGCTGCAAGAAGGTCAAGCAGCTTGTCGAACAGCAGAGGGCTGAGTACGAGCCGCACGACAAAGAGAAGGCCCAGGAAGGTGCTGGGGGAGCAAGCAAGAAACGTCCCGGCCGGGGAGGGC
Source organism: Aegilops bicornis (assembly GCA_021605145.1). Classification (NCBI taxonomy): domain Eukaryota; kingdom Viridiplantae; phylum Streptophyta; class Magnoliopsida; order Poales; family Poaceae; genus Aegilops; species Aegilops bicornis. Next base: position 487,405,425 of record CM038674.1, read on the forward strand.
CGGGCAAGGCCAAGCAACGCCAAGGAGACAGACCTCCCAGCGGCGCGACAAGGATGAAGATGATGACGACGACGAAGATATGGAAGGCGACGACGCCGATGAGCGGGAGTTTGAAAGCCACATAGGTCCTCTCTGCGTTGACGGAGGTGCTTCCCTGCATACCTCACACCGCCAACTCAAGCAATGGATGCGGGAGGTCAATGCAGCGGAACCATCCGTGAAGTCACGCAAGCCTACGAAGTGGTCCAAAGACGCCTATCATTTTTATATTGAGGACCACCCTGATCGTGATAATCAAGGCGGTCGGGTGCTTGCCGATGTTGGTCTCACCAACCATCCGCAACCTCAAGGTCACCAAAATGCTAGTTGACGGCGGGGCCCGCTTGAATCTGATCTCCTCCACGGTGCTCCAGAAGCTTCAAATCCCTGACAGCGAGCTCGAAGAGACCGGTACCTTCCAAGGAATCAATCCGGAAGGAGCAAGCGAAGGGAAGATTACGTTGCCGGTAACATTTGGCGTGAGCTGAACTTTAGGACCGAGAGGGTCACATTCGGCGTTGCCGATTTCCCATTGCCTTATAATGGGATACTTGGCCGTCAAAGACTCGCCAAGTTCATGGCAGCCTCTCACTCGCCTACAACTTACTCAAGATGCCAGGCCGATAAGCGTCATCTCCGTCCATGGCGACAAGAAGGATGCCCTTATACGTGCCGACAAGATCTACCGGGATGCAACAACCGCGACAGATTGCCAAACACTTGCGGTGAAGCTCCGGGAAGAAGACAAAGTCCAAGTCCGGCAAGAGCTCGATGCTTACTCCGGCAAGCGCACCTCTTGAGTGCTGCGCTACCGTCGAGGACGCACCACCGAGCTCCACCGGCAAGTGCAAGAAGATGGTAGCTCCGCCAAAGACCAAGAAGGTGCCCGCCAAGGAGGACGGGCGCTGGTGGTACCTTTACCATCGATGCCTCTCTCGACCCTAAATAGGAAGGCGGCTCGTTGCTTTCTGCGGGCGAATGTCGATGTGTTTGCATGGCAACCGTCGACATCCCGGTGTTCCTGTGAAAGTGATTGAGCACCGCTGGCGTTTGTCCTCATCGCGGCCCGTCAAGCAAAAAGTCGAGGAAGCAAGCGGTGGGCGCCAAGAATTCATAGCGAAGAGATCAAGAAACTGGAAGCAGCAGGCCTTGTCGAGGAGTGCTCCATCCTACGTGGTTGGCCAATCCTGTAGTCGCAAGAAAGCAAATGGAAAATGGAGACTTTGTATTGACTTCACGGATGTTAATAAAGCTTGTCCCAAAGATCCATTTCCCTTGTCGCGCATTGACCAGATTGTTGACTCCACGGCTGGATGTGATTTGCTTTCGTTTCTTGATGGATACTCGAGATACCATCGGATCTTCATGGCTGAAGAAGATGAGGAGAAGACCGCATTCATTACACCATGTGGCACATCTTTGTTTCATACGGATGCCTTTCGGTTTGAAGAATGCTGGTTCAACATTTGCAAGGGTAGTCCATGGCGGCTTTTGAGCCGCAAATGCATGTAAATGTAAAGCCTACATGGATGACATAGTGGTCAAAAGCAAGGAAAAAGCAACTCTGGTTCAAGATTTGGGCCGAGACCTTTGCAAATCTGCGCAAGATCAACCTCAAGCTCAACCCCGAGAAGTGCGTGTTTGGAGTCCCTTCCGCAAGCTTCTCGGGTTCTTCGTGTCTCAACGAGGGATTGAAGCTAATCCCGACAAGATCAAGGCCATTGAGCAGATTGAAGCACCAAAGCGCGTCAAAGATGTACGAAGACTTGCGGTTGCGTAGCTGCTCTCGGAGTTTATTTCTAGGTCTGCTGGCGCATACCGCCGCTTTTCAAGATTTTGAAAAAGGCAGGTCCAATGAAATGGAGTCCCGAAGCGGAGGCTGCGCTGCAGGACTTGAAGAGATACATGTCCTCCACTCCAACACTTGTCGCACCTAAACCACAAGAGAAGTTGCTGCTATATATAGCAGCAACCAATCAAGTGGTTAGTGTTGCGTTAGTAGAGGAGAGGGAGGCGGATGACGAGCCAGCAACCACGGCAAGCACATCCAGCGACAAGCAGGGGGCTTCGCCAACAAGCTCTGGTCCCGACAAGGACGAATCCACGCAGACGCATGACCAGATGCAGAAAAGGATGGTGCAGCGCCCAGTCTACTTTGTCAGTTCCCTCCTGCGAGGGCTAGGTCGAGGTACTACGGTGTGCGAGAAATTGCTTTTCGGCCTCCTCATGGCCTCGAAAGCTGCGCCATTACTTCCAAGCACATGAGATCACAGTTGTCACTCGCTTTCGGCTGAAGAGGATCTGCGAGAATCCGGAAGCAGCAGGCGGGATTGTCGAGTGGGCATTGAACTGTCAAGCTTTGGTCTCAAGTTTGAAAGCACATCAACTATCCAAAGCAGGCGTTGGCAGAATTCATAGCGTAATGGGCGTAGCGCCGGATGAAGAGATTAGGAGACGAGCATTCCCGTCAAGGAAGCAAGGAAAGAGTGGTGATGTACTTTGATGGTGCCTTCTCGCCGCAAAGGCGCCGGTGCTTGGCGTCTTGCTTATCGCACCCACCGGAGAGCACCTCAAGCACGTAGTCCGGATGCACTTTCCCAAGGAGCAAGCAACAAACAATACTGCAGAGTATGAAGGTTTGCTTGCGGTCTCGAGATCGCGATGGACCTTGGGATCAAAAAGCTTATTGTCGAGGTGACTCGCAACTTGTCGTCCGCCAAGTGAACAAAGATTACGAGTCCGTTGATGGAAGCATCGTTGATGAAGTGAGGAAGCTAGAAGAGCACTTTGACGGCCTGCAAATGGAACATGTTCCAAGAGCTCGAGAATGATATTGTTGACGGCTTTGTCAAAGTGCGCTGCACTTAAGTTGCACTGTGGAACCGAGGGATTTTCGTGCTCAAGGCGACTCAACCAACCGTAACACCATCAACTCGACAAAGCAAGAAGAGGAAGTTGATCTCTGGTGACTACTTTCCGGCTGCAGAGCTTCCCGAAGCCGTCGTTGCGAAGGTCCCCGTGATCAACACCAACAGTCTTTGAGGGCGATGCTGCTCCGACAAGCCCGAGGTTTGTTTCGTTAAAGCGGGCGCTTCCGACAAGTTTTGCTCCGGCAAGCTTGCGGGAGGCGTCAAGCTCCGTGAGCCGCGAGTTCTTGCCGTGAAGCTGATGCTCCGCAGCAGCTGATGTGCCTTTAGTCCTTGTTGTCGAGCCGCAAGCTCCGGCATGGCGCAGCAGATTGTCCATTTCCTTGAAGACGGGAGAACTTACGAAGAGCAAGAAGAAGCGGAAAGAGTAGCCCGGCGGTCAAGTATGTACCAGTTTTGTCGACAGCATCATGCGAAGAAGACTCAACGGTGTGAAATTGAAGTGTATTCCGGGGAAGATGGGCCGAAGCTGCTGGCGAGAGATACATGGAGGCATATGTGGTCACCACATTGGCGCCAAGAGCACTTGCCGCAAAGCTTTCCGGCAAGGTTTCTTCCGCCGACAGCCCTCCGAGGATGCAAGCGCACAAGTAACCAAGTGTGAAGCGTGCGGTTCCATTCCAAACAGATACACCGGCCGGCTCAAGCTCTCGGGCGATCCCTTTATCCTGGCCATTTTTGATGCAGGGGCTCGACATCCTCGGCCCCTTCCCGAAGCTGTCGGGGCTTTGAGTACTTATGCGTCGCAATCGACAAGTTCACAAAGTGGCGGAAGTGGAAGCGATGAGAAAGGTGGCGGCGGTCGGCGATCAAGTTCTTGGTCGATTGTTTGTCGTTTGGAATCCCTAACGGGATCATCACCGACAACGACACACAATTCTGGTCGCACCTTCATGCGATGCGTCCAAGATCTTGGCGCCAGGTCTGCTTTGCTTCCGTTGCTCACCCGAGAAGCAACGGTCAAGCGAAGAGGGCAAATCTTTGAAGTGCTGCGCGGGCTCAAGACCGGGACTTTCGACGGGCTGCACAAGTGCGGAAGAAAGCTGGATCGAGGCTGCCGGTGGTTCTTTGGTCGATCGGGGCGGCGCCAAATCGAGCCACCGGCCAAACACCTTTGCTCTAGTCTATGGAGCAGAGGCAGTTCTCCCCACGGAACTTCGTATACGGATCGCCTCGAGTGCTTGCCGATGATGAGCTTGAGCAAGAGCAGGCTGCGACAAGATGACGCGCTGCTCCTTGAGGAGGATTGTCTTCGTGTCAGCGAGCTGCTCGCTACCAAAGAAGCTTTGCGTCGCTACCATAGCCGCAGAGTTAGTGCCGAAGTCTCGAGGAAGGCGACCTTGTTCTTGGCGCATTCAGTCGCCAAGAATTCAAACAAGTTGGCGCCAAAGTGGGAAGGCCCTTATCGGGTGAAAGCGAGTCACTAGGCCTGGCGTTGTCGCCTTGAGACCGAAGATGGCATCCCGGTGAGCAACTCCTGGAACATTGAGCATCTTCGTAAGTTTTACCCATAGAGGCGCGGTTGTCGGAACCCGTTCCGGCAACCACCTTTATACAAGTCTTGCGCTGTTGCATGTAATCCTTTGTACAAAGCCGAGCGCAGACCCCGTGCATCAGTAAAGCTCATGTGTTGCGCACAACTTGTCAAATTCATGCTTTCATCATTTTATTGCATGTTTTGGCTAACACTTTGTGCAGCAACCACACCCGGTAAGCAAAATCGAGCCGCTAGGCTCCATAACTTTATTTCCTCATCTTTCTCTTTTCTCAAAGAAAGGAAGGCTCCCTCGCGCACAAGTTAACCAGGGGGGAAGGAGGAGATAATACTATGGACCAGGCACCGCTCGAGGAAGTTTCGCCTCATCGGGAAGCAAGAGACAGAAAAGCTAAGTTGCCAAAGTTTGAGCAACCAGTTTTTAAAATTTTAAGTTATCTTCCTCGAACGATAGTACTTTGTATGGAAAACCTGTGCGCAGAGGAACCAACTTCATGAAGCTAGTCGCGCCCTTACTTTGTTTCGAGTCCGCTCAACAACTTAAGTGAGCTGCGGCTAGTCGCGACAAGGTTGCTTGTCGGAGGCGGCACTACCAGCAGGCTGCTGACGTTCCGCACTCAGCGCTCGCGACAAAAGTGCCTGCACCGACAAGTCCCCCAAATGCGTAGAGGCGAAAGCATTACAAAGGAAGGAATCAAGTAGAGGAAATAATGTTGCATTGATCGCCTAAGATAGAGTATATTACAAAATAACTTGTCGCTGATCTAACAAAGTGTTCTAAACATGATCGGCGGCGACAAGGAAAGATAAAATTGGCGGCCTAGTCTACGTGGTCGCCATCGATCCGCTTGATCTTGTTCACCTTGTCCACAATGGGTGCGACAAGGGCTTTGAAACTCCTCTCGTTGGCATCTGGCGGCAAGGATCGAGGGCGCCGTTAAGGTTGAGGCCCGGATTGCGGAAGGCCACCTTTATCAACACCTTCTCGAGGGCTCCTGCACGATCTGGCGTGATTCCTCGGCCAGCTGCTTTGGGACCTCTTCCCGGAGTCAGCTGGAGACCCGTCCACCACGCCTTTGAAGAATAAAGCGAGTTTGGCGCTGGGTTGGAGATGCTCGTCGGAGGAGTATGCAAGGTCCGCCATCCCGGCTCCATCATTTCGTTGTGGATGTCGGCGGCGGTGTCCACAAGACCCTCGATCCGGTGCTCCACGCTCTCCCTCAAGGTGCTCGATGGAGGCAGCATTCGCTAGCAGCTCCTCCTTGGCCTTGATCGTCTCCAACAAACCCACCTCCCGCTCTCTGGCGCCGTCCAACGTCTGCGCCCGGGGTGGTCGCTTTCAGCTCAAGATCCGCCTTGGAATCCTTGGCGGCGTCGAGCTCCTTGCCTCTATCGGCGAGAGCGACTCTGCAGCTCGCCAAGAGTGTAGGCGTCCTTCTCACGCTCATGCTTGAGCGCGGCAAGCTCTTCGCCGCTCTTCTTGAGGCTGGCCTCCAGCTGTGCTACCTTCACCTTCAACTCTTCCTTGGCGGCCTCGGCGGCTGCGGCAGCATCCTTCGCTTCCTTAAGCGCCCCGCCAAGTGACTCCTCGCGCGCGGCAAGGTCTTCTTCGTGGCTGTCCAGGTTGACCTTCCGCTGCGCCCGCCTTTCTGCGCGGAGAGCTTCTCGGCAGCCAGCCGCTGCTCCTCCTCATTGCGGCCTTCTCAAGGATGAAGGCCGTGCGCTCTTCACCAAGTTGCCCAGCGCTTCTGCTATGTCGCGGAGAGTTTCTTGGTTGGCGCTCGGAGCTCTTCTGGCGCTTCTCCATGTCCGCTCCTGCCCTCGCGACAAGTGCTTCCAGGACTCCAACTTGGCTTGCGAGTAGCGGTAGGCGGCAAGAGCTTCCTCGGCCATTGCTCCTCCTCGGACTTCGCCATGCTGCTGCTTGGCGCGTCCACCAGCGTCGACCCAATGAGGCGAAGTAGCTGGCCGTCGAAGGTCTCTCCTCGACCGGCGCCACAGGCTTCGGTTCCCTGTGGGAGCTTGATGAAGACACCCTCGCCCGGCCTTGGTGGGCGCCGGGCTGAGGCTCCTTGGAGCTGGCCTTGCCCAGCGGGGAAAGTCATTTGTCGGTCGGCGCTGGCGCTCCTGCGGCCTCGGGGCCGTCGGTCACGATCGCCCGACCCTCGCCCGGCTTCTGCGTCGGCAGCCTCGGTGGCCTTCTCGCCCGACAGGCTCGTCGTGACGGCCTCTTCTTCCACAAGAACGACCTCTTCCTCCTCGGCCAGGCGGCCTGCTCGGTGTTGCCTTGGCAGCTTCCTCCTGCCGCGGCCTCGACCTCCATCGGCTCTGCGTCAAGCGAAGAAAGAGCAGTCAAGCAAATGTTCAAAAAGAGAAACAAGAAAGCAAGCCCAAGGGAAATTTTCGTGTAAGGAAATTACACTGCAGCAGGATCCGCAGCCATGGCCTCGACCACCGGAGGGTCACCGGGCGCTGTCCCTTGCTGGGGTAGCCTCCTCACGGAGTGGCCTCCCTTGTGGGAGGGCGCTCCCTTGCCGGAGATTCCTCCTTGGCGGCGTGGTGGCGGCAGACAGGATCTCGGGGCGGCTTAGAGCCCTCTGATGAGGCTGCTCTGCTCCTACACAAGCAAACAATCGGTATCAACGAAGAAGGGCACCCCTGCACACCTAATAGTAAGGAGAAAACCGCACACTTACTTTGGGGGCTGTCTTTGGGGGCTGCTCTGAGGAAGGGTTGTCGGGTCCGGCAAGGGGTCTCAGACGCGTCCCTGTTGCCACGGAGAATCGTCCTCAACTTCGACCGTCGGGATCTTGGCCCTCTTGACGCCCTCACGGGCCAAGCGTCCTGAAAAGGAAAGAGTCGAGCAAGCAAATCAGATTCAAGATGAAGCAATAAAATTGAAGAAATACAAGCACAATCTCAAGAGCTTACTCTTTCCTTCCTCCTCGGAGCTGGCCGGAGAAGTCAAACTCGGCTCACCTCCGGTGCGACGAGGCGAAGTGGGCTCTCTTGGCCGCTTAAGCGGGCGTCAGCGGTGGCTCGAGAAGACCCGCCCAGCTTGTCGCGGCGGTGTGAGGCGCTCCGTGGCAACCTCGCTTGCATGTAGAAGCGCGTCATGTGGCGCCTTCTTTGTGGGCAGTCTGCCGCCCGACTTCGTCTCCGGACTTGCGGAGACACCTCTTCGAGGAACGGGGCTCACTGGCGGCAAGTCGCTGGGTGGTGGAGAAGAAGCACCCTCGGCAGGTCCACTCGACCCGGCCTCGGGCTCGACAAGCTCGTCCTCGCCGGCGATCTCCCTTCGCTCGGCAAGGCTTGCCGCCTTCGCAGCGTCCGCCTCCTCCACGGTATACCCGAAGGCTCTAGCGGCAGCAGCTGCTGTCGCCTCCTCCACCCTGGTAGCAATACGCGCCATCTCCTCGTCGGTGGTGTCGCGAGTGAGCCTTTTCTGCTCGTCGGAGCGGATCGGCACTTCTTCCAAGTCGTCGAAGAACTGCTGCACGACCTCGTCGGGGCTCCTGCCAGTTGGAACGATCCCATGGGAATCGCTGGCGGCATCATGGCGCGGATGCGGTCGGCGCCGAAGTTGTTGCACAATGGGGCGACCCCCTCGGCAACCTAAACCACTCGGGGTGGTCGGGTCGTTCTTGAACAGCTCGAGCAGCATCGCATCCAACTCCAAGACGGTGAAATTCCGGTTCAGGCCCGGCGCAACCTCATAATATGCGCCGCATTTTGGAACTCCCAAGCAGGCCTCCTCCTCTCCTGCAAGGGAGCGATGCGGCGGCGAAGGAAGTCTGCGCCAACTGCGCCTACGGTTAATCCGGCAAGCCTGAGGCGCAAAATCCGGGTCACGGCTATCTTCAACCTAGCATCCTCCGACACCAAGTTACTCCAATCTCTGCCGCGTACTATTGGGGTTTGGCGCACGGCAGTGAAGGGCTGCGGGTTCTCCTCTACGACCCATCACCAATTGGCTCCCCACTCCTCCCACTTGTTGCGGAACTCTCCTTCCGGATAGGCTTCTTTCTTGCCGATCCACAGAGACCCAAGCTATCCCTCCGGCAAGTGGCTCTCCTCTCTCGACGCAGGGCACGAGGAAGTGGCGGAAGAGTGCCACATTTGGGTGGACTCCGACAAAGTTTTCGCCAAAGATGCGCCGAAAACTGCCATGGTCAAGACGGCGTTGGGGGTGAAATCAAGGAGGCGGAGGCTAAATGTGTTCATGATATCGCAGAAGAACTTCCGGAAAAGGCGGCAAAGCCATAATAGAAGAAAAGGGCAAAAAGGGTACCCATTTGGGGCCAAATCAGAAGCGGAGGCGGGAGTACCTTCGTCTGCAGCGGATGCGCCGCGTCTCCGTCGACCAGAAGAGATAGAAGACATCCCGCAACTCCCTTGCGCCCGAGCCGGGAGATAACCCGCTCCTTGCGCATGCGCCGCGAGCCGCTGCGCCGTCGACTTGATGCCCTTCTCCTTGTCGGCTTTGAGCCATGGCGAGGGCGGCGGAGGAAGCCGACGGCGGTGAGCGCGCTTTGTGGCGAAGAAGGCGGGCGCTGCTCTCTTCATGCCGGAGAAGAAGAGGGAGCGGCGGTGGTTTTCTTGACAAGACAGCAATGGCAGAGTGGGACGGCCTGCCCTGTTTCCTCCACTTATAAAGAGGGAAGGGGCGGATGTTCCGCTTTCCTAATAAAGAAACCCCACGACCACGCCCACGATCTTCGCCTGACGACGCCACGTCCGGTGCGTGCCGTTAGTGGGGGTCGTGGTGGGTCCGGGCGAGTTGCGGCGTGATCGAGGCCGCGTGTGACCGCGCTGTTTTGGGCACAGCCCGACGAGCGCTTCGGCACCGTGCACGGCCCAGGCCGGGGCTCTGTCGGTGTACTAGAGTAGGGTACCCTAGTATCCCGTACTCGTGCCGCAGACGATTGCAACACCAGCGGCGAGTTTGCCTAAATCCTTTGCCAAGATCCTCCGTGGCTCCTTTGGAGCCATTCAAGAACAAAGTATTTGATTAAGAAGACAAGGCCCGGCAAGAGGAGCTTGCGGGAAGGCCACTCAAGGCATGCAGAAGACAAGGCCCGGCAAGAGGAGCTTGCGGGAAGGCTCAGGCGCGACAAGCCTCCCGGACGCGACAAGGATTCGGCCGCGGCAAGGCGCTTGCCGCGGCAATCAACCTCTCTCCTCTCCGCTCCGGCTCATCCGACAGAACGTGTCGCCATGGGACCATTCCATGCAGCGTGTCGAGAGGCTGTCTGCCACGGCCGGAGCAGCGATAAGCGGCGCCGACAAGCTTGCCATCGTGGCGGCGGTGGCGCACTGACGGTCTCTGTTGCCTTTGTTTGGGGCGACAGCGACGGGCATTTATTGCTTTTGTCCCTTGCCGTCGAGTTAGGTATTTTACCTTGTACCTTTGTTCGGTAGGTGTACCAACTCCTGTTTTACATTTGTACCCTCGCCTATGTTGCCACTGGCCGGAGACCCTTGAGCATATAAAAGGAGGCCCATGCGCAACGTAGAGGAGGGGAGCTTCAGTTCATTCGACTCACTAGAGACCAGATACGCTCACGCTTAGGTTTTGTAGCTCGCATCGCTCCCTAGCAAGAACACAATACATCAAACAAGCAGCGGTAGGAGTTTTATCTCTCGGGAGAGCTCGAAGCTGGGTAAACTGCTCGTGTGCCTCGCCTCGATCCGCTCTTCGTGCGATCTCCGCCCCCCTCCGAACCACAAAGGGGCCTGGTCCGCCGGCCCCATAGGTGTTCGCGGGTACGATCAGCCTCCCCGACAATGGGGGTTACATCATATGATATTATTTCCAATGAAAAGTCCCAGCTCAGTATTATCTTACTAAGCCAGCCCTTGGGGGCTACACGTTACTGCTCAAATTTACATCATCATATTTACAAAGTCCCTACTCATTATTACATAATGACCCGACACTTGGGGGCTAATGCATATTGCTCTTTGCTGAAGACAATTCTAGGATGACCCGGCTACACTACTATGACTATAGCCGACTCATGGGGGCTACACAACTGGATTTTATTTAAAGCCATGGTGATAAGTCCCAGCTTATTCATGCTGATTAAATCGGCCCTTGGGGGCTACAGGTAATATGGATATAAGGGAGAAATATCTTCAAGTTCTCAGTTTTGAGTAAATCAGATTGACCCGGTGCCTGCAAAAATCATAAACCGGCGTCAGCGACAATTATGACTTGGCGTCATCTATTTATAACCCGGCAATTTTGGTAATTATAAACCGGCAAGTTTTATATCTTCAAGCCGGCTGAATATAAGTTGAATATTTGAAGACCAATATTTTTGTCAAGTCAGAGCATTGAAAGCCGACTCAAGTGGATTATCTCTTACAATATTTATCAACAAGAGACCAATGTCAGCAAATTGACTCTGAAGCTGGCCTGTTGACCCGGATTTTTCAAAGGAAGTATCTGGATTTTTTGCATTAGAAAAATTTGAACATATCTTCTAAAGAGATTTGCTATGAGATTATGGATACATATGAAGAAGGAGATGACAAGGACTTAAGGATGATCAAGTGCCGGCTTACAAAGAATATTTAACCCGGAACACAACCTGTCAAATTTTTCTTGTGTTTATATTGCAGATTAGTTTAACATGGATAAATCCAAATTAAACTGGGGGCTAATGTCGGGGATATACCCCGCGGTATGACCCGGCCGGAAGTATGACCCGGCCGGACTTGGCGCTTCACCGTGACCCGCCGGAGGACTGGCGACTCACGGGTCTGGCGGCTCACTGGTCAGACGACTCACGGATGACCCAAGGCCCAGAAGGCCGGCTCATGTTATGGTGGGCCGGCTTAAGAGGAAAGGGAGGACGAATATTTCCTTTACGTGGAAGCAAGACCCGGACTTGTATTCAACTTGTAAGAAAAGATAGACTAGCCCTAGTCCTACTCCTAGTTGGATTAGGACTTGGGAGGGGGAAGGAGTGGAGGAGAAGAAGGAAGGGGGGCGCCGCCCCCCTCTCCTTGTCCTATTCGGACTGGGGGGAGGGGCGCGCGGCCCAGCCCTAGCCGCCTCTCCTCTCTTCCACCTAGGCCCACTAAGGCCCATTAAATTCCCGGGGGGTTCCGGTAACCTCCCGGTACTCCGGTAAAATCCCGATTTCACCGGGAACACTTACGATATCCAAACATAGGCTTCCAATATATCAATTTTCATGTCTCGGCCATTTCAAGACTCCTCGTCATGTTCGTGATCACATCCGGGACTCCGAACAACCTTCGGTACATCAAAACATATAAACTCATAATATAAGCATCGCCGTAACATTAAGCGTGCGGACCCTACGGGTTCGAGAACTATGTAGACATGACCGAGACACGTCTCCGGTCAATAACCAATAGCGGAACCTGGATGCTCATATTGGCTCCCACATATTCTATGAAGATCTTTATCGGTCAAACCGCATAACAGCATATGTTGTTCCCTTTGTCAGCGGCATGTTACTTGCCCGACATTCGATCGTCGGTATCTCAATACCTAGTTCAATCTCGTTACCGGCAAGTCTCTTTACTCGTTCCGTAATACATCATCCCGCAACTAACTCATTAGTTGCAATGCTTGCAAGGCTTATAGTGATGTGCATTACCGAGTGGGCTCGAGAGATACCTCTCCGACAATCGGAGTGACAAATCCTAATCTCGAAATCGCCAACCCAACAAGTACCTTCGGAGACACCTGTAGAGCACCTTTATAATCACACGATTACGTTGTGACGCGTTTGGTAGCACACAAAGTGTTCCTCCGATAAACGGGAGTTGCATAATCTCATAGTCATAGGAACATGTATAAGTCATGAAGAAAGCAATAGCAACATACTAAACGATCAAGTTCTAAGCTAACGGAATGGGTCAAGTCAATCACATCATTCTCCTAATGATGTGATCATGTTAACCAAATGACAACTCATGTCTATGGTTAGGAAACATAACCATCTTCGATTAACGAGCTAGTCAAGTAGAGGCATACTAGCGACACTCTGTTTGTCTATGTATTCACACATGTATTATGTTTCCGGTTAATACAATTCTAGCATGAATAATAAACATTTATCATGATATAAGGAAATAAATAATAACTTTATTATTGCCTCTAGGGCATATTTCCTTCAGCAGGGCTCCCCAAAGAGGGACAGGCAAGAAGAACAATAATCTCTAGGGCTAGACACAACTAAAGGGGAGCCGGCTTATGCGGCGTCTCCCTGATGAGCATAATGAGATCTAGCCACAAACAGCGTGTACGGCTATTACCGGATGATGTTTCCCAGGGCCCGAAGCTGTCTAAATCCTTGTCTTGTGTGTTGCGTCTCTCGTCCCGATCAACCCCTCTCAAGCTACCGCATAGATGCGTTGGACTCGCGACTAAGTCCTGACACTAAGGCCATCTGCCGTGACAAATCCACGACAGTACCGGAGCCGCCTTGACCTTGTCGATGATAGTCGGGAAGTCTTCGTGTATGTGCCCCAAAGGACGGTGCCCCGGAACCACAATCGTCACTGTTGAATGCTTGAATAGATCTGAAGAACCTAACATCGAATATCGCCGTTGCATACGCACGACGAGAAACCCTAACCTCGCCGCCCCGAGGAGCTGGTAGAAATCTATGCTGGAGCTCCGTTTAATCCGTCCCAACGAACGAACTTGAGGAGGATCGGAGCCCGGAAGATTGACTTGAAGAAGAAGCGCCGCCATTCGTCCGAATGCAACCCCTGCGAGGATTCGAGGCACCAGAAATCCTCTCCCCTCAACCAACCACCGGGAGCGGCAGGCGGAGAGGAGACGATCCACGGACTCGCCGATGGAGATCAAGGAGAGAAAGGCTTTCCCTAGTCGCCTGGCGAGAGGGGAAAGAAAAGTTGTTCCTTTGAGTTTTTTTAGCTATGACTAAATCCATGCTATGCCTGTTCAGGAAATCAAGGGTCTTTGTCTAGATGATAGGGAGGTTTTGTTTACTCATGTTAGGCACGAATAGAACTGTGTGAGTCATTTTTTATTTTGGTAGGATGGAAAGCACTGCGATGTGTCCTAGATCAGGCCGAGGCGATGTGCCTAAGGGCATCTCTAACACATACTCCTAAAACAGACACAATACGACGTGTCCGTGGAAAGTGACACAGAGCCTGTCATCCAATTCTATACATCAAACACCGGAGACATGTCAAAAGGAATTTGAACAAACTTGATACATTTCATGCAAACTAGATGATGTTTATTTAAACTAGACCAAATTCGTTATATATTCGACATATTTCAACTAAATAATAGTGGAAGGCACTTTTTTAACCTAGTCTAAATATTCGACGACAGCAGCCCAAATCCTGTCTTCTCTATGTCCAGCAAGCTCACTGGCTGTGAGGCCTTTGGAGTGAAGTTCGGGAGGGGAAGAATAAGACGTGGGTACGTCCCACATGTGACACCATGCGTACCCATGTATGATGTCCTACTCTTCCTCACCGGAGTCGTCGTGTCCATGGCGGTGGGCGTGGAAGGGCCGACCTCGTGCTCGTTGCGGCGGCATGCGAACCGTGGGGGCGGCACAGCCGTCGAGGAGCTGGCGACATCTACGCTCACATGCGCCTCCTCTTCGTCTTCCTTCACGTCAACCTTTGCAAAAATGTCTTCCTTCTCCGCCCGCAGGCCGCGCAATCGCCATCGCTTCCCGCAGGTGTCTTGTGTGCGCTGCGCACATACTGCTACAGTGCCCTTTCCTCATCCAGGAAAGCCCTAATCCTCCGTTACCATGGCCGCCACAACATCGTCCTTCATCTGCCCGCCAGTGATTTGCCCGTCCACGAGCTAATGCTCGTCAAGGGGCCGGAGGTTGTAGCTCTGGTCCTCCTACGCCTACCGGAACGTTGACACAGGCGGCGACAACTACTCTTCCGCCATGACGGCATTGTGCCTGCATGGTTAGGGGCACCGGCTCGTTGTCGGACGCCTCTCCCATCGTCTTAGCGCTGACCTCTGGCATGCTCGCCAACAAACTAGCCTCAGTCAGTCACGCACGATGGCCTGCCAATCGGCTGCAATGCCGATCGACTCCTACTTCTGCTCCGTCGAGAGGTTCTCCCACAATACTCTAGAGCTCGCCGTCATGGTTGGCTTGGTGCGTTGCGGGTCATTGCCGGGCAAGAAGGTTGCGTTTAAATAGTGGGTGCCGACTAGGCCAAGCGGCAGGAGCCAGAGTGGGTTTATCTCCCGTTGCATCTGTTTAATGCCGGCAGGCGGACGAACGGGAGCAAATTCGAAGGCGGTACACGACCATCAAGCCCCGTTCGGTCATGCATGTTCGACATTGGAACAGACGCGGAAACTGGTCAGTGTGTCGCTTCAGTGCCGACTTAGACTGGAGGTCGCATCCGTTCTGAGCCAGCATGAATGGGGCGCTGACGCTCTGGAGCGGTGCTAACCGACATGAATGTGTGGCAACCGCTTGATGTGGGAGAGGGCACGGCACAGACTTTTGGGTGGATCCAGGGTGTCGAGCACGTACATGGCAGCAATCCGGATGCCCGCAAAGCCTCCCATGGTTGGCGTCCAGTTTGCAAGATTTCAGACTTTCGACTGATCCGTGGACCGATGGTACTGCGTTGCGTACGGGCACTTACAATTGAATTGTATGTGGCCTATGTATGCAAGGACCACGTCACTGGAGTGTCACGCAGCGACAGGACAAGCTAAGTGTAGTTATCAGCACGATGCACATTGGCACTGTTTGCGCGGCCCGGCAGGTTTTCCGTAATTAAGCCGTGATTCAAGGAATCAGGGCACTCCAAATCTCGGCACTGTCGCCGGGTCGTCAACCACGTGGAGGCCAAGCCCCCACCGACAGCATCGGATCTCCGACCTAAACTCAGGCCGAAACTTCTCCCCGGCCTTCGTGGTTTCACGCCTTGCCGCCGCACCACCGAGCGGCCATGCTTTCGTACTTGTTTCGTTTTTCACGCGGCGTCGCCCAAGCCGGAGCCTTCTTCGCCGCGGACAAGGGACCTCCGTCCTGCTGACTTCCTGCCGCTGGGTGCTAGCGCCCACGCTCGCCACGATGCTTCCCTTATTTCGATCAATAATATATAGAACGGGGGATCCAGACGAAACTGTACAGTACGCCGTACATATTGTGCATTTTAAGCACGGTTTTGTTTCATGGAATTTGGTATTATTGGGTATTGACCCCGCGCTGCCAGAGTGCCAGCTGGCATGACTCGCGCGTTCTGATCCGTGGCCGGAGCTTTGGTTGTTGAAGCATAATCATGGAGCCTGGAATTGTGGTGGATAATACGATAGGAGTTGAGGTATCGAGGAATCGATTCCAGACAGGCGCGTGATATATATATATATATATATATATATATATATATATATATATATATATATATATATATATATATATATATATATATATTCTTCACCCTCTATTTTATCATCAATGCAGCGTAATTTTACGTTCCGTAAGTTTTGTCTTATTTTCGACATAAAAAAAGACCGTAAGAAAATATATAATCGACGTAAAAAATATTTTATGTTATGTAAAATTACAAACGTAAAAACATAGTGTAAAATACACATGAACTGCAAATTTTCTTGTCTTATGACCTATATTTTTATTTTCTTATGTCAAATATTACGTAGTGAATGAATATGAATGTAACTATTTGAATTCCAAACATAATTTAATTATGAAATGATCGTAAAATTACCTCGGATGAAGAATAAGTTATTCTGCACCCTGGGTGATGAATAGCATCACTATATATATATATATATATATATATATATATATATATATATATATATAGTTCAAACTTATATTCTCCTAAGCAAAATCTAATTCCAATATGGTACTGTATGTCATCTTTTGGCGTAGGAAATGAAGGGTTTCCTGACCAACAAATAAAGTACAGTACGTAATTTGCTTGCTAGACATATCAACCTCGCGGCGTTTTTTCTTGTAGTACGCTTCTCTTTCTTTTGTGTTAGCGTATCAGCGTTTGCTAGCGTCATACTACTAAGTACTAACTGAATCTGATCCAACGAACATGTACAGAGGGTATGCACGTACGCATGCATGTGGCTGTGGGGTTGCCTCAACTACCAAAAATTCGAATTTCGAAAAGTATGAATGATGGGATCTCTTGGATGATCAGAGTAACGATTCTTCTTCTTAATCATGTCCATACCGGTTGTTGCCATGCACTCCCATCCACAAATGTAAAAGGGAAATTTGCATGTGCATATGCAGGATTCAGAACAAACAATCGGTTTCCCGGCATATCTTCTTCTCTGGACTGTACTTCCCCTGCTAGTACATTACAAGTCAAATGCATGCAGGTTCGTCGAGAAAGCTGTGTTCAATTATAGCACGACGATCGTATACGCTCTAGTTTCCCTTTGCTAAGATAAAGATGTCGGTTACATTGGTCGGTCACATGGTACAGGAGTCAAATTATTCAGCCCCGATTATACAAACTGCGGGAGCACCGCAAAGTCGCAAACACAGCAAGCTGAAGACCTTCTCCCGGCTGGCGCAAGAACGAATTGCATTATCGAATGCGTTTGGGCCGTTCCTCTCGTGCATGACAGGTAAAGTGTGGTGGTAAGGCCTGCATGATGATAATGATGGTGCATGAGCCAACCAAAGATGGCCATGATGTGCAATGTGCACATGATGATATGAGAAAGGAGTGGCCGGTTCTTAATCCCCGTGTTATCGTAACGACCGATGACAACTACCTGGCCTGATTTTGTTTATCTTTTCAGATCATGCATGGCGTTGGAGGATATGATGTGATCGCCTCCATGATCCAAGGGTTGTCCTCCGTCGGTTTTGCGTTGATTAGCGGCAATCTTGCAATCATCCTCCCCAAATCCGTCACTCAAATCGCGTGTGAGATGTGACCTACTGCCTACTGCTATTATGTTTTCCCTTTATGTTTACTGCTTTTGGAAAGTGAAACGAGCTATGTATTTTACTTCTCAGCGCATCTCCAATGGTAACCCGTAAATTTTCCTCCGCATCTGTCTGCAGACACGGCTGCGGAAGACCGCCATTTAATGTTGCCCGCATACATTTTAACCCGCTTTTGAACTAGCCGGATGAAATTCATGTAAACCGGCCGATAATTATCAAGGTTTGGATATAAATTAGCAAATCATCCATACATAGCATGCAAATTTAGTCTAGTACATCAATTTCTCAAATTCGACTAGATTAACAGGAAGTCCAACAAGTTTTTCATCAACGGATAATGTCGTTCCACACATACTCCCCCTTCAGCTTCATTCAATAGTATGTGCACGTAAATGGTCATCTCTCTGTCCTGTGGTACATCACGACAACGCATGCAGGCTACATATAATGTGTAGATCAACATTGAATGAATGAATCAATCAACAAGTTGAGCAGGAGGAAGCAAAACTTACGATCTCGTCCTCTGCCACGTGCAATGGCCACATTTCCTCGAGCTGACGAACCGCGTCACAAAACTTGGTGACACTAGTCTGGATTGCGTATCAGCGATACGATAACGTCCTCACGTTGCGTTGTTGAATGATGTACATGTCATAGGGCACGGTTTGCTTTCGTGCGTGAAACTTTCATGCACTTGGTGCCAGAAGGTCGCCCCTCTACTCCTGCCTACGAAATCCGTGGATATGACCAACCACGCATTGCACAACAACTCATCCTTCATGGTCGAGTAGCTTATCATCCTTTGTACTCTAAAAAACAACATAGTGTTTGAAAATAAGCTCAATGGCATTTGACGGTACACCTGCCAGATGTGGTGTCCGCCATGGAGGTCGTCAACAGGAGGATGGAGTGTACCCAGGTACAAACGGCTCCAGGGTGGACAACTCTGTCGTAAAGGTGAGCGGGTGCGTCGGTGCTGGTTGTAGATGCTCGGCAATGCCTCAGTGGCGGTCGGAAACGTACAGCAGTGGCGGCAGAGATGGGGGTGCGGATGCAAAGCAAGGGGGGAAGGGGCGATGTGAAAGGAAATAGGACCGGGAGGAGGGATTGGGTGGGCCGGGGTGTTGGAGTCCTACGTGTCTGTTGTCCGTACTCCTGCAAACCTCCATCATTTTGTCTCTAATTTACGGAAGAAAACGCGTCCGGACTGCCATGCGGACTGATACAGGCCAGCGTTGAATGGCTTCCGCGGTCCGAACTGTTGGGGAACACAGTAATTTCAAAAAATTTCCTACGATCACGCAAGATCTATCTAGGTGATGCAAAACAACGAGCGGGAAGAGTGTGTCCACGTACCCTCGTAGACCGAAAGCGGAAGCGTTTTATCAACGCGGTTGATGTAGTCGTACGTCTTCACGATCCGACCGATCCAAGTACCGAACGTACGGGACCTCCGTGTTCAGCACACGTTCAGCTCGATGACGTCCCACGAACTCTTGATCCAGTTGAGGTCGAGGGAGAGTTCCGTCAGCACGACGGTGTGGCGACGGTGATGATGAAGTTGTCGGCGCAGGGCTTCGCCTAAGCACTACGACGATATGATCGAGGTGTGTAACTGTGGAGGGGGGCACCGCACATGGCTAAGACAAATCTTGGAGTGCCTTTGGGGTGCCCCCTGTCCACGTATATAAAGGAGAGAGGGAGAGAGGCCGGCCCTAGGGGGCGCGCCAAGTGTGGGGAGTCCTATTATGACTCCCAAGTCCTAGTAGGATTCCCCTTTCCTTTTCAGAGTAGGAGAGAAGGAAAGAGGGAAAGAGAGAGGGAGTAGGAAAGGGCAGGGGGGCGCCACCCCTTCCCCTAGTCCAATTAAGACCCATGGGGGGGTGCACGCGTCCTTCCCTTTGGCCTGCTCCTCTATTCCTGTATGGCCCAATAAGGCCCAGTACTTCTCCCGGTGAATTCCCGTAACTCTCCGGTACTCCAAAAAATACCCAAATCACTCGGAACCTTTCCGATGTCCGAATATAGCCTTCCAATATATGAATCTTTACCTCTCAACCATTTCAAGACTCCTCGTCATGTCCCCGATCTCATCGGGGACTCCGAACAAACTTCGGTCATCAAATCACATAACTCATAATACAAATCGTCATCGAACGTGAAACGTGCGGACACTACGGGTTCGAGAACTATGTAGACATGACCGAGACACATCTCTGGTCAATAACCAATAGCGGAACCTGGATGCTCATATTGGCTCCTACATATTCTACGAAGATCTTTATCGGTCAAACCGCATAACAACATACGTTGTTCCCTTTGTCATCGGTATGTTACTTACCCGAGATTTGATCGTCGGTATCACCATACCTAGTTCAATCTCGTTACCGGCAAGTCTCTTTACTCGTTCCGTAATGCATCATCCCGCAACTAACTCATTAGTCACATTGCTTGCAAGGCTTATATTGATGTGCATTACCGAGAGGGCCTAGAGAAACCTCTCCGAAACTCGGAGTGACTAATCTCGATCTATGCAAACTCAACAAACACCTTTGGAGACACCTATAGAGCATCTTTATAATCACCCAGTTACGTTGTGACGTTTGATAGCACACAAGATGTTCCTCCGGTATTCGGGAGTTGCATAATCTCATAGTCAGAGGAACATGTTTAAGTCATGAAGAAAGCAATAGCAATAAAACTAAACGATCATTATGCTAAGCTAACAGATGGTTCTTGTCCATCACATCATTCTCTAATGACGTGATCCCGTTCATAAAATGACAACACATGTCTATGGTCAGGAAACTTAACCATCTTTGGTTAACGAGCTAGTCAAGTAGAGGCATACTAGGGACACTCTGTTTTGTCTATGTATTCACACATGTATCAAGTTTCGGATTAATACAATTCTAGCATGAATAATAAACATTTATCATGATATAAGGAAATATAAATAACAACTTTATTATTGCCTCTAGGGCATATTTCCTTCAGTCTCCCACTTGCACTAGAGTCAATAATCTAGTTCACATCGCTATGTGATTTGACACCAATAGTTCACATCTTCATGTGATCAACACCCAGAGGGTTTACTAGTGTCAATAATCTAGTTCACATCGCCATGTGATTAACACCCAAAGAGTACTAAGGTGTGATCATGTTTTGCTTGTGAGAGAGGTTTAGTCAATGGGTCTGCCACATTCAGATCCAGAAGTATTTTGCAAATTTCTATGTCTACAATGCTCTGCATGAAGCTACTCTAGCTAAATGCTCCCACTTTCAATATGTATCCAGATCGGGACTCAAAGTCATCTAGATCGGTGTCAAAGTGCATCGACATACTCTTTATGATGAACTCTGTATCACCTCCATAACCAAGAAATATTTCCTTAGTCCTCTAAGGATAATTTTGACCAATGTCTAGTGATCTACTCCTAGATCACTATTGTACTCCCTTGCCAAACTCAGTGTAGGGTATACAATAGGTCTGGTACACAGCATGGCATACTTTTATAGAACCTATGGCTGAGGCATAGGAAATGACTTTCATTCTCTCTCTATCTTCTGCCATGGTCGGGCTTTGAGTCTTACTCAACTTCACATCTTGCAACACAGGTAAGAAATCCTTCTTTGACTATTCCATTTTGAACTACTTCAAAATCTTGTCAAGGTATGTACTCATTGAAAAAACTTATCAAGCATCTTGATCTATCTCTATAGATCTTGATGCTCAATATGTAAGCAGCTTCACCGAGGTATTTCTTGAAAAACTCCTTTCAAACACTCCTTTATGCTTTCCAGAAAATTCTACATCATTTCCGATCAACAATATGTCATTCACATATACTTATCAGAAAAGTTGTAGTGCTCCCACTCACTTTCTTGTAAATACAGGCTTCACCGCAAGTCTGTATAAAACTATATGCTTTGATCAACTCATCAAAACGTATATTCCAACTCCGAAATGCTTGCACCAGTCCATAAATGGATCGCTAGAGCTTGCACACTTTGTTAGCACCTTTAGGATCGACAAAACCTTCTGATTGCATCATATACAACTCTTCTTTGAGATATCCATTAAGGAATGCAGTTTTGACATCCATTTGCCAAATTTCAAAAAAATGTGGCAATTGCTAACATGATTCGGACAGACTCTAAGCATCGATACGAGTGAGAAAATCTCATCGTAGACAACACCTTGAACTTTTCGAAAACCTTTTGCGGCAATTCGAGCTTTGTAGATAGTAACACTACTATCAGCATCCGTCTTCCTCTTGAAGATCCATTTATTCTTAATGGCTCACTGATCATCGGGCAAGTCAATCAAAGTCCATACTTTGTTCTCATACATGGATCCCATCTCATATTTCATGGCCTCAAACCATTTCACAGAATCTGGGCTCATCATCGCTTCCTCATAGTTCGTAGGCTCATCATGGTCTAGTAACATGACTCCCAGAATAGGATTATCGTACCACTCTGGTGCAGAACATATTGTGTTTGACCTACGAGGTTTGGTAGTAACTTGATATGTAGTTTCATGATCATCATCATTAACTTTCTCACTAATTGGTGTAGGCATCACTGGAACTGATTTATGTGAAGAACTACTTTCCAATTTGGGAGAAGGTACAATTACCTCATCAAGTTCTACTTTCCTCCCACTCACTTCTTTCGAGAGAAACTTCTTCTCTAGAAAGGATCTATGATAGAAGGTGTACCCAACAATTTCCTTTGGGTATCCTATGAATACGCATTTCTCTGATTTGGGTTTGAGCTTATCAGCTTGAAACTTTTTCACATAAGCATCACAGCCCCAAACTTTAAGAAACGACAGCTTATGTTTCTTGCCAAACCATAGTTCATACGGTGTCGTCTCAACGGATTTAGATGGGGCCCTTTTCAACGTGAATGTAGTTGTCTCTAATGCATAACTCCAAAACGATAGTGGTAAATCGGTAAGAGACATCATAGATTGTACTATATCTAATAAAGTACGGTTATGACGTTCGGACACACCATTATGTTGTGGTGTTCCACGTGGCATGAGTTTGTGAAACTATTCCACATTGTTTTAATTGAAGGCCAAACTCGTAACTCAAATATTCGCATCTACGATCAGATTGTAGAAACTTTAATTTCTTGTTACGATGATTCTCCACTTTCACTTTTAAATTCTTTGAACTTTTCAAATGTTTTAGACTTGTGTTTCATCAAGTAGATGTACCCATATCTGCTCAAATCATGTGTGAAGATCGAAAAAATACGATACCCATGTGAGCCTCAACACTCATCGGACCAGATACATCAGTATGTATTATTTCCAATAAGTCAGTTGCTCGCTCCATTATTCCGGAGAACGGAGTCTTAGTCATTGATACGTCCATTTTGCATCATGCTTTTATATCGATATTTATCGCATTATGGGCTGTTATTTCACGTTATGTCACAATACTTATGGATGTTCTCTTTTATTTTACAAGGTTTACATGAAGAGGGAGAATGTCGGCAGCTGGAATTCTGGGCTGGAAAAGGAGCAAATATTGGAGACCTATTCTGTGCAACTCCAAAAGTCCTGAAACTCCACGGAATATCTTAAAATAAATAAAGAAAAATCGTCACCAAAGATGAAGGCCATGGGGGCCACACCCTCTCACGAGGTGAGGCGCGCCCCTACCTCGTGGGCCCCTGGTGCCTCTCCGATGCCCATCTTCTCCTATATGAAGTCTTTCGATGAGAAAAATAAGAAGCAACCTTTCGGGACAAGACTCACGCCACGAGGCGGAACCTTGGCGGAACCAATCTAGGGCTCCGGCAGAGCTGCTCGCCGGGACACTTCCCTCCGGGAGGGGGAAATCATCACCATCGTCATCACCAATGCTCCTCTCATCGGGAGAGGGCAATCTCCATCAACATCTTCACCAGCACCATCTCATCTCCAAACCCTAGTTCATCTCTTGTATCCAATTCTTGTCTCCAAGTCCGGGATTGGTGCTAGTAGGTTGCTAGTAGTGTTGATTACTCCTTGTAGTTGATGCTAGTTGGTTTATTTGGTGGAAGATCATATGTTCAGATCCTTTATGCATATTATTACCCCTCTGATTATGAACATGAATATGCTTTGTGAGTAGTTACGTTTGTTCCCGAGGACAAGGGAGAAGTCTTGCTATTAGTAGGCATGTGAATTTGGTATTCGCTCGATATTTTGATGAGATGTATGTTGTCTAGCCTCTAGTGGTGTTATGTGAACGTCGACTACATAACACTTCACCATTATTTGGGCCTAGAGGAAGGCATTGGGAAGTAATAAGTAGATGATGGGTTGCTAGAGTGACGTGAAGCTTAAACCCTAGTTTATGCGTAGCTTCGTAAGGGGCTGATTTGGATCCATATGTTTCATCCTATGGTTAGGTTTACCTTAATACTTTTGTTGTAGTTGCGGATTCTTGCAATAGAGGTTAATCATAAGTGGGATGCTTGTTCAAGTAAGAACAGCACCCAAGCACCGTCCACCCACATATCAAATTATCAAAGTACCAAACACGAATCATATGAACGTGATGAAAAGCGGCTTGACGATATTCCCATGTGTCCTCGGGGCGCTTTTCCTATTATAAGAGTTTGTCCAGGCTTGTCCTTTGTTACAAAAAGGATTGGGCCACCTTGCTGCACTTTATTTACTCTTGTTACTTGTTGCTCGTTACAACTTATCTTGTCACAAAACTATCTGTTACCACTTATTTCAAGATTTGCAGAGAATACCTTGCTGAAAACCGCTTATCATTTCATACGCTCCTCGTTGGGTTCGACACTCTTACTTATCGAAAGGACTACGATAGATCCCCTATACTTGTGGGTCATCAAGACTCTTTTCTGGCGCCGTTGCCGGGGAGTGTAGCGCCTTTGGTAGGTGGAATTTGGTAAGGAAACCTTTATATAGTGTGCTGAAATTTACTGTCACTTGTTACTATGGAAAGTAATTCTCTGAGGGGCTTGTTAGGGTATCTTCACCCCGTCCGATGAGAGCAAAGAGTTGCCCCTCAACCTACTGAACCTATTAAAATGAAACTCCTTTTGAATTTCCTTCGGGTATGATGGAAAAACTGCTAGCTAATCCTTTTACAGGAGATGTAACAAAGCATCCTGAAGAACATCTACTCTATGTGGATGATATTTGTGGACTATTTAAGCTTGCAGGTATACCCGATGATGTTGTTAAGAAGATGGTCTTCCCTTTATCTTTGAAGGGAGACGCATTGACATGGTATAGGCTATGTGATGATACGAGATCATGGAACTATAAAAGATTGAAATTGGAATTTCATCAAAAGTATTACCCTATGCATCTTGTTCACCGTGATCTCAATTCCATATACAATTTTTGGCCTCGCGAAGGAGAAAGCATCGCTCAAGCTTGGGGGAGGCTTAAATCAATGTTATATTCATGCCCCAATCATGAGCTCTCAAGAGTGACAATTCTTCAAAAAAATTATGCTCGGCTTTCTGATAACAATCGCACCATGCTCGATACTTCTTGTGCCGGCTCTTTTATGATGAAGACTATTGAATTCAGATGGAATTTATTGGATAGAATTAAACGCAACTCTGAAGATTGGGACCTCAACGAAGGTAAGGAGTCAGGTATGACACGTAAGTTTTATTGTGTTAAATCTTTTATGGATACCGATATTTTCCGTAAGTTTAGCACTAAATATGGACTTGACTCTGAGATAGTAGCCTCTTTCTGTGAATCTTTTGCTACCTATGTTGATCTCCCCAAGGAGAAGTGGTTTAAATATCATCCTCCCATATAAGTAAAAGTAGCTGCACCTATTAAAGTTGAAGAAAAGACTGTCACTTATAATGATCCTATTGTTCCTACCTCTTATGTTGAGAAACCACCTTTCCCTATTAGAATAAAGGATCATGCTAAAGCTTCAACTGTTGTTAAGTAAAAGCAATATTAGAACTTATACACCTCCTGAGCAAGTCAAAGTAGAACCTAATATTGCTATTGTTAAAGATCTCTTGTGTGATAATATTGATGGGCATGTTATTCAATTATGTGGTGAATCTGCTAGAATTGCTAAACCCAGCGTTAAAGATAAACATAGACCTGTGGTAGGCGTGCCTGTTATTTCTGTTAAAATAGGAGATTATTGTTATCATGGCTTATGTGATATGGGTGCTAGTGCTAGTGTTATACCTTATGATTTATATAAAGAAATTAAGCATGAAATTGCACCTGCTGGGTTAGAAGATATTGATGTTACAATTAAACTTGCCAATAGAGATACTATATCTGCAATGGGAATTGTTAGAGATGTTGAAGTCTTGTGTGGGAAAACTAAATATCCTACTGATTTTCTTGTTCTCAGTTCTCCACAAGATAGCTTTTGTCCCATTATATTTGGTAGACCCTTCTTGAATACTGTTAATGCTAAGATAGACTGCAAAAAGAATGTAGTTACTATTGGCTTGGATGATATGGTTCATGAGTTTAATTTCTCTAAATTTAGTAAACAACAACGTGAGGAAGAATTGCCTAGTAAGGATGAAATTATTGGTCTTGCTTCTATTGCCGTACCTCCTAGTGATCCTGTAGAACACTATTTGCTAGATCATGAAAATGATATGTTCATGAATGAAAGAAGGCAAATAGATGAAGTATTCTTTAAACAGGAACCTATTCTGCAACACAATTTTCCTGTTGAAATCCTAGGGGATCCTCCTCCACCCAAGGGTGATCCCGTGTTTGAGCTTAAACCATTGCACGATAATCTTAAATATGCTTATCTTGATGAAAAGAAAATATATCCTGTTATTATTAGTGCTAACCTTTCAGAGCATGAAGAAGAAAGATTATTGAAAACTCTAAAGAAGCACTGTGCCGCTATTGGATATACTCTTGGTGATCTTAAGGGCATTGGTCCCACTCTACGTCAACATAAAATAAATTTGCAAGCGGATGCCAAACCAGTTCGTGATCCTCAACGATGTTTAAATCCTAAAATGAAAGAAGTGGTAAGAAAAGAAATACTCAAGCTTCTCGAGCCAGGTATAATTTATCCCGTTGCTGATAGTCAGTGGGTAAGTCCTGTCCATCGTGTCCCTAAGAAGGGAGGTATTACTTTTGTCCCTAATGATAAAGATGAACTGATCCCGCAAAGAATTATCACAGGTTATAGGATGGTAACTGATTTCCGCAAATTAAATAAAGCTACTAAGAAAGATCATTACCCCTTACCTTTTATTGATCAAATGCTAGAAAGATTATGCAAACATACACATTATTGCTTTCTAGATGTTTATTATGGTTTCTCTCAAATACACGTAATGGCTAAGGATCAATCAAAGACTACTTTTACTTGCCCTTTTGGTACTTTTGCTTATAGACGTATGCCTTTTGGTTTATGTAATGCACCTGCTACCTTTCAAAGATGCATGATGGCTACATTCTCTTATTTTTGTGAAAAAAATTGTGAGGTTTTGATGGACGATTTTTCCGTCTATGGTTCCTCTTTTGATGATTGCTTGAGCAATCTTGATCGAGTTTTGCGGAGATGTGAAGAAACTAATCTTGTCTTGAATTGGGAAAAGTGCCACTTTATGGTTAATGAAGGTATTGTCTTGGGGCACAAAGTTTCTGAAAGAGGTATTGAAGTTGATAAAGCCAAGGTTGATGATATTGAAAAGATGCCATGTCCCAAGGACATCAAAGGTACAAGAAGTTTCCTTGGTCATGCCGGATTTTATAGGAGGTTCATTAAGGACTTCTCAAAAATTTCTTGGCCTCTGACTAATATATTACAAAAAGATGTACCGTTTGTCTTTGATGTTGATTGTGTAGAAGCATTTGAAATACTTAAGAAAGCATTAGTCTCTGCACCTGTTGTTCAGCCACCTGATTGGAATTTACCCTTTGAAATTATGAGTGATGCTAGTGATTATCTTTGTAGGTGCTGTTCTAGGGCAAAGAGTTGATAAGAAATTAAATGTTATCCATTATGCTAGTAAGACTCTAGACAATGCTCAAAGAAATTATGCTACTATCGAAAAGGAACTTTTAGCAGTTGTATTTGCTTGTGATAAATTCAGACCCTATATTGTTGATTCTAAAGTAACTATTCACACCGATCATGCTTTGCTATTAAATATCTTATGGAAAAGAAAGATGCAAAACCTAGACTTATTAGATGGGTTCTCCTGCTGCAAGAATTTGATTTGCATATTGTTGATAGAAAAGGAGCTGGGAACCCCGTTGCAGACAACTTATCTAGGTTAGAGAATATTCTTGATGACCCACTACCTATTGATGATAGCTTCCCTGATGAACAATTAAATGTCATAAGCACTTCTCGTAGCACTCCATGGTATGCTGATTATGCTAATTATATTGTTGCTAAATTTATACCACCTAGCTTCACTTACCAACAAAAGAAAAAGTTTTTCTATGATTTGCGGCATTACTTTTGGGATGACTAGGTGAACCTGATGAAAAAGTTTTTCTAAAGCTATTCCAACTAGTAGTACTAATCATAACACTTCTATTAAAATGCTTAAGGAAGTTATTTTTCTGAGGTTTGGAGTCCCTAGATATTTAATGACTGATGGTGGTTCACACTTTATTCATGGTGCTTTCCGTAAAATGCTTGCTAAATATGATGTTAATCATAGAATTGCATCTCCATATCACCCACAGTCTAGTGGTCAAGTAGAATTGAGCAATAGAGAGCTCAAATTAATTTTGCAAAAGGCATTAATAGGTCTAGAAAGAATTGGTCCAAGAAACTTGATGATGCATTATGGGCCTATAGAACTGCATATAAGAATCCTATGGGTATGTCTCCGTATAAAATGGTTTATGGAAAAGCATGTCACTTACCTCTCGAACTAGAACATAAGGCACATTGGGCTATTAAAGAGCTCAACTATGATTTCAAACTTGCCGGTGAGAAGAGATTATTTGATATTAGCTCACTTGATGAATGGAGAACCCAAGCTTATGAAAATGCTAAGTTGTTTAAAGAAAAAGTTAAAAGATGGCATGACAAAAGGATACAAAAGCGTGAGTTTAATGTAGGTGATTATGTATTGCTATACAACTCTCGTTTAAGACTTTTTGCAGGAAAACTTCTCTCTAAATGGGAAGGTCCCTACGTTATCGAGGAGGTCTATCATTACGGTGCCATAAAATCAACAACTTCAAGGCACAAATCCGAAGGTGGTAAGCGGTCAAAGAATCAAACATTATATCTCAGGTAATCCCATAAATGTTGAAACCAATGTTATTCAAACCGTAACCCCGGAGGAATACATAAGGGACACTTTCCGGAACGTTTCAGACTCTAGAAAAGGAGTAGGTATGTGGTAGGGTAAGTAAACCGACTCCAAAACAATTTTTAAGGCAATATTTCTCCGTTTAGGAATATTTAGAAAAATAGAAAAATAAGTAGTAATCCGGGAAGGACACGAGGGCCTCACGAGGGTGGTGGGCGCGCCCTACCCCCTGGGCGCCCCCCCCCCCCTACCTCGTGAGCACCTCGTGTGCCCTCCAGACTCCGTTTTCTTGCACGATACGTATTTTGGTCGGTAAAAATTCATTATATATTCTCCCGAAGGTTTTGACTCTCGTATCACGCAAATCTCTCATGTTCTTGTTTCGAGCTATTTTTCTGACAGATCTAGATCATCATGACGTCCCCAAGTGCTTCCAAGGACAAGTTCTTCGAGAAGGTGATCAACCCTTACCTTGCGGAGGTCTTTGCGACACCCTCAAACCATTGAGATGCGTGATGGTTTGCTGCACATCCGCGATGTTGAGGGACCAAAGGGAACCGGAAGCGTGGAGGCGAGGCTCGAAGCAATGGAGCAACAAGTTTTCAAGTGCCAGGGGATGGTGGAGCGTGGAATTAATGCTAGCCACAAGATGCTCGCGGAGTTCACCAACAACTACGAGCCGGATGCCAAGAACACCGAGGAAGCTATCTTCAAGCTACATGAGAAGATCGAGCACCTCCAAGCCCAAATCTATGGTCTGCAAAATCAAAACTGTGAGTATGAATATAGATTCAAAAGGATGAGTTTGGCTGCAGATTTGAGGATTCCGAAGACTCGATCATCCTTCTATGATGGTGAGCCTATGCCATGGAAGGTGGACGACAAGCCCGCATCATCGACAACACCTCCACCTTCTTCGCCAACAAAGGAGACATAATCACATGAGTATGGGCACTCCCCTTGGCAACTGCCAAGCTTGGGGGAGGTGCCCCGGTATCGTATCACCATCACAACTCCTATCTTTACCGTTTTTCTTAGTTCGATTCTTTTAGTAGTATCTTGATCTAGTAGAATAAAGTTTATGGCATGATCTAGTTTTGAGTTTTGCTTTATGATCCCTCTATGTAATCAAGTCCGTGAGCTATATATACATAATAAAGATTAGTGTTGAGTCAAGGGCTTGATTATTTTGCCATGATCCTGGGTGAATAAAAGAAAAGAAAGAAGAAAAAGAATAAAAAGAAACAAAGAGTTCATATTGATCTTATTGAGAGTAATGATTTCACATAGAAAGAGTATGATGATTAAAAGTTGTTGGGAGTTGGCAAATATAGCTTTGGTCATCGTTGCAATTAATAGGAAGTAATAAGGAAAGGGAGGTTTCACATATAGATATATTATCATTGACATCTTTTATGATTGGGAGCACTCATTAAAATATAACATGCTAAAGAGGTGATGTTGGACAAGGAAGACAACGTGATGAGTTATGTTTTCTTATATCTGAGATAAAGTATATTGTTATGGATCCTCTAACATGTTGAGCTTGCCTTTCCCCCTCATGCTAGCCAAATTCTCAGCACCAAGTAGAGATACTACTTGTGCTTCCATAAGCCCTTAAACCATTTTTGCCATGAGAGTCCACCATATCTACCTATGAATTGAGTAAGATCCTTCAAGTAAGTTGTCATCGGTGCAAAGCAATAAAAATTGCTCTCTAAATATGTATGATTTATTGGTGTGTGAGAAATAAGCTTTATACGATCTTGTGATATGGAAGAAATAAAAGCGACAGACTGCATAATAAAGGTTCATATAACAAGGGGCAATATAAAGTGACGTTCTTTCGCATTGAGATTTTGTGCATCCAACCATAAAAGCGCATGGCAACCTCTGCTTCACTCTGTGAAGGGCCTATCTTTTATTATTATCCTCTACCTTATGCAGGAGTCACGGTGATCTTCACCTTTCCTTTTCATTTTATCCTTTGGCAAGCCCAGATGTTGGAAAGAACATGATATATATATATATATATATATATATATATATATATATATATATATAATTGGATGTAGGGGAGCATGAATTACTATTGTTGACATTACCCTTGAGGTAAAAGGTTGTGGGGCGAAACTATAAGTCCCTATCTTTCTGTGTGTCCGATTAAAACTCCGTAACCACAAGTATTGCGTGAGTGTTAGCAATTATGAAGGACTAAATGATAGTTGAGTATGTGGACTTGCTTTTAAGCTCTGACATAGACTCTTTCCGATGTTATGATAAATTGCAATTGCTTCAATGACTGAGGTTATAATTTGTTGGTGCTCAATAAGGTTTCCGATTAATACTTTTGCATTGTGAAAAGATCATCACTTGAACATAAGTAATCATATGTGTCGGCGTTCTGGGAACGGGGGTACCCAGACTTGCCTGCCTGCGGCCTGCGGCGTGGCTCAAGGGGTGGCCCAGCACGGCCCATCTTCATCAGCACAAGCTCAAGACCCTCGCGAGGGGCCAAGCCTCATGAGGCGGACGACGGAAGCTTCCTCGAGCACGGCCTCGTCAGCTGGCTCGCGAGGAGGCGGAGAGATCAAGGCGGGGTACCTCACGAGGTGCCCATGGCGCAAGCCATGATGACCAAGGGCGCCCAGGCGGACGCCAGCCCAGCAGTGTCCTCATTTCCTCTTTGGTGCAAAGGAGGCAAGCGCAGCGAGAGTATCAAGCAAAGGCAACCATTTCGGTGCAACAAGACCAAGACCAACACAACGACAGGAAGGAGGTCATCGTGGAGCCCAAGCCGGCGTCATCGTCAGAGCCTTTGGCAGGCGAGGACCAACTTTAGTCAGGATAAGTGTACTAGATGTTTCCCTTCAAAATGGCCAATTGTTGGCGCCCTTCCTGCTTTTTGGGAAGAGGTCCAGGGCCTCTGCCTATAAATAGGACTAGCCACCCACAGGGTAGAGAGATCCGAGATCTGGAATCTGGAGAAAAGGATCTGGGATCGAAAGGAGAGAGAGAGAGAAGCGACGAACTCCCCCTAGCAGTTCGTCGCACCGGCCAAGAACAGACCCTTGCGAGGCTGTTCTTCCTTGTACTGTTCATCATCAGCCCCTCATGCAATCCACCACACCACACACTCGAGTAGGGTATTACACCACAATGGTGGCCCGAACCAGTATAAACCTTGTGTCCCTTGTGTTGCTCTTTGCGTAGTTTAGATCCTTGTGAGGCGATGAGGGGTAGGTAGGTTGGAGGTGAGATCTCCGCGTGCACCCCAGAGTTCGAACCTAGAGGGTCTGCCGGAACCCGAAATCCGACATTTGGCGCGCCAGGTAGGGGTGCACCGGAATCCGCCTTCCGCCGCCCTGTTCTTCGCCGCCCCTCGCATCCATGTCAGACGCTCGTCGGGCCCGCGCCGGGCCGCTCTCGCTACTCGCGTCGCCCAGACGGCCCCCGTCGGCGGCCGCCCCCGCCGTTCCCCGTCGCCTGCCGTCAACGCCGCCACCGGCCCGGCGGGGAACGAGCAGCAGGCGTCGTCCCAGCATCCATCCGTGAGGCGAGACGGCCGCACCGCTACTCCTTCGCTCGCCCCAGCTGGTTCTTCGTCCCGCGCGCCCATGGAGGCTCGAGCCGCGCTCATCGCGGCAAACGAGCTCCTGCGCTACCGCCCCGTCGACGACGTCTACGAGGAGTGGCTCGACCGCGTCGCCGAGCTCGTCCGCGCCCGCGAGGCTCCCAGCGCCCGTCCTTCTCCTTTGCACCGCCCGCCTTGCGCTGGCGATGAAGCTCCGGGCGCCTCAGCCGCCTCCCCTCAAGAAGGCGCCTTGGCCCCAAGACGCGTGGCCCCTGGGCGGAACCCGCTCCGTCCGGCACCAGCGCAGCAAGAGCAGAGCTGCCAAGAGGTCCCTCGCCCCCAAGAAGCTGCCCGAGTGCTCCCTGCACCGGCCCGTCACGACCGCGCTCCTGTTCCAGCATGCCAAGACCCCGCGCTGCTCCCAGCGGCAGCGCACGGGGACCCGCAAGATCAAGCTCTCCGTCACCAAAGGCCTCCCTGTAGCGCTGCGGGCTGCAGCGCCTTCACCATCGAGCTACGCAGCGTCGCATGGCTCGGCAAGTTCAAGCCAGACCTGCCTCGCTACGACGGCACGGCCGACCTGCGGAGTTCCTCCAGCTCTGAGCTGGGCATCGGCCGCCAACGGGGCGAAGGTCATGGCGAACTGGTTTCCCATGGCGCTCAAGGATGGTGCCCTTTTGGCTCCTAAACACAGCTCTGCACGATCTCCTCCTGGGACGAGATGCGCACCCGCTTCATCGCCAACTTCCAAGGCACTCGTGACCGGCCTCCTGCCGTGAGCAACATGCGCCGCATCAAGCAGCAGCCAGGAGAGACCCTGCATAAGTACATCCAGCGCTTCAACAACGCACGCCTCAAGATTCCCAAGGTGACTGAGGAGGCCATCATCTCAGCCTTCTCCGACGGTGTGCGTGACGTCAAGATGAAGGAGGAGCTGGCGATGCATGAAGACCTGTGCAGATCCCTGGAGCTGTTCAACTTGGCGACCAAGTGCGCCAGGGCCGAGGAAGGACGCCTTTCCCTCCTCGAGCTGCCGGCCGACCCGTAAGAGAAGAAGCCCAAGGTCAAGGGCGTGAAGCACAAGGGGCTGTCGTGCTCGCACGTAACCGGACACCAAGCGGGCAGGGATCAGCCCGAGTCTTCCAAGGGCAACTGCATGCTGCGTGTACCACGACCTCCACACCCACAACACCAACGAATGCCAAGAGCTCGGGGCCGTGCGAGAAGGCGAATCGACGCCCGGCCGCAATGATCGAGGCTACGGTGAGGAGGAGGAAGAAGCGCAGGGCCTGGAAGACCGAGGCCCTCGCCAAGGGTGGTGTGACCGACCTCGCGAGGACCGCTGGCAGGATCAGCCTCGCGAGGGAGGTTGGAGGGACCCGCCTCGCCAGGGAGGCTGGAGGGATCAGCCTTGCGAGGATCGCCCGCAAGGCAACGCAGGCCTCCCTCCTCTGCCACCGCAGCCAAGGAGAAATGAAGACCATCATCAGGACGAGGGGGTTGGGGGCTTCCGAGCAGCAGCGCAATTGCTTGCATCCTGGGCGGAGCTCAAGCCCCAGCCTCTCAGCGCATCTTCAAGCAGTTCGCCCGCGAATTGAATGTAGTCCTCCCCAGGCTCGAAGCCACGCGCCCTCTCAGGTGGTCGGCGTGCGCCATCACGTTCAGCTCAGCGGATCAGCTCAAGTGCGCAGCCACAGCCGGAGTCCTCCCGATGCTTTGTTCCCCAATCATCAGCAACGTGCAAGTCACCAGGACCCTCATCGATGGCGGAGCAGGGCTCAATGTCCTGTCCGTAGAGACATTCAACAATCTCCAAGTGCCATATAATCAGCTTTAGCCAACCAAGCCTTTCTCCGGGGTCACTGATGGCTCCACAGTTCCGATTGGGCAGGTCCGCCTTCCTGTCACCTTCGGGGCGCGCGACAACTACCGTACCGAGCTCATCGACTTCGACGTCGCCCACATTCTCCTGCCATACAATGCCATCCTCGGGTACCCAGCTCTAGCCAAATTCATGGTCGTGACTCATCACGGCTACAATGTCCTCAAGATGCCAGGAAGCGGTGGAGTCATCACGGTGCCTTGTGAAGAGAGAGACGCAGTGTGTTCCCTGGAGCGTGCTTTTCAAGCCGCGTCAATTGAAGACCCAGATCACAGGAGCGGGAGGCTCCCCGAGGCTGCTCCCAAGAAGAAGAAGACATCGCCTGGCCCGACCCCTCGGGAGGTAGGCCCCTCAGGGTCCGCGCCTGTTCAGGGGGCACCTTGTTCTGTCGCATAGGAAGGCGCGCCCGGCGCCCTCCTCGAGCAAGGCTCGGGGGCTCTCTCCTGGAGGGCCACCGACCTTGCTAAGATCACGAGGGAGGCGCTTGGGCACCACTTGGAGGCGTGTTTCAAAGCACGTTTCCCTCAGGAAGGAGAGAGGCAAGGAGGGCCAAACCCTCAGGAGTTCATCAGCAAGATCATTCAGGAGCTGTAGGAGTCAAGAGTCATGAGTGGCAGCCGCCGCTTACCCGCCGTAGCTCCCCATCCAGGCGAGGATGGTGGGCTGCGCGTCTGCATCGACATACCAGGGCTCAACCGAGCCGCCTCTTAGGAGCACCTCTGGCCCTCACGCGTGGGGCGCTGTGAAGGTCCACCCCACAGCTACGTTGGCATGCCTTACGACTTGTCGAACGCTGCTGCCGCACGCCAGCGCCTCATGAGGAGCATCTTGGAGGCTCAAGTGGCCAGGCGTTCTGCAGTCCTGGCGGAGATGGAGATGGTCCGCGAGGAGCCACCAGCGCCTCCGGAGCCTCCCGAGGCTCCTAGGCCTGGGGGCTCGTGAGGATCGGCTTCCGCAGCGCACTGCGTCCACTACTGCAGCATCCCTTCATCTTCAACATTATCAGGTGACATCCTTCGAGTTTCATTTTCAGGGAGGCGCCCCCAGGCTGCATCATTCCCGAGGCAGCGTGGGTTCGTCCTGCGGCGTGTATCCTTTGATTCATGTTTCTAGTTTACTTTATTGGGGGCGCCCCTCGGGCTGCGTCATCCCCAAGTCGCTCGGGCCCGACCCAGCGATGTCCGCCTTCTCTGCACCTATTTAAATAGACTTGCTCCTTCGTGATTAACGTGTTTGACCTAGTCGCCCGCTCAATTGACACCAACTGATGGAGTTGCTCCCTAACGGCACGACGCTTGCGCATGGGTCCGTCCCTGCAACGCCGACAAACCCGAATGGTCGAGCTCGTCAGCGCGGCAGCGCATAGCGCCACCTCGTCAAGCCTTCAGTGCCTCGTCACCCCTCCAGAGCAACCAACGGCTGACTGTCGATTGTCATGACGAACCCTTGTTCTTCTTATGATGAGCCTGCATGATCTCTTCAAGGAGCAGCGTCAGGCGAGGCCCTCACGGAGTCTCCTTCACTCTCGTTCGCGCGAACCGCTTGCACGTTAGAGGGGGGGTACCTTAGCATCGCGACTCATGTTCTCCTACTGGCTCTCCAGCCCTCACCCTCTGGCCTTGTCCACGGCATCGCGGCCTGGCATACAGCGACGGCTGAACTCGCTCGAGGGCCGGGACCCGAGGACGTAGAGCAGAAAGGGGAGTAAAGGCGAGAGGGAAGAGGCACGCGGGGACCTCGCCAGGCAACTCCTCATCTGCCGATGCGCGAACCTAGCGCCACGCCAAGAAGCGGTTCCTGACTCCCGAGATAAGTCATCCTTCGGAAATACTAGCTATCGCAGCACCGACCTCGCACCTAAGGCAATCCCATGTTAGCAACGTCACGCTCCTTTCTCACCGAGCGATGGCTGCTCGAGCGCTAAAGGGGACCTCCTGAGCATCGTGACTCAGGGGCTCTTACTGGACCCCGGGCCGCTCACCTCCTGGCCTTGACCACGGCATCGCGACCAGCATACCGGCGGCGGTGAAGCCTGCCTTGGGACCGGGACCTGTCGGCGCAGAGCATCAAGCCCTCGCAAGGTTTGAAAGGAGTAACTAAGCTAAGATGGGATGAGCATCTCGCACCACTTCATGACAAGGATCATATTAACAAACAGAACTGCATGCACCTTACAAGCCCCCACGGGGCGCGTTTTTCGATTCCTCGCAGGGAACAAAGGGAGCAGATCCTAAAGAACGCTGACTACACACGCCTCTGCAAAAGACGCCGTCATCAACAGTGGGCCGTCAAGCACCGGCGCCAACCCCATCCAGATCAGTGGTGGCGGCGGCCTGACGAGCCCGCCCTGCTCCGAGAGCGACGCAAGCTCGGGGCTCGTGGCTGCTCGTCGCTGCCTCTCGAGTCGCGAAGAGCTCGGTGGAGTCGCTGGATCCCCGACGCCTCTGCCGCTGAGGAGCTCTTTGGGGAAGCGATCGGCGAGCCTAGTCCTCGCCCGTGGCAGGGCCCCGACCACCTCTCTCAGGGCAGCACTCTAGTCGGCGTCCTTCCGCGTCGAAGACCTTGAAGAACATCACGGAGGCGCCGTCGTACTCCAGGTGGATCACGAGAGCGCCCCTCGTCCTGCAGACCCGGGCGATCTCGCCCCAGCCTCGGGTCATGAAGACCTTCCCCGGAGCGACGACAACAACCTCCGCTCCGGTCGCAAGGGTGCTGCAGCCGGCGTGCTGCAACCAAAGCTCCAGAGATCCCCCTGCGGCATCACGAAGGCGAAGGAGGGAGGAAGGCGAATCCAAGACTGAGGAGGCATGGCGGCGTGGAGCACAAACTCTCGGGAGGAGCCCTCGGCATGGACTCCAGGAGGAACAACGTGCACCGCCGTGACCCGCCTTCGCCGACGGCGGCGTCATCCATGGCGCTCGGCGTCAACTCCTTCAGGGCCCTCAATGCGGGCGTACAAGGGCAGCGGGAACCCTGGCGGCGGCCGCTCGTACCAGGGCCTCGACACCTCCTGCCGGGTGCCCTCATCTCGGCGGCAGAGGGCTAGCCGTTTCTTCGGCGGAAGCGGATCGGGACCCTCTCGGGGGGCCTTTCCTTTCTCTTCTGCGGAGAACCGGCGGATCGGAGCCATTGCCGCAATGTGGAGTAAGGGATGGAGAAGAAGGGGAAGCAAGAAGAGATGGACTGGAAGGGCACGCGTCGCTCCGTACTTATAGCCGGGGAAGGCCAACCGTCGACCTCCACGATCACAGGTAATCATGACCCGCTTTGCATGCAGGGACTTGTCAATTCGTGTAGTTGCCGAGGCGTCGTGGGGAAACAGGGACGCCCACGTCCAATCAACCGCCATGCGGCGCCCGAGGCCGCAGGCTGTTAGGGCCCGCGGCGCTTCGCACTTGCCCCTTCGCTTCTCTGCTAAGCCAATTCCAGCGCCGCTTTGGGCCCGGGGCTACTGTCGGCGTCGGGAACGGTACCAGACTTGCACTGCTGCGTCTGCGGGCGTGGCTCAAGGGGTGGCCCAGACGGCCCATCTTCATCGGCACAAGCTCAAGACCCTCGCGAGGCCAAGCCTCATGAGGCGGACGACGAAGCTTCCTCGAGCCACGGCCTCGTCAGGCTGGCTCGCGAGGAGGCGGAGAGATCAAGGCGGGGTACCTCACGAGGTGCCCATGACGCAAGCCATGATGACCAAGGGCGCCAGGCCCAGGGCCTCTGCCTATAAATAGGACTAGCCACCCACAGGGTAGAGAGATCCGAGATCTGGAATCTGGAGAAAAGGATCTGGGATTGAAAGGAGAAAGAACAGACCCTCGCGAGGCTGTTCTTCCTTGTACTGTTCATCATCAGCCCCTGAGGCAATCCACCACACCAAACACTGGAGTCGGGTATTACACCACAATGGTGGCCCGAACCAGTATAAACCTTGTGTCCCTTGTGTTGCTCTTTGCGTAGTTTAGATCCTTGCGAGGCGACGAGGGGTACGTAGGCTGGAGGTGAGATCTCCGCATGCACCCCAGAGTTCGAACCTAGAGGGTCTGCCGGAACCCGAAATCCGACAATATGACAAAATCTATATATGTTGTTGTTATGAGAATAATCATGATGCCTTCATGTCCATATTTTATTTTTTATCGACGCCTCTACCTCTAAACATGAGGACATATTTATTGTTATCGGCTTTTCGCTTGAGGACAAGCGAGGTCTAAGCTTGGGGGAGTTGATACGTCCATTTTGCATCATGCTTTTATATCGATATTTATCGCATTATGGGTTGTTATTTCACGTTATGTCACAATACTTATGGCTATTCTCTTTTCTATTACAAGGTCTACATGAAGAGGGAGAATGCGGAATTTGGAATGCTGGAAAAGGAGCAAATATTGGAGACCTATTCTGTGCAACTCCAAAAGTCCTAAAACTCCACGGAATATCTTAAAATAAATAAAGAAAAATCGTCGCCAAAGATGAAGGCCAGGGGGCCCACACCCTGCTCACGAGGGTGGGGAGCGCCCACCCCCCCCTGGGGCGCGCCCCTACCTTGTGGGCCCCCTGGTGGCTCTCCGATGCCCATCTTCTCCTATATGAAGTCTTTCGATGAGAAAAAAATAAGAAGCAACCTTTCGGGACGAGACTCAGCCGCCACGTGGCGGAACCTTGGCGGAACCAATCTAGGGCTCCTGCAGAGCTGTTCTGTCGGGGACACTTCCCTCCCGGGAGGGAAATCATCACCATCGTCATCACCAACGCCTCCTCTCATCGGGAGAGGGCAATCTCCATCAACATCTTCACCAGCACCATCTCATCTCCAAACCCTAGTTCATCTCTTGTATCCAATTCTTGTCTCCAAGTCCGGGATTGATGCTAGTAGGTTGCTAGTAGTGTTGATTGCTCCTTGTAGTTGATGCTAGTTGGTTTATTTGGTGGAAGATCATATGTTCAGATCCTTTATGCATATTATTACCCCTCTGATTATGAACATGAATATGCTTTGTGAGTAGTTACGTTTGTTCCGGAGGACAAGGGAGAAGTCTTGCTATTAGTAGTCATGTGAATTTGGTATTCGTTCGATATTTTGATGAGATGTATGTTGTCTAGCCTCTAGTGGTTTTATGTGAACGTAGACTACATAACACTTCACCATTATTTGGGCCTAGAGGAAGGCATTGGGAAGTAATACGTAGATGATGGGGTGCTAGAGTGTGAAGCTTAAACCCTAGTTTATGTGTTGCTTCGTAAGGGGCTGATTTGGATCCATATGTTTCATACTATGGTTAGGTTTACCTTAATACTTTTGTTGTAGTTGCGGATGCTTGCGATAGAGGTTAATCATAAGTGGGATGCTTGTTCAAGTAAGAACAGCACCCAAGCATCGGTCCACCCACATATCAAATTATCAAAGTACCGAACGCGAATCATATGAACGTGATGAAAACTGGCTTGACGATATTCCCATGTGTCCTCGGGAGCGCTTTTCCTATTATAAGAGTTTGTCCAGGCTTGTCCTTTGTTACAAAAAGGATTGGGCCACCTTGCTGCACTTTATTTACTCTTGTTACTTGCTGCTCGTTACAATTTTTCTTATCACAAAACTATCTGTTACCACTATTTCAAGATTTTGCGAGAGAATACCTTGCTGAAAACCGCTTATCATTTCCTTCTGCTCCTCGTTGGGTTCGACACTCTTACTTATCGAAAGGACTATGATAGATCCCCTATACTTGTGGTTCATCAGTCATCTTGCCTATGAGGCATGGTTCGCAAGCATCAAGTGATTCATAATCATGTGATTCCTAAAGCCCATCAGCATGGAGTTTTTTCATGCGCTTTACACCAATATGACCTAAACGGCAGTGCCACAAATAAGTTGCACTATCATTATTAACTTTGCATCTTTGGGCTTCAATATTATGAATATGTGTATAACTACGATCGAGATTCAATAAACCATTTATATTGAGTGTATGACCATAGAAGGTTTTATTCATGTAAATAGAACAACAATTATTCTTTTACTTGAATAAACGTTTTGCAATAAACATGATCCAATCATATTCATGCTCAACGCAAACACCAAATAACATTTATTTTATTTTCAACACTAATCCCAAAGGTAAAGGGAGTGTGCGATGGTGATCTTATCAACCTTGGAATCACTTCCAACACACATCATCACCTCGCCCTTAACTAGTCTCTGTTTATTTTGCAACTCCCGTTTCAAGTTACTACTCTTAGCAACTGAACCAATATCAAATACCGAGGTGTTGCTATTTACACTAGTAAAGTACACATCAATAACATGTATATCCAATATACCTTTGTTCACTTTGCCATCCTTCTTATCCGCCAAGTATCTATGGCAGTTCCACTTCCAGTGATCATTTCCTTTGCAGTAGAAGCACTCAGTTTCAGGCTTGGGTCTAGCTTTGGGCTTCTTCATGGGAGTGGCAGCTTTCTTGTCATTACTTTTGAAGTTTTCCCTTTCTTTCCCTTGCCCTTTTTCTTGAAACTAGTGGTCTTGTCAACCATCAACACTTGATGCTTTTTCTTGATTTCTACCTTCGCTGATTTCAGCATCACGAAGAGCTTGGGAATTGTTTCCGTTATCCCTTCCATATTATAGTTCATCACAAAGTTCTAGTAAATCGGTGATAGTGACTAGAGAATTCTGTCAATCACTATCTTATCAGGAAGATTAACTCCCACTTTATTCCAGTGATTGTAGTACCCAGATAATCTGAGCACATGCTCACTGGTTGAGCTATTCTCCTCCATCTTATAGGCATTGTCAGAGGTCTCATACCTCTCGACATGGGCATGAGTATGAAATACCAATTTCAACTCTTGAAACATCTTATATGCTTTGTGGCGTTCAAAACATTTTTGAAGTCCCGGTTCTAAGCCGTAAAGCATGGTGCACTAAACTATCAAGTAGTCATCATACCGAGCTTTATCAAACGTTCATAATGTCTGCATCTGCTCCTACAATAGGTCTGTCACCTAGCGGTGCATCAAGGACATAATTCTTCTGTGCAGCAATGAGGATAATCCTCAGATCATGGACCAAGTCCGCATCATTGCTACTATCATCTTTCAACTTATTTTTTCTCTAGGAACATACCAAAAATAAACGGGGAGCTACATCGCGAGCTATTGATATACAACATAGTTATGCAAATACTATCAGGACTAAGTTCATGATAAATTAAAGTTCAATTAATCATATTACTTAAGAACTCCCACTTAGATAGACATCCATCAAGTCATCTAAATGATCGTGTGATCCAAATCAACTAAACCATATCCGATCATCACGTGAGATGGAGTAGTTTTCAATGGTGAACATCACTATGTTGATCATATCTACTATATGATTCACGTTCGACCTTTCGGTCTCCAGTGTTCCGAGGCCATATACGCATATGCTAGGCTCGTCAAGTTTAACCCGAGTATTCTGCGTGTGCAAAACTGGCTTGCACCCGTTGTATGTGAACGTAGAGCTTATCACACCCGATCATCACGTGGTGTCTCAGCACGAAGAACTGTCGCAAAGGTGCATACTCAGGGAGAACATTTATACCTTAAAATTTCAGTAAGGGATCATCTTATAAAGCTACCACCGAACTAAGGAAAATGAGATGCATAAAAGATAAACATCACATGCAATCAAAATATGTGACATGATATGGCCATCATCATCTTGTGCCTTTGATCTTCATCTCCAAAGTACCGTTATGATCTCCATCGCCACCAGCATGACACCATGATCTCCATCATCTTGATCTCTATCAACGTGTCGTCACATGGTTGTGTCGCCAACTATTGCTTTTGCAACTATTGCTATCGCATAGCGATAAAGTAAAGCAATTATATGACGCTTGCATCTTATGCAATAAAGAGACAACCATAAGGTTCCTGCCAGTTGCCGATAACTTTAACAAAACATGATCATCTCATACAACAAATTATATCACATCATGTCTTGACCATATCACATCACAACATGCCCTGCAAAAACAAGCTAGACGTCCTCTACTTTGTTGTTGCAAGTTTTACGTGGCTGCTACGGCTTAGCAAGAACCGTTGTTACCTACGCATCAAAACCACAACGATTTTTCGTCAAGTGTGTTGTTTTAACCTTCAACAAGGACCGGGCGTAGTCACACTCGATTCAACTAAAGTTGGAGAAACAGACACCCACTAGCCACACAATGTGCGAAGCACGTCGGTAGAACCAGTCTCGCGTGGCGTCTGGCGTAATGTCGGTCTGAGCCGCTTCATCCAACAATACCGCCGAATCAAAGTATGACATGCTGGTAAGCAGTATGACTATTGTCGCCCACAACTCTTTGTATTCTACTTGTGCATATAACATCTACGAATAGACCTGGCTCGAATGGCACTGTTGGGGAACGCAGTAAATTTAAAAAAATTCCTACGATCACGCAAGATCTATCTAGGTGATGCATAGCAACGAGCGGGGAGAGTGTGTCCATGTACCCTCGTAGACCGAAAGCGGAAGCGTTTTATCAACGCGGTTGATGTAGTACGTCTTCACGATCCGACCAATCCAAGTACCGAATGTACGACACCTCCGTGTTCAGCACACGTTCGGCTCAATGACGTCCCACGAACTCTTGATCCAGTTGAGGTCGAGGGAGAGTTCCGTCAGCACAATGGCATGGCGACGATGATGATGAAGTTACCAGCGCAGGGCTTCGCCTAAGCACTATGATGATATAACCGAGGTGTGTAACTGTGGAGGGGGGCACCGCACACGGCTAAGACAAATCTTGGTGTGCCTTTGGGGTTCCCCCTGGCCACGTATATAAAGGAGGGAGGGAGAGAGGCCGGCCCTAGGGGGGACGCACCAAGTGTGGGGAGTCCTACTAGGACTCCCAAGTCCTAGTAGGATTCCCCTTTCCTTTCCGGAGTAGGAGAGAAGGAAAGAGGGAAAGAGAGATGGACTGGGAAAGGGCAAGGGGGCGCCACCCCTTTCCCCTAGTCCAATTCGGATCCATGGGGGGGGTGCGCGCCTCCTTCCCTTTGGCCTGCCTCCTCTATTCCCGTATGGCCCAATAAGGCCCAATACTTCTCCCGGTGAGTTCCCGTAACTCCCCGGTACTCCGAAAAATACCCGAATCACTCAGAACCTTTACGATGTCCGAATATAACCTTCCAATATATGAATCTTTACCTCTCGACCATTTCGAGGCTCCTCGTCATGTCCCCGATCTCATCCGGGACTCTAAACAAACTTCGGTCATCAAATCACATAACTCATAATATAAATCGTCATCGAACGTTAAGCGTGCGGACCCTACGGGTTCAAGAAC
This sequence comes from Aegilops bicornis, assembly GCA_021605145.1. Classification (NCBI taxonomy): domain Eukaryota; kingdom Viridiplantae; phylum Streptophyta; class Magnoliopsida; order Poales; family Poaceae; genus Aegilops; species Aegilops bicornis. The sequence goes on from CM038674.1 coordinate 487,448,913, forward strand.
TATGTAGACATGACCGAGAGACATCTCTGGTCAATAACCAATAGCGGAACCTGGATGCTCATATTGGCTCCTACATATTCTACGAAGATCTTTATCGGTCAAACCGCATAACAAAATACGTTGTTCCCTTTGTCATCGGTATGTTACTTGCCCGAGATTTGATCGTCGGTATCACCATACCTAGTTCAATCTCGTTACCGGCAAGTCTCTTTACTCGTTCCGTAATGCATCATCCCGCAACTAACTCATTAGTCACACTGCTTGCAAGGCTTATATTGATGTGCATTACCGAGAGGGCCCACAGAAACCTCTCGACTAATCTCGATCTATGCAAACTCAACAAACACATTTGGAGACAACTATAGAGCATCTTTATAATCACCCAGTTATGTTGTGACATTTGATAGCACACAAGGTGTTCCTCCGGTATTCGGGAGTTGCATAATCTCATAGTCAGAGGAACATGTATAAGTCATGAAGAAAGCAATAGCAATAAACTAAACGATCTTTATGCTAAGCTAACAGATGGTCTTATCCATCACATCATTCTTTAATGATGTGATGCCATTGATCAAATGACAACACATGTCTATGGTCAGGAAACTTAACCATCTTTGATTAACGAGCTAGTCAAGTAGAGGCATACTAGGGACACTTTGTTTTGTCTATGTATTCACACATTTATCAAGTTTCTAGTTAATACAATTCTAGCATGAATAATAAACATTTATCATGATATAAGGAAATATAAATAACAACGTTATTATTGCCTCTAGGGCATATTTCCTTCATGAACGGATGCAGGCGGTTTGCGGGTCGCTGTTAGAGATGCCCTGAGGACCCAATTCATTTCTATTACTTCATTTCAGATATGCATGCCAAAGTATTTGTCCAATCGCTGGTTAAAGAAACATTTGGCTAATCGTTTTTTCTCTTCTTCCTACTTTGTCCAAGAAATACGGCAAACTGGTCCTGAATTGTATTTTGAAAAAAGTGCACTTAACCGTCTGACATACAACATGTCATCTTTTATACTTGATCACGTTTTTTATAAGGTCTTTTTCAGAAGTCAATCTTTTGTATTTTTGACGAAATTTACTACAGCAATATCAGAATCTACAATAACAAATTAATATATTTCATAGGCAGATGTTGATAATATTTCAATAAGCTTACTCTAAGATTAACTTGTGAAAAAAACTAATGCGCATTGTAAAAGAGAATGGAATGAGTATAAATAAGTCAAAATAGACAAACATCCAACTACATAGGTGGTTCTAAACAATAAATGTGCTCATAAGACACACCAAGAAAACACCTAGAAACAATGCCTATTGTGAGGCGAAGACACAAGCGGCTCGCATTAGGGTTTCCTCAGCCTATCGCCCGGCCTCCGCTGGTATGCCTCGTCTCCTATGGTCCTCGAACCATGGATAAGCGATGGATCTCGACCCTTGCCGGCGAGAGGGCCCCGTTTCTAGATGTTTTCTTCGGTCTTGTTAGGGTTTGTGTCATGCTCAGGAAGACGAGACGGCGGCGGCTTTCTAAAGGTGGAATAAGGTTCTCCCCGCCTATCCTCCGTCCTGGTGGTACTCCTAGCATCGTCGGAGAGTGTGTGGAGATGTGTCTACGGCGGATCTCGTGGGATACGTCGACGTTTGTCAAAGATGGATCCGATCTTCATTCATCTGCGTCCTAGTTTCTGCAAGTTGGATCTTTTCGATCTATGCTTCTCTTCATCAGCGGTTGTTGTTGTTTTGGTGCACTGGTCCTATGGGGCCTTAGCACAACGACTTCCCAACTTTCTACCACAACAAGGTTTGCAAGGATCCAATGAGGGAGGAGCAATGACGGCGGCGCGCCTTCGGCTCGCTCCCGTGCTTGTAGTCATCGCTAGATGGTCTACGGATATATTTTTTTACTTCTGGTGTTCTTTGTACTACCATGACAGTTGATGAATAGATCGGAAGTTTTCTCGCAAAAAAGACACACCAAGAAAACATAGAGGTTAAGAATCAATAACGGTGATTTTTTCAAAGGAAGGATCAACCTCTCGGCATCTCCATCCTTATATACACACATCCAGAATACTATTAAGGTTGATGCAAGGCAATGAGTCTAAGAATATCAACATGCAGAGTACATGGATAACAATAGCAGAAGATGTGAGCTAGACACCTTCAAATAAGTCATCTTCTTCCGTGGCAACGCCTTCAAGAAGGGATGGCGCACTAGCGCCATTGTAGCCACATCCGGCAAGAGACAACTAGGACAAGGGCTCCCAAGACAAACCTATCAAACCCAGCACATACCAGTACGGAGACAATTAATGCATGCCTTGAAAAAAGGTAATGACACAAGTGCGCCACTGCTGAGACTGACCAAAAACAAGAACTTTCACCTTGGACATGAAGTGGTGTTTCCATCACCATCTTGATGACGGCGGATCATGTCATCCCCGGCCTACTCGGGTGTCGTTGAGCCTCTCGAACCCAGTGGCAGAGCTTTAAGCCCATTGTTGGGCGGGCCAAACATACGTAAACAACCTGTGGGCTAGTGTTCCAAGGCTCAGAAGTAAAAAAGATAGTGTACAAACTGCAAAAAGCTCTGTGGGCCACGGCCCATTCAGCCTTGCCGTGGCTCCGCTAGTGTTGTAACCCCTCCACCGTGCAACCAACACTCCCACAAAAGGGTACAATAGGCCCGAGGTTGCCATTAGCGACCATCGCCGTCCCAAAAGAAGTCGAATCCGCCTCGAGGGGAGTCCATGTTGGCAAGAGCCACCAACCATATCCCCGGGCTGTTGCACACATGTTCTCCATGTGAACTAGCTTGATGGAGAGTAACACCGCAAATCCTGCATGGCCCCAGCATCCACCGCAAGGAGCATGCATTGGATCTAGCCGACGACGAGGAAACTAGGATACACAATAGAAAAATGAACAAAATTGAATTTGCAGCACATTTTTCCACAATTGCGTGTATCACAGGATAGCACCACATAGAAGTATTCAATTTGAGATAACTATGTCTTACCACCAAGGCAGCCGGGAGTTAGAATTAGCAAAACGGGTTTTGTTCTAGGTATGTGGTTTTCAAGGCGCAAGTTGCTAGCTGAGCAACTAATGGCCATCCATGGAATTGCATGCATCACTCACTTAAGAGTGCATAAAATGGAAGTGATAGGATAGAAGTTTGGCAAACCAAATTCATATGTTCACATGGAGCAACTATAGAAATGCACGCACCAGCCAGTTCACCCAAAACCTCAAGCTAGTGGAGAAAGGTGAGCTATGCATTTATACGTCAATACCCCCCTCACGTGTGGCTCCCTCGGGCCTAAACGTGAACCGAAAGTGGGATGCAATTTTCTATTTTCAAATTGTGTCAGCCGGGTCTTGAATTCAAGATCTCTTGGCTCTGATACCATGTAGAACTGCACGATGTTTACGTATAAATGCATAGCCCATCTTTCTCCATAAGCTCGAGCTTTTGGATGAACTGGCTTGTGTGTGTAGTTCTACAACAACAATGTAGTGAACAAAATGAATCTCGATTATGTGTCTATACATGTAACCACACTAATTATTAAATAAAAATAGTATAAGCATATTAGTATAGGAGTGCTGTAGTAGACGAAGTCGATATGTCGGTTCTTAATGTTCTAGCTACTTGCATCATTTATGCGAGTTGAGACACTCATAATGCAAAAAAGCATAAGCTTTTCTCCGAGGAAACAAACTCAGAATCCATGTTGCTCAGATATGCAAACAAAGCCATGAAGAGCACACTTGTAGGTTGCTCTACAACAAAAAAAGAACAACCAAGAAATCAGAAAACACCAAACTGAATCTTATAACCCGCGGTTGAGAAGAATCAGAGAGAAATGAACCCCTACCGTGTCGCCTCGCCGCTCTGCCATCACTAACCGCCAGCCCTGCAGCCGCCCCTTGCAATTCCTCTAACCCAATCTAGTACGGTCATCTTCTCCACTGTCGGTGGCATCACAAATCTTCATCATCTGCTCCCCTTCATCACCGTCTCCAACTCAGTATGCACAAATCATGAAGAAATCGCACAACTGAGAAATAGACTATGAGTTTGAGAGATTGCAGTTGCCCAAGCTTTGAAAGCCATTTTTGGTAAGAACCAATGACTTGCAATAAATGATAAACAATTCTCGTTTCTTTTGTCAATGTGGCGAGCATTAATGAAACTGCCTATTGGCAAAGTGGGATATTCTACGTGGGCCAAAAGATCAAAGCGTTTTGCGGATCGAGGACCTTACTACTAAGAACAAGTTCTTGCTTTAGTAAATGGATGTTCAAAATTCTTTCAGAGGAAGGAGTATAGCATGAGTTGTTGCCAGACAAATACCTTCAATCTAAGACCGAACCCCAAGTTTCGTTAAGCCTCCTTGCTGGAAAGGTTTTTTAAGAGTGACAGCTGAATTCTTCAACAGAGGATCTTTCTCAGTAGACAATAGGCCCACGACTAGGTCTTGGGAACATACATAGTTGGGGCACGTGCCACTTGGCCTCCAATACCCGAGTCTATAACATTGTATAGCGAAAGGTTGTGTCTGTTGCCCCCATGCTAGTGACGAGACCCTTGAATGTCTAGTTTCACTAGGCTCTCAACAGTTTCACTTGCTTCGTAGGTTGATATGTATTAACTTATCATATGAAAAGGACGTGTTTCATTGGAAGATGCCCTTTGGAATCTTTTTCGTCAAGTTATTATATGTGGATCTAATTAACACCAGCCCTATTTTTCACAAGTGTTATATTATCAAAGTTCCACTAAAATTAAGATTTGTATGTGATATGAATAGATGGGTGGTATCAACGAACAATAGCTTGGCATAGCATAGATACCATGAGAGCAAAAAAATGGTATTTATGTAATCAAGATAAAAACATAAATCACTATTCATATCTTGTCTGTTTACCACCCATCTTTGGTTTTCTACTCATATAGCATATTACTTACCTCCGGCAACTAGTAGCTTGAATTTGTTTGGGAATTGTTTCACTCGGTTGATCAGAACCTTAAAGCTCAAATCCAGATGGGAGTTTGTGCTTTTCCCTCAGCAATCTAAAACTGCCGAAGTGAATGTGTTTTTAACAGATTGATACTTTAAAAATAATACAAATTGTCTTCCGAGCTACATGATGGATTTGTGTGTGATCTTCTCTTCAGTGTGGGGAGGTGCGAACAGTGGCGAAGCATGATGATGTTGTGCATGTACTTGATACTTTAATAAAGATTGTCTTATGCATCGCTTGATGGAAAGGCCGGTCGTATACTCTCCTTTCGAAACAAAAATCAAGACTTATTTTGGTACTACTCCCTCCGTCCCATAACGTAAGACATTTTTTGATTCTAGTGTAGTGTCAAAAAACGTTTTACATTATGGGACAGAGGGAGTACTTCAGTATTGAGTGTCATTGCCACTATCTTTTTCTCAGAACGGAGGCAAAATAGTTGTCCTCGTCTCATTAACAGAGGAGGATCACATCAAAGTTATATGGATGTCCATTAGCATTATAGCTACTTCTAGTAGTACAGACAGTAAGTTTGACCTTACAACAAAGCGCGCTTATAACAGGTCCAGGTATACGTCCAGATTGAACTTCTCAGCTTTGTGCGTTTTCCTATTGTTACAATCTAAAAAAACTATTTTTTACACGACTTTGGCTCGAATTTTTCGTAGGTACTGCTGCAGATTAGTAACAGTTCGGTTAGCTTTTTCCTTGCACACCAACTCGTCACGTTCTCCCCAATAATTCGCCACGTACGTCTGAACCCCCGGTCCCAAGTGTTTCACTATAAATACAGGCCTCGTGACCAGTCCTTCAACACACCCAACGAACATTCGAGCTAAGCTTATCTAGCTCGCAGCCTCTAAAGTTTCAAGCTCCTAGTCCCAGTGCTTGCTAGCAAGCTACAAGCAGCAGCAGCAATGGCGAAAACTTGCACCTTAGCGCTACTTGGCGCAATGGTAGTGCTCTCGCTTCTCGTGAGCCCCATTGCTTGCTCCCGCAAGCTCGCCAAGGCGGGCGGGCACCACAAGCCTGCTCCAGTCAAGGGCCACAAAACCAGACCACCACGTCCGCCGCATACGGCGGCGGCTGGTTGCCCGCTGGCGCCACGTATTACGGCAACCCCAACGGCGACGGGAGCGACGGTTAGTGCCTTGCTTACTTTACTGTCGGTCTTATGTCCATAATCCATGGGACCTACAACATCGCACCCACATTCATCGAGCTGAAAGATACTGACGACAAGAAAACAAATTTGCAGGCGGAGCGTGTGGCTACCAGACCGCTGTCGGGCACCGGCCGTTCTCGTCGATGATCGCCGCCGGGAGCTCGCCTCTGTTCATGGCGGGCAAGGGCTGCGGCGCGTGCTATGATGTAAGCATGACTCACCAAGCCCCTTCCATGAATGGTGCAAAGTGGTCGGCTCAGCTGGTCCTGACAAAATGTGTTCATGTCGCGTACACAGGTTAAATGCACGAGCAACTCGGCCTGCTCCGGGAAGCCTGTGACCGTGGTCATCACCGACCTGAGCCCCGGCAACCTCTACCCCGGCGAGCCGTGCCATTTCGACATGAGCGGCACCGCCCTGGGCGCCATGGCGAAGCCCGGCATGGCCGACAAGCTCCGCGCCGGTGGTGTCATCAGGATGCAGTACAAGAGGTACGCAGCAGCACTACCACATAGGATCCTCTTCACTCTTCAGTCCACAGTTACACGAAAATCTATGGAAGTAAATGCGTGCTGATCTTGGTGCTTCTGTTAATCATGGCAGGGTGGCATGCAAGTACCCCGGCGTCAACATTGCCTTCAGGGTGGACCAAGGCGCCAACCCCTTCTACTTCAAGACCCTGATCGAGTTCGAGGACGACGACGGCGACCTCAAGGCCGTGGCCCTCAAGGAGGCCGGCAGCGGCGCCTGGACGCCCATGGCTCAGGACTGGGGCGCTCTGTGGCGCCTCAACAACGGCAGGCGGCTGCGCGCCCCCTTCTCGCTCCGGCTCACCTCCGACTCCGGCAGGAAGCTCGTCGTCAACAACGTTATCCCCGCCAACTGGAAGGCCGGGGCCACGTACCGCTCCCTGGTGAACTACCCCTGAGCCACGGCCATATTTACCTGCTCCGTGTGTGAATTTTATATACCGCGAAAAGAAAGAATGTGCGTCCGGGTGCTGCGAGAGGCGGCGTCAGTTGAGGAGGAGGAGCTCGCGAAACTGTGATGTTCCCTACCTGGTCTCTGCATTCCCCTAGTGATGTATCATGTGTCATTAATCCGTCTGTAATTTTCCTTTTTTTTTTTTTGCCTTCCTCTGCTTTGTCGCCGAGGAGACGACTGAACTGCAGCTAAAATGCTGCATGTCGATGTACCAAGTTGTGTGTTTTTTTACCACGCAATCCTTGAGAGAAATGAAATTCCACGATTACTACTACTTGCTTATTAAAGGGGAATTACTGAAGATGCAAATTACCGGTAGTCTGTAACTAGGAACACCATTACCCACCTGGACACTGGGAACCACCGGTAGCTGCGCTATTGATTCTGCTCGCCTGTCATGCCGGCTGCTTGCCGAGGATGACACATGCGATTCTCCCGGAAACGTAGACAAAGAAGCAGAGCCTTGAATGCTGCAAATACTGATTGCCCTACTCAATTATTAACACAAACCGTTTGTTGAAAGTACTTTTAATGAAGGAGGTTCAGTTGTATACTCTATAAGTCTGCGCACAAAATCCTCGGTTGTGTCTTTTCGGAAAACAGGGCTTGGTTGTACTACACTACCGCTCGGCATTATGAACTGGATAGTGGCCAACCGGTTTGGCATGTAGCTCTCACAAATTAAGACGATCCACTTGCAGAGATTAACATCCATACCCAATTTTCTACACGAGTGTGCATTATGCTCATAATAATTGAAGGTCGTCCGTATGATATTTGGCCGGGTTTGAAATTTCTATCATGTTTTTGTCCAAGGCAGTATAGTTTGTTTTCCCGCGACAACATTTTTCCTAAACTATTACGAAGAGAGGTCCCCACCTGAATATGATCTCATTTTAAAGAACAAGACATGTTGATTCAATTTATAAGGGAAAGCTAATCGAAAACTGACAACTCCGTTTATGAGAAAAAGCAAACCAAAAATTGCACACGCAACGAGGCCTTGTCGACGCCACGACACTAGACGATAGTTACAAAACACAGGCAGATGCCAAGATCGGAAACCACCGCTCAACTTCCCTAGCTCGCATGCGAGCCACAACGCCGCGCCGCTCAGACACATTGTAGCCCTTGCTACGTGAGACAATCGCCCGTAGACCACAAAAGTTACATGAAACATCTAAGACCGTTGTTGTCCCAACATACTAGCCAGACGAACCCATTAGATTGTGTCTACCGGACCGACGAACTAACTAATCTCGTTGCATCAGGTCACTCACAACGCATGCAACACTGAGCGGCTAGCCTACACCCTAGAGTTGCAGCCGCGCCTCCATTCGAGATCACTGCCTTGGCACACATCCATTGTTCAGAGTAGTCGCTCCAGCATCCACAGACCCATGCCACAAAGCACGATCCAAATTGCCATGACCAACCAAACAAAAAAGCAACATCAAAAGAAGAGTAGAGGGCGGCAAGACAACGCCCAAAGGTAGCATCAATGGATAGTAGGGCCATTGCCAAACCGAGCACAACCACCCGCCCAAAGAAAAGACAAGTGTTCATTGCGACACCATAAGGGAAACGACGCCCACAGACACCGTCGCCGTAGAGCTTTTGCTCAAAACCATATCCATCACAAGAAAGATACCCAAGAGTAGCGTAGATCTCGAAGGCAACGCCAGAGCAGGCTGAAATTGATTGGCTGCAAGATGCGCAAACCGGGGCAGAGGCACATAGCACCGCTGAGGTGGACGTCCACACTGCGAGCTAGACTCCGTCGAGGCGCCAGACAAAGCCCGCGACAACAGGAGCATGGGCAACCGACACCATCGCGACTAACGCATAGGACGCGGTGCAAGCTTCAACAAGAGCATGGGCTCCTTTTGAGGTCTTCCGAAGCTTCGCGTGTTTCTTGTCATCCAACAGATTTATTTTAAATCGGCAACTTATTTTGACCTCCGTAGATATTGAATTCATGTGAAAGAAAAAACAAGCAGAAAATAGGAACCAACAATGGGCACTAATTAATAGGTTAGTACAGAAAAATAATACAAATTAATGTAAAAAAATATACAAAAATGGTAATATAATAGCATGAAACAGTCAAAAATATAGATACATTTGAAATATATCAACAGCTTGCATTATCATCCTTGCACCCTCATCTAAATCCTCCATCTTCTAGATGACCTTCTTCACGTCCTCTAAAGCGGCTGCGATCTCCACCTTCTTCTTCTCGAGTATGGCCTTCTTATTTTCGAACTTGAGCTTCTTCTCGGTCTCCGCCATCAACATGTAAAGCCTCTCGGCCTTGCATGCCTCCTTGATGTCCAAGTGCTTGATGTATGCCTCCTCCTTCTTCACCAAGATGTCTTCAAACCTCTCTGTTGTCTTGGCCGCTGCACCTTCTCGCTGGGCCCTCTCCTCCTTCCCTTCTTTCCCCGGCCCCCTCTTCTAACCTTCTGGGGTGGTTCTTTTGTTGGGTTAGTTGGATCATTGGTTTCTTTCTCGGTGCCATGGGCGATAGTCTTGACAATGTATAGGTTCCACTTAGGTTGTCCATTCAACTTCAAACAACAACGCATGATGATGAAGTTTTTCTTCTCCAACTTTGAACACATTACACGCATGGGAAAGCTACAAAATAAAGCATTGTTAACAGTGCATATCCGGCTACAAATGATCAACAAAACAATGCATATCCGGCAACAAATGGTCAACAACACAATGCATATCCGGCTACATATGATCAACAAAACAATGCATATCCAGCAAAATTCCTGGCTCGGGAGGTTTAAACAAGACTTTGGTTTGCTCAAGTATAGATCATCCGCTGAGCTTGAAGGCTACATTAACACCTTCCTGCAAAACTTAGTCTAGTACCTGCCCTTTGATTGTTTTTTAGAGCCCTTCTCCCCCTTCTTATCCTTTTAGTTGCTTTAGGCAACCCTCATGGGGGTGCCATTGTGTGTGTTTTGTAAAAACATGTAACTCCTGCACATTTACTGTAGGAAACTGTCCTACATTCATTTAAAGGTAAAAAATAATGCATATTTGGCTATAGTCAACAAAACATGCATATCCGACAACAAATGATCTACAAAACGATGTAGATTCGGCTATAAATGATATATACAACAGTGCATATCCGGCTACAAATAATCTACACAACAATGCATATCTGGCTGCAAATGATCTACAATCCCTTGTAATGCACGGTCGGCGACGGTGACAGGGCCCGCAGCCCAGGCCCCGACCTCCACCACATCCACCACCAGCACGCCCACCTCCACGACCACCACCTACACCTCCGCCGGTCTTCTCATCTTTAGTGTTGCCGCCTTTGTTGTTTTCGCTTTGACACGACGATTTTGCCGTCTCGCCGAGTTGATCTTTCGGACGAGCGTGATCCCTGGATCCTCCAACTACCTCCGTCTCCGGTAGGTTCTTCTGCGAGTCCATGCATCAGCAATGGGAAGAAAGATGAGAATGGGTGAAAATGGACAGGAATTGGGTAGAGAGCGGCGAGATAGAAGAAGAGTGTGGAGGATTTTGCCGCGAAAACACTGCAATCAGCTACAAAAACGTTGGCTTTGCCGTAGTTTTGGGTGGGCATGGGATGTAGGCGTCCTACTTGGCTCGTGTCCGGACTGCTGCAAAGTCCAATGTTTTGGTTCCGCTTTGCGGGAGAATTGCGGTACGAACTGCTCCACAGACCGATGAGGGTCGGTGTTGGATGGCTTGTGGGATCCGGACAACAATGTTCTCATGGATACGAGAGGTTTGAGGGTCGGCATTGAAGATGCCCCGGGATCGGTTAAGCAAAGAGTGGTGAAAATATATTCATCGTATGACCATGAATATCGAGTGGGAAATGACTATAATTTTACCTCGCACATATCACCATGCTACTGCTATGTTATGCCCTGGGTTTTCACCGTGGCGCTAGAACTGCTAAACGGACGGCTACGAAAGACCCAGCCTTTCTTTCTCATGCTGCTGCTGCTGATCCACGCCCGCCGACTGATATGGATGGCCGTTACCACGTCCCTGTCCACACCCTCCATGTGGCGCGCACACGAGCACGGGCCAATCATTCCACAACGTCAGTCGAAGATTGAGCCCCCCGCCCTTGATGAGCGCTCATGTGCTGCGCTCTCTTTGTCCCGGATCGGATCCCTTGGGAGAGCGAGAGGAGCAGCGCTGAGGTCCTCCACAGTACGTGTCACCAACCGATCATCGATCGAGCAGCAGCGGCAGCCGGCGTGCGCATGGCCCCGCCCGCCACTGTGCCAGCCGTCCGTTCCCGCGCATGTGGTGGGATTCCCGCGCGCGGATGGGAAGCTGAAAGGAGCCCGCACATGGCGGCCGTGCGTGCTGATTGGCACATCGTCTACCCAAGCTTCCAATCCATCCATCCGTCCCCGTCGAGTTCCTGAGTTTTCGCACGTAGACTATACACAAATATAATACTACGAAAATGTTAACGCCCACACGTGTGGGCGTTGACCATCTCGACCACACGCATTCATCATCGTCCAGTACTATATGCACGAATCTTGGCATAATCTGGCTGATTTTTTGTGCCACGTAGGACAAGGCGTGTGTGTGGTGTGTGACATAGTTCGTCCACACATCCGTTTCACCACACGGAGGGGCCGGTGTGTGGGTGTTTAGCAGTTCACCCACACACCAGTTTTTAGTCACGCATAGGGGCTGGTGTGTGGGCATTTGTCATCTCGCCCACACGCCCGTCTCCTCTCCCACACCCCAGCTGCTAGTTGCCATGTGTTTTGCAACAAGACATGGCAATCGCCCCTAGTGTGCTTTATAAGCGGTGTGGCAACTCTCTTTTTTACCCGAGTTGCCATGTATTTTTGCAGGTACACGGCAATCGCCTAGTGTGCACGTGGCGAATGGCAACTCTCTTTTACCGAGTTGCCATGTATTTTGCATGGTACATGGCAATCGCCTAACGTGCACGTACATGGCAACTGCCCTCGCATGCACGTTAGCAGATGGCAACTCTTCCTTTTTACATGGCAACTGCCCTAGCATGCTTGTGAGCACATGGCAACTCTCTCAACTGCCTAGTGTTAGCATGTGACAACTTCTAAAGTTATGAAATCATGGCAACTACATTAGATCAGACCATACATGGCAATCGCGGTTGAGCAACCATGGCAACCGCAGTTGTCCGACATGGCAACCGTAGTTCAAATGACATGGCAATCAGAAGTTAAACGAACATGGACAAAGTGCGGACCATGGGAAGCTAGCGGGCGGCGGTGGCGTCCGCGCGTCGCGTCTTGGGACCGAGGAGGTACGAGGCGACATACGCAGGCGTGTGGGCGTTATCAACCGCCACACACAGCGTGTGAAGGGTTCGGGAGGGAAAAAAGATGTGTGTGGGCATTAGTTGTTTTGCCCACACGTAGGTGTGTGGGCTGGTTGCTGTCCACGCCACACGAGGTGTGTGGCACAACTACCCGATACATGAGGCCAACTCCACCGCGCGACCCCAAACGGACGTCCGGATTGGGCCGAATCTGTCTCTTTGGGGAGCCGATGGGTACGCCCGTGTCCGGTTGTGTCCATTGGATCGTGCGTGCGGCCACCGCGCGGCCGCATCCCAAATCGTGTCCGGGGTGGACGGGATTAAAAATAATAATTAGGTAACTAAAAAAGCAAATAAATGCATTTAAAAAAACATAAAACATATATATATATATATATATATATATATATATATATATATATATATATATATATATATATGGGTTGGCCACAAAAGCGGCCGATTTCAACGGCCACTTAAAAGGCCCAGATTCATAATTAACATAATAAGAAAATAAAAAAAAACCCTCCCACGCGCTCCTGCCGCGCCCGTCGGTGCCGTCGTCGTCGCCGTCTTCACTGGCCGCCGGTGTCGTCGTCGCTGACGAGGTCGACGTAGTCGGCGGCGTCCAGAGGTGGGCCGGCGGTGCATGGTGGACGGGGCGGGCTGGACGGCCGGAGGTGCCTGCACCACCTCCTCACGCGGCGACGCCTCCCGCTCCAGAGTGGGGCACCAGTTCACGCCCAGGTCGGCGGCCATCTCCGGCGTAGTGCACGACCAGCCCCACCCCTGGCCGAGGAGCTTCTCAAACGCGGGCGGGTCCTCCTCCATCGGCTCCTCCGTGGCGGCCGCCGACGCCGCCACCGCAGCTTCCGGGAAGGCGACGTCCCCGGCGGCAGAGAGGGCCATGGCCTCCTCCAGGCCATCCCACAGCCGCTCGTCGTGCGTGTTCATGGAGTCGTCCATGACACGCTGCAGGAGACGGGCCTCCTCCTCCACTGTGCGAGGAGGGGGAGGGGGCGACGGAGACGGGGAAGGCAACGGTGTGGGCGTCAGGCCGCGCACCCGTGTACGCCCGCGCGGCACTGCACGTGGCCTCCGCAGCCCCGACACGGTGCGGAGAAGTAGGACATGCGCCGCACGTCGTCCTCGTCCTGGAGCCATGTGTCCCAGAGCGGCGAGTCGGGGGCGTACCTGTGGTCGTAGTACAGGTCGTCGGGGAGGAGGCGGCGGCGGCGGTTGATCTCATCGCGCTGCCGCAGCACGGCCGGTCGCCCGGCTGGCGGGATGGGGACCCGGTCGCGGAGAAGTGCCACCGTTAGGGAGATGGGCGTCGCTCCAGGACCGGCGTCCTCGTCTCGATACCTCCGCAGCGTCCTTAGATGCTCTTGCCGGCGCTCGCCGAAGGGCCAAAAGGGGCAATGGTGAAAGGGGCGGCGGGGGCTCGGCGAGGAGGCGGCGGAGACGCTGCTCCTCCTTCTTCCGCGAAGCTGGCGGCGCCCGAGGAGGCCGGCCTGTGGTCGTGCTTGCCCTTGCCGTTCGAAGTCCATGGCGGCGGCGGCCCGGCGAGCTCGAGGAGGAGGCGGGCTAGGGTTTCTGCGCTGTCGGGGTTCGAGGAGGCGGCCCGGTGGCGTGGGGCGGTGTGGGCGGCGACCCGTCCACGCTTCCCACTTAAAGAAGGACGGCGACCGCTCGACGTGCGAATGACAGATGGGGCCGCCCGCTCGTGCGCATTGATGTGGGCGGATGGGAGGTAGGTGGCCGCCTGCCACGCGCCCCCGAAGCGGACGAGTCGCGCGTCCGTTTGGTGTCCGCCGCGACCCAAACCCGGCGCAAGTTTGCGCTCGAAATGGGTCGGCTCGGATACAAAACAGACAGGATGGGTCCGGGCCGTCACGCGCTGGGCCGCCTCCTTTGTCCCTTTTGCCCCAAACAGACAGGGTCGGACAGGATAGGGTCGCCCGGTGGAGTTGGCCTGAGGGCCAACTACTGGTCTGGTGGGAGTTGTGGAAGCATAGGAATGCTATTGTTTTTTATGGAGCGCGCCCTTGCTTGGAGTATCTACTAGGACGAGTGAGGCATGAGGGGCCAACTGTGGGTATCGGCCGGGCTAATGAAAGAGAATGTGAATCCCTTCTTTACTAGGGTGGAGAGGTGGGAGGTTAGTGAGGAGTAACATGTAACTAAAACCGTGTAATTATGATGAAGGCTTTCTATGCTTTTCTTCTTTAATATATGATATGCACATTCGTGCATATTCGAGAAAAAAAAAACTACCCGATACACTACAGGTGTGGCAGTTATCAGGACCCTAATACTATAGAAGTATAATACTCCCTCCTTCCCAAAATATAAGACATTGGTTGACTTTTCTAGTCTTTGTTGCACAACTTTGACTATGATTTTCACGTATTATACGTCTATAAAAATAGTATACTACATGTGAAACAAAATTATTTTGCAAGACAAATATGACAATGTCATTTATACATGTTCAATCCATGTACTTTGATATATATTAATGATCAAAGCCGTGCATCAAAGACCATACAAAGTTAAGAATGTCTTATATTTTGGGAAGGAAAGAGTACTATAGAGCCGTATTGCCAGCGTCGCGATCCCATAGGACAATCGTGTTCTTGACGGGCGGCAGCATGTCGGAGCGATTTGCGCATCGTATTCGGGCATGGCGCGGTCAGTGTACACGCATGGCACCAGTGATCCGTCCCGAAATTTCCAAGCTTCACATGCCTGAGTGGCCTGCTCACGCTTCAGAGTGTCGGCGACGGCGAGTCGGTACATACACATACACGTGGGCCGTCGCCGGCGGTTGCAAAGCTAAGGCTGTAGGGGCGGTGAGTCAGCTTCCAGATGGGGCCGACCGTAACTGTCGCTGCCTTTCGGTTTTGGCCCCTGGCCCTGCCATTGCGGTGCCGCATGTGAGGCGAGTAATAAACAAGGGGACAGGTGAGAAGGTTTCGTTGGGGCAAGACCTGCATTCGGTTGCAACCCGCAGCCGGAGGAGTGCTGTGCTGCGTCGCTGTTAGAGCATTACTAGTAGAGCCCTCAAACTCTTAAATCCTTAAAAATAACCGTTTTTTTATAATTTTCATCGAAAAAATGTCGTAGACTAGAACCTCTAAACCATCAAACCTGTAAAAAAAATTAAAGGTCCAACCCTCAAACGACTTTGCAATCTGTAGAAGTAGGGGTTGAGGGGAAAATCTCCCCCCAACCCGCACTCCACCTCGTCGCACTCCTCCTCATCGCGCGGGAGCCAACCGCTCCTTCTCGGCTCCCGCCCGCCATGGAAGGCCCCGCCGCCCTTGGCCTCCGCCCCCCGCCAGCGTGGTGGCGGCGACCACGTCGAAGCGAAGCGGCGGCGGCCTCATCGCGCCTCCTCGCCTCCGACCTCCCGGCCCGTCTCCGCCCGGCCTTTGCCCCCGCCACGGCCCGGCGCCCGCTAAGCCGGCGGCGGCCGCCCGTGGGCCTCGAGGGGCCGCCAAGGTCGTCGGCTCGTCCCCGGCCGTGAAGAAGCCGCGGAAGAAGCTCGCTGCCGCGGCCGCGGCCCCGCCCGCCACCGTCGTCGAACCTCCTCCTGCCGCGCACGAAGTGCTCGAGGAAATGGCAACCCTTAAAGCAGTTTACGGTTTGAATTTGAGGGTTCTAGATTTGCTCCTGTTTTTCAACCCTTAAAAGTGTCAAAAAGTGGCACTTCTCAATCTTTAAAATTGATTTAAGGATTTAAGGGTTTGAGGGTTTTACTAATAATGCTCTTACACATGTGTGTTGTGGGACACTGCGAAGTTACAGACTCTTCGCGATCAAGGGGTTAGCTATTTCAGTGTGGACCGTGGAGTCTTCACTTCACCGTCCTTTTTTTTATCCGTTTGTTTCACGCCGTTCCAAATCAACCTCACGTTCCTGCTGGTGGTTGTGGCGCCCACGTGCGCTGCCTGTTTTCGCCGGTGAAGAACGTATAGTATGCTAGTACTACCCATGTGTGCGTGTGTATGCATGGGTTTGCTCCGCCGACGTTTTCGCCCCGCGTGTAATTCGTTGGGAGAAATTATTGAGTGTTGAACCTGCAACTTGACACTAGTGTATACTTCCAGCTTCTGCGTTCTGATTCTCGTGGTGCTTTGATTAATTATTAATAATCGTGGAGATTCGAACTGTGTAGGAAAGTACCGAAGGAATTGACGTGAGTAGATTCTGGACAGAAGTGCGTAGATTGTACTTGTCCCAGTTGTTTTTCGTCTTTTGACAGGACGACAACAACAACAAAGCCTTTCGTCTCAAACAAATTGGGGTAGGCTAGAGGCGAACTTGTCAAAAGTGTTTCTACTTTAGAGGCAAAACGTTTAGACTATACATATTTTTTTTTTTGCGGAAAATGAAGACCATTTGTTTTTTTTAATGCCGATAGTATATTTGACACCTCGAAATGATAAGAGAAATTAATGATCTTGGCAAAGGTATGTCACGTCCCGTTTCTCTGAGGTATGATCTTGACAGCCCCAAATGATACGTAAGAGAAATTATCCTGACTAGTCACGTCACCATTTTTCTGAATAGGGTATGTTTGCCATATGTGGTACAACTTATACATTACCGCCCAAAACATGTAAACGGGAGCGAGTTTTGCATGGTAAATATGGTATTGGGTTTTAATTATCGGATGGATACATAACCTTAATCTCACAACACACATTTGTCAAACATCTAGAAAAGGAATCTTTTCCAAATGTACGCCTGGTCAATATCTTTTGAGTGGGAGCGAGTTTCTGCATTGACGTATTTCAAGTGATATCCTCATTCTGAGGAGTTGATTAATGAATGGCATGTTCTTTTATACGGAAATTAGTGAATGACATGTGATCAAGTTGAGATTCTTAGAGTGGAGAAATGCCTATGGTCGAAATGGGTCCATAAGGTGCTTTATTGAGCAATAAAGAGTAAGCGTATGTTAGCCTAAACAAAAATGTGAACACATGCGGAGAGGGTTTTCTTATTTGGGCTGGCTCTGGTTGGCCCGAAAGGCTGAATGAGTTTATTAGGGAGAGTAGATTAAACTGGGCCAGGATTTCTCAGGATAAAAAACAGAACACTAGGCTAGGCATGTCTCAAAAAGAAAAGCTCCGAAGTTCCTGCTCGATGGTCATGAGCGTCAAAACGAGCAACTTTCGCTAAATGTGGCGTGCAAATGAGCCAGCCCAATTCGCAGGCGCAGAGCGAATCGAAAAAAGAAAAGCACACGCAATGGGACTTGAACTCCCAACCTCGCGGTGCTAGCCAACTGAGCTAGGGACTGAGTACGGCTGAATGCAGCACTACATTTAAAAGTACCAACGAAAAAGTGGCAGGTCCGGGGTTTCAAAACTTTTTCAACGTCTTTTAAAAATGTGAACAATATTTCTTTAAAATGCGAAAAATGTTTGGAAATTGTAAAAAAACGAAGATTCATTTTATTTTTTTTCTAAAATTATGAACAAATTTCAAAAATATGAATAAATTTTGAACTGTGAACAATTTTTAAAAAGGTGAATTTAGAATACACACTGAACATTTCTCTTAGTATACCGTGTACATTATTCAAATATACACTAAACATTTTTAAACATATGATGAACTTGTTTTCCAAATGCACATTGGACATTTTTTTCACTGTACGATGAACATTTTTCTTCAATGCGGTGAACCAAAAAGGAATTCCGAATGTTTTCGAAATGTGTTTTTTTTAAAACATGAACAAAATTTGAAATTTCAAACATTTTCTGAAAAGTCAACGAATTTTGAAAATTCTGAACATTTTTTTGGAAAATTTGAATTTATGAAAAAAAAGAAAAATAAGAAAACAGAAAAAAGTAGAAATGAAAAGAAAAGGAAGAAATAAGAAGAGAAAAAAGAAGAAATAAAACAGAAATAATGAAGAAAACTGGAAAAAACAGAAAAACAAAACAAAACAGAAAACTACAGGTTCCTCGCTGCTAATAGGTCGACCCTTGTCGGTCGCTCGCTTCCCTTCGCTTAAGCAAACCTGTGACGATTTGACGCTAAAGGGCGTCATATAGAAACCACCGAAAAGCTCCCCTTGTTTACCGTCACGGCTATATGTCATTCGTCTGAGCTGCTTCTGCCTGAGTCTTTCTTTCTTTCTTTTATTTCTTTGTGCTGTTTGTAACAGGTTTTTCGCTGATTTTTCTTCGGGTTTTCTGTTTCCTTAAATTTTTTCATTGTTTTGTTTTGTGTTTCTTCACCAGTTTTCTTTGGTTTTATTTATTTTATTCTTTTATCCTTTTTCAACACAGGTCTACTTTTTGTATATACATTGTACATTTTTAGTATACATATGGAACCTTATTTTGATACATGTTGAACATTTTTAAATACACGATGTACATTTTTTCAAATACATGGTTTTTACATTTTTTCGAATACACCTTGAACATTTTTTTTAAGAGAAAGTTATGTTTTTGATCATCAAGTTCACCAAAAGTATACACTTGGCCTCTCGAAAAAAATTGGGAGACATTTGGTCCTTCAAGTATCAAAACCGGGTAAGTTTAACTATAATCAGTATTTCTGTAAAAATCGGACACATGGAAGCGGTTTTGGTTTTATCTATCCTTCTCTAGTCTCTCTTTCATACCGCTGCAATTTTTTATCAAGCACCTTGTGTGCATTCACCCTGGACACCGACGGCGATGTTCCCGAGCTCAAAGCCAGCATCACACGCAGGTGATAGCTACACCACGACCATGTGTTGCCATCGTCCCTCGACACCTCCACGTCGCCCCCTTCTATGCCATGCCATGGCGTGCGCGACGAGGGGCTAGTCGTGCATGAACGATATCGTGTACGAGCGGCTGCACAGGTCGACCTTGCGGAAGCTCGGCGATCTTGGGTGGCAGGAGTAGCACAAGATGGTTGTGGATGTCGCGACAACTGGACGGGACAGGAAGGAGAAGGCGATGGTGTTGCTGGATGGGAGGTTGGCACGGGAGGAGGAGGCGATGCAGGTGTTGCGGGTGGCGCTGTTGTGCACGAGTTGCATGCCACCCATTCCGCCATTGGTATGGTCCATGGTGCAGATGCTGCAAGAGTGTAGCGAGTACGCCCGTGTGCCCGTCCATGGCCTCGGTCAAATCCATCTTCTAGGGCGGCACGTAGCAAGTGGACTCAGCGTTGTTCAACTTCCCATCCATGCACGAGAGTGGCGAAGCAACAGATGCAGCAGCACAGGCGGGAGCCCGGCGAAGTCATGTGTTGTCGTTGATGTGTTGCACGAACGCACACAAGGCACTTGAGAAAATTCTGCTATAATATCAGAGAGAGAGAGAGCAAAAATAAGAGAGAGCAAACCGATGACACTTCAGTGCTTTTCCTCACAATTCTAATTTTGGAAGAAATGTCTTTGGTTTCGTGACATGAGGGACCAAATGTCGACTAAAAAAAGGGTGTAAGGACGAGATGTCTAATTTTTTTAAACTTGAGGACCAAACACATAGTTTTCTCTATTTTAATGGCACAAAAAATTTCTTTAATTGACAAGATTTTAATTTATATAAACATTTTTAAAAATGACACGAATATTTATTGAAAGGCATGCATATATCTTGAAAATGTCACTTACATTTTTTCTGAATTGCACGACACAGTTTTTTATGCTACGAGATATGTTTTTACATTGCATAATTATTTTTTAAAAGGTCACGTACACATTTTTGGAACACATGAACATGTTTTGAAATTTCCTGTACATTTTTTCGATCAATACAGAACATTTTATTTTGGAATGTGCGAACATTTTTTGATATTGTATAAACATTGTTGTTAAATGTCACCAACATTTTTTCCGAAATGGATGAACATTTTTTTCAAATGCTATCAACATTTCTTTAAAGTTGCATGGACATTTTTTACTTCATGAACAATGGATTTAACTTTTTTTAAGATTTAAGTAAAATATATAATTTCAGAAATATATCTCCATGATTTAACCTACAGTTTTTTTGGTTGGCAGAGTTGAACGTGTAACTTGACACTACTGCATTCTGATTCACATTGCTGCTTTGATTAATTACTGTTAACAATCATGGAGATCGGAATTGGGTAGGAAATTAAGTACCGAAGGAGCTTTTTTGCTGAAGAAGTACCAAAGGAGTTGAGGTACTATCTTGGAGTTGATTCCTGACACGAAGTGCGTGAATTGTACTTGTCTCAATTGTTTTTCAATTTTGACTATTGAAGTGCTTCTGGTTAGAGGCAAAACGTTTAGACTATACCTATTTTCCTCTTACGAAAGGCAAGAACATTGTTTTCTTGAATGCCGATAGTATACCAGACACCCCGAAACGATAAGATAAATGATCTTGGCAAATGTATGTCAAGTCACCGTTTTCTGAATAGGGTATGATCTTGACACCCTGAAATGATAAGAGAAATGATCTTGACTAGTCACACCGCCATTTTCTGAATAGGGTATGTTTGCCCTGTGTGGTACAACTTATTATCCATCACTGCCCAAAACATGTAAATGAGCGTGAGTTAGCATAGTAAATATGGTATATGGTTTTACATTATCGGATGGGCACATAACCTTAATCAAACAACTCACCTATGTCAAACATTCAGGGAAAATAATCTTTTTCAAATGTAAGCTTGGTCAACATGTTCTGAGTCTTCTCTACCACCTTCATTTACGTCTTTCATGTGACACGGTCATTGTAAGAAAAAAAAGTTGATTGGTACATGACATGTGATCAAAGTTGATTGGTGAATGACATATGATCAAGTTGAAATTTGGTGGAATAGAGTGGAGAAATGTTTTCGATAATGTGTGGGTGGACAGTGCTTTCTTGATTTGGGCTGGATTTCGTAGGCCTGTAAGGATGAATGGTTTTGATTTAACTGGGTCAGCCCAGTACTGTAGAAACTCTGGCCCGAGTGTTTTTCTTTTTCTTTTTTACTCTTTGGTTTTCTTATTTTTTGTTTTCTGTTTTTGTTCGTTTCTTCACAGGTTTTCTTAGGATTTTTGATTTTTTTTACTTTTCATTACTACTTTTTTTAGGTTTTCCCTTTTTTTATATAAATACATATCTAAATGCCCATTCTTTTGCTAGCTTCTATAATATGCTGAAATAAGCTGCCCCTTACCAAGATCTCTACTCCTAATGGAGCAGTTGATAGTCTCCGCCGGTCAATTTTCGTCCTACCGGTTAATTTTCGTCCTCGATCCCACCTCCCGCTACCCAGCGATTCCCCACTTCCTCCCTCAGACCGACAAAAAAAACGATATGCCACCACGAGGCCCGTTGTGAAACACTACGGTTAACCTACGAAAATTAGCCAGACGCTCACACCCTCATGCCCTCGATGCACTTGCCCGCACGAGTCGCCTCCGTCATTCGTTCCTACGTCGCTCAATCCCTTCGCCGCCGCCCAACCCCTTCGCCGCCGCCCAACCCCTTCGCCGATGTCATTCGTTCAGACGTCGCTCAATCCCTTCGCCGCCGCCCATCTGCACCTGAACCCGTAGGATCCGCCACGGATCATCGGATCTGCGGCTGATCCCGTTGAGAGCCCCAGATCCGGCGCCGACCGCTTGGGCCGCGACGCAGACCGGTTCCAGTTCCCGGCGCCGACGTTCCAGGCCCCGCCGACGATCAAGGTAACGATCATACATCCAACGCATACATCCAACTCATACAGACCGGTTCCAGTTTTGCACAGTACATACAGCTCATACATCCAACGCATACAGTATCTAGCTCATACATTTACATCCAACGCTAACGATCAAGGTAATGCACAGTATCAATGCTAACCATCAAGGAAATGCCCATTAATTGTTTCAGATGCCTCTTGAACAAGAATTTAGGCAAACAGGGTGTACTTACTTAATCTGATGTAGCAGCTTGTACAAAGCAGGTGATATGGTCTAGATGAGAGGTATTGACCTGAAACTTGCAGCCTTCAACACGTACAACACTTCAATGAGAATACGAGATGCGCCGAGCTTATTCTGCTGTTCATATTTACATGCCATGTTAGCTTAACAAATTTAATAAAAACCAGAGTGAAAAGGGCAAAAGAAGGGCAAATACAAGAAGGAAAAAATGAATCAGGGAAGGAAAGGCCAAGGCAAAACAAGGTGATCCACATGTACAGTATGAGAATCTAGCTTTAATACAGATGGCAGTCAATTACTGAATGGAACACATCAAAAATTCGGTTCCTTTTTGTCTCACTTATACATATTGCCCTTCCTTGGACCACTATCACCATGAATGGTACAAATTAATTACCGAAGTTCTTTCAGTTTTATAAAGACCTCTCACAAGAAATCATGTGATTAGGCTAACAAGATAATCCAACACATAATTATGGTCTTCTTTCTTTTGGTAGCTGGCTGTATAGAATTCGCCAAGAAAAAACACTCCTTTTGAATCTACAGGTTGATGAAAGCACAGAACTCAACCATCTACCCTTGATGGCTATGATTTAAGCACATAACACATGTGATGTCTGTATTCATACTACAGCTGGTCTCACACAAGCTAGGTAGTATACTGCTGCTAATTAACTAATAGGTAGATGTATGAGTAAGTACTGATCGTTCATTGGTTCCCAATCAAAATAATTATTGGTTTAGTATGACTAAACTAACATGCAACAGTAGAGCAGCATAGAAGCTGTGCAACAATGTTCGAAAAGACATGCATGGCTCTCACCTGAACACCCTCTGGTAATTTACTTGACAATGAGCGAGGTAGATTAAGACATATTAATTGTAAACTTCAAAATGAATTTTTCAAGGGCGTGTTATGAAGTATTAGCATACCTGTATAACCCGACAACCATAGGGATGAGTGAATAGCAGCACAACTTGACCATAGAATGTTGGGACAATGAACTGGATAACGTCCTGATGGATGCACTCTATGCATTTCTGTATTACATGATATGTCCATCCAACTCAGCAACCATTTTAGTCTGCTGAGCTAAATCCACAACCTCTATAGCCTGCACATATATTGCTGGAATTTAGTCTATATTGGGGCAGCCCAATAACTATTTCAGAAATTCCTAATAAATCCTAGAGGCCCACTTAGCCCATTTGTGCAAGGCAAGGGATACTACTAAAGTTTAGTCCCACATTGCTAGTTGAGTGGGAATTGGACCTCCTTATAAGGGAGGTTCTTTCCCCACTTGTATGAGCATGAGAACAAGAGGGACATCCACGCTGCTCCTCCTGCGCGCCGCCCGGCAGCTGCGCCAGCCTTGCCCAGCGCCGTCTTGAGGAATAAGCCGAGCCGATGTCTAATTTTTGCCACGCACTATGGGTATCTGAAAGGGCACGCTGAAGCTGAAACCTTTGCTGTAGTGGAGATTGAATACGAGCAGGCGCACCTCTTCGCTGCTGCTGTTCGTTTCATCTCCTCGTTCTCTTCAGCTCACTGCGCAGCCTCTCGCCTCCTTCTCTTGCGCCTATAAAGGGAGGTCGTTCCTCCCGAGAGACGCCTTGCAGAATCTCTTCCTCCTCTCGCCACAAGTTCTCGAGCACTGCGCTGCTGCTACGTTCTTCCTCATCCCGGCTTGCGGCGTGCACCGCACGCGTCGGGGCCGATAAACCTCGAGACCGCACCTTTTGAGTCCTGTGCGGGAGAAGGGTGATAAGGTTTTGGAGGCGCTCAGTAGCGACTCTTGGCTGTTTCATCACGGACGATCCGGTCGCCGACGACTTCTTCCCCGACGTCCACGACCTCCTCGACGACATGGCGGCGAGGACACCGACCCCAAGTCCAACGCTTCGCTGTCAGCCAGACGTGTTCCTCTCCTTTCGCTAGAAGTCCTCCTACAGTTCTTGGCTCTAGTTTACGCCCCTACGTATGTTAGGTTACATTTCGTATAAGCAAGTTCATCTAGTGTCTGTTCTAGATGTGTTTACCTCAAGTTCATATATGCAGACGATGTTTACCTTCTCTCTGTCAAATTGCATGACTTGCTTTATATTTGCTATTTTAGTCATGCTTTATCTATTTTTTTTGTTAATAAAATCATTTGGTAAATTGCTCATATTTCCAACAATCCAAAAACCTTATTATAGGCAATTTACCCCGAGTGGTTTTGCTGCTTCCATGAGACCTCCTATGTTTGAGGGTATCCACTATAAGAGGTGGCGCGTGAGAGCAGTCTTATGGTTTCAAACCATGAGCTGTTATGACGCCACTCTTGGCAAACCTGAAGGAGAGCGAGATGCCCATGAGCACAAGCTTTTCGTAAGATGGATACTCTGTTTAAGGCTGCTCTCTTGAGTGTTCTTGGTGAGAACATAGTTGATGCTTATGCGTCGATTGACAATGGAAAAGATATGTGGGGCCTTTTCGAGGCCAAGTTTAGGGTCTCGGATGCCGGCACCGAAGCTGTACATCATGGAGCAATTCTATAATTACAGGATGACCGAAGAGCGCCCGTGGTTGAGCAAGCTCATGAGATACGATCATTTCCTAGAGAACTTGAGCACTTCAATTGCATATTACCGGACAAGTTTGTTGTCGGGGTATCATCACTAAGCTTCCTCCTTCATGGAGGAACTTTGCTACTCATCAAGCATAAGAGACAGGAGTTTTCCGTTCCGGATCTCATTGGTACTCTTGATGTGGAAGAAAAGGCGAGATCAAAGGACACACGTGCTCAAGGTATTGAGGGAGGATCTAGTGCCAATGTGGTACAGAAGCATAACTTCCAGCCCCACAAGTTCAAGAACAAGGGCAAGTTTGATGGTAAAGCAAAGTTTGATGGAAAGAACAAGGTCAGTGCAACACACGAACTTCAAGAAGAAGAATGGCAAGAAGAAAGGTGCTTGTCACGTGTGTGGAGATCCCGATCATTGGGCTCTGGTTGCCCTAATCGCTATGACAAGCGTCATCCTCGGAAAGGCGGCAAGACCGCTAATGTTGTCATTGGAGACACCGACATGAAGGATGCTGGGTATGGTATATTTCCCACTATTCTTTCGATGAAGTCATTCTCTGATTGGTTGATTGACACGGTCTTGATGTGCATATATGCGGTGATATTTCCATGTTTCCGCCTTATCGGACCATAGGGACTTCAACCGTCTTGATGGGCAACGGTTCAAGTGCTTCGCTTGTGGTGTTGGTACGGTCGATCTGAAGTTTACTTCGGGAAAATCGTCGGGTGAAGAACGTGCATTATGTCCCTCCGTCGATAAAAATCTTGTTAGCGGATCTCTTTTGTGTAGAGATGGCTACAAGCTTGTCTTTGAGTCGAATAAATTTGTAATATCCAAGTATGGAACCTTTGTTGGTAAAGGCTATGACTCAGGAGGCCTGTTTCGTTTATCCTCGTCAGACATTTGCAATAAAGTTGTTAATCATATTTGCAACAATAGTGAATCAAATGTGTGGCATTCACGTCTTTGTCATGTTAACTTTGGTTGCATGTCGCGACTAGCGAAGTTGAACTTAATCCCTAGTTTCACCACTGTCAAGGGATCTAAGTGTCAAGTGTGCGTGCAAGCTAAGCAACCTCGTAAGTCTCACGTGGATCGCAGAGACGAGAAATCTTGCACCACTAGAACTTATACATTCAGATCTATGTGAAATGAATGGTGTTTTGACAAAAGGTGAAAAGAAATATTTCATGACGTTAATTGACGACTCCACTAGATACTGTCGTGTGTATCTTCTGAAATCTAAGGATGAGGCTTTGAATTTTTTCAAGATCTATAAAGCTGAAGTGAAAAACCAACTTGATCGAAAAATCAAGAGGCTTAGGTCCAACCGTGGTGGTGAGTATTTTTCCAATGAATTTGATGCTTTTTGTGGAACATGGTATAATCCATGAGAGGACGCCTCCCTACTCACCTCAGTCAAATGGGGTGGCCGAAAGAAAGAACCATACTCTAATCGATTTGGTTAACGCCATGTTAGACACATCGGGTCTCCAAGGCATGATGGGGGGAGGCGATATTGACATGTCATGTCCTAAATCGAGTCCCCACAAAGAACAAAGAGATAACTCCATTCGAGGAATGGGAGAAAAAAGGTTAAAACTCTCTTATCTGCGAACATGGGGTTGTTTGGCGAAAGTCAATGTTCCAATTCCAAAGAAGCGGAAGTTTGGACCAAAGACGTGGATTGTGTTTTCTTGGGATATGCTTTTCATAGCATTGGCTATAGATTCTTGGTTGTAAAATCTGAGGTACCGACATGCATGTCAGACGATCATGGAGTCGAATGATGCGACTTTCTTTGAAGATATCTTTCCCATGAAGGATATGGCTACCTCATCTAATCGGGGAGATGCCTAGTTCATCGAATCGAGAACCGATTACAATTACCAAACTGGCATTTCGATGGAACACTTTGAAAGTCATGTGGAGGAGAACAATGAAGTTCCTACTAGGAGCAAGAGATGAGGACTGCAAAGTCCTTTGGTGATGATTTTCTTGTGTATCTCATAGATGACACTCCGGTTCTATTTCAGAGGTCTATGCATCTCAAGATCGACTCTTTGGAAGGAAGTAGTTCAGAAGCGAGATGGATTCCATCTTGGCGAATGAAACTTGGGAGCTAACTGATCGTCCTTATGGGTGCAAACCTATAGGATGCAAATGGGTATTCAAGAAGAAGCTTAGGCACGATGGTACTATCGAAAAGTACAAGGCTTGGCTCGTGGCTAAGGGTTATACCCAAAAGGAAGGTGAAGACTTCTTTGATACTTACCCACCTGTGGCTCGACTGATCACTATTCGAGTTCTACTTTCACTAGCTGCCTCACATGGTCTTCTCGTTCATCAGATGGATGTTAAGACTGCTTTCCTAAATGGAGAGTTGGATGAGGAAATTTATATGGAACAACCAGATGGGTTTGTAATAGATGGTCAGGAAGGGAAAGTGTGCAAGTTGCTGAAGTCTTTGTATGGACTCAAGCAAGCACCAAAACAGTGACATGAGAAGTTCGAAAGAACTTTAACCGCTGCAGGCTTTGTTGTGAACGAAGCTGATAAATGTGTGTACTATCGCCATGGTGGGGACGAGGGAGTTATGCTTTGCTTGTATGTTAATGACATACTGATTTCCGGAACAAATCTGAATGTTATTAAGGAGGTCAAGGATTTTCTATCTCGATGTTTTGAGATGAAGGATTTAGGAGTGGTTGATGTCATTCTGAACATCAAGTTGTTGAGAAATGATGATGGTGGGATTACATTGCTTCAATCTCACTATGTGGAAAATATCTTGAGTCGCTTTGGCTATAGTGACTGCAAGCCCTCTCCAACACCATATGATGCTAGAGTGTCTTTGCTTGAAAGAATCGAAGAATTGCTAGAGATCAATTGAAGTATTCTTAGATTATTGGCTCGCTTATGTACTTAGCAAGTGCTACAAGACTGACATCTCTTTTCTTTGTTAGCAAACCGAGTCGGTTTGTTTCAAAACCGGAGATGTGCATTGGAAAGCTCTAGAGAGAGTTTTGCGTTATTTGAAAGGCAATCGCTAATTATGGAATTCATTACACCGGGCATCCAAAGGTGCTTGAAGGGTATAGTGACTCAAAGCTGGATCTCGAGATCTTTGATGAGATAAAGGCCACGAGCGGTTATGTATTCACTCATGGAGGTGGCGCTGCTTTCTTGGAAGTCTTGCAAGCGCACCATCTTAAAGAGGTCAACAATGGAAGCGTAACTCACAACACTAGATACAAATACGGTTGAAGCAGATTGGCTTCACGGCTCTTGAATGACTTGCCGGTTGTTGAGAAACTCAGATCGGGTGTCCTTATGAACTGCGACAATCAAACTGTGATCACGAAAGTGAGCAGCTCAAAGGATAACATGAAGTCATCAAGACACGTTCAGAGAAGGTTAAAGTCGGTCAGGAAAATGAAAAACTCTGGAGTTATTGCGTTGGATTATATCCAAACGTCTAAAAATCTGACAGATCCTTTTACTAAGGGTTTATCGCGTAATGTGATAGATAATGCATCGAGGGAGATGGGTATGAGACCCACAATATGAGTTGTTCACAATGGTAACCTATTCTTTGTGATCGGAGATCCCGTGAATTAGATGTGGAAGACAAGCTGTTGGTCAACCGAGAGGAGAGTATCCCTACTATTCACAATACCACTCCATGAAGATGCAATACTCTCCTAATCTGCATGGCAGGTTGATGTATATCTTAATGTGTTCTAAGTGACTTATTTAAGCGAGAGATGTTATCCTGCGGAACATCTTTTGAAAAACACACCTATATGAGTCGATTGTCAAACGTCGCAATCTATGAGAGTAGGGTTCTCTAGTAAACTCATGAAAGGTCATGGAGTATTGGCGCATAAGCTCCACCGCTGAGGAAGACCCACGGTAGCCACGTGTCGGTCAAGGCTTTATGTGAAGCTAGATTCGCAGAAAACTTGCGATTCAAGACCCAAATCCACTGCTCAAGTTGCTTACTAGTGTAGCATAGAGATCTAGGTGGAAGTTCAACTTAACGGTCTCCAACTGCAGCATCGGTATATAAAATGTAGTTTTGGAACCAAAGGCAAATTTACGTGTGCCTCGGGGATCTGGTGGGGGATTGCTGAAATTTAGTCTATATTGGGGCAGCCCAATAACTATTTCAGAAATTCCTAATAAATCCTAGAGGCCCAGTTAGCCCATTTGTGCAAGGCAACGGATACTACTAAAGTTTAGTCCCACATTGCTAGTTGAGTAGGAATTGGACCTCCTTATAAGGGAGGTTCTTTCCCCACTTGTATGAGCATGAGAACAAGAGGGACATCCACGCGCGCTCCTCCTCCGCCGCCCGCCTCGCCACGCCACGCCACGCCTCGCCTCGCCTCGCCTCGCCTCGCCTCGCCACGACGCGACGCGACGCGCCGTGCAGGAATAAGCCGAGCCGATGTCTAATTTTTGCCACGCACTACGGGTATACGAAAGGGCACGCGGAAGCTGAAACGTTTTGTTGTAGTGGAGATTGAATACGAACGGTGCACCTCTTCGCTTCTTTGCTGTTTGTTTCATCTCCTCGTTCTCTTGACTCACTGTGACCTCTCGCCTCCTTCTCTTGCGCCTATAAAAGGGAGGTCGCTCCTCCCGAGAGACGCACTGAGAATCTCTTCCTCCTCTCGCCACAAGTTCACGAGCATCTTTGCAGCTGCTACGTTCTTCCTCATCCCGGCTTGCGGCGTGCACCGCACGTTGGGACGATGAGGGCCTCCGAGACCGCACCTTTTGAGTCCCAGACGGAGAAGGGTGATAAGGTTTTTGGGGGCGCTTCGGTAGCGACCATCTTGGCTGTTTCATCACGGACGATCCGGTCACGACGACTACTTCCCGACGACGACTTCTTCCCCGACGTCCACGACCTCCTTGGACGACATGGCGGTAGGACACCGACCCCAAGTCCAACGCTTTTCTTTGTCTTTGTCTTGCGTCGTGTTCCTCTCCTTTCGCTAGAAGTCCTCCTACAGTTCTTGGCTCTAGTTTACGCCTACGTATGTTAGGTTACATTTCAGATAAGCAAGTTCATCTAGTGTCTGTTCTAGATGTGTTTACCTCAAGTTCATATATGCGTACGATGTTTACCTTCTCTGCAGATTGCATGACTTGCTTTATATTTGCTATTTTAGTCATGCTTTATCTAGTATTTTTGTTAATAAAATCATTTGGTAAATTGCTCATATTTCCAACACATATATCATCACATGACATAAGATGCTTTTACTCTTCCAGCTATTTATGTATTTAGGTAAATCCATATGTGCAAAAGGTTTATCATTTTTGTAAGTATACACAAGAAGATATGCTTGACATTCCGATTTTTCGACTATAAATTGTATAACATCTTTGAGTACAAATTGTATAACAGGGAAGTATGCTGTGACAGCTTGACAAGATAATTGGTACGCCAATGACTTCTAAAAATAGCAGCCAAATTGTTTGGTCCAGAAATCCTCATATTCCTAACAAGCATCAACCAATGGCTTATTGCCTTCATAAGTTCATGCTACAACCAATGGCTTATTGCCTTCATAAACGTATGTCTTGCAAATTAACAGCAAAAGTAAGTGTTCAAACCACAAAGCTGTAGCACTACTTACTTTGCCAGGTCATTCATGTTATTTCGCCCTTATATATATGTAGAAGAATCAGTTATTCTTTTGAGACCTACTGTACATAATAAAATCAGATGTCTATTTTATTTCCTATTTAAAAATCCAGTACTATGGCCATGTAGACACAACTTGTAGTATGACTATGAGGACTGAAGGGTTAGACTACAAATTTGCGACATCAATAAATTTCTTGTGGCAAGGGTCATAACTTCATACACAAAGTTTCCGCATGGCAATAAAAACTTCTTAAGTTGATCAAAGTAGGAGATTGTGAGGGTTTGCAATTTCGCATAGCTCAGCTAAATATAGATTGTAGATTCAAGACGCTACGTGCAGAATTTCAAGGAAGCAACAAAACAACAGGTATGCAAATTTGTTTATAAGTCAATGTATAAGATTTGATTTAATATCTCAACTATTTATCAAACTGAGGCTCAGTATTCTTTTTATCTCAAAAAGAACTCTACGGCCTTGCAGGTCACTACTAAATCAGGTAATGTTTGCATAGCATTGCTAACTAAAATCCAGAACACAACCCCTGTTTGTCATATCATAGCATTGCTAAGATGGAGACAGGATGACTACATATAGACACATGCAAAACATCTAGAGGACATTATGCATAGTATAGTTAGCTTGCTACTCCCACCCCCGCTATTTCAAATATTCTTGCCATCAGGCAATAGTCATTTAATGTCAGTGAACTGCCATTCCATAGGTGCGTATGGGGAATTCGAAAAGCAAGGCAGGTGAACATCAACCAAAAGAGGACGTTACTACGGGTATGATGCACATTATCATAAATTCCTACACATGCATTTAGTGCAATTCTGGCAGTGACAAGCTTTATGCATAATGTATTGCAGGCCTTACGAGTGGGAGAGATGTTGAAGAGGCTAATGTAAGCATCATACCTGTAGCTGAAAATGTTGACGATACTTACACGATGGTTCCAGGTATAAGACTGTGTGAAGATTGATGAGAATGTTGCCTGCATAGTTTGTCGCCCATGTATCATTCGTCTTATTTTCATCCTGGTTACAACTCTACAGATGGATCAAGATCGCTACGGGTTGGAGACCATCATGATGCTTCGTTGTCGGCTCCGAGTAATCTAACACTGGATTATGGCACATTTGAAGCACAAAATGAATATGGTAACGACTCATCCGCATTTCATATGCCAATAATGTTGCCTGCATAGTTTGTCGCCTATGTATCATTGGTCTTATTTTCATCCTGGTTACAACTCTAGAGATGGATCAAGATCGCTACAGGTTGGAGACCATCATGATGCTTCGTTGTCGGCTCCGAGTAATCTAACACTCGATACTGGCGCATTTGTAGCACAAGATGAATATGGTACTAACTCATCCGCATTTCATATGCCATGATTTATAAATATGGGTGTTCACCTTCATGTACAACATACCGCATTTTGGTTTTCTGTAGGCTGTGAACCTTTAAACGATGAGATGGATGGTGCGACAAAGCTACAAGGTATTCCCATGCATGCTTATCCACCATCCATACCGACGTGTTCGGTAGCGGATCAGTCAGGTTTAGTCCATTACCCGTGATGGGCTTTATGGGCTTTTTGGTTTTTACTTTTGACATGATGCAGACGATAGATATATATGGGATTTATCGGCATTTAAGGAGTTATGCATTTTCAAATATATATATCATATAGCCTAACAAGTTCGTTTAACCATGTACATGAGTTAACTTATAGTAAAAACTATGTGCACTGAAATTCATTAGAAGGATTTTGTCATAAGGTAAAGGGTAAATCCAGCACTTGGAAAATATACCATATGCAGACGACAGATATATATGGCTCGGTAATATCTACTCAGTTTTCACCGTTACCACTTTAGTGTGCACGCCGTGAATTTGCTATTGCGGTAGTTAATCTTGGCATGCAAATCAATGATAAGTTCATTATTTAATGAATACAATAATAATTTACTCATTTAGTAAGTTATAATTATTGACATCTTTTCTAATTTATTAACAGGTGCACATTTGATCTCGAAAGGAAATAGATCTGCACCATACAGCAATATATGGTAGGACTGGAATAAGCCATGATCTCCTACCCAGTTGTCCTGCGCACGACCTACCTAAATATGTTA
Organism: Aegilops bicornis; assembly: GCA_021605145.1. Classification (NCBI taxonomy): domain Eukaryota; kingdom Viridiplantae; phylum Streptophyta; class Magnoliopsida; order Poales; family Poaceae; genus Aegilops; species Aegilops bicornis. The sequence continues at coordinate 487,481,739 of CM038674.1, forward strand.
ACCTCTGCCATCCCTCCTCCCCCTCCTTGCTCTCCCTTTGCCCATCACAGATAGCACAGGATCAAATTAGCCAGTCCTGGAGGAAAAATTCCCGAGGAGCATCAAGAAGGCGAGTTCATCTAGGTATGAACGTTTCTTGATCTATCTCTTCTCTAAAAGTATAATAGTTATTAGATTATGATCATGTTTTGTTCAGGTATACTAGAATTGATTATGATCATGTCCTAATAGGTGGGCTGCAACTGAAGAAAAATAGATTCATCATATATTTACTATGATCATCTAGCCAAGCAAACTTCCACCACAACATGATGAACCTCTGTCAACATAGGTGCACCTGATGGACCCCCCATCCAACTTCCACCACAAAACCCATCCTTGGGCAAAGATTACCAAAATAATTATTGTCATTAGATGACTCTAAGGACTTGTAGTGTCTCTAAGTCATGAAGATATGGTCACATGATGGACCTCTGTTATTAGATGACTCTAATGTACAACTGAAGATAAAAAATATTATTTGGCATTAGATGACTCTAATGACTTGTAAGCACAATGCAAAATTCAGACATGAAGCTCACCACACACATGTACATATGTACTAAAAACCAAAACATGACAAAGCAGTAGACAAGCAGTTTTCGTGGCAAGCAGTAGACACTGAGTTTTGAGAGCAAGCAGTAGATAAGCAGTTTTCAGGGCAAGTAGTTTTACTCATAAATTGCCTTCACAACTCTATCCCCTCACCTCACAAAATTGATCAAAAAAGAGTTGATATGTATGCCAAACTTGATTGTAAGTGTCCAAGATTTCCTTGTAGCACCAAAAACATAACTCAATTGATATTGAATCCAACAATACTGAAGCTAAGCAAACTATTTTCAGAAACAGTACCTTGACCCTCAAAAGTTGGCACATCGATGAGCTTTGAACAAAGTATACTTCTAGCAACTACTACTACTGCACAAAAAAGTGTTGAAATTCAGTGCATCTACTGGAAACAAAATTCAGTAAATTTCCAGCAACTTCTCCTACTGCACCAAAAATTGAGTGAATTAAGCATGCAGAGATACCTGATGCTCCAGGGAAACAGATCATCTTTAGAGCTGTTGCAAATTGGGTCAGATTCCAATTGTCAGTGTCAAATGCCAGATATAATCATAAAATCCTTAAGAAGAAGCCCCAAGAACTTCAAATGTTCCAGGTCACGCAATTCAATTTGATGCAAGCGACGAGCTTCCTTAACAATATAGCCGTTAACCTGGATAAAGAGAAGCATTTACTGTAAGTGAAAAAAACATGAATAAAGGTTAAAAAATTCTGGAAGTTGGTATATCGCTGAATAAAACAAAATGAGGTTCTCAACTGTCAACTTACAGTACAATATGTCTATGAAAATAAAGTACACAATAAGTGAGGAAACCTTAGCATCGCATAACCAAAGGATTTATTAATGCTTGGTATAGAAGATTCGGTATATGTCCAGCTTCTAAAATCAATATAGGGTATACTGCAAAACATTTATTATGAGGTTTTAGTGTATGAATTGTGTGAGGGCAGAAGAGATTATGTTATATTATTGGCAAAATAGCATAAAGCTCATGATCACAGGAATCATCCATATCACCATCAATAAACCTAGATACCTGAAGATCAAGCACGAAACAGAGCATCTGCCTGTTAGGAAAATCATGGATAGTAACATGCAGAACACAATGTATGAAAACTGAATTTGTCAGAAGAATCATGACACAAGAACTTTCCAAATAGGTGTCGACTACCCTGAAAACCTCCTCTGAATTGGTTCGGTGATGTTCAATCAGCCAACCATGTATAACTTTTGTATTCAAAGCAAAGTTATCCACTATGTATGTATGATGTGATACATAATAATTAAGATACTGTATCTGCCTTTTGCTAATTAATATAATCTTTGTTGGGTGTGATAACTTAGACGATTGCCTTCTTGGCTCTTAAATTGGTTGAAAAACTACTGTTCTGTTTGAACTGCTCTTTTTGTTCTATTTATTTCTAATTTCCTTTGTGTGAAAATGTATCTCTACCAGTCTATTCTTCTTAAAGAACACGCACTCCTGATCATTTATGACAAGAAACTGACAACTTTGGTAACTCTGGTCATTTAAATCCTTATAAGAAGAAAAAAGCGAGTGTACCGCTTAAGTAAATTGGCTCTCTTGAAAAATACACACAACAAACATAAAATATTAAGTACAAATTACTTCTAAAATTAATGAAAATGAAGAACATAACTGAAAATGAAGCACATAGTGGGAGATTTATTCTTGCTCACCAAAAAGGTTGGCAGTATTCTCGGTCCAGCCGCTTGGTGTTGAGGGATGAACGGCTTCTGCAATTGGCTTCTGCAATCAGCGTGACTAGGCCCCACATCACATGATCCATAGCCTTGGTGGATGGTAGTTGGTGCCACATAGCCATGCGTGCAGATCAAATCCATTCGTGGGTAGCTCGTCAGCAATGGAGAAGAGAAGTTAACATCAGCACACACAAAAATATAGTATGAAAATTGAAACAGCCATGGGGGTGCTGCTGCTTACTCGAGGAGACGTTCATGCGGAGTTCACCCTCGTACACGGTGAGGTCACGCGGCCGAGAAGAAGCAACGGGTCTCAATCTGTGAGGTGACACCGGCATACAGTTTGAATCAGCAATGAAGAAGGTCAATGTTTTACAGTCATGTAGTATAAATTTTGAGATTGCAACCTAAGCTACTGTGAATGCCTGCAAACCACTGCTTCCCCACTCATATGCCTCACATGGTATAAAAGAGAGAGTCAAACGCACTAAGTTAGTAACTACCAAAAAGATTTTAGGAACATAACCAATGATGTGCCAAAAAATGCATCATCAACCTACCCATCCTTAATCGGCCAAATTCTTGGTTCTTGCGAAAATGATATATCACACTCTTCAACCTGATAAACTAACAAGGTAATTGTTTCCTATCAAGATCAAGTGAACACCTTATCTACAGAAATCAGATAGATTTGAAGAGACTAATGGTCTGCTCACACACATAAAATAATTTAAAGATAAAACATTCTATTCTATCATACTGATTAAAGAGTGTGCTCATGTTCAGAAGATTTTGTTTTTCAGTTGACTAGACATCACAGGCTATGTGAAATGGCAAGTAAAACAAGTCAGGATCATGTTGAGATGTAAAAAAAAAAGGTGCATGCAGGAATACAACAATAAACAAGAAATGTAGTTGCTGGAGTAATGAGCTACAGAACGGAAGAAAAGCTGCAATATGCTTTATCTGCATATCCAGATAAGCTGGAGTAGTTGCTGAAGGTAAGCACCATATTGTTTACCAGCTCAACAAGACAGGCACCCCCTAAGGGCACACAGGCAGGATAGGTTCAAGTACGAATATCAAAATCTTGAAAACTTAACCTGATGCATTCCAGAGCTACTGCTTTTCTATTTATGTATTTATAAACACAACAGAGAAATAGAAGGTTTTCCCTTTGTAAACTTTTGACACACAAATAGAACTCTTTCACAAAGCACATAAATGTAAGGTTTACTGACCCATTGTGACGTCCATATCCTCCTTTAGGTTGTAAACGAAGAACTCCACATGGTACGTCCGTGTCATCATATGCCTGAGACTCATACAGCAAAGAACTCAGTTAGCCAATCATGAAAGTTTTAACCAAGGAAGATTGGATCATAAACACGTACCACTACGACACGGTGGAGTGGAAGCTTATAATAGGCAGCAAGCGCACCATCCTGTAATAAGAAAGAAAGGTAGGGGTGTCAGGATCACAAGCATTTAACAAGTCATCACAGTTCACTGTCAGGCCAGTTACAATGACTTGCGTGCCTGGGAAGGAAAATGTATAGCAAGGCAGAAATCATAAAGAAAAATCTTTCAAAAGTTTTCCATACAGATTCATCGCTGAGATCTATATATGTTTGAGGCTTGGCAAGCAAAACAGGGATGCCATCAACCATCCCTGCATCAATAGAAATGAAAGCACCTTCAATTCAATTCAACCCTTTGTACTTGAAAATTGAGCATCAATTACCCTAAAAGTAAAGAGGAATGTTATTTCTGTGAGCATATGATGGAGTGAAACCTTCACCAAATAGTGCTTCATGTCTGAATTTTCGTCAGGGATATGTTCTGAGACTCTACAAATGCATCTATCATATCAAACCCAACCTGCAAGGTGAAACAACACAAATGAATTATGACAATAAAGCTGAGCCACCTGAGTTTCAAACAGAAGATGAGAAGCAGAACTTACGTTGTGTATGGTGGATTGGTACTTCTCACCAGGGTTACCTAGGCCAGAAATGGATCTGCAAAGTATATACAAAGCGATCTGTATGAATTTCGCAAAATAGGTTGTGCCTCTCCCTGGGATAATCATGGCAATTTCAAGGGGTAAATGTCAGGGTGAATTACCTGTTGGGGATGGAGCCAACGGCGGCCGCGTTGGAGCCCACGGCGTTCAGCACGACCACTGCACGCGGAGACGTCGCCTCACCGGCCCCAAAGCCGCCGTTGCCGTCTGCTTCCTCGTCCTCGAAGAGCCTCCATGTCGCCGGACCCCCGCCACCCCTGCGTCAAGCCGCCGGCAACCAAAGCCAACAGGACCTCGCGCCCCAGCCCGATCAGATGAGCTCCTCCCGTGGTCTTGAGCTGTTGTCGTCCCGCGAGTCATCGGCCACCTCGCCGGAGATGAGCACCGCCGCGGATCCGGCCGGAACGGGACTGGATCAAGCACCTGCGCCCGAATCAACGCCTGCCTTCTTCCGTCGCCGTCGGTTGCGCCGCACCCAGCTTGTCCGAGCCCCAAGCCCCGCCCCACACCCAGCTCGTCGGAGCCCCAAGACCCGCGCTTCACCTCCAGACGAGGCCACCGCGGGACCAGCGGCGATCTTCGTCGCGCGGCAACCGCCGATGCATGCGACGGATGCGGTGGTCTTGAGCTGCCGTCGTCCCGCGAGTCACCGGCCACCTCGCCGGAGATGACCACCGCCGCGGATCCGGCCGGAACGGGACTGGATTGAGCACCCGCGGCCGAATCAACGCGTGCCTTCTTCCGTCGCCATCGGTCGTGCCGCACCCAGCTTGTCCGAGCCCCAAGCCCCGACCCGCACCCAGATCATCGGATCCCCAAGGCTCGCGCTTCACCTCCAGCCGAGGCCGCCGCGGGAACAGCGGTGGCAACCGCCAATGCATGCGACGGATGCGGTGGTAAGCGGGCGGAGTCGCGCGGTTGCGGCAGGAGCTCGACGACGCGCGCGGCGGATGCGGCTGCGGGGAAGGGAGTGGGACGAGAGAAGCTGAGTGAGTGGATAGGGAGCGGAGTGGAGAGAGTAGGGGATAAGGTTTACTTTTTAGGGTAGATTGGGTGCTGGTTGGGCCGCGCAGGATAGCTAATTTGGGCCTTAGATCGGCAATGTTCGCTCTACGAAAAAACATAGATAATTAAAGTATATATATACCTCACAAAAATGTTTAAGTGTGTGTGTGTGTGTGTGTGTGTATTAAACATGGTTCATACAGATAAATATTTTTATATTTTTATACTTATTAGATATATTGAGAGTATCACAACCAATTTTGAGAGAATAAACCGAATATACTTGGTTTATGTTTGTTTGCTTGCATGTTTTTATCTTTTTTGGACAATATTCCATAGCCTATATAAATAATTTCAAATGATTTAAGAAATTTTAGATGACTACTTATTTATATATGAACATTATAGTTGGTCGTTTTCCCCGAGAGAAATGCAACTTCTTTTTCTAATTATATGAAAAAGGTTTTCTTTTTTACAAAATAAAACTGTTGTGTTAGTTTCACTTTTAATTTTATTATATATGTTTATTTATATGATGCACTAGAAAATATCGTTTATATTTCATCAGAGATAGAAAGTGATGGGTTCCGACATACGCACTGATGTAAGAATGACAGACCGCACTGAAACATCACGACAAGATGTGCATATAGCTAACCTTTGTTTGTATGTAAATTATACATGATAATACGAAAAGGTGTATTTTTTATATATTATTGTTTTTTCAGAATATAGGTAACATAGATATGGATTTTGGAGATGCACAAAAAGAGTCTATTGAGGGTTCCGAAGCGACATCGTTGGAAAGGGGCCGGAAATTCACAACATAATAACGTCGAAATGGTTATATCTCATAACAAACCAAAAAAAGGACATCACATGGACTGTCAGACGAGTTCACCCAGGTATTTCATTTTTATACATTATCTTGTTATTTTATCTCAAAATATTATATAAATTGTTTATATATTATTTTGTAGGAGGATATGAAACATTTTTGACAAAAAATAGCTGTCATTCTGCTCGATTCAGAACTGAATAAGCTAAAAGGAGGTCCGATATACCATCAACGTGACGATGAGGAAACTTTAGCTAATTCTGATCTCGAGATCCTGGAGAATCCATCTGACGTAGTCAAAGACAAACGTCCTGTCCCAATAACTATCATACCCACGGACCAACCTGAATTACTTGCCGGCCTTTGCAACTACATCATGTCGATCGATGATGCCAGATGTTTGGAGTAAGTATCATGTATCAATATTTAATGAATAATATGTATATTATTGTTCTTCTTACCATCCCATTTATAGGAAGGTATGGGTTCGGAGCTCGACACCCGATCCAATGGCCTTAAGTCTTAAGAAACTTCTGTGCATACTTAACATGGAGCAGCCCATGGACAATGATTGCTTCAACACCGCCGTGCGTATGCTGGCATGTGACGAGGAAGTATTGTTCACATACCCTCCTGTACATTACATGGATCTACGATTTTGTGTAAGTTATCGTAACTCTTCATTCTATGTGCATTAGTATCAACATGTTGAAACAATATTTCTTTTTTTGCTTAGTCCATGATGCTAGAGTCAACACGAGGTCAGAAGTTTTGCGAGAAGGAAACTATCCACACGTTGGCAACATTATTTGATAGCTGGCCTAGGATGGACAGCGACATCTCATCGTGCAAAAAGGTAAGTAAAGTATTTTGTCCATTGTTATCATGGTTTATTGTTGTTTCTAATAGCTCCACTTTTAGATTTATCTTCCCTATGCATCCATCGACCGATACATCTTGTACGTCGTCGATAAAGAGGCACGTCGTCTATATATTATGGATCTATTCAAACATCACAATCGTTAGAGGAAAAAAATTGAGGCATGCACTGAAATTAAAAAGTTTTGCAAGGGATTTCAAAGAAGCACTCGAAATAAAGCTGTCTGGTTGGAATTATGACATATCTAAATGGCAACATATATTTTCGTTCGGTGTTCCAACGAGTATAGACGGGTAATGAATTCATAACAAAAACATTTATTTTTGTTATCACTATATTCTTTATATTATTAATTTAAAGTTTTGTAGGAATGTGTCTGGCTATTTTGGTTTTTCATCTTATGCTCTGGTGGAACGGTGAAGAATTGGTCAAGCCGATTTGCGCGGTGAGTATTATCCGTTACATGTTTTAAGACCTTCAGCGTGAAATTTTCATACTAACTACATGTATTGTTTGTGCAGGATGGGTATGAATTGAGGAAACAGTTTTTATTATACTTGCTAAAACATCGTGGCAATGAAGCTAAAGGAAGCTTTCCGGATATTGTGAAAGAATTTCTTAAGCGCATCATCTAGATATTAATAGTTTTGTAATAGATATTTAGTTGGAACATCGCTCAGTTTGTTACATGGGCATGTCGTTAATTTTTCTTTATGTTGTCAATTTACATTGCAAAAATGGACGTCGGTTATTAAATAATTGTGTTTGTGTTATATTGTTTGCAAAAATGAAATTTAACATGTTACATTGTAAACTATTTTAAGAGCCCGTGGCAACGCACGGGCATTCTACTAGTTATTCTAGAAACGCAACTAAATTTATTGTTTTAGAAGCCTACTAACTAAGACTATTTTTGTGAGGTTACTGACTAAGACTTCACTAGTAGGCTTCCAAAAATAATAATATTTTTGGTTGGGCTGTCAGAATAAGGTGGATCGAGGGCAGCTTATTCCCCCTGTTTCTGTTCAAGCCCCCCTCTATAAATATTTAGTATACATGTGGAACAATCTTTCTAAAACTTGAACAAATTTCAAATACACATTGAATTATTTTTCAATATATGAAATAATTTTGTTTACATTGTATAAACTGTTTTATCAAATGTCAAAAAATTAGAAAGTCATAATATATTTATTGAAAATGTCACGTACATTTGTTAGAGTGGTACTTCACATTTTTTTTATAATACACGAACATTGTTTTACATTATATAAACAAGTTTTTAAAAGCTAGGTATATTTGTTTAGTGATAACAAACATTTTTCTAAATTATGTGAACATTTTTGAACATTAAGAATTTTTTCTAATGGCATGGACATTTCTTCGAAGTGTGTGAACATTTTATGAATATCACAATGTTTTCCAATTTTATCAACATTTTTTAATTGTCTGAGTATTTTTTTACACTGCATAAATATTTTTAACAAGTAATTATAATTTCTAAGTATTTAAACAAAATGCGTGTAAATTTCAAAAATATAAATAAAAGATCTTAAAACAGTACTTTTATTTATATTCTTGAAAAAATAAATAAAAGTACTAAAACAACATAAAAGGAAAATACCCAAAAAACAAAAGACAAACATAAAAAGGAAAACGTGTGGTAGAGGCCAGCCCTGCCTCCCGCGAAAGATTAGCTCATATATGGGTGTGCCTGATGCGATGGGTTCTTTCGGCTCGCTATTGAGCGAGACAAGGCCCATCCCCCTGTTTACCTAAGAAAACCTGCAAAAAGGGATGCACGTTTACCTAATTAGTTTTCTGAGGCATGCACGTTGCATATCTAATTAATGAGTGTGTAGTTATTTCCATACTAAAGAAACTAAATGAGTTTTCTTTTTTGCATTAACTAGCACGATGCTCGTGCATTGCCACAGAACCATCGGCTTAGAGGTGGTGAAATAACGTTAATGCCCTTTATCAATGTCGTCACAGAATTTTAAATGGCCATATTAGGTTGGGGAATGAACTAAAATTAAGATCAATTTTGGGTTGAAGTCACCTTTTTGTCTTTGTTATTTATGTCTTTTACTAAAAGTTAATCTCAGATGAAAGTAGTGTATTTGTTTATTTATGATAAATCTCATATGTGAGTAAATTATATTTGATTATATGTCTCTTGGAGTCCCTTTGGGGACATCCAGTAAAATATATGTCTTTTGGAAGGTTGCTAGTTTCACATGTGAGGGGATGCATGTATTTATTTATTCAGAAAGGGTAATGGACTCATATGTAAACTCACCACCAACTCTTAGTAGGAAAGATAAGTGTCTACGGAACTCTAGGAAGTGGAAGCGAAAGTAAAACACTAAGAGAGAGACGAAGGGAATAGTCACAGCTATTCGATTTCGTTTTCCACAAGCGCAAAAGCGTTTTGGCTTCTTTTTTGCATACAAGAAGAAGGTTGCACACACGTGACATAAGTCCTAGCACTACTCGGTCACAAAACACGATGCATGTGTGAGGCAAGGCGGACGGCGGAGGAGGAGTGCGTGTGTATGTGCCATGTTTTCAAGCTTTTAGTGGTGTGTGACATAACTCACCTTATATGTTTTTTTAGAGGAACTCGCCTTATATATTGTTTTACCACACCCTCCATTAATAAGGTGAGACTAAATTTTCCACACCCCTTGTCATGCATGAATGAACCACGTGAGCCTCTGGTATTTTCTTAAAAATTGTTGGATAGAATAAATGGGCTAATCCCCAAAAATTCCAACACTAAATTTATAAACAGTTTTCTTTTGGTGCTGATGCTGGTGTTGTAGCTGACCAAGCTGTATTTAATCATTCAGTATGCGTGCCTTTTGTTGGTGTCATACTTAGATTAATGTTGGGTGGTTATTGGCTCAAACATGTCATATCTATGTCTATGTGTTGTTAGCTTTGTAAAAGGCCATCGTTTCTATATATGAAATTGGAGGGGGTTGAAGCTTTTGAATAGTTCTTAACATTTATTTAGCAAAAATGCTAAACTCACGGGCATTTTACATGAGACCCCCCTCCCCTCGGTGAAATTTCACGTGGGTGGTGCTCCTCCCTCCTCCTTGATCAAATCATAAGTTGCCAAGTAATGACCACCCTGTAAAACTCCGTTGATGTAGGAGCCGTTCGGTAATCCTCCGGCTCCATGAAATCTGAGGAGCTGCGGAACACCTCTTTTCCAACTCCGCATTTTTTAACTGCTGCTCCACCAGCTCCGGGAGTAGAGTTATGGAGTGGAGTCCCTTCGAACAGGCATGTAGTATTATTGTTTATTTAGAAAATACGCACTAGCCAATATTTAATCATGGCATATGGTGGCTTGCCATTCATGAAGAGGCAAAATAAGAAAAAGTTACTATTGTGTGCTAGAAATGGATATAACGAAGGCTTACAATAGAATGGGGTCATATTATCTTGAGGCGGCCATGATCAAATCGGGTATACACAGCTTGGTGGGCACACCATGTGTAACTGCATTGGCACGAGATTTGCTTAAAATGGACCTAGTGATACAATCTCACAGCCTGGAGACGACAAAGGCAGCAACGGGTATGGGAAGCAGCTACAAGCTTCATCCATAAGGCAACGACTTCTTTTGAGCATTGCTCACATTGCTTATATTCCACAAGAGCGCTGCTATATGTACGATCAAACTTCATACGTTTTTGCGTACGAGCAGACCGTTCTGGTGTAGTGGGCCCAAACGTTGACAACGGGCCTGTGTCTTGTCGTACCAAATCGTATGAAGAAAATATCGTACGCAAGGCAGTTTCGATTCCATAAGGACCATAACACGGCTGGACTTACGAAAGAAGCTGGACGTTTCCCTTGCACCGAGAAAAGGTTGGGCGTTTCCGTGAGAACAACAAAAGGCACTTGGTATATACATACGTGGTGGAAAAGCGCTACTATGTGACAAGGCTTACCACATATACATGGTGGAAAAGCGCTACTACGTGCCAAGGCTTGCCGATCACGGAGCGTTGCTTGAATCATCTCCGGTGACTCCCTCGTACGGTGATCAATACCTACGCTAGCAAAGTTGGAGATAACGCAAGACTGGTTACACAACGCGCGTACCCGGACAGAAGGGATGTTGCTTTTGTTGCCACGTGTTCGTGGGCGTGCTAGGCTCTAGCGAGGCGTCGCGACGTCCCGGACAAGAAAGAGAGGAGATAAGTGGAGGTTTTTGTGGACACACAAAGCTTATCTTTGCTACTAATACCCATTCGTCTAGGTGCATAAGTCACCTTAGGTGGTGCCCCGCAATCAAGAAGGAGGAGAAAACAAGAGAATTTAATATTTATTCGCTAATTAATGACAATGCATGCAGTGAACTAACCACTGCAGATCGTGTTTGGTAGTCTCAAGTCAATGAAAGTATGCATGCTACACATCTGTTTTTGGTTGATATGTCAAGAAACAAAAAACGAGATAAGAGTTAATAGACCACGCCTAAGTGTTTTAAGATTATTTGGTTTCGTAAGGCAACTATACACCTAGATAGAATGAGTACGTGTAATAGAAGTTTTGATATATTTTCTAAAACAAAGTAGATGATACAACAATAGAGAGCACGCCCCTCAACAAAAAAAATGAGGTCATGATTATCAAAGAAAAAGATGAGGTCATGCTTCAATCGGAAGTGTTCTCCACGTCCACGTATCAACCTTGCCAATAGGCACGGACCCAAAAAATGTGGAAAAGTATCAAGTATCACAAGTCTTTTACAAACACATATTATAAATATTGAAACATATAAATCCTTAGGGGGTTAACCTCCTTTTAAAAAAAAAATCCTTAGGGGTGCCACAAAATTCTTCCTTTTGCATCCACCGGCGGCACGTGAGCCAAACTCGATCCTGCCTACAGGCCTTCAACTTGGTTGAGCAAATTTTTCCGCGTCGCAAGAGGGAAATGATACATATGTCTTTTCCAACAGACATGATTGCCACATGTTAATTGAAAGTTTATGGTTCAGACTCAAATTAACGAAACTCAAGAAATAAAAAAACACTTGTAGCTAACTCAAATTAATGCAACAAGAATGTACTAGTATTCTAGTGATAAATCTAGTTAATATATTTTTTTGTATATTGTTATTGGTTTAAAACTCTCAAGCATTTTTGCGCGCGTGAGTACGTGTGTGAGTGTGACAAAGATTTGATATCTCTTGTACACATTTGTTTTTCGAGCAACTTAATTAAATCCATAATAATCATAGCTTACAAAACCAAACCGGTAATCGAACTGGCGAGGCCGTTAGCTCAGGTTTTTACCGATCGGACTGCTGGTTTAGTGATTCGATTGTCGGTTTTTTAAGCAATAAAATAATGTCTATTTTATCAATAAATATACCCATCAATAGATAAAAAAGTGTGCAATCACATTAATAGAGTAACCATCAACTGCATGTTAATATCTAATTCATATACCTGATAATCTCTACTCCGCCTTGGTCGCGGTGCACAATATAAGATGACTTACACACCTAGACGGAGGGAGTAACTCAAACATGATACTATAGTAGCAATTAGTAATGCAAGCAACATTAAGTAGTAGCAGCAATCAACATCAAGTAGTAGCAGAGGTGGTGCCCCTGGTCCTCTTGCTCCTGATCTGGACTCTGGAACGGAGGGAGGCACCCAGAGAGGCCTGATCATTTGAATGGAGCAGGATCAGAGTTGGATGGATCAGTCTTACTAGGCGGCATCATCCCCTCTCCCTAGCCGTCAACATAGGTGGTGCTGGACGGCGGGATGTGGGAGTGGCGGCGCTTGGTGGCCTGGTGCTGCCATGTGGAGCGGTGACGAAGAGACAGCGCCGCCGTGACACATTGCCACGCAAGAGGAGCGGCGGCGCTCGATAGGATTTTGTCTGTGGACAAAGTCGAGAGAAATGTTTCCAATTAAGCCGAAAACCTACCAAAAGAGTTTTTTCTTCTTTTCTGATTCTACCACTAGATTGTTCGCAGGAAAACGAGTCAATTAAGTGGTTTTTTTGGAAATGGCATCGAATCGTTCATTTTTCTATGAAACGCTGGTTCATCGATTTTGCGAAAAACCGGCTGGCTTGACGGTTTTTTTCCGGTCCGATTGCTCGAACAGTCCGCTATGCTTAAAGAACCGGCGGGATCACCGGTTTCCATTTTTTCCGGTCCGACCGCCGGTATGGTCCGGTTTTTTAAACTATGATATTAATATCTATCTAGGCTGGCGCCTTCAGTGAGACTAGACAAAGGGCCAAAGTGAATGAAATGCCGTTACACTCCAGTACTTTGTAAGCAAATGAAATGACTACAACAAGAAGAGCGAGGGGCCAGAAGTAGAAACTCTTCCCGGCCACCTCCGCCCCGATACAGTTTTTATTTCACATATATGGACCAAACCGACAGATAACACAAGCTTCACACACAACAATGGCGCGCACAGACACTTGCGACACACACACGCCTTATTAATGGCGGTCAGGTTACACACATACTCACGCCCATAGCTCCAAGCATAAATCAGGATGGCGCCACGCCTCTGCATACGGGCGAGCGCGCGGCGTGCTTGCGTGCAACCTACCCACCCACGCCTAGTTTATGCTTTTCAGTAGTTGACGACGGAGCGGTAGGTGCCGCCGGGCTTCCAGCCGGCGGGGATGACGTTGCTCGCCACGAGGGGCTTGCCGGAGCTGGAGGTGAGGCGGACCGAGAAGGGCGCCTGCAGCATGGCCCCGGAGTTGTACCTCCACACCGCGCCCCACGACCGGTCCATCTTGGTCCAGCCCGCGCCGTTGCCGCCGCTCTGCATGAGCTCCACCGAGGACAGGTCGCCGTCGCCGTCCTCGTACTCGACGAGCATGGCGAGGTAGTAGGAGTTGGAGCCGGCGTCCACCTTGAAGGCTATCTCCACCCCCGGCCAGTTGCACGGGACCCTGCAGCATGCAGCCACACGCACGGACATGACGGATGCCAGGGCCAAGACAAGACACGGCGGTTAGTCGGTCGGCCAGGAAAGCGGCATATACCGTGTGCGTGCCGGTGCACGCTTGCCGCTCTTTTACTTGCGTCCGGACACGCAGCTAGCTTACCGTGTGCCGTTTCAGTTTGCATGAAAAAACTCACGTGAAGATGCATGCAGCCAGCTTACCGTGTGTACTGGATTTGGAGACGTCCGGCCGCGCGGAGCTGGTCGGCCTGGCCGGGCTTCGCCATGCCGCCGAACGCCGTCCCGCTGAGGTCGAAGTGGACGGGCTCTCCCAGGCACGCCTCGCCTGCTGGGCACAGGTCGGTGAGCACGACGGTCACCGGGCTGGACGAGCAAGAGCCGTGGCCGGTGCATTTCACCTGAAAATTTACGTTAAGCCGAGTATCTGACAACGCGGCGCTAAATTTAAATGGCTGTACTTGAAAATCATGTGATCTACGGACCTGGTAGCAAGAGCCGCAGCCCTTGCCGTCCTGGTAGATGGACGGGCTGCCTGCGGCGATCATGGAGGAGAAGGGCGCCTGGTCGACGGCGTCCTGGTACCCGCATGCACCACCTACAGATCGTGCATGCAAAGCGTCAGTGCACATTGCACATATATATTCTGGAGAAATAAAATATATATGTTCGTCCGTGTATTAATTACCGTCGCTCCCTGCGCCGTTGGGGCCGCCGTACCAGGTGGCGCCGCCGTTGGACCAGCCGGAGAGCTTGCGGTGGATCTCGACGGACGCGCAGGGACCAAGGAGGAAGGCTAGGGCCATGAACACGGCGAAGGACACTGGGATCTTGGCCACGGAAAAGGCCATGCCTCTCTTTCTCACCGACGATCACTAGAGTACAAGGAGGAAGAGACTGAAGTAGAGGGGTGGCCTTGGTGTGTGCTAGGAAGTGTACTCCTCGCCTCCATTTATAGGCGGCAGGCAGGCAGATGGTAGGGTGCACCGCTGAGTGAGCGCGGGCAGTGATTAAATTCTTCCTGGTTTCTTCTGAGAAAATAAAAACGAATTCTTGCTTACTTGCTGGGGTTGCACGCGCGGATTCAAGGGGATTTTAAAATAAACAATAAATAAACCCGTTCGCTGGCGATCTTTAAAAAGCAATCTGAACACTGGACGATCGATCTGCCGCAGAAAGGTTTTTTCTGTCTTCCAGATTTGTACACCATCTATATTGTAATCTCTCCTTTTCGGTTTATAGGGTTTATTTTAAAATTTTAGTTTTTTCATTTTATAAGGCTTAATTTGATTGTTTCCCATCACATGTTCAGATTTCAAGGTGCATTAAATCATTGCATTAAGTATAAAAAATATTCCACCACTCATCATCTATTTTGGCGATTTTTTGTCGAAAATGACCACCTGCGCGAATGAATTGATGAAAAAGACCACCTGCTGATAAATTTAACAAAAAGGACCCCCTCGGCTATAACGGCGGGTCTTGAGCGACACATAGCACCGCCACGCAATGAGGCTATCTGCTTTGCCGGAACGGGAATCGGCGCGGCGACGATCGGCGTGTGGAGCCCGGCCGCCAAGGGCGTGGCGGCAATCAGAAGCGTCTGGGCCGGCCGCCCGGCGGGCGGCAGCCTGTTCATCGCCTGTTATCAAGCGCGCTAAGGAGCCGCCACCGCTGGCGATTGCTCTTCTGCTGCTGCATGGCAAAGCGCATGGCGCTGCTGTTGAATGCACAAGTCCAGCAAAGCACAAAGCGCATGCGGCCACAAGTTTTGAGGCACTAGCACGAGTTTCGTCTGCTTTGAGGCACGGGTTCCCAACGTTTCGTATTTTTCGGCACTGATTGCAGACGACCACGATGCACTGCGCATCATTTGTGATTGCCGGCTCCGTGCGCGAGGCGATGAACAGTCGCCGCCACTCGTGGCTAGCGGGCCAGCGATAAGATCGCCGCCACGCCTGACGGCCGGGCCCCACATGTCTTTGCCGTTCGTCCAGCCGATTCACGTTACTGCCAGCGTGATGCAGTCTTTGCGCCTTCTTGTCACGGCGAGTGCCACGTGTTGCCTGCCGCACCTGCCGCCACAGTCAAGGGGTCCTTTTTGTCAAATTTATCAGCAGGTGGTCTTTTTTGTCAATTCATTCGTGCAGGTGGTCCTTTTTGACAAAAATTCTATTTTGGCTGGTGAGATTTTTGAATCGAGCCTTAGAGCAGATATAATAGGACACACTCAGCATGCTATAAGCCATCACACGTCACCAGAATCTCAGCTGGAGGAGAGAGAACGGAGGAAAAAGAAGGGAGCGGACGTTTCACTAGTTGCCCGGCTACAGCGCAACAACCAAGAAAAAATGACCTGCATGCAGCCGCATGAGAGCTAAAAAGCAGGCGGTACTTCGTCTGTTCTAATCACATGTGTTTCCTTGCCTTTCTTTACATGCAAGCATTAAATACTATATCTAATCTAATAACTAGCTTAGAGTCAATCTATTATACTAATGAGCTTTTATGAAGGCTATAAATAACATGGCATTGGTTTATACTCCCTTCGTTTTAAAATATATGACTTAATTTTATAGCAAAATTAGTATAAGGTTGAGTCATCTATTTTGAAACGGAAGAAGTAGCCAGCAGCGGGCTTTCTTATTAGCCATGCTCTTATAAACCGGAAAGGAGGGAGTACTACAGTACTTGGCGTCTAGTCACTCAGTGAGCAGAAAAACGACAGTTGCCGTTATTTCGGTTAGACACGAGGCGACCCTACGAGTCGAGTTGCCGCCCATCCCGAGACGGCTCCACGCCCCGTCCATTTCACCCTCCCCGAATTCAGATCGGTCAACTGCTGTCACGAGGTCCAGTCGTCAGGATCTCACACAGTTCGGACGGCCAGGAGGCGCGGTCATTCGGCCTGAGCCCCGCGGCACGAGCCGTAATCTTGGCCCGGTTTGCGGGTTCCTCCCGGTTGACTTGTGAGCGGTGGCTCACGCGTTCACTCCGCCCGCAGCCAGTACGTAGCTCCGGCCGGTAGTCAGCGTCCTATCCGGATTAAGCGCCCCAGCAACGTGCACCGGGCTTTCAGATGACATGCCTCGCAGAGTCGCAGTGGCTCGCGTCAGTCTCGATTGCATACACGGCGACTCGCACGTGTAGTAAGAGCATCTATGATGATGGGCAAATCCGGCCCTTAAACGCCCGCAAGCGCATCGATAAATATTTTTTTTGCGAGGGCGCGTCGGCGAATATTGACCGGGCACGCCTCATATTTGCCACCCTGCATCCACGTATCTTATATCCGGCACCTTATATCTATACTAGACATGTAACGTAGAGTCAAACAACAGACAACAAAAATCGGCTGCAAACGAAACACAAGATCGACTGCAAACGGACATTAACAAACTTTGCAACATCCAAAAGACCATCTTAGTTCGCCATCGGACAAGTTCTTAAATTTCTACAACTAAAAACGATATAAGCATATGAGGAGGGGGGCGGGTGTCACGCTCAAGATGCGACCCTATCCTAAAGGAACTCAAAGGTCCCACCAAGGATAGAAGCGCATCTTGAAGACGCTTTTGCAAGGTGGATATCATTACATCAACATTACATAATACATAGAGATACAACCAAGACATACAATGTCTCATGAATACAACAATACAACATACAAGATCAACATCCGACTACGGATGAATCATAAACAGAAACTCAAACAATATCCACCACCTTTAGCCAGTGCCGACACAGAACCTATCCCCGATCGAAAAAGAAGCGGAAGAAGAACTCCAATACAAGCAAACATCGCTCTCACGTCACGATCATCGCGAACTGTACCTGCAATCGGTGGTGTAGTAATCTGTGAGCCACGAGGACTCAAAGAATCCCATTACCATGGGTATCAAGACTAGCAAAGCTTAAAGGGAAAGGAAGGGGTAAAGTGGTGAGGTTGCATCAGCGACTAAGCATATATGGTGGCTAACATACGCAAATGAGAGCGAGAAGAGAAACAAAGGAACGGTCGCCAACTAGCAATGATCAAGAAGTGATCCTGAACTCCTACTTACGCCGACATAACCCGAAACCGTGTTCTCCTCTCGATCAACCCGAAAAGAGACACTCATCACGGTTACGCACCGGTTGGTGTATTTTAGAAGAGTTTACTTCAAGTTTACTACAACCGGATATTAACAAATTCCCATCTGCCACATAACCGCGGGCACGGCTCTCGAAAGTTTATACCTGCAGGGTGTCCCAACTTAGCCCATGATAAGCTCTCGCGATCAACGAAAGATATTCCTTCTCCCGGGAAGACCCGATCAGTCTCGGAATCCCGGCTACAAGACATTTCGACAAGAATAAAACAAGACCAAGAAGACCTCCCGCGGCCGACATCCCGATAGTAGCCGCCAGATCTCGTCTCGTGCCACGACCGGATGAGTAGTACGCACAACTAGAACTAGCCCTCAAGTTTCCCGAGGTGGCGCCGCAAGTGGCTCTAGTTTGGACCAACACTTAGACAAGCATTGGCCCGGGGTTAAAATAAAGATGACCCTTGGGATGCGCGACTCCCAAGGGAAAAAGGTAATAGGTGAGGCAAATGGTAAAACCAATGTTGGGCCTTCTTTGGAAGAGTCTTATTCAAAGCGAATCGTCAAGGGGTCCCATAAATCACCCAACCGCGTTAGGGACGCAAAATCCGGGAACATAATACCGATATGACGGAAACTAGGGCGGCAAGAGTGGAACAAAACACTGCATAAGGCCGAGCCTTCCACCCTTTACCAAGTATATAGATGCATTAAATATATAAGAGATATTGTGATATCCCAACATAAACATAATCCAACATGGAGCAATCTTCATCTTCACCGCAACTAGCAACGCTATAAGAGGGCTGAGCAAAGCGGTAACATAGCCAAACAACTGTTTGCTAGGAAGGGTGACAAAGGTTAGGGCTATCATGCAATTTGGGAGGCTTGAGCAGCAAGTGGTGGGTAACGCAACACAGCGATAGAACGAAGCAACTAGCATAGCAATGATAGTAATGAGATCCAAGGTGACGGTCATCTTGCCTGAAATCCTGCAAGGAAGAAGAACGAGTCCATGAAGAAGACAACCGAGTAGTCGAACGAATCCTCACAACTCCGGAATCTAAACCGAAGCTAACGAGAGAAGCAAACCGAAAGAAGCAAACAACATAGTAAACAACCATCACATAATCATGGCATGTTGCACAACCAAGTATGATGCATGTCCGGTTTAATGAGGCATGGCATGGCAAAGTGCAACAAACAATACTTCAAGTTAAGTGGGGCTCAATATGCAACGAGTTGCATATCAACGAAACACCACATGCAATTATTTAGTTTAATCTCGTTTAAGCTACCAAACAATGTTAAATGTTGTTAAACATGGAAAGAGGTGAATCATATGAAAACTACCTATATAGGCAAGTTTAAATGAGGCCGGAACAACGAACAACAATTCCGGAAAATCCCCATATGCATATTTTAGATTTGGTACTGTTCTGTCCTAAACCATATTTTAATGTTGTTAAACAGGAAAATAAAGTGCACCATGTTAAACTAGGCATTTTTCCACCCCATTTACATATAAAGTTTATTTAAAATGGAGCTACGGTTATTTAGTTATGGAATAAATCATTTTAACATGGCATTTGAGCAAATTTAAACAAACAACATTTTAAACATTTTAAACATGGATGAAAACAGCATATTATGAAACTAGACAAATTTCTCAGCATTTTACATATCTAAAACATTTTAATCCGATGCACGGTTTGTGAGATATTAAATGCATGAACATGAGGGGTAAGCTGTAAATCTGCACTCTCTGGATAATAGACAAATTCGCAGAACTGGGAAAAAACATATGCGGGCCGAATCTGGAACAGGAGCCGAACAGGGCAGGCGCTGGGGGCAGCTCACCCATGGGCTTCGGCCCGTCTGCAGAGGAGGCCAGCTTGGGGCGCCTGGGCCTCATGACGGAGGGGAGCAATGGGCCTGGCGCGGTCAACGCACGCAGCGACGCCATGGTCGTGGATCGAGGCGGGGTGTCGACCTCCTGCTCAAAGCGGAAGCAGAAGCAGAGGAGGAGGCGGCCGGACTTGGCGCGGCGGCTCGACGCAGGCGTCTCGCGGCGAGATCCAAAGAGGGGACGATGAGGAACGGCGGAACGGATCTGATGGTTGGGTGGCCGGAGGAGGTCGAGGGCGGCTCGACTTGAGGCCATGGCAGTGGCGTCCTGCGTTGAGAGACAGAGAGCGTAGCGTGAGGGAGGGAGAGAAAGCAGCGGTGAAGAAGAAGAAAGAGAGAAAGGAAGGAGGCTGAGGAGCTGCGGCATGGTCTAGTCGGGTTCCGGCGGCTGGCCACGGTGGCGTTTGGCGACGGGAGGCTCGGGCTCCTGGCGCCTTGGCCGTCAGGGTCCTGCGATAGAGAGAGAGAGATGTGAGATCAGGAGAAAGAAGGAAGAGAAGGAGGGACCGAGGGAGAGGGCGCGGGTCGGCCTGGGCTCTGCCGGCCGGCTCGAGGAGAGCTGCTGGTCTCGGTAGCGTGAGAAGGGAGGAGCTTCGTCGCGAGGGTCCTGGTGACGCGATGGCCGGGCGACAGTGAAGGCGCCTTTCGAGGGGACGAACGAGTAGAGGAGGGGAAAACGAGGAGGAGAGGAGTCTAGTTGTGGTTGGTGGATCGGGAGGGGATGGATCCCAAAGAAGAGGATCGGTGGTGGCTGATTGGCTCGGCGCTGAAACCAAGGGAGAGAGTGGCGGCGGCTAGGAGGAATGAGGAGGATGGGACGAGCTGCCTAATTTCTAGGGTTGGGCTGATATTTATATCAGATGAATTTAGATTAGGGGATATCTCGTCCCTACGATTTCGATCGGACGGTTCGAGATAAATAGGTTAGGAAGTCCAATAAATAAAACGAAGATGTTTTATAGATATTTGGGGATGATCCGGATTCCTCGGTGATGGCTGTCCGGGTCGGGTTCGGGGGAGTTTTCGGATGCGCGAGAGGGGGTCTGCACTGTGCAAAGAGGGGTCAAACGGTCGGGCAACAAAAGAATGGTTGGTCCAAGAAAGGTCAACGGACGCAACAGAGAGAAGGAGAAGCGGCAACTACGAGCGGATGCAAGTTTTAAAAACAATGACAGCAACGAGTGCCGATGCAATGCAAATGATGCGATGATGAAATGCATGACATGAACAAAATGCAAAACAAAACACAAAACCCAACCACGAAGGAAATAATAATATCGCATCTCCGGAAAAGGCAAGAGTTGGAGTTACGAATATGGAAAATTGTATCCGGGGCGTTACAACACTCCACCACTACGAGAGGATCTCGTCCCGAGATCTAGGATGGCACCGGAGGGAAAACGAAAGAGGAAGAGAAGAGGTAAAACAAGTTGCTTCTTCGACCAATGAGTGAAACCAAAGAACCGACCAAGATTGCAAACAATTCGTTGGACAAGAGGAACAAGGAATATGATTAGAACCAAGAGGTTGCAAAGACATGAATCAAGAGTTTAATGGACAAGATAGAATTCGAAACCACTCCGGTTAAGACAAGATGAGAGAGGAAGAATTCGGGCAGCACTCCGGTTGAACACGGAAGGAATAGAACATGAACTTGACAAGATGAGATGATACTTGATGAGATCAACAACACACTACCTCCGGAACTATTGAAAGAATGGCACAAGGGGTAAGAAAGATTTCAGACAGCTCTCCGGTTGAGAAGGGAGGCAAAACTTGATAAGATGAGAGAACTCGAATGAAAACACGACACTCCGGCTAAACGGATAAGCAAGGAAAATTACATGATCTTGACAAAACAAGATAATTGGTAGAAGAGAGCAACATCACAATGCCTCCTAAACAAAGCATGATAGTTCGATAGTTGGAATGAATAGAACGAAGAATGAAACCAACATCTCCTACCATAATTGAATTTGAAAGAGCATCCCTACGAAGTAGGATTGAACGGAGTTGTTTGAAAAAAAAAACTGTAAGAATAAGCTTGGAGCGGGCTTATGGAAACATCTAAAAATTATGAGGTGAGCTTCTGCCACCAACGGAAAGAAATGATTGGATTGATATCAACAAGGAGACGAGAAACTTATTTCACCGGGAGGACAAATGAAGAACTTGGGTCATTTATAAGCACCATAAATAGCAACAATCCTTAGGGAAAGCTTTAGGTGAAATATAACCCAAGATAACTCCAATGAAGAGATTGATGGATTTAAATACCTCATTCTTGACAACAAGTGAATCATGAAGCACGAGGAGAAATTGCCAAGGATGACATAATACCATCTCAAAAGATAAGGTAGAAAGAATTGCACTTCGAAATGCAAAAGAAGAATACTTGAACTCCTCAAAACAAAACATGTGTTGAGCACCATGTTTATTTTAGAGTATAGCTTGGCGGATCAGAACTTCGAGAAAATGTTGAAGAACAATTGAAGAATGAAAAGAATCCTTGACAAACCATCATGTAGAGCCTCCATGAAGAACTCCGGTAATAAAAGGATGATAAAAAGAAAGAGAAGTTGAAGACACAAGGTGAAACCTTGCAATGATTTAGATGGAGCTTCGCTATTATATAACCGAGAGGACTTGGAACTCCGGAAAAGAAAAGATGAAAACACTTAACTAGAATTACTTCATCATGAACAATCTCCTAAGAAAAGAATTAATCAACTCGAGGAAATAAGAATAAGATTTATTGTATGCTTATCCTTCATCAAATTAAATTGATGACAAGCAATGGATTTGGCATACTACTTATTCCGTAGAAAGGATTAAGAGAGATATAGCGCAAACTTGAGAAGGTATTGATGGAACCACCGGTGGAATTTGGAAACAACGAATGAATTAATATGATAACAAAGGAAGTGAAATCTTGAACGAACCACCGTAAGAATTGAAAATGAACATAGCAAAGGCACAATTCACCGGGAAGAATTGGAAAATGAATGAAGATACTTGAGGGGATTTAGATACAAGAGAATGAAGAGATCATGAACTGATTAGAGGATATTTGAACGATTCCTTTGGTAAGATTTGGAGAACGATAGCTACACGCTGAGAATGAAGAATTATGACATGATGGCCTTCGGAGGAAAGAAATGGAAACAACTCATGAAATGCTCCGGTTGGGTGAAATGAATTCCCACAATCGAAAAAAATTATGAGAGGATGGCATCAAGCTAGAACCATGAATCTTGAAGAGATGGAGCAAGATTTAAGAGAAACTCTTCTTCGGTCTTCACATGCTGAGAATGACGAGGAGAAACACCACCAAATTGTAGAGAAACTCCGGAAGGATTAAAAATAACAAAGAGGTTGAGCCAACAATGAAAAGAATTTGAAAGCGATCTTGGAGAAGGAATGTGACTGATGAAAATTCATTCTTACTTCAAACTTGGAAATGAATTTGCGAATGGCTCCTGGTAATTAGAAGAGTCAGGTAAGATCCTGGGAAAAGACCTGTGGGTTAGGGCCCACTCAAAAGAAAACACCGTTGAATAATTGATTGAAAGGGGATTGCACCGGTTGAATTAAATGGCTTGAATGAGATAACAACCTCAAAATAACTTGAACGGATCTGGAATGAAAAGACGAGCCTTCTGAGATATCTTCAACACTCCAGAACAAATGAATAGCGCGAAGTGAATGATTAAGAGGTGCATAGGCATGAGAAATCATTAGAAACGAGGAAAGGAATATGATGAATATCGAAAGCTTGAAATTGGATCCGCCGGAGAAGAAACAACAACGAAGGATGATGAACTTGAAACTGTTGAGCATCTTCATGGGAAATCACCGGATAAGAACATTGAAAGAAAAGAATGAAGAGACTTCACATGAATAAATGGATACTTGATTAAGAAATCCGAGTCCTTGAAGAAAAAGGGGTGGGAGGCGGAAAACAAAGACAACTTGGGATGGATGAAACAAACACTGTTGAGAAAACTTAGAATTGATCTCGCAGATGTTGAAAATGATCGGATCCACTTGAAGAGAAGCACGGTTGGAAAAGAATTAACATGATGACCTCGATGATCAAAATGATTAGTATTCATATAGCAATATGAGAACACCGTTTAGGGAAGGTATGGATTCAACATTTGACTTCGAAGCAACTCAAATACCACAAATAAAACAAAACAAAGGATTTGGCTTGCGAATAAGCGGAACAAATACATATGATAGAGATTTACCCAATCCCATATCATGCATCTGTCGAAAAGATATTCTAGGAGCTACTTGAATTCCCACCTATAAACTCCCGAAACTTTACGGTTATGCAACTGGTGTTGGGGATACAGGGACACAAAATATATCACCCAAACTAACAATACCTAGATCCATTTGTATCCATCCGTCAACACATAACCAAGAAACCTTCGAAATCGTAGTACCTCAACCTTGAAAAGCATCCGTTATACGAGTTATGGCAATACTCCCGAACTCCCCAAGATCGGGTGGCGCCGAGGTTATCTCACCAACAACTGCATAAAAGAGATTTTCGATGTCGGCAAAACTCGGTATTCCGTAATCGCAACGATAAAATTGTGACGACAACACCTCGGAGCTCAACTCCCCGGACACTGCCACAACCCCTAAATGTCAGGAGGCACCAAGAACAATGTTCTCGTCACAAGACTATCGGAACGATCCCAAGATACCCGCGTGATCCTAAAAAAAAATTCGTGAAATTTGAGGAGAGAAGAGACAAAACATCTACATCAGGAGGCCTCACCAGAGCGACGAAGGGACTGAGGAGTAAAAAGAATCCTACTCTCCGATATATATAATCCTAAAACTCAAAATGGTTTTCTTCTAGACTCAACAACGGCCAACAAACAAGGGGGCTCCTATGGTCGGTCGAGGCTCTGATACCAACTTGTCACGCCCAAGATGCGACCCTATCCTAAAGGAACCCAAAGGTCCCACCAAGGATAGAAGCGCATCTTGAAGACACTTTTGCAAGGTGGATATCATTACATCAACATTACATAATACATAGGGATACAACCAAGACATACAATGTCTCATGAATACAACAATACAACATACAAGATCAACATCCGACTACGGATGAATCATAAATGTAAACTCAAACAATATCCACCACCTTTAGCCCAGTGCCGACCAGAACCTATCCCCGATCGAAGAAGAAGCGTAAGAAGAACTCGAATACAAGCAAACATCGCTCTCACGTCACGATCATCGCAAACCTGTACTGGCAATCGGTGGTGTAGTAATCAGTGAGCCACGAGGACTCAAAGAATCCCATTACCATGGGTATCAAGACTAGCAAAGCTTAAAGGGAAAGGAAGGGGTAAAGTGGTGAGGTTGCATCAGCGACTAAGCATATATGGTGGCTAACATACGCAAATGAGAGCGAGAAGAGAAACAAAGGAACGTTCGCCAACTAGCAATGATCAAGAAGTGATCCTGAACTCCTACTTACGTCAGACATAACCCAGAAACCGTGTTCTCCTCTCGATCAACCCCGAAAAGAGACACTCACGGTTACGCACATGGTTGGTGTATTTTAGAAGAGTTTGCTTCAAGTTTACTACAACCGGATATTAACAAATTCCCATCTCGCCACATAACCGCGGGCACGGATCTTGAAAGTTTATACCTGCAGGTGTCCCGACTTAGCCCATGATAAGCTCTCGCGATCAACGAAGGATATTCCTTCTCCCCGGAAGACCCGATCAGTCTCGGAATCCGGCTACAAGACATTTCGACAAAGAATAAAACAAGACCAGCAAAACCGCCCGATGCTACCGACAATCCCGATAGGAGCTGCACATATCTCGTTCTCGTGGCAACACCGGATGAGACAAAGCACGAGTAAAACCAGGCCTCGAGTTTCCTCATGGTGGCCCATGGTTTCGGTTCGAACCAGCACTTAGAGAAGCACCGCCCGGGGGCTAAAATAAAGATGACCCTTGAGCTCCGAAACCCAAGGGAAAAAGGGCTAGGTGAGGCAAATGGTAAAACCAATGTTGGGCCTTCTTTGGAGGAGTCTTATTCAAAGCGAACTGTCAAGGGGGTCCCATAAATCACCCGACCGCGTTAGGGACGCAAAATCCGGGAACATAATACCGATATGACGGAAACTAAGGCGGCAAGAGTGGAACAAAACACCAGGCATAAGGCCGAGCCTTCCATCCTTTACCAAGTATATAGATGCATTAATAATATAAGATATGTTGTGATATCTCAACAAGTAAACATGTTCCAACAAGGAACAACATCTCCATGTTCCGACAAGGAACAAACTTCATCTTCACCTGCAACTAACAACACTATAAGAGGGGCTGAGCAAAGCGGTAACATAGCCAAGCAACGGATTGCTAGGAAGGGTGACAAAGGTTAGAGGTTCATGGCAATTTGGGAGGCTTGAGCAGCAAGTGATAGGTAGCGCAGCATAGCGATAGAACGAAACAACTAGCATAGCAATGATAGTAGTGAGATCCAGGGTAGCGGTCATCTTTCCTGAAATCCCACAAGGAAGAAGAACGAGTCCATGAAGAAGACGAACGGATGAAGCCGAACCAAGCGTAGACGAACGAATCCTCACGATCGCAATGAAACATGAACTAACAAGAAGCACACAACATAGTAAACACACCACACATAAACAAGACATGATGCACAACAAGCATGATGCATGACCAAGCTACATGAAGCTACTCATGGCAAGAGATGATGCAAACAAGAGCAACACATCAAGGCAAGTTTAAATGAGGCCGGGAACAACATATAACAATTCCGGTAAGTCCTCATATGCAAATTTCAAAATTGGTCCAGAACTGAATAACTTTATGTTCAAGTTGTTAAACAACAAGTTAAGATGCACCAAAATGATCTACACGAAATTATAGTCAAGTTACATATAAATTTCATTAGATTCGGAGCTACGGCCTAGAAGATATGAGCAAAACAAGTTAAGCATGGCATTGATGCAAAATGCATACAAACATCAAGCAAACACATCAAAACAAGGATGCAACATGATAATATGAAGCTACATGCAAAATTAAGCAAGTTTCATATAGAGCACACTCAAAACGGAGCAACGGTTCAACACATACACCCTATACAAGTCATGACAACAATCTGTCCAAAACAGCAACTAGGCATATTGCAAGCATCAAAAAAACATGCTACAGCAGCTCAATATGAAAACAAAATGCATGGGCATAATTTACAGGTAAAGCATGACAAAACATGAACACTGAGATATCTCCAGAAATCACTAGAACATGATCAAAAAGACATGGCAAGATTGCATATAATATCAGGTTCAGACTTATCAGGAAATAACATCAGGTTGTAATGTTTAGAGCTATCAAACAATATGCTAAAGGAACTTAACATGGCAAACAAAGGCATGGCATGAATCTACTAAATGCATAGAACAAAAGTCCCTTACTGACCATGAGCCAAAAAGGATTAGAAAATATGATGACACCCATGTAAACATGGCAAGTTATATGACAGATTCAAACATGGCAGGAACAACAATAAGTAGGCATGTTGGTGAGCTTGAACCACTCACCACAGAGCAATACATGGCATGGCAAGGCAACTCACAGTAATAAGACATGGCATAGAAGCTATACATGGCAAGAACAACATCATAGCATACACGCATCAACTACAACAACCTTGGCAAAATTGAATAACATGTAAACAACCTGTCAGGAAACATTTTATAGCAAAAGTAGAGCTCGATTGACTCAAGCTATGGCACTCCATAATTGCAAACAAGGGCATGGATGGATATATAAAGACATTTATAACAAAATATCCTTACTTAAGTATCTCAAAATAAGCATGGATCTGTCGGTAGCATCAAGTTAACATGGCAACAAAATATAACAGAATCTGCCAGGAAAACAGCAACAGCAAGTACCCTACTTAACAAGCTTGATGCACTCACTACACAACTCACAAAAATACATGGAAAGCACCCCTGGAAAGATGGCATGGCATATGACAAAACACATGTAGGACTCAAGTTCATAGGGTGCATACATCAATCATGGCAAAAATGACAAAAGTGCATGTACTGATAAGAATCTGAAACTAACATCACATAGCCCTCTTCTAACAGCATTTCGGGAATCAAGATGAGCTCAAATGAAAATGATGCAATGAGATGAAATGAAGTACTCGTCGAGGCGAACAATTTGACATATTACACGCATGAAACGGAGCACTATGCAGAGAGTTATGGCATGAAGAATATGGCAAATAATGTGCAAAATCTTGGGACTTAGGAAATATCGGGGTCAACCTCAGATCTAGGGTTGCACGGAACCCGAGGCGTGGCTGGAGATGCTCGCCGGAGTTTGCCACCGGAGAGGAGGGAGATGGGGTCGGCGTGGCCGGGGAGGGCGCCGGCGGGGTCGAGGGAGCCGTACGGGCGCCGCGAGGGGAGTGAGGCGGCGTGGGTCCGGCGAGGGGAAACATGCATCGGGCGGCGGATGCGCGCCCGGGCAGAGGCGGCCGGGCGCGCGACATGCGCAGCGGCCGAGGGCGCTGGAGGCTCCGGCGAGGGCGGGCTCGCCGGCGGGCGCGGTCTCACGGGCGATGCGGACGACGCTGACGCGGGCGAGGCCGCGGCGACGGAGTTTGCCCGGCGAGGCGGCGGCGACGGGCGGAGGCGGGATCCGCCGGGCGGCGGCGGCGGCGGCTCGGGCCCCTGGCCGGATCTGGCGGGCCCAGCGGAGGCGGCGGCGGAGCGACGTGGCGATGTTCGATTCGCCGTGGCGGCGGCTGGACATGTCCGGTCCGATCCGGATGTGTCCGGCGGCGGAGAGGAGCGGGGCTAGGGTTTCGGGGTGAATTGATCCGCGAATTTCGGGGGAGGCACATATTTATAGGCATAGGGAGCTAGGAGACTCCAAATAAGGTGCGGTTTTTGGCCACGCGATCGTGATCGAACGACAGAGAGCATGGAAGGGAGTTAGGTGGGTTTTGGGCCACTTTGGAAGGGTGTTGGGCTGCAAAGAGAAGGAGGCTTTTGCGGTTATCCGGTTAACCGTTGGAGTACCAAACGACCTCCAAATGGCACGAAACTTGACAGGCGGTTTACCGGTGGTATACCAAGGCCGCTTGGCAAACCTCGGGCCATTCCGAGAAAGTTTAACACCCGCACACGAAAAGAGGTAAAGGGGGCGCCAGGAGATATACAGGAGACATAGGAGTGCCGGATTGCAAAACGGACAACGGGGAAAATGCTTGGATGCATGAGACGAACACGTATGCAAAATGAAATGCACATGATGACATGATATGAAATGTAGATGATGACATGGCAAAGAGAGACACGCAAGCACATGACATGGCAACGACAGCGAATAACTGGCAGACACCTGGCGCATCAAATCCGGGGCGTTACACTTCGTGGTTTCCCATTTCCATCCCTGACTTCGGATGTACTTGGGTCGCTGGTGCTGCTCTTGCTAGCCAGCTATCCTCTCCCGCGCAAAAGCGGGTCATGAGGCTTGTTAATGCGGCCATGGTTCTCGGCTTCTCCTGGCCGAGGTGTCTGGCGAGCCATTCGTCTCGGACGTTGTGTTTGAAAGCTGCTAAGGCTTCATTCCGGACAATCGACTATTTGGTTCTTTTGGTGAGGAACCTGTTCTGAATTCTTGCGGCTGACTCTCCGGTTTGTTGAGTTATATGACTTAAATCGTCGTGCATCCGGAGGATGGACATAAGTCCCTTGAAAATTTTCCCAAAAGCATCCTCGAGCTCTTCCCAACTTCCAATGGTATTTTCCGGAGGCTTTTGAGCCAATGCCGGGCCGCCCTTTGAGCTTGAGGGGTAAGTATTTTATGGCGTGGAGATCATCTCCTCTAGCCATGTGTATGTGAAGGATATAGTCCTCAATCCAGACTCGTGGTCTGTTGTTCCGTCAGATGCCTCTATGTTTACGGGCTTGAATCCCGCTAGAAATTCATGATCCAAAGACCTCATCGGTGAAACATAGGGGTGCGCCTTGGCGCCCTATTTGGGTGTGCCGTGATGTTCGGATATTTGACGTGTTGAATTGCTTTGAAGAGCTTGCTTTCTCGGCCCATAGATGGACCTAATCGGGCCATCCTTTTGATGTGAATCCTTATGCGGATCGTGTACCGGCTTGTGTGCGGCGCCATTTGCCGCTCTCTTTTTGCCGTGGGGTCGTCCATCCGACCGGGTGGCCTTCTTATTTTTTGACTGTGGGGGCTCTAAGGCCTCCTCATCAAATTCGGGCAGTAGTTTTCTCTTTGGGTAGCTCTTTGTTTGACGACTGTCGCCGTATTTGTCTGCGGTGTTGAATACTTTGCTCCATCTGATTCTGAGTGCATCTTCCGCTGTTTTGAGCTTCCGCTTCTGCTTTTTCAGGCTATGCGCAGTGGCAACGAGCCTTTTGTGGAGGTTCTTCTGCTCCAATAATTTGTCCGGCGTGAGGTCGTCCGGACTGTTATCTTCGCCGAGGACGGGTTGTTTATCCAAGTTGTCCTGTTCGGACGGTTGCTCAATAGCATGTTAAATGCGTCCACCGGTTCGCCCTGCTCTATGGCTGGGTCTTTGTTGAAGCGGGACTTGGTGCGGCGTTACGTTGCCGTTTGACTGCTTTTCGAGGGATTTATCCTTCAGAAGGCGTCCGTTGTTCCTCGTCGTCACTTCCTTTAGGTGTATCCACCATGTATACATCATGGGATGAGGTGGTTGTCCAAAGATCCTATAGGTGCTGGTTCATGGTTGTCTCCTACATCGTCGTCCATACCGTCGATGTCTTTGGAGTCGAAATCGAGCACGTCGTGTAAGCTTTCGGCTGCTGGCTACAAAGTGGGTGGTGGGTGGGCGTTGAATTTCTTCGTCGTCGCATCCCAACCTTCTCGGACCGTAGTCCGGCCAGGCTCTTCGGATAAAGAGAGAGACTTTAGTGAATTCCGGATGTCGCCAAAGGGCGAGTTCTGAAAGATGTCCGCGGCAATGACCTCCATGACCGGCGCCCAATCGGATTCGTTTGGCAGGGGCGCGGAGGGTTCGGAGTTTGGAGAGGAGTCCGGCACCTTGGAGTCACGGTCTTCGCAAAGGACAGGGATTGTGTTCGGCTCAATCGCCGTATAGATTTCAGCCCCCGAGGTGGTGTCCAACCAACCATCCTCGATCGGCGAGATCGGCTCCGAATCAATGTTCTGAGCGGACACTAGTGCGACCTCCAGGACACCGCTCGGCCGATGCAGTTAGGTCATGCCCATCGAGATAGTGCGGCGGCAGGCTGCGGCTCGAATCCGTCGAAGATCAAGTCTCCGCGGATGTCGGCCGTAGTTTAGACTTCCAAATCGACCTGATGGCGGGCGTAGCTTCGATCTGCTTCCAGATGGCCAAGTGAATTGGCGCCAGAGTGCAAAGCCGCCGAATCTGAAGATCGGTCCGGAAGAAGAGTCTCACCTGGACCGCGTTGTTGTTGATGATCGAAGGAGCCATCGGGCCTATAGGTGACGGCGAGAGGAACTCTCAATGGAAGCACCAATGTCGGTGTCAAAACCGGCGGATCTCGGGTAGGGGTCCCGAATCGTGCGTCTAGGCGGATGGTAACAGGAGACAAGGGACACGATGTTTTACCTGTGTTCGGGCCCTCTTGATGGAGGTAATACCCTACTCTGCTTGATTAATATTGATGATATGGGTAGTACAAGAGTAGATCTACCACGAGACCGTAGAGGCTAAACCCTAGAAGCTAGCCTATGGTATGATTGTTGTTCGTCCCTACGGACTAAAACCCTCCGGTTTATATAGACACCGGATAGGTTAGGGTTACACAGTCGGTTACAATGGTAGGAGATCTACATATCCAGATCGCCAAGCTTGCCTTCAACGCCAAGGAAAGTCCCATCCGGACACGGGACGAAGTCTTCAATCTTGTATCTTCATAGTCTAGGAGTCCGGCCAAAGATGATAGTTCGGCTATCCAGACACCCCCTAGTCCAGGACTCCCTCAGTCGAGCTCCGGCGTTCGTATTGCGCTGGCGTGGGAGCTGCAGTGACGCTCCAGATCCAGAGCTACCGCCCGTGTCCACCTTGGACCGCTCCAACGCAATGCGGAGGGCCATCTCCTCCTCGTAGTCGAGGCCGGAGCCGAAGTCGCTTCCAGAGCTGGACATCAGAGTGGTTGGGATCGAAATCTGAGAGGGAGAGGGAGAGGAGAGGACGGAGCGAGAGTGAGAGTGAGCTAGTGTTCGGAGCGAGGTGCCCGTATTGGGGTTTTTTGGGGCAGCTGTGGGGTCGGTGCTGGGTCGGCCGTGTCAAGCGGACAACCCAGGCGTTTGTCCGCGGTTTGAGAGGTCCGGTTGGGACTTTTTTCTTGACCGGTCAATGACCGGACGGCTTGCCCGGGTGTTTAAGGCGGGTATGAGAGGTCCGATTGTAGATGCTCTAATACTGAAAAAATTACCGCGGCGCTAAATACCTTTTTTAGAAAAGGAGGATTACCCGATCTCTGCATCAGCATGATGCACACAACCCTCTTTATTAGTTATTCACCAAAGCCTGACAAAACAAATACAAGGATCAACCTAAAGCCACCTTCTAGGCGAACAAAGTCGCTACACCTAGAAGTATATATAGATGTTCCCTGTCCGCATAACAGACACTATCTAATACAGTGGCCTTAAGACCAGCACCGCATGCGCACGCTCCAGGATCCGCCGCCGCCATCTTCCGCCATCCCATCTTCAGGAAGAATCATCAGATAGATCTTGCCGATCCAATTGCCGACGGCGTCGACGACACGACAGCGCCACCAGCCTGCGCACGTCCATCAAACCATGTCCAACTCTGATACTCCACTCCTCCACGCCGCCGAGACCCACTCTCTTCAATGTGGTCGATGTAACACCGCTCCACCTATTGGTCCCTCCAGCGAACCTCTGCCCCAAAACGATGCCCCCAGGAGGGAGAACGCCACCAAAGTCTCCGTCATCATCCGATCCGGGAGACCCAGATCTAGAGTTCCCCCGAAATAGCTGCCACCTGGAGGAAGAGGGGCATGCCATCTGCAACTTCCCACGCACCCAAGCGGTGCCCACCGCCACATAGCTCTCGCGAGGACGACTTCAAGAAGGACACGATGCCATGATCGTCATCGCTGCCCTAGGGTTTTCACCCAAGAGACCTTGAGGTGGGAAAAGGTAACGCGGACCCGAACAACATCTCCAAGAAGAAAAACGACACGCTGATACGTCCATTTTGCATCATGCTTTTATATCGATATTTATCGCATTATGGGCTATTATTTTACGTTATGTCACAATACTTATGGCTATTCTCTCTTATTTTACAAGGTTTACCATGAAGAGGGGGAATGCACCGGAATTCTGGCCGAAAAGGAGCAAATATTGGAGACCTATTCATGCAACTCCAAAAGTCCTGAAACTCCACGGAATATCTTAAAATAAATAAAGAAAAATCGTCGCCAAAGATGAAGGCCGGGGGCCCACACCACGCTCACGAGGGTGGGGGCGCCTCTACCTCGTGGGCCCCCTGGTGGCTCTCCGACGCCCATCTTCTCCTATATGAGATCTTTCGATAAGAAAAAAATCATAAGCAACCTTTCGGGACGAGACTCCGCCGCCACGAGGCGGAACCTTGGCTGAACCAATCTAGGGCTCCGGCGGAGCTGTTCTGCCGGGGACACTTCCCTCCAGGAGGGGGAAATCATCATCATCATCATCACCAACACTCCTCTCATCGGGAGAGAGCAATCTCTGTTGGGGAACGTTGCAGAAAATAAAATTTTCCTACGGTTTCACCAAGATCCATCTATGAGTTCATCTAGAAACGAGTGATAGGAGTGCATCTACATACCTTTGTAGATCGCGAGCGGAAGCGTTCAAGTGAACGGGGTTGAGGGAGTCGTACTCGTCGTGATCCAAATCACCGGTGACCAAGTGCCGAACGGACATCACCTCCGCGTTCAACACACGTACGGTCAGCGTGACGTCTCCTCCGTCTTGATCCAGCAAGGGGGAAGGAGAGGTTGATGAAGATCCTGCAGCACGACGGCGTGGTGGTGGATGCAGCAGGGCTTCGGCAGGGCTTCGCCAAGTAACTACGGGAGGAGGAGGAGGTGTAGTAGGCGGAGGGAGGCACCAAGACTTTGGTGCGGCTGCCCTCCCTCCCCCCTCCTTTATATAGGCCCCCTGGGGGGGGCGCCGGCCTTGGAGATGGGAATCTCCCAAAGGGGCGGCGACCAGGGGGGTGGAGTGCCCCCCAAGGCAAGTGGGTGCGCCCCCCACCCTAGGGTTTTCAACCCTAGGCGCAGGGGGGCCCAAGGGGGGCGCACCAGCCCACTAAGGGTTGGTTCCCCTCCCACTTCAGCCCACGGGGCCCTCCGGGATAGGTGGCCCCATCCGGTGGACCCCCGGGACCCTTCCGGTGGTCCCGGTACAATACCGGGTGACCCCGAAACTTTCCCGATGGCCGAAACCGCACTTCCTATATCTAATTATTTACCTCCGGACCATTCCGGAACTCCTCGTGACATCCGGATCTCATCCGGACTCGAACAACATTCGGTTTGCTGCATTCTCATATTCATACAACCCTAGCGTCACCGAACCTTAAGTGTGTAGACCCTACGGGTTCGGGAGACATGTAGACATGACCGAGACGGCTCTCCAATCAATAACCAATAGCGGGATCTGGATACCCATGTTGGCTCCCACATACTCCTCGATGATCTCATCGGATGAACCACGATGTCGAGGATTCAAGCAACCCCGTATTCTATTCCCTTTGTCAATCGGTATGTTACTTGCCCGAGATTCGATCGTCGGTATCCCAATACCTCGTTCAATCTCGTTACCGGCAAGTCACTTTACTCGCATCAGTAACGCATGATCCCATGACCAAACACTTGGTCACTTTGAGCTCATTATGATGATGCATTATCGAGTGGGCCCAGTGATACCTCTCCGTGTCTGGAGTGACAAATCCGATCTTGATCCGTGACAACCCAATGTACACTTTCGGAGATACCTCTAGTGCACCTTTATAGTCACCCAGTTAGGTTGTGACGTTTGGTACACCCAAAGCACTCCTACGGTATCCGGGAGTTACACGATCTCATGGTCTAAGGAAAAGATACTTGATATTGGAAAAGCTCTAGCAAAACGAACTACACGATCTTGTGCTATGCTCAGGATTGGGTCTTGTCCATCACATCATTCTCCTAATGATGTGATCCCGTTATCAATGACATCCAATGTCCATAGTCAAGAAACCATGACTATCTATTGATCAACGAGCTAGTCAACTAGAGGCTCACTAGGGACATGTTGTGGTCTATGTATTCAACGTGTATTACGATTTCCGGATAATACAATTATAGCATGAATAAAAGACAATTATCACGAACAAGGAAATATGAGAATAATCCTTTTATTATTGCCTCTAGGGCATATTTCCAACAGTCTCCCACTTGCACTAGAGTCAATAATCTAGTTACATTGTGATGAATCGAACACCCAGATCTGCGACATTCAGATCCGTATGCACTTTGCAAATTTCTATGTCTCCATCTTGAACATTTTCACGAATGGAGTTGAAGCGACGCTTGATGTGCCTGGTCTTCTTGTGAAACCTGGGTTCCTTGGCAAGTGCAATAGCTCCAGTGTTGTCACAAAAGAGTTTGATTGGCCCCGACGCATTGGGTATGACTCCTAGGTCGGTGATGAACTCCTTCACCCAAATTGCTTCATGCGCTGCCTCCGAGGCTGCCATGTACTCCGCTTCACATGTAGATCCCGCCACCACGCTCTGCTTGCAGCTACACCAGCTTACTGCTCCACCATTCAACATATGCACGTATCCAGTTTGTGACTTAGAGTCATCCAGATCTGTGTCGAAGCTAGCGTCGATGTAACCCTTTACGATGAGCTCTTCGTCACCTCCATAAACGAGAAACATGTCCTTAGTCCTTTTCAGGTACTTCAGGATATTCTTGACATTGTCCGGTGTTCCTTGCCGGGATTACTTTGGTACCTTCCTACCAAACTTACGG
This sequence comes from Aegilops bicornis, assembly GCA_021605145.1. Classification (NCBI taxonomy): domain Eukaryota; kingdom Viridiplantae; phylum Streptophyta; class Magnoliopsida; order Poales; family Poaceae; genus Aegilops; species Aegilops bicornis. Next base: position 487,517,916 of record CM038674.1, read on the forward strand.
CAAGGTTTACATCAGGTCTGCAGTACACAAGATGGCATACATAATAGACCCTATGGCTGATGCATAGGGATGACACTCATCTCTTCTATATCTTCTGCGTGGTGGGACATTGAGCCGAGCTCAATTTCACACCTTATGTCTGAGGAAAGAACCCTTTCTTGGACTAATCCATTTTGAACTTCTTCAATATCTTATCAAGGTATGTGCTTTGTGAAAGACCTATGAGGCGTCTCGATCTATCTCTATAGATCTTGATGCCTAATATATAAGCAGCTTCTCCAAGGTCCTTCATTGAAAAACTCTTATTCAAGTAGGCCTTAATGATGTCCAAAAGTTCTATATCATTTCCCATCAAAAGTATGTCATCTACATATAATATGAGAAATGCTACAGAGCTCCCACTCACTTTCTTGTAAACGCAGGCTTCTCCATAAGTCTGCATAAACCCAAACGCTTTGATCATCTCATCAAAGCAAATGTTCCAACTCCGAGATGCTTGCACCAGCCCATAAATGGATCATTTGGAGCTTGCATACCTTGTTAGCATTCTTAGGGTCGACAAAACCTTCCGGCTGCATCATATACAGTTCTTCCTTAAGATAGCCGTCAAGGAATGCCGTTTTGACGTCCATTTTCCATATCTCATAATCATAGTATGCGGCAATTGCTAACATGATTGAGACGGACTTCAACTTTGCTACGGAGAGAAAGTCTCATCGTAGTCAACCCCTTGAACTTGCCGATAACCCTTAGCGACAAGTCGAGCTTTATAGATGGTAACATTACCATCCGCGTCCGTCTTCTTCTTAAAGATCCATTTTGTTTTCTATATCGCTCGCCGATCATCGAAAGGTGTCTGTCAAAGTCCATACTTTGTTTTCATACATGGATCCTATCTCGGATTGCATGGCTTCAAGCCATTTGTTGGAATCTGGGCCCGCCATCACTTCTTCATAAATCGAAGGTTCACCGTTGCCTAACAACATGATTTCCAGGACAGGGTTGCCATACCACTCTGGTGTGGAACGTGTCCTTGTGGACCTACGAAGTTCAGTAGCAACTTGATCCGAAGTACCTTGATCATCATCATTAATTTCCTCTCCAAGAGGTGTAGGCACCACAGAACATTTTCCCGAGCTGCACTACTTTCCGGTTCAAGAGGTAGTACTTCATCGAGTTCTACTTTCGTCCCACTTACTCCTTTCGAGAGAAACTCTTTTTCCGAAAGGATCCGTTCTTGGCAACAAAGATCTTGCCTTCGGATCTAAGGTAGAAGGTATACCCAATGGTTTCCTTAGGGTATCCTATGAAGACGCATTTTTCGACTTGGGTTCGAGCTTTTCAGTTGAAGTTTCTTGACATAAGCATCGCATCCCCAAACTTTTAGAAACGATACCTTAGGTTTCGTCCCAACCCATAATTCATACGGTGTCGTCTCAACGTATTTAGACGGTGCCCTATTTAAAGTGAATGTAGCTGTCTCTAGAGCGTATCCCCAAAATGATAGCGGTAAATCTGTAAGGGACATCACAAATCGCACCATATCCAATAGAGTGCGATTACGACGTTCGGACACACCGTTCTGTTGAGGTGTTCCAAAGCGGCGTGAGTTGTGAAACGATTCCACATTTCCTTAAGTGTGTACCAAATTCGTGACTTAAATATTCTCCTCCACGATCTGATCGTAAGAACTTTATTTTTCGGTCACGTTGATTCTCTACCTCATTATGAAATTCCTTGAATTTTTCAAAGGTCTCAGACTTGTGTTTCATCATGTAGACATACCCATATCTACTCAAGTCATCAGTGAGAGTGAGAACATAACGATATCCTCCGCGATCCTCAACGCTCATTGGACCGCACACATCGGTATGTATGATTTCCAATAAGTTGGTTACTCGCTCCATTGTTCCGGAGAACGGAGTCTTGGTCATTTTGCCCATAAGCATGGTTCGCATGTGTCAAATGATTCATAATCGAGATACTCTAAAAGTCCATCAGCATGGAGCTTCTTCATGCGTTTGACACCAATGTGACCAAGGCGGCAAGTACACAAGTATGTGGGACTATCGTTATCAACTTTACATCTTTTGGTATTCACACTATGAATATGTGTAACATCACGTTCGAGATTCATTAAGAATAAATCATTGAACATCGGAGCATGACCATAAAACATATCTCTCATGTAAATAGAACAACCATTATTTTCGGATTCAAATGAGTAGCCATCTCGTATTAAACAAGATCCTGATACAATGTTCATGCTCAAACTTGGCACTAAATAACAATTATTGAGGTTTAAAACTAATCCCGTAGGTAAATGTAGAGGTAGCGTGCCGACGGTGATCACATCGACCTTGGAAACATTCCCGACGCGCATCGTCACCTCGTCCATCGCCAGCCTCCGCTTATTCCGCAGCTCCTGCCGTGAGTTACATATATGAGCAACGGCACCGTATCAAATACCCAGGAGTTACTACGAGTCTTGGTAAGGTACACATCAATTACATGTATATCAAATATACCTTTAGTGTTGCCGGCCTTCTTGTTCGCTAAGTATTTGGGGCAGTTCCGCTTCCAAAGTGACCCTTCCCTTTGCAATAAAAGCACTCGATCTCGTGCTTGGGTCCATTCTTTGACTTCTTCCGTCAAGCGGCTTACAAGACACGGCAACATCCTTGCCGTCCTTCTTGAAGTTCTTCTTACCCTTGCCCTTCTTGAACTTAGTGGTTTTATTGACCATCAACACTTGATGTTCCTTCTTGATTTCTACCTCTGCTGACTTCAAAGATTGAAAATACTTCAGGAATAGTTTTCACCATCCCCACATATTGTAGTTCATCACAAAGCTCTTGTAGCTCGGTGGGAGTGATCAAGGATTCTGTCAATGACCACCTCGTCCGGGAGGTTAATGTCCAGCTCGGACAAAGGCGGTTGTGCAACCTGACATTTTGAGTATGTGCTCACCGATGTAACTATTTTCCTCCATCTTACAACTATAGAACTTGTCGGAGACTTCATATCTCTCGACCGGGCATGAGCTTGGAAAACCATTTTCAGCTCCTCGAACATCTCATATGCTCCGTGTTGCTCAAAACGCTTTTGGAGCCCGGTTCTAAGCTATAAAGCATGCCGCCTTTGAGCGAGGGAGTAATCATCAAGACGAGACTGCCAAGCGTTCGTAACGTCTTGGTTCTGCAGGATGGGTGCTTCACCTAGCGGTGCTTCTAGGACATATTGTTTCTTGCTCGCTATGAGGATGATCCTCGTGTTCCGGACCCAGTCCGAATAGTTGTTTCCATCATCTTTCAGCTTGGTTTTCTCTAGGAACGTTGAAGTTCATGGTGACATGAGCGTTGGCCATTTGATCTACAAGACATTTTGCAAAGATTTTAGACTAATGTTCATGATAATTAAGTTCATCTAATTGAATTATTTAATGAACTCCCACTCAGATTTGACATCCCTCTAGTCAACTAAGTGTTACATGATCCGAGTCGACTAGGCCGTGTCCGATCATCACGTGAGACGGACTAGTCATCGTCGGTGAACATCTCCATGTTGATCGTATCTTCCATATGACTCATGTTCGACCTTTCGGTCTCTTGTGTTACGAGGCCATGTCTGTACATGCTAGGCTCGTCAAGTTAACCTAAGTGTTTTGCATGTGTAAAACTGTCTTACACCCGTTGTATGTGAACGTAGGAATCTATCACACCCGATCATCACGTGGTTCTTCGAAACGACGAACTTTAGCAACGGCGCACAGTTAGGGAGAACACTTTCTTGAAATTATTATAAGGGATCATCTTATTTACTACCGTTGTTCTAAGTAAACAAGATGCATAAACATAATAAACATCACATGCAATTATATAGTAGTGACATGATATGGCCAATATCATATAGCTCCTTTGATCTCCATCTTCGGGGCTCCATGATCATCTTGTCACCGGCATGACACCATGATCTCCATCATCATGATCTCCATCATCGTGTCTCCATGAAGTTGCTCGCCAACTGTTACTTCTACTACTATAGCTACCGGTTTATCAATAAAGCAAAGTAATTACATGGCGTTGAATCAATGACACGCAGGTCATACAATAATTAAGACAACTCCTATGGCTCCTGCCGGTTGTCATACTCATCGACATGCAAGTCGTGATTCCTATTACAAGAACATGATCTCATACATCACAATATATCATTCATCATACATCACAACTTTTGGCCATATCACATCACAAGGCAATTGCTGCAAAAACAAGTTAGACGTCCTCTAATTGTTGTTGCATCTTTTACGTGGCTGCAATAGGGTTCTAGCAAGAACTTTTTCTTACCTATGAAAAAGCCACAACGTTATTTGTCAACTTCTATTTACCCTTCATAAGGACCCTTTTCGTCGAATCCGCTCCAACTAAAGTGGGAGAGACAGACACCCGCTAGCCACCTTATGCAACTAGTGCATGTCAGTCGGTGGAACCTGTCTCACGCAAGCGTACGTGTAAGGTCGGTCCGGGACGCTTCATCCCACAATACCGCTGAAGAAAAATAAGACTAGTAGCGGCAACAAAGTTGACAACATCTACGCCCACAACAAATTGTGTTCTACTCGTGCAATAAAGAACTACGCATAGACCTAGCTCATGATGCCACTGTTGGGGAACATTGCAGAAAATAAAATTTCCCTACGGTTTCACCAAGATCCATCTATGAGTTCATCTAGCAACGAGTGATAGGAGTGCATCTACATACCTTTGTAGATCGTGAGCGGAAGCGTTCAAGTGAACGGGGTTGAGGGAGTCGTACTCGTCGTGATCCAAATCACCGATGACCAAGTGCCGAACGGACAGCACCTCCGCGTTCAACACACGTACGGTCAGCATGACATCTCCTCCGTCTTGATCCAGCAAGGGGGAAGGAGAGGTTGATGAAGATCCAAAGAAGACGACGGCGTGGTGGTGGATGCAGCAGGTTCCGGCCGGGCTTCGCCAAGCAACTACGGGTGGTGGTGGTGGTGTCGCCGGGGGTGGGCGGCGCCAAGACTTAGGTGCGGCTTCCCCCCCCCCCCCCTCCTTTATATAGGCCCCATGGGGGGGGGGGGCGCCGGCCCTGGAGATGGGAATCTCCCAAGGGGGCGGCGGCTGGGGGGGGGGGTGGAGTGCCCCCCAAGGCAAGTGGGTGCGCCCCCACCCTAGGGTTTTCAACCCTAGGCGCAGGGGGCCCAAGGGGGGGGGGCACAAGCCCACTAAGGGCTGGTTCCCCTCCCACTTCAGCCCACGGGGCCCTCCGGGATAGGTGGCCCCACTCGGTGGACCCCCGGGACCCTTCCGTTGGCCCCAGTACAATACCGGGTGACCCCGAAACTTTCCCGATGGCCGAAACCGCACTTCCTATATATAATTCTTTACCTCCAGACCATTCCGGAACTCCTCGTGACGTCCGGGATCTCATCCGGGACTCCGAACAACATTCAGTTTGCTGCATACTCATATTCATACAACCCTAGCGTCACTGAACCTTAAGTGTGTAGACCCTACGGGTTCGGGAGACATGTAGACATGACCGAGACGGCTCTCCGGTCAATAACCAACAGCGGGATCTGGATACCCATGTTGGCTCCCACATACTCCTCGATGTTCTCATCGGATGAACTACGATGTCGAGGATTCAAGCAACCCCGTATTCTATTCCCTTTGTCAATCGGTATGTTACTTGCCCGAGATTCGATCATCGGTATCCCAATACCTCGTTCAATCTCGTTAGGCAAGTCACTTTACTGCATCAGTAATGCATGATCCCGTGACCAAACACTTGGTCACTTTGAGCTCATTATGATGATGCATTATCGAGTGGGCCCAGTGATACCTCTCCATAATACGGAGTGAAAAGTCCCAGTCTCGATCCGTGACAACCCAACAGACACTTTCGGAGATACCTGTAGTGCACCTTTATAGTCACCCAGTTATGTTGTGATGTTTGATACACCCAAAGCACTCCTACGGTATCCGGGAGTTACACGATCTCATGGTCTAAGGAAAAGATACTTGACATTGGAAAAGCTCTAGCAAAACGAACTACACGATCTTGTGCTATGCTTAGGATTGGGTCTTGTCCATCACATCATTCTCCTAATGACGTGATCCCGTTATCAATGACATCCAATGTTCATAGTCGTGAAACCATGACTATCTATTGATCAACGAGCTAGTCAACTAGAGGCTCACTAGGGACATGTTGTGGTCTATGTATTCACACGTGTATTACGATTTCCGGATAATACAATTATAGCATGAATAAAAGACAATTATCACGAACAAGGAAATATAATAATAATCCTTTTATTATTGCCTCTAGGGCATATTTCCAACAATCTCCATCAACATCTTCACCAACACCATCTCATCTCCAAACCCTAGTTCATCTCTTGTATCCAATTCTTGTCTCCAAGTCCGGGATTTGTGCTAGTAGGTTGCTAGTAGTGTTGATTACTCCTTGTAGTTGATGCTAGTTGGTTTATTTGGTGGAATATTATATGTTCAGATCCTTTATGCACATTATTACCCCTCTGATTATGAACATGAATATGCTTTGTGAGTAGTTACGTTTGTTCCCGAGGACATGGGAGAAGTCTTGCTATTAGTAGTCATGTGAATTTGGTATTCGTTCGATATTTTGATTAGATGTATGCTGTCTATCCTCTAGTGGTGTTATGTGAACGTCGACTACATGACACTTCACCATTATTTGGGCATAGAGGAAGGCATTGGGAAGTAATAAGTAGATGATGGGTTGCTAGAGTGACAGAAGCTTAAACCCTAGTTTATGCATTGCTTCGTAAGGGGCTGATTTGGATCCATATGTTTCTTGCTATGGTTAGGTTTACCTTAATACTTTTGTTGTAGTTGCGGATGGTTGCAATAGAGGTTAATCATAAGTGGGATGTTTTTTCAAGTAAGAATAGCACCCAAGCACCGGTCCACCCACATATCAAATTATCAAAGTACCGAACGCGAATCATATGAACGTGATGAAAACTAGCTTGACGATAATCCCATGTGTCCTCGGGAGCGCTTTTCCTATTATAAGAGTTTGTCCAGGCTTGTCCTTTTCTACAAAAAGGATTGGGCCACCTTGCTGCACCGTGTTTACTTTTGTTACTTGTTGCTCGTTACAATTTACCTCATCACAAAACTATCTGTTACCATTTATTTCAAAGATTTGCAGAGAATACCTTGCTGAAAACCGCTTATCATTTCCTTCTGCTCCTCGTTGGGTTCGACACTCTTACTTATCGAAAGGACTACGATAGATCCCATATACTTGTGGGTCATCAAGACTCTTTTCTGGCGCCGTTGCCGGGGAGTGTAGCGCCTTTGGTAAGTGGAATTTGGTAAGGAAAAATTTATATAGTGTGCTGAAATTTTCTGTCAATTGTTACTATGGAAAGTAATTCTCCGAGGGGCTTGTTCGGGGTATCTTCACCCCGTCCAGTAGAGAAAAGAGTTGCTCCTCAACCTACTGAACCTATTGAAAATGAAACTCCTTCTGAATTTCCTTCAGGTATGATGGAAAAACTGCTAGCTAATCCTTTTACAGGAGATGGAACAAACCATCCTGACGAACATCTATGCTATGTGGATGATATTTGTGGACTATTTAAGCTTGCAGGTATACCCGATGATGTTGTTAAGAAGAAGGCTTTCCCTTTATCTTTGGAGGGAGACGCATTGACATGGTATAGGTTATGTGATGATATGAAATCATGGAACTATAAAAGATTGAAATTGGAATTTCATCAAAAGTATTACCCTATGCATCTTGTTCATCGTGATCGCAATTAAATTTTTGGCCTCGCGAAGGAGAAAGCATCGCTCAAGCTTGGGGGAGGCTTAAATCAATGTTATATTCATGCCCCAATCATGAGCTCGCAAAAGAAGTGATTATGCAAAGTTTTTATGCTTGGCTTTCTGATAATAATCGCACCATGCTCGATACTTCTTGTCTTTGGCTCTTTTATGATGAAGCCTATTGAATTTAGATGGAGTTTATTGGATAGAATTAAACGCAACTCTGAAGATTGGGACCTCGACGAAGGTAAGGAGTCGTATGACACCTAAGTTTGATTGTGTTAAATCTTTTATGGATACCGATATTTTCCGTAAGTTTAGCACTAAATATGGACTTGACTCTGAGATAGTAGCTTCTTTCTCGTGAATCTTTTGCTACTTATGTTGATCTCCCTAAGGAGAAGTGGTTTAAATATCATCCTCCCATAGAAGTAAAAGTAGCTGCACCTATTAAAGTTGAAGAAAAGACTATCACTTATAATGATCCTATTGTTCCCACCTCTTATGTTGAGAAACCACCTTTCCCTGTTAGAGTAAAGGATCATGCTAAAGCTTCAATTGTTGTTCGTAAAAGCAATACTAGAACTTATACACCTCTTGAGCAAGTCAAAGTAGAACCTAATATTGCTATTGTTAAAGATCTCTTGTCTGATAATATTGATGGGCATGTCATTCAATTCTCTGGTGAAACTGCTAGAATTGCTAAACCCTGTGATAGAGATAAACATAGACACTGTGGTAGGCGTGCTCGTTATTTCTGTTAAAATAGGAGATCATTGTTATCATGGCTTATGTGATATGGGTGCTAGTGCTAGTGTTATACCCATTGACTTATATAAAGAAATTATGCATGATATCACACTTTGAGTTAGAAGATATTGATGTTACAATTAAACTTGCCAATAGAGATACTATATCCGCAATGGGAATTGTTAGAGATGTTGAAGTCTTGTGTGGAAAAACCAAATATCCCGCTGATTTCCTTGTTCTTGGTTCTCCACAAGATAGCTTTTGTCCCATTATTTTTGGTAGACCCTTCTTGAATATCATTAATTCTATGATAGACTGCAAAAAGAATGTTGTTACTGTTGGCTTGGATGATATGGTTCATGAGTTTAATTTCTCTAAATTTAGTAAACAACATCGTGAGGAAGAATTGCCTAGTAAGGATGAAATTATTGGTCTTGCTTCTATTGCCGTACCTCCTAGTGATCCTTTGAAACATTATTTGCTAGACCATGAAAATGATATGTTCATGAAAGAAAGAAGGGAAATAGATGAAGTATTCTTTAAACAGGAACCTATTCTGCAACATAATTTGCCTGTTGAAATCCTAGGGGATCCTCCTCCACCCAAGGGTGATCTCGTGTTTGAGCTTAAACCGTTGCCTGATAGTCTTAAATATGCTTATCTTGATGAAAAGGAAATATATCCTGTTATTATTAGTGCTAACCTTTCAGAGCATGAAGAAGAAAGATTATTGAAAACTCTGAAAAAGCACCGTGCCGCTATTGGATATACTCTTGATGATCTTAAGGGCATTAGTCCCACTCTATGTCAACATAAAATAAATTTGGAAGCGGATGCCAAACCAGTTCATGATCCTCAACGACGTTTGAATCCTAAAATGAAAGAAGTGGTAAGAAAAGAAATACTCAAACTTCTGGAGGCAGGTATAATTTATCCCGTTCTTTGATAGTCAAGGGTAAGTCCTGTCCATTGTGTCCCTAAGAAGGGAGGTATTACTGTTGTCCCTAATGATAAAGATGAATTGATCCCGCAAAGAATTATCACTAGTTATAGGATGGTAATTGATTTCCGCAAATTAAATAAAGCTACTAAGAAAGATCATTACCCCTTACCTTTTATTGATCAAATGCTAGAAAGATTATGCAAACATACACATTATTGCTTTCTAGATGATTTTTCTGGTTTCTCTCAAACACCTGTGTCGGCTAAAGATCAATCAAAGACTACTTTTACATGCCCTTTTGGTACTTTTGCTTATAGACGTATGCCTTTTGGTTTATGTAATGCACCTGCTACCTTTCAAAGATGCATGATGGCTATATTCTCTGATTTTTGTGAAAAGATTTGTGAGGTTTTCATGGACGATTTTTCCGTCTATGGTTCCTCTTTTGACGATTGCTTGAGCAATCTTGAACGAGTTTTGCAGAGATGTGAAGAAACTAATCTTGTCTTGAATTGGGAAAAGTGCCACTTTATGGTTAATGAAGGTATTGTCTTGGGGCTCAAAGTTTTACGAAAGAGGTATTGAAGTTGATAAAGCCAAGGTTGATGCTATTGAAAAGATGCCATGTCCCAAGGACATCAAAGGTATAAGAAGTTTTCTTGGTCACGCCGGTTTTAGGAGGTTCATTAAGGACTTCTCAAAATTTCTCGACCTCGACTAATTTATTACAAAAGGATGTACCATTTGTCTTTGATGATGATTGTGTAGAAGCATTTGAAATACTTAAGAAAGCATTAGTCTCTGCACTGTTGTTCAGCCACCGATTTGAATTTACCCTTTGAAATCATGTGTGATGCTAGTGACTATTTTGTTGGTGCTGTTCTAGGGCAAAGAGTTGATAAGAAATTAAATTTTATCCATTATGCTAGTAAGACTCTAGACAATGCTCAAAGAAATTATGCTACTACCGAAAAGGAACTTTTAGCAGTTGTGTTTGCTTGTGATAAATTCAGACCCTATATTGTTGATTCTAAAGTAACTATTCACAACGATCATGCTGCTATTAAATATCTTATGGAAAAGAAAGATGCTAAACCTAGACTTATTAGATGGGTTCTCTTGCCGCAAGAATTTGATTTTCATATTGTTGATAGAAAAGGAGCTGAGAACCCCGTTGTAGATAACTTATCTAGGTTAGAGAATGTTCTTGATGACCCACTACCTATTGATGATAGCTTTCACGATGAACAATTAAATGTCATAAGCACTTCTTGTAGCACTCCATGGTATGCCGATTATGCTAATTATATTGTTGCTAAATTTATACCACCTAGCTTCACATACCAACAAAAGAAAAAGTTCTTTTATGATTTGCGACATTACTTTTGGGATGACCCACATCTTTATAAAGAAGGAGTAGATGGTGTTATTAGACGTTGTGTACCTGAACATGAACAGGAACAGATCCTACGCAAGTGTCACTCCGAAGCTTATGGAGGACACCACGCTGGAGATAGAACTGCACATAAGGTATTGCAATCTGGTTTTTATTGGCCTACTCTCTTCAAGGATGCCCGTAAGTTTGTTTTGTCTTGTGATGAATGTCAAAGAATTGGTAATATTAGTAGACGTCAAGAAATGCCTATGAATTATTCACTTGTTATTGAACCATTTGATGTTTGGGGCTTTGATTATATGGGACCTTTTCCCGCCTCTAATGGATATACACATATTTTAGTTGCTGTTGATTACGTTACTAAGTGGGTAGAAGCTATTCCAACTAGTAGTGTTGATCATAACACTTCTATTAAAATGCTTAAGGAAGTTATTTTTCTGAGGTTTGGAGTCCCTAGATATTTAATGACCGATGGTGGTTCACACTTTATTCATGGTGCTTTCCGTAAAATGCTTGCTAAATATGATGTTAATCATAGAATTGCATCTCCATATCACCCACAGTCTAGTGGTCAAGTAGAATTGAGTAATAGAGAGCTCAAATTAATATTGCAAAAGACTGTCAATAGGTCTAGAAAGAATTGGTCCAAGAAACTTGATGATGCGTTATGGGCCTATAGAACTGCATATAAGAATCCTATGGGTATGTCTCCGTATAAAATGGTTTATGGAAAAGCACGTCACTTACCTCTCGAACTAGAACATAAGGCATATTGGGCTATTAAAGAGCTCAACTATGATTTCAAACTTGCCGTGAGAAGAGGTTATTTGATATTAGCTCACTTGATGAATGGAGAACCCAAGCCTATGAAAATGCCAAGTTGTTTAAAGAAAAAGTTAAAAGATGGCATGACAAAAGGATACAAAAGCGTGAGTTTAATGTAGGTGATTATGTATTGCTATACAACTCTCGCTTAAGATTTTTGCAGAAAACTTCTCTCCAAATGGGAAGGTCCTTAAGTTATCGAGGAGGTCTATCGTTCCGTGCCATAAAATCAACAACTTCGCAGGCACAAATCCAAGGTGGTAAACGGTCAAAGAATCAAAATTATATCTCGTGTAATCCCATAAATGTTGAAACCAATATTATTGAAACCGTAACCTCGGAGGAATATATAAGGGACACTTTCCACCGTTTCAGTTCAAAAGGAATAGGTATGTGGTACGGTAAGTAAACCGATTCCAAAACAATTTTTAAGGCAATATTTCTCCATTTTGGAATATTTAGAAAAATAGAAAACTAAGTGGAAGTCCGGGAAGGACACAAGGCCTTCACGAGGCTGGAGGGCGCGCCCTACCCCCCATGGGCGCGCCCCCCTACCTCGTGAGCACCTCGTGTGCCCTCCGGACTCCGTTTTCTTGCACGATATGTATTTCGGTCGGTAAAAATTCATTATATATTCTCCCGAAGGTTTTGACTCCCGTATCACGCAAATATCCTCTGTTTTTGTTTCAAGCTGTCCTACTGCAGGTTAGATCAACATGTCGTCTCAAGATTCAGAGGAGGATTGCCCAGTTTCTTACCGGCCTTTAGATAAAAACATATTCAAGGATACCTATCCATATATATGGTACCCCGATGAGGAAGATGAAGATGAACCAGTTCCCCCTCGCTTCAAGCAAGAAAGCAAAGAGGCATTGTGAAAAAGGATAATAAAGCTTGAGATCGAGAATGATGAGTTGAGGATTGATAATTTCACCCTCAGACGCAAGTTGGAGAAAGAGAAGGGCAAGCCTGCATCATCGACAACAACTCCACCTTCTTCACCAACAACAAAGGAGACATAATCACATGGGTATGGGCACTCCCCTTGGCAACTGCCAAGCTTGGGGGAGGTGCCCCGGTATCGTATCACCATCAGAACTCCTATCTTTACCATTTTTCTTAGTTCGATCCAATTAGTAGTATCTTGATTTAATAGAATAAAGTCATGGCATGATCTAGTTTTGAGTTTTGCTTTATGATCTTTCTTTGTAATCGAGTCCGTGAGCTATATAATAAAGATTAGTGTTGAGTCAAGGGCTTGAGTATTTTGCCATGATCTTGGGTGATTAGAGAAAAAAGGGACAATAAAAGGAAACAAAGAGTTCATATTGATCTCATTGAAAGTAATAATTTCACATAGAAAGAGTATGATGATTAAAAATTGTTGGGAGTTGGCAAATATGGCTCCGGTCATCGTTGCAATTAATAGGAAGTAATAAGGAGAGAGAGGTCTCACATATAGTTATATTATCATTGACATCTTTTATGATTGGGAGCACTCATTAAAATATGACATGCTAAATAGTTGATGTTGGACAAGGAAGACAACATAATGAGTTATGTTTTCTTGTATCTAAGATAAAGTATGTTGTCATGGTTCCTCTAACATGTTGATCTTGCCTTTCCCCCTCATGCTAGCCAAATTCTCAGCACCAAGTAGAGATACTACTTGTGCTTCCAAATACCCTTAAACCAGTTTAGCCATGAGAGTCCACCATATCTACCTATGGATTGAGTAAGTCCTTCAAGTAAGTTGTCACCGGTGCAAGCAATAAAAATTGCTCTCTAAATATGCATGGCTTATTAGTGCAGAGAAATAAGCTTTGTACAAACTTGTTGTGGAAGTAATAAAAGCGACAGACAAAGATAATAAAGTTCCACATACAAGGCAATATAAAGTGACGTTCTTTTGCATTAAGATTTTGTGCATCCAACCATGAAAGCGCATGGCGACCTCTCGCTTCCCTCTGCGAAGGGCCTATCTTTTATTATTATCCTCTACCTTATGCAAGAGTCACGTTGATCTTCACCTTTCCTTTTCATTTTATCCTTTGGCAAGCCCAAAGATGTTGGAAAGAACATGATATATATATATATATATATATATATATATATATATATATATATATATATATATATATATATAAAATTGGATGTGGGGAGCATGAATTATTATTGTTGACATTACCCTTGAGTTAAAAGGTTGTGGGGCAAAACTACAAGCCCCTATCTTTCTCTGTTTCCTGTTAAAACTCCGTAACCACAAGTATTGCGTGAGTGTTAGCAATTATGAAGGACTAAGTGATAGTTGAGTATGTGGACTTGCTTTTAAGCTCTGACATAGACTCTTTCCGATGTTATGATAAATTGCAATTGCTTCAATGACTGAGGGTATAATTTGTTGGTGCTCAATAAGGTTTATGATTCATACTTTGGCTTTGTGAAAAGATCATCACTTGAACATGAGTAATCATATGACAAAATCAATATATGTTGCTGTTATGAGAATAATCATAATGCCTTCATGTCCGTATTTTATTTTTATCGACGCCTCTACCTCTAAACATGAGGACATATTTATTGTTATCGGCTTTTCGCTTGAGGACAAGCGAGGTCTAAGCTTGGGGGAGTTGATACGTCCATTTTGCATCATGCTTTTATATCGATATTTATTGCATTATGGGCCGTTATTTTACGTTATGTCACAATACTTATGGCTATTCTCTCTTATTTTACAAGGTTTACCATGAAGAGGGGAATGCCAATTGGAATTCTGGCTGGAAAAGGAGCAAATATTGGAGACCTATTCTGTGCAACTCCAAAAGTCCTAAAACTCCACGGAATATCTTAAAATAAATAAAGAAAAATCGTCACCAAAGATGAAGGCCAGGGGCCCTGCACCCTGCTCACGAGGGTGGGGGACGCGTCCTCCCCCCTGGGCGCGCCCCCCTACCTCGTGGGCCCCCTGGTGGCTCTTCGACGTCCGTCTTCTCCTATATGTGCTCTTTCAATGAGAAAAAAATCATAAGCAACCTTTCGGGACGAGACTCCGCCGCCACGAGGCGGAACCTTGGCGGAACCAATCTATGGCTCCGGGGAGCTGTTTTGCCGGGGACACTTCCCTCCGGGAGGGGGAAATCATCGCTATCATCATCACCAACGCTCCTCTCATCGGGAGAGGGCAATCTCCATCAACATCTTCACCAGCACCATCTCATCTCCAAACCCTAGTTCATCTCTTGTATCCAATTCTTGTCTCCAAGTCCGGGATTGGTGCTAGTAGTGTTGATTACTCCTTGTAGTTGATGCTAGTTGGTTTATTTGGTGTAGATTATATGTTTAGATCCTTTATGCACATTATTACCCCTCTGATTATGAACATGAATATGCTTTGTGAGTAGTTACGTTTGTTTCCGAGGACACGAGAGAAGTCTTGCTATTAGTAGTCATGTGAATTTGGTATTCGTTCGATATTTTGATGAGATGTATGTTGTCTATCCTCTAGTGGTGTTATGTGAACGTCGACTACATGACACTTCACCATTATTTTGGCCTAGAGGAAGGCATTGGGAAGTAATAAGTAGATGATGGTTTGCTAGAGTGACAGAAGCTTAAACCCTAGTTTATGCGTTGCTTCGTAAGGGGCTGATTTGGATCCATATGTTTCATGCTATGGTTATGTTTACCTTAATACTTTTGTTGTAGTTATGATGCTTGCAATAGAGGTTAATCATAAGTGGGATGTTTGTTCAAGTAAGAACAGCACCCAAGCACCGGTCCACCCACATATCAAATTATCAAAGTACCGAACGCGAATCATATGAACGTGATGAAAATTAGCTTGACGATAATCCCATGTGTCCTCGGGAGCACTTTTCCTATTATAAGAGTTTGTCTAGGCTTGTCCTTTGCTACAAAAAGGATTGGGCCACCTTGCTGCACCGTGTTTACTTTTGTTACTTGTTGCTCGTTACAATTTACCTCATCACAAAACTATCTATTACCATTTATTTCAGTACTTGCAGAGAATACCTTGCTGAAAACCACTTATCATTTCCTTCTGCTCCTCGTTGGGTTCGACACTCTTACTTATCGAAAGTACTACGATAGATCCCCTATACTTGTGGGTCATCACACGCACAGGTGTCGTCGTCGTCGCGGCCGGCAGGAGCCGACCAGGGAATTATCACAATCTGGATCCTCGCATCCTGCTTCGTGTTGGGGAACACAGTAATTTCAAAAAAAATTCCTACGATCACGCAAGATCTATCTATGTGATGCATAGCAACGAGAGGGAGAGTGTTATCTACGTACCCTCGTAGACCGAAAGCGGAAGCGTTATGACAACGCGGTTGATGTAGTCGTACGTCTTCACGATCCGACCAATCCTAGCACCGAAGGTACGGCACCTCCGCGATCTGCACACATTCAACTCAGTGACGTCCCATGAACTCTAGATCCAGCTAAAGTCGAGGGAGAGTTTCGTCAGCACGATGGCGTGATGACGGTGATGATGAAGTTACCGGCGCAGGGCTTCGCCTAAGCACTGCAACGATATGACTGAGGTGGAAATCTGTGGAGGGGGGCACCGCACACGGCTAAGACAACTGTCAACTTGTGTGTTCTAGGGTGCCCCCTGCCCCCGTATATAAAGGAGCAAGAGGGAGGCCGGCCGACCCTCCTGGGGCGTGCCCCAAGTAGGATTCCTACTAGGAATCCTATTCATAGTAGGTTTCCAACAAGGGAAGAGAGGGGGAAGGAAGGAGAGGGAGAGAGGGAGAAGGAAAGGGGGGGGGACGCCCCCCTTCCCTTGTCCTATTAGGACTCCAGGGGGGGCCTGCCCTGGCTGCCCTTCTCTCTCTCCATAATTCCCCCGGGCGGTTCCGGTAACCCCTCCGGCACTCCTGTTTTACCGAAACCACCCGGAACACTTCCGGTGTCTGAATAACATGGTCCAATATATCAATCTTTATGTCTCGACCATTTCGAGACTCCTCGTCATGTCCGTGATCTCATCCGGGACTCCGAACTACCTTCGGTACATCAAAACACATAAACTCATAATACCGATCATCATCGAACGTTAAGCGTGCGGACCCTACGGGTTCGAGAACTATGTAGACATGAACGAGACACATCTCCAGTCAATAACCAATAGCGGAACCTGGATGCTCATATTGGCTCCTACATATTCTACGAAGATCTTTATCGGTCAAACCGCATAACAACATACGTTGTTTTCTTTGTCATCGTTATGTTACTTGCCCGAGATTCGATCGTCGGTATCATCATACCTAGTTCAATCTCGTTACCGGCAAGTTTCTTTACTCGTTTCGTAATGCATCATCCCACAACTAACTCATTAGTCACATTGCTTGCAAGGCTTATAGTGATGTGCATTACCAAGAGGGCCCAGAGGTACCTCTCCGATACACGGAGTGAAAAATCCTAATCTTGATCTATGCCAACCCAACGAACACCTTCGGAGACACCTGTAGAGCATCTTTATAATCACCCAGTGACGTTGTGATGTTTGATAGCACACAAAGTCTTCCTCCGGTATTCGGGAGTTGCACAATCTCATAGTCAGAGGAACATGTATAAGTCATGATGAAAGCAATAACAATAAAACTAACCGATCATTAATGGTAAGCTAACAGATGGGTCTTTTCCATCACATCATTCTCTAATGATGTGATCCCGTTCATCAAATCCGGGGAACATCGTCCGGTAACAACCCTACATGTTGTTTGAGGCTAGATCTCATTATCACGAGGGAGTCGCCGTAAACCGGCTCTCCTCTAGTTGTGTCTAGCCCTATAGATTATTGATTGTTGTCTGTCTCCTCTTTGGGGAGCCATGCCCCTCCTTATATATCTTGAAGGGGTGGGTTACATGTGGAGTCCTATTAGGATTAGGACTAGTCCATCTCTAATACAAACCGGATACAAGTCCAGGTCTTAACTCCTTGTAAGACAAATATTCCTCACGCCTTTCCTTGTAAACCGGTCCACCATAGTATGAACCGGCCTTCATGAACCACCCGTTGGGCCACCGGGTCTTGTTGCTCCTCTGACCCGCCTGCCGGATTACCAATGAATCTTAATGACCAGGTGGGTTGCTTGTAAACCGCCAGGTCAGGGCGGGTCGCCAGTAAATCGCCAAGTGTCAGCGGGGTCTTCAAATAAACTGCCAAGTCCGGCCGGGTTATACTTCCGGCCGGTTTACGCCGCGGGGTATATCCCTGACATTAGCCCCCAGTTTAATTTGGATTTATCCATGTTAAACTGTTCCTATAAAATGAACACAAGAACAAACTTGACAGATTATGCTCCGGGTTAAGAATTCTTATAAACCGGCACCTGATCATCCTTAATTCCTTGTCATTTCCTTCTTCTAGAAAATCCAGGTCAACAAGCCAGTTTCATACTCAATTTGCTGACATTGGTTTCTCACAGAGAAATATTGTGAAGAATAATCCACTTGAGTCGGCTTCCAAAGAGCCGGTTTAAGAAATATTGGTCTTGAAATACTCATCTGATATTCAGCCGGTTTGAAGATGTAAAACTTGCCGGTTTAATATTACCAAAATTGTCGGGTTATAAAAACTGATAATTCCGGGTCATGATTGTTGCCAACGCCGGTTCATGATTATTGATGATGCCGGGTTGCAGCCACAGGGTCATAATGGTTGGTGACGCCAGGTCAAGCTGGTTTTCTCAAACAGGGAATTTGAAGATATTTCTTCAATAATAATATAATACCTGTAGCCCCCAAGTCTTGAGCAGAACAAAGTGATGGCTTAAGACTTGCTTCAATATAAATGTTACCACCTTGAAGAAATCCAGATTGTTCATCTCAGTCATCAGTCACAACTGAATATTCCATATTGTGTAGCCCCCAAGTGTCGGATTGCCATGCTTGCAGCAACCTGGGCCTTGTCATTGCCTGATGCTCAAAAAACTTCAACCAGTATAGCCCCCAAGGGCCGGGTCATTATGCAATAATGAGCATGGACTTTGTAAATATGATCATGTAAACTTGAGCAGCAATGTATAGCCCCCAAGGGCCGGCTCAGTAAGATGTGATGAGTCGGGTCTTCAATAAGGCCAATAAAAATGACTTTGCATTAGCCCCCAAGTGTCATGGTGCATGCTTGCAGTGACATGAGACTTGCATATTTGATATAATCTCAATTTGAATAATGTAGCCCCCAAGTGTCGGGTCGTAAGCCTGCAGCGACTCGGGACTATTCCTTCCATTGTAGAATAAATCATATCCTTTGATAAAATAATAGCCATTGCGCTAAAGCGACTTTGAAAACCTCAATAATACTGGTTATTAATAACCATAATAAAAATCCAGCCATGTTGGCTATTCAAGATAATATAATCCGGTATGAAAAACCTTATTCATTCAATATCATAATGAAAATTCAGCCAAGTTTGGCTATTTGAATAATATAACCCAATGGTTTATAAGCGCATTATTCCAATGGTGCAATCCAAATATACACTGGCGACTTATAGTCGAAACCAGACCGGGTTAATAAGCGCCAGATTATAACTTGATCATGCACTGACAACTTGTAGTTGAAAGCCAAGCCGGGTTAATGAACGCCGGTTTAAAAACATCACAAATCTTATCAAAAGAAAGAAAAACTTAGCAAAAGGCAAATAAAAACCGTTGTAGTCGAGGCTTTGAGCCGATCAAGAGGTGTGACTATGGTTCGGATACGACCAAGCCCCCAAGTGACGTTGTGGCATTACGCTGATCAAGAGGTGTAGCTATGGTTCGGACACGACCAAGCCCCCAAGTGATGCTGTGGCATTGCGCCGATCAAGAGGTGTAGCTATGGTTCGGATATGACCAAGTCCCCAAGTGATGCTGTGGCATTGCACCGATCAAGAGGTGTAGCTATGGTTCGGATACGACCAAGCCCCCAAGTGATGTCATATAAAGCTTTGATAAGCTGAATCAAGGGGTAAACTTAATGCTGCTTTATGAAATAGAAGCCCCCATGTGATCAATAATATGATAGTCCAATAAGGCGGGATACCCATGTTTGAACCGCGCATCATGGTAGCAGGTCCTCTTCGACAAATTTTAATTTTTGCAAGAGATAAATTCTTCTTCAACTGGGATTTTGAACTGGATATTGAGAGCTTCAAAGCTTTGTGGGAGACATCTTTCTCTTGAACCGGATTGTAAACCGGAAACTTCATTTTCACCCGGAAATTTTCTGACGGCCTTTAAACTCGAACTTGCGAGAAGTTAATTCCTTTTTGAACCGGAAATTCTTAAACCGGATTTGAGAGCTTCAGAGCTTTGTGGAGACAGATTTCCCTTGAACCGGATTGTAAACCGGATATTTGAGAGCTTCAGTGAGACTGACTTCCCATGAGCCGGATTTTAAACCGGAATCCTTTCTGATGATCCGGAACTTCTTCATTGAGCCGGGATTTTGTAACTGTCATATACTTTCTAAGCCGGAAATTTTTCGACGGCCTTGAAATAACAAAGAGCCTCCGGGATCGGGTTATCTTTCCTCCATCGTCCCCGGGTTCTTAAATTTGCTGAAATCGCAAGATTTGTTGAGTCATGTCATCATAGCCCCCGAGTCTCAAGGTGACTCGAGGAGTTGGCTTGAAACTCTCCATATTTGACCGTGATATAAACCGGCATAACTTGTATATCATTGGTGTTGATAGCACGATGTGAATCCGCAGAAGATTGAGGTGACTGCGGTGGGTTATAAATGATCCCGTATGAGCCGTGGTCAAGAATCTCGGCCAATGGTTCCTTCCAATCGGGCGATTTGAAGTTAACCAAACTGTAGTGGCGGCGACTTGTGCGCCTGCCCATTGAGCTACCCAGTGCAGACGACGGTTGATAGTATATGACAATTTGCCTCCATCTGAAAGAAAAACGGGCTACCCAACCTGTGACTTGCTCAAACAGCTCATGCAGACAGGTGTGGCCCGGTGTGTTGATGTAGACCAGGCTGCAAGAGACGGACGGTTAAAACGACCGCAACATCAGAGGTGATTCGGATAGATGAATCGGCCGTGACATTGTAAACCAGTGCGAACGAGCAAGTTGTCCTCCATGTCGTAAACCGGCGCGGACGCATGAACTGGTGGCCAGGGAGGACGGGCGAGTTGTCCGTGGTGTTGTAAGGTGGTGCAGATGGGCGAGTCGGCCGGCGCGTTGATGTAAACCGGACCGTGATACGCGTGTCCGTGAAGCTGCACGGCACAGCCGAACATGCCTCCGCGGTATAATACCACCCCTTTTTCTTTCAAAAGCCGTCCTGCATAAAATATTACAGGCCAGAGTAATTTTGCTCGGATGAATTAATATGTGCTTAAAAATAAATAGGGTAAATATCACCTGATTTCTGTCGGATAAGGCGGATACTAATGTTGTACTTGTAGTAATTTTATATACTACTAATGCGCGAGTCGGGCGGCTGATCCTTTGACCTTTGTAGCCTTCAACGAGAAGAGACTGCCTTTGGTACCGAAGCTCCACAGCAAGAGGCGCCTGTAGTAGCGCGGCGTAGCATCAGGCAGCCGGATGGCTCTGCGTACACACGCGCGCGCAACCGCGGTAAAAGGCGGGCAATTGTGGAGGTCAGCCGTCACGCCGGTGAGTCACTGATACGGGTCACACCATTCTCCTCCAGATCATGGTGATTTTGACTAATCCTCATTCAAGTCTTCCAAATCACGGTGGCTTTAACAAAACCGTCTCATAGTTGCTCATGTGATGTCGTACTCAAGTAGTACTTTCCAAATCACGTACTTGTAGTTCTTTGTTTAAATAATACTCCAACCTGACAGACCACTTATTTTCCTTTGGACTGTTTTGACGTGGAAGTAGCATGCAACGACGATGGTTAATCCCTTCCAAATATTGTAATAACCAAATAGACCTTATATTTCAGACTTGCACTGTCGACGCTGAATGGTATTCAAGGCAATGCTCTCAGTAGGAACGGCATCGTGCGACGCAACGCACTACAAAGGCGGGAACATGGCCCGTTTGGAGTGAGGCCGCGACGGTAAAGTAGGCCACACCACCGACGACGGCGGCTCGAGGCGGGGCGACTCAGGCGCAGGCAGACCCGGCGCGGAGACATTTAACAGCGAAGGTCCGGCCGGCTCGAGGTCGCGCGGGCTGCTCGACGGCGACTGGCGGCAATTTAACGCGAAGACGGGTGGAGGCAGAAACGATCTGGGGCCGCGGGTGAACCGGCATTGGAGTACAGCAACCAGTGCGCACTGGCGGGTCGACGACGCGAACGAACCGGACGGGTCGAGGTGCAACCGCTGTTGGCAATAAGCCACGGCTACCGCATCGGGAGCGCGTGTGTGTGCGTGGGGGACGCGTCGAGCCCGTGACGTGCGTGCGTGTAAGTGTCTGGCCATGGTCCGACCATTGTCTGGGCATGGTCTGACTTGGTATGGCCATTATCCGGGCATGTCCAGATAGCGTGTGTGCGCGTCGTAGCTTCGGCGGGTGTGCATGCGTGTGCGCATCCATCAGCGGGAGTTAGACTAGGTCCAGTGGTTAGTAGATCACGGGAGGTGGGCGTGATTGTGCGGGCTCGCCAGCGAGCCGTCTTGGCGTCTGTCGCGCGTGGTGGCCGCGCGGAGCGGGCCGATCGGGCGCCACCGGGTAGGGAGCGTGTGGGTCGTGCCCAACGCAGGCCCAGGTATAAAAGCCCTGTGATGATCGTTGTAACAGCCGGGGAGTCGAGTACGAGCTCGTGGCGTTGGCGTTGTTGTGCCAGCGGAAAAACCACCGTGTCATCGTGTCCTTCTTCTACCTCCGTCGTCTTCTTCCCGGTTGAACGCAGCAGAGAGGAGAAGCGAGCTAGGGCTGGTGCGGAGAAGGCCACGGCACCAACAATTGGTATCAAAGCATCGGGTTCGGAGGAGCTCGCCGGGCGATGGCGCTGCCGCGTCGGCGGCGAAGCACGGTGATGCCGGGCGTCGGAGAGCTTGGCGGCGCAGCGACTCTGCGCGATGGCGCAGAGGCTGCGTGATGGTGCGGCTTCAGCAGAGGGAAGGCTAAGCTCGGACACGCCGGATCGGCTGCGGTGGTCGCGTCGAGCGCGATCATGGCGCTGGCTGTTGGCGGCGGAGCGTTGCGTAACAAGCCGCAGCGACGGGCTCACCGTCGGGCGCGTGTATGGGCGCGCGGCAGACGTAGCGGGCACGTCGGGACCGCGGGTGCGGACCACGTCGGGGCGCTGGACCTGGTGCGCAGATCGCGTACATGCGCGGCGGGAGCGCGGGCCGGGAGCGCGGGGACGTGGGAAAGGCATTCGAATGGCACGGCGGCACGGTGGCAGGCGTGGCAGCGACGTCGGGGCGGTGGCGGCTACAACGACGTCGACGGCGCGGCGGAGGCCGCAGCAGTGCGGTACGGCGGCCATGACGACGAGACGGCGACGACGAGCCAGGGCCCCTGTCGGCAGGCCGTGCGGCGACGTAGTGGCTTAGGGGGAGTGTGTTGGCAATAAGCCACGGCTACCGCATCGGGAGCGCGTGTGTGTGCGTGGGGGACGCGTCGAGCCCGTGACGTGCGTGCGTGTAAGTGCCTGGCCATGGTCCGACCATTGTCTGGGCATGGTCTGACTTGGTATGGCCATTATCTGGGGCATGTCCAGATAGCGTGTGTGCGTGCGTAGCTCGTGGGTGTGCATGTGTGCGCATCCATCAGCGGAGTTAGACTAGGTCCGTGTGGTTAGTAGATCACGGGAGGGTGGGCGTGATCGTCGCACGGGCTCGCCATGAGCCGTCTTGGCGCTGTCAGGCGCTGGTGGCTGCGCGGAGCGGGCCGATCGGGCGCCACCGGGTAGGGAGCGTCTTGGTCGTGCCCAACGCAGGCCCAGTATAAAAGCCTGTGATGATCGTTGTAACAGCCGGGAGTCGAGTACGAGCTCGTGGCGTTGGCGTTGTTGTGCCGGGCGGAAAAACCACCGTGTCATCGTGTCCTTCTTCTACCTCCGCCTTCTTCTTCCTGGGTTGAACGCAGCAGAGAGGAGAGCGAGCTAGGGCTGGTGCGGAGAAGGCCACGGCACCAACAACCGCAGCCGCAAAGAAGGCGAGACCGTGACGATCGTAGTCCGAGTCCCTATGGTCTGATCCTTCTTCGGGTCATACGGGCAGAGGCGGAGCCATGGCCGTGAAGAACGGCAGTGCGCCGGTAAGCCGGCAGCAGCGGCTCAAGGCGGAAACACCCGACGATTCACAGCAGAGGCCCTGGTCACATAGGCAGCAAAACCCGGCGAACGACAGCTGGCTGACGGCGATGAAGTGGAGGCGAACTCGCACGCCACGGGGCCGATGTCTCAGGAGAACAGGCGGAGGCGATCCGATGGCGGCCGTGGTTGAGGAGGCCCCCGGCGACTCGGCGAGGAGAGGTGGCTTGGAAACGGGGGCGTGCCGGTGGCTCAGAGGCCTGCGCAGGTGGCGATTGGTGGAGGCGGCTCAGCCACCGAGGCGCGCTGGTAGGTCTGTGCGGGGTGGCTCGGAACGAAGCAACGATCAAGGGTCCGAATCAATCTCGCCCCTCGCATTTCGTCCGGTCATTTAGTTTGACTTTTCCTCTCGTGCTTATGGATCACTTTTTGCCTTCACACCTGGAATCGGTAGTACTAGTTGAGGGTTTTTCACATGGAAAAGCTTGGGAATCCATCAGGCTTCACTTTTCAAGTCGATCAATGGAGACTTTGATTTATGTGCATATGTTAAATCAATCTGGAGTTCTCACGTGGCCACAACCAGCTGTCTTGATCGTCGTTTGTACTGGAAGATGATGCATGTGACACCTGTTGGCTGTCTCTGAACACCTTGGATTTGGAAGATTGCACGTGGAACAATAATGGTGACTTGCAGATTGCATTGGTTTAAATTGGGTTGGACGAGGATTGATTTGATACATCTACTTCCGTCGACGGAACCTGCCAGTATTAACAAAGTGCATCCAGCGGCGGTTTATCCTGGTGAAACCGATTTCTTGCCTGTCTCGGCGGCTGGGGGCGTGGTGCTACACAGACGCAACCCCAAAACTTTCATGCTCAATCTTGTATACGCCGCTGTTGAAAAACTTCTTCCATCTTGACTGATGAACTTCATAGTTGACGTGAATTCACGCCGCTTCTTGCTGATCCGGTGGGTCGTAGCTTCTCGGTCCCTGAAAGAGATCCTTTCAAGAACTCAACATCACCGTGCGCCGAGCCCCACGGTGGGCGCCAACTGTCATGGTTTTTTCACGGCAGATGTCCTTAGTGTCAGGACTTAGTCGCGAGGCCAACGCATCTATGTAGTAGGTTGAGAGGGGTTGAGCGGAATCGAGAGACGCAACACAAGACAAGGGTTTAGACAGCTTCGGGCCCCGGGTAACATCGTCCGGTAACAACCCTACATGCAGTTTGAAGCTAGATCTCATTATCACGAGGGAGTCGTCGTAAACCGGCTCTCCTCTAGTTGTGTCTAGCCCTAGAGATTATTGATTGTTGTCTGTCTCCTCTTTGGGGAGCCCTGCCCCTCCTTATATATCTTGAAGGGGCGGATTACATGTGGAGTCCTATCAGGATTAGGACTAGTCCATCTCTAATACAAACCGGATACAAGTCCAGGTCTTAACTCCTTGTAAGACAAATATTCCTCACGCCTTTCCTTGTAAACCGGCCCACCATAGTATGAACCGGCCTTCATGAACCACCCGTTGGGCCATCGGGTCTTGTCGCTCCTCTGTCCCGGCTGCCGGATTACCAATGAATCGTAATTCAGGGTGGGAATGGGTCGGCCCGGACCTGGCCTTGGACCCGGCCCTGTTGGCCTCGAGGCCAATTTGAGAGGCCACGCGTCGACCCAATTCAAAAAAACTCAATGGCCTCGCCGGCCCGATGGGTATTTCGGGTCGACCCAATTTTTTTCTAATACAATATGTGGTTGTGGCACATAGAATATTCTCAAAAAATATGTTATTACAAGTAAAACAAAATTATGACCTAAACATGCATGATTGAAATAATTAAAGTTTACAAATGAACCACAATATACAATTTCAGCTCTTTTCATGTTCGGTTTATAAAGGAGGATTGGGTTAATGGATTCCTGTACGTGTACAAATGTTAGCTAGTTGATGTTTCGGCTAATTAGTATACGTACTACAGTTAGCTGATTGCTAGTTGTATAAGCTAAGCTAGTAAGATGGATTTGGTGATACCGATGGACTCCAGTACTTAGAGGTGGGTCGGCCCCGCTGACCTAGTGGGTCACTCCGTGCCGGCTCTAGTGGCCCGATTTTTGTATGAGGCCGACCCGACTGACCCATTGGCCTTGTTTTTTTGGTTCGGGCCAGAGACCCGGTGTGTCGACCCGGCCCGTTCCCACCCTGAATCGTAATGACCAGGTGGGTTGCTTGTAAACCGCCAGGTCAGGGCGGGTCGCTAGTAAATCGCCAAGTGTCAGCGGGGTCTTCAAATAAACCGCCAAGTCTGGCCGGGTTATACTTCCGGCCGGTTTACGCCGCGGGGTATATCCCCGACAAGAGGGGAGAGTGTTATCTACGTACCCTCGTAGACCGAAAGCGAAAGTGTACGTCTTCACGATCCGACCGATCCTAGCACCGAAGGTACGGCACCTCCGCGATCTGCACACGTTCAGCTCAGTGACGTCCCATGAACTCTAGATCCAGCTGAGGTCGAGGGACAGTTTTTTCAGCACGACGGTGTTATGACGGTGATGATGAAGTTACTAGCGCAGGGCTTCGCCTAAGCACTGAACGATATGACCGAGGTGGAAATCTGTGGAGGGGGGCACCGCACACGGCTAAGACACCTGTCAACTTGTGTGTTCTAGGGTGCCCCCTGCCCCCGTATATAAAGGAGCAAGGGGGAGGCCGACCGACCCTCCTGGGGCGCGCCCCAAGTAGGATTCCTACTAGGAATCTTATTCCTAGTAGGTTTCCAACAAGGGAAGAGAGGGGGAAGGAAGGAGAGGGAGAGAGGGAGAAGGAAAGGGGGTGCCGCCCCCCTTCCCTTGTCCTATTCGGACTCCAGGGGGGCGCGGCCTGCCCTGGCTGCCCTCCTCTCACTCCACTAAGGCCCATTAATTCCCCCGGGGGATCCGGTAACCTCTCCGGCACTCTGGTTTTACCCGAAACCACCCGGAACACTTCCGGTGTCCGAATAACATGGTCCAATATATCAATCTTTATGTCTCGACCATTTCGAGACTCCTCATCATGTCCGTGATCTCATCCGGGACTCTGAACTACCTCCGGTACATCAAAACATATAAACTCATAATACCGATCGTCATCGAACGTTAAGCGTGCGGACCCTAAGGGTTCGAGAACTATGTAGACATGACCGAGACACATCTCTGGTCAATAACCAATAGCGGAACCTGGATGCTCATATTGGCTCCTACATATTCTACGAAGATCTTTATCGGTCAAACTGCGGAACAACATACGTTGTTCCCTTTGTCATCGATATGTTACTTGCCCGAGATTCGATCGTCGGTATCATCATACCTAGTTCAATCTCGTTACCGGCAAGTCTCTTTACTCGTTCCGTAATGCATCATCCTGTAACTAACTCATTAGTCACATTGCTTGCAAGGCTTATAGTGATGTGCATTACCAAGAGAGCCGAGAGATACCTCTCCGATACATGGAGTGACAAATCCTAATCTCGATCTATGCCAACCTAACAAACACCTTCGGAGACACCTGTAGAGCATATTTATAATCACCCAGTTACATTGTGACGTTTGATAGCACAC
Organism: Aegilops bicornis; assembly: GCA_021605145.1. Classification (NCBI taxonomy): domain Eukaryota; kingdom Viridiplantae; phylum Streptophyta; class Magnoliopsida; order Poales; family Poaceae; genus Aegilops; species Aegilops bicornis. The sequence continues at coordinate 487,545,498 of CM038674.1, forward strand.
AAAGTGTTCCTCCGGTAGTTGCACAATCTCATAGTCACAAGAACATGTATAAGTCATGATGAAAGCAATAGCAATAAAACTAACCGATCATTAATGCTAAGCTAACGGATGGGTCTTGTCCATCACATCATTCTCTAATGATATGATCCCGTTCATCAAATGATAAATTAAAGTTCAATTAATCATATGACTTAAGAACTCCCACTTAGATAGACATCCCTCTAATTATCTAAGTGATCACGTGATCCAAATCAACTAAACTATGTCCGATCATCACGTGAGATGGAGTAGTTTTCAACTAAACCATGTCCGATCATCACGTGAGATGGAGTAGTTGTTTACACCCTCGAGCCAGTGCACCCCTGAAAGTGCGTTATATCGACTAGAGGGAGGGTGAATAGGCAATTTTTACAAATTCATCACTGAGGAAATACTACTTGAGGAATTTGCTAAGTGGCGAAATACAAGCAGTGAATAAAGTACTCAGGTGCATGCATAACAAGACAATAGCATAGTCGTCATGATGAAATGAAACATACACAGAGCACAGGTAGCGTGTAAACAACATAAGCAGGCAGAAGACAAAGGTGACTGAAGAAATAGGATTGAGGAAATTGAGAAAATCTTCAATCAAAATCTTCAAACAGTAACAATCAATTTCACTAACAAGTAGACAAGGAAATGAAAGGGTTGAGGAAATAGAACCAGTAGCTCAGTGAAGACGGTGATTTGGTAGACCAGTTCCAACTGTTGTGACAGTTGTATGTCTGGTTGGAGCGGCTTGGTATTTAAACCAAAGGACACACAGTCCCAGGACACACAGTCCTTACCGTATTCTCCTTGAGCTAAGGTCACACAGACCTCGCCCAATCACTCGTGGTAAGTCTTCAAGGTGACTTCCAAACCTTCACATACTTGGTCACTCGGCGATCCACAATTCCTCTTGGATGCTCTAGACCTTGACGCCTAACCGTCTGGAAGATGCACGGTCTTCAAAGGTAACAAGAGTCGGTTTCACACAGGAACAATCTCTTCAGTGATGCTTAATCACTTTGGGTTTTAGGTGTTGGGGTTTTTCCTCACTGATGATTTTCTCTCAAAGTACTCGAAGGATGGGATGCTCTAAATGACAAGTGCCAGTTTCTCTCAGAGCAGCCAAACAACTAGTGGTTGGGGGGGGGCAGCTATTTATAGCCTGGGAGCATCCGGACATGATAAGATATAAATTCCCCTAATGATATAACCATTGGATAGATAAGTTATTTTGGACAGCTGGCACAAAGCACAGCAACGGTCGGAAATTCGAACCATGAAATTCCTTAGGGCTATCATGTTCCTCACTGTAGGCAATTCGCACTGACGAATTCCTAACTCCTGAGTCAGACCAAATTCCTCAGAGACCAGAAGAACTTCGTCTCTGTCACTGAAGAAATTGACTGAACTGCAAGAGATTTCCAAAGGCTTCACTCGAAGGATTGGGTATGTGTAGGCTTTTGAGATGAGCATCACTTGGAAATTTTTCCTTAGTATTACCTCAACCCCCTTTAACAATACGGTGTTTCCTATGACTCAAAAGAAGGAAAATGAAACTACGAAACAAAAGCTTCACGCTTCCTCGCATCAATATCAATATCTTCAAGGTCACACCAATTTCCTCATTTTCAAAGTCTTCAAGAAAACCAAAGTCTACAGATGAACACTTTCATCGGATATATCAAACTCCTCAGAGACTTATAAGACATTTGTACACTCACAAACACATTAGTCCCTTAACCTATAAGTCTTCAATACACCAAAATCACTAAGGGGCACTAGATGCACTTACAATCTCCCCCTTTTTGGTGATTGATGACAAATAGGTTAAGTCTTGAACGGGGATAAACATATGAAGTGTAAATACTGATATTGAGGAATTTGATTGCAAGATATAGAAGAACTCCCCCTGAAGATGTGCATATTTGAGGAATTTGCTTTGGACTGCAAATGCACATGGTAGGATAAAATCTTGGAGATCTCCCCCTATATCTTGTAATACATTCACGTATTTAACATATAGTATGAAGAATTTGAAATGTATGATGGAAAATGGTGTCTAGCTAAATTCAGCATGCGTGCATTAAGTAACTTGAGGAAATAAGCATGCAAAAAGTAGTTCAAAAGTATCACACCGCCATCGGACTTAAGTTTACAACTCAACAAATAAGTACTTCAGAAGAACGAGAGTTGTACCTTAAAGAAAAACAACCCATATATAGAGACCCGCTTGAAGACTAACTCAAATTTCTCCCCTTTGTCATCAAATGACCAAAAGGGACAAAACTTGAGGACTAACACCCCTGAAGAATATCAGCTTGAAGTTGGTGGAGGAGCGCCAGCGTTGTCGGGGTCGTTTGTCAATGTAGGGCCTGTCGCAGTGTCATCGAGATCCTCAGCGTCATCCGTTTCACGCGATGAAGAATATGAACTTATGACCAACTGAGGAACTTTGACCTTCTTGAATTTCTTCGAGGAAGGATGTGACCACTCAAAGTACTACCGAAAGTCCATCTGCTTGAGGTCTTCATCACTGTAAAGATGAGAAAGTATGACCCAAGTGCGATCGAAGAGTTCATGCACATAATAGTGATTCTTCTTCAGTGTTCTGAGTGGCAGTCATGTTCTGAAGAATTGAGCCAAATTGATGCTTGACCCTCTTATGATTGCGATCAACTTTCTGGTGAAGACTTAGAAGAAGCTCACGATCAGTCATCACACGCGGGGCAGTGGCTTGAGGATTTTGCTAGGTGGCTTTAACAACAGTGTCCTGGGTTGCAGAGTCATCATTGGTGGAGTAAGATGCAGCCTTATGAAATTGACCATCCAATGGACAAGTGCCTTCATCAATAACACCAGCTTTGCCTTTTTCATCAAATGAGGAAATTTTCCTTTTGTGGACTTCAATAGGAGGCAGAAAGCTGAAGTGATTCTGAAAGTCAGCCTTGTATGGAATTGAAGACTTGGTTCTGATGAATCTCATAATCCAGGGAACATAGGGCTTCAATTCAAAGAATGATAGTGCAACATTGGCCAAAGTCCTCGTGAAGAAATCATGATAGTTTATGGGAATGCCATGAATGATGTTGAACAGTAGATTCTTCATGATGCCAACAACTTCTTCTTCTTCAGAATTGTGGCCTTTGATTGGACTAAGGGTTTTGGTCAAGATGCGGTAAACTGTCCTGGGCACATAGAGCAAATATTTCACAAGGAAAGTGGTTCTTGGAGCTTGACCTGGACGCAGAGGCTTCATCAACACTTGCGTGAGATGATTTGGAAGTTCAGGTTCTTCATAGATCAGCCTTGCGCCTTCTGCAGGAGGACTAACTGGGATGGCATGAAGCAATTCAGAGGCCGGAGCTTTGTAGTGAGTGTTTTCAGTCATCCAGTCTAGCACCCATGAATTGACATCTGAGACATTTCCAGTGAGATGCAGGGTTGCATAGAACTGAAGAATAAGCTCTTAATTCCAATAACAAATGTCATCACGGAAATTGAGGAGTCTAGCTTCGTTAAGAATATTCAGAACTGGTTGAAAGCATGGAATGGACTCCATATCCACACGAGGAATTTAAGGTGTTGGAAGACTTTGTCCTTGCCAAACAGAACAGAGCCATAGAAATTCATCTGACTTGCAGTCCAAAACCTCTTGCACCTTAGTCTTGCTGAGTCATAAGGATTTGCATCAGCAAAGAAATGATGCTCAGCGAAGAAATCGACATTGTTGAATTTTGGCCTTCTTGAGCCAGATTGAGGATTTTGAGGCTTGGGCTGAAGATTTGCAGTAATAGACTTCACAACCTCTTGATTCACAACTTCTGGTGCAGTAGACGGAGGAATTGAAGTGGCGGTTTCATCAGTAGTCCGTGTCTCCATTCTTCTGTTGTTGCAGCTAGAATTTTCAGGTATGGACTGGAGAGAAGTTGGACGACCTTCAGACCTTGTCAATATTTCTTTAGTCTGCACAGGGGACTGAGGAATTTGATGGAGAGGTGTGGCAATTGGTGAATTTGGGTGAAGATTTTCCCAACAATCATCATTTAGGATAGGAGTGGTTGAGGCAATGTCCACATCCTTATCAATTTCTTCGACGCCTGCCTCTTCAGCAGTGAACTAAGGCATAGGCGATGATACCAGAGGTGTTGAAGCAACAACTTCCACTTCAATTTCTTCGTCCATCTGCTCTAAGGAAGCAGAAAAATGATTTTCTTCATCATTGTCATCTTCAGGAATGACGTATTCCTCACCAAACGGAACTAATTCCTTTGATGGCACAATAGAAATTGGAACAACATCAATTGGTTCATTGAAAGAGCTCGTCAAAGTCCTCACTTTCTTGGGAGTTGAGGATTCTATAGAGGTTGATATTTTCCTTTTCTTCGCGGCTTCCTTCTCCGCAGCTTTAGTTTTCTTCTCTTCTGATGCAGAAGTAAGTGTTGTTTTCTTCACCTTTGAAGATTTTGTAGGAGGAACAGAGGATGAAGTTGGTGCATTTTCTATAGGCACGACTGATGCAGTCACCCTGTCATTCACATTTTCTTCAGGCTCAGCAGTTTCTTCAGCTGGCCTTGGTTGTTCTTCAGGCGTAACATTGGTGGTTGCCCTGGCATTTTCTTCAGGAGCAGGAATTTCTTCATCTGCCCTGGTAGCTTCTTCAGCAGCATAATTTCTTCATCTGCGCCTTCATTTTTTCTTCAAGAAAGTCGAACAAACTCTTCACTCGAGGAATTTGTTATTGTGATGGAGCTGCAACATTTGCCTTGAGGTTCTTGGTGACGTTGACAAATCTGACCTTGGCTCCTAGCCAATCAGCATGGTATCAGCCAAAATCATCATCGAGGACTTTGATTTTCTTCTGAACTCTGACAAGTTCTTCAGGAGACAAAGTGAGAAACTTTTTCCTCAAAAAGCGCTCTTTCATGTACTGGTCCTTCTTGACTCGCCCGGACTTCTCAAACTTCCATTTTGCTTCGCCTATGAAGGTGGTTAGCATGTGACTTTGACCAGCAGTTAGATTCAGGTCAGGGAGTGGGGTATTTGGATCCTTATGCCAAATATCAGTGAAGTCAAGGATCTTCTTCGGATCTAGCATAAGAGGAATAGAGCTACCTTTGTCTCTCACAACCCTTTGTTGTCTGTCTCTGATGATTTCAGCAAGTTCTTCATCATCAGGTTCATCATCATCAGATGGAACATGGAAAGCCACTTGCTTCTTATGAGGACTTGGCCTCTTACCATGTCCAGCAGTGGACTTGACCTTCAGCAGAGATGGATAACTTGAGGATTGTGGTTGAGCTGAGGAAATTGCAAATGCCCCCAAGGCAATTGAAAATCTAGCAGTCCGCTGACATATTGCAAGATGCACCGGTGTTGAGGACTTTGTGGCAGCAACTGAGGATTTTGCAGCAACTGAGAGCTTTGCTGTTGAGGAACTTGGTCGTGAGGGCATTGAGCTTGAAACCTTTGGCTTCAAAGCTGGTTTCTTCTGCATTGCCTTATTGAGTGAGGCTTTGCTAGCAGAGGCCTCAGCAGCAGCAGCTTGAGAGTCCTCATTGAATTTCCTCACAGTCTCAGCAGCCATCTTTTGAAGCTTTGCTTGGCGCTTGGCCCATTCCTTCGAAAATTCCTCACCACGCTTGATGCAGGTGGGGTCAGCAATTTAGCCAGCTGCCAAAGGTGGTCTTGGACATGGAGGAATAATAGCAAATTTCTTCATGTATTTGTGAGTAACATAGCGGTATTCCTTCCATTCCTTCACTGATTCTTGGTCTCCGTCGCATGAGTATCTTCATCAGGTGTGCAGTACTCATCATAGATTTTCTTAGGAATTTCAAATGCAGAGTTTGTATCGGGCCTTTTTTCTCCTTTCTGAGATCTTTTCCCATCTGCCATTTTCTTCAATTGAGGATTTTGAAATTTTGAGGATTCTGAGGAAGTATGCAATTTTTCTTCGAGGAACGCTGCAAATGAGTTAAGTTGATGAGAACCTAGAGATTCATTAGCATACTTTTTGTACCTGTGAACAGAGTATAGGTGTGAAGAATTTGAAGAGTCATATGTGTTCTCAATTTTTTTTCAAAAAGTATCAAGTTGAGGAATTTGACCATAGATGTCTTGAGGAATTTCACTAAGCGTTCTTGACTCGGGTTCTAGAGTTGTACAGATTTGAAAATCCACACAATTGAGGAATCTTGAGGAAAATCATAGCTTAGAGAAATCGATCAAGAAAAGGAGGCATTGCGGTGTTTAAGGAGTGAAATGTTGAAAAATAAACACCTTTTGAGGATTTTGTGAAAATCATACGAATCAAATTAGGGTAGTAAAATCATATTTTAATTACCCTTGACGAAGAGCACGATGAACTAGGAGTGGAGACGGAGAAGTTCGTTAGTCCAGATCTCCCATGCCCTAACTCGGCGGCGGGAGACAGCTATGGTGGCGACGGAGTGAAGACTTCTGTGGCCGGTGCGAGTACGACGGCGACGAGGTCGAGGTGGTGAAGCTCTTCCTCACCGGCGAGGATGGAGTCTAGCGGCGATGCTAGGTCAGAGGAGGGTGTCGGTGCCAAAACCGGCAGATCTCGGATAGGGGGTCCCGAACTGTGCGTCTAAGGTAGATGGTAACATGAGACGGGGGACATGATGTTTACCCATGTTCGGGCCCTCTCGATGGAGGTAATACCCTACTTCCTGCTTGATTGATCTTGATGAATATGAGGATTACAAGAGTTGATCTACCACGAGTTCGTAATGGCTAAACCCTAGAAGTCTAGCCTGTATGATTATGATTGCCTCTACGGACTAAACCCTCCGGTTTATATAGACACCGGAGGGGCCTAGGGTTGTACAAAGTCGGTTTACAGAGGAAGGAGTCTTCATATCCGGACGCCAAGCTTGCCACCCATGCAAAGGAGAGTCCCATCCGGACACCAAGCTTGCCATCCACGCGAAGGAGAGTCCCATTCGGACACGGGAGGAAGTCTTCTATCTTGTATTTCCATGGCCCATCAGTCCGGCCCACGTCACATAGGCCGGACGCCCGAGGACCCCTTAATCCAGGACTACCTCAAGAGTCTCTAACCAAAGCTTCACGATTTATGTGCCCGGTGGGCAGATTGTCTTCGGCATTGCAAGGCGGGTTCTTCCTCCGAATACTTCAAAGTAGTCCTCGAACACAAAAAACGTGCCCGGCTCTGCAAAACAAGCTCCACATACAGTCGCAAAGAGTATAATATCAACAAGTCCCATCTACTAACATCTTTCGTAGTGATATGCCACGTCCCTGCACGGTCATTATTTCGAACCATGTTTTAGCCTCCCGCTCCATGTTTCGAGATGCGGTTTCCATTGGCACGTCTTGTCGAAGCAGAGATCGTGTCCCCTTATCACGGGATTCTCATCAATACGGGCGTGGGTAACCCCACCGTGCCATCTGCCCGACCCTTGGGGAATAGGCGAGTTTTAAGGCAAGTGGGGAGGCGCTTGATATTCGCTGCCTCTATAAAGAGATAAGGATTCACCCTTTCACCCACACCCTCTTTCTCTCTGCCCACCCATTCTCGAGCTCCAGCGCCCAAGCCTCCATCCTTTTCGCCCCAAAAAGCACTCCGACCATGTCCCGATCTGGAGCACAGGGCAAGTGGATGGCCTCCTCCATCACGGAGAAGGACATCACGAAGCTCCGGGAGGCGGGGTACTTGGCCCAGGAAATCGCCCACCGGCTTCCGGCCAAGGGGCAGATCGTCCCCATCCGAAGCCCCAGGAGAGGGTGGTGTTCATCCCCCACTTCGTCCGTGGATTGGGATTTCCCCTCCACCCATTTGCCTGCGGACTCATGTTCTACTATGGGCTAGATTTCCATGATCTGGCCCCAAACTCCTTCCTCAACATCTCGACATTCATTGTCGTGTGCGAGGCCTTCCTCCGCATCCCGCCCCACTTTGGATTGTGGCTAAAGACATTCAATGTGAAGCCGAAGGTGGTGGGTGGTCAACACGCAGAGTGCGGAGGCGCTATGGTGAGCAAGATGTCCAACGTCACGTGGCCCAAAGGCACCTTCGTGGAGACTATCAAAGGGTGGCAGCAGCAGTGGTTTTACATCACAGAGCCCCGCAACACCACCTGGGCCGTGGCTCCCGAATTCGAGTCCGGGCCCCCAATGCGGCTTACCTCCTGGCTAGAGAAGGGCCTGGACTGGGCCTCATCGGACAAGCTGACGGCGCTGCAGACGCGCATCAAGAGTATGGTGGACAATAACATCAAGCTTGTCAATGTGATCCAAGTGATGCTTTTTCGCTGGATCCTTCCTTGCCAAAGTCGGATTTGCAATCTGTGGGAGTTCGATCCGGCCAAGCACCAGACCTTGCAACAGTTCTTCGGTGCTACACACGAAGGCATCTAGAAGGTGCTTTTGAAGCCCAATGAGACATGGCCGAAGACGACTGAGGACCGTGGGTACAACCTGACCCATCCCGCCAGTCCGGTAAGTTTTTCGTATTTCAAGGTGTATCCTTCACTTGTACATTCAAGGAAGATGTCTAAGCTTCCCTATCTGTCTTTCTCAGGGCTGGACGACGAAGGCGGAGCGGATCCAGTGTCCAGCTCCGCTGCCTGAAAACTCAGCAATCCCACTTCTGACGAAGATGCTGGTTCCGGTGCCCTACCAGGCGCTGGAGAAGAAGGGCAAGGAGACCAGAAGTGGCCTCTGCCGTAAAGGCACTTCGGACGTGACGTCCGAAGATGGCAAAACCCACTCCTGCCCCGCCACCGAGGACAACGAGGAGGAGGGGGAGGAGGAAAGAAACTCTCCCCCCGAGGGGGGAAGGAAGAAAAGGACGGCCTCCACGAATCTGGAGGCAGAGGCGTCCAAGAAGGGGGAGATCTCCCTCGCTGACAACTCCGCATTGGACACTGACAGCAGCTCCGAGTGGCGCCCCAGGGAGAAGCCCCTAGCCGAATCGTGAGTACACAAAGACACTTATATACACATATACCCAATTTCTTTACTTCGTGGTTTTAATATGTCGAATCATGCACTGCAGTCCGGCCCACGCCCGCCCCCAGCGATCCTCATCTTCAGGGAATTCGCTGGATCCAAATGTGATGGATAGCGGGCCGCTTCCTGCGGCCTCCTCTCCCAAGGACATGGACGACTCCGAGGTGTTGTCCCGAAGGACCTCCCCAGGCCAGGGAGAGGTGCCGGAGGCCGTCAGGGTGGCACCAGAGGGTGATACCTTGGCCGCTGGACACATGGGGGAGCAAATCCCCTCGGAGACTGGCGATGGGGGCTATATCCAATTCGGCCCCCAGCCGAATACTGTTCCGGAGGCCCATACGGCTCCGGAATCAGGCAAGCAGCTTCCTTCAAAAGAAGGAGGTGCACTTGTTCCGCCGGTGACCTCTGTCCATCCAGAGGCACCGGATGCTTTACTGGAAGCACTGCAAAGTGCTTCCATTGTTGAGGAACACCGTACCCTCATGGCTACGGTGGTTGAGAGGGTTCAGTCCGCTAAGAGCGGACTGACCGAAGCCTGCACCAGCCTTCTAACAGGCTTTGAGGTATGCGACATAATTTATGCAAGAAGAATGTCTAGTATAGACAAGAGTTTTAAGACTCTGTCCGTGTTCAAAAGAAAAGCCGGACAGAGGATCAAATAATTTTTGCAGGAGACTAACCATATATGTCTATGTGAATAAGCAGGCGTCGATGCTAGCTGCAACCTCCCATTCTGCCGAAGTCTCCAAACTGAAGTAGAGTCTGGAGCAGGCTGAGGAAGAGCTCGGCCGTGTGAAAAAACAACTAGAGGACAAGCAAGGTATGCAATGAACTATTCAGATCTAGAAAGATATGAATTGCTTGTGTTGATCATGTTATCATGATATTTTGTAGGAGCTACAACCGAGGTGGAGTCCCTCAAGAACGCGCTGGCCGAGGCCAGAAGAGAGCGGCGAAGGAACAAGCCGCCCGCAAAAAACACGAGGCAAGGGCCGGGGAGGTCTAGCAGGAGCTCCAGGACACCATAAAGAAATGCGAGTCCTTGGAGCGCAAGTTTATGGACCAAGAGTCCGAACTTACTAAGGCTCGCCAAAGCGCACAAGAGGCCCGGGTTGAAGCCTAGGGCACCCTCCAGGAAATCCAGGAGGCCAGGAAAATCGCGGTGGGTAAGGCCTTTATTATGCAGAGCAAATTTGTGAAGATAAGGTACCTCTTACTGACCCGCATTTGGAGTTCTCCAGGAGTGTTTACGGATCCGCCGCGCAGTGTTGTTGATGCTGCGGAGTTCTTCTGAGCCGAAGAGGGGAGCTCAACGGAGAAGCAGTTCTAGTCGCAATACCTTGCGCCAGAACATCCGGTGCCCTTTAGCGATCAGCTGAACAGCTGACCGAACTGCATAGGGTGGCCGAATTGGCCATGAAGGATTTAATAATCCATTTATGGCCTACCGAAGCCATACCCAGCAGCTACTTCGGGCTCGTGAAGCGGCTTGTCGATGCCTGCCCTCGGCTTGATGCCATCAAGCGGTCGGTCTGCATCGAAGGTGCGCGGATGGCCTTCGCCCGTGTCAAGGTGTAGTGGGCGAAGATGAACGCCGTCAAGCTCGCGACCGAGGGACCACGCGCGGGCAAGGAGCACCGCACGCCCGATCGGTATTTTGATGATGTCTTGGAGGGATCCCGCATTGTAGAGGGCCAGTGCGCAAAAGACATTATCTTTGAATGAATACAATCATGTTATCATGTCCTGTATGATAAAACTAAGCCGATATGTAATATAATGCTTGTTGTTTATTAAAAAAATTACCTCCTGTGCGGCCGTTTTTATTAAATCTGAGAGTTGGCCAGTCGTCGGCTTCAGCCCCCACGTAGGTAGTACGGGGGTGTTCGGGTTGAAACCTAAACACTCTTGATCCAAGAGTTTGGTCCTTGAAGGAGGTGTTTAGCGCAGCGAACCAGGCAATCAGACTATGTGGCTTTATCACCCTCACTTAGCCATAGGAGTTTGACAATAGAAATGTAGGCGCAGCCCTTAGTGAGGATATGTTAATCCGGACTAGGGTGCTGTAGGCACTTGATCGGGTGGAGGCCGATCCGTCGCATAATGCAGAAAAAATCACAAAAGACTTGAACCTCCGAACAGCTGACCACCTCTCGCCACATCATGACAGTCAGTTTTCGGCTTTCTCTACTGAGGTGTTTACCCGGATAAACCAGAAACACAATTGCAGTAGTTCTCCCTTTACTACCCTAGCCGATAGGACAGAACGTAAGGTAGTAAGCACAGGAGCCGGGCAACCCAACTATTGACCAAAGACATGATTCGTAGCTGATCCATATAATGCTAAATTCAGGGTGCCGAACTATACTGTAAAAAGTGCTCGGACTTTGTTGCCGTATTGCAGAGCGCAATGAAGCCCGTGGCGAATTAAAGCATACCAAAGTGTACGGGTGCAACCGATAAGAATATCAAAATAAAATGAAGTAGTAAGCCAGTGCCACATAAGTTGGGGCCGCAAACTGTTTCCATTATAATTTGATTAATACGTCAAAGCGTATTTGTACAAATAGTGCGATAGGCAACAAGGCTATTTAACATGCCGAGACCAAGGGGGAGCTGCGTGCGGGTCCTGAAAATAGGTAGAGTGATCGTCAAGAAGACCAACTAGAGATTCCCCCACACGTCTATGCTGCTTGCTGCCTTGGTGTATCCATCCTTCGAAAGGGTCGATGATCAGGCCGTCGTGAGGGGCCTGTGGAAAAGAAACAGAAAAAGGATAAAAAGAAAACAGAAAGTAAGTGTGCCCGAGGAAGGTCGATCCGTATTATGGACCACAATCAAGTTGTGCCTTCGTCTTTGCCCATGGTATTTTGAGTGCGTAGTTATTTACGCGCGGTACGTACGCCGCCGTTTGGTCAGGACTGAGACGGAGGCCGAATTGCTAGTCGAACTCCTGACGAGCTGAACTGTCAAGATGCGGAGTAGTCCGGACTCGTTTGACAGTGTCCGGGAGCTTGGTCGCTGAATTAAAATTCTGCTTGATAAGGCCGCTCTGTACTTCCGCTGCCAGGGCCACGGTGTGCTCCTCATTACGGAGGGAGCGTTCGGTGTTTCCATTGACTGTTATGACACCGCGTGGTCCGGGCATCTTGAGTTTGAGATAAGCATAGTGTGGCATCGCATTGAATCGAGCAAATGCAATTCATCCAAGCAGTGCGTGATAGCCACTTCGGAAGGGGACTATATCGAAGATCAAGTCCTCGCTTCGGAAGTTGTCCGGAGATCCGAATATGACTTCCAATGTGATTGAACCCGTGCAATGGGCCTTTACACCTGGTATTACTCCTTTAAATGTAGTTTTTGTGGGCTTGATCCTTGATGGATCGATGCCCATCTTGCTGACAGTATCCTGATAGAGTAGGTTGAGGCTGCTGCCACCGTCCATGAGGACTCGCCTGAGGTGGAATCCATCAATGATTGGGTCGAGGACCAGTGCGGCTGAACCTCCATGACGGATACTGGTCGGATGGTCCCTGCGATTGAAAGTAATCGGGCAGGATGACCATGGATTGAATTTTGGGGTGACTGGCTCTATCGCATAGACGTCCCTGAGCGCGCGTTTGCGCTCCCTCTTGGGGATATGAGTAACGTATATCATGCTCACCGTTTTAACTTGGGGGAAAAATTCTTCTGTCCTCCTGTGTTCGGCGGATGAGGCTCTTCGTCGTCATCCTCACTTTGCGACCCCTTCTCCTTGTTCTCGATATTTAACTTGCCGACCTGTTTAAAGACCCAACAACTTCTATGAGTATGATTGGCTGGTCTATCGGGGGTGCCATGGATCTGATATGGACGATCTAGTATGCGGTCCAAGCTGGATGAGCCTCGATTGTTTCTTTTAAATGGCTTCTTCCGTTGGCCGGACTTGGAGCCACTGAATCCGGCGTTGACCGTCGTGTCATCGGTATTGTCATCGTTGCTTCGACACTTGTGCCTGTTGTGTCGGGGCTTGCCGTTGCTATTTCTGGCTTCAGAGGTGCCAGGTTCGCTTGCAGTGTTGTTGCTACGGGCTAGCCAACTATCTTCGCCCATGCAAAAGCGGATCATAAGTGCCGTCAGGGCTGCCATGGGCTTCGGCTTTTCCTGGACGAGGTGTCGGGCAAGCCATTCGTAGCGGATGCTATGCTTAAAGGCCGCTAGGGCTTCGGCATCCGGACAGTTGATGATCTGGTTCTTTTTAGTTAGGAACCTAGTCCAGAATTTCCTGGCTGACTCTCCGGGCTGTTGGACTTTGTGACTTAAGTCATCGGCATCCGGAGGTCGGTCGTATGTACCTTGGAAGTTGTCGCGGAAGGCATCTTCCAAGTCCTCCCAGCTGCCAATTGAGTTTTCTGGCAGGCTGTTTAACCAGTGCCGAGCTGGTCCCTTGAGTTTTAGCGGGAGGTATTTGATGGCATGAAGATCATAGCTGCGGGCCATATGAATATGGAGAAGAAAGTCCTCAATCCATACCGTGGGATATGTTGTTCCATTATATGATTCGATATTCACGGGGGGAATTCATGCTCCATTACTTCATCAGTGAAGCAGAGGGGGTGTGCGGCGCCTCTATATCGGGCCAAGTCGCGACGTAGCTCAGATGGAGTCCGTCTATGGTTTTCGGCTCGGACGTGATTATGTCCGGCTAGATATCCATCATCGCGCGATGGGGCACGCCCCCGTGATCCGTAGATCGATCTGGTTTGACCTGCCCTATTTTCCAGGTCCTGGCGCAGGTCATATGTATATCCTCGAGCTGTTGTGTCTCTAGCTTGATGGCGAGGTGGTATGGGCTGGTGTTCGGCTTGAGTTGCCATTTTGCCCCGGCCGCGTGGTGGTCGGTCAGCCGTGTTGCGCGCTGATGGTACGGGCTCCAGTGCCTCGTCATCAAATTGAGGTAGCAGTTTACGCTTCTGGTAACTTTTGGTTGGGTGCTCGAGCCCGTATTCCTCGGCTGCCAGGACATTAGTCCACCTGTCGTTGAGTAGGTCTTGATCAACTTGAAGCTGCTGTATTTATTTTTCAGGCTCCTTGTAGTGGCTATTAGCCGGTGCTTAAAATGCTCCTGCTCGAGAGGTTCCTCAGGCACGATAAAGTCTTTGTTGCCAAGGCTCACCTCATCCTCGGAGGGTGAAAGATAATTGCCGTCCTTCGAGTCTTTGTTTACGGCCTGTTCATCAGGGCTAACTTGCCCATCTTCCCGATTTTCCTGTTCGGAGGTTGGCTCGACGGGGTTTTCTTGGTCTTCGGCACCGTCCGGAGTATTGTTGTATCTTGTGCCGGTATTGCTGTCTTTTCCACGGCATGATTTAGAGCGGCACCGCTGACGTTGGTGCTTTGGTTGTATCTCAAGAGATTTATCGTCGACCGCATTCTTCTCGTTATCGCCATTACCCTCTTTGGGTGTATCCACCATGTACACGTCATACAAAGAGGTGGCCGTCCAGCATCCGGTAAACGGCGGGTGTTGGGCCTGCTCTTCTCCGGCATCGTCGTCCATATCGTCGATGTCTTCGGAGCTGTAATCGAGCATGTCAGTTAAGTCCTCGACAGCGGCTTGGCTATGAAGTGGGTGGTGGGTGGGACGTAAAATTCCCTGCTCACAGCCCCTAGTCCGGGTTGGGCGTAGTTCGGACGTTGCTCCTCTATGATGATGAGGGATCACATCAAGTCCAGAGCCTCGCTTAAAGGCGAGGTTTGGCCAGGGAGAAAAGAGTCCTAGAGTACGGTGGGAAGGAGACTTCTTGGCTGAGCTCACACGATGCTGACTCCGAGGGGTCGGAGCCGGTGTCGGAGAAGGGTTCGTCTTCCTGATGGTTGCCAGTGACACTTCTCCCTCTGGTTCTCCTGTACCGGGCTTAGTGGCCGCAGATAGTCCGGCGGGCTCAGGAATCCCATCTTCGGACCTGGTAATGCGCTCCGGATCTAAGGCCAGAGCAGAGGTTGGGGTTTGTGAACCCTTGGAAGATCAAGTCTCCTCGGATATCAGCAACATAGTCCAGATTTCCAAAACTAATCCGGTGACCTGGGGCATAGCTGTCGATCTTCTCTAGATGGCTGCGAAGTTGTTGCAAGAAGCCGAACAGAAAGATCTGACCGAGGAGAAAGACCTCCCTCGAGGCAGTATTGTTGTAGATGATGGATGGAGCCATCGAACCTTCCAAAGACGACACAACGGAACTCTCAATGAAAGCACCAATGTCGGTGTCAAAACCGGTGTATCTCGGGTAGGGGGTCCCAAACTGTGCATCTAAGGTCGATGGTAGCAGGAGACGGGGGACACGATGTTTACCCAGGTTCGGGCCCTCTCGATGGAGGTAATACCCTACTTCCTGGTTGATTGATCTTGATGAATATGAGGATTACAAGAGTTGATCTACCACGAGATCGTAATGGCTAAACCCTAGAAGTCTAGCCTGTATGATTATGATTGCCTCTACGGACTAAACCCTCCGGTTTATATAGTCACCGGAGGGGCCTAGGGTTGTAGAGAGTTGGTTTACAGAGGAAGGAGTCTTCATATCCGGATGCCAAGCTTGCCATCCACGCAAAGGAGAGTCCCATCCGGACACGGGAGGAAGTCTTCTATCTTGTATTTCCATGGCCCATCAGTCCGGCCCACGTCACATAGGCCAGACGCCCGAGGACCCCTTAATCCAGGACTCCCTCAGTAGCCCCTAAACCAGGCTTCAATGACGATGTGCCTGGCACGCAGATTGTCTTCGGCATTGCAAGGCGGGTTCCTCATCCGAATACTTCAAAGTAGTCCTCGAACACAGAAAACGTGTCCGGCTCTGCAAAACAAGCTCCACATACAGCCGCAAAGAGTATAATACCAACAAGTCCCATCTACTGACATCTTTCATAGTGAGACGCCACGTCCCTGCACGGACATTATTTCGAACTGTTTTTTAGCCTCCCGCTCCATGTTTCGAGATGTGGTTTCCATTGGCATGTCTTGTCGAAGCAGAGATCGTGTCCCCTTATCACGGGATTCTCATCAATACGGGCGTGGGTAACCCCACCATGCCGTCCACCCGACCCATGGGATTCTCATCAATACGGGCATACGATTCAGTTCAATTAATTGTTTGGGATGAGGAGGAACAAAAGAAACGGGTAGCCAGATGAAGGCGTGTGCGATATACAACATACGGTTCACTAGGATGAACTGTGTGTGATTAGGCAACACAATGGAAACGGTTCAACTGAACAAGAAGTGTGTGATACGCGGCAAATAGGTCAGTAAAAAATGTGTGCGAAGACGAATAATAACAGAGACGATTGCTGCTAATAAGTCGTGTGATTTGCTCTGTCTACAGTAGAATAACATGTATATATATATATAACTGAAATAAACATCCAATTACATAAGTGACTATACATATCATTCGCACACACCTCAATAAACAATTGCATGCATTCTAAAGTAGGATAAACGATCGTCTAGTCATCTACTTCTTGTGACGCTCCCGCCATCGCTCTCGCTCGATCCTAAATGCAGGGAAGGAAGAAGACACTCCTCATGTCAACGATCCGCCTGTACATCTCATAGCTTGTGTACGCGTCCATGGCCGCGTACTTGACATGTTGTTCATCCAGTCTCTCATGCCACACACTGTGCCAGGCGTTCTTGTCCTTATTGCTCTCATTCTTCATCTTCATCTATTAGTGGTCGATGATGGCCGAGGCGATGTCAACCAGGGAGTTTAGTTTGTTTTTGTCGCTGCCCCAGACCTTGTAGTGGTGCTGGATGTTGACAAGATTCAGGCATTTCAAGTCCGAAACCTTGAGCGCTTTTAGATCGTTGGTGGTATCCACCATAGCAAAACTGTAGTTGGAGCTGTTGATAAACCTGGAGAAATTCTCGCAAGGCCTTGTGGCAAGGTGGTAGTGGTAGACGAGGACGTCATGTCGCACGCACAACTGGGCAACGACAACCTTCTGATCGTGCCCGGCACCACCGATAGTGTACTCGAGGTCGAAGCCGACCACTCGGTACTTGTCCTCGGCAAGGCTCTGCTCCATAGTTTGGATGGAGTTCTCCACCGAGACCGGGTCATTCGTGTACACCACCGAGAGGGCCTTCCCCCTCACGTGGGTGTCCACTACGTGATGCATGGTGAACTGCGTGCCGTTGTCGTCGTCGGCCGCTAGGAGCGCCATTGGAGCCACGGGGAGCGCCATTGGAACCGCTAGATGTCCTATTTGTATGTGTCGTCATGGGTGTGCTTATTGTGCCGTGTGATGCGAGAGATATGAGGTAAATGGCCGCGGGAATAAATGGGGGCCGGGCGGCCTGGATTCTCTGCGCGTTCGCATGGCAGTTTTTGCAACGGGTAACTGCATCGTCGCGCTGCACCCGGCGCAACCGCATGCACGCGAACGTGCGTGATTGTGCGCCGGCCCCAAACGCTGGTAGCGCGCGTGGAGGGATGAGGGCAGAGCACCCGGAGGGACGCGAGAGCAAAGCGCACGCGGCGGGATGTGAGCAGAGCGCGCCGCGGCTGAGGGAGTACTGGATTAGGGGGTCCTCGGACGGCCCGACTATATCCTTTAGCCGGACTATTGGACTATGAAGATACAAGATTGAAGACTTCGTCCCGTGTCCGGATGGGACTCTCCTTGGCGTGGAAGGCAAGCTTGGCAATTCGGATATGTAGATCTCCTCCCTTGTAACCGACTCTTTGTAACCCTAGCCCCCTCCGATGTCTATATAAACCGGAGGGTTTAGTCCGTAGAAGAACAATCACAATCATAGGCTAGCTTCTACGGTTTAGCCTCTACGATCTCGTGGTAGATCAACTCTTGTAATACTCATATCATCAAGATCAATCAAGCAGGAAGTAGGGTATTACCTCCATCGAGAGGGCCCGAACCTGGGTAAACATTGTGTCCACCGCCTCCTGTTACCATCCGCCTTAGACGCACAGTTCGGGACCCCCTACCCGAGATCCGCCGGTTTTGACACCGACATTGGTGCTTTCATTGAGAGTTCCACTGTGCCATCATCATAAGGCTTGATGGCTCGTCTCGTTGTCAAGGACAACATCACCTTTGGGGGAGCCCTGGTTGTAGGCCAAACTCTCCGACTAGGCGGCTTCGTCATGACCGCCCGCTTGGCCGTTGCGCCGACGATGACTTCTCGAGTCATCGAAAACAGCCTCCGCGTCAGCTCGGAATTCGCCGAGCAGATGGATCCAATGGAGCTCTCTTCCTAGAACGAGCTCTTGGATCGCATCACCGCCTTGGGACTCGCTACGGACTATGATCAGATCGGGCTTAAACCCGACCAAAGGGAGATTAACTCTCCGCCGGTCACCCATCAGATAGCGGTGGTGGAGGAGAAAAGCAGCAATTCTTCCTCTATCTTGAGGATGAACTATGTCCGGATTCCCGAGCTCTCCGAGCCAGATACCCGTCTACGGGAGGACATTGCGCAAGCTTTGAACATAGAAACAGACAACGTGCCAGATCTATTGGGCAATATCGCAGAGCCCGAACTGCCAAGCTCAGGAGCTCCTCCGCCCATGGGTCTCAGATCGGGTCAGGGTTCGGACCTAAATCTACCCACCCACCCAGATATAAGTGATCTTTCCCACATTAGACAAGAGCCCCAAGAGATAGTACATCACTACTGGGCCAGATTCCTCCTTGTAATGAGCAAGGTTAAGGACTGTTGCGAGGAAGACGCAATTTCATTCTTTTGCAAAAATTTGACGGACAAGGGAATCCTCAACGCCATAAGTCGCTGTGACATAGCACACTTCGCCGATTTGGCGGCCATAGTACAAAGTACTGTGCGACAGAAAGCGCCTGGAAAACCCAAACAAAATTCTGGGATCCTCCGGCCCTCATCAAACCCCCCCGTCCGAACTAAAAGGGTGTACTCTCGTAAGTCACCCGGTCCAATTACAAAGAAACCAAAGCCCACTACAGTATGGAATCAGATTGGAGGGATGGCTCAATGGGCCATGCAAAATTCACAGCACAGCGGATACCATGCCAACACAAAGCCTTAGAGCATGTTGGATACTCTGGCAGGTGGCCAAGAGCGGCGAGGATATCCTCATCAGCAATACAATAGAGCACCATCTCGTGGAAAATAACAATACAGTATTGACAGTCTTCGAGACCTTCGCCTCAAATAATAGGCGTAAGCGTGCACTCCGCAGCCTTGCCGAAGTCTGCCACGTAGCAGCAATAAATCCATGGAGCGACACGGCTATAACCTTCAATGCCAGTGACGAACCTAAATTTCGAACAGCCCGAGCACCAGCCGCCTTGGTCCTTAGTCCAATTGTGGACGACTTCCGTCTTACTAAAGTGCTCATGGACGGTGGTAGCGGATTAAACCTCATCTATGAGGAAACCCTTCGAAAAATGGAAATAGACAAGATCCGCATTGAGCAAAGCAGCACGACCTTCGGAGGAATCATCCCTAGTCGGGAGGCACGATGTGCAGGAAAAATCACACTAGATGTGGTATTCGGCACGCAGGAGAATTATAGGTCCGAAGAAATCACATTCCAAGTGGCCCTGTTCAGTAGTGGATACCACGCCCTTTTAGGGCGGGAGGCGTTCACGATCTTGCAAGCTATACCCCTTTACGGGTACATGAAGCTCAAAATGACCGGGCCCAATGGAATCATCACTCTAGCTAGTGATCCGGACATAGCACTCCGCGCCGAAAATAAAACCGCTGCACTAGCCCTTGAGGCATTATCCGAAGCCCTTGCGGCCGAAGAACTAACTGCGCTGTGCTCCCAAGTGGACAGGGATGACGTGATACTCGACATAAGACCCAAGTCCACCTCTTTTAAACCAGCGGACGAAATAGTAAAATTCCAAGTCCACCCGACGGACCCTGCAAAAATAGCATCCATCGGGGCACAGTTAAACCCCACAGTAGACGCCACATTACGGGAGTTCTTGTGCGAGAATTGGGACATCTTCTCCTGGCATCCTTCAGACATGCCAGGAATCCCACGCAGGCTGGCCGAGCATAGCCTTAACATTCTAAAGGGGTTCAAGCCGGTCAAGCAGACTCTTCGGCGTTTCTATGAGCCTAAGCGACAAGCCATGGGAGAGGAGCTAGCCAAGTTACTTGAGGCCGAATTCATTAGAGAAATAAAACATCCGGACTGGCTAGCAAACCTGGTGATGGTACCAAAGAAGGACAAATCCTGGCGCCTATGTGTCGATTTCAAGGACCTTAACAAGGCTTGCCCCAAGGACCCCTTCCCTCTCCCCCGCATCGATCAAATTATCGACGCTACCGTAGGACACGACTCATTGTGTTTCCTCGACGCATACTCCGGATACCATCAAATTAAGATGACGGAGTCCGATCAAGCCACAACGACATTTATCACTCCATACGACCCCTTCTGTTTTAACACCATGCCTTTCGGGCTCAAAAACGCCGGTGCAACCTATCAACGCATGATTCAGACATGCCCGGAAACACAAATTGGCAAAACAAAGGAGGCATATGTAGACTACGTGGTCATCAAAATCAGACACGTCGAATCCTTAATAGACGACTTGAGGCTCACGTTCGACAATCTTCGAACATATGACATCAAGCTCAATCCGGAAAAATGCGTTTTCGGCATGCCTGCTGGAAAGCTCTTGGGCTTCATCATCTCCAGTAGAGGAATTGAAGCAAATCCGGCTAAAATCCGAGCTCTGTCACAGTTGGCTATCCCAACAGACCTCAAGCAAATCCAGAAATTAACTGGATGCGTGGCTGCCTTAAGCCGCTTTATCTCTCGATTAGGAGAAAATGCACTACCCCTTTATCGCTTTGTTCGATGCACCGAACACTTCGAGTGGACGGATGCGGCCACGGACGGACTGGAAGAAATAAAAGCCGTATTGGCCGCGCCAAATGTCGGTGAACCAATGCTGTTATATATAGCGGCAACACACCAAGTTGTAAGTGCAGTGCTCGTCGTTGAACGAGAGACGGACGAACATAAGTTCCCGATTCAAAAGCCGGTATACTATGTATCCACTGTCCTCACTCCATGCAAATCGCGGTACCCACATTATCAAAAGATAGCTTACGCGGTCTTCATGGCATCCCGGAAATTACGACACTACTTTCAAGAGTGTTCAATTACGGTGGCCTCTGAGGTACCACTCAATGACATAATAAATAACCACGATGCCACGGGCCGGATTGCTAAATGGGCTATCGAGCTCCTCCCTTTCGACATAACATACAAACCACGGTGAGCCATTAAGTCACAAGTACTGGCTGATTTCGTGGCGAATGGATGACTTTAACTCCCTAAAGAGTACGGCCAGACTCGATTGGATCATGCACTTCGACGGCTCTAAGATGCTGGCTGGTCTGGGGCAAAGGCCGTCTCGACGTCCCCACCGGAGATACAGTCCAATACGTACTCCAAATATTATACACAGACTCCAACAATGCAGCAGAATATGAGGCCCTGTTGCATGGTCTCTGGATAGCAGTCTTCATGGGCATTCAACGCCTAGAGGTGTGTGGGCATTCGAACCTCGCAATATCTCAAATAAATGGAGACTTTGACGCCAAGGACCCAAAAATGGCGGCTTACCACAACACCGTCCTCAAAATGTCAGCTCGGTTCGAGGGGCTTGAATTCCACCATGTGGTCAGGGAAAACAATCAAGCGGCGGATATCCTCGCCCGCATCGGTGCTAAGCGCGACCCTGTCCCACCTAATATCTTCTTGGAAAGGCTGTATAAGCCATCCGTGGTATGGGAAGGAGAGACCGGCAACAACAGTCCGGACCTGGCCACAACACCAGATACCGGACACTCTGACATAATCGGAGGCTCGCCATCGAAATAACGCTCGCCCACGTGATTATGGCTGTCATCTCCCCGTGGACAGAACCAATCTTGGCCTACCTAATTAGGCAAGAACTCCCTCAGGACCCAAACGAGGCACGTTGCATTGTACGGCGGTCTAAAGCCTAGAAGGTCCACGAGGGAGAGCTTTATAAGAAAAGCGCTACCGGAGTACTTCAAAGATGAATCTCCGAAGAGGAAGGACGACAACTTTTGGCAGAAATTCATGCTGGACTTGGCGGCCACCATGCCGCAGCTCGGGCCCTTGTAAGCTAGGCCTTCCGTACTAGTTTTTACTGGCCGACGGCCCGAGCAGACGCACAGGACCTCGTTCAACGTTGCGTTGGTTGCCAGCTTTTCGCAAACCAAAGCCATATGCCACCTACCGCTCTCCAAACAATCCCTATTACTTGGCCCTTTGCAGTCTGGGGGCTTGTTATGGTCGGACCCCTTAAAGGGGGAAGCCATAAGAAAAAATACCTATTGGTCATGGTGGATAAATTCACCAAATGGATAGAAGCCAAGCCAGTTAAAACGGCCGAATCCGGACCAGTGATAGACTTCATATCCGGGGTTGTACACCCTTGCGGCGTCCCCCACAACATCATCACCGATAACGGCTCGAACTTTACAGCCGACAAGGTAAACATTTGGTGCGGCAACATGGGCATCAAGCTCGATTATGCCTCTGTCTATCACCCCCAAACAAACGGTCAGGTTGAGCGGGCAAATGGTCTCATTATGAGCGGCATTAAACCCAGACTCGTGCGATCCTTGAAGGAATCAGATACGCACTGGGTCGAGGAGCTCGACTCCGTACTATGGGGGCTGCAGACCACGCCGAATCGCACCACCGGATACACACCATTCTTTATGGTGTACGGCGTAGAGGTGGTACTGCCCTGCGACATAATTCACGACGCACCTCGAGTGCGCATGTACGAAGAGAAAGAAGCCGAGCTTGATCGGCAGGACAGTTTGGACACCCTGGAGGAGGAGCGTGACATGGCAAAAGCCCGCTCCGCATTCTATCAGCAACAGGCTCGACGGTATCAAAGCAGAGAAGTACGGGCCAAAAGGTATAACGTCAGCGAACTCGTTCTACGCCTACTGGAGAAGAAAAAGAATAAGCTCAAGCCCAAATGGGAAGGTCCCTTCATCATCGATAAAGTTCTGACCGGTGGAGCGTACCATCTGCGTGATGCATCGGACAATCGACTCGAGCCGAACCCGTGGAACGCGGCCAGACTCTGAAGATTCTACGCCTAGTGCCGGACTCTGTGTTCGTCTCCTTACCTTCGCCCTTTTATACATATATATATCCGCTAGCTGTTCTTCTTTCTTTCCTGCTTCCCTTTTTCTTCTTGGCATTTAAAGCTTAAAGTATGTCTTGACTACACAATCTTGACGCGCCATGCATGCTCATTATACCTGGGGGCTTCTTGTACAAAAGCTTAATATAATTATATTCAGGGCTTTATGCCCCCCGCACATGTGTTACTTCTCCACATGTACCTTTTCTTCGCCATTATATGCATCGATATGACTTAAGTTTTGGCCAAGTTGGGTTGCCTGGCTCTTGTGTTTATGCCCTACGTTCCTGTTAATTCGGCTAGGGCATAAGGGGAGCACCTCTGCGATTGTTACTGCCGGGTCAGCTGGATGTGTACCTCAGACTGGGTGAAGCCGAAAGCTAGCGTTCTTAAGGGAATATTCGGTCAGTGAACAAAAGATGACTTTTACTTATTGTAATACATGCCCCCAGATGTTTATATCCTGCATCTCTTTTCGCAGTTCGGACATGCACATTAACGCATGCGCACCCAGGGAAAGGAACCCTTAACGGAACTATTCTCCCTGGAAGATGTTTCTTACTATCCATGTAATATAACATAGCTAGTTGGATACTTGTCTGTTCAAGCATTTATGACCCCTACGCCTGGTTTCCACGCGTACCCCGGTTTTTACATAATTGAGCGAGTATTCGGATACACTCCAGACTGTCGGGTCTGGAGGTCGAAGTGAAAAGGTCCGGCTTGACAAATGATTTACAATCCGGCTAGGGACAAAATATGTCATTCGAAGTACACAGTCACTTAGACTGACTAAATTCTTCTTCTATACCATCCAACAGGCTGTCTAGCCCACTATCCTGTTGGGAATACTTTATACTAATTTTACCTGGTCATATACCGCACTAACGGGGATCTCTTTCCCATCAGACCCTACAGGTCCGACCTCGGCCATGTGGTTCGGGTCAGCCTTGGTATACCGCGTCTTCACCATGGCCCAGGCCTCCCTTGCACCTTGTCGGCAGGCCGATATCTTCCATAATCAGAAGCGCCACCGCACTCCCTTGAGCACCTCTACGAGCTCCCCCATGCCTCCTGGCAGGGAGGCGGATGACCACAAGGACTGGGCAATGCCCTGCATCACCTGCCAAACTTGTTCGTGCAGTTGTGAGAGGTCTTGCAGAAGATCGCCTGCAGATCCGGTCATCTCCTCTTCAGGACGACCCGTCAGCATACCTACAGATATAACTCTGTTAGCCGGTTTCTTCGCTGAACTCTATAAAAGTTCATTCAAGCACTTAATCAATATGCCGCGTCAAAGCCTCTTGTTCTCCTTTACGGAGTCCGCAAGCTGGGCCCGAACATCTTTCAGTTCAACGCCCAACCGGGTATTGGCATCTTGGAGATCATTTTTCTCCCGCCTAACCTGCGTAAGCACGCGCTCGCCAACCTTTAGCTGTCGTTGAGCATGTTGCTCATCATCTGCAGAATCTATTGTTAGATTTGCAGGCATGCCGAATACTAACTGGTACATGTCATTCTTTTTGATAGAAACAAGTGTTACCAGATGGGGCCTTCTCGGACTCCTTCATTGCGGCAACTGCGGCCTGTAGTTGGGCTTTGCACTCCTCCAGCTCTTGAGACAATCGGTATTCTTCTCCCTTAGAACCTACGCATATAATGATCCTCAAATCAGTTGTGCCAACTGTTTCAAGTCTCAAGGGCTATTGGTGTACATAATTATCAGATTTTCTTACCCGTATATCCTTTACATACTGGCCCGTCGCTCTGGCCAGGCCATTTTGAGCAGCTCGGATGTACGCGTATCCCGAGTTGAAGGCATCGAACGCCTCCTGAGAGAAACAAGCGTCGCGGAGTACGTCCCGGCGACGCCTGTGATTCATGGCACTCTCCACTTCGGAATTCATAGCGGACAACATATCCGCATCCTCTATAGGAGGAATGTCCAGTGTTGGCCCCACGTTAGCTTCTGCCTCTAAGTCCGGCTCTGTAGCTCTGCTGGTGGAGGCGTGGCCAGCCGGCTCGCTGGATATAGTCCGGCGAGCGTTTTTTCTGCTAGGAAACATGGACGTTGTTACATTTTAAAAGACAACAACCACGGAGCGGGGTTCTTTTTCATACCTCTGCGACGGCGTCTCAGTCCTGACCGCCTTACTTTTAAGCTCACCCGGTTTTTGTGCCCCTTGTTGGTGAGTCAATGTGGGCTCGGCATGGCATCCCGAAGACCTTCCCTGTAAGACACCATATGTGTGCGGTAGGTGAAGTGCGAGAAAGGGATCCTTCTCGGAAGTTGGGACTCCGGTTTTACTTACATACGACACAGGGAGTAGTCCAGGATAATCGCGCTATGATGGCCACCAAGGCGCCGCCACAGCTTAATTGATAGAACATTGTCGTGGAATTGTCACGGCAGATGTCCTTAGTGTCAGGACTTAGTCGCGAGGCCAACGCATCTATGTGGTAGCTTGAGAGGGGTTGAGCGGAATCGAGAGACGCAACACAAGACAGGGATTTAGACAGCTTCGGGCCCCGGGAAACATCCTCCGGTAAAACCCTACATGCTGTTTGAGGCTAGGTCTCATTATCATCACGAGGGAGTCACCGTAAACCAGCTCTCCTCTTTGTGTCTAGCCCTAAGATTGTTTCTTCTTGCTTGTAGCTTCTAGCTTGTCCCTCTTTGGGGGAGCCCTGCCCCTCCTTATATAAGTTGAAGGCGCGGGTTACATGTGGAGTCCTACTAGGATTAGGACAAACCTATCTCTAATACAAACCGGATACAAGTCCAGGTCGTAACTCCTTGTAAGACAAATATTCCTTATGCCTTTCCTTATAAACTGCCCACCGTAGTTGAACCGCCTTCATGAACCGCCAACAAAGCACCGGGTATTGTCGCTCCTTCGACCCGCTGCCGGATTACCAATGAACCATAAACCGTCGGGTCGCCAAAGGAACCGCAAGTGTCAGCCGGTTCTTCGTAAACCGCCAAGTCCGGCAAGTTATACTTCCGGCCGGTTTACGCCAAGGGTATATCCCCGACATTAGCCCCTAGTTTAATTTGGATTTATCCATGTTAAACTGATCCTGCGAATAAACACAAGAACAAACTTGACAGATTATGCTCCGGTTAAGAATTCTTGTAAACCGGCATCCGATCATCCTTAAATCCTTGTCATTTCCTCCTTCTAGAAAATCCGGTTTAATAGGTCAGCTTCATAATCAACTTGTCGACATTGGTTTCTCATAGAAAATATATTGTGAAGAATAACTCCTTTGATTCAGCTCCCAATGCTTAAAAACAATATCGGTCCTTGAAATACTCATCCAATCTTCAGCCGGTTTAAGGACGTAGAACTTGTCGGTTTATCATTGCCAAGATCACCGGTTTATAAATATTGATGGTACCGGGTCATACTTGTAGTTAACATCCAGCTTGAAAATATACGTCTTATATACCTATCACTTGTAGCCCCCAAGTCTTAAGAAGGTAGCATAAGAACAGCTTTAGACTTGCTTCAATATGAATGTCACAATTTTGAAGAAATCCAGGTTGTTCATCTCAATCACTGGTCAGAACTGAGTATTCCACATATGTAGCCCCCAAGTCTTTGAGCAAAACAAAGTGGTGGCTTAAGACTTTGCTTCAATATAAATACTACCACTTTCAAAGAAATCCATGTTGTTCATCCCAGTGACTAGTAAAAACCGAATACTCCATACTATGTAGCCCCCAAGTGCCGGGTTGTCATGCTTGCAGCAACCTGGGACTTGTAATTGTCTTATACCCATAAAAAACTTCCGCCAGTGTAGCCCCCAAGGGCCGGGTCATTATGCAATAATGAGCAGGGACTTTGTAGGTGTAATCATGTAGGTTTGAGCAATGATGTGTAGCCCCCAAGGGCCGGTTCAGTAAGATAATATTGAGCTGGGACTTAATATATACTTCAAAGAAAATAACATCATATGATGTAACCCCATCATGGGACTTGAATCCACGTCCACAAGGTTAAGAGCCTTGTACTTTACCAAGCGAAAGCAAAGGGACCCTTCAATATAATGAATAAAAAGCTTTGTACCTTCAACTGCTGACAGAGCAATTGGTAGCCCCAAGGCCGACTCATTATAATATGATGAGTCGGGTCTTCAATAATATGAGCAAAAATTACTTTGCATTAGCCCCCAAGTGTCATGGTGCATGCTTGCAGCGACATGAGACTTGCATATTCGATATAATCTCAACTTAAATAATGTAGCCCCCAAGTGCCCGGTCAGAAGCTCTGCAAAGAACTCGACTATTCCCTTCATTGTAGAATAAATCATACCCATTGATGAAATAATAGCCATTCTTATTTGAAGCGACTTTGAAAAACCTCAATCATAATATTGGTTATTGATAACCATAATAAAAATCTAGCCATGTTGGCTATTCAAGATAATATAATCTGGTATGAAAAACCTTATTCATTTAATATCATAATGAAAATTCAGCCAAGTTTGGCTAGTTGAATAATATAACCCAATGATTTATAAGCGCATGATTCCAATGGCGCAATCCAAATATGTATCTTGGCGACTTATAGTCCAAAACCAGGCCGGGTTAACAAACACCGGATAATTTCTCATCATATCTTTGGCGACTTATCGCCTTAAAGCCAGGCCGGTTTAATAAACACCGGATAATTTATCATCATGCTTTATTCAACCTGTCTACATACAACAAGTTTAAAGTGTCCTGGCGGTTTACCACCGGACGGGTCATAATGCCCAACATATAACCCAGGTTTATAACCAAGGCTGCACTTTAAGAATAATCAATGAAATATATCATACCGTGACATTGAATCACATCATTGGTTTACCAATTTTTGTAGTACGGTGATGACCCCAATCTTGAGTAATGATAACTCCTTTCATACCGTGGTCGGTTTATGATAAAACCGTGCATCGGGTTGTGATAAACACCGGTTTAACCATATATAATACTGGCGACTGTAGTCAAACCAGACCGGGCGGATAGTCTCCGGATTATGATTTGATCATGTCTTGACAATTTGTAATTGAAAGTCAAGCCGGGTTAATGAACACGGTTTACTCCATAATAAGATGGTAACATCAAACCGGGCAGATAGTCTCCGGATTAGGATTTGACCGTGTTCCGCCAATTTGTAATTGACAGTTTTGAACCGGATTAACCATGTCGGTTTAAAAAACGCAATAAAAATCAAATAACAGTTATGAAAAAATATGGAAGCAAAGGCAATGATAAAACCGTTTGCAAAAAGAGGCTTTACTGAGCCGATCAGATGGTGTTACCATGGTCGGACACGACCAAGCTCCCAATAAGGTGTAGCTATGGTTCAAGTCAGCCAGTCCCCAATCAAACCGTGGCATTATGCCGATCAAGTGGCGTGGCAATGGTTCGGTTCGACCAAGCCCCAAGTGACTCTATGGCCTTAGGCCGATCAAGAGGCGTGATCGGTTCAGACTTGACCATGTCCCTGCGTGATCTGGTGGCTTTCGCCTATCAAAAGGTGTTGCATTGGTTCGATACCACCAAGCCCCCAAGTTATATTGTGGCACTAGGACGATCAAGAGGCGTGGCTATGGTTCGGATACGACCAAGCCCCCAAGTGACCAATAATATGATAAGCCAATAAGGCATGATACCCATGTTTGGACCGCGCATCATGGCAGCAAGTCCTCTTTGGCACCTTTTAACTTTTTGCAAGAGATAAATCCTTCTTGAACCGGGATTTTGAACCGGATATTGAGAGCTTCAAAGCTTTGTGGGAGACATCTTTCCCTTGAACCGGATTGCAAACCGGAATCTTCATTTTTAGCCGGAAATTTTCTGATGGCCTTTCAACTCGAACTTGCGAAAAGTTAATTCCTTTTTGAACCGGACATTTTTAAACCGGATTTGAGCGCTTGAGGGCTTTGTGGGAGAATAGATTTCCCTTGAACCGGATTGTAAACCGGATACTTGAGAGCTTTCAGTGAGACTGACTTCCCTTGAGCCGGATTTTAAACCGGAATCCTTTCTGATGATCCGGAACTTCTTCATTGAGCCGTGGTTTTGTAACTGTCATATACTTACTTAGCCGGAAATTTTCTGACGGCCTTCAAATAACAGTAGCCTCCGGGACCGGGTTATCTTTCCCTCCATCATCCTGGGATTCTTAAATTTGTCAAACCGCAAGATTTGTCGAAGTCATGTCATCGTAGCCCCCGAGTCTCAAGGTAACTCGAGGAGTTGGCTTCAAACTCTCCGTATTTGACCGTGATATAAACCGGCATAACTTGTATATCATTGATGTTGATAGCACGATGTGAATCCACAAAAGGTTGAGGTGACTGCGGCGGGTTATAAATGATCCCGTATGAGCCGTGTCAGCAACTCGGCCAATGGTTCCTTCCAACTGGTGATTTGAAGTTAACCAAATTGTAGTGGCGGTGACTTGTACGCCTGCCCACTGAACCACCCAGTGCAGACGGTGGTTGATAGTATATGATAATTTGCCTCCAATTTGAAAGAAAACCGGGCTACCCAAGCAGTGACTTTGCTCATATCCAATAAACAGCTCATGCAGACTGGTGCGGCCCGGTATGTCGATGTAGACCAGGCCGCGAGAGACGGACAGCAGAGACGACCGCATCATCAGTGGCGGCTCTGACAGATGAGTCGGTCGCCGTGTTGTAAACCGGCTCGGGCGGGAGGGTCGGCCGCAACGTTTGTAAACCGGTGCAGATGCGTGAACCGCCACGAGGGCAGCTGAGCGAGTCGCCCCGGTGTTGTAAGGCAGCACGGACAGCCGAGTTAATCACAGGCGCGATAAACCGTGCGGACGAGCGAGTTGGCCGGCGCGTTGATGTAGACCGGACCGTAGGGGCGGCGGTTTGCACGCATCCACTCGTCGGATAATGTTGCATGGATAAACGCCGGGTGCAAAAGTTGCTAGTGCTTGCTCCGTACCAGTGGTACAAACCATGTTTGTAGCGAATAATTATCCTGCATACAAAAAATACAGCAAGGCGGAGCAGTATTTGGATGATTGAATATGTTCTTAAAAATAGACAGGGTAAATAGCACCTGGTATTTTATCAGATGAACGCAGATGCCAGTCCTTGATAATGCACCATGGTGTTTTGCCTTTTTGCCAAAGAATTGATCTGAAGTGTACCGTTGAAAAATGAGTACTAGTGGTACTAGCTCTCTTGTCCTTGAGCGCCCATCATGATTAAGGTTCCACGTGCTTTGCCTCTCTTGAGATAGTCAGGATAATAGAAGCACTAGTGCACACTGAAGTTGTACACACACACACGTCATCGACCTTGGAGAAAGCAGTCAAAGCGCCGACCAAGACAAGTGTATACTCGTGAATCGGTGACTTGGCGGTGATGACGATTCGCCGAAGCCATGTTGGGAGGCTACAACACCGGGTCAGCTTGGCGCTGTTGTAATTTGAAGAGGCATCGAGACGGCGGTTTGAAGGTCCCGATGGTGGATTAACACAGTGGCGAAGCCACGGCGAAGCAACTAGCGGCTCGAGTTAAAACAAAGGTAGGCCAAGGCCGCGATGGCTCAGGCGCAGCCCGGTGATGAGGAAGAGGAGCTCGGGTGCGGGTGGCTCGGCGGTGGCGGCTCGAGGCATGCTCGGACAATGAGGCGGCAAGCCGCGGCACACTCTGGCTACAAAGACGGGCGGATTCGGCGGCGCGGCCGCGTCTTGGGAAAGGTGGCGCTGGGCTTGATGCGGCAGCAGAGGCGGCAAGTCGACGAGTCCGTACAACAACTTGGCCATGGCAGAAATCGGTGGCCGACGAGCAAGAATGGGCGGCTCAGCAACGATGCAAGCCGGATGGCTGTGCGCACACACGCGCTCGCGCGGAGTAGAACAGAGGTCCTGGATGCGGTCCCTGTCCAGGGCCGACCTTTGGGATATCGTAGTGCTCACTAAGATTTGCGAGGTATTTTAGCAGAGGCCAGTGCGACGGAAGTCGGTTCGAGGACGAAGCGGCGGCTCACCAGCAGAGGCCGAGGCCCGTTCGAGCGGAATCAGGCCAGCGATGGGAAGTGCGGTTGCGGCGGCAGAGTCCGGGTTGTAATTGGTTTGACCTCGTATCCTTGCCAAACCAAAAGTGCAGCATTGACTTATCTGACTCCAGTGCGTAGTCTTGGTGATTTTTTGATCGGAGAGAAACTATTTCAATGAATCTGTAGATCTTGAAGGATATACGCGGACCAGTACTTTGTATCCACGTATACTAACAGCAGTAAGCAGCCTTGGGACTTGAGCCTGTGATCCAGCCGTAGCAATTCATGGAACTCGGCGGATCGGAAAGCGGAAATCTTTTGTCGGTTTCGATGGAAAACTTGATCTGACAGATTGCAGTATTGAGCGAAACAAATCCTCCGTCGGTTTGGACAGATCATCCCACGTCGGCGGCGTGTAAAAAGCAACACCCTAATTTTAATCTCAATCTTGTATGACACTCTGATAGCTTGCCACGGAGATGATGTATTCTTGTGCGTCGGCTCTTTTTCCTCCGACACATCACTAGCTTCTTGATCCCTGAAGAAATCCCTCCAAGAACTCAACACCACCGTGCGCGGGCCCCACGGTGGGCGCCAACTGTCGTGGAATTGTCACGGCAGATGTCCTTAGTGTCAGGACTTAGTCGCGAGGCCAACGCATCTATGTGGTAGCTTGAGAGGGGTTGAGCGGAATCGAGAGACGCAACACAAGACAGGATTTAGACAGCTTGGGCCCCGGAAACATCCTCCCAGAAACCCTACATGCTGTTTGAGGCTAGGTCTCATTATCATCACGAGGGAGTCGCCGTAAACCGGCTCTCCTCTTTGTGTCTAGCCCTAAGATTGTTTCTTCTTGCTTGTAGCTTCTAGCTTGTCCCTCTTTGGGGGAGCCCTGCCCCTCCTTATATAAGTTGAAGGCGCGGGTTACATGTGGAGTCCTACTAGGATTAGGACAAACCTATCTCTAATACAAACCGGATACAAGTCCAGGTCAGAACTCCTTGTAAGACAAATATTCCTTATGCCTTTCCTTATAAACCGGCCCACCGTAGTTGAACCGGCCTTCATGAACCGCCAGTCGGGCCACCGGGTCTTGTCGCTCCTCTGACCCGCCTGCCGGATTACCAATGAACCATAAACCGCCGGGTCGCCAGTGAACCGCCAAGTGTCAGCGGGTTCTTCAGGTAAACCGCCAAGTCCGGCCGGGTTATACTTCCGGCCGGTTTACGCCGCGGGGTATATCCCCGACAAACATCCTGTCGATGAGCTCCACAAATGTGTCTGGATCTTCTTCGAGTCCGGGGTCGAGGGCCCGGTCAGGGTCCTTTGGTTGTGGAGGTGG
Organism: Aegilops bicornis; assembly: GCA_021605145.1. Classification (NCBI taxonomy): domain Eukaryota; kingdom Viridiplantae; phylum Streptophyta; class Magnoliopsida; order Poales; family Poaceae; genus Aegilops; species Aegilops bicornis. The sequence continues at coordinate 487,578,101 of CM038674.1, forward strand.
GCTGTGGACCTCCCTCGCAGCTTTTCGCAGTTCCTGCTATGAAATAGCAAGGTAAATACCTATGACAAAAAATCGAGAAGGTTAGGAGTAAAAGGTAGCAGCTCACCCAGCTTGGGGGGTTGTACATGGAGAATCCATCCCGTGGCTTAATGCGGATGAACTCCTCTTCCTCTCCTTTATATAAATCGAACAATATTTTCGCTAAAGCAACGACGGAGTCCGGTCCCTTAAGACCGCAGCGGGTGGCATCGTCTTCTCCATTGAAGTGCAACATGGGGTGTCCCCGATACTGAAGTGGCTGCACCCCCCGCATTATACATATTGACATAACCTCAATTATTGTCAATCCTGATTTGGCCAGCATCTTTATCCGGTCCATCAGGTAAAGGACCTCTCCGTTATCTTCCTCCTGGGGGCTCCGAGGGCGCCAGTTGCAGCATTTCTTCAAAGGGGCGTTACTAAACTCAGGAAGGCCCATCCGAATAGGGTACGGAAGGGGGACATCCTCCATATAAAACCACTCTGAAGGCCAGTCTTCGGACGTCTTCTTCGGAGTACCGAACAGGTATCCGGTCCCGGCGATGCGCCATATCTCGGCTCCGCCCACTTGATATATTGACCCCTCGTATGCAGTGCGAGGCAGAATAGCCTCTTCCATAGCTCGAAATGAGCTTCAACCCAAAAACAGCTGCAAGAAGGGCGTAATGAGCCAGCGATGTGCAAGATGGAGGCGGGAGTAAAATTATGCAGTTGTAGGCCGTAGAATTCCAGGAGCCCGCGGAGGAATGGATGGATTGGAAATCTGAGTCCCCTCAATAAGTAAGGGACAAGGCATACCCTCTCCCCCATGGATGGGTTGGGAAAGCTCTCTGCTTGCTCCCCGCCATTATAAGTGGCTAATCCAGCTCGGACGGGAACCATATACACAGGAGGGAGAAACCCCTGGGTCTGTAACTCTACTAATTGGCTGTGGGGAATAGAACACTTCTTCCAAATGCCTGGCTTAGGGCTACGGGAGCGAGAGGAGGAGCTGCTGTAAGTGCATCTAGTGCCACCCCTAGTTGGTTTTGGAGTATTGACGACAAATGTGGTTGAGGGACTAATGCGTTTGTGAGAATTGCAGGATAACGCAGGTAGTGTCCCTCATTGATTCATTTACCTACCGGAGACGACCCCTAAAATGTATGAAAACATTAACGACAATGGTGGTATGTGAAGATATTCACATTGAAGACTATGACATGAGAAGACATTGAGTGAAGACTATGGAGCGCCAAGATCGTGGTCGCTTCGTTGTTTCCTTTTCTTCTTTGTTGAGTCGTAGGAACCACCGTGATCGTTAAGTGGGGTCCAAGTGATCAAGTCGTAATGAGTGAAGTGATGCTCAACCCAAATCCTATGTCTTCGACGAAGACAATGAGAGCAAAACTTATCTAGAGTGGATGAGTCGCCTTTGCTCGTAGCCCAAGTAAAGTTGCCGTGTGTGTTTGAAATCGACCGTTGGAACACGTGTCGGTTCCTTAGTGACCCAGGTCATTTCGGACATATCAGGTCGGGTTGCCTAGTGGCTATAAATAGCCCACCCCTACACCATAAATTGGTGGCAGCTCAGAAGTTAGTGCACGGCTTTTGTCGCTTGAGAGCAACCCACCTCGAAGCCTTTGAGAGAGAAATCCTTGCGAGGACAAAGCCCAAACACCCAGAGCCAAAGAGTGTTAGGCATCACCAAGTCTTTCTATCTGTGTGACTGAAGACTTATTACACTCGAGGACTGTGAATCCTCCAGCCGGTTAGGCGTCGCGTTCTGAGCATCCAAGAGTCATTGTGGATTGCCGGTGAACACAGTCTGTGAAGGTTCGGAAGTCTACCTTGAAGACTTACCAGAGTGATTGGGCGAGGACTGTGTGTCCTTAGCTCAAGGGGAATAAGGTGAAGACGCGGTCTTCTGAGTTGAATCTCAGCCTCCCTAACCAGATGTACAGCTTGTCATAGCAACCGGAACTGGTCCAACAAATCTGTGTCTTCAACAAGTGATCGGTTCTATCTTCTCCCTCACCTTACTTAGAGTTTGTCTTCGTGAAGTCATTGCCTATTTGTCATACCTGTTTGACTTCATTGCTTGACTACTTTTGTTGATTGGCTTCTCACTATCTTCCATCTTGATCCTACTACCAAGCTGCTATTAGTCTTGTACTTTCACGTTATTGCATACTAGACTATGGTTTGCTTGTTGTAGTTTATCTTCCGCTGCATATCAATTAGGTCATTTCTATTGTTTGTCTTCAAACATCCGTGTTTTGAAGACTTTCCTAAAATCGCCTATTCAACCCCCTCTAGTCGATAACTAGCATTTTCAATTGGTATCGAGCAAGGTACTCCCTTGTTCTCAGGTGATTCGGTTTAACCACCGGAGTTTTAGCTATGTCAACCGCAGGATAATCAAAGTCTCCGCTGCTTGCCCGTGTTCGATGGAACTGACTATCCCTATCGAAGAATAAGATGCGATGCATCTTGAAGCCATTGATGTCGACCTACGGTATGTCGTCAAGAACGGCGTTCCCAAAACTAGTCAAGGTGTCACCCCGCCGATGTCAAGAAGTTCATCCAACTGGACTCTACCGCAAAGAACATCATCTATGGTCATCTCGACCAAAGGACAGTATGGCGGTGTGAGTGCTCTGGAAACGTCGAAGCTAGTCTGGGACTGGCTATCCAAGGTCAACGAAGGCGTCTCAACTCAGAGAGATCAAAGGATCAGTGTTCTTCGCAACCTCTTCAACCGCTTCAAGAGAAACGACAATCAAAATGTCCAGCTCACGTTTGATCGCCTCACTGACATCACAAATGAGCTTCATGCTCTCGGCGCCACTGAGATCACCAAGCATGAAATCGTCAAGACACTACTGAGATCACTTGACAGCTCTTTTTACACCCTTGCCCTCATGATACAAGAACGTACTGACTTCAAGACACTCGATCCGTCTGATATACTTGAGAGGCTCAACACACATGAGTTCCAAATTTTCTCGAGAAAAGAGATATTTATGGTCCCAACTATGGCCGAACTCGTGCTTTGAAGGCAAAAGTTGTTTCCTCATCTAAAGAAGAATCTGACTGCGGTTCTGATGATCCTGAAGACATTGGAAAGGAACTTGCTATGCTTGTGAAGAAGTTCCAAGTTCACTAGGAAGAAAGGCTTGAGAAAGTCTTCACGATCCAGCTCAAGAAATGATGAAGCTTCCACTCATGACTACAAGAAGAGAACCTGTCACAAGTGCAAGAAAACTGGACACTATATCTCTGAGTGTCCACAGTGGGACAATGAGAAGAATAAGAAGAAGAGCAAGGAATATGATTCTTATGACAAGAAGAAGAAGAACTCTTCAAAATCTTCTTCCAAGTCCTCATCAAAGTCTTCATCTCATAAGAAGAGCTCATCTGGCAAGGCTCGTGCTTTTGTTGGCAAGGAAATGGATTCAGAGGAGGAGTCTGCATTTACGAGGAGGTGGAGGTGGAGTCTCAAGAGGAGTCCGCCCCGGCGTTGCAAGTCTAGCTTTAGCCACAACCTATGTTGCCAAGTCCATCTTCAACACTGAAGACAATGACTTCTACACCAACGCTGAAGCTGATGACAAGGACAACCCTGCTCCCACCTACTGCTTCATGGCACGCGGTGCCAAGGTAAAATCATGTGATGCTTACTTTCAAACATCAAGTGAAGATGACTCTGATTGTGAATCCAAACCCAGCTACAAAACACTTGCTAAAATTGCAACCGAACAACAAAGAGCTATGGAACATACTCAAAAACTGTTAGACAAAAGCGATGACCTGTTGGACGCGGAAATGACACGCTCACAGTCCTTAGTTGAAGACATTAAAAATCTTCATGCTAAGTACCAAGAACTTGAAAGTCGTCATGAAACGCTCTCAACTACTCATGAAAAGCTCTCCTATGATTATCTTCAGAGGAAGCAAGAGCTTGAGAATTTGAGAGCGGCTCATGAAGATCTTCAAAAAGAGAATGAGTCACTTCGCGCTCAACAGATCAGTTCCACTCAGGATGGATTTGAACCACCATGTCTAATATGTCTTGAGCGTGATATCTCTACCTCTGTTGCTGAATGTTCAACTGCTGCTACTGTTGCATTGTCTTCAACTACTAATGTGGTAACTAACCTCTCAAGGAGGATACCACTGCTATTGTCGATGAAAATGCTAGGTTGAAGACATTGCTTGAAATAGGGATGTATAAAAGTCGAAAGGGCATCGACACTTATGCGATGTCCTCAAAAGCGACATCGAACCGAAACCCTAGGAAAGAGGGTGTTGGGTTCGATAGGAAAATGAACGTTGATGGTTCCTCTTTGGAAGCCCGAAAGCGGTATCCCAAAACCACATGGGTTGTCGCAAAGGGACCTTCAAAGTGGATCCATCCACCTTATCTGGCTTTACCTGTGCTAACCCTATTATCATTGATGAATCCTTTGATGCAAACTATAAGCTGTTCAAGAATCAGAATGGTGAAGTGTTTGCCAGGTATATTGGTACTAACTGCAGGAATGGACCGCCAATGAAGAAGATCTGGGTTCCCAAAAGCTGTCTTGAGAGTCTTCCAGTGAATGTCTTCATGACACCATCTGGGAAGAAGACAAACCCCAGACCTAAGGCGTCATATGGTCCAAAGGCTTCATACAGACAGAGGACTCACCAGAGTCACCCTAACGCCAATGTTTTGCAGGGAACCCGTACTCAAATTTATGAATATCAGCGTGTGTCTTTAAACCGCTATGTTCATAGAACTAAGAACTTTTCTGCTTATTCATACGAGTATCATTCATCTCCTGCAAGGCTATTTGCTAGGGCACCAAAGCCGAAATTCTCAGATGCTGCACTTAGACTCATTGCTTCTAAGCCACCCCTAAAGATGTGGGTGGTTAAGAAGAATTAACTCTCTTTGCGTGAAAGGGTCTCCAAATTAAAATCAAAGGCGTCGATGCTATAGTCAGACCTAAAACATCTTGTAGGGCACAAGATCAAATGCCCAAATGGTCTCACTATGTAGTTTGTTCCTGAATCGCTTGCCATTCATCCTATCAGTCCTAATCTTGATTTAAGCTTCAATAATTCACTTGCCTGTCAAATGTTTATGCTTCACAATGCTCTTGGTGAAGCCTATCCCCTAACTGCATCAGAGGGTATGACACCTCATGCTTCGTAATGGATTATGGACAAGTGGATGCACTAATCATATGATCGGTGATCAAGTCTTCTCATGGACTCAACCTTACGCCCATCGCATAAGAGTCACATCACATTTGCTGACACCGTAAAAGCAAGGTATTGGGTCTAGGTAGAGTTGCAATCTCAAAGGATCAACACATGGATAAAGTGATGCTTGTTGAATCCCTTGGTTTCAACTTGATGTCTGCCTCAATGCTTTGTGACTTGAACATGATTGTGATATTCGGAAAATATCGCTGCCTTGTACTAATGGAATCGACAAGTCTCTAGTCTTTGAAGGGTATAGGAAAGATGATCTATACATGGTAGATTTCTCGAGGTCCACAAATTGTCAGATGTCTTCTTGCAAAAGCTTCGTAATGTTGGCTCTCGCATCGGAGGTGGGGCATCTTGGCATGAGGAACTTACACACACTCGCCAAGAAGAAGCATGTCATAGGCATCGAAGGTGTCAAGTTCAAGAAGGATCATTTGTGTGGTGCTGCGAAGCTGGAAAGATGACTAGGGAAAAGCACCCTCGAAGACAATCATGACGACATCTCAACCCTTCGAGCTGTTACACATGGATTTGTTTGGCCCTACTCATTACTCTACCCTCACAACAACCGCGTGTCTCTATGGCTTCGTCATTGTTGATGACTACTCAAGATACACATGGGTGCACATAATTCTCTACAAGACTGAAGTGCAAGATGTCTTCACGCTTCGCCAATCGAGCAATGAACAATTATGGCGCCAAGATCAAGCATATCGTAAGTGATAACGCAATCAATTCAAGAACACCGGACTTGATCTTTATCTGGATACCATGGGAATCACTCATGAGTTCTCTACTCCATACACACCTCAGCAAAATGGCATCATGGAGCGCAAGAATAGAACCCTCATTGAGATGGCTCGAACAATGCTCGACGAGTACAAGACACCAAGAAAGTTCTGGCCTGAAGCTATTGATACAGCCTGTCACGTCATCAACCGTGTTTATATCCATAAGCTTCTGAACAAAACTTCCTATGAGCTCCTTATCGCAAGAAGCCAAATGTCGCCTACTTCAGAGTATTTGGGGCTAAGTGCTGGATCAAGGATCCCCATCACAAGTCCAAATTTGAACCTAAAGCTCACGAAGGCTTCATGCTCGGTTACGGAAAGGACTCGCACTCCTACAGAGTCTTCAACCTTTATCTCTACGAAATTGTCAAAACTATAGACGTGCGATTTGATGAAACCAATGGTTCACAAAGAGAGTTCCTGCCAAGTACACTAGACGATGCTCCGCCCAGCGAATCTATCAAGCTGATGGGAACTGGTGAAATTATGCCTTCTGAAGCACAAGCTGAAGAGGAACTTGTCATTTCTGCACCTAACCAACCAGAAGACAATGCTCAGCCTGAAGACAATCCTCCCAATGATGACAATGATCAGCAAGAGCAAAGTCTTTGTCCAGTTCATCCTTGAGTTGCAAATGAAGTACAGATTGAGAAGATAATCGATAGCATCAATGCACCTGGTCCGCTTACTCGCTCAAGAGCAACACAGCTAGCAAATTTCATGGGCACTTTTCTTTTGTGTCAATATCGTAACCCAAGAAAGTTGTCAAGCCTTTATGGAACCGTAATGGATACAAGCTATGCAAGAAGAACTTCAACAGTTCAAGCTAAACAATGTTTGGGAACTTGTCAAGCGCCGTGACCTCGCAAGCATAACATTATTGGCACCAAATGGATATATCGAAACAAGCAAGATGAGCATGGTCAAGTCGTCAGAAACAAAGCACGGCTTGTGGCTCAAGGATATACTCAAGTTGAAGGAATTGACTTCGATGAAACATTTGCTCCTGTAGCTAGGCTTGAAGCTATTCGCATACTACTAGCCTATGCTAACCACCACAACATCTTGCTCTATCAAATGGATGTGAAGAGTGCATTTCTCAACAGCAAGATTGAAGAAGAAGTATATGTCGCTCAACCCCCTAGCTTTGAAGATCCAAAACATCCTGATATGGTGTACAAGCTAAATAAAGCACTGTATGGCCTCAAACAAGCTCCTCGCACCTGGTATGATACGATCAAAGACTTCCTGAAGAGCAAAGGCTTCAAACTTGGATCCCTTTATCCCACACTCTTCACGAAGACATATGACGGTGAACTGTTTGTATGCCAAATATATGTGGATGACATTATCTTCTACCGCACCAACCGTAAGTATAGTGATGAATTTGGATACATGATGCAAGAACAATATCGATGTCCATGATGGGAGAGCTCAAGTTCTTCCTTGGTCTTCAAATTCACAAGAAAGGAATGGCATCTTTATATCTCAAGAAAATACCTCCAAGATTGTCTCAAGAAGTTTGGAATGCAAGAGTGCAAAGGATACACGACGCCAATGCCGGTAAACACCATCTGGGTCCCGACGACAATGGTAAAGAGTTCGATCAAAAGGTATACCGCTCCATGATTGGTTCCTTACTTTACCTATGTGCATCTAGGCGGATATTATGCTCGATGTTTGCATGTGTGCTCGATTCCAAGCGGCACTAAAGGAATCGCATCACTTAACCGTGAAGCGAATTCTTTGATATTTGGCTCACACCCCAACACTCGGATTATGGTATCCAAAGGGCTCAAAATTTGATTTGGTTGGATTTTCGGATGCTGATTATGCCGGTGACAAGGTGGATCGCAAGTCTACATCGTGCACATGTCACTTTCGGGACGATCACTTGTCTGTTGGTCTTCAAAGAAGCGTAACTGTATCACTCTCAAGCTATTTGAATCTGAATAGATTGTCTTTGATCTTCTTGTGCTCATCTTCTATGGATGAAGCAAACTCTCAAGGACTATGGCATCAATCTGAAACAAGTGCCTCTCTTCATGACAACGAAAGCGCCATCAAGATTGCCAACAATCCACCCAAGACTCAAGACAAAGCACATTGAAATTGGCCATCATTTTCTCGTGGATCATGTCATGAAGAAAGATATTGACATCATTCACGCCAACACCGAAGAGCAATCGCAGATATCTTCACAAAGCCCTTGGATGAGAAAAGGTTTTGCAAGTTACGGTGAGCTAAATATCTTGAAATCCTCAAATGTCCTGTGATCAAGCACACATCCTAACACTTATGCATGTTGATGACTTAGATGTGCAACACACGATGTAAAGTATATCTTCAAACAATGAAGACTTACATTTTAAGTGTGAATACATTAACGTGGAATTTGACTTCGGAGCGCCACGATAATTGTGCGCCGTGTCTGGGTCTAATACTTCCTATACGGTGGGTAACGCCACCACCAAATTTCTCCGTTTGAAGTGTTTCACTCATGGCGTTATTTCTACAATATCTTCACATTTGATTTGTCTTCAACTTCAACCTATCTTCATGATTTTCTTTACTATGTTGATTTGGTTGCTGTCTGATATATATATATATATATATATATTGTTCTGTCCTCTACAGCATTCACTTATAGCTATGTCTTCCAAGTTGAATCTTTTGAACTAAGTGAATGTGATTGGACCCCAATCTCTCTATGCTTTCTATCTCAAACTCTATCTGTCCAAATCATATGCATTCTATTGAAACTGTCGAATGTCTTCTCTACGTCCTTGTCAGTAGAAGACACAGAGACAACCTTTAAGTCTGTTTTAAATGATTCATCCTTAATGTTGAAATCCGGAGAAGCCGGAACGACCATCCGACAAACCTGGTGGGCGTGGGAACGTGGGACAACTCAGAGTATGTTGCATGCTTGCCACGCGTGCCCTCAGATGTGAACCGCCAGGGGCACCTGCGTAATTGCGCTGTGCCGCACACCTCCTTATAAATACATGTCCCCTGCGGTAAAGAAAATCTTCTTCCACCTCTCCACCTCGTCAAAACCCTAGCGCCACCGCTAGCTCTCGACGATGCCGGCGACGAAGCGCTTAGCTGCCGCGACTTCTCCGACGCTATCCTCACGCCGGCCGCGAACATCGTCATCTCCGCCGCCGCCGTAGGTGTCCTCCGTCACCAAGTTAGGGCACGATGGATTGAACTGCTCGGCTTCCTTTTCTTCCCGTCCAGCAGTTCTTCGAGTGGTAAATATAACTCTATTTCTACCATATTTTTGATCTTCAAGATTCATCCTACTTACCAAAATTCGTTTCTGCCCATACAATGTTAGATCTATTCATGCGCATCTCATATCGCCTAGTATATTCACTTAAGCTTCACAACTAGTTAGATTCCTCACTTGTACTTATTCACGGATTCGCATAAATCTGGAACCAACTCTCGCCAGATAAGTGAACGTCTTCGCATCATGAGGTCAATGTCTTCAAACTGATTTATCTTCAAAATCTTCCGAGAATGCATATGACCTCTTCCCCTTCCCTCGCATCTCTAATGCTGTCACAATGTACATGTCCATGGGAGAATCCTTGGTTCTCATAGTCTCCATTCGCTTGCAGAATTCTTACAAAGATCAAACTAACTCTCCCGAAGCCGCCTGTTTGTCCATCAAACGCAAGCCTTTGAAGCCTTTGAACATATTGAAGCCATTCAGTTTGAAGTTCATGGCTGCGTATAAATCTATCAGAAGGGCGGCAGACGTCGTGGGGAACCTCAAAAGATCTCGCCTGATGACCTCGCAGAGCTTTACAAGACAGATCCCGAAGAGAATTACAATCAACAAGAAGACGCGAATCCAATGGATTCGACGATATTGGGCTGAACAATGGTTCAAGTACAATTTCGTGACCCGTGAATATGCCGAGAAGAATGCTATCGAAGCCCTTGGGGTGATATTCTCTTCGAGGCCTTCCACCCAAGAACATGGCTGAAGCTATTGCACAAGGTTTCTATCCTTGTATGGTCCGTGGACCTCAAACGAAAATGCCGACCCAACGCCATTGCTCTCGTGTCGCGGACGATAATCTCTTCAAGCGCAACTTCCAAAGACGCAAAGGCTTCGCCAAGGAAAACAAGAAGTCATTGGGATTAGACTTCAACCCTGGTCCCTTCCGCTCCCCTGCGGCCGACGGCTCACGTGATGTCAACCCAATGTCATCGGTCCCTTTTCAAACCTTGATGGCCTCACCACTTACATCTTGGTCCTAGGTGCCAAAGTGGATCACTCGATGACGATGCCGAGTCCGATGAAGCCCCAGCCCAGCCTCCCGCCTCCTGCTCCAAAGCCGCAGAAGCAAAAGAAAGTCAAGGCTTCAAAGTCACCGCTCCTCCAAAAGCTTCACGTGTGAAGCCAGCCATCTTGCACCTCCACAAGCGATGTGCGGTCAAGATCAATCCCAGTATCTCCAAGAAGACGGAGAAGAGAAAGAAAATTGTCAAGAATACTGAATCGACATCGACTCGCTGCCATTCTGCGTGAAGAGCACATTGATCTGTCCAAAGGATGAAGATCTTGCGATGATGCTCTTGAGCAACTTATCAAGAGCAAGGAAGAAGCAGAAATTTTCAACAATTTGCCTCTCTTTGATGTGGCAATCATCCATCACTTCATTGATGAGTGGTTTGACACCCCAAACATCAGCTTTGAAGATCTGCAACTTCCTATTGGCCTCGGCGTCTCCTTCAATGGAGCCATTGCTTCGAAATGGCTCTTGCTCAACAGCATTGTTGAATCAAGAACAAAATTGACCGTGAAAAAGCTCGGCCAAGAAGCATTTGGCTGCACTCAGCTTGCAATATGTCAAAACTTCAAGGTCATGCTGCACGACCTCAAAGAAGCCTTTCTCAAGAAGCGTGAAGAAGCCAGAGGCTCTCGTGAGTGCATGAAGAGTCTGGCTGACAAGTGTGTGCTAGCCTACAATGAGGCTGAGAAGCGCAAGGCTCTTGGCCGTCCTGGCATTGACCCCAGAATGGCTTCAAAGAGAAAGAAGTCTTCAACTGACCAAGCTGCACCTTCAATGCAGGAAGAACCCCGCATAGTCTTCCCACTCAGCATGACTGGCTCGAAGCCAAAGGTCCGGTCAACCGCTTCTGAACAGAAGAAGACGAGGGCTGCCGAGGTCAAGCCGTAAAAAGGAAACTTCCGACGCCTCTGATGCTGCTCCCTCCAAGATGAAGCTTAAGACCAAGAAGAATGGGGCTGCTCCCACAGAGCCCTTGGTTGTTGAACCCATTTCAGTGGTTCGTCCCGCATCTGCAACCCAAGAACTGCGCATGACTGTTCATGAGCCTGCTTCCACAGAGGCTCCTGAAGCTGAAGAGATTCCAGCAGTTGATCCCATCACTGCTGAGACATTGGTCACCATGACATTGTTGAAGATGATGAAGTTCTTCCTCAAATCGAGTACAATGTGGTATCATCGCCTGTTCGTACGAACAACGAAATCATCAGCATTGGTCGTCCTCTGACGCCAATTGCTCAGGATGCTTCATGGGCTGATCGCCCGCAACAAGAAGACTCCCTTAGTACTCCCCAACAACAAGTCACTCCCCAACAACAACAACAAGAAGAAGAGGAAGACTTTGAGGCCCAGACAACCCCATCTCCAAAGGCGTCGCCAAAGATTTCGCAGCTTCACAAAGGTCAAAGGCCTCAAGTACCTCTCTCGAGCTGCCCAAGGAGAAGTGCACCACCAACCTGTTGCACGTCAAGTGTTTTCTAGCCACTCCAACTGTGAATGTCTCCGAGTCCAAGCCAAAGCTGCTGAAGACAATCCGTCAGATCACCGAAGACACCCAAGAAGAAGAAGAACGTGTCCCTACACCCCCGTGAATTGAAGAAGTTATTCCTGATATCAACGTGCGGTTCGACCCTCCAGCCTCCTCAAGTGGAGGTTGAAAACATTGAGGCTGCCACCTCCAACACCAATGGAGCCAATGACGTGGTCATGGCTGAAGCAAATGTGGAGCCTGCACCAACAGCTCCTGAAGCCAATGAAGGAAATGTGCTCAAGACAATGAGGCAATCGCTTCCCTAAGCATCTGGCTGAAAGCAACTGAAGCCTCAGTTGTTGCCACTGCTCTAGTTCCGCCACCAAGGCCCTACACAATTGAGCAAGCATACAACTATGGTCAGCTAATCACAGTAAGATGGCATGTTCTGGTCCCTTCGCCTCATGCCTCTGGTCCTCAGTTTGAATATCATATTGTGCATAGGCCTCAGGTCAAGAAGCCGGGCCAAGATCGCCAAGGTTTCGAGCACGCCACCTCTATGTGTTCTTTCAATGCAAATGGCTTCAAAGCCCACAACACTTTCTTTGACAGAGCAAAGAATCCCTACACATGGCCAAGGATATCATCCGACCGCTTCGAGCTATCAAGAACGGCTATTACTCATGCGTTACAGATGATCAAGGGCGATTTTCCCTCATATGCGCCTTAATCAAGCCATTGCCGGACTGCCGTGCTTAGAAGAAGCACTTGATTGCTTTCGTGATGCGTGTCTGCTCGGCTTCACATGCATAAAGAACACTGGAATGAAGAACTTGTGCTTCAATTCTATGCTACCCTCCACATCCGCGACTACTACAGAAATACGAAGACATGTGTTCTCGAGTGGATGACAGGAAATGTTCATCATGAAGCCAAAGCTCTTGACGTCATTGAGCACACAGGCCTACCCACTCCCGGAGAGCTGTTTGAACCTGGTTGTCAACTCCACCGCGATGCACTGGAGAGCATATTTCATAAGCCAGAACCCAACATGAGTCAGATGTTGGGCATGATGAAGCCACTGCCACATGAAGCTGAATACCCTTAGGACTTCTCTGTTGATGACCTTGAGTATCTGCCTCGTACAATATATCACATCATCAGGCGAACTCTATGGCCTATCAAAGGGCATTCATCATCTGCAAAACTTGAAGGAGCAATGAAGACATTGGTCTTTTACATCCTCAATGGCATCAGCTTCAATACGCAAGAATTCTTCATCCGAGAATTGGCTGCGTTTGGATCTAATCTGTTTGGTCTGAAATTTTATGCTCCATGGGTCATGCGCCTCATCAAGATGCACTCTGCTATCAACTATCAGCCCTCCGCCAGAATCATCTGATCTTTCTACCAGAGGTTGATATGTCAGTTGAAGCCATATACCCTGAGCCTGCCAAAACGCCACTTTGTCTTCAGAATGCCGATCACCATAGCTTCTCTCAACCCATGGAATGTGCCCCAGCAGTATCTCGTGTCTATCCTCTGGCTGGGAACACACGTCTGCCTCACCGTGCGCGGACTGAAGCCACTGAGAGCACAATTGTCCAAAGGCCTCTAAGCGCCTCGAGTCCTCAATGATCGAGAACTTCTTGTCGTGACCGCATCGTAAACAAGATAAGCATCACTCTGGCTCAAGCGACAAATGCAAAGCCTCTTGGTGGACGTCAATCGCATTCGAAACATTGCCACCAAGAATGCTTTTGTCACTCACGAGACCTGTCGGCGATCATGGAAGAGTTTGACCCTGCTCAGTGCTGAAGCAGATCTTCAAGACGATGGCTTCACTGAACGCTTCAAGTTTGACTCCACTCCTCCACGTAATGCAGTCCTACGACGAACTCCATCACTTGAAGACTCTGACTATTCTTCCTCCGCTGCAATCACAATGCCAGAGTGATCAATGATGAAGATGATGCTACTTCACCGCCCCCTACTTCTGCACGCATCGACACTGCACCAAGCTCGTCTGCACCGCCAACCAACAATGACAACCCTGCTGCACCATCTACTTCTAAAGAGAACGAGTAGATGCTCTATGTCTTCAAACCTTTTTGGTCCTTACTGACAAAAGGGGGAGAAGCATATGAGTTTGATAGTCTTCAAGCGGGTTCATAAGGGCGGTTGCATAATTTTTTGCCTAGTGTTTACAACTCTCGCTTTGGATACATTTGGTTCTTTGAGTTGTAACACTTAAACTCGATGGTCGTCTGCTACTTATTTGCTTTACTCTGGTGCGATGATAACTTCCGCACTTAGATCATTCTGCAGACGTCCATTTTTCATTATGCATGTCATTCTCTTAGCTATATCATTTCATGCATGATGAATTATCTTCATAAGTTGAAGAGGATCTCCACAAGTACAACCTGCCATGTGCATTTGCATTCCAAAAGCAAACTACTTATATGCACATCTTCAGGGGGAGCCTTTGCCACTTATGAAGACAATTCCCTATCCTTTACAATTTCACATATTTTATCCCCATTGAAAACTTCAACTAGTTTGTCATCAATCACCAAAAAGGGGGAGATTGTAAGTGCATCTAGTGCCACCCCTAGTTGGTTTTGGAGTATTGATGACAAATGTGGTTGAGGGACTAATGCGTTTGTGAGAATAGCAGGATAATGCAGGTAGTGTCCCTCATTGATTCAGTTTACCTACCGGAGACGAACCCTAAAAATGTATGAAGACATTGACGACAATGGTGGTATGTGAAGATATTCACATTGAAGACTATGACATGAGAAGACATTGAGTTAAGACTATGGAGCCTTGAAGATCGTGGTCGTTTCGTTGTTTCCTTTTCTTCTTTGTTGAGTCGTAGGAACCACCGTCGTTAATCGGGGTCCAAGTGACCAAGTCGTAATGATCAAGTGATGCTCAACCCAAATCCTATGTCTTCGCATGCGAAGACAATGAGAGCAAAACTTATCCAGAGCTGGATGAGTCGGCTTTGCTCGTAGCCCAAGTAAAGTTGCCGTGTGTGTTTGAAATCGACCGTTGGAACACGTGTCGGTTCCTTAGTGACCCAAAGGTCATTTCGGACATATCAGGTCGGGTTGCCTAGTGGCTATAAATATCCCACCCCTACACCATAAATTGGTGGCTGCTCAGAGTTAGTGCACGGCTTTTGTCGCTTGAGAGCAACCCACCTCGAAGCCTTTGAGAGAGAGAAATCCTTGTGAGGACAAAGCCCAAACACCCAGAGCCAAAGAGTGTTACGCATCATCAAGTCTTTCCATGCATGTGACTCAAGACTTATTACACTTGAGGACTGTGAATCCTCCAGCCGGTTAGGCGTCGTGTTCTGAGCATCCAAGAGTCATTGTGGATTGCCGGTGAACGCAGTCTGTGAAGGTTCCGAAGTCTACGTTGAAGACTTACCAGAGTGATTGGGCAAGGACTGTGTGTTCTTAGCTCAAGGGGAATAAGGTGAAGACGCGGTCTTCTGAGTTGAATCTCAGCCTACTTAACCAGATGTACAGTTGTCACAGCAACTGGAACTTGTCCAACAAATCCTGTGTCTTCAACAAGTGACTGGTTCTATCTTCTCCCTCACCTTACTTAGAGTTTGTCTTCGTGAAGTCATTGCCTATTTGTCATACCTGTTTGACTTCATTGCTTGACTACTTTTGTTGATTGGCTTCTCACTATCTTCCATCTTGATCCTACTACCAAGCTGCTATTAGTCTTGTACTTTCACGTTATTGCATACCAGACTATGGTTTGCTTGTTGTAGTTTATCTTCCGCTGCATATCAATTAGGTCATTTCTATTTTTTGTCTTTGAAACATCCGTGTTTTGAAGACTTTCCTAAAAATCGCCTATTCACCCCCCCTCTAGTCGAGAACTAGCACTTTCAGCTGCGATGGCCGGCCATGATGGGATGGATTTTTCCGGGCGCTCTCCGATGGATGCTCGCTACGGGAAGATGGTGTGATCTAGATCTGAGGATCCATGTCTCTTTAAATAGACGGTTTACTTTCATGGTTAGGGTGGCAAGTGTAAAAATGCCCCGACTTCTCGCATTCGCTCGACACATGGAGGATAGCCATTATTAGGCGCAGAAGCCGAGGAGTGCAACATTCATGGGAAGCCGGACACTACTCTCTGTGTACTCGAAATTGGAGAAGAACCCACCTTGCAATGCCGAAGACAATCTGCGCGCCGGACTCATCGTCATTGAAGCCTGGTTCTGGGGCTACTGATGGAGTCCTGGATTAGGGGGTCCTCGGACAACCGTACTATATCCTTTAGCCGGACTGTTGGACTATGAAGATACAAGATTGAAGACTTCATCTCGTGTCCGGATGGGACTCTCCTTGGCGTGGAAGGCAAGCTTGGCAATTGATATGTAGATCTCCTCCCTTGTAACCGACTCTTTGTAACCCTAGCCCCCTCCGGTGTCTATATAAACCGGAGGGTTTAGTTCGTAGAAGAACAATCATAATCATAGGCTAGCTTCTAGGGTTTAGCCTCTACGATCTCGTGGTAGATCAACTCTTGTAATACTCATATCATCAAGATCAATCAAGCAGGAAGTAGGGCATTACCTCCATCGAGAGGGCCCGAACCTGGGTAAACATTGTGTCCCCCGCCTCCTGTTACCATCCGCCTTAGATGCACAGTTCGGGACCCCCTACCTGAGATCCACCGGTTTTGACACCGACAGCGACCACCTGAACCGCAAGCAACCACACGCATAGAGCAGTTGAACACGCAGGAAATGGTCGCCTACAAGCCGACCGACAGTTGCGTCGCTGCGTAGAGAGCGGCCGTGTGCTACCACCTCCGTCTAGTCTATAGTCCCCTTTATATCCTGTTCCATACTTTGCCCTCAAATTTAATCCACAAAATATTAATGCATGTTATAAAAATTATATAATTGGAAACTATGTTCAAATACGAATCCAACTATATAATCTTTGGCGAAATGGATTCGTATTTTATTAGTTAAATCATACTTATAAACCAGAACGGGGTATAGTAGCTAATTAAATCGCAAACATTTTTTATTAACCGTGTGTGTACGTGGCCTTTCGTCCTCCTCTCGCACGTCTTGTCACCCCGCTACCGCAGACGGCTTATAGCGCAAGCTTGCGCAGCGTGCGGGGCGTTCTTTTGGCCAAACGGTGGCTCGAAGTGGCATCATTGAATCGTCGGTGAGCCCGTTCCCGCGCAACCTCGTAGGTTCCCGCGCAAGCTTCCCGCCCAACTCGGTGAAATCCCCCAAAATCGCAATGCTTACCGGCCTGCTATAAAAAACCTCACGGCCGGTGAGTCCTGCGTCGCATTTTCCCCTCCCTCCCTGTAGCTTATCTCGTCTGCTTCTCCCACAATCGCCAATGGCACCGGTCCGTCATCGTCGCTCAGCCACTCCGCCGTCATCAGAGGACAACTGCAGCTAGGAGGCTACACCATGGCGGCAGCGCAGTCCCCGGCATAGTGTAGTGCGCATGGCGTCCCTGTTGGGTGTGCGCGGAACACCCACCACACGCTCCGCCGTCGGTACCCGTCGACAGCTGTTGCTGGCCGTCGTTGCCGCCACACCACCGTCGAAAGCCAGGGCCATCGCACGCTCCGCTGCTGCGGCCCAAAGGCGGGAGGTGGCCGTCGTGGCCGCCACCCCGCTGCCGCCCATCATGGCCATCACCCGCTCCGCCACCGTGACCCGAAGGTGGGAGGTGGTGGTCGTGGCCGCCACCCCATTGTCGGCCGCCAAGGCCGCCAGCCCACCATTGACCGCCGGGGTCATCAGCCGCTCCGCCACCGCCGCCCGAAGGCGGGAGGTGGAGGTGGATGCCCGCGCGTGCGTCAACGACCTTGCGTGCTACATCGAGTTCCTGCGGGAGGAGGAGGAGCGCCTCGTCGAGCATGCAATGAGCCTTACCGCCATCGTGGCCGCGGCACACGCCACCTCAGAGGCGAGGAATCAGGAGATCTACAAGGAGAACCACTGCTTCGAGAGGGGTCGTCTGGAGCGGCAGAGGGTGTTCGAGGTGAGCGTCATTGAAGCCGCAACAGGCGAGCACCATATTGCGGTTGCCCGGTTAAATCGGTATGCTCCTCCTCCTCCGCCTCTTCTTGGCCGCTTGGCGAGGAGGAGAGGCAGCGGAAGTAGTACAAAGCCCCTTCACGGAGTAGTAGTATTTAGGGGCTATTTTGTTCAGTTCATCCGACTATAGATGTGGTGGAACTATACAACGATTTAAAATTGGCTAGTATATATAGTTGAACTAGCTATTTCAAAGACGTGGTTGGCAACAATTGGGGAAAATTTTGGTCGGTTCAGTTGTCGAGTTGAACTGTTTGTATAAATTAAGAACGACTGCTTAATCTATGAATGAAATCTATGCTTAATTACTGAATTTTAGTTGCAAAAATTTGATACTGCTAGTGATTTTTAGCTTCATATTTTGACAAATCGCAGTGTTACAAGGGTGACAAATGGCAATGTTACTAGATCAACAAATGTCAATCTTTCTAGTTTCACAAATGGCAACATACCCAATATGACAGATGTAAATCTTACCAAATTGTTTGTAAGTGGTTGCACACGGGTCATCCAAAAGAACCGTTTGCGTTGAAGAGATGCACTAATCCTGCTCTCACTTTGCATCATGTCGTCCCGGGATCGACGGGCGGGGCACGGGAGGACGGCAGCTGGCGGCGCTGAGAGGTAGCGTTCGACGGGCGCGTCCCATGCTGCTGAGGGGGGTGCGCACACAGAGAGGAAGGCAGGGGCCATGGAAGTCAAAGGGCACGCTTCCCGGTGAGCCTGCGCATTCGAGGACAGCTTGCACGCCTCTCGGTCAGCTTGCGCACCGGACTGCGCTCGCACGCATCCCGTTTAGTCAAGGTCAATCAACTGTCCGCAAGACACCTCCTACAACCATTAAAACCAAGACACGTGGCGTCACGTGAATGGTTAACAGAACGCACACGGTTAACGTTTGAGATATTAAAGTGGCAGCTATTTTTTCAAAATGCCTTTGTTCGCTGTAATTATTCGAGTGCGCCTTCTCTCAAAATGGACACGAAAAATACCACAACATGTCGGGTGCTATTCCATGATTGCATGCCAAGTTTCATGAATTTTAGACGACTTTTGGATTTACTAGAATTTAAAAATAAAGTATATCAACGTTTTGTCGGCAATCAACGGTGCCCTGGTGTTTGAAATTCATTCCCATTTCTTGCACGGGACCTAAGCATGCACCCAAGGACACATATTTGATTTTTCAACAAATTTATATGCACTGGAGCATGTGCATGTAGTTCAAATTTGAATTATGCACATAAATGCATTGAAAACTCAGCTAATGCATAAAAATGTCCAAACGAACCCCGAAAAATCACAAAAATTGACACAACACTCCTGTTGTTCTATGTTGACACGAGAAAATTTTTTGAAAGCAATAAGAGGCAATGGATATCGTTTCGTCCCCAAAGGTGGCACGTTCCCTACCGAAACCATCAGGCTTATGTGAGAAGCTCTGGTTGGTCAGAAGATTATACCTAAACCTGCCCCAAATAGGACAAAAAATTTACCACGGCATGTTGATGCCGCTCCATGATACCATGCCAAGTTTCATGAATTTCAGACGAGTTTTGGACTAGAATTTAAAAACCAGGTATCTCAATGTTTTGCCGGCAATCAATGGTGCCCTGGTGTTTGAAATTCATTCCCATTTCTTGCATGGGACCTAAGCATGCACCCAAGGACACATATTTGATTTTTCAACCAATTTATACGCACTGGAGCATGTGCATTTATTTCAAATTTTAATTATGCACATAAAATGCCTAGAAAACCCAGTTAATGTATAAAAATGTCCAACCGAACCCCAAAAAATTCCAAAACTTAACACAACACTCATGTTGTTCTATGTTGACACTAGAAATTTTTTGAAAGCAATAAGAGGCAACCGATATCGTTCCATCCCCAAAGGTGGCACGTTCCCTGCCGAAACCATCAGGCTTGTTAGGAGAAGCTCTGGTTCGTGAGAAGCTTATACCCAAACCTGCCCCAAATGGGACAAAAAGTTTACCACGGCATGTCGATGCCACTCCATGATACCATGCCAAGTTTCATGAATTTTAGACGAGTTTTGGATTTACTAGAATTTAAAAACCGGGTATCTCAACATTTTGCCGGCAATCAACAGTGCCCTGGTGTTTGAAATTCATTCCCATGTCGGTGTACTAGAGTAGGGGTACCCTAGTATCCCGAACTTGTGCACGGGCAGTTGCAGCCCTCCGCGGCAAGGCTTGCCGGGTGACCGCCAAGGTCCTCCGTGGTTCCTTTGGAGCCATTCAAGAACAAAGTATTCAAGCCAAGGAGACAAGGCCCCGACAAGAGGAGCTTGCCGGGAAGGCCACCCAAGGCACCTAGGAGACAAGGCCCCGGTGAGAAGAGCTTGTCGGGAAGGCCACCCAAGGCACCTAGGAGACAAGGCCCCGGCAAGAGGAGCTTGCCGGGAAGGCCCGGTGAGCGACAAGCTTCCGGACGCGACAAGACAACAACCGCGGCAAGGCGCTTGCCGCGGCAGCCACCACCATCACTGCGCTTCCGGACATCCACTAACGTGTCGCCACAGGACCTTTCGGTAGCGCAGCGTGGCAAGAGGCCGTCTTGACGGTGCGGAGCCTTGATGGCAAGCGACAACGACAAGATTGCCTTCGTGGCGGCGGTGGCGTCCCCGACGATCCCTGTTTGCCTTTATTAGGGCGGCGTGAGCGGGCATTTTATGCCTTTGTCCCCTGCCGTCAGGGTTAGGTATGATACACTGTACAAGTAGCTGTACCAACCACTCCTTTTCCATTTTTACCCTTGTCTACGTTGCCACCTGTCGGAGACCCCTTTAGCATATAAAAGGAGGCCCATGCGCAGCGTAGAGGGGGGCTGGAAAGGTTCGAAAGGTTGGAAGCCAGAGAACACTCACGCTCGGTCTCGTGAGCAGCTTGTGTATACTGTAGCACTCAAGCGCTCCCGAGCAAGAACCCAATACATTCAGACATGCAACAGTAGGAGTGTTATCTCTCCGGAGAGCTCCGAAGCTGGGTAAACCGCTCGTGTGCTTCGCCTCGATCTTCTCTTCGTGCGACCTCCGCCCCCTGCCGAACCGAAAGGGGCTCGGTCCGCCGGTCCCATAGGTGTTCGTGGGCCAGATCAGCCTCCCCGGCATCTTTGGCGCGCCAGGTAGGGGGGCGTCGAAATTGTGTGAACCTGATCCGGCGTCCACACGAGCTAGATCTTCATCATCTTCATCGACATGCCACCGAAGAAGAAGGCTTCGGCGGCAGATGTTCCGTCTGCGTCGAACCCACCACCACCGAAGCAAG
The DNA here is from genome assembly GCA_021605145.1 of Aegilops bicornis. NCBI lineage: Eukaryota > Viridiplantae > Streptophyta > Magnoliopsida > Poales > Poaceae > Aegilops > Aegilops bicornis. Next base: position 487,599,358 of record CM038674.1, read on the forward strand.
CAGGTGGTGGGGTAGACGCCGGCGGAAGAATGGACGTTGACGGGGGAGCCCACGGTGCTGCCAAGTCCAAGGACAAGGCTGCGCAGACCTCGGCGTCCGTACATGCACCGCGCCCGTCTCAGGAGGCGCGGGACCGACAGCGTCATGGTATTCACAACGCCATACGCTCGTTGGACCAAGATCGAGCTGGTGGATCTCGGGACGCTCAAGACCAGCATGCACGCCAACATGCTGGCACGAGCGAGGCACGGTCGCCTGGACGGGATGGTGCTCCTTCTAACATAGTTAGAAGTCCGAGCATATCCTGCTCCTCGCGCCGTTCGCCACTACCACCCACCACTCCAGCAGAAGCTTTGGCGAGAGCTCAACTGCTCCTGGATTACCCTCCAACAGCCGACAAGGTCGATGAATGGAGGGCCACCATTCGAAGTCTCATCGGCTTTGCCAGCGGCGGCGCTCCGCGGTAGCCGAGTGCATCGCTGCCAGCGGTAGGACTGCCAAGCACGAGCCGGTGGCGGCAGAAACCGTGGGGTGCAACCACCATGCACTCTCCACCCGAAGGCCAAGATCGCCGACTCGCCGGATCCACCTTGACAGCGACTCCACCGCATCATCGGATCCACGAGCTCGTCGCGATCAGCGCCAAGTTCTTCACGAGCGACAGCAAGAAGACGCTCGAACTCGCATCGAGCACCGAAGAGAAGCGCGGCGTCAATCCGACCAGCGCTGGGCCTTTGTCGACATGCATGCGCCCGAAGAGAACCAGCGACTTGCCGTATCACGGTAGGTTGCCCTGCGTTCACTCGTGAGCTACGGCAAGTCCAAAGGGCCCAAAGCAAGAAGAATTTCAAGCCGACATACCGTAGAAGTACGACGGCGAGACGCATCCGTCGGAGTTCCTCAAAGCATCTACACCATCGCGGTGCAAGCTGCCGGGGGACGAGACGACAAGATCCTGGCCAACTACTTCCCGCTGGTGCTCAAGCCCAATGTCAGATCCTGGCTCATGCACTTGCCGGATAACTCCATATCCTCTTGGGCAGATCTATGCCATCAGTTTGTCGGCGCCTTTACAGGCGGCCACAAGCCCCATGGCCAAGAAAGCAACCTTCATCTGCTCGCCCAGAAGGAAGGAGAGCCCCTGCGCAAGTACATTCAGAGATTCAGCCGCGTACAGCACAACATCCCAGATGTCCACCCTGCCGCGGTAATCAGCGCGTTCCATCAGAACGTGTGAAACCGCAGGATGCGGGAGGAGATGGCGATGTGCAAGATCAGAGACGTCAGTGAGCTATATGCCCTGGCCGACAAGTGTGCACGTGCTGAGGACGGGAGGAGACTCCCCGGAGAGAATACTGAAGCAGGAGGATCCGATAGTGAGGAGACCGCCCCGGCAAAGAAAAACCGGCGGTGGAACAACAGGAAGAAGAAAGGCAAAGATGTGCTAGTTGTTGAGCAGTCCGGCAACGGAGGTGGCGCCAAGAAAGCCAAAGCTGGTAGCTCCGGCAAGGGGGTTGCCGCTGGCACCAACTGCTAGGCTGTGGCGGACGCCGACAAGCAGGACAGCTCCAACAAACAAGATCTTGCAAGATCCACCGCACCAAGGGCCATGACCTCCGTGAGCTACAAAAAGGTCGAGCAGCTTGTCGAGCAGCGAAGGCTGAATCTGACGACGCGACAAGGAGAAGGCCTGGGAAGGTCTTTGGAGGAGCTAGCAAGAAACGTCCCGGCCGAGGAGGACGCCGCGGCAAGGCCAAGCAGCGGCAAGGAGACAGACCTCCCCGCGGCCGCGACAAGGATGAAGACGACGACGGTGATGAAGACATGGATGATGACGAGACCGATGAGCAGGAGTTCCAGAAAGCCACAGAGGTCCTGTGCGTTGACGGCGGTGCTTCTCTGCATACTTCACACCGCCAGCTCAAGCAGTGGATGCGGGAAGTCAATGCGGCAGAACAACCCGTCGAGTCACGCAAGCCTCTGAAATGGTCCAGCACGCCTATCATCTTTGATATTGAGGACCACCCTGATCGTGTAACTGCGGTCGGGTGCTTGCCGATGTTGGTTTCACCAACTATCCGCAACCTCAAGGTCACTAAGATGCTAGTTGACGGCGGGGCCGGCTTGAACCTGATCTCCTCCGTGGTGCTCCAGAAACTCCAGATCCTTGACGGCGAGCTCGAAGAGACCGCACATTCAAGGAATCAATCCAGGAAGGAGCAAGCGAAGGAAAGATCACGTTGCGGTGACATTTGGCAGCGAAGTTGAACTTCGGGATCGAGAGGGTCACTTTTGACGTTCTTGACTTTCCATTGCCTTACAATGGGATACTTGGCCATCCAGCCTTTCGCCAAATTCATGGCAGCCTCTCACTATGCATACAACATCTTTGAAGATGCCAGGCCCGATAAGTGTCATCTCCGTCCTGGCGACAAGAAGGATGCTCTTATCTGCGCCGACAAGATCTACCGGAAGCGAGCCGCAACAGATCGCGAAGTCACTTGCGGCTGAAGCTCCCGGGCGAAGAAGAAGACCAAGTCCGGCAAGAGCTCGATGCCCACTCGCGAAGCGCACCTCTTCGGAGTGCTGCGCTACCGTCGACGACGCACCACCGAGCTCCACCGGCAAGTGTAAGAAGACGATGGAAGCTCCACCAGAGACCAAGAAGGTGTCCGCCAAGGAGGACGGCACTGGTGGTACCTTCACCATCAGTGCCACTCGACCCTAAATAGGAAGGCGCGCTCGTTGCTTTCTTGCGGCGAACGTCGACGCGTGTTGCGTGGCAACCGTCGACATCCCGGTGTTCCTAGGAAAGTAATTGAGCACCATCTTGCCGTTTGTCCTCATGCGCGGCCCGTCAGCGTAAAGTCGAGGAAGCGGCGGTGGGCGCCAAGAATTCATCGTAGGAGAAATCAAGAAATTGGAAGCAGCGGGCCTTGTTAGAGGAGTGCTCCATCCCTCGTGGTTGGCCAATCCTGTAGTTGTATGCGAAGGCAAGCGGGAAATGGAGGCTTTGTATCGACTTTACCGATGTCAATAAAGCTTGTCCCAAAGACCCATTTCCCTTGCCGCGCATCGACAGATTGTTGACTCCACGGCGGATGTGATTTGCTTTCATTTACGGATGCATACTCAGGATATCATCAGATCTTCATGGCGTAAGAGGATGAGGAGAAGACCGCATTCATCACCCCATGTGGCACATACTGTTTCGTCACGGATGCCTTCGGATTGAAGAATGTTGGTTCAACATTTGCAAGAGTAGTCCATGGCGCTTTTGAGCCGCAAATGCATGAAATGTGGAAGCCTACATGGATGACATAGTGGTCAAAAGCAAGGACAAGGCGACTCTGATTCAAGATTTAGACGAAACCATTGCAAATCTGCGCAAGATCAACCTCAAGCTCAACCCTGAGAAGTGTGTGTTTGGAGTCCCTTCCGACAAGCTTCTCGGGTTCTTCGTGTCTCAGTGAGGAATTGAAGCCAATCCCGACAAGATCAAGGCCATTGAGCAGATTGAAGCACCAAGGCGCGTCAAGGATGTACGAAGACTTGCCGGTTGCGTAGCTGCTCTCAGCATCCCATTTCTTGCATGGGACCTAAGCATGCACCCAATGACACAGATTTAATTTTCAACCAATTTATATGCACTGGAGCATGAGCATGTATTTCAAATTTGAATTATGCACATAAAATGTATAGAAAACCCAGTTAATGTATAAAAATGTCCAAAAGAACCCCGAAAAATTCCAAAACTTAACACAACACTCCTGTTGTTCTATGTTGACACTAGAATTTTTTTGAAAGTAATAAGAGGCAACGGATATCGTTTCATCCCCAAAGGTGGCACGTTCCCTACCGAAACCACCAGGCTTGTTGTGAGAAGCTCTGGTTTGTGAGAAGCTTATACCCAAACCTGCTCCATGATACCATGCCAAGTTTCATGAATTTCAGACGATTTTTGTATTTACTAGAATTTAAAAACCAGGTACCTCAACGTTTGCGCCCGAGTGACGGTGGCAGGGTGTTTGACATTCATTCCCATTTCTTGCATGGGACCTAAGCATGCAACCAAGGACTCGGATTTGAATTTTAACCAATTTATATGCATTAGAGCATGTGCATGTAGTTCAAATTTGAATTATGCACATAAATGCATTGAAAACTCAATTAATGTATAAAAATGTCCAATCAAATCCCCAAAAATTCCAGAACTTAACACAACACTTGTGTTGTTCTATGTTGACACTAGGAAAAAAATTGAAACCAAGAAGAGGCAATGGATATCATTTCGTCCAGAAAAGTGAAACGTTCCCTACCGAAACCATCACACTTGTTGTGAGAAGCTCTGGTTTGTTAGAAGTTTATACCCAAACCTGCGCCAAATGGGACAAATTTTTTACCACAGTGTCGTGGAATTGTCACGTCAGATGTCCTAGTGTGAGGACTTAGTTGTGAGGCCAATGCATCTATGCGGTAGCTTGAAGGGGTTGGTCGGAATCGAGAGACGTGAGGTGGATCAACACACAAGACAAGGATTTAGACAGCTTAACCATACATGTTGTTTGTGGCTAGGTCTCATTATGCTCATGAGAGAGTCGCCGCATAAGTCGGCTCCCCCTTTAGGTCTATCACTCGAGATTGTTTTGTGTCCTCTTTGGGGTGCCCCGCCCCTCCTTATATATGTTGAAGGGGCGGTAGCTTGAAGGGGTTGGTCGGAATCGAGAGACACGAGGTGGATCAACACACAAGACAAGGATTTAGACAGCTTCGGGCCCCGGGAAACATCATCCGATAATAACCCTACATGTTGTTTGTGGCTAGGTCTCATTATGATCATGAGAGAGTCGCCGCATAAGTCGGCTCCCCTTTAGGTCTAGCCCTCGAGATTGTTTCGTGTCCTCTTTGGGGTGCCCCGCCCCTCCTTATATATGTTGAAGGGGCGGGTTACATGACTAGTCCTAGTAGGATTAGGATTACTCTATTACAAGTGGAGTCCTAGTCTTGCTTCCTTTGTAGGAGAATATTCCTTATGTATTTCCTCGTAAGTCGGCCCACCACACCTTGAGCCGGCCTTCTGGGCCTTGGGCCTTGTCATCTATCTAAAACACCCACCGGGTCACCAATGGGTCGGCAGACCAGTGAACCGCCAGACCAGTGAGCCGTCAGGCCTCCGGTGGGTTATCGATGAAGCGCCAAGTCCGGTCGGGTTATACTTCCGGCCGGGTTACGCCACAGGGTATATCCCCGAAATTAGCCCCCAGTTTAATTTGGATTTATCCATGTTAAACTGATCTGCAACATAAACACAAGAACAAATTTGACAGGTTGTACTCCGGGTTAAATATTCCTGTAAGCCGGCACCTGATCATCCTTAAGTCCTTGACATTTTCTCCTGGAAAATCCGGGTCAATAGGCCAGCTTCATAATCCATTTGCTAACATTGGCTCTCGTAAAGAAATATTATAAGAAATAACCCATTTGAGTCGGCCTTCAATGCCCTGATTTGACAAAAATATTGGTCTTGAAATATTCAACTGATATTCAGCCGGCTTAAAGATGCAGATCTTGCCGATTTATTGATTGCCAAAATTGTCGGGTTATAAACAAATGACGCCGGGCCATGTAATTGTTGCTGATGCCGGGTTAATCTTATGATGACGCCGGGTCATAAAATTTGTAGATTTCTTTGATAATAATATAATATCTGATTTGCTAAAAACTGAGAATTTGAAATTATTCCTCCCTTATATGCATATCACCTATAGCCCCCAAGTGCCGGATTGTCATGCTTGCAGCAACCTGGGACTTGTAATTGCCTTATGCTCATAAAAATTTCAACCAGTGTAGCCCCCAAGGGCCGGGTCATTATGCAATAATGAGCAGGGACTTTGTAAATATGATCATGTAAACTTGAGCAGCAACGTGTAGCCCCCAAAGGCTGGCTCAGTAAGATATTAGTGAGCTGGGACTTTGTATATGATTCATTGATAATAACATCATATGATGTAATCTCCACCATGGGGCTTGAACCCACGTCCACAAGGTTAAGAGCTTTGTACTCTACCAACTGAGTAGTGGATCTTTCAATATAATGGATTAAAGTTTGTGTACCTTGAATTTTTGATAGGAGCAATTGGTAGCCCCCAAGGGTCGGCTCATTTAGAATGTGATGAGTCGGGTCTTCAATAAGTTGAGCAAAAAATGACTTTGCATTAGCCCCCAAGTGTCATGGTGCATGCTTGCAGCGACATGAGACTTGTATATTTGATGTAATCTCAACTTGAATAATGTAGCCCCCAAGTGCCGGGTCGTAAGCCTGCAGCAACTTGGGACTATTCCTTCATTTGTAGAATAAATCATATCCATTGATAAGATAATAGCCATTGCACTAAAGCGACTTTGAAAACCTTATCTGTTGACAAGTAAATCCGGAGTTTAAATACCCGGCGGCCCTTGGCCGATGGCGATTTAATACGCCTCCATTTTAAGCCAGAATTTTTATAACCCGACTATTTATAGCCTTTGAGAAAATCCAGAATCATTTTGAAGCATCAATTTTAATGATGAGCTTGGACTTAAGCATTGATATAAGTCATAGTTCTACAAATCCTGCACAGAGTTTAAACAACATATGCCCTGCAACTTAACGTCAAAAGCCAGGGTGGGTAACCTCCCAAATGTAGTCTTTATCCTGCACACAAGTAGATCACAAGAACCCTTGGCGGTTTACCGCAGGGCGGGTCATAATATCTTACATATGACCACTGCTGTGTAAAAAAGGAGTCACAGATAAGCCTATTATGAATCATAACTTTGAAACATAATTATAATATCATACCTGTGATATTGAATTTGCACTGCCGGTTTATGTGACCTGCACAGTAAGGGTGATAACCCAATCTTTAGAAGCCAAGACTTCCAAATGTTTGATGATTGTCATATGATGGCGACTTGTCATCAAAAGTCAAGCCGGGTTAAATTTAAACCACACTTATACTTAGATCTGGACAAAAGCCTCAAGACAAAAACAAAGATTGTTTGCAAAAAACTTAAGCAAAATAGAAAGAAAAATTTGAGGCTTCTGATTCGAATATGATCAGTAAACCAGACCAAAAGGGTTAAGCGAGGATTCGAATATGATCATGTAGCCCCCAGTGGCTTTGGCGTTGCGCCGATCAAGAGCGTACCGACAGCTATGTTCTCTTTGGTTCGAATATGACCTATGTTTGAACAGGAAGCCCCCAAATGACCTTGAGAGTTTTTTAACGACTCTGATTCGAATACGATCAAAGTCGGACCCAAAAGGGGTTAAGCTATGATTCGAATACGATCAAGAAGCCCCCTAGTGAGTTTGGCATTGTGCCGATCAAGAGGGTATCGACAGCTATGTTCACTTTGGTTCGAATACGACCGATGTTTGAACAGGAAGCCCCCTAGTGATGATGAAACTTTTTTACGACTCTGATTCGAATACGATCAAAGTCGGACCCAAAAGGGGTTAAGCTATGATTCGAATACGATCATGAAGCCCCCAAATGACTCATTTGTGAGCTGTGCTCGCCGGGTACCTATGTTTGAGTTGTGCTGTGGAACAGACCCTCTTTGGTCCCTTTAACCTGGGTAGTAAGCCCCCAAGTTTTTTGTAAGTATGGCGTATAAGCCGGATCAAGAGGGATATTCACAGCTATGCTCAATGAGCAGGAAGCCCTCAAGTGATCAACAATATGATAAGCCAATAAGGCAGGATAACCCATGTTTGAACCGCGCATCATGGCAGCAAGTCCTCTTCAGCAACCTTTAACTTTTTGCAAGAGATAAATTCTTCTTAAACCGGGATTTTGAACCGGATATTGAGAGCTTCAGAGCTTTGTGGGAGACAGATTTTCCCTTGACCGAATTTTGAATCGGATATTTTGAGAGCTTCAGTGAGACTAATTTCCCTTGATCCGGATTTTAAACCAGCTACTGAGAGCTTCAATGTTTTGTGAAAAACAAATTTCTCTTAAACCGGAATCTTCATTTTGAGCCGGAAGTTTTCTGACGACTTTTAAATTTTTACCAATATGGCGGCAGCCTCCGGGACCGGTTTATCTTTCCCTTCAACGTCCTGGGGTTTTTGAATTTTGCTGAAACTGGCAAGATTTGCTGAGTCATGCCATTGTAGCCCCCGAGTTTTAAGGCGACTCGAGGAGTTAGCTTGAGATTTCCATATTTTACCATAGCATAGGGTGTATATCATTTGTGTTGATAGCGCAGTGTGAATCCACAGAAGGTTGAGGTGACTGCGGCGGGTTATAAATGATCTGTATGAGCTGTGTCAGCAACTCGGCCAATGGTTCCTTCCAACTGGCTATTTGAACCATCCAGTGCAGACGGCTGTTGATGATAATTTGCCTCCAATTTGAAAGAAAACTGGGCTACCTGAGCAGTGACTGGTTTTATACTCAATAAACAGCTCATGTAGACAGGTGCAGCCCGGTGTGTTGATGTAGACCAGGACGTGAGAGACAGACAGCAAAGACGACCGCGGCTTCAGAGGCAACACAGATAGCTGAGTCGGCCGCGACATTGTAAACCGGTGCGGACGGGCGAGTTAACCACATCATGTTGATGTAAACTGGTCTGCAGAATGGCGGCTTGCCGATATATTCACCGAGCTTGACGGTGTGGTCAGATGCTAGCGCATTATAATGGTGGTGCGAGCTATACATACATGACCCGACCATAGCTTTTACGATGAACAATTGCTCCTGCATAAATAATATTGCAAGCCGGAGTAATTTGTTCTTTTAAAGAATAAAAAATGTATCAATAAAAATTGATTGGATAGATTTCACCTGATGTATATGGACCTTATGATCCGCAGCGGTGTCCGTCAGTCGACCCGGCACGTTGAATAGGCCGGACCGCAGGGTGGACAGTAAAAACGACCGCGACATCAGAGGCGGCTCAGACAGATGAGTCGGCTGTGGCTTGTAAGCCGGTGCAGACGGGGAGAGTCGGCAGTGGCATTGGAAACGGCTTGGCCGCGGGTGCGGACAATAAGTCAATCGCGGGCGCGGCAAGCCGCACGGAGGGCCAGTCAATCGCGGGCGCGATCCTAGCAAGTTGATGGAGATCGAACTGCACGGGCGGCGGCTTGCGCACATCCGTTCAATAGCAAACGATGAATCATTGTCCTGCATATATAAAAAGTATACAGACAAAATAATTGTTCTTTGACAAAAAACAATATGTACTAGAAACAGACTTAGATGAATATCAGCTGATATTTTTTGCCGGTCCAACGTTTATGATAATGTTGGACAGCGGAAACAGTACTAATAGTACTTAAGTCGTTTCATGCATGTTGATTTTTCCGTCTGGCCAACTTGTTCATACTGGAATATTTGCATTGATGCTTCTGGTGTGACATTAGCTCCACTGTTTCCTTTTTCCACTGTTTCCTTTGACCCAACAGATCTCCCGTGGGATACACAGCTGTGGTCAGGTGCGTGACACTGCGTATGTACCCATCGCAGAGGAGGTGGCTTGACGGCGACTTGGACGCCGCGGGCGACTCGACAACGGAGCAGAATCCGGGTCGTGGTCTTCTTCCCTTTGAAAAAAAACTGAACAAATACTACTAGTAGATTCACGTACTCGTATTGGTGGCTGGCTTGATCAAAGGAATGATTAGAAAACGAATCTGAATCTTGCTGTACAGATTACTCCTTCCCAAAATCTGAGCTTTCACATGGATAGTACTCAAGTACTTGGTGGACCCTTTATACGAACAGTAGTAACGGAGTAAGTAGTCGGGGTTTTACCCTTTCCCACACACGCCCAGGTTGACACAAACTGATCTGACGTGGCGTACGGGGGTTGCAGCACAATTCCTAGCGATGGCTGATGCAGGCGCCTCGGGGCGAACTCAGAGACTAGGGTGGTGTTTGGTTCTCTAGTCCTAGTAGTCCTAGGACTTTTTTTAGTCCCTAGGACTTTTTGAAAAAGACTCTTAAGGAGGTGCTTCTAAGGACTTTTAGCAAAAAGTTCCAAAAAAGTCCCACCCTGTTTGGTTTGCTAGGGACTTTTTCTAGTCCCAACACAAAAAAGTCCCTGGAACCAAACACCCCCTAGGTTGTGACTGCTCCGTTTCCAGGTCAAAGTACTACTTGAGATTTCCTTGGATTTGACTCGGCCTTCACTTTAGAAAAAGGGTGTGGCCACAGTCGATTTCTCTCAGGCGCAGTACATACGACACGGAGTACACATCTCGCCCAAGGCCGACACCATGAAAAATCTGTCTCGATCTCGAACTCGGCGGATCACCATGGCGCGTGGGACGGTCGCACAACTTATAACCCGAAAATAATCTCAATCTCATACCTGCCGCCGCAAAACACTTCATCAAACTTGACCGATGAACTCATAGTTAATGTGAGTTTTTCCACGCCGGCTCTTGTTGAGCTAGTTAATTACAAACTTCTCGAACCCTAGAAAAGATCCCTCCAAGAACTCAACACCACCGTGCGCAAGCCCCACGGTGGGCGCCAACTCTCGTGGAATTGTCACGTCAGATGTCCTAGTGTGAGGACTTAGTCGTGAGGCCAACACATCTATGCGGTAGCTTGAAGGGGATGGTCGGAATTGAGAGACGCGAGGCGGATCAACACACAAGACAAGGATTTAGACAGCTTCGGCCCCGGGAAACATCATCCAGTAATAACCCTACATGCTGTTTGTGGCTAGGTCTCATTATGCTCATGAGAAAGTCACCGCATAAGCCGGCTCCCCCTTTAGGTCTAGCCCTCGAGATTGTTTCTTGTCCTCTTTGGGGTTCCCTGCCCCTCCTTATATATGTTGAAGGGGCGGGTTCCATGACTAGTCCTAGTAGGATTAGGATTACTCTATTACAAGTGGAGTCCTAGTCTTGCTTCCTTTGTAGGAGAATATTCCTTATGTATTTCCTCGTAAGCTGGCCCACCACACCTTGAGCCGGCCTTCTGGGCCTTGGGCCTTGTCATCCATCTAAAACACCCACCGGGTCACCAATGGGTCGGCAGACCAGTGAACCGCCAGACCAGTGAGCCGTCAGGCCTTCGGCGGGTTATCGATGAAGCGCCAAGTCCGGCCGGGTTACGCCGCAGGGTATATCCCCGACACACGGCATGTTGATGCCGCTGCATGATACCATGCCAAGTTTCATGAATTTCAGACGAGTTTTGGATTTACTCGAATTTAAAAACCAGGTATCTCAATGTTTGTGGCCGAGTGACGGTGGCTGGGTGTTTGACATTCATTCCCATTTCTTGCATGGGACCTAAGCATGCAAGCAAGGACACAGTTTGAATTTTCAACCAATTTATATGCATTAGAGCATGTGCATGTAGTTCAAATTTGAATTATGCACATAAATGCATTGAAAACTCAATTAATGTATAAAACTGTCCAAACGAACCCCGAAAAATTCCAAAAATTAACACAACACTCCTGTTGTTCTATGTTGACACTAGGAAAAAAATTGAAATCAAGTAGAGGCAACGGATATCGTTTTGCCCAGAAAGGTGAAACGTTCCCTACCGAGACCATCACACTTGTTGTGAGAAGGTCTGGTTGGTGAGAAGCTTATACCCAAACCTGCCCCAAATGGGACAAAAAAATTTACCACGGCATGTTGATGCCGCTCCATGATAGCATGCCAAGTTTCATGAATTTCCAACGATTTTTGGATTTACTAGAATTACAAAAACAAGTACGTCGACGTTTGCCGGAGAGCCACGGTGCCGTGGTGTTCGAAGTTCATCCCCATTTATTGTATGGGACATAAGCATAAACCCATGGACACATATATGATTTTACAACCATGTTGGTGCACGGGAGCATGTGCATGTAGTTTAATTTTGAATTGTGCACCTGAAATGGCTAGAAAACCAATTTAATGTATAAATGTCCAAACGAACCCTGAATAATTCCAATTCTTTTACGACACACATATAGTTGCATGTTCACTGCAGATAAAAGTCCTAGCAATTCAAACACAGTCCTTTGCCGCTGTGACCCCATTATGTAATTCAAATCAAGATAAAAAATCAAGTAGATCCCACATAGTTTATTATCACCAACCGTGTCAAATGCAGTACAAAATATCCTGGAGCACCGATGGTGTATAGTACGCCTATGGCTTACGCGAGAAGGTGCGTCGACTACAGTCCACAGCCGGCGTGTCAAGCACACTAGCTCGCTCCCCAAATATTCCCGCCTCTGCATTCCTTGCAATCTCGAAATATAACTGCCTCGTAATCTCGAAAATATTATTCCCGCTCTGCTTCAGTCCCTTGATTCAAATTATCAGTAGCCCCGGCATTTTACTCCTGCCTATGGATCCCTCGCAATCTCAAAAATATCTGCTCGCCCTTGATCCAAATTTTCAGTAGCCCCGCCTTATTACTCCCGCCTAGTAAAATTTTCAGTTGCCGCAGTATTTTCTCAAACACCACCTTGCCCCCGCCCCACCACACACACCACACACTCTCCAAAACCTCCGCTCACACAGACACACACCACCCCCGAAACCATTGGTAGGTCACCGCCATCACCGCCACCTCCATCCTTAACCTCTGCCTGTGTGCCAGGGAGCTCAATAAGCCAATGGCCAAAAAGAGGTTTATCACGGCCTTTTCGCCCGACGCCTGCGAGGTGGCCGCCTAGGTGTCCCCTTCGTCCTCCGCGGGCTCAATCCTCCATCGCCGGTCCCCCGATCCACCCGCCGCCTCGCCCCTACGCCGGTTTGAGGACTTCCCCGTCCTTCCTCGGACCCGGCAGCTGATAAGGTCCTACATCGGGGTCCGGCAGCGGCGATGGGGGCCGTGGGTCGCCGAGATTACAAATCCGGAGACCCACACCCGCCGGTGGCTCGGTAGCTTCCACACGGCCGAGCTCGCATCCATGGAATACGACCGCTGGCAGGTCTGCTACCACGGCACGACGGCTAGGCTCAACTTCCCCTTTGGCACACGCCTGGTTGACCTCGTTCCGCCAGAGCCAGGGGTGGTGAGCTCGGCTATGGCACGGGAGGACCACGAGGCATGGGAGCGCCTCGAGGCCGAGGCACTAACGAAGCCTACATGTAACAGCTCTGCCGGCAGCACCCGGAGCTCGTGGAGGCGGAGCGGGCAATCTTTGCCGGCGCGGAGGGCGGCGAGGTTATCGCACTCTCCTCCGATGACGACGTCGAATACGGCGAGGACGGCAGTGTGGAGGGTGTCGAGGTTATTGCGCTCTCCTCCGATGACAAGGTCGAAGGCGCCGAGGACGGCAGCGCGGAGGGCATCGTGGTGGGCCCCGAGGACGAGGAGATCGATGCCGACGAGTGGAGGAGTGCCTTCCCCAATGACCCCGACGATGGCACCGGCCCAGACCCGGCTTGCGGCACACCGTACATGACGAGGAAGGATTGGCTCGACCTCTACTTCGACCGAAAGTAGTTAGCTTAGTTTAAATTTATGTTTTATGTTCGGTTATGCAAAACTATCTATGTTTATGTTTGAATGCATGCTACTTTTGGTTGAGCCTGCTTTGAACTTGATCAAATTGAAGTTTACAACGTTAAGTTTAGGGGATCGACTAGAAAAGGCAAAAAATTGCTGGAGTACATATGTCGGATTTCGGGTTCCGGCAGACCCTCTAGGTTCGAACTCTGGGGTGCACGCGGAGATCTCACCCCTACCTACCTGCACCTCGTCGCCTCGCAAGGATCTAAACTACGGAAAGAGCAACACAAGAGACACAAGGTTTATACTGGTTCGGGCCACCATTGTGGTGTAATACCCTACTCCAGTGTGTGGTGTGGTGGATTGCCTGAGGGGCTGATGATGAACAATACAAGGAAGAAAAGCCTTGCGAGGGTCTGTTCTTGGCCGGTGCGATGAACTGCTAGGGGGAGTTCGGTCACTCTTTCTCTCTCTAGATTGCTTGATCTCTAGCTCTGTTCTGGATTCTGGATCCAGATCCTCTCTCCTGTGGGTGGCTAGTCCTATTTATAAGAAGAGGCCCTGGGCCTCTTCCCAAATATTGAGCAGGAAGGACGCCAACAATTGGCCATTTTGAAGGGGAACATCTAGTACACTTATCCTGACTAAAGTTGGTCCTCGCCTGTCGAAGGCTCTGGCGGTGACGCCGGCTTGGGCTCCACGATAACCTCCTTCCTGCCGTTGTGTTGGTCTTGGTCTTGTTGCACCGAAACGGTTGCCTTTGCTTGATGCTCTTGCCTGAGCTTGCCTCCTTTGCACCAAAGAGGAAATGAGGACCTTTGCAGACGGGCTGGCCGCTGGCGCCCTTGGTCGTCATGGCTTGCGTCATGGGCACCTCGTGAGGTACCCCCGCCTTGATCTCTCCGCCTCCTCGCGAGCCAGCTTTGACGATGCGGCGCTGAGGAAGCTTCTGCTGTCCGCCTGCAGGCTTGACCCTCGCGAGGGTCTTGAGCTTATGTCTTGATGAAGATGGGCCGTCTTTGGGCCCCCACGAGCTACGCCACAGCCGCAGTGCAAGTCTGGGTACCCCGTTCCCGAGAACACCGACAGTAGCCCCGGGCCCAAGGCGCGCTGGACTTGGCTGAGCAGAGAAGCGAAGGGGCAAGTCTGACGGCTGAGCCCTAACAGCCTGCGGCCTCGGGTGCCGCGTGGCGGTTGATTGGACGTGGGCGTCCCTGTTCCCCCATGCCTCCTTATTTTGCGCCTAGCTAGACGGACCCGTGGTTGCACACAGTCATCCCTCTTCTCGCCGATCGACCGTCTCCGTCTCTTCCTCCTCTCGAGCTCCAGTCTCCGCTTCCAATCCAATCTCGAATCCTCCCCCTTCCTGTCGCCATGGCTCTGACGAAGAAGGGGAAAGGGAAAAAGCCTGTGCCTCCGCCCCGCTCGCCGTCGCCGACGGCTCCTGTCGTCGATCGGTCGATCATACTCAACCGAGAAGGCTTGGACAAGGTCAGTTCTGCCCTCGCCACTATCTTCAACGAGTGCGGGAGGACGACGGTGCGGCTGCGTCTCACTTCTCCATTGATGAGAATAGTCACCGAGGTCCGGTGCCCGCCCGACGCATACGTAGGCGGGGAGTTCCCCCTTTTCCAATTTCTTCAATGCTGTGCTTTCCCATTACCAGATCCATATGATGCATTTGGGTCCTGAATCCATTACTCTTCTTGCCGTTTTCGCCTTTGTCTGCGAGCCGATGATGGGCATCCCTCCTTCAGTTGCCTTGCTGCGCCACTTCTTCTCTTTGCGCTCCACCCAATGCTCGGGGTGCAAGAGCTTCATTGCCGCACCAGAAACTGCGGCTTCAGGGATTGATTTCAGCCTTCCTCCGCCCGATATGCAGGTTCCGCGAGCGGTGGCTGTATGTGGACATCGGGGTTCCGGCCCTGCTCTCGGAAGCCAGCATTGCCCGCTATCCCCAATTCGGCCGAGGCGAGACGCCACGAGCCCCGGCTCGTCTTCGTCTGCATCGCCACAGCGTGCCAAGGGCGCCGGCGTGACGGCACCCAAGGTGGTGAACGAGTTCCTCCTATGCCGCATTGCCCCTCTTCGGCGCCATTCCCGCCGGATGGGGGCCTTTGGTGGGTGCGAGGACCGCATGAGGCTCCAGGAGGAGCACCTAACGCCTGAGGTGCTGAGGAAGGTTCTCATGATCCTGACTGGAGACCCTTCACCTGGCAGCATCCGGCAAGGGGGTGCCTTGCTATATCTTTGCTCGAACAGGGGTGACTTCGTGAAGCAGATGCCCAGCTTCGACGAATGGGGACTGCACCCCACAGGCCTCATGGGACCTCGCGAGAACCCAGTTGTGGTGAATGCCCTCCCAGTTGCCCACGGCGGCCCTTCCTCGAGTGGTGGAGCAGGGAGGCAAGGGCCACCGGAGGCTGAGGGAGACTCCGCCGGGATGACGATGCCAGGCGGCACTCATGAGGCGGCAGGTCCTGAGGCCCGCACTGTTGTGGCTGCAGGCATTGAGCTGCGGCCTGCGTCTCCCGTGGCCGAGGCTCCTGAGGCCCCGGCTACCCCTCTTGGTGAGGCAACCGGCGGCATGTGCCAGGACGACGCCCCTGACGCTGGTCACCTTGGTGCTTCTTGCTCGTCGCAGGCTGACCCCTGCACTGAATTCCTGGGCCGCTTCCGCGTGGACTTTGAGGCTCTAGAAAGAGAAGGGAGGCCTTGGGTGATGATTACCCTTGCCACCTGCTGAAGCGCAGGAAGTATTTCGCCATTGATGAGTAAGCCTTGTCCTTTCCTAGTTCCTTATTTTCATGTTGCTTCGGCTGATCCTTGCCCCGCAGGGCCCTTCCTGCCGAGCTCACGGAGATGGCCGAGGAGCCATCCCCGAGCCGCCCTCTCCACTGCCTCCGAGCGCCCGAGTTCAAGCACTGCCCTTGTGGTGAGGCCGGTCGGAGAGGTGAGCCATCCTGTGGCGCATCATGGTTCTGCGTACCTCACGACCCTCCTTCGCGAGCCTTCTCGGGGCATAGCTAGCCTGCCTTGGGCTCCTCGACTGGTTGTGGACGGCGATTGGCTGAGGTCGACCCTTCGTTCTTCATTCGGGGAGGAGCTGGCTCTAGGCCGGGCTTCTGGCGGGGCGTGCCCGGCCATCGTGAGGGAGCCAGCCCCCTGCCCAGAGGGGGAATGCTGATTCGTGGTCCCCCGCGCACACCTAGGGCGGATGACGACGCGGAAGACATGCTTGAGCGCGCCCGGGAGCCCCGTGCCCTGCGCCAAGGGTTTCTCTAGAGGGACGCTGATGCAGTGAGCCAGCTTGGTGTAGAGCTCGCTGACGAAGACGCCTTGAAGCCGAGAACTGCGCCTAGGCTGAAGAGGCGCATCTTTGAAGGTGGCCGTCGCCCTGGCGTGCCACTAGGGCGACCTCGACAGTGAGAAAGCCGAGGTGTCGCTGGCGGTCTCACGGGCGGCCCGTTCCCAGGCCGTCGGGAGGCCCGGGAGGCTGACCGGTGGCGTGAGGCGGCGGAGGAGCGGGCGCAGAAGCTCCAGGCCTGGAGCGATTTCCTGGAGCAGCAGGTGGAGCTGCGTGATACGGCCCTTGCATCGATGAAGGGGCTTGATCGACCAGTGAGCTCCGGAGGCGTGAGGAGGCATCGACGCCGAAGCTACCGAGCGCCGCGATCTTGAGGAGCCGGAGACGAGGAAGCGCTTGGTGACGCGGGCGGAGGGCGATGTTGCTGCGCGCGGGAGGCCCAATCTTTGGAAGAGGTTGATCGCCCGAATGGCGCTGCCCGCTGAACCTCGAGCGCGAGTTCGAGTAGAGGCTGGGGTTGATCAGGGCCGAAGCGGAAGGCAAGACCGCCGCCCTGAGGGCCAAGCTGGACAAAGAGACGCGGCGGGCTGACGCTTCCCGGGCCGCCCTTGGCGTGACGCAGGAGGAGCTAACTTCCTCCCGCGCCGAGATGCTTCTTCTACGTCAGCGGGTGGACGCGGCCGAGGCCGTTGCGTTGCGCAACGAGGACGAGATACGCCAGCGGCAGATCCTGGAGCACGAGCATGGACCTATGGTCCGCACACTCCGGGAAAGAGATACCACTGCCTTGGGCAACATCTGCGCGGCGACCGTCGGCGAGCCTCATGCAGTTAACTATGCTGGTAACCTTCAGTTCTTCACTGATGTGGTGACGCAGCTGGAGGTGCGGTCGGGCAGAGCCAACAGGTTGGTGGAGGAGAGGAGTCGCGCCCTGCTCGGGTGTGCCTTTTCTCGCGTCTTCAGCCATCTTCGGGACATGGACCCAAACTTCGATTTTGATGCCGCCGTCGCCTCAGTACCCCAGGCCGTCCGGGACGACCTGGCGCATTGGGTGGAAGACAATGTGGATGCCCTCGTCAGGGCCTTTCGCCGCTCGACGACACGGCGGCGTGTCGTGGCGGCGATGAAGGCGGCGTGGTGAACGGCCTGACGCTGCCGACGGCGACGCGGAGGGCGATGGCGAGGCGGCTGACGCCAGCCGACGATTAAGGAGGTGACCTCGACGATGCATTGGGGGATTTATCTGATTGACCGCGTGCTGCTCCTGCTTTCTTATCCTTTGCAGACAGAGTTCGGGCTTGGCCCTGAAGGTTGTAAGAGCATTTTGGGAGGGGGAGGCCCTTCTGTAAAAACTTGCAGTTAGCGTATTAGTAGATGCGATATCACCCGTACGCCTGCGCCAAGTGGCTGGCCTCGCGACGAGCTGGCTGGCTTGTTTACCTTCGACCCGCGTGGGCCCCGAGATAGCCTGCGGAGGCTGTGGCGCCTCCGTGTGCTCCCTGAACGAGCCCATTTAACTTTGTGATGAGAACCTCCACGAGAGGCGTGGTGATGGCGGTCCGGTGCAGACGCATGCTAGGCCTGGCCCGGCTCGCGAGGGGCTCACGAGGGGAGGCAGCTGAGGCAGAGTGGTAACCAGAACGCGAGAGATTGCGCGAACGAGACTAAACACCCCTTCCCCAAACACACGCAAATCACAAGCTCAAATCCAACTTAAATCCAAACGGGGGGAAAGCGACAACCAAGGGGAAAAGCAAGAAAAGCAGAAAAAGCCGCATCCGGCACCCAGTCTAGAATTGGACATCTTCTCACCAGCGCGGAGCTAAGTGCTACCACTGGGCATGGGAGGGAGCCCCAGGGCCTGCGGCCGGCGCTTCTGAGACTCCGGGGCGTGTACAACCCCACTCGTTATTACGTGAGAGTGTCACGGGGCGGCGGGCTTCACAGGCACTAGGCCTTCTTCACAGGTACTGGCCTTGCTTCATATCGCCAGACGAGGGCCCCGCCTTGCGCCACACTCTAGTGCCATCAACGACGACCGGAGACCGAAGACGCCGCCGATGGGGTAGAGCGGTCGCCAGCGGTTCCCCCGATGACCACGGGTCCTCTGCCGGGGGTAGGCCCGGAGGCACCTCCCCGGCAGAGGGCCTACCTCCTGAGGACGCCTTGCTCCGAATGCGCCGGTGGTGATGCCGGATCTCGAACCCTCTCCTGCAGCCCCCGGTGCCCTCCTCGTGAGGGGTAGGAAACTGCGGGATTGGGGCAGCCGTCCGCTGCGACGATCTGTACCTCCTGCGATCCATGGTTAGCGTATGCCTGCTCCTGAGGAATTAGTGGTACCCGATAATCGTTGCTCCCGGCATGGTCGATGGGGCTTCCCCAGGGCTCCTGGAAGAGCTCAGCTTCGGGTGCCTCGTCCCCCCAGCTTGGGCCGAGGAACGAGCCGTGTCCGTCCTCCTGCGCGTGCCCTTGATCCATCATGTGGGGCACGTACTCTTCTGGGGCCGCCATCCCGAATGCTGCACCGTAGTGCCCCGTGTGCCACGTAGCCCTGCCTGAGGCGCCCACCTGGGGGTGGTGGCGCGGCGGCCCACTGGGGCCGTGGGCCGTGGCGAGTCATCCTTCGGCGGCCGGGCGGAGGCGGCCGCTTGCCAGCCCGATCTTGTGACGGCTTTGGCGCGTTGGAGTGGCCTTGGAGTCCGCTTGGACCTGCGGGCGTGCGTGGGGCCTCCGCGTGGGCCGCCTGGACTGAGGTGGTAGTTGGGTGCGAAGGGTGAGCCCCCGATGCGGCCACCGAGCTCCGCCACCCGCTCAGCTGAAGACGTCGCGGCCGCCCTCAGCGGCCTGCATTGTAGTAGCTCTCGGGCCATCGTGAGCGTGGCCCTTGACTTCGCTGCTCCCGTCGGGTGTCTGGCGCGCCCGTGTATGGCGTGGTTTGAGGCCTCGCCGCCGACCGCGCCTGCCGTGGCGTGAGCTGTCGTTGCGACCGCGTCGCCGCGTGACCCTGGCGCTCTGCGCGAACGCGAGCTACTGAACGCAGGGGTCGCCCGGGGCGAGCGACTCTGCGTGGGTGGGCCAGGCCGCCCAGGGATCAGGGTTGCCCGCCTGGTCGCCGGACATGATGATGACGATGCAACGTGGCACGAAGCAGCAGAAGGCGGATTCCGGTGCACCCCTACCTGGCGCGCCAAATGTCGGATTTCGGGTTCCGGCAGACCCTCTAGGTTCAAACTCTGGGGTGCACGCGGAGATCTCACCCCCTACCTACCTGCACCTCGTCGCCTCGCAAGGATCTAAACTACGCAAAGAGCAACACAAGAGACACAAGGTTTATACTGGTTCGGGCCACCATTGTGGTGTAATACCCTACTCCAAAGTGTGTGGTGTGGTGGATTGCCTCGGGGCGATGATGAACAATACAAGGAAGAAACAGTCTCGCGAGGGTCTGTTTCTTGGCAGTCTGACGAATCGCTAGGGGAGTTCGGTCGCTCTCTCTCTCTCTCTCTAGATTGCTTGATCTCTAGCTACATTGCTCGGATTACGGATCCAGATCCTCTCTCCTGTGGGTGGCTAGTCCTATTTATAAGCAGAGGCCCTGAGCCTCTTCCCAAATATTGAGCGGGA
Source organism: Aegilops bicornis (assembly GCA_021605145.1). Classification (NCBI taxonomy): domain Eukaryota; kingdom Viridiplantae; phylum Streptophyta; class Magnoliopsida; order Poales; family Poaceae; genus Aegilops; species Aegilops bicornis. The sequence continues at coordinate 487,619,764 of CM038674.1, forward strand.
AGGGTGCCAACAATTGGCCATTTTGAAGGGGAACATCTAGTACACTTATCCTGACTAAAGTTGGTCCTCGCGTGTCAAAGGCTCTGGTGGTGACGCCGGCTTGGGCTCCACGATGACCTCCTTCCTGCCGTTGGGTTGGTCTTGGTCTTGTTGCACCGGAAATTTCGCCTTTGCTTGATGCTCTTGCCTGCGCTTGCCTCCTTTGCACCAAAGAGGAAATGAGGACACTGCGCAGGCTGGTGCCCACTTGGCGCCCTTGGTCGTCATGGCTTGCGTCATGGGCACCTCGTGAGGTACCCCGTCTTCATCTCTCCGCATCCTCTCGAGCCAGTCTGACGAGGCCGCGCCCGAGGAAGCTTCCTGCCGTCCGCCCCGCGAGGCTTGGCCCCTCGCGAGGGTCTTGAGCTTGTGCTGATGAAGATGGGCCGTCTTTGGGCCACCCACAGAGTCACGCCGAGGGCATGAGCGAGCAAGTCTGGGTACCCCCGTTCCCAGAACGCCGACAATATATATCCACTAAGGGTTTTAGTCCTTTAATTTTTAAAGGATCGGTTAGATGGCTTTATGACTTGTTTATTTCAGTTCTTCACAATGTGATGCTCTATATGTGCAACTATTTGCCGTGTTGTTCAATTTCATCAATAACAATTTCAATAATACCACTATAAATTACGATATTTGGTTGCTGTTAAGGATATTGCAGTTAACATGCCTTTTCGTTTTTTAACAATAACTAGTGTACTTTAGACCTGCACAATAGCAGTTTGAATGACTATTTGCTTGTTTTTAAATGTTATGGCTGATGCAGTTAACACACCTTTCCACTTCTTGTTTTGCTTAACTAGCGTGCTTAAGCCTGCACACTAAAGCTACATAGCAACATGCATTGTACTGAATGACTAAATATGCAATCCCAGGCTACGTAGCAACAAGGAAGAGTGTTACCTTAATGTTCTGATGATGTCGAGATATACATGTAATAAAATCTTATATAATGGGATGGAGGGAGTGTTGTACTACATCATTTTGCAATTGTTGTTTAGCTTCTAATATTAACTTGGTGCTTTTAGGTACATACATCATTGCCAAAGATCCACACTTCGACCCTTTCTGAGTATGGGGCAATGAGATATTCATGAACTAGCATCAAGTGAGGAAACTGATAAAGATTGTTATTAAAATGGGTCAAAAGATGTCAATCGAACTATTTGTTTACACTTTATGCAGGACAACAGTGAACTGCAGGATGGTAAGTAAGAACCCTCTAGCCTTCTTTTTACTACCCGTAATGAGTTCTGTTAGATGACAATGTCTGAATCTTTTTTTCCTTTGCAGTGGATCCTGAACCGTTTTACTCAAGATTACCACTCAAACTACATGATTGGCGGCCGACCATCACAAGGGGTTGAACTAGAGTCGTGCGTGCCTTCTGCATCCAGGAGAGCACAATAGGGACATTCCGCTTCACCTTGTTCAGCAACCAGAATATCTGTCGCCTCTTTCTTTTCCATGTGTAATAGTACAAGTATTGAACCCTGGTTCATCATTCTTTATTTGGTGCTTATGTAATTCTTAAACAAAGGTACCTGTGAATTGAATAATGCATTATTTGTTTCAACCTGATGGATATGAATAAAGCTATAGCCTACTTTCAAGTTTAAATTAGGTACAATTTTAAATAGCAGCAATTAAATTAGGGCGACATTACGGTGTGCAGGTCATTACGGCGCACACGGTTAATAAAGCACAGCATGTGCGATATACATCATAATCTGACACGGTTCACGGAGAGGAAACGTGTGTAACAATGCACATAGTTGTCGTTTGCAAAGCGTGTGTGATGTCAGACACTATCTGTTGGGGTAAAACCACGACCACCTATGGGACCAGGGGGTCCCTTGCTGGTTCGGCAGGGGGGAGACACGTTGCACAAAGAGCGGAGGGGCGTGGGGCAGCACGACAGAGATCACACAGACAATTTACCCAGGTTCGGGCCGCCGTGAGGCGTCAAACCCTACTCCTTCTTTGGTGGATTGATGGTGGAAAAGGTGGTGGCGAGCGTAGTACACTTGCCCGGCACGGGTTGCCTTGGCAGCGGCGACTACGCGCGTATGGGGGTGTGAGTTATCCAACCTTCTAACCATTTCTACGGTTGCCATGGGCCTCCTTTTATAGATCAAGGGGTCACCACAATGGCAAAGTAGTCATTATACATTGGTATGATAGAAAATAGTGCTATCATACCTAACTCTGCGGGCTGACAGGGCGCATTAAATGCACCGCTTAGTGTCACATCACTGGTTACCTGGCAAGGCTTGCCGGGCTATCTTGCCAGCTCCGCACCTGTTCTCTTGACACATCGCAGGACGGGTGTCATATGCGGGTTCTTCTGTAAGGAGAGGCAGCCATGTGGCGAATGACTGCCACTCAGTAACTTTGTGGCTTGACACCGCACTGATCGATGACGTGGGTCGTGGCTGAGTGGGTGGTGAGGTGTTTTTGCCTCCGTGAGCCCCGGCAGGCCCTGCCGGGGTACTTATGTTATCTTCTTCTGGGGGTGGCCTCACCCCTTGCCGGGCTCGCTTGTCCGGCAAGGGAGGCTTTCTCTTGGCGATATCCTGCTTCTCTGGCTCGATCTTGGTCTCTCTAATCTACGTGCTTGTCCTTCGAATCTCTTGATTCCTTGCACTCTAACTTGGGTTGGTGCTTCAATCTTGTTCCCGTGCCTGTGCACAGTCTGGGAAACAGACCCCGGGTTTTTTGCACCGACAGAAGCCCCCGGGCCTGCCCCGAACGCGCTGCCGAGCATCGTCCGGGTAGGGCCTAATAAGTGCACGGGTAAGGGTTTCTGAAGAGGCTGGTCTCTTGATGTCTCTTTTGATTCTTCATTAGCCTTGGTTCCTGGCCATTTTCCGGTTTCCCCGCGCACTGTGTAAAGCCAATAGTGGTGGGGCCGCTCCAGTAATGGCCCGTGAATGACTTTAACACACGGGCTAGAAACTGCCAATTTACTCTTCCCACTGCGCCCTTATCCTTAGCCATGTATGTTGCATGCATCGTGCGGGGTAGGAAACGGAGGCGCGTGGCATGGGAGAGCATCATGGTGAGGGCCCGGTCGTCTTGAATTGGTGAAGGAGGACAGTGGCCGCCCGTTGATGGAGCAGCCCCCTCCCCGCCCTGCCTATCAAAGGAGGGGCGGAGGAGGGCGGAGTCATTCGTCCTCGTACCCATTCTCCTATGTTTCCTACTTCTGTTGGCCCTGTTGAAGAGAAGAACCTGGGGCCAGCCCCCTGGGTCTTTGTCGGGGCCGATGTGTACACACTAGTCTTGGCGGCAGGGAGTGAGCACGGTCCTTGCTATAGCCATTTCTTGTCTCCTTTGGAGCTCGGTCAGGAGGTGGGGCTGGAGATCATTGGTAATCCCAGTACTGCCCCTCCCGAAGGTCTTGGGGCTGATGTCGACGAGAGGCATGCCTTCCTGCCCACCAAGGAGGGGAGTGGTGTGCCTCGAGCCCCTGGTCGTCTTGGCTGCTCGTCATCTTCCCGAGGGAGGCGCCGGACTGGAGTCTCGGCCTTCCTCTGGAACGGCGTTGATGAAGGCGAAGCCAGGGATAAGGAGAAGACGGGAGGCAAACCGTCCAGTAGGAGCATGACTACATCGATGCGTTCGTCTCGTACTGGCAACCTGCTGCCCATCTGTCTGTCTCTTCCCCACTCTCCCCGACACCGTCATCACCGTTTCTTCCAGCTGCTGGGAAAGGCTTTCCCCCCTGGTGCTTCCGCTTCCTTTTGGGGCCTTCTGGCCGGTCCCGGCATCTTCCTCTGCCGGTGCCTGTGCTGGAGCCCCCTTCTAGTCCTGGAGGTGGTGGTCAGGGGGCCGTCGAGGTGCTCCGCATGTCTTCCTCCTTCGCAGCCTCACCACTCCCAACCTTGTCAGGCTGGGCTTGCCAGCTCCCGACAAGGATCGGGGTGACGTTGTGCCGGCGCATCGCCCGTCCTCTTCTCTTCCCATCGCACTACCTGGGATAAGAGGGATAGGGAGAGAAGTTTACGAAGCACTTATCTTTTTTGAATCTTAAATTTGTAGGCAACTACAAATTTTAATTCAAATAATGTAATCCCTCGTGTCCTGATAGCCGACAAGTATAGGGGATCGCAACAGTTTTCGAGGGTAGAGTATTCAACCCAAATTTATAGATTCGACACAAGGGGAGCCAAAGAATATTTGAAGCTATTAGCAGCTGAGTTGTCAATTCAACCACACCTGGAGAATAATTATCTGCAGCAAAGTGATCAGTAGCAAAGTAGTTTGATAGTTTTGATAATAGTAACAGTAGCAACGGTCACGGTAACAGTGATAGCAGTGATTTTGTAGTAAGTGCAACAGTGACAGCAGCAGTAGTAACTTAGCAAGAACAATATAAGAAAAATTCGTAGGCATTGGTTTGGTGACTTGCTGGATGATATTCATCATGAGACAGTTATAACCTAGGGTGATACGGCACTAGCTCCAGTTCATCAATATAATGTAGGCATGTATTCCGTAAATAGTCATACGTGCTTATGGAAAAAACTTGCATGACATCTTTTGTCCTGCCCTCCCGTGGCAGCGGGGTCCTATTAGAAACTAAGGGATTTTAAGGCCTCCTTTTAGTAGAGAACCGGAACAAAGCATTAACACATAGTGAATACATGAACTCCTCAAACTACGGTCATCACCGGGAGTGGTCCCGACTATTGTCACTCCGGGGTTGCCGGATCATAACATGTAGTAGGTGACTATAACTTGCAAGATCGGATCTAGAACGTGGATAATGATGATAACATAAACGGTTCAGATTTGAGTTCATGGCACCCGGGCCCAAAGTGACAAGCATTAAGCATAGCAACATCAATCTTAGAACATAGTGGATACTAGGGATCAAGCCCTAACAAAACTAACTTGATTACATGATGAATCTCATCCAACTCCTCACCGACCAGCGAGCCTACGAAGGAATTACTCACTCCCGGTGGGGAGCATCATGGAATTGGCGATGGAGAAGGGTTGGTGATGAGGAAGAATGAAGATCCCCCTCTTTGGAGCCCCAACGGACTCCATACCTGGCCTCCCGATGAAGAACAGGAGGTGACGGCAACTCCGTCTCGTGGATCATGATAATTCTTTCTCCCTGATTTTTTTGGAAAAATAGGATTTTATAGCGTAGGTTTCAGGGTCTCCGGGGCAACCAGGTGGGGACAACCCACCTGGGAGCGCTAGGAGGGGGTGCGCCCACCCAGGTGCCCCCCTCTGGTGGGTCTTGGCTCAAGAAATTCTTGTTTATTGTATCAAAATTCCTCGCAAAGTTTCGTTCCATTCCGAGAACTTTTATTTCTTCACAAAAACAACATCATGGTAGTTTTGCTGAAAGCAACGTCAGTCCGGGGTTAGTTTCATTCAAATCATGCAAATTAGAATTCAAAACAAGAGGAGAAGTGTTAGGAAAAGTAGATATGTTGGAGACGTATCAACTCCCTCAAGCTTAAACCTTTGCTTGTCCTCAAATGATACAGTTGATAAACTGAAAGTGAAAAAGAAAAACTTTTACGAACTCTTTTTCTCTTGTTTGCATAAATAAGCTTAAACAACACCCAGGTTTTCAGCCAACATTATAACTAACCATGCTGACAATAACTCTTAATGATTATATTAACTCATATCAATGACATAATCAGCTAGCGAGCAATAATAAGATATCTCAAACAGCAACACGTTGTCAAAACAACCATGATATAATATGACAATAGTGGTATCTCGCTAGCCCTTTCTGAGATCACAAAACATAAATGCAGATTGATACGTCTCCGTCGTATCTATAATTTTTGATTGTTCCATGCCAATATTATTCAACTTTTATATACTTTTGGCAACTTTTTATACTATTTTTTGGGACTAACATATTGATCCAAAGGCTCACGAGTTCCCCGTTCTGTTGCATGTTTTTGTTTCAGAAACCCAATATCAAACGGAGTCCAAGCGGGATAAAAGCGGATGGAGAATTATTTTGGAATATTTATGATTTTCTAGAGGAAGAATCAGCAGCGAAGCGGTGTCAAAGGTGGCCACGAGGCAGAAGTGCGCCCTCCCCCTGGGCGCTGACCTGGGCTCGTGGGCCATCCGTAAGGCGGTTGACGCTCTTCTTTTGCCGCCAAGAAAGCTAATTTTCAGAAAAAAATCACGGCGAAGGTTTCAAGGCTAATCGGAGTTAAGGATCTCCATATATACACAGCGGTGAAAGCAGAGGCGAGCAGAGCATAAAAGCAGGAGAGATAGATCCAATCTCAGAGGGCTCTCGCCCTCCCAAGCCATGGGAGCCAAGGACCAGAGGAAACCCTTCTCCCATCTAGGGATGAGGTCAAGGAAGAAGAAGAAGAAGGGGGCCTCTCTCCCCCTTGCTTCCGGTGGCGCCGGAGCGCTGCCGGGGGCCATCATCATCACCGCGATCTTCACCAACACCGCCGTCATCTTCACCAACATCTCCATCAATATTCAGTGGTCCACTATCCCGCAACCCTTTGTACCCTCTACTTGAACATGGTGCTTTATGCTTCATATTATTTTCCAATGATGTGTTGCCATCCTATGATGTCTGAGTAGATTTCTATTGTCCTATCGGTGATTGATGAATTGCTATGATTGGTTTGAGTTGCATGTTTTATTGTTGGTGCTGTCCTATGGTGCCCTCCGTGTCGCGCAAGCGTGAGGGATTCCCGCTGTAGGGGTTGCAATATGTTTATGATTTGCTTATGGTGTGTTGCGTGAGTGACTGAAACACAAACCCGAGTAAGTAGGTTGTTTGCATATGGGATAAAAGGGGACTTGGTGCTTTAATGCTATGGTTGGGTTTTACCTTAATGAATCTTTAGTAGTTGCGGATGCTTGCTAGAGTTCCAATCATAAGTGCATAGAATCCCAAGTAAGGGATGATATGTTAGCTTATGCCTCTCCCTCAAATAGAATTGCAATAGTGATTACCGGTCTAGTAACATAGTCAATTGCTTAGGGGCAATTTCACAACTCCTACCACCACTTTTCCACACTCTCTATATTTACTTTAGTTGCATATTTATCTAAATAGCCCCTAGTTTATATTTACGTGTTCTTTATTATCTTGCAAACCTATCCTATCACACCTACAAAGTTCTTCTAGTTTCATACTTGTTCTAGGTAAAGCGAAAGTCAAGCGTGCGTAGAGTTGTATCGGTGGTCGATAGAACTTGAGGGAATATTTATTCTACCTTTAGCTCCTCGTTGGGTTCGACACTCTTACTTATCGAAAACTGTTGCGATCCCCTATACTTGTGGGTTATCACAAATCACCTCCAAAGTTCAAGCAGTGACTAAACATTGTAATTCATGGTAGAAAAGATCCAGTCATGATGCACCCAACATTAGCTACACACAATGCATAAGCATGACAAAAGGTGCTCTCGTGTTCGGCCCTTATTTTAGAAGGTGATGACACAATATAAAAGTAAACAGATAGTCCCTTCACAGAGGGAAGCAGTGCTTTGCAGAGGTGCCAGAGCTCAAGTTTATAACAGAGGCAAATGATGTTTTGAGACATGCACCCTTCTCATTTACTTCACGGCCATCAGTTATCAATATCTTCCATGCTAAGGACGCTACTGGCGGTTCCCAAGCGATAAAAGTAAAGGTTTGACTCCATTGGGAGTTTTTGTTTGATTATGTGTAAGCTTTTTCTGTTTGCAGTTTGGGACTGGGCATCCCAATTACCGCCCTTTTCTCGTGTGATGGCGAGTGAATAAACACTCGACCTGAGAATAACCCGCTTAGCATGGAAGATACCAACCACTTCCTGTCATTCCATGAACGATCCAGGCACACCAAAAGGATATTTATTAGAAGTTTTTAGAGGTGGCACATGCAAATTTACTTAGGACGGCAGGGTAATACCGCATATAGGTAGGTATGGTGGACTCATCTGGAATAACTTTGGGTTCAAGGTGTTTGATGTACAAGCAGAATTCCCACTTAGTACAGGCAAAGGCTAGCAAATAGATACAGAAGCGGCCAGCTAGAGAGCAACAACGGTCATGACCATGCATTATGCATAAGTAACATTGGACATTAGCATGAGTAGGATATGAACACCATGAACATAACTATCATGGAGGCTATGTTGGTTTTGATTCAACTACATGCATGAACATGTGCCAAGTCAGGCCACTTGAACATTCAGAGGAGGATACCATATCATCATACTACATCACAATCATTTTGACGCAATGTTGATATCCAAGATAAATCATTATCCACTCCCAGCTACTTATGCATGGCATGAGAAACTATAATCTCTAATTCTCATTGCAAACATGTTTAATCATAATGGGCTGAATCATTGATACTAGGTTAAACATATTTACTCAAACAAAACAAGTCGAGTTCATACCAGTTTCTCTCTGCCACGGCTAGTTCATCGAATATCGTCATTATTGCCTTTCACTTGCATGGCCGAACGATGTGAAAATAATAATAGTGCAAGAGTGCCGTGGACAAAGCTGGAATCTGCAAACATTTTATTCGACAAGAGAAGAGACGAGGTAAAATGGGCTCTTTATTAGATCAACAGTTATTCATATGAGAGCCACTCAACATTTTCATCGTGGTCTTCTCCTCGGTAAGACTCGAATAAAAAGAAAAGAAATTCAGAGAAACACATTGAAATATTTTTGGAGTTTTTGGTTTGTCGGATTACAGATTCTGGCAAAACCCTTGAGGTTCGAACACTGGGGTGCGCACGAAGATCTCTCTCCCCCTAGCTCACACTCTCGCAACCATCTCAAGGCCAAGCATGCCGAACCCAAAGAACAAGGGACATAAGAGTTTATACTAGTTCGGGCCACCGATGTGGTGTAATACCCTACTCCAGTGTGGTGTGTTGGATTGCCTTGTAGGTTGAGGATGAACAAGTACAAGGGAAGAACAACCTCCTGATGAGAGGTGTTCTTCGGCTCGAGGAGCTTGTGAGTTGGTCTTGGCGGAATGAGTCGAATCCAAGATCCCGTGCCTCCCCATGGTGGTGGCTAGTCCTATTTATAGAGGCCCGGGTCCTCTTCCCAAATATCAGGCGGGAAGGGTTCCCACAACGGCCAATTGAAGAGGGACATCTAGTACAAGCTATCCTGACAAAAGGTGGTCTTCGCCTGCCAAAGGCTCTGGTGGTGACGCCGTCGTGGGCTCCGCGATGACCTCTGTCCCGCCGTCCTGCTGGTCTTGGTCTCGTTGCACCGATATGGAAACCTTTGCCTGATGCCTCGGGACTCCTCGCCTGCGCCCGCCCCTTTAGCACCAAAGAGTAAACTAGTCCTCTGGCCCGCTGGCACCCGCCTGGCGCCCGCCTGGCCTTGGTCGTCATGGCTCACGTCACGGGAACCTCACGAGGTGCCCTTCGCCTTGATCTCTCCGCTCCTTGTGAGCCAGCCTACTGAGCCCCCCCCCCCCTGAGGAGGTCTTGTGTCGTCTGCCTCTTGAGGCTTGGCCCCTCGCGAGGGTCTTGTGTGTTTGTTGATGAAGATGGGCCGTACCAGGCCGTTAGAGGAGCCACGCCAGGCATGAGCGAGCAAGTCTGGGACCCTCGTTCCCGAGGCCAACATTAGCCCGGGCCCAAAGGCACGCTTTCGGACTTGGCAATGGCGGCAAGGGAGTAAGTATGGGCGCCATGCCCCAACCGCCTGCGTCCTTTATTGACGCATGGTGATTGACGGGACATGGGCACCTCCACTTCCCCACGCAGCCTCGGCAACTGCTCGACTTGACGAGTCCCTGGTGCATGCAGAAAATCCATCATTACCTGCAATCATGGGGGTCGCCGGTTGGCCTTCTCCTGGCTATAAATGGAGAGGGGGCGGAGCCCCCGTATCCCATCTCTTTCTCCATTCCACCTGTTTCTTCTTCCTTGCTTCATTGCTTGCAGCGACACCCATGGCGCCGACGAGGAGGTCCTCGGCCGCGAAGAAGGGGAAGGCTCACCAAGAGGGGCCTAGCTCTCGCCCGCCTAAGAGGGGGCGCGGTCGCCCTTGCAAGCACGCCGCGACCCCTGCCGTGGTTCCTCATGGGTGAGGACAAGTCTCTTCGGGGTCCGATGCCGCTCTGGGCGGCCGAGGCGGCATTTCTCCACCTGGTGGGAGTCGCCCGGGACGTGGCGGTCCCGTCGACTAGGGGAGGTGCGCCATGGTCGCCAGGCCTCCTCGGCCACGCTTCCAGTTGGGGGAGGTGTTGCCGGAGTTTGTCGTGTTGTCGGAGAACCCGACCGGTACCTGGCTCCAGTTTCTGCGCTTCCTTGCTGGTGAGCTGGCGACCACGAGTCCCAGCGGCCTCAGGCTACAGGCGGACGGCTGCTGCAGCAAGGCCTCGTGGGTCGCGGTGGAGATCTCCGTCGCGGGCAATGTAGCCCTGGCTCGCTGCTGGCAGACGTTTGCCCGCGGACACAGGCTGGGCAGGCGGTGCAACCTCCACTTCAAGTACGACGGTGCCGCGACCCTCTTCGTTAGGGTGTTCAGGGAAGACGGTCGCCGCACCGGGTGCTGCCCTGAAGACAACGACTGTGACGAAGTGCTTGGCCTTGGCGACGGCCGTCACGAGGACGAAGGTGAACTCGCCCTCGGAGGCGGCCGCGGTTCGTCCAGCTACGGTAGCTCCTCCTCCAGCGAAAGTTCCAGCAGCGGCGGCTACGACCAGCCGCCTCGCCGTCGGGCTCGCTTCGAGGACGGTGGCGGGTCGTCCTGTCGTCGCGCATCAGTGAAGCGTGAGGAGGGCTCCGTCTGAGTCGGGGGAGCCGACCCTCATGAGCAGCCGCGGCGTAGGAGCTGCTTTTGCTTGTCCTTTCCTTTCCTTTCCTCCTGCATTGCCAGAAACGAGTATGGGGCCCTTCATGGGCGTGTAATGCACCATGGTGCTTATGTTGCTTTTGTGGTGTGTTTATCGTTTCTGGGTTGTGTCGCGAGATCTGTGCCTTATACAGATGTAGAGGAGTAACTTAGCTTGATGTACCCGGGGTAGCTTTGACCTCGTGAAGGCGCGTGCCTCTGGGCACCTGGTGGGGCTTCCCTGTTGCCGACTCGAGCGATATCGCGGAGCTGCAAAAATTCATTAAGAAATCCTTATCCCTTCTTGCGCGAGGCCTCGGGCATGGGCTGGTCACGACCAAATGCACCACATCGCGGTGCCCGTGGGGCACGGACTAAAAGAGGGATACACCGATCACCAGCTCAAACGAGGGCGCCTCGCGGAGACCAGGGGAGTGCGCACGTATGCATACCTGCGCATGCACGCACATCTGTCCAGCCCCCTTGCGAGGTACGCAAGGGAGAGCGTCGGGCAACTGCCGCCCTCCCTGGCGCAAAACAAAGAATCAAGGGAAGAATCAGAGAGAAGAGGGGGTTCAACCAATCCATCGAGAAACGCCAGAGCTTCAAATTTCATCAAAAGAAAAGTGGCAAGCCAACTACAGAAAGCAAATGAACAGCCTCGTCCGGCACCTAATCTAGTCTTCTCACCAGCGCGGAGCTAAGTGCTGCCACTAGGACGTGGGAGAGAGCCCTCGAGGCCCGAGGGTGGCACTCCGGAGACTCCGGTGCGTGTACAGCCCCACTCATTATTACGTGAGAGTGTCACGAGCGGAGACCTTCACATGCACTGGGCCTTGCTTCATGGGTAGAACTTCCGAAGGTGCTGGATGTTCCAGGCGTTCTGGATAGGGATCTCGTCCTGCGTCTCGGTAGCGGCGCTAGGGCACAGACGCGGGCAATCCTAAACGGGCCCTCCCACATGGGTGAAAGCTTATGCAACCCTTCCCTAGAGAGCACCCGCCTCAGGACGAGATCGCCCACCTCGAGCGTCCTGGAGCGGACGCTGCAGCAGTGAAACCGTCGCAGCGCCTGCTGGTATCTTGCCGCCCGAAGCGAGGCTTGACGGCGGCGCTCCTCCCCCAGCACTAGGTCCATCCCCCGCATGGCGTCCTGACGTGCCTCGTCAAATGCCAGGACCCGCGCAGAGCGATGCTTGACCTCGTGAGGGAGGACTGCTTCAGCTCCATAGACGAGGAAGAACGGGGTCTCGCCTATTGGCTTGGTGGCGGTGGTGCGGGTGGACCACAGCACAGACTGGAGCTCGTCGTGCCAGGCCTTACTGCAGGCTTCGAGCTTCTTCTTGAAGGTCCTGGTCTTGAGGCCCCTTAAGACCTCTGTGTTGGCGCACACGGCTTGGCCATTGCTCCTGGGGTGTGCCACTGAGGCATAGCATATCTGCGTTCCAAGGTTAGCACAATATCTTTTTGAAGAGATTGCTAGTGAACTGGGAGCCGTTGTCAGTGATGATGCGATTAGGGACCCCAAACCGGCTCACGAGGCCCTTGATGAACCTAACTGCCGACCCAGCTGGGATGGTGTGGACAACTTCCACTTCTGCGCACTTGGTGAACTTGTCGATGGCAACGTAAGGTAGCGGTAGCCCCCATGCGCTCGCAGGAACGGACCCAGTATATCCAGCCCCCAGACCGCGAATGGCCACGAGAGCGGGATAGTCTGGAGACCCTGGGCCGGCTGGTGGATGTGCTTGGCGTGGAATGGGCAGGCCTCGCAGGATTTGACTAGCTCGGCTGCGTTGTTGAGTGACGTGGGCTAGTAGAACCCGTTGCGGAATGCCTTGCCAACCAGGGTGCGCGATGACGAGTGATGCCCGCAATCTCCGCCGTGTATGTCAGCTAGCAGCTTGCCCCTTGCTTCCTGGAGATGCATCGTAAGGAAACATCATTTGGCCGTTTTCTGTAGAGCTCACCATGTTGGGTGCAGTATGCCGTCGCTTGCCGGGCCACATGCTCTGCATCCTCCTCGTTCTCCGGCAGCGTCCCCCGCTGAAAGCACAAGTGCTCCCTAGGTGGTTTTGGTAATTAATGTCAACATATCTCTTGTTGGACTAACACTTTTACCTAGTATGTTTCAGATAAGTTCCACAATGAAGTGGCATGGACTAGTGGATGTGGAACCCCTTCAAGATGCTGAGGACAAAGGATTGGCTCAAGCTCCAAGCTCAAGACGCTACATTTTCTATTTTAGTGATCCAAGATCACATTGAGTCTATAGGAAAAGCCAATACTATCAAGGAGGGATGAGGTGTTGCTTAATGAGGCTCTTGCTCAAAATGCTTAGTGATATGCTCCAAAGACCTCAACTACTTTCTCACATCCACATATTACCTAAACCAAAAGTCAAACTCGACCCCACCGATTTTTTCTATCCGGCGCCACCGAGTTCAGATGTCATAGCCACTGCCACAAACCCTAGGCAAATCGGTCTCACTGATAGGGATCTCGGTCTCACCAAGATGGGATTGCAATCTCTCTCTATGGATCTATTTTCAAAATTGGTCTCACCGAGTTTGCGTAATCGGTCCTACCGAGATTGCAATGTAATCTCTCTGGTTCCCTTTTATAACATTTCGGTCTCACCGAAATGAGCGAATCGGTCCTACCGAGTTTACATGACCAACTCTCGGGTTAGCTTATTACCAAAATCGGTCTCACCGAGTTTGTGTAATCGGTGCCATCAAGATTATGTTATGCCCTAACCCTAACCATATCGGTCCTACCGAGTTGCATGTCAGTCCCACCAAAAATCCTAACGGTCATTAGATTTGCTGAATCGGTCCGACCGAGTTTATCAATTCGGTCCCACCGAGATTGCAAGTTATGTGTAACGGTTAGATTTTGTGTGGAGGCTATATATACCCCTCCACCTCCTCTTCATTCGTGGAGAGAGCCATCAGAACGAACCTACACTTTCAACTTACCTTTTCTGAGAGAGAACCACCTACACTTGTGTTGAGGCCAAGATATTCCATTCCTACCATATGAATCTTGATCTCTAGCCTTCCCCAAGTTGCTTTCCACTCAAATCTTCTTTCCACCAATCCATATCCTGTGAGAGAGAGAGTTGAGTGTTGGGGAGACTATCATTTGAAGCACAAGAGCAAGGAGTTCATCATCAACACACCATTTGTTACTTCTTGGAGAGTGGTGTCTCCTAGATTGGCTAGGTGTCACTTGGGAGCCTCCGACAAGATTGTGGAGTTGAACCAAGGAGTTTGTAAGGGCAAGGAGATCGCCTACTTAATGAAGATCTACTGCTAGTGAGGCAAGTCCTTCGTGGGCGACAGCCATGGTGGGATAGACAAGGTTGCTTCTTCGTGGACCCTTCGTGGGTGGAGCCCTCCGTGGACTCGCTCAACCGTTACCCTTCATGGGTTGAAGTCTCCATCAACGTGGCACTACTAGGGAAACGCCTAGCAGCAACGCGGGGTTTAGGCCTCTCAGTAGCGCAGGGACCGGCGCTACTAATAAGGCGCTACAACTAACTCGTAGCAGCAGCGCGTGCGCTCCCGCGCTACTGATATACAAGTGTAGCAGCAGCGTTCTTACAGGAGCTCACATCGCTAGTAGTTATAGCGCTTCTCCTATGCGCCGCTTATCGCTACTATCTTGCTGCTAACTTTTCTCCACTCGCTAGTGCTAATTTTAGTAGTTTTTTGTTTTTTTCCAGCATATTTGTTTTATATTTGAACAGGCTTTATAGAAGAATCTTTAGCACATACAAATGTCATCATGATACACATACAAATGCCTGTGAGACCACAAATGTAATCATAGCATATACATACAAATAGTCTCATCATAATCATCATCCAACACAAAGTGGTATATTGTCATCATCTCGAAAATAGTGATACATGCAAGTCTCGAATACTTGCAACTACAACGTCATCCATCTAAACAAAGGTATACGTGAGAAGAGCTATCACTATGAGTGAGAGCGGAACTATGCAGTACATGAGGTGGCGGTTACGAGTCCTCTCTCGCGCTAGCGTGAACCTCAAGTACCTAGCTTCTCCTTCTTGTCTGCTTTTTAAACCTTTATGGCTGGCGCCCGAGAACCCATTCAATTGCGCCTGACACTCATGCCACTTGTTGTACACCCCCGGAACCTTCCCTTTGTACACGACATAGCACTTCCATCTCGCCATCAAGAAACTAGGTACCTGTTAGAGATGCATGTTCATGAAGAGGATGTACAATCATATATATGCAAAAAAAATACTAGAGAACCACCGAAAAAGAAAAGATTAGCAACTAGATGCAACATACAGTACGCAAACTAATTAACTAGAGGTACGCAGGTCATCATACGCAAACTAACAAAGTAGCGTTACGCAAGTTCGGCAGGGACCGTGGACATCACAAAGTTTCATCGCTACAAAAAGTATACAAGTTCAACCGACACATATCATCATCATCGGCATCATAAATCACTAGAAGTTCCATCCTTCCATATCATCGAGGATGGTCCCTAGCTTCTTGAACGGCGTGAGGTCTAGACATTGCATGCCTATGCGAGTTCGGACGTCAGCTCGCGATATAGGGCCGTTGTGGAACATCCCCTTCTCATCGACGACTTCTTTCATGATGATCGTCTCAATGTCCCTTTGGATGTGAAAGAAGTCATCTCTAAGTTTATAATCTGCTTCTCCATGAGATTCTAGCCACTTGTGGATATGATCATCATTTCTTCTTCTCATGCGAAGCTTTTGGTGATCCGTGTTGAACTGAATCATGAGATGGACGATGTAGAATCCATCCTTCTTGCTTGGTTTTGGGACATGGATGCAGGAGAAGTTAGTTTTATGCGCGAAACCCATCTTCTTGTTCCTTTGTTTCCTGATCCGCATGTGGCCACCTCTAACATTGAAGCCTTGAAGAGCATCATCTAGAATATTCATTATGTGGGTGTAGTCTTTTTTCTCGTAGTCTCTGGAAGGGTAAAAATACATGGCGTGGGAGACTTGCGGGTAAAGAACGATAAGGATGGCGTGCCTGTTGCTGCGGGGAAAAGACACGTCAAATTATTCCCCATAGAGAGAGAAGGAATGATTGAAATGTACGAAAGGGTTGTCCGGAACTGACTTACTTTGGATGATAAGGCACGAGGACAATTTCCCGGTCCTTATTCTATACCATGAAGTTTTGGAGGTACTCCCTAGCAGTTTCACGCTCAAAGTCGCTGAGACTCAAGAAAGACTCGTGCATGTAGTACAGATCCGCCATACAGATGTGCGAGACTTCTTCACTCTTCATGACGGAGCTCATATGTAGCGCAAAAAGGCGGACGATTGTAAAATCGAGCTGCCTTGTCAGAAACATCTCAAAGATATGGTCAAACCGCGGGAAGAACACCTCCATGGGCCATGTCTCGGACGTAGCACTTCCCCTCGAGCACACGAGCGCGTATGTCGGATATCCCGGTCCTTTGAGGCTAGTAGGCTTTTCTCAGTCGACAGCACATGGTCGTGCAGTCTCCTGAGATCCCCTGATAGTTCCTCCAGCGGTTTCGGCGATAGCATCGGCTCGCCCGTGAGATGGAACATGGGTGCACCTTTCATGGGTACACGCTCTTCAAAATGCATCGTTTGGCTGCTATGTGCTCTGGCTTGTTTGGAGGCAGCTATCTTCCCGATCTCTTCCTCTCCTTTTTCTTGGGCACACCTTCCAGACCCTTCCTTAACCCCTGCCCTAGTGTTCCCGGGCTAAGTACTGTACGACCCTCGCGCCCGGCTAGTTGAGCCTATATTGAGGCGGCATCTTCAGGCGTGTTCTGTGAGGATTTCACGAAGAGAGACTTTTTGCAATCCCTGCTACGACCTTCCTGCCCGGGCATACCATCCATATCCTCATTAGCAAGCTGATAGCCCGATTCGTCATATGGTTGACACATCATATCTATGTCACAGTCATACACGTTTGTATTGAGGAAACCCATAGGGTCGACCTCCGTCTCATCATCCATTCTACATTCTCTACAGACAAATTACATCAGCCAAGATTATTGCACCCCCTTCATCATGTTGTCCGCCGCTCTCACCCGGCACTACAGAGCTGGTAATTGCATAGGCAGGGTGGTGGTCTCCCATGCTTGTTGATGTGTGGTTATTGGTGTGCTCTCGGCGGCTCGAACGAATAAGATTCTTCGTCCATAGCAGCACCCAACCCTTGCGACTTCCAATCATGGCGGGGTCTCGCCGTCTGTCCCACATCTTTGTCTTTGGAGGAGGAAAATCCTCGTGCCCGATTTCACACCGACAAGCTAACCCTGAAGTGCCCAGCGGGGATCGGTTGGTTGGGGAATGTGGGTTGCAAGGGGTCCATTATCATCCCCTTTCCCACGTCCACCTTCTGGCCTTTGATCAAGTAGAGTATGGTGCACGGGGTTCCTTTTGCCTGCAAACACATATGTCTGTGGCCTAAAACATCCGAAAGGCAACAAAAATCGATTATTATATATATATATATATATATATATATATATATATATATATATATATATATATGTTGGTGCGACATGTAATTACCGTGACAGCGTCGAGCTCAGCCAAAGACGAAGGACCACCTAAGCGCCAAAGGCGAGGGCGGGCTGCTATGAGCGGGAGCGGTTGCGAGAGGAGGCCAGTTGCGTGAGCAAGTGATGGTGCGATGGTGTTGTTGTTCATGTAGTTGCTCCCGTGGCTGGGCAATGGGAAATCATGTACCGTCTTGTGCGGATTTTCCTCCTCCATTGATGATAATCGGAACCAAGTTAGTAGCGAAATCATTTCTGCAGCGATTACAGCTGCATTGACCTGCCTCTTTGTAGCAACTTATATTTGTCCTCTGCTGTTTTTTTCGTGTCCTCAGCTGCTTTTTTCTCGACCGCAAGCTTCACCATCGCGTCGATGTCCGCCTGACTAAACTTCTTTTTCTGCTTCTTGGCCTCCGGGCCCTCGTTGTAAAACACCTTCCACGTGGCGCCGTCTCTAGTGCTGTGCACACGACCATATTGTGGCCGCTGACCCAAAGGGAGTCCCTTAAGTTCGTTCAAGGCCCGGTTGAGAGGGGTGTCCCACTTGGGCCTCATCGGAGAAGTAGGGCTTTTGGCTGCAAGCTGGTGTTGCTTCTCCGAGAGTCTAATCAATTTCCTCGTGATCTGGTCCATGTAAAAAACCTTTTTCTCCTTGTCCCACTTGTAGCGGGCCCTGATGAAGTCATGCTCCAAGGGGTTGGTGAACTTCGCGAAGGGGTTTGGGAGACCCGCGGCTTCACGTTCCGCGTCCTCCTTATCCCATACGGGCCTTTTACCGAGGTAGCCACGACTTTCGAGGCGATGCTTCCCCGTGTTCCTTTGCTGAAGGCTCTTGAATTCCGCAGCCTTAACCTTGGCTGCCTCGGTAGCGCAAGTGTCCTTGAACTCTTCGAACTCCTCTTCCGTAAGTGTCGGATTTTCCTCCAGAATCTTGGATAGTGGTTCCTCAGCCTCAATAGCTCATTTCACCCTCCCTTTCCAGGAGGCCAAATCATTGCTGAACATGCCCATGGCGTGATTGTTAATCTTTCTCATCTTCGGATCATCCCAAGGTTGTTCTATGTTATCATCCTGGTCGGGGAACTTGAATCTCTTGTGCAACTTTGTTAGGAGCAACTGCGTCAAATGTTCTTTACTCCTTAAGTCATCGTCGTTGATGCTTTCGCATTCCCGTAGGATGCATCCTACTTGGTTCCCATAGCACTTCCGAGGTTCTTCCAGCTCTAATGGCTCAAACTTGTCAGGTGCCATCTTTGCAATCACAAGTCGTCCAATCCCTAGTTTGTTAGGTTTTCGTATCCTCTGCTTCTTATGCTTCCTCTTTTTGGTAGCGGCATCGGCACCGGTACCTTCCCCGCAGGTATCTTCCCCGCCGGTACCTTCCCCACCGGTCTCGGCGCCGCCATCGGTGCCGGCGCCTTCGGTGTTGATGTCGGCGTCGATTACCATCATCGAGGCCGACACGCAAGCCTTGCTAAGCGATCAAATAGTCGAGGTACTCTTGTTCACCCTCATAATCCATCTCGCTCGCATCTTGGTCAAGGCCCGGTTTCTTCGTTGTTCGACATGTTTCCTATGATTAAGTGTCCTCATTTATTTCTAAAAGTATGAATAAATGAGAAATAGCATAAAAAAGAAATCTATGTGCCAGCACTCGATATGCCAACTATGTAGCACAAATCATGCCTTTATTCATGGGAAATTTTGGCATGACCTTTGCTAAAATATGGACATATCGAGCGCCTGAAATTCACCGGAACGGAAATGAATCAACATTCCGGCGTAACATAGGCCACTCGGGTCATTTACCAAAATTGAACCAAAACATCACATGTCCAAATGACATGTTAAAATTCCGAACATGACATGTCCAAAACATGACATATCCACATATCACATGTCCAGTTCAAATTTGCATATAAATTCAGCCTACCTAAATTTGCTTTAACAAGGGATGTTGATTTGGACAATTGCTTAAATGCTACCTATTCTTTTAACTACAATTGCTTAACCCTAAATTTCTGTCCTATTTTAAAACCTAGCTAAATTCATAACTAAATAGATAACCTAATTAACCTACTGCCCTAACTAAAACCTAAGTAAATTAACCAAAGAACCCTAGCTAGCAGAGAGAGAGGGGGGGCGGTTTACAGAGGGTGCAGGGACGAGGAGGCAGGCCCAACGACGGCCGAGGTTGGGAGGGGAGGAAGCAGAGGAGGGAGGCAAGGGCCGAAGGGTCGGGGGCGAGCACGCCGGGGTCGGAGGCGATGGCCGGGTCGGAAGCAAGGCTGGGCAAGTGACGGGGAAGAGAGAGTGGGGATTTGGGGGGAAGAGGCGGGATGAAGCAGGGTGAGTGAGAATTTTGGGTTAAGTGGACGAGCAAGAAGCGATGGCTTAGACAAAACGCGCTGCTACTACCTTCACTAGCTGCAGCGGTTTAGACCAAACGCGCTGCTACTACCTTAACTAGCTGTAGCGATTTTATAAGGAATCGCTACTGCCAGGTTTCCTTTTTCTTTTCCTTTATTTTCTCCCACTTTTATTTCCCGAGAGCAGTGAACGAAGGGAAGGCGATATATATTGCATCATTTCACGGTTAAATATGTATACAAAATAGGGACATATATATTACATCATTGAACCCATGCATAATAATGGCTAAGTGTGTATACAAAATAGGAACATATATATATATATATATATATATATATATATTACATCATCTCGACCGATAACATACGGTTCCTCAATTTGACGCTTTTCGTTTTGAGTTAGCTTCTTTCCCTTCTTGTTCGTCGAAGAATAATTGAGCCCCTCATTGTGACTTTGCCTTTTCCATGGAGTATGATTTTTCTTAGGTAGTGTAGTATTGATTCTTCTTTTGACATATACTTCATCATCATCGTCATCTTCCCTCATTGGGTTGCCGTACTGATCATAGTCTTCCTCGTTGGCGACTCCGTCCATTCCAATGATGTTCCTTTTGCTTCTCCTCATGACAACACGACTGGGATTGCATGGGTCGGTTATGAAGAAGCATTGTGTCACGTGCTTAGCGTGTACCCATGGCTCGTTTTTTGTGATAGCGTTCACGGTAGCGCTCTTGGCGTCGGGTATAGTCATGGTAGTGAAAATCCGGTTTTCTCTTTCGACATTCTTAGCCCATCTGACACGGAACATCATCGTGCTGTGCAGTCCAGAGTAGTCAAGCTCCCAGATCTCCTCGACCCTTCCATAAAATCGTTCAATCGCGCCGTTGTTGCTGCCGGTCATGCATTCCATCGTCACCCCTGAGTTCTGATCATCACTTTCCATATATTTGGCCTCCGTGTAGAACGTGTATCCGTTGATATCATATGCCTGATAGGTTACGAGGTTGGGCAAGGGGCCATGTTCTAAGGCGTATATTAGCAATCCGTCCTTAGAGCCCTCCTCCGGGGGATTAGCAATAATATGCTCTTTGAACCAATGCAGGAAAGTGGAGTTGTGCTCTCTAGTAACTTCGGCGTCCATCCTGCATACCCCGGTCCACGATACTTCTTTGCGATAATTTCTTTGTGTAGTGCCACGAAAGGATCTACCTCGTCTAGGTGTTGTAGCACTACCAAGTTTGCTCTGTCAAAGTCGCTGCATCGATCTGAGTATGCCACGTGCAATTCCCTGCGACCGTTGCAGTGACCTTCTCCTTCGAGCCTCCCATCATGCTTGTTAACGGGCAAACCAACACTAACACCGGGCGACTTGTCTGCGCCATATAGAAAATTCTCACAGAAAGAGATGCACTCTTGTGTCACATAGCCCTGGATGATGCTTCCATCCGGACGGGACATGTTACGAATGAATCCTTTGATGATCCCATTCATCCTCTTAAACGGCATCATGTTGTGCAGGAATGACGGCCCCAGGTCTATTATGTCATCCACAATATGGACACACAGATGCACCATCATGTCAAAGAACGCAGCGGGAAGTACATCTCAAGCTCATTCAGTATCACAACGATCTCTTCACCTGTAGCCTTGGAGCTGCTTCACTGATCGACTTTTGAGAGATGACATCGAAAAAGTTGTAGAGACCAATAAGCGTGTCACGGACGTGCTTGTCCATTATCCCTCTAAGGGCAACAGGTAGTATCTGCGTCATCATCACATGACAGTCATGGGACTTCATCCCTCTGAACCTTTTCTTGTCCATGTCTAGATATCTGCTTATCTTGCCACAGTAACCTGAACTAACTTTGACTCTGGTAAGGCACTTAAAGAATTGATCGATCTCAGCCTGACTTAAGGTGAAGCAAGAAGGGGGGCAATAATCCTCTTTCTTTATTTTCTTGCCCTTCTTCTCCCGTGCCTCTGTCTCCGTCTCTGTCTCGTCTGACATTTTACGAGGCGGCATGTGCAGATCTTCCCTGATTTTCAAATCTTGCAAGTCTTTTCTTGCCTTCGGCCCATCCTTGGTCTTATCCGGCATGTTCATCAGTGTTGCGAGCAAGCTCTCAAGGACATTCTTACAGATATGCATTTGATCAAGGCAATGAGGTGTATCGAGTTTGTGCCAGTACTCCAAGTCCCGGAACACAGACCTCGTCTTCCATACCTTCAAAGAGCTGCTCCGGCGCCTTTCTCATCGTCTTTCCCAGCGCAGGGCACTCCTTCCAGTTTTTCAACAGCTCATCGATTTCGGCACCGCTCCGCTTACGTGGGGGTCCTCGATGCTCAGCGTGACCATTGAATAGATCTCCACGGTTTCTCCACGGGTCGTCCTGTTCGAGCCATCTTCGATGCCCCATGTACACGATTTCCCCGGACCGCCATCTTTCCTTGACGTTAGGCCGAGATGTCATTATCATCCATGCACCGCGTGCATCCGCAATATCCATGGCACACCGCCTGCTACATATCCGTAATCGAGATAGTCGTGCATTGCGTGATCAGCCGCTGGCTCTCATGTTGAAATACTACGCCTTTCTTTGGCGTCCCATGTCTTGGCGGTGTTTTCCATAACGTGTCTAACTCCTCTTGAAGTAGCCCCAGATACAAATTAATATTATTTCCTGGTTGTTTCGGCCCTTGAATAAGCATGCTCATGTGAATGTACGTCGATTTCATGCACAACTAGGGGGGAGGTTGTACATCCATACAAACACGGGCCATGTGCTATGGTTGGTGTTCTGGTTGCCAAACGGATTCATGCCATCGGTACACGCGCCGAGCACGATGTTCCTTGCATCACATTCAAAATACCGATAGAAGCTGTTCAACGCTCTCCACTGGCTTCCATCCTTGACGTGTCTCAGCTTCGGATCATCTCCATCGTTGGGCTTCTTCCTCTCTGCGTGCCAGCGCATTAGCTTTGCTTCCTTGGGATCTACAAAATACCTCTAGAGACGGGGAGTGATCGGTAAGTACCATACAACTTTCTGGGGACATTTCTTCCCGGCCTTCTTGTATCAAGAAGCATTGCACACCGGATAGCTTGTTTTTTCCGCTGCGTTCTTCTGATAAATTATGCAATCGTTGATGCATGCATGGTATCTAACGTGTGGCGGATCAAGAGGGCACACGATCTTCTTGGCCTCATCAACACTAGTAGGACATAGATCACCCGCGGGAAGAACATCCTTTAGGTAGTTGAGATGCTCATCGAGGGTAGTGTCGGTCCATTTGTTTTTAGCCTTCGTCTTCAGGAGTTGGAGCGTGAAACTCATGCGGGTCACCTCGGGATTGCAACCATCATACAATGGAATGTTCGAGTCTACCACCAGTTGCTCCAGCTTAGCCTCCTCTCTAGAAGCAGCTCTCTCAGTACTCGTCTCCTTGCGAAGAAATGCTTGAACATGAGGGTCACGCACGATTGAACTTAGTACGGACGAACTCTGCTGCGTGGAGTCCATGTCGTTCTCTCCGTCGCCATGTCCGACCCCTTCTCCTCCGCCATGTCCGGCCCCTTCTTCGCCGCCATGTCCGGCCTCTTCCCCGCCGCCATTATCGATCATCACTTCGTCTTGCCCCGTGTCATCATTGTCTGCCCCGTCGGCATCCTCAACATCGTCATCCTCATCTTCAATTATCCCCTCGTCTCACTGTAGCAAAGACTAGTCAAGAATTATTGGTACTCAGTTCTTGGCGGTTTGTCAAGCAAACCCCAGAACTGGAGTTTGCAGTGGTGAGCAAAACTCTCTAGTGAAATGGTAAATGAATCTTCATAAATTTTAAATGGCATCCTAGCCTCTCGGGGATGGAATTTAAACCCTTTGACAAATAATTCAGTGAGAGTGTGGTGTTGTTTGCACTTATCTGCAATGTAGGGACTGTCGGTGTGAAAACCGGCGGATCTCGGGTAGGGGGTCCCAAACTGTGCGTCTAAGGCGGATGGTAACAAGAGGCGGGGGACACAATGTTTACCCAGGTTCGGGCCCTCTTGATGGGGGTAATACCCTACTTCCTGCTTGATTGATCTTGATGATATGAGTATTACAAGAGTTGATCTACCACGAGATCGTAGAGGCTAAACCCTAGAAGCTGGCCTATGATTATGATTGTTCTTGTCCTACGGACTAAACCCTCCGGTTTATATAGACACCAGAGGGGGATAGGGTTACACAGAGTCGGTTACAAGGGAGGAGATCTACATATTCGAATTGCCAAGCTTGTCTTCCATGCCAAGGAGAGTCCCATCCGGACATGGGACGAAGTCTTCAATCTTGTATCTTCATAGTCCAACAGTCTGGCCAAAGCATATAGTACGGCTGTCCGAAGACCCCATAATCCAGGACTCCCTCACTAGCCCCTGAACCAGGCTTCAATGACGATGAGTCCGGCGCGCAGATTGTCTTCGGCATTGCAAGGCGGGTTCTTCCTCTGAATACTCCATAGAAGATTTTGAACACAAGGATATTGTCCGGCTCTACAAAACAAATTCCACATACCACCGTAGAGAGTATAATATTTCCAAAAATCTAATCTGCTGACAACTTTTCATAGTGTGACATCACGCCATGGCCTGGTCATTATTCAAACCGTTTTTCTCAACCAGCTACTACACATATTGCGAGGCGGTTTTCTTGGCACGTCTTGTCGAAGCAGAGATCGTGTCCCCTTATCACGGGATTCTCATCAATACGGGTGTGGGTAACCCAACCGCGCCACAATCACGGCGCTTGGGAAATAAGCGAGTTTACCAGGCAAGTGGGGAGGCACTTATGCCTTTATAAGGGGATAAGGACTCCCTTTCGCACCCACGCTTTCTCCTTCCCGGTCCATTCCCCTTCGCTCAAGCTCCAGCGCCCGAGCATTCATCTTCTCCGCCCACAAAGGCTTTCCGAAAATGTCTGGATCCGGAGCAGGAGGCAAGTGGATGGCCTCTACCGTCCGGGAGAAGGATATCAAGAAACTTCGGGAGGCCGGGTACCTGGCCAACAAAATCAGCCACCGTCTCCCGACGGCGGGACAGATCGTCCCTACTCCGGAACCCCACGAGAGGGTTGTATTCCTCCCTCATTTTGTCCGCGGGTTAGGGTTTCCCCTCCACCCGTTCGTTCGCGGCATCATGTATTATTATGGGATCGATTTTCATGATCTATCCCCCAATTCCTTCCTCAACTTCTCGATATTCATCGTCCTGTGTGAGGCTTTTCTACGCATCTTGTCACACTTCGGCTTATGGCTGAAGATCTTTAATGTCAAGCCCAAGGTAGTGAGCGGTGAGCATGCCGAGTGAGGGGGCGCTATGGTGAGCAAGATGCACAACGTTACTTGGCCAACATGTACTTTTAATGATTCTGTCAAAGAGTGGCAACAGCAGTGGTTTTACATCACTGAGCCGCGCGGCACGGAATGCGCCGCTGCTCCCGAGTTCCGATCGGGAGCCCCTCTGCGGCTTACGTCCTGCCCCAAGAAGGGCCTGAACTGGTCTTCGTCCGACGAACTGTCGGTGCTCCAGACGCGCGTTAAGGATATGGAAGACAAGAACATCGAACTCGTCAATGAAGTCCAGGTGATGTTAGTTCGCCGAATCCTGCCTTGTCAACACCGGACTTGCAATCTATGGGAATTTGATCAAGCCAAGCACCAGACCCTACGAGAGCTCTTTGGCTCCTCGCACAAAGACATCTGGAAGGTGCTTTTCAAGTCCGGCAAATCATGGCCGAACTCGACCGAGGATCGCGGGTACCAACTGTCCCACCCTGCAAGCTCGGTAAGTTATTTTATGTTTTATCCGCATAACCCAAAGGAAATGCTTAGTGTGTTTTCCTCTACTCCCCTAGGGCTGGACGAAAAAGGCGGAGCGGATCCACTATCCGGCCCCGCTGCCCGAAGGACCGGCCAACCCACTTCTGACGAACATGCTGGTCCCGGTGCCATATAAGGCGTCGAGGAAGATGGCGGAGAAGGAGGCCAAAAAGACCCGGGGTGGCCTTCGTCGCCGCGGCACTTCAGACAAAATATCCGAAGGTTCCAATGCCCGTTCTGCCACCGAAGAGGAGGAGGAGGAGGAGGAAGATGAATCCCCAGTGGGGGAAGAAAGAAGAGGGCGGCCTCCATACACTTGGAGGCCGAGTCGACTAAAAGAGGAAAAGCTCCTCTTCTGGAAGAGTCCACTGCCGCCGCCGACAACAGCCCGACGTGGGATCCCAGGGCCCAGCCCCTGGTGAACTCGTGAGTATAAAATTCGAACACATTTATGCATCCAGTCTCATCATGGCGTAATATTTTGACCTGAGCCATATTTTTTGTAGTCCAGGGAGGTCCCGCACTGTCGTGGATTAGTCACGGCAGATGTCCTTAGTGTCAGGACTTAGTCGTGAGGCCAACGCATCTATGTAGTAGCTTGAGAGGGGTTGATCGGGATGATAGACGCGGCACACAAAACAAGGATTTAGACACCTTCGGGCCCCGGGAAACATCATCCGGAATAGCCCTACATGATGTTTGTGGCTAGGTCTCATTATTCTCATGAGGGAGTCACCGGTAAACCGGCTCTTTGTGTCTAGCCCTAGAGATTGTTTCTTCTTGCTTGTCCCTCTTTGGGGAGCCCTGCCCCTCATATAAGTTGAAGGGGCGGGTTACATGACTAGTTCTAGTAGGATTTGGATTACTCTATTACAAGTGCAGTCCTAGTATTGCTTCCTTTATAAGAGAATATTCCTTGTGCTTTCCTAATAAATCGGCCCACCATTAACATGAGCCGGCCTTCTAGGCCTTGGGCCTTGTCATCCATCTGACCCGCCCGCCGGGTTACTATGAGCCGCCAAGTCCGGGCGGATTACCCGTGAATCGCCAAGCTCCAGGCAGGTCATACTTCTGGCGGTTTACATAGCGGGGTATATCCCCGACATTAGCCCCCAGTTTAATTTGGATTTTATCCAGGTTAAACTGATCTGCAACAGAAACACAAGAACAAATTTGATAGGTTGTACTCCGGGTTAAATATTCTTGTAAGCTCGCACCTGAGCATATTTAAGTCCTTGTCATTTCCTTATTGATATAATATGTCCATAACCTCATAGAAAAATCTTCTTTAATAGATATGCTTCAACTTTGTCAATGCAAAAAATCCAGATACTCTTTTTGAAAAATCCGGGTTAATAGGCCAGCTTCAGAAGCAATTTGGTGACATTGGTCTTCTTGTAGAGAAATATTGTAAGAAATAATCCACTTGAGTCGGCTTCCAAAATGCCGACTTAAAAAATATTAGTCTTGAAATACTCATCTGACTTTCAACCGGCTTAAAGATGTAGATCTTGCCGATTTATGATTGCCAAAATTGTCGGGTTATAAACAAATGATACCGGGTCATGTAATTGTTGCTGATGCCGGGTCATAATCTTATGATGACACCGGGTCATAACTTTGCAGATTTCTTTGATAATAATATAATACCCAATTTGCTCAAAACTAAGGATTTGAAGTTATTCCTCTCTTATATGCATATCACCTGTAGCCCCCAAGTGCCGGGTTGTCATGCTTGCAGCAACCTGGGACTTGTAATTGCCTTATGCTCATAAAACTTCAACCAGTGTAGCCCCCAAGGGCCGGGTCATTATGCAATAATGAGTAGGGACTTTGTAAACATTATCATGTAAACTGGAGCAGCAACGTGTAGCCCCCAAGGGCCGGCTCAGTAAGATATTACTAAGCTGGGACTTTGTATATAATTCATTGATAATAACAGCATATGATGTAATCTCCACCATGGGGCTTGAACCCACGTCCACAAGGTTAAGAGCTTTGTGCTTTACCAACTGAGCAATGGATCCTTCAATATAATGGATTAAGACTTGTGTACCTTACCTTTGCTGGCAGGAGCAATTGGTAGCCCCCAAGGGCAGGCTCATTACGATGTGATGAGTCAGGTCTTCAATGAGGTGAACAAAAATGACTTTGCATTAGCCCCCAAGTGTCATGGTGCATGCTTGCAGCGACATGAGACTTGCATATTTGATGTAACCTCAATTTGAATAATGTACTCCCCAAGTGCCCGGTCAGAAGCTGCAGCGACTCGGGACTATTCCTTCAATTGTAGAATAAATCATATCCACTAATAAAATAATAGCCATTGCGCCAAAGCGACTTTGAATACCTCATCTGCTGATAAGTAAATCCAGAGTTTAAATACCCGGCTCTTGGCCAATGGCGATTTAATACACCTCCATTGTAAGCCGGATTTTTTATAACCCGTGACTTATAGCCTTTGAGAAAAATCCAGAGCGGATAATCATTTTGAAGCATCAACTTTGGTAATGAGCTTGAACTTAATCATTTATATGTCATATTCTCGCAAATCCTGCAAAGAGTTTAAACAACATATGCCTGGCGACTTAACGTCAAAAGCCGTATGCGTAACCACCCAAATGTAGTCTTATCCTCGCACACAAGTAGATCACAAGGTCCCTATGATCCTTTGAATGATACCGCCCGGCTTATGTGACCCGGACAGTGAAGTTGATAACTCAACTCTGTAAGAGCCGACACATATGATATTTGTGACAACTCAAATACTTGCGATTGTATAAAAACAGATAAAATTTTTGAGGCTTCTGATTCGAATACAATTAGTAAACCATTCCAAAGGGGTTAAGCTAAGATTCAAATACGATCATATAGCCCCCAGTGGCGTTGGCGTTGCCGATCAAAGTGGGTATCGACAGCTATGTTCTCTTTGGTTCGAATACGACCTATGTTTGAACAGGAAGCCCCAAAAATGACCTTAAAAATTGTTTAACGATGCTGATTCGAATACGATCCACGTCGATTCCCAAAGGGGTTGAGCTATGATTCGGATACAATCAAGAAGCCCCCAAGTGGGTTCAGCAGTTTGCTAATCAAAAGGGTATCGACAGCTATGTTCTCTTTGGTCCGAATCGACCTATGTTTGAACAAGAAGCCCCAAGTGACCATATAAATTTTGGCATTACACGATCAAGAGGGTCTTGATAGCTATGCACGATGAGCAGGAAGCCCCCAAGTGACCATAATAAAATAAGCCGTGGGCGGGATACCCATGTTTTGAACCGTGCATCATAGCAAAGCAAGTTCCCTTTGGTAACCATTAATTTGTCTCGAGATCTTAAACTTGCGAGATTAATTCTTTTGAACCGGAAATTCTTAAACCGGATATTGAGATCCTCAAAGCTTTGTAAGGGACAAATTTACCTTGATCCGGATGTTGAATCGGTTTTGAGAGCTTCAAAGCTTTGCGGGAGAAAGGTGTCTCTTGAGCTGTATTTTAAACCGTAATCTTCATTTTGAACCGGAAATTTTTCGACGGCCTTTAAATATTTGCCAATAAAGCGGTAGCCTCGGGGCGGGTTATCTTCCCTTCAATGACCGAAGTTCTTGAATTCATTGAACCGGCTAATTTTGCGGAGCCATACCATTGTAGCCCCTGAGTCTCAAGATGACTCGAAGTGTTGGCTTGAGATTCTCCATATTTGACCATAGCAGAAGGTGTATATCATTGGCGTTGATAGTGCGATGTGAATCCACAGAAGGTTGGTGACTGCAGCGGGTTATAAATGATCCCGTATGAACCGTGTCAGCAACTCGGCCAATGGTTCCTTCCAACTGGCTGTTTGAAGTTAACCAAACCATAGTGCGGCGACTTGTGCGCCTGCCCATTGAGCCATCAAGTGCAGACGGCGGCTAATAATACATGATAATTTTCCTCCAATTTGTTGGAAGAAAACCAGGCTTCCCAAGTAGTGACTTGCTCATACTCAATAAACAACTCATGCAGACAGGTGCGACCTGATGTGTTGATGTAGACCAGGCCACGAGAGACGGACGGTAAAGATGACTGCAACATCTGAGGCGGCACAGACAGATAAACCGGCCGTGGCGTTGTAAGCCGGTGCGAACGGGCAAGTTGTCCACCTTGTTGTAAGTCGGCGTGGTCGCGGGAGACGGGCACGGTGTTGTAAGCGGGTGCGGGAGTCCGTTGAGTAACGACGACCGCCTATGCCCAAAGATGTTGGCGTGCCTCCATCTCCGCGGTATAATATGTCATAAATAATTGCCGTGCATAAACAATATTGCAGACCAAAGCAAAGACAAACTTGTTCTTTGGCAAAAACAACACGTGCTAATAAAACAAACTCGGATGGGTATCACCTGATTTGTTTGGACGACGGATGACCCGTTTATCGCGACAGAGATAGCTCAGATAGACCGGCGACTCAATATAGTTCCGGCGGCTCAGGCAGACCGGCGACTTAATATAACCCCGGCGGCTCAAAGCGGCAAGGGCGGCTCAACGCGGCTCCGGCGGGTTGATGTAGATTAAGCTGCACGGGTGGCGATTTGCGCACACCTGTTCCATCAGTAAGCGGGCGCAGACGCCGGTGTGTGATGGTGCTGACGCACATTTCATAGGCACAACATGGCACCACCTTTGCTGCACATAAAAATATACAGACCAAAGTAATTGTTCTTTGATGAAAACAATATGTTCAGTAAAATAAACTTGGATGGATATCACCTGGCAAGCTTTGTCCAATGCAAGTAGATGCACTCTGCAGCCGAAGGCTCATAGGTAAAGCGACAACGGCAACTCAAAATCGGCCGGCTCAACGGCCGAGGTAGTGGCTCAGCAATGAACGCGGGGAGGCAAGGCCGCTTAGCGGTAACCTGGAGGCGACTCAGGGGCGCGGCGGCCTGACTCACTAGGCGACGCGATCGCTATATGAGGCGGAATGGCGGCGCTCTTGGTATCCGCTTCTGGCGCAAGGGGGCAAACCAGCGACATCGGAGGCAGCGACAGCAGGGCTCGCCCATACTGCAATTGAAGTGACGACGCGGCGCGACCAGCGGCCGACCCTCGGTAGTACGTGTGCACGGAAAGAGTCGGGACGGGTCGCAGCAGGTTTACTTTTACGTCGCGTCGATCCCAACAGAGCAATCCAAAACACCGCATTTTTCTTTGTTGACTCACGATCATCACGTGGTTAGTAACCACTTTTTCCATCGCGACCTCAAAGAGTAAGGTAATATCGGTAGCGCGTTAGGATGAATCCTCGGAGGTAGCCAAGCGGCCTGCGGTCGATGATGACTCAAGATGGAAGTGACTGGGAGGCGCGGCCGCGCACGGAGCGGCTCAATGGTGAGGTCGGTGGGGTTGAGGTGATTTGACGGCAGCGGAGGAGTGGAGGCTCAGTTTAAATATCCTTCAATCTGAATGGATCTGATTTTGTATTGCTGTTGATGAAAATAGCAGACAGGAGCGTGAGTATCAACACGTACACCCAAGCCATGGCCTTCATGTGAGATCCCACGTGGGTTGCATCTAGTGCCACTTAGAGTCGGTCAAACCTCGTGTGTTCGTGTAACAGCAGGTCAGTCGATCAGCTAAGCTCAATCATCATGTGCACCCCTAGATCTGTGCCAGCTTTTGTCTCCATCCACACAAACTGTTTTCAGAGCAGACCGGCGGCGCATAACGCAGACTGTTGAAACGGCACGAGGCCCGCTAGTCAACAGGCCGGCTCGACGCGGGAGAAGCCCAGCAGAGGTGACTCGGTGAGTTGACGCTGCAAGCTGGCTCGCAAGTAGAGGCGGATTCAGACTCGGACGTGGAGAACGGCGGCGGCTCAGGGGCCACCGGCCCGATGGAGATCAGTAAAACGAGGCCGACTCGATGGCAGAGACCGAGTTCCACGCCCAAACTTCTGGGTCGTGGGTTATTTCCTTTTATTCTTCTTTCCTTTTTTTATCACGACGGCGGCGTGTGACCACGTGCCATAGACTTGTTGTGTTGGAAACCTGAAATCGATCCGATCTTGCATCGGTTAATCATGCGAAAGAAAATTCCTCCTTCGACTTCCGCTAGAAATTGATGCCTCGACTAATCGGTCATTGGAGGCCGTACTCAGCATGTATATGTGTTGACTGATTTGATGCCTTAAACAATGAGATAGCAGCAACACGTATCCTGCCTTCGGCCCTCAACTAGTAAAATCTCCTTTGGTTCGTATGACTCGCTGCAGCCTGACAGATGATGGAGTGGATGAACCGGCCGGAATCTGATCTACGAAGTTGAAATCGATGAAGCCACGACTTCAAGGTGTAAACGTCTCACAGACGGCGCACAAATTTCTTTCTCGACTGATAAACTCAAAAAGGATGTAGATTTTTTTCAACCGACTCTTCTTCATCCGAAAAATTATGAGCCCCTAGAACCCTAAATAAAAATATCCCTTCAAGAACTCAACACCACCGTGCGCCAGCCCCACGGTGGGCACCAACTGTCGTGGATTTGTCACGGCAGATGTCCTTAGTGTCAGGACTTAGTGGCGAGGCCAACACATCTATGTAGTAGCTTGAGAGGGGTTGATCGGGACGAGAGACGCGACACACAAAACAAGGATTTAGACAGCTTCGGGCCCCAGGAAGCATCATCCAGAATAGCCCTACATGCTGTTTGTGGCTAGGTCTCATTATGCTCATGAGGGAGTCGCCGGTAAACCGGCTCTTTGTGTCTAGCCCTAGAGATTGTTTCTTCTTGCTTGTCCCTCTTTGGGGAGCCCTGCCCCTCCTTATATAAGTTGAAGGGGCGGGTTACATGACTAGTCCTAGTAGGATTTGGATTACTCTATTACAAGTGGAGTCCTAGTCTTGCTTCCTTTATAAGAGAATATTCCTTGTGTTTTCCTCATAAACCGGCCCACCATTAACATGAGCTGGCCTTCTGGGCCTTGGGCCTTGTCATCCATCTGACCCGCCCGCCGGGTTACTATGAGCCACCAAGTCCGGGCGGATTACCCATGAATCGTCAAGCTCCAGGCGGGTCATACTTTTGGCGGTTTACACCGCGGGGTATATCCCCGACACGCACCGAACAATCCTCATCAGAGGATTTGTGAGCTCGGATGCTATGGAGAGCGGGACGCCCCCGAAGGCCCCTTCCTCGAAACATGTGGATAACACCAAGGCTTCGTCCCAGAAGGACCCCGGCCAAGGAGGGGAGGAAGAGATCATGAAAGCGGCCCCTGGAGGTCAAACTTCAGGGGCCGGAGACATGGGGGAGAAGATTCCCATGGGAGTCGTCGGCGGGAGCCATCTTGAATTCGGATCCCAGCCGGACGCAATTCCGGAGACCAATACGGCTCCAGAATCAAGCAGGCGGCCTCCCTCGGATGGAGGGAGCGCGCCTGTCCCACTGGCAATCTCTGTCAAACCAGAGGTGCCAGATGCTTTGTTGGCGGTGCTGAAGAGCGCCTCCATCGTTGATGAACACCGTGCCCTTATGGGTGCAGTCATTGAGAAGATTCATCTGCGAGTGGGTGAATGAAGCTACATCAGCCTTATAAGAGGCTTTGAGGTATGTTTTATGAGGTTTCGAAGAATGTCATATTATGGATAGTAGCCCCTGATACAGTGTTCGGTGAATGAAAGAACCGGACAGAGGATCAAAATTTATGCTCGCAGGAAGACTCATTTGGTGACATCTATCTCTCTTTTATAAGCAGGCGTCTGCAGCGGCTGCTGCCTCTCATACTGCGAAGGTCTCTGGACTAAATCAAAGTCTGGAGCGGGCCAAAGAAGAACTTGGCCAGTTGAAAAGGCAGTTGGAAGAGAAGCAAGGTATGCGCAAGCCTTGTTCGCGTTTGGCGCGAACGAATTTCCAGTATGATAAAATATGTTCCATGATTTTCTCTAGGGACGATGACCGAAGTTGAGGCTCTTAAGAAGGCTATGGCTGAGGTCAATGAAAAGGCAGCCGCAGAGCAGGCTCTTCGTGAGAAGCACGAGGCCAGGGTTATTAAAGTTGAGCAGAAGCTACAAGAGGCTGTTAAGATATGCGAGACCTTGGAGCAGAGTTTAACGGAGAAAGAATCTGAACTCACCAGGCTCATCGGGCTGCCGTGATGCCTGTGGGGAAACCAAGCGCCTCTGCAGGAGATCCAAAAGGCAAGGAAGATTGCAGCGGGTACGGCTCTTTTCCATGTAAATCAAGTATTTGAGGAGAAAATCATGTTTCTAATTTTGAGTTCGGATTTCTCCAGGGGTGTTTATGGAACTACCCCGCAGCATATCGGCCGCCGCCGAATTCTACCGAGCCGAAGAAAGGAACACTGCGGATAAGCTCTTCTAGTCGCAGTATATGGCACCGAATTATCCGGTGCCCTTCGTAGACCAACTGAAATAGCTGATCGAACTGCATAGGGCGGCCGAACTAGCCATGAAGGATTTGATTATCCGGCTATGGCCCGCCAGCCGATTCCAAGCAGCTACTTTGAGCTCCTGAAGCGGCTTGTGGGTGCCTGCCATCGACTTGACGTCATCAAGTGGTCGGTCTGTATAGAGGGTGTGCGAATGGCCTTCACCCATGCAAAGTTGCACTGGGGGAAGATGGATGCTGAAAAGCTGATGACCGAGGGACCGCCCGAGGGGAAGGAGCACCGCAAGCCTGAATTATATTATGAAAGTGTCCTGAAAGGATCCTGCCTTGCGGCGGAACAATGCACCAAGGACATTATATTTCCATGAATACAATCATGTTGTCCTTTGTAATGTTGAACAAGGTCATGTCTATTATTTATTGCCTGTTATATAAAATTTTATCCTCCTATGTGGGAGTTTTATATATTAATCCTGAGAGTTGGCCAGTCATCGGCTTCTGCCCCCACGTGGGAAGTATGGGGGTGTTCGGGATAAACCTGATCACTCTTTATCCTAGTTTTGGGTCCTTCGAAGGAGGTGTTCAACACAACGAACCAGGCAATCATACTATAGGGCTTTATCACTCTCACTTAGCCATAGGAGCTTTAGGAAGGTAGGCGCAGCCCCTGGTGTTCGGAAGACCGCACGAGGGGCTCTATAAGCACCTGATCAGAAGAAAAAACGATCCATCGCACGCTGCATGGGTTATGGCATTATGCGGGAGAAATCCTTAAAGATTTTAGAACCTCTCGAACAGCTGACCAGCTCTCGCCGTATCATGACAGTCAGTTTTCGGCTTTCTCTACTTAGGTGCTCGTCCGGAAGAACCGGGACACAATCGCAGTAGTTCTCCCTGTGCCGCCTTAGCCGATATAGCGGAACGTAAGGCAGCAAAACATGGGAGCCGGGCAAACCCAAGATTTGACCCAAGACATGATTCAGAGCTGATGCATATAATTCTATATGTTCGGGGTGCCGAACTTCCATGAAGGTGTTCGGACTTTATTGCCGTATTATGGGTGAAACGAAGGCCCTCGCATATTTAGGGCATATCGCGGTGTACGAATGCCAATGCCACTTGACAAAAGAATTTGAATAAGAAATATCAGCAGATAAATGTCGTATAAATCCACATATTGTATTTGAATAGTACGTCGATGCGTATAAGTACAGGTAATGTGATAAAAAAAAGAAATATGACTGTGGAACCTGCTGAGACTAGGGGGGAAGAAGCTGTGTGCGGATCCGGAGTATAGTCGGATGATCATCGCAGGGAATATCTAAGGATTCCCTTGCGCGTTCAAGCTGCCTCCATATCGACAGTCCTGGTCCGCGCAAAGTTGAACCTACAAGGAAAATGTAAGAAATGCTTGTGTGCCGCAGAGCGGTTGAGCCGCGGTGTGTGGCCTGTCCTGGCCTTCGCCTGGTTTTTTTTAATTGAGCTCAGGACGAGCCTTTTTATTCTGCCGCGAAGCAGTTCGGAGTCCTTTGGCGGTGTCCGGGAGCCTGGCCGTCGACTCTAGGTTCGATTGAAAGGTGCCACTCGTTGCTTCCGCTGTTAAAGTAGCGGTATACTCTTTGGTACCAAGGGAAAGTTCGGCCTTGCCATTAACCGTGATGACGCCGCGCGGACCAGGCATCTTGAGTTTATGGTAGGCATAATGTGGCACCGCGTTGAATCGAGCAAACACGGTTCGTCCAAGCAATGCCTGATAATCACTGCGAAAGGGGAAGATGTCGAAGATTAACTCTTCGGCACGGTAGTTGTCTGGTGATCCGAAGACTACCTTAAAGGCGATGGAGCCTGTACAACTGGCCTCCACACCTGGTATAATACCTTTGAAGGTGGTTTTAGTGGGTTTGATCACCGAATGATCGATGCCCATCTTGCGCACTGTGTCCTGGTAAAGTAGGTTTAGACTGCTTCCTCCGTTCATGAGGACTCGTGTGAGGTGGAACCCGTCAATTATTGGGTCGAGGACTAGTGTGGCTGGATTGCCCTGATTAGTGTTAACCGGACGATCCATGCGGTTGAACGTGATCGGCCTGAGTTTATATTGTGGGACGACTGGTTCCGTTAAGTCGATATCCCTAAGGGTGTGCATGCGGTCCGGGTTGGGAGTGTGGGTGCCGTTTACCACGTTCACCATTTGGATTTGCGGGGGAAATTTCTTTTGCCCTCTTGTACTCGGTGGTCTGGGCTCCTCGTTTCCATCATCGCTTTGAGACCCCTTATCTTTGTTTTTGGCGCCTGACTTGCCGGCTTGTTTGAAGACCCAGCTTTGTCTGTTGGTATGATTGGCTGGCGTTCCCGGGGTGCCATGAATTTGGCATGGGCGTTCGAGTATGTTGTCCAGATTGGACAGGCCGGAATTGTTATTTTGGAGTGGCCCCATCCGCTGGCTGGACTTAGAGCCACTAAACCCGGCGTTGACTGTCGTATCTTCGGCGTTTTCACCATGTTTGAGGCGCTTGTGTTTGTTGCGTCGGGATTTGTCGTTGCTATCTCTGGCCTCTGATACGCCAGGGTTGCTTGCTGTGTTGTTGCTACGGGCCAACCAGCTATCTTCGCCCGCCCAAAAGCGGGTCATGAGTGTCGTGAGGGCTGCCATGGATTTTGGCTTCTCTTGGCCGAGATGTCGGGCGAGCCACTCGTCGCGGATGTTATTTTTAAAGGCCGCTAGGGCTTCGGCATCCGGACAATCGACAATTTGGTTATTTTTAGTTAGGAACCACGTCCAGAATTTCCTGGCTGACTCTCTGGGCTGTTGTGTTATGTGACTTAAATCGTCAGCATCCGATGGCCGCACATAAGTGCCCTGGAAGTTGTCCAGGAATGCGTCTGCCAGGTTCTCCCAACTTCCTATGGAGTTTGCCAGCAAGCTATTCAGCCAATGCCGAGCCGGTCCTTTGAGTTTGAGCGGGAGATACTTGATGTCGTGTAGATCATCCCCGTGGGCCATGTGAATGTGGGGGAAGAAATCCTCTATCCATACCGCGGGGTTTGTAGTGCCATCATATGATTCAATGTTTATAGGTTTAAACCCTTCTGGGAATTCATGATCCATTACTTCATCAGTGATGCATAGGGGGTATGCAGCGCCTCTGTGCCGGGCTATATCACGACGCAATTCATACGAGTCTTGTCTGCTGTGTTCGGCCCGGCCGGATTTTCTTTTAGCATATCCGGCATAACGGTTGTCGTCACGCGTTGAGGCGCGCTGCCGTGATCCGTAGATCGATCTTGCATGTCCTGCTTTGTTTTCCAATACGTCTCACAGGTCCTTCGTATTACCCTAGGCTTTAGTATTTTTGTTTGACTGGCGGCGGGGTGCGGGCTGGACTTCAGCCTGATACGCCGCTTTGTCTCGGCTACGAGGTGGCCGATCAGCCGCATCATATGCTGGAAGTGTAGGATTTAATGCTTCCTCCTCGAATTGGGGTAGCAACCTGCGCTTTGGGTAACTTTTGGTTGGGCGCTCGAGTTCGTATTCCTCGGCCGCTAGGACCTCAGTCCATCTATCCGCTAGCAGATCTTGGTCACCTTGAAGCTGTTGTTGCTTTTTCTTCAGGCTATTTGCTATGGCTATAAGCTGGTGCTTGAAGCGCTCCTGCTCGACGGGATCCTCAGGCACGATAAATTCTTTGTCGCCAAGGCTCGCCTCGTCTTCAGAGAGGGACATGTAAGTGTCATCTTCTGATTCTCCGTCTGTCGCCTGTTTCTTAGGGCTAGCTTGCCTATCTTCCTGCTCGAAGCTTAGCTGGAGGGGATTGTCTTTGTCTTCGGCACTATCCGCAGCGTTATTGTCTTTTGTGCCGATATCACCGCTTTTGCTATGGCGGGGCTTAGAGCGGCGCCGTTGACGCCGGTGCTTAGATTGCTTCTCGAGGGGATTATCCTCTATTGCCTTATTGCCATCGCTCTCTTTGGGGGTGTCCACCATGTATATATCATATGATGAGGTGGCAGTCCACCGTCCTGTGGGCGGTGGTTCCTGTTCGTCTCCTGCATCGTTGTCCATACCGTCGATGTCTTCGGAGCCGAAATTGAGCATGTCGGTTAAGTCGTCGACAGTGGCTATCAAGTGGATGGTGGGGAACGAATTTCTTCGTTGTCCACTTCCCACTCAAGCCGGACATAGTTCGGCCAAGGGTCTCCTGACAAGGAGAGAGACCTTAATGAATTTAGCACGTCGCCGTGGGCGAAAAGTCTTTGAAGATATCCGCGGAGGTAAGCTCCATGATCGGCGCCCAATCAGATTCGATAGGTACGAACGCAGGCGGTTCGGAGCCCGTGGCTGGGGACGAATCCAAGTATCTGGCAACACAAGTCTCATAGGAGGTGAAATCAGTATTCGGCTCTATCACCACTGAGCGTGCAGCCTCCGTGGCGGGGTACATCCACCCGTCCTCGGACAGCGCACTCTGCTCCGGATTTAGGACCGGAGTAGCCACCGGTGTGATCTCCTGAACACCGTCCGATGCCAGAGTTAGGTCATGCTCGTCGTGACTGTGTGGCGCACCTGACATAGGCTCAAATCCGTCAAAGATCAAGTCTCCGCGGATATCTGCAGTATAGTTTAAATTTCCAAACCTGACCTGACGGCCAGGGGCGTAACTCTCGATCTCCTCCAGATGGACAAGCGAGTTAGCCCGCAGTGGGAAGCCGCCGAATACAAAGATCTGCCCGGGGAGAAAAACCTCACCCTGGATCACATCGTTGCCAATGATCGAAGGAGCCATCAAGCCTTAAGGTGACGGCACAGTGGAACTCTTGATGAAAGCACCAATGTCGGTGTCAAAACCGGCGGATCTCGGGTAGGGGTCTCGAATCGTCGTCTAAAGGCGGATGGTAACAGGAGGCTGGGGACACAATGTTTACCCAGGTTCGGGCCCTCTCGATGGAGGTAATACCCTACTTCCTGGTTTGATTGATCTTGATGACATTAGTATTACAAGAGTTGATCTACCACGAGATCATAGAGGCTAAACCCTAGAAGCTAGCCTATGATTATGATTTTTCTTGTCCTACGGACTAAACCCTCCGGTTTATATAGACACCAGAGGGGGCTAGGGTTACACAGAGTCGGTTACAAGGGAGGAGATCTACATATCCGAATTGCCAAGCTTGCCTTCCATGCCAAGGAGAGTCCCATCCGAACGCGGGACGAAGTCTTCAATCTTGTATCTTCATAGTCCAACAGTCCGGCCAAAGCATATAGTCCGGCTGTCCGAGGACCCCCTAATCCAGGACTCCCTCAAGGACCAAGACCGGCATTATGAACATATTGCTCAAATTCCTCCTTAATGCCCAAACGCACCATATAATCATCGCAAGGCCATAAGCATGTTTTGGTAGCTGCATCTCGAATGGAACTTTCACTCAGTTCAACATAAGACTTGCAAGCGGAGCTGTCACTAGAAGATGCCCCCGAGGATCTCCTCCTCTAAGAACTCCTTCCAAATAGGTTCATCATGTTCGCATACAATTTCTGAAAACTTTTGGGTGACTAAAATTTGCCAACAAAACTTATTAAATTGATAACAACTACTCATAGGGATACATAGAGGCCATAGCAAGTATTCAAACTACTTAGAACTCTAAGAATTCAACATGCAAGCTCATCTACAGCAGCACCAAGAGTAGCTAATTATTCAAAATATAAACCACTAGAAACAATAACTAATTGGACGAACGGTGGAGTCACATACCCAGCAACAATCCCGCGAAATAGTTTCGGAAATGGAGCTTCCAGCAAAGAGATCGAAATCCGCGGGTTTGAGAGCAAGAACACAAGAGAGAGAGAGAGAGCAACGGAGATTTTTTTTGGAGGTAAGTGATGATGTGGTGTGAAGGGATAAGTGAGGGGGCCCATGTGGGGACCACAACCCACCAAGGCGCGCATGGGGGTCCTGGCGCGCCCAGGTGGGTTGTGCCCACCTGGTGCACCTCCCTCTGATATTATTTGCACCAGAAATTCTTAAATATTCAGAAAAAAATCATATTAAATTTTCAGAGCATTCTGAGAACTTTTATTTTTGTGTCATTTTTTAATTGCACGGGAAATTCAAAAAACCTACAAAACAAGGCATTTTATTTTATTTAACTAATAAAAACAGAAAACAAAAGGTAGGGACAGAAGGTAGTGCTTACTAAATTCATCAACTTCATACCTCTCAAAAATGATCCATCAATAAGGTTGATCATGTCTTATTAACAACCATTTCCGATTAGCATGAAACCGAAGAACTTTCATAAATCACTAAGTTACCTCAATGGGGATATGAATGTCCCCAACAATAAGCATTTCATATTTTTTTTTGACAGTAGGTAAAGGTATTTGAAAACTTCCAATAGTGATTGTCGGAGATTTTTCAATAACATTAATACCATTCACTTGGAAATGTTTCTTCGGAAAGTGCACCGTATGCTCATTACCATTGATATGAAAAGTGACTTTGCTTTTATTGCAATCAATAACATCCCCTGCAGTATTCAAGAAGGGTCTACCAAGGATAATCGACATGTTGTCGTCCTCGGGCATCTCAAGTATAACAAAGTCAGTCAAAATAGTAACATTAGCAACAACAATGGGCACATCCTCACAAATACCAATAGGTATGGCAGTTTATTTGTCAACCATTTGCAAAGATATTTCAGTAGGTGTGAGTTTATTCAAGTCAAGTCTTCTATATAAGAGAAAGGCATAACACTAACTCCAGCTCCTAAATCACACAAAGCAGTTTTCACATAATTCTTTTTGATAGAGCAAGGTATAGTTGGTATCAGATCTCCAAGTTTTTTGGGTACTCCATATTTAAAAGTATAATTAGCAAGCATAGTAGAGATTTCAGCTTTCGGTATTTTTCTCTTATTAGTGCTGATGTCTTTCATATACTTTGCATAAGGAGGCATTTTAAGGATATCAGTCAAGCGAGTACGCAAAAAGACTGGCCTCAGCATCTCGGCAAAGCGTTCAAATTCTTCATCATCTTTCTTTTTAGTTGACTTAGGTGGAAAAGGCATAGGCTTTTGAACCACGGTTCTCTTTCTTTACCGTGTTTTCTAGCAATTACGTCCTTCTTATCATACCTTTTATTCTTAGGTTGTGGGTTATCAAGATCAACAGGTGGTTCTATTTCAACATCATTGTCTGGTTCTTTTTCATTATTTGGTTGAGTGTCTTCATGAACCTCATCATTATCTTTTTCATTATTAGAAGATGAGTGTTCATTACCATACTGAGTTTCAGCATCATAGATAGAAGTTTCATTATTGTTATCAGGAGGTTTTTCCATTTTAGGTTCACTAGAAGCATGCAAGGTCCTATCATTTTTCTTCTTATTTTTCTTTCAAGAAGGACCAGGCGCGTCAGTGTCAATTCTTGTGAATCTTGTTCTATTCTTTTTGGGTGTCCCTTAGGATAAAGTGGTTCCTGAGTCATTTTACCTCCTCTAGTTGCAACTCTAACAGCAAAGTCATGATTATTATTATTCATTTCATCAAGCAATTCTCTTTGTGATTTAGCAACTTGTTCTAACTGGGTTTGTACCATAGAAGCATGCTTTCCAACACCTCTAACATCATTTGAGATTCTAAATAACAAGTCACTCAAGCGAGCAATCATATCAGCATTATATTTCAGTTGTTTCATAACATTTGCATTGAAGTGATCTTGTTTTCCAATGTAGTTTCCAAACTCATGAAGGCATTGGCTAGGGTGCATATTGTGAGGATTTTCATTATCATTGAAATTCATTAAAGAATTTACCTCAGTGGTGGTGTATTAAGCCCATATATTTCTTCAATAGGAGGTAAATTTTTAACATCCTCAGCTTTAATACCTTTTTCCTTCATAGATTTCTTTGCCTCTTGCATATCTTCAGGACTGAGATATAATATACCCCTCTTCTTTGGAGTGGGTTTAGGCGGTGGTTCAGGAAGAGTCCAATCATCATAATTTTTCAATATATTATTCAATAATTCTTCAAATTTTGTCCAATAGTTCGTTCTCTAAAAACACAACCAGCACAACTATCTAGGAAGTCCCTAGAAGCATCGGTTAGTCCATTATAGAAGATATCAAGTATTTCATTTTTCTTAAGAGGATAATCAGGCAAAGCATTAAGTAACTGGCAAAGCCTCCCCCAAGCTTCTGGGAGACTCTCTTCTTTAATTTGCACAAAGATAAATATTTCCCGTAAGGCAGCTTTTTCTTATGAGCAGGAATTTTTTTCCAGAGAAGTAATAAATCATATCTTGGGGACTATGCACACAACCAGGAGCAAGAGTATTGTACCAAGCTTTAGCATCACCCTTTAGTGAGAACGGAAATAATTTTAGAATATAGTAATAGCGAGTTTTCTCATCATGAGTAAAAAGGGTGGCTATGTCATTCAACTTAGTGAGATGTGCCACAACAGTTTCAGTTTCATAACCACGGAAATGATCAGATTCAACCAAAGTAATTAACTCTGGGTCGACAGAGAATTCATAGTCCTTATCAGCAAAAAAGATAGGTGAAGTAGCAAACTTAGGATCATATTTCATTCTAGCATTCAGAGATTTTTCTTTATACTTGCATAATAATTTCTCTAGATCATCTCTATCCTTACAAGCAAGAATATCTCTAGTTGTCTCCTCATTCATAACATAACCTTCCGGTATCTTAGGAAATTCATATCTAGGAAGGCTAGTTCTAGGAGGTGTTTCAGGAGTTTCAGTTTCAAGCTCATCATCAGATTCAACCACATCATGTTGTATTACTCTAGCAATTTGTTCATCAAGAAAATCACCAAGTGGCACATCATCATTATCAAGCAAGGTACTAGCATCATCATAAGCATTATCCATAGCAGAAGTATCATCATCAATAACTTGCGACATATCAGGATTAATATCATGTGGTGGTGTTGCAAGTTTACTTATAACAGAAGGTGAATCTAAAGCAGAACTGGATGGTAGTTCCTTGCCTCCCCTCCTCTTAGAGGAAAAAATCTTAGTCTTAGCATCCTTCAGATTCTTCATAGTGATAAAT
Organism: Aegilops bicornis; assembly: GCA_021605145.1. Classification (NCBI taxonomy): domain Eukaryota; kingdom Viridiplantae; phylum Streptophyta; class Magnoliopsida; order Poales; family Poaceae; genus Aegilops; species Aegilops bicornis. The sequence goes on from CM038674.1 coordinate 487,662,904, forward strand.
TGGTAATAATCCCAAGTGACTCAAGAAATATAGCTATGCTCCCCGGCAACAATGCCAGAAAAAGGTCTTGATAACCCACAAGTATAGGGGATCGCAACAGTTTCAAGGGTAGAGTATTCAACCCAAATTTATAGATTCGACACAAGGGGAGCCAAAGAATATTTGAAGGTATTAGCAGCTGAGTTGTCAATTCAACCACACCTGGAGATTAATTATCTGCAGCAAAGTGAGCAGTAGCAAAGTAGTTTGATAGTTTTCATAAGAGTAATAGTAGCAAGGGTAACGGTAACAGTGATAGCAGTGATTTTGTAGTAAGTGCAACAGTGACAACAACAGTAGTATCCATTGTAAGCATTGGATCAGTGACTTGTTGAATGATATTCATCATGAGAAAGTTATAACCTAGTGCGATAGGGCACTAGCTCCAGTTCATTAATATAATGTAGGCATGTATTCCATAAATAGTCATACATGTTTATGGAAAGAACTTGCATGACATCTTTTGGCCTACCCTCCCGTGGCAGCGGGGTCCTATTGGAAACTAAGGGATATTAAGGCCTCCTTTTAATAGAGAATCGGAACAAAGCATTAACACATAGTGAATACATGAACTCCTCAAACTACGGTCATCACCGGGAGTGGTCCCGACTATTGTCACTCCATGGTTGCTGGATCATAACACATAGTAGGTGACTATAACTTGCAAGATCAGATCTAGAACATGGATATAATGATGATAACATAAATGGTTCAGATCTATGTTCATGGCACCCGCACCCAAAGTGACAAGCATTAAGCATAGCAAAGTCATAGAAACATCAATCTTAGAACATAGTGGATACTAGGGATCAAGCCCTAACAAAACTAACTCGATTACATGATGAATCTCATCCAACTCCTCACAGACCAGCGAGCCTACGAAGGAATTACTCACTCCCAGTGTGGAGCATCATGGAATTAGCGATGGGGAAGGGTTGGTGATGATGAAGAACGAAGATCCCTCGCTCCGGAGCCCCAAACGGACTCCAGATCTGGCCTCCCGATGAAGAACAGGAGGTGATGGCGGCTCCATCTCGTGGATCACAATAATTCTTTCTCCTTGAGTTTTTTCTGGAAAAATAGGATTTTATAGCGTAGGTTTCAAGGTCTGCAGGGCCACCAGGTGGGGACAACCCACCTAGGCATGCCAGGAGGGGGGCACACCCTGGTGGGTTGTGCCCACCCAGGTGCCCCACTCTGGTGGGTCTTGGCTCCAGAAATTCTTGTTTATTGTATAAAAATTCCTCACAAAGTTTCGTTCCATTCCGAGAACTTTTATTTCTGCACAAAAACAACACCATGGTAGTTCTGCTGAAAACAACGTCAGTCCGGGGTTAGTTTCATTCAGATCATGCAATTAGAGTCAAAAACAAGAGGAAAAGCGTTAGGAAAAGTAGATATGTTGGAGACGTATCATGTCCGTCCTTGTGTTCTGTAATGCTTGCACTTGTATTAGCATATGCATGAAAAAGATGAACCTTGCTGGGAACTTGTGCACGTGTATGTCCATGCAGAGGTAGGATGCCTCATTAATGTAAATAAACAAGTTTTCTCCGGCAGGCTATCCTGCCGGTACCCTTTTGTCTACTGGGAGAATCAAGGCTGCACGGGATCTACATAGGGACCAGCCCCCCGCCAACTCCTTTTTCCCAAAGGCTACTGCGACCATTCTGACCGAAGCAACGTTCGAGTCATGGATGGGAGCACCTAAGTCTCAAAAGAGTGGCGGGGCTTTCTCATGCTTAAGTTATAGCCTTACAGAACACTAATGGACAGGAGGTAAAACTTATCTGTTTGGCTTGCCGAGGATCGCTGTGCCGAGCTATCTTCTCAACTCCTTGTCGAAGCCAGGTTCATGGCAGGAACCTGCAACTTCATGTAGATAAGAATAAATGCAAGATGCGATCCTATCTATATGCATATGCAAATGCTCATGAAATGCTTATGCAGTGATCTTGGTGTGCTCATGCATGCATGCAATCTTAGTTCCCCCCCCCCCTACAACGCTTCTGTATTTTCTCTTGCACGGGGTCATTGCCCCGGCTTTGTACAAGGGGTTACATGCAGCTGAGGCAAGCCCTGTAGAAAAGCGTGGCTGCCGGGCAGGGCCCAACAACCAAACCTTACGGGTAGAACTTGCGGAGATGCTCAATATTCCATGAGTTTTGCAACTGAGTGCCATCTCCGGTCTCCAAACGGACTGCGCCAGGTCTGGTGACTCGTACTACTCGGTAAGGGTCTTCCCACTTTGGTGACAACTTGTGTGTACCCTTGGCAGACTGAATGAGCCTAAGGACAAGGTCACCTTCCTCAAAACACCGGGCATGAACCCTGCGGCTATGATAGCGACTTAGGGCTTGTTGGTAGCGTGCAGCACGCGTAACAGCCCGGAGACGGTTCTCCTCGAGTAGCACAGCGTCGTCACGCCGGTGCTGATCTTGCGCTACTTCATCCACTCCGGTGCTGATCTTGCGCTACTTCATCATAGGCAAGAAATCTAGGCGACCCGTAGATGAGTTCCATGGGGATAACTGCGTCTGCCCCATAGACCAAGGAGAAGGGAGTCTGCCCGGTAGCTCGGTTTGGTGTCGTTCTAGGGACCAGAGAACTACCGGCAGCTCCTCAATCCACCGCTTGCCGTGCTTCTGCAGCGTATCGAAAGTTCTTCTCTTGGGTCCATGTAGCACTTCAGAGTTCGCCCTCTCAGCTTGTCCATTGCTTCAGTGGTGTTCCACAGAGGAAAATGAGATCTTGCATCCAAGGGCATGAACATATTGCATGAAGGCGTGGCTCATGAACTGGGTGTCGTTGTCAGTGATGATCCTTGAAGAAACTCCAAAACGACATACCAATTCTTTCAGGAACTTGATAGCTGACCGAGCAGTCACCTTTCTCGCGCCAGTCACTTCCGGCCACTTTGTAAACTTGTCGATGGAAACGAACAAGAATTCAAAGTCCCCCGATTGCTCGGGGGAAGGGGCCGAGGATATCGAGCCCCCAGACCGAAAATGGCCATGATAGAGGGATTTTTTTGAAGAGCTTGGGCAGGCAGGTGTGTTTTCTTGGAATGGAACTGGCAGGCTTCACATGTCGTGGCTAGCTTGACCGCATCTTAGAGGGCTGTGGGCCAATAGAATCCTTGCCAGAATGCTTTCCCAACTAATGCCCTTGATCCAAAGTGGGAGCCGCACATTTCCTCTGTGAATCTAAGCCAGCAGTTCCTTCCCTTCTTCCCGGCAGACACACTTCAATTTCACACCGTTGGGCCGCCTTCTGTACAGAGTGTCATCGACAAACTGATACATACTGGCCCTCTGGGCTACTTTTTCAGCTTCATCTTGGTTGCTGTGAAGCTCTCCGGTTTGGAGAAAGTGGACAATGTGCCTTGCCCAAGTTAGAGCCTCGGGCTCGGCAACGAGGACTAACGGCACCTCCTCTACGGCGGGAGCACCAGCCTTGTTCGCGGGGTTCATGGACCCGGCTGGAGGGGGTGGTCCGGCAGGCTGTGAGGAGTTGTTTCCGGCAGGGAATCTACCGGGAGTAGACGGCTCGACCGAGAGATGCTTTCCGGTGTCCAACTTTCTCTTCTTCCAGGCCATCATTGCCGGGGATACGGAGGGCTGAGCGAGATGGAGAACATAAGTTTGTGGTTCCACAGGAAGCTTCTGCACAGGACACTTTGACATATGATCAGCAACGCTATTTTTCGCACGGAGTACGTGCTCTGTTTGTAATACGTCAAAGTGCTCCTCCAATCTCCTCACTTCCTTGACGTATGCCTCCATCAATGGACTTTGGTAATCCTTGTTGACTTGTCTCAGCACAAGCTGTGAATCTCCTCGAACGATCAACTTCGTGATTCCCAATTCAACTGCAATTCTGAGCCCGGCAAGGTGTCCTTCATACTCAGCTATACTGTTGGTTGCATCTTACCATGCAAAATGCATTTGGATGACGTACTTCAAGTGCTCCCTGGAGGGGGCGATGAGAAGCACGCTAGCTCCTGCACCTTGCAGGGAAAAGGCACCATCAAAATACATAATCCATTCTTGGGGCGATTCCTTGCCGGGGATAGTTGTCTCTATTGTTTCCTCATCAGGGGTTGGCGTCCGTTCTGCAATAAACTCTGCCAATGCCCTACTCTGGATAGTTGATGTGCTTTCAAACTTCAAACTAAAGCTGGATAACTCCAAAGCCCACTCTGCTATTTTGCCGGTAGCCTCTGGGTTTTGGAGTATTGTTTGCAATGGGAAACGAGTAACAATCGTGATCTCATGGGCTTGGAAGTAGTGGCGAAGTGTCCTTGAGGCCATAACAAGGCCAAAGATCAACTTCTGCACACCAGAGTACCTCGATCTAGCCCCCTGTAATAGGGAGCTGATGAAGTACACTGGGCGCTGCACCACTTTCTTCCTTGCCGCGTCCTTGGGGTTGCTATCGTTGCCGTGCTCACTACTGTCCTGATCCTTCTCTGACCCTGCTGGTCTCTGCTCACTTTCTACCTCATCCACTTCTCTCTGAGCTACCAAGGCCGCACTGACCACTTGGCTGGTTGCTGCCAAGTATAGCAGCAACGGCTCCCGAGGTTTGGGAGCAACCAAGGTTGGCACAAAGGACAAGTAGGCCTTCAACTCTTGCAAAGCTGCATCTGCTTCTGGGGTCCACTTCATAGGGCCGACCTTCTTCAAGATCTTAAAGAACGATAAGGCACGCTCGGCAGATTTGGAGATGAATCTGCTAAACGCGGCAACACATCCTATCAGGCACCTCACATCCTTAACTGTCCTTGGTGCTTGGATTTTCTCAATGGCTTTGATCTTGTCGGGGTTGGCTTTGATCCCGTGATGGGATACGAAGAACCCAAGCAGCTTGCCGGAGGGAACACCAAATACACACTTCTTCGTGTTGAGCTTCAGATTGATCCTGCGCAGATTATCAAATGTATCCTCCAAATCTTGAATAAGGGTGGTCTTATCCTTGGTCTTGACCACAATATCATCCATATAGGCCTCTATGTTTCTGTGTAGCTGTGGCTCAAAACCAATCTGGATTTCCCTTGCAAAAGTGGACCCAACACTCTTTAATCTGAATGGCATGCGGACAAAGCAGTACGTACCACACGGAGTGAGGAATGACGTATTTTCTTCATCTTCCTTGGACATGAAGATTTGGTGATTCCCAGAGTATGCATCCAGAAAGGAGAGCAAATCACAACCTTAAGTGGAGTCCACAATTTGGTCGATGTGCGACAAGGGAAATGGGTCTTTCGGGCAAGCTTTGCTGAGATATTTGAAATCTATGCAAAGCCTCCACTTCTCGTTAGCCTTCCGTACTACCACTGGATTTGCCAACCATGTGGGGTGTAGTAATCCTCTGACCAAACCAGCTGCCTCAAGCTTCTTGATCTCTTCTACAATGAACTGCTGTCTCTCCAAGGCTTGCTTCCGGACTTTCTGCTTGACAGGTCAGGCGTGTGGGCAGACAGCAAGGTGGTGCTCGATTACCTCCCTCGGAACACCGGGGATATTAGATGGTTGCGAGACAAACACATCGATATTCGCCCACAGGAAGGCAACGAGCGTGCTTTCCTATTTGTGATCGAGGGTGGCGCTGATAGTGAAAGTATCATCTATGCCAGCCAGCCCTGCCGGGACCTTCTTCACTTTGGGTGCGGCAACCCTGGATCTCTTGTTGTTAGAACACTCCGGCACGTCATCAACGGGTGTCGCGCACTCGGTGGGGGCATGCTTCCCGAACTCTTTGGCGGAGGCCTTACAACCTTTCTTCTTTCCCTTGCTTTCCTTGGCGGGAATTGCTGTTGCCACTGCCTCTGCCGCGACAGCATCCCGGTACATCTTATTCACAGAAATAATTGCATCTTTCTCATCTGATGGGATGGTGATGACTCCCAGTGGCCCAGGCATTTTCAAGGTGTTGTAGGCATAATGGGATGCTGCCATGAACTTAGGCAAGGCTGGGCGTCCAAGAATCCCATTGTACGGAAGGGTAGATCAAACACATCAAACACAATCCTCTCAGTCCGGTAGTTCAGTTCTCCCCCAAATGTTACCGGCAACGTGATATTTCCCATAGGATGGCTCCTGCCGGGATTAACTCCTTGAAACATGCTGGTAACCTCTAGCTCATCTTCTCCTATCTGAAGCTTGCTGATAACTGCCGGGGAAATCAGATTCAACCCGGCCCCGCCGTCCACCAACATCTTTGTGACCTTGAGGTTGCGAATTGTTGGGGAGACCAACAACGAGAAACATCGTACCGCAGTGGTACGGCCAGGATGGTCCTCCTCGTTAAAGATGATGGGCCTACGTGACCATTTGAGCGGCTTTCGGGCCTCTGGCGCTGGTTCTACAACATTGACCTCTCGCACCCACCGCTTGAGCTGGCGGTGGGAGGTGTGCAGAGATGCACCTCTGTCAATGCACAGGGCATCTATGGCCTTCTGAAACTCTTGCTCATTGGTTTCCTCTTCATTCCCTCCATCACTCTCATCATCACAGGTTTCCTTCTCTCGACCTCTGGCGGGCTTTCCATGGTTCCAAAAGGGTTAGCCGGGGCGATTTACTTCACCACCTCCGCCCTTACCGCCAGCAACATTCTGACCTTTTTCCTTGTCATGCTTCTCATATTCTGCTTTCTGCTTCTTGACAACCTGCTCAACTTGATAACACTCTTGAAGGTCATGGCCCTTGGTCTGATGAATCTTGCAGTACGACCCATCACCTTTCCCAGCATTCTCGGCAGCCACGGCCTCTCGGCAGTCAGCACACATGACAGCTTCCTTGCCGGGGGCCTCAGCTTTGGCCTTCTTGCCGGTACTAGGTGTACCAGATCCTCAACAGTCATCACTGCCTTATCTCTCCGCTTCTTACTGCGTTTCTTGCTCTTGTTCTGACTAGTTGATTCATTCTCATCCTCTGAATCAATATTGGTGCAATCATCCTCTCCGGGCAATCTCCTTCCCTCCTCCATCCGAGCACACTTATCCACTAATGTGTAAAGCTCATTCACAATCTTGGGCAACCGTACGTTCATCTCGGAACGAATACGACGGTTGCGCATGTTGGACTGTAAAGCAACTATCACGGCTTTCGGATGGATATTTGGGATATTTCTACGAACTTTGCTGAATCTCTGTAAATACTTACGGAGGGTTTCTCCTTCCTTCTGCTGGAGAAGCTGCAAATCGCTGGGCCTGCCGGGTTCTTGATGACCGCCAGTGAAGGCGCCAATGAACTCGTGGCACAGGTCAGCCCATGATGAAATGGAGTTCTCCAGTAGATGCATCAGCCAAGACCTCACTTTGGGCTTGACGGCCAAAGGGAAGTAGTTGGCGAACACCTTCTCATCACTTCCCCTGGCAGTCTGAACATCGATGGTGTAGATGCTCAGGAACTCTGACGGGTTCAGCCTCCCGTCGTACTTCTCAGGTATCTCTGGCTTGAACGTGTGAACAGACGGCCAACGGACTTGCTGCTGCTCTTGTGTAAATGCAAGGCAGCCAACCTCCAAAGGTAGGCACCTGCCAACACCGAGCGCATGTTCGTCGATGTTGAGGCTGTCGCACCCGTCGGTCCGACGGAGGTCGTCGCGGCGCTGCTCAATGACGACACGCGCGTCTCCTCTCCGCCCATCCTCCGGGTCTCGACGTTGGCCTAGACATACTCGAGGGTCAGAAGATGCCATCAATACGTCATCGTGATCTTGATTCGGTTGTGCTCGCGCTGGCTGCCGTGGTGGGGACTGCACCGTGGGGACGACCCCTTTCGTACGGTCAGAAGCATGAGCTATTACTGTTGCTTGGGGAGGTGGTGGGGGGCCAGCTCGCCATGAGCCCCCAGCTTCGGCGAAACCAAGCAGACTCTGGATGGTGGCACGCCATTCATCCATCTGCTCAGCCGCTGGCTAAAACCTCAGCAATAGCTGAGCTCGCGCCATGGCCTTCGAAGCAGTGTTCGGCATGGACGTCGATGAAGTCGATCGTACCATCGCACGGTTCCTTATGGTGCCGGCGGTGGTAGTAGTGCGCCCCCGCTCTCGCTGCGGGGCAACCACCACGGCACGGTGCGGGGAAGGCGCTTGAGGGCCAGTGGCTCCGTCAGGCGCAACAGCTTGGTCGGCCCGTCCCGAGGGAGGTGCACGCGCGACGGCTGCACCCATGGTGGGGGCAGCCGGAGGGTAGCGGTTCGCCCCGGCCCGAGTGCCATTGTTGTGGCTGTGCCCGACGGTGGGGGAGAGGGGTGCAGACGGAGTAACCCCCTCGCCCGTACCTTGGGGAGCGCGGCCGTCGTGGTGTTGCTAATGCTGCTCTCCTCCGGTGCCTCCTGCTCCTGCATCGGTGGCGGGAGAAGTGGTGACGGTGGTGCCTGCTCCGTCCACTTCCCCAGCAGCGTCCGCGTCCTCGTGTGCCTCCGCACCCCCCGCAGCGTTGGAGTCCGCGGGTGGCGGAGCCTTCGAGGTGGATGGCTGAGCTGCAGGACCGGACTTCTTCTTAGGCGCCATAGTCGATGGGTCGTCGAAGATGGCAATGGTGATGAAGATGACGCGCTGCGCATGCCTTCGGGTTCGTACAAGCGAGCCCCCTACCTGGCGCGCCAAAGATGTCGGGGTAAAACCACGGCCACCTATGGGACCAGGGGGTCCCTTGCTGGTTCGGCCGGGGGCGACGCATTGCACAAAGAGCGGAGGGGCGTGGGGCAGCACGACAGAGATCACACAGGCAATTTACCCAGGTTCAGGCCGCCGTGAGGCGTAAAACCCTACTCCTGCTTTGGTAGACTGATGGTGGAAAAGGTGGTGGCAAGCGTAGTACACTTGCCCGGCAGGGGTTGCCTTGGCAGCGGCAACTACGCGCATATGGGGGTGTGAGTTATCCAACCTTCTAACCCTTTCTACAGTTGCCATGGGCCTCCTTTTATAGATCAAGGGGTCACCACAATGGCAAATTAGTCATTATACATTGATATGATAGCAAACAGTGCTATCATACCTGACTCTGCGGGCTGACAGGGCGCATTAAATGCACCGCTTAGTGTCACATCACTGGTTGTCCGACAAGGCTTGCTGGGCAATCTTGCCATCTCCACGCCTGTTCTCTTGACACGTCGCAGGACTGGTGTCATCTATGGGTTTATTCTGTAAGGAGAGGCAGCCATGTGGAGAATGACTGCCACTCAATGACTTTGCGGCTTGACACCGCACTGATCGACGACGTGGGTCCTGGCTGAGTGGGTGGTGAGGTGTTTTTGCCTCCGTGAGCCCGGCGAATCTGCAAAAGGGTGCTTCATTATCTTCTTACGGGGTGGCCTCGCCCTTGCCTGGCTTGCCTGCCCGGCAAGGGGGCCTTTCTCATGGTGATATCCTGCTTCTCTGGCTCGATCTTGGTCTCTCTGATCTGCGTGCTGATCCTTTGAATCTCTTGAATCCTTGCACTCTGACTTGGGTTGGTGCTTCAATCTTGTTCCCGTGCCTGTGCACAGTTTTGGCAACAGACCCAGGGTTTGTTGCACCGACACTATCACATACGATCCGGGGAAACTAAATGTGTGTGATTTTCTACCTATCATACACGCTTTATAATCATGAACTATTTGTGATGTGCTAGGCATCGTAAGCGTAGAGCCAGTTTGGTACGTGACTAGAAAACTCTCGTGCCTAGAATCTGCCTGGTTTTAGGTAAAACCACAAAACTCCAATTGCAATGGCAATGCGAGCACAAATGAGAAACAAGGATGAAGCGTTGGGGATATTTGAGATATCAGAAACGGTTATATAGGGACAACTATATGCATCAAGGCACCCTATCCCCGACGGTTTCTAGGTCATGTGGGAAGGACCCCCGTATCACCCACACTCACTTGGCGACGGTTCCAAATGTCGTTGCAGACAGGGGTTAAAAACCATTTGTATAGCAGCGACGCGTACCAGTGAGCATGATCGAGTCGATGATGCCATAGCCAACCTTCTGAAGCTTTTGCAAGTACACATGTTTCAGGTTGTGGTCCTGCAGAGAAATCAACAATATACAAGTCTCCTCTCCTAAAGCCTTCGAAGACTTTGGATTTGTTAGATTCCATGAGTACTATGCAATGATATTTACCAAAGATGACAACCGTCAGTTTGTCTAATTCACATCTAGATGTTTTTTAAGGATGTCACATCTAAGCTCTCATAAGTATATAATGCAGCAACAAGAGAGAAAAAAATTAGGAAAAAATAGACCACAAACAGAGTGGACATCAACTTAGATGTGACATAGTTATGTCACATCTAGATGTGTCCTAGACAGACCCATATCACGATCACAAAGCATTGAGACAGCCATGAGGTTTAATCCGATGGACTCGACAAGCATGACTTTGTCCATGTGTCCATCCTTTGAGATTGCAACCCTACCTAGACCAAATACCTTGCCTTTTCCTTTATCAACATAGGTGATATTCTTCAGATGCGATGGAGATAGAGCAGAGTCCACGAGTAAGTTCTTGTCACCAGACATGTGATTTGTACATCCACTGTCGAGGACCCACTCAGTAGCTTCGAGAGATTCATCCTAAAGATGAATTAGTGCACCTTACGTACTCATATACTTCAGTGCAGAATATGACATCACATTCAGCAGATAGAATTTCATCAAGTAGTGCAATAGATACAACAGTATCAGGACGTGAGAAATGAATAGTTCATTTCTTCATGATTAGCTTGCATCCTTTCAAGCACTCTCAGGTCTAGCAAATTCTTCGGACGTTCAAGTTCGTCTGGAGACCCGGCCCTGCATAAGAGACTAGTTCTTTTTCTTCACCACCCACATCTAGAGGGGTGGCAAAGAGTTCATCATTCTGCGAGCTCCATATGAGAAAGGTGGCGTTGAAGCCAGTGCACTTCGTTTCACTGATGAGGGGTTAGAGTATGCATATGAATAAGCAGAGAAATTTTTCGAGGACTTATGAACATAATAATTTGAAGTATGGTGCACAAATTCACGACCCTTAGATTTTCCCTGCGAAAAGGAAGCCTTGGTACGAGGATAAGTGTACTTTTCACCATATGAGGAATTTGGTCTTATGAAGACTTTGGTCTATATGAGAATTTGATCTAGGGTTCTTATTCTTCACAGGTGGTGTCATGAGGAGATTCACCTAAAGACTTTCAAGGCACCTTTTGGGATCCCAGATTTTCTTCATAGGTGGACCGTACCTACAGTTAGTTCCAACATATCTCGCAAATACTTCACCATTCTGATTTTTGAATAGTTTATAGTTGGAGTAAAATGACTCATCAGATGAACATGAAGATTCACAGGTAAAGCCAGATAAAGTAGATGGATCTACATGAGGTCCTTTTGCAGCAACCCATGAGGGTTTTGGATACTGCTCAGGTTTCCAGTAGGAACCATCAGCATTGAGTTTCCTCTCAAATGCAATACCCTCTTTCCTAGGGTTCCTGTTGAGAATCTACTTTTTAAGCACATCATAAAGAGCCTAATGCCCTTTGAGGCTTTCGTACATGCTTGTCCCATACAATTCCTTCAACCCTGCATTTTTGTTAGTGATACTAGTGGTATCCTTAGATGAGGAATTTGTGACTACAACAATAGTTGAAGAAGTTGCAGTAATAGAAGCATTTGAAATTCCAGGTGAAGAATTAGCAGATTCATGTTCAATGCACTTCAAACATGGTGGAATGAATTCTTCCCGAGCAGAACTGATCTTTTGAGCAAGCAAAGAATCATATTCCCTTTCAAGATCATCATGAGTCACCCTTAGTTTCTCAAGATCTTGCTTTCTTTGAAGAAATTCATAAGAAAGTTTCTCATGATCGGCTAAGAGCGTTTCATGACGACCTTGAAGGTTTATCAAACTTAGACTGAAGACGTTTGAGATCATCAATCAGGGTTTGAGTTCTGTTCATTTCCTCACCGAACAGGTCATTGCTTTTGTCTAGCAAAATTTGAACCCTTTCCAAAGCCTTTTGTTGTTTAGTGGCAATATTAGCAAGTTTGGAATAGCTAGGTTTGAGGTTTTCATCATATTCATCTTCACTTGATTTAGAGGAGGGATATTTGAGTACCGTGGCACCTTTTGCCATGAAGCAATAGGTGGGAGCGAAGTCATCGTTGCCATCGTTAGCTGTGTTAGAGTCGTCATTTTCCTCACAGTTGAAGCTGGACTTGCTGACGAAAGCAGTAGCAAGAGCTAGGCTCGCCACACCAGAGTCTGACTCGTCATCTTCCTCATCTTCCTCATTTTCCTCAGATTCAGCTTCAGAGTCCATTTCCTTGCCAATGAATGCCCGAGCCTTTCTAGAACTGCTCTTCTTGTGAGATGAAGACTTTGAAAATTCTGACGATGAGGACTTTGAAGATTTCTTCTTTTTCTTTGAGTCATCTGAACTGTCATCCTTGTACTTCTTCTTCTTTGATTCCTTCAGCCATTGAGTACAATCGAAGGTGGGACACCCATCCAAGACCTTGATCATGCCTGAAGTCGACATAACTAAAACTCTAGGTGGTTAAACCAAAATCACAGAGAAAAAGGGAGTACCTCTCTCTGATACCAACTAAAAGTGCACTATATCGACTAGAGGGGGTGAATGAGCGATTTTTAGAAATTCGTCACTGAGAAAATACTACTTGAGGAATTTGCTAAGTGAAGAAATACAAGCAGCAGATATAGTACTCAGATCCACCATTCCTCTTGGATGCTCTAGACCTTGATACCTAACCGTCTGGAAGATGCATAGTCTTCAAAGGTAACAAGCGTCGGTTCCACATAGGAACAATCTCTTCAGTGATGCTCAGTCACTTTGGGTTTTATGTGTTGGGGTTTTGGGTTTTTCCTCGATGATTTTCTCTCAAAGTCCTTGGAGGATGGGATGCTCTAAATGACAAATGCCAGTTTCTCTCGAAGCAGCCAACCAGCTAGTGGTTAAGGGGGGCAGCTATTTATAGCCGGGGAGCAGCCCGACATGATAAAACATAAATGCCCCTAATGATATGACCGTTGGATGGATAAGATATTTTGGACAGCTGGCACAAAGCACAACAACGATCGGAAATTCAACCCATGAAATTCCTCAGGGCTATCATGTTCCTCACTATACGCAATTCGCACTGACGAATTGCAAACTCCTCAGTCAGGAAAAATTCCCCAGAGACCAGAAGAACTTCATCTCTGTCACTGAAGAAATTGACTGAACTGCAAGAGATTTCCAAAGGTTTCACTCGAAGGATTGGGTATGTGTAGGCTTTGAGATGAGCATCAGTTGGAAATTTTTCCTTAGTATTACCTCGACCCCCTTTAACAATACGGTGTTTCCTGTGACTCAAAAGAAGGAAAATGAAACTACGAAAACAAAAGTCTTCACGCTTCATAATCCTCGCATCAATATCAATATCTGCAAGGTCACACCAATATCCTCATTTTCGAAGTCTTCAAGAAAACCAAAGTCTTCAGATGAAGACATTCATTTTTAGGGGTCGACTTTCATCAGATATATCAAACTCCTTAGAGACTTATAAGACATGTGTACACTCGCAAACACATTAGTCCCTTAACCTATGTCTTTAATACACCAAAATCACTAAGGGGCACTAGATGCACTTACGGCCCCACGCCATCCTATGACCTGTGGGAGGGAGCAATACCTCCGCCGTCACCGTCGCACGCACGGGCTTTGCCTGGCGGCAACGGAGGGCAGGGAGGCCAAGGAGGTGGGTACCAGCGGCTGGGTTGGAGCCCCTCGTTGCCGGAGATAGGGGGAGATGGAGGGGAGGGGCGAGGTATGGGGAGCACATATCAAATCTGATGGCAGCCCTAAATAGCTAGTGTTATAGACTAGTGCGCCAATAGACACCATTGGTTTTGCTTAGTCGGTGAGAGGCCCGACGGAGGTATGGCTGGTGACCTGAGTTACATGTCCGGGAGGGTTGTGCTCCATTGGACCAATCTGTAGTTTGCCTTACAGTCAGATATTGGCATGTCCTTGCCAAGTCACTATATATGGCTGGGAGAGCAATCGATTCAACATACATGTCTGATTTTTTAGAGGTAAAGGACACTTTATTGATTAATTGAAAATTTCAAGGGAATACAAAAAGGGTTTCGTGGATAGCCTACCCACAAGTGGGGACCCTAGTTAAGAGAAACAGAAAATTTAACCAAGATATGAGCTTCTTTGTTTGTGTCCCTACCTTCGAAGATGATATCACATGCTTTAAAAAGCTACTGATTCGCATTGATCTCTTGAACTATTGTGTCGCTCTTCCCTCGTGAGCCATGCTTTATATATCATTGCCAACACTCTTACTATCACATGAGATGATGCTTCTTCCCAGATTTAGGTCTTAGGCAAGTGCTTGCGATTCTCGATGTGCTAGTGTTTCAAGACATGTCGGGTTATTAATTCCTGAAAAGACCATCACCGAGGACCCTAAGTAAAGGCCCTTGTCATCAAGACATACAGAAGCGGATGCACCCATGGAGCCATCTCGGGAGAGCCGCCCATCCACATTGATATTAAATATCCCTGCTGGAGGAGGCGTCCAAACCTAGTGCCGACGAACATTTGCTGCAGGAGTAGGTCTCATCGGTCTAGGGGCATTCTTGATGCTTTCCAATTCAGCAATGAAGCATTGGACGAACATATGTGTGGCAAGAGGACTTTGGAAAATAGACTCATGGATGGCCATCCGCCTTGCTGTCCATATAGTCCAGAGAGTCACCATGAGGGTGGCAAGCTTGTCATGTGATAAAGTATCCATCATCCCAAATAGCCACTGTTTTGTGCTTGGGTCCTCATAGTAATTAAGTGCTCAGCTAGGTCGCCATGAACCAAAGCCTAGACATACCACAATGTCATGCACTTGAGTAGGGAATGACGCCACAAGTCTGTCCATCCACACAACTGATAACTATTAGATGGTGACATATGTCGATGATGCCGGATGTCTTCAGTCAAAGTAGAATGCTTTGCCAGCCTCCACAAAAATTGTGTAGCTTTCCTGGGACGTCTGAGGGAGTCCTGGATTAGGGGGTCCTCGGACAGCCGGACTATATACTTTGGCTGGACTGTTGGACTATGACAATACAATATTGAAGACTTCGTCCCGTGTCCAGGTGGGACTCTCCTTTGCGTGGAAGGCAAGCTTGCAATTCGGATATGTAGATCTCCTCCCTTGTAACCGACTCTGTGTAACCCTAGCCCCCTCCGGTGTCTATATAAACCGGAGGGTTTAGTCCGTAGGACAACAATCACAATCATAATCATAGGCTAGCTTCTAGGGTTTAGCCTCTACGATCTCTTGGTAGATCAACTCTTGTAATACTCATATCATCAAGATCAATCAAGCAGGAAGTAGGGTATTACTTCCATCGAGAGGGCCCGAACCTGGGTAAACATTGTGTCCCCCGCCTCCTGTTACCATTAGCATTAGACGCACAGTTCAGGACCCCCTACCTGAGATCCTCCGGTTTTGACACCGACAATGACACTTAAATGTCCCTCTCAGAAGATGAGGCGAGCCTTGGCGACGAAGAATTTATCGTGCCTGAGGATCTCGTCGAGCAGGAGCGCTTCAAGCGTCGGCTTATAGCCACAGTAAATAGCCTGAAGAAAAAGCAACGACAGCTTCAAGATGACCAAGATCTGCTAGCGGATAGATGGACTGAGGTCCCTGCGGCCGAGGAATACGAACTCGAGCGCCCAACCAAAAGTTACCCAAAGCGCAGGTTGCTACCCCAACTCGAGGAGGAAGCATTAAAGCCTACGGTTCCAGCGTATGATGCGGCTGACCGGCCACCTCGTGGCCGAGACAAAGAAGCATATCAGCCCGAAGTCCAGCCCACACCCCATCGCCAATCAAACAAAAACACCAAGGCCCAGGGCTACGCGCAGGACCTGCGAGACGTATTGGAAAACAAAGCAGGATATACAAGATCGATCTACGGATCACGGGGGGGGGGGGGTCGCCCCAACGCGTAACGACGACCATCACGCCTGATATACTAAAAGAAAATCCGGCCAGGCCGAATACAGCAGACCAGACTGGTATGAACTGCGTCGTGATATAGCCCGACACAGAGGCGCCGCACACCCCCTATGCTTCACCAACGAAGTAATGGATCACGAATTCCCAGAGGGGTTTAAACCCGTGAACATTGAATCATATGATGGTACAACAGATCCCGCGGTATGGATTGAAGATTTCCTTCTCCACATTCACATGGCATGCGGTGATGATCTACATGCCACCAAGTACCTCCCACTAAAACTCAAAGGGCCGACCCGACATTGGCTGAATAGCCTGCCGGCAAACTCCATTGGCAGTTGGCAGAACTTGGAAGACGCATTCCATGATAATTTCCAGGGCACTTATGTGCGACCACCAGATGCTGATGACTTGAGTCACAAAACCCAACAGCCCGGAGAGTCAGCCAGGAAATTCTGGACTCGGTTCCTAACTAAAAAGAACCAAATTGTCAATTGTTCGGATGCCGAGGCCATAGCGGCATTTAAACATAACATCCGCGACGAGTGTCTCGCCCGATACCTCGGCCAAGAGAAGCCGAAGTCCATGGCAGCCCTCACGACACTCATGGCCCGCTTTTTTGCGGGCGAGGACAGCTGGCTAGCTCGCAGCAACAACACATCAACAAATGCCGGCAATTCAGATGCCAGAGGTA
Organism: Aegilops bicornis; assembly: GCA_021605145.1. Taxonomy (NCBI): domain Eukaryota; kingdom Viridiplantae; phylum Streptophyta; class Magnoliopsida; order Poales; family Poaceae; genus Aegilops; species Aegilops bicornis. The sequence continues at coordinate 487,679,643 of CM038674.1, forward strand.
GCAACGGCAAGCCACGTCGCAATAGACACAACCGTCGCAACAACGGCGACAACACCGAAGACACGACAGTCAGTGCCGGATTCAGTGGCTCCAAGTCCGGTCAGCGGAAAAAGCTGTTCAAAAGAAGCAATTCGGGCCCGTCTAGTTTGGGCCCCATACTCGATCGCTCGTGTCAAATTCACGGCACCCCCGATAAACTAGCCAACCACACCAACAGAGAATGCTGGTTGTTCAAACAGGCCGGCAAGTTGAATGCCAAAAACAAGGAAATGGGGCTGCATAGCGACGACGAGGAAGATCCCCGGCCGCCGAACACAGGAGGCCAGAAGAAATTTCCTCCCCAAGCGAAAATGGTGAACATGATATACGCAACCATATTCCCAAGCGGGAACGGAAGCATGCACTAAGGGACGTCTATGCGATGGAGCCAGTCGCCCCAAAGTTCAACCCATGGTCTTCTTGTCCGATCACTTTCGATCGCAGGAACCACCCTACCAGCATCCGTCATGGCGGTTCTGCCGCATTGGTCCTTGACCCCATCATTGACGGATTTCACCTTACTTGAGTCCTTATGGACGATGGCAGCATCCTGAACCTGCTCTATCAGGATACAGTGCGCAAAATGGGTATCGACCCCTCGAGGATCAAACCCACGAAAACCACCTTTAAAGGCGTCAAACCAGGTGTAGAGGCCTGTTGCACGGGCTCAATCAAACTGAAAGTGGTCTTCGGATCTCCGGATAACTTCCGAAGCGAGGAGTTAATCTTCGATATCGTCCCCTTCCGTAGTGGCTATCACGCGCTGCTCGGACGAACCGCATTTGCCAGATTCAATGCGGTACCGCATTATGCATACCTCAAGCTCAAAATGCCAGGACCTCGCGGGGTTATAACAGTTAATGGAAACACAGAGCGCTTGTTCGCGGAGGAGCACATCATGCGGCCCTCACAGCAGAAGTACAAAGCAGCCTTCTTAGGCAAACCGCCAGTTTGGCGATAAAACCCCCGGACAGCTTCAAGCGAGTCCAGAGTACCCCGCAACAGGATCGCCCGGCATGTCCAGAGATCTTCTAGCAATTCGGCCTCCGTCCTAGTCCCAATCAAGCGGCAAAATTTGTGCCGCGCATACATAATTACGCACTCAAAATACCATGGGCATAGGCGGAGGCATGGATATGCCAAGGCCCACAATGCGGCTCAACCGCCTCAGGGCCCGTATATCTTTACCATTTTCTCTCTTTCAGGACCCTATTCTCTGGAAGCCTTTTCCGATAGCCTGATTATCAGACCCATCATGGGAAGGAAACACCAAGGAAGCAAGAAGCTCTGACGTACAAGGGAATCCCCAGGTGGTCTCTGATAACGATCGCTATACCTGTTTTACATACCCATACGCAACTTGCCCTTGGATAGGACATGTCAAATAGTCCTTTTTATTATTATTACACTACTTGTATACATACGCTTTGACGTATCATTTAAATAACAATGTACAACTTAGCTTATTATTACATTTCTTCATCTTTTTATTGTCTACTTATTAACGAACAAATTGCACCCATACATTCTGGTACATCCAATGCGCTAGGGGCTTCAGTGTAACCCATAACACGGCAAGAAAAGTCCGAACACTTTCGATAGTGCGTCACCCCGAACTTATAGCATTATATGCATCAGCTCTGAATCATATCTTGGGTCAATAGTTGGGTTTGCCCGGCTCCCATTTTTTGGTGCCTTACGTTCCGCTATATCGGCTAAGGTAGCACTGGGAGAACTACTGCGATTGTGTCCTAGTTCTTCCGGACGAGCACCTTAGTAGAGAAAGCCGAAAACTGACTGTCATGACGCGGCGAGAGCTGGTCGCTGTTCGAGAGGTCTCAAATCCTTAAAGATTTTTTCCGTTTCAGGCGAGGAATCGGCCTTGTCCGGTTTCGGCGTATATAGCGCCCCAAGTCCGGCCTTCCGAATACTAGGGGCTTCACCAAAATTTAAAATTATAGACTTCTATGGCTAAGTGATAGTGATAAATCTGTATAGTCCGATTGCCTTGTTCGCTGCGCTAAACACCTCCTTAAAGGATCGATTTTTTTTGGATAAAGAGTGTTTAAGATTTATCCCGAACACCTCAGTACTAGTTACATGGGGGCAGAATCGCCAACTCTCAGATTTTATAAACAGCCGCACAGAAGGTAATATTTTAAATCGACAAGCGTTATATGCGCACATGAACTCGTTTTCATATTACAGGATCACATGAGTACATTCATTCAAATATTACATCCTTAGTAGTTTCCTCCACCACAAGGCAGGCACCCTTCAGGACACTGTCATAATACTTTTCGGGGTGGCGATGCTCCTTGCCCTCCGGTGGCCCCTCCTTCACCAGCTTTTCGGCATCCATCTTCGCCTAGTGCACTTTCGCACGGGCAAAGGCCCTGCGCGCACCTTCAATGCAGATGGACCACTTTATGACTTCAAGCCGGGGGCAGGCATTCACCAGCCGCTTTACCAGGCCGAAGTAGCTGCCGGGCAGGGGCTCACCAGGCCCCATGCGGACTATGAGACCCTTCATGGCCAGTTCGGCTGCCTTGTGAAGCTCGACCAGTTGCTTCAGCTGGTCGCTCAAGGCATTGGATGTTCGGTCCCAACATATTGAGACCAGAACAACTTTTCTGTCGAGCTCCCTTCCTCGGCCCGGTAGAACTCTGCGGCATCCAATACATTGCGTGATAAATCTGCAAACGCTCCTGGAGAGCTCCGAATTCGGGGCCTTTTGGGCTTCGGCCTTGGCATTTTGTGCGTTCTCGAGGGCCTTCGCAAGCTCGGACCCTTGCGTCTTAGAGTCATGCTCCAAGGACTCGTATTTCTTGACGAAATCCCGGAGCTCTTGCTGGACCTCGCCGAATCGGGCCTCTTGCTTCTCGCGCTCGATGCGCTCCTTGGTCGCTCTGTCTTCGGCCTCGGACAGCGCCTTGTTCAGAGCCGCCACTTCGGTCGTGGCCCCTATCAAAATTCATGAAGATCCTATGATCTAAAAACCACTTTTTCTTTATCAATATACAGACGGGGTATCACTTACCTTAGTTCTCTTCGAGCTGCCTCTTGGTAAGGCCGAGCTCTTCCTCGGACCGCTCAAGGTTCCGCTTCACTCTGGAGACCTCCGCAGTACGAGCGGCAGCAGCCAGCAGCGAAGCCTGCTTATTCACATAGTTATATTCTGGTTAGACTCCTGTGATTGTTATTTGATCGTCTGTTCGGCCTTTCTTTCCGAACACCAAACAGAGCATCAGGGGCTACTGTCTATGCTGTGATAATTTCTCTTAATTGGATTACTTACCTCAAAGCCTGTTAGGAGGCTGGCACAGGCTTTGGTCAATCCGCTTTTGGCGGACCGAACTTTCTCGACCACCGCACTCATGATGGCGCAGTGCTCTTCGTCAATGGAAGCGCCGCGAAGCGCTTCCAACAAGTTGTCCGATGCCTCTGGATGGACATAGGCCATCGACACAGACGGCTCGCCCCCCTTAGCGAGGGGTCGCCTGTCAGAATCCGGAACCACTGGAGGTTCCGGCGCAGTATCCGGCTGGGGGCCAAACTCGGTGCGACCCCCGTCATTAGAACCCGTGGGAGTCTTACCCCCCACGCGCCCGGCGTCTGGGATGTCGCCCTGCGGCGCCTCCAGAATTATCTCCCCTTGGTCCGGTATCTTTTGAGACAGCACCTCGGTGTCGTCCGTGGGCCGGGGGGAGGTTGCTGTCGGGAGCGAATTGCTGTTCATCGCCGACTGGCCTAAAGACCCATCCAAAGAGGATACGTCGATGTGGGCTTTGGACGGACTGCACGATCATGTTTGACATGATATAAGAAGCAATAAAACAAAACATACCAGAACTATTATAGTACCCGGATACTTACGACTTCGCTAGGGGCTTGTACCTGGGCAACCACTCCTCGTCGCTGTAAGCGGCTGTTGTGGAATGGTCCGGAGGGAGGGTCCTTCCCTTCTTGGACCCTTCGGCCTCAACAGATGGGGCGGCCTTCCTTTTCTTTTCACCTCCGGTTGGGGGGGAGGGGAACTTTCCTCTACCTCCTTCTCGTTTTCGTGGGAGGAGTGCGCCTTGGTGTTTTCAGAGGATGAGTCCGACACAACCTTGCGTCGGAGACCTTTCCTAGTCCCCGCGGCCTTCTTCTTGGCCTTCTTCTCTGGCGCCTCATAGGACGCCGGAACCAGCATCTCCATTAAGAGTGCTGTTGTTGGATCTTGGGGCAGTGGAGCCGGACAATCTATCCGCTCCGCTATCGCTACCCAGTCCTGTTAAAATGGCATGGAGGTTCATATCCCTCGCACGATTCTACTTGGGAAAGGAACATCTTGTGACATATAAAGAGCTTACCGGATTAGCAGGGCGCTTTGCGCTGAGTCCCCGATGCTCGATAAGGGAAGGAGGTACCTCAGCGGCCTTGAACAACACCTTCCAGACGTCTTTGTGCATCATGTCGAAAAGCTCTCGCAGTGTCTGGTGCTTGGCTGGGTCAAACTCCCACATATTGAATGCTCGTCTTTGACACAGGAGGATTCGGCGGAAGAGCATGACCTGGACCACGTTGACAAGCTTGATTTTCTTGCTTATCATATTCTTGACACAGTTCTGTAGTCCGGTCAGCTCCACCGACGATCCTCGGGATAGGCCCTTCTCTTTCCAGGAGGTGAGCCGCATGGGGATGCCGAATCGAAATTCGGGGGCCGCCTGCAACGTCTTGAGCTTGCGTTGGTTTTCCTTGAAGACGAGAGGGTGATGCAGCAAGTGTAGCGCAAGTATTTCCCTCAGTTTTGAGAACCAAGGTATCAATCCAGTAGGAGGCTCCTCAAAAGTCCCACGCACCTACACAAACAAGCGAGAACTTCATAACCAACGCAATAAAGGGGTTGTCAATCCCTTCACGGTCACTTGCGAAAGTGAGATCTAATAAAGATAGTATCATAAGATAAATATATTTTTGGTATTTTATAGTATAGATGCAAAAAGTAAAGATGCAAATAAAAGTAGATTGGGAGCAAATATGATAAGAGGTAGACCCGGGGGCCATAGGTTTCACTAGTGGCTTCTCTCAAGATAGCATAAGTATTACGGTGGGTGAACAAATTACTATCGAGCAATTGATAGAATAGCGCATAATTATGAGATTATCTAGGCATGATCATGTATATATGCATCACGTCCATAACAAGTAGATCGACTACTGCCTACATCTACTACTATTACTCCACACATCGACCGCTATCCAGCATGCATCTAGAGTATTAAGTTCATAAGAACAGAGTAACACATTTAAGCAAGATGACATGATGTAGAGGGATAAACTCATGCAATATGATATAAACCCCATCTTGTTATCCTCGATGGCAACAATACAATACGTGCCTTGCAACCCTTTACATCACAGGTAAGGACACGCAAGATTGAACCCAAAGCTCAGCACTTCTCCCATGGCAAGAAAGACCAATCTAGTAGGCCAAACCAAACTGATAATTCAAGAGACTTGCAAAGATAACTTAATCATACATAAAAGAATTCAGAGAAGATTCAAATATTATTCATAGATAAACTTGATCATAAACCCACAATTCATCGGATCTCGACAAACACACCGCAAAAAGAGTTTACATCGAATAGATCTCCACAAGAGAGGGGAGAACATTGTATTAAGATCCAAAAGAGAGAAGAAGCCATCTAGCTAATAACTATGGACCCATAGGTCTGTGGTAAACTACTCACAACTCATCGGAGGGGCAAGGATGTTGATGTAGAGGCCCTCCATGGTTGATTCCCCCTCCGGCAGAGTGTCGGAGAAGGCTCCAAGATGAGATCTCGCGGCTACAGAAGGTTACGGTGGTGGAAATTGTGTTTCGTGGTGCCCCTAGATGTTTTCGGGGTACGTAGGTATATATAGGAGGAAGAAGTACGTCGGTGGCCGCCCGAGGGGCCCACGAGACAGTGGGGCACACCCTATAGGGGGGAGGTGCCCTCCTATCTCGTGGAGGCCTCGGCTGCTTCTTGACTTGCACTCCAAGTCCTCTGGATCATGTTTGTTCCAAAAATCACGCTCCCGAAGGTTTCATTCCATTTGGACTCCGTTTGATATTCCTTTTCTTGAAATCTTGAAATAGGCAAAAAACAGCAATATGGGCTGGGCCTCCAGTTAGTAGGTTAGTCCCAAAAATGATATAAATGTGTAAAGTAAAGCCCATAAACATCCAAAAGGGGTAATATAATAGCATGAAACAATCAAAAATTATAGATACGTTGGAGACGTATCAAGCATCCCCAAGCTTAATTCCTGCTCGTCCTCGAGTAGGTATATGAAAATAAGCAGAATTTTTGATGTGGAATGCTACCTAGCATAATTCATAATGTAATTTTCTTTATTGTGGCATGAATTTTCAGATCCAAATGAATACAAAATAAAAGGTCATATTGATAAAAGAAATAGTAATACTTCAAGCATACTAATCAAAGTAATCATGTCTTCTCAAAATAGCATGGCAAAAGAAAGTTCATCCCTACAAAATCATATAGTTAGGCTATGCTTCATTTTCGTCACACAAAGATGTTCCCAACTTCTATACCCCGATGACAAGCCAAGCAATTGTTTCATACTTAAAAAATCTCAAACTTTTTCAACCTTCACGCAATACATGAGCGTGACCCATGGATATAGCACTATGGGTGGAATAGAATATGATGATGGGGATTGTGTGGAGAAGACAAAAAGGAGAAAGTCTCACATTGACGAGGATAATCAACGGGCTATGGAGATGCCCATCAATTGATGTCAACATGAGGAGTAGGGATTGCCATGCAACGGATGCACTAGAGCTATAAATAAATGCTCAACAAAAGAAAACTAGTGGGTGTGCATCCAACTTGCTTCACTACAAAAAAAATACACATCCGTGACATTTTGGGCCGAACGAAATTTTTTTCTGTCATACATATGACACTTCTATGACGATAATTGTGACAAAACCCGGTATCATCATAGATGTGGTGGGCTCCTACTTCTATGACAAAAATCATGATGAAAATGGGCTTTTCGTCACTGGCGGGCCGGAGACGCAACTGCATGACATTCTTTGGGCAGTCCATGACGGAAAAAACCGTGGTAGAAGCAAGGGGAGGAAAATTTCGGTGTTGCAGTTCTACGGTGGGAGGTCGGGGCCGAAGCGATGCTGCTTTCTCTCGTGACGACGCTGCAGCGTGCGTAGGCGTTATTCTAATCAAGCCGAAGCGAGGCGTTGGGCTCTAACTAAACCCGAGTGATTGATTGCACCGCAGTTACGCTACATCGAGCTCGAAGCGATCGATCGATGGCTGTTAATCGAACTCGATGGAGCGATTCGCTTCGCTACTTCGCTAATCAAGCCGATCGATGCTGCCTCTGGGATGAATAGTGGCGTTGCGGGGGGTTGGATGAATAGTGAGCGGGGGCGTTGCCTCTGGATGAACAGGAACCCGTGGTGTGGAGGGCTGGATGAACAGTAGACGGTGGAGGGGTGGCCGAACAGTAGCCGGTGGAGTAGCGCGCAGTGGAGGCTGGATGAACAGGAGCCCGTGGAGGCTAGAGGAGGTCGACGGTGGAGATGAACAGTATCCCGTGGAGTCCCTGCTTTTGCGGCACGTCACACCCCCCCGTTTCGACCGTGGCGCTCCAACTCAAGTCTGTTTCGGCCCGCTTTATGTAAGCCACACCCCTCCCGATCAACAGGACCCCCGTTTCGACCGTAGGAGGTCCGTTTCCTCTGTTTTCCGGTATGCCAGGCCCCTCCCGATCAACAGGACCCCGTTTCGAACGTGGCCGGTTGAACACAAGGTCGTTTCCTCCGTTGTGCGGTATGCCAGGCCTCGTTTCCATCGCCTGTTCCGTCCAAGCCTCCCGATGAACACGACCACGCATTCCGTTCCGACCCAGCCGGTTGGCTCCCCATGAACACGACGACGACAATGTTTCTCCGTTCCGACCCAACCATGTACGTATGCGCGATAGGCGTTAGAGACCCTGCCCGTATAATGACGTCAGCCGTATTTTGTTTCTTGCACCCTCGCCGCTGTCGTGCGTGTACATGCTACGTCGCGGCGCCTCTACTCACGACAACGTCTGGCGCCTCTATATCCACCAAAGATATATGTACGCATATCGTCACGACTGCGTAATGACAACGCCATGCGCACGCCGACCAGGTGGGTCCCGACTGTCAGACACTTCTTTGCGTGCGAAGATGTAGCTAGTGGGTCCCACCAGTCAGGGTGGCGAATCGTTTTGGTTTTTTTTGCCCGGATGCACTTCCTTGCGTGCGAAGATGTAGCTGGTGGGTCCCAGCAATCAGGGGGGCGAATCGTTTTTTCTTCCCGGACGCACTTCCTTGCGTGCGAAGGTGTAGCTAGTGGGTCCCAGCAGTCAGGGGGGAAACGTTTTTTTCGCGAAATATGGTGGCCCGTCCGGTGGGTCCCCGCTGTCAGGTGGAGGAATAATTATTTTGCACGTATTAAGGAGGCACTTCCTTACTGCGGCCGTGGACCCAGCTGTCAGCCTCTCCACGTACAGCCCATACTTTTGCGCGTTTTTTTCAACCTTTTTTTTAGGAAAGCCTCTAATCTGTGGAAAACAGCATACAAATCTGCCATTATTTCTAATAATTTATAGCCTATTTGCTAATTCTTAAGGTTTTTTTGGAGCCCATATTCTTTTTGTTAGCATTACAACCCATATTGTGGCCACGGTTAAAAAATTATACGAAATTTTGCATATTTCAAAAGTGGTCCGAACTGTTTTTAATCCCGAAATTTCGACTCAAATTCAAACTGATTTTAAAAATAATTGTATATCAATAAAAAATCCAACAAATTCTCCACGCATAAAAATTAATGTAATTTAAAATCTTGAAATGAAAAAAATATATTTGAAACTAATTGCCGGTTTGATGTGTTTTAAAAATGTACAGCCATTTCTCATTACTGATGGGCCATTTTCTCGGCCAGCCGAATGAAAAGCTCTCCTCGTCTTGAAAGATTTGCAGCCCTACAGGCCTGACAAAGTGACTTAATTGGCAAATCACAAAAAAACTGGGTTGTGGCCGTGGACCCGGTATCGGCCTCTCCACGTCTGATTACTCTTCCGATGGAAGTCGTTCCTTGACCACGTTGACCACGCCGCGCGGAGAGCACCACGGCGGTGGACGACGACGAGGCCTAGGAAGGGGACGACGCGGAGCCGGGGAAGACGCGGCAGTGGATGCCCGCGCGGAGAGGAGTACGAGGGTTCACTGGTTCGGCTGCGGTGTGAGGCTGCCATCGCCGCAGGGCCTGGCCAGCGGTGGGAATAGTTGGGGGCGGTGAGGCCTCCGCGGCAGCACAGCCGGCCACGGGAGGCAGGAGCATGCGGCACGGCCGGCGGTGCTTTGGGCGGCTGGAGCAAGAAGACCAGAGGTTGAAAAAGCACTACAGCCATTGGATGGACATCATACGGTCACTGGAGCTAGGATCGTTCATATTGACTAAGTTAACAAAGCCCTTCGGCCCCGTCAACTTAGTAGGCCCACAAGACAGCCTCCCACCAAGGTGGGTCCCAGCTAGCCGGGGGAGTATTCACTTTTTTGTGCGTAATAAGGAGGCACTTCCGATGGGTCCAAGCTGACAAATGGGGAACGTTTTTTCATGAAATCGGTGGCCCGTCCGGTGGGTCCCCGCATTCGGGGAAATGATTTATTTCACAAAATACTGGTGGCCCGTCCGGTGGGTCCTCCCATTTGCCGTGGAGGAATAATTATTTTCCGCGTAATAAGGAGGCACTTCCTTGCGGCTGCCGTGGACCCAGCTGTCAGCCTCTCCACGTACGGTACTCTTCCGATAAAGTCGGTCGTTGAGCACATTGACCATGCCTCGCCGAGAGCACCACGGCGGTGGACGACGGCGAGGCCTAGGAAGGGGACGACGCGGAGCCGGGCCACGGAGGCGGAGCAAAGCGGTAGCACAGCCCGGCCACAGGAGGCGGGAGGCGGTGACACGACCGGCGCTGCTTTGGGCGGCTGGAGCAAGAAGACCAGAGGTTGAAGAAGCCGTATGGCCGTTGGATGGACATCATACGGTCACTGGAGTGTTGACTAAGTTGTCGGATTTCGGGTTCCGGCAGACCCTTAAGGTTCGAACTCTAGGGTGCGCACGGAGATCCAACCCTCCACCGTCTCGCACCTCGTCGAATCGCAGGGACCTAAACTACTAAGAAGAACAGCACAAGAGACACGAGATTTATACTAGTTCGGGCCACCGTTGTGGTGTAATACCCTACTCTAGTTTGTGGTGTGGTGGATTGCCTCTTGGGCTGATGAAGAGCGATGCTGAGGGAAGAATAGCCTCACGAGGGTCTGTTCTTGGTGGGTGTGATGAACTGCTAGGTTGTGTCCCATCGCTCTAGCTTGAGGATCGGGTCTCTATCTCTCTCTCTTGATTCCAAACGCCAGATCCCCTACTCTGAGTGTGGCTACTCCTATTTATAGGCGAAGGCCCTGGGCCTCTTCCCAAATATTGAGCGGGAAGGGCGCCAACAATTGGCCATTTTGATGGGGAACAGCGGGTACACTTATCCTGACTAAAGTTGGTCCTCGCCTGCCAAAGGCTCTGGTGATGACGCCTGCTTGGGCTCCACGATGACTCCCTTCTAGCCGGTGGGGCTGGTCTTGGTCTTGTTGCACCGAAACGGATGCCTTTGCTTGATGCTCTCGCCTGCGCTTGCTCCCTTTGCACCAAAGAGGAAAGGAGGACGCTACGCGGGCTGGCGCCCGACTGGCGCCCTTGGTCGTCATGGCTTGCGTCATGGGCACCTCGCGAGGTACCCTGCCTTGAACTCTCCGCCTCCTCATGAGCCAACCTGATGAGGACGTGCTTGAGGAAGCTCCTGGTCGTCCGCCCCGCGAGGCTTGGCCCCCCGCGAGGGTCTTGAGCTTGTGTTGATGAAGATGGGCTGTCCTGGGCCTCCTTCGAGCCACGCCGCAGCCGCAGTGCAGGCAAGTCTGGGACCCCGTTCGAGAACGCCGACAAGAGCCCCGGGCCCATGGCGCGCTTGTACTTGGCCGAAGCGGAGAGGCGAAAGGTAAGTCTGGCGTCGTGGGCCCTAACAGCCTGCGGCCTTGGGCGCCGCGTGGCGGTTGATTGGACGTGGGGGCCTCTGCAACCGCGCGGGTTGATAATGGAGCGGCGTCTTCCTTGCCTCCTTTACTTTCTCCAGTTGCTGCTCATATCTCCTTTCTTGCGCCTCTCCTCCCTGCTTCCAAGACCTTCAGATCTACTCCCTCTTCGTGCCCTAGCCAGTCATGGCTCCTCGCCAAACCCCAACCGGAGCCTGGTATTCTCCTGCCTTGGACCCGCCAAATGTGTCAGGGGCGAGCCTCGCCCTGATGCGCCGGTTGGCGGAGGCGCAGGGCGTCAATGGAACGGCGGTGTTCAAGGCCGGCTCCTCCGCCCCTGAGGGTCGGGGGAGTACCTTCTACCCATTCTTCGCGAGCGCCATCATTGCTGGTCTGGTGCCTCCCTTCTCTGAGTTCTTCTTCTCCGTCCTCCGTCACTATAACATCCAATCTCTGCACCTCCATCCCAACTCCGTCCTTCTTCTGGAAATCTTCGCCTACTACTGTGAGGCCCATGTTGGGGTGAAGCCCTCGGTGGCCTTGCTGCGCCACTACTTCTTCCTCCGAGCCTCCCGTGGTTCCGCCTCCAGCGTCTGTGAAGCCACACGCCTCTGGCGGAGCCATTGCCATTTCAAACCCTGGGAAGCGGATTGAGGGCTTCAGGAGCAAGTGGGTCTTGGCGGATGCTGGGAGGATCCACCCTCGGCTGATCCTGCCCACGGAGCCTTGAGAGTTCCGACGACCGTCCCGAGCGAAGCTTTGGGATCCCAGCCAAGTCTTTGGAGAAGATGGATGCAGATCTGGCCGGGCCGACGCTGGGCGGGCGCAGGCCGACCCAAGGCCGCTGCCGAGGGAGTTCCCGAGCACCAACTGCTCCGCTTCGCCAAGATTTCCGCTTCGATGTGGAGGCCTCACCCAGCCCCGTGGCCCGCCAGCGAGGATCTGGCGACGGTCCTCCAGTCTTGGTTGGGGCGATGTGGCGAGACCGAGGGCGCCCCACGCCCCCTGCTCCTTCATGCGAGGATTGGGAGCAGGTTGTGGGGCCCATGCCCGCCTTCAATGGGGACGGGCTCGTGCCCTGGAGGCTCCGGAGGACTGGTGGGCGTGTCCTCCTCCCGACTCAGCGAAGAGGTGGAGGAAAGAAAGCCGGGGAGAGGGGTTGATTCGGGGGTGGAGTCAAGGGCTCCTCCCTGCGGGCCGCAGGCCCAGCGTTCTCCGCCTCCCCGAGTGACGACAGCGAGGATGAGGGTGGCGGGAGGCGAAGCCTGCCTCGATCCCGAAGAAGGACCGACTGGGCTGGTCCCCACGGGTCCGCCCGGCCTCGGGGCGATCCGCATGACGCGCCTCCCGCTTCCTCGGGTCCCCTTGAAGCTGATCCCACAGCGGGCTCTCGGGCTTCAAGTATGGCCGAGGCTGCTCGAGTCCTCCAAATGACGACCTGTAAGTGCCTCGCTTCCCGTCTTGATTATTGCTCACAACGAGATCTGATGTCCATGTTCTTCGCCGGGCCAGCGCCCATGGCGAAGAAGTCAAGGGGGCCTCTGAGGCTCCATCCGTGACGGTGCCGTTGCCCGAAAAGGAAGATGATCCTGACGCCCAGGACTCTCCTGCCCGGGCGCCCTCGCGAGGCCTGGCTGAGCCCGCTGGGGTGAGCTCAGCCCCCTTGGCCCAGGCGACCTCCGAGGTGCCCTTGCTGGGCGCTGCCTCCACCGTTGCCGTGGCGCCGCTGGTTCCGCCTAAAGGCGCAGTCGCTACGCCGCCGCCATCTCCTCCTACTCCACCAACTGCTGTCTCTCTGACTCCTCCCGCTGTCCTGGATCGTGCTGCCGCAGAACTGGACCGGCTGCGGCAGGATCTTCTGGGTGCCGACCCTCGCTTGGTGGTGGGGCGCTTGGAGCTGGCCTCTAGCTGGATTCGCGCCGATGCTTCGATTCGGGCGGCGCTGGTCCAGGCCTCGACGGCTTGCGATGAGGAAAAGCAGGCTGTTAGTGAGAAGAAGGTAGCCCGCGATGCTGCCTTGGGGGAGGTAGCCAGCATCCAAGGTCGCTGTGAGACGCTGGAGAGCGAGCTGAAGGGCCTGCAGAACCAGCTTGCCGAGGAGGCCCGCCTCCGCCAGGAGCAGGAGGAAAGCATGAAGGCTCGCGAGGCGGCCGTCAAGGACCAGGGGGTCAAGCTGAAGAAGCGTCGTGACCGCCTAAGCGCTACTGGAGCGAGGAACCGGAGGCGAGGAAGGTCGAGCTGGGCGCCAAGCGCGGGTTCTTGCCGAAGATCGCGTGGCCTTCATGGATATGGAGGTGAAGGCTCACGCCTGCCGAGGGAGCTTTATGATAGCGGCTGGAGAGCCGCGGCGGCGCAGAGGGCGGCCCCGCCAAGCTGCTTCCCTTCTGATCCGCGCTCTTGAAGATGTTTCCCTTGGTCTTGGCCCCACGGCCGAGGCCGAGGCGCGTGTCTTGTCTTCTGCGGCAGTCACGATGCATCCTCACGCACATCTATCTTCGCGATCCCAGCGTCGACATGGACAGCCTGCTGGAGCCGGCAAGCGGTGAGCATGCAGCTGCCGCTGCCGAGGCTGTGAAGGGTCGCGCGGAGGCTCTGTTGGGGAAGTTTCGGGCCTTCAACACCAAGCCGAAGCGAGGCGCTGCCGGCCCTGCTGCTTCACGAGGCGAGCCTACCCCGCGCTGCTCCACCGCCGACAAGTGACTCCGTTGTGGCTCCTGTCTTGCTTTTTAATTCCTGCACATGTATCATGCCTCGGGGAGGCGTTTAAACTTGCGTCTGATATTGCGATAACAGTGCGGACTGTAATGTTTGCTTTTGAATTCCTTGAAATTTGTGCTTCCTACTTGCTTATGTTCTACGCCGGCAGAGCCCAGCCCCGCGCATACCTCAGCCGCCGTTAGCCCCGACCGGAAACCAGGACGGGACCAAGGAGTGAGGGGCTACGTGACAAGTTAGGCTCCTGAGTCGCGATGCTCGTGGAGTCCCCCTTAGCGCCTGAACAACAAGTAGGGAGGTGAGGCAGGCGGACCCACCGTTCTCGTCTGCAGAGCCCGGCCTCGCGCATACCTCAACCGCCGTTAGCCTTCCGGAACTAAGGGGTGAGGGGCTACGTGACGATTAGGCTCTGAGTCGCGATGCTCAGAGTCCCCTTGACGCTCAAGCGGCATGCGTACCTTGGCTCCGCTCGGGGAGTGGCGTCACGACGAACCAGGCCGAGGGGCTGGGCACGGGTGGTGTGCGTCTGGGCGTGACCCAGGCGCAGCCCTCGTGCCCAGCCCCCTCGCGCGGCGCTCCCGAGGGGAGGCGTTGCGACGAGGCCAGACACTGAGCTCTGGGCTCCCTGAGGTTGATGCGACCCGGAGCCCATCCTTAGTTGTTTATCACCAGCGCGGAGCATAGCGCTTCCGCATGCGTACGGGCATAGCCGCTCCTCGGCAGTGTCGTTAGCCAGCGCGGAGTATGGTGCTTCCACTGGAACGTGGGAGGGGGCTCCCCTCCGGGAGGAGCCCCGGGGGCGTATCTGACCCCACCACGACACGTGGTAGCACGGTAGGGCTGGACGAGGTGTATCTGGGCACCCGTGAGCCGGTAGCAGGACTCCACGAGGCCCTACCTCAAGGCGGGTTGCGCTGGCTCTGAGCCTTATCTTGAGTGTGTTCACCAAATTTGGCCGGATGTCGGTGCTCTCGTCTTGGTCCCGGCTCTCGGGCTGGTCTCGGCCGTCGGTTGGCAAGCCGGTCGCGATGCCATGGACAAGACCAGAGGGTGAGGGCCGGAGAGCCGGTAGGAGCCCTGAGTCGCGATGCTCAGGCACCCCCCCTTTAACCCGCAAGCTGGATTAGATGATGCAACTCTACGTCCTCGGGTCCTGGCTCTCGGGCTAGTCTCAGACGTCGCTGGCAAGCCAGGTCGAGATGCCATGGACAAGACCAGAGGGTGAGGGCCGGAGAGCCGGTAGGAGCCCTTAGTCGCGATGCTCAGGCACCCCCCCCCGTTAATGCGCAAGGTCGATGCAAAGAATCGACAACTCTCGTCCTCGGGTCCGGCTCTCGGGCTGGTCTCGGCCGTCGGGGCAAGCCAGGTCGCGATGCCATGGACAAGACCAGAGGGTGAGGGCGGAGAGCCGGTAGGAGCCACAAGTCGCGATGCTCGTGCACCCCTTTAACGCTGCAAGCTGGGTTAGATGACGAAACTCTACGTCCTCGGGTCCCGGCTCTCGGGCTGGTCTCAGCTGTCGCTGGCAAGCAAGGTCGTGATGCCATGGACAAGACCAGAGGGTGAGGGCCGGAGAGCCGGTAGGAGCCCTGAGTCGCGATGCTCAGGCACCCCCCTTCAACGCGCAAGCTTTCGCCACCCAGGAAAAGGCACCAAATAACAAGCATGGCGGAGCGAGAGCATAATCCTAAGGAAAAAGTAGGAAGGATACATGCCGCCGGGACTGGCCCGAGCGGCTTGGGGACGATGCAGCCCGAGGGGCGCCCCCAACAGGATAGGCTATCGACATGAAGTAAAAAGGGATACATGCCGCAGGGACGGACGCACGCGGCCTGGGAATAATGCGGCCCTGAAGGCGCTCCCAGCCAGAAATAAAACTTAAAGACGTCACCTAGTGATGTTGGGGATGAAGGGGTGTTGGTGTAGCAGACTCGGTGGGCTGCGGGAGCCGATCCTCACGAGCCCCCAGGCCCAGGGGCCTCGGGAGGCTCCAGAGGCGTTGGCGGCTCCTCAGGGGCCATCTCCATCTCCGCCCGGGGCTGGCGTGCTTGACCTCTTTAGCCTCCGGGATGGTCCTCATGAGACAGCTGGTGCGCAGCGGCCAGCGTTTGGCGAGCCATAAGGCATGCATACGTGGTTGTGGGGTGGACCCTGCATAGCGTCCCACTCGCGAGGGCAGGCGCTCTTGAGATGCGGCTCGGTTGAGCCACAGTATGTCGATGCAGACGCGCAGCCCACCATCCTCGCTGGATGGGGGGCCACAGCTGAGTGGCGGCGGCTGCCCTCATGACCCTTGACTCCTGTAGCTCCTGAATGGCCTTGCTGACGAACTCTTGAGGGTTCCGCCCTCTTGGTCTTGCTCCTACTTGCGGGAAACGTGCTTCAAAACACGCCTCCACGTGGTGCCCAAGCGCCTCCCTCGAGACCTTGGCGAGGTCGGCGGCCCTCCAGGGGAGAGCCCCCGAGCCCTGCCTGAGGAGGGCGCCGGGCGCGCTTTCCTATGCGATGGAAGGAGGCTCCCCCTGGCCCGATGCGGGCCCTGAGGGGCCTGTCTCTTGAGGAGCCGGGCCGGTCGATGTCTTCTTCTTCTTGGGTGCGGCCTCGGGAGGCCTCCTGCTGCTGTGGTGCAGGTCTTCCAAATGATGCGGCTGAAAGGCTCGCTCCGGGGAGCACACCTCGTCTCTCTCTTCGCAGGCACCGTGATGACCCCGCTGACTTCTGGCATCTTGAGGACGTTGTAGCCATGGTGGAGTTACTGACCAGAATTTGTGTAACGCTGGGTACCCGAGGATGGCATTGTCTGACGGCGAATGTGGGCGACATCGAAGTTGATGAGCTCGGTGTGGTAGTTGTCGCGGGCCCGAAGGTGACAGGAAGGTGGACCTGCCCGATCGGGACCGTGGAGCCGTCGGTGACTCGGAGAAAGGCTTGGTTGGCTGAAGTGGTATAAGGCACTCGAAGATTGTTGAATGTCTCCACAGACGGGCGTTGAGCCCTGCTCCGCCCGTCGATGAGGGTCTTAGTGACCGGCACGTTCGCGATGATTGGGGAGCAAAGCATCGGAGAACTCCGGTGTGGCTGCGCGCCTTGAGCTGATCCGCTGAAATTTGAGCGTGATGGCGCCACGCCGACCACACGAGGGCGTGTGGCCTCGAGCTTGGGGAGGACTGCATTCACTTGTGGGCGAACTGCTTGAAGATGCGTTGAGAGGCTGGGGCTTGAGCTCCACCGAGGATGCTGAGCGATCGCCGCAGCGCTTCACAGAAGCCCCCAGCCCCCTCGTCCTGATGACGTTCTTCGATTCTCCTCGGTGGCGGCTGCAGCGGAGGGAGGCCTGCATTCCCCTGCGGGCGATCCTCACGAGGCTGATTCCTCCAGCCTCCCTCGCGAAGTGGGTCTTGCCAACGGTCCTCGCGAGGTTGGTCGCGCCACCCTTGGTGCGCGCCGCGGTTTTCCCAGCGTCCTGCATTCCTTCCTCCTCCTCGGCCGTAGCCCCGGTCGCTGCGCTTGGGGCGTCTGCCGACCCTTCCTTCGCGTACGGCCCAGAGTACTTGACATTCATTGGTGTTGTGGGTGTGGAGGTCGTGGTACACGCAGTACCGGCTGCCCTTGGTGGACTCGGGCTGATCTCTGCCTCGCTTGGTATCTGGTTCGGCTGCGAGCACGGCAGCCCCCTTGCGCTTCATGTCCTTGGCCTTGGACTTCTTCTCTTCGGGATCCACGGCAGGCAGCTCGAGGAGGGAGAGGCGCCCCTCCTCAGCCCCCGACGCACTTGGTCGCCAAGTTGAACAGCTCGAGGGAGGTGCATAGATCTTCATGCATTGCCGGCTCCTCCTTCATCTTGACGTCGCGCACGCCCGTCGGAGAAAGCGGAGATGATGGCCTCCTCCGTCACCACAGGGATCTTAAAGGCAGCGTTGTTGAAGCGCTGGATGTACTTTTGCGGGGTTTCCCACAGCTGCTGTGATTCGGCGCATGTCGCTCACGGCGGGTGGCGGTCGCGAGTACCACTGGAAGTTGGCGATGAAGCGGAGTGCGCATCTCGGCCCGGGAAGAGATCGTGCACAGGGCGGTCGAGAGCAGTGCGGGCTCCGTCCTTGGCGCCATGGGAAACCAATTTGCCATGACCTTTTCATCCCGTTAGCAGCCTCGATGCCCAGCTTCGTGAAGTTGGAGGAACTCCGTAAAGTCGGCCGTGCCGTCATAGCGAGGAGGCAGGTCTGGCTTGAACTTGGCGAGCCACGTGGCTGCGCAGCTTCCGGAGGTGAAGGCGCGGCAGCCCGCCGTGGCATGGGGCCTCGGGCAGCAGAGGATTGGTCTTGTGGGCCTCCCTGCGCCTTGTGGTAGAAGCGTCTGGTCTTAGCGTCTTTGGAAGCGGGAGCGCCTTCGGGCAGCTTCTTGCGGGCAAGGAACTTCTTGGCAGCTCTGTTCTTGCCGCACCGGCGCCTGGCGGAACGGGTTCCGCCCCGTGACCACGCGCCTTGGGGCCAGGGCGCCGTCTTGAGGAGGAGGCGGCTGAGGCGCCCCGGGAGCTTCATTGCCCGGTAGCAGGCGAGTGCGGTCTGTGAGCGAGGCAGACGGCCGTGGTGCGCCTCCTGCAGCTTGAGACGAGCTTCAGCGACTTCGGTCGAGACATTCTTCGTGAAGCGTCTTGACGGAAGCGGTAGCGCGAGAGCTCGTTAACGCGATAAGTGCAGCTTCCGGGCCTCCATAGCGCGCGCAGAAGCGGCGTGGCGAAAGAACGGCGGGGGTGGCCGAAAGCGGCGAAGCGGTGCGGCCGTCCGCCTCATGGACGGAGTCTTTGGGGCGACGCTTGCTGCTCGTTCCCTCTGCCGGGCGATGGCGGCATTGACGGTGGCGAAACGGCAGCGGCGCCACGCCCGGCAAGAGCCGTCTGGCGACGTGGGAGGCGAGGGTGGCTCGACGCTCGGCGCGGGCCCGACGAGCGTCAGACATGGTTGCGGTGGTCGAGGAAGAACGAGGCGACGAAAGGCAAATTCCGGCACACCCCTACCTGGCGCGCCAAATGTCGGATTTCGGGTTCCGGCAGACCCTTAAGGTTCGAACTCTGGGGTGCGCATGGAGATCCAACCCTCCACCGTCTCGTACCTTGCCGAATCGCAGGGACCTAAACTACTAAGAAGAACAGCATAAGAGACACGAGATTTATACTAGTTCGGGCCACCGTCGTGGTGTAATACCCTACTCTAGTTTCTGGTGTGGTGGATTGCCTCTTGGGCTGATGAAGAACAGTACAGGGGAGAACAGCCTCGCGAGGGTCTGTTCTTGGTGGGTGTGATGAACTGCTAGGTGGTGTCCCGTCGCTCTAGCTTGAGGATCGGGTCTCTATCTCTCTCTCTGGATTCCAAACGCCAGATCTTCTACTCTGAGTGTGGCTACTCCTATTTATAGGCGAAGGCCCTAGGCCTCTTCCCAAATATTGAGCGGGAAGGGCGCCAACAATTGGCTATTTTGATGGGGAACAGCGGGTACACTTATCCTGACTAAAGTTGGTCCTCGCTTTGCCAAAGGCTCTGGTGATGGCCTTTGCTTGGGCTCCACGATGACTCCCTTCCGGCCGTTGGGGCTGGTCTTGGTCTTGTTGCACCAAAAGCGGGTGCCTTTGCTTGATGCTCTCGCTGCGCTTGCTCCCTTTGCACCAAATAGGAAAGGAGGACGCCTTGTGGCTGGCGCCAACTGGCGCCCTTGGTCGTCATGGCTTATGCGTCATGGGCACCTCGCGAGGTACCCTGCCTTGAACTCTCCGCCTCCTCATGAGCCAACCCGATGAGGTCGTGCACGAGGAAGCTCACAGTGTCATCCGCCTCATGCGAGGCTTGGCCCCTCGCGAGGGTCTTGAGCTTGTGTTGATGAAGATGGGCTGTCCTGGGCCTCCTTTGAGCCACGCCGCAGGCCGCAGGCAGACAAGTCTTGGGACCCCCGTTCCCAGAACGCCGACATAAGTTGACGAAGCCCTTCGTCCCCGTCAAATTAGTAGGCCCACAAGTCAGCCCAACAATATGGTGGGTCCCAGCTAGCAGGGGGTATTCATTTTTTTGGGCGTAATAAGGAGGCACTTCCTTGCGGGGGAAGATATAGCTGGTGGGTCCAGCTGTCGGTGGGGAACGTTTTTTTTCGCGAAATCTGAGAGGCCCTTACTGTGGATCCTAGCTGTCAGGTGGAGGAATCATTATTTTGCGCGTAATAAGGAGGCATTTCCTTGCGTGCGGCCGTGGACCCAACTGTCAACCTCTCCACGTACAGTCCACTTCCGATGGATGTCGTTCATTGACCACGTTGACCAGGCCGCGCCGAGAGCACCAGGGCGGTGGACGACAGCGAGGCCTAGGAAGGGAACGACATGGAGCCAGGGAATACTCGGCGATTGTTTCCCCACGCGGAGAGTACGAGGGTTTACTGGTTCGCTGCCGTCACGGAGAATAACAGCAGGTGTGGGTGAGTAGAGGGATGGCTAGGCCAGCGATGGGAATCTGATGGGGCTGTGAGGCTCACGGCGGCAAGATAGCCCGGCAGCGAGGAGGAGAAGCGGTCCCGCTGGCGCTTGTTTGAGCGGTGGAGCATGAAGAGCGAGATTTAAGAAGCATACGATCGTTGGATGGATATCCAATAGTCACTTTGCTCGTGTGTTGACTAAGTTGACAGGGCGTTGCGTGTCGTCAACCTTTTTTTATGAAAGCATACGCGTCAACTTTGTAGTAGGCGCTAAGTCAGCTTCAAATCTGTGGAAAACAGCATACAACCCATCTGCCATTATTTCTAATAATGTACAACCCATTTGCTAATTCTTAAGATTTTTTTGGAGCCCATCTTCCTTTTGTTAGCATTACACCCCATATTGTGGCCACTGTTAAAAAGTATACGAAATTTTGCATATTTCGGTGCGGTCAACTGTTTATAATCCAGAAATATCGATTCACACTCAAACTGTTTTGAAAAATAATTTATATAAATATAAAATCAAAATAATTGTCCACGCATAAATATCTATGGAATTTAAGATCTTGTAATGAAAAAATGAAACTAATTCCCGGTTTGATGTCTTTTAAAAATGTACAGGCCATTTTTGGGCAAACCGAATGAAACTCTCCTCGTCTTGAAACATTTGCAGCCCAGCAGGGCCGATAAAGCATGTAGGCCTTGTTTGGGTATTTCTTTAAAAAAATAGAACTGGGCTAGCCATTTTCAGCAAGAAAAAAACACAACTGGGCTCATGATGTGGTAAACATAAATAAAACAATGGTTAGACGGGCCACAGCCCCGTTGTTACCCTGATCCGTCGCTAAAACTAGTATAAATAACAACTGCTTGTTCCTCATTGTCTCAAAAAAACTGCTTGTTCCTAAAAAAACTGCGCAACTTGCTGGGTCCCTGGTGTCAGCCGCTCGTAGTGTAATTCTCTCGTTTATTGACTATGTTGACGATGGCGTGAGCCCCAGATGTCCAACCATTAGGAGGAACCATATTTTTGGGCTTGTACTACAGAGGCACTTGCTTGCGTCGCCATGACGCTGGTGGGTCCCTCATCATCCTCTCCAAGACTGATCATCTCCTTGGTCCTCTCGGTTGTTGACGACGTTGACAATGCAAGAGGGCGGCACACCACGCACGGCGAGAGAACCAAGGCCGCAAGGCGGAGGACAACGGTGAGGCCTCGGACGGAACGAACAGGAGCCGTTGAAGATGCGCCGGTCCAGTCGCAGGCGGAGGGGAGTACGAGGGTTGACTGGTGGGGGTGGTGGGGGCTAGTCAGTTGGCTTTTGTAATGCAAAGTGAGCTAAAGCAGCCGGCGTGAGTGATGTTATTTCCCTTGGTTGTGATTTGTTACAATATTTCACTCTAAATTAAATGAATGGCAAGCCATTTGCCTTGTTTCAAAGAAAATATGACAGTCCACAGCCGAGTTGAAAAGGGCAGGAACATCTAACTCCAGCTTACAAAGCTGTACAAAAGCACGAGGTTGATTGTTCATCAGGTTTACAAAAAACCCAGATTGAAAAGGGCAACAACATCTAACTCCAGCATTGTTTTCGGCAGTCACGATCAAATGGATCGGTCAGGTCCATAGAATGAACATCTGGATCGTAAAATTTCTTTGGATTATGACCACAATATGTTGTAAATAGAAGCCCGACACGTTCGTAAGCTCTTTTGCCCACGAAACTCCTTTTTTGCTCTTCGACATACCCATCCGTCAAAACCATGCTGCTGATAAACTTAAGCACGATGGACAATAGTAACCTCGCATTCAGCGGGGAAGAATGTGACAAATCTTGTGTTTGCACGGTTGGCTACATATCGTTCTAGCATTATTGTCTTCAATCGAATCTCATGAGAAGTGAGAAAATCCCGATGCTTATGAATCCACCAATTGGTTATAACTTTCTTACCCCGTCCTGTTGCCTAAATAGACATGAAAATTGAAAACAGTTAAGGTCTAAAAGAAGAGTGTCGAAAGAGCAACAACTGAACGGTTAATTCTAGTACACTATGTGCGGGCTTCCAATGTGCGTGAAATTATCACCTTTATATACAACTTCTCCAGAAATGGAAAGCATTGAAGCAAGCCAATAATCTTGTTCAAATCAAAACTATTCATTTGGATATATAAGATCTTGACAGAATCCAGCACCATTGATAGGCCATCCATGGAGAAACTCTTCATTGAGCATAGAACATAATATTAGTACAAAATGTGTACTCCAAGATGATATATAAATTATGCAGAAATTTAAAATGCAGCATATGGTTACAAGTGTAGATGATAATATAAAGTACCAAGAACTGTGGAGCCAAACACCATATTGAAATGAGCACAGAGATCATGTATTACACCCAAGGTCTCCAGTTTAGGCGCAGAGAGGACGGTTATTTGCAACGGTGAATAACTAGAATCAAGGATCAACCTTTGGGCATCTTGGATGATGAGCTGCCTTCCGTCAAAAGAAATTCCAATTCTTACAAGGTTAGGTGACTTTATTTGGAGACAACTGATTCTAACTGTGAAAACAAGCACCAAGCACTCCAGCGCAGGGCAACTGGAGTGGATGATGATGTGCAATGAGGCCTCCGATATACGAACCCGCACAAGTGTAAGTTTCTTGAGAAATGGGAGTCGAAGGTTTAGTACCAGATTGTCTGGAAGGTAGCACAGCGCAAAGGTGGCGGTGTGGAGAGAGGAGGAAAACCGTGAGATGGACATCGGTGCTGAGGGCACAAGTTCATGGTGTTCTGTATGTGGTATGTGATTTCCAGGGGAATAGTAGAACTCAAGCAGCTGTAGTTCTGTGAATTCAGGGGATTTCAGCCAGGCGTCCACCGTGCAAGGCATGGTATGCTTGCTCAGGTAGCATGACGGGATGCAGAGGCTTTGAACGGAGCCCTGGTGGGAGGAGATGATGGCTCTGGGGATTTCAAAATCATTGAAGAGAGATAGCTGACGACAGTCGAGATTAAGGAGCACGACGCGCCATAGAGGGCGCCACCGAATTGAGAGGGCTTGGGTGCGGCAGCAATCCTTGGTGGGGACAAGCGAGATGATCTCCCCAAGGATGGCGTCAGGAGATCGCTGATGCGGTCCACCCGAGATTCTACGGGTTCACTCGATCCGTGTGGGCGGGATTGCCGCTTCTCCCAAGGCCCAGTGCAGGATCTACAACAAAGCCGCCATGAAGCGGAGCCTCATCTTCTTAATGGCCGGGGTCAGCCGACTCCATTTTCCTCGAGGCGTCGCGTCGCTCACGGATTTGAGCAGAGTAACGAATGACGAGCCTAGTTGTAGTGAAGCGAAGAAGAAGGGGAGCGGGGTTTTCTGTAGGAGTGAGGAAGAAGGGGAGCTGGGGTTTTCAGAGGAGTGAGGTGAGGAATTTGGGGGTACGAGCGGAGCGAATGGCGTGGTGGGTGGGAGCGAGGAGGAAGAAGAGCACCCAGGTTTTTTTGGGGGGGGGGGGGGGCGGTGTGCTGGGTGTGGGTAGCGCCTTTTGAATTGATTTTACTATTTACTAGTGTGGATTGGCTATTTTGTCTTGGGCCCAGAGAAACAATTACTACTAGTACAGTGGAGACACTCTATAGCTACCCAGAAA
Organism: Aegilops bicornis; assembly: GCA_021605145.1. Classification (NCBI taxonomy): domain Eukaryota; kingdom Viridiplantae; phylum Streptophyta; class Magnoliopsida; order Poales; family Poaceae; genus Aegilops; species Aegilops bicornis. The sequence goes on from CM038674.1 coordinate 487,703,640, forward strand.
AACAATTACCACTAGTTCAGTGGAGACACTCTACCGCTTCTAGCTCCTCCTAGGTCATTGCAACGTCTCCCTCTACTGAATGCCATTATACTTTTGTCACCGACATGTGGGCCATGCAGAGCGCGGGCCCAAATGCCATCCACCAAATTAGCAGGCAGTATGCAAAGTGAGAGTCACCTCTCGATAAATGGCCAGCAAGAACGAACCGTCGTATCACAAAACCCCACCTCCCCGCAGTCTAAGTTTGACGGACGGAGCAACCATCATTTCACTCCTCACTGAATCCCCTTCTCCCTCACCATCTTCAAGAAAAGGCAACACTCGCATCTGCCATTGTTTTTCTCTCCAAACGAAGGGAAGGTAAGCGGATCCGTGATGTTGGTATATTTTCGTTCAGAGAAAAAAAAGAACTTTTGCAAAGCAGTAACCGATCCTCACTCTCTTTTTTGTTTCATTGTCATTGCGATTGTGTTTTCCTTTCAGTGGTCTCCTAGTATTCGTTAGTTTCATGATGGACCAAGGAGAACTGTGCAAAGATCTGCCGATATTGGAGCAGACGCGGAGGCTGATCCCCACGAGACAGAGAGCTCCAAGAAGATGGAGGCAGCCACCGAGCCGACCCCAGATCGCTCACGGCCACTCTTGAGATGGTCAACGCCTGTTTGAGGTTACAACCCCATTGGCACTACAGAGCAGTTTTCCCCTTCGAGGATGTGTCCCCCCACCGAGCTGCCCAAGGTGATTTCCTTCTTTGCCGATCTCGATTGTGGTTTTTCATCTAAGTATGTGGTTATTTTTTTTAGAAAAGGAAGTATGTGGCGATTAATAATGCAAAATTTTATTAGCTTCGATGCCATGCTCTACATAGTGGTTTAAATAACTTTTGGTTCTTATACTGAAAAGTAATTCAGAATTTGTTTCTATTTCAATTAGAGCCACGATGCGCATAAGGATTGTGTGGTTGTGCATGTCACTTTTCGCTATGGGGCGGACGACCTGAATATACGACCGGAAAACAGAGTTCTTAGGCTGTTGGATCATGGAAGCCATTTGCGGTTATACCAATGAAGAGTTGTATTCCAGCCTCACTATTGTCGTGCATGTTGTCCGTGGTGTCTTGAAGCACAAGAAGTTCAAAGCTACTCCTTCGCTTGTGACGATACTGTTCTTGTCAAGCTTACGCAGGAAGATGACGTGGCATGCCTCCATAAACAAGTTTATCAGTGGCAAGGCCACAAGGTTGTCTTCATGAAGGTTCACAGGATTGAGCTACTGCAGGACGTCCTCGATGATGTTCATGGCAAGATCCGTCTTGTGTCCAGCCCAAATTAGATCGAGGCATGAAATAGTTGCCCCAGCTAGTGTTTAATAGTAGTTATTGTGTCTAATTATCCGAACCTTGCCTGTTATCGACCCCTCTGGGGCTAGTGCTCTGTTTGAATCCGTCTATGGGAACTGCTGCTACTTTTGTGTGCCCGTGAATCATGTAAGAACCATCATAATTGTTGCTGAAACAGATGCGTCCTCACTAGTTTTTTCATGAATATGGCATGTTAAGACATAAGTTGTCATGGTTTATCATACGAGCAGTGTGTGTTTTGATGAAATAGAGCACTCGTTCGAGAACCGTGCGCTAACGTATACATAGGTACTTGTAAACACTGTTGGTGCTACCCCACTTGTAAGCAGTTGTGCAAAACACGGCACATTGGCTCAGCTCGCTTCAACACTAGGCTATCGACCAGCTAACAATCAACAATGTGTCATCGACATATAAGCAACTACTATGTATCTTGTTACGATGGTTCATGCAGTTAATTGAGGCCACAATGTAATAAATTCCAAACGTTCACACGCTACTCCAAATACTCATGTGGAACACTCACAATTAAACTCGTCTTCATAAAAAACTTGTATAGCTTAAGTTAAGCAATTATATACATCTCAATGATTCATAGAACATAAAATTCATATTCTAGTTCACATCAAAAGACAAAGTTGTGAGAACATTTACAAATCAGGAAAAACAAGCAAGGCTTCTTTGAGCAAAGGGCCTCCCGGCAGGCTTAAATTTCCTGGAGTTCACTCTGGTTTTTTCTTGTTGCCACCACCCAGGGTTAGGCTCTCTCATTCCAGAATAACCAATTATAATTGTGTTCTCATCTGGAATGCTGAACTGAACCATGCAAAGGTATCTTGACCAGCTGAAATGCTTGTGCATTCCACTAAATTTAAGCACCGCTATTTGCAGAAATAAGCAGACCACAATGCCTCTTGTCCGCACATCTGTCCAAAAAACCGACTTGCAGCCGTGCCAGCTAGTCCTCGGTTCATGGATGAACTGGTAGAAAGTGCATTCCGGACTAGGATGCAGTTGTTTTCGCTCGTCCTCGCATCGCAATCGTGAAGTAAAACGTATTTAATCATATTCTTTTAGATTGCGTTGGTCATTCTACCTTAGTTACTACCAATGTAGGGATACCTTGAACACGGGAGGTTAGACGACGACAATGAGGGATAGCCATCTCATTTTGTGCAGTTGTACTAAAACTGAGGTGTGTGCTTTTGATTGCGCAGATAGAAACGATACGAGGAGATGCATATCCCGAAACGATATGGAGATGTACATCCCTGTTTGCACAAATACGAAATACGGTTATTTAAACAAAGGACACATATTACTAATTTCCCCCGTTTCCTCTTAGAACCAAGTCCTAGATTCATGCTACAGCTTTCCCACTTTCTTCCCTGTTTGAACCACCGCTTTGAGTTCACTGTATGCACTAGCTTTACTTCTAATAATAGTAGAAGTCTAGGTGGCTTTGTAACAGCGGACGGAAGTAAAGAAGGATCCACACGAAGGGGGAAGAGCTGGGGCAGTAGAGCAAGGCAGGTTTCGAAGGAATATATACCTGAGGGTCGTCAGCATGTGGCAAACACGGCGTCGGGAGGCCGCATCTTGGCCACAATACCGCAGGGAGGAAGAAGGGGTCGGAGGCCCTCCCGAGCCGGCGCTCTCTCGGAGAGAACGGCATGACCGCCGATCGGGACGCGCGGGCAGCCGTTGGCCTCCTCCCTTGCCGCCGACAACAGCGTGACCAGCCGTGAGCTGAGAGAGAGAGTGTGGCCACCTATGTCTTGCTTAGATCTGGAGAGCATGAGAGAGTGCACGATAGGAACCCTAGTAAAGCAAGCGCTAAGGCTCCTTCTTTTATATATAGAGGAGTGATTTTGTTGTACCGGCTTCAAAAAAATGCGCTCCTACGTGTACCTGCGAGTGGGTGTGAGGGAACTAGTGCATGCGTGCACCGCTTCTCTTTGTGAGAGTACAATATATACTATGCCCAAAGAACGTTCGCCACAAGAGTAATATTATAAGTGTGTGACGTGTGATCTAAAATAAAATGTGCGCGCCGTCTTATGTTTTTTAGAAGTTCTGAGGGTAGGGTGTGAAGAGCACATATGTGCGTGACGTCTACCTGCAGATAGAGGATGGGTGCGACGTGCGAGTCTGCGAGAGGACTCGGGAGAGTCGTGACTCGTGAGGGTGTGTGCGTGAGAGAGAGGGGCACGATCAATGCAATGCATGTGTCCGTAAATCATTATCCGACAAGCGTTAGCCACAAGCCTTTTCCCGATTTAACGCCGTAAGAACTGTTAGATCGGCATCCGACAATGTCAGTTTTGACATGTCATTTAACAGAACAGCCACTCCTCCTACACACAAATCTTCCACGTGAGTGTTAGCAACTGCCGTATGCTCCCTCCGTTCCGAAATGCAGTACATTTAGCTTTATTGAAAATTAGAACCTCGCAAACTTTTACCGAGTTTTCGTGTACCAAATTGCACATGTAGAATACCCTGTATATATCATTTCATTCATCTTCGATAGGTAACTATAAAGATGGGTGAGGAGTCTACAAAGAAAGACCATCGTATCACCCGCAGCAATTTCAACCATCCTTTAGTGTCGAGGAATATCATAGGAACTCTATATGATTGATTTTTATAGGATTTTTTTTCCTTTAGAGCCAAATTGTTCATAGGAATAGATTCATATACTCTACATTTCAAAGGAAATAAACATCATATCATTTCTATAGCTTTAGAGCCACTTGGTTCATATGAATGGATTCCTATACTCCCTTAATTTCAAAGGAAAATAAACATTAGTGTATATTCAATAGAAAAGTTCCTATGATATGAACCAAATTACATCTCTTTACTAATCCCTCCTCATAGGAATTGAGATACATGTCATCTCTAGATTCAATAGAAAAGTTCCTATGATGTGAACCAAATGACATCTCTTTTCCAATCCCTACTCATAGGAATTGAGATGCTCCATGTCATCTCTTTCCCTACAACTTCCACGTATGCATATTCTATTCCTAAATAGATAGTACAACCCACTAGTAGATTTTTTTCCAAAACATGCCACTATGGCACACGAACTATATAGTGTGCCAGTAACTTTGAAAGATGGTCGCTGGATGAAGCTAACCCGACAGTTCAGAGATGGGCAAATCCGAGCACTACTGGCCGTTGGATATCATCAACATTCCACCAGATCTGCCACATGTACAATTTAGAAGACTCCATGGTTGAACTTAAGCATAATGCACAAACCTCAAAACACAAGCACTTCTACTTTGTTCTAGAATCTTATGTATCATAATTGATTATTTTTTCTAAATGAATTGCCATTATTTGTTTTTTACTTTATGATTTACAATGCACAACCCCATGAATCTTAACATTTTTATAAAACTAATTGATTTTGAATGAGATGAACTATAACAACTAAACGAACATCTACATCATGCATATATGACTCAAAGCTTTACATGCTATAGTGTGTCTTTATTCATAATTTGGTTTCGGAATCTCATGCGTTCAATACATGTGTACCTTACTAGTTTTGAGTAGAGTAGCAAATTTCACGCGGCCCCGGGTATATCAAAATGCAGGGCCCATGCATCATTGCCTTTCGTTTGAACCTACGTCCACAATTTTTTGTACGTGCTATATCTCCACTGGCCCCCAAACCCAAAATGCTGCCTCGTTCCCGTAAAACCAAGCGGCCCACACATATTTAAGGCGTCGACTCGAACCCGTTTACTACGACGTGGCCCTGCACGCCGTAGTACTCCTACAAACCCTACCGCCGCACTCATCATCGGTTTTCTTCAAGAGGACGAGGGAGAAGCCGATTTGTAGTGGAGGCGCTTTCAAAAAAAATGATCTGTAGTGGAGATCCCTACCCTAGGGTGCCCTAGGTAGCTGCCGCACGCATCATTGTTTTCTCTTTTCTTTATGCTCTTGCGCGCTAGAGTGAAATGATGGTTTCTTCGTCCGTCCAGCTTAATGTGGGAAAGGTGGGCTTTGTGATTTGACCCTCATCGCTCATTTTCTACTCTTTGCTGGCGCTACGACCGGGGTGCCTCCAATTCCAACCGCTGCTCCGAACTGTAATTTGGTGCATCGCACGTGGAACAAGACGATGGATGAGCCACATGTCTGCCAAAGGGGTCATGTTAAGTGTGTCGCCATTTCGTGTGCGGACTGACCCTGCTTGAGTTGCTACGCCAACACGACAGGAGCAACCTACCACTTGGTTTTGCTCCTTGGTGAATCCCGACTATATTGATCTAAAAAGATACGTTCTGGACTACCCTCTCCGTCTAAAATTTTTATTTGTAGGCGTCTCGGTTTATAGGTCCTGCACGTAGTTCTAGGTCATCCATTTGACTAACTAAATATGAGTTACTATGTCACAAAAAGTTTATCATTGGATTCTTATTGGTTGATATGTGAAGAAACAAGAAACGAGGTAGAAGTTAATGCACCGTGCCTTAGTATTGTGGGATTATTTGGTTTTCGTAAGATGACGTGCGTTTGGTTGCAAGGGTGGTCATGAATGGGTTGGGATCATTCAGAAAATAGACATGTTTGGTTATAAAGCACATGAATGGTTCGAGTCAAAAAAGAGAATATGCCTTGAAGATGCTTTGAACCATTCCACCCAACCAAATCGGTTTAATCAAATGGCCACCCTTTGCATGCATTACTATGTGAGCATGACCGGTGGTCCCGTCTTAAATAATTAGCTCATCTCTTATATTCAGCCAAACACATGAATTGAATGGTTCAATCCCAAAAAAATTGAATGGTCCCAATCCATTCATACGATACCTTCAACCAAACGCATCCGATGGAGGGAGTAGTTGTATTTAAAAGTCGAGGGCGGGGCTTTTCCTGCACGGTAGGCGGGGCAGTTCTGCCTAGTCGGTTCGACAGAGACGCGAGAAGATGAGGGAGTAGGCTGCTGCAAACGTAGGGCTGTGTGATTTGACAATGAGGTATTTGGACAGGTGTGGGGCCCGTGATTTGACTTGCCATTATCATTTTAATCATGGCCACGACCGGCGTGTGTCTCTGATTCTGACCACCTCCATATAGGTGCCTCTCCCAATGCTCCACCATGTAGTAGTAGAGGCTGGCTCTTGCATGAGAGCCCACTTCTCCACTTTTTCCTTGCCTCTCTTTCCTCCACATATGCAAAATGCCATGTAAAGCTCACTATTGTACTTACTTGCTCCTCTGAGGTGCTTAAGCTTGCCACATAGGCATAAAGTCCGATGTGGCAAGTTAATCAAGAAGAGAGAGACTAGTTTGGTGACCCAAGGAAGAAAGCGGTGCTATCTTGGCGTGTACCTAGATGAAAAGACAATTTTGAGTCTATAGCTAATTAAATGAAGCAAACTTAGCAACACCATTTCATTGGAAGAGGTCACTCCTTGGCAAATGCAATAAATACTAGTACTCACATGTCCCATTATATAAGAACGTTTTGACACTACACTAGCTAGTGTAAAAACGTTCTTATATTATGGGACGGAGGAGTACGTAAGAAGGAGATAGAGACAAGTAAAAAATACACTTATAGCCAACCTTATAGCCAACCTTGTTGTAGTATGAGTGACTAAGTGATGACTATGTATGACATGCCAACATCAGATAGCCTAACGCACCGTGTTAAATCTCCAAAGGGCGCGACCGCGCGAGCTACGCGACGGTCGTGGTAGGCGTGACCATGATACGGGCTGCTGGCAGCCCTTGGATCAGATATCAAACGGTCGCATGCGAAGTTGCTGAAAATTTTAAGAATTACACTACAGGATAGGATAATAACCCATAGGTCTAGAATCACGCCATGCAAACGTTCGATCTCAGATCCAAGGGCTCTCGGAAGCCCGTATCATGGGAGAATGGAAAGCCACTACCCTGCCGTTCGCACGCTGGCAGTTCGCTCCTACTCTTGCCCACACGTCCTTTAATACTACGGCGGTTTGCTCCTAGTCGTCCCGTCCATTCACATTACGGCAGTTCCACTAATCCTAACCCTCCTCCCAAATCCATGGATTCCCAAATCTCCCCGATCGGCGGTGAGTACAAGGTTAGAACCATCACCGGCAATGAGTTCGACGTCATCTACACCCGTACTTCCGCGACGGTGAAAGGCTGCCTTTCTCGCTTCAGACGCATGTTCGAAAACTCACACGATGAGTGGGTCATTGGGCTAGATGTTGAGTACACCACAGTCGTGGGACAAGAGAAGGATCTAAAGGACGAAGAGAGGAATAAGCCCGCCGTGATCCAGGTTTGCGTACATAATGTTTTCTTGGTCTACCACATATGCCATGCCGACGTTGAGTGCCAGGATTTTAAGAACTTCCTCGAGGACAAAACAGTCAAATTCGTTCAGAGACTTTAAGAACGACAAAGAAGTCCTGCGTCGGATAGGCCTCGTTGTAGGCAACCCTTCGACCTCCGGAAGAATCGGTGGTGCCCTCTCGTCGACCCTCAATGCTGACCACTGGCGAAAGCCATGGTTCATCCTTTGTACCGCAAAACCGGAGAAACCTCATTACACGTTTCATCGTCATGCATGGCAGCAGAATGTACTAGATATAGACCACATCCACTACGTTGCAGTGGATGGCTACCTTTGTTTCAATATCTACAAGGGTTGGATGAAGAGCAACAGCCAAGTTAGCGGTTCAAGCAAAGAAGTATCGGCAAAGAGGAAGAGGGACAAGGACGAAGTCGAGGACGTGGACGAGGACTCCGAGTAAGGTGGCAGTGTCGTTGCTCTTGGCGGTTCTAAACTTCTAATGCAGTGTCTACCGGATTAGTTGCATAGTTTAATTTCAGGTATGCTTAGTTTAATTTGAGGGGTGTGTTGTGCTGAGCCCCCAGCAGAACTATGTTATGTTTCTTCTCGTTACTTTAACTCTTTAGTATGTACATACTAGTACTAGTATTTATTTAATAGAATTTAGCACCCCAATTAAGCATGTACTAGCTTTTTTAATAGTACTGTATGCATAATTTGGCGATGAGCGCTCTCTATATGTACCACCTTTTTTTAAATTTCAATTTTTGCTCCATGGCACAATCCATCGATAGTGGAGTACTACTGTATAAAAGTATACATTTTTTAAAAGGCTAGCGTACTGTTCATCATATATATATATATATGTATATATATATATATAGCCAGTTAAATTCTCAACCTAGAACGACGTGCATGCCATGTAGTAAACCGATCCGGAGGAAGTATAGTAAAAATGAGGTGATTTTACCCAGCGATCATGGGGAGCATGGCCTGTCATGCGGTCCCACGTGTCATGATGTACCAAGGCAATGTGTGTGTCCCTCTTGAGGCATAAGCAATACTAGTACGTGGTTTGAGATGATGTCGAACCGAAGTGTGAAATAATGGTTGCTTCGTCCGTCTGGGAAGGTGCGGCATTGTGATTTGACGTCTCATTGCTCATTACTAACACTGGGCCGGTACAAGTGGGGTGCGTCCCCCCTGCTGTTCTGCACTGTTATTTGGTGCTTGACACGTCGACCCGGTTGCTATATGTCCCACATGTCGGTGACAGGAAGTACAGAATTCATGAAAGGGAGCGTCGACGGAGGAGTATACTACTGAATTCATGAAAGGGAGCGACTTACTTTTGGAAAAATCTGTTTTTGCGGAGTACGTACCCACTAGGGTTTATAGGGCTCATCCGAAAAACATTCGTTTTTCCGTTTGATAAGTCTCCATTCTAGTACTATACTAGTAGTAGTACCATTACATGTTAGATTTCGAGGTGCGTTAGATCATCCGACGCAAGCAGTGTCAAGAGGAAACTAACCAATGCATGTACAAGTTCATGGAAATTTACTGGTCGTTCATTCATTCGTTCTAATTAATGCCTCGGTAAACATAACTTCTTGAGAAAAACGAGCGTACTATGCAAACTACGAAATTAATTCGACCACTCACCGTCTACCTTGGTTGGAGAGATTTTGAAATTGAGCCATAAACTGGAAAGGAGGGAGTAGTAACTTTTGTCTCGATTACTATTTGTGGCCTTGTATAGATGCAAAATGTATTTTTTATAGTGGCCTTTTATAAGTAAATAGAGGGAGTACTAACCAAAGTACGTAGTAGGGACGAGGAGTAAACGGAGGGTGTAGTAAAATTTTCTCCTCGTGCCGCGAGCCACCGCGCGCGTGGGCGAGGGAGCGGGCGTAAAGGCGTACAGTAGTACTCAAGCTTCACCTCATCTTGCGAGCCACCGCGCCCGTGGGCGGGGGAGACAGCGTACTAAGCAAGTTTCTCCTCGTTCTATGAGTAGACGGGACACATCAAAAGTACTCCAGTGTATAGAGCCTTGCCTCTAAGGTAGGCCCCACATGGTTTGCCTCTTTTTTTAATTTAACATAACGCGTCAAGTCGCAATTTGTTTGTTCACCCGTGGTAGATGATCCTCCCTCCACCAAGTGGACAACCAAGACATCGTGCCAAATTACCACGTGGGCTGCCTTTTTCATACAGAAATAAGCTCCACCGTGTACCCGCGCGGGTGTGATTGGGAAAGAGACGGGAGTACGTGCGCCGTGCGTGCACCTCTTCTCTTCATGCACGTCCTCCACCTACGTGGGTGTGTGTGTGAGAGATACAAACATAGACATAATGCGCCGTCCATCCCCATGCCTCCGCCCAGTCCGACCACCAGTCACCACCACGGCACCACGCCCCACTCCTCCTCACCTTATCTCTCATATTTCTCCCTCCATTTTTATATACAAGGGGCCACTATCAAAATTACAATTTGCAGATATACAAGGCCACTAACACTAATCGATGCAATATTAATGGTGTTTGCCTCGTGGTACTAGCAAAGGAGGACATTAATTATCCCTTGCATGCATGCGGGAGTTTGTAATAAAATGCATCTTGATGTTCCGTGCAATGCACGGGCATCTTGCTAGTCCATGAAAACAACACATGGCAAAATTCCACGGCGATCGAGGGATTTGAATCTATTGGGAGGTTGTTTGGATCTTGCCCGGTAGCCAAAATATTGGCGACCCTTTTGTCCACCGTGTCTTTGCCACCGATGAACGAGGAACGGCTCGGGTGCTCATGCTGTCATGCATCCTCCAGACGCATACGTTGGAGACGAGCTTCGCCGCGAGCTGTGTTTTTGTCCCACAACGCCGCCTCGAGCCGCCCGCAGACCGACCGGCGACCCACAAATTACACCATCCAACCGTAGCCGCACACATCATGACAAAGAACTCAACCAACCGGACGAAATTCACGCAAACACGTGAACAAACTGATACTCATTCACGCAACCACCGTGAGTATTTCATATAAACAACGATGTAAACATATAAAATACCGGATTTTCACACAAACATGACGGATTTCATTACATTCAAATGAACTATGCGGTGCTAGTTCTCGACAACCGCAATTATATAATACATGGCCTAAATGGTCGCCTGCCGATCGATTTGTGTTCCTCATGTACGGCAGCACGATCACCGGACTGCCGGGAGCCCCGGAGGTATATGCTTCAGCGCAAAGGACGGCTCGCTTCCCCACTGCCCAACTGATATCATTGGATGGTGCCGAAGATGATGGTGGCCGGCACCGGTTCGAGTTCATCACCGGCCACTACTTCGCCATCGCCGGCACCGGCTCGGGTTCATCCTATCATTGACCTCTTCCGTGGAGCCCATGCGGGGTCGACGAAGGTCCTCGCAACAAAAGGATCCGGCAAGACACCTGCTGTGTACGCCGGCGTCGCCTCCAAGGTGGCCTTCATGGGATCCAAGCGGCGGCGGCCTCCCGTGTTGTACTTCTCCTCGATGATGGCGGCGGACGCGGAGGCAATGTCCACCGACTCATCTCTCTCCGCGCACCCGGCTTCTGTCGCTGCTTGCATGGCGCGACCGCCGGCATGGGAGTCTCAGCCATAGAAACGGGAGACGCGGTACGAGGCGGCGGCGTGGACGGCAGCAACGACGCCCATGCGCCGCTCCTCGTCGAGCTGGCCTGGAGCGGCGAGTTGCTGAACCGCGTGCCGGCTTGGGGCGGCAACTGGCTCCGTCGGGCAAGGGGAGGGAGGTTGTTCAGCGAGCTGCATAGCTCGTATCCGGTGGGCTACCCAGCCGGCTTGGATGCGGAATAACTACTCTTCGTAAGCCATTGTAAGAGTGCACAAAATGGTGGAGGAGATAGGGGAGCGGCGGAGGTGTGCGATTCTTGCCGGCGTTTGGCCTCGTTTAAATAGGAGATTAAATAGACGGCGGACGGGAGGAGCTCGGCCGGCGTTGCGTTTAACGCCGGCCCGGTCATGAACGGACGTGTGTCTAGTGTGGGTTTCTCGGCTTCCACACGGGCGGGTTTCATGGAGGCATTTGAATGCGGCACGGAGGCGTGTTCAGCCGGGCGTGCCGCGAGTGGCGCCCTCGACTCTGACCTAGGACACCGTGCCATTCTTCCACTGACGTGTGGGCTCTTTGGGTGCATGGCCTGCATGTCAGTGACCCAACGCAGGCAGCACACAACAGAGGAACCTTTGGTGGGCCAGGGCGGTCAGAAGCAGACATTTCATAAACCGATGATTGTTCATTGAGTGTGACATCATCTTTTTCATGTAGTTATGCGTGTGTCTTGCGTCGTGTGCTGTGTGCATGCAGGCGTGCGAGTGTTGCGTGTGTGCGAGGGTGCGTTTCAGTGTTGCATGCATGGGTGCATACGTGCAAGGGTGCGTTTCAGTGTTGCATGCATGGGTGCGTACGTGCGTGTGTTCGTGAGTGCATGTGTACGTGTCAGTGTTGCACGCCAGCATGCGTGCGTGTGTACGTTATGTGTACGTGTCAGTGTTGCATGCCTACATGTGTGCGTGTCTTGCGTGCGTGCATGTGTACGTGCGGGGTGAGGCTACACGTCGCCGGCCGATCGACTTTTTCATCTCTGGTCATTAGATTTTCTAGCCGTTGGATACGAAATCAAGGGCCTCCGATTTATCATCAAACTCCACCCCCGAGCCGCCAACCACCACCGGCGAACCGCCCGCCCCGCCGCGGCGGCCGCCCGCCTCCCGAAACCACTCCCCACCGTCGGTCCGCGCCGCGCAGCCGAGAGAGTGGGCCAGCATATATGATCTTGAGATTTTACGAAGTCACCATAGGTGCCACGTGGTCGAGTGGAACGTCTCCTCCCCTTGAACGTACATCGCCGAAAATACTGAAATTAACACAAGATAAATGCGAGCATCGGGACTTTAACCTTGGTGGGCTCGAGAAACCATTGTCCTCTAACCATCCAACCACATGTTGGTCAGCACGACAAAATGTATGTGGTGACCGTGATGAGCTTATTCTGAAGTCCAGTGACCATATCGTGCTTTCGCTTCAAATACAATGACCGTAAGTGTCGTCAACAAAATAAGGAGCACGCATCAAATGCAAAGTCCGTCTGTGTCATCAACAAAATATGGAGACGTATCGTGAGCTAGATACCGTTGTACTATCGTATATGCTTATTTTCTTAGTGGCCGATTGCGTGTGTGGTGTGGTGGGCACATCATTTCTAGTTGTGGTGGGTCAACATGAAGACGCATGGGTCGGTTCCAGCCTGCGCCACATATAGGTTGGACCGATACGTGTTATACGGAGACCCATGTGGAGGACTCAACGTACAACACGAAGCTACCAGAGTCACGGAGGACTCTATCCCCACTGGGGATAAGCCGACTATATATGATTTGTAACCCTAGGCCCTTAGTATGTTATACAAGCTTGGGGGCTAGTTCGTCGATAGTATATATACACACACGCACAATGCTTGGTATTCACGTGTACTTTGTACACACCCCTAACACTAATATACAAAGCATGTGGAGTAGGCTCTTTCTTCAACTGCAAGGGTCTGATCCGAACTAGGGTAAAACTTTGCCTCGTATTACCATCCAGCCTAACAGCCAGGGATATCCTACCGAATGATATGATGAAATCATATCTTCCAACTACTATTACAGAGGTGTGTCGGGGGGGGGGGGGGCAATGTGTGCGAGAGAAGCCTAAAGATAATGTGCGTGCACGAGACACGTAGGCACATATATGTGCGTATAGAGGGCTGGTAGAGACCATGCATGTGTATATATGCATGTGAGAGAAATAGTGTTTTCCAACTGAGATTAGTGAAAAGAGTGGTACATAGTAGTCAGAAAGAGAGATAGAGAAACAGAGAGAGCATGTGCGTGAGACACCCCGACACCCCGAGAGAGATTGTGAGCATGTGTGAAAGAGAAATGCCGATGCATATAAAGTGTGTGCACTTATGCGTTAGATAGAGAGATATCTACGTGTAAAAGGCGGTTCTACGCATTAAATTAAAATATAAATGGCATTATTATTTTTGGATGAGATCATGAATTCTGCAAAATTGCATATGGACGAAAATCGGTCTATCAGACACCCATACTCTATTGAATTCTAGCACGTGCATGTGTTTATTTCATATTATTGATCCATAGAGTGAGAGCGGTTTGAAATACACGCAATGGATGCTTTTGCAATTCATATATAAACATTAATTAGTGCACTCCATGTTGTTAGTGTGAAGCACTTTATACATTTGTCACTTGCATGGATACATTCTAAATTGCTAGCTACGAAATAAAATACATGTCGAATTCAACATAAAGGGGTTTTCGAAGATTCAAATTCATATGAAGTGCATTCATCTTTTTGAACCCGAGATAATGGCATTTGTAAATCAGATGTAAAAGGGGGCATCAATCTTTGTTGTGAGTTTGAACATGGTATATATATTCATACGCATATCTAACTTTTTTTGCAACCAAGAAGATTATACCGGAACCATGCATGAACTGAGGTAAGTTGCATATTTTTTAATATATACTCCTGTACAATGTATATTAAAATGTACCCTCCATTCCAAAATAATCGTAGCTTTAGGATTTTCAAGAGTAAAGATTTGTGAAGTTTGACAAATCCTGAAAGTTCAATTCAAGAGAATCGAAAACGTTAATGCTTCTGCTCCCAAATACTGAACGAAGCGCCAAATAGGCCTCTGGTCACCCGAAACCGTGTGAGACTAATGTTTTGGTGGTAGGAAATTACTGTCATGACTCTGGCCCGTGTAGCCTATCGGCCCGATATCCAAAGGTCTAAACCGGGGTAGGTTTGTAACTTCACCAAGGCCTTGATCTCAACCGCCTCGAGAAGCATTCATACCCGTGGGCGCCTAAACACCCATGCGCTCGGCCGGAATCTATCCCGCCCACATTTGGGACACCTGACATGACTGTCCTACCCCCAACCCGCAATATGTCCGAAATTTTAGATGGGGGCAAAGTTTGTAACTTTCCCCAAATTTCAAACAAGTGCGTCAGAAACTAAAACATTTTTCCCCCTTAGTTCCCGGCCAGCCCGCCTCCTTCCCTTTCCCCATTCATACTCCATGGGCGCGAAAATGCCCTCTCCACCAGCCGCGAAACCCCAACCTCCTCCGTCCTCCACCCCGTAGCGGCCAATCCACCGCCGCCCTCCTCCATCATGCCAGAGCCGGTACCCCGACGTCGTCGTCCAACACAACCGCAACCACAACGCCCTCAAGGACTTAGCAGCTGAAGCCGAGGCAGAGCTGCCTCCACGACGCCGACACCAACGTGCGCCGTACCAGAACCACTCCGACCACGCCGTCATGCGCCTCACTGCTGCGGATCCACTGTCACAACTGTCCACCGCCTCGGATCTGCTTCCCCGCCGCCGACAGACGGCCACCACACCACACTCAACAACTTGGCCATGGGTTCGTCCAAGGCTGCACCGTCCTCCACAACTTCTGGTTTCCGGCGAACAACAAGATCGTCGGAAAAAGCGAAGGAGGACACAAGATCGCCAAAGCGAAGAGGTACTCCTCTTCCCTTATTCGTACCAAATCTTACGTCTCCGCTCACCGTATTCATCCCATGAAATAAACTAGTTGAGCGCTTTTCGTGCATCTTCTTCGTGATACTAAATGCACAAGGTTTCCTCCCCTTTTACTATTTCACCTTTGCTAGAGGTCAATAGCCCGCCTGGATTTCAGTTCAGGGTCAGTCGAACCGCAATTAAAAGAAGAAGCACCCGCTTAGGCACGCGGAGCACCTAGTCCGCCTGTTTACCGGGGAAGCCGCGCATCGGTGTCTATCATAGGGGTGTGGTGCGCAGGAGCTGCTTGCGCCCGATCTGGAGGTCGGCGGGGCTTGAATGGATGGCGGGCGGTGCCAAGCACGGCGCAAAAGCGGTGAGGTCGAGGGAGGGCGCAGGCAGGGAGGAATACTGGGCGGTGGTCGCCGGGCGTTTGAGGAAGATCGTAAACACCGACCGGCTGGAGGTAGATGAAGGCGATCTCCCGTTCTTTGTACATCGGACGGTGCAAAAAAATGGACTGACCTATTTTCTTTCGATCATTGTTATTTTCATATAATCCTGTAGTAATTGAGTGTGCCATGCATGTTGTAGAGCTATCATATGTCTCCCGTCATTTATTTCTCACTGACCTGCTATCTGCTACCTTTACACTATACTATTTGTGCACACACTTCACCCATACTCACACTATTGTTTTTTTATGCATGGATATTTCAGACTCTGACGCAGTGTTGATGAATGCAGAAAAGAAAAGACAGAAGTCGCTCCAGTGTAATTCGAAGATAAGCGATGGCGTTTCAACACTCTAATGGCTGCGATGTCGTGATTGGAAACGATAAAAGTAGCTCTGAAGTTGATGATCTCAATTGCCATACACAACCATCCCAGGTGCTTGCTTTAACTTTGCGCTATCAAATGTGGTTGCATGTCGCATATGGTGTCTAGCTTGTATTGCTTCCAATTTGGTTAAATTGCATCTACTTACTTTACACATTATACCTTTGATAATGACATACCTTCCTGTTTTTTATACATACTACATATGTCTATTAAACTAATGCTCTTTTCTATCCCTCGTCAATCACTTATGATAAGACAGTCACCCGGGTGGGTTACTGTGAGATGCCCTACTCGTTTAAAGAGTGCAGTGTCATCCTCCCCACATGATTCTCAAGAAACAGCAAGGCTAAATGAAGATAGTCAACGTAGCTCTCTAGTTGATCACCGCAATTCCCCCACACCATCGCAGTTGCTTGCTCTTACTTGGCGATTGTGATATGTGGTTGCATGTTGCATATGGTGTCTACCTTGTAATGCTTCTAATTAGGGTAAATTGCATCTGCTTAGTTAACACATTATACCTGTGAATATGACATGCCTTCCTGTTTTGGTACATACTACGCCTTTCTATTAACCATGTTCTTACATCAAACTACTTCTCTTGTGTATCCCTCATCAATGCTTCTAATTTGTTAAATTGCATCTCCTTATCTTACACATTATACATGTGAATATGACACGCCTTCCCTGCTTTTGGTACATACTACATCTGCCTATCACACCATGTTCTTACATCAAACTCATCGTTCTTGTGTATCCTGCGTCTATAAACTTATGATGAGACAGTCACAGCGTGGGTTAATATGAGACGCAATACTCTTATAAAGAATGCAATTTCATCCTCTCCACATGATTCTCAAGAAACAGCAAGCCTAAATGAAGATATTGAGCGTTGCTCGCACGAAGACAGATTTCCCCTACACCACCATCACGGTGCTTGCTCCAACTTCGCAGCAGTGATATGTGGTTGCATGTTGCATACGGTGTCTAGCTTGTAATGCTTCTAATTAGGGTAAATTGCATCTGCTTAGTTTACACACTATACCTATGAATATGACATGCCTTCCTATTTTTGGTACACACTACATCTATGTGTTAACCTTGTTCTTACATGAAACTACTTCTCTTCTGTATCCTGCATCAATTACTTACGATGAGTCACCTTTATTCATTGCATATTGCATATTATTTCTAGCCTGTTGCCATGTGTTGCTTCTAATTTGGTCAAATACATTTGTTAGGGCACCCTTTTAATTTGGCAGAGTGATATTGGTTTCATCTTTCATATGGTTTCTAGCTTGCATCTATTCTAACAAGTTCAAGAACCTTGTGCTTAGTTTACACTTTATACATCATACATGTCAAAATGTCACGCCGTCACCTTTTTCATACATATTCCATCCTCCTATCATGCGGCTGCCTTACATGAAAGTAGTGTTAAATCAAGATCATGCATCAATAAGTTACGAAGAGCAAATTTTATTCCTTTTTCTTGTGGGTTTGACTTGACAAGGCAAAATCAAGAAAGAGGAAGGAAAAGAGTAAGGAAGGCAATGATGGTGGTCCTCTGCAGCAACGTAAACGGAGCATCTGTACCGATTCTCCTTGTACTGATAGTGCATTACATGGTCCAAGTCTGCGCTCCCCTACTCCGCCATCCAAGGTGCTTGCTCTAACTTGGCAGTGTGATATCTGGTTGCATGTTGCATATGGTGTCTATCTCAGATAGCTCCTAATTAGTGTAATCAAGATCTGCTTAGCTTACACATGATACATGTGAATATGACACACTTTCCTATTTTTGGTACATACTATATCTGTCTATCACACCATGTTCTTACATGAAACTACTCTTCTTGTGTATCCTGCATCACTCACTTATGATGAGACACCTTTAAGTTGGCAGTGTGATATTGGTTTGCGTCTTGAATATGATTTCTAGCATGTATTGCTTCTAGTTTGATGAACTCCGCCTATGACGAGACAGTTTTAACTTGGCGGTGATACCGATTGCACCTTCCATATGGTGTCTTGCGGTGTTTATAATTTGTTGAAGTGCCTTACGCTTAGTTACCACATCATAGGTGTGAATATGTCAAGCCGTCCATTTTTTCGTACATATTCCATCCTCGTATCATGACTTTGCCTTTCATCGAGTAGTGTTAAATCGGTATCATGCATGAATGAGTTCTCAAGAGCGAATGATATTCCTTTTTCTTGTCGGTATGACCTCACAATGCAAAATCAATAAAGCTGAAGGAAATTGGCAAGGCATTGGATGATGGTGGTCCTTCCGAAACAGCTGAAGCGGAGGTTCTCTACATATTCTACTCCGCCATCCTCCCAACAAGATTAGCAAGACAACGCAAGGCTAGACAGTCAACGTATTTGTGTAGATGATGAGCACATCTCCCTACTCCACCATCACAGTGCTTGCTCTAACTTGGCACTATTATATGTGGTTCCATGTTGCATATGATGTCTAGCTTGTATTGCATCTGCGTAGCTTACAACTTATACCTGCAACGATCACTTACCCATAAGACACATTTAACTTGGGGATGTGATGTAGGTTGCATCTTGCATTGTCTTCTAGCTTGTACTGCTTCTAATTTCTTGAAATGGCACTTCGACGAGACACTTTTTACCTGATAGAGTGATATTGGTTGCATGTTCATATGGTGCCTAGCTTTCATTTCTTCTAATTTTGTTGAAATGCCTTCCGCTTACTGTTTTTTCATACATATTCCATCCTCCTATCGTACGTGTGAATATGAAACGCTGTCTTTTTTTGTATATATTCCATCCTCCTGCGCTTGCCTTACATCAAAGTAGTGTTCGTCTGTATCATGCATCAACCAGTTATGCAGAGCTAATTTTATTCATCTTCTTGTGGTTTTGACTTCATAAGGCAATATCAGAAAATAGTAAGGAAAATAGTAAGTTAGGGATGTTGGTGGTACTCCGCACCGACACAAACAGAGACTCTCTAGATTTGCCACTGCCATCGCTAATGAAGTTGAAGTCCCAAGTCTACATGATGAGTTCATCTCCGCACTCCACCATCGCAGTGCTTGCTCTAAGTTGTGATGTGATAATTGGTTTCATGTTGCATATGTTGTCTAGCTTTGTATTTCTTCAATTTTGATTAAATTGCACCTGCTGAGTTTATCGTTATACATGTGCATATGACATGGCTTTTCGTGTCTAGAATACACTTCATCTATCTATCATACCATGTTCTTACATCAAAGTACTGCTGTTGTGTATCCCGCATCAAGAACTCATGATTGGACGCTTTTAACATGGCGGTTTGATAGTGGTTGCATCTTGCATTGATTTCTACGTTGTCTTTGCTTCTAATTTTTCGAATTGCCACTTATGACAAGACACTTTTAACTTGGCAGAGTAATATTGGTTGC
Source organism: Aegilops bicornis (assembly GCA_021605145.1). NCBI lineage: Eukaryota > Viridiplantae > Streptophyta > Magnoliopsida > Poales > Poaceae > Aegilops > Aegilops bicornis. Next base: position 487,723,206 of record CM038674.1, read on the forward strand.
ATCTTTCATATGGTGTCTAGCTTGCATTACTTCTATTTTATTGAAAATCCTTCTTCTTAGTTTACACATCGTAGCTGTGAATATGTCATGTCGTCCTGTTTTTCTTACATATTCCATCCTCATACGGTTGTCTTACATCAAAATATTGCTTGTCTGTATCATGCATAAATGCGTTCTGAAGAGTGATTTTATTCTTTTGTGTTGTGGGTACAGCTTGACATGGCAAAGTCAAAAAAGAGCAAGGAAAATAATATAGTAGGGAGTGTTGTTACTCGTCGGGTGAAACGGAAAAGGCTCTGCCGTCGAGATTCTCTTGGTACTTATAGTGCGATAGAAGGTTCAAGTCCACCGGCTAAATCTACAAACACAGTATCACCTGCTCCACCAGCTGCACATCCGCTTCAACTGCATTTCAAAGCATCTCAACCAGTTACTCGTTCGTTTGCTCCGGAATCTGGCGGTTCCCAAGCTGCCTTCACACCTAACACCACTTCCGGCAAAGGTTGATCCAACAGACTTGGCAAGATCAGATGAACCTCATGAGCATCAACACCAAGGCGGTACTGACCAAGTCAAGTTGCGCTTGCATGCTCCTTTATATGTACTCCCACAGTTTGATGTACACTAACACTTTCCATATTCGTTGTTGAACTAGCACCACGGGCGCAAGCGAAAGCGGACATCGTGGATAATGCTTGACGGATTAACAAAATCTAAAGGAGGAAGAATGGAGATCCATTTTGAGGCAGGTTTAAAAAGGCCACGTGATGCTACTGAGTCGACCAAGTTAGTATCGAGAGGCAGCCGTTGCCGTTAGTCATCATGCGCGTATCCTCCCAACGTGGATCCAAAGACAGAATGAGAAAGACAATACCCGGTTTAACACCTTCCTTGACCATTTATCTCGTAAGTAATGTTATTCATCGCAATTAGTAATATTGTCTTGCTCATCCCATACTTTCTAGCTTGCTCCTAATAAGACTCACATTCTTTTTCAACGAGATGAGGTTCAAGTTGGATCTGAAAGATGATGCAACTAAACAAGCATGCACTCATGTTTTTCGATCTGCTTTCTGCTGACGAAGATCGGTACCACCTTATAAAATCTCACTTTGAAGGCAAGGCTAACAATGAAATCGCCCAAACATCTCTAGTGGAATATATTACAGATGAAGACTGGATAGCCCTCGTTAAACACTGGTCTGATCCAAAGTATCATGTAGGCTATATGTATTTGATCAGACCACATATTGAACTTGTATTTATGTATGTGCCTTACAAGTGTATCTTCTTCTAGGCTAACTGTTTGAAGAACAAAACCAACCGTTCTAAAGTGAAATTCCAATGCACAACAGGATCTCGTAGCTATATTGCACTGCTGCGAGGCTCTTGTAAATAGCTGCTACTTCCTTCTTCTTTTTGTGCCATATTATCGTATCTATATTGACTTGTTCCAAATACGGAAAGCCCGTGCGGACAAAAAGAACACTGGACCGAATGCAATTAAATCTTCAAGGATTGCCACACCAGCAAGATGAAGGGCATGAGCACACCAGTTCAAGCCATTTGTTGTAAGTCCTTACTCCTCCTTCCTTGAACTGATTGGTACTGTGATGTGTTCATTTAACTACTTGGTTTGCAGCCAATATGGGTTACTCTGTTCACTTTTATACACAGTTGTCTTAACGTATCATTTCACCTTACATGGTTTAAAAGAGATGAAGGATATTCTTTTGGTCTTGATCTGTAATCTAGTTGTTATGTTCACGTCTTTTACAATGATAAAATAGCCTGTTTGTTTTATATCTGTTTACCCATGATATGAATGATGTCATACTATGTTCATCCTACTTTAAACCATGTCTCTTTATCCTTAGATGTCAACGAATGTGAGGAAATAGACAATACAGTAGGCATGCTACATGGACATATGTTCCTAAAGTGATTTTATTATGTAGTTGGCACTACAATACATGCTAATGTATTACAGTAGTTCACCAAAATAAGTAATGTGCAAACGTTTAACCTACTTTGTTTGTTTTTGTCTCATTAGTAACTCACTGATACACTAATCTACAAGTTCAGACTTTCAGGAAGCTATGAAACAAATGATTGAACAGCCACAACCACCTGAAGGTGACGAGGCTACTACAGGCACAATGTCACCTCTTGCTGCAGTGCATCAGTATCTCTCCACTAACGATTGCAAAAGCACATTCTGCGTAATTACGGGTTGGTTGTCAAGGTAACCTCGTCCAAATCACCCTCTTGAACAAAATCTTCACGCTAGGCAGAGTGATATATACATGCTCCGGACACAAGTCCAATCCCTAATGGACGTTGTTTGGAAACAAGAATAGTGGTTGAGAAATGTCGTCAAGATATGAATGGTTTTGAAACCGGACTATCGGACATTAACCGTTGTTGAAGAGCAATGGCGGAAAAAAGGTGGAGATCGTGCTGCTCCATCAGATTCTACAGCCTGAAACATTAGCACTCAGGTCAAATGATCTGTGCTTCTATACATCTGATGGTGCTTTTATCTGGAAGGACTATAAACTTTATGCCAACAGGCCTTTTGTTGCATGATTATTCAAGCTCTCATTGGAGACCCCGGTGGGTCTTTCTATAGCATCATTATTCATGAGCTTAGAGAGGATAGCGGGGTTATCCAAGGTACTAGAACCTAGGAAAGGGACCTTAGTTCTTTTTGATTCGGCCATGGCAACGAGAAGGCAAACGGAGAAGAGAGGAGGAGATTGGGAAAGAGAGGGCGAATAAAACGGCAAGGGTGAAGTGCGGGAGAGGAAAACGAGAGGCAAATGGCAAATGATGTAAATGCGAGGGAGATGGGTACTTGGTATGTCTTGACTTGAGCGAAGACCTCCCCAGCAACGGCGCCAGGAATCCTTCTTGCTCCGTGTAACGCCAGGATAATTAGGCTACAGTAAAACTCTCATGATGATGCCATGTCATCTATGTTACTGTTGCTAACTAAGTGGTAGTTCAAAAACATTGCAAATTCAAAAATGAATTAGTGACAAACACCCAATGTTTTCAAAAGCCAAAACAAAAATGTTGATTGGGTGCCAAATATTGCAATGGTAATTATGGTGAAGTAAACACATTTTTAGAAAATGCCTAATTACTTTAAAATGAGATAAAACAGAAAAGGAAATAAACAAAAGGAAAAGGTGAAAATAAAACAAAAGAAGACGCCCCCCTCCCCAGTGGGCCCAAACCGGCCCACCCACCCGCCCGCCCACAACCCCCTTTACGGACGCAGCCCGGCTGGTCGGCCCAGCTCCCACCCGCACCCCCTTCTGTTCCTCGATCGCGCGCCCTTCTGGCGCTTCTCGCCCGGACCGCTCACCCGGCGTCGAGGTGCACAAGGACGCCGACGCCGCGCCCCCTCAGGCTCCCCTCCCCACTCGCCCCCACTCCCGCCTCGGTTCTTGCGCCTCTCCCTTCCCCCTCAGATCCACCGCGCTCCCCCCTCCTTCCCCACCGCAACCGAGCGCCGCCATGGCCTCGCCGCCGTAGAACTCGCGGCCACCGCGACCACCAAGCCTCTCCGACGTGTCCGCTCGCTCTGCCTCCCTCGACTACGCCTTCCCGTCAAGACGCAGGACACCGGACGCCCACGAACGCTGCCCCGGCCTCGTCTTCTTCCTCGGATCCTCGACGCATCTCCGACGAGCGCCGTCGACTCTGCAGCTCCTAAACCCCCCAAGGGCACATCGTGTGTGCGCTCGGTGAGATCCACCCCCCTCCTGCTCTCCGTTAGCTCCCTCAAGACGCCCTAGCTAGCTGCCTTGGCACCCGGCGCTCCCCGCCCGGACCCCGTCGCCGACGAGTCTCCGGTGACCAAATGGTCACGGGTTCGTGTCGGTTACACTCCTCACGCCCCGTAGATCCTCCCCCAACCTCTCCATTACTTTGCTAGCTCGCCCCAGCTCCACTCTCCTCGAGCTCCCGCCTGCACGCGTCGCCAGCGCCCTTCCGGTGACCAAATGGTCACGGGGCCGAGCCCTTTGTGCTCAGCGCGTCGCGCAGCTCCACCCTAGCCTTCATGTTCGCCCCGAAGCGCGCTGCGTCGCCGTCTTCATCTCACGCCCGAACCACCTCGTCGTCGTCGAGCCTGTAGCGCTCGATTCCGGCCACCCCCACCGACGTACTCCCCTCCATCGGACGCGGCGCGAAGAGGCCGTTCCAGAGAGCCTGGCCGCGCTTGATTTGGTGCCCCATGGGCGAAATCCGATGCTCGCCCAAGTCGCGCCGCCGCGAAAACGAACTCGTCAGCGTCTAGACGCCGGCCAGCTGACGTGGCATGCGTGGGGCCCCACCCACAGGTCCTTTGCCGGTGGGCCATGGGGCCCGTTATTTGGATTGACCCGATGAGCGTCTTGGTGGGCAGCCAGTGCTTGACATGCGGGGCCCATGCCATAAGCGAATAAAATAAATAGATAATTTGCTAATTAATTAAATTAGTTAATTAAACACTAATCTCTCACCGACTCTACCGGGCCCCACCTGTTAATTAACCCATTTAGTTAGTTTAAACCCCTCTTAGTGCCCTCGACAATGACATGTGGGTCCCCATCGAACCACACATGCAGTTTGATTGGTCAACCGACCGATTGACTCTTGACATCACTCTGATGTCATGCCTGCGTCATCAGGCACTGTTCTGGATAATGTTGTAATTAAATAACTAATTAAAATCAGAAAATGATTTAAATCTTTAGAAAATCAAATCTTTTAATCCGTAACTCGGATGAACATACTTTCTACATGAAAGTTGCTCAGAACGACGAGACGAATCCGGATACGCAGCCTGTTCGTCCGCCACACACCCCTAACATATCAAACTCGCAACTTTCCCCCTCCGGCTCCTTTGCCCGAAAACGCGAAACCCCGGGGATACTTTCCCGGATGCTTCCCCCCTCCGCCGGTATCACCTACTACCGTGTAAGGGCACGCCTAGCAACACACCTTGTCATGTCATGCATCGTCATGCATTTGTTTGCATTATATTTATTGTTTCTTCCCCCTCTTCTCTCGCTAGACACCGAGACCGGCCCATTTGGTCTTTGCCCGGTTCGACTACGGTGTTGGCGACCCTCTCTCTTGCTGTGAGCAACCAGTGCAAGCCCCCCCGATCACCAGATATCGCCTTTTCTCAGATATCGCTTGCATTAGAGTAGTGTAGCATGTTACCGCTTTCCGTTATACCTATCACGATGCATAGCATGTCCTTGCTACTCTTGTTGTTACCTTTACCGCAATCCTACATGCTTAATATAGGATGCTAGTATTCCATCTGTGGCCCTACATTCTTGTCCGTCTGTTTGTGCTATACTATCGGCGGTGATCACTCGGGAGGTGATCACGGGTATATACTTATACTTATACATGATACATGTGGTGATTAAAAGGCAGGTCGGCTCGTAGGAGTACCGCAGTGGATCTTTGTGGCGGAGCGACAAGGCAGGTTGAGACCGCCTAGGAGAGAGGTGGGCCTGGCCCTGTTCGGCGTTCGCGAATACTTAACACGCTTAACGAGTTCTTGGTATTTGATCTGAGTCTGGCCATTCGGTCTATACGCACTAACCAACTACGTGGGAAATATATGGGCACTCGACGTTGTGGTATCGGCCAAGCCTTCGTGGACGTCGGGCCGATCGAGTGGTGCGCGCGCGGATTGGAACGTAAGCCTGCTCTTGTATTAAGGGGCTAGATTACGCTTCGCCGCGTTATAACGTCTTAGTGTGCTAAGGCGATGGGCCCAGACCCACAATAACGCTTAGGTTTAGACCGGCGTCTGACCTCTCTGTTGGCCTAGGTGGGGCTGCGGCGTGTTGATCTTCGCGGTAGGGCATGACCCGAAAAAGTGTGTCCGCCAAATGGGATCAAGCGTGTTGGGTTATGTGGTGCACCCCTACAGGAAGTTAATCTATTCGAATAGCCGTGATCTTGATAACAGGGCGACTTGAAGTTGTACCTTGACCTTATGACAACTAGAACCGGATACTTAATAAAACACACCCTTCCAAGTGCGGATACAACCCGGTGATCGCTCTCTAACAGGGCGACGAGGAGGGGATCGCCGGGTAGGATTATGCTATGCGATGCTACTTGGAGGACTTTAGTCTACTCTCTTCTACATGCTGCAAGACGGAAGGTGCCAGAAGCGTAGTCTTCGACAGGATTAGCTATCCCCCTCTTATTCTGGCATTCTTGATTCGGTCCATCGATATGGCCCTTTACACATATATCCATGCATATGTAGTGTAGCTCCTTGCTTGCGAGTACTTTGGATGAGTACTCACGGTTGCCTTGTTCCCCTTTTCCCCTTTCTTTACGATTGCTGCGACTGACGATGGAGCCCAGAGCTGTGACGCCACCGTCGACGACTACTACAATCAAGGTGCCTACTACTACGTGCAGCCCGGCGGCGAGGACCGGGGAGTAGTTAGGAGGATCCCAGGCGGGAGGCTGCGCCTCTTCGTCTGTATCCCGGTTTGTGCTAGCCTTCTTAAGGCAAACTTGTTTAACTTATGCGTACTCAGATATTGTTGCTTCCGCTGACTTCGTCTATGATCGAGCACTCGTATTCCAGCCCTCGAGGCCCTGGCTTGTATTACGATGCTTGTATGACTTATTTATGTTTTAGAGTTGTGTTGTGATATCTTCCGTGAGTCCTCGATCTTGATCGTACACATTTGCGTGCATGATTAGTGTACGATTGAATCGAAGCGTCCTAAGTTGGTATCGAGCCATTGCCTGTAGGAATCCCCCTTCCACACTCCTTGGCCGAATTCGAGTCTAGACTTTACAAAACTTTTACTAACATGGTTGTGCGGCCCATGGACCCACGTCGCCATTGGGTGGTACTAGGATCTTTTACTCCTCGGCCTTTACTCCGGGACTCTGAACTCTCTTCTACTCGGGTTAAACGAATTTACTAACTAACACTAGGATCCCGTGACCACCTTCACCCCAAAGTTGGATAAAGCCATAGTTATTCCTTAGAATAGTATTTTGAACAATTTCCACACTGTCATTTGACTCCTTTGAAACATCTTTGCTTTCAGATGGAACCCACGAGGCAGGTCGTGCGCCACACGATGGCCATTGGTGCCTCGGGATCACCTGTCGTGCTAGCGGAGACGATGACCTATCTGGGTTATCGCTGGCACCCTTAGTACACCGTCTTTGAGGAGTACCAGGACTTTAACCGGGAGGCGATCTGGTGCCATCGTCCACCTCTACTCTCGGGAGTATGACTCCACTCTTGTCTTTGCACACCGCACATGGTGTTGGGGTGACTATCGATATGGCAGTCCATGATGCTGCTTATGCTGCTCTGACACGTCTTCGTGGAGAGTATAGGGAGTTGGACTCCTCCCCCTTCAGGCACATTGCTATCGCATCTGATGTTGGTGCGGAGGGTTACTACCTGCTGCCTACTCCCTTTGTCATCCGAGAGCCCTTCTACCATCGTAACTTGCTTACGCATCGCGATGGGCTGGATCGAGCTAACCGAGCTCTTCGCCACGAGTTGTACACCACCCGTCAGCACCTTTGCCGTGCTCTGATGCTGTTGCACCCCTTTGTCTGATCTAGGGAGCTGCCGCGTTCTGCGATCTACCCAGCCAGGACCGTGATGCCCCAGGGTGTCGGTTGGCCAGATGTGGGAGGATACACTCCCGCACTTGGTCCTCTTCTACCACCTGAGCGTCGGGTTCTGCACCAAAGTATCCACAGCCCCCAGGCCACTGACGTGGATGACTATCCGCTGCTGCACTACCAGCTTTCAGGCTACAGCTACCTCCGCAGTACCGCGTGGGACTGATGTAGGCTTGCTTGTTAGTGTTAGGTGCATTCGCCGCGAGCCTGCGTGCCGCCTATGATGTTTTAGTCTATGTACTGAACTCTGTGTATTGAACTCTATGCATGACCCCTTTTGTAAGTTATGACGACTACTATGTAGTAGTTATGGTGCTCTTTCCCTTATGCATGACTCATCATGAATCATTCTTGTCTTTGCAAATTTCTCAATGCTGAACTACCCCTGTTATATATCAGCAGGATGGTTAGACCAGGTGGTCGTGGCCGTGGTGGCAATGCCCCACCACCGCCTGAGTACATGGCTGGAATGATCCAACAGCTCGAGATGAATCGCCAGTTCATGGAGAATATGATGGCTCAGTTTCCTCGCCCCAATATGAACCAGCAGCCAGCCCCAGTAACTCTGCAGGATTTCATGCGCCTCAACCCAAGTGTGTACCGCAGCTCAATTAAGCCTCTGGATGCTGATGACTGGCTCCGTGACATCACCTATGAGATGGAGTCTGCTGATGTAGCCCCTGCCAGCTATGTCACCTTTGCTTCCTTCTTTCTGAAAGGGCCTGCAGCTCAATGGTGGGACAGCCACAGGCGTACTCTGCTAGCTGGAACAATCATCACCTGGCCAGACTTCCAAGCTGCATTCCGTGCCCGCTTCATTCCTCAGGGAATCATGGACCGGAAGAAGCGTGAGTTCCGCAACCTCACTCAGGGCAACAAAACTGTTGAAGCTTATCAACGGGAGTTTCTGCACTTGTCCCGCTATGCTGAAGAGGACATTGCAACTGATGCCCGTAGACAAGAGAAGTTCCGTGACGGCCTTCAAGCTGACATCAAGCTCGCACTTCTAGTGCATGACTTTACTGATTTCGCCACCTTGGTGAACAAGGCCATCAATGTCGAGGCTGGTCTACAGGAATACCAGAGCTCTCACAGGCGCAACCGTGACACGGGCTCATCTTCGGGCCCGTCCTCGCAGAAGCGTAAGATATGGATTCCCAACAGCATGTACCAGCCAAATGCACTGCCCCAAGGCGAGCTATCTTGCACCTCGTCGCCTACTCCTCCAACTAGGCAGCTAAGGCTTCCAGCTCCACCACCCCAAGCTCCTGTTCCCACTCCCAATAATGGTCTGTGCTACAAGTGTGGTCAACCAGGTCACCGTGCTAGGGATTGCAATCAGAATCAGAATCAACTGGCACTTCCCGCAACTGGCCGTGGAAGCAACCAGCCCCGCAACAACAGCGCCAAGTCTTATGGTCGTGTTCATGCCAACCATGTTGATCTGAACGAAGCTCAAGACCAGCCTGCTACTGTGATGGGTACACTCCTCGTAAATTCAGTACCAGCATCCGTTTTATTTGATACAGGAGCATCGCATTCATTCATATCAGCAGAATTTGCATTCATGCATGGCATTAAATACGAAGAGATGAACAATCCGCTAGTGGTACACACCCCTGCGGGCCAATGTGAAACCTCTATGGTTAGTCACGATGTTCCTGTTGAAATTTAAGGATTGAAATTCCTTGTCTCTCCCATCGTACTGAAGTCTTGTAGCATTGATCTCATTCTGGGAATGAATTGGTTAAAGGCTCATACTGCTTCAATCGTTTGCGCCACTAAGACCGTCCATCTGCTACACCCTTCTGACGAAATAATAAGCTACAATGCCCGTCTGGTTCAGAATGCCGAGGCAAGGCTCTATGCATTGAATGCATTGAACACTGCACCACTCGAGGGCATTGAAAACATTCCCGTCGTGCGTGAATTCCTATACGTCTTTCCTGAAGAACTCCCAGGGATTCCCCCTGCTGGAGCTGTCGAATTCGTCATTGACCTGAAACCAGGCACCACTCATATAGCCAAGCGACCCTACAAGATGCCGCCACATGAACTCCTTGAGCTTAAGGAGGAAATCGACAACTCTCTTCGCAGTGGTTTCATTCGCCCAAGTTGCTCTCCTTGGGGAGCACCTTCTCTCTTTGTCAAGAAGAAGGAGGGGACAAACCGATTGGTCCAAGACTACCGTCCTATAAACCAAGCTAACATTCAGAATAAGTATCCCCTTCCTCGGATCAATGATCTGTATGATCAACTGGCTGGTTCGTCAGTGTTCTCTAAACTCGACTTGAGGTTGGGTTACCACCAGATCCGTGTTCGTGAAGAGGATATCCCAAAGACCGCCTTCGTGACTCGATATGGTTCATACGAGTACACCGTCATGTCTTTCGGATTAACCAATGCTTCGGCCAACTTCTCTCGTCTAACGAACTATATATTAATGGATTACCTCGATAAGTTCAGCGTGGTTTATTTGGATGATATCCTGGTATTTTCCAAGAATGAAGAAGAGCATGCTGAACATCTTCGCCTTGTGCTGGAAAAGCTACGAGAGCATCAGCTATATGCCAAGTTCTCCAAGTGTGAATTCTGGCTTCCCGAAGTAACCTATCTCGGGCATGTCATCTCTAAGGATGGTATTGCCGTCAACCAAAACGAGTCCAGGCCATTCTTGATTGGACTCCTCCGAAGAACGTTAAGCAAGTCAGAAGTTTTCTCGGTCTACTTGACTATTGCCGTCGATTAAATGAGAACTTCTCCAAGATCGCCAGGCCCTGACTAACTTTGTTGCACAAAGGCGTCAAGTTCCAATGGACGGACAAATGTCGGAAAGCTACCGGGCACTCAAAGACAAGTTGACTTCTGCCCCAAATACTAGCTCCACTCGATACTAAGAAGGACTTCGTCATATCTTTGCGATGCTTCCCGTCAAGGACTAAACTGTGTCCCTAATGCAGAGGCGCAAAGTGGTTGCTTATGCCTCTCGGAAATTGTGCCCTCACGAAGAGAACTACCCAGTTCACGACCTCGGCTGCTCTTTGTCATTCATGCGCTAAAACAGTGGCGACATTACCTTCTCGGTAATCGTTGCGAGATCTTCACTGATCACCAAAGTCTGAAGTATCTGTTCACTCAGCCAGACCTGAACCTCCGTCAGTAGAGATGGATGGAGATTGTTGTAACTTTGACTTGGGTATTTCCTATACACCTGGCAAGGCTAATGTAATGGCTGATGCCTTGAGCCGCAAGTCTTCTTTGCAACCACCTCCGGAGTTCGCAGTTCAGCCCTTGCTTGTTGAAGAATTGAAGCTGAACCTCCATATTGTTCCTCCGGGTGCACTTCGCTCCCCTCCTCCGGAGTTTCATAAGATGAACCTCCACGTTGTTTCCCGGATTCTCTCAATACCATAGTTGCTAGACCAGATCTTGTGGACACCATCAAATTGATACGTAAATGTGACGATGAAGTCGAGAGGATTAAACGTTATCTCGCGGAAGGAAAGCCCTCATTCTTCATCGTTGATGATGCACGGGCACCTTATTCTTCAAAGGTCGCCTAGTGGTACCGAGCAAGAGGGAAAACCTGAATCGACTCCAAGGGTTATGAAAGAAGCTCATGATACGCCTTTGTCTATTCATCCGGTAGCACCAAGATGTACCAAGACATTCGTCGAGATTACGGTGGTCTAATATGAAGCAAGACATTGCTCGTTATGTTCTTTGAATGTGACGTTTGCCGTCGTATCAAAGCGAGAACATCAAAGGCCTGCTGGAACTCTGCAACCTATCTCTATTCCTGAATGGAAATGGGACCATGTTGAAATGGACTTCACATCGGATTTCCCAAATCGCAAAAAGGTAATGATGCTATTCTTGTCGTCATTGACCGGCTTTCTAAAGTTGCACATTTTACGGCGGTCAAAGAAAGCGATCACTGCTAGTCAGCTTGCAACTCTCTACATGTCCGTAATTGTTTCGCTTCACGGTATTCCACTGGTTATCGGTTAAATCAGTGGCAGCTTATTCACTTCAAGATTCGGGCAAGTTTCCAAGAAGCTATGGGGACTCACTTATCTTTCGATCTTTGCGTTTCATCCGCATGATCACAAGGGCAAGTTGAACGTGTCAACCAAGTTCTCGAAGATATGCTTGAGCTTGTGTTATTTCCTTGACAAGAAATGGGAAGAATCTCTCCCGTATGTTGAGTTCTCCTATAATAATAGCTATCAAGCTAGTCTCAAGATGGCCCCTTGAAGTGTTATATGGATTTAAATGCTGAACCCCTCCGAATCGATCAAACTGGGGAACGTCCACTCTTTGGTCCAGATATTATCCAACATGCTGAAGAACAAGTCCGCATTATTCGCGAGAATCTCAAGACTGCTCAGTCACGTCAAAAGATTAATTATGACCGTCATCATAAAGACATGGTCTATCAACCTGGCAAAAAGGCCTATCTTCGAGTTACACCAATGAAGGGTGCGTACCGCTTCGGGATCAAGGGAAAGCTAGCTCCCTGCTATATTGGTCCTTTCACTATTCTCGAGAGGTGTGGAGAAGTGGCATATCAACTGGAGCTTCCGTCGAACCTTTCTCAGATTCACGATGTGTTCCACGTGTCACAACTCCGACGCTGCTTCAAGGACCCAATCCGAGCAGTGGACCATGAAGTGCTCGAATTGCAACAGGACCTCTCCTATAAAGAGCATCGGGTCCGCATTCTCGACCAAGCTGAATGTCACACACGTCCGAAGGCGATCAAGTTCCTCAAAGTTCAGTGGTCGCACCATTCTGAAGATGAAGCCACTTGGGAACGCGAGGATCGCCTGCGTGATGAATACCCCGCATTGTTTCCTTCTACCTCCTAAATCTCGGGACGAGATTTCTTGTAGTGGAGGAGATTTGTAACGCCCGGATAATTAGGCTATAGTAAAACTCTCATGATGATGCCATGTCATCTATGTTACTGTTGCTAATTAAGTGGTAGTTCAAAAACATTGCAAATTCAAAAATGAATTAGTGACAAACACCCAATGTTTTCAAAAGCCAAAACAAAAATGTTCGGTGGGTGCCAAATATTGCAATGGTAATTATGATGAAGTAAACGCATTTTTAGAAAATGCCTAATTACTTTAAAATGAAATAAAAAAGGAAAGGAAATAAACAAAAGGAAAAAGTGAAAATAAAACAAAAGAAGAACCCCCTCCCCACTGGGCCAATCGGCCCAGCTGCTAGCCAGGCCGGTCCCAAACCGGCCAACCCACTGCCCGCAGCCGCTGCCCCTGGACAAGCCCAGCCTGGTCGGCCCAGCCCAGCCTCCCCGCACTCACCCCCTTCCTGTTCCTCGGTCGCGCACACATAGGCGCGGCCGCTCCCGGACCCTTCGCGGCGTCGAGGTGGATAAGGACGCCGACGCCGCCTCGGGATCCCTCCCCACTCGCCCCCACTCCCGCCTCGGTTCTTGCGCCTCTCCCTTCCCCTCGATCCACCGCGCTCCCCCTCTTTCCCCACCGCAACAGCGCCCGCCATGGCCTCGCCCGTCAGAGAACTTCAGGGGCCACCGCGACCTCCAAGCCTCTCCGACGTGTCCGCTCGCTCCGCCTCCCTCGACTACGCCTTCCCATCAAGACGCAGGACACCGGACGCCCACGAACGCTGCCCCGGCCTCATCTTCTTCCTCGGATCCCCGACGCATCTCCGACGAGCGCCGTCGACTCTGCAGCTCCTAAACCTCCCAAGGGCCTGTCGTGTGTGCCGCTCGGTGAGCTCTACCCCCCTCCTGCTCTTCGTTAGCTCCCTCGCACGCCCTAGCTAGCTGCCGCCGAAGCACCCGAGCGCTCCGCCGCGGACCCCGTCGCCGACGAGTCTCCAGTGACCAAATGGTCACGGGCTCGTGTCGGTTACACTCCTCACGCCCCGTAGATCCTCCCCCAACCTCTCCATTTCTTCGCTAGCGCGCGTCGCCAGTGCCCTTCCGGTGACCAAATGGTCACGGGGCCGAGCCCTTTGTGCTCAGCGCGTCGCGCAGCTCCACCCTAGCCTTCCCGTTCGCCCCGAAGCGCGCTGCGTCGCCGTCTTCGTCTCACGCCCGAACCACCTCGCCGCCGTCGAGCCTGTAGCGCTCGATTCCGGCCACCCCCGCCGACGTGCTCCCCTCCATCGGACGCGGCGCGAAGAGGCCGTTCCAGAGAGCCTGGCCGCGCTCGATTTGGTGCCCCATGGGCGAAATCCGACGCTCGCCCAAGTCGCGCTGCCCCGAAAACGAACTCGTCGGCGTCTAGACGCCAGCCAGCTGACGTGGCATGCGTGGGGCCCCACCCACAGGTCACTTTGCCGATGGGCCATGGGGGCCCGTTATTGGATTGACCGGTCAGCGTCTTTGACTGGGCAGCCCAGTGGCACTGACATGCGGGGCCCATGCCATAAACGAATAAAATAAATAGATAATTTGCTAATTAATTAAATTAGTTAATTAAACACTAATCTCTCACTGACTACCGGGCCCCACCTGCTAATTAACCCATTTAGTTAGTTTAAACCCCCTGTTAGTGCCCCTGACAATGACATGTGGGTCCCACTGGACCCACATGCAGTTTGGTAGTCAACCGACCAGTTGACCTGCTGACATCACTCTGATGTCATGCCTGCGTCATCAGGCACTGTTCTGGATAATGTTGTAATTAAATAACTAATTAAAATCAGAAAATGAATTAAATCTTTAGAAAATCATATCTTTTAATCCGTAACTCGGATGAAAATACTTTCTAATGAAAGTTGCTCAGAACGACGAGACGAATCCGGATACGCAGCCCGTTCGTCCGCCACACACCCCTAACATATCAAACTCGCAACTTTCCCCCTCCGGCTCCTCTGCCCGAAAACGCGAAACCCCGGGGATACTTTCCCGGATGCTTCCCCCCTTCGCCGGTATCACCTACTACCGCGTTAGGGCACGCCTAGCAACACGCCTTGTCATGTCATGCATCGTCATGCATTTGTTTGCATTATATTTATTGTTTCTTCCCCCTCTTCTCTCGCTAGACACCGAGACCGGCGCTACTGCTGCCCAGTTCGACTACGGTGTTAACGACCCCTCTCTCTTGCCAGAGCAACCAGGCAAGCCCCCCCCCTTGATCACCAGATATCGCCTATTCTACTCTATACTGCTTGCATTAGAGTAGTGTAGCATGTTACTGCTTTCCGTTATACCTATCCTGATGCATAGCCTGTCCTTGCTACTACTGTTGTTACCTTTACGTGCAATCCTACATGCTTAGTATAGGATGCTACTATTCCATCTGTGGCCCTACATTTTTGTCCGTCTGCTGTGCTATACTATCGGGCCATGATCACTCGGGAGGTGATCACGGGTATATACTTATACTTATACATTATACATGTGGTGATTAAAGACGGGTCGGCTCGTAGGAGTACCCGCGAGTGGATCTTTGTGGCGGAGCGACAAGGCAGGTTGAGACCGCCTAGGAGAGAGGTGGGCCTGGCCCTGTTCGGCGTTCGCGGATACTTAACACGCTTAACGAGTTCTTGGTATTTAATCTGAGTCTGGCCATTCTGTAACACCCCGGATGTAACTTTCCATATTTGTAACTCCAACTCTTGCCATTTTCGGCATTGTGATATGATATTCCCTCCGTGGTTGGGTTTTTCTTCATTTTGCTTTTTGTCCATGTCATGCATATTATATCATGTCATCATGTGCATCACATTTGCATACGTGTTCGTCTCATGATTCAGAGCATTATTCCCGTTGTTAGTTTTGCAATCAGGCACTCCTAAGTCCCCGGCGTCCCCTTTTACGTTTTTCCGTGAGCGGTACTAAACTTTCTCGGAATGCACCGAGGTTTGTCAAGTGGCCTTGGTATACCACCGTAGACCACACATCAAGTTTCGGGTCATTTGGAGCTCGTTTGGTACTCCAACGGTTAACCGTGACTTTCATAAAAGCTTCTTTTAAGTTGCAGCCCAACACCCCTTCAAAACAGCCCAATAACCCATCTAAGTCACTTCCATGCTCTCCGTCATCGGATCACGATCGTGTGGGCGAAAACTACACCCCATTTGGACACTCCTAGCTCCCTCTACCTATAAATATGCATCTCCCCCTCCAAATCCCGGATCAATTCCCCCGAAATCCTAGTCGAAATCCCCTCCGCGCCGCCGGACACGTCCGGATCGGACGGGCAGACGCGTCACTTCCGCCCATGACCAACCAGAGCTGCCACATAGCCCGGTCCCCAGCTTCGCCGCCCGAACCCGCCCGAGCCTGCGGGGCCAGCGCCAGCCCTCCCGGCCACGCCCGCCGCCCGGCAGCTGCCCCTTGCGCCAGCGCCGCCTCGAGCCTCCGCCGCCTCGGCAGCCCGCCCGTCGCCTCGCGCGGCCCGCCGCCCGCCCGACCTCCGCCGCCTCCGCCCTTGATCGCCCGGCGCCCGCCGTCGCCGCCCGGCGCCGCCCGGCCGACCCGGCCTCTCCTCCTCGGCCCGAGTCCCCACGCCGCCGGCCGCCTCGATCCCGCCTCGGATCCGATCGGATCTAGATCGGGGTTGACTTTCTCCATCCCCCGAATTCATCTAAGTCTTTAATTCTGTCATTAATTTATTGTATTTTCGTCATGCCATAACTCTCTGCATATTCCACCGTTTCGTGCGTGTAGTATGTCAAAATGTTCGCCTCGAAGAGTAGATCATTTAATCTCATTGCATCAGTTTCATTTGAGCTCGTCTTGATGCCCGAAATGCTGTTAGAAGAGGGCTATGTGATGTTAGTTTCTGTTTCTTAACAGAACATGCACTTTTGTCATTTTTGCCATGATTGATGTGTGCATCCTATGAACTTGAGTCCTACATGTGTTTTGTAATATGCCATGCCATCATTACAGGGGTGTATGGCATGTATTTTTTTGATCTCTGTGGTGACTAGCACAAGCATGCAAACTAGGCTTCATGATGTTGCTGTTTTCAGCCCCTGTTTTGCTGATATTTTTATGCCATGTTAACTTGATGCTACCGAGAGATCCATGCCCTTGTTTTCAATTATGGAGTGCCATAGCTTGATTCAATCGAGCTCTACTTTTGCTATAAAATGTTTCCTGGCAGATTGTTTACATGTTCTTCAATTTGGCCAAGGTTGTTGTGGTTGATCCGTGTAGGCTATGATGTTGTTCTTGACATGTGTAGCTTCTATGCCATGTCTTCTTGATGGATCTATGCTTAGTTTATCATGAGATGCTCTGCAGTGAGTGCATCGAGCTCTTAAACATGCCTACTTGTTATCTGTTTTTGTCATGCCCTGTTCTTTGAATCATTATGAAACTTGCTATATTTACATGGGTGTTACTATATTTTCTGATCCTTTTTGGCTTATGGTCATTAAGGGACTTTTGTTCTATGCTTTGAGTAGATTCATTACATGCCTTGTTTTTCTATTCTAAGTTCCTGTAGCATGTCGTTTGCTTGCTCTGAACATTGCTTCCTGATGCTGATTTTGCCATGTTCTGTAATTTCACTAAGTCTGTGAAGCTGATATATTTTGCACTTTTGCCATGCTTGTTTGGACCTGTTATGATGTGAATTAGCCGTATCTTAGTGTTCATCTTTTGTCAAGCATCTTGAGTAGATCACTGCCATGTGCTTTGTTGATACGTTTGGATGCAGTAGCTTAATTTCTGGTTGCTTTCTATGTGGCATCATGCTGTTAATGGCAGATTTGTGACATTCTTGTTTTGCTTGTCATTTGCAAACCGTGCATCCGATTCCGGTGATCTTTATATCGATTTCAACCGAAATCATCTCATCTTTCCAGCGGCATACTTGGTTTGCCAAGTTGATGCCTGGTTCATCATTTTCCTTCCGAAGCACGCATACGCATTGCATATCACATCTCGCATATCATGTCATGTATTGCATCATGTTGCTTGTGCATTGCACCGTGATTTATTGTGGTTCCTTTGTTTGTGTTCTTGCTTTGGGTAGAGCCGGAGACGAGTGCGTGAGCGAGGAACCTGTTGAGAACGCTTCACGAGGATCAAGCTTTCGACAACTCTCGAGAACTTTGCAGGCAAGATGACCGTACCCTCGAAATCACTTTGTCTTTGCTATGCTAGTTGCTCGCTCTTTTGCTATGCCTATGCTACGATGCCTACCACTTGCTATATCATGCCACCCATTTTGCCATGTCAGCCCCTAACCATCCTTTCCTAGCAAACCGTTGATTGGCTATGTTATCGCTTTGCTCACCCCTCTTATAGCGTTGCTAGTTGCGGTGAAGATGAAGTTTGTTCCTTGTTGGAACAAGGAGATGTTGTTCCTTGTTGGAACATGTTTACTTGTTGGGGATATCACAATATATCTGCTATAATTAATGCATCTATATATTTGGTAAAGGGTGGAAGGCTCGGCCTTATGCCCAGTGTTTTGTTCCTCTTGCCACCCTAGTTTCCGTCATACCGGTGTTATGTTCATTGATTATGCGTTCCTTACACGGTTGGGTGATTTATGGGACACCCATGACAGTTCTCTTTGAATAAGACTCCTCCAGCAAGGCCCAACATTGGTTTTACCATTTGCCACCTAAGCCTTTTCCCCCGGGTTTTCGCGAGCCCGGGGGTGATCTTTATTACCCCGGGCGGTGCTCCTTCGAGTGTTGGTTCAAACTAGAGCACCGTGCGGGACCATTCCTTGGCAACTCGGATCACGTCGGTTCCTGTACGCTTAGCTTATCCGGTGTGCCCTGAGAACGAGATATGTGCAGCTCCTATCGGGATTTGTCGGCACAATCGGGAGGCTTTGCTGGTCTTGTGTTATTCTTTGTCGAAATGTCTTGTAGTCCGGGATTCCGAGACTGATCGGGTCTTCCGGTAGAAGGAATATCCTTCGTTGACCGTGAGAGCTTATAATGGGCTAAGTTGGGACACCCTGCAGGGTATTATCTTTCGAAAGCCGTGCCCATGTTATGAGGCGAGATGGGAATTTGTTAATGTCCGGTTGTAGAAAACCCGAAGTTGACCTTAATTAAAATACACATCAACCGCGTGTGTAACCGTGATGGTCTCTTCTCGGCGGAGTCCGGGAATTGAACACGGTGTTGGAGTTATGTTTGACGTAAGTAGTTCAAGATCACTTCTTGATCGCTACTAGCTTCACGACCGTGCTTTGCTTCTCTTCTCGCTCTCCTTTGCGAATGTAGCCACCATATATGCTAGTCGCTTGCTGCAGCTCCACCTCACAACTCTGTCCTTCCTATAAGCTTAAATAGTCTTGGTCTCGCGGGTGTGAGATTGCTGAGTCCCGTGACTCACAGATTCTACCAAAAGCGATTCTGCGGTGCCGATGATGCCGGTCAGGTGGCATACCGAGCTCAAGTGGGAGTTCGACAAGGAACGTGGTCGTTACTATGTGTCTTTTCCTGATGATCGATAGTGGAGCCAGTTGGGGACGATCGGGGATCTGTGTAGCATTTGGGGTATCTTCTTTTATTTTGGTTCCGTAGTCGGACCTTGAGTGTAATCTGAATGATGGATGTTTATTTATGTATTGTGTGAAGTGGCGACTGTAAGCCAACTATGTATCTCTTTCCCTTATGTATTACATGGGTTGTGTGAAGATTACCTCACTTGCGACATTGCTTTCAATGCGGTTATGCCTCTAAGTCGTGCTTCGACACGTGGGAGATATAGCCGCATCGAGGGCGTTACAAGTTGGTAATCAGAGCCTTCCCCGACTTAGGAGCCCCTTGCTTGTTTGTTTGCTGGCGTTGTTGAGTCTAGAACAAAAATTTTTTGAGTCTTAGGATTATATATATCGGAGAGTAGGATTCTTTTTACTCCCTAGTACCTTCGTCGCTCTGGTGAGGTCTCCGACGTAGAAGTTTTGACTCTCCTCTCCTCAAATTTCACTAAAAAATTTAGGATCACGCGGGTATCTTGGGATCGTTCGATGGTTTTGTGACGAGAACATTGTTCTTGGTGCCTCCCGACATTTAGGGGTTGTGGCGGTGTCCGGGAGTTGAGCTCCGAGGTGTTGTCGTCACAATTTTATCGTTGCGATTACGGAATACCTGAGTTTTGCCGACATCGAAATCTCTTTTGTGCAGTTGTTGGTGAGATAACCCCGATAACCCAGTACTGGGGCGAGCTCGGGAGTATTGCCATGACTCGTATAACGAATGCTTTTCGAAGGTCGAGGTACACGATTTCCGAAGGTTTCTTGGTTATGTGTTGACGGATGGATACAGCTGGATCTAGGTATTGTTAGTTTGGGTGATATATTTTGTGTCCTGTATCCCCAACACCAGATTGCATAACCGTAAAGTTTCGGGAGTTTATAGGTGGGAATTCTAGTAGCTTATAGGATATCTTTCCGACAGATGTATGATTTGAGATTGGGGTCCAACGTCTAGTGGTCCGCCCATCCACGGTGGATTTACAGTGGTCGCGAGGCATCTTAAAGAATCCTTGGCTATGCTGATTCGGGGACGTCTTGTTTGTCATTCGTGACGTCCGTCAGACGTCGTGCCGTGGGCCCCACCACAAACACTTTGGGCGAAATCTCTATCATGTGTTTGTTCCGGCTTATTCTAGAAGCCAATCTTTTGTCTTGTTTTCAGTTGTGTTATTCGAGTTGTTTCAAAGGCAGATGATGATTCCATACCTTTATCTAAGTGGCTTCTCACCTTAATGGATGTGTGATGTTAGCTTTTGGAATTCATTCGTTCATTCGTGTTCGAATGTTTATTGTGAAGACTATATGTTGCAATTTCTATCCGTTGATTCAACTTGTCTATCTGTCTATCAAGTGCAAACGGATGTCACCCTCTTTAGGATGGCTCCGCCAACGCGTCTGAATCCGGATCGCAATGATGAGAGTCAGTCGAACCCTCCACCTCCACCTCCGCCTCCGGAGGCATGGCAATCTATCATGGCAGCCACCAATGCCAATGCTCAGATGATTATGCAAATCTTAAAAGAGCGTACACAAGGGCAAGGCAATCAAGGCAATCAAGGCCAAGGCAACAACCAGCCACACCTTGCTACCCTCAATCAGTTCCTCGCTAATCAGCGAAGTCTTTCGGTTTACGTAGCCGAGGCCACAGACGCCGACGATTGGCTTGTGGACATCTGCAAACATTTTGAATGTAGCAATGTCGGACACGAGGACTTTGTCAAGTTTGCTTCGTTTCAACTCAAGGACCAAGCTGCTGAGTGGTTCCAGAATACAAAGATTCCAGAGGAGGTCGTGTCATTACACGAGATGAGTTCCGCCGAGACTTCGTGAGCTCACCACATTCGAGAAAGTGTTGTTGAGAGCAAGCGTGAGGAGTTCCGCAATCTCAAGCAAGGCAACATGTCCGTGTATCAATACAATATCCGAGTTCGAAACTCGCTCGCTTTTCTAAGCAAGACGTCCTCGATGAAAAGAGTATGATCTATCAATTCGTAGGTGGTCTCGGAGAAGATCTGCAATTAGCTCTTGTGCTTTTGAGCCGTAAAAGTATGATGAATTCTACAACATGGCATGAAGCAAGAAGCTGCCCAGCTCAAATGTGAGGCTTCTAAGAAGAGAATCGTGGATGCAGTTCAGTCTTCTTCTTCCTCTCAAGTGGCAGCTAAGCAGCGAAGTTCTACCTTCCTCCTCCTCCGTTCCGTCGGCCTTATCGTGAGAAGAACTTCAGTGGTCGTGGATCTTCCCACCCGCCCAACCAAAGCTATCGTAACAAGTCTAATTCTCAAGCTCCAAGGTCAAATGCTCCTTATCACCGTCCTCTCGAGAGGTGACTTGCAACAAATGTCGTGAAAAGGTCACTATGCTAACAAGTGCTTCAACCAAAGGCGCCTTCCGCCTCCTCCTCTGTGAAATCTTCCCGCAATGCGGTGGTCAAGCATAATCCCAAGTCTGCAAAGGTGAACATGATGAATGCAGCTCGAGGTGAGGATTCTTCCGATGTGATTATGGGTAATCTTCCGATTAATGATATTCCTGCAAAAGTTTTATTTGATACCGTGCATCGCATTGTTTCATGTCTAGATCATTTGTTGCAAAGCATGATTTCATTTCGAAATGTTGGAAAAACCCTTGGGAGTTGTTTCTCCAGCCTCTTCTATGAGGGCTACCACAATGATTCCGGATGTTTCTATCAAGATGGGCAACTATAGATTTCTTTCTTCTCCAATGATTCTTGGTGACTCGGATATTGATCTTATTCTCGGGATGGACTGGCTTTCTCGGCAAAGCTTCGGCTTGATTGTGCTGCCAGGGAAATTCAATTGACTCACTCTTCTAATGATGTGATCATCAATGTCGTTCGTGATGAAACCATTCGGTTGTTTTCTCTCAATGAGAAGGGCGAATTGGATGCTATCTCTCAGATTCCAGTCGTTTGTGAGTACCAAGATGTCTTTCCACAAGAGCTTCCAGGAATGCCTCCTCACCGGCCAGTTGAGTTCGTTATCGATCTTGAGCCTGGCACTGAACCCGTTTGCAAGCGTCCATACAAGATTGGACCTAATGAGATGAAGGAATTGAAGAAGCAGCTCGATGAACAAGAGCGTCTGGGTTTGATCAGACCGAGTTCATCTCCTTGGGGTTGTGGTGTTCTTTTTGTCCAGAAGAAGGATGGCACGGACCGACTTTGCGTCGATTACCGTCCATTGAACAAGAAGACTATCAAGAACAAGTATCCACTTCCCAAAATCAATGAGCTTTTCGAGCAACTCAAAGGTGCTAAAGTGTTCTCCAAGCTTGACCTTCGTATGGGTTATCATCAGATTTGCATTGTGAACAAGATATTCCCAAGACAGCATTCAGAACAAGCTTTGGTTCTTATGAATATACTGTCATGTCTTTCGGCCTTGTCAATGCTCCTCCAACATTCTCTCAAATGATGAACTTCATCTTCAACCCCTACACCAATGAATTCGTCTTGGTCTATCTTGATGATATTTTGGTCTTCTCCAAGAATAAGAAGGATCATGCCAAACATTTGCGATTGGTGCTAGACAAGCTCGTGAGAGTATCAATTCTATGCTAAGTTCTCCAAATGTGAATTTTGGCTTGATGAAGTGCTTTATCTTGGTCACATCATCTCCGCCAAGGGCATCGTTGTTAACCCCGAGAAGGTGTCCGCAGTTGTGAATTGGGAACCTCCTCGTATCGTCAAGCGGCTTAGCTTTTCTTGGTCTTGCAAGCTATTGCCGAAGATCCGTTGAGAATTTCTCCAAGATTGCAAAGCCTCTTTCCAACCTCCTCCAGAAGCATGTGAAGTATGTCTGGTCTCCTGAGTGTGACGTTGCTTTCAATACTCTCAAAGAGAAACTCATCACAGCTCCTGTCTTGACTCCTCCTGATGAATCCAAGCCATTCGAAGTTTTCTGTGATGCTTCTCTTCAAGGTCTCGGTGTTGTGTTAATGCAAGAGAAGAGAGTTGTGGCCTATACCTCTCGTCAGCTGAAGACCAACGAAAAGAACTACCCCACTCACGATCTTGAGTTGGCGGCAGTTGTCCATGCATTGATAACATGGAGACATCTCTTGTTGGGAAGGAAAGTGGACATTTTCACCGATCACAAGAGCCTCAAGTATATCTTCACTCAACCCAACCTCAACCTCGTGCAAACTCGATGGGTCGAAATGATTCAAGAGTACAATCCGAGTATTGAATATACTCGAGCAAGGCCAATGTCATTGCAGATGCTTTGAGCAGGAAGGCTTATCGCAACAGCTTAATTCTCAAGCCCTTCCAACCGGATCTCTGTGAAGCTTTCCATAAGTTGAATCTTCAAGTTGTTCCTCAAGGCTTTCTTGCCAACCTCATAGTCTCTCCTACTTTGGAAGATCAGATTCGTGAGGCTCAACTCCTGGATACCATGGTGAAAAAGGTGAAACGTGGTATCGACAAGGGCATTTCCAAGTACAAGTGCTTCCACATTGATGACAAAGATACTCTTTTCTTCGAGGACGGATTGTGGTTCCAAAGGGTGATCTACGTAAAGTCATTATGAACGAGGCGCACAATTCCCTTCTATCCATTCATCCCGAAGTACGAAGATGTACCATGACCTCAAGCAGTCATATTGGTGGACTCGAATGAAGCGAGAAATTGCTCAATTCGTGAATGAGTGTGATGTCTGCAGAAGAGTGAAAGAAGAACACCAAAGACCAGCTGGTCTCCTTCAACCTCTTGCTATTCCACAATGGAAGTTCGATCATATTGAAATGGACTTCGTGACTGGATTTCCTAAGTCCAAGCGCGGAAATGATGCTATCTTCGTTGTCATTGACAAGCTTACTAAAGTGGCTCATTTTCTTCCTATCAAAGAATCCATCACAGCAGCTCAGTTGGCAGAGCTATACACATCCAGGATTGTCTCCTTGCACGGCATTCCACAATTAATCTCTTCAGACCGTGGCAGCATCTTTACCTCCAAGTTTTGGGATTCTTTTCAGAAGGCCATGGGCACCAACATTTGTTTCAAAGACAGCTTTCCACCCTCAAACAAGTGGCCAAGTCGAGCGAGTCAATCAAATCCTTGAAGATATGCTCAGGGCTTGTGTCATTTCCTTCGGTATGAAGTGGGAAGATTTTCTTCCATATGCCGAGTTCTCCTACAACAACAGCTTCCAAGCGAGTTCGGGCAAGGCCCCATTCGAAATTCTCTAAGGCAGAAAGTGCCGTACTCCTATCAATTGGTCCGAGATAGTTGAACGCCAACTTCTTGGCAACGACTTGATCACAGAAGCCGAAGAAATGTGCAAAGTCATTCGTGAGAATCTCAAAGCCGCGCAATCGCGCCAGAAGAGCTATTATGATGACAAGCACTGTGATGTGGCTTTTGAAATCGGAGACCATGTCTACCTCCGCGTCTCTCCAATGAAAGGCACTCGTCCGCCGGTATCAAAGGGAAGCTTGCCCCAGATACGTGGGTCCTTTCAAGATCATTGGCAAAAGAGGCGATCTCGCCTATCAACTTGAGCTCCGTCCAACTTCGCGAACGTGCACAATGTGTTTCATGTGTCACAGCTTCGCAAGTGCTTCAAGACTCTGAACGCACTATCAACTTCAAGAAATTGACCTCCAAGAAGATCTCTCTTATCATGAGCACCCGTTGCTATTCTTGAAGAAACCGGCGCAAGAATCGCAACAAGTCAATCAAATTCCTGAAAGTGAAGTGGTCACACCATTCCGACCGAGAAGCCACCTGGGAGCGCGAGGATCACCTCCGTTCCGAATATCCGGAGTTCTTTCAGTCCTAGATCTCGGGACGAGATCCTCTTGTAGTGCTGAGTGTTGTAACACCCCGGATGTAACTTTCCATATTTGTAACTCCAACTCTTGCCATTTTCGGCATTGTGATATGATATTCCCTCAGTGGTTGGGTTTTTCTTCATTTTTGCTTTTTGTCCATGTCATGCATCTTATATCATGTCATCATGTGCATCGCATTTGCATACGTGTTCGTCTCATGATTCCGAGCATTTTCCCCGTTGTCCGTTTTGCAATCCGGCACTCCTATGTCCCCCGGCGTCCCCTTTTACGTTTCTCCATGAGCGGGTACTAAACTTTTTCGGAATGGATCGAGGTTTGTCAAGTGGCCTTGGTATACCACCGGTAGACCACCTGTCAAGTTTCGGGTCATTTGGAGCCTGCTTTGGTACTCCAACGGTTAACCGCACTTTCAAGAAAAGCCTCTTTTAAGTTGCAGCCCAACACCCCTTCAAAACAGCCCAATAACCCATCTAAGTCACTTCCATGCTCTCCGTCGTCGGATCACGATCGTGTGGGCGAAAACTACACCCCATTTGGACACTCCTAGCTCCCTCTACCTATAAATATGCATCTCCCCCTCCAAATCCCGGATCAATTCCCCCGAAACCCTAGTCGAAATCCTCTCCGCGCCGCCGGACACGTCCGGATAGGACCGGACGCGTCCGCCGCCGCATGAGCCAACCAGGGCTGCCACGTAGCCCGGTCCCCGGCTCGCCGCCGATCGCGCCCGAGCCAGCGGGGCCAGCGGCCCTCCGAATCGCGCCCGCCGCCAGCTGCCCGCCAGCGCCCGCGCCGCCTCAGCCTCCGCCGCCTCGGCCCGGCCCGCCGTCGCCTCGCCCGGCCGCCCGCCGCCGACCTCCGCCGCCTCCGCCCACTTCGCGGCGCCCGCCCGCCGTCGCCGCCCGGCCGGCCCCGGCCTCTCCTCCTCCGGCCCGAGTCCCCACGCCGCCGGCCGCCTCGATCCCGCCTCGGATCCGATCGGATCTAGATCGGGGTAAACTTTCTCCTTCCCCCGAATTCATCTAAGTCTTTAATTCTGTCATTAATTTGTTGCATTTTCGTCATGCCATAACTCTCTACATATTGCTCCGTTTCGTGCGTGTAGTATGTCAAAATGTTCGACTCGAAGAGTAGATCATTTCATCTCATTGCATCAATTTCATTTGGGCTCATCTTGATGCCCGAAATGCTGTTAGAAGAGGGCTATGTGATGTTAGTTTCTGTTTCTTAACAGAACATGCACTTTTGTCATTTTTGCCATGATTGATGTGTGCATCCTCTGAACTTGAGTCCTACATGTGTTTTGTAATATGCCATGCCATCTTTACAGGGGTGGATGCCATGTATTTTTTTGATCTCTGTGGTGACTAGCACAAGCATGCAAACTAGGCTTCATGATGTTGCTGTTTTCAGCCCCTGTTTTGCTGATATTTTTATGCCATGTTAACTTGATGCTACCGAGAGATCCAGGCTACCGAGTGAGTGCATCGAGCTCTTAAACATGCCTACTTGTTATCTGTTTTTGTCATGCCCTGTTGCTGAATCTGTTAACGAAACTTGCTATATTGACATGGGTGTTACTATATTTTCTGATCCTTTTTGGCTTATGGTCAGTAAGGGACTTTTGTTCTATGCTTTGAGTAGATTCATGACATGCCTTGTTTTGCTATATAAGTTCCTGTAGCATGTCGTTTGCTTGCTCTGAACATTGCTTCCTGATGCTGATTTTGCCATGTTCAGTAATTTCACTAAGTCTGTGAAGCTGATATATTTTTCACTTTTGCCATGCTTGTTTGGACCTGTTATGATATGAATTAGCCATAGCTCACTGTTCATCTTTTGTCAAGCATCTTGAGTAGATCACTGCCATATGCTTTTATGATACGTTTGGGTGCAGTATCTTAATTTATTTTTGCTTTCTATGTGGCATCATGCTGTTAATGGCAGATTTGTGACATTCTTGTTTTGCTTGTCATTTGCAAACCGTGCATCCGATTCCGGTGATCTTTATATCGATTTCAACCGAAATCATCTCATATTTCCAGCGGCATACTTGGTTTGCCAAGTTGATGCCTGGTTCATCATTTTCCTTCCGGAGCACGCATACGCATTGCATATCACATCTCGCATATCATGTCATGTATTGCATCATGTTGCTTGTGCATTGCACCGTGATTTATTGTGGTTCCTTTGTTTGTGTTCTTGCTTTGGGTAGAGCCGGGAGACGAGTACGTGAACGAGGAACCTGTTGAGAACGCTTACGAGGATTAAGCTTTCGACAACTCTGAGAACTTTGCAGGCAAGATGACCGTACCCTCGAAATCACTTCTATCTTTGTTATGCTAGTTGCTCGCTCTTTTGCTATGCCTATGCTACGATGCCTACCACTTGCTATATCATGCCACCCATTTTGCCATGTCAGCCCCTAACCATTCTTTCCTAGCAAACCGTTGATTGGCTATGTTATCGCTTTGCTCAGCCCCTCTTATAGCGTTGCTAGTTGCAGGTGAAGATGAAGTTTGTTCCTTGTTGGAACATGTTTACTTGTTGGGGATATCACAATATATCTGCTATAATTAATGCATCTATATATTTGGTAAAGGGTGGAAGGCTCGGCCTTATGCCCGTGTTTTGTTCCACTCTTGCCACCCTAGTTTTCGTCATACCGGTGTTATGTTCCTTGATTTTATGCTCCTTACATGGTTGGGTGATTTATGGGACCCCCTTGACAGTTCGCTTTGAATAAGACTCCTCCAGCAAGGCCCAACATTGGTTTTACCATTTGCCACCTAAGCCTTTTCCCCCGGGTTTTCGCGAGCCCGACGGCATCTTTATTTACCCCCCGGGCCAGTGCTCCTTCGAGTGTTGGTCCAAACTAGAGCACCGTGCGAGACCATTCCTTGGCAACTCGGATTACGCCGTTCCTCGTGACGCTTAGCTTATCCGGTGAGCCCTGAGAACGAGATATGTGCAGCTCCTATCGGGATTTGTCGGCACAATCGGGAGGCTTTGCTGGTCTTGTTTTATTGCTGTCGAAATGTCTTGTAGTCCGGGATTCCGAGACTGATCGGGTCTTCTCGGTAGAAGGAATATCCTTCGTTGACCGTGAGAGCTTATAATGGGCTCAGTTGGGACACCCCGCAGGTATTATCTTTCAAAGCCGTGCCTGCGGTTATGAGGCAGATGGGAATTTGTTAATGTCCGTTGTAGAAAACCCGAAGTTGACCTTAATTAAAATACACATCAATCAAGCGTGTGTAACCGTGATGGTCTCTTCTCGTGAGTCCGGGAATTGAACACGGTGTTGGAGTTATGTTTGACGTAAGTAGTTCAGGATCACTTCTTGATCGCTACTAGCTTCACGACCGTGCTTTGCTTCTCTTCTCGCTCTCCTTTGCGAATGTAGCCACCATATATGCTAGTAAACTGTCGCAGCTCCACCTCACAACTCTGTCCTTCCTATAAGCTTAAATAGTCTTGGTCTCGCGGGTGTGAGATTGCTGAGTCCCTGTGACTCACAGATTCTACCAAAACAGTTGCAGGTGCCGATGATGCCAGTGCAGGTGACACAACCAAGCTCAAGTGGGAGTTCGACGAGGAACGTCGTCGTTACTATGTGTCTTTTCCTGATGATCAGTAGTGGAGCCCAATTGGGACGATCGGGGATCTGTGTAGCATTTGGGGTATCTTCTTTTATTTTGGTTCCGTAGTCGGACCTTGAGTGTAATCTGAATGATGGATGTTTATTTATGTATTGTGTGAAGTGGCGATCGTAAGCCAACTATGTATCTCTTTCCCTTATGTATTAATGGGTTGTGTGAAGATTACCTCACTTGCGACATTGCTTTCAATGCGGTTATGCCTCTAAGTCGTGCTTCGACACGTGGGAGATATAGCCGCATCGAGGGCGTTACACATTCGGTCTATACGCACTAACCAACTACGTGGGAAAGATATGGGCACTCGACGTCGTGGTATCAGCCGAAGCCTTCGTGACGTCACCGACTGAGCGGCCGGGCTAGTTCGCCTTCCGCCGTTACAACGCAGGTGTGTGCTAAGGGCGATGGGCCTGCACTGTGCGCTTAGGTTTAGACCGGCGTGCTGACCTCTCTGTTGGCCTAGGTGGGGCTACGACGTGTTGATCTTCCGCGGCCGGGCATGACCCAGAAAAGTGTGTCCGGGCAAGTGGGATCAAACGTGTTGGGTTATGTGATGCGCCCCTGCATGGAAGTTAATCTATTCGAATAGTCGTGATCTTCGGTAATAGGACGACTTGGAGTTGTACCTTGACCTTATGACAACTAGAACCGGATACTTAATAAAACACACCCTTCCAAGTGCGGATACAACCCGGTGATCGCTCTCTCTAGCAGGCTGACGAGGAGGATCACGGGTAGGATTATGCTATGCGATGCTACTTGGAGGACTTCAATACTCTCTTCTACATGCCGCAAGACGGAGGCTGCTGAAGCATAGTCTTCGACAAGATTAGCTATCCCCTCTTATTACGGCATTCTGCAGTTCGGTCCACCGATATGGCCCTTTACACATATATCCATGCATATGTAGTGTAGCTCCTTGCTTATGTACTTTGGATGAGTACTCACGGTTGCCTTGTTCTCCCTTTCCCCTTTCTTTACCCGATTGCTGCGACTGCACGATGGAGCCTGGGAGCCAGACGCCACCGCCGGCGATTTACTACTACACCGGAGGTGTCTACTACTACGCAGCCCGGCGACGACCAGGAGTAGTTAGGAGGATCCTGTGCAGGAGGCCTGCGCCTCTTTCGATCTGTATCCCGATTTGTGCTAGCCTTCTTAAGGCAAATTTGTTTAACTTATGATCGTACTCAGATATTGTTGCTTCACTGACTCTTCTATGATCGAGCACTTGTATTCGAGCCCTCGAGGCCATGGCTTGTATTATGATGCTTGTATGACTTATTTATGTTTTAGAGTTGTGTTGTGATATCTTCCCGTGAGTCCCTGATCTGGATCGTACACATTTGCGTGCATGATTAGTGTACGATTGAATCGGGGGCGTCACACTATGTCTTGAGCTTGCGTTGGTTTTCCTCGAAGAGGAGAGGGTGATGCAGCAAGTTGTGACGGCCCCGATTCGACCATACACTAATCATACATGCAAATGTGTACGATCCAGATCAGGGACTCACGAGAAGATATCACAACACAACTCTAGACACAAATCAAAATAATACAAGCTTCATATTACAAGCCAGGGGCCTCGAGGGCTCGAATACGTTGCTCGATACACAAGAGTCAGCGGAAGCAACAATATCTGAGTACAGACATAAGTTAAACAAGGATGCCTTAACAAGGCTAGCACAAAAACAACACGATCGAAGAGGCAAGGCCTCTGCACAGGACCTCCTAACTACTCCTGGTATTCGATGGCCTCCATGTAGTAGTATCCGTCGGCGGTGGCATCTGGCTCCATGGATCCACCAACTGGTTGCATCAACTGGAAAGAAGGAAGAAGGGGGAAAAGGGGGAGCAAAGCAACCGTGAGTACTCATCCAAAGTACTCGCAAGCATCAGATCTATACTAAGTATGCATTGGTATCAAATGGAAGGGTTGTATCTGTGGACTGAATCGCAGAATGCCGTAATAGGGGGAAGGCCTAGCCTATCAAAGATTAGCATCTTCAAGCAGCTCCAAGCATCTTGCAGCATGTAGATGAGTAAAGAATAGCAGTTTATAATTAACAAGCATGTTGTAACAATAACGCCCAGAGATCCTTTCTCGACTCCCTACGAGAAAGCAATCCCGGAGCCATATAACTTAAGTATCCATTTCTAGTTGTATTAGATCAAGATATAAGTTTGAACGTCCATTACCGTGGACACGGTATTCGAATAAAGATCTTCCCTGCAGGGGTGCACCACGTTACCAACACGCTCGATCACTCTGGCCGGACACACCTGAAAGTGCGTTATATCGACTAGAGGGGGGGTGAATAGGCGATTTTTATGAATTCTCCACTGAGGAATTTGCCGGTGAGGAAATTCCTTAGCGAAGAACTACTTGCAGCGGAATAAGTACTCAGAAGTAAGCATAAGAGAATGCGGGCATGGTCATCATGATGAAATGAAGACAATCAAAGAGTACGAAGCGTAAACACAGGATAGCACAAGATGAAGACAAACAGATCAAGAAATTGAACTGAGGAAATTGAGAAAGTCTTCACCAAAGTCTTCAAACACAGATATGAATGAACACTCAACACAAGAAGGTTGGTGAAGACAATGATTTGGTAAACCAGTTCCAATCTGTCTCGGCTTGTACGTCTGGTTGGAGCGGCCGAGTATTTAAACTCGAGGACACACAGTCCCGGACACCCGATACCGAAGCACGCAACTCAGTACACCAAGTCCTCACCGTATTCTCCTTCAACTAAGGTCACATAGACCTCGTCCAATCACTCGTGGTAAGTCTTCAGGCGACTTCCAAACCTTCACAGACTTGGTCACTCGGTGATCCACAATTCCTCTTGGTTGCTCTAGACCATGACGCCTAACCGTCTTGAAGAAGCACAGTCTTCAAAGGTAACAAGCGTCGGATCCACGCAGATCAATCTCTTGATGATGCTCAATCACTTTGGGTTTTGTAGGGTTTGGTTTTTGGGTTTTTCCTCACTTGATGATTTTCGCTCAAAGTCCTCGTGAGGACGGGTTGCTCTCAAATGACAAGTGTCAAGTTTCTCTCGAGCAGCCAACCAGCTAGTGGTTGTAGGGGGGCTATTTAGAGCCTACGGAGCAGCCCGACATGATAAGACATAAATGCCCTTCAATGATATGACCGTTAGGTGGATAAGATATTTTGGGACAGTCATGCCAAGAAGACAAGAACGGTCGAAATTTGAATCTCAAATTCCTCGGGGATATCATTTTCTCATCGGTAGGCAATCCGTGACCGGCGAATTCCTAACTCCTCGGGCCGAACAAATTCCTCAATGACTGTAAGAACTTCGTCTCATCCTTTGAAGAAGTTGACTGAATCAGTATGAGATTTCCAAAGGCTTCACTTGAAGGAATTGGTAGGTGTAGGATTTTGAGTTGAGCATCACATGGAAATTTTTCCTTAGTATTTCCTCGACCCCCTTTAACGATGACGGTGTTTCCTATGACTCAAGAAAGAGAAAACGAAACTAAAAAAACAAAAGTCTTCACGCTTCATGTTCCTCAAATGAATATCAAGTCTTCAAGGTCACACCAATTTCTTCACTTCCAAAGTCTTCAGAAAGTCTTCAGAATATATCAAAGTCTTTAGTCGAAGAACTTCATTTTTATGGGTCGACTTTCACTGTAAATTTCAAACTCCTCACAGACTTATAGACCTGTGTACACTCATAAACACATTAGTCCCTTAACCTATAAGTCTTCAATACACCAAAATCACTAAGGGGCACTAGATGCACTTACAATCTCCCCTTTTGGTGATTGATGACAATATAGGTTAAGTTTTCAACGGGGATAAACATATGAAGTGTAAATACTGATATTGAGGAATTTGATTGCAAGATATAGAAGAACTCCCCCTGAAGATGTGCATAGTGAGGAATTTGCTTTTGAGGCAATGCACATTTGAAGATTTGAATCATGGAGATCTCCCCCTATATCTTGTAATTCATACACGCATTTGACATATAATATGAAGAATTTGAAATGCATGATGAAATATGGTGCTTGATGAAATTCAACATGCGTGCGATAACATTAATGAGGAGTAAGCATGCAAAATAACGCATCAAGAGAATCAGAGCTCAGTGCATCAAAAGTATCAGAGCACCATCGGGTTTAAGATTACAAATCGATCCAATAAAAGTTTCAGAAGAACGAGAGTTGTAACTTAACAAAAAATCATTGCCCATATAATAGACCCGCTTGAAGACTAACTCAAATTTCTCCCCCTTTGTCATCAAATGACCAAAAGGATTGAAACTAAGGACTAACGCCCCTGAAGAATTTCAAGTTGAGGAAGGAGTGCCAGCGTTGTTGAGGTCGGTTGTTGTAGTGGGGCCTGCCGCAGTGTCGTCCAAGTCTTCATTTTCATCAGTGTCTCGTGATGAAGAATAGGAGTTGGCCACCAAGGAAGGAACTTTGACCTTCTTGTATTTCTTCGGAGGAGGTGCGTATCACCAAATTCTTCCTTGAGACCCATTGTCGCCGGGCCTTCCGTCAGTAGACATTTGAAAGAACAGCCCAAAAGTGCGTTTGAAGGTTTCATGGAGGTAGTAGTGGTTTTTCTTCACTGCATTGTGTGTAGAGGTCATGTTGTGAAGAATTGAACCAAACTGACGCTTGACCCATTTATGATTGCGATCAACCTTCTGATGAAGACTGAGGAGTAATTCACGATCAGCCATCACCCTGGGTGATGTGGCTTGAGGACTTTGCTTGGCTGAGGTATTTGCGGCAGAGTCATGTGTGGCAGAGTCATCATTGGTGGAGTAGGATGCAGCTTTGCGAAACTGTCCATCCAATGGACGAATGCCTTCATCGATCACAGCAGTAGCCTTGCCCTTTTCATCACCGAGGTAAATGTCCGCTTGAGGACTTAAATCGGGGCAAGTAGCTGCAGTGGTTCGTAGTATCAGCCTTGTAATTGAGTGAAGACCTTGTCCCGATGAATCTCATTATCCAAAAGGCGCATAAGGCTTCAGCTCAAATGGTGACATAGCAATGTTTGCCGAGTCCTCATGAAGAAATCATGGAAGTTGACGGGAACGCCATGAATGATATTGAAAAGCATATTCTTCATGATGCCAACGACTTCTTCATCATTTGAGTCGTGGCCTTTGATAGGACTCATTGTCTTCGTTAGAATCCGATAGACAGTCCGAGGCACATACAAGAATTCCTTGACGAGGAATTTGGTTCTTGGGGCCTGCCCTGGCTTCAAAGGCTTCATCAGCACTTGCATATAGTGATTTGAGAGCTCAGGTTCGTTTTAGATACAACGAGCACCATCAAGTGGAGGACTGAGTGGTAGGGCACGAAGCAATTCAGTTGCTGGTGCCTTGTAG
Organism: Aegilops bicornis; assembly: GCA_021605145.1. Taxonomy (NCBI): domain Eukaryota; kingdom Viridiplantae; phylum Streptophyta; class Magnoliopsida; order Poales; family Poaceae; genus Aegilops; species Aegilops bicornis. Next base: position 487,757,224 of record CM038674.1, read on the forward strand.
TGAGTATTTTCAGACATCCAGTCTAACACCCATGAGTTCACGTCTTCAGCGTCTCCGGTGATGTGCAGCATTGCATATAATTGAAGAATGAGTTCTTCATTCCAATCACAGATGTCAGTGCAGAAATTCAGAAGTCCTGCATCATGAAGAACACTGAGGACTGGCTCAAAGCCTGGCAGAGATTCCATGTCCACATGAGGAATATGTGCATGATCGAAGACTTTGTCTTTGTTGAAGATCACTGAGAAATAGAAATTGGCTTGACTGGCAGTCCAGAAACGCCTCTTCCTTATGCGAGCAGAATCATATGGATTGTAATCCGTGAAGAATACGTGCTCGCTGAAGAAATCTTCAGCCTTAAACTTTTGCTTTGTTGAGAAGGGATTCTTTGGCTTTGGCAGTGGAGTATCAGTGAGTTGCATCACGACCTCTGGAATCGCAATCTCAGGTTCTTCAGCCGAGGAATTTCTTGTTCCTCTCTGGTCTTGATCCCGAGGATCAAGAAGAAGAAGTTCATCAGCACTAGTGGCTGGAATTTCTTCATGGACAGATGAAGTGGGATGAGTTTCTTTAGAGCCCATTTGAACTGTTGGAGCAGGGGACTGAGGAATCTGTTGGATTGGGGTGAAGAGTGGAGAATTTGGATGCTGACTTTCCCAAAAGTCATCGTTCATCACTGGCATTGTGCTTCCAATATCCACATCTTCTTCAATTTCCTCAACACCAACCTCTTCAGCTGTGAACTGAGGCATAGGCGAGGAAATGATTAGGGTTGAAGGGATTGCTTCCACTTCAATTTCTTCATCAATCCGCTCTGATGAAGCAGCAGAATGATCTTCTTCATCAGATCCGCTTGGGATCTCATAATCTTCATCATAAGGAACAAGGTCCTTTGATGGAATTGAGGAAATTGGAACAGCATCAATAGGATTTTCAAAGGAGTTGGTCATTGGCTTCATTTTCTTCGCAGCCGAAGAATTTGACGCACTGATGCTTTCCGCTTTCTTACCGCAGCTCGCTCTCAGCCTTGGTCTTCTTCACATCGAGGCGGATGGAAGAATTGGAGTTGGTGTTGGCGCAGGAGGAGCCGAGGAATCTGGTTGATTTTCCTCAAAGCGCAATCGATGCAGCTTGTTCTCGACTTGTTCGGGCTTTAGGCGCACCACTAGTGGATGCCCTGGCAATTTCTTCAGCGGCTGGAATGGGATCATCAGCCCTGGAACGAGCATTGTCTTCAGCAGCCTGAACTTCATTAGCGGTGCTGGCATGTTCTTCAGTCTGCTGAGCTGAGGCTCCAGCCTGAGGAATTTCTTGTTGCCTTGGGGCAGCAACATTGGTGAATTTCTTCGTTAGGTTGACGAATCTGACTTTGGCTCCTTGCCAATCAGCATAATAAGCATCAAAGTTTTTGCCGAGGGCTTGGATTTCATTCTGGACCTTGAGAAGTTCCTCAGGTGTCATTCTGACAACGTTTTTCTTCGGGAACTTCTCCTTTCTGTATTGAGCTTTCTTGATCTCTCTTGCCTTTTCAAACTTCCATTTCTCTTCAGTGATGAAATGGGTCAACATGTGACTTTGTCCAGGGGTCAGATGAAAATCAGGCATAGGGGTGTTTGGATCCTTGTGCCAGAGATCAATGTAATCGAGGATTTTCCTCGGATCCAACAGCAGTGGCACAGGTGTGCCTTTGGCTCTAGCGGCCCTTTCTTGTCGATCTCTGATGATTTCCGCAAGTTCATCATCATCAGCCTCATCATCTTCAGGTGGCACTTGGAAGGCGACTGCTTTCTTCTTGGGACTTGGCCGAGGACCTCGTCCAACAGGGCCTTAGTCTTCAGCAGAGTCGGGCCAGATGAAGACTTTGGTGCAGCTGAGGAACTTGCTGAAACACCAGATGCAATGGAGAAGCCTGCAGTCCTTTGGCAGGTGGCCAGATGCACAGGTGATGAGGACTTTGTTGGAACTGCTGAGGATTTCGTAGGAGCAGCTGATGACTTTGAAGGAGCTGAGGATTTTGGAGGAGCAGGAGCAGCATGAGGAATTGGCCGTGAGGGCACAGCTGAGGAACTTGGCCGTGAGGGCACTGTTGGTGAAGCACTTGTCTTGTGAGCGGGCTTCTTTGCCATAGATTTTCTTGGCTTGGCAGAGGCCTCAGTGGCAGCAGCAATAGCAGAGTCCTCATTGAATTTCCTCAATGCCTCATTGGCTTGTCTTGCCAATTTGGCTTGGCGCTTGGCCCATTCTTCAGGAAAGTCCTCACCACGCTTGATGCTTTGGTGGGGTCACTTCTTGACCAGTGCCAATGGAGCTCTTGGGCATGGAGGATTGAGTGCTAATTTCTTCATGTACTTTGGAGTTACATATCTGCATTCTCCATTCCCTTGCCCATCTCCGCTCAATCCTTTGAATGCGCACCTTGCGCTGATTTTTGTTTTCTTTGCTTAACTCGGCTTCATCAGTGTGCAATAATTAGCATATATTTCTCGTGGATTTCAAACGCAGTCATGACCTCAGGCCTCTTTCCTCCTTTCTGTGGCTTCTTTCCTTCTGCCATATTCTTCAGGTGAGGAATTTAAACAAACGAATTCTCTGAATAAGTATGCAACTTTTCTTCGAGGAACACTGCAAATGAGTTAAGTTGATGAGAACCTAGTGATTAAGCAGCGGACATGAGTACCTGTGAACAGAGTATAGTTGCGAGGAATTTGAAGAGGTCATATGCGTTCTCAGAAGGTTTTTCAAAAAAAAACTAGTTTGAGGAATTTGACCAGATGAGCCTTGAAGAATTTCACTAAGCGATCTTGTCTTAGGTTCTAGAGTTGTATAGATCGAGGATCCACACAATTGAGGAATCTTGAAGAAAATCATTGCTTAGAGAAACGAATCAAGAGCATATTTTGTTTGAGGTGTTCATATGTGTGAAGATTTGAAGAATAAACACCTTTGAAGATTTTCGTGAAGGTTTGAGAATCAAAGCGAGTAGTAAAAGTAACTTTTAATTACCCGAACTGAAGAACACGACGAACTGAGAAGAACAGATGGGAAGTTCGTCAGGTTAGATCTTCCACGCCCTAACTCGGCGGAGGAAGACAGCTACGGCGGCGCGGAGTGAAGATTTCCGCGGTCGGCGCGAAAGTACGTCGGGCGACGAGGTCGAGGCAAGGAAGCTCTTCCTCACCGCGACGATGGAGAAGCGGGCACTAGGGTTTGAGAAGCTCGAGAGAGAGAGCGGTCGAGCGGAGTAAAGGAAGTGAGGAAGGGAGTGGGGGTATATATATCCACGGTGAAAACTGTTCGCTCAAGATTTGGGACGAACGTGCCTCGACCCTTCTCATTCGCTTGACATGTGTCACCCATGTACTGAAAAGTGGAGATCGTGTTAGATCGTGGGTGAATAGATAAATCCATCGTGGGATGCGGAACGGTTTGAGCGGCAAAACCGAAAGTTTGGATAAGATCAGTTTTAAAGTTCCGTTCGCAATTTCTTCACCGACAAGGACACAAAGTGAAGATTTTGAACGAAGTTTCAAATAGAACGCATATGAAGAATTTGTGAATAGATTGGGTTGAGTATAGCATAGAGGGGAAGGGTCCGATCACATTCACTTAGCGTAAAAAGCGACTTGAAGAATTAGCTATAAGTGAATGTTTGTAGAGGACATAAACCCATATATATATATATATATATATATATATATATATATATATATATATATATATATAGCTAATGACGAAAAAAACGACGGAAATAGTGAAGATTTTGAAAAGTTGAAGAATTTGAAAAATCAAGAATTTCAAAAACTGAGGAAAAACTCAAATTGAATATTTTCAACTTTGGTGGTCGCGTGACCCATCAGATAAGAATGATGATTTCAGACACCGCGTACAATTGTCGAGGGTTCTCGAGAATCAAATTCTTCATTAATTTCTTCACACTTAGATATTCTTCATGGATTGAAGAAAAACGCTTTCTTCATGTGTTGCACATCTAAGTCATCAATTTTGCATAAGTGTCGGATGTGTGTCCTTTTCAAAGAACATTCAAGATTCTAAGATATTTAGCTCACACCGCAACTTGCTAAATCTCTTCTCATCCAAGGGCTTAGTGAAGATATCGGCTAGCTGTTCTTCGCCTTCACATGCTCGATGGAGATGTCGCCTTCAACACATGATCACGAAGAAAATGATGACGAATTTGAATGTGCTTTGTCTTCGAGTGCTGAACTGGGTTGTGAGCAATCTTGATGGCACTCTCATTGTCACAAGAGAGAGGCACATTCTTCACGTTGATGCCGTAGTCCTTGAGAGTTTGCATCATCCACAAAGAATCGAAAGCACGACAAGAGCCAGCATCAATGTATTCAGCTTCCGCAGTAGACAGTGATACGCAGTTCTGTTTCTTCGAGGACCAACAGACCAAAGATCGTCCAAGGAAATGGCAAGTACCAGATGTTGACTTGCGGTCCACACGATCACCAGCATAGTCAGAGTCAGAATATCCAATGAGATCAAAAGTAGAGCCCTTGGGGTACCATAATCCTAGTGTTGGTGTGTGAGCTAGATATCGAAGAATATGCTTCACAGCCTTATGGTGTGATTCCTTCTGTAGCTTGAAATCGGGCACACATGCAAACACTAAGCATTATATCCGCCTAGATGCACATAAGTACAATAGAGAACCAATCATGGAGCGGTATACCTTGTGATCAAAGTCAATACCATTTTCATCAAGGCATAGATGGCCATTTGTGGGCATAGGAATTTTGACGCCTTTGCAATCTTGCATGCCGAATTTCTTCATGACATCTTTGAGGTATTTCTCCTGAGATATGAATATGCCATTGTGTTGTTGACGAATTTGAAGACCTAAGAAGAATTTCAACTCTCCCATCATAGACATTTGATATTCTTCACTCATCATATAGGCAAATTCATCACGGGTGTGAAGCCATTCTTCACGAAGAATTCATTCAATGTATCATACCACGCCCGTGGGGCTTGTTTGAGACCATAGAGGGCCTTGTTGAGTCTGAAGACTTTGTCAGGATTCTTTGGATCTTCAAAACCTGTGTGTAGCCTTGAGCTACAAGTCGTGCCTTATTCCTCACCACAAGGCCATTTTCATCTTGCTTGTTGCGGTAGATCCACTTTGTGCCAATGATATTATGCTTGCGAGAATCTGGACGTTTGACCAGTTCCTTACGTTGTTGAGCTCGAACTGATGTAATTCTTCTTGCATAGCCTGAATCCACCTGCTGCTCCAGAAATGCTTCATCTACCTTAGTGGGCTCTGTGATAGAGACAAAAGCATAGTGCCCACAAAAGTTAGATAAATGTGAAGCTTTTGAGCGTGTGAGAGGACCTGGCGCTTCAATGTCATCGATGATCTTGTCAACTTGCACTTCTTTTGCAACGCGAGGATGAGCTGGTTGTCGTCGAGGAATTTGATCATTTTCCTCGGCACCATTTTCTTCAGCATTATCTTCAGGTGCATCAGCTCGACGTTCTTCGCGTACAGGAATGAATTCTTCAGCGGATTCTTCAAGAGGGAATGACATCCTCGGCTGCCTTGAACTTGATAGATTCCTCAGAGCTGGTTCATCTAACACGTAGGTAGGTGCTCTCTTTGCAAGCCATTAGTTTCATCGAACCGCACATCTACGTGATCAAAAATCTTGTGAAGAGCGATGTTGAAGACTCAGAGGTGTGCGAGTCCTTTCCGTAACCAAGCATAAAACCTTCATGTGCTTTCGGTGCAAATTTAGAATTGTGATGAGGATCTCTAATCCAGCATTTAGCAATCAAGACTTTGAAATAACTCACATTGGGTTTCTTGTCGCGAGGAGTTCATAGGCAGTCTTCTTGAAGAATTTGTGAAGATATACTCTGTTGATGATGTGGCACGCGGTATCAATTGCATCAATCCAAAAACGACTAGGCGTTTTGTATTCATCAAGCATAATGCAAGCCATCTCAACAAGAGTTCTGTTCTTGTGCTCCACGACGCCATTTTGCTGAGGAGTATAGGGAGCAGATAACTCATGAGTAATACCAAGTTCATCAAGATAGGCATCAAGACCGGAATTCTTGAACTCAGTTCCATTGTCACTCCCGATGTGTCCGATCTTCACACCAAAGTTAGTTGAAGCCCTCGAGGAAAATCGCTTGAAGACTTCCTGCACTTCATTTTTGTAAGTAACAATGTGTACCCATGTGTAACGAGAGTAATCATCAACAATAACAAAGCCATATAGAGATGCATCATTAGTGACTGCTGAGTAATGATTAGGACCAAAGAGGTCCATGTGAAGCAATTCAAGGGACGAGTAGTGGTCATCATAGTCTTCGCCGGATGCTTGGCCTTGGTCATTTTTCCAGCTTCACAGGCTCCACACAAGTGATCCTTGAGGAATTTGACATTCTCAATGCCAATGACATGCTTCTTCTTTGCAAGCGTGTGCAAATTCCTCATGCCTGCGTGACTAAGTCGCCGATGCCATAGCCAGCCTTCTCAAGCTTTTTGCAAGTAGACACACGGCTGGTTGTGGTCCTCAGAGAGAAATCAACAATATACAAGTCTCCTCTCCTAAAGCCTTCAAGACTTTGGAATTGTCAGCTTCCATAATCACAACACAATGATATTTGCCAAAGATAACAACCATATCAAGATCACAAAGCATTGAGATCGACATGAGGTTGTATCCTAAGGACTCAACAAGCATGACTTTGTCCATGTGTATGTCCTTAGAGATCGCAACCTTACCAAGACCCAATACCGACTTTTGCCTTTGTCAAAAAGATGATATGTTTCAGATGTGACGGTGATAAGGGATCATCCATCAATAGATTCTTGTCACCAAATATGTGATTTGTACATCCACTATCGAGAACCCACTCAAGGGCTTTGGATTGATCATCCTGCAGATGAATTAGTGCAACTTACGATCTCATATACTTCATCGCTGAAGAATATGATATCAAGTTCATCGATGAATTTCATCAGCAAAGATAATGTATAAGCAAGATGAGGACGTGTGAAATGAAAGTTCATTTCATCATGATTAGCTCAAGGCCCTTTCAGGTATTTTTGTCAAAGCCCCCAACAGACGCTTAAAGCACGCCCGAGACCTCCTACCTCGCAGAAGAAGTTAGTTCTTTTCTTCACCACCCACATCTCAAGGGGTGGCAAAGAGTTCATCACTCTGCGAGCACCATATGAGAACGGTGGCATAGAGGCCAATCCATTTCGTTTCACATAAGAGGGGTTAGGGTAAGCATATGAATAAGCAGAGAAATTCTTCGAGGACTTATGAACATATTGGTTTGAAGAATAATGCACATATTCATAGCCCTTAGCTCTACCCTGCAAAACAGAGTTGTTAGCACGATGATAATCATATGAGGACTTTGATCCTTTTGAGTAATTTGATCCACGTGAGGAATTTGATCCACGTGAGGAATTTGGTCCGTATGAGGACTTGGGTCCATATGAAGAATTTGGTCCATATGAAGAGTTTGATCTGGGGTTCCTATTCTTCATGGTGGTGTCATGAGGACATTCACCAAGACTTTCAAGGCACTTCTTGGGAACCCAGATTTTCTTCATAGGGGAACCGTTCCTGCAGTTAGTGCCAACATATCTAGCAAATACTTCACTATTCTGATTTTTAAACAGTTTATAGTTGGAGTCAAATGACTCATCAAAAGAATGAGGACATTCGCATGTAAAGCCAGATAAGTTAGATGGATCAACTGGAGGTCCCTTTGCAGCAACCAATGAGGTTTTGGGGTACTGCTCAGGTTTCCAATATGTTCCATCAGCATTGAGTTCCCTCTCAAAGGCAATACCCTCTTTCCTAGGGTTCCTGTTGAGGATCTGCTTATTAAGCACATCACAAAGAGTCTGATGCCCTTTGAGGCTTTTGTACATGCCTGTTATGTACAATTCCTTCAGCCCTGCATCGTCAGTGATACTAGCAATGTCCTCAGATGAGGAATTAGTGATAGCAGAGGCAGGTGAAGAATTTGTAACAGTTGAAGCATTTGAACATTCAGGTGAAGAATTAGCAGATTCATGTTCAATGCACTTTAAGCATGGAGGAACAAATTCTTCCTGAGAAGCGTTGATTTGTTGAGCAAGTAATGAATCGCGCTCCTTCTGAAGATCTTCATAACTCACTCTTAGCTTCTCAAGATCTTGCTTTCTTTGAAGAAATTCATAAGAAAGTTTCTCATGATCAGACAAGAGAGTGTTACGATGACCTTGAAGGCTGTCAAACCTAGACCAAGTCTCAAGATTTTCGATCGTGGCTTTAGTGCGATCCATTTCTTCACCTAACATATCATCACTTTTATCTAGCATGTTTTGAACCTTTTCCAAGGCATGTTGTTGTTTGGTGGCAATGCAAACAAGTTTGGTATAGCTAGGTTCAATATCATCATCAGATTCATAGTCACTAAATTCAGATGAGGAACATTCGTTACCTCGACACCCTTTGCCATGAGACATGATGCGTAAGATGATGATTCCGGGTTCGAAAGTCATCGTTTTGAGAGATTCCTGGAAGTCCTCAAACCAAGGATCATGACGGGTTCGATGACCTTCATAGACGACGGAGATTCGGTCCCAGATAAGCTTCGCATTGCAAAGATGCATAATGCGCTTGAATTCATCTCTAGATAGGCAGGAACAGATGATGTCCTTTGCCATGATGTCAAGTCGAGTGTACTTGTGAATATCATCTGCGTTCGCCGACTTGCATAGATCAAGAAGACCAATTTCAAGGACGGTCCACATACCGGCTGTCCATTGCCATGAGGCGCTTCCTCATCATGGCCTTCCACTTGGGATAATCAAGACCGCCAAAGATAGGACATGTCACTTTCTTCATACTGCGGTCGACATAACTAAAACTCCAGTGGTTAAACTAAAATCACACGTAACAAGGGAGTACCTTGCTCTGATACCAATTGAAAGTGCGTTATATCGACTAGAGGGGGGTGAATAGGCGATTTTTATGAATTCTCCACTGAGGAATTTGCCGGTGAGGAAATTCCTTAGCGAAGAACTGCTTGCAGCGGAATAAGTACTCAGAAGTAAGCATAAGAGAATGCGGGCATGGTCATCATGATGAAATGAAGACAATCAAAGAGTACAGAAAGCGTAAACACAAGATAGCACAAGATGAAGACAAACAGACTGAAGAAATTGAACTGAGGAAATTGAGAAAGTCTTCAGTCAAAGTCTTCAAACACAGATATGAATGAACACTCAACATAGTAATGAGGAAATGAAAGGGCCGAGGAAATAGAACCAGTAAGGTTGGTGAAGACAATGATTTGGTAGACCAGTTCCAACTGCTGTCTGGGCTTGTACGTCTGTTGGAGCGGCCGAGTATTTAAAATCGAGGACACACAGTCCCGGACACCCGGTCGAAAGCACGCAGCTCGTGACACCAAGTCCTCACCGTATTCTCCTTGAACTAAGGTCACACAGACCTCGGCCCAATCACTCGTGGTAAGTCTTCAGGCGACTTCCAAACCTTCACAGACTTGGTCACTCGGCGATCCACAACTCCTTTTGGATGCTCTAGACCATGACGCCTAACCTTCTGGAAGAAGCACAGTCTTCAAAAGTAACAAGCGTAGGATCCACGCAGGATCAATCTCTTCAGTGATGCTCAATCACTTTGGGTTTTGTAGGGGTCTGGTTTTTGGGTTTTTCCTCACTTGATGATTTTCGCTCAAAGTCCTCGGAGGATGGGTTGCTCTCAAATGACTAGTGTCAAGTTTCTCTTGGAGCAGCCAACCAGCTAGTGGTTGTAGGGGGCGGCTATTTATAGCCTACGGAGCAGCCCGACATGATAAGACATAAATGCCCTTCAATGATATGACCGTTAGGTGGATAAGATATTTTGGGACAGTCACTGCCAAGAAGACAAAGAACGGTCGGAAATTTGAACCTCAAATTCCTCAGGGCTATCATGTTCCTCACTGTGTAGGCAATCCACACTGGTGAATTCCTAACTCCTCAGTCAGAACAAATTCCTTAGCGACCAAAAGAACTTCGCTCTCACATCAAGAAGTTGATCGAATCGTATGAGATTTCCAAAGGCTTCACTCGAAGGAATTGGTAGGTGTAGGATTTTGAGTTGAGCATCACATGGAAATTTTTCCTTAGTATTTCCTCGACCCCTTTAACAGACGGTGTTTCCTATGACTCAAGAAAGAGAAAACGAAACTACGAAAACAAAAGTCTTCACGCTTCATGTTCCTCAAATGAATACCAAGTCTTCAAGGTGACACCAATTTCTTCACTTTCAAAGTCTTCGTAAAGTCTTCGTAATATCAAAGTCTTCAACAAGAACTTCATTTTAGGGTCGACTTTCACTGTAAATATCAAACTCCTCACAGACTTATAGACCTGTGTACACTCATAAACACATTAGTCCCTTAACCTATAAGTCTTCAATACACTAAAATCACTAAGGGGCACTAGATGCACTTACATATAACTTAAGTATCCATTTCTAGTTGTATTAGATCAAGATATAAGTCTGAACGTCCATTACCGTGGACACGATATTCGAATAAAGATCTTCCCTGCAGGGGTGCACCACGTTACCAACACGCTCGATCACTCTGGCCGGACACACCTTTCTGGGGTCAATGCCCGGCCTCGGAAGATCAACATGTCGCAGCCCTACCTAGGCTCAGCAAAGAGGTCCCCGTCGGTCTACATCCTAAGCACTCCGGGGTCTTGGGCCCATCGAACGTAGCACTCCGGGTCGTTGCGAGCAGGGTGGATACCAGCACCGCCTCGGATGGCCAGCACGATTCGACCATGCCGCACTGCTGAACTGGACGTCTAACAAAGCTTCGGCTGATACCACGACGTCGAGGCCCATAACTATTCTCACGTGGTGGTTAGTGCGCAAAGGCCACAGGCCAATTCAGAACAAATACCCAAACCATAGTGTATTATTAGCTCGCGGAGACGAGCATAGACTCACGATAATGTGACCCCGTCGCTCCGTCTCGAGGAAATACGGCAAGGGCAAGCCCAGCCCACTCGAGGGCTGCCAGACTTCCCGGCCGTGCCTCGTAACCATCTTGCGGGTGCTCTCCGGGCCCGCCCGACTTTCCCAAAGGTCTCAAGTAATGTCAAGGTAACCGTGTGTCCAAACATCAAGGGGAAAACTCAAGGAATCACCCTCGATGACCACGACTGAATAGCTACACTACAGAATTATCATCAGGAGTGCGTTATGAGGGATCACCCTCGGCACTCGATAGTAGCTCTGCAGAGTCGAACAACTAAAGGGGCGCGATGTGATGTGCGGTGTTGGGCTCTGGTCGTCGATCATATAGCTCAAGTCGTCGATGATGAAGCAGGGGCAATAAGGACAAGGTGGAGGTCACTGATGGATCACTATCCAACCTATACTAAGCAGTTTAGTATAGGCAGGTAGGTAACAATAGCAGGCACAAAAGCAGGCTATGCATCAGAATAGGAGCAAACATTAACAACAACAAAATGTAATGCAAGCATGAGAGTATATAATGGGCGATATCAGGATGATCAAGGGGGGGCTTGCCTGGTTGCTCAGACAAGAAGAAGGGGTCGTCGTCGACGTAGTTGATCACAGCGGCATCAGCGGCAGTCTCGGGGTCTACCGGAGAGAAGAGGGGGGAGAAATAGTAAATACATAGCAATCAAGAGCATAAAAGGACAACATGCAGAGCTAGACGTGTTCTAGCGCGGTGCTACACGTTACCGGCGAAGGGGGATAACATCCGGGAATGTTTCCCCAGGTTTAGCATTTTCGGACAGACGAAACGGAGGGGAAAAGTTGCACGTTCAGGTAGTTAGGGGCATGTGGCAGACGAACGGATCGCGTATTTGGATTCGTCTCGTCGTTCTGAGCAACTTTCATGTAGAAAACTTTTCCATCCAAGCTACAGCTTAATTTTTATAAATTTTCAAAGTTTTAAACATTTTCTAGAATTAATTAAATTAATCAGAAAAGAAAAATGACGTCAGCATGACGTGTTGATGATGTCAGTAGTCAACAGACTGCTGACTAGGTGAAACATGACCTGTGGGTCCAGTGGGACCCACATGTCAGCCTCTGTTAGCCTAACTGTGTTTTAAACTAACTAATCTAGGTTAATTAGCTACTGGACTCCACCTGTCAGTGTCTTAACTAAATAACTAATTAATTGTAACTGCAAAAACGGTTTAGTTAAACTAATTACACTGGGGCCCGCACGCCGCTGGCTGGGGCTCGTCTAACAAAGATAGTTGACCAGGTCAACTAGTCAACAGGGGGCCAGAGGCCCCACTGGCAGTGACCCAGGGGGTGGCCCCAGGTGTGCCACGTCGGCGGCCGGCGCCGGAGTGGCTTAGACGAGCCGAAACCACGGCGGAGCGGCCAGGGGAGAGTCGGGATTCGCCTACGGGCGTCCGTTTTTCGCGCGACTTGGCGCGCTCGAACGGGAATAAGATGTCGCGTCCAACCGGAGTGGTTACGAGGCCGGAGCTGGACGGAGGTGACGGCGGCGAGCACCGCAGCGGACACCGGACTTGAGCGTCAGAGGAATCTAGGCTACGGCGAGCAAAAAGGAGCGACACGACGCATCTATGGCGCCTTCACGCTGGCCAACGGCCGAGTGGGCATGCGCGTGTGACAAACGGGTCACCGAAACCATGCCGGCGACGAGCGTACGCGGCGGAGGGCTCGGCCGTAGCGGTATGGGGAGCTAGAGGGCGCGTGAGAGGGAACAGAGAGAGGGGAGAGGAAAAGGGGCTCACCTTGCGGCACGCACGGTGGCCCTCGGAGGCTTACAAGCAGCAGAGACGGCGCCGGAGACGAAGAAGGGCGGCGACGACCGGAGGCGTGGACGAAAAGGGATCCGGCGCTTCAGTGCTCCCCAAATCCAGCTAAGGCCACCAGTCGATGGAGTCGACCCCGGCGGAGCTCTCCGACAAGGTCACAGCCTGGGTCACTGGTGGTCACAACGACGGAAGATTTACGGAAGCGCTGGATCGAGCGAGAGGAGAGGGGAGAGGTGGATCTGGGAGGGAGGCGCAAAGGCGAGCTAGAGGGGGGGGGCAAGTGGGAGAGATGGGTGGAGGCCGAGGCATCGGGGCAGCCTTATCCCCTCCCAGCGTCGGCGCCGGTGAGGTTGTCGGGCGACGTGCCAAGAGCGTGCACGCACTGTGGGGAACAGAAGGGAGGGGAGAGCGACCGGGGAGGGGAGTTGGGCCTGGCCGGCTGGGCCTGTCTCTGTGGCCTTAGGCCCAGGGGCAGGTGCTTTCTCTCTCTTCCCTCTGCTTTCCTTTTCTTTCCTTTTTTGATTTATTCCTATTTTGCACATTGCTTAGCCACCATTAGAGTTTTGTAAAATATGTGACTTAGCTCAACAATTATAGTGCAATATTTACCACTGCCAAAAATGGTTTGGAGCCAAAATGATTTCATCTGAATTTTTCAATAAATGGTATGGCACTTTAAATACTGTTTTGATGTTGTTTCATGTTGTTTGAATCACATAATGAATTTAGGTGATGTTGTTTTTCTGAAGATAATTAGTTATGAATTATTTGGCACATGAAGAACATTTTAGTTTTCATGTTTGAGAAATTTAGAACTTTTGACTTTAAATTGGATTTGAATTTGAATGGTGATTTGGATCAAGTGAAGATTAGCAACAGTAACATGATGACATGGCACCATTAATGCTTGATTACTGTAGCATGACACTTTGGGATGTTACAAATCTCCTCCACTACAAGAAATCTCGTCCCGAGATTTAAGGGGTGTAGTAGGGGGAAAGACTCGGAAAGGACGGACCTCAACACATGATAGGTAACTGGGGGCTATCCTAGTGAACGTGGCATAGAGACATCTCTCGAGTGGAAATCTAAGAAAGTCTTCGAGAGCAAGGTAAGAAGGTGCAATAAGAAGCTTTGCGGGTAGGCAATTGTTCGTTGCCTGAAACAGAGGGTGAAAAGGGGTTCAGAACAATGAGAATAAGTATTGCGTCTGATACCAGAACAGATCACTAGGAATGTGATTCTTAATTTACACACGAAGTCAAGTGCGAGGAATAATTTTGGAAAACAGGGATGTACAGGAGAGTCAGGTTTCGATCTTGGGACCTGTGGGTTATGGGCCCACCATGTGGGTTAAAAGTAGAAAAGGATGCTAACATTTTATACGGTCATGATAGCAAGGCAGGTCAGAGGATAGCATGTCGGTTATGTTGGCAACAACGTTGGTACCAAGGGCGAGGGACAAAGAGAACCATTTTCCTGCTCGTTAAGACGAGGCGGGCCAATAGGCATAGTTCTAGTCCATCGGTGGCTACCGGAATGTCATCAACAATAGTAACAAGTTCTTACTGACAGAGTTGTACATCGAGGCATTTACATAAGCAGCGAGTTATCACTGGTCAGATATGTTAGTTTATAAGAAAGGTTAAACAAAACAATGGAAGGGGAAAGTGTAGACTCGAATCAGTATCGGTGTTCTTGAGTGTCTAAATACTCAGAACCCGTGGAAAACTGGAATCGGTGAGAAATATCAGTTGATGAAGAACTCATAAGAGGTTATGTAGTTCCGTGATAATCTTGAGATACCAGAGGGTAATACTCGAGGGTATAGCAAAACAGAGGTTGGACGGGTGAAATGATCTACAGAAGACAAGTACTTCCACTTGTCCGAGAAATGAAATCAAAGAAGAATAATATGGTCGGAACCACGGTTGCAAAGGACCAATTATAGATACAAGATGAACTTATCACAAGGGGAAAATTATTATAACAAGAAGCTTCCATGATAGGATCTACATCATGTACATGGGCATGAACACAAAGTTCAAGGTCGACTCCCACTTCTCTAATGCATAACCTTTCATTCACTTCTCAATTTCGGCAAAGCCGTAGTGTTCAGATTTTATCTAGCATAACACTAGTAGAGTATGACCCGTAGAAGTTTCCGGGTTCACACAGATTGTGGAAGGCATAGGTTCAACCCATCGGGCATCTTATGAACACATACCACAAACCTCACGAGTACTCAAGCTCGAAAGTAGAGTATGGTTGACAAGAGCGGGGATACAATTTACCAAAGGCATTATGTATCCGAGGAAAGGCTCACAAGGTTTACTAAATATGAAGGACGATGTCGGATAAACCCAACAAAGGATCTCGTGGTCCACAAGGGATATGATGTGAGCATCAATACTCAACCAGAAGAAGAAAGAATGCAAGGAGATCAGATTATAGAAACAACTGACTAATTCAAGGCTCAAATGCAATGTAATTCACGATTCACAAAATCAAGGGATCAAGCAAACGCCCGACCAAGGATGGATAAGTGGAACAGACTTAGGGCACAATCGATGGCAATCTGATTGGCCGAGAACCAGCTCATGTTCGGGAAGACGTCTGAGCCAGAAAGGTAATCTATAAGGATTAACTGATGATTGCAACACAAACATATCAAATCGAAAGACTGACGATGATAATGACAAAGGATGTCAATGGATACTGCTAGGCATATGGAATTAACCAGAGTGTAGGCAGGTAAGACCTTCTAGAGCAATAGGCGACAGAGGTCATCGAAAGCTTGGATTGTATTACAAAGTATCTTATGAAACATAAGAATAACTAGGGATGAACGGATATTCGATAAGAACGAGTAATTATCCGTAGGAGTATTCATGCGGCAAGGAAATGCAAGGCAGTAGGCACAAGGTATTCTCAGAACTATAAGGAGAAATTCAGGGTATCTTGTAATAACAAGATCAACGAGGAATGACTGTATGATCGACAATGTAGGTAGTTACACCTAAGGATTTATTGGTGGTAGGGGTCGCAACGGCGAAGGGCACAAGGGTCTCGATAAAACATCAGAGTGTATCTTCAGAATCTTCTGGTGCACCAAGCAATCGTCTGGTGTGAGGGGCTCTCTGGGAGAAAGTTTTTACGAGAACCTAGAGTTAGAGTTAGCAAAACCATTTAACCCGAATAGACGAGAGGTCAGAATCCCAGAGTATAGATGAGTAGTAAAAAGATCCTAATACCACCCAATGGCGACGTGGGCCCGTAAGCCACACAGCCATGTTAGTAAAACCGTTTTTTAAAGACTAGACCCAACTTCGGCCAAGGAGTTGGAAAGGGGGATCCTACAGACAGTGACGCCCCCGATTCGACCGTACACTAATCATACATGCAAATGTGTACGATCAAGATCAGGGACTCACGGGAAGATGTCACAACACAACTCTAGACACAATTCAATATAATACAAGCTTTATATTACAAGCCAGGGGCCTCGAGGGCTCGAATACGCTCGATACACAAGAGTCAGCGGAAGCAACAATATCTGAGTACAGGCATAAGTTAAACAAGGATGCCTTAAGAAGGCTAGCACAAAAACAACACGATCGAAGAGGCAAGGCCTCCTGCCTGGGACCTCCTAACTACTCCTGGTCTTCGAAGGCCTCCATGTAGTAGTATCCGTCGGCGGTGGCATCTGCTCCGTGGATCCACCAACCGTTGCTTCAATCGGAAAGAAGGAAGAAGGGGAAAAAGGGGGAGCAAAGCAACCGTGAGTACTCATCCAAAGTACTCGCAAGCATCAGATCTATACTAAGTATGCATTGGTATCAAATGGAAGGGTTGTATCTGTGGACTGAATTGCAGAATGCCAGAATAGGGGGGAAGGCCTAGCCTATCGAAGACTAGCATCTTCAAGCAGCTCCAAGCATCTTGCAGCATATAGATGAGTAAAAATAGCAGTTTATAATTAACAAGCATGTTGTAACAATAACGCCCAGAGATCCTTTCTCGACTCCCTGCGAGAAAGCAATCCCGGAGCCATATAACTTAAGTATCCATTTCTAGTTGTAGTAGATCAAGATATAAGTCTGAACGTCGATTACCGTGGACACGGTATTCGAATAAAGATCTTCCCTGCAGGGGTGCACCATGTTACCCAACACGCTCGATCACTCTGGCCGGACACACCTTTCTGGGGTCAATGCCCGGCCTCGGAAGATCAACACGTCGCAGCCCTACCTAGGCTCAGCAAAGCGGTCCCCGCTGGTCTACATCCTAAGCACTCCGGGGTCTTGGGCCCATCGCCCGCAGCTCTCCGGGTCGTTGCGAGCCGGGTGGATACAAGCACCGCCTCGGATGGCCAACATGATCCGGACCGTCAGCCTTTCTTGAACTGGACGTCTGACAAAGCTTCGGCTGATACCACGACGTCGAGGCCCATAACTATTCTCGCATGGTGGTTAGTGCGCAAAGGCCAAAGGCCAATTCAGAACAAATACCCAAACCATAGTGTATTATTAGCTCGCGGAGACGAGCAGAGACTCACGATAATGTGACCCCGTCGCCGCCTGCCTTGAGGAAATACGGCAAGGGCAAGCCCAGCCCACTCGAGGGTTGCCGGACTTCCTACCGTGCCTCAGAACCATCTTATGGTGCTCTCCGGGCCCACCCGACTTTCCCAAAGGTCTCAAGTAATGTCAAGGTAACCGTGTGTCCAAACATGAAGGGGAAAACCCAAGGAATCACCCTCAGAGGATTCCACTCGATGTAATCATCAAGGTGAACGTAAGAGGAACCACCCTCGAGGTTCACACTTGAGGGGTTGCACGACAGATCCATATCGGGAATGGTGAAGGAGGAAATCACCCTCGATGACCACGACCGAATAGCTACACTACAGAATTATCATTAGGAGTGCGTTATGAGGGATCACCCTCGGCACTCGATAGTAGCTCTGTAGAGTCGAACAACTAAAGGGGCGTGATGTGATGTGCGGTGTCGGGCTCTGGTCGTCGATCATATAGCGCAAGTTGTCGATGATGAAGCAGGGGCAATAGGGACAAGGTTGAGGTCACTGATGGATCACTATCCAACCTATACTAAGCAGTATAGGATAGGCAGGTAGGTAACAATAGCAGGTACAAAAGCAGTCTATGCATCAGAATAGGAGCAAACATTAACAGTAGCAAAATCTAATGCAAGCATGAGAGTATAGAATGGGCGATATCGGGATGATCAAAGGGGGGGGGGGCTTGCCTGGTTGCTCAGACAAGAAGAACGGGTCGTCGTCGATGTAGTTGATCATAGCGGCATCAACGGCTGTCTCGGGGTCTACCGGAGAGAATAGGGGGGAGAAACAGTAAATACATAGCAAGCAAGAGCATAACAGGACAACAGGCAGAGCTAGACATGTTCTAACGCGGTGCTACACGTTACCGGCGAAGGGGGATAACATCCGGGAATGTTTCCCCAGGTTTAGCATTTTCGGACAGACAAAACAGAGGGGAAAAGTTGCACGTTCAGGTAGTCAGGGGCATGTGGCATACGAACGGATCACGTATTCGGATTCATCTCGTCGTTCTGAGCAACTTTCATGTAGAAAACTTTTTCATCCGAGCTACGACTTAATATCTATAAATTTTCAAAGTTTTAAACATTTTCTAGAATTAATTAAATTAATCAGAAAAGAAAAATGACGTCAGCATGACGTGTTGATGATGTCAGCAGTCAACACACTCGCTAACCAGGTCAAACATGACCTGTGGGTCCAGTGGGACCCACATGTCAGCCTCTGTTAGCCTAACAGTGTTTTAAACTAACTAATCTAGGTTAATTAGCTACTGGACCCCACCTGTCAGTGTCTTAACGAAATAACTAATTAATTGTAATTATAAAATCGGTTTAGTTAAACTAATTACATGGTGGGGCCCGCACGTCAGTGGTTGGGGCCTGCCAAGTCAGCACAGTTGACCAGGTCAACTAGTCAACAGGGGGCCAGAGGCCCCACAGACAAAGGACCTGTGGGTGGCCCTGTGTGTGCCACGTCGGCGGCCGGCGCCGGAGTGGCTCAGGCGAGTCGAAACCACGGCGGAGCGGCCAGGGGAGCGTCGGGATTCTCCTACAGGCTTTTGTTTTTCGCGCGACTTGGCGCGCTCGAACGGGAAGAAGATGTCGCGTCCAACTGGAGTGGTTACGAGGCCGGAGCTGGACGGAGGTGACGGCGGCGAGCACCGCAGCGGACGCCGGACTTCGGGCGTCGTAGGAATCTAGGCTACGACGAGCAAAAGGAGCGACGCGAGGTACCTACGGCATCTACGCGGGCCAAGGAAGCGAGTGGGCATGCGCGTGTGACCAACGGGTCACAGAAACCATGCCGGCGACGAGCGTACGCGGCGGAGGGCTCGGCCGTAGCGGTAGGGGGAGCTAGAGGGCGTGTGAGAGGGAACAGAGAGAGGGGAGAGGAAAAGGGGCTCACCTTGCGGCACGCACGGTGGCCCTCGGAGGCTTAGTAGCAGCAGAGACGGCGCTGGAGATGAAGAAGGGCGGCAACGACCGGAGACGTGGACGAAAAGGGATCCGGAGCTTCGGTGCTCCCCAACTCCAGCTGAGGCCACCGGTCGATGGAGTCGACCCCGGCGGAGCTCTCCGATAGGGTTAGCAGGCGCGGGGCCGCTGGTGGCCGCGGCAACAACGGAGGACGGCAGCGAGCGTGCTCGGGATCGACCGAGAGGAGAGGGGAGAGGTGTATCTGGGGGAGGGGAGGCGCAAAGACGAGCGAGAGGGGGCAAGTGGGAGAGATGGGTGGAGGCCGAGGCATTGGGGAAGCCTTATCCCCTCCCGACGTCAGCGCCGGTGAGGTGGTCGGGCGGGGACGTGCCCCTGTAGCGGCACGCACCAAGGGAACAGAAGGGAGGGGAGAGCGACCGGGGAGGGGAGTTGGGCCTGGCCGGCTGGGCCTGTCTCTGTGGCCTTAGGCCCGTGGGCAGGTGCTTTCTCTCTCTTCCCTCTGCTTTCCTTTTCTTTCCTTTTTTGATTTATTCCTATTTTGCACATTGCTTGGCCACCATTAGAGTTTTGTAAAATATGTGACTTAGCTCAACAATTATAGTGCAATATTTACCACTGCCAAAAATGGTTTGAAGCCAAAATGATTTCATCTGAATTTTTCAATAAATGGTAGGGCACTTTAAATTATGTTTTGATGTTGTTTCATGTTGTTTGAATCACATAATGAATTTAGGTGATGTTGTTTTACTGAAGATAATTAGTTATGAATTATTTGGCACGTGAAGAAAATTTTAGTTTTCATGTTTGAGAAATTTAGAACTTTTGACTTTAAATTGGATTTGAATTTTAATGGTGATTTGGATCAAGTGAAGATTAGCAACAGTAACATGATGACATGGCACCATTAACAGTTGATTACTGTAGCATGACACTGGGGGTGTTACACAAGTGTAGCGTAAGTATTTCTCTCAGTTTTGAGAACCAAGGCAACAATCCAGTAGGAGGCTCCTCAAAAGTCCCACGCACCTACACAAACAAACTGAGAACTCGCAACCAACGCAATAAAGGGGTTGTCAATCCCTTCACGTCCACTTCATGTAAAGTGAGATCTAATAAAGATAGTATGATAAGATAAATATATTTTTGGTATTTTATAGTATAGATGCAAAAAAGTAAAGATGCAAATAAAAGTAGATTGGGAGCAAATATGATAAGAGATAGACCCGGGGGCCATAGGTTTTACTAGTGGCTTCTCTCAAGATAGCATAAGTATTACGATGGGTGAACAAATTACTGTCGAGCAATTGATAGAAAAGCGCATAATTATGAGATTATCTAGGCATGATCATGTATATAGGCATCACGTCCATAACAAGTAGACCGACTCCTGCCGGCATCTACTACTATTACTCCACACATCGACCGCTATCCAGCATGCATCTAGAGTATTAAGTTCATAAGAACAGAGTAACGCATTAAGCAAGATGACATGATGTAGAGGGATAAACTCATGCAATATGATATAAACCCCATCTTGTTATCCTCGATGGCAACAATACAATACGTGCCTTGCAACCCTTTCTCACATCCGGGTAAGGACACCGCAAGATTGAACCCAAAGCTAAGCACTTCTCCCATGGCAAGAAAGACCAATCTAGTAGGCCAAACTAAACTGATAATTCGAAGAGACTTACAAAGATAACTTAATCATACATAAAAGAATTCAGAGAAGATTCAAATATTATTCATAGATAAACTTGATCATAAACCCACAATTAATCGGATCTCGACAAACACACCGCAAAAAGAGTTTACATCGAATAGATCTCCACAAGAGAGGGGGAGAACATTGTATTGAGATCCAAAAAGAGAGAAGAAGCCATCTAGCTAATAACTATGGACCAGTAGGTCTGTGGTAAACTACTCACAACTCATCGGAGGGGCAAGGATGTTGATGTAGAGGCCCTCCGTGGTTGATTCCCCCTCCGGCAGAGTGCCGGCGAAGGCTCCAAGATGAGATCTCACGGATACAGAAGGTTACGGTGGTGGAAATTGTGTTTCGTGGTGCCCCTAGATGTTTTCGGGGTACGTAGGTATATATAGGAGGAAGAAGTACGTCGGTGGCCGCCCGAGGGGCCCACAAGATAGGGGGGCGCGCCCTCCTATCTCATGGAGGCCTCAGCTGCTTCTTGACTTGCACTCCAAGTCCTCTGGATCACGTTTGTTCCAAAAATCACGCTCCCGTAGGTTTCATTCCGTTTGGACTCCGTTTGATATTCCTTTTCTTCGAAATACTGAAATAGGCAAAAAAATAGCAATATGGGCTGGGCCTCAGGTTAGTAGGTTAGTCCCAAAAAGGATATAAATGTGTAAAATAAAGCCCATAAACATCCAAAAAGGGTAATACAATAGCATGAAACAATAAAAAAATATAGATACGTTGGAGACGTATCACCGCCACCCAGTTGGTGTCGCGCGGCTCGGTGATGTAGAACCACCCCGATTGCCACCCCTTCACGTCTCCACATAGGAGCCTTCGAGCCAGGTGACTTTGGGCATTCTGCCCACCATGGCGCCTCCGCACTCTGCTTGCTGGCTGACCACCACCTTCGGTTTCACGTTGAAGGTCTTCAGCCATAGGCCGAAGTGGGGCTTGATGCGGAGGAAGGTTTCGCATACCCACGATAAACGCCGAGATGTTGAGGATGAAATCTGGGGCCGATCATGGAAGTCCAGCCCGTAGTAGAACATGAGCCCGGAAAAATGGGTGGAGAGGAAATCCCAGTCCATGGACGGCGGGTGAGGAATACAACCCTCTCATGGGGTTCTGGAGTAGGGACGATCTGCCCCGCGTCTGAGAGCCGGTGTGCGATATCTGCGGCCAGGTATCCGGCTTCTCGGAGCTTCATAATGTCCTCCTCCGTAATGGAGGAGACCATCCACTTGCCTCTCGCTCCGGACATGTTTGGAATGACCTTGCGGAAAACATGAGAACTTGGGCGTGGAGCTCGAGTGCGTGAGAATAGATGGTGAAGGCGTGGGTGAAAAAGAGGAACCCTTATCCCTTTATAAAGGCGGTAGAAACTGTGTGCCTCCCCACTTGCCCCGTAAAATCGCTTATTCCCCAAGCGCCGTGATTGATGGCACGGTTGGGTTACCCATACCCGTATTGATGAGAATCCCATGATAAGGGGACACAATCTCTGCTTCCACAAGACGTGCCAAGAAAACCGCCTTGCAACATGTGCAGCAGCTGGTTGAGGGAAACGGTTCGAATAAAGACCGGGTCGTGGCGTGATGGCACATTATGAAAAGTTGTCAGCGGATTAGATTTGTGGAATATTGTACTCTCTACGGTGGTATGTGGAATTTGTTTTGCAGAGCCGGACACGATCCTTGTGTTCAAAATCTTCTATGGAGTATTCGGAGAGGGAACCCGCCTTGCAATGCCGAAGACAATCTGCGCGCCGGACTCACCGTCATTGAAGCCTGGTTCAGGGGCTACTGAGGGAGTCCTGGATTAGGGGGTCCTCGGATAGCCGGACTATATACTTTGACCGGAATGTCGGACTATGAAGATACAAGATTGAAGACTTTGTGCCGTGTCCGGGTGGGACTCTCCTTTGCATGGAAGGCAAGCTTGGCAATTCAGACATGTACATCTCCTCCCTTGTAACCGACTATGTGTAACCCTAGCCCCTCCGGTGTCTATATAAACCGGAGGGTTTAGTCCGTAGGACAACAATCACAATCATGATCATAGGCTAGCTTCTAGGGTTTAGCCTCTACGATCTCGTGGCAGATCAACTCTTGTAATACTCATATCATCAGGATCAATCAAGCAGGAAGTAGGGTATTATCTCCATCAAGAGGGCCCGAACCTGGGTAAACATTGTGTCCCCCGCCTCCTGTTACCATTAGCCTTAGACGCACAGTTCGGGACCCCCTACCCGAGATCTGCCGGTTTTGACACCGAGAACGTCCACCTGCCAGAGCTGCTTCCACCCATTCTCCTTGGCTCTAGAATTGGGGCACACGTCGAGCCAAGCCTCCCGTCGGCGCCTGTGTGTGGGTGAGCATGCGGTAGGCCGACCTCACTGTGAACAAACCATTCTCAAAATTCCATGCCCAGAAATAATCATTATTTCTTGTACAAAGCGGTATGCTCAAGATTGCGTCCACATCGGTGGGGAGAAAAGTTTGTTGTAATACCTCTCTATTCCACGAGGCCTGAACATGATTTATGAGCTTACTAACCAGGGTGGGCAGACCTCCCGAGGCACACAATCGGTCTCATGTTTTCATCTCTAGGGATCTAGTTGTCCGACCAAATATCAATGGAAAAACCATTCCAACTCTTCGGATCAAGCCTTGGCATAGCAAATCTCTTCCTTCAATTATTGCTCGCCATATCTGTGAAGGATGGTTCCCAAGTTCATCTGAAAAAATATTATCAGCAGGCAAATAAATAGCTTACAACATCATGGAACAGAGAGTGTCAGGACATTGTAGAATGAGCCATGCCTGCTTAGCAAGCAACGCTAGGTTAAAGAGCTCAAAATCCCTAAATCCCAATCCACCCAGAAACTTAGGCTGGGTCTTTCAGGAAACCAATGATGGCTTCCTTTGGCTTCCTTGCTTCCCCACCAGAATTGCCATATGAGTTTATCTATGTGCTTGCAAAAGCCTCTCGGTAATTTGAAACACAACACAGAGTAAACTGAAGCCGCCTGATCCACTGACTTGATCAAAACCTCTTTGCCAACTGAAGAGAAAAGTTATGTCATCCATCCTTTAACCTTATTCCATGCCCTGTCCTTTAAATATTTGAAAGCCCCCTGTTTAGAAGAGCCTACATTAGAGGGCGTTCCCAAATACTTATCATTCAAGGTTTCTTTGGGTACTTGAAGAATATTTTTATCTCATCTTTGATATTGGTTGGGCATTTTTTGCTGAAGAAACTTGAAGATCCATTGGCATTAAAGCGCTGCCAGAAATCCTGCAATAACTATTCAACATGTTTGATACCTCTGTCACTCCGACACCATTTCCTTTGAAGAATAGTAGGTTATCATCTGAAAATAAGCACTGGTATCGTAAGGTGCTATACAAACGGTTTTTAACCCCTTTCCGCGATGGCATTTGGAAGCGCCGCCTAGTGAGTGACTGCGAGGGGGGGTCCTCCCCACATGACCCAGAAATCATTGGGGATAGAGGTCAGCGGCTACCGACGATCGCCCTAGAATAAATGTATGATAAGCCGCCCCAGTCCCACACGTTACATCTCGATGTTATGTTTCTGATGAGAGAGACATCCCAAACGATTACGCCGCTATATTCGTGTGAAAAAGGTGGACATCAACATTTAATATACTGATATGTTTGTGATAGGTACATTATTGCACATGGTTCAAGAATGTAAAATGTGTGCGGTGCCTCTACTAATGCCAACGTGTCCATTTTCATAACTGTGTGTGGTTGGTATTCCTATCATACACGCACACTGGTTTGAAACGTTTGCCCTATTACCATGAATCCCACACGCATATGAGACGAAACCGTGTGTGCGTCCGTCGGGCATCGCAAACGTTTCACGTCGATGAACCGTCTGTTCTCTATTTTTCATGACACAAGCTATTTTGTTTCTAACCATGTGCACATTATTTTATTCGCTCCTGTATAATTTTACTTTTTTCCTGTGATTTATTATTCGAATTGGAAATTTTGAAATATGAAACATGGAATTCAAATTCTCAGCACAATGGTTCAACAACTAATTAATAAATAAAAATGTCAGTACAATATGTTCAGTAATTACAGGATTAGACAACAATTAACTATGATGAACCACAATATTTAGAGGCGGTAAAGGTTAAGAGACAAGTGTAGATCATTTTGACTGCCGATCGTGTTGAATAAGCGGAATGCCCATAATGTGCCTTCCTGCATGCCATAGGCATGAACAACTTTTGTCCAACCCCTTGTGACTATTGCCCGCCCATCTTTCACCGCCTTCAGGAAGACTTTTAGAGCATTATCATGGTAGCATGAATTATATACTTTAACTTTAGTTGCCTCCACTACGGTCATGTAGTTTGCAAGGTAATCATCAGTAAATGGCTTTAGAAACCACTGAAAAGAGAAAAATATCAAATACTGAGGTCTAATAGAGTAACTTGTTGTGGGCAGGGGGAAAAGGCAGCACATTACTTACCATCCTAAAGTTCAATGTTGTCTTGGACAAAATGTAAATAAAGAACTTAATTCCCATCACCCGTTTCTTTCGCCTAGCAATCATTCTTAGTTTCCTCACTAGACGCTTGTTCATGAATATCTCATTGCCCCATACGCAAAAGGGATCGAAGCGTGGATCAGTACCGCTCATATATGTACCTACAAGCAACTAGTGAATGTTAGAAGCTAAACTGAGATTGCACAAATGATGTAAAATATAACTACCTACGTTCCTAAGTACTAGTATTTTTAGAGATTTCAATACGAACTACATACGGAGGTATATAGAATTACAGATATAGTTTAGATTAGAATCTAGATTCACTCAGTTTGCTCCTTATGTAGTCTATATTCGAATCTCTAAAATACTTATATTTAGGAACAGATGGTGTATAAGACATGGGATGCAGCTAACCTCGACGGCAAACAACAGCATCGCCCATTGTAGCCATGTTTAAGTACATGGAAAGCCAATGTTAACTACAACAGGGTTAACATCCACCAAAAAAATCAAATGGTAATAAAATGGCAGCATCTGTAGTGATATCTTCATTGCAAAAAAGTAGCACGATAGCAAAAGGATGGATTAAAAATGGATACAACTGCTAATTGCAACAGGCTTAACAGCATCCTAAGTCATGTTTTGTAAGTTTGTAGCCATTGAAATACAACTGTCTAAAAATGGATACAACTGTTAATTGCAACAGGCTTAATAGCCATTGAAACTAGCACTGATAAAAATGCAATTGGCAGAGTTAAACATCACAAGGCAGGTGTTGCCAGAGCAGAGAATGGCCCAGTTGTCTATAGAAAGGTAGGGAAAATAGCTAAAACGTGTTAGGCATGTTTACTACAACATGCTTAATACATCGACCGTACAGAACATAGCCACAAGAATAGCAAGCATCATGTTCATCAAGGGATATTTCAATAAAATTATCGGAATCATAATTATCTATAGATTCATGCATTATTTTCTTCCAAAGCAATGGTCATTCTTTCAATAAATTCTTTAACATAGACATTATGAGCATAGTTTTCATAGCAATATTTAAGTATGTCAAAATTTTCAGATTCGTAGAGAGTAATATCATACTTTTCAATCAAAGAAGCAACTTCATAAGCAACCTTCAAAGCAACAAATTCTTCAATTTGTTCGATATCGTAGTAACTATAAACACCCTTTGCATAATAAGATAAGATTTCATTATAATTAAACTCACATAAGTAGGGAAGGTGTTTTTTAGGGTTCTTAGAGCAACAAGTAAAATCATAAATCTCACAAAGTTTCCAAGCATAACACAACAATCTATTTATTTGATCCCATAAGAGTCTCCCTTTTTCAGACAAGCGGTGACGCACAAAATGAGCATGCTCATCTAAAGATTTCCCATCAACTAGGCTAGTTGGGGTTTCAAAGACGGCGCATAAGGATCGAAGATGATCCAAGTAGAACTCTTTAAGTGGATCCATATAAATAGATTTTTAGCAAGCAAGGATGCAAGCAAATAGAAGGCACATGGTAACACAAGCAAACAATAGATCTGGCGAGAAAAAGGCAAATGAAAAAGAAGACGAATAAAACGGCAAAGGTGAAGTGGGGGAGAGGAAAACGAGAGGCAAATGGCAAATAATGTAATGCGAGGGATAAGAGTTTGTGATGGGTACTTGGTATGTCTTGACTTGTGCGTAGACTCCCCGGCAACGGCGCCAGAAATCCTTCTTGCTACCTCTTAAGCATGGGTTGGTTTTCCCTTGAAGATGAAAGGGCGATGCAGCAAAGTAGCGTAAGTGTTTCCCTCAGTTTTTGAGAACCAAGGTATCAATCTAGTAGGAGGCCACACGCAAGTCCCTCAAGATAGCATAAGTATTACGGTGGGTGAACAAATTACTGTCGAGCAATTGATAGAAAAGTGCATAATTATGAGAATATCTAGGCATGATCATGTATATAGGCATCACGTCCGCAACAAGTAGACCGACTCCTACCTGCATCTACTACTATTACTCCACACATCGACCGCTATCGAGCATGCATCTAGAGTATTAAGTTCATAAGAACAGAGTAACGTATTAGGCAAGATGACATGATGTAGAGGGATAAACTCAAGAAATATGATAAAAACCCCATCTTTTTAATCCTCGATGGCAACAATACAATACGTGTCGCTTCCTTCTTACATCCTTGGGATCGAAAGCACGCAAGATTGAACCCAAAGCTAAGCACTTCTCCAATTGCAAGAAAGATCAATCTAGTAGGCCAAACCAAACTGATAATTCGAAGAGACTTGCAAAGATAACCAATCATACATAAAAGAATTCAGAGAAGATTCAAATATTGTTCATAGATAATCTTGATCATAAACCCACAATTCATCGGATCTCGATAAACACACTGCAAAAAGACTTACATCGAATAGATCTCCAAGAAGATCGAGGAGAACTTTCTATTGAGATCCAAAGAGAGAGAAGAAGCCATCTAGCTAATAACTATGGACCCGAAGTTCTGTGGTAAACTACTCACACATCATTGGAGATGCTATGGTGTTGATGTAGAAGCCCTCCATGATCGATTGCCCCTCCGGCGGAGCGCCGGAAAAGGCCCCAAGATGGGATATCACGGGTACAGAAGGTTGCGGTTGTGGAAATAGGGTTTCGTGGTGCTCCTCGATGGTTTCGGGGTACATGGGTATATATAGGAGGAAGAAGTAGGTCGGTGGAGCCATGAGGGGCCCACAAGGATGGGGGGCGCGCCCAGGAGGCAGGCGCGCCTCCCTGCCTTGTGGCCTCCTTGTTGATTTCTTGACGTCCACTCCAAGTCCTCTGGATCACGTTTGTTCGAAAAATCACGCTCCCGAAGGTTTCATTCCATTTGGACTCCGTTTGGTATTCCTTTTCTGCGAAACACTGAAATAGGCAAAAAAAACAACAATTTGCACTGGGCCTTGGGTTAGTAGGTTAGTCCCAAAAATAATATAAAAGTGTATAATAAAGCCCATTAAACATCCAAAACATAATATATAATAGCATGGAGCAATCAAAAATTATAGATACGTTGGAGACGTATCAAGCATCCCCAAGCTTAATTCTTGCTCGTCCTCGAGTAGGTAAATGATAAAAACAGAATTTTTGATGTGGAATGCTACCAAGCATATTCTTCAATGTAATTTTCTTTATTGTGGCATGAATGTTCAAATCCGAGTCAAATCCGAGAGATTCAAGATAAAAAGTTTAATATTGACATAATAATAATAATAATTCAAGCATACTAATCAAGCAATTATGTCTTCTCAAAATGACATGGCCAAAGAAAGTTCATCCCTACAAAATCATATAGTTTGGTCATGCTCCATTTTCGTCACACAAGAATGCTCTCATCATGCACAACCCCGATGACAAGCCAAGCAATTGTTTCATACTTTAGTAATCTCAAACTTTTTTCAACTTTCACGCAATATATGAGCGTGAGCCATGGATATAACACTATGGGTGGAATAGAATATAATGATGGGGGTTGTGTGGAGAAGAAAAAAAGGAGAAAGTCTCACATTGACACGGCTAATCAACGGGCTAGGGAGACGCCCATCAATTGATGTCAATGCAAGGAGTAGGGATTGCCATGCAACGGTTGCACTAGAGCTATAAATGTATGAAAGCTCAACAAAAGAAACTAAGTGGGTGTGCATCCAACTTGCTTTCTCACGAAGACCTAGGGCATTTGAGGACACCCATTGCTGGAATATACAAGCCAAGTTCTAAAACGAAAAATTCCCACTAGTATATGAAAGTGACAAAACAAGAGACTCTCTATCATGAAGATCATGGTGCTACTTTGAAGCACAAGTGTGGAAAAAGGATAGTAGCATTGTCCCTTTTTATTTCTTTTTTCCTTCTTTTTTTTGGGCCTTCCCTTTTTTTATTTGGCCTTTCTCTTTTTTTATTTGGGACAATGCTCTATTAGTGATGATCATCACACTTCTATTTATTTACAACTCGATGATTACAACTCGATACTAGAACAAAATATGACTCTATATGAATGCCTCCGGCGTGTACAGGGTTGGGCAATGAATCAAGAGTGATATGTGTCGGAGTAAATGACCACGGGTAGCCTAGCCGGCTCCCCCTGGGGCTTTTGCAAAAATTACAAGCCAATCAAGCCAATCAAGTCATCCAACATCCAAGACGTTGGGCCGCCTTCCCCCGGCCGGCTGTCATCCATGCCGGCTGTCAGGAGGCGGCCTGGCCCCAAGATCCATAGAATAAAGCCACGAGAGGGCCGGCTTCCAAGGAACCGGCTACCAGATGGCCGACTCCACGTAGCTGGCCACTAGAAGGCCGACTCCCAGGCTCTTGGTAGCCGGCTTCATCATTGAAGTTTTCTTCCTGGAGTGGCTCGCCAACCCGGTCCTCGTGCTGAAGAAGAATAACAAATGGCGCATGTGTATAGATTACACAAGCCTCAACAAAGCCTACCCCAAAGATCCCTTTGCCCTACCCAGGATTGATCAAGTAATAGACTCCATAGCCGGATGCGAGCTGTTGAGTTTCTTGGATGCCTACTCAGGCTACCACCAGATAAAGTTGGACCCGACCGACCGCCTGAAGACTGCCTTCATCACGCCTTTTGGAGCTTTCTGCTACCTGACGATGACATTCGGCTTGAGAAATGCCGGTGCCACCATTCAGCGTTGCATGCAGAAATGCCTCCTCAAGCAACTCGGCAGAAATGCCCACGCTCACGTGACGATATCGTGGTGAAGACGGAGAGGCGCAACACTTTGTTGGAGGACCTCAAGGAGACATTTGATAACCTGCGCCGGTTTCAGATCAAGCTCAACCCCGAGAAATGCGTGTTCGGAGTGCCAGTCGGCTAGCTCCTAGGCTTCCTGGTCTCTGAACGCGGCATTGAATGCAACCCAGTGAAGATCAAGGCCATTGAGAGAATGGAGATTCCTACCAAGCTGCATGACGTCCAGAAGTTTACCGGGTGCCTGGCCTCCCTGAATCGCTTCATCAGCCGGCTAGGAGAATAGGCTCTCCCCCTCTACCGACTCATGAAGAAGAGCAGTCACTTTGAGTGGAACGACCAAGCCGACCAAGCCTTTCACGAGCTGAAGAAGATGCTTGCCACGCCGCCTGTCTTGGCGGCGCCGACTGAGAAAGAGCCCATGCTCCTTTATATCGCCGCCACCAGCCGGGTGGTCAGCACCGTCATCGTGGTCCAACGCCCAGAAGAGGGCCGAGCTCAGCCGGTCCAGAGGCCGGTCTACTACTTAAGCGAAGTACTATCCGCCTCAAAACAGAACGCACTACCAGAAGATGTGCTATGGCGTGTACTTCGCCGCCAAGAAGCTGAAGCCCTACTTTCAAGAGCACTCCATCACGGTCGTATGCACCGCCCCGCTCGGCTAGATCATAGGCAGCCGGGATGCATCCGGCCGGGTGGCGAAATGGGCCATTGAGCTGGCCCCCTACACGATCTTCTACCAGCCTCGTACCGCCATCAAGTCGCAAGCATTGGCCGACATCCTCGTCGACTGGGCCGAGACCCAGTACCTGCCACCGGCTCCCGACTCCACTCATTGGCGGATGCACTTCGACGGGTCCAAGATGCGCACCGGCTTGGAAGCCGGCATCGTCCTCACCTCTCTGAAAGGCGACAAACTCAGATACACACTGCAGATTCACTTCGCCGCCTCCAACAACGTGGCCGAGTACGAGGCGCTCATACACGGACTCTGGCTAGCCAAAGAGCTCGGCATCCGCCGGATCCTGTGCAATGGCGACTCGGATTTGGTGGTCCAGCAGTCATCCGGGCGATCGACGCCAAAGACGCAAACATGGCGAGCTATCGCTTCCTCGTTTAGCAAATCAGCGGCTACTTTGAAGGATGCGAGTTCCTCCACGTGCCACGGGCCGACAACGAAACAGCAGATGCCCCGCATGGATAGGCTCAACCCGACAAGCTATACCAACTGGCGCCTCTCTCCATGCCTCCTCAAGCCGTCTATCAAGCCGCTCTGCATCGACTCCATCTTCGTGCCGCTTAACCCCGACACAGCCGTATCCGGCTTGGGGAGCCAAGCAGGCGCCCGGGACTTCGATAGGCGGCCCGGGATCGCCAAAGTCGCACCTGCCCGGGACTTTCGTAACCCGCCCGGGACTACGGTAGTCGGCCCGGGATCGCTTCAACGCCACAGGCGGTGGCCAGCTCCAGCTCTTCACCACCCAGCCCACCCGCCCTGGTTGCAGTAGCCATGTTGACTATAGAAGAAGTCACAGCTCCATCATGGGCTCAACCCATCCTCAACTTCCTGATAAACAGAGAACTGCCGGCTGACGAGATCGCAGCAAGACAAGTCCAACACCGAGCCGGGGCATACACAATTGCCAACACAGAGCTCGTCAGACGCAGTGTCACTGGAGTCTTCCAGCACTGCGTCGAGCCAGAGAAGGGCATAACAATCCTCAAAGACATTCACCAAGGCGAATGCAGCCACCACGCAGCCTCAAGATCCCTCGTTGCCAAAGCTTTCCGCCATGGTTTCTTTTGGCTGACCGCCTTGGACGATGCCAAGGAGTTGGTCAAACACTGCAAAGGCTGCCAAGTCTTCAACTCCAAGCAACACCTGCCGGCTTCAGAACTCAAGACCATCCCCCTCACCTGGCCTTTTGTCGTCTAGGGATTGGACATGGTGGGCCCATTCAAGACGGCGCGCGGCGGCATGACACACTTACTTGTCGCCGTGGATAAATTCACCAAATGGATCGAAGCGAAGCCAATCAAGAAGCTGAACGGGCCGACTGCCGTGACATTCATCAAATGGACATCACAACTCGGTATGGTGTGCCACACAGCATCATCACCGACAACGGCACGAATTTTGCCAAGGGAGCATTGGCACGTTTCTGCGCGACACAGGGCATCCGACTGGACCTAGCGTCCATTGCCCACCCGCAGTCAAACGGCCAAGTTGAGCGAGCTAACGGCCTCATCCTTTCCGGCATCAAGCCCCGGCTAGTCGTGCTGGCCGAGCGCCTCGGCCGGTGTTGGCTCGACGAGCTGCCGGCCGTCCTCTGGAGTCTGCGCACTACCCCAAACAAGTCAACCGGCTTCACCCTTTCTTCCTTGTATATGGCGCCGAGGCTGTCATCCCAACCGACATCGAGTTCGATTCACCTCGGGTGACCATGTACACGGAAGCAGAGGCCAAAGAAGCACGAGAAGACGGCGTCAACCTGCTGGAAGAAAGCCGGCTGTTAGCCCTCAGCCGGTCTGCCATCCACCAGCAGGGTCTGCGCCGCTACCATAGCCGGAAGGTCAAGCCAAGATCCTTTCAAGAGAGAGACCTTGTGCTCCGGCTGATCCAGCGAACAGCCGGCCAGCACAAGCTCTCGGCCCCTTGGGAAGGTCCCTTCGTCGTCAGCAGAGCATTGGGAAATGACTCCTACTACCTAATCGATGCACAGAAGCCGAAGGCACGAAAGAGAGATGATTCCGGCAAGGAGTCAGAACGACCATGGAACGCCAACCTCCTCCGAAGATTTTACAGTTAAAATGCAATATGTATCACGCTACCTTTTGTACTAAGTATGAGACCATCGGCCCCCCGAGGAACACTCGGGGACTGCCACCTTTTATCTATGAATGACGAGTATCATGCCTATGATTTTGTCATTTCACCTTTTTTTGTCCGGCACCGGGTTCGACTACTCGGCCCGGGGACTGGCCGCCTTGAGTTATATTTAAGTTCCACCTGCAGTCAGACAAGTAGTGTGCCGGCATCCAAGCCCTCTCTTGTCAAAAGCCGCAGGTCGAAGAACCGACTGTCTGGCTGGCAAGAGTCAAAGGCAGGAAAGGATGCCCACACGAAAAATGGCTAAGGACTAACGAACTTATATAACAAAAGCTAGCTTCCTCCCATTGCTGACCGGCTACCCGAATAGATTTGGGCGGCCGCTTCCATTCAACCCTGCCACAATCCAACAAAGCTCAAGTACTTGCCTTCCCACAAATAGCCAAGTTCCTCCCCAGCCGCAGACTGCAGAGCAGCTGTCCGGCTAGGAAGGCGACAATCAAGGGAAGGCAGCAAAGGAAACGGCCTAAGGATAAAAAGCAAACTCGAATGGAAGCCAAACACATGCATAATTATATTTACACAAAAGCCTTCGAAAGGCCGGCATTCAACATAGTCTGAATACACCCCCAGTGGGTGGAACTGCGCAAAGTTAATAAAATTTGTTCAAAGAGCAAAAGCAGAAAAGCAAGAGCGGCAGATCAAGCCAGCGGAGCAACAGGCGAGTCGGGCAGGTCGGCGGAGGCGGCAGTGCGGGCCGGAGGAGTGGCCGGCTGGCGAGTCTCGGCCGGATCTTCACCCCTGGCAGGCGGCGCGCTCGCGCGTGCCTCATTGCTAGAGGCACGATCAGGCTGAAGCTGGCTGGTCACTTCACCGTCTGGCGCGGCGTCTCCACCGCCCTCCTCCTCGTCGTCTTCGGCCTCATCGCTGGAAGCAATCTCCTCCGCCGAATCCTCGCCTTCCGCCGGGTTGAGCCCGAACCATTCCTCCGGCTGGCGACTCATTTGTCGTTCACTTCAGGAGTGAAGACGCTGGTGTTGGTGTACTCGGCGATAGCTGAGGCGCGCTGGATGATAGCCGGCCGCACCGCCACCAGCTCCTCGTCAGCCTCCTGCCTCCAAGTGCTCAGCTGGCGCAAGTTCAACCATGGATACGAGGCCCGGACGAACTCCAGCGCCCGCCCGGCGCCGGACTGGGCAGCGGAGGCCTTCCAGGCCTCGAAGCGGCCAACCGCAACCTCCAGCCAATCGGCAGTCCGACTGGGGGTGCACAGGATCACCTCGCCCGGCCAGAGAGCGGCCAACACTTGCGCACCGGCACGCTGAAGCCGGCGGAGCATGCGGTGAGCTGGCTGCAGCCGAGCCTGGATCGCCAAGAGCTGCTCCTCGAGCGTCCAGCTGGCGTCTGGCGCTATTGCAACCCCTGCTTGCCGGCGCGTCTCGCGGTAGGCCTCGATGGCTTGGCTGGCGGCGACGGAGTAGCCGGGGAAATAGTCTGCGTGAAGAACAAGAAAATGGCACAAAATCAGAAGATGAACAAGAGGGCAAGGAGCAAGCAAAGGAGTGAGAAGAGGAAGGCGCCCTACCGTCGATCAGATCCTCCACCCGCCCATAACCTTCACTCAGCGCTTGCCTTGCTTCAGCCCAGCCAGCCGCCTCGGTCTCGAACTCGGCCTTGAGAGCGGCCTCATTGTCCTGCGCCTTCTTCAGGGTCACTGGTGGCTCTCCTCCTGGTCGGCCAGCCTCTTGGCCAGGCGGTCGCGTTCCTGGGCCAAGGCGGCGATCTCGGCTTCCTTGGCGCGAAGAGCAGTCTGGGCCTCGCCTAGCTGCCCCCTCAAGTCGGCATTAGCTCCTGCAAGCATGAAGAGAAAGTAAAAGAGCAGTAAGGGAAAGTCGTCAGGGAAGATCCGACCCGGCTGCTCGCCAAAGCCCGCCCGAATCTCGGGATTACACTCCGCAGGCACTGATGCGCCCCACTTGAGATAGAAGAAACCAAGTTCTTACTCCGGCTAGTCGCCGATCGGCGGCTGGCTCAACTCCCGGCACAGGAGTTGAAAAGGCGGCCGAAGATTGTGGTACTCTGAAAGTCGATGGAGTGTGCATGAGAACAAGATTGATATCAAAGCCTGCTAAGAAGTTTCAAGCCGCTTTGCTCGTGACCGACTCGAAACTCGGGACTACACCAGTGGGTACTGACGCCCCGCGGAAGAAATCAAAAAAGAAATCGATCAAAGCCAGAAGACTCACCCGGACGACCGCGCGCGTAGCGAGGAACTCCTGGGTGTATCGTTGCAGCAAGCTGGCCTGAGCCTGAAGCCGGCGTCGGACCTCCTGTGCCGCCCCGTTCAGCTCGGTCGTCCCGCCGTTAGGCGTCCACTTAGAGGTGCCGGTGTTGGCCGCCTCCAGGTCCTGTGCCGTTGAGCTGGCGCCCGCAGCCCTTTGCGGCTCCGGCATCGAGGACGCTTCTCCCACGCGCTGGCGAGGCACTGACTACACCATGAGATCCGCCCCCGCCGCCGACTCGCCCCCGGCCGGCTGCCCAGGCGCCGCAGCAGGTCGGCCGCCTTGGCCCGCTCCAGTCGGCGCCGACTGTGGCGCCTCCCCCAGGATCATCACGTCGTCCTCCATCCTCTCCATCACCGGCTGGTCGCGGTCGGGTTCCTCCGACGGAGGTACGGGGACATCAGGAGCCACGGCGCGAAGGGGAACGACGAGCTGCGGAGGCTGGTTGCACAAAGCCTCCGACTCCCTCTCCGCGGCCGCGGCCTCCGCCTGGGCCTTGCCCGCCGCGTCGGCTTGCGCCTCGGCCGACTTCTCCGCCGCCTCCTGGGCGGCCCTCCGCTCCGCCGCTTCCCGCTCCTCCCGAGCCTCCCGCGCGTTCCGCTCCGTTGCCTCCATGAGGTCGGCGCGGGGGTCCACTCGGCGGGAGCTCGAAGACCCTCCCGTCGGCGCGACTATGGAGGCGGCGTCAACCCGCTCAAGGGAAAGCGGCGCCCTGGTCACAAGCCAAGAAGACGGTTCAGATGAGCCTCAACTAAATAAGACAACAAAAATACAAGACACACGACACTTACGCCGAGACCGCTTGTGGCTGCTTCACCACCTTGCAGAAGCGGGCCGCTTTCGCAGCCGCCTCGTCTCGCTTGGTCGCCGCCACGGAGCTCTTGGTTTCTTCGGCCGACTGCCGAAGAGACCCGGCGCGGCCCGACGCTTCTGCGCGCCGCCCCGAGCAGTTGGCGCGGTGGAAGGCCCCGCACCATGGCGATCGGCCACCGGCTGGCGGCGCAGGACGACTTCGGCTTCGTCCTCCTCCGGCCAGTCCTCGAAGCCGGCCGTAAGGTCGAGGCCATCTGCCTCTCCGCCGGTTGCGACTACGGCATCGTCCATGGTGGCCGGCCCCAGATCCGGGTCGTCAGGGTCGTCCACGGCGTGGTCGGCCGCAAACTGGCGCTCCGGCCCTGCGGCCCCGGGCGCCGGTCGAAGAAGAGGGCTCTGCCCAAAGACAAAGCCGATTAGCCAAAAGCCAGCTATCACGAACACGGCAACAAAAGAAGAAGAGAATAAGGAAAAACTCACCACAGGCGGTGGGTTGGCCCGAGAATATGGCGCCTTGTGGTACTGCCACTCCACGGTGAGTTTGCAGTTGGAGATATATTTCACCATGTAAGATACCTCGTCGTGAGGCATCTCTCTGGTGCTCAGCCGGCACGGGTCGAAGCGGCCGCTCATTTGGCAGATCATGTGCGGACGGCTCTGGAGCGGGAGCACCCGGAGCTCCACGAAGGCGGCCACCAAGTCGGCCCCCACCAAGCCCTCCGACTGGACCATCACCTGGAGCCGGGTGATGGCGGCGTTCCCGGCCAAGGTGAGCGACCGGGCTCGGAAGGACCAAGACGCCGGCCTTGCAGGTGGCGGGCCGGCTACGTAAGCCGGCAGGTTGAGGTAGTCGCCTTGCGCAGCGACGTTCTTCACGTAGAAGTACGATCGCCGGCAAAGCTTCACCGACCGGATCAGCGGGATAGGCGGAAAAGGGTTGTTGTCGGTCGCCCTCCGCTTGGCGATGAAGGCGCCCGCAGGGCGGGCACGCCGCAGAGACAAGGCCGATCTTGCACTGAAGAAACTCCCCCCAGAGCTCGAGGGTGGGGAGGACGCCAAGAAAGCCTTCGCACAGAGTGACGAAGGCCGACAGCAGCATCACCGTGTTGGGGGTGATGTGATGCGGCTGGAGATGGTAGAAGTCGAGGAACGAGCGGAAGAACCCGCTCGCCGGCAGGCCGAGGCCGCGGAGGCAGTGCGAGCGGAAGATGACCCGCTCGCCTTCCTCCGGCGCCGGCGAAATCTCCGCCTCCGGCGCGAGGCGGGTCTTCACGAGGTCCTCCCTCGGCAACCGACGCGTCCGGCGGAGCCAATCAATGGATTCTTCGTGGATGTTGGAGCCGTCCCACGAGCTCGACAACGCCATGGGAACGGGCGGAAGGAAAGAACCGCAGCGACGGAAAGCACGACCACGCAAAGAAGGAACCGCGGGGAGCCAAGATAACTCACGGCGGAACCGCGCGGTGGCAAGTGCGCTGCGGCGGCGGAAGAATGAGGAAGAAGGTAGAGGAAGGAGAGGAGCGAGGGCGAGCGTGCGAGCCCCTGCCGCTCCCCCTCCTCCCCCTACTTATAGGCTCGGGCGGCGGAGCCGAGGAGGCGAGGCGTGGGGGAACGTGGGATTAACTGCGCCCACTCCCCCCACGTCCCGCGTTTATGGCGCCCTAAAGGCGTGATGTAACCGCCACGAGAAGACGTGCGATCCCTTTTTGGGCCGCAGAGAATCCACGCATGGGCCGAGGCGTAGGCTTGGTGGGCCCTGGCCTGCGGCGACGTCCCGTCACGCGCGTGGGCTGGCAGGCTTTTCTGGCCACGCGGCACGCGAGGCGACGCGCAGTCAACGTGCAAGCCGGCTCGCGTTTCCCCTTTCTAACTACGGAGCTCCCCGAAGACGGCGCACCCGTTCAAGGCCGGCTCCTAGCTGCCGGCTTCTCAGGATAGGAAGCTGATCGAGCTTCTCGTCCCCCCTCCAACCTCGGAGCCCAATCAGCTTCGGGGACTACTGTCGGAGTAAATGACCACGGGTAGCCTAGCCGGCTCCCCCTGGGGCTTCTGAAAAAATTACAAGCCTATCAAGCCAATCAAGTCATCCAACATCCAAGACGTTGGGCCGCCTTCCCCCGGCCGGCTGTCAGGAGGCGCCCTGGCCCCAAGATCCATAGAAGAAAGCCACGAGAGGGCCGCTTCCAAGGAACCGACTACCAGATGGCCGACTCCACGTGGCCGGCCACTAGAAGGCCGACTCGTGAGCCGACCATTTCAGCAGTGCCAAGGCCGCACCCTCAGAATCTGCACCCACATAACGGCGATGAGACGGGGCGTGGCTACAGTGAAGCCTGCCACCCCCGCATCCCGGAGCACGCGTGGCTACAGTGCGCCGTACGGGGCAGCCATCACCCGTCCGGCGCGACATTGTTGCCATGTTGACTGTGATGTCACCCACGACAGGTTGTCTGTACTACCCGCAGGCGGCGGGCCCCTCCAGTCAGAGAGATGCCCGAAGGCGGCTCGGCCTCCCCTGGCCGGCTCGAGATGGCCGGCTCCCCATAGCCGGCCTGTTCCCTCCCTCGAAGGAAGCGCCTCATTGAGGAGACAAGACAAAGTGAGGCTACAGTAAACGCCGCCAAGGCGGCGGCACTGTAGCCATGCTTACCCCGACAAAGCCCTCGTCATCAGGATCGAGGCAACAGTAACTAGCCCCCGACAAAGCCCTCAACTGTGGGGCCAGCCTGTCGACCAGGAGGCCGGCAGCTGGCGGGGCCCACTAGTCGGCGGGCCCCAACGGCCGGCGGATGAAGACACTGACGGCTAGGGCCCACACCTAGCCGGATACCATTGTACCCCTGGGGGGTAGGCCTATATAAACCCCCCAGGGCACCCATGCAAAGGGTTGGACTCTGATAGTTTTAGACAGCACGTAGAGGGAAGAGGAGAGCTAGCCGTGCCCTTCTTCTTCCTCACCCCGAACAGCTCAAGGAGCCTCTTGTAGCCCTTGTTCTTCTAGTGATCATGCGGAGACCCCGCAGAGCAGCAGTAGGGGTGTTATCTCCACGGAGAGCCCCGTAGCTGGGTAAGATTCGCCGGCGTGCATGTCTTCGCCTCATCCCGTTTCCAGGCACCGGCGACGTCTTATTGGCTCCCACTATGATTAGCCACCCGTTGGCATATGTCGCACCTACCACCCGACAATATGTATGAAATAATATGCATGGTGGCTTTGCCACAAATACGATGTCAACTACATGATCATGCAAGGCAATATGACAATGATGAAGCGTGTCATCATAAACGGAACGGTGGAAAGTTGCATGGCAATATATCTCGGAATGGCTATGGAATGCCATAATAGGTAGGTATGGTGGCTGTTTTGAGGAAGACATAAGGAGGTTTATGTGTGATAGAGCGTATCGTATCACGGGGTTTGGATGCACCGCTAAGTTTGCACCAACTCTCAAGGTGAGAAAGGGCAATGCACGGCATCAAGAGGCTAGCAATGATGGAAGGTTGAGAGTGCGTAT
Source organism: Aegilops bicornis (assembly GCA_021605145.1). Taxonomy (NCBI): domain Eukaryota; kingdom Viridiplantae; phylum Streptophyta; class Magnoliopsida; order Poales; family Poaceae; genus Aegilops; species Aegilops bicornis. The sequence continues at coordinate 487,797,005 of CM038674.1, forward strand.
AATCCATGGACTCAACATTAGTCATAAAGAACTCACATACTTGTTGCAAAAATCTACAAGTCATCAAAAACCAAGCACTACGCGCATGCTCCTAGGGGGATAGATTGGTAGGAAAACACCATCGCTCGTCCCCGACCACCACTCATAAGGATGACAATCAAAGAACACTTCATGTTTTAAATTTGTTACACAACGTTTACCATACGTGCATGCTATAGGACTTGCAAACTTCAACAAAAGTATTTCTCAAATTCACAACTACTCAACTAGCACAACTTTAATATCACTATCTCCATATCTCAAAACAATCATCAAGTATCAAACTTCTCTTAGTATTCAATGCATTTATATGAAAGTTTTTATTATATCCATCTTGGATGCCTATCATATTAGGACTAATTTTATAGCCAAAGCAAATTACCATGCTGTTCTAAAGGACTCCCAAAATAATATAAGTGAAGTATGAGAGATCAATAATTTCTATAAAATAAAACCACCATCGTGCTCTAAAAGATATAAGTGAAGTACTAGAGCAAAATTGTTTAGCTCAAAAGATATATGTGAAGCACATAGAGTATTCTAATAAATTCCGATTAATGTGTGTCTCTCCCAAAAGGTGTGTACAGCAAGGATGATTGTGGCAAACTAAAAAGCAAAGACTCAAATCATACAAGACGCTCCAAGCAAAACACATATCATGTGGTGAATAAAAATATAGCTCCAAGTAAAGTTACCGATGGACGAAGACAAAAGAGGGGATGCCTTCCGGGGCATCCCCAAGCTTAGGATTTTTGGTTGTCCTTGGATTTACCTTGGGGCGCCTTGGGCATCCCCAAGCTTAGGCTCTTTCCACTCCTTGTTCCATAATCCATCAAATCTTTACCCAAAACTTGAAAACTTCACAACACAAAACTTAACAAAAAATCTCGTGAGCTCCGTTAGCAAAACAAAACAAAACACCACTTCATGGTACTGTAATGAACTCATTCTTTATTTATATTGGTGTTAAACCTACTGTATTCCAACTTCTCTATGGTTCATAACCTCCGATACTAGCCATAGATGCATCAAAATAAGCAAACAACACACGAAAAACAGAATCTGTCAAAAACAGAAAAGTCTGTAGTAATATGTATCAAACGCATACTTATGGAACTCCAAAAATTCTAAAATAAACTGCTGGACGTGAGGAATTTATATATTAATCATCTGCAAAAATAATCAAGTAAATAGCACTCTCCAGTAAAACGTTGTAGCTAATATCGTGAGCGCTAAAGTTTCTGTTTTTTACAGCAAGATAAAAAAGACTTCACCCAAGTCTTCCCAATGGTTCTACTTGGCACAAACACTAATTATAACATAAAACCACATATAAACAGAAGCTAGATGAATAATTTATTGCTAAACAGAACCAAAAAGCAATAGACAGAAATAAAATTGGGTTGCCTCCCAACAAGCGCTATCGTTTAACGCCCCTAGCTAGGCATAGAGATTTCAATGATGCTCACATGAAAGACAAGAATTGAAGCACAAAGAGAGCATCATAAAATATGTGACAAACACATCTAAGTCTAACATACTTCCTATGCATAGGCATCTTATATAAAAACAAATTATCATAGCAAGCAAAACTAGCATATGCAAGGAAGCGGAAAGGAAAAATAGCAATCTCAACATAACGAGAGGTAATTTAGTAACATGAAAATTTCTACAACCATATTTTCCTATCTCATAATAATTACATGTAGGATCATAGGCAAATTCAAGAAAATAGCTATCACATAACATATTCTCAACACGATCCACATGCATGCGAAGTTGACACTCTTCCAAAATAGTGGGATTATCATTAACTAAAGTCATGACCTCTCCAAACCCACTTTTATCAAAAATACCATAAGATTGAACATTCTCCAAATATGTGGGATCTAAAGTTGACACTATTCCAAACCCACTTTCAATATTATTACAAACACTATTATCAATTTCATATTCATCGTGGGGCTTAAATAATTTTTCAAGATCAAAAGAAGAATCACCGCAATCATGATCATTGCAACAAATAGCTGTCATAGCAAAACTAGCATCCCCAAGCTTAGGGTTTTGCATATCATTAACACAATTGACATTAAGGTAATTTATAATAACATCATTGCAATCATGATTTTCATCGAAGGAACTATCAAGTATGGGTGCAATAGCAACAATCTCATGTTTAACATAAGGAACTATAGCAAATTCATCTTCATAAATATTGGCATCATGGCCACAAGAATAGCAAACATCATGTTCATCAAGGGATATTTGAATCAAATTAACGGAATCATAATTATCTATAGATTCATGCATATCATTATTTTCTTCCAAAGCAACGGTCATTCTTTCAATAAATTCTTTAACATAGACATTATGAGCATAGTTTTCATAGCAATATTTAAGTATGTCAAAATTTTCAGATTCGTAGAGAGTAATATCATACTTTTCAATCAAAGAAGCAACGTCATAAGCACCCTTAAAAGCAACAAATTATTCCATTTGTTCGATATCGTAGTAACTATAAACACCCTTTGCATAATAAGATAAGATTTCGTTATCATTAAACTCACATAGGTAGGGAAGGTGTTTTTTAGGGTTCTTAGAGCAACAAGTAAAATCGTAAATCTCACAAAGATTCCAAGCATAACACAACAATCTATTTATTTGATCCCATAAGAGTCTCCCTTTTTCAGACAAACGGTGACGCACAAAATGAGCATGCTCATCTAAAGATTTCCCATCAACTAGGCTAGTTGAGGTTTCAGCACGAGCTCATAAGGATCGAAGATGATCCAAGTAGAACTCTTTAAGTGGATCCATATAAATAGATTTTTAGCAAGCAAAGATGCAAGCAAATAGAAGGCACATGGTAACACAAGCAAACAATAGATCTGGCAAGAAAAAGGCAAATGAAAAAGAAGACGAATAAAACGGCAAAGGTGAAGTGGGGTAGAGGAAAACGAGAGGCAAATGGCAAATAATGTAATGCGAGGGATAAGAGTTTGTGATGGGTACCTGGTATGTCTTGACTTGTGCATAGACTCCCCGGCAACGGTGCCAGAAATCCTTCTTGCTACCTCTTGAGCATGCGTTGGTTTTCCCTTAAAGAGGAAAGGGTGATGCAGCAAAGTAGCTTAAGTATTTTCCTCAGTTTTGAGAACCAAGGTATCAATCCAGTAGGAGGCCACACGCAAGTCCTCGTACCTACACAAACAAATAAGAACCTTGCAACCAACGCGATAAAGGGGTTGTCAATCCCTTCACGGCCACTTGCAAAAGTGAGATCTGATAGAGATGATAAGATAATATTTTTGCTATTTTTGTGATAAAGGTTAAAAGTAAAGATTGCAAAATAAACGGCAACAAAAATAGCTAGTTGACGGAAGATTAATATGATGGAAAATAGACCCGGGGGCCATAGGTTTCACTAGTGGCTTCTCTCAAGATAGCATAAGTATTATGGTGGGTGAACAAATTACTGTCGAGCAATTGGTACAAAAGTGCATAATTATGAGAATATCTAGGCATGATCATGTATATAGGCATCACGTCCGCAACAAGTAGATCGACTCCTGCCTGCATCTACTACTATTACTCCACACATCGACCGCTATCCAGCATGCATCTAGAGTATTAAGTTCATAAGAACAAAGTAACGCATTAGGCAAGATGACATGATGTAGAGGGATAAACTCAAGCAATATGATAAAAACCCCATCTTTTTAATCCTCGATGGCAACAATACAATACGTGTCGTTTCCCCTTCTGTCACTGGGATCGAGCGACGCAAGATAACCCAAAGCTAAGCACTTCTCCAATTGCAAGAAAGATCAATCTAGTAGGCCAAACCAAACTGATAATTCGAAGAGACTTGCAAAGATAACCAATCATACATAAAAGAATTCAGAGAAGATTCAAATATTGTTCATAGATAATCTTGATCATAAACCCACAATTCATCGGATCTCGACAAACACACCACAAGAAGATCGAGGAGAACTTTCTATTGAGATCCAAAGAGAGAAGAAGCCATCTAGCTAACAACTATGGACCCAAAGGACTGTGGTAAACTACTCACACATCATAGGAGAGGCTATGGTGTTGATGTAGAAGCCCTCCATGATCGATTCCCCCTCCGACGGAGCACCGGAAAAGGCCCCAAGATGGGATCTCATGGGTACAGAAGGTTTCGGCGGTGGAAATAGGGTTTCGTGGTACTCCTCGGTGGTTTCGGGGTACATGGGTATATATAGGAGGAAGAAGTAGGTCGGTGGAGCCATGAGGGGCCCACGAGGGTTGGGGCGCGCCCAGGGGGCAGGCGCGCTTCCCTGCCTCGTGGCTTCCTCGTTGATTTCTTGACGTCCACTTCGTGTCCTCTGGATCACGTTTGTTCCAAAAATCACGCTCCCGGAGGTTTTATTCCGTTTGGTATTCCTTTTCTGTGAAACACTAAAATAGGCAAAAAAACAGCAATTTGCATTGGGCCTTGGGTTAGTAGGTTAGTCCCAAGAATAATATCAAAGTGTATAATAAAGCCCATTAAACATCCAAAAAAGAATATATAATAGCATGGAGCAATCAAGAATTATAGATACGTTGGAGACGTATCAGTTGCATTTGGACTCCGTCTGATATTGATTTCCTGCGATGTAAAAAACATGCAAAAAATAGCAACTGGCACTTGGCGCTATGTCAATAGGTTAGTACCAAAAAATGATATAAAATGATTATAAAACATTCAAGACTGATAATATAACTACATGGAACAATCCAAAATCATAGACACGTTGGAGACATATCAGCATCCCCAAGCTTAACTCCTACTCGTCCTCGAGTAGGTAAGTGATAAAAACAGAATTTTTGATGTGGAATGCTGCCTAACATGGCATATCATATTCTTTTCTTTATAGCATGGACATTTGGACTTTTATGTGATTCAAAAAAATAGTCGAGTTTTGACATGATAATTTAAATAATGAAGCATATCAACAAGCAACCATGTATTTCAAAATATCAATGCCAAAAAACGTTATCCCTAGCCCATCATGCTCAACCATTGATCCATTCATGAAACACACTCGCATATTAGTTACACCCAATACTTAAGTACGATCATATTGCCTCCTAGTTGGTGCTTTTGTAAGAGAAGATGGAGAGTCAAATTCAAAATAAAAATTGCATAAAGTAAAAAGAAAGGCCCTTCGCAGAGGGAAGTAGGGATTTGTAGAGGTGCCAGAGCTCAAAGCAAAAAATTAGAGATAAAAACATTTTGGGAGGTGTATCCATCCCACTAACAAAAACAACTTAGAGTTCCCAACACTTTCCATGCTAGATATATCATAGGTCGTTCCCAAACAGAAAATAAAGTTTATTCCATTTTCCACCATACTTTCACTTTCCATGGCTAGTTGTATCCACGCTTGCCCTCCATACCAACACTTTCCAAGGAATTTATTATTTGACAACATAAAGTAAATTCATTTTTTATTTCGGGCATGGGCATCCCTAAAACCTGTGCCTTACTCTCGTGCAATGACAAGTGAATAAACACTCATCGTGAGAATAACACATCCAACATGGAAAATATTAGCCACCCCTCACCACTCCGTGAGCGAAACGAACACACAAAAGAGAAGTTCATTTTGAAAATTAGAGATGGCACATGCAAATTTGGTTAGAACGGCAAAAGAATACCACATATAGGTAGATATCGTGGACTCATGTGGCAAAACTGGTTTAAAGGATTTTGGATGCACGAGTAGATATCATACTTAGTGCAAAATGAAGGCTAGCAAAAGATTGAGAAGCGAGAAACCAAGAAACGGATAATATCATAAGCAAGCATTAAGCATAAATAACACCGAATAATGCACCACAAGTAGGATATAATTTCATTGCATGACTATTGACTTTCGTGCTTGCATAGGGAATCACAAACCTTAACACCAATATTTTTACTAAAGCATAATTACTCATCAACATAACTCACATATCACTTCATCATATCTCAAAACTATTACTAAGAATCAAGTTTATTTTGTCCAATGATCTTCATGAAAGTTTTTATTATATCCTTCTTGGGGATCTATCACTTTGGGAATAATTTTCATGTGTTGCTTTTCATAAGCTCAAACAAATATAAGTGAAGATCATGAGCATAATTTTTCTTTATCTCAAAATAATTTAAGTGAAGCAAGAGAGAATTTCTCAAGATTTTACTAACTCTCAGATAAATCTAAGTGAAGAAAGAGAGCATTTCTTCAAAAAATAATAAGCACACCGTGCTCAAAAAGATATAACTGAAGCACCAGAGCAAGTCCATAGCTCAGAAAATTTTAAGTGAAGCATAGAGAGAAATTCTAACAAGTCATGACATAATTTTGGCTCTCCCAAATAGGTGTGTCCAGCAAGGGATCAATACTTAAAACACAAAATAAAACCACTACTAGGAAAAGGGCTATAGATGATATGGCCACTAATGGCGCACCCGACATGTGGTGCACCACTACTATATAGCAGTGGCGCACCATGTGTTGGTGTGCCATTTGTGTGATAGACACTAATGGTGCACCAGACTCACGGTGCGCCAGTAGTAATAATTTTTTTTACAAAAATACTAACGGCGCACCAGGGCAGAGTGTGCCATTACTAGTTTTAACTAGTAAGGGCGCACCTGCCACACAGTGCGCCACTACTATAATTTTTTTTTGCAAAACTACTAATGGCGCAACACAAGCTGGTGCGCCATTAGTAACCTGGGACCAGCTAGATATTTTGGACAGCCACACCTACACACTCACTTTCCCCACTTCATTCTCTCCACCTCCTCCTCCAAGCTTGTCTCGGCTGCCTCCTCCTCCTCACCTCATTTGCACCATAGATTCATCCAAATTAAGTGGTTAAATTACCTTTTTGATAGGTAAGTAAGGGAAAGCTATCTTTATGTTGTAGATCTACTTTTTTCTCCCTCCAACAACGTGCACATGCACTTTTTATGGCCTTGCTAGATCTATGTATGTTTGTGGTGTTGCATATGTTTGTGGTGTTGCATATATGTTTGTGTTTGCAGTACCAGTATTTGAAATGCGATAGTTGCAAATATTTTGCAGGATGTTGATTCATTTCCGCTTCAAGTAGAATTTTGGCACTATGCATTCTTTTTGTTCCTATTTTTAGGAAAGTCATGCCAAATTTTTTCTTGGTTCTAAAATATCGTTTTGCTCTACCCCGCAGGCGACCATGGTCCGCATGATGACCGAAGGCATCGTGAATAGGTTTTTGAGCTCCGCAAAGGCTGAGATGCTTCAAAAGAACGAGATGGAGATAAGATGTTCGTGTGGAAGATGCAAGCTGAAGAGCCTTATTGCGGACCCGGATTCCGGGCAGGTGTGGGACCACTGCTCTTGCGTGGTCTCATGGATGGCTATCGGTGGCAAGGTGATGAAGATGACTATGAAGTCGTCCATGGGGGCCGGGCAAGAAATGAGGAAGGGCAGCAAGACAACCACCGCGGCTCGGGCGGGCGAGAAGACAAAGAATCTCCAGGACATGATCCCGACGGTGATGCTATACACAGTCATCATGTAGAAGATGCAGGACATGATGATGAGGAAGATCAAGACGAAGGGCATGATCATGAAGATGAAGATGCCGGAGCGCATTTACGATGGACCATCGATGGGCTGGGTGCAGGACCCTCATATTCAAGAGTCGCTTCTCAAGCGCACGGATAACGCAAGAGCTGCCGCCTGAGAGAAAGCCAAGCTGGATCAACTGGAGATAGACGCGGTTACTCCATTGTATGAAGGATGCAGGCCCGAGGATACCCGCCTGAAAGTAACGCTCATGGCTCTGGAGATGAAGGTAAAATACAAAATGACCGACAAATGCTTCGACGAGAACATGTCATTCTGGCACGAACGTCTTCCCAAGGGGAACTAGTGCCCGACCAGTTTCGAGGAGGCGAAGAAAATCGTGTGTCCTATGGATTTACCACACGTGAAATACCATGTGTGCATGAAAAATTGCATCATTTATCAGGACGAGCACGCGGAGTCTACCATATGTCCGTAAAGCGGCGTCACTCGATACAAGAAGAGGAAGAAAGCTCCTCGAAAAGTGGTGTGGTACTTCTCGATCACTCCTCGTCTGCAGCGGTATTTCACGGACCCTAAGGTAGCAAAGCTCCTGCGTTGGCACACGGATAGGGAGGAGAAGAAGCGAGAAGATGACGCAAATGATCCGGAGATAAATAAAAAAGATAAGATGCTGAGTCACCCTAAGGATGGGAGCCAGACACAAGCGTTGAACTTCGAACACCCAGAATTTGGGAAGGATCCAAGGAACATCGTGCCGGGCGCGAGCACCGATGGAGTCAATCCGTTTGGCAGCCAGAGAAGCACACATAGCAACTGGCATGTGTTTGTGTGGATGTACAACCTTCCCCCTGGTTGTGCATGAAGAGGAAGTACATTCACATGAGTATGCTAATTGAAGGTCCGAAACAACCAGGGAATGACATCAATCTGTATCTGGGGCTGCTGAAAGAGGAGCTAGACACACTGTGGAAAATGCCAGCCAATACGTGGGACGCCGCAGAGAAAGAATATTTCCCTATGAGAGCCGCACTGCTCACGACGGTGCATGACTATCTCGGTTACGGATATGTCACGGGGCAGGTGGTCCACGGATTTTCTTGAATCGTCAGGTGCATGGATGACACAACATATCGCCAGCTAAATAGAGATCCCGGGTCTTCAAAAACCGTGTTCATGGGACATGGAAGGTGGCTTCGCGATGATGACCCATGGAGAAAACGCAAGAATCTGTTCGATGGTGAAACCGAACCCCGAAGACGACCGCGTACGAGGAGCGGCGAGGAAATAGATGAGCTGTTGAAAAATTGGAAAGAGTGCCCAGAGCCGGGAAAGAAGCGAAAGGCGCCAGAGCCGCTGCTGAAGGTATGGAAAACGAGGTCTGTTTTCTGGGACTTGCCGTACTGGAAGATCCACCGTGTGCCTCACAGCCTTGATGTCATGCATATCACGAAGAACATGTGCGAGAGTCTGCTTGGTACCGCTCAACATGCCGAGAGGACCAAAGATGGGCCGAAAGCAAGGGCAGACTTGAAATCAGTGGGCATCGTGGAGGAGCTTCACGCTAATGATGATGATGATGAGGCGAAGCAGACACGGAAAGTCGCCAAAAGGCAAAAAGGCCAAGAAGACCGGAAATGACTTCCCTCCCACGTGCTTCACTCTAAGTCAGGAGGAGATCAAGCAGTTTTTCACCTGCCTCGTAGGAGTAAAACTTCCTTACGGTTACGCGGGGAAGATAAGCAGATACCTAGACTCAACAAAGCAGAAGTTCAGCGGGATGAAGTCTCACGACAGTCACGTGCTGATGGCGCAGATACTTCCAGTTGCAATCCGTGGGATCATGGACGCGCACGTCCGTGAAACGCTATTTGGCCTATGCAACTTTTTCGATGTCATCTCTCGGAAGTCGGTTGGCGTGAGGCAACTCAGAAGGCTACAGGAAGAGATCGTGGTGATACTATGCGAGCTTGAGATGTACTTCCCGCCCGCATTCTTCAATGTTATGGTGCATCTGTTGGTCCATATCATGGAGGATATCATCCAACTCGGGCCGACGTTCCTGCACAAAGATGATGCCGCTCGAAAGGATGAATGGTGTCATCAAAGGATACGTCGCAACATGTCACGCCCAGAGGGAAGCATAGCCAGGGCTTTCGACCAAGAGTGCATCTCCTATCGCATTTAATTATCTAGGCATCGAGAACCCCGCTGGTCTGCCCGTCAACAGCACGCCGGCAGGCTCGCTAGATGGGGTCACCGCGAGGGTCGCCACAAATGCATGTCGACTTCGAGGGTCGACTCGCTGACTTTGAAAGAGCAAACCTAGTCGCGCTACAACACATAGACGTGGTCGATCCTTGGGTGGTAGAGCAGAAAACCTTTATTGAGAAGACGACAATGACCGAGGCCAACAGAGGACGGACGGAGATATAATCAAAGAGCACAACTCATGTTTCACGCGTTGGTTCAAGCGAAGCTTCATCATACCCTTTACATGAGGATTCTTCCGGAAGAACAACTCATATTCGCTTTGTCACAGGCCGAGCACAACCTCGATGACCTATGAGGCATACGATATCAACGGCTACACATTCTACACCGAGGACAAGGACATGAAGAGCGATGGTTATCGTAACTCCGGGTGACGATGGAATCCTACACCGGTAACGACAAGGACAGATACTACGGAAGGATCGAGGAGATCTGGGAGCTGAGCTACGCTGGAGAGAAGGTCCCGATGTTCCGTGTCAGATGGGCCAAGAGCGTCCTAAAAGAAGACAAGTATTTCATCACCATGGTTATACCCGAAGCCAAATCCAAGATCGCGGGCGCAAACGTCACCGCGAAAAATGAGCCATGGGTACTGGCTTCCGAAGTGGACCAATGCTTCTTCATTACCGACCACAAAGCCCACCGTGTTGTCGTGAGGAGAGGCAAAAGGAAGATCATCGGAATGGATGGAGTCGCCAATGAGCAAGACTTCGACAAGTACGGCGACCCCAAGATGGAACATGACGACGACGATGAAGTGCCATACACCACAAGAAGAAGCAGGACCACCCTACCTAAAGGACGTCCGTTTCACAGAAGAACTCCATTTGCGAAAAAGAAGGGCAAGAAGATTGTGAACAGATAGCTAGCTAAGATCGATTGTACGTATTTAAATTGTAGCCTTCATTTTTCGATTGTATTTCATGGGCACTTTTTGAACTCATGAATATTTTTAAATTTCATGGGCACTTTTTGAATTCATGAATATTTTTTCAAATTTGATGATATTTTTTCATATTCAATATGAGAAAATATTGAATATTCATGAGGACACTCGATCTCGATCCCCCTCCATCTCGATCGCTATCCCCCCTCGCCCGATCCCCTCGCCGAAAGCACCCCCGCACCCTCCCCCGCTCCACCGCCGCCGACGACCCCCCGCTCCACCGCTGCCGACGACCCCCCGCTCCACCGCCACCGACGACCCACCGCACCCTCCCCCGCTCCACCGCCGCTGACGACCCACCGCACCCTCCCCCGCTCCACCGCCGACGATCCACCGCACCCTCCCCCGCTCCACCGCCGAGGACACCTCAAGCACCTCCCCGCTCCACCGCCACTGATGACCCACTGCACCTTCCTCGCTCCACCGCCACCGAGGACCCCCTGCACCTCCCCCGCCTCCACCACCGCCGACGACCCCCGCACCTCCCCGCCTCCACCACCGCCGACGCACCCCCGCACCTCCCCGCCTCCACCGTCACAAATGAATGCAACTAAAATAAAAAATCAAATTTGATTATATTTTCAAATAACAAATTTGATGATATTTTCAAATAACAAATTTGATGATATTTTTTATATTCATAAATGTTTTCAAATAACAAATTTGATGATATTTTTTAAAAAAATTTATTGTTTTTATAAAAATTTATTACTGTTTCATATTTATTTTCATTTTCTAAAAAATTATTAGATGCAACAAAAAATAATAATAATAAAATCACTTATGGCGCACCGCTGGCTGGTCCACCATTGCTATCTAAAAAAAAGATTACTTATGGCGCACCGCTCGGGGGTGCGCCATTGCTATAAAAAAACATACTAATGGCGCACCGCCAGGGGGTGCGCCATTAGTAATCTTCCCCCCTAGCTAATTCGCATGATCCCTTCGTTCCTCCCTCGCCAGATCCACTTCCCCCCTCGCTCCACACCAGCTCCGATGACCCCCGCGCCCCGCCTCGCCGTCTCGGTCCTCGCCGACGGCTGCCGCCACGATCGCCAGCCCGGCCATCACTGACCCATCGCGCCGCCCGCCCATCAAGGCCGTCGCCCGGTCTCCTCCGCCCGTAAGCCCTCCTCCTCCTCTGCCCGTCCATCGCCTTCGGCCTCCTGCCCCGAACTGACTCGACTCCCCTGGCCTCCGCATAGAGCACGGGGCCCACTGCTACGCCGCCATTGCCGTCGTCCTTGACCGCCTCTCCCCTCCTCTGAAGAAGGAGCACGGGGCCAGCTGCTACGCCGCCATCGCCGTCGTCCTGCCTGATCTGAGGCGCGATTGGGAGGAGAAGGGGACGCACCCTCGTCCTCAGCCCGCCATCGACGCACCCTCGTCCTCCACTCCTCCATGGTGAGCCGTCCTCTCTCTTCCAACTCCCTGTTCTGAATTTGTACTGCCAAATCTGAAATTTTCATCGTTATTCTTAAGTTGAAGTTAGCTGAACACTTCACTGAAACATTTCTGTCAATCTAAAGCAAGCAAACACTTAACTGAATTTGCAATGACAGGCTCTTTCACCAATGTGAAAAAATGAGGGTAAGAACTAACAATGTGCATAACTGAATTTTTGGTCTAACACCAAGATCTCCTACTCCTGATCAATTGAACGATACCCACTGTTGACTGTACCAATTGAACAAAGCTGCAGGGTACATTATGTTAAATATTTCCTACTTTAGTTATTTTTAGGAAGGTCACTTAAAAAATTTAGTCAACATTGACTTATGAGGGAGTAGAATTTTTGACAAAAATGCTAGTGCTATCTGTCTGTGCCTTCCAAGCCTACAAAGAGGTAGTACAACAAAGAGGTAATATTGTTAGGTGCTGAAGTTTCTGGACTATCCAGTCAAGCTTATCTCACACTTGGTGTTGCGTTGCATTCTTCACTTTTTATCAAGTTAGGCACCCATGAACGGAAGCAATGACATGTTACTATCATCATATTAACCCAAGTATGTTGTTGAGGAGTTGTCTGTGATATGTGATTGTCTCTGGCTTCTCTCTTACTGTTGATTTACTTATTTAATGTGAATCTGAGGCCACTACACTTCTCATCTCCTACCCTTTTTGAAAGTGAATTATTATTTCCTGCTAGACTAGGAAAACTGTTCCCTGCTAGACTAGGAAAATTGTTAGCCATTTCTTAACTCATTTGGGAGTCCTGGAGGTTTGTTCAAAGTATCACGTCATTAGAAGAGGTGTATCTTTGCTGCATGTATTTTCAGAATTGAACTAACAGGTGTATTACTTGAAAGTGGTACTAGTAGCTGGGATGGGGTGGGTGGGTGTGGGCCGTAGTATTTTTTTAGAGCATCTTTGTTGGATGTATGTTCAGAAACGTGTTAACATGTGTATTATTTACAGTAGTAGTTGCAGATGGTTTCTCTTGTCTTAACTGAATAATCATGTATTACATAGTGTTCTTGTTTTTCTTCATAGTTTGCAGCATTTTCAGATGTACACTGTTTTCGTATGTCTCAAAATGTTCCTAATTTGATATTTGAAAGTAAGTGTGTGGTTTGAAATTTTGATCTGATTATGGCATCTAGAATTATATCAGTTTTGTTTTGTAACTAGAAGACCAAAGTGTGTTACTCGCTTGGGATCTTAACTGTTAAATTTGTAATATTCCTTATATTGAAATCGAACATGATGGTGCTACTTGATATTTTTGAGACATGGCATCTCCCATGACTAAATAAGCAACAAGGGGAGTTGATTCCATTTCTTGGTTTCTGTAAGAATTTAATGGACCTGGGCCTAGTTAATTATAGGTTTGGGCTTGTGGTTGAATGCTACCATTGTCCTAGCCATGTATTTTCGGAATTGAGCTAAAGATTTGGGGGGTAGTATTTATGATTTTAGAGCACCTTTGCTGGATGTATTTTACAGCAGTTGTTGGAATCAAAACAATGCTTGTGGGTTGTCCTGTTAAGTTGAGTGAGTCATTAGAGGGCAGATAGAGTCACCCACACCAATTAATGTTTATGAAGAAGAAGAATAAACCTGCTGTTGTTGCTGTTATGCTTGTATTCACTATTGCTGCTGCTGTACTTGTGATGATGTTGTACTTGTGATGATACTACTTGTGATCTTCTGAAATGACCCATTGGCGACTTCATTACGCGGGGATAATGATTTTGCAGGTACCCTGAGAGGCCCTTGAGTTTGCCGGAATGTCGATTAACTTCCGTTCCGGCAAATTCGGGTACTCCATATGTCTTATTTTCAGCAAAGGTCATGCTGAAATTTTCCATGAATTTTAGCATGACTTTGCTAAAAACAGGACATATGGGGTACTTGCGACTAATGCATGGGCCGGGGTATCTTAGTACTTAATTAAGTAGGATCAACTGCCCCTTTATTCTTGCTGCATTAAACACATATGCTAAATTCATGTGTGGACAGATTTAAAAAGCAACTGCCATAGGTGGCAATAGAGCCAAGTGATTAGGCCCAACTTAGAATTCTCCTTCCCTTTTCTTGATAGGGTATATTATTAGAAGATACCCATATATATCAGTCAACCTAGGGTGCCTCGGCATCGATAAACCCTAAATGATGAAAACTTAACTTAGCATTTAGGATGCCTCGGTGTCGACAAACCATAAATTATAAAACCTTGGCTTTTAGGGTGCCTCGGTGTCGATAAAAACCTAAATGATGAAAGCTTAGGCTATTAGGGTGCCTCGGCGTCGACAAACCCTAAATGATAAAAGCTTAGCTTTTAGGATACCTCGGTGTCGACAAACCCTAAATGATGAGACCATGATCTTGTTCCTTGACAATAACCAACTTTTTGACCAAACTTTTTTCCTATTTAGAGCGAAATATGGCCCACAACGATGAGGCCGGCAGTTCGGGCAAGCAATTATGGGAGCTGTCCCAGGAGATGGAGGAAGAACCTCACCGCTATGAGGACGTCGCGGAAGACACCGATCCTTACTACACAACCCCTAGTGGCATCGGGGATGACACCACTGATGGTGCCACCGAGGATGCCACCACTGATGATGGCAGCACACGCACAGATGGCAGCCAACCGAAGAGGCAACGGAAGGACCGGCGCCCGAACGTGCTCGGCACCATCAAGGAGGAATTTACTGAAGTGAACTCCGACGGGCATCCAACGGCGCCCAAAGAAATAGTCAAGGGGTACTCGGTTCAGCTCGGGTGCATTCTCTGGAGCACCGTCTCGATCAACACCGAGAACCTAAGGCATAAGGACCGAGGGAATTTAGCAACCTCCTCTTCACGAAGCTGCACGAACGATACAAGTTCCCCGCTGACTTTGAAAACACACGCCTCTCAGGGAATAAAGTGAATAGTGTCGCCCTCACGAGGATGAGCACGGCCCTGTCTACTTGGAGAAGCGTGGTGAAGAGAATGATTGACAAAGGTGATAGTTATGAGAAGATCAAGGCGAAAAATCCTTCGATCAGCAAAGATGACTACAAGGAGTTCAAGATCAAGTGCGAGAGCAGCGCAACCTCTGAATCAAGTCAGTGAGGGAAAGAAATGCGGGAGTTGAACTTAGCGGTCCACCAACTCGGTCCCGGCGGTTACAAAGTGGCGGAGCCTATATGGGACAAGGAGGACGCGGAGCGTGCCGAGCAAGGCCTACCGCCCTGCTTCGAGAAATAACGTGACAAGCAGACCAGGAACTATGTCAGGGCCCGGTACAAGGAGGACCCGGTAACAAAGGAGCTTACCACGGATCTGAAGACCAAGGCGCTTGAGCTTGTTCTGGTAAGGAATACACCCCCGCGTAATTAGCTCCATATGGTTGCATTGTAATTAATGAAGCCAAATTTCTAAATGGTTCACATTCCTTCCGCAGGAGACTGAAAGCAGTAGCGCGGGGCTGGCTCAGAGCTCCCCTTGGGACAGCACTCTAAATAGGGCGTTGAACGTAATGAAAAAGAAAGATAAGCTCGAAGCCGTCAGTCACCGGTCGTGTGGCCGGCAAAGGCTTGTCCACAAAATGGTCGTCATACTATAACGCTGGTGGGCGAATGGAGAGAAAGACAAGCTCGGAAAGCCAGTCGCGCGAGGTTCAAGAACTCAAGGCACAAGTGGCGCGGATTCCGGAGATTGTCCAAGAGAAAGTGAAACAACAACTGGGAACGACAATGACCGCCATTGTGCCTACCTTGACTGGGGGGGCTGCAGGCGTGGATTGCGGGCGGCCAATAGGGGCCGCCCCCGGTTCCCAGCTTCATGGCCAGCAACTCACACAATGCGCAGGCGGCGCCATTGGTGTCTCCGGCGGAGGCGGTATTGGTGTCTCTGACGCCAGCACGGGCATTGGAGCTTAATGCACCCGGGTGTACGCCGGCCGGCACCTCGGCCGCAAGCGGCCCCTCCGACAGTTGCACGCCCGCTGTTGGCGGTGCCTCGACATTAGCCGAGCTCGACGCCATCACGGTAACTAATTAAGCCTCTTGGCTGAGGACCTCATCTCCTTGCCTTTGACTAGGCATCCCTGACGCCCTACATGTTTTCGCAGGGCGCCGCCGATGTTCCGTGCACTCTCCTGCACTTCGTGAACGACGATTTGGTTGATGTCGCCAAGGGCAGAATCGTTCAACCGGGCAACCCCGTTGTTCCACGGTAATCCGATGCCACCCACCGTGTATAGGGTTGAACTGGTTCGGGTGCTGCCAGGCTGCGACGAGTTGTTACCTCCGATTCGACCCGCCGGGGCCGACGAAGATGATGTGATGACCCTCAGCGCCTGCGTAAGCTGGCCTCGCTGGTCAAGAGCCAGATTCGTTTGGGGGCGGGGGACACCACCCCACAGACAACACTGCCAGTCGTGCCGGTGCCAAGCCATGGCAAGACCGCCGCAACGCTACCAGACATGCCAGCCATCCCTATGGCACAGGATCCGAACATGCATATGGCACAGGATCCGGACAACGACGACAACGACGATGGTACATTTACCAATGTCGATAAGTACTTTGCCGAACATGGGTATGATGACGAATTCTTGGGGCCTCCTTCTCAAGAACCCAACCCTGCAAAAGACGATCGCAATCTAGCTGGTACCGGGGAGAAACCCAATTGCAACCGGCGTCGTCTGACGTTCAGTTCTCAGGAGACGCCTCCAGCTGCCGACTTCACCGAGCCTCAGATAGCCGAGGTGAGAAATATTATCAGCCCCAACACACTCAAGAAGGCGGTCTGTGAGCAGAACTAGGTCCCATTACAGCAGAAGACGAAGGGACGGAAAAGAAAGAGTAACAAGGGTGCGAGCCAGCCGGCACCGAGTACGATCCGTGCTCAGGACGGGCCGCCTTCACCTAAGGATATCTCGAGGAGGGTGCATGTAGCGGGTAGGCCGATGCTACTGACTAATATGCTCAATGCTGCAACCGGTGCTATGCGGAGTCTGCATGACAGTGTTCTTTCTTTGGAGAAGCGGCGTCTTAGAGAGAATGATGTGGCATACCCGGTTTTCGTGGCCAAGGTGCTAGAGGGCAAGGGCTTTGTGGATAACGGCATCAGGGGTACGATCGTCCTGCGGTTTGATGACATCTTCGCTATGTTTAACCTTCATCCGCTGCACTACACCTTCGTTCGGCTATTTTCCCTGAGTATGGACATGCGGATCATTAGAGATAAGACCCCGGACATCGTGATAGTCGACCCCTTCTACATGCGTGCCAAGATCTTGGGCAGCGTTGGGGACCGGCAAGTCGCGAGTTCTTACCTCGAAGGCATCATTCTGGCAAACCCAGATAAGGATAACTTCCTTGTGCCTTACTTTCCCGAGTAAGTCATCCCCTCACCGCCCCGTAACATATGATTTCTCAGATTTCGATCATTTTTTTCTAACATTCCGTGTTTTGTGCAGTGACACACATTGCACACTCATCCTCTTAAGCCCGAAATATTCCATGGCCACGTATTTCGACTCGGACCGTCAGTCAAAGAAAGACTACACAAATATCAAGAAAGTTCTTGATGATGTTCTCCCCGGCTACGCCAAATCTGGAGGCACCTTCACCAGGCCAGTTCATAGGTACGGCAAGCACGTGTTCGCCCACAATACGATGTTCTCCTGCGTCAAGCAGCCGTCTGGCAGTTAGAAGGATGCCTACTACGCCCTCCATCACATGTGGGCGGTCGTACGGGATCACAATCACCTTCTGCTACCAAATAATCTCAAAGATTGGGCCGCAAGCTTGTCGGAAATCCAGGACGCGGACATCAGACAAGAATTATTTTGCATCCAGTCGGAGTTTGCGGAAATCATCCATCAAGATGTCCTACGTACCTCGGGGCAGTTCTACCACAGATATCAACCGTCCAACAGTGAGATAGACACAACGCTACAAATGCAGGCTGACAACGCCCGCGATTTCATGACCATCACGAGAGACGACGGCTTCATCCACGCTTCGGTCCCTTGAGTCGAGTTGAAAGTAGTGATGCTATGTGTAGTTCTGAAACATCGATTAGCTCATGTTGTAATTAAACTTTCATGAACTTGTATGTCTCTTTGGTTTGGACAGTCGTTCAACTTAGATGTAATCGATGCTATTAATGTGTTGCTTTTCTCTTCCAGTCCTTTTGTTGCATACTTATATATTGCTTATGTATTGTCTATGAATTGTTACTAACGTTTTGTTTGGCTAGTGCATAGAGATGCCGTCGTATGTCGTGTACAAGGGTAAGGTTCCCGGAGTCTACGATGACTGGGAGGAGTGTCGGAGACAGGTTCACTGTTTCAGCGGTAACAGTTACAAAGGGTACACCACTAGAGCAGAGGCGGAAGTTAGATACGCGCGCTATCTAGCGGGAGAGAAGAGGGAGCATTGGAGGAACTGGATGAAGACCAGTTTCATCACGATTATGCTCATCGCGATGACCGTAGCTCTCTTCTATGTGATGGTAGTTTAGATGATCGATATCGACTTGTAATATGAAGACAAACTCACTACTCGCGGTTTCGAGACTTGTAATGTTCTAACTTTGTTCGGTATTTTAAATTTGGAGACTAATATGATGAATTGTATTCGGAGACTAATCTTCTATTGTATTTGATAAATATGTTGTTTATATGTTGTGCTCTCTATATTATGTGCAGTAATATGTTTTGTAACCTGTGCAAATATCAGAAAAGAAAAAAAATCACTAATATTCATACTAGTGGCACACCACCCAGCACACTAATGGCGCACTGCAAAAAGGACTCTAATGGCGCATCGTCCACTAGTGCGCTATTAGTATGCCAAAGCACATGGGTAAATATGGCCCCCTGGGAGGCATACTAATGGCGCACCATGGGCTATACTAATGGCGCACTGCATGGTGCGCCATTAGTATACCAGATACTAATGGTGCACCAATGATGCGCCATTAGTAAAAAATTCTAATGGCGTGGTGCTAGTGGCGCACCTGTAGTGCGCCATTAGTAGGCAAAACAGGTGCACCACTAGTAGGCCTTTTCCTATTAGTGAACAAGCAAAGACTCATATCATACAAGACGCTCCAAGCAAAACACATATCATGTGACGAATAAAAATATAGCTTCGAGTAAAATACCGATGGTCGTTAGAAGAAAGAGGGGATGCCACTCGGGGGCATCCCCAAGCTTAGTTGGTTGCTCATTTTTGGATAATAACTTGGGATGCCGGGGCATCCCCAAGCTTAGACTCTTCTATCCTTTATTCCTTCATCCATAGTAAGATAACCAAAACTTGAAAACTTCAATCACACAAAACTCAACAAAACATTCGTGAGATCCGTTAGTATAAGAAAGCAAACCACTACTATAAGTACTGTACCAAACCAATTCATATTTTGTTTTTGCATTATATCTACTGTATTCTAACTTTTTTATGGCAAAAACTCATCAAAGAAAACCATAGAGCCATCAAAATAAGCACACAATGCAGAGAAAACAGAATCTGTCAAAACAGAACAGTTTGTAGCAAACTGACTATTTCAAATACTTCTGTAACTCCAAAAATTCTGAAAAACAAGGGCGACCTGGGTAATTTGTATATTAATTTTCTGCAAAAAGAATTGGCATTTTATCATGTTCTGGTGATTTTTAACAATTGTTTTCGTGAGCGCAAAAGTTTCTGTTTTTCAGCAAGATCAAACAACTATCACCCAAGAAGATCCAATCGGTTCTACTTGGCACAAACACTAATTAAAACACAAAATAACACAATCATAATAGTAGCATAATTGTGCAAACACTCAAGAAGAGAAAGCAAGAAGCAAAAATAAAATTTATTCATTGGGTTGCCTCCCAACAAGCGCTATAATTTTACGCCCTTATCTAGGCATAAGATTTCAACGATCCTCACACGAAAGATAATAATTGAAACACAAAGAGAGAATCATGAAACATGTGACAAATACATTTAAGTCTAGCATACTTCCTATGCATAGGCATTTTATAAGTAAACAAATTATCAAAACTAGTAAAAACTAGCATGTGCAAGGAAGGAGAATAGAACATTGACAATTTCAACATGAAGAGAAGTAATTTAGTAACATGAAATATTCTACAACCATATTTTCCTCTCTCATAATGATTATATGTGGGATCATATTTTTTATACAAACAGTTCAACTCGACAGCTAAACCGACCAAACTTTTCCCCAATTGTTGCCAACCACATACTAAAATAGCTAGTTCAACTATATATACTAGCTAATTTTAAGTACATTGTACAGTTCCACCACATCTATAGTCAGATGAAATGAACAAAATAGCCCCTAAATACTACTAATACTACTGCTGCGGAGGAGCTTTGTACTACTTCTGGTTCCGGCTGCCTCTCCTCTGCCGAGCGCGCTTAGTAAGAGGCGGAGGAGGATGAGCCTACCGACGAGCTGGGCAACCACAATACGGTACCTGCCGCTGTTGCCGCTCACCTCGAACGCCCTTTGCCGCTCCAAACGACCCCTCTTGAAGCGGTAGTTCTCCTCGTAGATCTCCTGATTCCTCGCCTCTGAGGCGGCGTGTGCCGTGGCCACGGCGGCGGTAAGGCTCTTTGCGTCCTCGACGAGGCGCTCCTCCTCCTCTGATGAGGACATCAATACCATTGTTACACCCACAGCCCCTACTGCTATATATACTGGACCAATTACTAGAGCTCGCGCACGCCAATTAAATTACCAGGTACTTTTGTTTCTTGGTAATGATTCTAATGTTCATGAGAATATGATGCTGCCTAAATTGGATGCCTTTGTTTTGCTTACAAATGAAGGGCCTAGCTTGGAGAAGGATGAACATTGGAGCAAGAACAAGCATGGAGTTGATGGCATGCGCAAGGGGAACAAGAACGGAGTTACAAGTGATGATTTCAGGACTTTGAAGCCACAATAAGGAGTGCATGAAGCCTTGGACGAAATATACAAGATGCTACTTCATAAATTTCGTCCAGAGGCTATTCTAGGTGCTGCGTCACGTTATTTTTGGGCCAGGCCCATGTAATTTCAAAATACATAAGTATAGGCTGTTTTTAGAGTCCGTATGTGTGGGGAAACAAGAGATAGGGTTAGTTTCGGACCCCTTCCCCAAGGGCCACGAAATCCCCCCCCCCCCCTCTTCCTCCATATATGCAGCCCTTAGGGCACCGTTTAAACATTGGGTTTTGTTTAGATTAAAAGTTCCCATAGCTACAACTTCGCGTACTTCGTTTGTGTTCAATGACCAGACAAAGGTGTCACAGAACCCCACCTTCACCAATAAAGTTTTCCTCTTATATTCGCAATATCCAGATTGCAATCTTAGTTTCTTGCTTGTTCTTCGTTTGCTCGCAGGAAACAGACCTTCGTGGTCAGGTTGATCGTGCTCCGGCGTGGTCAATAACCCTCGGAAGTTGGTTTAGCGATTGCTAAGGCGCGACGTCTCGCATGTTCGTAGTCAGATCGTCAAGGTCGACTCCCACTGAAAACGATAGCCAACATCTCATCGAAACATCGGGACGCCTTCGGCTCTATCAAGTGGTATCAAATTTCCAGGTTGCTCGGTGAGATTTTACAGTTTTTCGTAGTTTAGATCGAGTCTTTCCTTCATACCTGTAGTCCATGAAAAAGCCAAAAAAATTAGGGTTAGTTCATCCTATCCGAACAAGGCTGAGCCTTTGCATAGTCTTTTCAGTATTTTGCTTTGTTGAATTTGCGGTTGCATCGTCGTGTCAAGTTGCTGGTCTTAGCGTCTAGTCTTTTAGAGTTTCGAGTTCTGGTCATAAGTTCTCACGCCGCCATCGCACCATCATCATCGCCCCTGCCACCTACCACCACCGCTTATCCGCCACCGCTCTGAATCTGTATCCCTATACCACCACCCATCCATATCCATATACCACCACCCATCCATATCCATATACTACCACCGCTGCCCTATACCACCACCAATCCGAGTTCCTTTCATATTAGGTTTGTTTTCAAGATCCATCTAGTTTCCGATTCATGTTTCCTTGTCTGAGTAGGTTTCAGAAAAAAGAGTTTGGAGACCCCGGGGCAGTTTTTAGGCCAAAATTTCAGAAAATATTTTTCCCTATCCTATTTTTAGGCTTTTCTGAGTCTTTTGAGACACTCGCCATCATAGTGATTTTTTGTCGCACTTTTTCATCGTCGCTGCCCTGATTTTCGAAAAAAATAGTCAAAAAAATTTGTGCCCATCCTGTCAGTTTGACCTGGGAAGAGTTTTGAGACACTCGCCATTATAGTGAGTTTTCGCAAAAAAAGAGGAGCGCAAAAAAAAGAGCGCCAAAAAAATAGAGCGATTTTTTTTCCAAAGTGTGCTTTTCCCTTGTTTACGTGCAGCGCCATGATTTTGTTAGTGTTCTAGGCTCGCATCTCTAGCCCGGTCTAACCTAGGACCAGCACAGTACCGTCGTTGAGCGTTTATTCAACTTTGCATCTCTGAATTGATTATTGTTGACCCTTTTTGCTACCATATTATAGGCCTTCCCAGCTCCACATACATCTAGATCGTGCATTTGACTCTCCCTGGTAATCGCTCTATCCAAGCTTTGAGAGTTTTGGCTACATCGGTTGCCAATCACTGCCTGCTGTTGGGTAAGAACTGGTAAGAATTTGAGATTTGCTTGACAAATTTGTGACACCCACCACCACCACTTGTTAGTAGTTTGTAGGATCATATTCCTGTGTGTTTATATTGCTGCTAACCATGCCAGGATCACAAGCCAACAAGATTGACTGTGAGAACCTAACGAACAAGGAGCTTCATGATAAGTTTCAGCAAATGATGACTGAACAGGTGCAAGATGTGCTGAACAATTTTAAAGAGGCCATGGATAAGATCACTGGCCTTGAGAAGACGTTCGAAACAAAGCTCGATAATAGATTTAATGCACTGCTTGCACGTCTTCCACCACCGGCTGCACCTGTTGCACCTCTGCAACAACAACAACTACTACTACTACTACTACTACTACTACTACTACTACTACTACTACTACTACTACTACTACTACTACTACTACTACTACTACTACTACTACTACTACTACTACTACTACTACTACTACTACTACTACTACTACTACTACTACTACAACTACAACTACTACTACCTCCACGTCGTGAAACAGCCCTCCGCCGAGCGAGCCGTGTCCCTCTTGAGCCTGGCCAACCTGTTGGTGCTGCTGTTGACACTTTTGTGGCTCCTGCTGCTGATGAGGAGGAGGATGATTATGCGGGAGATTACGAGGATGAGGTTGATCAAAATTAGAACTACGTGCAACCACCAGCACCCGGTCGTCCACATGCAAATAATCGCAATGGTAGGGCTGCATTACCAAATTTTAGGTACGAGATCATGACCATCTTCCTAAACTGAAATTGAATATTCCACCATTTGAGGGTAGATATGTTACTGATATATATCTTACTTGGGAGTTAGAAATCGAACAACATTTTACATGTTTAGAATATCCTAAGGAGAGACGTGTTGCTGCTGCACTTTGTGCTTTCACTAGTTTTGCTTGTGTATGGTGGTCTGAACATCATAGATTATATCCGAATAATATTCCAACTACTTGGGCTGCTTTGAAAACTACTATGCGTACTCATTGGGTTCCACCATATTATCAACGTTTACTTCAAAAATTGTAGCGTTTAAGACAAAGAAAAAATTATGTAGAGGAATATTA
Organism: Aegilops bicornis; assembly: GCA_021605145.1. Taxonomy (NCBI): domain Eukaryota; kingdom Viridiplantae; phylum Streptophyta; class Magnoliopsida; order Poales; family Poaceae; genus Aegilops; species Aegilops bicornis. The sequence continues at coordinate 487,821,064 of CM038674.1, forward strand.
ACAGGAATTACAAACAGGCATGATTAGATGTGGTATTGTTGAGGATAATGAAGCTATGCTTGCACGTTTTATGGGTGGATTAAATAGAGAGATTCAGACCATTCTAGAGTACAAGGAGTATACTAATATCACTCGTTTATTCCATCTTGCTTGTAAAAATTTGAGCGTGAAGTCTTGAGGATCGACATGCATTGGCGCGAACTAACTTTTCTGCAGGTCGACCTTCATCATGGACACCACGTGCATCCTCTAATTCCACTGCACCATCATCTCCATCAGGTGCCACCTCCAACCGTGATACAAGAAAGCAGGCACAACCACCACTATCTGCCAAGAGCACACCTGTTGGACCTGCACAGAGCTCTTCTTCTTCCATGGCATCAACAGGGCACACAAGTGATATTATTTGTCGTCATTGTAAGGGAAGAGGTCATTATGCGAGAGAATGCAAATCTCAGCGTGTGATGATTGCTACTGAGGATGGTGGGTATGAGTCCGCTAGTGACTATGATGAGGAGACTTTCGATCTTATTACACGTGAAGAACACGGTGGAGATGATTCTGATCATGAGACGTAATACATGGCTCCTGAAGATGCTGACAGGTATGAATGTTTAGTTGCTCAACGTGTTTTGAGTGTGCAGGTTACACAAGCGGAGCAAACTCAGAGGCATAATTTGTTCCATACAAAGGGAGTTGTGAAGGAACATTCTATTCGCGTCATCATAGATGGAGGGAGCTGCAACAACTTGGCTAGCATGGAGATGGTGGAGAAGCTATCTCTCACCACAAGACCACATCCACATCCTTACTACATCCAATGGTTCAACAACAAAGTGGCAAGGTTAAGGTAACACGTCGCTTTGTGTGCATTTTTGTATCTCTACATATGCTGATTATGTTGATTGAGATGTGGTACCTATGCAAGCATGTTCCTTATTACTTGGTAGACCATGGCAATTTGATAAAAAATTTGTACACCATGGTAGAAACAATCAGTATACTCTTGTTCATAAGGATAAAAATATTACTTTGCTTCCTATGACTCCTTATTCCATTTTCAAAGATGATATTAATAGAGCTAATAAAGCAAAACAGGAGAAAAATAAGAGTGAAAATCAGATTGTGGCAAAAGAATTTGAGCAACAAATGAAGCCTAATAATAAACCATCTAGTGTTGCTTCTGAAATTAAATTGAAAAGTGCATGTTTACTTGCCACCAAATCTGATATTGATGAGCTAGATTTTAGCAAATCTGTTTGCTATGCTTTTGTGTGCAAAGAGGCATTATTTTCATTCAAGGACGTTCCTTCCTCTTTTCCCCCTGCTGTCACTAACATTTTGCAGGAGTTCGCTGACGTCTTCCCACAAGACGTGCCGTCGGGATTACCACCTATTCGAGGGATTGAGCATCAAATTGACTTAATTCCCGGTGCATCACTACCCAACTGTGCACCATACCATACCAATCCAGAGGAGATGAACGAGATTATGCATCAAGTACAGGAGCTGCTCGACAAAGGTTATATACACGAATCTCTTAGTCCTTGTGTTGTTCCTATTGTACTAGTGCCTAAAAAGGATGGTACGTCGCGTATGTGTGTTTATTGTAGAGGCATTAATAATATTACTATTCGTTATCGTCATCCTATTCCTAGGCTAGATGATATGCTTGATGAATTGAGTGGCTCTACAATATTCTCCAAAGTTGATTTGTGTAGTGGATACCATCAAATTCGTATGAAATTGGGAGATGAATGGAAAAAAGCATTTAAAACTAAGTTTGGTTTATATGAGTGGTTAGTCATGCCTTTTGGGTTGACTAATGCACCTAGTACTTTCATGAGACTAATGAACGAAGTTTTACGTGATTTCATTGGACGATTCATGGTAGTCTATTTTGATGATATACTGATTTATAGCAAATCTTTGGAAGAACATTTGGAACATTTACGTGTTGTTTTTATTGCTCTACGTGATGCACGTTTGTTTGGTAACCTTGGTAAGTGCACCTTTTGCACCGACCGAGTATCTTTTCTTGGCTATGTTGTTACTCCACAGGGAATTGAAGTTGATACAGCCAAGATTGAAGCTATTGAGAGTTGGCCGCAGCCCAAAACGGTCACACAAGTGAGGAGTTTTCTTGGACTCGCTGGTTTCCATAGGCGTTTTGTGAAAGATTTTAGCACCATTGCTGCACCTCTCAATGAGCTTACCAAGAAGGATGTGCCTTTTGTTTGGGGTACCGCACAGGAAGAAGCCTTCACGGTATTGAAAGATAAGTTGACACATGCTCCTTTGCTCCAACTTCCTGATTTTAATAAGACTTTTGAGCTTGAATGTGATGCTAGTGGAATTGGATTAGGAGGTGTGTTATTACAAGATGGCAAACCTGTTGCATACTTTTATGAAAAATTGAGTGGGCCTAGTCTGAATTATTCTACTTATGATAAAGAATTATATGCTCTTGTTCGGACTTTAGAGACATGGCAACATTATTTATGGCCCAAAGAATTTGTTAAACATTCTGATCATGAATCTTTGAAACATATTAAAAGTCAAGCTAAACTGAATTGTATACATGCTAAATGGGTTGAATTCATTGAGACTTTTCCTTATGTCATTAAACACAAGAAGGGTAAAGAAAATGTTATTGCTGATGCATTGTCTCGTCGCTACACTATGCTTTCACAACTTGACTTCAAAATATTTGATTTGGAGACCATCAAAGATCAATATGTGCATGATGCTGATTTTAAAGATATAATGCAGAATTGTAAAGAAGGAAGAACATGGAACAAGTTCGCTATTAATGATGGCTTTGTGTTCCGTACTAACAAGCTATGCATTCCAGCTAGCTCTATTCATCTTTTGTTATTGCAGGAGGCGCATGGAGGAGGATTAATGGGACACTTTGGCGTGAAGAAGACGGAGGACGTACTTGCTACACATTTCTTTTGGCCAAAGATGAGACAGGATGTTGAGCGCTTTGTTGCTCGCTGCACTACATGTCAAAAAGCTAAGTCACGACTCAATCCTCATGGTTTATATATGTCTTTGCCTGTACCTAGTGTTCCTTGGGAGGATATATCTATGGACTTTGTTTTAGGTTTACCTCGAACAAAGAAGGGGAGGGATAGCATATTTGTTGTCGTGGATAGATTCTCGAAAATGGCACAGTTTATACCATGTCATAAAAGCGATGATGCTGTTAATGTTGCTGATTTGTTCTTTCGTGAAATTATTCGCTTGCATGGTGTGCCAAATACTATTGTTTCAGATCGTGATACTAAATTTCTTAGCCACTTTTGGAGATGTTTATGGGCTAATTTGGGAACTAAACTGCTTTTTAGTACTACTTGTCAACCCCAAACTGATGGACAAACTGAAGTAGTCAATAGAACATTGTCTACTATGCTTAGGGTTGTTTCGAAGAATAATAAGAAAATGTGGAAAGAATGCTTGCCTCATATTGAATTTGCTTATAATCGTTCGTTGCATTATACTACTAAGATGTGCCCTTTTGAAATTGTGTATGGTTTCCTACCTCGTGCACCTATTGATTTGTAGCCTCTTCCATCTTCGGCGAAAGTTAATTTTGATGCTAAACAACGTGTTGAACTGATCTTAAAATGCATGAGTTAACTAAGGAAAACATTGACCGTATGAATGCTAAATATAAACTTGCGGGAGATAAGGGTATAAAACATGTTGTGTTTGCACCTAGAGATCTTGTTTGGTTACATTTGTGTAAGGATAGATTTTCTGATTTGCGCAAATCAAAGCTAATGCCACGTGCTGATGGTCCTTTAAGGTGTTAGATAAAATAAATGATAATGCATATAAACTTGAGCTACCTATAGATTTTTGGGTTAGTCCCACTTTTAACATTGCAGATTTGAAGCCTTATTTGAGTGAGGAAGATGAGCTTCCGTCGAGCACGACTTCATTTCAAGAAGGGGAGGATGATGAGGACATCAATACCATTGTTACACCCACAGCCCCTACTGTTACATATACTGGACCAATTACTAGAGCTCACGCACGCCAATTAAATTACCAGGTACTTTCGTTTCTTGGTAATGATTCTAATGTTCATGAGAATATGATGCTGACTAAATTGGATACATTTGTTTTGCTTACAAATGAAGGATCTAGCTTGGAGAAGGATGAACATTGGAGCAAGAACAAGCATGGAGTTGATGGCATGCGCAAGGGTAACAAGAACGGAGTTACAAGTGATGATTTCAGGACTTTGAAGCCACCATAAGGAGTGCATGAAGCCTTGGACGAAATATACAAGATGCTACTTCATAAATTTCGTCCAAAGGCTATTCTTGGTGCTGCGTCACCTTATTTTTGGGTCAGGCCCATGTAATTTCAAAATACATAAGTATAGGCTGTTTTTAGAGTCCGTATGTGTGGGCAAACAAGAGATAGGGTTGGTTTCGGACCCCTTCCCCAAGGGCCATGAAATCCCCCCCCCCATCTTCCTCCATATATACAGCCCTTAGGGCACCGTTTAGACTTTGGGTTTTGTTTAGATTAAAAGTTCTCCATAGCTACAACTCCGCGTACTTCGTTTGTGTTCAACGACGAGACAAATGCGTCATAGAACCCCACCTTCATTAATAAAGCTTTCCTCTTATGTTCGCAATATCCATATTGCAATCTTAGTTTCTTGCTTGTTCTTTGTTTGCTCGCAGGAAACAGACCTTCGTGGTCAAGTTGATCGTGCTCCGGCGTGGTCAATAACCCTCGGAAGTTGATTTAGCGATTGCTAAGGCGCGACGTCTCGCACGTTTGTAGTCGAATGCACGTGCGGAAGTTGGTTTAGTGACGTCTCGCACGTTCATAGTCGGATGCACGTTCGTAGTCGACTCCCACAGAAAACGATAGCCAACATCTCATCGAAACATCGGGACGCCTTCGCCTCTATCATCCTCCCGCGGGAACTTAGTGTAGCGCGCAAGGTAGCTGATGCACCTGCGGGCATCCACCTTCGCCTCCCGCCTCCGAGCGGCGGTAGCGGAGCGGGTGATGACCCCGACGGTCGACGGTGGGCTGGCGGCCACAGCGACCGATGATGGGGTGGTGGCCACGACCACCACCTCACGCCTTCGGGCCGCGGTGGTGGAGCGGGTGATGGCCACGGTGGCCGGCAGTGGAGTGGCGGCCACGACGGCCACCTCCTGCCTTAGGGCTGCGGCGGCGGAGCGGGCGATGGCCCTGGCTTTCGACGGTGGTGTGGCGGCAACGGCGGCCGGCAACAGCTGCCGACGGGCACCAGCGGCGGAGCGTGTGGTGGTGTTCCGTGCCAACAGGGAGCCACGCTCACTACACTACGCCGGGGACTGCGCCGCCACCGTGATGTAGCCTCCCTGTCGGTGTCAAAACCGGCGGATCTCGGGTAGGGGGTCCCGAACTGTGCGTCTAGGCGGATGGTAATAGGAGACAAGGGACACGATGTTTTACCCAGGTTCGGGCCCTCTTGATGGAGGTAAAACCCTACGTTCTGCTTGATTAATATTGATGATGTGTGTTACAAGAGTGGATCTACCACGATATCAAAGAGGCTAAACCCTAGAAGCTAGCCTATGGTATGATTGTTGTTCGTCCTATGGACTACAGCCATCCGGTTTATATAGACACCGGAGAGGGCTAGGGTTACACAAAGTCGGTTACAAAGGTAGGAGATCTACATATCCAGACGCCAAGCTTGCCTTCCACGCCAAGGAAAGTCCCATCCGGACACGGGACGAAGTCTTCAATCTTGTATCTTCATAGTCTTGGAGTCCGGCCGATGATGATAGTTTGGCTATCTAGACACCCCCTAGTCCGAAACTCCCTCAGTAGGCCCTGAACCAGGCTTCAATGATGACGAGTCCGGCGCGTATATTGTCTTCGGCGTTGCAAGGCGGGTTCTTCCTCCGAATAATTTATAGAAGATTGTGAACACCAGGATAGTGTCCGGCTCTGCAAAGATAAATTCCACGTACCACCGTAGAGAGAATAATATTACACAAGATCAATCTGCTGACATATTCTGTGGCGTGATGTCGCACCACTACCAAGCCTTTATATGAATCGTTTTCTATTGTTCCACCTCAGCGTGTTTAGCGAGGCGGTTTCCTTGGCACGTCTTATCAAAGCGTAGATCGTGCCCCCTTATTCCGGGGTTCTCATCAATACGGACGTGGGTAACCCAACCGTGCCCGTTGGCATGCCTCCTCTATCAAAGGCGAGTCCTAGTCGACCACGGGGTGGGCTCTTGGTATTCAACCTCTTTATAACGAGACCAAGGCCCTCTTCTTTTTTACACCCTCCATCGAGTTCGCCTCGCGCTTCGAGTTCCAACACCCAAAGCTTCAGATTTAGGCGCTTCGGACTTTCGACGATGTCCGGCTCCGATCAGCATGGCCTATGGATGTCTTCCTTCGTCACAGAAGAGGATGTGCTAAAGCTGCGAGACGCCAGGTATCTAACCGGCGAGATCTCGCATAGGCTGCCCGCCTGTGGCAGGTCATTCCCACTCTGAGCCCGGCGAGAACGTGGTATTCGTGTCCCACTTCCTTCGGGTTTAGGCTTCCGACGGATCCCTTTGTGCGGGGCTCATGTTTTTTTTTGGGATGGTTTTCCTTGACTTGAGTCCGTAGTCCATCCTCCTTATGTCGTCTTTGATTGTCGTTTGTTAGGCCTTCCTCCTTATTACCCCTGACTTTGGTTTGTGGCTGAAGTCCTTGTAGGTGGAGCCAAAGATGATCAAGGGGCAGCAAGCGGAGTGCGGAGGGGCGGTCATAAGCAAATGTGCCGATGCTCCGTGGCCCGAGGGCTCTTTTCAAGAGGAGCTTGGTTGGCAACGGAGTGGTTTTATATCACCGCTCCTGTGGGCACCAAATGGGCGGCGCCCGCCTTCCGCCAGTCCACCACAGTGGTGGCATCATGGGTCAACAAGGCTCGACTGGTGGCCGTCCAAGGACGTTCCCATGCTGCATTGTCTTATTCGAGACATCCATGAAAGAGGGATCAATCTGGTTGCAGTGGTGCAGGTTATGGTGATCCGGCGCCTTCAGCCCTGCAAACGTCGCCCCCTCCGCCTGTGGGAATTCAATCCGGGGGGACCACGAGCTCTCCAAAATTTTATGGGCACGATGCCCGTGGAGATGTATAAACTGTTCTTCGGATCACAAGAGAAGTGTCCGGACTTGACCGAGGAGGCAGGACTAAGCTGCAATCGCCCAGATACTCAAGTAGGTAGTCCTGTAACCGGACAAGTTGTTCATTCATTTATTTCATATATATATATATATGCCCTTTAAAGGAGCCGTTTCTTGAACAGGAGTGGATAGCCAAGGCAAAGTTAATAAGGTGTCCGGCTCCCCTCCCAGAGATCACGCCGGATCCCATGTTGACCAAGATGTTGAAGGTCGCGCCTTTTGAAGAAGGCGAAGGGGAGCGGGAAGCAACCGCCTCTGCGAAGGAGGATATCAAGGAAGGAGGGATTAAGAGTCCCACCTTCCGTGGAGAGAAGAGGACCGCTTCGGAAGATCCGGAGGTCAAGGCCTCAAAGAGGGGGAAGGAATCTTCGGCAGAGAGTCCGGCGCTAGGAAGTAACCCAGCCGCATTATTTCCCCAAGGGGATCGGCCCTCCAGCCATCCGTAAGTAAAAAGAAGGGGTCTTGTAAATAAGAAACATCCCTGTATTTATTTATGAGGATAACCAAAATTGTACCTTGTAGTTCGGACTTCAGCCCTTCTCGTGAGCTCGTCTTGAGGATCTTCTTCCGGAGATGATGGAGAGCGAACGCCTCCACCTGTCGCACCCTCATGTGGAGGCTGACGACCCAGAGGTGTCGTCGCGAGGGTTCCCCAAAGTCCGCGGGCCGGAAGGTCCAGCGCCAAGTGGCGTCTTGGTCGGAGGAGTGAAGGATCTGCTCGGGCGGCGGTTATTTCAGAGGATCACCGTGCTCTAATGGGTACGATGATTGAAAGAATTGCATCCGCCAGAGCGGATTGCATGAAGCCGTCGAAGCTTCTTGACGGGGTTTGAGGTACGCAAAATGATGTACCTTCTAACAGTTATGCATATAAAATGCGCTCATATAGATAGTAGCCCCGAGACTTGGTATGTTGTCAAAATTGACAATGTGCCGAGGATCAAATTCTCGCTATAACATATCGCCGCCGCTCTGAACAGGTGGCGGGGCATCCGGAGGCCAGCCGGACTGCTGAATATGCCGAACTAAAGCGGCAACTTGACGAAGGCGGATGCGGACATCGCTACCTGGTCAATAAACGGTTTGACGAGTCACAAGGTATGCGACCTCTATGCGGACACCTTGTAAGGGAGTTTACGCCCATGTCTTCTTGTTTGTATGCTTAATGCAGATGGTACAGTTGCCGTGGAGGAGGCTGGCGAGAACTTCGCCTGACGAGCGAAAGAGCAAGCAATTAGTAATGTCGCGTCAGAAGGCGGCCGAAGAGCTAGAAGTCGAACGGGCTGCTCAACGCCGAAGCAGAGAGGAGATGGCCGATATGGCCAAAAGTTAAGGAATACTACCGATCGCTGCGCAGTTCTTGAAAAGGAACGTCAAAGCGGAACAAGAGGGCCTAAAGAAGGCCGTCGCCGAATCCAAGAATGCCCAATCGGCTTTGAGAGCTGCCAAGGAGGAGCTGAGTCGTGCCGGGCAATTATGCGGCTGGAAAACCGTTTCTGCTGCGGAGGAAATATACAGATCCAAAGTATGCTCAGTTGGATAAATTGTGGAGTTCAGAGGATGCTTATCTGGACTTGGCGGCGAGCGATGTGGACGCGGTTGAGCACTTCCGGGGCCAGAAGGGTCACAGAAGGGAAGGGCTATATTGGTCGCAATTCCATAGTCCGGAGCATCCTCTGCCGCTGACCGATCGGTTGGCCGAATGGGCCGAGCTGAATCGATTGTCCGGATTTGCCATGAAGCATGTCTTGACTCACTTGTGGCGGACGGACCCGGTAGAAGAGCTATTTTGGTTTAGTGCAGCAGTTTCTTGGTGCAAAGGTGCCAAACGCAATGAAGCGATCGGCGTGTATTGAGGAGCGCGGATGGCTCTTGCCCATGTCAAGACATACGGGCGTAGATGAAGTCCACCGACGTTGCATCCCGAGATTCGGACAGAGGCCGAGTACCGCCGAGCACTACTTTGAAGAAGTTCCGCCGCGCTCGTTTAATAGAGACGCAATGCCGAAGGATATTATGTTTAAATGACATGTATGATTTGTGAAAACAATGTTTCAATGTAATATAAGTGCTTTTTATACTTGTGCGTTCAAGTAGTAAACTACTCTCCTGTCGGCCGCTTATGTATATGTGTATATAACCTGAAAGATGGCAGTCCTTGGCTTCAGCCCCCACGCACATAGTGCGGGGGTGTTTGCAAAAAAGCACTTTTTCACACTTAATCCAACGTCTTGGTCCTGTTAAGGAGGTGATAGCGTAGCAAACCAGGCAACCGGACTATAATGCTTTATCACTTTCACTTAGCCATATGAGTTCGAGGGTGGGGCTACTATATAGCCCCTGGGGGCACCGCACTCTCCCGAATTCAGGGTGCGTATGTGCCTGACCGAAAACGGTCCTTCGTTAATGCGGAGGAATCCTAAACATTCCTGTGAGTGATTGAGTGGTTGACCAGTCTCTCGCTATATCATGACAGTCAGTTTTCGGCTTTCTCTACTGAGGTGCTCGCCTACCGAACCGGGCACAATCGCAGAGTTCTCCACGGTGTCGCGTTAGCCGTGAAAACTAACGTAAGGCAGCAAAACACAGGAGCCGAGCAACCCAACATTTGACCAAAGACATGATTCGGAGCTGATGCATATAAGGCCTAACTCGAGACGCCGAATACTCCCTAAGGTATTCGGTCTTTATGAAAATGGGCAGAATAATGCCCTAAGCCCCTTGTGTCCAGGTACGCGCAAAAATTCTGGTGCGGCCAATGCCAAAGCACCAGCCTCCTCCTCGGATATATTAAGGAACCGGGGGAATGTATATCAACAAGAGACAGTGAAAAAAGGTTTACGCAGGGTCTTAATCGAAAAGAATCCTTACAGCGGGTCCCTGCTTTGCTGCGTCTGCGCTTTGTGTCTCCGTTGTCTTTGTATCTTGGGCCAGGTGTAGCACGTTGTTCATCTGTAAAAGAGAGGAACTTAGTTTGAAATAAAAAGGATCGTGCGAAAGATGTACTTAATATTAAATGAACAGAGTACGGTTCGAAGAATAAAATTGAGCTCTATTGTCTCTTGTTATACATGCATGTAGCCCCTCGTATGGGGGTATGCCGCTAGTAGGCGCCGGACTCGTCTAGCCGTGTCCGGGGTTTGAATGACCAATTTCGTGTTCTTTGCCTAGTGGAGCCGGATAGTCGTGGAGCTGTCGTCGATGCTCCCCTTCTTCCGTGCTCGAGTAACACTTAATACTTCCTTTTAACGAGATGATGCCGCTGTGGACCAGGCATTTTAAGTGTTAGAGACGCATAATGCGGTATTGCGTTAAAGCGTGCGAAAGATTCGCATCCCAATAGTGATTGATGGCTACTTTTAAACGTGGCGACATGTAAGAGTAACCTATCGAGACGGAAGTTGTCTGATGAACCAAACACAACTTCTAGCGATATGGAGCCCGTGCAAAGGCGTATGGGCTGGCGCACTCCTTTAAAGGAGGTGTTGCTACGGCGAATTTTGGTTGGGTTTATCCCCATCCTGCGGATTGTGTCCTGATATATCAGGTTTATGTCACTGCCGCCATCCATGAGGACATGTGTAAATTGGAATTCGTCGATTATAGGATCCAATATCAAGGCAGTCCATCCTGCATTCCGGATATTATCGGAATAGTTCTGATGGTCGAAGGTGATTGGTTTTGACAACCAGTGTGCGGCGCGCCTTTTAGGGGGCACCGCTCTGTTTTTCCTTTTGATCACGTGAAGTGAGTTTACTGTTTTGATCTCCTGTCGGAAAGTTTTTTGTTTTCCTAGGCTCTGCTTGTGGTGCTTTTGGGTTTCGTCACTTTCACTTGGTGTGTCGAGCCCCTTGTGTTCAGCGTTAAGTTGGCCGGACTGCTTGAAGACCCAACAATCTCTGTGGGTATGGTTTGCACGCTTCTCGGAGGTACCATGTATTTGACACAGTCTATCCAGAATCTTGTTTAGGTTGGATAGCTCATCACTGTTATCCTTTAGGGACAGTTTTTTTTTGTTCGGCCGAGAGCTTTTGAATCCAGCGTTGACCGCCGTACTATTTGGGCCATTTTCCTTATTCCTGCGCTGATCTTTTCTGCGTCGTGATTTCCCATTTCCATCCCTGATTTCGGATGTACTCGGGTCGCTGGTGCTGCATCTAACCAGCCAGCTGTCTTCCCCTGCTCAAAAGCGGGTCATGAGGCTTGTTAATGCGGCCATTGTTCTTGGCTTTTCTTAGCCGAGGTGTCTGGCGAGCCATTCGTCTCGGACGTTGTGTTTGAAGGCTGCTAAGGCTTCTGTCCTGGACAATCGACTATTTGGTTCTTTTAGTAAGGAACCTATTCTGCACTTCCGGTGACACTCCGGGTTGTTGAGTTATGTGACTTAGATCGTCATGCGTCTCGAGGGCGGACGTAGGTCCCCCAAAATTTGCCCGGAATGCATCCTCGAGCTCTTCCCAGCTTCCAATGGTATTTTCGGGAGGCTCTTAAGCCAATGCCGAGCTGGCCCTTTGAGTTTAAGGGTAAGTATTTTATGGCGTGGAGAGCATCTCCTCTAGCCATGTGTATGTGGAGGATGTAATCCTCAATCCGTAACTGTGGTCTGTTGTTCCGTCAGATGCCTCTATGTTTACGGGTTTGAACTCCCGGAAATTCATGATTCAGCACCTCATCGGTGAAACATAGGGGTGTCGCGCCCTATATTTGGGTGTGCCGTGGTTTTGAATTTTGGTGTGTTGCATTGCTTTGTGGCGTGCTTTCTTGGCCCATAGATGGACCTAATCGGGCCATCCTTTTGATGTGAATCCTTAGGCGGATCGCATATTGGCTTGTGTGCGGCACCATTCGCCGCTCTCTTTTGCCGTGAGGTCGTCCATCCGACCGGGTGGCCTTCTTTCTTTTTAATTGTGGGGATCTAAGGCCTCCTCGTCGAATTCGGGCAGTAGCTTTCTTTTCGGGTAGCTCTTTATTCGGAGACTGTCACCGTACTTGTATGCGGTGCTGAATAATTTGCTCCATCTGATACTGAGTGCATCTTCAGCTGTTTTGAGCTTCCGCTTCGCTTTTTCAGGCTACGCGATGGCGGCAGCCTTTTCTGGAGGTCATTTTGCTTCAATGGTTTGTCCGGCGTGAGATCGTCCGGACTGTTGTCTTCGCTGGGGACAGATTGTTTATCCAAGTTGTCTTGCTCGGACGATTGCTCGATAGCTTGTTCGTTGTCCACCAGTTCGCCCTGCTCTTTGGCTGGGTCTTTGTTGAGGCGGGACTTTGTTCGGCGTTTACGTTGCCATTTTGACTGCTTTTCGAGGGATTTATCCTTCGTAGCGTCATGTTGCTCCTCGTCTTCATTTCCTTTAGGTGTATCCACCATGTATACATCATGGGATGAGGTTGTCCAGCATCCTATAGGTGCTGGTTCATTATTGTCTCCTACATCGTCGTCCATACCGTCGATGTCTTGAGTCAAAATCGAGCACGCCGTGTAGGCTATCGGCGATTAGCTACGAAGTGGGTAGTGGGTGGGCGTTGAATTTCTTAAATCGTCCGTATCCCAACCTTCCCGACCGTAGTCCGCTAGGGCTCTCCGGATAAAGAGAGAGACTTTAGTGAATTCAGGATGTCGCCAAAGGGCAAGTGCGAAAGATGTCCGCCGTGAACTCCATGACCGCGCCCAATCGGGTCCGATTGGCGGGCGCAGAGGGTTCGGAGTCCGGAGAGGAATCCGCACCACAGAGTCGAGGTCTTCGCAGCGACAGGGATGGAGTTCGCTCGATCACCGTAGAGATTGTAGCCCCGGCGGTGTCCAACCACTCGCCCTCGATCGGGAATCCGGCCCGGATTGAGGGTCGGAGCGGATATCGTGCGGCCTCCAGTGGCACCGCTCGCTGCAGAGTTAGATCATGCCCATCGAGACAGTGCGGCACGCTTGGCTGCGGCTCGAATCCGTCGAAGATCAAGTCTCCGCGGATATCGGCCGTATAGTTCAAACTTCCAAATCTGACCTGATGGCCAGGGGCGTAGCTTTCGATCTGCTCCATATGGCCAAGCGAATTGGCCCGCGGTGCAAAGCCGCCGAACACGAAGATCTGTCCGGGGAGAAAAGTCTCACCCTGGACCGCGTCGTTGTTGATGATCAAAGGAGCCATCGGGCCTATCGGTGACGACACGGAGGAACTCTCAATGAAAGCACCAATGTCGGTGTCAAAACCGGCGGATCTTGGGTAGGGGTCCCGAACTGTGCGTCTAGGCGGATGGTAACAGGAGACAAGGGACACGATGTTTAACCAGGTTCGGGCCCTCTTCATGGAGGTAAAACCTTACGCCCCGCTTGATTAATATTGATGATGTGTGTTACAAGAGTGGATCTACCACGAGATCAAAGAGGCTAAACCCTAGAAGCTAGCCTATGGTATGATTGTTGTTCGTCCTATGGACTACAGCCATCCGGTTTATATAGACACCGGAGAGGGCTAGGGTTACACAAAGTCGGTTACAAAGGTAGGAGATCTACATATCCGTGTCGCCAAGCTTTCCATCCATGCCAAGGAAAGTCCCATCCGGTCACGGGACGAAGTCTTCAATCTTGTATCTTCATAGTCTTGGAGTCCGGCCGATGATGATAGTTCGGCTATCCGGACACCCCCTAGTCCAGAACTCCCTCACTCCCAGCTGGAGCTGTCCTCCGATGACGGCGGAGTGGCTGAGCGATGATGAAGGACCGGTGCCATTGGCGATTGTCGGAGAAGCAGACGAGATAAGCTACAGGGAGGGAGGGGAAATGCGACGCAGGACTCGCCGGCCATGAGGGTTTTTATAGCAGGCCGGTAAGCATTGGGATTTTGGGGGATTTCACTGAGTCATGCGGGAAGCTTGTGCGGGAACCTACGAGGTTGCGTGGAAATGGGCTCACCGATGATTCATTGTTGCTATCGTTTGGCCAAAAGAACGCTTCGCCAGCCGCAAGCTTGTCGTAAGCCGTCTCATGCGTGAGGTGACAAGACGTGCGAGAGGAGGACGAAAGGCCACGTACACACACGGTCAATATAAAAAACATTTACGATTTAATTACCTACTATACCCCCATCCTGGTTTATAAGTATGATTTAACTAATAAAATACGAATGCATGTCGCCAAAGATTATATAGTTGGATCCGTATTTGAACATAGTTTCCAATTATATAATTTTTATAACATGCATTAATATTTTGTGGATTAAATTTGAGGGCAAAGTATGGCACATAATATAAATTAAAGGGGACTATAGACTAGATGGAGGTGGTAGCACACTGCCGCTCTCTATGTAGCGATGCAACTGTCGGCCGGCTTGTAGGCGACCATTTCCTGCGTGTTCAACTGCTCTATGCGTGTGGTTGCTTATGTTCAGCGGCCGCGACGCGCCTCGCCAAGCGCCCCGCCGTGCGTGCTCTGCTCTCGCGTCCCTCTGTGTGCTCTGCCCTTGTCCCTCCACGCGCGCAGCCAGTGTTTGGGGCCGGCGCATGATCACGCACGTTCGTGTGCATGCGGTTGCGCCGGGCGCGGCGCGGCGATGCAGTTACCCGATGCAAAAACTGCCATGCGGACGCGCCGAGAATCCACGCCGCCTGGCCCCCTTTTATTCCTACGGCCATTTACCTTCATCTATCGTCTCACACGGCACAATAAGCACACCCACGAGGACACATACAGAGAGGACACCAAGCGGTTCCTATGGCGCTCCCCATGGCTCCAATGGCGCTCCCAGCGGCCGACGACGACAATGGCGGGCAGTTCACCATGCAACACATCATGGACACCCACGTGAGGGGGAAGGCTCTCTCGGTGGTGTACATGAACGATCCGGTCTCGGTGGAGATCTCCATCCAAACTATGGAGCAGTTCCTTGCCGAGGACAAGTACCAAGTGGTCGGCTTCGACCTCGAGTACACCATGGGTTGTGCCGGGCACGATCAGAAGGTTGTTGTCACCCAGTTGTGCGTGCGACATGACATCCTCGTCTACCACTACCACTTAGCCACAACGCCTTGCGAGCGTTTCTCTAGGTTTATCAACAGCTCCGACTACAGTTTCGCTGCGGTGGACACCACCAACGATCTAAAAGCGCTCAAGGTTTCGGGCTTGAAATGCCCGAATCTTGTCAACATCTAGCTCCACTACAAGGTCTGGGGTAGCGACAAAAACAAACTGAACTCCCTGGTTGACCTCACCTCGGCCATCATTGACCCCTACTACATGAAGATGAAGAATGAGAGCAATAAGGACAAGAACGCCTGGCACAGTGTGTGGCATGAGAGACTGATGAACAACATGTCAACTACGCAGCCATGGACGCGTACACAAGCTACGAGATGTACAGGTGGATCATTGACATGAGGAACTGTCTACTTCCTGACCCAGACGAGGAATCGAGCCACATAGCAGTGGCGGGAGCGTCACAAGAAGTAGATGACTAGACGATCGTTTCTCCTACTTTAGAATGCATGCAATTGTTGATTGAGGTGTGTGCGAATGATCTGTATAGTCACTTATGTAATTGGATGTTTATTTCAGTTACATATATACACAGATGTTATTCTACTGTAGACAAAGCAAAGCACACGGCTTATTAGCAGCAATCGTCTGTGTTATTATTGGTCTTCGCACACATTTCTGATTACGGACCTGTTTGCCGCATATCACACACATCTTGTTCAGTTGAACCGTTTCCATTGCGTTGCCTAATCACACACAATTCATCCTAGTGAACCGTATGTTGTATATCGCACACGCCTTCATCTGGTTGCCCGTTTCTTTTGTTCCTCCTCATCCCAAACAGTTAATTGAACTGAATTGTATGCCCTACATCGCACACACAACTAAAATCTGAACCGTGTTTTATGCATCCGTCATCGCAAACATTTTGCACCTTTTTTGACAGTTTTTTTACACCACCGTTTGTGATTATGGCATCGCACACAATTTCGTCAAAAGGGTCTATGATCGTAGTGTCACGTTTGGACCATCCTACAGTAGTGATCAAACCACCATTTTCTTTCATATATTTGGTCCACATGCAAGTGTGTTCGTGTTCTGACCCTTTCCTGCATTGTTTTTGCCAAATTTATAAACATTAGACAAGTCGGATGACGCAACAGCCACGGTTCACTCACACTACCCGTGTGCCATGCTGGTTCCCCTGTCACTCACCTTAGCACAGTACATTGGGATCCAGAAGGGTTCCCTCGCAATCTTAAAAATATCTACCCGCCTCCAGGGTATTTCTGTTTAATAACACACAATTATTATGTTTCGACCGTGTGTGATGTTTGTTGTTCCCGCTCTCGCCTGCATCCCTCAAAAATATCTGCCCGGGTCGAGGGTTTTTCTGTTTGATAACACAAGGTTGTTATCTCAAGATCGTGTGTGATGCATCATCCAAATTCTCAATAGCTCGGGCATTTTACTCCCACGTAGTAAAAATTTTCAGTAGCCGCGTCATTTCTTCAAATACACCCCCTCCATCCACCCCCAAAACTCCTCTCTCTCTCTCTCTCTCTCTCTCTCGCACACACACACACACACACCCCACCACAACCCCTTCCTCGCTCGAAACCCTAGCAAGGTTGCCGCTGCCACAAGGCCTCCATTGTCAACTCTGCCGATTTGCCCGTGCGCCTAACCCATCGATCTCCATACCATAGCCGCCCTGAGTTTCTTACATGACGGATGCCAAATGCCCCCTTTCCCACAGATCCCCATCCCCCACTCCAGAGTATCGCAGCCTAAGCCTGACTACGCTTCCCGTGGAGCTCGAGGAGCAACTGGCCCAAAAGAGGGGTATCGCGGCCCCTTCGCCCGACGTTGCCGAGTTGGCCGCCGAGGAAGCTGACGACCATTATTGGTCGCAAGCTCTCAATTAGCGGGCTAGAGTATGCGGGTATGTCGAGGACGTCGGCTACAACATCGAGGTCGTTGACAGCGACGGCCTGACGCGGGCTATGTCATAGGTTAAATGGCCCACCCCAAACCCCTCGGGTTCAACCACCGTCGATCTCATCTATGGCCCCGCCGCTGATCTCCTCTGGCTCGCTGTCAAGAATTTGCCATCCTACATCGCCATCGAGCCCCTTTTGTCATTTCTGAAGAACACGTTCTGCGACGCTGGCTTGGGATCCACAGCTGCCTAGTAAAACCTCATCAATGGCGACCACAAGGAGGGCACCCTCTCCGGCTCTTCCAAGGGGAAAGAGCCCATCTGCGACATTAGGGAGGGCACCCTACAGCCGTGCTCTTCTAAGGGGAAGGAGCCCATATGGACAACATGGAGCGCACCCAGGGTCTGTGCTCTTCCCACAGGAACAAGCCCATCTGTGAAAAGTGAGGAAACCCATGATTTGTTTTGTCGTGCCTCTTCACAGGGGGGGAACCCATGATTTGTTTTGTCGAGTCCCTTTTGTAGTGTAGTGAGAATATGTCCAGTTTTAATTGCTATATTTGTTGTTTGCAGTATGCCTTGTTTATTTTAGTTGTTCACAATGTGATGCTCTATATGTGCAACTATTTACCGTGTTGTACATTTTTCATCAATACTGGTTTTAAACAGAGCGATAGGAATGCATCTATTTGCTTGTTGTAAAGCCTGTTATAGCTACCATATGCCTCTTTTAAAGTTTTTTCGTTTTTAGGTTCTTTGTAGTTAGCATATGTCCAGTTTCAAATGCTATCTTTGGTTGTTCTTAGTATGCCTTGTTTATTCCAGTTATTCACAATGTGATGTTCTATATGTGCAAGTATGAACTATGTAGTTCAATTTCATCAATACCAGTTTCAACAATACCACTATGAATGACTACATTTGGTTGTTGTTAAGCATGTTGTAGTTAACACACCTTTCCATTTTTATTTAACAATAACCAGTGTACTTAGACTGGCAAAATACTAGTTTGAATGACTATATTTGCTTGTTGTTAAATGTTAGGCCTATTGCAGTTACACACCTTTCCACTTCTTGTTTTGCTTAACTAGCGTGCTTAAACCTGCACACTAAAGCTATCATTTGGAGATTATTTTGTCTGCCATGGATATATTTGGTTGATGTTTAGCCTGTCGTGCTTAACATGACTCTCGATGTACTTACACAGGACAATTTTGGGAACGATTGCTGTTTTCCATTGAGGTTAGTTTCATCCCATGGCTTATATATACTCACTGTTCAGGATATCGGTAGTTGGTACCATATAGGCCAGGGGCTGATAAGGGAGTAATCTATGAATCGGACTTTTAACTGAATATATCTGTATCCCATTTAGCATTAGGTTAACTAGCGCATATGTAATATATATGAGGCTACATAGCAACATGCACTGTACTGAATGTCTAAATATGCAATCCTAGGCTACATAGAAATAAGGAAGAGTGTTACCTTAATGGTTTGACGATGTTTACATAACAACAACAACAACAACAACAACAACAACAACAACAACAACAACAACAACAACAACAACAACAACAACAACAACAACAACAACAACAACAACAACAACAACAACAACAACAACAACAACAACAACAACAACAACAACAACAACAACAACAACAACAACAACAACAACAACAACAACAACAACAACAACAACAACAACAACAACAACAACAACAACAACAACAACAACAACAACAACAACAACAACAACAACAACAACAACAACAACAACAACAACAACAACAACAACAACAACAACAACAACAACAACAACAACAACAACAACAACAACAACAAAGAATAACAAGAATAACAACAAAGAAGAAGAATAACAACAACAACAATAACAAGAATAAAGAATAAAGAATAAAGAATAAAGAATAAAGAATAACAAAGAATAAAGAATAAAGAATAACAAAGAATAACAAAGAATAACAAGACTAAAGAATAAAGAATAAAGAATAAAGAATAACAACAACAAAGAACAACAACACCAACAACAACAACAACAACAACAACAACAACAACAACAACAACAACAACAACAACAACAACAACACCAACAACAACAACAACAACAACAACAACAACAACAACAACAACAACAACAACAACAACAACAACAACAACAACAACAACAACAACAACAACAACAACAACAACAACAACAACAACAACAACAACAACAACAATGATGACGACAACAACAACAACAACAACAACAAGGGCAACAGCAACAACACCAACAACTGCAACAATAGCAACAACGGCAACAACGGCAACAGCAACAACAGCAACACCAACAACACCAACAACAGCAACAACACCAACAACAGCAGCAACAAGAGCAACAACAACAACACCAACAACCGCAACAATAGCAACAACGGCAACAGAACAAGAAGAATAAAGAACAACAACAACAACATCAACAACAAAGAAGAATAAAGAATCGCAATAAAGAATAACATCAACAACAAAGAATAGCGAATAACAAAGAACAACAACAACAACAACAACAACAACAACAACAACAACAACAACAACAACAACAACAACAACAACAACAACAACAACAACAACAACAACAACAACAACAACAACAACAACAACAACAACAACAACAACAACAACAACAACAACAACAACAACAACAACAACAACAACAACAACAACAACAACAACAACAACAACAACAACAACAACAATATGTGAGTATATTGGATGTTATAAGATATTATATAATGCGACGGAGGGAGTGTTATACTACCTCAATGTGCAATTGTTGTTTAGCTTCTAATATTAACTTGGTGCTTTTAGGTACCTATGTCATTGATAAAGATCCACACTTTGATCCTTTCTGCGTATGGGGCAATGATATATTGATGAACCAGCATCAAGTGAGGAAGCTGATAAAGATTAGTAGTAAAATGGGTCAAAATATGGCAATTAAACTATTTGTTTACACTTTATCCAAGACAACGGTGAACTGCAAGATGGTAACTAAGAACTCTGCAACCTTCTTTTTACTACCCATAATGAGTTGTGTTAGATGACAATGTCTGGATCTTTTTCCTTTGCGGTGGTTCCCAAAGCAGTTTACTCAAGATTACCTCTCAAACTACATGATTGATGGGCATGCAAAGGTTAAAGTATTCTACCATAACACGATGACTATCTAGATGTGTTCATGAAGACCGTGAAGGATGGACGGTCGACCATCACAAGGGATTGGACTAGAGTCGTGCATGCCTTCTACATGGAGGAGGGCACAATGGCATTCCGCTTCACCTTGTTCAGCAACCATAATGTATTTCGCCTCTTTCTTTACCATCTTTAATAGTAGAAGTAACAATTATGATTCATCATTCTTTATTTGGTGCTTATGTAATTCTTGAACATATGTACATGTGAATCGAATAATGCATTGGTTGTTTGAACCTGATGGATATGAATAAAGCTATATATCATACTTTCAAATTCAAATTCGGTACAATTTTAAATAGCAGCAATTAAATTAGGGTGAAATTACGCTCTGCAGGTCGTTACGATGCACACGGTCGGTAAAACACAAAAGTTTGTGATATACACCATAATCCGACACGGTTCACAGAGAGGAAACGTGTGTGAGCATGCACACAGTTGCTGTTTGCAAAGGGTGTGTGATGTCAGACAATGTCACAAATTGTGCGAGCAAACAAAATGTTTGTGATAGTTGCCTTATCATACATGATTTGCAATCATGAACTATTTCTGATGTGGTACGCATCATAAACGTTGCACCACAGAATAGCGGACAGTTATCATGTAGGACACTGTTATGACGGTCCGACGTTTTGTAATCCTATCCGACACTCGTACTATGATTAGCTGATCTTCTTACTTAATTATCGCATACGGTTCGGGAAAAGTGAATGTGTGTGATTGTCTGCTTATCATACACGTTCTATAATCATGAACTATTTGTGATGGGTCGTGCATCCTATACGTAGCACCACAGAATACTGATTTTCATCGACTCCCCTAGGGTTTCTAGAATATTGGGGTATTTATAGAGCAAAGAGGTGGTCCGGGGGCACCCGAGGTGGGCACAACCCACCAGGGCGCGCCTAGGCCTCCTGGCATGCCCTGGTGGATTGTGCTCCCCTCGGAGCACCCCCCCCCCCCCGGGTGCTGCCTTGGCCCATTGGGTGTCTTCTGGTCCATAAAAAATCTCCGTGAAGTTTTGTTGCATTTGGACTCCGTTTGGTATTGATTTCCTGTGATGTAAAAAACATGCAGAAAATAGCAACTGGCACTTGGCACTATGTCAATAGGTTAGTACCAAAAATGATATAAAATGATTATAAAACATCCAAGATTGATAATATAACAGCATGGAAGAATCAAAAATTATAGATACGTTGGAGACGTATCGGCATCCCTAAGCTTAATTCATGCTCGTCCTCGAGTAGGTAAATGATAAAAACAGAATTTTTGATGTGGAATGCTGCCTAACATGGCATCTCATATTCTTTTTTTTATAGCATGGACATTTGGACTTTTATGTGATTCAAAGCAATAGTCTAGTTTTGACATGATAACTTAAATACTCAAGCATATCAACAAGCAACCATGTCTTTCAAAATATCAATGCTAAAATAAGTTATCCATAGCCCATCATGCTTAATCATTGATCCATTCATGAAACACGCTCGCATATTAACTACACCCAATACTCAAGTACGATCATAGTGCCTCCTAGTTGGTGCTTTTATAAGAGAAGATGGAGACTCAAATTCAAAAATCAAACTTGCATAAAGTAAAAGAAAGGCCCTTCGCGGAGGGAAGTGGGGATTTGTAGAGGTGCCAGAGCTCAAAGCGAAAATTGAAAGATAAAAACATTTTGGGAGGTGTTCCTTTCCCACCAACGAAAACGACTTAGAGTTCCCAACACTTTCCATGCTAGATATATCATAGGCGGTTCCCAAACAGAAAATAAAGTTTATTCCTTTTTCCACCATACTTTCACTTTCCATGGCTAGCCGTATCCACGGTTGCCTTCCGTACCAACACTTTCCAAGGAATTTATTATTAGACAACATAAAGTAAATTCATTTTTCATTTCGGGACTGAGCATCCCTAATACATTTGCCTTACTCTCGTGTAATGACAAGTGAATAAACACTCATTGTGAGAATAACACATCTAGCATGGAAAATATTAGCCACCCCTCACCGCTCTGCGAGTGGTACGAAAACACCAAAGAGAAGTATATTTTGAAAATTAGAGATGGCACATACAAAATTTCTTAGAACGACAAAAGAATACCGCATATAGGTAGATATAGTGGACTCATGTGGCAAAACTGGTTCAAAGGTTTTTGGATGCATAAGTAGAGATCATACTTAGTGCAAAATGAAGGCTAGCAAAAGATAGAGAAACGACCAACCAATAACCGAATAATATCATAAGCAAGCATTGAGCATAATTAACACTGAATAATGCACCACAAGTAGGATATAATTTCATTGCATGACTATTGACTTCCGTGCTTGCATAGGGAATCACAAACCTTAACACCAATATTCTTACTAAAGCATAATTACTCATCAACATGACTCACATATCACATCATCATATCTCAAAACTATTACTAAGAATCAAGTTTATTTTGTCTAGTGATCTTCATGAAAGTTTTTATTATATCCTTCTTGGATATCTATCACTTCGGAACTAATTTTCATGTGTTGCTTTTGATAGGCTCATACAAATATAAGTGAAGATCATGAGCATAATATTTATTTCTCTCAAATTAATTTAAGTGAAGCAAGAGAGAATTTTTCAAAAATACTAAAGCACACCGTGCTAAAAAAGATATAAGTGAAGCACTAGAGCAAATCCATAGCTCATAAAAATTTAAGTGAAGCATAGAGAGCAATTCTAACAAGTCATGACATAATTTTGGCTCTCTCAAATAGGTGTGTCCAGCAAGGAATCAAGGCTTAAAACACAAAATAAAACAAGCAAAGACTCATATCATACAAGACGCTCCAATCAAAACACATAGTATGTGACGAATAAAAATATAGCTTCGAGTAAAATACCGATGGTCGTTAGAAGAAATAGGGGATGCCACTTGGGGGCATCCCTAAGCTTAGTTTCTTGCTCTCTTTGGATAATAGCTTGGGATGTTGGGGCATCCCCAAGCTTAGGCTCTTCTTACTCCTTATTCCTTCGTCTATCGTAAGATAACCCAAAACTTGAAAACTTCAATCACACAAAACTCAACAAAACCTTCGTGAGAACCGTTTGTATAAGAAAATATATCACTACTATAAGTACTGTTGCAACCTATTCATATTTTATTTATGCATTATATCTACTGTATTCCAACCTTTATATGGCAAAAACTCATCAAAGAAAATCATAGAATCATCAAAACAAGCACACAATGTAAGGAAAACAGGATCTGTCAAAAACAGAACAGTTTGTAGCAATTTGAATTGTTCGAATACTTCTGAAACTCCAAAAATCTTGAAAAAATAGGATGAATGAGCAACTTGTATATGAATCTACTATAAAACTTCAGAGTTTTTCGTTGCTTCGGTGATTTTTAAAAATTCTAACTCTGGACGCAAAAGTTTCTATTTTTTTCAGTAAGATCAAACAACTATAACCCAAGAAGATCCTAAGGTTCTACTTGGCACAAACACTAATTAAAACACAAAAAACACAATCATAACAGTAGCATAATTGTGCAAACACTCAAGAACAGAAAGCAAAAGGAAAAAATAAATTTTATTCATTGGGTTGCCTCCCAACAAGCGCTATAGTTTTATGCCCTTAGCTAGGTATAAAGCAAGGATCTACGTTTTGTTGTCCTTCTCCTTAATTTCCTTAGAGGTATTTTTATCATGAGGTTTTGTAAAGATAACATAAAACATATTATCCATAGAAACTTTAGCATTATTAAGTTTCCCGTCATCATAACCCCTTTGATTTCCTGCAACAATCCAAGAGTGACGTTGATTAACATTATTGAAAACATGTTGGATTATATCTAAAACGGGGACTTCTTTTTTAAGATTATCATCAAAGATTTTATTATCCCCAAGCAAATACCTCAGCGCATAATCACTATTGCAAATAATTTCATCTATCACGGGCTTTTCACGATTCATACTATAAAAATCAAAGATTTCCCTAGCTTCTCGTATTATGTAGTCAAATTCATTCACAAGAACGAGAGTGACCAACTTTTTAGCTTTGGGATTCTTTATAATGGGAAGCTCAAAAAACAATCTTTGCAAAGTAGGATGAGTACAGATAAATTTACTTTCAAGTTTCAGAACTAGTGCTGAAATAGCATCCACATAAGATCTAGTAGTCCTAAGTATAGGAGCATCATCAAGACTTAGATTTCCAACACAATTGAAAAATTCTTGGATACGTTCTTTTCCCATAACATTCCCTTGCCCCAAGATAAAAGTTTTAGCATCCCGATTGCCCGTACGTACAATCTTATGAGTTAGGCCATCATCTATTGGTGCCATACCGAAATCACTCATGATTGCAAGCAAATGATAGATCTGACGAGAGCACGGCGAACAAAAAAGAGGGCGAATAAAACGGAAAATTTTTGTGAAGTGGGGGAGAGGAAAACGAGAGGCAAGTGGCAAATAATGTAAATTGCAAGGAGATGAGATTTGTGATTAGGAACCTGGTATATGTTGAAGATCCTTGATACGTCTCCAACGTATCTATAATTTATGAAGTATTCATGCTATTAAATTATCCTTCTAGGATGTTTTATATGCATTTATATGCTATTTTATAGGATTTTTGGGACTAACCTATTAACTTAGAGCCCAATGCCAGTTTCTGTTTTTCCCTTGTTTTTGAGTATCGCAGAAAAGGAAAACCAAACATTGACCTGAAACTTGACGGAGCTTATTTTTGTACCAGAAGAAGGCCATGGAGTAAAAGATTTGGGCCAGAAGAGTCCCGGGCTGCCCATGAGGGTGGGAGGCGCGCCCACCCCCTACCTCCTGGACAGCCCGGAGACCCCCCTGACTTGTTCCCGACTCCAAAAGCTCTTATATATACAGAAACCCCCATAACATAACCTAGATTGGGAGTTCCGCTGCCGCAAGCCTCTGTAGCCACCGAAAACCAATCTAGACCCATTCTGGCACCCTGCCGGAGTGGGGATCCCTCACCGGTGGCCATCTTCATCATCACGGCGCTCTCCATGACGAGGAGGGAGTAGTTCACCCTCGGGGCTGAGGGTATGTACCAGTAGCTATGTGTTTGATCTCTCTCTCGTGTTCTTGATTCGGCACGATCTTGATGTATCGCGAGCTTTGCTATTATAGTTGGATCTTATGATGTTTCTCCCCCTCTACTCTCTTGTAATGGATTGAGTTTTCCCTTTGAAGTTATCTTATCGGCTTGAGTCTTTAAGGATTTGAGAACACTTGATGTATGTATTGCATGTGCTTATCTGTGGTGACGATGGGATATCACGTGATCCACTTAATGTATGTTTTGGTGATCAACTTGCGAGTTTCGTGAACTTATGCATAGGGGTTGGCACACATTTTCTTCTTGACTCTCCGATAGAAACTTTGGGGCACTCTTTGAAGTACTTTGTGTTGGTTTGAATAGATGAATCTGAGATTGTGTGATGCATATCGTATAATCATTCCATGGATACTTGAGGTGACATTGGAGTATCTAGGTGACATTAGGGTTTTGGTTGATATGTGTCTTAAGGTGTTATTCTAGTACGAACTCTTGAATAGATCGATCCGAAAGAATAACTCGAGGTGGTTTCGCACCTACAATAATCTCTTCATTTGTTCTCCGCTATTAGTGACTTTGGAGTGACACTTTGTTGCATGTTGAGGGATAGTTATATGATCCAATTATGTTATTATTGTTGAGAGAACTTGAACTAGTGAAAGTATGAACCCTAGGCCTTGTTTCCTAGCATTGCAATACCTTTTGTGCACACTTTTATCATTAGTTACCTTGCTGTTTTTATAATTTTAGATTACAAAAACCTATATCTACCATCCATATTGCACTTGTATCGCCATCTCTTCACCGAACTAGTGCACCTATACAATTTACCATTGTATTGGGTGTGTTGGGGACACAAGAGACTCTTTGTTATTTGGTTGCAGGGTTGCTTCAGAGAGACCATCTTCAACCTACACCTCCCACGGATTGATAAACCTTAGGTCATCCACTTGAGGGAAATTTGCTACTGTCCTATAAACCTCTGCACTTGGAGGCCCAACAACGTCTACAAGAAGATGGTTGCGTAGTAGACATCAAGCAGTTTCTGACGCCGTTGCCAGGAGGTGAGTGCTTGAAGGTATATCTTTATATCTTGCAATCGAATCTTTTAGTTTCTTGTTTTATCACTAGTTTAGTTTATAAAAGAAAACTACAAAAAAATGGAATTGAGGGTGCCTCATATGCTTCATCTTTTTAATATCTTTCATGAAAATAAGGATTCCGATAATTGTGTTCAATTGCTAGAGGAAGAATTCATTAGGATGTTTGACACTAAATATTTGAATGATGAGCATGATTGCAATGTTGTTAGTATGAATTCTTTGAATATCCATGGTACTACTGATGATTGCACTAGTCATGATGAAAATGTCTCTTGTAAGCATGTCAACTTTTGTGGAATACATAGAGCTTGCAAGTACACACCAAATAGGGAATATAGATTTTGCAAGAGGCATAAGCATTTGGAAACTAAATGGTTGCAAGAAAGGCTAGATGATTGTGCTAAAAGATTCAATATTTATCGCCATCCTTGTGAACTTTGCAATGAACATGGTCATTTAAATCTCCAATGCTATTTATTTCATGATCAAATCGTGTCCAAAAATTGTGATAACTTGATTACCCTTGAGCATCATAAAGAGCTTAGTCTTCTTTTGGGGTATGAAGAAATGAAACGTATAACTGAGGGTATTCCAAAATTTAATCTTGATAGATTTCTTGATTTTGATCTATAAGAAATTTCTATATATTGTGCGGTGAATTGCATTGAAAATACTTATATTGCCAATTACATAAAGACAATAAAACAAATACAAGATGAAGAGAATACTAATGAAAGGGATGAGACTTCCCAATATCCTCCTATTATTTCTTATGATGAATCAGGTAACGAGGAGGAGCTTTCTATTCAACCAATCTCATTAATAAGGAGCTCAAAAAAGAGGGTTAAACCCACACTGATGTGAAGAAGAAAAAGAAAAGACCGAGAAGCAAAGGTAGAAAGGTATCCTTCCCAAATGCGGTTGCTCCTATTACTCATTGTGATGATGATAATTTCTATACTATTGGTGCTATCCATACTATTAATGATTAGAGTGATTATGCTTATGATATGAAAAGGCCCAAGCTTGGGGATGCTATGTTTGATGAGAATGACATGTTTGAGAATTTGTTTGCTGCAATTAATGTTTGTCCCAAGCTTGGGGATGCTATGTTTAATGAAGATGATATTTTTAGCCTCCCAAGTTTTGATGAGCAAATTTATTATGATGATAGCATGCCTCCTATTTATGATGGTTATATTGATGAAAGTGGGTTTGGAAGAGTGTCAACTTTAGGAAGTAATGATCCCACTATTTTGGAGGGTGTTGAATCTTATTGTGACAATTATGAACGTGGATATGGAGAGGTCATGACTTTATTTAGTAATGATTCCACTATCTTGGAAGAGGTTTCAATCGATTATGATGAGAACAAAGTTGCTACGTATGATGATTATTGTGATGATACTTATTCTATAAAGACTAGTGATGATTATATTTATAAAACTTGTCATGATTATGATCACCCTTTTTCTGAACACTACTCTTTTAACGTGGAAACAATTTATAGTATTCGAGTCTCTTATGATACTCCCACTATTCCGAATGAGAAGAATTTTGCTTATGTGGAGAGTAGTAAAAATTCTATGATTGTGGCTCATGAAAAGAATGCTTTATGTGATAGTTATATTGTTGAATTAATTCATGATGCTACTGAAAATTATTACGAGGGAGGTATATATGCTTGTAAGAATTGCAATAATATCAAGTTTCCTCTCTATGTGCTTAAAGTTTTGAAGTTATGCTTGTTTTGCCTTCCTATGCTAGTTGATTATTGTTCCCATAAGTTGTTTGCTCTCAAAATACCTATGCATAGGAATTGGTTTAGACTTAAATGTGCTAGTCATATTCTTCATGATGCTCTCTTTATGTTTCAATTCTTATCTTTTATGTGAGCATCATTGAAATCATCATGCCTAGCTAGGGGCGTTAAACGTTAGCGCTTGTTGGGAGACAACCCAATATTTACCCCTACTGTTTTTGTGTGTTCACATGATTAAGCTACTGTATTAATCATGTTTTATAGCTTTTGTTTCAATAAAGTGCCAAGTAGAGCCTTTGGGAAGACTTGGGTGGAAGTTAATGTGATCTTGCTGTAAAAAACAGAAACTTTGCGCTCACGAGTTTAGCTGTCATTTTCTACCGGAGAGTGCTTTTAGGTTGATTCTTTTTTCATATTATTAATAGACAAATTACTCAGGTCCACCAATTTATTTCAGAATTGTTGGAGTTCCAGAAGTATACGTTTGATACAGATTACTACAGACTGTTCTGTTTTTGACAGATTCTGTTTTCTATGTGTTGTTTGCTTATTTTGATGAATCTATGAGTAGTATCGGAGGGTATGAACCATAGATAAGTTGTAATGCATTATATATTACACCAATATGAATTTATAATGAGTTCACAACAGTACCTAAGTGGTGATTTATTTTCTTATACTAATGGAGCTTACGAGTTTTCTATTAAGTTTTGTGTTGTGAAGTTTTCAAATTTTGAGTAAAGATTCGATGGACTATGGAATAAGGACTGGCAAGAGCCTAATCTTGGGGATTCCCAAGGCAACCCAAGGTAATATTCAAGGACAACCAAGAGCCTAAGCTTGGGGATGCCCCGGATGGCATCCCCTCTTTCGTCTTCGTTCATCGGTAACTTTACTTGGAGTTATATTTTTATTCACCACACGATATGTGTTTTGCTTGAAGCGTCATTTTATTTTGTTAGTATTTGCTTTATGTTATTTACAATAATGTTTTGCATCTCTATTTTCAATAAAAATTTCAAGGATAGCCTTTACCATGCTTATTTTGCAAGTATACATGTTGCTGTATCAGAACATAAAGTTTATCGCTATTGCAAAAATTCCCTACAAAAGCCAGAATATAAAATGTTGAAACTTTTTGCATAATAAGCTCCGATAAATTTTCTACAGTGTGGTAGAATTTCATAATGTTTGGAGTTAGGGACGTATGATGAATCTTGCATTCTTTACAGACTGTGCTGTTTTGGCAGATTGCTGTTATGTCTGCATTGTTTGCATATGTTTGCTTGTTTAATGATTCTATTTAAGGATAGGAGTATTAAATATGCAGAGTAATTTAGTATGCAATGTTGAATAATAATTTTAGTGATTTGTTACAGTAGAAAATGATAAGGTTTTTGCATTGGTTTATACTAACTTATCTCACGAGTTCTTGTTGAGTTTGGTGTGGATGAAGCTTTTAGATTTAGGAAACCGTGATATGAGAGGAATTAAGGAGACACAAAAGCTCAAGCTTGGGGATGCCCAAGGCACCCCCAAGATAATATTTCAAGAAGTCTCAAGCATCTAAGCTTGGGGATGCCCCGGTAGGCATCCCACCTTTCTTCTTCAACCATTATCGGTTAGTATCCGTTGAGCCTAAGTTTTTGCTTCTTCACATGATGAGTGCTATCCTTGAAATGTCGTTTTATTTTGTTTTGCTTGCTATTTGAATAATATCCCAATACCTGAAATTCTTAAATGAGAGAGAGTCTTCACAAAGCTACATAATTATTTAACTACTCATTGATCTTCACTTATATCTTTTTGGAGTAGTTTGTCATTTACTCGTGTGCTTCACTTATATCCTATGAGTAAATGGTTGAACGATTTGAATGCCATAAATCTGAAATTATTTATGTTTCATATGCCTTTCCCATGGGGAGTAATGCCTTCACATATAAGAAGTAGAAGTGGTAAAATTTTTGAAGGTTGGCAAACATTGTATTGGTCACTTGAACAATTCATGAAAGAATATTGAAGGAAGAAAGATTTCACATATAAATATACTATCTTGGACATCTTCTATGATTGCGAGCCCCATTAATTATTTTCAAACCTGAGCAAATTAGTTGAAGTTGGACAAGGAAGACAACATAATGAGTTATGCTTGGGTATATTTGCTCTGTTGCAAAAGGCAGTGCCTAGGAGGCGCTTAGGCACGCCTAGGCGCTAGGCGATGGCCAAACGCCTCGCCTAGGGCATAAATTGTAGTCTAGGCAGTGCATGCAACAAATTGTTTACCCAAGCGAGAAATCATGCCACATTGCACTGAAATGCCAAACATCACATATTCAAATGGTAGTAGTTGGTACTTAAATTATTTATCGGCCCTAAATTAACATCAGTACACATATAATAACCACAAAAACACCCTGATAGTAGAATCTATATTACCGCCTAGGTTTCGCCTAGGGCACTTAAGCACTGCCTAGGCACTAGGCGAAGGCCAACCGCCTCGCTTATGCCTACCGCCTTTTCCAACCTTGTATATTTGTATAGAAGTTATATTGTTATGGATCCTCTAACATGTGGTGCTTGCTATTAGAATCCTTTGATAGCCAAAATATCTGTACTAAGCGGGAATACTGCTTGTGCATCCAAATTCCTTGAACCAAGTTTATTCCATGAGTGTCCACCATATCTACCTATATGCGGTATTTACCTGCCGTTCCAAGTAAATTTGCATGTGCCAAACTCTAAACCTTCAAATAATAATCTGTTTTGTATGCCTGAATTGCTCATGTAGCGACTAGGGGCTATCAGTATCTTCCATGCTAGGTGGGTTATTCTCACGATGAGTTGACTCCGCTCATCATTCACGAGAAAATGGCTGGTAACTGGGATGCCCAGTCCTATGATCAAAAGATCAAAAACAAATTCGCAAATAATTTAAACAAAACTCCCCCAGGATTGTTGATAGTTGGACGGCACCCGTTGTTTCGAACAAGTCGTGGAGTGTGATTGTTGGTGGAGGGGGAGTAAAATCTTTACCTTTTCTGTTTGGGAACTGCCTATAATGTATCTAGTATGGAAGATATTGGGAACTCTTGGTCGTTATGTTGAAAATGAAAGCATACCTCTCAAAATTATTTTCATCTCTGTTTTAGCTTCGAGCTCGCACCTCTGCAAATCCCTGGTTCCCTCTACGAAGGGCCTATCTTTTACTTTTATGCAAGAGTCAGTAGTACTCCTTCTCATTCCAACCTACTTTTTAGTTGGCAAGCATCATGTGCTGGAGAAAGATCTAAGCATATATGGCCATTCAAATATATTTGATCATGAATTATTATTGTTGACAATTATCTATATGATAAATAAGTTGGGAGGCGAAACGTTAAGCCCTTATCTTTCTCTATGTTCGATGGATGCTATTTTTTCTAAAAATATGCTTTGAGTGGTAGCAATCATGGAAGACTATATGATAGTTGAGTATGTGGGATTTGCTAAATCAAAGCTCTTACATAGACCCTTCCTGAAAATAAGATGAATTGCAATTGTTTGATGACTGAGAACTGTTTGTTAGTTTTCAAGAAAGTTTATGATCTATACTTTAACATGTGAATAGCTTGTTACTTGATCATGAGAACCTTTATGATATGAGCTACTGTTGTTACATATAATGATGCTAGAAAAGGTGATTGAAATTATCATTGATCAAACTTGTGCACTTGCTAGCATTCACAATTCATAAATTATTTCTTTTATCATTTACCTACTCGAGGACGAGCAGGAATTAAGCTTGGGGATGCTGATACGTCTCCAACGTATCTATAATTTATGAAGTATTCATGCTATTAAATTATCCTTCTAGGATGTTTTATATGCATTTATATGCTATTTTATATGATTTTTGGGACTAACCTATTAACTTAGAGCCCAGTGCCAGTTTCTGTTTTTTCCTTGTTTTTGAGTATCGCAAAAAAGGAAAACCAAACGGAGTCCAATTGACCTGAAACTTGACGGGGCTTATTTTTGGACCAGAAGAAGGCCATGGAGTAAAAGATTTGGGCCAGAAGAGTCCCGGGCTGCCCACGAGGGTGGGAGGTGCGCCCACCCCCTGGGCGCGCCCCCCTACCTCATGGAAAGCCCGGAGACCCCCCTGACTTGTTCCCAATGCCAAAAGCTCTTATATATACAGAAACCCCCAGAATATAACCTAGATCAGGAGTTCCGCCGCCTCAAGCCTCTATAGCCACCGAAAACCAATCTAGACCCATTCTGACACCCTGCCGGAGGGGAGATCCCTCACCGGTGGCCATCTTCATCATCCCGGCGCTCTCCATGACGACGAGGGAGTAGTTCACCCTCGGGAATAAGTGTATTACTACAAAAAAAGACACATCCGTGACATTTTGGGCCGAACGAAAAAAATTATGTAATACTTATGACACTTCTATGATGATAATTGTGACAAAACCTGGTATCATCATAGATGTGGTGGGCTCCTACTTCTATGACAAAAAATCATG
Organism: Aegilops bicornis; assembly: GCA_021605145.1. Taxonomy (NCBI): domain Eukaryota; kingdom Viridiplantae; phylum Streptophyta; class Magnoliopsida; order Poales; family Poaceae; genus Aegilops; species Aegilops bicornis. Next base: position 487,853,905 of record CM038674.1, read on the forward strand.
ACAGAAAATGGGCTTTTCGTCCTGGGCGGGCCGGAGACGCAGCTGCATGACATTCTTTGGGCCGTCCATGACGGAAAAAACCATGGTAGAAGCGAGGGCGAGGAAAATATCGTGGTGTTCCCTGTTACGGTGGGTGGTCGGGGCCGAGCGATGTGCGTTTCTCTTGTACACGCACGCGCGTGGGTGCGAGGCGTTGGGCTCTAACTGAACCCGAGCGATATCACTGCAGGCTGCGCGTTATTGAACCCGAGCGATCGATCGATGGCTGTTAACTGAACCAGATCGAAGCGATTCTTCGCCATCGCCGCTAACTGAAGCCGATCGATGCTGCCTCTGGATGAACAGTGAGTGTTTCTTGGGTGGTTTGGATGAACAGTTCCCGGTGGGGGTGGATGAACAGGACCCCGTGGTGTTGCCTCTGGATGAACAGGACCCTGATCGATTGAGACAGTTGGGGCTGGATGAACAGGACCCCGTGGAGGGCTGGATGAACAGGACCAACCCGTGGAGGGCTGGATGAACAGTAGCCCGTGGAGGGGTGGTTGAACAGGAGCCCGTGGAGAGGACTGGTTGAACAGTAGCCGTTGGAGTAGCGCGCGGTGGAGGCTGGATGAATAGGAGCCCGTGGATGAACAATCGCAGGTTGAGGCTGGAGGAGGTCGACGATGGATGAACAGTAGCCCATGAAGGCTGGAGGGGGTCGACGGTGGAGATGAACAGTATCCCGTGGAGTCCCGTTTTGCGGTATGTCACACCCCTCCTGATGAGCAGGACCCCCATTTCTACCGTAGCGCTCCAACACAAGTCCGCTTCTCGCTTTTGCGATCGCCACACCCTCCCGATCAACAGACCCGTTTCGACCGTAGGAGGTCCGTTTCCTCCGCTTTTGCGGTATGCCGCACCTCCCGATGAACAGGATCCCGTTTCGAACGTGGCCGGTCGAACATAAGGCTGTTTCCTCCGTTGTGCGGTACGCCAGGCCTCGTTTACATCGGTTGTTCCGTCCAAGCCGGTTGGCTCCCACACGTTTTGTTGCCTCCCGATGAACACGACGCATTTTGTTGCCTCCCCATGAACACGATGACGATGCAGTCTCTCCGTTCTGACCCAGCCATGTACACAAGCCCTGGCCGTATGTATGCGCGAGTAGGCATTCGAGACCTCGCCCGTATGTACGTACGTGGCCGTATTTTCTTTCTTGCACCCTGGCCATTGTACGTACGTGTACATGCTACGTGCGCGCCTCTACATCGACCAGTATGTACGTACACGTTCACAACTAGAATGACAACGCTACGTACGCTTCAACCAGGTGGGTCCCGACTGTCATGCACTTCCTTGCATGCAAAGATATAGCTGGTGGGTCCTAGCAGTCAGGGGGCGAATCGTTATTTTTTTGCCCGGACGCACTTTGTTGCATGCGAAGATGTAGCTGGTGGGTCCCAGCAGTCAGGGGGAAATGTTTTTTCACGAAATACGGGGGCCCATCTGGTGGGTTCCCGGTGTCAGGTGAAGGAATAATTATTTTACGTGTAATAAGGAGGCACTTCCTTGCTGCGGCCGTGGACCCGGCTGTCAGCCTCTCCATGTACAGTCCACGTCCGATGGAAGCCGTTCCTTGACCACGCTGACCACGCCGCGCCGAGAGCACCAGGGCGGTGGATGACGGTGAGACCTAGGAAGGGGACGACGCGGAGCCGGGGAAGACGCGGCAGTGGATGCCCACGCGTAGAGGAGTATGAGGGTTCACTGGTTCGCTGCGGTGTGAGGCTACCGTCGCCGCAGAATAACAGGGGGTGTGGGTGAGTAGAGGGATGGCCTGGCCAGCGGTGGGAGTAGTAGGGGGCGGTGAGGCCTCCGCGGCATCGCAGCCAGCCACGGGAGGCAGGAGCACGAGGCACGACCGGCGCTGGTTTGGGCGGCTGGAGCAAGAAGACCAGAGGTTGAAGAAGCACTACGACCGTTGGATGGACATCGTACGGTCACTGGAGCTAGAATCGTGCATATTGACTAAGTTGACAAAGCCCTTCGTCCCCGTCAACTTAGTAGGCCCACAAGTCAGCCTGCCACTATACTGGGTCCCAGCTAACAGGGGGAGTATTCTTTTTTTTGTGTGTAATAAGGAGGCACTTCCTTGCGTGCGAAGATATAGTCAGGGTCCGAGCCGTCAACAAGTGATAACTTTTTTCGTGAAATACAGAGGCCCTTTCTGCGGCTCCCAGATGTCAGGTGGAGGAATCATTATTTTGTGCGTAATAAGGAGGCATTTCCTTGCGTCCGACCGTGGACCCAGCTGTCAGCCTCTCCACGTACAGTCCACTTCAGATGCATGTCGGTCGTTGATCACGTTGACCAGGCCGCGCCGAGAGCACCAGGGCGGTGGACGACGGCGAGGCCTAGGAAGGGAACGACACGGAGCTAGGGAAGACTCAGCAGTTGTTTCCCACGCGGAGGGGAGTACGACTGTACGAGGGTTTACTGGTTCGTCTGCCATCGTCGGAGAATAACATCAGGTGTGGGTGAGTAGAGAGATGGCTAGGCTAGTGATGGGAGTACGGTGGGGCGGTGAGGCCTGCACGGCAGCACAGCTGGCCGTGGGGAGGAGGGAGCAGGCAGTCCCGCTGGCGCTTGTTTGAGCGGTTGGATCAGGAAGAGCAGAGATTGAAGAAGCATGACGGCCATTGGATGGACATCCAACAGTCACTGCTTGTGCGTCAACCTTTTTTTTTAGGAAAGCATCAAATCTGTAGAAAACAGCATACAGCCCATCTGCCATTATTTCTAATAATTTAAAGCCCATTTTCTAATTCTTAAGGTTTTTTGGAGCCCATATTCCTTTTGTTAGCATTACAGCCCATATAGTGGCCACGGTTAAAAAATTATACGAAATTTTGCATATTTCGGTGCGGTCCAAACTGTTTTTAATCCCGAAATTTCAAGTCACATTCAAACTGATTTTAAAAATAAATGTATATCAATATAAAATCCAACAAATTGTCCATGCATAAAAATCAATGCAATTTAAAATCTCAAAATGAAAAAAAAGAAATTTGAAACTAATTGCCGGTTTGATGTGTTTTAAAAATGTACAGCCCATTTCTCAACACTGATAGGCCATTTTCTCGGCCAGCCGAATGAAGCTCTCCTCGTCTTGAAAGATTTGCAGCCCAACAGGCTTGACAAAGCGACTTACTTGGCAAATCACAAAAAAACTGGGCTAGCCATTTTCAGAAAGAAAGAAAAACCATTGGGCTGGTATGTGGTAAACATAAAAGAGAAGGTTCTCTAGACAGGCCAGAGTGCCCCGCACAGCCCAGTTGACACCCTGCTTCCGTCTGAAAAACAAATTAGATAAATTCCACTCCAATTATGGCGATTCAGAAAAATGCCACTGCAATTTCCAAACTTTGAAAAATTCCACTGCAATTTTTGCAAACTTTGGAAAACGTCACTGCAATTTGCAAACTTTGAAAAACGCTACTCCAGACTTCGAAAAATGCCACTGGAAATGGCATGAAATCGCATTTTTTAAAGATTGGAAATTGCAGTGGCATTTCTCGGAAACACCAGATTTGGAGTGGCATTTGTCAAATTAACCCAAAACAAAAATAATTGGGTGAGCTGCTTTGGGTCCCCTCGTGTCACCGCCACAGTAATTCTCTCGTTTATTGACTACGTTGACAATGGCATGGGAGCCAAATGTCAGAAATCCATTAGGAGGAGCCATTTTTTATTGGCTTGAAATAAGGAGGCACTTGCTTGCGTACTTCCATGACCTTGGCGGGTCCCTGCTGTCATCCTCTCCACGTACAATCAACTCCTGATTGTGTACGCGTCAACTTGGTAGGCCCACAAGTCAGCCTCTAAACCCTTGGAGGACAAATACAACCCATTTAAAAAAATAATAGTCCATTCCATATGTTCAAACGGAAAGTTCAATATTCAGAGCAAAGTAACAGGTCTGATCCACATATAGAGTACTGAACTTCCATGTTGACAACCATCATAGGCAAGTTAACTATCTACTCCCACTAATACTCTAGTAGCGTATAAGTACTAACTTACTCTTAGCTAACTAGACGATGCCGGCAGCCATCTGCGGTACATGCTAAACGCCAGCTCCGGCATCCTCCGTCTTGCCTCGGACTTGCCAGAGGTGCGATAGGGCGCGGTGCTCGCACGTGTTGGCCCTTTCCATGCCGGCGTGGTCCACCGAAGCTTCGGCTTCTAAGCGGGAAACCCACTTGATGAGCTGGTAGTAAAAATCGGCATCGCGAACGCGTGCGTGCCCGACAGCCTCCAGGGCTATTTGCCGGGCGCCGGCCTCCACGTACTTGGCCCAGTTACGGGCACTCTGCTCGCGACTCAGAGCGTCGGTGCGCTGCTGCTCCATGTCTCACTGGCGGCGCAAATCGGCGATACGCTACTCCTCCGCCAAGCGGTTGCGCTCCAACAACTCCTGGTCCTTCGCCAGACGGTCGCGCTCCAACAAGTCCTCCATCTTCGCATTGCCATCTAAAGACCGATAAAATGCCTCCTCCCTCCGTCTGCCTTCCGGTGAAAAACCGAACACTAGTTCCGGCGGTGACCGCCTCCGGCCTCGCCTATCGCGGACGGGCGGGGGCATGGAGGACGTGGCGAGAGCGAGGATAAGTGGCGAACGACGTCGGGCCGGTGGGGACTTATGAGGATAGGGCGAGTTGGGTCACGGTGCCACCGGAGAAGGCCGGGAAACAATACTTATAGGCGGAAGGTAGCGCGACGGTCATCGGAATTCAATGCATAAGCAGGCATGGCTTAGCGCGCCAGCTTGCCGTGGAAAACTAGAGAAACTGAAATTATGACTGTGTCGTCCCGTCCCGTCTGTGCTGGGTCGCACGCCGGCATGACGGTCAAACGAGTGCACTCGAATCATCTCCCTCCTTGTCAATAATGATTCCACGGATTTAAAAGGCCCGCAACAATTAAAGCGCATCTTTTTCGCATCAGTTAGCTTCCTTAATTACGGCCGGCTGCATGTAGGCACTCAAAATCCCTCGCAGCTAGTACGCGGAGCAGCATGCAACGAGTCGCATTCGAGGGCATTAGTTGATGAACTTTAGCTAGGAAATAAGGCATTTGCGAACGTTTTTGCTCGCAGTTTCTTCAGATTCGCATGGCATTTTCTTTAGAGCAGCTTGTCAGTTTCTTCAGAGGTAGGCATTTTTATTCAAAAAAACTGCCACTTCGGATCTTGCGTCGCAACTAAAACTGCCAGGAGCACATTAGTAGGCTAGCTAGTGATCGATCAATAACTTGTAAACATTGAGTGAACAGAAATAAGGAACTGTTACTGCATCTCAATGATTCACAGATCATATACAAATATGTAGCTCCAAAAGCAAAGATCAGCCACTTCGGATCTTGCATCTCAACTAAAACCAACTAGTACGATCCCCATACATAAGATCAACATGTTAATGCATCTCAATGATTCACAGATCATATACAAATATGTAGCTCCAAAAGCAAAGATCTAGAAAAAAACATATGTTCTTCCTACTAACATGGATGCTTCTCTTGTCCAACATTCAGTATATACTGAAAGACAAATTTGTTTGTGAAGTCTACAGTTCCTCTTGCAAATGTAAGTGGTTTCACCAATAGCTGGAACCATGAGAATGAACCACACATGATGGAGGAACATCCACTGCAATATGATTTGGTCTTCTCTCGATCACACGGCGAGACTATTTTCGGAATACAAGCTTTAACTTAGGAAAAATGATGCCCATTGTATAATCATACCAAAGCAATGAAGCACCTAGTGTTGGCCAATAAATAGTACAGTACTACTTTTCTGCAGTCCATGAAGTGACTATCCAATCTTTCTGTGTCTATTTTCAAATGGCACTGCATGAAGTGACTATACTATTCTCTTGTGTTGTTCAACCAAAATTGCGGTCACTTTGTGTGTTTGCCAAATAGCAACGGGCAGACATCTCTGTCTGCACAAATATCAAGCAGCTAGTAAACATATACCCCACCTTGTATTTTCGGTTTAAACATGTCTCTTCCGCTTAGCATCTGTCATGTTTTGCAATCGACAATTTGATACAGATCATGTTTTGCCTCGACAATTTCATACTGAATTGATTTGCTGGTTCAGAGCAGAAATATAGTGCCTATTCTTCATCAGACCAAGGATATCCATGTTCGCAGTGATGGAAGAGGTGAAATCGATACAACCGAAATTGAGCGTCCAATCATTGAATCCTGTCCTGCACCTCCAATGTAGGTTCACCCTGCCAATAAATTCACATGCAAACCACTAGTATTACTATCTAATGACAGTACAAAAAGAGTAGCAAGATAGTAGCAAACCATGTACCTTTGTAATGAACAGCTCATAGTGCCACCAATTGGATATAAAGGTTTGGAAGAAAACATGCTCCTAATGTTGAACCAGTTGGACTTTTTGTGCAGTTCCACTAAAATCGAGCATCCCTATTTGCATAGGTATTGAAAGTGTGATTACTATAAAAGTGTCACTAGTTGAAGCATAGACTCACAAATATAAGCATTCCAATTTCTTAATGGGAAAAGGTAGCAAGACTGTTTCTAACCACCTGTTTGAAGGAATAAATAAGGCAACAACGGCTGATGTCAGAAAGGCATATATAGTTCTTTCTGAAAGAATGATCGATTCTCGACCTTTCCTCTTCTTTTAAGCATATTTTGTGCAGTTCAACTAAAATAAAATGCCATCACCGCCTTGACAATTCAGTGACACTGCATAAAAGGAAATGACTTAACATTACATCATGATGTCAGGTATGTAGTCGATAGGCATTAGAGACAAACATACAGACCTCCTCCGATAACATAATGAACATTAATTTTAACAAAGGTGTGACTAGCTTTACCGGGATAATTTGAGTTAACTCTACACCCTCTGTTCCTTAATATAAGACGTTTTCGTGGTTCAATTTAAAGTACCCAAACGTCTAGCATTTAGAAAAACAGGTACTAGTTTTCTTGAGCACATATCTGGGAAAGCTTGCCACACTTTACTTATGTCCATACGCTAACGCAACACCATTCGAATACTACAAATATACACTAATCCAGTGGCTAGTGCAACAGTAGAGTAGTTATTTTATTACAGGGTATAGTACAATGGTTTTACTGAACAGATTTCAATAAACTCTAACACTGGAAGATTTCTATAAGAATTAACAATACAAAATGTAAAGGTGTCAAGTTTCAGCATTGGTATACTAGCTGTGCATGAGCATTAAACCAAATACAAAAGTCTAAAGGTAACTAGCATTATAACTAATGATAGTATAAAAAATTGCAAACCATGTACCTCCAAGGTAAATATCATTTCGAACCCGGGGGGACCTTAAAAATTGCTATCCCAATCTTGATAATCGATCAAACATAAAAACTTGATTGAATGAATCAAGAGAACAGCCGGAGGAGGAGGTGCCCACTCTTCACCTTTCCTCTTGTCTTCATAATTTTTTGTGCAGTTTAACCAAAATAAAATGACATCAGTGCCTTGGCATTTTGGTGACACTGTACAAAAAAATTAACTTATCTCATTAAAGTGAGGTATGTAATCTATAAGCATTAACAGTGCAAAAATATGAAGGTAGTAACAAGTTTCATCATTGGTATATTGGCTGTGCAACAGCATTAGAATTCCTTAGCTAAAAAATCTTAATACATCCACAATCAACAGCTAACCCTGAAATAATCCAGTGACATTAAATGGCATTGCTTAAATTTATCGGTGGCATTAGACTTAGTGCGTCATTAGTTAAATGTGGCATCACTTTAGCAGTAGCATTGCTTGACTTATCTTTGGCGTTATACTAACAAAAAAAAGTGACAATAAGAGGATGAGAGGAGCATTGGACAAGGCGCACCAAGACGATGTACCTCCACCTGGACGCATAGAATGGTGAGGGAGGTATGGTTGCCCAGAGCAACAAATATCCGTGCAGCATATGTGGATTACGTCCCATTTTTGTTCTCTTTAGCCACCTTTTTCCTATGTGAGGACAACAAACCGATCGACCTGGTCATTCTCTATTGCGTCGTCATGCCTTTCTACCCTTCTTCAACCAAGAGACACGAGACTCGTTCCTTAGCTACTGATTTTCCCCTTTTCAACCTAGATGCGGGTTCGATGCCTACTCTCTTGGACAAGATAGTCTCCCTTCCTTTCCTTATTCAACCTGCACATGGATTAGTCTCGCATGAAGTAGGGTTTCCTTTAATAGTGCAAATTAAGGTTTTAAATGCGCATGACTAGCAGAGCAGAGGATAGCAAATTGGGAAGATGGTGGAGTGGAAAAAGATCCACATGTAGCGACGTGGCAGATGGGGCAATAGAACAAGGGTATGGTTCGAAAAGAGGTAGCATACCTGAGGGTTGGTGGGAAGTGGCTTCGCTCGTGGTCGTCGTCCTCCGCATGCACTACGGCGGCGAGCTTGGGGATGGAGGCCATCCCGCGCGGGCGCTAGGTCTGAGAGGACGGCCTTGTCGTCAGTGCGTGACCTTGCTCGCCGACAACGAGTGCGTCAAAGCTGCATGTCCTTTTCTTCCCCGGCGTATCTGTGACCACCGATGAGGAGGGAGAGAGAGGCCGTCTTTTTTAGATATGGAGAGAGGGTGATAGTGTGAGAAGCAAGTGGGCAGCCCTTAGCAAGAAAGCTCTGAAGCTCCAGCCTATATATCTTTTTTATACTACTAGTACTAGAGGTGGAGTAGTGGTAGAGTAGTTTATATTTTCTCTACAAATAGTACCAGTTAGTCGTGCTTCAAAACTGAACGGCACGCCATTATAAAATTAAAATCGATAACTAATGCGGCACCTCGGGCCAACGCGGCAGATCGCATATTGCATGAGAAATTACACACCATCTTTCGTTGACATGTGGTCCCGTTCCAACATGTCAGTGAGACGACAACGATTCCTTTTGTACAATTTTCGAAAGGACGTGTAGGCCGGGGCGCCTCTTCGTGTACCATGGCAAACTGGCAACCGTCCACCGACTCTTCGCCTTTCCCTCTCGATTTGGAACTGGTGTTGCACGCTCTTCCTCCCTCCTCCATTTGCCTTCACCCTTCCTTCTGCCATTGTTCGATCGTCTTCTCCATGGAGGGAACAAGCCGAAAACGACCCTGTTATTCTTTCCCCGATCTGAAAGATGATGTGGTGGGGGAACTCATTGATCGGTGCGACGTCATCACCTCGGCTAGCATGGCAGGTTCGTTCAAGACCATTCTCGACTCAACTAATAACATCACTACAAGGAACCCAAGGGTCCAGGAGCGGTTTGATCTCCCTTATCTTCTTTGCTATAAGCCTGTTCGCATGGGCGCGGAAGATGGAGGCCTCGCCTTGTGCAAGTTGATGTCGCTTGATAATGATACGTGTGATGTCAAGATGCCATCGCTTAAGGGTAAGGCCTGGGCTGGCACAAATGGAGATTGGATTGTTTATATTGGGTACAATTGTGAGTGGGAACTTGTGAATGTGTACACTCGTCAGCGGCTTCCACTTCCAAAAATCTCAGAGTGCCGTGAGGTTGAGCACACAGATGATCTATGTACGTTCAAATACGATCATGGTGGTTGTCGTCTACGGAAGATAGCAATTTGTCGAGTTCCCAACCGCTCTTGGAATTACAAGAACTATTAAGTTGTTGCTATCTTCGACAAGCTTGTTGCTGTCCTTCGTGGTTCGACTGGATGGATATTGCTCAAAAATCAGTTTCTATACACGGATGTGTACTGTGATGCAATTCAATACGAGGGTCTTGTATTTGCTTCCACCACTGTGGCAATCGCTTTTGCATGGGATCCTTGTAGTTTCGCACGTTTGTCTTCCACCGTAATTATAATTGTTTCATCCACATGCATGCGAAGTTAGCAAGTTTCCCTTCTCTACTAATTAACCTTCTTCTTGTGTTTCCAAGGTCCCGTGAGCATTCCACCACCTATACTTGAAAAAATTATAACCAAGGGGAGATGACGATGGTGATGATCACGAGCATGAGGACTAGCGGGGCTCATATACTCGATGGGCCGGCAACTAATTCCGATGGATCACCCTTCTTGTCTCAGATACAGCCCACTGCTGATGTTACTACTAAGGAAGCAGGTGGTGTCTCCCATGGTCGCACTCTCCGGACCTATTCCAACACCCGTTGCATGGTATTCGGGATGGATACTAGTGTGCTAGCGCCAACATCTTCTCCCTGGTACAGTATTGATAGTCTTGGAGAAAACTCGCTCTTCCTTGGACAAAACTATCCAATGATGGTGAAAGGCGATCCAACTGTCGTTGACAGAACGTTACTACCATTTATGAGAAGCAACTATATCTATACGTCGGACATTGCGGTGGTTCCCTACCCTGGTCGTGATATAGTAGGCCGCTTCATCCTGGATGATCAGTCCTGCGTTGGTCTCGAGATTGACAGTAGCTGGCCCTTCCCAGAGAATCACTTGTGGTTCAAAGCAAGCGTTTCCAATGCCGAGGATTGGTTGAGTTAAAGTTCATTTCATTGTTTGTTGTGTGATGAAAACTTTAGTATTTATAATGTATCCTCGTTGTCGTTCTGGGTTGATGACCTGTTGTATGTAATAAAACGATATGGCTGTGATAAACTTACTAAATTTATGAATGGTTTTCGAGTCGCTTCTCTGAGTGGATGCTTCGACGAGGCAAAAAAATATTTTCCGAATAAATAATTGTACGTGCATTGCAACATGTTATCAAATGAGGCCAATCAACAATATTACACTATTTGTACTAGCTTCACATGCTGCACTATCTCTACATCTACGTACGTAATACAACAAGTTTTAAACTTGAGACCAGCCACCCATCCTCACAAAGAACACTTTTTAACCTAGCACAGACTCCAGGAAATTTGGCCACAGTGTGAGGTGGGCCGTTTGTTAATGTGTTCGCTGTACATAACCAGCACCTCGAATCCTCGATACTACTACTATAAGTAGTAGGAGTAGTAGGGTGGCATGGGCCAGAACAAGCATTCACGTCCAGGAATACGGCACACGCCACCAGCACGACTTCCATCTGGCACCATATTTCTTGGAGTCCGTGCTACAGCAATCTCTTCAACCTCGCTGCTTCTCTAACTCAGCCATCGCACAAGCAAGCGAGGTGGGGGTTTGCCGATAGTCGGTTTTCTCAACTGCGGTCCCACTTGTAAGGCCAACTCCAACGACGACCCCAAATGGACCTCTGTTTTGCCCGGATTCTGTCCGTTTGGGTAGGGCAATGGGGTCGTGTCCGGGCCATTTCTCGGATCAAGGTGGCGTCGCCGAACGCGTGGACGCATCCCGGCCGCGTACATTTTTCTTTGCAAACACATATCTTTTTATCATCATTGATTTTTTGGTACATGGAAATACATCACCAAAAATTTGACTAGAAAAGTAAGACCAAAGAAAACAAGAACCACAAGAATACATTTTAGAAGATATCCAACTTCCATAACTGCTCCTGTAAGTTGGATTAGTACCTTCTCGATGCATTCATTGTTGATCTACGGAGGCTTAATCATGCGTGCTTCTTTCTTCTTCGAGTGTAAAGAAGTAGACGTGTCTAGCCTCTATTCTATCAACAAGTGCACTAGTCTCATCTCTAGCCTCTATGCTAGCTAAAAGTGCTAGAACATCTACTAAATTGCGCTCTATCAATATATCGCTGTACTCTTCTTTCCAATACCAAAACTTGCATCCATTCTACACAATAAAATTTTAAGTTAGCACAACTAGTCTAATCCGGGAGCACAACCAAAGATTTGGTCAAGTTCTTCCTCCTTTTGCCGACACGTGGGACATCCAGCATCCAGGTCGTGTCATGCAAGAAAATAGAGTGGTAGTTGAAGCCATGTGATGTGCATCTTGGGTTAAACTGTAAATAGAATCTTACTACTGTTGAGTAACTCCAAAAGCGGCCACCGAAGATCTTTATTGGATTTGTTTTTCATCACTAGCACGTCGAGGTGAAAGATGTGCGTGTTGATGGGTCCTCTTGCGTTTTCCTTTGAAATGTGGGACCGCATATGAGCAAGCAGACGATGGGCTCAGCAGCGTCGCTTTGGCTAAGAAGAGAGAGATCTGGGAGGGCTGAGCACGGACTCCAGGAAATTTGTTCTACATAACCAGCACCTCGAGATAGTGGGGTGGCATGGGCCATAACTAGCATTCATGTCTAGCAGTACGGCACACGCCACCCACACGAGTCCCATCCGACACCAATTTTCTTGGAGTCCGTGCTACAACCATCTCTTCTCCCTCCTATTTTCTCAGCCATCACGCGGTGGGCGGGGTGGGGGTTTGCCGATAGTCGGTTTACTCAACTGCGGTCCCACTTGTAAGTGAAAATGCAACACAACACGCATTCCCCTTGAGCGGCGTGCCAGACCAACCGTGTGGGGGTGCGACGCGAACACGGCAGGCTTTTCCTTTTGAAATTGTAACTTGTAAAATTTGGTTCTGCTCCATGGCACGACCGATAGATAGAAATAACGATTTTCCCTAGAGTAATGTGTCGGAGTAATGGGCCACGGGTAGGCAAACCCGAGCCCCTGGACCTTTCAAAACATCAGGGCAGACTGCGCCCCTCAAGACCCCAAGACGAAGAGCCGCCTTATGAGAGTCGGCGGCGGGGCCGCCGACTGCCCCCTCGAGTCCCGAGGACGGCCTCGAGATAAGCCGACTCCAACCGGGCGACTTCCGGAGAAGTCGGCTAAGGAGTCGACCCGCGACTCAACCATCTCCTACCCACGCAATTCTGAGCGGGATGGGGTGTGGCGCTTGTCCCATCCCTGCCCTGTTCTGAAGGGCGACATAGCCACGGTCTGCGCCCGTATTGACGGAGATCTCCATCCGGCGGCAACCTTTGTTGCCACGCCCTCGACATCAGCCCCTAGCAGATCCCTCGTACTCCACGACGGCCTGTCGATACGACCCAGAGACGGCGGGACCCGCCTGTCGGCAGGAGTGCAGGAGTCGGCAAGAGCGCTGGGAGACGGACCCGTTGAGAGTCGGCCCCCCAGAGTCGGCCGACCCCTCCCACGGGCTCCGCACGCCATTAACCAGACAAGACAGAGGATGGCAACAGTGATCGCCCGTCAGGCGGCGGCACTGTTGCCATGACCCCATGACCAAGCCTGCGTCATTAGAAGCACGGCTACAGTAATCCGCAGCCGACAAGACCCGCCCGCGGCGGACAAGGCTTGTCGGCCCCATGTTGGACCGACGGCGGGGCCCACTAGTCGGCGGGCCCCAGAAGTCGGCGGAGAAGACGGCGACCCTAGGAGGATCGACGGCCGGGACCAGCGCCCAGCCAGACATTTCATTGTACCCCGGGTAGGCCTATATAAACTCCCCGGGGCACCTTTCAAGAGGTTGGACCCTGATAGTTTTAGACACACATAGAGGGAAGAGAAGAGCTAGCCGTGTCCTTCTCCTTCCTCACCCCGAATAGCTAAAGGAGCAACCTTGTACCCACTTTGCCATAGTGATCATGCGGAGACCCCGCAGAGCAGCAGTAGGGGTATTATCTCCACAGAGAGCCCTGAAGCTGGGTAAGATTCACCGGCGTGCATGCCTTCGCCTCATCCCGTTTCCAGGCACCAGCGATGTTCTACTCGCCCCATCATGATAAGCCATCCTTTAACATATGTCGCACCCAACCCCCGACATTTGGCGCCCACCATGGGGCGGTACTATGCTACCGCGCTGCTGCTGGTTTCGTAGTCCGAGCGGGACCATCTTCGCCATCACCGCTGCGGCGTCGCGCCGTCTCTCCGGTAGCGCTCGGGGGCTCGACTTCGACCCGTCCCCAGAGCGGCCGCGAGGGGCGGCGCGTCCTCGCCTTTGGCCTCTTCGTCATCACCACAGCAACGCCGTCCGTCCACGCGCGAGCGCCGCACGGGGCCTCGCTTTGGTCAGTCGTGTCCATCCACGCGCCCCTCGCGTCTGCTCCCCTCGGCGCCGTGCCTTGCTCCGGCCGGAACGCATGTTCGCTTATCCATATATCGTCTATGCAAGCTAGCTACATGCAGGTCAACATGGTCAAACCATTAGCCACACCATAGCCAAACCATTCCCCATACACTTCCCAGACAACGGGTATACACAAGCCTACGCTACGTGCGTGCGTCGAGGCGCCCAGACTGCACGGCCGCACGCTTCGTGCTGGCGGACCCTGCGAGCTCCTCGGCGCCTCGCTCCGCGTCTCCAGCTCCTCTCCCGTCGTCATCCACCGCGCTACCGCCTTGCTTCTTCTTGCGCCGCTGGCTCACTCGGCGGCTGGCTCATTTCTTGTCGCCTCGCTTCTCCTTCCTCGGCGCCTCGCCTGCCGCCGTGCCCGCTCCGGCCCGGCGCACCTTGCGCCCCTCGCCCGTCTGCGCCTTGCGGTGCTGCCCGGCTTACCCGGCAAGCCACTACCGTGCTCCACGTCGCGGCACCCGTGCACCCGGTATTGCGCGTCGGCGTGCCGCTGGCGTCGCCGGCTCCGCCCGCGCCGTCTTGGCGCTGTCGCTCCTGCCCCGTGGCTGCGGCACTCGCCTCAGCCCGGCCCGTCCGCTTTGCTCACGCGTCCGGCCTCCGGATGGCTCCAGCGCGCCTACATCCCGCGTGGCGGCCCGGCCCGGTCGCCTCGCGCCACCGGCCTCGCGCCCTCGCCCTCGCGTCGTTCGGCCGCTGGCTATGACCAGCGGCTGCTCTCCGCCGCCTCCCGCACCGACTTCGCCCCGCGCGGCCTAGCTCCCGGGCCGAATACTCGCTCCGGCTCCCCACGGCCGCTGCTTCGCGGTCGGCTGCCCTTCCGGACGGCGGCTGCCGTCTCCCGTTACTCAGCGTCGGCGCCCTCCTCCGGGTCGCCGCTGCCGTCTCCTGCCCGCGGGCTCCACGTCCCGGGCCGTGTCGGTTTTCTCCGCATCCACGCGCCCGGCCGTTCGGCTCCGGATCTCGCCCGCCGGCTCCACCCGCAGGCCGGCTCTGCCTCTACCCGCGGCCGAGTTCTCCGCCTGCCCTCCTCCGCGCCCCCGAGCGTCCGGCCGCCTCTCCGCGATAGCCCCGCGCTGACTCCGCCTTCTCGCCTAGCCGGCCCCGCGCATCCTGCTCCTCCCCGTCGCTCAGCGCCCCAGTGGCTCCCTGCTCCGACTGCCGCGTGCCCGCCGGCTCCGCGCCCGGCATGGCGAGCCCGACCTGCGCCCCTTTGATCGATGGCGGCTCTCCGCCTTGCGCCGTCTCCACGCCCGTTACAGGCCGGCTCGGTCGCCGCCAGCCTCCGCTCTCGCCCCAGCTCCTCTAGCCCGGCCGATGCCGCTCCGCCACCGGCTTCTCCAGCTCGCCGATGTCGCGCCCGCCTGCCGACCTCTCCGGCCGACTGGTGCCGCACCCGCCTGCCGGCTTCTCCGGCCGACTGGAGCCGCATCCGCCCGCCTTCCCACCGGCCGGCTTGCTGCGCCTCGCGCACTCCAGCCGAATCCCACTACAGCCGCCTGCTGTCCTGAAGAAAAAGAAGAGGCCGGCTGCCCCATGCGAGCAGAAGAGAAAAAGAAGTGGGAGGCCGGCTGAAAAAAAAAGAGCACCGCGTCCGGCTGAGAAAGTGGTCGGGTGCTGAGAAAAAAGAAAGAAAGAAAGAAAAAAAATGTGTGTGTGCATCCGGCTGCCCAGAGCCAGGTGAAGAAAAGGCCGGGTGCCCACGGCCGACTGGCAGAGAAAGAAAAAAGAGAAAAGGAGGTTCCGACTTTGCGGTGCGATCGACCGATTACTCCGGTCAACAGCCCGTGTTGCCGCTGGACGGTGGTTCTTCTCCGCCTCCTTTGCTGGCCGACCAGCGAATTCGGTCCGTCCGAACACCGGCTGAAGAGAAAGAGAAGAAGACAAAGTAGTTGCCGGGAGATCCGGCCCGACTACTCAGTAGTCGGCCCGAATCTCGGGGGCTACACCCAGCGGGTGCGCTGACGCGCCCCCGCGAAGAGAGAAGACAAAGTAGTTACCGGGAGATCCGCCCGACCGCCGCCAGCTTGGCTCCTGAATCTCGAGGGCTACACCAGCCGAGGTCTGTTGACGCGCCCCCACGAGAGAGAAGACAAAGTAGTCGCCGGGAGATCCAGCCCGACTGCTCAGCAGTCGGCCCGAATCTCGGGGGCTACACCCAATGGGTGCGCTGGCGCGCCCCCACGATAGATTGCAAGAAACAAAACAAGAGACAAGAGAAGAGTTTTGTCCGGCTGCCCGAAATGTAGAAGAGAAGAAAGAAGAAACGGGCGCTGCAAGTTACCTCGCCGCTTGGCCGGTCGAGCCTGACCGGTCGGGACCCCCCTTCAAGCACCCGGGGGCTCGAGGGCTACACCCAGCGGGTGCGCCGTGACTAGACGAAAATCAATGTGAGCTCCTCACCCGCATAGTTTTTGCACCGCGAAAGCACGGATAACCTCGAGCGATGCTCGGGGGTTATCTCTGCATTTTATTACAGTTGCATCACTGTTTGCCCCAGCGCCAGCCAGAGTTGGCCCGGGGGCTGGCCGCTTGTCCTGAGACGTTAGTTTCCGCAAACGGCTTAGTAGCGTGCGCGGTACCAAAGGCCCACTCTCAGTCACAGACCGCAGAGCAGCTGTCCGACTGGCAAGAGTGAACGCTGGAGGCCACCCACGCGAAAAACGTTCGGAAAGAAAAACGCTTCGGGCGACCCGACCGTTTCCTTTATGAGTATCTACTCGGTTAAATCCGCTCTCAGAGTCTGAGTACTGTACACTCCACTTCACGGCCCACTCTCAGCCACAGACCGCAGAGCGGCTGTCCGGCGAGCGAGAGCACAAGCCAAAAAGCGGAGGGAACACGAAAAAGATCAAGGGGGCTTGGACGAAACCGAGTCGGCACCCTCCGCATAAAACTTGCAATGCTAAAAGCAATCATTTGATATATCTGCGTGGGCTAATTTTGTCTTTTTTATGATCATTTTCATGAATACTCGCCAAAAAACCTCCGCCCAACTTTGCCAAGTTGCCCGGAGGCTTGGGGGCTACTGTCGGAGTTATTGGCGACGGGTATCCCGAAGACGGCAAGACGATATTTCAAGACATCGGGGCTAGCAAAGCCCCTCGGTCTAACTACCCGCCGACCGGCTGTCAGCATCAGCCACCAGCCGACCGGCCGGCTACCGATTGCTCCACCAGCCGATCATTGCCGACTTCCCGACCGCCTAGGCCGACCGGGCTGCCGACCGCTCCACCAAGCCGATCATTGGCTGCCGACTTCCCACACCAGTGCCGATCATTGGCAGCCGATCGCTCCACCGAGTCGGCCGGTCAGCTTCCCGTCATTCTGACCGCCGCACGCCGGCTGTGGTTTACCTACCGGCTGGGCCGATCGCAGCCCGACCCGACACCGACAAGACATCAACGGGACAACCGTACCGCGACGCCATCATGTACAGTGACACTTGTCCCTGGGCACTATTTATGAAGTGACCCAGGGGACAAGTGTGACATCCCACCAAGCCACTAGCTAGCTAGCTAGCATACCTATATAGCTTACTTCCTAAGCTACCCCCACACTATATAAGGCACACATCCATCCATCCAGGGGAGGGACACCCATGGACTCTCACACACACACATGTGCACACATGCTCACGGCCACATGACTCACTCTCCCACACACTCACGCATGCATGCTCAGGCACATGCGGCCACACACACACCTATGCTCATATGCATATACGAGATCAGGCTCTTACGGCACTGATCTCA
This sequence comes from Aegilops bicornis, assembly GCA_021605145.1. Lineage (NCBI taxonomy): Eukaryota > Viridiplantae > Streptophyta > Magnoliopsida > Poales > Poaceae > Aegilops > Aegilops bicornis. Next base: position 487,871,707 of record CM038674.1, read on the forward strand.
GATACAGCTCCAGGAGCACTTTGTACTGCCTGATGTACACCCCAGATATATACTCAGACATGCAGGAGTAGGGGTGTTATCTCTCCGGAGAGCCCCGAACCTGGGTAAACTAGCGCGTGCTACTCGCATACCCGTCCCTGGATATTCCGGCAGCAGTCTTGCCCTCACACGAAGCCACCTTATGGCATATGTCGTCTAGCACCCCCTGTGAGAATACCACGACATAATGAGAAGTTTGGTTCTGGTGCGGTTCATGCATGGAGTACAAACGAAAATTATGAAGTTGATGCGAAAGGTAAGATAATTACTAGTAGTACCATATACTACTACATGGATTTGACGGAAAGATAAAGATAGATATGGATCCATCAACGACATCCTCACGTCCTAGTGCACCGGGTCACCAACTTACGTGTGAGGAGTAGCGGCGTTGGCGGCAAGCTCAACGTGCTTCTCAACAATGTCGTCCAAGGTTGCCCTGCAGTCCAAGAAGGCCAGCGTCCAATCGTCCTCCTCTTGCATGTAGTAGTCCTTGTGGACGATTTGCGCGTAGACGTGGGTGATTATGTCGATGGTGTCTTGCTGCACCAGGCGCCACGCGGCGAGCGTGACCTCGAGGTGGACATTCTCCGACGCGACGGCGGGCAGTCGCATGGCCACCAGTGCATCGAAGAGGTTGTCACCATAGAGGCCGTTGAGGGTGGCAGGCATCGCAGAGCCTGGGCACATGGGCTGGAGGCGTACGTCAAGGTCGTCCGCGAGCTTCTTGACGACGGTGAACTTGTCGAGGAAGCCGATGAGGACCTCGTCGAACAAGGAGACGAAGTTGTCATCCAAGCGGCCCCTCACCCTAACGGCCTCAAGCACTACCTGGAGACGTTCCTCGGTGCCGGGCCACAGGCCGGTGTCGTGGACCATTTTGCACAGCCGGCTAATGCTCGCGCTCATTGAGGGAGTCCTGGACTAAGGGGTCCTCGCGCGTCCGACCTGTTAGCCATGGGCCGGACCGATGGGCTGCAAAGATACGAAGACCGAAGACTGCACCCATGTTCGGATGGGACTCTCCTTGGCGTGGAAGGCAAGCTTGGTGATAAAATATGTAGATTCCTTTCTCTGTAACCAACCTTGTGTAACCTTAGATCCTCCCGGTGTCTATGTAAGCCGGAGGACTTAGTCCGGAGGGGGGAGATATTCATTACCATAGTCAAACAGGCTAGACTTTTAGGGTTTAGCCATTACGATCTCGTGGTAGATCAACTCTTGTAATACTCATATTCATCAAGATCAATCAAGCAGGAAGTAGGGTACTACCTTCATAGAGAGGGCCCGAACCTGGATAAACATTGTGTCCCCCGTCTCCTGTTACCATCATCCTTAGACGCACAGTTTGGGACCCCCTACTCGAGATCCGCCGGTTTTGACACCGACATTGGTGCTTTCATTGAGAGTTCCGCTATGCCGTCCCCAAAAGGTTTGATGGCCCCTTCAATCATCAAAGACAATGTTGTCCAAGGAGAAACCTTCCTCCCCGGACAGATCTTCGTGTTCGGCGGCTTCGCATTGCGGGCCAACTTGCTTGGCCATCTGGAGCAGATTGATAGATACGCCCCTGGCCATCAGGTCAGATTCGGAAGCTTGAACTACATCGCGGACATCTGTGGAGACTTGATCTTCAACGATTTGAGACCGCGGCGACCGCTCCTTGTCACCCCGATGAACATGACTTAAATCTGGCATCGGACCGCATCCAGGAGATAGCTTCCATAACTGCTCTGGCTTTAGATCCGGAGCAGACCGCGCCATCCGAGGATGGGAAGCTCAACCCCGCCACGGAGGTCACAGATTCGCGGCGTTGGAGCCACACATAGACTTAACTTCACATGATACATGTGTCACCGAAACTCCGGACTCATCTCCGGCTGTAAGTTCCGAGCCATGTGCGTCCGCGGACGCCGAGCTTGATCAGTTATCGATCTTCGAATTCAGCGCCGCAGACATCTTCCGATACTCGCCCCTTGGCGATGTGCTGAACTCTTTAAAAAATCTGTCCTTGGCGGGGGACTCACAGCCGAATTATGTCCGGTTTGAACCGGAGGCTGATGATGGGGGAGAATTTCGCTTCCCACCCGCCACCCACTTCATAGCCACTGACGAAGACCTAACTGACACGCTTGACATGACTCCGAAGACATCGACGGTATGGACGACGATGCCCGAGAAGAGGAGGACCAAAACCCGTCGTTCACTGAACGATGGACGGCCACTTCCTCATATGACGTATACATGGTGGATGCACCAAAAGATAATAGCGGCGACGACAAGGAGAACCCAGAGAAGAATGACCCTCCCAAGACACAACCAAAGCGTCGTTGTCAGCGGCGCCGCTCTAAATCGCGCCGCAGCATAGACAGCAACACCCGCACAGGAGATGATAACACTCCAGATGGCGCCAAAGACACAGAAGACCCCCACGAACAAACTGTCGAACAAGACAATCGGGAAGATGGGCAAGTCAGCCCTAATGAACATGCCATAGACGAAGACTCAGAGGGCGGTAGTTATCATCCGGTCTCTGAGGAGGAGGTGAGCCTCGGCAACGAGGATTTCATCATGCCTGAGGAACCTCTCGAGCAGGAGCACTTTAAGCTTTAGCTAATAGCCACTTCGAGGAGCCTGAAAAAGAAACAACAGCAGCTTCAAGCTGACCAAGACCTACTCAATGACAGATGGACTGATGTCCTGGCAGCCGAAGAATACGGCCTTAGGTGCCCAGCCAAAAGTTACCCGAAGCGCAAATTGCTACCACAATTCGATGATGAGGCACCAGAGCACGCACCAGCATCGCGCAATGCGGCTGACCGACCACCACGCGGTCGGGATAAAGCGGCAATTCAAGCCAAACACCAGACTGCCCCACCTCGCCGTAAAGGCAGGGATAAGATAGCTCGGGGTTATACATATGACCTTCGTCAAGACCTGGATAGTAGAGCAGGATATACAAGATCGATCTACGGATCGCGAGGACATGCCCCGACACGCGATGACGGCTATCTATTTGGACGCGACAAACCTAGTCACGCCCGGGCCGAAAACCGCAGACGAACTCCATCGGAGCTACGTCGCGATGTGGCCCGATATAGAGGTGCCGCACACCCTCTTTGCTTCACTGACGAAGTAATGGATCATGAATTCCCAGAAGGGTTCAAACCCGTAAACAATGAATCATACGATGGAACAACCGATCCCGCAGTATGGATCGAGGATTTTATTCTCCACATCCACATGGCCCGCAGGGATGATCTTCACGCCATAAAATACCTCCCACTAAAACTCAAAGGGCCAGCTCGGCACTGGCTAAACAGTCTGCCTGAAAATTTGATTGGCAGCTGGGATGACTTGGAGGAAGCTTTCCTTCACAACTTCCAAGGTACTTATGTCCGGCCACCAGACGCTGATGACTTAAGTCACAGAGTCCAACAGCCTAGAGTGTCAGCCAGGAAATTCTGGACTAGGTTCCTAACTAAAAAGAACCAGATCGTCGACTGTCCGGATGCCGAAGCCCTAGCGGCCTTTAAGCATAGCATCCGTGACGAATGGCTAGCCTGCCACCTCGGCCAGGAAAAGGCAAAATCCATGGCAGCCCTCACGACACTCATGACCCGCTTCTGTGCGGGAGAGGATAGTTAGCTGGCCCGTAGCAAAAATACAGCAAGTGACACGAGCACCTCCGAGGCCAAAAATAGCAATGGCAAGCTCCGACGCAGCAGACACAAACGCCGAAGTAATGGTGACAACACCGAGGACGCGATAGTCAATGCCAGATTCAGTGGTTCCAAGTCTGGTCAGCTGAAGAAGCCATATAAAAGAAACAATCAGGGACCATCCAGCTTGGACCGCATACTCGATCGTCCGTGCCAAATCCATGGCACCCCTGATAAACCAGCCAATCATACCAACAGAGATTGTTGGGTTTTCAAACAGGCCGGCAAGTTAAATGCCGAGAACAAAGAAAAGGGATGCATAAGCGAGGGCGATGACGAGGAGCCCGACAGCGAACACACGGGGACAAAAGAAGTTCCCCCCCCCCCAGTTCAAAGCGGTGAACATGATATACGCTACACACATCCCCAAGAGGGAGCGCAAGCGCGCGCTCGGGGACTGCTACCTCTTGAGCATTGCGTTGGTTTTCCCTTGAAGAGGAAAGGGTGATGCAGTAAAGTAGCGTAAGTATTTCCCTCAGTTTTTGAGAACCAAGGTATCAATCCAGTAGGAGACCACGCTGAAGTCCCATGCACCTACACAAACAAACAAGAACCTTGCAACCAACGCGATAAATGGGTTGTCAATCCCTTCACGGCCACTTACAAAAGTGAGATCTGATAGAGATGATAAGATAATATTTTTGGTATTTTTATGATAAAGACTAGAAGTAAAGAAAGCAAAATAAACTGTAATAGAAATAACGGTAGGTTAATATGATAGAGAATATACTCGGGGGCCATAGGTTTCACTAGTGGCTTCTCTCAAGAGCATAAGTATTACGGTGGGTGAACAAATTACTGTCGAGAAATTGATAGAATTGAGCATAGTTATGAGAATATCTAGGCATGATCATGTATATAGGCATCACGTCCGTGACAAGTAGACCGACTCTTGCCTGCATCTACTACTATTACTCCACACATCGACCGCTATCCAGCATGCATCTAGAGTATTAAGTTCATAAGAACAGAGTAACGCATTAGGTAAGATGACATGATGTAGAGGGATAAACTCAAGCAATATGATATAAACCCCATCTTTTTATCCTCGATGGCAACAATACAATACGTGTCATTTCGCCTACTGTCACTGGGATCGAGCACCACAAGATTGAACCCAAAGCTAAGCACTTCTCCCATTGCAAGAAAGATCAATCTAGTAAGCCAAAGCAAACTGATAATTCGAAGAGACTTGCAAATATAACCAATCATACATAAAAGAATTCAGAGTAGATTCGAATATTGTTCATATATAATATTGATCATAAACCCACAATTCATCGGATCTCAACAAACACACCGCAAAAGAAGATTACATCGAATAGATCTCCAAGAGAATCGAGGAGAACTTTGTATTGAGATCCAAAGAGAGAGAAGAAGCCATCTAGCTAATAACTATGGACCCGAAGGTGCGAGGTAAAATACTCACACATCATCGGAGAGGCTATGGTGTTGATGTAGAAGCCCTCCGTGATTGATGCCCCCTCCGGCGGAGTGCTGGAAAAGGCCCCAAAATGGGTTCTCACGGGTACAGAAGGTTGCAGCGGTGGAAATAGGGTTTTGGCTCCTGTTCTGATGTTTCCAGGGTATATGAGTATATATAGGCGAAAGAGGTCGGTTAGGAGAGCTACGAGGGGCCCATGAGGGTGGGGGCGCGCCCAGGGGGCAGGCGTGCCTCCCTGCCTCGTGGCCTCCTCGTTGATTGCTTGACGTCCACTCCAAGTTCTCTGGATCACGTTTGTTCCAAAAATCACGTTCCCCAAGGTTTCATTCCGTTTGGACTTCGTTTGATATTCCTTTCCTTCGAAACACTGAAATAGGAAAAAATAGCAATTTGGGCTGGGCCTCCGGTTAATAGGTTAGTCCCAAAAATAATATAAAAGTGTATAATAAAGCCCATTGAACATCCAAAACAGATAATATAATAGCATGGAACAACCATAAATTATTGATACGTTGGAGACGTATCAGGGACGTCTATGCCATATAGCCAGTCGCCCCAAAATTTAATCCATGGTCGTCATGCCCGATCACTTTTGATCGACGGGATCATCCGACCAGTATCCGTCATGGCGATTCAGCCGCATTGGTCCTTGACCGAATAATCGACGGATTCCACCTGACGCGAGTCCTTATGGACGGCGGCGGCTTTAACCTGCTCTATCAAGATACAGTGCGCAAAATGGGCATTAACCCATCACGGATCAAACCCACAAAGACTACCTTCAAAGGAGTCATACCAGGTGTAGAGGCCTGCTGCACGGGCTCAATTACGCTAGAGGTTGTCTTCGGATCTCCGGACAACTTCCGAAGCGAAGAGTTAATCTTTGATATCGTTCCTTTTCGCAGCAGCTATCACGCACTGCTCGGACGAACCGCATTTGCTCTATTCAATGCGGTGCCTCATTATGCTTACCTCAAGCTCAAGATGCCCGGGCCACGCGGCGTCATAATAGTCAATGGAAACATGAAACGCTCCCTCCGTACAAAGGAGCACACCGCTGCCTTAGCAGCAGAAGTACAGAGTGGCCTTCTCGAGCAGAACCTCAATTCAGCGGCCGAACTCTCGGACACTGTCAAAAGAGTCCGGACTATTCTGCAGCATGATAGCTCGGCTCGTCGAGAGCTCGATTAGCAATTCGGCCTCCATCCCAGTCCCGATCAGGTGGTGGCACTAGTACCGCGTGTACATAACTACGCACTCAAAATACCATGAGCATAGACGGAGGCATAACTAGTTGGTGATCCACAATACGGCTTGACCGCTCCCAGACACATATACTTTCATTGTTTCCTTTTTCCCTTTTCAGGTTTCTTTTCCACAGACCCTCCCTGATGGCTAGATCACCGGTCCTTTCGAAGGAAAAATACACCAAGATGGCAAGAAGCACAAGCGTATAGGGGAATCTCGAGGTGTTTTCTTTAACGATCACTCTACCTGTTTTCAGGACCCAGACGCAGCTCTCCCTTGGTTTCGGCATGTCAGATAGCCTGTTGCTTATTGCACCATTTGTATCAATGCACCTTAACGTGTTAATCAAATTACAATGGAAATAGTTCATGTTCGAGCTTTAGGGCCCCACTGACTTATCACCTTTAAGCCCTTCTGTTTTCTTTTCTTTTTCCCCTCACATGGGTAACCTTATCGAGATAGCACCGTACACTCTGGTATGTTTCACATTCGCCAGGCTTCTACAATACCGCAATCTGACAACAAAGTCCGAACACTTTTTACAGTATAGTTCGGCACCCCGAATTTAGCACTATATGCATTGGCTCCGGATCATGTCTTTGGTCAATAGTTGGGTTGCCCGGCTGCTGTGTTTGCTACCTTACGTTCCGCTATATCGGCTAGGGTAGTAAAGGGAGAACTACTGCGATTGTGCCCCGGTTCATTCGGATGAGCACCTCAGTAGAGAAAGCCGAAAATTGACTATCATGATGCGGTGAGAGCCGGTCAGCTCTTCAGAGGTTTCAAACCGTTAGAGGTTTTCTCCGCATTACGCGATCAATCGGTTTTTATCCGATCAGGTGTTTACAGAATCCCCCAGTTCGGACTTCCGAACACCAGGAGCTGCGCCTAAAATTTTATTATTGAACTCTTATGGCTAAGTGAGGGTGATAAAGCATTATAGTCTGATTGCCTTGTTCGTTGCGCTAAACACCTCCTTCAAGGACCAAATAATTGGATCAAGAGTGTTTAGATTCCATCCCGAACACCCCCATATTACCTAAGTGGGGGCTGAAGTCGACGACTTGCCAACTCTCAGATTTAATAAAAACGTCCGCATAGGAGGTAATAATCTAACACAAAGCATTATATTACATAAACAGTCTTTGTTTCATAATACAGGGCGAGACAAAATATGAATGTATTCATTCAAAGATCACGTCTTTCGCACACTGCTCCGCAACAATGCGGGACCCCTCCAGGACATCTCCAAAATACTGCCCGGGTGTGCGGTGCTCCTTGCCCTCAGGCGGCCCCTCGGTCGCTAGCTTGACGGCGTCCATCTTCGCCCACCACACTTTGACATAGGTGAAGGCCAGGCGCGCGCCCTTGATGCAGACCGACCGCTTGACGATGTCCATCCGAGGACAGTCATTCACCAACTGCTTCACGAGGCCGAAGTAGCTGCTGGGTATAGCTTCGGCAGGCCACAACCGGATTATCAAATCCTTTATGGCCAGTTCGGCCACCCTATGCAGCTCGACCAGTTGTTTCAGCTGATCGGTGAAGGGCACCGGATGTTATGGCGCAAGGTATTGCGACCAGACCAGCTTCTCCGTCGAGCTCCCTTCTTCGGCTCTGAAGAACTCCGCAGTGTCTGACACACTGCGCGGCAAGTTTGCAAACGCCCCTGGGAACTCCGAATTCGGGTTAGTAAGAAAAACTTCTTCTTCACATACTTGCTATGCATACTAAACGCCTTACCCGCCGCGATCTTCTTGGCCTCCTGGATCTCCTAGAAGGCGCCCTGGGCTTCAACCCGGGCCTCTTCCGCACTCTGGCGAGCCTTGGCGAGTTCGGTCTCTCGAGCCGAAACATCACCCTCTAGGGCATCGCACTTTTTCACTGCGTCCTGGAGCTCTTGCCGGACCTCGTTGAGCCTGGCCTTGAGCTTTTTGCGGGCGGCTTGCTCCTTGGCAGCTTTTTCCTCGGCTTCGGCCAGGGCCTTTTTTAGGGCCTCGGCCTCGGTCGTCGCTCCTACATAAATCATGGCATCACAGTCAATACACAACATTTATTCTTTCCGAATATATAGCAAGTCATTGCATACCTTGTTGCTCTTCCAGCTGCTTCCTCGCTTGGTCGAGCTCTCCCTCGGCCCGCTCCAGCTTTTGCTTTAGTACGGAGACTTCGGCAGCATGTGAGGTCGCGGCCAACAACGACGCCTGCTTATAAGACACATTTAGTTAGTTCCCTGTGAAAATTAATTGATCCTCTGTCCGGATTTTCTTTCCAAGCGCCGGACTGTGTCTCAGGGGCTACTGTCTATATTGGGATTTTTCTCTTTTGTGTCGCTTACCTCAAAACCTATCAGCAGGCTTCGCTCAGTCCTCTTTTGACGGACTGAACCTTCTCAATCACCGTACCCATAAGGATATGGTGTTCATCCACAATGGAAGCGCCTCGTAGCGCTTCCAGCAGATTATCCGGTCCCTCTGGTTGGACAGAGGTCACCGGCGGGATGGGCACGCCTCCTTCTTTCGAGGGAGCCTGCTTGTTGAATTCCGGAGCCTTGTGAGTCTCCGGAACCGTATTCGGTTGGGGGCCGAATTGAACCTGGCCCCCATCATCAGTCCCCATGGGGATCTGTTCCCCCATGTGTCCGGCGGCCGAGGTCTCGACCTCCGCGCCGCCCTAACGACCTCCGGAACCTCTCCCCGGCCAGGAAGGATCCTTCGGGACGACACCTCAATGTCGCCACTGGCTACGGGAGAGTGAGCGGCCGGCGGTGATTCGCTGGCCATCGCCTTTGAATCCAGCGAACCTCCCGACGAGGTTCGCAGGGAGCTGTCATGGGCCAGACTGCAATAGCATAACTAACCATGTTAATACAATAAGGAGGAAAGGCTGGATACACAGGCAGGCACGAGTCAGTACTTATGACGCAGCCAGGGGCTTGCTCCGCGAGGGTCGCTCCGGACTGTTGTCGAAGTCCCACGCGGTTTTATCCGCGAGGGAGCCTTTCCCCTTTTTGGGCGCCTCCGCCTCCAGATTTGTGGAGGCCGCCCTCTTCTTCCTCCCCCCATCAGGGGGAGGATTGCTTTCCTCCTCCTCCTCATCGTCATCTTCGGCGGTAGAAGAGTGAGTCTTGTCTTCGGACATCACATCCGAAGTGCCTTTGCGGCGGAGGCCACCTCGGCCCCCCTTGGCCTTCTTCTTGGCCTTCTTCTCGGGCGGCTGATAGGGCACCGGGACCAGCATCTTCGCCAGGAGCGGGATGACTGGCTCTTCGGGCAGCGGAGCCAAACTGTGAATTCGTTCCGCTTTCTCGTCCATTCCTGAAACGATAAATTAGCAAAGTTCAGTTACCCTCCTTGGACAAACAGGTAGAGGGCACGCCTTGAGATATGGAGGACTTACCGCGCTGGCGGGGTGGGCAAGATCGTGCCCACGATCCGAGTCAATGGCCGGCGGCTTCTCATCGCCTTTGAAGAGCAGCTTCCAAGCATCTTCGTGAGTGGTGCCGAAGAGCCTCACCAAGGTCTGGTGCTTCTTCGGATCGAATTCCCATAAAGGGGGAAGTTTGGCGTTGGCAAGGGAGGATCTGGTGAACCAGCATAACCTAGATCACATCGACGAGCTTGATGTTCTTGTTCACCATGCTTTGGATGCGCGTTTGCAGCGCCATCAGCTCGTCCGACGAAGACCAATTTGGGCCCTTCTCCATCCAGGAAGTCAGCCGCATTGGGGCCCCGGACTTAAATTCGGGGGCGGCGTCTGAAGTGGCACCGCGGGGCTCTGTGATATAAAACCACAACTTCTGCCACTCCTTGACAGTTTCCACGAACGTACCTTGGGGCCACGTGACGTTCGGCATCACCATGGCTCCCCCGCACTCCGCATGTTGGCCATTGACCACCTTCGGCTTCACGTTGAAGATTTTGAGCCATAGTCCGAAGTGGGGCTGGATGCGGAAGAAAGCCTCACACACGACAATAAATGTCGAGATGTTGAGGAAGGAGCTCGGGGCTAGATCATGGAAATCTAGCCCGTAGTAGAACATCAGTCCGCGGACGAAAGGTTGGAGTGGAAACCCTAGCCCGCAGACGAAATGAGGGACGAACACCACCCTCTCGTTGGGCTTCGGTGTGGGAACGACTTGTCCCTTGGCCAGAAGACGGTGGGCGATCTCCTTCGCCAGATACCCGGCCTCCCGAAGCTCGGCGACGTCTTTCGCAGTGACGGAAGAGGCCATCCACTTGCCTTGACCTCCGTATCCGAACATGGTCGAGAGCTTGCACGGAGTGGAAAGGACGAGAACTTGGGCGCTTGAGCTTGAGAATGGAAGGGCAGAGGATGAAATAAGGCGTGGGTGAAGAAGGAGAATCCTTATCCCCTTATAAAGGCAGCAAAAATCGAAATGCCTCCCCACTCGCCTTCAAACTCGCCTATTCCCAAGTGTTGTATAAACGGCACAGTTGGGTTACCCACGCCCGTATTGATGAGAATCCCGCAATAAGGGGACACGATCTCTGCTTTGACAAGATGTGCCGATGGAAACCGCATCTCGAAACACGGAACGGTAGGCGAAAACGGTTTGAAATAATGACAGGTCGGACGTGATTTCATCTCGCAAAAAGTTGTCAGCGGATGGGACTCGTGAAATATTATACTCTCTACGGTTGTGTGTGCGTGTGGTACCTGTGTTGCAGATCCGGACACATTCATTGATTCCGAAGACTATCTTGGAGTACTCGGGAAGGAGAACCCGCCTTGCAATGTCGAAGACAATCTGCGTGCCAGACACCTCGTCATTGAAGCCTGGTTCAGGGGCTACTAAGGGAGTCCTAGACTAAGGGGTCCTCGAGCGTCCAGCCTGTTAGCCATGGGCCGGACTGATGGGCTGTGAAGATACGAAGAGCGAAGACTGCACCCGTGTCCGGATGGGACTCTCCTTGGCGTGGAAGGCAAGCTTAGTGATCAAATATGTAGATTCCTTTCTCTGTAATCGACCTTGTGTAACCCTAGATCCTCCCGGTGTCTATATAAATCGGAGGACTTAGTCCGGAGGGGGGAGATATTCATTACCATAGTCAAACAGGCTAGACTTTTAGGATTTAGCCATTACAATCTCATGGTGGAGCAACTCTTGTAATACTCATATTCATCAAGATCAATCAAGCAGGAAGTAGGGTATTACCTCCATAGAGAGGGCCCGAACCTGGGTAAACATTGTGTCCCCCGTCTCCTGTTACCATCATCCTCAGACGCACAGTTCAGGGCCCCCTACCCAAGATCCGCCGGTTTTGACACCGACACTCATCGCCTCCATGGGTCTAGCTTCTAGTCAACTGATCTTGCGATTGGAGTGATCACTCTTGCCCTTGGGTGCGTAGGTGCGTAGGATTTCGTAGATTGGACTGGCGGGAGCCTTTATATGAGAAGTGCAGACTACGTTGAATTCACATACGTGTTGGCCATCTACTCCTCGCCCCTCTACTACACCTGTCTTTGGCTGTATGACAGGTTGGCCATCCACCCATTGAGCCCACGTGTCATACACCCAATGGCAGGTGCAGTAAGTCAATGAAGCTGCGTCCCCCTCTGTGCCGGTGCAGTATAGTCATCTCAACGGACCTCTAGTTGGGGCCAAACGAGAGAACTTTGATGTTTACTAGTTTATTGGTCCCCTTTGCATTTTGCACAAAGTTTTGACCTTTGATTTAACTAATAAAATGTTAATGCATGTAACAAAAAATGTTGTGTAAGTCACCTTATGAAAACCAGATAATCCCAAAACACTTAGGCATGGTACATTAACTCCCTCCTCGTTTCTTATTTCGTGACATATCAACCAATGAGATATGTGGGTCATGCATGCTTTCAATGACTTGAGACTACCAAGCATCACATGCGGTGGTTAGTTCATTGCATGTAATCCTATTAAGTAGCAAAAAGACATTAAGTTATCTCGCCGATAGGAATAAAACAATACACCATGTATTTATTTACATAGGGAGTAGTACATTTTTTGTGACATGCATTACTAGATATTGCTAGTCAAATACTAAATCCAGATGGACGTGGTAGTACTACTAAATCCAGACGGTCTTTGCTAGTACTAGTAGTAGTACTACCAATGTAGTAGCACCGTACTACCCGTTGGTCAAATTATTACGTGTTGCTCATCACAGTGAAGTGACAAGACCCTACACCGGAGATGACACCTGAGTATAGGCGCCGTGTTCGGCATACCATAGTCAGCCTCACCGTCTGCAGCCACTATCATCATGGCTGTAGACCTAGCCTGCTTATAACTAGCCGTGTTCGACATAATTTCCCGTGCGTAGATGCCCGTGCATTGCACAGAACACCAAGATTTCGGGGTGGATGGCACCGGCATCGACCATCGCACCAGATTTTTCCATGGCCTTCTAGATGTGGTGGGGAGGAGATAAGGCTGATTGTGAGAGAAAAGGAGTTGTGTGTAAATAGGGAACACGTGCGGGCATCTTTTTGCAAAAACTGGAGAAGTTTGGTTTGTATGCGTCAGATCAAGATCCGACGACTATTGGTGAAAGATGGGAGGCACAACATCATCACCAACTCAGGACCTGTTTGATTCGTAGGATTTTGAAAACACAGGAATAGGACACGGCAAAATTACAAGTTTCAAACTGATATTACAAATGTTAGGAGTAATGCTGCACCTACGAAGAGGGAATTACTAGGAAGTTTACGTAAGAACTTTCGTTACTTTAGGTGGATGCAGCATTATCGTACAAACTAAAATCCACCGCCCTGACAAGTCACTAATGGGCAAATAAGTTTTCGAGTCTCTCGCCACTTGATGTTTCAAAAACAAATTCAGCTTCTGCGAGACTTTGTCATTTAGGCTTAGACGCTTACGGTGATTAGCACGCCATTCATTGTTGCGCCAGAGAACACCAAACCTCATTACCTTGAGCACACTTGCCTCTAGAACAAAGAACCTAGCCAATTTAATCTCAGATGTGCTGCCTCAGTAGTCTATCAAATCAATTTATGTAAGATGGAGATCAAGGCATTCGATGAGATTGTTATAGCGCAGCACATTTTTCACTTTCGGGTCTTTTTTTATCTGCAAAAGAAGAGAGCATAATAGAGCAGCTGGCTGTATAAGCATGTCATCAAGAGGTACCAATATCATTCGCTCATATGATAGGGTTGGCTAGCTAGTGATATTTTTTCACTCTCTCTCTCTCTCTCTCTCTCTCTCTCTCTCTTTCTCTTTCCTCTCATTTACCTAGGAGTACGTGAAGAGCTTGGGCATTTGTTGCCTTCCACTATGTGTCTAATGCGATATTTCGCAAAAGTATGCCACATAATACGCATCAATGTCAAATCAAAAGATTTTGGCACCGCTGTGCACACAGACCCACATGTATAAACAAATCAATCAAACCAACTACACCAGCCTCTCACTCTCCCAAACAAGTGTTTTTTTATTGCCTTACTCCTCTCTCTCTCTCTCCCACACAAGTGTTTTTTCATTGCGTGAGTTAATTTGGCACCGGAGCAAAGTAGGTGATCCAGATTGGGGCACCAGGTGAGCAATGGAGGGGCACCGATGTCAAATGCATCACAAGTGAATTTAGCACGTGTTTTGGCCTACATAGTGGAGGGCCATTATAGCGCACTTTTGTACTACCTCTTATTTAGAATAATATTTTGACCATAGATTTACGTAAGAAAATGCCAATGCATGTCACTAAAAATTACACCATTTGAAATTATGTTCAAATATGAATCCAACGATATAGTTCTTAGTGACATGCATTAACATTTTGTCAGTTAAATTTATGGTCAAATTTTGATACTACAAAATAGGAAGAGTAAACCAAGACGGAGGTAGTACTTGCTCTTAGGGTAACCATAGAGTTACTTGAGTAGTCTAAGTTACTTTCCAATATGACTAGCCTATGCTACTATAGCAGTACAATAAAAAATGATGAAGGTGATCACGTGAGAAAAAAATACTAAAAACATTTCTTTTGGTGCAGTGCGTAGATGCAGTTTTGAACACTACACTTGTCATCGTAATTTGGGAAAATTACGAAAAAATTGAGCTACATTGTGATTACCGTTTACTAATAGGAAAGAAGTTTCACCTCGATGAGTAGCTTCTCCGTGCACGGAAAGCATGTAAGGAATCCAACAACTTGATCCAGATTGGGGCCGATAGATTTTATTGCCAAGATCTTCACTGTGGGCATAGACTGGGTCAAGCTTGTGGGAATTATTTTCTGGAAGACGGTCATAAATACATCAAGAAGAAATTTTAAAATGTGAATTTCAAGAATACGGAGAAGAACATGAGTGTTGTACCTGAACGATTACGGATCCAATAAAGAGTTCGGAGAATTTGGCAGACGAGTGCACCAACGCTGTCAATTTCAAAAGGCCAATGACCCTGATTTTTGTTGGACCTTCTAGATCCGATACAAGCAATCTCTCAAGGAAAGGCGCATTCTCAATGACCATAACGTGGAACAACCGGAGTGATCTCTTCCCAATTGATGTCTTGTTGCGAGGCCCGAAGACAAATAAATCCATCGGAGATTCGCCGAGGCGATGTGGAGGCTAATGAACCCGTGGATCTGCTCAAGACGAAGGTACTCGGCCTTGCAGGATTCGCGTAGCAGGTGCTCCATAGCCTTCTTCGAGATGACAACGTCGAAGAGGTAAAGCTTCTTGAGTTGAGGGAGAAGAAGGGTGGGCGCGGCATTAATCTGGGGAAGATAGCAAGAGCTGAAGCTGGCGCGACGCAACGTTGGCGTGAGGCGGAGCGCAGACGGCGGCAGAGAGCGACATCGTCCAGCTTCAAAGCTGAGCTCCTCGAGCTGATCTAGGGCGGGGGATAAGAACCACTCGTCGAACTTGGGTTGGACCTTGCAGTTGGTATTGAACATGCGGATGTCAAGGCGTCTGGCTGGCCCAGGGTGCGAGGAAAGGATCTTAGAGACTGCGGCCATGTGTTTGCAATCCCCGTCGCAGAGGCAGCTGTCGACAGTGAGGTTGAGGGGGACACGGCGCCAGAGGGGGCGCCACCGCCGAGAGAGTAGGGAGGTCCGCATGGCAGATTTGGTGGGGAGGAGGCCGATGATGACGAGCAGCATGTCATCGGGGAGGCTGCTGATGAAGTCCAGGCTCACGGGATGCGGTTTTGGCTCGAGCCGCCTCCGCTTGTTGGCTGCCTCGCCGTCCATCTCAACCGGCGGCGACACCGGTGTACACGTGTGCTGGTGTGTGTTGTGTGTTGGGTGTGCGCGAGTGCGTCCTTCTGTGCATGTCGCTGCGTAGTGGTGAATTGTGCGCGAGTGCGTCCTTCGCGCGGAAGAAGTGTGTCCTCAATGCGCCCTAAATTTACTAGCATTCGGGGTGCTACCCCGAGTGGTTTCAACTTTGTTTACTTCACCGCGTGTCAGATGGGCCTCTAGTTTACTTATTTTCACCCACTGCCACATGGGCCAGCACACGAACATACAGAACACAAGCTGACAAGGCAGCATGTGGACTGGTTGACCGGTTAACTAAACAATATATAGAGCTATACGCTCACGTATAATCCGTTGGCATAGAGTGTTCGAGTGAGAGGGGAGGCCCGTGAGAGATAGCAGAGAGAGAGAGAAAAAGAGCTAGTCCCTCCGTTCGATAATGTAGTTCCAACATTTTTTTTAAGTCAAAATTTTGAAACTTTGACCAAGTTTATAAAGAAATTACTTACATCTACAATACCAAAGATAAATGATAGTATGAAGTAAGTACATGTTGTGATGAATCTAATGATCGTTCCGGATGTAAATGTTTTTCTCCACATATACCTGGTCAAACTTTTCTGAGGTTTGACTTTTCAAAACATCCATATGCTTATGGACGTGAGAGAGTCCCTAACTAGAGAGAGAGAGAGTGAAATAGAAAGAGTGAGTGAAAAAAGTGTGTGTGCGTGTGTGAAAGATACATGGACAACACTCGATAAAAGTCGAGAAAAAACGTGTGTGTCTTATGCAAACATATCACACATGCATCTTCGACAACGGAAGCAAGGTGAGGAGATAGTGTGTGGTTGTTTGCAACCGAGAGAGCAAGACCCCTAGCACGTGGCCAAGAGGGGTCTAACAAACAAGGGAGAGAGGTCGAGAGCGACGTACGGAGAAAATGCAGACATGGGGAGGAGAGAGTGTATGTTTGTCATAGAGAGATCCCCTGGAGATCGTGATGGGACTACATGGGTGGGAGATCGAGTGACAAAGTGTGTGAACGGTAGAAGATACCCCGAGAGATATCAAGATAGACGTATGGATGGAAGGAGACAATACGTGTGTTCCTGATGGCTAGTGAGAGATAATCATACTTAGGGGGGGGGAGTGCTTGCGCCTATAATGGAGTGAGGGATTATGGTACTTATTAGGGGGGTGCGTGTCACATAGAGAGAGAACAAGGGCGGAGAGTGTTGGATGGGTCTATATGTATAGCGCGAGCGAGACATGTGTATATGTGAACCAGGGAGATATAAAGTTTGAGAGAGATTGAGGATCCCCGATAGGGCTGAGTGGTGCGTCTGATAGCTGAGAGGGGGAAAGAGATATTCCATCCGCTCGATAATGCAGTGCATGTAAATTTTTTAGAAGTCAAACTTTGGAAACTTTGATCAGGTTTACGCAAATGTTATTTATATCTACAATACCAAAGATACATCATACGAATCTACATATCATGGTGAATCTAATGGTATATGTTTGCCGTTCTAGATGTAATTGTTTTTCTCCATGTACATGGTCAAACTTTGTGATGATTGACTTTTCAATAAATCAATACGCTATGGACCGAGGAGAGTGCCTAAGTCGAGAGAGATCAAGTGCGTGTGAAGGAGAATGAGTAAGTGTGCAAAAAGAGTATGTGTGTGAAAGAGAAAGTGACAACAAACGATAAATTAGAGAGAGAGTGTGTTTTTTTGTTTCTTAGGCGAACATCTCACGCATGCATCTCCGAGATAGAAAAGCGAGGAGAGGAGATACACGAAGATAGCTAGTGTGTGATTGTTTGCAACGGAGAGAGACACCCCTATAGCACATGTCCAATAGAGGTCCGCCAACAAGGAACAAAGGTCGAGAGGGACACATGGAGAACATGGACGCATGGGGAGGGCGAGAGGGTGTGTTTGTGATAGAGATATCCCCTCGAGATCGTGAGGGGACTATATGGGTGGGAGATCGAGGGAGGTGCGTGCGCAATAGAAAGATGCCCCGAGAGAAATCGAGATAGACCATGCACATCTTTGTGATGGAGACTAAGATTAGCTAGTCATACACATATAGGGGGACTGCGTGTGCCTACAATTGAGTGAGAGACCATCATACTTGGCTAGCTAGGCATGAGATTGTGTGTGTGTGTGTGTGCGCGCGTGTGAGATGGAGAGAGAACGAGGGAGAGAGATAGAGTTTTAGATGGGCCTATCGAGTGCGAGTGAGATATGCATGTGTATGTGTGACCCAGGTAGATGGAGAGTTTGAGAGAGAGGGGGGAGATCTGAGACAACAGAGTGGTGCGTGAGAGAGTTATGGGCAATGAGCCAAGGAATTTGTGTGCATACGATGAGTGCACCCAAGATATCTAGCTTGGACTAGAGAAACATACATAGTGTGCGAGAGAGACCTATAGATGGAGTATATATGCATGTGAACTAGAAAGACCCCCCCCCACACACACACACACAAAGAGAGAGAGAGAGAGAGAGAGAGAGATGGATAGAAAGCGAGAGGGACCAACAAAGTTTGTGTGTTGGATGCGTGCGACAGAATTGAAGATTGGTGACGCTGCCATGAGAGAGAGAGAGAGAGAGAGAGAGAGAGAGAGAGAGAGAGAGAGAGAGAGAGAGAGAGAGAGAGAGAGAGAGCAGGAGTCCGGGAGAGGGGGAGGTCGCATTTTATGCATCAAAGACTGATATAAACCATGTTTTGATATAAACTTGCATTCAGATATTTAAATTGGAGAACATGTTGCCTGCACTCCACACATGAACGGATATATGCGTATATCAAACAAGTTCATTAATTTGACTTTCAACATGTTCATGGAGTACTATAATAATGTACAACATGCTACTAGATTGAGGTGTTCAATTTTGGATTTAGTTCACTATTTTGACTTGGTGAACGAGCTATTTCATTGAATCGAGATATTTCATTTTGGGTTTGATTCCCGTTTTTGAGTGGGTCAACTATTTGTCATATAGTAAATCACTAGCAACGAGCATGTAAAAACACATTACTCTCGAGCATCATCTCTCCATCTAAAAAAGAAGTGGCAAGCCAATATTTCAAAATTTGATTTGAATTGACTTGGTAAGGTAGACGTGGATGCTCGTTATCCAAAATTTTGAACGAACCGTCAAACATCCTCTGCTCGGTGGAATTCGCCCGAGCAAATAAATGGGAGACGCGAAATTATCGTCCTATGTGGGACACGCATCAATTGGCCCGTTGTACATCGAGGGTAGGTTCGTAACTTCATCCAAGCGCGCCTTCTCCTCGGCCGAAATGACATGTGCCGAATAATTCATAAACCATGGTCGGCAAAACACGCTCTCCTACTCAAATAGCTCACGCCTACTATTTCAAAACACGCTCTCCTCGCCTGAAATCGCTCGCGCCCACTATATTTCAAAACACACCCTCCTCGCCCGAAATCGCTCCCGCCCACTATTTGGGGAGAAGCAAAGTTACTCTACTATCCCCGACCCTCAGTACACATACCCAAGCCGAGAAGCCTAAAGGCAGGGGTGGAACTTTAACTCCCCCTCACATTTCAAACAAATGCGTCAGTAAAACATGGTTCCACTCCCCTCCCAATCCCCCCCCCATTCATCCCTCGTGGGCGCCAAATCACCTTCTCCCGAGCCGCGAAACCTCAGCTCCTCCTCCTGGCGCCCCCCACTGTACCAATTTCACAGCCGCCCTCCTCCCTAATGCCGGAGACACTGTCCATTTGTCGTCGTGCACAGGGTCGTGTGCCTCTTACTCCGTGCTGCTGGAGCTGCTTCGACGACGGCCGCGTGAACCGTACCGGAGCTGATTCACCCCCGCCGTTGTTCACGGCGCCGGAGCGGCTCCAACTTCGGATCCGTCCAGAGTCCCGGCGCTGCTTCCCCATAGCTGTCGACCATCGCGACATCGCTATTTCCTTGCCGCCGGTCGCCATCTCAACCGCGCCGGCCTCATCGACTCGGCAGCTGGACTTGCCTACTTCACCATGCCGCCAGATAGGTCGCACCCTCATCTCAAATCACTTTATTTAGGCATCAGTTGTCTGAATTTTTATTCTGGGCCAATCGATTCCCAATGGGAAGTAGCACCCCTCGAGGCGGCGGAGCTCCTAGGCTGCCGGTTGGCTGGTGTCTAACATAAGGGTGCGGGCATAAGTTCGCCATGAAGCAGCGCTTAGATGGCTATCTTAGAGTTGCGTGGGTTGAAGATACCGCCGCACGGATCTAAATGACGGGAGTCTTTGTGGATTGGCTGCGGCGCAACCACGGCAGTCTTGGTGGGGCGGGAGCGGGGTTTTGGCCAGGGCCACGAACGGCGGAGGCAGGCTGCTCTGCCGTTGGTCGCTGGCTCTTCGGGGAAGATTCCTAACAGTGTCAGCCGGGAGGCACAAGACGGCCATCAAGCCATCCAGCGTAGATTGGACAGTACCAAAATAAAATAAAATCATGTGACCCCAATTTAGTCTTCAGTCAACAGACGTGTGACCACTCTCGTACCTTGCTGTTGATCTCTTAGTGTATTTCTTCAGATCAAAGAGATGTGTCGTTCTTAACATTATGCGTTATCTGCATCTTCAGCCACACCATCTTCCAACTCACCGCAATGCTCCAACAAGGGAAGCATACACCAAGGGAGCTATAGTCCCCACTCAACAGCCTCCTGCATCGAATGTGCGTGCCGACATGGACAGCCATAACAACCTAGGGCCATCACAAGTCAGCACATGATGCTCACTCCTATGGATGGCGGCCGGATAGGTTGTACCCTCATCTTACTTGTGTGCAACATTTATGGCTTTGTTATTCATCTAAGCATGGAAAATAGATTATCACATTTCATCGTATATTCATGCTGATCTCTTACGGGTCTTGTTCAGAGTTAACGATGTCCCATAGTTCAGCTAAGATACTTGTTCTTTAGGTAACGTTGTTCCATAGTTATCATCCATCAGCCAATGCTATCCCACAGGCTGGTGATTATAGTATTATACCACTTCTAGTATTACCTATGTTGTTCTTTAATATTTTGTGTGCCATCTAGTTAATCTTGAGTACAAATGATACATATTTTGTAGCTTTCATCTGTGTTTTCCCTTTAGTTTTTGAGACCTGTTGCTGCTAGTTAACCCCAGTCCTACTATTTATGTCGTCTCCTACAGGAACTCATTACATAAATCTAATTACTAGTTGTCTTCCATGCATGTCAGATATAATTGCACACACTGGTATATCCACAAGAACATCACTTAGAAATGTAAAGTACAATAAACTTGATGTCAATGATACCCAGTATGATGGAACATGTAAAGGCAGTTCTTCAGAAGACTTGCAGAAAGATGTTGAATCCTCTTCACCCCACAAGGTCCTTGCTCTAACTTGGCCCATGATATGGGTACAACATGCATATAATGTCCTGGAGTGTATCTACTATGTTGCAATGCCATGTGCTTAGCATGCTAATCATGCATGTAAATATGTCACGCCTTCCTGTTTTTCAGTACCTATTCCATTCATGATAACATGTTTTCAAATTCAAATCTTGTCATTCTACTCTATCGCAATGCCATCTGCTTAATTTGGACATCATGCTTCTGAATATCTTATGCATTATTATTCATCAGTATGTACTTCATCTGTCTACCATACCATGTTTTTTTACATTGAAGTGGTGTTCTAGTGCTCTGCTGCAATGCCATCTTAGTTTCCCAATCATACACGTGTATGTTGCCTTAGTTTTTTCTGTACGTATTCCGCTAGCATACAGTTTTACATTCAACTAGTGTCTTTTTTACTGTGTTGTCCTGTCGTATCCCTAGCTCTTACACCATACTCCCTCCGTCCGGATTACATGTTCCGAAATGGATAAAAAAGGATGTATCTAGAACTGAAATATGCCTAGACCCATCCATTTTTTTCGGATGGAGGGAATACATGTCAATATGTCATGCCTTTCTATTCTTCAAGACCTATTCCATCTCTCTCGTTGTAGCATGTTTTATAATTGAAGCACCATTCTTCTATACAAGGCTTGCAAGGGGAAGACGACTATGTTAGAATCAAGGGTTACAAACCAGGTCTTTGCAAAAGATCCAAATGCCGTGAGATAATAAACCAACTCTAGTTTTTATAGATACCGCTCAAAGACAGAGAAACCCAACTCCCTCGATAATAAGCGATTCCAAAGGCCAAAGAACTAGTCCGCTCCAAATCCGGCAAAAATATGTCAACTCCATTCTAAGAAGCATGTGTGTATCCTTGCATCATGAAATTTTATAGCATGCTGATCATATTTTCTACATTTTCTTACCCATCTCTCTTTAGAAAATAAGCTTAACAAATAGAAGAATTTCTCAGACCTTTGGTATCATCTGTGAGGAAAGATTCTTGCGTGAATTCTCTGTGCTCCAATGCGTATGTAAGTACCTGTTGTATATCACTATATTTTTACATCAGCATGTATTTTGTTAATCGGCATGAATCCAACCTTTATCTGATCTAAATTTAGTTGTAGAAAAATGTATGATTAAAGGCCACAATGTTGATTTTTGTAAGAAAAACTGCCTGGTAGTTTTGCATCCTAAGATGCATGAGTGTACTATCTCATATCAGTGGGTTTGATTACTTTGGTTCTGCAGTGGGTTTTTAGTGTATTTTTATTGTGTTGTCCTGTCGTATCCCTAGCTCTTACATCATACTCCCTCCGTCCGGATTACATGTCGCAGAAATGGATAAAACTGGATGTATCTAGAACTGAAATACGCCTAGACCCATCCATTTATTTCCGGATGGAGGGAATACATGTCAATATGTCATGCCTTTCTATTCTTCAGTACCTATTCCATCTCTGTTGTAGCATGTTTTATAATTGAAGCACCATTCTTCTATATAAGGCATGCAAGGAGAAGACGTATATGTTAGAATCTGAAGGGTTACAAACCAGGTCTTTGCAAAAGATCCAAACGCCAGGAGATAATAAACCAACTCCATTTTTCATAGATACTGCTCCAGCACAGAGAAACCCAACTCCCATTGATAATAAGCAGATTCCAGTGGCCAAAGAACTAGTCCGCTCCAGTCCAGCAAAAGAATGTCAACTCCATTCTAACAAGCGTGTGCGTATCCTCGCATCATGAAATTTTATAGCATTCTGATCATATTTTCTACATGTTTGCTACCCATCTCTCTTTTAGAAAATAAGGTTAAATGATAGAAGACTTCCTTCATTGGGATTGTATTCGAGGAAAATATCTTGCGGGAATTCTCTGTGCTCCAATGCTGATGTAAATACCTGTTGTATATCACTATATTTTTACATCAGCATGTATTTTGTTAATAAGCATGAATCCAACTTTTATCTGATCTAAAATTAGTTGTAGCAAAATGTTAAAGGCGCCAATGTTGATTTTTGTAAAGAAAACTGCTTGGTAGTTTTGCATACTGAGCTGCATGAGTGTAATATCTCATATCATGCACATTACTGAATTGTAGTGCTGCTCTGGTTGCCCATTCATTCATTGTGTCAATGTTGCTTTCGCATTACCTTACCTGGTTGATCATAGCTGTGCCATATTGTGTTAATTTGGTGTTGGCTAGTTGCCCAAACGTTCATTGTGCCAATGTTGCTTTCCTATTATCTGACTTGGCCAATGATAGCAATGCTAGTGTTTTAATTTGGTGCGAGTCTTTGAAGATAAGAAGACAAACTCTAAAAACAGCAAGGCAACCCCATTGTTTCTTTCCAATAAATCTAGGCCAGGTAATATGGCAATAACTCATGATTAATCTGTTTGGTTCCCGTCCTAATTTGTGTTATGATGCAAAGGGTCGAGACACTCTCCACTATCAATAATACAAGCACCAAAATTGCCATCTGAATACATTCAAGATCCTATTTCTCAAATGCAACGGAAAAAATGTATGTTTGTGAACAAATTAATGGCTGAAGGAATGATGGAAATGGTGGAGGAATCAGAGGTGCAGTGTCGTGCAACACAACAACTGATCAATGTTTTCAGAGACAGTGTAGCAAAGCAGCAAGAACTTGCCCACATGCTTATGGGCGTCATCTGTGCTGAGGTTGCAGATTGTGACGTTGTAGATCGTTAGGTTCTATTCATTTATTTGCACTAGCATCAATCTTTGATTGACTAGTGGATGTAATTTCACCTGTAATATATCTTTGGATGTGCAACGTTTTTCCTCATATGTCGTACCTTTGCTTGATCGATTTTGGTCCTGTGCATAATTGCTCGTCGTAATGGGCTCAAATTATCTAACTTAGCCTAAAGACATGTACGAACTTTAGTGGGCCCATTAAGTTAATGGATCGTTACCAGGCCGAAAGTTAATGGTCAGCCCTCTTAACTCCCGGGTCGTTAACAAGCCGACATCGAAGCGGGCAACAGGTGGGCCCAATTGATTTCACGGGTCGTTAACAGGCTGTTACTAAGTTTGGGCTAAATATGGCCCAACTATATTGTGGGCCTTTAGCAGGCTGAAAGAGACAGCGGGCTTGTACTAGACCATGAAGAGCATGGGCCGCTAAGAGGCCGAAAGTCAGGTCGTATTGTAAATGGCCCAACTGTGTTGTGGGCCTTTAGCAGGCCGAAAGAGAAACCGGGCTGGTATTGGACAATGAAGGGCATGGGCCGTTAAAAGGCCAAAACTCAGGTCCAACTACAAATGCCCAACTCATTTATGGTCCGTTAACAGGCTTAAAGGCACATAGGGCCGGGAATTGGCCCAACACTTAAATGGGTCGCTAAAAGGCCAAAACTCAGGTCCGGCTACAAATGGCCCAACAGATATATGGGCCGTCAACAGGCTGAAAGACACACTGGGCCGGAAATTGGCCCAACACTTAAATGGGTCGCTAAAAGGCCGAAACTCAGGTCCGACTACAAATGGCCCAACTGATTTATGGGTCGTCAACAGGCTGAAAGACACATGCCGGAAATTAGCCCAACATTTAAATGGGTCACTAAAAGGCCGAAAGATGTACATCATGAAAATTGGCACATCCACTGAATGGGCCGTTAACAGGCCGAAATCTCATCGGGCCGATATTGAGCCCAAATATATAGCGGGCTGTTAACGGGTGAGGGAGTCCTGGATTAGGGGGTATCCGGACAGCCGGACTATATACATCGTCCGGACTATTGAAGCGTGAAGATAAAAGACTCAAGACTTCGACCCGTGTCCGGATGGGACTTTCCTTGGCGTGGAAGGCAAGCTTGGCGATCCGGATATTATATTTCCTTCCTCGTAACCGACTCCATGTAAACCCTAGCCCTCTCCGATGTCTATATAAACCGAAGAGGTTGGTCCTTAGAAGGCCGATCACAATCACAATCATACCATCATAGGCTAGCTTCTAGGGTTTAGCCTCTACGATCTCGTGGTAGATCTACTCTTGTACTACCCATATCTTCAATATTAATCAAGCAGGAAGTAGGGTTTTACCTCCACCGAGAGGGCCCGAACCTGGGTAAACATCTGTGTCCCTTGCTTCCTGTTACCATCAGCCTAGACGCATAGATCGGGACCCCCTACCTGAGATCCGCCGATTTTGACACCGACATTGGTGATTTCATTGAGAGTTCCACTATGTCGCTCACGAACTCGATGGCTCCTCCGATCATCGTCAACAACACGATCCCGGTGAGACCTTTCTCCCCGGACAGATCTTCGTGTTGGCTTAACCGCCTCTACGGGCCAATTAAGCAGCCATCCGAGCAGATCGACAGCTCGCCCCAGCCACGGTCGGGACCGGAAACCTGAACTACACGGCGGACGTCCGCGGAGACAGGATCACCGACGGATTCGGGCCCATGCCAGGAGCACCGGACAGTCATGAGGAGCATGGCTTAGACCTGCTGTCGGACAAAGCTCGGGGTATCACCCTCGCAGTAGCCTCGGACCTAAATCCGGAACAGGCTGTGTTGCCTAAGGACGGAGGGCTGGACCCCGCCCCGCAGGTCGCACACTCATCGACGGTGGAGCCGAACATGGGCCTTACCTCTGTGGTGGCCTGTGACTCCGGACCCCCGGATTCGTATCCGGATGTTGGTTCCGGTCCGCGCACTCCCGAGCTAGTCGAGCCAGGTTGGGCTCCGGTAACGGAGTTCACCGCTGCGGATATCTTTCAGCACTCGCCCTTTGGCGACATGCTGAACTTGTTAAAAACTCTCTCTTTGACAGAAAGTTCTGGGCCAAACTATGTCCGGCTCGAGTGGGAAGCAGGCGACGAGGAAATTCGTTGCCCACCCACCACCCACTTCATAGCCACGGTCGATGATTTAACCGACGTGCCTGACTTCAACTCTGAAGGCATCGACGGTATGGACGACGATGCTGGAGAAGATTCAGAATCTATGGGGCGCTAGACTTCTCCCTCGTCACACGACATATACATGGTGGATACGCCCAAAGAGGACAAAGGCGACAATCCGGACGATAAAACCCCCGGACAAAAGCCAAAGCGACAGTGCAGACGCCGTTCTAAGTCTAGCAACAGTAAAAATAGCGACAAGAGCGCCAGAGGGATCGATACTACAATCAACTCCGAAGGCAACAACAACCATACGGACCCAGCGATGGAGCAGGGCGAACCAGTCACCACGAACACGATTCGGAAAGCGCCCGAGGACAATGATCCCGACGGACGAGGTCATCAAACCGAACCAAAGACAGAAAACAGTCCGGATAATGATGCAATCCCGGAAAAACACGTGGAACGAGATAACCTCCACAGAAAGCTTATGGCCACCGCAAGAAGTCTAAAGAAGCAGAAGCAAGGGTTCAAAGCCACATAGGAAATGCTTAACCGTAGATGGAACAAAGTGCTAGACACTGAAGAAACATACGGCGATGATCGCCATACAAAGAGCTATCCAAAATGCAAGCTACTGCCAGAATTCGATGACGAAGCCGTGCCACTTCATAACCGCAACAAAGCGGCTACCGACGCCGCACACGATCTACGTGAGCACCTGGATAAGAAAGCTGGCGCGGCCAGGTCCATTTATGGATCTAAAGGACACACCCCGGCGAGGGACTATGGTCACCAAAACGATTATGCCAATCGAATACCAGTGCGGAATAAACACCGGACACAACAACAGCTGACAGCATGCCACAACACGTCCAGATACAGAGGGGCTACTCACCCCCTGTGCTTTACCGAAGAGGTACTGGACCATGAATTCCCACAGGGCTTTAAACCTGTGAATATAGAAGCATACGACGGAACGACAGACCCAGGCGTCTGGATTGAGGATTTTATCCTACATTTACATATGGCTCGTGGGGATGACCTCCACGCCATCAAATACCTTCCCCTCAAACTGAAGGGACCAGCCCGACACTGGTTGAAAAGCCTCCCCGAAAATTCAATTGGGAGTTGGGAGGAACTCGAGGACGCTTTCAGGGCCAATTTTCAAGGGACCTATGTCCGGCCTCCGGATGCTGACGATCTAAGTCACATAATCCAACAACCCGGAGAGTCCGCCTGCAAGCTTTGGAACAGATTCCTCACTAAGAAGAACCAAATTGTCGACTGTCCGGACGCTGAAGCTTTAGCGGCATTCAAACACAACATCCGTGCGAGTGGCTCGCCAGACACCTCGGCCAAGAAAACCAGAGGACAATGGCAGCCTTAACAAGCCTCATGACCCACTTTTGCGCAGGTGAAGATAGCTGGCTAGCCCGTAAAGGCACCAGCGACCCCAGCACATCTGAAATAAGGGATGGCAACGGGAAGCCACGGCGTAATAAAAACAAACGCCCAAACAAGGAAGAGAGCCCGGATAACACAACGGTTAATGCCGGATTCAGGGGCTCTCGACCTGACAAGCAAAAGAAGCCATTTAAAGGCAGTGAAGAGGGATCGTCCAGTCTGAATAGAGTCTAGACAGACTATGCCAAATTCATGGCACCCCTGACAAACCTGCGAACCACACGCACAGAGAGTGCTGGGTCTTCAAGCAGGCCGACAAATTAAATGCCGAACACAAGGGAAGGGAAACACCAAGTGAAGACGAGGATGAACCTCGCCAGCCAAACACTGAGAGACAGAAAAAATTCCCGCCAGAGGTTAAAACAGTGAACATGATCCACGCGACTCACACATCCATGAGGAGGCACGAACGCGCGCATAGAGATGTGCTCGATATGGAGCCCATCGAACTCACACCTAACCACTGGACGTCTTATCCGATCACCTTCGATCACTCGAACGGCCGAACTAGTATTTGGCGCGGAGGGTCAAAGGCCTTGGTGCTTGACCCAATAATTGACGGATACCATCTCACCCACGTCCTTATGGACGGCGACAGCAGTCTCAATTTAATATATGAGGACACTGTCCGCAGGATGGGGATAGACCCATCCAAAATTAACAAAAGCAACACCACCTTTGAAGGGGTGATACCAAACGTTGAAGCCCACAGCAGGGGCTCCGTCATACTGGAGGTAACATTCGGCTCTCCAGGCAACTCCAGAAGCGAAGAGCTACTCTTCATCATCGCACCCTTCCAAAGCGACTATCATGCATTGCTTGGAAGAATGGCCTTCGCCCGCTTCAACGCATTGCCGCACTATGGCTACCTTACACTCAAGATGCCCGGTCCACGTGGCATCATCACCGTTAGCGGAATCACAGAGCGCTCTTCACGCGCAGAGGAACTCGCGACGGCCCTAGCAGCCGGACTATAAGCGGCCTCCAATATCAGAAAACATGACCGGTCATTAAGACCACAGACACGGTTAGACGAGTCCGGTCGCCCGGATAAAACTGAATCAGGGCACCGTATATGCATTCCCATAGCGGACACCAGGGGCTATAAATACTTAATACAGCCCCACACTTGGCTCAACCTTATTGGCAGGCCAACATCTTACACTTTTATTATCCATTGCATACTTACGTTGTACTCTTCTACGAGTTTTCTTTTTTCACAGACAACGTTCGCGCGATACCCTTCCAGGATACGGCACAACAGAGACAAAGGCGCAGACGTGCAGCAGGGCCCCGTTCAGCAGGTTTCTTTTTAGATTAAGCCCCTGTGTAAACCTTTTTATTGCCTCTTGTTTTCTAACCATCCCATGGGTTCCATACCCAAAGAGGATACTGCCGTTATTGGCATTTCGCCACGACAGATTAACGCACGTACCTGGAAACATAGGGTTTATAATGAATGGGCATTCTTGAGCCCATCATCTGTTATAAAGTCTGAATACCTTCGGGAGTGTTCGGCGTCACGAGTTTGGCCTTATATGCATCAGCTCGAATCATGTCTTTGGTCAAATGTTGGGTTTGCCCGGCTCTGGGTTTGCCGCCTTACATTCCGTTATTATCGGCTAAGGTGGCTAAAGGAGAACTACTGCGATTGTGCCTGGTTATTCGGACGAGCACCTCGAGAGAAAGCCGAAAACTGATCATGATACGGCGAGAGACCTGTTCAACCACTCAAGACTTATCGAATCTTTAGGATCCCTCGCATTAACGAAGGACCGCTTTCGGTCATGTACACACGCGCCCGTATTCGGATGCACGCGAAGGTACTAGGGGCTACATAGTAGCCCCAACATTAGACTCCCATGGCTAAGCGAAAGTGTTACAGCTATATAGTCTGATTGCCTAGTTCGACGTGTGATCACCTCCTTAATGGACCAAGACGTTGGATCAAGTGTGATTAAGCATATTTTTTGCGAACACCCCCACATTGTCTGCGTGGGGGCTGAAGCCAACGACTGCTATCTTTCGGATTACACATTCATATATATATATATATATATATATATATATATATATATATATATATATATATATATATATATATATGTAAATATGTATATTGGACACAATAATAATTTCGGGCAAAAAGTATAAATATAGCCTTATAACCAAACTAACATTGTTTCCTACAATGATTCGGTTCATCACTCGAATAAGACATTCTTCGAGCACTGCGCCTCTATTAGGCGGGCACCTTCTGTGACCTGCGCCAAGTAGTGCTCTGCCGGATATTGGCCCCCCGCCGGATCTTGGGTCGCTATAATGGTGGCCTCCATATCTGTCATATAGGCTTTAACGCGGGCAAGAGCCATTCGTGCACCCTCTATGCACGCCGACCTCTTCATGGCGTCGATCCGAGGCACGGCCCCGAGGAATTGCTGCACCAAGCCAAAGTAACTGTCCGGCTTAGGCCCTTTCGGCCAAAGATGGTCTATCACAGACCGCATTGCAAGACCGGACAGCCTGTGAAGCTCCGCTACAGCAGCCATCTTGTCACTTAACGGCTGCGGGCGAGTGGGAGCATTGAATTGCGACTAGAAAAGCTTCTTCACTTCCTTATCACCCTGACCCTCGAAGACTTGGCAGCGTCAGCTGTACTCTTCGCCAAATCCGCATACGCGTCCGCAGGACTCCAGCGTCCATCCGAGAGTGTACTTGGATCGAAAAACTTCGTCCGCAGTTAGTAGGAACCTCCACCGTGATTTTACCGGCCTATTGAAGTTCCTCCCGCACCTCGAGCTCGGTCCGTATTTCCTTGGTGGCATTACGTGCCTTGTCCAAATTTCGGCGAACTATCCTTATGCTCCTTTTTAAGGAGCTCATACCGGTCAGCGGCATTTTTTAACTCCACAGCCATTCGGCTATCTTTTCCTCGCTTCGGCGATGAGCAGCCTGTTCGGCTCTCAATTCTTCGGCTGCCTTTAGGGCAGCCGCATTGCTAACCTGAGCTTGTTCCTTGGCCTGGGCAAGTTCTGCCCTCGGGGCCTCCACGGCAGCAGCAGTATCTGCAGTCCGAACATATTACATTAATATCATGCCGCCTTCATATTTTCCTATACAAAGGAAGGCAGAGCACATACCTTGTGATTTGTCCAGCCGCTCGTTCACCAGCATGATATCGGCATCAATCGATCGAATCTGCCTTCTTAGTTCAGCAACTTCAACGGACAGGTCGGCGGCCGGACTCACAGGTACCTGCACGTATTTACAGCTAAATCATTGATTTATGATCCCCCGTTTGCCGCCCAGGGCGGGCAACCAGAGTCTCAGGGGCTACTATCTATATGGAGCACACCTAACGCGTACCTCACAACCAAAAACAGTGTATTCTTCACTACAAACCTCAAAGCCTTTGAGCAGACTTGTAAATGCTTCATTCAAACCGCTTGTAGCGGATGAAATCTTCCTGAGCACCGTGCTCATTAATGAGCCATTCCTGGCCACGGATGATTTTCAGAATAAACAATTATGACAAATACTAAATAAGGTGTCCGGTATCAAGTCTACTTACTTGGGTACTAGGCGATTGCAGCTTAGGCCCGGATCCTCGGTGGTGTCCGGACACTTTACTTTTGGTCCGAAGAATAATTTGCACATCTCTTCGAGCTTTAGGCCGAAGAAGTTCTTAACAGTCCGCGGACCCTCTGGATTGAACTCCCACATCCGGAGAGGCCGGCGTTGGCACCGC
This sequence comes from Aegilops bicornis, assembly GCA_021605145.1. Taxonomy (NCBI): domain Eukaryota; kingdom Viridiplantae; phylum Streptophyta; class Magnoliopsida; order Poales; family Poaceae; genus Aegilops; species Aegilops bicornis. Next base: position 487,902,928 of record CM038674.1, read on the forward strand.
AACATCCGTCGGATTAACATCACCTACATTATGCTGACAAGGTTAATGTCCCTGTCAAGAAGCTCTCGGATGCGGCTCTGCGATCTTTGGAACATCACCAGTGGGCCCCCCAATTCCGCCCCACGCCGGCCGAGACGCTTAGTTGTGACGGAGGGCCCGAAAGCAGAACTCGGGGGCGGCCACCCACTTTGTGCCTCTGGGAGCCGTGACATAAAACCACCTCCGTTGCCATACATCGGATACTTCTGGGAAAGAACCCTCTGGCCATGGGGCATCGGCGTTCCTGCTTATTACGGCACCTCCGCACTCCGCGTGTCGCCCCTCGATCATCTTCGGCTTCACATTGAAGGTCTTGAGCCATAGGCCGAAGTGTGGGGTGACATGGAGGAAGGCCTCGCATACTATAATGAACGACGAGATATGGAGGATAGCGTCCAGAGCTAGATCATGAAAATCCAACCCATAATAGAACATGAGCCCCCTCACAAAAGAATCGAGGGTGAGGCTCAAGACACAGAGGAAGTGAGGAATGAACAAGACGCACTCATTGGGCTCCGGCGTAGGGATGACCTGCCCTGGAGCAGGAAGCCTGTGGTGGATGTCCGCGGTCAGATATCCGACCTCCTTAAGCTTCGCAATGTCCTCCGCTCGAATTGAGGAGGCCACCCACCGGCCTTGAGGGTCGGATCCGGACATATTGAAGGATCTGGGGTGTTGGAGCTTAGATCTCGGGTGTTAGAACTCGAGGTGCGGAAAGGCGCGTGGGAGGTGGAAAAGAGGCATAGGCGTCGGCCCTTTTATAAAGGGGTGAATATCAAGAGTCCTTAGGGTGACCGCTTGAGGTTTACCTTACGGCACACGGAGTCATACCAACGGCCGTCGTAGGGCTACGCACGCCCTCATTAATGGAAGATCCCGTAACAAGAGGAACACGATCTATGCTTCGACAGGACGTGCCAATAAAACCGTCTCGCGGCGCGAGTCGAGGTGAGGCGAGAAGCACCGGTTCGTGTTGAACTGGGCCACGATGTGAAGGCATGGCGTACGAAGATCGTCAGTGGATCAGATTTATGCTATGTTCCCTACAACGGTATGTAAGAATCCCCTCGTGGATCCGGACACGATCTAAATGTTCAATAATTACTTTGGAGTATTCGGAGAAGGAACCCGCCCTGCAATGCCGAAGACAAGACTGCGCGCCGGACTCATCGCCATTGAAGCCTGGTTCAGGGGCTACTGAGGGAGTCCTGGATTAGGGGGTATCCGGACAGCCGGACTATATACATCATCCGGACTATTGAAGTGTGAAGATACAAGACTCAAGACTTCGACCCGTGTTCGGATGGGACTTTCCTTAGCGTGGAAGGCAAGCTTGGCGATTCGGATATTATATTTCCTTCCTTGTAACTGACTCCATGTAAACCCTAGCCCTCTCCGGTGTCTATATAAACCAGAGAGGTTGGTCCTTAGAAGGCCGATCACAATCACAATCATACCATCATAGGCTAGCTTCTAGGGTTTAGCCTCTATGATCTCGTGGTAGATCTACTCTTGTACTACCCATATCTTCAATATTAATCAAGCAGGAAGTAGGGTTTTACCTCCATCGAGAGGGCCCGAACCTGGGTAAACATCTGTGTCCCTTGCTTCCTGTTACCATTAGCCTAGACGCACAGATTGGGACCCCCTACCCGAGATCCGCCGGTTTTGACACCGACAACGGGCTCGAACAGACAATGGGTTGCAATGGTGTCAAATCTTTAACGGGCCATTGACGGGCCGAATTGGCACATCTCGTATGGGCCGTGGGCTTAAATGGACCTGACACAAGTAGGCCTTATATGGGTCGGCCTGCTAATTTTTACTGGGCCGGCCTTTTTCACCGGTATGGGCCACTGTTGGGCCGTGCCTCCTGTCCAATGAGTGGATGACATCTGTCCCAACGGTGAGGCAACACGTGTTTCCTCTGGCAAATGATGATTTTACACGTGGAAAATCCCCATTGGTCCGGGATGTTAACGGGTTATCGGATCCAAAACCGGACCCGATAGCTTAACGACGTTCCGTTATGGTGGATGCCACGTGTTGGTCACCCTTGACGAAAGCACTTCTGTGACACGCGATTTATCGTCATGGAAGTGGACACTTCCGTGATGATAATTTTGGTAATGTCATGGAACACTTCTCACGACAACACGTATGACTATCTTGATTCTGTCATAAAAATCGTCATGGATGTACATGCATGACAAAAACGCGACCTCTTTGTGACAAACATGTATCATCACGCAAGTGTATTTTTTTTGTAGTGTATGTACTAGTAGTTATGTGTTTGATCTCTCTCTCTCTCTCTCTCGTGTTCTTGATTCGGCACGATCTTGATGTATCGCGAGCTTTGCTATTATAGTTGGATCTTATGGTGTTTCTCCCCCTCTACTCTCTTGTAATGGATTGAGTTTTCCCTTTGAAGTTATCTTACCGGATCGAGTCTTTAAGGATTTGAGAACACTTGATGTATGTCTTGCATGTGCTTATCTGTGGTGACAGTGGGATATCATGTGATCCACTTGATATATGTTTTGGTGATCAACTTGCGAGTTCCGTGAACTTATGCATAGGGGTTGCCACACGTTTTCGTCATGACTCTCCGGTAGAAACTTTGGGGCACTCTTTGAAGTACTTTGTGTTGGTTTGAATAGATGAATCTGAGATTCTGTGATGCATATCATATAATCATACCCACGGATACTTGAGGTGACATTGGAGTATCTAGGTGACATTAGGGTTTTGGTTGATATGTGTCTTAAGGTGTTATTCTAGTACGAACTCTTGAATAGATCGATCCAAAGAATAACTCTGAGGTGGTTTCGCACCCTACAATAATCTCTTCGTTTGTTCTTCGCTATTAGTGACTTTGGAGTGACTCTTTGTTTCATGTTGAGGGATAGTTATATGATCCAATTATGTTATTATTGTTGAGAGAACTTGCACTAGTGAAAGTATGAACCCTAGGCCTTGTTTCCTAGCATTGCAATACCGTTTGTGCTCACTTTTATCATTAGTTACCTTGCTATTTTTGTAATTTCAGATTACAAAAACCTATATCTACCATCCATATTGCACTTGTATCACCATCTCATCGCCGAACTAGTGCACCTATACAATTTACCATTGTATTGGGTGTGTTGGGGACACAAGAGACTCTTTGTTATTTGTTTGCAGGGTTGCTTGAGAGAGACCATCTTCAACCTACGCCTCCCACGGATTGATAAACCTTAGGTCATCCACTTGAGGGAAATTTGCTACTGTCCTACAAACCTCTGCACTTGGAGGACCAACAACGTCTACAAGAAGAAGGTTGCGTAGTAGACATCAATCCTCCCTGACAACGGTGCCAGTAATTCCTTTTGATGCGGCTTGAAGCTACGTCGGTATTTCCCCAAAGAGGAAGGGATGATGCAGCATAGCGGTGGTAGGTATTTCCCTTAGTTATGAGACCAAGGTTATCGAACCAGTAGGAGAACCAAGCAACACAACGTAAACAGCCCCTGCACACAAATAACAAATACTCACAACCCGACGTGTAAAAGGGGTTGTCAATCCCTCTTGGGTAGCGGAGCCTCAAGATAGGCAAACAGACGTGAATAAATTGTAGTAAATTGATAGATCGAACACCAAATAAAATAAATAAGAATAAATTGCAGTAAGGTATTTTTGTATTTTTGGTTTAATGGATTTGAAAATAAAAGCAAAGGAAAAGTAGATCACAAAGGCAAATATATGAGAAGGAGATCCGGGGGCCGTATGTTTCACTAGTGGCTTCTCTTGAGAAAAACAGCAAATGGTGGGTAAAAAAATTACTGTTGGGCAATTGATAGAACTTCAAATAATCATGACGATATCCAGGCAATGATCATTATATAGGCATCACATCCAAGATTAGTAGACCGACTCACCTTTTGCATCTACTACTATTAATCCACACATCGACCGCTATCTAGCATGCATCTAGTGTATTAAGTTCATGGAGAAACGGAGTAATGCAATAAGAACGATGACATGATGTAGACAAGGTCTATTTATGTAGAAATAGACCCCATCATTTTATCCTTAGTAGCAATGATACATACGTGTCGGTTCCCCTTACATCCTTTGAGGGTCAAGCAATAGATCGAACCCACTACAAAGCACCTCTTCCCATTGCAAGATAAATAGATCAAGTTGGCCAAACAAAACCCAAATATCGGAGAAGAAATACGAGGCTATAAGCAATCATGCATATAAGAGATCAAAGAAACTCAAATAACTTTCATGGATATAAAAAGATAGATCTGATCATAAACTCGAAGTTCATCTGATCCCAACAATCACACCACAAAAAGAGTTACATCATATGGATCTCCAAGAGACCATTGTATTGATAATCAAAAGAGAGAGAGGAAGCCATCTAGCTACTAACTATGGACCCGAAGGTCCACAAAGAACTACTCAGGCATCATCGGAGAGGCACCAATGGAAGTGGTGAACCCCTCCGTGATGGTGTCTAGATTGTATCTGGTGGTTCTGGACTCTGCGGCGACTGGAATTGATTTTCGTTGACTCCCCTAAGGTTTCTGGAATATTGGGGTATTTATAGAGCAAAGAGGCGGTCCGGGGGCACCCGTGGGCACAACCCACCAGGCGCTTGGGCCTCTCGGCACGCCCCGTGGGTTGTGCTCCTCGGAGGACCCCAGTGTGCTGCCTTGGCCCATTGGGTGTCTTTTGGTCCATCAAAAATCTCCGTGAAGTTTCGTTGTATTTGGACTCCGTTTGGTATTGATTTCCTGCGATGTAAAAACATGCAGAAAACAGCAACTGGCACTTGGCACTATGTCAATAGGTTAGTACCAAATAATGATGTGAAATGACTATAAAATGATTATAAAACATCCAAGATTGATAATATAACAGCATGGAACAATAAAAAATTATAGATACGTTGGAGACGTATCAGTGGCCGAGAAGAAATGTAACGCAAGGCATTGATAGATAACTTACGCATTGAAGAATATGCATTTCTCTTCACAGGAGGAGTGCAGTACTCACAACAATATGCAGAGAAATTCTTAGCAGTTTTGTGCACATAGTGATTTGAAGAATAATGCACATATTCATCAGATCGATGTTTGTTTCCCTTCATAGAAGTGTTGTACGAGCATGAGTTGGCCAGCGTCCATTCGACGACTTTGGTCCAGGTGAAGAATTTTCCATGGGTTGTTCCTTTATTCGGTGGTGTCATGATGACATTCACCTGAGATTTTGAAGAACACTTTTGGGCACCCATATTTTCTTCACTGGGGGGCCATTCCTGTAGTTAGTAACAACAAATCTAGCAAATACTTCACCATTCTGATTTTTGAATAGCTTATAGTTGGAGTCAAATGACTCATCAGAAGAATCTGGAGCATCACAGTTATAGCCAGATAGAGTGGATGGATAAACTAGAGGTCCTTTTGCAGCAATCCATGTGGTTTTGGGATACTGCTCAGATTTCCAATAAGATCATCGGCATTCAACTTTCTCTCAAAAGCAATACCCTCACTACTGCAGGATGCTGCTAACGCGACACTACGATCAGAGACCCTTCGATGAAACTGTGTGCGATGCAATAATCGCAAACGGTGGTGTAAAAAAACCATCAAAAGGTGCAAAACATTTGCGATAACGGATGCATCAAACACGGTTCAGATTTTGGTTGCGTGTGCGATGCAGGGCATACGGTTCAGTTCAATGAACTATTTGCGACGAGGAAGAAGAACGGAAATGGGCAGCCAAATGATGGCGTGTGCCATATACGGCATACAGTTCACTCGGATTAACTGTTTGTGATGAGGCGGAACAACAGAAACAGGCAGCTACATAAAGGTGTGTGCGATTGAGGGCATACGCTTCAGAAGGATTAACTGTTTGTGATTAGGCAACGGAACAGAAACGGTCAACCAGATCAAAGTGTGTGTGATTGATCGCATAAACTTCACACGGATGAACTATTTGTGATTAGCCACAACAAACGGAAACAGTTAAACAGATCAACGTGTGGGCGCTAGACGGGCACACATTCTAACTAAAAGAAGCATGTGCGATGGTAATAACGAGCGCGCATAGTTCTTGGAATAAGACGTGTGCTGACATTGCCTACTGCGGTGCACCCTAAGGTGCTAACGCCATGATACGTCTTTGTCGTATCTACTTTTCCAAACACTTTTGCCCTTGTTTTGGACTCTAATTTGCATGATTTGAATGGAACTAACCCCGGACTAACGCTGTTTTCAGCAGACTTTCCATGGTGTTATTTATGTGCAGAAACAAAAGTTCTCGGAATGACCTGAAACTCCATGGATTGTCTAGTTAAAAATAATAAAAAATCCTCGCCAAAGATGAAGACCAGGGGGCCCACACCATCCCACGAGGGTGGGCGCCTGTATGCCGCCCCTACCTCGTGGGCCCCCTCAGGCTCCTCCGACGGCAACTCCAACTCTATATATTTGCTTTCGGGGAGAAAAAAAATCAAGGAGAAGAAATAATCGCGTTTTACGATACGGAGCCGCCGCCAAGCCCTAAAACCACTCGGAGGGCTGATCCGAGTCCGCTTTGGGGCTCTGGAGAGGGGATTCGTCATTGTCATCATCATCAACCATCCTCCATCACCAATTTCATGATGCTCACCGCCGTGCATGAGTAATTCCATCGTAGGCTTGCTGGATGGTGATGGGTTGGATGAGATCTATCATGTAATCGAGTTAGTTTTGTTAGGGTTTGATCCCTAGTATCCACTATGTTCTGAGATTGATATTGCTATGACTTTGCTATGCTTAATGCTTGTCACTAGGGCCCGAGTGCCATGATTTCAGATATGAACCTATTATGTTTTCATGAATATATGTGTGTTCTTGATCCTATCTTGCAAGTCTATAGTCACCTACTATGTGTTATGATCCGGCAACCCCGAAGTGACAATAATCGGGACCACTCCGGTGATGACCATAGTTTGAGGAGTTCATGTATTCACTATGTGCTAATGCTTTGTTCCGGTACTCTATTAAAAGGAGGCCTTAATATCCCTTAGTTTCCATTAGGACCCGCTGCCACGGGAGGGTAGGACAAAGATGTCATGCAAGTTCTTTTCCATAAGCACGTATGACTATATTCTAATACATGCCTACATTACATTGATGAATTGGAGCTAGTTACATGTCACCCTATGTTATGATCTGTTACATGATGAACCGCATCGTGCATAATTATCCATCACCCATCCAATGCCCTACGAAGCTTTCCATAATCTTGGTCTTCGCTTATTTACTTTCCCGTTGCTATTGTTACAATCACTACAAAACACCAAAAATATTACTTTTGCTTTTATTACTCTTTTGTTACCGTTACCACTACTATCATATTACTTTGCTACTAAACACTTTGCTGCAGATATTAAGTTATCCAGGAGTGGTTGAATTGACAACTCAACTGCTAATACTTGAGAATATTCTTTGGCTCCCCTTGTGTCGAATCAAAAATTTGGGTTGAATACTCTACCCTCGAAAGTTGTTGCGATCCCCTACACTTGTGGGTTATCAAGACTAATTTCTGGCGCCGTTGCCGGGGAGCATAGCTCTATTCTTTGAGTCACGTGGGGTTTATATCTGCTGGACACTATGAAGAACTTGAAAGATGCTAAGACAATAATTTATCCCTCAACTACGAGCGGAGGTAAGGAACTGCCATCTAGCTCGCACTTGATTCACCTTCGCTTTGAGTAAGCTTGCGACACCTAAACCTGCTTGACTATTAGTTCGCTCGATATCTCGCATGTTATTGATGATGCCACTTCTGCTATGCATGATAGTTATGATGAAACTACTTCTATGCTTGATACTACGGTGCCCCTTAGTGAATTTCTTGATGAACAAATTGCTAGGGCTAGAGAGAAAGAAATTATTGATACTGATCATAATGATGAAAGTGATGATGAAGATAGGCCTGTTATTCCTGAGGGTTATATTTTTGATAAATAAGCTTCTACTGCTATTTTGGCTTGCAAAGATAACGATGAGCTTAGAAGGTTATTAGCTAAATGGAACAAGCAATCTCTTAATGATAGAATGAGGCCCGACCCTGCTTTTGCTACTTCACCTATTTGTGTTGCCGATAAGGATTATGAATTCTCTGTTGATCCTGATATAATTACTTTGGTTGAATCTGATCCTTTTCATGGCTATGAATCCGAAACTGTTGTGGCACATCTTACTAAATTAAATGATATAGCCACCCTGTTCACTAATGGTGAGAGATCTCGCTACTTTTATATTCTTAAAATATTTCCGTTCTCATTAAAGGGTGATGCTAAGATATGGTTTAATTCTCTTGATCCTGGTTGTGTGCGTAGTCCCCAGGATATGATTTATTACTTGTCTATTTCCCTGGTCATAAGAAACAAGCTGATTTAAAGGAAATATACAACTTTGTTCAAATTAAAGAAGAGAGTCTCCCACAAGCTTGGGGGAGGCTTCTCAAGTTACTTAATGCTTTGCCTGATCGTCCCCTTAAGAAAAATGAAATACTTGATATCTTTTATAATGGACTAACCGATGCTTCCAGAGATTACCTGGATAGTTGTGTTGGTTCTCTTTTCAGGGAAACAACACCAGATGAAGCTAAAATTCTATTGAATAATATGTTGACAAATGAAAATAATTGGGCATCTCCTGAGCCAGCTCCTGCTCCAATTACTAAGCCTATTCCTAAACCAACTCTAAAGAAGAGAGGTGTTCTATTTCTCAGTCCTGAAGATATGCAAGAGGCAAAGAAATCTATGAAAGAAAAAGGTATTAAAGCTGAGGATGTTAAGAATTTACCTCCTATTGAAGAAATACATGGTCTTAATTTACCGCCTGTTGAAGAAAGATATGATCTTAATCCATTACTTATTGAAGAACCTCCTGGTCTTGGTAACCTGACACAGGTAGTAAAGGTAAATTCTCTCTATAGATATGATAGAGCTGAAATCCCTCCTACTAAAATTGCTAGTCAGTGCTTGGATGAGTTCGATAATTTTATGTTTAAGCAAGAAGACTTCAATGCTTATTTTGGTAGACAATTGAAGTACAATTCCGATATGATTAACCACTTGGGTGATTATATGGCTAATGTTAGAGGTGAACTTAAACTTGTTAGAAGCATGCTTCTATGGTTACCACTCAAGTAGAACAAGTACTTAAAGCTTAAAATGATTTGCTCAATGAAATGAATAGTAAGAAAATTGATTATGCTATTAGAGTGGCTACTAGAACTGGTAGAATGACTCAGGAACCTTTGTATCCTGAAGGCCACCCTAAGAGAATTGAGCAAGATTCTCAGAGAAATAATATTGATGCACCTAGTTCTTCTAAGAGGAAGAAAAAGAAAAATGATAGGACTTTGCAAACTTCTAGTGAACCTCTTGCTGAACCACCTGAGAATCCAAATGATATATCTATTTCTGATGCTGAAATACAATTTGGTAATGAACATGAACCTAGTGAAAATGTTAATGATGATGTTCATGATGATGCTCAACCTAGTAATGATAATGATGTAGAAGTTGAACCTGGTGTTGATCTTGATAACCCACAATCAAAGAATCAATGTTATGATAAGAGAGACTTTGTTGCTAGGAAACATGGTAAAGAAAGAGAACCATGGGTTCAGAAACCCATGCCTTTTCCTCCCAAACCATCCAAGAAAAGGATGATGAGGATTTTGAGCGCTTTCTTTGAAATGATTAGACCTATCTTTTTGCGTATGCGATTAACTGATATGCTCAAAATGAATCCTTATGCTAAGTATATGAAGGATATTGTCACTAATAAAAGAAAGATATCGGAAGCTGAAATTTCCAACATGCTTGCTAATTATACTTTTAAGGGTGGAATACCAAAGAAACTTGGAGATCCAGGAGGACCTACTATACCATGCTCCATTAAAAGAAATTATGTTAAAACTGCTTTATGTGATCTTGGAGCCAGAGTTAGTGTTATGCCTCTCTCTTTATATCGTAGACTTGATTTGAATAAGCTGACACCTACTGAAATATCTTTGCAAATGGCTGATAAATCAACTGCTATACGTGTCGGTATTTGTGAGGATGTGCCTGTTGTGGTTGCAAAGCGTTACTATTTTAACGGACTTTGTTATTCTTGATATTCCGAGGACGATAGTATGTCTATTATTCTTGGAAGACCTTTTTGAATACTGCAGGGGCTGTTATTGATTGCAACAAAGGCAATGTCACTTTTCATGTTAATGGTAATGAGCATACGGTACACTTTCCGAGGAAACAACCTCAAGTTTATAGTATCAACTCTATTGGAAAAATTCCATCAATTATATTTGGAGGTTTTGAATTTCCTCTTCCTACTGTCAAGAAGAAATATGATATTCTTATTATAGGGGATGTGCATATCCCCGTTGAGGTAACATAGTGTTATTCGAAACTTCTCCGGTTTCATGTTATTCGGAATGAGTTTGTTAACAAGACCTGATCAACCTTGTTAGTGGATTCCTTTTGATGAGCATGAGATGGATGAAACTAGAAGGCACCACCTTCTGTACCCTCTTTATACTTTCTGTTATTTAGTTGAAATAAAGTAAAAATAGTATTTTTTCTGTCTGCTTTCTGATTTATCCGTGCAATATAAAAATACCTCGAAAATAAAAGTCCTCCAAATGCCATGCCAATTTAATATGATTTTTTCTAGAATATTTGAGGATTTATGGTACTGAAAACACTGCGGGGGGAGATGCCACCTAGCCACGAGGGTGGAGGGCGCACCCTACCCCCCAGGGCGCGCCTCGTGGGCCCATGGTGGCCCTCCTCCACTTATTCCTGCACCCGTCCTCTTCTTCTTCCTCCAACAATAACGAATATCCAACTCAAGCACGAGTTCTAGCTCACTTTGTTGTGATTTTCGATCTCCTTGCTCAAAGCACCTCTCACAAAACTGCTTGGGGAGATTGTTCCTTGGTATGTGACTCCTCCATTGGTCCAATTAGTTTTTGCTCTAGTGCTTTATTCATTGCAAATTTTTTTTGAATATGTGACCATGTTCTTGATCTTGCATGTCAAATTTATATGGTTCCAAGTAGTTCTAATGCATGATATATCCTCTAGGCACTTGTAGGAGTAGTTGCTATCAATTTTGTTGAGCTTTGTTCACTTTTGTTTGAAGTTACTAAAAGTTTCAGAATATTTCAAAAAATGATGAAGAGACTTTTGAGGGGCTCATCGAGCCGAAGCTCGAAGGAAAAGCAAAATGAAGAAGCACAGAGGCCCAAATATACCGCAGAGGTCCGGCCGTGTGAATGGCCTTCTGATGACTTCTTGAGACAAGCCGGGATTTATGAGGATTTTTATTCATTGGTTGGGGATGCTGGCCTCACCAACTTCCTCCATGACCAACGTCATCAAGATCTCTTACTCACTAATACTTTTGTGCAAAACTTCTACTATTTTCCTAAGGAATCACCTCCTTCAGTAGAGTTTCATTTATATGACGTTGTTAAGAAAATGCCACTAGATGAATTTTGCGAGGTTTGCAAAATACCCTTCGAGGGTACCTTAGATGAACCACATCGTAAGGATGTGGAATAATTTATTAACACCATCACTGTGGGGGAAACTAGGAAGGTTTCCGATGCAAGAATCACTAGCATACATTTTCCTGTTTTACGCTACTTTGCCTTATTTGCTAGTCGTTGCTTGATTGGTCGTGGAAACTGTGGAAACCTTAGTGTTCCTGATATTATAATTTTGTTCCATGGTTTATACCGCGATAACACTGTTAGTATGGGCGGAATTATTGCTAAACGGTTAAGTTTGAACCGTACCAAAGGCCCCATATTTGGAGGTATTTATTTTTCGCGCCTAGCTGCACATTTTAACATACCCATTAGGCTTTATGAGAAAGGAGAAAAATTGTTGCCTAGTGCTTATTTAGATTATAAGAGTATGCTAGCACATGATTTTATTGTTAAGGGCAGGGAAGGGGAACTTAAATATAAATTGTACTTTAATAAACATCACCCTGAGACTATTATCTTGCCTGCTCCTTCCTTGTTTAATTTGTATGAAGGTCCTTACCTCATTCCGTTGGCGGCCGTTCAAGCCTACCTGAACCCTACACCGGCCCCGGAACCGGAACCATAATATGAGCCTCCATGACAGTCTGATTACTTTTGGGATCTGGAGGTGGCTGCCAGCCAATGGCAGTCAGATTCCTCTTCATCGCAGTACGACCCCAGCTACACCTATGGGTATCCGCCAGGCCATCCTTGGCAATGAACCAACTTAGGCCAAAAGCCTAAGCTTGGGGGAGTACGTATTTCCCACCGACATTATATTTATGTTTTCACACACCCATTGCTAGATGTCGGTGCTCATACTCTTTCACTGTAATATCCATGCTAGTTTATTTTCTTTTTCCTGCTTTCTTCTTGTGTGTTTGTTAAACCTTAAGAAAAACTAAAAAAATTAGTAGTAATTTACTTTTCTTGCTGTAGCAGTAATAATTAAAAGAAAACCCAAAGATATTTCCCGTTCTTCTTTTGCTTGTTGGGAGCTTTCCCGTGTAAATAATTTTATTTCTTTTCTTTTCTTTGGGAGTCGATAGGAGAAGACCATAATTAAATTGTTAAAGCGGCTCTTATATGCATTATTGTTGATTTAACCAAGAGCACATATTGCCTTGTCTTCTCCTGTTTATTGAATGCTCGCAGATTCCAGCTTAGTCCAATGCACGTGCACTCTTATTTTCATATCGTTCGGTCGTGCAAGTGAAAGGCAATTATGACGATATATGATGGACTGACTGAGATGAGAAAAGCTGGTATGAAATCGACCTCTCTTGTTTTTGTAAATATGATGAGTTCATCGTTCTTGATTCAACTTATTATGAATAAACATGTTTGCAATGACAATTAGAGATCATAGTTGCTCGTGCCATGCTTGATTAGCTATGAGTTATAATGGTTTACCTTATGCGTGCCAACATGCTATTAAAATGGTTGTGATGCGGTATAGTGGGGTGGTATCCTCCTTTGAATGATTTAAGTGACTTGACTTGGCACATGTTCACACATGTAGTTGAAACAAATCAACATAGCCTTCACGATATTTATGTTCATGGTAGATTATATCCTACTCATGCTTGCATCCAATGTTTATTAATTTTAATGCATGTTTATGGTTGTTGTTGCTCTCTAGTTGGTCGCTTCCCAGTCTTTTGCTAGCCTTCACTTGTACTAAGCGGGAATACTGCTTGTGCATCCAATCCCTTAAACCCCAAAGTTATTCCATATGAGTCCACTATACCTTCCTATATACGGTATCTACCTGCCGTTCCAAGTAAATTTGTATGTGCCAAACTCTAAACCTTCAAATAAACATTCTGTTTTGTATGCTCGAATAGCTCATGTATCAACTAGGGCTGCCCTTATCTTCCATGTTAGGCGGGTTATTCTCAAGAGGAGTGGACTCCGCTCCTCATTCACGAGAAATTGGCTGGTCTCCGGGATGCCCAGTCCCATGCTTTATGCAAACTAAATCAAAATAATTGCAAACAAAACTCCCCCTGGGACTGTTGCTAGTTGGAGACACTCGTTGTTTCGAGCAAGTCATGGATTGATGCTTGTTGGTGGAGGGGGAGTATAAACTTTACCATTCTGTTTGGGAACCGCCTATAATGTGTGTAGCATGGAAGATATCGCCATCTCTTAGTTGTTATGTTGACAATGAAAGTATACCACTCAAAATATTATTTAACTCTATTTCAAAACCGAGCTCTGGCACCTCTACAAATCCCTGCTTCCCTCTGCGAAGGGCCTATCTATTTACTTTTATGTTGAGTCATCACCCTCTTATTAAAAAGCACTAGCTGGAGAACACCGTTGTCATTTGCATTCATTACTGTTAATTTATATTGGGTATGACTATGATTGGATCTCTTTTACCATGAATTACAATGTCTAGTCAGTCCTTGATCTTTAAAGGTGCTCTGCATTTATGTTTTGCGGTCTCAGAAAGGGCTAGCGAGATACCATCTTTTTATATCATATTATGATTGTTTTGAGAAAGTGTTGTCATCCGAGATTTATTATTATGGCTCGCTAGTTTATTATGTTATTGATATGAGTAAACATGAGACCTGAAAATTATTGCAAATGTGGTTAGTCATGATCTTTGCTGAAAACTTGAATGCTGGCTTTACATATTTACAACAACAAGAGCAAACAGAGTTTGTAAAAGTTTTTCTTTATCACTTTTAGTTTGTCAACTGAATTTCTTGAGGACAAGCAAAGTTTTAAGCTTGGGGGACTTGATACGTCCCCGTCGTATCTACTTTTCCAAACACTTTTGCCCTTGTTTTGGACTCTAATTTGCATGATTTGAATGGAACTAACCCCGGACTGGCGATGTTTTCAGCAGACTTTCCATGGTGTTATTTATGTGCAGAAACAAGAAACAAAAGTTCTCGGAATGACCTGAAACTCCACGGATCGTCTAGTTAAAAATAATAAAAAAATCCTCGCCAAAGATGAAGACCAGGGGGCCCACACCCAGTCCACGAGGGTGGGGGCGCCCCCCCCGAGGGCGCGCCCCCCTACCTCGTGCCCCCCGGGAGCTCCTCCGGCGCCAACTCCAACTCTATATATTTGCTTTCAGGAGAAAAAAATCAAGGAGAAGAAATCATCGCGTTTTTACGATCACGGAGTCACCGCCAAGCCCTAAAACCTCTCGGGAGGGCTGATCTGGAGTCCATTCGGGGCTCCGGAGAGGGGAATCCGTCATCATCAACCATCCTCCATCACCAATTTCATGATGCTCACCGCCGTGCGTGAGTAATTCCATCGTAGGCTTGCTGGACGGTGATGGGTTGGATGAGATCTATCATGTAATCGAGTTAGTTTTGTTAGGGTTTGATCCCTAGTATCCACTATGTTCTGAGATTGATGTTGCTATGGCTTTGCTATGCTTAACGCTTGTCACTAGGGTCCGAGTGCCATGATTTCAAATCTGAACCTATTATGTTTTCATGAATATATGTGTGTTCTTGATCCTATCTTGCAAGTCTATAGTCACCTACTATGTGTTATGATCCGGCAACCTCAAGTGACAATAATCAGGACCACTCCGGTGATGACCATAGTTTGAGGAGTTCATGTATTCACTATGTGCTAATTCTTTGTTCCTACTCTATTAAAAGGAGGCCTTAATATCCCTTAGTTTCCATTAGGACCCCGCTGCCACGGGAGGGTAGGACAAAAGATGTCATGCAAGTTCTTTTCCATAAGCACGTATGACTATATTCGGAATACATGCCTACATTACATTGATGAATTGCAGCTAGTTCTGTGGCAGCCTATGTTATGACTGTTACATGATGAACCGCATCCGACATAATTATCCATCACCGATCCAATGCCTACGAGCTTTCCATATACTGGTCTTCACTTATTTACTTTCCCGTTGCTATTGTTACAATCACTACAAAACACCAAAAATATTACTTTTGCTTTTATTACTCTTTTGTTACCGTTACCACTACTATCATATTACTTTGCTACTAAACACTTTGTTGCAGATATTAAGTTATCCAGGTGTGGTTGAATTGACAACTCAACTGCTAATACTTGAGAATATTCTTTGGCTTCCCTTGTGTCGAATCAATAAATTTGGGTTGTATACTCTACCCTGGAAAGCTGTTGCGATCCCCTACACTTGTGGGTTATCACGCCACATACGCGGCCGAGAAAGCGTGCCCACGTTATGCCATCCAGGAATAATGTCGCACTTAGAAATTATAGAACCGTCAATAAATTTTGAGCCTGCGTCCCGTCACATTCCAAATTGCAAACCTGTTCACACCGATCAAAACCTAAACGGTTTCCCACTTAGGAGTGTATTAGTACTCGGTTATAATACTACTACTCCAAGATGACCGCACATTCCTCCTCAACTCCTCATCCACAAAAACAAACAAGTCATTCATCATCGTTCCCTTGCGTGTCCCATGGCCAGCGTGAGTTCTGGGTCGAGAGATTGCCACCAGGGAGAGGCGAGCATGGAAGCGGAAGCATGAGAGATGTCCCGCCGCGCGGACATAGCAACACAGAGGTCCCGCCGCGCCACCGAAGCAGCACGGAGGTCCCGCCATGCCGTCGATGCAGCAGACTGGTCCGGCCACACCGTGGAAGCAGAAGAGATGTCCCGCCACGCCGCGAATGCAGCAGAGTTGTCCTCCTGCGCCGCGGCGGCTTGGAAAAATATCTCATGGGCAGGCGAGGACTCTTACAAGCGCATGCATGCCATCGTCCTTAGCCAGATGGATCAGATCTGCGGCTGGGCGAGGTTGCAGGATGACATGAAAGCCTCCTTTGAACAGGCTACCGGCATCATTCGACAACTAAATGAGAGCAATGTGAAGCTCCGGGCCGACCGCGACCTGCTGAGGGTGAAGATTGTCGGAAGTGCGGAGCGGCAGGAGGAGACCACTGCCTTGTTGAAGAGGACCGGCATCATCGTCGAGAAACTTATGGACGAGAATGCCATGCTGCGCACCAAGCGCAAAAGGCTGGTGGAGCAATTCGTGGATGCTCTCAAGTAGCATCTTGAGGACACGAAAGAGCACATGGCCGCTTGCCGCGGAGACTAGTTCTTGCGGCCTGCAACAACACATCGAGAAACTTCATTTGCCTTTGTGTATTTTGGGCGTTGCTGCATGTGGCTTTTTTTATTTATGTTCCTAAATATGTAAGACAATTATTATCCACTGTCATCATCCTTATATTCATCATGCTTGCTATAAGTCGCAGTCGATGCTATATAGGCCCGTCAGATCTTACATCAAGATCCGTGCAAAACTTTATTTTCAGATTTCATTTTTCTCTCTTAAATCTCAGTCCAATGAGACATTGCCACGCTGTGAAACAAGGGCTCGGGCGCCATTAATGGAGACGTTGGGAGGGAGGTGCGCGACGGATAGAGGTCAAAGGGTTCTCCTCCAGATGAGCATGCGCAGGGGTCTGATCGCAGGCCTTCCGTACTCAAATAGCTACATCGCACGACACCTCCTAGCCAATAAAAAAAGGGGTCGCATGGCGGCACGTAATTGGTAAGTAGAATGCCCATGATTTCAATAATAGTTGTGTTTCCGATTTGTAACGTGACAACACTTGTTCCAAAATGACTTTGTTGATTGTTAATGTGTGCGCCTTCACAAATTGGACAAAAAAATTACCACAGCATGTTGGTGCCATGTCATGACACCATGCCAAATTTCATGATTTTCAGGCGTGTTTTGGATTTACAGGAATTAAAAAACCAAGTTTCTCAATCTTTCCGGCCGAGCCATGACGCCCAGATATTTGAATTTCATTCTCATTTCTTGCATGGGACCAAGAAATTCACCCAAGGACACACATGTGACCTTTCAACCAACTTTGGTGCACTAGAGCATGTGCTTGTAGTTCAAATTTGAATTATGCACATTAAATGCCTAGAAATTCAATTAATGTATAAAAAATGCCAAACAAACTCGGAATAATTCCAAATTTTAGCACGATACTTCTATTTGGTCTAATCTGCATGTGTAAAAAAATTAAGGAGGGAGAAGGCAGTGTACGATGTCATTTCGCACACGGAGGTGACATGTTCCCTCTCGGAACCACAAGCCTTCTTGAGAGAAGCTCCGGTTTGCAAGAAGCTTATACCAAATCTTGTCCCAATTCAGCCAAAAAAAATTACCGTAGCATGTTGGTGCCATGTCATGACACCATGACAAGTTTCATGATATTCAGGCATGTTTTGGATTTACAGGAATTAAAAAACCAAGTTTCTCAATCTTTCTGGCCAAGCCACGACGCCCAGATGTTTGAATTTCATTCCCATTTCTTGCATGGGACCTAGAAATTCACCCAAGGACACACATGTGATCTTTCAAACAACTTTGGTGCACTGGAGCATGTGCTTGTAGTTCAAATTTGAATTATGCACATTAAATGCCCAGAAATTCAATTAATGTATAAAAAAGGCCAAACGAACCCGGAATAATTTCAAAATTTAGCATGATACTTCTATTTGGTCTAATCGGCCTGTGTAAAAAAATTAAGGCGGGAGAAGGTAGTGTACGTATGTCGTTTCACACACGGAGGTGACACGTTCCCTCAAGGAACCACGAGCCTTCTTAAGAGAAGCTCCGATTTGCAAGAAGATTATACCAAAGCTTGTCCCAATTCGGCCAAAAAAATTACCGCAGCATGTTGGTGCCATGTCATGACACCATGCCAAGTTTCATGATTTTCAGGTGTGTTTTGGATTTACATGAATTAAAAAACCAAGTTTCTCAATCTTTCCTACGAGCCACGATGCCCAGATGTTTGAATTTCATTCCCATTTCTTGCATGGGACCTAGAAATTCACCCAAGGACACACATGTGATTTTTCAACCAATTTTGATGCACTGGAGCATGTGCTTGTAGTTCAAATTTGAATTATGCACATTAAATGACCAGAAATTCAATTAATGTATAAGAAAGTCCAAATGAACCCGGAATAATTCCAAATTTTAACACGGCACTCATATAGTTCTATGTTGCCTCTGTAAAAAACAAGGGGGTGGGCGGCAGCGTATATCATTTCGAACACAAAGGTGACACGTCCCCCTCGGGAACCATGAGTCTTCTCGAGAGAAGCTCTGGTTTGCAAGAAGCTTATACCAAAAACTTGTCCAAATGCAGCCAAAATTTCACCACAACATGTTGGTGCCAAGAAATGGCACTATGCCAAGTTTCATGATTTTCAGGCGAGTTTTGAATTTCTAGGAATCTAAAAACCAAGTTTCTCAATGTTCCCGGCCGGACCACGACGCCCAGATGTTTGAATTTCATTCCCATTTCTTGCATGGGACCTATAAATTCACCCAAAGACACACATGTGATTTTTCAACAAACTTTGGTGCACTGGAGCATGTGCTTGTAGTTCAAATTTGAATTATGCACATTAAATGCCGAGAAACACAATTAATGCATAAAAGTGCTAAACGAACCCGGAATAATTCCAAATGTAAACACGACACTCATGTACTCCCTCCATCTCAGTTTACAAGTCTTGCACGTGTACCTAGGTCAATAATTTGACCAACTTAACAAGAGGTATACATTACATAAAATATATCAGTAGAAACTTTAGATATTCTAATTTCTAATGATATAATTTTTATGTTAAAGTATTTATTTTATATAAGTTAAATTGATGACCTAGATACACGTGCAAGCCTTGTAAACTGAGATGGAGGGAGTAGTTGCATGTTCACTGTATATAAATGTTCTAGCAATTCAAACACCATCCTTTCCCTCCGTAACACCATTTTGTCTTTCAAAACATAATGAAAAAATCAGGCATAGCACAAACAGTTTACTAGAAAGAATCGTGTGGGATGCGATATAAAATATCTTGGCGCACCGTCTTGTCTGGCTTACGCAGGAAGCTTCGTCTCTGATCCACCGCCTCGCTTGAACCACACTTGCGCACTGGGCCAAGGCACCGAGTGAATTTATTTTGCCACCACAGAAATATATATCTCCCCGCCCCCTCCCTCCCACCAAAAGCCACATTTCCACTGTTCCTCCTTGCTTTCCAAGTTCAAACTTTCACTTCTGCTTACTGGCAGCTCAGCCTCCTCGCCGGTGACCCTTCTTTTTGCAGCGCCGCCTCCTTGCCGGCTACCCTTCTTCTTGCAGCGCCGCCTCCTTGCCGGCGACCCTTCTTCTTGCAGCGTCGCCTCCTTGCCGGCGACCCTTCTTCTTGCTGCGCAGCCTCCTCGTCGCCGACCCTTCTTCTTGCTGCGCGTCCTCGTCGATATGGTCAGGTAATCCACACCCCACCCACACCATCCTCCTCCTTTCTCGTCCCACATGCCCCGACCAACAGTGGGACACCTTCCGCCAAAATCACTGTCCCCCTCCTCCAATTAAGCGTCGCCCACAGCCATTTTGCATGCAGTATAACATGGAGCTCAGTAGCATGCGGCCGCACGCATGCACGAGGTCGCTATGGCTGCCATGCGTGCCGACTGCCAGATCTTGGAGGAGCACCTCGTCTTCGAGGCCACCGTCGACACCGCCATGCGGCTGTCTACTTTAAAATATAGCTCGTGTTGTTTTCTCGAGGCCACCGCCAGTGCCTTCTAGTGATTTGTCCTCTTTAATGTTAATATGCAATCGGATGTTCAGTTAATAGTTTGGTCCTCTGAAATGTAATGTTCAGTTAACACTTTGGTCCTCTGAAATGTAATGTTCAGTTAACAGTTTGGTCCAACAATTGCTACATTTCGTAGTACTGCTCTCAAGCATTCTTTATTTTGTTAACTTTCTTATATTCTAGTACATGTTTCTATTCTGCAATTTCATGCTCAGTTAACTATTTTGGTTCATTTGGTCTGCTGTCCATTTAACTGTTTGGTTGAGTTCAGCTATTTGATTTTCATTTGTTGTGGGTACAATTTTGTATTGTTATGCACGTGAAATATATCGAATTTGGCTGTACTCAATACATATTCTACTGATAATATGGCAACTCTCAGTTAACCTAATCAAGATCTTCCTTATGTGTGTTGCAGGGAAACAATGGGAGACACTACGCTTTACCATCGAGGTTTGTTCAAGCATGGTCCTTTGGCTAATAGCACATTATTGTGCAGTTGCAGAATCATTCTAATATTTAGGTTTATTACAATTTGGTCTTGCACATGTAGGTCCTGCTGTCAGAGGCTTAGACCCACTGTTCGACCCATTTTGCATATGAAGAAATGAGATGTCCATGAATATCAGTCAAGTTAAGAAACTCATAAAGATTATTAGGATGAAGAAACTTGCGACAAATAACAGCAAGATCTTTGTTTGCACAATGAAGAAGACATCAGTCAACTATAGGATGGTACTAACTCTTTTACCTTGTTTTTACCCCTTGCGCCATTTCAAAATTTATAACAGTAATTTATGCATATCTTTGCTTTTAGTAATTTTCAAAGCAGTTCACCGATGATTACCTCTCAAACCACCTGCATGGTCAAGAGGCGAGGAAGGTATTCATTCAACGCCCATGGTACAATATTGAAGTCTTGCTAAAGAGGACGGAGGTTGGGCTGGCAACTATCCATAGCCACTGGCCTAAAGTTGCAAGGACATTCAACATCATTGAAGGCTCAATATTTGCCTTCCGCTTCTGCAGTTTCCCACATGAGATTCATCTGTCTATTTACCATGTATGATGCTACTTTCCAAAGGTTTTTGATGTTGCATGTGAAACTTGGTGCTGGTGTGTAATGGCGTAACTAAGTGCCGAAGCTATCTGATGTAATTCGATTATGAAATCCTGGTTGCTGTTATACGGATATGAAATATCCGGTGTGTTTTATAAGAAATATCAGTTTGATTAGTACATGGATTATCAATAATAGGCTAATTACATTGCTTATTGAGGTTTTCTATTGTAGACGGTTACTCAGACAGCACCGTGGGTGATGAACTCAAACAACCCGCACGGTTTCTAGAAAGTAGGCGTGTTCGATCAACTAACAATCACACATGCCTTTTGGCAGAAAACTGTTTGTATTATGCCACCTTGCACAGACGTTTCCACACAAAAAACTGTGTGTGATATACATACGAACGGAAATGATTTTCTGGGATTCACCGTGTGGGATGTACATATGAACGGAAACAATTGGGTTTCGATGCCCCGCCAAATCACACACGAGCTCATTTTCCCCCAGCCTGTGTGTCAAGAGGGCCTATCCCCGACGGTTTCTGGGTCGTGTGGGAAGGACCCCCCTATCGCCCACACTCACTTGGCGACGATTCCAAACGTCATTGCTGAAAGGGTTTAAAACCGTTTGTATAGCATGTCGTTGTACTAGTGCCTTTTTCCTAGGGTTCCTGTTCAGAATATGCTTCTTGAGCACATCACAAAGAGTTTGGTGCCCTTTGAGGCTTTTGTACATGCATGTGACATACAATTCCTTCAGACCCACATTTTCGTCAGTAACACTTGTGGTCTCCTCAGATGAGGGAATTTAAACCACAGAGACATGTGAAGGTATAGCAGCAGTTGAAGGATTTGAACATTCAGGTGAAGAATTTGCATTATCATGCTCAAGGCATTTTAAGCATGGAGCAATAAATTCTTCTTGAGCGGCGATATGTTAAGCGAGTATTGAATTGTTGTCTTTCTGAAGATCATCATGAAATGCTCTCAACTTCTCGAGCTCTTGCTTCCTTTGAAGAAATTCATAGGATAACTTCTCGTGTGCAGCTGAAAGGGCCACATGATGACTTTCAAGTTCATCATATTTTGATTGGAGATGCTCAAGGTCTTCAGTCAAAATTTGAGACTGTTCCATTTTATCATTCAACATATCGTCACTTTTATCTAGTAGTTTGTGAATTTTTTCCATGGTAACTTGTTGCTTTGCAACAATATTAGCAAGTTTGGAGTAGCTAGGCGTCATATTTTCATCAGATTCACCTTCACTTGAAGAATATGAGGGTTGTTTGAGTACCTTGGTGCCTTTGGTCATGAGGCATGTCACTGAGGACGATGAGTCTGGATCATATGTCATGGACTTGAGAGATTCCTTGAACTCAAGGAACCAGGGATCCTGACACGTGTGGTGTCCTTCATAGAGATCAGAGATCCTATCCCAAATGAGCTTTGCATTTTCCAGATGCATGATCCACCAGAACTCATCTCTGGATAGACTGGAGCAGATGACGGTCTTTGCTTGCATATCCAGCTGATTGTATTTGTGAATGTCATCAGCATTGGCCATCTTGCAGAGATCAGTCAATCCTATCTCAGTGATGGTCCATAGCTCACTATTCATGGATAGGAGACGCTTCCTCATCATGACTTTCCACTTGGGATAGTCATAGCCATCAAAAATGGGCATGCAGCGGACACTTTCTTCATACCTGCAGTTGACATAACTAAAACTCTAGGTGGTTAAACCAAAATCACATAGAACAAGGGAGTACCTTGCTCTCATACCAATTGAAAGCGCAGGTTATCTCCCATAGGGGGTGAATGGAAGATTTTTAGAATTTTGTCAAACTCCAAAGAATTTGACGAAGGTCAGAGTGAAGAAATAGAAACGCAAGAGAAATTAATTCATCACGGAATCAGAGTACATGCAATCAGGATACGTAAGAGTGAAGAACATGAAGTCATACAATCATAACACATGAAGAATATGAACTGAGGAAACGAAAGATAGCATAATGAAATACTTCAGTTCAAATTTTCAGAGCATAGATCACAAATTCTTCATCAGCTGAATAATGTAAGAGAGGGTGAGGAATTTGAAACCAGGTTGGCTCAGTGAAGACAATGCAATTTGGTAGACCAGTTCTAGTTGCTGCATCAACTGTACATCTGGTTGAGGAGGCTGAGTCGCAACTCAGAGGACACACAGTCCTCACCGTATTCCTCTTGAGCTAAGGCGCGCAGACCTCGCCGAATCACTCGTGGTAAGTCTTCAAGGTAGACTTCCAAAACCTTCACAAACTTGTTCACCAGCACACCACAATGACTCTTGGTGTACTCATAACTTGACGCCTAACCATCTGGAAGAATGAAAGTCTTCAAAGGTAACAGGCGTCGGATCACACAGATCAATCTCTTCGGTGATGCTCAGTCACTTTGGCTCTGGGTTTTCCCTCACTTGGGATTCTCTCAAAGTCGTCAGAGGATGGTTTGCTCTCTTATGACAAGTGTCAAGTTCTCCGGGAGCAGCCAACCAACAAGTGGTTGTGGGGGCGGCTATTTATAGCCAGGGCAACCCGACATGAAATGTCATAAATGTCCTTCTCTGATTCGACCTTGTCAGGATAAGGATTCACTCGACAGCTGGCACGCGACGCAGCAACGGTCAGAATTTGAGCTCTCAAATTCGTCGGGGCACTCAATTTCCTCACTTTTAGGCAGATCGCACTAGCGAACTCCTAACTCCTCAGCGTGACCAAATTCGTCAGCAATGCTACCTTTTAAGCACTGCGTTGGTTTTCCCTTGAAGAGGAAAGGGTGATGCAACAAAGTAGCGTAAGTATTTCCCTCAGTTTTTTAGAACCAAGGTATCAATCCAGTAGGAGACTACACGCAAGACGCCTTGTACCTACACAAAAAAATAAGAACCTTGCAACCAACGCGATAAAGGGGTTGTCAATCCCTTCACGGCCACTTGCAAAAGTGAGATCTGATAGAGATAATAAGATAAATAGTTTTGGTATTTTTATGATATAGATTGGAAAGTAAAGATTGCAAAGTAAAATAGATTGTAAACTTATATTGTAAGTGCATCTAGTACCACCCCTAGTTTGGTTTTGGAGTATTGACGACAAACGTGGTTGAGGGACTAATGTGTTTGTGAGAATTGCAGGATAACACAGGTAGTAGTCCCTCCTTGATTCGGTTTACCTACCGGAGATGACACCTAAAAATGTATGAAGACATTGAAGATAATGGTGGTACGTGAAGATATTCACATTGAAGACTATAACAGAAGAAGACATTGAGTGAAGACTATGGAGCGCGAAGACTTAGTAGTTTCGTTGTTTCTTTTCTTCTTTGTTGAGTCATAGGAACCACCGCACTATCAAGTGGGGTCCAAGTGAACAAAGTCAGAGTGACTGAAGTGATGCTCAACCAAAATCCTATGTCTTCGAGCGAAGACAATGGGAGCAAATCTTATCCAGAGTCGGATAAGTCAGCTTTACTTGTAGCCCAAGTCAAGCTGTCGCATGTGTTTGAAATCTGACCGTTGTGACACGTGTCAGTTCCTTAGTGACCCAGGGTCATTTCGGACAAATCAGGTCGGGTTGCCTAGTGGCTATAAATAGCCCACCCCATACACCATAAATTTGTGGCTGCTCAGAGTTAGTGCACGACTTTTGTCGCTTGAGAGCAACCCACCTCCGAAACTTTTGAGAGAGAGAGAGAGAGAGAGAGAAATCCTTGTGAGGACAAAGCCCAAACACCCAGAGCCAAAGAGTGTTAGGCATCACTGAAGTCTTTCTGTCCGTGTGATCTGAAGACTTGTTACACTTGAGGACTGTGAATCCTCCGGCCGGTTAGGCGTCGCGTTCTGAGCATCCAAGAGTCATTGTGGATTGCCGGTGAACGAAATCTGTGAAGGTTTGGAAGTCTACCTTGAAGACTTACCAGAGTGATTGGGCGAGGACTGTGTGTCCTTAGCTCAAGGGGAATAAGGTGAAGACACGGTCTTCTGAGTTCAATCTCAGCCTCCCTAACCAGAGTACAGATGTCACAAGAATCGAACTGGTCGAACAAATCCTTGTCTTCACAACACACTGGTTCTATCTCTTACTCTCCTTACTTGCTGTTTGTCTTTGTGAAGTCATTGCCTGATTACTCTACCTATTTGTCTTCACTGTGTGACTACTTGTTCTGATTGGCTTCATACTATCTTCCATCCTGATCCTACTACATAGCTGCTATCAGTCATCATGCTTTAGCTTCATACTAGTTTGACTATGGCCTGACTAGTGTAGTTCATCTTCCACTGCATGTTTATAGGTCCTGTTTTCATGTTTGTCTTCGAAACTTTCATGTTTTGAAGACTTTCGTAAAAATTGCCTATTCACCCCCCCTCTAGTCGATAACTAGCACTTTCAATTGGTATCAGAGCAAGGTACTCCCTTGTTCTGTGTGATTCGGTTTAACCACTTGGAGTTTTAGCTATGTCAACTGCAGGGATAATCAAAGTCTCCGCTGTGTGCCCTGTCTTCGATGGCACTGAATATCCCTACTGGAAGAATAAGATGCGTATGCATCTTGAAGCCATTGATGTCGATCTGTGGTATGTCTTCAAAAATGGTGTTCCCAAGACTGGTGAAGGCGTCACGGCTGCTGATGTCAAGAAGTTCATTCAACTCGATTCTACTACGAAGAACATCATCTGTGGTCATCTGACCAAAGGGCAGTATGGCTGTGTGAGTGCTCTGGAAACGTCAAAGCTAGTCTGGGACTGGCTCTCCAAGGTCAATGAAGGCGTTTCAACTCAGAGAGATCAAAGAATTAGTGTCCTACGCAACCTCTTCAACCGCTTCAAGAGAAATGACAATGAAAATGTCCAGCTCATGTTTGATCGTCTCATCGACATCACAAACGAGCTTCGTGCTCTCAGCGCCCGAGATCACTAAGCATGAAATCGTCAAGACGCTTACGAGATCTCTTGACAGCTCATTTGACACTCTAGCTCTTATGATTCAAGAACGCCTACGACTTCAAGACACTCGATCCATCTGACATACTTGAGAGGCTTAACACACATGAGTTCCAGCTATCTGAGAAAAGAGATAGCTATGGTCCCAACTATGGCCGAACTCGCGCTTTGACGGCAAAGGTTGTCTCCTCATCTGAAAAAGAATCTGACTGCAGTTCTGGTGAAGCTGAAGACCTTGGAAAGGAGCTTGCTATGCTTGTGAAGAAGTTCCAGAAGTTCACTAAGAAGAAAGGCTTCAGAAAGTCTTCACGATCCAGTTCAAGAAATGATGAAGCTTCTTCCAATGACCACAAGAAGAGAACCTAAAACCTGGTCACTACATCTCTGAGTGTCCACAATGGGACAATGAGAAGAAAAAGAAGAAGAGCAAGGAATATGATTTTGATGACAAGAAGAAGAAGAAATACTCGAAATCTTCTTCCAAGTAAACTTCCAAGTCTTCATCACACAAGAAAAGTTCGTCTAGCAAGGCTCGTGCTTTTGTTGGCAAGGAAATGGATTCAGAGGAGGAGTCTGCTTCTGAGGAGGCGTATGGTGGAGTCTGAGGAGGAGTCTGACTCTGGCGTTGCAAGTCTGGCTTTAGCTTCAGCCTACGTTGCCAAGTCCATCTTCAACGCTGAAGACAATGTATCCATCACCAACGCTGATGCCAGTGACAAGGACGACTCCGCTCCCACTTAATGCTTCATGGCACCGGTGCCAAGGGTACGACACCTCGTGATTCAGAATGGATTATGGACAGCAGATGCACTAATCACATGACTGGTGATCGAAGTCTTCTCATGGACTCAACCTTACGTCCATGTGATAAAAGTCACATCACATTTGGCTTTATTAATCGTAACAAAGAAGGTATTGGGCCTAGGTAGAGTTGCAATCTCAAGGGATCAAGACATGGATAAAGTGATGCTTGTTGAATCCCTTGGTTTCAACTTAATGTCCGCCTCAATGCTTTGTGACTTAAACATGATTGTACTATTTGGAAAATATCGTTGCCTTGTACTAATGGAATCTGACAAGTCTTTAGTCTTCGAAGGGTACAGAAAAGATGATCTGTACATGGTAGACTTCTCAGCAGGACCACAGATGGTCGTATGTCTTCTAGCAAAGGCTTCAGAGTGCTGGCTCTGGCATCGGAGGCTAGGGCATGCTGGCATGAGGAACCTACACACTCTCGCCAAGAAGAAGCACGTCATAGGCATCGAAGGCGTCATGTTCAAGAAACATCATCTATGTGGTGCTTGTGAAGCTGGGAAGATGACAAGGGCCAAGCATCCCTCGAAGACAATCATGACTACGTCTCGACCTTTTGAGTTGCTCCACATGGACTTGTTTGGTCCCACTCACTACTCTACTCTCACCGCAATCGCTTGTCTCTATGGTTTCGTTATTGTTGATGATTATTCAAGATACACTTGGCTGCACATAATTCTCTTCAAGACTGAAGTGCAGGATGTCTTCAGACGCTTCGCCAACCGTGCCATGAACAACTATGGCGTCAAGATCAAGCACATTAGGAGTGACAAGGGCACAGAATTCAAGAACACAGGCCTCGACCTTTATCTTGACACCTTAGGCATCACTCATGAGTTTTCTGCTCCCTACACACCTCAGCAAAATGGCATCGTGGAGCGCAAGAACAGAACCCTTATTGAGATGGCTCGGACGATGCTTCACGAATACAAGACTCCAAGAAAATTCTGGCCTGAAGCCATTGATACTGCATGCCATGTCATCAACCGTGTTTATCTTCACAAGCTTCTGAAGAAAACATCCTATGAGCTTCTAACTGGTAAGAAGCCAAACGTAAGCTACTTCAGAGTATTTGGTGCTAGGTGTTGGATCAAGGATCCACATCACACTTCAAAATTTGCACCGAAAGCACATGATGGTTTTATGCTTGGTTATGGAAAGGACTCAAGACTCCTCTGAGTCTTCAACCTCTTTCACTATAAAGTGGTTGAAACTGTGGATGTGCGGTTCGATGAAACTAACGGCTCACAAAGAGAGCACCTGCCAAATGTGCTAGATGAAGTACCTGCCAGTGAATCAATCAAGCTAATGGGAACAGGAGAGATCATACCATCAGATGCCCATCCTGAAGAGGAACTTATTATTTCTGCACCTGATCAACCTAAAGACATTACTCAGCCTGAAGATAATCCTCCAAATAATGACAATGATTGGCAGGAGCAAAATCTTCGTCCAGTTCATCCTCGTGTTGCAAATGAAGTACAAATTGAGAAGATAATCGATAGCATCAATGCACCTGGTCCACTCACTCGTTCAAGAGCAACACAGCTAGCAAATTTCTGTGGGCACTTTGCATTTGTCTCAATCTCTGAACCCAAGAAAGTTGCTGAAGCCTTCATGGAACCTGAATGGATTCAAGCTATGCAAGAAGAGCTACAACAGTTTGAGTTGAACAATGTGTGGGAATTAGTTAAGCGTCCTGATCCTCGCAAGCACAACATAATAGGCACAAAATGGATATATCGCAACAAACAAGACGAGCATGGTCAAGTAGTCAGAAACAAAGCACGGCTCGTTGCTCAAGGATACACACAAGTTGAAGGAATTGACTTCGATGAAACACTTGCTCCAGTGGCAAGGCTTGAAGCCATTCGCATACTGCTAGCCTATGCAAATCATCATACCATCCTTCTCAGATCAAATGGATGTGAAGAGTGCCTTTCTCAATGGAAAGATTGAAGAACAAGTATATGTTGCACAACCACCTGGCTTTGAAGACCCTAAACATCCTGATATGGTGTACAAGCTCAACAAGGCACTGTATGGCCTCAAACAAGCCCCTCATGCTTGGTATGACACACTCAAAGACTTCTTGAAGAGCAAAGGCTTCAAACCTGGTTCTCTAGATCCCACTCTCTTCACGAAGACATATGACGGTGAACTGTTTGTGTGCCAAATCTATGTGGATGATATTATCTTCGGCTGCACCAACAAGAAATACAGTGATGAATTTGCTCACATGATGCAAGAACAATATCAAATGTCCATGATGGGAGAGCTAAAGTTCTTTCTCGGTCTTCAAATCCGTCGACAGCATAGCGGCATCTTCATATCACAAGAAAAATATCTCAAAGATTGCCTGAAGAAGTTTGGAATGCAAGACTGCAAAGGATTCACGACGCCAATGCCAACCAAAAGTCATCTAAGCCCCGACGCCAATGGTAAAGATTTCGATCAAAAGGTATACCGCTCCATGATTGGCTCTTTACTTTACTTATGTGCATCTAGGCCAGATATCATGCTTAGTGTTTGCATGTGTGCCCGATTTCAAGCGGCACCAAAGGAGTCGCATCACTTAGTCAGTGAAGCGAATTCTTCGATATTTGGCTTACACCCCAACACTAGGATTATGGTATCCAAAGGGCTCGAGTTTGATCTGGTTGGATTTTCGGATGTCGATTATGCTTTGGTGACAAGGTGGATCGCAAGTCTACATCGTGCACATGTCACTTTACGGGTCGATCTCTTGTCTGTTGGTCTTCAAAGAAGCGTAACCGTATCACTCTCAACCGCTGAATCTGAATACATTGTCATTGGATCTTCTTTGCGCTCAAACACGTGGATGAAGCAAAATCTTAAGGACTATGGCATCAATCAAGCATGTGCCACTCTCATCGCGATAATGAAACCGCTATCAAGATTGCCAATAACCCAGTTCAGCACTCAAAGACAAAGCACATTGAAATTTGTCATCACTTTCTCAGAGATCATGTTATGAAAGAAGATATTGATATCATTCATGTCAAGACAGAAGAGCAGTTGGCTGATATCTTCACTAAGCCCTTGGATGAGAAAAGGTTTTGCAAGTTGCGGTGTGAGCTAAATATCTTGGAATCCTCAAATGTCCTGTGATTAGGCACACATCCTAACACTTATGCATTTTGATGACTTAGATGTGCAACACATTAAGTAATGTATATCTTAAATCAATGAAGACATACACTCTAAGTGTGAATACATTAATGCAGAAATTGACTTCAGAGCGCCACGATAATTGTGCGCCGTGTCTGGGTCTAATACTTCCTATACGGTGGGTAACGCCACCACCAAACTCTTATGAAGTGTTTTCTCATGGCGCCATATTTGCAAAGTCTTCGCAATTGATTTATCTTCGACATAAATTTGACTTCGTGATCATTCATTTGGCTGTACTCTGTCATATATATATATCTATATATATATATATATATATATATATATATATATATGTTTCCTACAAGCAGTGGTAGTTACCACCACTTGTGTTTTGTATGTTGTATGTAGTATCTATCGAAACCAAGAGTATGTACGTGTAGTATGTAGTATATAACAATGATTAGGTAGTATATATACAAAATTTTAGGTAGTATGTATCATTTTTTGAGTATGCTTTTTTTTACGTACAAATATGTACGAATTTCACAAATATAACAAAAACTATGGGCTCATATGCAATTTTTTCATGTAACTTGTTTTGAAATATCTTAGATATAGTATATAAACATATTTAAAATAATAAAATAGTATATATAATACCACATGCTAGTATATGAGACATGTGGGGTAACTACCATCGGGTGGTAGGATGGATTTTCCCTATATATATATACAGTATTCTGTCCTCTACAGCATCCACTTATGGCTATGTCTTCTCGTTTGAATCTTTTGAACTAAGTGAATGTGATCGGACCCTAACCTCTCTGTGCTTTCTACCTCAAACTCTATCTATCCAAATCATATGCATTCTGTTGAAACTGTTGAATGTCTTCTCTGCATCCTTGTCAGCAGAAGATACAGAGACAAACATTTATATCTAGTTTTAATGACTTATCCTTTTGCCTGAAACCCGGAGAATTTGGAACGACCACCCCGACAATCCAGGCATGCGTGGGAACGTGGAACAACTCTCAATGAGTTGCATGTTAGCCACGTGTCCTTCAGATGTGAACCGCCAGGGGCGCCTGCGTAATTGCGCTGTGCTGTCTCTGTCCTTATAAATACCTGTCTCGCCTCGATAAAAAATCCTTCTTCCTCCTTCGCCATCTTTCGCAAACCCTAGCGTCTCCGCTAGCTCTCGACGACGCTGATGACGGAGCGCTTACCTGCTGCAACTTCATCGACGCCGTCCTCACGCTGGCCGCGGACCTCGTCTTCTCCGTCGTCGCTGTAGGTGTCTTTCGTCGCCAAGTTAGGGAGACGGAGATCGAACTGCCGGCATCCATCTTCGCTTCGTCTAGCAGTTCTTCGTGTGGTAATAAAAGTTTACTTTTTACCGCCTTTTTGATCGATAGATTCATCCTTTCTTACCAAAAGTGGTTTCTAGATCCTCAAACATGAATCTATCTCTTCTGCATCTCATATTCTGCCTAGTATATTCACTTATGCTTCTTCACAAGTTAGATTCCTCACTTGTACTTATTCTTGGATTTGTACAACTCTGGAACCAACTCTCATCATGTAAGTGAATGTCTTCACGTTATGAGGTCAATGTCTTCAAACTGATTTATCTTCAAAATCTTCTGAGAATGCATATGACCTCTTCCCCTTCCCTCGCACCTTTAATGCTGCCACAGGTACATGTCCATGGGAGAATCCCTTGGTTCTCATAGTTTGCATTCATTTGCAGAATTCTTGTAGAGTCACATCAACTCACCAGAAGCGAGTTCTGTACCCAACCGCTTGAAGCCATTGCATCGATCAAGCCTTTCGGTTTACACTTCATGGCAATCGAAAAGTCGACAAGAAAGGGAGGCGCATAAAGATCGTGGTAACACTTCCAAGGACTTACCTCCAGATTTGCACGAGATGTACAAAACTGATCCGTAAGAAACCTATATTGAACGCAAGAACCGAATCCAATGGATTCGAAGATATTGGGCAGAAGAATGGTTTAGATATCGCTTCATCACTAAAGAGTATGCAGAGAAGAATGCCATCAAGGCACCCTGGGGTGATATTCTGTACAAAAATCTTCCACCCCGGACTCAGGCTCAAGCTATTGAGCAAGGCTTCTATCCTTGCATGGTGCGCGGACCACATCCTGAGAATGTCAATTCGACTTCACCGCTCCGTGTCGTGAAGACACTGTTCAAGCGCAACTACCGATTAGCCAAAGACTCAGCTACAAAGAACAAGAAGGATTTAGGGCTTGACTTCAACCCTGGTCCTTCCTCACCTCGGGACAATGGCACCCGTGAAGCCAATGAGAACAGGATTGGCCCCTTCTACAACCTAGCTGGCCTCATCACTCACATCACTGTTCAAGGTGCCAAGGTGGATCATTCTGATGATGACACTGACACCGATGAAGCTCCTGCTCCTCCTCCAAAGCCTAAGAAGCAAAAGAAGACTAAAGCTTCAAAATCAGATGCTGCTCCAAAAGCTTCAAGAGTGAAGCCATTGGCAACTGACCCTCCTGCTCCAAGCAATAACTCTAAAGATCTCTCTCGCATCTCCAAGAGGCGTGAGAAGCCATAGAAGACACCAGTTCAGAAACTGAGTCATGCTCTGACGCCTGCTGCCATTCCGAGGAATGAATCTGAACCCATTGACTTGTCTTCAGATGAAGAATTTGGTGAAGATGCTCTGGAACAGCTGATCAAGAGTAAGCAAGAGGCGGAGATCTTCAATGATCTGCCCCTCTTTGATGTAAACATTCTGAAGAACTTCATTGATGAGTGGTTTGATAATCAGGATCTCAGCTTTGATGACCTTCAGCTTCCCATTGGCGTCAGTGTTGCTTTCCAAGGCGCCATTGCACCTGAGCTTGCTTTGGCTCAGTGCATTGTTGAACTGAAGCAAAAGATAGACTTCGAGAAGGAACAGTTCAAGAAGCATGTAGCCAGGCTGAATGTGGCTGATGTGCAAAAGTTCAAGGTGATGTTGAATGACCTCAAAGAGTCGTTTCGAAAGAAACGCGAGGAAGCCAAAGGCTCAAGAGAGCGCATGAAAGCACTCGCTGACAAATGCGTTCAAGCCTACAATGAAGCTGAAAAGTGCAAAGCACTTGGCCGCCCTGGCATTGACCCCTCAGTGGCTGCCAAGAAAAAGAAGTCATATGAAGCCAACACTGAAGCACCACGGCAGGAAGAGCCTCACATTGTCTTCCCTACCAGCATGCGCGGCTCGAAGCCCAAGGCTCCTTCAAAGGGCTTCAACGTAAGAAAACCAAGGCAGCCAAGCCGGGCCGTGAAGCGGAAAACCAAGCGCACCACTGATGAAGAACCACCCCCAAAGAAGAGAAAAACCAAGAGAAGAGATCGGGCTGCTCCCACAGAGCCCCTTGTTGTTGAACCCCTTGCTTTTGTTCCCCCTCCGTCTGCAAACCAAGAGCGTCGGATGATTGTTCATGAGCCTGCTTCCACAGAGGCTCCTGAAGCTCAAGAAGTTCCAGTCGTCGACACCATCGCGACTGAAGACATCGTTCAATATGATGTAGTTCTTCCTCAAATCGAGCGCCCAACGGTATCATCGCCTATTTCGAACGAACATTGAGCTTATCAGTATTGGTCGTACTGTGACGTCAATCTCACAAGATGCATCGTGGGCTGATCGCCCCCAGCAAGCTACCCCACATCAAGACTCACCAAGTACACCCCAAATTGGCCATCTCAGGCCCGTCATCAGCCCCATGTCCAATGATGACAACTACATGGAGCATCACCATCACCAAAGGCGTCGCCCATATTCCAACGGCTTCGCAAAGGCCTGAGGCCATCCGTCTCCATGACCACCATCACAGAAGAGGGCTCAAACTTGTCAAGTTCAGTGGCACGTCAAGTGTTTCCTGAAGACAATCCTTCCGTGGACGGTCCACGTATGCGAAGCCATTGTCAAGACCCTCCGGTTGCATCAGCCGGAGCAACACAAGAAGAAGAGCGTGTCGCTACCCCCCCTGAAACTCAAGAAGAAGTTCATGAAGAGAACAAGTCTGTGCCAGAACCTCCAGCTACGCAAGTGGAGGGTGAGAACCCTGAGGCTGCCACACATGACATTCCTGAAGCCAATGAAGCCCATGAAGCAGATGAAGTCAATGCCGCACCTATCACAAATCTGCAGCCTGAAGTTAATGCCACTACTCCTGTTCCGCCTCCAAGGCCACATACTATCGAGCAAGCATACAACTATGGCCAGCTTGTCACTGTCAGATGGCCTATTCTGATTCCTCCACCTGCTGCTGGTCCTCAATTTGATTACCATGTTGAGCACAGCCTCGTGTTCAAGCCAAAGCCAAGACTGCCTAGATTTCCGTAATCGCCACTTCGCCAGATCTTACAATGTCAACGGCTTCATTGCACACAACACCTTCTTCGATAGCGCAAAGAACCCCTACACCAGGCCCAAGATTTCATCTGATCGGTTCTGGAGTTATTAGCAGCGCAGCTATTATTCATGCATTCTGTACAACCAAGGCCGCATATTTCCGCATATGCGCCTTGATACTGAAGCCATAGCTGGCCTGCCCTGCTTAGAAGAAGCTCTCGATTGCTTCAGAGAGGCTGGCTTGGTGCACTTTGTCACTGATAAGGAGCACTGGAATGAAGAGTTGCTCCTTCAATTCTACGCCACTCTTCATATCAGAGGCTACTACAGGGATCCTAAGACTTGGATACTTGAGTGGATGACAGGAAATGTCCATCATGAAGCCAAAGCATTTGATGTCATTGAGCTTACTGGCCTACCCACTCCTGGGGATCACTATGAGCCTGGTTGTCAGCTTCACACTGCAGCTTTGGAAAGCATCTTTCACAAGCCAGAACCCAACATGAGCCAGATGCTAAGCATGATGAAGCCATTGCCTCCGGATGCAGAATATCCTACGGAGTTCTTTGTTGAAGACCTTGAGTATCTTCCACGCACAATCTATCACATCATAAGGCGAACTCTCTGGCCCATCAAAGGACATTCTCCAATGGCTAAGCTAGAAGGTGCAATGAAGACATTGGTCTTCCATATTCTTCATGGCAAAAGCTTTAATGCACAGGATTTCTTCATTCGCCAACTTGCTGCATCAGGATCTGACATTTTTGGCTTGAAGTTCTATGCTCCATGGATCATGCGTCTGATCAAGCTTCACACTGCTTTCAACTATCAGCCATCTGCGCGCAACCACACTGTCTTCTTGCCAGATGTCGATTTGTCGGTTGAAGCCATCTATCCAGAGCCTGACAAGGAGCCACTCTATCTTCATAATGCTGATCGTCAGAGCTTCACTCAGCCCATGGAAGGTGTGCTGGCTGCCACTCGTGTCTATCCGTTGGCCGGTACTACACGTGCACCTCACCGTGCCCCAACCGAAGCCACCAACAGCACCATTGCTCAACGGCCTCGAAGGCGATCTCGTGTTCTCAATGACCGAGAGCTTCTCGTTGGCCTGCATCAGAAACAGGATAGGCATCATGATTGGCTCAAGCGCCAGATGCATAGCATCATGACTGACGTCAATCGCGTTCGCAACCTTGCAACCAAGAATGCCTTTGTCACGCATGAAACCCGGCCGACGACATGGAAAGGGGCTGACGCTTATGTGTCTTGAGGAAGATCTTCAGACGATGGCTTCTCGTAACGATTCAAGTTTGATTCCACTCCGCCCTAAATGTTGTTCTGCGGCGCACTCCATCTCTTGAAGACTCAGAGTACTCCTCTTCTGCTGCAACTGTGAATGCTCGTGTGATCGATGATCAAGATGATGCTACTTCACCACCTCCAACACGCATCGACACTGCTCCAAGTTCGTCTGCACCGTCAAACCTCGACACCAACCCTGCATCTTCTCCTACTCCTTCTGGGAGCGAGTAGAGGCTCAATGTCTTCAACCCTTTTTGGTCCTTACTGACAAAAGGGGGAGAAGCTATGAGTTGATAGTCTTCAAGCGGGTTCATATGGGCGTTTGCATTATATCTTGATACATTTGGTTTTCTGAGTTGTAACACTTAAACTCGATGGTCGCCTGTTACTTATTTACTATTTTGTGATGCGATGATAAATTCCGCATGTGCAATGATAACTTCCGCGCTTAAATCATTTTGCAGACGTCCATTTTTCATTATGCATGTCATTATCTTCATTACATCAAATCATGCATGATGAATTGTCGTCATAAGTTGAAGATGATCTCCACAAGTAGAACCTGCCATGTGCATTTGCATTCCAAAGGCAAATTACTTATATGCACATCTTCAGGGGGAGCCTTTTGCTACTTATGAAGACAATACCTCATCCTTTACAATTTCACATACTTATATCCCCGTTGAAAACTTCACCCTAGTTTGGTTTTGGAGTATTGACGACAAACGTGGTTGATGGACTAATGTGTTTGTGAGAATTGCAGGATAACACAGGTAGTAGTCCCTCCTTGATTCGGTTTACATACCGGAGATGAACCCCTAAATGTATGAAGACATTGAAGATAATGGTGGCACGTGAAGATATTCACATTGAAGACTATAACAGAAGAAGACATTGAGTGAAGACTATGGAGCGTGAAGACTTAGTAGTTTCGTTGTTTCTTTTCTTCTTTGTTGAGTCATAGGAACCACCGCACTGTCAAGTGGGGTCCAAGTGAACAAAGTCAGAGTGACTGAAGTGATGCTCAACCAAAATCATATGTCTTCGAGTGAAGACAATGAGAGCAAATCTTATCCAGAGTCGGATAAGTCAGCTTTACTTGTAGTCCAAGTCAAGCTATCGCGTGTGTTTGAAATCTGACCGTTGTGACACATGTCAGTTCCTTAGTGACCCAGGGTCATTTCGGACAAATCAGGTCGGGTTGCCTAGTGGCTATAAATATCCCACCCCCTACACCATAAATTTGTGGCTGCTCAGAGTTAGTGCATGGCTTTTGTTGTTTGAGAGCAACCCACCTCCGAAGCTTTTGAGAGAGAGAAATCCTTGTGAGGACAAAGCCCAAACACCCAGAGCCAAAGAGTGTTAGGCATCATCAAGTCTTTCATCGCGTGATCTCAAGACTTGTTACACTTGAGGACTGTGGAATCCTCCACGGTTAGGCGTCGCGCTCGAGCATCCAAGAGTCATTGTGGATTGTCGGTGAACGAAGTCTGTGAAGGTTTGGAAGTCTACCTTGAAGACTTACCAGAGTGATTGGGCGAGGACTGTGTGTCCTTAGCTCAAGGGGAATAAGGTGAAGACACGGTCTTCTGAGTTCAATCTCAGCCTCCCTAACCAGACGTACAGTTGTCACAAAGAATCGAACTGGTCGAAAAAATCCTTGTCTTCACAACACATGGTTCTATCTCTTACTCTCCTTACTTCTTTGTTTGTCTTTGTGAAGTCATTGCACGATTACTCTACCTATTTGTCTTCACTGTGTGACTACTTGTTCTGATTGGCTTCATACTATCTTCTATCCTGATCCTACTACATAGCTGCTATCAGTCATCATGCTTTAGCTTCATACTAGTTTGATTATGGCCTGACTAGTGTAGTTCATCTTCCGCTGCATGTTTATAGGTCCTGTTTTCATGTTTGTCTTCGAAACTTTCATGTTTTGAAGACTTCCGTAAAAATCGCCTATTCACCCCCCTCTAGTCGATAACTAGCACTTTCATATATGATGGAAAATAGACCCGGGGGCCATAGGTTTCACTAGTGGCTTCTCTCAAGATAGCATCTACGGTGGGTGAACAAATTAATGTCGAGCAATTGATAGAAAAGTGTATAGTTATGAGAATATCTAGGCATGATCATGTATATAGGCATCACATCCGCGACAAGTAGATCGAAACGATTCTGCATCTACTACTATTACTCCACACATCGACCGCTATCCAGCATGCATCTAGAGTATTAAGTTCATAAGAACAGAGTAACGCATTAGGCAAGATGACATGATGTAGTGGGATAAACTCAAGCAATATGATATAAACCCCATCTTTTTATCCTCGGTGGCAACAATACAATGCGTGCCTTGCTGCTCCGGCTGTCACTGGGAAAGGACACCTCAAGATTGAACCCAAAGCGAAGCACTTCTCCCATTGCAAGAAAGATCAATCTAGTAGGCCAAACCAAACTGATAATTCGAAGAGACTTGCAAAGATATCAAATCATACATAAAATAATTCAGAGGAGATTCAAATATTGTTCATAGATAATCTTGATCATAAACCCACAATTCATTGGATCTCGACAAACACACCGCAAAAACAATTACATCGAATAGATCTCCAACAAGATCGAGCAGAACTTTGTATTGAGATCCAAAGAGAGAGAAGAAGCCATTTAGCTAATAACTGTGGACCCGAAGGTCTGTGGTAAACTACTCACACATCATCGGAGAGGCCATGGTGTTGATGTAGAAGCCCTCCGTGATCGACCCCCCCTCCGGCGGAGTGCCGGAAAAGGCCCCAAGATGGGATCTCACGGGTACAGAAGGTTGCGGTGGTGGAAATAGGGTTTGTGGTGCTCCTAGATGTTTTCGGGGTATATGAGTATATATAGGCGAAAGAAGTCAGTCAGGGGAGCCACGAGGGGCCCATGAGGGTAGGGGGCGCGCCTACCCCCCTGGGCGCGCCTGCCTGCCTCGTGGCCGCCTCGTTGCTTCCTTGACGTCCACTCCAAGTCTCCTGGATTACGTCTGTTCCAAAAATCACTCTCCCGAAGGTTTCATTCCGTTTGATATTCCTTTTATGCGAAACACTGAAATAGGCAAAAAAAACAGCAATTTGCACTGGGCCTTTGGTTAGTAGGTTAGTCCCAAAAATAATATAAAAGTGTATAATAAAGCCCATTAAACATACAAAACAAATAATATAATAGCATGGAACAATCAAAAATTATAGATACGTTGGAGACATATCAAGCAACTAGATGAACTTCGTCATTGTCGCTAGCAAATGCGTCGGCTAGCCTAGATATTTCCACAGGCTTCACTTGAAGCGGCTTTTGTATATGGTTTTCAGTAGGTTCGACCATCACTTTGGAAATGTGAAATATGTTTCACCTAGACCCCCTTTAACAGTACGGTTTTTCTTATGACTCAAAGAAGAAGAAAAGAAACTACGAAAACAGAAGTCTTCAGGCTTCAAAGTCTTCATATCAATTTCTTCAAAGGCCGTACCAATTTCATCACCAAATTCTTCACTTGAAGAAATCCATTTTTAGGGATCGTATTTCATGTGTTAAACCAAATCTTCGGGGACTCTTTTACCTGTGTATACTCACAAGCACATTAGTTCCTCAACCTATTTGTCTTGAATACTCCAAAACCTAAGGGGGCACTTGATGCACTTACAAATATGATGGTAGTGCATGGCGATATACTCGGAATGTCTATGAAAATGCCATGTAGGTGGTATTGTAGTTGTTTTGTGGAGATGGGGTGTCTTATGTGTAGGAGAACAAGAGAAAGTCCTCCCACGAGTTTGGATGTACCTGTGAAGTTTGCACCGAGTCTCATTGTGAGAGTAGGCAATGCATGGTACAATAGAGGCTAGCAAAATAAGATGAACGAAAGTGCAAAAGGTTTCGAACTTGCCTTAGTCACAAAGAACTCAAACACTACACAAGAGTATCATGGTGTCATGTTGCATAAGACTCAAAAGCTAAGTACCCCGAGGGGATAGTTTGGCGGACATAAACCCCATTGCGCATCCCAGATCAACCAAATATGTTGGGTTCATCAACAAAAAGCCTCTACAATCATTCGATCGCTAATCAAGCCACTCCTAGAGTCCCCAACTTATGCAATTAGGTGAAAGAAAGGCAACAATTCAAAGGACTCATTTATTGGGTTTTTGATAAAAGGACATGGCAGTTTTTTGGAAGATAACAAGATTCCCACAAGCTAAGTTAAACAAGTGCAAAGCGTCAAAACAACGGGACACACTAAATGCACAAAAAACATATGATGAAGAGCATTGCACAAGACACTACACATGCAAAAGTAACCTCCCCACGCTTAGAACTAAACATGCTAAACTAGAGAAGATTACTAAAGTGAAAAGAAAATGCAGTTGTTAAAAATATAGCATGAGAAGTGGTTACCTCCCCTGATCTTAGTTAAGCAAAGGGTTAGAAACTTTTACCATTGAGGTGCATATGACCTCTCTTCTAACAGGCATGGACCTTGCTTCAGTTAATCTCCTTGTTGCTGTCCGGCGGCTGCCCTCCAATAGAAACTGCTAGAGACGAACTAAAAATAAAACAAAATATTTTTATGCTTTTGTGGTTTTTTTGTAGCACAAAGGATTAGCAACACAAGTGATAAAAATATTTGCCTCAACAACATCAGTTCATCAACCTAAGCACCTCTCTTAAGTCAACAAACTATGTCTAGAAGTCATTTTCACTCCTAGGTTGGATGCAGTGTGTGTGAGGCAAGACAAAGACACAAGTGTGCATCTCCTAGGTGTCTAATTAAAGAGGGAGATCCTCACTTAAGGTGAGAAGCTCGATACTAAGCAAACTTTTTATTTGAGCAAGGTTCCTAATGGAAAACTTTACCAGGCACTTGTTGATGGAGTTCGTCATGATGAAGCAACTAAGCGGCTTGTGTGGGTCTTTTACACAGTTGGCACCGTACGATACACATCACCACATAAGATCCAAGCCCCTGGGAAAATAACACATGATATAAAAACATCTTTCGGCTTACGAACAGAGTTTGTATACCCAACCGGTAAAAAGAAACAAGGGAAAACATAGTTGCTATAGAGAATTATTGGCTACATGGTTTCAGAGGTAATAAACATTAATTAGAAAGCAAATAGTTGGTTAGAAAACACCTCGTCGACCTCAGACGTCGAATATGAACCAAGTGGAGGTGTTATTGCCTTCATACGGGCGCTCTAACGACCAGTTGCGGTTGTATGGAACGTCGTCGTTCACTCTATGGAGATGCTTATTATGGACGCCTGGTGAAAGGACTGCTCATACGGGATGCGAGCGCTCGTATGATATGTCATCTTTTGCTTAGGTTCTCTTCTCTCTTACAACCACGAGCCCATACGGGCGGTCATATGGAACGCTGTCTTTTCTCCTGGAGCTGTAGAACTTCATGAAAAAATTTGTGCTTCCTCCTCACAATAGGCACATAGCAATTTTGCAATAAAAGTAGGAGGAGGAATGCAACAAAAACAGGCTACCAACATGCTATAAATTTTACCAATGAAAACAACACAAAACCAACTCAAATAACAACTACTAAAAGCAAATAAAAGTGCCAATGCAACATGAATGCATCTAGACTCAAGACACAAAGCTAAGAAATACACCTACAAACTTCCGGGTTACCTCCCTGGCAGTGCTTTCTTTATAGCCATATAGCTAGGCTTCGGTGCTTCGTAAGGTCATCCACCCGGATCCCAAGGGTTGTCAACCCCGAGCGGAGCTCGGTCGGAGTTGTACTCTCTTCTGGTGCATCCACATCATATAAGAAAATTCATACTTGCTCCTTGGCGGGTACCGATGCATCCTTTTTAGTGGAGATGCCTACAAGGTTAGTAGTTGCAATTTGATAAATATTTTGTAACCGAGAGGATATGGAGCTATAAGGAAACATAACCTTTTTCTTCTTCTTCTTCTTCTTCAGTGTAACTAGGAATGTTAGTATTAAATTTTGCAAATTTAATATCAAGGCTATTATCATCTATAAGACTTTGCAATTTACTCTCTAAAGGAGGTCTGTGGAGAGCCTGCAAAAAATCAGCCCATATATCGTCAAGATCGATCTCAGAATATGCAATTTGGGGTTTGTCCAATATTTACAAATCCAGAGATAAAGAGGAGTAATCATGCATCATGGTGGTTGCATCACTCTTTGATATCTCTCTTAATGCAAGCAACCCACCCTCCTTTTGTGCTATCTCATCCTCAAGATGAATACCAATTGGTGTTTCATCAAAAGGAGTCACGGGAGGCACAACAGGAACAATGTGATTATCTAGTTCATCTCTAACAATAAACTTTGAAACATCAGCGCTCACTATATCCACCGGTGGAGAATATTCAAGCATTGTTTCAATAGGTTCCATGAAAGCTCTAATAGAACGTAGATATGATAAATGATCATCGAGCTGGGAATTAATGGTGTCTAGAAACTTACCATGATCGGTAGGAGTTGTTGGAAAGGGGCCCTCCCCTCCTTCGTCTCCATGTTCCTTCTCCGGCTTTTCTCCTAGACACACTTCTTGGAAAGTGGTTCCCTTGTTTTTCTTCCATCGCTCGATTATCTCCTCAGAATCTTTTATGAGGTCATGTTCCTGCAACATAGAGGCTTGGGAAGCGGCAACCCACTTCTCACAATCTTTAATCAAAGGGGCATTATGGAGTTTGTTAGTAATACACCATTTATAACTACTCTCCACCAAACCCATATATTTAAAGACCTCTTTATGTTGTAGAGAGAGCTCATTCACCATGTTCATCAGTTCTAATGTTCTGTAATAGAGCATTAGTTCCTCAATAGTTGGAACATGATCAAATATGTACTAGTCACGGTTATATGCTGCTAGAACAGTGTTAGGGTGAAGTTTACAGCTGAAGCTCATATGGCATTTGGACTTACAATGCTCACAAGATGATGGATATGTAAATATATACTTTTAGCATAAATATCCAATGCCTGCAATTTATCACCCATTTCAATACCTTTAAATGAATATCGGTATTGAGTATATACCATTCCTCTCTCTTCATTTTGTTTCCTTGTAGCCATTCTAATTCCTGCAGAAGACATCTCAAAGCAAGACATTTTTTTGATATTTTTGGTTAAATAGCAACAAACATAAATAAACTACATGCGAGCGGGTAAGTAATAATCAAGCATTATGCTCCCCGGCAACGGCGCCAGAAAATGCTTGATGACCTGCAAGTGTACAGGGCAGTTGTAGCACTTTCGTGATAAGTGAAGTGTTAAACCCACAGGGAGCAAGTAGGAAGGAATTACAAACCCACAACTAAGCTATCACTTACGCCGTTACGTACGCACCCAAACTGTAGTTTGGAAATAGCCTACATTAGTAAGTTGCTAGGAAGACAAATAAAGGGGTAGTGTTTACTAAACTACAAATAAGAAATAAAAGACAGAAAATTAAAGAGACTAAACTACGTGAAATGGTGCTTGAGTAGTAAACGTTCTCGAGGGAATCAAAGTCATCATCACATGTATGATGCTGACAACACATGATAAACATCGCTCTCTAATTGTATCACTAAGCCACTTGTATATGATCTCTGGTGGGCGGAGCCATTAAAGCACGCATCCCCACTAAGGTTACGGCATACACTCATGGCACCACCATGCTTCCCCACTCCGGTTATCACAACAATGATTAAGGGGAGTGGACTCCCCGTGGTCACAACATTAAGTTCTAGGGTTATCCACTAATTCCTATTACAATGATCAGGGACGAAGCTAGAATAAGTCATGTCACCACCTATACCCTCCACAACTACCCTTCTCACCAACATAAATTGCCTCAAGTCCATGAGTGGCTAATGCTGTGTGGGCGCCCTCGCAACACCATGAGACAATCAACGCCATACATATAAAGAGAATATTGGATAGCTTATTCAACAAAGTACTAATCATGCAAGGGTTCATCCAATTCCTCAAGAAGTAATACAACTAATCAAACATATGAGAGGGAGAAGGCAAGTTACAAGCCGGCATGGAGCCGGTGGAAGAGAGGAACATGGTGGAGATGGTGATGGTGGCGGCACCGGTGATGAAGACCGGGCCGGTGCTCGCCTTCTTATTCCTCTTTGTCTCGGCCCTTCTCTTCTCTATGGAGGTGGTCTTGGAGCAACAATGGATATGGGTAACGGTTGCGTGGATGAATGAATGTGGGCGGCCAGGGTTGATGGTGCTTATATGAAGGCTTCCCGGTATCCTCCGTTGATGTGGTCATCCTAGGGCTCAAGATGAGCCTTATCTTCTCACAACCCCTTCATTATGAGCCAAGGATCCCATGGGAACAATTGGGGATGAAATCGATGAAGAATCTCGTCCGGAGAGGCAACTT
The DNA here is from genome assembly GCA_021605145.1 of Aegilops bicornis. Taxonomy (NCBI): domain Eukaryota; kingdom Viridiplantae; phylum Streptophyta; class Magnoliopsida; order Poales; family Poaceae; genus Aegilops; species Aegilops bicornis. The sequence goes on from CM038674.1 coordinate 487,947,290, forward strand.
TTGGAGCTGCCTGCATGTCAAACGACCGCACGTTTGGAATGTCAACTTTCGTGCTGTCTTTTTGTGCAATCTTTCTTCGGTAAAACGATCGTTATTTCTTCATACGAACTCAGAACTTGATGTTCTTGGGCTCGTTGGATTCGTATGAACGACGCCAATCCATTTCTTGTCTTAGATCTTGATTTATAGCACTCTGAAAATGACTTTTTTCCGACCTTCGAAATGGCCAAGTCTAACCCCTTGCTGACTCTGTATTGAACCCATCCTTACTCCTTTCATCGTGCTTGGTCTTATGTTACTCCAATACATATATAGACACAGGAAAAGAAGGAAAAATAATAAAAACCAAATAAATACACAAATGTGCAATGCTCACAATGATAAGTGCAAAAACCGGTAATCATGCATAATGGGCATATATCTGGTTGAATGGGACATAATATATGAAGAGAACATGCAACATATGAGATCTAAAAATGCGCAAAATATAGATCCATCAATTACCATAGTTATTTGAGGGATTACCGGGATACGGTCTAGGATTGAAATTCCCTCTATAAGCATTGTTGTTGAAATTATTTCTAGCGACAAAATTCACATCAATAGTAACATTATTTTGCTCAATCAAAGTAGATAATGGAACATCATTTGGATCAACACGAGCATTTTTTTACTAGTAAGCATATTCATAAGAGCATCCAGTTTATCACTCAAAGTAGAAACTTCTTCGACAGAGTTTACCTTCTTACCAGTTAGAGCTCGTTTGGTGTGCCATTGGGAATAATTTGTCATCATATTATCAAGAAGCTTTGTGGCCTCTCCTAAAATAATTCCAATAAAAGTACCACCTGCAACAGAGTCTAGAAGATTTCTCGACACAAAGTTTAGCCCCGCATAATTTTTTTGTATTATCATTCATAAGCTTAATCCATGAGTGGGACAATTTTTAATCATTAATTTCATTCTCTCCCAAGATTGTGCAACATGTTCTTCCTCAATTTGCTTAAAGTTCGTGATTGGATTTCTAAGAGATATAATCTTGGCATGAGGAAAGTACTTAGCAATAAAAGCATCCTTACATTAATCCCATGAATCAACACTATTGCGAGGTAAGGATGAAAACCAAGTTTTAGCACGATCTCTTAGTGAGAAAGGAAATAATTTCAACTTAACATATCATTGACCACATCTTTTTTCTTTTGCATATCATCGGTTCCTGGGCATTAGCGACCCCTGGTTCAGGACCCTATTGCTACTTGTGAGTTGCATTGGGATATTCCCCGAAGAGGAAGGGTGAAGCAATATAGTAGCGGATAGTATTTCCCCCAGTGAGAACTAAGGTTATCAAACCAATGGGAGACTCACGCAAATGCCTAGTCAACAGTACTACACACAAGAGCAAATACTTGCACCCAACGCGGGTAAGAGGGTTGTCAATCCCCTTGTACTCGTTACTTGCAAGGATTAAATCTGATAGTAGTAGATAGATAAATTACAAAGTAAAAAAAAGTAATATAATTGCAGCAAGGTATTTTTGGTTTTTGTAATATGATTAACGTAGACCCGGGAGCCATAGTTTTCAGTAGAGGCTTCTCTCTCATAAAGATAGCATACGGTGGATAGACAAATTACGGTTGGGCAATTGATAGAAAAGCGCATAGTTATGACGTTATTCATGACAATGATCATGTATATAGGCATTACGTCCGTGACAAGTAGACCGACTCATGCCTGCATCTACTACTATTACTCCACTTCAAGAGCGCCTCTATGCTTGCTCTCTATGTATTAAGTTCATAACAAACAGAGTAATGTATGAAATATGATGACCTAATATAGAAAAAAACCAAGAAATATGATTAAACCCCGTCGTTTTACCCTGAGTAGCAATAATATAATACGTGCCTCGCTACCCCTTCTGTCACGAGGTGAGGACACCACAAGATTGAACCCACTATAGAGCACCTCTCCCACTGAAGATAAACCAATCTAGTTGGTCAAACAAAATGGATAGATCGGAGAGAAATACAAAGCTATAATAATCATGCATAATAAAGTTCACAAAAGACTCAATTACTTTCAATGAATAATCTGATCATAAACCCACAATTTATCGAATCCCAACAAACACACGGCAAAAGAAGATTACATCGAATAGATATCCAAGGAGAACTTTGTATTGAAAATAAAAGAGAGAGAAGAAACCATCTAGCTAATCACTATGGTCCGGTAGGTCTGCGGTAAACTACTCACACATCATCGGAGGTGTAGCAAGGTTGATGTAAAGGCCCTCCGTGATCAATTCCCCCTCCAGCGGAGTATCGAAAAAGGCCTCCAGATGGGATCACGGAAGAACAGAGACTTGCGGCGGCGGAATAAATGTTTCGGGTGGCTCTCTGTTGGTTTTGGGATATAGGAATTTACATAAGAAGAATTAGGTCATACGGAGCTACATGGGGCCCAAAAGCTCCGTGTGAGCTTGTGGCCCTCTCATATATCTTCTGGCCTCCTCCCGAACCTGATAGGGTCCCTTCTGGTACAGAAAAAATCACCATAAAGTTTTATCGTGTTTGGACTCTATTTGATATTGATTTTCTTTAAAACAAAAAAACAAATAAAGCAACTGGCACTAGGTTAATAGGTTAGTCCCTCAAAATAATATAAAATTACATATAAAGTATCTAAGATTGATAATATAACAACATGAAACAATCAAAAATTATAGATACGTTGGAGGCGTATTACCTGTCAACCATGTTCCAGAACACTGGCCTTGTTGATGGAGAAGGAAAGAAGTGGTTGATCGACATGAAGAAGAGGACCGACGACTCCAACAATGGAGGTGTTTGAATCATTCATGTATCGTCTATCTATGTATGAATTGTTGATTTTTATTTTGGCATGTAATGAATTGTTGAATTGTCGTTTATTTTGTATCGTCAATTTATTGAATTGGTAATGAATTTATGCTATAAGATGGACGTGCATGAATTTGCATGGATATGTGATTGACATATAGAAAGTGTGGTTGTATGGGAGGGCAAATGAGGACCCGCCTGACATTATTCGTGGGCGCGTCTAGACACGCCCGCAGATGTATAGTGACCTAGATTTGCCTACTATGGTTGTAGGGGATCACACAGCTGTGTTGCAATCAAAATCGGCCTAACTTGTGGTTGGATGATTAGAAGGGCAGTGATATCCACAACCCACTAGGGTTCAAGTCCTAGACTTGACACTGATACTCACATTTTTCAAGATTTATTTCAAGCCTTCCGGTAATGTGCGTTCAGTGGAGGAAGACGTTTCCATCGACTACGAAGGCGTCTGTGACGATTTTATCGATCTCAAGATAATATGCCAGCTTAATCTCTCAAAGATGCTCATAGGGCAGGGTGTGCAACTGTGCGTGCATGCTTTTATAAAAATAAGTGTATGTGTATGTATATGAGCGTCTGCGTCTATACTATATTAAAAAAAACGGCCCCAAACTGTTGGTCCATGCATGCAACAGATTATCCCAGCCCATCCTTTGGTTGGCTCGTTGTGGCCTTTCTGCCCTCTAGCTTCCGTAACCGATTTCGCTGCAAAAATAAATACTCCACGCCCGTAACAGAAACAGCAGCAGAAAAGAGAAAACAAACCCTGCGATGACCTAGAGCAATCGCAACTGCAACTTTATTTTCAAAGTACTAGAGCAGTTAATCTACTACTAGTAGCCTTTAAGAAAAACTAGGCGACCACTTTAACGCTCAAGGAAAGGAAAAGGCAGGCGCCGTAAACCCAACGCCGCCGCAGTACAGCGAGTACATATGTACATCCTCCATCACGGCCAGAATGTACTCTACCACGACGAGCGACGAGGACGATTGTTCCTCGCAAGCTTCATCCCTCCCTCGTCCTTCACAACGAACAGTTTATAGAAATTTAAATAAAGTTTAACTACATCGACCAGCTCGGCAACGGAACAAACAAGAGGAAAAGCTCAGTTTTTTCCTTGGAGATGGAGAGACACAGGAAGAGGTTCGTTCACAGACGGACGGAGACAAGGAAAGGATTTGAAAAACTTTTCCCCACCACCACACACTTGCCTGGCCCAGAGCCCCAACGGAATCTACACCGCCTGCTTATCCCGCGCCCCCCGCGCCTGCCTCAAGCGCCAACTCCGATTTCCAAATCCCACGCAAAAACCCTCCAATCTCCTCTCTTTTTCGAAACCTCAGATCCCCCACCCCGCCCCGCCGCACAATCGCCGTCTCCCGACGCCTGGAACCCAAGCGCCGCCGCAGGCCCGTCGGTGAAGCCGGGCCATGCGGCGGCCCGGCGCTACGCCGTTCGGAGGAAGTGCAACAATAGCGCCGAAAAATGCCTGAGCCCGACCGCAACTCCCTCAGCGCCGGCCGCGGCCTCCACCGCGACGGGCTCAAGGGCTGGCCCGACCTCTGGCTGCTCCCCGGAAGCCGCCGCACTCGCCCGCCGCGACCATGGCCCCGCCGCCGCCGCCGCCGGACCCGCGCCCCCGACCAAACCCTAGCCTTCTCGGACGAGCTCCTCCTCCGCGTCCTCGCCTACCTCCCGGAGCCCCACCTCACGGCCTCCGCCTCGCTCGTCTGCAAGAGGTGGATGCGCCTCTCCGGCCGCCTGCGCCGCCGCCTCGCGGTGCGGGACTGGGCCTTCGTCACGCACCGCCTCCCCTACCGCTTCCCCGACCTGGCGGTCCTCGACCTGTTCCCGGCCTCCATAGCCGCCCCGGCCGCGCCGTCCCGGGCCTCCCCCGTCCTCACCTGCGGCGCGGTCTGCCTAACCCTAGACCCCGGCGCCGACCCGCCGCTCGGCGCCTGCCGGTTCCTCGCCGACGATGTGCTCGACAGGGGCCTCGCCGTCGTCGCCGCCAGGTTCCCTAACCTCCGGCGCCTATCGGCCACAGCCGCGTCCGAGTCCGCGGGCCTCATGGATATCGCCGGAGGCTGCGCCACGCTGCAAGAGCTTGAGCTCCACCGGTGTACTGACCTCGCCCTCCGCCCGGTCTCTGCCTTTGCGCACCTCCAGATCCTCCGCATCGTTGCCGCCTCCTCGCCGCTGTATGGCACCAGTGAAGATGGCGGGGTAACAGACATCGGCCTCACCATCCTCGCCCATGGCTGCAAACGGTTGGTTAAGCTGGAGCTTGTGGGTTGCGAGGGCAGCTACGACGGCATAGCAGCTGTGGGACGGTGCTGTGCGATGCTGGAGGAGCTCACCATTGCTGAGCACAGGATGGACGGCGGGTGGCTTGCTGCTCTAGCTTTCTGTGGCAACCTCAAGACCCTGCGGCTTCAGGGGTGTGCCAGGATTGATGATGATCCTGGGCCTGCTGAACATCTCGGCGCCTGCCTCACGCTCGAGAGCCTGCAATTGCATCGGTGCCAGCTACGTGACCGCCACGCCCTCCATGCTCTCTTTTTGGTCTGTGAGGGTGCTCGCGAGTTGCTGGTCCAGAATTGTTGGGGCCTTGAAGACGACATGTTTGCGTTGGCTGGCCTATGCAGGTACTGTAACCACCAATCTGACTCTTCAAATGTATTGGCACTAGTTTCTTAATAGATTATCATGATTGCTTCTAATGGGGACAGTTTGCGCCTTCTACTGTTTAATTATTCATGCTTTTTGTTTGTTCTGTGATAATGACATGCCTGCCAATAAAAGGAGCCTTAGGTATCTAAGTGTCAGGGGATAGAATGCTTGCAATACATGGCCCCCCCTGCATGATTGAACTGACCATCGCTTTTTTGATGATTGAATGATAAGTAACTATCTTGAGGTTAAGTAGCATTCTGGTTGTCTGTGAGAGTGTTCTAACAACCAATACTAAGATAGCATTTGCTGGCAATTTTTTACATTTGTGGTCTATACCCTTGGTATGTTATCTTGTTACAAGTACTGTACTTTAGTTATCTTTTTGCTCTATATTCTGTTCGTACTGTTAGTTGTTTAAAGAAAACAATAGGTGTAGTTAACGTATTCAAGGTTGATGTTTTCAGCTGATATATTTAGTGTGCTGGGTGCACCGATTTGAAGGTGTGTGCTTAAGTGAAACCTTTTCTCTACTTATACTAATTAAAAAGAAAGTACCATTCCCTCTTACGTCAAATCCTTCGTCCAACCTTCTGAATTTTATTTATGGTAAAACCTGGTACCGATCAGACATGTTTGCTAGCCCAATAAATAGCAATAAATTCACAGCCCGTAAACAAATAAATACCACAACAATTAATCTCTTATCTTTGGTACCCCAATAAAGTAGATTCATCACGGGCATATACCTATTTTGGCCCTCGTGGCAACACACGGGCACATACTATTTTGGCCCCCGTGGCAACGCACGGGCACGTACCTCGTCTACATAAATGACCTTTGCGTGTGATGCCATTTCTTTTAGTAAACTTTCTTCTCTTCTGTTGATAAAAGCCTCAACATGAAACTATTTATGAAATGCTCGTCCAGGTAGCTCACTGGCTGTTCCACAGATCATCAATAATTTCTTATGGCCAGGCACTAGTGACCTGTAAACTGTAAAATCTGACTTGGTTGTCTGCATAATTTCATTTGATTAGGGTATAAGTTACTTCTATTTGCATCACAAATTAGGCTCCATTGCAGACATCCAACTTAATATTTGGATGTCTAATTTAGAGACTTGCAAACCGTCAGTAATTTGGACATGTGTGATGGAATTTTTTTCAGCATAGAATTGACTTTCCTGGGGAAAGGAAGCAACAGATGGCCAATCTTGCACCTGTTATATGCTGAATATTTGGATGTCTTTTGCGTCTTCAATTGCCTGCTGAATGCTGTCCCAGACCACTGGTTGCCAATTTTCCAATTTCATGGTGTGGTAGAACGGCTGAAAAGTGCCAAGCATTCCAGCATATCATATGTTAATGTAGCTACGTAGGATTTGGTTGATAATTGCCCTTACATGAAGAGATCATTATGCCATTAGTGCTCTTCTGCAGTTCTGCTGTTTGTCACATATTTATTGTTTGCATTTGATTAGTCCTCAAGGCATCTGAGTAAGTGCTTCCTAAAAGTGGCATGTTACTGTTTCTCTCTGAGAATGGAATGTATTTCCTCATCTTGTCGAGTGCAATTATTTCGGCCCCGACCAGGAAATGCCTTAATATCCAGCTTGTCTGCCGTGTAGTTACCTTTTTCGTGACTCTGCAAATGGATTCTACCAAGTCAACTATTCTAGCTTGTTTCCTGGGTAGTGCATCTTGTGCCATTCATACCTAGGGGTGTGTTTGGTTTGAGTCATCAGGCGGAATGTAACGGGTTCGTTCCGTTCACAGGAGTCGTTCTTGTGTTTGGTTGGGTAGAGGAACCAGAACCCACTCGTTCCAGAGAACGGCATATTCCATCCATATGCGGACACACCTGTACCTCCGATTTGGTGGAACCACGCAGAACGGCTCTTGCATCTCACCCCTCCCCATGACCCACTCACCCCAAAGGCCCAAACTCCATCATTATCTCAGTGCCGCCACCCCTTCCTCCCTCTCTCAATCTGTCACCTGCGCCGGCAACTCCCTAGCTCTTCCTCTCTGGTGGTGCCACCCTCTCTGGCGGCGGGCCAGTAGGTACGGCGGCTGGTACCAGCGAGGTGGGCTGCGAGATGGTGTCCAGCGGCGGCGTGGACCTCCACCCGGAGTCCTTCATCACGCCTAAAGAGAGCAGAGCAGCGGCAGCGCAGATTTTGTTGCTGATTTGGCTGGTAGTAGAGCAGTGGCTCCAACGCATCAGAAAGCAAAGGACTAGACCAGCAGCACTGGCAGTAGGGAAGAGGAGTAGCGGCTGCAACCAGGGAGCTCTCGATCTCACCGATTTGGATTGGTTTTAGGGACTAATGCGTGCAGTTCATTGAGAAGAAGCTCCGCCTCTACTAGTTCTGAAAGCGTTTAATTAATTTTGTTTCTAACCTTTTCTAATGGTCTAACCTTCATCCTGGTTTCGATTTTCTTCCATATTTTCATCTTTTCAAGAGAGCTGTGAGGTAAATTTTGGACATATTTGTTCATATACTATAAACCTTTCCCAACTTCCATATTTAGAGACTTGCAAAACGTCAATAATTTGGACATGTGTGATGGAATTTTTTTCAAATACTTGACAGTATCCCTAAGCTTATTGATCAAAGTTTGCAATGGAGCAATGCCATCATTCACTATCAAATTGACAATGTGTGCACAGCAGCGAACATGGAAGTATTTAGGAATAAATTTAGCCGATTTCCTATCAATGATCTTGTCCATCAATCTCTTAGCAGCATTATCATTTGAGGAAGCATTATCCATAGTGATTTTCATGATCTTATCTTCTACTCCCTCCGTCCCATAATATAAGAGCGTTTTTGACACTAAGTATTTCCATTTATATTACGGGACGGGGGGAGTATTTTCCATTCTTCGCAATACTCGAAAACTGACTTCTTGATAAGGACAACCATAATCTAAGAGCGTTTTTGACTCTTAAGTATTTCCTCTTATATTATGGGACGGAGGGAGTATTTTCCATTCTTGGCAACACTTGAAAACTGACTTCTTGATATATGACAACAACAAAGAATTCTTGATATATGAGGTAAGCTTAAATTGCCATGAGTATATAAAAATCAACATCCTTGTTCTAATTGCCATGAGTATATAAAGAATTCTTGATATATGAGGTAAGTTTTAAATTGCCATGAGTAAATGAGAATATCACCATTCTTACAAGAGAGGTGAGCTGAATCAAATTCGTCTTTGTTCCATCCCTTCAACCAAACAGTGAAACGGAACCATTCCATTCCATCATTTGACTACAACCAAACACAGGAATGGAACGGACCCATTCTACTGGAATGGAACCATGACATTCCATTTTACTTGGTTCCTCAACCAAACACACCCTAGATTTCTGGATGCAATACGGAGCTAGTGAACTAGTGGGCTGAAAAAAAATGACACCAACACTCCAACAGGAACTGGTCCCTGTGGCAATTTTATTAAGAAGAAACAACCAAGCACACAACCTGCAGAGCTTGGGGCTCGAACGCGGGTGGCAGGCTGGGCGCGTAGCGGGCCGCGTGACACTAGCCAACTGGTCTGACACCAGTTTCTAACTAATGGGCTGAAATGAATGGCTAATAACCAGACGCACAACGTAAAATAGGCAAGAGCTGGCAGGGCCATCTCAACCCCAAACACAGCCTAAGCGTGCATCTGGGTTATTTAGAAATGAACGGGTAATAACCAGACGCACGCCGTAAAACAGGCAAGAGCTTGTAGGGCCATCTCAACCCCAAACACAGCCTAAGCGTGCATCTGGGTTATTAGAAATGAACAGGTAATAACTAGACTCACACCTGGGCTGTGTTTGGCATCCAGGCAGCCGTACCAGCTTTTGCCTGTTTTACTGTTTGTAACCAACTTTTTTGTGCTTTCATGGTAATTTTTTCACAACAGATTATAAATTAAGTTCAGGGTAACAGATTTCAGCAACTGCATACTGAGCCTTATTCAGCTGAAATTCGAACTTCAAACTACCTGGAAGCTTAATGGAAGTGCTAGTACAAAACAATCCTAGTTTTTCTGTGTGTGGATATTGATATTTTCTTATCAAGAAATCTGTTTTTCACAAAAAAAAAATCGTCTTGCGGAAATGCTTTTGTCATACGACATTCCTATAGAGTAATAATAGGTACTATGACATTTTTGTCCACAGTCTACATTTCTGGAAACTTATATTTATGTATTGCAGTTGGATGTACTATAGGATTGTGACTAACGGTCGTCTCACTTGTTTTTCAGGAGAGTGAAATTGCTGTCCTTAGAAGGCTGCTCATTATTAACAACTCGAGGTGTCGAATCTGTAGTCACCTCATGGAATGATTTGCAGAGTCTACAAGTTGTCGCGTGCAACAAAATAAAGGACGAGGAAATGACTGGTGCACTCTCAGAGCTTTTCTCTAATCTCAAAGAGCTGAAGTGGAGGCCCGACAACAAATCTCTCCTGGCAGCAAGCCTAGTGGGCACTGGAATGGGAAAGAAGGGCAGAGTATTTTTCAAAAGGGTATGAAGTCTGATCATCTTGGTGTGCTCCGTTCCCTGCGATGATGCGCTTCATCTCTTCTTTGCCCGTATGGATTGAGCTTTTCTTGTGGCAGATTTTACCGGGCCATCAACGAGTCAAGGGCAAGGTGCTCAACTATCCAGCGGGTGTTGCTGCTTAGTCTGATCGCTCTTTTGGTCCAGACAGAATCTTACGTGCTGCTGCAAAATTCGTATACTTGGAGCTGGTGCAAATTCTTCGGATTTGGATCAAAGTTCTTCATTTTTGGAAGCCGGCACGCCCAAGGGCAATTGAGATACCAACCGCCCAGATTTGTGTTTTTGGCAGAGTTGTAACACGCTGACACCCCCCCCCCCCCCCCCATGAGGATCCTAACCAATATTTATGTACGCCACAGAAATTTTCTTTTATAAGTTATGGCAGAACTTGTTAGTTCCCGATGATGAATCAGACGGAAGCACCAAAAGTGTTCGTGTTTTACGTCACATGACTTGACTGTTGAATGTTTTTTGTTGCCTGCACACTTTGCAATGCATAAATACGTTGGTGGCTACTTGATACAATGTGCTCTTCGTGCTAGTCTGATAGTGATGAATTAATTTGGTCTGTCAAGAGGCTCACTGCCAGTCTGCTCTGGAATGTTGATGTTGCCTTTGCATTTCCTTTTTTTTTTGTAGACAAAGCCTTTGCATTTTTTTAAGACAAAAGCCTTTGCATTTTTTTAAGACAGAAGCCTTAGCATTTCCATTTGCTTTTTTTTCTTTGAGAAACATTGCATTTGCATTTGCTGAGCAGCTGTGTTCTTTCTCTATGTCACGAACAGGGGAGAGGAGGAAGCACCCGTCCCAGCTGCCAGACGGCCCAGCCCAGAGCCCACCTCGCTTGATATAAAGCCCATCCGTACCATCTTCGGCTCTCCTCCTCTCCCTCAATCTCTCGAATCGCGCGCCCTCTGCAACTGCCAGACGCACCCCGCGGAGGAGGGCAAGAAGAGGCGAGGTGCGCAGAGCAACAAGCCAAGAAGATGGCCGCCGTCCTCGACGGCGTCTCCTCCTGCGGCAGCATCAACATGCGCCGCATCGACCACCTCCTCCCGCTCCCGCTCCCCTGCGTCGGCGAGTCGACCGCCGCCTCCCGCGTCTCGCCGGGCTCCTCCCCCGCCCGCTCCGACGCCTCCGAGGGCAGCGCCGCCGCCTTCTACGCCGACCCCGACCCGGAGGACCAGCCCGAGGCGTCCGCCGGGAGGAGCACGCAGATGCTGCTCGCCATGGCCGCCATGGGCGGGCGCGGCGGCCCCTACGGCCGCCGCCCGGCGTCCTCCTACGGCAGCTGCGCCGCCTGGAGCGCCGGCTCCCTCACCGCGCACCGCCCGGCCTCCCCGTCGCCCATATGCAGCCCCGTCAGCAGCAAAGGCGGCGACGGCTGCCGGGACGGCGGAGAGCGCCGCGACGATGGCGACACGTCCTCCTTCGTCACGTCACAGCAGGTCGGTTCCCGTGTTCTTGGTTCTCTTTCGCGTTGTTCCTTACAGGATCTCGCTTGACAAGTAGATAACTCAAAGGTTCTTGATTTTCCCTGCCGTTAGTCTTGAACCATTGCTCTGTAGCATGCGGTTCATGAGTTGTGTTGGGCTCCATCGGTTCCTTGTGTCAAGTCTTGGAGCAGATGTAGGTTCTTGGATGGAACTGTTCGGTTTCTTGTATTGCTCCCAGGAACGAAGGCCTCGATATCTTAGCATTCTGTTAAAGCTTCATAGGATTCTTGATTGATAGATGTTCCAGGAATCGATTGGAAACTCCTAATGATTATTAACTACCACTACCGAGCAGCAAAGGTTGTGCATTTGCGATCTAGGCTTGTTGCTAAATTTCTGCTTGCTGAATCTTGAGTTGGACAAAGACTGGAGTAACCTTATCTCCATCATATCAATGGTGCATTTATTTGATCGACCAACCAGATTAGGATGATTTGGTGTCTGGTTCCATCCAATTATTACTTGTTGCTTCCAGTTTTGTATCCATTTGATCTTTCATAAGTAATTGGGAGGTGCTAATAAGCCAAACTACCTCAGGAACAAGAGCAAGGGAGGTTACCAACGAGAGAAGATTTCGTCAAGTGTTCTGCTACGCCACGAAACATCCGACTACAGACTCCCAGGCACCCTTATCTGCCGGATAGGAGAGGTTGCGCCTCCCCTTTCATAGATCAGCCTCACATTTTTTTTCTTGCATGTCATGTTCAATTAGTTTGCTTGAATTATGCAGCTAACGGATCCAGTCGAGGGCCTCCAAAATTCGTCCACAAGGCCACGCCAGCTAGATTGATGCGCCGAGCTCGCTCCTCAAATAATTACCATGGGAAGCGCATGGGAGCAATTGATGCTGTCAATGAATGGAGATTGCCTAAAGTAAGTGAAGAGGAAGATGAGGCAGTGGATCAGAAGGACTGGCAGGATGATGCTATGTCATCTCGTGTATCCTCAGGTATTGGCTTAAAACTCTTGAGACCTATCAGTTTTTCAGGAGAACATGAATTTGCCTGTATTGTTTCAGCTCGTGATTGGAACTTCGAGTCGGATAGTGCCTATGAGGGAAGCAATCATGATGGTCGTGCTTTTGACCATTCAGAGGTCGAGGATTGTGCAGCTGCAGTGCAAAGGATGGAGAGACGGCTGCGGTGCCCTGCGAGGAAACATGAGGAAAATGCTGTCCACGCCAAGTTGGTTGCCTGGAAGGATGCACAGATTGCAAAGCTCATAGAAAAGTAATCCCTCTTATCTCATCTTTAATCATTACCTCTTAGCATGCATTTGTTAGCAGTTAACTAGGGAGTTGCTCAGAATCAAGAATTGTTCATATAACAAGAATTTGAGCGAATGATGACGAGGAATCAAATGGCTTGGGGAATAATCATATGTAGAATAATATGTTTATTATCATAAAGGAACAGTTTGCGCTAAACTCTATCTTACATTGGAATAAAACAGAAGAGCATGCTCCTGATTATTGGTACGTACATGACTATTTGTGACTTGTGACTGTCTAGTTTGTTGAAATGAAAATTCGAGCTGACCCGTTATCAACTCATCGTGTATAGAGTTCATGAGCTAACAAAATTGTATTTGTGTTACAAAAGGATAGTTCTTTGTAACTTATCTAGACAGAGCACTTATGATGTTATTTCAATCAACTAGGCTGAATCAGAAAGAAGCCCAGATCGATAAATGGCAGAAGAATAAGATTGCACAGGCAAGGCATAAACTGACAAAAACTGAGGTATACTTCAGTTCACTGCATTGAATATATTTGCATTTGATAGCATTGCACCCGCAGTTTCACATTTCTGTTTGTGTCTGAACTGAATGCAGAAGAAGTTGGAGAAGCAGAGAGCTGAAGCCGTAGTGAAGATGCAAAAGGCGATAGAAGATGCAGAGAGGAGAGCTGATAAGAAGAGAGTCAAGAAGCAGGCAGCCACCAACAGTCGGATAGATGGTGTCAAGAGAGCCCTGGAGGAGATGTCTAGGACAGGAAGGCTACCCTGGACACTTGCCTTTCTGTGATCCAGCTCTTGCTTGTGCTAGTTCCAGACAAGCCGATTGGCATAAGCTCCTACCAGTGCCAGCACAGCAAGACTAAAACTAACGAAATCGACAGCGTGAAATACTAAAGGAAGGACCATATACTGTATAGAATGGTGGTTTGCTGTCCTGGGATGATGGAAGAAGTTTTAGGTCATGGAACACTTGGTCAGCATTTGAACACGGATTCTTAAGACACTGGTCTCCCCATTGGAGAAGTGGAAAATTCCGCACTGTTGGCTTGATGATTATGGTAGCATGGTCTAATGATACAAGTGTTCCCTTCTCTTCTCCTTTTAGTATGGCAGTGGTTACATGCAATTTGGGTTTATCCAAATAATTTGCAGGTACTATACTGTTCTGCTTTTTTTTTGCAGCTGACCCTATATATGCACTGGCAGGGGAGGCGGGCAGGTACCAGACCATGGCCACGCCTGCTGCTTCATCAGGTTTAGGAGTAGACAAGACACTGGTTGCTCAATATGCCACTGCTGCTGCTTCAAAATTCAGTTATCTTTTCACTACGCCTGCTGCTTCATCGGGTTTGGGAATACTTCTTTGGAGGAGACATCGAAGTTTAGCACATGGAATTACTTTTAGCGATGCCTTTTCAAAGGAATTACTTACTAGCAAAAAATCAACAATTTTGAACAAATTTGATTTTAATTTTTTTGTGATTTGCTTGTGATAATCTTTGTGACGGATTCTTTGCCGTCGTGGAGGGGAATCAAGCATGGGTTCAAAACTGCGTCTATCATCCACGAAGAGTGTGATTGGAAGGAAAAATGGCATTTCTTATACTCCATAACAAATTTAAGACAAGTAATTCGGGATGGATGTAATACTTCTCAATTTCAGCGTCATATGTACCAGCAGGCTCACCACCACATGACATGCATCGTTGTGGATCGTGATTGTCCAGTCTATCTGATCAGCCTCCTCATTTGGCTAACCAACTCTATTCCTACGGGTCTGCTAAAACTCATGGCCTCATGGGACTACATAGTATACTTCGCATATGACAGAAGATTCTTCGACGTATGATTTCTTGGTTGTTCATGCTCACCGAGCCAAAGGCAGCGACGACGCGGAGCAGAGGAGGGGTTTTGTAACACCAGGGAAGATGGTCAGGCACGATGGGGTTAAATAGATGGTCGGGAACAGCGAGAGAACTGCTAGCAGTCAGGTGTAGGCGCGTGGCAAAGGCCACACTATAGCAGCGCCACGAGCAAGGGAGACAACCGATTAGCATGGACAAGAACATCTTCAATCGGATCATCCACTTCGCTCCCATGTGATTGGGCAAGCAGTTCGAACACAGTATGGATAAAAAATTGTCACCCAACCTAACCCTCTAAATCAAGCCCATATGTTCGGGCTATCCAGCACTACCTATTTCCAGCCCATATGTGAGATGGATTTGAGGAGGGCATGAAGGATTTCTAGCCCATGTGGACGCCGATGCACAATTCACGGCCTGCATTGCGGCCTGCCCGAGCTCGAAGGAAGAGGAGGGCATGGAGGTTGACCCTGCCGCCGCCAGGTTTGAGGTGGCGAATGTCGTGGCCGACAACATCCACCTCCTCTTGATGAAGGTGGTGGAGGAGCAATTCTGCCTCACCCAAGCCAAGGTGGAGCACCTCTCGACGAAGGCGCAGTTCAAGGCCGAGCGTGGGGGCACTGCCGCCTTCGCTGAGCTCATCGTGGAGAACCACGCCATCCTTGAGTCCGAGCAGGTGGCGGCAGCAAACCGCCATGAAATCCACTACCACAACATCGAGTGGGAGGAGCTCTTCGCAAACAACACCAACAAGGAGATGCCATCGATCCGCCCCACTGTCAACGGCCACAAGGCCATAGCTGCGGCAAGGGGTCCTTGATAGATTGAGATATTGGAGAAGTAATTGTTGTATTGATCGGGGCCTCAAGGCCTGTTTATATAGATTACAAAGCTTGGGCTCCAAGACTAGACTAATCGAGATAGATTACAATACGAATAGACTTATACTCTAAGATCCCCCATGATCTCAACGTCGGGTGAAACAATGTTGAGATCGGAGCGTATGTCGGTGAACGATGCGGTCGGAGTCCTTTGGTAAAAATGTCAAGAATTTGGCACTTGTAGGAACATGAAGAATGCGAACCTCGCCAAGAGCCACCTTTTCACGAACAAAGTGAATGTCAATCTCAATGTGCTTTGTGCGACGATGTTGAACTGGATTGGAAGCCATGTAGACGGCGGAGATGTTATCACAAGAACAATGGTAGCACGTGGGAGCGGACGATGAAGTTCAACGAGAAGCTGCCGTAGCCACACCGCCTCGGCCACAGCATGAGCAACCGCCCTATACTCAGCCTCGCAGAAGACACAGAAGCTGTTACACCTTTTAGAACACCAAGAAACAAGATTATCACCCAAATAAACGCAAAATCCGGATGTAGATCGTCGAGTATCTGGACAACCTGCCCGATCTGCATCGTAATAAACTGTCAAGCTTGTAGGTGAAGAAGAATTAATAAGGAGACCGTGATCAAGAGTGCCTTTTAAATAGCGGAGAATGCGTCGACATGAGCGGATGAGGAGCACGAGGATCATGCATAAAGAGACAAAGCTTCTTTGAGCAGAATAGGAGATTTCGGGACGAGTAAGAGTGGCATATTGAAGAGCGCCAAGATGCTACGATATAAAGTAGGATCAGTAAAGAGAATCACCATCAACCGACAGTTTAGCACCAACGCCGGCCGGAGTACGAGAGGGTTGACAATCGGACATACCGAGCGAAAGCAAGTCCAAAATGTATGATCGTTGAGAAAGAAAGAGGGAAGATGTTGTGCGAGAAACATGAATACCTAGAAAATGATGAAGAGGACCAAGATCTGTCATGGAAAACTCCCGATTGAGAGAAGAGATGGTATGTTGAAGAAAAGAATCAGAACTAGCCGTGAGAATGATATCATCAACATAAAGCAAGAGGTAGGCAGTGTGAGTAGGAGACTGATAAACAAAGAGAGAAGAATCGGATTTGGAGGGAATACAGCCTATGGTTTGAATAAAAGTAGCAAAGCATTGAAACCATGCACGAGGAGCTTGTTTAAGGCCATAAAGAGATTTTTGGAGGAGACAAACAAAATTTGGATAGGAGGGATTCTCAAAACCAGAGGGTTGCTGACAATAAACAGTTTCATTGAGAGTGCCATGAAGAAAAGCATTTTTAACATCAAGTTGATGAATAGGCCAAGAAGAGGAAACAACAAGACTAAGAACAACACGAATAGTGCTTGGTTTAACAACAGGAGAAAAAGTCTCATCAAATTCAATACCATGCTGCTGGGAGAAACCACGACACACCCAACGAGCTTTATAACGAGCGAGAGTGCCATCGGAATGAAATTTATGACGAAAAACCCATTTGCCAGAAACAATGTTAACACTAGAAGGTTTGGGAACAAGAGTCCATGTACTATTTTGCTGAAGAGCTTCAAATTCATCACGCATAGCGGAAAGCCAGAGAGGGTCAAGAAGAGCTCGCTTATAACTGGTTGGAATAGGAGAGATGGTTGGGGTGGCGGTAAGATTGAGACGCGTTTGGTGGGGAGAAGAAATCCTCGTTTTCCACGGGTGCACATGACATGATCATTGGTGAGCGGTGGTATAAGAACGGCATTGGGTGGCAGTGGGTTTTCGGTTGAAGAAGACGGTGAGGAAGAATAATCAGAGGTGGTGGGTGTCGAGGTGGTTGCCGTGGCAGGATGTGGTGAGGGAAAGACGGCTGGGGTAGAGGATGCAGTTGCGGGAGAGGTGGGGAAAGGGGCAGGAGGGTGGCTGACGGTGGGCGATTTCAGCAGAGAGACGGAACAAGATTCCATGGCAGCAGAGATGACCGAAGGACGAACTAGGGAAGGGGTTTTGGTGGTGGCGGATTATGGTGGAATTGGTTGTGTGGTTGTAGTGACAGAAAAAGGAAAAGTATTTTCATCGAATGTGACATGACGAGAGAGAATGATACGACCAGAAGATGGATCGAAACAATGATATCCTTTGTGATCATCAGAAAGACCAAGGTGAATGCAAGGTAGTGAACGTGGTTCTAGTTTGTCGGAGGCGGTAGAGGCGATGTTGGGAAAGTATAGACAGCCAAAAACACGCAGAAAAGAATAGTCAGGGTGGGAAAGAAAAAGAGATTGGAAAGGCAAATAAAGAGGGCAAGTTTTAGTTGGTCGAATATTAAGAAGTAGTGTGGCGGTGCGAAGGGCTTCAACCCAAAAACGGGAAGGAAGAGAAGCTTGTAAAAGCAATGTGTGAAGAACATCATTAATAGAGCAAAGACAGCGTTCAGCTTTACCATTTTGAGAAGATGTATAAGGGCATGAAAAGCGAAGAAGAATGCCTTGAGAGAGAAAGAAGGTGCGGTTTTGGGTGTTATCAAATTCACGACCGTTATCACATTGGATAAATCGAATTGGCAAGCCAAAGTGTGTGATTACATATTGTCGAAAGTTGAGAAAGATTGCAGGTACTTCAGATTTAGCGCGAAGAGGAAAGGTCCAAGTATAGTGAGAATAATCATCCAAGATCACAAGATAATATTTATAATCGTAAACACTAGGGACCGGAGAGGTCCATAAATCACAAAGAAGTAACTCAAAAGAAAAAGTACTAATGGTAGTAGAGGTTCCAAAAGATAATCTAACATGTTTGCCACATTGACATGCATTACAGGGAGAGGGATTATGAGGACTGCTGGAACTAGGGATACAAAATTCTTGGAGTAAAGACGTGTGACGCCCCCGATTCAATCGTACACTAATCATGCACGCAAACGTGTACGATCAAGATCAGGGACTCACGGGAAGATATCACAACACAACTCTAAAACATAAATAAGTCATACAAGCATCATAATACAAGCCAGGGGCCTCGAGGGCTCGAATACAAGTGCTCGATCATAGACGAAGTCAGCGAAGCAACAATATCTGAGTACGTACATAAATTAAACAAGTTTGCCATAAGATGGCTAGCACAAACCAGGATACAGATCGAAAGAGGCGCAGGCCTCCCGCCTAGGATCCTCCTAACTACTCCACAGTAAATCGTCGTGAGCCGGGCGTAGTAGTAGGCACCTCCGGGTAGTAGTTGTCATCGACGGTGGCGTCACGGCTCTGGACTCCATCGTCAGTCGCGACAACCGGAGTAAAGAAAAGGGGAAAAGGGGAACAAGGCAACCGTGAGCACTCATCCAAAGTACTCGCCAGCAAGGAGCTACACTACATATGCATGGATATATGTGTAAAGGGCCATATTAGTGGACCGAATCGCAGAATGCCGTAATAAGAGGGGATAGCTAATCACAGCCGAAGACTACGCTTCCGCAGCCTCCGCCTTGCAACATGTAGAAGAGAGTAGATCAAGTCCTCCAAGTAGCATCGCATAGCATAATCCTACCGGCGATCCCTCCTCGTAACCACGAGAGAGAGCGACCACCGGGTTGTATCTCGCACTTGGAAGGGTGTGTTTTATTAAGTATCCGGTTCTAGTTGTCATAAGGTCAAGGTACAACTCCAAGTCGTCTGCTATCAAGATCACGGCTATTCGAATAGATTAACTTCCTGCAGGGTGCACCACATAACCCAACACGCTTGATCCCATTTGGCGGACACACTTTTACGGGTCATGCCCGGCCGCTGGAGATCAACACGTCAGCAGCCCCACCTAGGCACAACAGAGGCCCGACGCAGGTCTAAACCTAAGCGCCTGGGTGCAGGCCCATCGCCCAATGCACACCTGCATGTTGCGTACATGGCCGGAAGCGTAACTAGCCCCTTAATACAAGAGCAGGCCCTACGTTCCAATCCGGCGTAGCCGCTCGATCGTGACGTCGCGAAGTGCTTGGTGATACCACGACGCCGGATACCCATAACTACTCCAGCGTAGATGGTTAGTGCATTATAGACCAAATGGCGGACTCGGATCAAATACCCGGATCTCGTTAAGCGTGTTAAGTATCCATGACGCCGACGACCAGGGCCAGGCCCACCTCTCTCCTAGGTGGTCTCAACCTGCCCTGTCGCTCCGCCATAAAGTAACAATCGGGGCCGTCGGGAACCCGGGCCCACCTCTCTGGGATGGAGCCACCGTCCCTTCAAATTTCATCTCCGAATAGTATCGCAGTAATGTAATAGTGTAAAGTATATAGTATATGCACGTGATCACCTCCCGAAGTGATCACAGCCCGATCAGTATAGCATGGCGAGACGGACAAGAGTGTAGGGTCATCGATGGAACACTAGCATCCTATACTAAGCGATGGGATAGCGAGTAAAGGTAACAACAAGAGTAGCAAGGACAAAGCTATGCAAAGAAGATAGGATTAATCGAAAGCGGTAACATGCTACACTACTCTAATGCAAGCAGTATAGAGAAGAGTAGGCGATATCCGTGATCAAAGGTGGGGCTTGCTGGTTGCTCGGGCAAGAAGGAGGGTCGTCGACTCCGTGAGTCGTCTTGGGTAGCAATGGCGTCGGTCTCGGTGTCTAGCGAGAGAAGAGGGGAAGAAACAATAAATATTTAAGCAAGCAGATGCATAGCGATTCATGACATGACAATTATCGGTGCTAGAGGTGCCCTAACGCGGTATGAGGTGATACCGGTGAAGGGGGGAAACATCCGGGAAAGTATCCCCGGTGTTTTGCGTTTTCGGGCAGAGGAGCCGGAGGGGGAAAGTTGCAAGTTCGATAGGTTAGGGGGTGTGGCGGACGAACGGGTTGCGTATCCGGAATCGCCTCGTCGTTCTGAGCAACTTTGATGTAGAAAGTTTTTCAATCCGAGCAATGGTTTAATTTCTATGATTTTTCGAAGTTTTAAAGACATTCGCAATTTAATTTAAAAGCGAAAATAAGTTTCTTGCATCGACATGATGTCATCATGATGTCAAGAGGGTCAACGATCAACTCTGACCGGGTTGGTGGTCAAAAAAACTGTGGGGCCCATCATCATTGACACTACTGACTAACCTAACAGTTTAGTTAAGACTAATTATGTGGTTAGGTTAATTAAGCAAGGTTAATTTAAGTTAATTAATTAACTATTTAATTATTTAAATAATTAATTAATTGTTTTTATATTTATTATTTATTTATTCTTTTTATTATTATTTTTTAATAGGGGCTGGGCCCAGTGATCGATGGCCTAATGGGGCCAATCAGGCGGCAGGCGAAAGCGAGGGCAGGCGCCCGCCATGGCCATGGGCGTCTGGCTGGAAGCACTGCAGCAGCCACGACAGGCTCGTCGGTCGGCCGTTCGGCAGCAAACCGGTCTTGGCGAAGCGCGTTAGTATGGCGGCGAGGCGGTTGCGATGCGGTCAGCGGCGTCGGGGAAAGCGATGGGCGACGCAGCCCATCGATGGGCTCGGGCGGGAAGCGGACGATGGCTCGGGTGGCGGCGGAGTGCGCGCTGGCACGTCCGAGGAAGCGGCGTGCGGCAACGAGTGCGTCCGTCTTGTGAGCATGGCAGCCGAGCGCGTCTTGAAGCGGTGACCGCAAGAGGTGGCGGGCGAAGTGCGGGAGGCGACCTCGTCGGCCGGATCCGCGAGGAATGGAGCAAAGACGGACGATGCCTCACCGGCCTGTGGTTGTGCAAAAGTCGGCTCGGGGAGGGGCGGGGATGCGTTCCGGCGACGAGGGCGTTGGTCGGCGGCAGCGGCGAGGCCTCGGTAGGCGTCGCGACGGAGAAGAAGGGGCAAGGAGGCGACGGGATGGGCGCCAGCTCGGGGCTCGGCGGTGACGAGGCACTCGAGTGGCAGCGTCATGGCGAGGGCGACGGAGGTGTTGGGGCCGAGCCCTAGTTCGGATCGGCGTGTGAGCGAGAGAGGTGGGGGGTCACATGGGCTCTCTGGCGCCTGGAGGAGAGGTGGAGATCATGGGGAGTGGGGGTGAAGTGGGGATCGTGGGGGTTGGGTTAGGGTTTGCGGGGGGGGGGGGTAACGAGGCCATATAGGCCAGGGGGTTGGGGTGGGCCGGCCTGGCTGCATGGACCATTCGGCCCAGGGGGAGGGGGGATTTCTTCCTCTCTTTTCTTTTTAGCTATGTTTTCTGTTTTTTTTTGTGTTCCTTTTTCTTTTATTTATTACTCTTTTCTGTTTTAATTCATTTTGAAATATTTAGGCACTTTCTAAAACTATGTTTTCTTTACTATAATTACCCTTGTAATATTCGGCACTCACCGAACATTTTTGTTTCAACTTTTGGAAACTTTTGTTGTTTGACATATTTTGAATTTAAATTTTGAAAGGGTTTCGAATCATTGTGAGGTTAGCAATAGTAAGAGAGGTGACGTGGCATCGTTAACGTGGGCTTCATGTAGCATGATTATCCAAGGCGTCATAATTCTCCTCGACTACAAGAAATCTCGTCCCGAGATTTAAGAAGTAGAGAAGGGGGGAGGTCTAGTTACGAAATTCTAACAGATCTTCTCGGTCTTGGTTGCTCTTCTCGAAGTGGTCGATCCATTATATTGATGTCTTCATTTTTTTTGCTTCAAGTCATCATGATGAAGTCGGCATCCTTTCTTTGGGAACTCCATCGTATTCTGAAAAGAATAAAGGGTGGGCATACAGGAGAAACAGACCTCTGCAAGTTTAACTAACTGGTCGATAAGATCGGGGAAGGTGGCGGAAAGTAACTCTCGAATTGAAACTTAACGAAATATCGAGAGCAAAGTAAGAAAGTACCACGAGAAGTTTCAAGCGGGTAGACAATCGTTCGATGCCTGTTACCGGGCATGAAAGGGGATCAAAGCAACGAAATAATTATTGTGTCTGATGCCAGAATTGATGATCTCATCGGTAGGTGGCTCATGAATTCCATACAAGTCCACGCGCGAGGAATAACTTTGGAAACCCGGGGTGTACAGGAGAGTCAGGTTCGATCCTGTGGAACTGAGGGTTACAGGCCCACCATGTGGGTTAAAAGTAGAAAGGGCGGTAATGTCTCGCACGATCGTGTAAGCAAGACATGTCGAGGATAGCCTGTCGGTTATGTCGGCAACAACATCGGTACCAAGGGCGAGGGACGAAGAGAACCATTTTCACCTTTCGTTGAACGAGGCGGACCCGATGAAGCAAAGTTCTCGTCCATCGGTGGTTACCGAAATGTCATCAACAAAAGTCACAGGGTCTCACTGGCAGAGTTGTACACCAAGGTGTTTACGTAAGAAGTGAATTATTACTGCTTAGGCTATATAGATCACAAGAAAGGTCAAACAAACCAATGGAAAGGAAAATGTGATCATCAGGTTAAACAGAACAATGGAAAGGAAAAATGTGTTTAAACACATATTTAAAGGGTATATCCTTCCCAAGGACAAGCGAGCATGATATCCATGACAAGATATAATGTAGAAAACCCTTTAGGTAAGGTGAGAGAAATTTCATGACATTACCCATACAACGGTGTTTGGATAATTGAGCGAGAAACATTTAGCATTGGGCTTCAAATGTTTTGGTTGAAAAACGGATTACCACAGACATGCTTCAGGTAGCAATGATATGGTGTTTCAATCAAGGGCCAGACTTTGGATACACCAATGATCCATCAGGAGTAACTTATAAAATAAGTCCTACAATTTCCTCCGGGAGGAATGGTTATCCTTGCAAAAGAAATAATAATGATAGGTCCTCCGGCCGAGGGGTGCTATGCATGACATCATATTACGGGTCATCAAAGGACCAACAACCTAACTCCTGGAAAGTTGTCCCAACCATCATATCTGACCGAGATTTAGATCCAATTGGTGTCATGATACCTCAGACTCAGGATGTCCGAGAAGAAAAGGTGCAACACAAATCGTTGAAATGGCATTGCAAGATTCTCGGGAAATGAACTATGGGAGCGGGTTCACGAAACAATAGTTCATCATTAAACCAAGGAGAGGTGAGGAGGTGGCTGATTGACTCAGCGACAATTCATTGAGATTTTCAAAGATGGATTTCCACAATAATGTGAACAAGAAGATGACACTTGTCAATTCAAATGATATAATGTTGTATGCTCTAGGGAAACATACACCATCAATCATTAGTTGAAAGGTGTGCCCGAAATATGACCTTAGGCAGCAAGATCAATGTTAGAGGGACGATTCAATAATCAACGGTCTAAGAACAAACTGTCGATCATTAACTTCAAAGCAATAGGGTTGCTAGAAGTACAGAACTCAAACAACATATATTGGTATGCTGGTTAAAAACAACATGGGGACCAAGGAAGAATGATGATGGTGAGAAGTATCACCATACCAAGAATTCTTAAGAGGTGGTGAAATTCCCACGACATCCTTGACATAAAAGATGGCAATATTCCAACGTAGAACATAACACAAGTGGGGTAGGAAGGAACTCAAGGTAATACATAAAACATGAGCAGGTTTGTGTTGGAGGGAGGGCATTAACGTTGCCGATGATAATACAAACCATCGAGGGGCAAGGATGGTATTTCTCATCAAGAATTCGATAGATATCTTGGAAGACCCCAGAATGTTGATGATGATCACGACACATTTGTCGAGAGGTTTCGAGAAGATGTAACTGATCGGCGATGACATCAAGTCAACAGAAATGATGAAGCCAAAAGTCATTGGAACCATGGGTACGACACAAACTCGAAATCAAGCTTGCTGTTCAAGGACAAACGGTATGACGAGGAAGATTGATTGTAAGATTAGCTCACCGTCGAAATTTGTGCTCCGAGAAGAAGGACCCGGTAGCACAGTTAAAATTTAGCATGATAACGATATAGCCGATCAGGCTAGCAATGACTTGAAGGATTAATAAACTCATAAGCAATGAAGAATACTTAGAGCTATTGAATCGAAGTGCGGAATTGATTCACTTATCAGTGTTCTTGGTTGACGACAACCCGTAACCGGGAAAATTGGAATCGGTGAGAAATAACAGTTGTTGAAGAACCCATAAGAAGTTATGTAGTTCCATGATATTCTCGCGGTAACAGAGGGTATACTCAAGGGTGGAGCGGGATAGAGGTTGGACAAGTGAAATCATTTGCGTAAGGCAAGCACTTAAACTTGTCCAAGAAATGGGATCAAAGAAGAACAATATGGTCGAAACCACGGTCAAGAAAAGACCAAGCATAGATAAGAGAAGAAGTTATAACAAGGGGATTATTATTACTACGAGAAGCTTCCATGATAAGTTCCACCTCGGGTCCATGGGCATGAACACAAAGTTCAAGGTCGACTCCCACTTCTCCAAAGCATAACCTTACATTCACTTCTCGTTTGATAATGGCATTAGTGTTGAAAGTTTTACACGGTGAAATACCAGATGATTATGACCCGTGAAAACTTCCGAGTTCACACATAGTAAGGAAGGCCTAGGTTCAATCCATCGGGGCATCTTACGAACATATACCACAAACTTGAGGTAAATAATACAAGCTCGAAAGTAGAGCATTGTTCAAAAGCGAGATGATACAATTTACCAAAGGAATTATATACCCATGGAAAAGCTCTCAAGGTTATTCAATATGAAGGACAACATCGGATAAAATCCAACAAAGGAACCGATGGTCCACAAGGGATCAGATGTGAGCATCGGTACTCAACCAGAGGAAGAAGAATGCACGGGCATCATATTATAGAACATCTGAATAACTCGATGCTTAGATAACAAAGGAATTCCGATTTCCAAAACAAAGGATCAGAAGCAGTCGCTCTGATCAAGGATGGATAAGTTGGATAGACCAGAGGCACAATTGACGACAAATAGTTTGGTCGAGAACCAGCTCATGTTCAAAAATGATGTCTGAGCCGGAAAGATAATTTAGAAGGGTTGATAGATGATTGTGTGCATTCGCACACATGTTGAATCAATAGGATCAAAATGACAGTGTCAAAAGATACTAGTGAATATTGCCAGATATATGGGAAGCATCCATAATGCAAGTAGACAAGTATTTGCCGAGCAATAGAGCTGATAAGGATTTTCAAAGGATTGAATAGTATTTCAAAGACTTTTGTGAAACATATGAACAACTGGGGATGAGCGGATACTCGGAAAGTGCGAGAAATTATTCTTAGGGGTATTCAGTGGCAAAGAAGCGCAAGGCAGTAGGCACAAAATATTCTCGGGGTATCTTGTAATAACAAGATCGACTGGGAATAAAAGTAAGCATGACAGGTGTAAGTATTTATCCATAGGGATATTTCGGTGGAAGGGAATTGCAAAAGCAACGGGCACAAGGTCTCGAGAGAAAATCGGAGAGTATCTTCGAAATCTCCTGGAGTAGTCAACGATCATCTGGACTGAAGGGCCTCTCCGGGAGAAAGTATTTTCGAGAACCTAAAGTTAGATTTTAGTAAAATCGTTTAACCCGAATAGTAGAGAGATCAGAGTCCCAGAGTATAGATGAGGAATAAAAGATCCTAATACCACCCAATGGCGACGTGCGCCCATGGGCCGCACAGCCATGTTAGTAAAACAATTTTCATCGACTAGACTCAACTTCGCCAAGGAGTATGGAAGGGGATTCTGAGGCGATCGGCTCGATACCAACTTGTGGCGCCCCGATTCAATCGTACACTAATCATGCACGCAAACGCAGTACGATCAAGATCGAGGACTCACGGAAGATATCACAACACAACTCTAAAACATAAATAAGTCATACAAGCATCATAATACAAGCCCGGGGGCCTCGAGGGCTCGAATACAAGTGCTCGATCATAGACGAAGTCATTGAAGCAACAATATCTGATCTGAGACATAAGTTAAACAAGTTTGCCATAAGATGGCTAGCACAAAGCAGGATCTGAGATCGAAAGAAGCGCGGGCCTCACACTGGGATCCTCCTAACTACTCACTGAGTGGTCGTCGGAGCTGCTGCGTAGTAGTAGGCACCTCCGGTAGTAGTCGCCATCGATGGTGGCGTCGGCTCACAGGCTCCATCGTGCAGTCGCAGCAACCGGTAAAGAAAAGGGGAAAAGGGGAACAAGGCAACCGTGAGTACTCATCCAAAGTACTCGCAAGAAAGGAGCTACACTACATATGCATGGATATATGTCTAAAGGGCCATATCGGTGTTACGAGCTGCAGAATGCCGTAATAAGAGGGGATAGCTAATCACAGCCGAAGACTACGCACGGCAGCCTCCGTCTTGCAACATGTAGAAGAGAGTAGACTGAAGTCCTCCAAGTAGCATCACATAGCATAATCCTACCCGGCGATCCCCTCCTCGTAACCCTGAGAGAGCGACCACCGAGTTGTATCTCGCACTTGGAAGGGTGTGTTTTATTAAGTATCCGGTTCTAGTTGTCATAAGGTCAAGGTACAACTCCAAGTCGCCACATTGGGAGATCACGTCTATTCGAATAGACTAACTTCTGAGGGTGCACCACATAACCCAACACGCTTGATCCCATTTGGCCGGACACACTTTTCTGGGTCATGCCCGGCCGTGGGAGATCAACACGTCGCAGCCCCACCTAGGCACAACAGAGAGGGCAGCACGCCGGTCTAAACCTAAAGCGCCAGGGTGCAGGCCCATCGCCCAATGCACACACTTGCGTTGCGTGGGCCGGAAGCGTAACTAGCCCCTTAATACAAGAGCAGGCCTACGTTCCAATCCGGTAGCGCGCCGCTCGATCGCCGACGTCACGAAGTGCCGGCTGATACCACGGCGCCGGGATACCCATAACTACTCCAGCGTAGATGGTTAGTGCGTATAGACCAAATGGCGGACTCGGATCAAATACCCGGATCTCGTTAAGCGTGTTAAGTATCCATGACGCCGACAGGGCGGACTCCACCTCTCTCCTAGGTGGTCTCAACCTGCCTGCCGCTCCGCCATAAAGTAACGATCGGGGGCCGTCGGGAACCCAGGCCCACCTCTACGGGATGGAGCCACCGTCCCTTCACCCCCATCTCCGAACAACGATGCTCGCGGTAATGTAATAGTGTAAAGTATATAGTATATGCCCGTGATCACCTCCAAGTGATCACAGCCCGATAGTATAGCATGGCGGGCGGACAAGAGTGTAGGGTCACCGATGGAACACTAGCATCCTATACTAAGCGATGGGATAGCGTAAAGGTAACAATGAGTAGCAAGGACAAAGCTATGCAAAGAGATAGGATTAAGCGAAAGCGGTAACATGCTACACTACTCTAATGCAAGCGATCTGAGAGAAGAGTAGGCGATATCCGGTGATCAAAGGGGGCTTGCTGGTTGCTCTGGCAAGAAGGAGGGTCGTCAACTCCGTGAGTCGTCTTGGGTAGCAGCGGCGTCGGTCTCGGTGTCTAGCGAGAGAAGAGGGGGAAGAAACAATAAATATTTAAGCAAGCAGATGCATAGCGATGCATGACATGACAAGTATCGGTGCTAGAGGTGCCCTAACGCGGTATGAGGTGATACCGGTGAAGGGGGGAACATCCGGAAAGTATCCCGGTGTTTAGCGTTTTGAGCGAAGGCGGAGGGAAAGTTGCGAGTTCGATAGGTTAGGGGGTGTGGCGGACGAGCGGGTTGCGTGTCCGGAATCGCCTCGTCGTTACGAGCAACTTTGATGTAGAAAGTTTTTCAATCCGAGCAATGGTTTAATTTCTATGATTTTTCAAGTTTTAAAGACATTACGCAATTTAATTTAAAAGCGAAAATAAGTTTATCTGCATCGGCATGACGGCATCATGATGTCGGCGAGGGTCAACAGTCAACTCGACCGGGTTGGTAGTCGAAAAGAACTGTGGGGCCCATCTGTCATTGACACTACAACTAACCTAACTGTTTAGTTAAGACTAATTATGTGGTTAGGTTAATTAAGCAAGGTTAATTTAAGTTAATTAATTAACTATTTAATTATTTAACTAATTAATTAATTGTTTTTATATTTATTATTTATTTATTCTTTTTATTATTATTATTTTAACGAGGCGGGCCCGGCGTTCGATGGCCTAATGGGGCCAATCAGGCGACAAAGCAGGGGCGGAGTGCCCGCTTGCATGGCCATGGGCGTCTTGCGGTATTTGGAAGCGCACCGGCAGCCACGACAGGCTCGTCGGCCGGCCGTTCCGGCAGAACCGGTCTGTGGGCGCGTTAGTAGCGGGGAGGCGGTTGCGATCACGGTCGAAAGCGGCGTCGGGAAAGCGATGGGCGACGCAACCATCGATGGGCTCGGGCGGGGCCGGGCGATCTGCATGGTGGCGGCGGTAGTGCGCTGGGCACGTCGAGGCGGCGTGCACGGTTGGAGTGCGTCCGTCTGCGAAAGCATGGCCGCCGGGCGCGTCTTGGCGGTGACCGCAAGAGGTGGCTGGAGCGGGGGGGGTGCGGGAGGCGACCTACGTCGACCAGATCTCAGGGGAACGGAGCAAAGACGGACGAGGCCTCACCGGGGCCTGTAGTTGTGCAAAAGTCGGCTCGGGAGGCCGGGATGCGTTCCGGCGACGAGGGCGTTGGTCGGCGGCAATGAGGAAGGCCTCAAAGTGAGCGTCATGACGGAGAAGAAGAAGGCAAGGAGGCGACGGGATGGGCGCCCGGCGTCGGGCGTGGCGGTGAGGCACTCCGAGTGGCGGCGTCATGGCGAGGGCGACAGGAGGTGTTGGGGCCGAGCCCCGCCTCAGATCGGGGAGGGGGGCGTGTCACGAGCGAGAGAGGTGGGGGGTCACGCTGGGCTCTCAAGGCCTGGAGGAGAGGTGGAGATCGTGGGAGTGGGGTGAAGTGGGGATCGTGGGGGTTGGGTTAGGGTTTTAGGAATGTGAGGCCATATAGGCCGGGGGTTGGGGTGGGCGGCTGGTGCATGGACCATTCGGCCCGGGGGAGGGATTTCTTCCTCTCTTTTCTTTTTAGCTATGTTTTCTGTTTTTTTTTTTCCTTTTTCTTTTATTTATTACTCTTTTCTGTTTTAATTCATTTTGAAATATTTAGGCACTTTCTAAAACTATGTTTTCTTTACTATAATTACCCTTGTAATATTCGGCACTCACCGAACATTTGTTTTTCAACTTTTGAAAACTTTTGTTGTTTGACATATTTTGAATTTAAATTTTGAAAGGGTTTCGAATCATTGTGAGGTTAGCAATAGTAAGAGAGGTGACGTGGCATCGTTAACGTGGGCTTACTGTAGCATGATTATCCAGGCGTCACAAGACGTCAAACTGTTTTTGCTGGGGTGACCGAGACGACGATGCCATAGATCAACAGAGGCGAGCATGGCACGAGAGGTGGATGTGGGCGCGCCATGAAGAGGATAAAGATCGTCCGTGCTATTGTACCGAGCGAGGACCGCCTCAGTTGTCGGATCCTTCACGGACAAACCAAAAGGGTCAAAGGCGGGATAACTTTGTTGTCAATGCAAAATTGTCTAACAGAGATAAGATTTTGATGATGGAAGGAACCACAAGAATATTGCGTAGAAGAAAATTGGCATGAGAGGAAGGGATGTAAGAGTGACCAGTGCATGAAACAGGGATGGTGGAGCCATCGCCAATGGTGATAGTAGAAAAAGCAGAAGGGAAACAAGCTGGCAATAAAATTCATATTTAAAGACATATGCATTGATGCACCAGAATCGAAAATCCAATCCGTACCTGCGTCGTTGAGGACAAAATTGTTCATGGCATTGATGAAGGCGGCTTGGTCCCAAGCCCATTTGGGGAAGGAGCAGAGGGCGAGGAACTTGCATGTTGGCGTAGGGGATAGCGGATGGGTAGTATGCGATTGGGGCCTGCATGTTGCCGTAGAAAGGCGGCATGGTGTTGTAGGGCGACGGTGGTCTGGCGTCTTTGGTAGGCGGAGTAGGAGTGGCGGTGTAGACGTGCGCCGGCGGCTGGGTCCAAGGAGTCCCGGAGAGCCTGTGGGTCGACGAAGACCGGGCTCCACGTGCCGATGTCTGTGAGAGGGCACCATACGGCGAGGAGCCGACCATGGCATCGACCAAGCTGGACGAGGCGATCCAAGGATCATCTTGAGGAGGCCATGGCGGGGAGTGTGGCCTTGAGGCGGTGGATGACGAGGTCTGGTGCAGTCCGGCGGGGCAGAGATGCAGGAGGCCGGTGACGGGATTCTTGCCCTTGTAGTTGGGACTCGGGCGCCCGACTGGTGGTGAGTGTTGAGGCCGCAGCGTCTGGCAGGAGTTGGAGGGTGGTCGGTTGTGGCCGGCCAGGCGTGGGAGGCTGCAGAAGAGGGGCGTGACATGAAACACTGCGGCGCCGTTGCGCCTTGCGAGGCTGGTTCTTCTCTTCTTCTTTGGAGGATCGAGCGGACTTCCTTGAAGGTGGGAGTACGGCTTGAGCATGGGGATGAAGGACTGCCGCTTCTCGAATTGATCGCCGAGACCTTGGAGGAGGCGTTGATGAGAGTGCGATCCTCGGCGTGATCACCAAGTTCACGGAGTTCATCGCCAATAGCCTTGATTCATTTGGCGTAAGATGGAGGTGGGACATCTCCTGCATGGTTGTGTGTAGCTTGGTGTTGAGCGCGTTGATTCGCCGTAGGAGTTGTCCCTGAAACAATTTGTTGAAGGGAAGCCCGAGATCGGCGGCGGTGGCGTCATTGTCGGACACCAGTTGAAAAGCTCCGTGGAGATGCGTGTGTAAATCCTTTGGATGATGGCGAGATCATCTTTCACCCAATGAGGATCGCCGGTGTGGCGGGTAGGAGGGATCAATGTGATGGCGTGAGCGCGCCGAGATGGATGATGAAGAGATGGCGCCAATGGTAGTAGTTGTGGATGCCGAGGTCTAATGAGATTGGTATGAAGGGAGGCGTCGGCAATGGTGTCGGCTAGGGAGAACATAGGGTTTGGAGGGAGGTGTTTGGGTAGTTGTAGAGGAGGAGGTAGGGGTGGGGCACCGGCGGCGCGGAACTCGGCCAAGGAGAAGAGGGGCCGAATCGGCCAGGGCGGCGGCGCGGGTGGCGGAGCCATACCAGGTGTGGAAAACCTAGGCGTCGGATACCATGATAGATTGAGATATTGGAGAAGTAATTGTTGTATTGATCGGGGCCTCAAGGGCAAGCTTGGGCTCCAAGACTAGACTAATAGAGATAGATTACAATACCAATAGACTTATACTCTAAGAGTCCTCAAGCTCTCCTCCAACAAGGAGTAGGGTAGTATGTATTCCCTCCGTCTCATAATATAAGAACGTTTTTTACACTAGTGTAGTGTCAAAAACGTTCTTATATTATGGAACGGAGGGAGTAGTTTGCAATATTCTTTCAAATGTAGCTTGTTTTCATATTTCCTTTTAGGGTAGCTCGTTTTCAAATGTAGCTCGTTTCTATTTACCTATGTATGAAATGGTTGGAGATGCTCTAAGAGGGCGGAGGCAGCTGGTAGATGTAGAAGAAAGGAAGAGCCGTCCGATGAGATCCAATAGACCAACAGTTGCTGAATTCGACTCTGGTTTCGGAAAAAAAATATCAAGCAATCTGGACGACCCACTTTAAGGTAGAGTAGAATACACAGGTTCATTTGGCTAACCAACCTTTTACTATTCCCTCCGTCCCATAATATAAGAAAACTATTATATTATGGGACGGAGGGAGTATATTATAACAGCCATTTCTTCACAGCAAGTCAGCAACCACAACAATTCAACGCTTTAAAACATGACAAAACCTGGGAGCTGCAAATTTAAATAAAATACACAAAAACATTGCCAGAGACCATGGAAATGAGACTATCAGGTGGGATGTAAGCTAATTCCAGATTCTGAAATGACTTGTATGAATGCGGC
The DNA here is from genome assembly GCA_021605145.1 of Aegilops bicornis. Taxonomy (NCBI): domain Eukaryota; kingdom Viridiplantae; phylum Streptophyta; class Magnoliopsida; order Poales; family Poaceae; genus Aegilops; species Aegilops bicornis. Next base: position 487,979,693 of record CM038674.1, read on the forward strand.
TAGAATATCAAATAGCAGACAGGCAATACTGCATTATTAAACTTGTTTCTCATCGATTATTACCATATAAATGGTATTCAGAACTGTTGTTAAAAAACACAGCCATCACTCTGCAATTTGTCCTTGCATGTTTATATCAAGATAAAAGATATGATCTCAAAACTTGGAAAGGCCCAACAGAACCGCGATTGTGCATGTCACAAATAAATTACCACAGAAGTTCATTTAGTTCACTACTCTACAAAATTCTATCAGACTGATTGCACGACACGAGCAGGTCTTCCCGCGTTTTATCACCTTGGAGCAGATAGACCCATCTCTATATAAAACAAACAAATAAAGTATACATCAGGAGATTGAACATCGCAATGGCACCTTTATTCTTTAAATTTAAGCATGGAAGCATACAGCGTTAAAGTGTTCCTGATACTAGAAATAATAATGTTACAAGAAATGGACTGTCTAAGACATAACACTACGGCTAAGACAGATGTCGAGCAATATGTTTGGAGCATATCCACAATAGCCAAGCGCCCACCTTAAGACATTGCGTAAATGTTTCACGTATCATCATTTTCATCTGAGAAAAGAAGAATGGTAATGTTGTAAACTACACTGGCAGGCAGATTCATACACTCACTTTGCTAAATAGAATTTCGAGAGAAAATGTAACCGTCTTACAAATCAAAGAGAGAACAATATAGGAAAGTTGCATAGATAGTATTGCATATATTTTTCACAAACAGGTAGGCTTAGCAAAATTACGACCATTGCGTAAAACATAGGGAAATGGCGTATTTTATCCATCAAATTGTTCTTCAAGAGAGGCGGCTAATAATTATATGTAAATAATATAAAGCTAGTCTTCAGGTACAAATTTGACATGTTTAGGCACTCATTCTTGATGATTGCGAAGCAAAACAGCAAGCTTCCAGTAAAATACCTTTCAAGAACTAGCAACTCATGTGCCTGCAGAAACCAAATGTCTCACTCAATTGACCTCAATACAAAAATCTATGAAAGAATATTGTTGAACAAATGAATCTGCAATCGTTATTGGCTTATAGTATGAAAAAAAAAGTTTTCTCTCTCGTAGTGTAGGTAAATGAGGTATAGTATCCAGGTGCGGATCAGCTAGAGAGACCCAAAGGTAGCACCGACATGTGCAGCCTAAGAATTAAAGTGATTTGTTGTTCCTACCAAAAAATAAACACAAGATTAAGGTAGACATGTTACTACGCACAGTGATGTCACCGTGGAACAGCACTAGCATACTATTACGCCAAAACGGTGTTATATAGGACATTATTTTGGTAAGAATTAGAGGAATTTAGAGTTTATGCAGTGGACATCTCTAATTCTCCATTTTCATTAGTCAAACCATCTACAGTGAGCTGAATAATTTCCCTTTGGAATAGAAATGATAGCAAACAAACACCAAACGGAACTTCTTAGAACACTGGCATTCCGGTGCACACACATTTGGACAAAAACTACAGATAATCATCGACAGGAAAGTGACCAAAGGGTGACACAGGCCAAACAAGCAGCATCAGATTCTTCACCATGCTAAGCAAGCAACTGAACTAATGGCGCGCAAGATTAAAGGAAAATACAAGTATGCACGGGCGGGCGCAGTTCTCACCCAAACCGAAAAGACAGACAACAGCTTCATCGATGGTACGATTGTTAAAGTCCGGGATAGGTGCGACAGAGGATACCCTGAGAGAGAGCGGAGGAGCTCCGGGACGCCGTGCTCAGCCGCGAAGTCAGCCTCGCCGCGGCCACCGCGCTGTGCAGCGGCAGCAGCGACATTCCCCCGCAGCACCCCAGCTCCAGCGGCACCCTGCACGCCACAGACCATTCCGCGTCACAGATCCGGCACCCACGTGGATAAGGCTATCAACTGCGTCGCCGTTTGTTTACCTGGAGATTAACGGGGCGCGGCGGGCGGCGGAGCGGCCGACGGAGGGCATGGAGCGGGAGGCCGCCGTGCGGCAGGCCGCGGTGGCGGCGCGGGCGGCGGCGCGGAAGCAGGTCGAGGCCATCTCTGAGGGTTTGGGGAAGGCGGGGGGAGATGGGAAAGGGAGAGGCAGGTGGGCGAGGACCGAGGAGAGTAGAAGCGCTTAGGGCTCGGCGTCAGGAAGATGCGGCGGCGGCACGGGCTGGGAAGGAAGGACACATTTCCAGGTCCATGTTGGGCCGGACGCCCAACAATAGCGGATCCTGTTCGGCAGGCCGCCAAATGTGCCACGCCGAAAAAACAGACTGCATTTCTTCTATACTTCTATATCTATATCTATACTACTATTAAAAGAGCAAACATGAACTCCCCTAAAACCACCCAAACAAATGTACACGGAATAATTAGAACCCTCAGATCTAATCCAATTAGTTAAATCTAAGAGTCCATAGTAATTCGATGGTGCGCGGCCAATCAAGCGGTTCAGATTCGATGTTACGCCAGGCGACGACGATCGATCCGACCGGGCGGATGGATCACCCCAACAAACCGCTAATCCCGCGGCAATCCTTCGTCTCACGCCCACGCCGCCGCATCTTCCCCACTAACTCGCCGGTTATGCGGTGCGAATATGCGCCATCGATCTGTCCACTCGATGTCACCGCCCACGCCGCTGGCACGGACTCCCATCCCGTCATTTGGATGGAGGGTGCCGCTGAGGCGGCCGTGCCAACGACGGCGTGGGGCAGGCGGACCTCCTCACCTGCCTTGCCGCCCCTCGGCCCTCATCATCCTCGTGCTTCTCCCTTGGCGTCTCCCGCGCCTCGGCACCTTCCGTAGCGAGCCGGGACGGAGCCGAGAATGAGGCGTCCGCCGCGACCATCTCTCCCTTCGAAGCGCCTTCGACGCGCCCCGACTATTGCCGCCAACTTCACCGGAAGCTTCACGATGATCCGTAATCGCCAAACAAACCATTATGCGCTCATGATTTGAGAAGAGAAGCGGGGAGTGTATTCATGTGATGAGTAAGAAGATGAACTTGTGTGGTTCGATCACCGGATCAACTGTTAGATGCCCGTAAGGTAGTGTTAGTGTGTTACTACACCTGAAATTACAACTCAGCTAGCAGCTTCCTTCACAGTGAGCAGGAGATGCTCACCGCCCGTTCTTTGGGTTCAGAAATACAGATAGGTAGGTAGATGGACGAGAATGAGATACCTTTTTCCTTTTTCTCCTGTTTATCTAGATCGGCCGATCACCAAGTCATGTAGCTGTTTGTAATTTATATCGGAAGTGCAAGCATTCTCACATAGGTAATAGAAAATGGTGGTAATCCGTTCAGGGAGTGATTCTCTCTAATTCATGGGAGCACCCACAGGGCTGTAATCGCCGTGAAGATTCAGCAGTTGGCTCTCACTCATTCAGAAGGCGTCGAAGGCACCGCCACGGTGGGAGTCACTATCTGGATATCAGGCCAGTTGCATTATTTCTAGCCTGATATTTTTATTTATTGTTGCAGACTGGGGTAGGATGCCGAAGATGTAGAGGTTGTTGCTCCAGTGACGCTGGAGCCCATTCAAAGGAAGAGAATATGCGCGTTTTTCCTCCTAACCATTTGAGTAGTGTTATGTGCAAATTATGCACATTTTGAAAATGTAGTTATAGACGTCGAATTTATCTCCAATCCTCTATATATTGTGCCGTATCTTCTACAATCTTTCATATTTTAGCATGAATTTTTTAAAATGTGTGTTAGAAAGCTTGTATATCATACATACATGTGCTATTTTCTTTTGATTATCTCCTTTCAGACTGTTCGGGCTTTCTAGATCATAATAATTTGTTCTTAATAGCTCTTTGGGTCTTAGAGAATTCGGAATAAGTTCTTACAACAATCGTTACTGGATAAATCATGTATGATATCATGCTTGCACCCTTATTTGCAGCTGTATTTCAGGTTTTTGGCACAATAAGGTTAGTTTGTTTTTCTGCTTTTTGGTTAGCACTGATGATAATTTGAACCTGTCAGACGGGGAAAGATATGCCCATTACGAGTGCATCTCGATTCAGTTTGAGGAGAAAGAGTAGTTAATTCAGCTTGTGGCATGTGTCCACACTTGTTAACCAATTAACCCTTTTCCATTTGTGTCTTAAAACTACTTTTGTTAACATTGCCAACCTAACAGAGGATCTACTTTTGCTAATAGTGGTCAAATAAAAGAGGATCCAAAGTTTCAGACTCTGTGTTGTACAGAATTATTCTTTGCCAACAATAGCTTTGCTAAGTTTCTCTTGCCTCTCGGTGTTACTACAGGGATTTAGAAACACAAGGAATGATTAACGATGAAAGAACCACAGATAGATCTGTGATTTCTCCATTGGCCAATAATTCAACTGCATGTTTTAGGAACCACAAATAGCTTTGGGTATTTTCTTTGTACGCATTAATAATTTAATATTATATATTGAGAACTGAAATAAATATTTTACGTCATATTTATTTAAAACTTTTCGTATTAATAGTGCAATGCATAGATTTATTTTTCTATGTTTTTATGTTTATTTCCCACTAGACTGAGAATATTGATTATACTAGACAAGTAGTCATTGTTGCTTTGATTCAGAATGAGAAACATTAATTTTTCTGAATCAATGGTGCAATTAGTTCACACCAAACTATTCAAAGGTACTGTACCTCATGTTGGTGAAGATGGCAGATTTCAAACATGGTGGCGAACAAAGGTTTATATTGCAGGCGCCTCTGATTTCTTAAGTTCTTAACAATTTAATGATCGCTCGCTACTATTCTCATCGTTATTATAGATAAGAATGCCAGGCCCTTCAGTTTTCTACTACCTTGACGGTAATTGTGATGACAAGGAAATACACGGGGAAGCAGATAACTTGGATCATACAATGTCACAAATTGTGTTGGCCAATGTACTTTCTTGGCTCAGACAAGGACCTTTATATGCACATCACAATTTTGTGACAGTAGTCTTTTTAAGCAAAATGACCCTGTGAACATACTTATCATTAGTTGTTTTCTCATAGTGGGAACTTTCTATCCAGCTAAACTGGAGCATCAGGTAGCTATCACACACATCCTTTTGAGAACAAGAACACATTTATTTATATATTTGTCTTGTTTTCTATTTGTGCTTGCAGGAAAACAGTCTAGCTACTAGAGATTTGAGCTGAAGCACAAGCCTTTCCTCTTGGAATTGATTTAGAACCCAAGGGAGGAGTTCCTATCATCATGCTAGCTGTACATTCAAATGCATATGCTTGTGAGCTCTGCTCTCTAAACACCCTAAAGATAACAGATATTATTTTATACTCTTAATAGGTCTCCCATATGGTAATTGTCTTTATAAAGCGCCCTATGATATTTCTAGAAAGTAAGGTTATGTAGGAAAATGGAGCGCTCCATCTTTGGTTATTCTCTACTCAGGTGTTTATTGCAGTGTTGTCCTTTTTTATCTTTCAGTAAAGTGCAAATTGGTACCTCTAAAAGAAGCTCCTTTTTGTGAAAATTGTTATTTCCTTATGGTGACCATTTCCATACGAACTACTATTGTTTGCTTGCCATTTTTCTGTTGCATCATGCCCATTCCACAACCTTTATATCAAATTCTGAAGGTAGTTGAATTCATGCTATTTTATTATGACTTTAATGCCTTACTATGCATTTCATCTTCTGATGGTAGAATTTTTTTGCGCTTGAACTATTTAATAAGTTGTTCAAGCCTTCTGAATTTACTTCATTTTAATAAGTTGTATCTGGCGATTTAACTGTCTATGCCCCTCATGTTTGAGAAGAAGCACATCCCATTACTATTACATGGCAAAAGCGGCTGCATGGCAAGGAGAAAGTCGCAACTCCGCCATGGACTTATGTGGTGATGGGAGTTGAGAGATGGCAATGCATGCTGGTAGTGCTATAAGGCCACGCCAGGGTTTATGACATTGCCAGGTGCGGTATGTTTCTACCATTGGCCCTTGTAGATCCCTTTAGTGAAAGGGCAGTGGTTATCAGAATAGAGATCGTGCATTGCACGTGCAAGTTTGGTAGAGACGTGCATTGCACGTGCACGTTTACTAGTGGGCAAAAAGGATTGGAAGCGGAACGAAAAACAGAATAGTACGTTCGGTTACAAAAATGAAAACAGAATCGTATTTTGTGTCGACGTTATTTTGACGATTTCGTGTTCGGTGTCAAAACCAATTTGATGATTTCATATCCACTACTAACTATTTGTTGGCTTGGCAAATTCAACGTCTATCACCTCGGAAAAACAACAACATACCAACCATCACCGAGATGTGCATGATACAACAGGGTGTAAGGGTTGTACAGAAGATTTCCCCCATAAAACCTAGGGTTTCTCTCGGACGTCGGTGACACCGTTGGAACTCATCTTTTACCGACGTTTTGGGCGGACCTTTCCCTCGTCGACATCGGGAAATGTCCTTGGGCTCTATAGCGCGAGCGCATGCCTAATCCTTCACATCCTGGAGGAGGAAGTAGCGGTAGTGATGACGGCGGAAACGGGTGGGTCAGGATGGATCCAGAACCTCCGAAACCGATGGAGAAGTTGATGATCTACTTTGAAGACTCGAGATAATTGAAGGAAGATGATCTTGTTGATCTTTTGGGTCGGTCGGCGAGCCTCCGCAGGAGACATGTTGGGCGGTGTTGATAAGGGTATGCGTGAACCCCCCTGTAGTCATATGGTTTTCTTCACGCCATGCAGGTGGCATGGGGTTGTGCGCAAGAGGTGAAGTTTCAAGCTCTGAATGATTACTTGTTCACAATGGAGTTCGAGTGCTTTGGAGACTGGAACACAACAATGTATGGAGGCCCATGGCTCTTTAAGCACCATGCAGTGCTAATTGAAGAATACAATTGACTTATTAATATAGAAATATGTCTCTAGACTCCATCAAGGCCTGGATGGGGATCGTTGATCTGCCGAACTTGGTACGCAATAATTCCATGTCTAAGGTAATGGCTTCAAAGATGGGATAAGTGCTAGAAGTAGGGATGTGCCTAGATGGTGTGGAATACATCAAGTTTGTGTGAGTTAGGGTGAAGATCAAGCTTGATAAGCCCTTGCTACATTTTTGCCAGGGAATGTGGCACCTTGTAAGCCTGGTCAAATATTTCAAGTGTTGTATGAAACGATTCCCTAGTTCTATGTAAACGGTGGTACAATGGGACATATTGCTAATCAATGTGGAAAACGGGTGCATGACCCCTCCAAGGTTCTCATGGTCTAAGGACAAACATATACGTAAACACTTTATACAAAAATGTCGACATCATATTGATGGCGTGATCTTGCGGTATCTCATAAGTTAGGTCTTTCCAATACGATTGTTACCCTAAGAATGTGTTCTGGTCACTGTCAGCATCCTTGTTATAATAACAATGCTCATGGTTAGGAAAACATAACGTCAACAATACATGAGCTAGTACAAAGGCCTGACTAGGGATATATTTGGTATTTTATCTTTTCATACATGCAGATAGGTTTGTTGCCCCCTAATCTCACATTCCTTCAAAAACCACCCAACACTGAAATATAAACTTAATCATGAAAATAACAACTTTATGATCGCCTTTATGGCATATTTCCAATATTCATCTTGACCACCGCACACTCAAGCGCTCTTTTTGTTCTTGCAATCTTTTATTACCAACCCCTATCATTTTTTGGTATTTGCTAAGTACTTTAGCTGCATTCTTCAATCCTATCCTACAAACTACCTTAGTTACTGCTTGCAACCTCTCTTAGTTTTAGAGAACCTATCTTATTTTATAACGTTCATGACTTAAAAAAAACTCATGAATTTTTAAAAGTTTCATGGATTTAAAAAAAATCTCGAGCTTGAAAATTCCATGGATTTGGAAAAAAATGTGAAGTTAAAGAGTTCACGGATTTGAAAAAGGTCATGAATTTGAAAAAAGTTCATCATTTTTTTAAATCACGGATTCCAAAAAGTTTATGAATCTGAAAAAGTTCATGAATTTGAAAAATGTTCACCAGTATAAAAAACATCAGCAGATTTTATAAAATGTTCATGATTTTTTTATAAAAGGTTCACACATTAAAAAATATATTCATGAATTTAACAAAGGTTCACAAATTAAAGATGTTCAGGTATTTTAAAAAATTCCACAAAAAATGAAAGACGAAAAAACTGAAAAGGAAAAGAGAAAAACCAAAAATAAAAATAAACAATAATTGGTAGAAAACCACAATGGAAAACATAGAAAACAAAAAAGTGATCTAAAAGCATCTAGTAGCTAAACGCGAGCTAGCAGAGGGGATATAATGGGCCGGCTCAATACGGGACCGTGTGAGCACTTCGTACGATTAACGAACGAAATGACGTCTCGGGGGCTCCTATACGCCGTGCATTGCGTCCGGTTTGCGCATGCCGCAAAGCATCTAGTAGCTTCCCAAAACTAGAGCTAGTAGAGGGTATACATGGGCCAGCCCAATACGGGAGGACGCGTATGATTAACGTAGCAAACTCGTCTTAGGGACTTCCTAAAAAACAATTTCTCAGGGGCTCCTATATGTCGCGCATTGCAAGTAGGCTAGCCCATTTCCGCGAGGAGACAGTGAAAAAATCACCAGAAAAACGAATGCGCCCATGCGAGGGATCGAACCCTACACCGGGAATGAATCCAATGCACCCACACTTGTGGTGCTCCCTGTGCACCAGATGTTGTATAACATTTTTTAAAATCTGAAAAAACCTAGCACATTGACATAACATCAAATGTTGTCGAAAATTTTGTATCAAAATTTCAAACAGGTTTTGAGATTCAAATGACAAATTTGACATCATTGTGATAAAATTTCAAACAGTTTTTGAGATTCAAATGACAAATTTGACATCATTGTGATAATGGGCCAAATCTAGAACCCAGCATATGTTATGTACTATTCAGTGTTGAATTTGCCATTTTTGTTTTCCGAGCTATGTTTCAAATTTTGTGACAACCTAAATTAATGTTGTGTGAATGTGCTAATTGTTATTTAAAAAAATTAAACATTAAAAATGTGCAACATGAGTTTGGTGCACCGATAGCACCACAAGCACATGTGCACCAGATATTCTCCTACCCCGCACCCTCCAACAGTTAGTAGTCATGGCCAAACGAGCGGATGAGCTTGAATGTCTAATAAAGAAACATAGTTCACAAGAACTATAAGCCACTCCAGATCTAAAACATTGTTATGAATTTTCAAATGTGATATTTTTCTGTTTGTTTCTTTATTGTGTTTTCTTTTTCAAATCTGAGATTACAAAAATTGTTAGAAATTTGAAAAAATGTTGTAATTTTTTAATTTTCAAATATTTTCATGATTACCAAAAACTGTTCAGCTTTCAACAATGTTCGTAATTTGAAAAGTTGTCCGCATTTTCAAAAACTGTTTGGCAATTGAAAAATTATTTAGATTTTAATATTTTTTACATTCTCAAAAATCGTTTCCAATTTCCGAAAAAGTGCGCATTTAAAAAATTGTTTGTTGATTGAAAAATTTTCGGTTTTGATTAGTCAGAAAATTTTAAAACGGGAACATGTTTTGACATTCTGAATAGTTTTTGAAAAGCACGATTGTTTTTGAAAAATCAAACAAATTGTGAAAAATACGAACATTTTCAGAAAAGCCTGAACATTTTTTCCAAACACGAATATTTTTCGAATTTATGTACAAAATTTGAAAAACCAAAACAATTCTTGAAAAACATGAATATTGTTGGGAAAACCAGAACATTTTTTATAACACAAACATTTTCTGAACACAGGAACAATTTTTGAAACTCCCGAACAAAAGTTGAAACTGCTAACAAATTTTTGCAAAAGCACGAACATTTTTTGAACATATAATCATTTTTTGGAAAAGTAAATTTTTTTTTGAAAAAATATATAAAATCTGAAGAAATTTTGAAAAATAAAAATAATTTTGGAAACGAAAAGAAACAAAAAAAGAAAAAGAAAAAGAGAGAAATAAACTGAGACAGAAACAGAAAAATAAAAATAAGAAAACCGTTTCAGGAATCTTCTAGAAGGTTCATAGTACCAGGAAAAACCGCCTAGGAACCCTCTAGAAGTTTCCCAAAACTGAAACATGAAAGCTGTACGCATACTACAAATGGGCTGGGCCAAATCGCTCACTTGCGTCGCCGGCATGTGCATTTTGTTGACAGTTTGACGCAATGTGCTTTAAATAGGATTTTTCATCTGAAGGTGGCCATTTCCTGTTTAGCGCTTCATGCATTGGTTAACACTTTATTCATACGCAGCCACCGCGTCTGTAGTCCTATACGGTCCGGTCTATGTAGATTTATCGCTAGTGCTAGAATGATCCACTGATTTTTTGGGGTGGTTTTTTCAGGACGGGTCTTGGTAGATTTTTCTTTTGTGTTTATTTCTTTAAAAAAATCACAAAAAATGAATTATTTTTCAAATTCACGTCTATTTAATATCAAAATTGTGAACTTTGTTTGAATGCACAAATTATTTTTTCAAGTCCATGGATGTTTTAAAAGTTCGTGAACTTTTTCAACACACATTTTTTTAGAATCTATGAATATTTTCCAAATTGATGAGCATTTTTTAATTCACAAACTCTTTTTGACATTTTTTTTAAGTCTATAAACTTTGCATGAAAAGTCAACGGTATTGTTCAATGGTCATTGGTCACAGTCGACGTTTTTGGTCGTCCGTTGCGTCGAGAGAGAAAAAAAAAGTGCAACGATTGAGCGTAGGCTGGGATGCGGCCCATGGACGGCCGACCTGTTGACGCTCTTGTTCTCCAACTGGCGCCAAGGAGGGGGTCTCCTTAAGCGCTGAATAGGAATTGACGTTGAAGGTGGCTATAAAATATGAGATCAAATATTTTGAACAAACAAATCTAAAAAAAAGAAATGCATAAAACTCCCAAATTATGATAAGTGTTGCACATGCAGTGCGTTACTTGTCATCACCATCACCAAAGGAGGTGAGAGTGATCTTTGCGATGGATGGATATACCTACTAGTGATTTCGTTGAAATATTTTCTGGTGGATGACCTTGTAACTTTTTTTTTTGACGGGTTGGATGACCTTGTAACTTGTTGAACTGGGCTGTCTTGTTAGGCCTCGCCACATGTCTGCTGAAAAAATAATGGAGCTCGGGCCAGCTGCGTCGTAGCGCATTATCCGCTGGAGATATATCAGACGACCGGGGGAATTTTCTCAAAAGAAAAAAGACGACCGGGGGAATTCTCAGTCTGATATCCGTCGTGCTGAAGCTTTACTGGCACATGACTGTGACGTACAACATGGCACTGAATGCACAGGAGCACAACCAAGCGACATATACCGAAGCGAATCAGATCATGTTGAGCTTCGTTTGGTTTAAGAGGGCTGCACGTGAAGAGGACAAATGGAAAGAGTTCTTTGCCTTCTTCGTGCATGCAGCAACGCTATGGTATTCTTATCTGAACTGATCATGATTCTTCCTCATCTGGTCCAAACTTGCGTGATCTAGCATCAACTTACCCAAGACGCCCACCAGAACTGCAGCAAAAGACCTGCCTTTCTAGTTTCTACTACGTATACCGTCTTTGTTTCCTCAAAAAAATATGTGGATATGGACGATCATGTTTCCATCGAGCAGTACACAACTACACATATAGGATCCTTGACTTTGAGGATCAAGGAGCAAATCTGGCTAACGCTGCCGCGCGGCGACGAACCCTAGGAAGAAAGCGAACTCGCAACCGACGGACGATCGAGCGATGAATCGACATCGCGCGAGAAGAACACGTATGCCCGGGGCGATAGGCTGTCTCACGCTGGTCCTGCCTCCTGCGTGCCCTCCACCTTGGCATGCCTGCAACTGCCGGCCGGCCGCTCTACAGTCCACCCGTCTACCTCGCTCTGTACAGGTCATGGCCACAGGTTTTGGATAAGGCCGAATGTCCGCTCAGCAGTTGCCCCCCCTCTTCTGGCTGTCACTGAACACTCCAGCAGCAACAGCTGAAGTTGGTGGACCTGCAATTCCTTGTGGACAAGGTGGCGAGCAAGCTAACAACATATGAGTGATCACCTCCCAACTAGTCTACCCCGCCACTCCCCACCCTCCATCCTACACACCGTCAACAAATTTGAAAGAGCTTTCCTATGGTCTGGAACAGACAAAACGACAGGGGCAAAATGCAAAGTAAACTGGAAGATTGTTTGCCGGCCACTCGAATATGAGAGACTTGGGGTCCTCAACACCAACAAGTTTACACGCGCCCTCCGTCTGCGGTGGCCTTGGTACGAATGAAAGGAGCCTACCAAGATGTGGATCAGATTGGGAAACCCTTGTGACGAGGAGGACCTTAACTTTTTCTATGCTTCCACCATCATCTTCGTTGGTAACGGCGCGAAGACCCCTTTTTGGGACTCCCCTTGGCTCCTTGGGCGCAAGCCTAAGGATATTGCCCCGCTCATCCATAAAGCTTCCATGCGTAAGAATTGAAAGGTGCGGGAGGCCCTCAAGCACAACGCATGGATCCTCAAGATCAATCCATCCATCTCTATCTCCGCCGAGCATGTCACGCAATTCTTCACACTTTGGATGCTCCTTCATGAGGTCCATCTTGACGAACTCTCCGAGGATGACATCCTTTGGAAGCACTCGGTCTCGGGGCATTACTCGGCGGCCTCCGCATATAAGGCACAATTTTTAGGATTGGTTCTCTCCCCCATGAACAAGATGGTTTGGAAAGTTTGGACTTTCCCAAAAGTCAAGTTCTTTGCTTGGTTGGCTCTCCAAGACAGGATTTGGACCGCGGATAGATTGGTAAAGCGTGGGTGGCCAAACTGTGATCTTTGCCCCCTTTGCAAGAGGGAACAAGAGAGTGGGAGTCACCTATTCTTCAAATGCCGCTTCTCTAGAAGGCTTTGGTCCTTGGTCATTGATAAGTACCACGTCCCCGACTTCGTCATTTCCACTTGGCCCATATTCGACTCGGTCCAATCTTGGTGGGCAAGTACTTGCGACGACGGCTATCCGCACAGACAAGCCAAGGCATCCCTTACTATGTTTGTTTCATGGACAATTTAGAATGAACGAAACGCGCGAGTTTTCAAGCATAAGTGTGCCCCTCCGACACTGCTGTTTTCCTCCATCGCCACCGAGGCTAATCTTTGGATCATCACCGGTGCTAAAAAACTAAGGTCTTTTTATTGCGCGAGTAATCCGCATGCCGTGTACTCGGGTTGTTTGTAACTAACTCTATTCTCTCTTATTTAATGGATAAGACAAAGCTTTTACCTCCGTTTTAAAAAAAAGTAGTAGTAGTATTTGGCAAGGAAATGGACTTTGTTTAAATTTCGTCATTCGTTTCCCACGAGAAAAACATGCGCAGGTGTTCTCCTTCGGTAGCCACAACAGAGCTCCGGATCGATCGGGCAGGGAATCCGGACGAGCGACAGTGCCACAAGCACATGCCGCAGCTCAGGTGGCGCGACGTGACGCGTCCCCCGCACATGCCGCAACAGTGCCGCACCACCCCCATCACGCGCGACTGTGCATGCACGGTGCAATGGATCGGCCGGTGGCCGTGCGTGCATGCACGCGTGCGCTTCCCGGTCCATGCTCCACGCAAACGCACGTAGCCAGAGGATGGTTCGGGTCACCAAGAGAAAACGAGAGGCACTGCTGCAGAACCGGAAATCCAGCGTACGCCGTGCATGCACCTGCGCTAGAAAGTCTCAGCCGAGTGCGTACACTACTGCTGCTACGTACAGATGGTTTAGCTGCAAGATGGATCCTTCTCGTCTAAGCAACCAGGCAGGGGACTGACCGGACCCCTATAATTCCGTCCAAGTACGTACATCAAGATCAGGCACAGTATGCGCTCAAAGTCGTTGGCATCGCCTTATTAATGCTATACATGCTACCATATTAAGGGTGTCAATCATGCATACCGAACTACGTACAGTATGGTTCCGGGTTTTTTCATGTGAAAGTTTTTCTTAATCTAGAAAGAAATTTCGCGCCAGAATCTTACGTAAAAATACACGCTCTTAACCCAATGACCACGACTCGAGACCCTGATAGGTAGACGTTCTTTATTTAAAATGGCATACATTTGTGTTCCCGACGGTGGTCTCACTGCTCACACAACGAAAATGCATTTGAATGTTGTCAGTCCTAAGGCGTCTCTCTCTCTCACACACAGCAGCCTTTCGCATATACAATCGCCGAGAATAAGATGAGAAAAGTGTTGTTTTTTCCCGAGGTTTTTCAGAGTTGTGTATGCGTGGTTATCAATGTTCTTTCCCACTCAATCTGGTTTTAGTGTGTGTTTATTTGCAATTTGGATCGCCGCCGGTGCGAAAGAAAAATGGACCGTGCACTATAGACTAAGTTTGCATCCAAATTAATAGTTTAGAAATATTTAACAGCTAAAAGTAACAGCATATTTAGATTCTACACATTTTTCTAATGAAATTTCATATATAATATGTTAAAATCGGAGTTACGGTTTAAAAGATATTGATAATTTTGTTTTAGATAAAGCTGGGTTGATTAACAGAAAGTTTAGGGGGTTTTCTGTTAAAATACAAAAAAATTCGATTCGTATGACTTAAATATGGACGGTGGGTCGATTACCTGAAATCTCAGGGGGGTTTCTAAAAAAGTTAAAAAAAGGTTTGTTATGACTTATAAATGGACTGCGGGTTGATTTCGACAAACTGTAGGAACTTTTTTGCAAATAGGGGTGACGGACGACGGAAACCCACCGCGCTTTATGCCCGTGCGTTGCAACGGGGAGAAAAAATGTCGCACTCCCCTAGCCGAATAAGTATCAATTTTTTCTTACATGGAAAAGAATTAAGCTTTCAACGAAATCATTTTTACAAAACTGCTATGGGATGTATGGATTGTTTTGGTTGCAACTTTTCTATTTTAGTTTGACCTCCACTACTTCATGTGCTATCCACCGACAATGGTGTACTAATTGTCCATGGTTATTGCTAGACATGTGTTGCGTGAGAAATAGAAGGGCCTGTCATATTGTGATATTGGGTTAACTGTTCTGACTGGTTCATTAATCAAAAATCAAAAACCGAAAAAACAAATAGTTATATTTTCTAAACCCGGGACAATTTTCTCATGGGAAATCTTCTCGGAAAGCTCTATCAAATTGCATAATTGACTGTTATCTTGCATTATGATTTATCCCATGTGCATGCCTGATATACTAATACATAAGAGAAAAATCTTGTTATGAGACATGAACACGGAGAAAAGATGCATATGGAAGCACTTATATATGATGGGTGCTCGCGTGATGCATATATTCAATGGATGAGAGTGCGTGCTTGCGTATAAATAATTATTTTCTAAAGAGTAGGGAGTGCCTTGTTAATATAATTTCTTTTGAATATACCGAGAAAAAAGGATCCGATTGATTGTGTGCATGTTCACGGCATGTACCGCTGCAAAATGGCTCAAATTGATTTCTCCACCAGAAATCACTTAGCCCAACATGACTGGCCTAGCTCCATTTAAACCTCCGCTCTCTCCTATTGATCATGGCAATTGACCATTCTTTGCTCTATAAATTCCTTTCCTTCCTAAGGGCATAACAAATTCTAATCCTTTTCTTCCCTAATTAATTCCTCTCCTTCTAAAGGCAAGGCTAGTTTAATTCCTTCAAGGAAACACTTATTAATTCCTTTCCTTCTTTAGGCAAAGTGAGCTTTAATTCCTTCTAGCCAATCATGCATGCATCTCCCTCTCTATCCTCCATCCTCCGGCCAACAAGCATGCATGCACCATCTTCTTTATTTCGTCTTTCTTTTGTTGTTTCTTCAGACTACTCATGGATCTATTTAAATAGGTAAGATTTTATTTAAAGAAGCGAGGTGGGACTAATCAGTATCATTAGATATATAGAAGCGGTAGTGCCCTTTGGATGGTAGGGTGCTGATCCGGAGTTTGAACCTTATATTTTTTGAGCGGAGGAACACGTCAAAATACCATAATAAGAAGAAATCTTCAACAGGTTAGCTAGGTGGCTTGGTTTGTGCATGTGCGCTTAAACTAAGCGGGCGGGGTTTGAGTTCGCACAACATTAATCAAGTTCGACTCTTAAGAAGATCCAAATGAAATTGTACTCCTCGTAGCTAAAAGAGACTTGGTGTTCGTAAATGATAGACATTAACAAAATATGAATTTATATCATTTACATGTAGGATTAAAATTGGTGTTGTAACTAACCGTAATAGCAAGGTCCTCTCGATTAAACTTCCGGCACAATGAGTCCAAAGATCGGGATCTCACGCTTTTTGTATTCATAATAGCTAAATACCAATGCGTGTTGCCGGTATTTATTGGAAGTTCTATCTGTAATAAAGATAATTAGGGAAAAAATAAAAAATGTTTGAAACATAAATCATGAAAGTTATGGATATGTATGTTACCATGTCATGCTCCATATATTTTTTGACAATCTTTGTCATAAAGGCACTATCTTCTTGTATGCCAAGGTTACCATCCCGTTTTAATAGTGAGGTAACAAAAGGACTCTCAAAATATACTTTATTGTCATTCTGTACATGAATTTGGTCCTTTAAACAACATATATATGCATAGATCACCTGAAGTTAAGATTTAGAAAATACATTACTAATAAATATTCGTGTTTAGAAACTCTTTATTGTTTGAGTAAGTGTACTTACATCATCATTTACCCACTCTTTTCATCTAGCGAGACACATCAATTGATTTTGTCTCACGTAACTTCCATCTATCTGAATCATCAATTCTTTACGTAAAGATGATTCTATTGCTATATGTGCACATAGATCATGGTCTGTCAATGCATAGTCTGCAAAAAACACAATAATTTAAGAGTTATTGAATACAAAAGTACAAATAATAAATCAAACAAATACCTTGTGGGAGATAATCATATGTCTCATCAACTTTGATCTCTTTATTTGAAACAGGAGTTGAGCTAGATGGGGATGGAGGAGATGGCACTGGATCATGATCTATCTCGATTATCTCGATTCCGCACAATGGACTCAAAACATTCAGAAATTGGTGTAGATGCTGATATAGTTGGCGACATTGGTGATGGCTCGAGCACCTGATTCCACAATTTTGCTTTTTTGAAGGCCGGTTATCCAAATCCTCTGCGGTGTTCAGTTCAACGATGTCATCTATTTTCTGCAGTAACAACACAAATAAAAGGTAAGCCTCAAACCGTTAGTTTGTTGGTAGAATATTTCAGATTCAGACCAATCTCAAATGTGGATTTGTAGCTTATAAATACATGATTGAATGATTATAGCAATCATTTGGCGAGAGGCGATCTAGTGAAATTGCAATGGTTAAGCTTCGGAGCCCTAAAACTGGAGTAACATGGAGCAACTTGAAAAATGAGCTAATGACGATGTATATGCCTACTTTCCGATTCTAAAATTTCATGGTTCAGTTCTTTGTTATTCTTCCCTACTTCAATCAAATAATCATGCAAACAAAGCATTTATATACATGCCAAGAATAATGCTAATTTTGGTGCTAACAAGAGGGGTGCTTTCGGTGTATAACGTCAAGGAAAACAATAACAGTTTGTTTTTCATGGAACTTTGTTCCTTCTCTGAAATCTGAATATAAATGCAACTGGAACATGACTATCACTCAAACTGTTGACTATGTGTAGGACCAAACTTGCTTCATGTTATCATAAACTGGGTCCGCCCAAACTTGGTCGGATTAGCATGATTCAGTTTAGAATAGAGGAACAATACAATGTATGTAAACTCCAAGGTGTAAGTCAATACTGAATCTTCAGATATGTGTCTTGTTCAGACAACAAACAACCCTGAACAAATCTCTAAAAAAATTCAGAGATGCAAACATGCTAGCCTGAGGTGTAGTAACTTTCAAGGGGAGCAATACCTCTGGTGTAGCCGCCTCAGGCGATGGAGGGCTCGACGGGTGTTCTTCTTCCGCCGGCGAACTCGGCATAGCACGGCTGGACGGATGATTTTCCTCCGCCAGCGACATTGGATGTTTCTCTCAAAGTTGCAATGTGATGGGTTTTGATGGAGATTCTGGTCGAGGGACACGGCCTGATGGACGTTCCGGTCGAGGATCGCTCCTTATTATTACAGCCAAGTCCAATCCGGGTCGGGCACTACAAGCTTTTGCGTTGGAGAAGAACAAAGACTCGAACTCTGACAACATTGGAAATTGATTTATGTTGGAGAAGGACACGGTCTCCAATTCCATCCAAATCACGACACGGGCGAAGATTCAGAGAACTGAAGCTGGCCTCGCTGTTGTGTTCGGCCTCGTTCAGAATCTTGCTGCTCCAGAAGACGAATCAAATTTACCATCCTCCCGGCCGACCCCTACCGCCGCGCCGTCCATAGGTTCTAGGCAGAGTACGCCGACGCCAAGGTGAGCCAGCCATTCCGTTCGTGACCACTGAAGCTGGCCTCGTTGTTGTGTTCAGGCGTCCATCTAAATCACGACACTGAACTGAATTCAGATAACTGAAGCTCGTTGTTTAGCTGCTTCTTTGCTTTCTTTGTTGCCGCGCGACACATCCGCCTCTCGCTTCGCCCGGCCAGCGCCGCTTTCGCTCCGCCCGTTGCCTCGCTACCGTGCATCGCCGCTTCACTCGCGACCGGCCGCGCGCCGCCCACAGCCCGCCAGCACCTGCCGCCGCTGCCGCGCCCCGCCTCTGCCGTTTCCCCCCTTTGTAGCCCCGCGCACGTTCACGCCACTGCTGGCCGCGCTCGCCACAACCCGCCGCGACGCCTCGCCCCAAGAGAGCACGCCGGCCGCCTTATCATCCTCCGCCGCGACGCCTCGGTCCACCGCGGCCTTCAACGCCCGCCGCGACGCCTCGGTACGCCGCGCTCTACAACGCCAGTCGCGACACCTCGCCCCATTCCTGGGCTCTGGCGGCGCTCACGTCCGCCGCGACGCATCCCCTGCCTTGCTTGTGCGGCGTCGACGCCGGCGACAAGCGGCGGGGCGTGCACGGCAGTTCAGTAGAGGCAAGGTGTTTTTTTGCAAAAAAAAAACGAAACGTTATCTACACTTTAAGTAGGACTGCGCGTTAATTTCGGAAAAATAGGGGGACTTTTTTGCAAAAATGACAGCGACGTACGACCAGAAGCGATCGGTGGTTTATTAGTAGGTAAGATTGCCCTACGGTTTAAGAGGAAATTTACAAACGGCGACATTTTTTTTATCGAACGGGCGAAATAGTAGGTTTGAGATAATTTCTAAAAGATTTTTTTGGAATGACGAAAATGATTTGTCGTTGGAAATTTTATGCAATTGCGCTCCTTTTTCATGTAGTTCAAAACTATTAAGAGTAATTTACAAAAATGCAAAAGTTTGAGCCATATAGTATTTTTGCTTTAAATTCTAAACGGTCCAAGAATGTAGCAAATTATACTCGATTAGGAAGATGGTGCAAATGCGACACTTTTCCATACATAACTTCATTCCAAATTCCTTATGGTTTTAATTGTATTTACAATGGAATTCATTTTGGAGGCATACATTTTAAATATTTTTCCAAACTGGGGCAAATGATATACCGTTGAAGAGTGGTGAAAAATGCTTAATTTTTTCATATAGGTATCTAATTCTTAACCATTTTAGAGTAAATTACAAAGTAGTGAGATCATGTGTGCAACAGTCATAACGAATACAGAGTGTTCGAAACGCACTCTATGCAGACTTTGAACTTCACGGTGTGTCTGTTCAAACTTCACTCTGTTTCCTGTGTTGTTTTTTGGCCGCAACTCCACAACCATTAATAAAAAATTGGCAAATGGTACACCATTCGAAAGTTGTTGAAAAGGACCATTTTTTGTGTTGAACATTGTTTTTCAAATCCACGATGGTTTAAGAGCATTTTTAAGTATAGTAGAACTCATATTGAATGGTATAGATAAAACTTTTGAACCATTTGTTAGAATAAAATGTATGATATACCATTGAAAATCTATGAATAGTATCAACTTTTTCATGTAGGTACCTTTCTAATTCTTCACCATTTATGAGTGGTTTTAAGAACAAATGATGCCGATTTTTTAACATGTAAATCGGATATTTTTATAAACATCAAATTTTTCTGATATTTTCAATTTGAACTTCTTGGTATTGGTTTCAAAATTAGGAAGACAAAAATTTCATTTATAATATTGAACTAATATATTATTTTAATTTCACTTCTTGGTTTAACTTTTGCAAACAATAAAAACTCTATTTTGTATAAATATTGAACAACTATGTTATTTTACTCTGAAATTTTTAGTTTATGCTTTAGAAATGGTAAAATGTAAATATTGTTTATAAACATCAAAGTACTCTATTATTTTAATTTGAATTTCTTGGTTTTATTATTTAGAAGAGAGAAAATATAATATATTTTTGTATAAACATTGAATTACTCTATTATTGAATTTGAACATCTTGTTTTTAGTTTTTAGATATTGGAAAATCCATCTTTTATGAACTTCAAATGGCCCTTTAAATTTAATTTAAACTTCTTAGTTCTATTTTTGAGAAACGGGAAAAAATCTATTTTTTGTAAATATTGAACTGCTTTGTTAGTCTAATTTGAACTTGTTTGTTTTACTTTTTAGAGACACGAAAACTCAATGTATTTTATAAATATTGAAATACTCTATTTTTAATATGAACTGCTTGTTTTAATTTTTAGAAATGGGGAAATCCCTAATACTGAATTGCTCTTTTACTTTAATTTGAACTTCTTGATATTTTTAGAAATGGAAAAAAAATTGTTTTTTAAGCATTGAAGTGCTCTACTATTTAAATTTGAACTTCTTAGTTTTATTTTTGAGAACTGCTCCGTTATGTTAGTTTGCTTCTTGGTATATTTTGTTCATTACTAGCAAAAGGGTTCGTGCGTTGCAATGGGATAAAAAATGTCAATGTAATTTCTTGACAACAAAACACAGCGTGCACAACAAAATAATCGAGCTCTCATTTTTAGTGAGAGACTTACTGATGGTAAAATTCAGGAGTATATATTTCAAGGCATATGCATAATGTATTTATCAATTTAATTCCATAACCATAAATGCAATTAAATTGCATCAAAAACCTATTAAATGAGATACTTTTACTTTATGAAATATCTTGAACTTTGTGAATACTTGTAAGATGATAGTAGTAGGAACCGTAAATTTTCCAAAAATTTAGAAAATAAAATAACTTACTTAGAGTTTGAACCTACTTAAATTTAAATTTACTTTAATGAGGAAATAATAACTATGTGTAATATGTAAATATTTTATTTGGATCATTAGTGGTCCATATAAGCAAACCAAAATTTTATGAGGCTTTTGAATAAAGTTTGAATGTTCAAACAATCCAAAAAGTTTTTGAATTAAAAATAAAATAATAAAGAAAAGGAAAGAAACCCCAATCCCATGAGTAGATGCGTGGCCACTGCTGCTCGCATGTTCATTTCCTTTTCTCACCTTGTATTCATGCTCGTGTGCTCATCTGTTGTCTGAACCTTTTCCCTCTCTCTTTATTGGGCCGAAAGCCAATTTGGCTCCTGGGAGCACGTGCTCCTGCGCGTGAAAATTTGTTTTTGAAATGTCAAAAAATCCCAACAAAATTTTATGTATTCATAGTCACATCCAAATGCTACCTGCAAAGTTTTAGGCAAAAAGGGTAATCATTTTGGCCTGTAAAAAAACAAATTGAACACCAAATTTTACCCCAAATTTGTTTTTTTTTCACCAACGAAACACTACTGCTCTGTTTCGCACGAAAATTGTCAAGCATGCTTGCGACACTAACACGAACATCCGCAAATTTTTATTTAGAATTTTTGATTTTTACCACTCCCCCCCCCCTTTATTGGGTCTCTTTCTTATTGACTTTTTATTGCCACCTACAGCCATCTTGATTTAATTCCTTCTCTCAGTTTATCTGGTCCCGTAGGATAAACTAAACCACACCACATCATGTATTTGTTTATTATACTTGAAGAGGCTTGTTGATTGTCTACTGGTGGACATATATAAATCGATGGAATTCACTATAAATTAGCAATGTAGTACTATGTATTAATACAAGCGAACCCACTCTTTTAAGAGGGCTAAAACTAGGTCAGTTGGTTGCATCCTTTGGGACAGAAAGTAGAGGTCTTCGGTCCGATCCCCAGGAAGAGCAATATTTTTTTTCCTTATTCTATGAGGCCCAATCACATGGCTTGCAGCCTATAGCCTAACGAACTCCTTGAACTACTGGGACATGTGCTTGCACCTCGATTCGTTTGAAACACACAGAGATCAAAAGAGATTGCACACAAGAGGTGTGAACATACCCAAAAAAGACCCGATGGTGGATGAAAATTTAGATAGATGACGGACCATACCAAGAATATTACCTCCCTTTTTTAGTAGGTATAAATAGATTTAGAATGTTTTACTTTCTTAACTAGAGCTCTTTTTATATTGTGTTAGTGGAGAATATTTTTAGTAATTCACTCTAAGATATCCTTTTATTATTTAGATGACTTTATAAATGTTTTTTTGTTACCTCTTTTTCATGTGAACTTCTATTTTTCTTCACATGGTGAACCTTCTTGTGTTTCTTCGCGTGCGAGAATTTCTCCCAAAAAATTCCATTTTAGCCAGTGCGTATTTGCTCTTTTCTAGCATTTTTAATATGAATTTCTCCCATATAATGTGTCTGACCTACAATAGTTTTTGGCATGTGATCGTTTCATCATATGAATGAGTACTTTAGTTGAAGAACATTTCATGCTACTTTTTAAGACTAATGAGTTCTTGTGCACAATCTATCAAGCAGTTGTGTTACAAATTGATGCAATATACGAAATCTCATATGGCTCATTGCTCAAGCAAATTGGTCAACACCAAAGTAACGACAAAGTAGCCGACAATTAATTGCGAAAGCATAGATGGAGGACAGCACATGACGAAACTACAACACATTTTTTTGGGTAGTGAACTTGCCATATAATGTAAATCCGAACTGTTATTTTTTAACACAAACATTGAACTATTTTTTGCGTTTCATTTTATGGACTGATCGTATATACATTATGAAGTACTACACCAAAAGCAAATAAACTATAGATGACATTTCGAGTGCAATGTCTGAACTTTCAGAAAGAATGATTTTTTTTTCACGAACAAAACTTTCTGAACTTTGTGGTTTCCCAACATGAACTTCAAAAACAATAAGTACAATGTACATCCTTTCAAAACAACATAGCAACATGTAGTCACATTGCTTAGTCTCCAGATTACCTTTGATTTGGTTTCGTATGTAGATAGTATCTGCTTTCCACCCTAGAGGTGGCCCCGGGTATCGAACGCACGTGAAGAATTGCTGACTGAGAGGTGACTCTTGCAAGCTTGTGTCATCGCTAAAAGTTACATTTTTTGGACCAAAATCGCACAGTTTTAGGGAGAAACAATAAATGGAAACTAGGCCAAGGCTTAAGGTTTTAACTTGAAACTGTATACTTGCATTTGGGATTTCATCTAAATATGCAGAGCATGGCTTGGTAGACACCGTTACTATGTGTTGTCAACACGTATATGTGGGGGATGTGCCCTAATAACCTCATGATCAATGAACAACCTACATTGTGATTCTACTGTCCAACCAAGGCACTTCCGTCGAGTGGGGTTACCTCGATTATGAATGATTTCTCCGGACCAACTCATTGGTGTTTAATGACTCCACCTCACGTCTTTCTAGTGAATTACTTTCAACTATCATACTTTTCCTTATTTTCACTAGCTTTCGGCATAACCTTCCACTCATCCCTGCACTTTACCTACTCCTTGATTGATCCTTAGAATCCTGGGTACCTGCAGACCTTAGAACGAGAAGAGGCAAGAGAAAAATCTTTTTCTATACACATAATACATTTGGTCTGGAATTCTATACCAACAATCGCATACAAAAATACATAGGGGTTGCAAGGCTATGCCTCAGCCTTACTCGAGTGGACTACTCACACATCGCAGATGAATCATAGAAGAAAGACATTGTATATCAAACTTGAAGATGAATGATAGATAAAAGTCTTACAATGTCCCAGTATGTGATCTACCTCGATTACAAGTGATGGCTAATGGCTAGGGGAAGATTGCTATGGAGATGGAGATGTAGATCTAGATGTAGATGGGATTGATGATGGCTATGGAGATGGTGGATTTGGGTTTCAGCGTTGTATTGTGAATGGGAGGCTCTCTATTGCGACTGGGGCCTTGCCCCTTCTATAAATTTCGCTTGTGTTGATGTCACGAAGTTGGTGCCGGGTGGTATGAGCACTGGTACAAGCGGGTGTGCTCATATGAGGTGTTGTATTTTCTTGTGCTTGCATCTCCGGGCCTCTGATTGCTTGGGGTTGTTCGCCGAACTTCATATTTTCTTTCTATGATTCACTTTGCTCCCTTAAATAGTCCATTCTTGTAGGATACAAAATAAACAATGGTTAAATCTTTTGGTTTTATTAGTCATTAGTGATAATGTCAAATTATTTTGGAATGTTTGGCATTATCCGCTTGTAAATGAGTGTAAAAATACACCCATCAAACTCCACAAAAAATTACACCTTGATCATCCTCGAGCAAGAAACAAGACCGTAAGGAACTAGTTGTTTAAATCGTAACAGTGAGAAGGTTTTGGCTCACTTGCGATCGATGTGCCTAGAAGCCCACCACTTTCTTCACAAAAATAAGCATAGTTGTAACCACAACAATGGTTATTTTGAAAGCGGGCTAGGACAAGATAATTAGAACAAAACTTTCATTAATTTAGACAAAGTAATCAACTAGGAATTATTGTACTGCGTCTAGCTAACTCTTGGTTGTCAGTAACACTTTGGAAGAACTTTTGCAAAAACATCATTTATGGGAGTGAAAGGTATGTAAAAGATAGCTTGGTGATAGAGTAACCCACTAACAACCACGAGAATCAATCTCTACCATCATACTCTATTCCACCCATAGTGTTATATCCATGGCTTGCGCTCATGTATGGCGAGAGGGTTGAAAAAGCTGAAGCACGTTAAAAAGTATGAACCAATTGTTTGGATGACACCGGGGTAGTGCATGATTTATACTTTATGTTAAGAAAATGGAGCATGACAAGGCTATATGATTTGTAGGGATATCGTTCTTTAGCATTGATATTTTGAAAGGCATGATTGTTTGTTGGTATGCCTGAGTATTCATATCTTTACGTCAAATTACAGACTGTTGCTTTGAATCATTCGGCTCTAAATATTCATGCCATAAAAGAAAGATTACACGATGAACATGTTAGGTAGCATTCCACATCAAAAATTCTATTTTATCATTTACCTACTCAAGGACGATCAAGGAATTAAGCTTGGGGATGTTTATACGTCTCCAACGTATCTATAATTTTTTTATTGTTCCATGCTATAATAGTATCAATTTTGGATATTTTATATGGATTTATATATCATTTTTTGGGACTAACCTATTAACTTAGTGCCAAGTGCCAGTTGCTGTTTTTTGCCTGTTTTGGTTTTCCAGAAAACCAGTACCAAACGAAGTCCAAATGCCATGAAACTTTTTGACGATTTTTTTCTGGACAAGAGAGACGAAAGAAGCTTCCGGAGGAGACCAGATATGCAACGAGAAGGCCATAAGGCACTAGGGCGGGCCTAGGGGCAGGTGCGCCCTAGTACCTTGTGGCCCCACCGTGGCTCTGTTTGACCTAATTCCTACTCTATAAATTCTCTAAAATCAGGAAACCAACAAAGAGCCACCCACAATACCTTTTTCGCCACCGCAAGTTTCTGTTCTTTGGAGATCCCATCTGGAGACCTTTTCACGTACTCTGTTGGAGGGGAAATCGATCACGGAGGGCCTCTACATCTACCTCGCTTCCCTTTCGATGATGTGTGAGTAGTTTACCACATACCTATGGGTCCATATCTAGTAGCTAGATGGCTTCTTCTATCTCTTTGATCTTCATACAATGTTCTCCTCGTTGTTCTTGGAGATCTATTCGATGTACTCTTCTTTTGCGGTGTGTTTGTTGGGATCCAATAAATTGTGGGTTTATGATTAGATTATCTATGAATATTATTTAAGTCTTCTTTGAACTCTTTTATGCATGATTATTATAGCTTTGTATTTCTCTCTGATCTATCCATTTGGTTTGGCTAACTAGATTGATTTATCTTGTAATGGAGGAGGTGCTTTATAATGGGTTAAATCTTTTGGTGCTATATATCCCGGTGACATAAAGGGACAAGACATGTATTTGTATTGTTGCCATTAAGGGGAAAACGATGTGGTTTATTCATATTGTTTGGATTTACTTTGTATACATCATGTCATCTTGCTTAAGGCGTTACTCCATTCTTTATGAACTTAAAACTCTAGATGCATGCTGGATAGGGTCGATGTGTGAAGTAATAGTAGTAGATGCAAGTAGGAGTCGGTCTACTTGTCTCAGATGTGCTGCCTATATACATGATCATTGCCTTGGATATCGCCATAACTATGTGCTTTTCTATCAATTGCCCAACATTAATTTGTCTACGCACCGTATGCTTTTTGTTCAAGAGAGAAGCCTCTAGTGAAAACTATGCCCCCTGGTCTATTTATCATATATTAAAATCCAAAAATACCTTGCTGCAATTTATTTACCATTATTTTATTTTCTGTTTTTGTGTATCTATCTATCAGTACGAGATTTGATCCTTGCAATTAACCGCCAAGGCATTGACAACCCCTTCTTTGCATTGGGTGCAAGTATATGTTCTTTTGCGTGTAGGTGTTGTTCATGAGGTCTTGCGTGGTTCTCCTTACTGGATTGATAACTTTGGTTCTTAACTGAGGAAAATACTTATCTCTATTGTACTGCATCATCCTCTCCTCTTTGAGGAAATCCCAACGCAACTCACAAGTAGCATCTTTCGATTTTCCGGATAGGAATGGCTCCGAATTTTCATCTTGAGTCAACCAGGCATCTTCAATGGCGCAAAAATTCGACACCAGTTCTGAGAGACCAGAGAAAGTTTGAGCTCGTTGTCGAGGAGGGCGTTGAACACACCCTCGTCGTCACAATTGTGATAAAAGGCGTCCAGTAGTTCTATGTCAGAGCAGTTGGTTATTATGTTCTTGACGAACAAGAATCTCGACCAGAATTGCTGAACTTTCTCCCCGGCTCATTATTTCACATATATTAGGTCCCAAACGTTAGGAGGCCCCGAATTACTTGGGAAATACTCGACATAGGGGGTGGATGGTGCTACTTCTTAAGCTTGCGTTGGTTTTTCCCTTGAAGAGGAAAGGGTGATGCAACACAGTAGAGATAAGTATTTCCCTCAGTTAAGAACCAAGGTATCAATCCAGTAGGAGAAACGCGCAAGTCCCCAATAGATGCACCTGCACAAACAATCAAACACTTGCACCCAACATGATTAAGGTGTTTTCAATCCCTTCACGGTCGCTTACAAAGGTGAGATCTGATAGAGATAGATAGAACTAAACAAAAGATAAAATATTTTTGGGTTTTTGGTTTATAGATCTGAAAATAAAAGATTACAAAATAGTAGATCGGAAACTAATATGATGAAAAATAGACCCGAGGGCCATAGGTTTCACTAGAGGCTTCTCTCATGAAGGAAAATAATACGGTGGGTGAACAAATTACTGTCGATCAATTGATAGAAAAGAGCAAAGTTATGACGATATCCAAGGTAATGATTATGCATATAGGACCACGTCCATGTCAAGTAGATCGACTCCTGGCTGCATCTACTACTATTACTCCACACATCAACCGCTATCCAGCATGCACCTAGAGTATTAAGTTCATAAAGAACGGAGTAACGCCTTAAGTAAGATGACATGATGTAGAGGAATAAACTCAAGCAATATGATGAAAACCCCATCTTTTTATCCTCGATGGCAACAATTCAATACGTGTCTCGCTACCCCTACTTTGTCACTGGGTGAAATCACGCAAGATTGAACCCAAAGCTAAGCACTTCTCCCATTGAGGGAGTCCTGGATTAAGGGGTCCTCGGGCGTCCGGCCTGTGTGACGTGGGCCGGACTGATGGGCCATGAAGATACAAGATAGAAGACTTCCTCCCGTCTCTGGAGGGGACTCTCCTTTGCGTGGAAGGCAAGCTTGGCGTTCGGATATGAAGATTCCTTCCTTTGTAAACCGACTTTGTACAACCCTAGGCCCCTGCGGTGTCTATATAAACCGAAGGGTTTAGTCCGTAGAGGCAATCACAATCATACAGGCTAGACATCTAGGGTTTAGCCATTACGATCTCGTGGTAGATCAACTCTTGTAATCCTCATATCCATCAAGATCAATCAAGTAGGAAGTAGGGTATTACCTCCATCATGAGGGCCCGAACCTGGGTAAACATCGTGTCCCCTGTCTCCTGTTACCATCGACCTTAGACGCACAGTTCGGGACCCCATCCCGAGATCCGCCGGTTTTGACACCGACATTGGTGCTTTCATTGAGAGTTCCGCTGTGACGTCAGAGACAGGATTGATGGCGTGCCTTGTCATCAAGGACAGTATCACCTCCGGAGGAGCCGTGGCCCCAGGCCAAACCCTCCGGCTGGGCGGCTTCACCATGACCGCCCGTTCGGCCATCAAGCCGATGATGACTTCTCAGGTCATCGAAAATCGTCTCCGTATTGACTCCGAATACTCCAAACAAATGGATCTGGCGGAGTTTTCGTCTTTAAACGAACTCCTGGATCGCATCGCTGCCATGGGGGTTGCTACAGACTACGATCAGATTGGTCTTAAACCCGATCAGAGAGAAATCAAATCTCCGCCGATCACCCATCAGATAGGGGTCGTAGAGGAGCAAAACAACAACTCTTCCCCTGTGTTGAGGACGAGCTTTGTTTGGATTTCCGAGCTCGAAGAGCCGGATACCTGTCTGCGGGACGACACTCCCGGTCCTCTGAACCTAGAATCGGGCATCGAGCCTAGAAAATCATTCAACATCCCGGATCCCGAACTAATAAGCTCTGAAGTTCTTCAAACTCCAGACTCCAAATTGGGCCAGGGATTGGATTTAAAGACACCCACCCACCACAAGCAATATTCGCCAAGCAATTCCGGTCCCCCGGATATATGCGACCACATGTGCGTACGATAGCAGTATCAGGAAACAGTCCATCACTTTTGGGCCAGATTCCTCCTTGTCAAAGACAAGATTAAAGATTGCCGCGACGAGGACACGATTTCAGTATTCTGCGATAATTGCACGGACGAAGGAATCCTCAACGCATCAACTGTCGTCGCGTATTACACGTCGCTGACTTGGCAACCATAGTACAATCTTGCACAATGGAAAGCGCACTGGAAAACTTCGAACAGTCACCGGGAACCACCGGTCTCCTCTCACCCCCTCTCGAAAGCAAAAAGGATGCACCCTCGCGGGGCACCCGACCCCATAGTGAAGAAAACTAAGCCCATTACGGGACGCGGAACCGTTCTTGAGGGATGGCTCGACAGGCCATGCAAAATACACACGACACCAGATACCGTACCAACCCACAACCTTAGAGCATGTTGGATAATCTGGCAAGTGGCCAAGAGCGGCGAGGATATCCTCACCAAAAACACTTCAGAGCAACACCCTCGGAAGACAACGGCCTCAGAGTATTGACGGTCTTCGAGACTTCCGCTTCAAACAATCGGCGCAAGAGGGCACTCCGCGACCTCGCCGAAGTCCGCCAAGTCACAACAATAAACCCCTGGAACCACATGGCCATAACTTTCAATGCCAGTGACGAACCAAAATTCCGGTCAGTCCGGGCACCAGCCGCCTTGGTCCTCAATCCAATTGTTGATGGCTTTTGGCTCACTAAAGTGCTCATGGACGGCGGCAGCGGACTAAACCTCATCTACGAGGACACATTCAATAAAATGGAAATAGACAAGAGCCGCATCGAGCAATGTAATACGACCTTCCGAGGAATCATTCCCAGCCAGGAGGCGCGATGCGCGGGGAAAATTACACTTGATGTGGTATTCAGCACACCGGAGAACAATCGGTCCGAAGAGATAACCTTCCAAGCGGCCCCTTTCAACAGTGGATATCACGCCCTGTTCGGCGAGATGCATTCACACGCTTTCAAGCTATACCTCATTACGGGTATATGAAGCTCAAGATGCCCGGGCCCAACGGTATTATCACTCTCGCCAGTGATCCAGACATAGCCCTCCGCGCCGAGAAGAAAACCACATCCCTGTCCCTCGAGGCACTGTCCGAGGCCCTCGCGGCCGAAGAGTTAACCGTACTACGCTCCACGGTGGATAGGGATGACGTAATCCTTGATAAGCGGCCCAAATCCACCTCCTTCAAACCAGCAGACGAAATAGTCAAATTTCAAGTCCACTGGACGAACCCGAAGAAGACAGCTTCCATCGGGGCACAGCTGGACCCAACGGTTGACGCCGCACTACGAGCGTTCCTACGCGAGAATTGGGACATATTCGCCTGGCACCCTTCTGATATGCCAGGAATCCCTCGCAGGTCGGCCGAACACATCCTCAATATATTGAAGGGATATAAGCCGGTCAAGCAAACACTGCGGTGCTTTTCTGAACCCAAACGACAAGCTATGGGGGGGGGGGGAGCTAGCCAAGTTAATCGAGGCCGGATTCATCAGAGAAATAAAACACCCGGACTGGCTAGCAAACCTGGTGATGGTGCCAAAGAAGGATAAATCCTGGCACCTGTGCATTGATTTCAAAGACCTCAATAAGGCCTGCCCTAAGGATCCCTTCCCCCTCCCCTGCATCAATCAGATTATTGATGCTACTGCAGGACACGACTCACTGTGTTTCCTCGACGCATACTCCGGATACCATCAAATCAAAATGAAGGAGTCCGATCAAGCCGCAATAGCATTCATTACCCCATACGGGCCTTTTTGCTTCAACATTATGCCCTTTGGGCTTAAAAACGCGAGCGCGACCTACCAACGCATGATTCAAACATGCCCGGAGAAACAAATCGGCAAGACAGTCGAAGCATATGTGGATGACGTTGTCATCAAGACTGGGCATGTCGAGTCATTAATAGACGACCTGCGTCTCACATTCGACAACCTCCGTACATATGACATCAAGCTCAATCCGGAAAAGTGTGTTTTCGGCGTTCCCGCTGGAAAACTGCTAGGCTTCATCGTTTTCAATATAGGAATTGAGGCAAATCCAGCCAAAATCCGAGCTTTGTCACAATTGGCTACACCAACAGACCTTAAACAGGTCCAAAAACTAGCCGGATGCGTGGCGGCTTTAAGCCGATTTATCTCCAGACTAGGAGAAAAAGCATTGCCACTTTATCGCCTTCTCCGACGCACCGACCACTTCAAATGGACGGATGCGGCAATGGCCGGACAGGAAGAAAGAAAGGCTGTTTTAGCAAGCAACCCAATCTTGGCCACACCAAACATCGACGAACCAATGTTATTATACATCTATGCAACACACCAAGTGGTGAGCGCGGTGCTCGTCATTGAGCGAGAGGAGGACAGACACAAATTCCCACTTCAGAAACCGGTATACTACGTATCCACTGTCCTCACACCATGCAAATCCCGGTACACTCATTACCAAAAGATATCATATGCGGTCTTCATGGCATCCCGGAAGCTACGACACTACTTCCAAGAGTGCTCGATCACGGTGGCTTCCGAAGTACCACTCAATAACATAATAAACAACCGCGATGCTACAGGCCGGATTGCCAAGTGGGCCATTGAGCTCCTGCCATCCGAGATAACATACAAACCATGCCGAGCCATTAAGTCCCAAGTATTGGCCGACTTCGTCGCCGAATGGACAGAGGCCGAACTCCCTAAAGAGTACGGTACATATTCCAACTGGGTCATGCACTTCGACGGCTCTAAAATGCTGCCCGGCTTAGGAGTGGGCGTCGTCTTAACGTCCCCCACTGGAGACACAGTCCAGTACGTACTCCAAATATTATACACAGACTCCAACAATGCAGCCGAATACGAGGCCTTATTGCACGGCCTTCAGATGGCTGCCTCCATGGGCATACAACGTCTGGAGGTGCGCGAGGATTCAAAAAATCTCGCAATATCCCAAATAAATGGAGACTTAAGACACCAAAGATCCGAAGATGGTGGCCTATCGTAATGCCATACTCAAAATATCAACTCGGTTCGAGGGACTCGAGTTTCATCATGTAGCTCGAGAAAGTAATCAAGCGGCGGATGTCCTTGCTTGCATGGGCGCCAAGCGTGACCCCGTCCCACCTAACATCTTTCTGGAAAGGCTCTTCAAGCCATCCGTGGTGTGGCAGGGTGAGAGTAGCAACACCAGTCCGGATCCGATTATACCCCCAGATTCCGAACACAATACCGATATCATCGGGGGCTCAGCCACCGAAATAACACCATCGGCCCATCTAATAATGGCAGTAATCGCCCCATGGACCGAACCCTTCTTGGCCTACCTTAATAGGCGAGAGCTCCCTGAGGATCAGAACGAGGCTCGTTGCATTATTCGACGCTCGAAAGCCTAGAAGGTCCATGACAGAGAGCTCCACAAGAAAAGCGCTACCGGAGTCCTTCAAAGACGTATCTCCGAAGAAGAGGGACGGCAGCTCCTGGCCGAAATCCATGCTGGTCTCGGCGGTCACCACGCCGCGGCTCGAGCCCTTGTAAGTAAAGCCTTATGTACAGGTTTCTTTTGGCCGACGGCCCGAGCAGATGCACAGGACCTTGTCCAACGTTGTGTCGGATGCCAACTTTTCGCCAATCAAAGTCATATGCCGCCTACCGCTCTACAAACAATCCCCATTACTTGGCCTTTCGCGGTCTGGGGGCTTGATATGGTTGGACCCCTTAAAGGAGGAAGCCATAAGAAAAAATATCTGCTGGTCATGGTAGATAAATTCACCAAGTGGATAGAGGCCAAACCAGTTAAAACGGCTGAAGCCGGACCAGTGATCGACTTTATATCCGGTGTCGTGCACCATTATGGTGTCCCACACAACATCATCACTGATAATGGATCCAATTTTACAGCCGACGAAGTGAAAACCTGGTGTGCTAACCTGGGCATTAAGCTCGATTACGCCTCCGTCTGTCACTCGCAAACAAACATTCAAGTGGAACGAGCTAATGGTCTTATCATGAGCGGCATTAAGCCTAGACTAGTGCGGTCTTTGAAAGAATCAGGCAAGCACTGGGTTGAGGAGCTCGACTCCGTACTCTGGGGGCTGCGGACCACGCCCAATCGCACTACCGGATACACACCATTCTTCATGGTGTACGGCGCAGTGGCCGTTTTGACCTGCGACATCATTCATGATTCACCTCGAGTGCGCATGTATGAAGAGAGAGAGGCCAACCTTGATCGGCAGGACAGTCTAGATGCCCTGGAGGAGGAGCGCGATGTTGCAAAAGCCCGTTCTGCATTCTATCAAAAACAGGCTTGCAGATACCAAAGCAGAGAAGTGCGGGCCAAGACTTATAATGTTGGTGAACTCGTTCTACGCTTGCTAGAAAATAAAAAGGACAAACTTAAGCCCAAGTGGGAGGGTCCCTTCATCATAGATGAAGTTCTCACTCGAGGAGCGTACCGCCTGCGTGATGCATCGGACGACAATCGCTTAGAACCAAACCCGTGGAATGCCGCCAAAGTCCGAAGATTCTACGCCTAGAGCCGTACTCTTTGTTCGTCTTCTTCTCCCTTTGCTTCCATTTTTTCTCTCTTTAATTTTTTCTAGCTCTATAGCTCTTATGCGGCCAAACCACACACCTATGACATGCACATCCTTAAATGTACACGCTCATAATACCTGGGGCTTCTTTTACAGAAGCTTATTATTATTTTCCGAGCATCAAGCTCACTACATATGTGTCTTTTCCTCACATGTACCTTTTCTTCGCCATTATATGCACCGCTATGACTTAAGTTTTTGCCAAGCTGGGTTGCCTGGCTCCTGTGCTTATGCCCTACGTTCCAGTTTGTTCGGCTAGGGCATAAAGGGAGCACCTCTGCGATTGTTACAGCCGGGTCATGTGGACTTGTACCTCTGACTGGGTGAAGCCGAAAGCTAGCGTTCTTAAGGGAATATTTGGTCGGCGGACTAAAGACGTTATACCCTAATTACACTATGAACACCCAGATGTTACGTATACTGCGATTTTTCAATCATAGTTCAGACATGCATACTAACGCATGTTCACCCAGGGAATGGAACCCTTAACGGAACTATTCTCCATGGAAGATGTTTCTTACAATAAACAAGTAATATAACATAGCTAGCCGGATACAACTTGTCTGTTCAAGCAACTATGACCCCTACGCCTGGTTTCCACGCATACCCCGGTCTATATTGCCGATCCAGTATTCGGAAAAACTCTGCACCTTTGGGTCCCGAGTGTCGGTGTGGAATGACACCTATGGGATCACAAGAATCCCTACTACGGTTGCCGGGGCGTAGGGTTGCGAGAAGAGCAGGATTAGTAGTCAGCACAAAGATCGTTTACCCAGGTTCGGGCCGCGAAGATGCATAAAACCCTAGTCCTGCTTTGGTGGGTGTATTTCAGAGAGTTCTTGAGCTCTCGAACTAGCTATGGTGAGTGCGTGGTTTGAAAGAGCCAACCGCTTCTCCAGTATGCCACGGGCCTCCTTTTATAGGCAAAATGGGCTGCCATAGTGGCATACAGGAGGTGGAAAGGCGTACAGTAATGCGAGCTTATCGCTCATATTACAGGACAAGTCACATTTAATGCGCTGCGGAGGTGTCCCCTAGCTTTATCGAGGATGGGGGAGGGGCCCGTCCCGTCCATCGCCGCACCTCCTCGCTTCGACACGCGCCCTGGCCAGTGATGCGTGCGGCGCCATGTAGGCAGGCAGGCAGGCAGCTGAGGTGGCGTGGTGGTGGAGCCTTTACGAAGATCTGCATGGCACCACGCAGGCGCTCGCTGAGTTGGCCTGGGAGCCGCATGTTGCCACGCAGGTGCCTGCCCAGCTGGTTGGGCTGGCAGCTGCATGCGAACGGCGGTGGAAGCTTGGTTGGTGTGGGCCTGGTAGTGGCCCTGCTGGCGTCCTTGGTGAGAGCCTTGCCGGGTGGCCCGGCAAGGGTCTTGCCGTGGCGCGCGGTCATCCCCATCAAGGATCTTGCCGGGGGTCTTGTGGCTCTCCTCGGCAAGGATCTTGCCGAGGACCATTCTCTTTTAATCCTCATCTGATCTTTGAACATTCCTTGGTCTTGACAAAGTTGCATGCCACCATGGAGGTGCCTCCGGAGCCCTAGTTCCAACATGGTGGGCTGAGTTGGAACCCGTGGGCTCGAGGGTGGTGGCTCACTCCGCTGGTGTGGGCGAGCCGCCCCGGCAAGGGTCTTGTCGGGGCCGCTGAGGTTGCCCCGGCAAGGGTCTTGCCGGGGGAACTTGCTTCGTCCCTCTGCTCTTTGTAGTCTTGGTCTTGGCGTCGCTCTGGCTGCCTCGGGCTTTGGTTTTACCTCGGTTCCCCTCCCCCGCTCTGCTTGGTGTGCCCGTGGGCGCGGCTCCGACTGCCCATGCACAGGTAAAGGGGTACAAAGGTGCGCCCCTTCTTTTGTACACCGACAGGAGCCCCCGGGCCTGGGCCACACATGAGCGCAACACGTTGTTGGGCCAGGCCCAAAAGCGGTCTTGTGGCAGGCAGGCGGTTTTTACCGCGGTAAAACTTTTTGCGCACCGCACTTCCCATAACCTGTGTTGAATGCGCGATGTGGAGGGGTGCGCGTGACGTGGGCGGCATGCGTGGGGCGGTTTCCACATGCATGCGTCACAGCGTAGTAAAGAGGCGGCTCGCACCTTCCCCATAAAAAACAGGGAGGCGTGGAGGCGCGACTCATTTACTGAATGGGGCTGGGTCGCGGCCTTCAAGGCGTCCACACCCCATGATCATGGGGTGGGGAGAGGTCGCTGCACCCGTCCCCTTGGTTCTGCATGTTCGCCACGCGTCCTTCATGCGCCTGGGATGACAAGCGGTGGAGGCGGGAAACCGGGCCGTCGCTGGTTGGGGCAGCGGGTCGGTCTCAATCCCCTGCGCCTCTGATTTATGGATTGGTCGAGCGGGGCGGCTGAAACCCCATCCCCGCCCCTTTATAAGGAGAGGGAAAGGGGTGGGGGGGGGACGACATCTCGCATTCTTCTATCTTCTATCTCCTCCTGCTACTGCTTCTTCCTCTCACCCGCCATGGACAAGGGGAATCCCGGTCCCTCGACGGTGGCGGCAAGGGTCGCTTCTCGACAATGCGTCCCTCCTCCTCTTGAGACCGCGGTGGTGGAGCCGGCCGCGAGGGGAAGGGGGAGGGGGCGAGGCCATGGGCGCGGTCGTGGCAGAGGTCGTGGTGCTCGGGGAAGAGGAGGACGGGACGGCGCTTCGACCTCGCCCCCGCCAATGATGCCTTTCCCGGCGGAGGGCCATGTTGAAGATCAGCCCTGCGAGTTCTTCATTAGGCTGCACCGGCCTCCGTGTCGTCGTCTTCGTCTACCCGCCCCGTTCGCTCGGGTGATGGAGCGTGACCCGCCCCAGACCCTCAGGTTGCTCATGAGGGGCTGTGGGAACGGGGGCACGCGGGTCGATGTTGACTTCTCGGCTCCTTGGGTCATGTACCTCCACCGTGGATGGAAGACGTTCGCTCGTATCCACAGCCTGACGGCGGGGCTCGTCCTCTACTTCAAATTAATGGAGGACGGCCTGCTTTCCGTCAAGGTCTTCGGAGAGTTTGGAACTCGCCTGAAGTGCTGCGTGGAGAGCTCCTCCGACGGAGACTCCGACGATGGAAGCTCTTCCTTGAGCGAAAGTGATGAGGAGGACAGCAGGGCAGATGACGGGGACGAGTCTGACTAAGCGTCGGACGCCCAGCGCTGGCGGGTGTGCGGCAGCAAGATCTTCACTTGGCCGCTCCTCCGGCAGAGTTTTGCTGGGGGTGGGGCCAGCTCCTTGAACTTCTCGGGGCCGTCTCCTTGGGCGGCTGGCGTCGGGAGGCTGCGGAAGAGGAAGAGGGTGGGCGGCAAGGCCGTCAACTCGGAGTACGCGGGCACCGACGCCTTCATCGCGTATTGCCGGTCCTGCCGCCTCGTCTTCCAGCTCCTTTCCCGGCACCGTCATCCGGTCCCTCCGTGGGTGGCTACCGAGGTGTTCTCTTGGTGCTTTCTGCTGCTCGTAGCTCCCCTAGGCACCCCTTTTCCCCTTTTGCCTCCTTGACCTGCCTCCTGAGGAGAGGGACAAGAAAGGATTACGGGCATCTCATCTCTTTTTTAATCTGTAAGCCCTTGGGCCTCGTTAAATTTAAAGCTTGTAATCCCCCGTGTTCATGTTTTTCATTCCGTACGGACTGTACCTGTGTGGGATGTTTTTAATGAAAAAGGGGTGTTTGCCGGGTTTTTTCGTTCGTGGGTAGACCTCGCGACAAGGAGCGAATCCTTGTTACTATTTAAGGTAAACATTTTTTTGCCCGGAACAGGCCTTGCCGCCCCCTCACTTCGTTCGACCATTCTCGCACCCTTGGCGGAGGCAGGGATGAAGTGGGCTTAGGCTCCTCGTTCTATCTCCTTACCGCCGCGGCTACAACCAAATCCGGACCCAGGGGGGAATCCTTAGGTATAGGAAAAAAGGGAGCACGACAGCCTAGAGATAAAACAAGGTTTCACATGCCCCAGTTCCGTTCCGGAATGCATGACAGAGGATAAAAGACTTATATGGATCTGCAGCCCCCGGCAACCTCGTCTTGCCGCAGTTGGATCCTTGTACTTGCAGCCCCTTGCAACTCTGATCTGCCGGGGTCGGGGCGCCGGTCCGTTCCCTTTCTTCCAAGAAGCTCAGCAGAAGTGCCCATGTGCCCTGCGAACCAAAGGAGGACAGAAAAGAACAGAGAGACACTCGACCTCTAAGCTAGGGGTTAGTCACCGCTAAGCACTATCAACCCTAACCAAGGAAGAGACTCGACCTAGCATGCATGCTATAACTTAGGGCGCCAACGCTTCATTTATTTATGCTCAGGGTCTGCGCTTGGCTTTGTACAAAGGGTTACATGCCTCGTCGGCAAAGCTTATACAAAAGGTGGCTTGCCGGGAGGCCCGGCAAGCCGCGCCTTATGGGTAAAAATTGCGAAGATGCTCGATGTTCCAGGAGTTGCTCACTGGGACAACATCTTGATCTCCAGCGTCTTCGCGCCAGCACAGTGACTCGTATTACCCGATAAGGGCCTTCCCACTTTGGCGTCAACTTGTTGGAATTCTTGGCCGGTGAGCAGCGCGAACAACAAGGTCGCCTTCCTCAAATCTTCGGGCATGAACCTTGAGGCTATGGTAGCGGCGCAAGGCTTGCTGGTAGCGTGCTGCTCTCACAGCCGCCCGAAGACGATCTTCCTCAAGGAGCGTTGCGTCATCTTGGCACAACTGCTCTTGCTCAAGCTCATCATAAGCGAGCACTCGAGGTGACCCGTATATGAGTTCCGTGGGGCGAACTGCTTCTGCCTCGTAAACCAGGGCAAAAGGTGTCTGGATGGTGGTTCGATTTGGCGTCGTCCTGATTGACCAAAGAACCGCCGGCAATTCATCAATCCAGCGCCTTCCGCTCTTGCGCAGCTTGTCAAAAGTCTTTGTTCTTAGGCCTCGCAACACTTCAGCATTTGCCCTCTCCGCTTGGCCGTTGCTCCGTGGGTGTGCCACGGAAGCAAAACAGACCTTGCTGCCGAGGTCTTGAATGTATTGCATGAAGGTGTGGCTTGTGAACTGTATGCCGTTGTCGGTGATGACTCTGTTTGGCACACCAAAACGGCAGACTAGTCCCTTGAAGAACTTGACGGCTGACTGTGCTATCACCTTTCTCACTGCTTCCACTTCCGGCCACTTTGTGAACTTGTCGATTGCAACGTACAAGTACTCAAAGCCCCCGACAGCACGGGGGAAGGGGCCCAGTATATCGAGCCCCCAGACCGAGAATGGCCAGGAGAGAGGGATTGTTTGAAGGGCTTGAGCTGGTTGATGAAGCTTCTTTGAATGGAACTGACACGCTTCACACTTGGTTACTAGTGTCGCCGCATCCTGGAGGGCAGTGGGCTAGAAGAAACCTTGCCGGAACGCCTTGCCGGCGAGGACCCTTGACCCTATTTGGGAGCCACATATGCCTCCATGTATCTCCGCCAACAACTTCAGTCCTTCCTCCCGGGGGATGCACTTCAATTTCACACCGTTCGGCCTCCTCCCGTACAGGACGTCATCGACGAACTGGTACAGGGCAGACCGACGGGCTACTTTCTCTGCTTCTTCCTGCTCCTCAGGAAGCTCCCCTGTTTGGAGGAATCGGACGGTATGCTGCGCCCATGCCGGAGCCTGGGGCTCAACGGCAAGGACCAAAGGCATCTCTTCCGCCATGGGAGCGGCTGTCTCTACGGCCTGGGCTTGACGCCCAGCCGGAGCTAGTTGCTCTTGGGCAGGCTCAGTGTGCATGGCAACATCCTTGTCGGCCATCCCAGGGGGCTCGGCGGGAAAGTACTTGCCGGGACCTGATTTCCTTTGCTTGTTCTGCCCCATTGAGGGTTCGACGGATGGCCGAGTTAATCAGAGCAAAAAGGTACCTGGTTCCACAGGTAGCTTGAATTCCGCATGCTTTGATAGGTAATCGGCGATGTCGTTCTCCATTCGGGGGATGTGCTCCGCTTGGATACCATCAAAGCGCTCCTCCATCTTCCTCACCTCATCTACGTAGGCCTCCATCAATGGGCTCTGGTAATCCTTGTTGACCTGTCTGACAACAAGCTGCGAGTCACCCCTGACGATGAGCTTCTTAACCCCGAGGTCTGCCATGATCCTGAGACCGACAAGCATCCCCTCGTACTCTGCAGTGTTGTTGGTGGACATCTCCCTAGGAAAGTGCATCTGGACCACGTACTTGAGGTGCTCTCCGGTGGGTGCAACGAGTAGTATGCCGGCACCGGCGCCTTGCAGCGAGAAAGCTCCATCAAAGTACATGATCCAGTCGCGGTCTGCTACCTTGCCGGGGAGGGCGGTCTCCTGGATTTCTTCGTCGAGCGTTGAGGTCCATTCTGCAATGAACTCCGCCAAGACTCTGCTCTGGATTGTCGAGGTACTTTCAAACTTAAAACCAAAACTTGACAACCCCAAGGCCCATTCCACAATCCTTCCGGTTGCATCTAGGTTATGCAGTATCCGTTGCAACGGAAGGCGGGTGACGACAGTGATCTCGTGGGCTTGGAAGTAATGACACAGCTTCCTTGAGGCCATAAGGAGGCCGAAGAGCAACTTTTGCACACCGGAGTACCTCGACCTAGCCCCTTGCAAGAGGGAGCTGACAAAGTAAACCGGGTGCCGCATCACCTTCTTCTTCTGCACCGCCTCATCATTGCCTTGAGCCTTTTGGTGGCGTCGAGACCTGCCGGGGCCCTGCCTTGCCGGCACAAGGCCCTGCCTGGGGGATCTCTGGCTTGCCATCCGCTGGTTTTGCCGCCACCACTGCCTCCCCGTCGACCTCCCTCTGCGCCACCAGTGTGGCGCTGACCACTTGATTCATCACCGCTAGATACAGCAGCAACGACTCTTGTGGTTTAGGCGCAACCAGTATTGGCGTGGAGGAGAGGTATTTCTTCAAATCCTGCAATGCCGCCTCAGCTTCTGGGGTCCACTCCATTGGGCCTGCCTTCTTCAAGATTTTGAAGAAGGGAAGGGCACACT
This sequence comes from Aegilops bicornis, assembly GCA_021605145.1. NCBI lineage: Eukaryota > Viridiplantae > Streptophyta > Magnoliopsida > Poales > Poaceae > Aegilops > Aegilops bicornis. The sequence goes on from CM038674.1 coordinate 488,020,487, forward strand.
CGGCGGACTTGGAGATGAATTGGCTCATGGCGGCGACGCAACTAGTGAGCCGACACACATCTCTGATCCGCTTGGGCGCCTCAATCTGCTCAATAGCTTTGATTTTGTCCGGGTTTGCCTCGATCCCGCGCTGCGACACAAAGAATCCGAGAAGCTTGCCGGACTGGACGCTGAAGACACACTTCTCAGGGTTCAGCTTAAGGTTGATCTTGCGCAGGTTGGCAAATGTATCTTCCAGATCTCGCAGAAGAGTTGGCCCGTCCTTGATTTTGACCACTATGTCATCCATGTATGCCTCCATATTTCTATGGAGCTGAGGTTCAAAACCAATTTGGACTGCTCTTGCAAACGTCGAGCCAGCACTCTTCAACCTGAAAGGCATCCATAAAAAGCAATACGTACCATATGGGGTGATGAATGCTGTCTTCTCTTCATACTCTCTTGTCATGAAGATTTGGTGGTAGCCCGAGTAGGCGTCAAGGAATGATAATAGGTCACACCCGGCCGTGGAGTCAACAATCTGGTCGATGCGCGGCAACGGGTAGGGGTCCTTCGGACAAGTCTTATTGATATCTGTGTAATCAATACACAACCTCCACTTCCCATTCGCCTTGCGCACCACTACCGGATTGGCCAACTACATCGGGTGGAGTACTCCTCTCACCAAACCTGCCGCTTCCAACTTCCCGATCTCCTCTGTGATGAACTCCTACCTCTCCAGAGCCTACTTTCTGACCTTCTGCTTGACGGGCCGCGCATGAGGACGGACAGCTAGGTGGTGCTCAATCACCTCCCTGGGAACACCGGGGATGTTGGATGCTTTCCAATGAAACACGTCGACATTTGCCCGCAGGAAGGTGACGAGCGCGCCTTCCTATTTGCTGTCGAGGGTGGAGCCTATGGTGAAGGCCCCTCCCGTGCCATCCTCCCTGGCGGACACCTTCTTGGTCTGTGGTGGCTCGGCTCTGGATTTCTTGCTCTTGCCGGTAGAGTTCTCTGGCACGTCCCCGACGGTAGCACAACACTCCGAAGAGGTGTGCTTGCAGGAGGGGGTGCAAGAGGCCTTGCCGGGCTTCTTCCTCCCTCCCGGGCCTTCAGTGGCAGGAGCAGGTGCCTTGACGGCAGCTGCTGCAATCGCTTCCCGGTAGAGTTGGTCGGCGCAAATCAGCGCGTCCTTCTTGTCGGAGGGGACGGAGATGATGGTCAATGGCCCGGGCATCTTTAGCATGTTGTAGGCGTAGTGTGATGCCGCCATGAACTTGGCTAGTGCCGGGCGGCCGAGGATCCCGTTGTAGGGCAAGGGGATCTCGGCCACATCAAAGACGATCCTCTCCGTCCCGTAGTCCAAGTCTCCTCCAAACGTCACGGGCAGTGTGACCTTCCCCTTCGGCTGGCTCCTCCCCGGACTGACCCCTTGAAACGTGCCCGTTTCTTCGAGGTCTCCATCAGGAATTTGCAGCCTTTTGATCACGACGGGTGAGATCAAGTTCAGGCCGGCCCCGCTGTCAACCAACATCTTGTTCACCTTGAGGTTGCGTATCATTGGTGAGACCAACAATGGCAAACACTGGACCGCGGTCGTGCGGTCAGGGTGGTCCTCCGCGTCAAAGATGAGGCGTCTTGGACCACTTCAGCGGCTTCGAAGCGCCGAACAACGGCTCCACTGTAATCTCACGCGCCCGCTTGAGCTAGCGGTGAGAAGTATGCAGCGGCGCCACCATCGACGCACATGGCCTCCGTAGTATACGGAACTCTTGCTCACCGGACTCGTCGTCCTCGTCGTGATAATCGTCTTCTTGTTTCTTGTCACGGCCCGGCGGCCTCTCTTCTTTGGTTGTCCTTGCCGGGGCGGCTTCCTTGGCCACCACGCTTCTTGCCGGATCCCTCGGCACCATCCTAAACTTTCTCTTTGTCCCGCCTTTCATAGTCGGCCTTTTGCTTTTCAGCAAGCAGCTCGACTTGTCGGCAGTTCTGGAGGTCGTGGCCCTTGGTGCGGTGGATCTTGCAAGATCGCTTGCGAGCCCCCGGCTTGTTGGCAGCTGCCAAGGCCCGGCAGGTGGCGCACCCGGCAATCTCCTTGCCGGGGCCGTCTGCCTTGACCTTCTTGGCAGCGCCGGTGTCGTCAGACCCCTCGACAGCAAGTACAACCTTGCCCTTGCGTTTCCTGTTGCGACGCCAACCCTTCTTTGTTGGGGTGGCGGCATCTTCGTCGGTAGAGTCGGTTTCCGCACCGGCATCTTCGCCGGGGTACTTCCTTCCCTCTTCAGCTCGGGCGCATCTATCGGCCAGAACTTAGAGCTCGGCCACATCCTTAACCTTGGTCATCGCCAGCTCTTCGTGCATCTTGCGGTTGCGCATGTTCTGATGGAACACACTGATCACAGCGACGGGATGAACATCGGGGATGTTGTACTACACTCGGCTGAATCTATGGATGTATTTGCGCAGGGTTTCCCCTTCCTTCTGGGGAATGATACGCAGATCACTGGCCTGGCCATGAGCTTGGTGGCCTCCTGTGAAGGCGCCAACGAACTCATGGCACATATCCGACCAAGAAGAAATGGAATCGGCGGGCAAGTGCATCAACCAAGACATAACATTGGGCTTCAGCGCCAGCGGGAAATAATTGGCAAGCACCTTGTCGTCACGAGCTCTGGCCGCCTGCATCGCGATGGTGTAGATGCTGAGGAACTCGGACGGATGGGTCTTGCCAGTGTACTTCTTGCCGACGTCGGGTTTGAACGTGTGGTGGGACGGCCACTGGAACTGTCGCAGCTCACGGGTAAAGGCCGGGAAACCCACCTCGTAAGGTAGGCCACCGGAGCCCCCCGGTGCTGGGTGGTCCATAGCGGCCCCGCCCGCTTGTCCGACTGGTGGCGTGTATCACGCCGGCGCTCAATAGTGGTACGAGCATCTTCGTGAGCTCGTTCTCGAAGAACTTGGCGCTGGTCGCGGTGGGTCTACGGGTCGGACGATGCTATAGAGATGTTATCACAGGTGTTGTCATGACGGGCAGACGCCCGCGGCGACTGGCGAGGAGAAGGAGAGTGCACAGTGGCCGCAGCAACCCCGGTCCTCCCAGGGCCATCGTGTGGTGGCTCGGTGGAGCGCCGACCCGAGGGCCCCGCCGGTCGCGGATCGTCTTTGTTGGCGATGGCGACGAGGCTCCGGATGGTGGCCCTCCACTCGTCGAGCTTCCCTGCAGCAGGAGGGAAGTCGAGGAGCAGCTGGGCGCACGCCAAAGCTTCAGCTGGTATGGGTGGCGGCGACAACTGCGTGGACCGTGGCGCGCTTCGACTTCTAACCACGTTAGAAGGAGCTCCGTCACGACCCAGCGGCTGTGCGCCATTTTCGCCAGCACTTCGACGGGCATGCTGAACTCCTTCATCCCGCGAACGACGCACAAGGCTCTTCCCACGGTGGTGCCCAGGGTCACCGGTGTGGTGACGCGGTTCGTCATGCACACCATGGGAAGAGCGCGTAGTGGTCGCCGGCGTGGGCGTCTTGGAGGTCGCTGCGCCGCCCGTGGGTGGCACGACGACACTCCTAGAGGGCCCCGCGCCGCCTACGGGGGGCCCAGCCCCATCTTTAGACTTGGTGATGTGCAGCCCGTCGCCTGGCGCGCGAATGGCGCCGCTTGCCAGGCTCTAACTGCCAGGGCGACGCTCGTGCTTGCAGATTGCGGCTCGGGTTCTGTCCGCGACCGGGCCGCTGCTCGCCCGTAGTGGTACGGGCCGTTCGGCCCCCGACGAGCCGATCGCCGTGGCCGTCTTCTTCTTGGGATCCATGGCGATGAAGAAGCGCTAGGCTAGCTACTAGACCAGATTCTCACAATTGCACCCCCTACCTGGTGCGCCAAAGATGTCGGTGTGGAACGACACCTATGGGATCACAAGAATCCCTACTACGGTTGCCGGGGCGCAGGGTTGCGAGAAGAGCAGGATTAGTAGTCAGCACAAGGATCGTTTACCCAGGTTCGTGCCGCGAAGATGCGTAAAACCCTAGTCCTGCTTTGGTGGGTGTATTTCAGAGAGTTTTTGAGCTCTCGAACTAGCTATGGTGAGTGTGTGGTTCGAAAGAGCCGACCCCTTCTCTAGTATGCCACGGGCCTCCTTTTATAGGCGAAAGGGGCTGCCACAATGGCATACAGGAGGTGGAAAGGCGTACAGTATTGCGAGCTTATCGCTCGTATTACAGGACAAGTCGCATTTAATGCGCTGCGGAGGTGTCCCCTAGCTTTATCGGGGATGGGGGAGGGGCCCGTCCCATCTGTCGCCGCTCCTCCTCGCTTCGACACGCGCCCTGGCCAGCGATGCATGCGGTGCCATGTAGGCAGGCAGGCAACTGAGGTGGCGCGATGGTGGAGCCTTTACGAAGATCTGCATGGCGCCACGCAGGCGCTCGCTGAGTTGGCCTGGGAGCCGCATGTTGCCACGCAGGTGCCTGCCCAGCTGGTTGGACTGGCAGCTGCATGCGAACGGCGGTGGAAGCTTGGTTGGTGTGGGCCTGGCAGTGGCCCTGCTGGCGTCCTTGGTGAGACCCTTGTCGGGTGGCCCGGCAAGGGTCTTGCTGTGGCACGCGGTCATCCCCGGCAAGGATCTTGCCGGGGGTCTTGTGGCTCTCCTCAGCTAGTATCTTGCCGAGGACCATTGTCTTTTAATCCTCATCTGATCTTTGAACATTCCTTGGTCTTGACAAAGCTGCATGCCACCATGGAGGTGCCTCACGAGCCCTAGTTCCAACGTGGTGGGCTGAGTTGGAACCTGTGGGCTCGAGGGTGGCTCACTCCACTGGTGTGGGCGAGCCGCCCCGGCAAGGGTCTTGCCGGGGCCGCTGAGGCTGCCCCGACAAGGGTCTTGCCGGGGGAACTTGCTTCGTCCCTCTGCTCTTTGTAGTCTTGGTCTTGGCGTCGCTCTGGCTTCCTCGGGCTTCAGTTTTACATCGGTTCCTGTCGGTGTCAAAACCGGCGGATCTCGGGTAGGGGGTCCCGAACTGTGCGTCTAGGCGGATGGTAACAGGAGACAAGGGACACGATGTTTTTACCCAGGTTCGGGCCCTCTCGATGGAGGTAATACCCTACTCACCTTGATTAATATTGATGATATGGGTAGTACAAGAGTGGATCTACCACGAGATCAAGGAGGCTAAACCCTAGAAGCTAGCCTAGGGTATGATTGTTGTTCGTCCTATGGACTAAAACCCTCCGGTTTATATAGACACCGGATAGGTTAGGGTTACAGTAGTGGGTTACAATGGTAGGAGATCTACATATCCGTATCGCCAAGCTTGCCTTCCACGCCAAGGAAAGTCCCATCCGGACACAGGACGAAGTCTTCAATCTTGTATCTTCATAGTCCAGGAGTCCGGCCAACGGTGAGAGTTCGGCTATCCGGACACCCCCTAATCCGGGACTCCCTCTGTTCCCCTCCTCCGCTCTGCTTGGTGTGGCCGTGGGCGCGGCTCTTACTGCCCGTGCACAGGTAAAGGGGTACAAAGGTGTGCCCCTTCTTTTGTACACCGACACCGAGGTTCAAGCGAAAAGGTCTGCCATGACAATCGTTTTACAATCCGGCTAGGGACAAATTTGTCAATTGAAGTACATAGTCACTTGGACCCAAAAGCTTTTTCCTCTATGCCGTCTAACAGGCTGTCTAGCTTACAATCCTGTTGGGAAAATTTGGCAGCTATCTTTACTTGGTCATATGCCAAACTAACTGGAATTTCATTTCCATCTGACCCCCGAGGTCCGACCCGGGCCATATGATTCGGATTAAGCTTGCTGTACCGTGTTTTTACCATGGCCCAGGCCTCTCGCGCACCTTCTCCGCAGGCCGATATCTTCCATAATCGAAAGCGCCGCCGAGCTCCTTGGAATAGCTTCACGAGCTCCTCCATACTTCCTGGAGGGGAGGCGGATGGCCACAAAGCCTTGGCAACGCTCCACATTGCTTGCTGAGCTCGCTCGTGCACTTGGGACAACTCTTGCAGTAGATCGCCTTGAGATCCGGACATTTCCTCTTTGGGACGGCCAGTCAGCATACCTGCAGACATAAATCTGTCAGCTCATTTTTTCGCTGAAACACGGAGGTAAGTTCAAAAGCATACTGAATATGCCGCCTCGTAGCCTCCTATTTTCCTTTACGGCTTCAGCTAGCTAGGCTCGTACATCTTTTAGCTATTTGCCTAGCAGGATGTTGGAATCCTGCATCTTGTTCTTATCATCCCTGACCCGTGTCAGCACACGTTCGCTTGCGGCTAGTTGCCTTTTGGCCTCTTGTTCACCCGCCTGCGCGACTTTCAGTTCCTATTTTAGTTGATCTACTGATCCTCTCATCGGAAATGCAACAATATTAACATAACTAGTACATGATTATACTTTTTCTGGATGGAGGGGAACATTACCAGGCGGTGCCTCCTTGGACTTCTCTAGTTCGGCGGTAACAACAACTAGCTAAGTCCGACACTTTTCCAGCTCATGAGACAACATGTTGTTCTTCTCTGTGAGTACTTGATTATACATTGATCCTTAAATCAGTTGTTTCAACTGTTTCAAGTCTCGGGGGCTACTGGTACATGATTACCATATCTGTACAATGCGTACTTACCCGCGTATCTTTCAAATCTTGGTCGATGTACAGTAAGCCCACCCCGAGCAGCTCTGATGTACGCATCAGCCGAGCTGAAGGCGTCGAACGCCTCTTTAGCAAATCCGGGGTCGCGAAGAGCGGCCCTCCGACGCCGATGATTCATGGCACTCTCTACTTCAGAATTCGTGACAGATACATTATCCGAATCCTCAGCAGGAGGACAATCCGGCGTTACTCCCGTGTCTGCCCCCGCCCTAGAAGCAGGGTCTGGAACCTGATTGGTGGGGGCGCGACCGACAGACTCCTCGGACACGATCCGACGAATGCTCTTCCTGATAAAACACAGCGGGCAATGTCATGGTTCGATGTGACTGCCATAGGGCATATTTAAAGCCATACCTCTTTGAGGAAGGTTTGGCTGTGTGGTCATTTGCCCTTCTCTTCGAAGACCCGCCCGGCCAGGCGCCGCTCTCTTTTGAGACGCTTTTTTTGCATTATGACGTGTTGAGCGCCTCTCCTTTGGAGCATAAGATAGTGCGGCGGGTGAGGCATAATGAGGAAGCTCCTTCAGAGGAAATGTCTCCTGGCTACTTACATATGAGGCAGGAAAGAGGCCGGGATAATCGGTCGTGATAGCCATTTTGTGCCATCATAGCTCACCTGGTAGAAGACTCACTGGTGCGTGTTGGTCCTAAATCCCGCGGCGACATTTGGAACCGTCGCCAAGTGAGTGTGGGCGATAGGCGGGTCCTTCCCACACGACCCAGAAACCGTCGGGGATAGGGCCCCTACAGTACTCCTACTCGTTTCTGCTCGCATTGCCATCACAGTCGGTATTCTGTGGTGCTACGTTTACGATGCGCGACCCATCACAAATGGTTCACTATTATAGAACGTGTATGATGCGCCGCCCATCACAAACGGTTCACTGTTACGAAGATTAGCTAATCATCGTACAAGTGTCGGACAGGATTACAAAACTTCGGACCATCGTAATATCGTCGTACACAACAACTATCGCACATGCTATTCTGCGGTGCAACGTTTACGATGCATACTTCATCAGAAACAGTTCATGGTTGCGAATCGTGTACGATAAGGCAACTAACACAAACGTTTAGTTTTCCCGCACCGTTTGTGATATTGTCTGACATCGCACACGCTTTGCAAACGACAACTATTTGCATGTTTGCACACGTTTCCTCTCTGTGAACCATCTCGGATTGTGGCGCATATCACAAACGTTTGTGTTTTACCAACCGTGTGTGCCGTAACAACCTGGAGAGCGTAATTTCACCATAATTTAATTGCTGCTTTTCCAAATTGTACCGGATTTGGATTTGAATTTGAATTTATGCCAGCTTTATTCATATCCATTAGGTTCAAACAACCAATGCATTATTCGATTCATAGGTACATATGTTCGAGAATTACATAAGAACCAAATAAAGAATGATGAACCACAGTTGTATACTTGTACTATTAAAGACGGTAAATAAAGAGGCGAAATATATTCTGGTTGCTGAACAAGGTGAAGCGGAATGCCCATATTGTACCCTCCTCCATGCAGAAGGCACACACGACTCTAGTCCAACCCCTTGTGACGGCCGACCGCCCATCCTTCGCAGTCTCATGAAAACATCTAGATAATCATCGTGTTCTGGTAGAAATACTTTAACCTTTGCATGCCCACCAATCATGTAGTTTGAGAGGTAATCTTGAGTAAACTGCTTTGGCAACCACTGCAAAGGAATAAGATTTCAGACATAGTCGTCTAACACAACTCATTATGGGCAGTAAAAAGAAGGCTGCAGAGTTCTTACTTACCATCCCGCAGTTCGCTGTTGTCTTGGATAAAGTGTAAACAAATAGTTTAATTGCCATCTTTGGACCCATTTTACTAACAATCTTTATCAGCTTCCTCGCTTGATGTTGGTTCATCGATATCTCATTGCCCCATACGCAGAAAGGGTCGAAATGCTGATCTTTACCAATGACATATGTACCTAAAAGCACTATGTTAATATTAGAAGCTAAACAGCAATGGCACAATGATGTAGTACACCACTCTTTTATAATATGTCTATATACATCCATATGTGGTAGTCCATTTGAAATCTCTAAAAAGACAAACATTAAGGAACGGAGGGAGTATCTTATAACATCCAATATACTCACATATTAGATGAATTAACATCTTATATTATGGGCCGGAAGGAGTTTAGTTTGTTCTTAAAAATTATCTGCTGCTGTATCCACATGTTACAATTAGTTTGAGCTAGTTCGGGCTCAAATAGCCCTAAAGTATACCTAAACATGAGGGCTAGTTTGAGCTAGTTGCATCTATAACCCACCCAAAAAAACTAGTATCCAACCCAAGAGGTGCTAATTGGAGCTAGTTCTCCTAGTGCATTTATTGTCAATCTAACCCTACCATCCAAACAACTCTTTGGATGGAGTTAGTTCAGGGTTAGTAATGAGCTAGAAACTAACTCTGACCTCTAGCTAAGTTGAGTATCCAAACAGGGCTGTGTTGTTGTTGTTGTTGCTGTTGCTCTTCTAAGTATATCTAGGCATCATTAGAACTTTAATGTAACACTCTTCCTTGTTGCTATGTAGCCTAGGATTGCATATTTAGACATTAACTACAGAGCATGTTGCTATGTAGCCTCAGATATATTACATATGGCTCTAGTTAACCTAAGGAAAAAATGGGTTGCAGATATATTCAGTTAAAAGTCTAATTCACCGATTAGTCCCTTATCAGCCGCCGGCCTATATGGTACCAGCTACGGATATCCTGAACAATGAGCAGATATAAGCCATGTGATGAAACTAACCTCGATGGAAAACAACAGTCGTTCCCAAAATTGTCCTGTGTAGGTACATCAAGAAGAATGTTAAGCACAATAGGCTAAACATCAACCAAAATTACACATGGCAGACAAAATAATCTCCAAAAGATAGCTTGATTATGCGAGGTTTAAGCATCTTTGTAAAGAAAAACAAGTGGAAAGGTGTGCTAAGCGCAACATGCCTAACATTTAACAACAAGCAAACATGGTCATTCAAACTGGTATTGTGCGGTCTAAGTACACGGGTTATGGTTAAATAAAAATGGAAAGGCGTGTTAACTACAAGATCCGACAACCAAATGTAGTCATTCATAGTGGTATTGTTGAAACTGCATCGATGAAGTTGAACCGCAGTTCATACTTGCACATATAGAACATCACGTTGTGAATAACTGGAATAAACAAGGCATACTACGAACAACCAAAGATAGTATTTGAAACTGAACATATGCTAACTACAAACAACCGAACAATCAAAAAACTTTAAAAGAGGCATATGCTAGCTATAACAGGCTTAACGACAAGCAAATATATGCATTCCTATCGGTATGTTTAAAAGCTGGATTGATGAAATGTCTTTGCCTGATAAATAATTGCACATATAGAGCATCACATTGTGAATAACTGAAATAAACAAATCATGGGTTTCATCACTTGTCACAGATGGGCTCGTTCACGTGGGAAGAGCATGGACCCTGGATGCGCTCCATGTTGTCGCAGATGGGCTCCTTCCTTTGGAAGAGCACGGCTGTAGGGTGCCCTCCCTGATGTCGCAGACGGGCGCTTTCCCCTTGGAAAAGCATATTGGCTCTTTCCCCTTGGAAGAGCAGGAGAGGGTGCCCTCCTCGTGGTCACCGTCAATGAGGTCTGACTTGGAAGCTGTGGATCCCAAGCCAGGGTCGCAGAACGTGTCCTTCAGAAATGACAAAAGGGGCTCGATGGTGATGTAGAATGGAAAATTGTTGATAGTGAGCCAGAGGAGATCAGCGACAGGGCCGTGGATGAGATCGACGGCGGTTGAACCAGAGAAGTTGGGGGTGGGCCACTTAACCTGTGACATAGTCCGCCTCAGGGCGTCGCTGTCAATGACCTCGATGTCGTAGCTGGCGGACGAGACATGCCCGCGTACTCTAGCCTGCTGCTTGAGTGCCTGCCGCCAGTAATGGTCGTCAGCTTCCTCGGCGACGTCGGGCGAAGAGACCGCTATACACCTCTTTTGGGCCAGTTGCTCCTCGAGATCCACGGGAAGCATAGCCGGGCTTAGGCTGCGACGCTCTGGAGTGGGGGATGGGGATCTGTGGGAAAAGGGGCGTTTGGCAGGGGTCATCTAAGAAACTCAGGGTGGCCTAGATATGGAGATCGGTGGGTAAGCTGCATGGGCAAACCGGCAGATGTTGACAATGGAGGCCTTGCGGCGGCGGCGGCAGCTGCGGCGGAGACTTTGCTAGGGTTTCGAGCGAGGGAGGGTGTGTGTGTGTGTGCGTGCGCACGCCCGATTAGGTTTGGGTGTGTGTGTGTGTGTGTGTGTGTGTGTGTGTGTGTGTGTGGAGGGGGGCACGGGGTGTTTGAGGAAATGATGCGGGTGCTAAAAATTTTACTATGCAAAACGTGGGAGTGAAATGCCGGGCTATTGAAAATTTTGATGATAGTGCATCGCACACGATCCGGAGATAACAATCATGTGTTATGAAAAAGAAAAACCCTCGGGGCGGGCAGATATTTTCGATGCAGGCGGGACTGGGAACAAGAAACATCGCACACGGTCCGGAGATAACAACTGTGTGTTATGAAACAGAAAAACCCTCGAAGCAGGCAGATATTTTTGAGAGGGGGAGCCTCGTGGAGCCCAATGTACTATGCGGATGTCTGCGTGACAGGTGCACCGGCGTGGCACACGGTTAGTTTGAGTGAACCGTGTCTGTATCGTCATCCGACTTATCTAATGTTCATAAATTTGGCGAAAAATGACACGGGAGAGGGTCAGAACATGAACACACTTGCATGTGGACCAAATTTATGTATCAAAAGGGTGGTTTGATTTTCATAATACCAAATGCAACTTCAATGTGGCACCTCTCTCGCAAAGCGTGCGGTATTGCTTGCTCCCACCCTCTCGTGTTAGCACGAAGGGAATCCTAAGCTATGAATGCATGCCCCCTCCCCCTCAACCGAGGTTCACCTAGCAAAGTGCGAAGTAGCTAGCAGCCCCCCTCCTCCCTCGTGTCGGCACGAAGGGAATCCTAAGCTATATATGAATGCATGCCCCCTCCCCCTCAACCGAGGTTCACCTAGCAAAGTGCGAAGTAGCTAGCAGCCCCTCCTCCCTCGTGTCCGCACGAAGGGAATCCTATGCTATCAATGCACATGCCCCCCCAACCGAGGTTCACCTAGCAAAGCCAAGTAGCTAGCAGCCCCTCGTTTGACACGAAGGGAATCCCAAGCTATGAGCATGCCCCCTCCCCCAACCGAGGTTCACCTAGCAAAGTGCAAAGTAGCTAGCAGCCCCACCCCTCGTGTCGCCACAGAGGAATCCTAATTAAGCTATGAATGCATGCCCCCAACCGAGGTTCACCTAGCAAAGTGCAATGTAGCAACCCCCCACACACACACTTTCAGTCGCGGGCCAGAGAGGCATATATCTCAACAAGATGGATCGTAAAACGGACCAAGAATAATCCACCTTGGTCGTACAACCTCTCTCTTGTTGTTGGTCAAAGTGATGTCCGTCCATGCAACCCCGGAGATGGGCTAGCTCGCCAATAATCACGCAAGTAGCTAGTCCCCGAAGACAACCACTGCATGCGTGTGGCCCAAACATATGTATGGGGAGGTGTGTTTTTGAGTAACAATGAACAACTTTGACGTGGCACCGTGATTTCAAACTAGAAATCCCCACACTGAGTGAGGGTTAGGTTGACGATGCATATGTATGTTACACCACACTTCAAGCCAATGACGGGGATTCATATATGCATGCATGCGTGCATAGTATATGTGCTCAAACTTAATTAGGTCTGAATCTCACCATGACCTATACTACGATAACACTAGCCAAATGAAGAATCCGCCATGGTAACCTATCTTGTTGTTGGTCAAGGTAATCATGGATGTCTACGCAGGCCCACGAGTATATAGGCTTGTCACCGATAACCACGCGAGGGAGTGTATCGTTCGAAGGCAACCACTACATGCATATGTATGGAGGTGATGCGTGCATGCATGTTTGAATACACAACATTGATCTGGCGCGTGTGTCAAAAATCGTACACTAGCTTCCCACACAGAGCGAGATCGATTCATGATGGTGTCGTTGTACCAGCCACTTCGACTCGATTGGAGGGATTCATGCGTACACATGCATATGTGTGTGCTCAAAGTGTATCATGCATGTCATCCCACAGCAAAAATAATAATCCCCTCCTAAGTCAAATTAACCTCTCTTGTTGTCAGGCAAAAAGAAGTGATGGACCAAGCAGGCCCACAGATGGAAAGCATCGATATTGCTGATAACCGCTTAAGTGGGTGCGAGAGGACAACCACCACCGCTTTGCATGTGGGCCAAACATATATATGTTGAACACCCAAAATGCACAACTTGATGTGCCACATGCCTCAAAAACCGTAAACCATGCACCCACACAGAGCGAGGTTCATATCAAGTGTACTACATATGATGGTCCCCTTCCCCCCTCTTCACCGCATACTATATGCTCCTGCCGTAATATATGTACAACCCAAAAGAATCCTCATCAATGGTGAAATTAATTAACCTCTCTCGATGTAGGTCAAAGTGATGCATGCATGCATGCATCGACGATGGCCTCGTGGGCCCATAGATGGAAGCGTCGGGGCGTGAGTGTCCTAGCTAGGATATATATGCATGTGGCCCAAAAAGGTGTTGTGTGATGTTTGAATAACCAATTTCACAATTTTGATGTGGCACGTGCCTCGGTAACCAAAAAGTCCCGACATCGAGTGAGGTGTACTTGTTCACGGACGCATACGTATAGTATATATGCTAGTCCCCTCCCACCTCTTCGACGCGTACTATATAACACCATAACACAAACAAAAAAGATTATACCTTGCTGGTCAAATTAACCTCACCGCGAACTGTTCGTCAATGGACGACGACCTCGTGGGCCCACAGAAAGCGTCACACGCGAGTATCAAGTGTCGTGTAGGACAACCATCGACTGCATGTGGCCAAAACATTTATGTATGAAAGGGTTGTGTAATGTTTTAAATAACGATTTCCACGACTACGATGTGGCACCAGCCTGCCTAACAAAGCGGCCAACCCACACGGTGGCTCACAATTAAATAGTGTCTTGCGAGCCACCCGCCACCCCCAGACGCACACACACACACACACACCGCGAATCCACCGCACTACGATGCATGTTAAATTAATTATCCCGCAGTGAACATACATTTTACCAAAGAAGGGAGGTTTTAATTTCAAAAAATTCATAGGTATCAGTACGACATTTTAGTACATTGATTGATTGATTTTCTATGGGTATAATGTGCAAAAATCAAATTTGAGCTACATGCACACGTGACAGTGCACCTAAATGGATTGCAAAAACACATGTGTCTCACTGGGTGCATGTTTACTCCCTTGAAACAAATTTCAAACATTGAGAATCTTGATTTTTAAATTCTAGTACATCCAAAACTTATTTGAAGTTCATGAAACTTATCATGTTATCATATGGACACCAATACAAAGTCGCACTATACTTTTTTGTGAAATTTGAGAACAGTTTTGATGTAATCTTTATCTAATAACAGACGGGAGATTATTAATAATTGGGAACCAATATCCCAAACGGATTATTTATTTGAACCGTGAGCGTTAGACCAACAATGGATATGTGCCATGCTTCAGTTAAGCAATAAAGCGGCAGCATTAATCAAACAAATAGAAAAACAATATACGTGCCGCCGCGCAACCCGTGTGGCGTGCAAGCAGGCGTGAGTTGACGGGACGCATGCGAGCAGTCCGCCGCGCAGGCAGACGGGTAGGCGTGCGTGCAGGTGTGTGAATTGATAGAGGCGTGATTGCTGCGCAGTGTCATCGGGAGGCGTGTGAGTAGCTGTGTAAAACTTTGGTAGGCATGCTAGTAGTCCGGTGCGCAGGCTCACTGGGAGGCGAGCCATCGGTTTGACCGCCACCCGCCTCTCTCCCATAACTCCCACTACTCCATATTAATGGTGCACCCGAGCGGCCGCACCCCCATCCTCGCTACGCACACACAATCCTCTCTCTCCGCTTGTAACCTCGATGCCGCTCTCAGTCCTCAAAGCCGTCAGTGTATGAGGATGTCGCCGAAGCGCCCCATCAGAGGGAGTGGCGACGCCGGGGCTGCTAAAGCACCGGAGCACGGCGTGGAGATGGAGACAGAGGTTGCCGTCACCGCCGGCGAGTTATCGCTGCACCCTGTCAGGGTCGAGCTTCCACAGCCGGAGGCGGAGTTCCACACCGACTCTGGCGACCACTCCGGCGACGACTCCGACGACCACTCCAGCGACGACTCCGACAACGACGGACAGCTGGTTAGTCATCTATACCCATTTATATGTGTCAAATAGATCATAGGGTTTCTCTGGTTACTCCTGCCTCCCCCTTTTTGGAATAGAAATCATGTGGTTATGTTCTCCCAATCCATGAAATCTGAGTAAGTTTCGTTAGATCCGTGTAGTGTATTGATTGTTTGAATGGTACATGTGATAAGTGATTAGTTGTTTCATCTGTGCAAATGATTTCTGCTAGTAATCCAACTAGGGTTAGTGTTCATGCTAATAATTCCTAGCCAGGACTTGACAATTGATTTTGAATGACCTACATATGTTTGTGCCATTATTTTCTTCAGATTGGTCTGTACATAGACAACTGTGCTTAAAAATTGAACCATAATCTCTGAATATGTATAAATAAATAGCCATAAATTCCTAATCCTACTTCACGCCATGTAATCAGTGATTTGATGCAAAATTTGTTTTACTATATGTATAGGTGCTGTCTGACGATGTGGACAGCGAGGATGAAGATGCCCAGAGGAGGTACAAGAGGCGAATCCTGAGGGAGCTTTATGCGGGAATGCATAACAGGCGTATTAGGACCTGGAACGATGGCTATGGATGCCCATTTTGCAACCACAAGATTCATGACGCGTATCTAAGTGTTCTTGCGCATGCAAGAGGACGGGTCGTTGGCTCCTTCAAGCAGAAGTATTCTCGCAGGGTGGCGCACGATGCATACGCCGAGTACCTGGAGAAGCTTCAGGATCGTGTCGGCTGCATGTGAGATCAGATGTGGGATGGATCAAACTATGTACGCTTGAGTATGCTTAATGATAGTTGAACTATGTACTTATGGTTGAACTATGCTTATGTACGTGTACCCTTATTATCTATGTCTGAGTATGTTAAATATTTTGCCAAATTTTGGTAAAAATTACAACGGGGGACCAATAAACCAGGACGGAGGTAGTACATCAATCACACACGGTTCCCAAAATTGGAACCGTGTGCAGTACTATCATTTTTCCTGCTGCGTCAATCACACACGGTTCGCTCTAGCAAACCGTCGCCCCCAAAATTCTTTGTGGGACAGAAAACCCTCACCACCCAATTCAAAAAAGAAAAAAGAAAACGCTCACCATCCCCACGTCACAAAAACCCTCACCCCGCTCGCTTGCCACCTCGGCCCCTCCGGTACGTTCCCCATTCACACATGCACAAGCTCCTCCGCGTATATGCCATGGCACCGCCTATCGCGGGGGTAACACTTAGCTCGACGCTTGCCGCCACCGCCAGGCTGCCGGCAAAGCCCACCGCATTTCGCCACTTCCGCTTGCCGCCGCCTATCGCCATCGACTTTCTCGACGCTGCTGCTCGTGAGTCGACCCAGCTCCTTTCGGTTGGGAAATCTGCCGTCTTGAGGGTTCTTTCTCATGGACGACAAGGTAACTAATTTAACGAGATATTATCTCATCTCTTATCCCAGTTCATCTGCCTCCTTTAATCACCCGAAAATCGCCGTGAATTCATTTTTATTCGAGCTGATTTGAGGGTTTTCTTTCATTCATAGAATGTACAGTGCGCCGATACTTCAGGACTTGGCTACCGCCGCCAGAGATTCCATCTCATCATACCAGATAACTTGAGGACGCACCGGTATGTTCAATATCACCCTAAATCGGTTGGCATGGCCTACTTTCCTGAACATATTCTAAATATTGCTACTTTTGGATAAAAGGTGCCACATGCACCATATACGTCAAAGGGGATTTTTTCCCTCTTCTTTCTATATTAGGCAAATTAATGATGTATTGTTCTTTCGATTACTCTCATATTTCCATGACATCATGTTTACCCTATCTGTTTAATTATAGACTTTTTTCCTTCGATTTCAACTACTGTACAGTTGTTTCAATTTGGGCCCATATTTGCATGTTACCATATTTTCTTTAACAACCCTACCATTTTCTGCAGGACATCACTCGCTATGCAACAGATTATGTAGTGCACAAATTTTCCCTTTACATACATCAAGGCTCCACGAATGTCATATTGCGCACAAACCATGGATTTACAATCGTTGCTACTGTAAGACTTGATGAACGTGGTGACTCCTATTTTGGCACTGGATTTTGGAATGAAATTGCAAAGTTTTATGTACTGAAAGCTGGCACTAAAATTGCACTGCACATAGAAGGGCCTGGTCATGAGATATATGCTGACTTCCCTGAAAAAATCATCCATCCAAACTTTGTTCGAAGTAATTTTTCTTTTCAACTATCTGCATATGTTGACTTACCCAGCAATGTCAAATGAATTGTGTAGTATTTAAGCAACCAATTGTTATTCCCTTATCTTAATATATTCCTACCTAATAACTTCTAGTTACCAATACATTTTTCTATTACCCTGTTTTAACTAAATATTCCCTATACTCCCATTTCTATCAGAAAGCGCCGTTGACAAGGAGACTCCGGAGGTGGAGAATGGGGCTGCTAACAAGCGGAGGCGGGGTGAGCTAGAACCGCAAGCGACTCCAGCAGGCCTAGACTTAATCAGCAGCCTCCCCGATGATATGTTGAGAGTCATCATCTCCCTCCTCCCAATCAAATATGGGGCGCGGACAACCTTCCTTTCTCGGCGGTGGCGCCCCCTATGGAACTCCAGCCCTCTCGACCTCATTGACACCCACGAGCTCTACCATGGCTATTGCAAAAGCTTGGATGCATTCTCCAAGATCCTCTATAGTCACCTTGGCCCAACCAAAGGCCTTAGAATGGGCAAGTTCCGTTCCAACGGCAAGGACCGAGCCAAGCTTGACGACTGGTTCCGATCCCCTGTCCTAGATCAGCTCGAGGAGCTCACTTTTGATGATGGGCATATGCGGTCGCTGCCAACATCTACACTCCGCCTCGCGCCCACGCTGCGCGTCGCCAAGTTCAGGAACTGCCATTTCCCGCCCCTTAATTACGCGCCCGCTCTTATTCTACCATGACTGAAGCACCTCGAGCTCGTTGCCGTATGCCTCTCAAAGGGTGACATGGAGCGCCTGCTCCGTGGCTGTACTGCACTTGAGTACCTTCATGTTCAGGCGATCAATGGGTTGAGTACATTCCACATCACCTCCATGACTCTCCGGACTATTTATGTGTGTTGTTGGTGTGGCAGGAAGACATCACAAACAGTGGACCACGGTATGATCATCCAGGACACACCTACACTTGAGAGATTACTTGTAGTTGATCAAGAAGGCCCAACAAGAATCAATGTCATTTCTGCTTGAAATTGGCGGTGGTGGGCTACTCGTCGACAAATACTCGAACTTGTTATTGGATCCACACCGTTCGGTACAACAGCCGCCTTCTATGTCTCCTTCTACAAATTAACATTATTTCTAATTTTGAAGATGTTTGTTAAATGCATCATTCAGAAAATGATTCCGCAAGCTTGACCCCGAAACTGCGCCTGATGAAGGTCTTGGCAGTAGAATCTATCGGGCCCGACCTGGAGCAAGTTGTCAGTTTCCTGCGATGCTTTCCGTGCCTGGAGAAGCTATATATCGGGGTGATGTTCCTTTCCTGTTAAATGTTAACCATAAGGGAGTTCAATTTGTGACCCCTTTTTCCAAGTTTACAATGACAATGTACTACGATTTCTAAAGGTTATTTTGGAGGATTTTAGTACATACATGCCCCCCCATATTGGTTGCTTGATCCATATGGTTACAATCAATAAGCATTTCTCCTTTGGATTCATCTGTACTAGTTTTCTTAGGTAACTTTTCATCCACTCCAACCTCTTGTGAAGAAGGCTACATTTTTCTAGAATGTAATCAAATGCCCATGTTAATCATGTCAGATTGAAGATGGCATGTTAGTGCATTTACAAATCCCATAAACCAAATAGCTAGTCCTGTAGTAATGTTCAAAACTGCATGTAGGCACTAACACGTTTTCTTCTTTTGCAGATAAGATTAGGCCCAGTGGTGGATAACGTGATACAATATAACAATCACGTCGAATGCCTAGATCTGATCTCTCAGAAATTACTTTGAACTCCTACCGAGGGACCTTACCAGAGATTATATTCGCCAGGTTCTTTGTTCTCAGAGCAAGGGTGCTGAAGGAAATGAGGTTTGCCCTACATTAATTTCACAAAAATGAATGGTCATTGATCGGTCTTGCACTCGCAGAATGGAGTAGGCTCCAAAAATGCTGAATTTCATTTTGGAACTTCACATGATAGAGTAACCGGAAGTCATCGGGTCAACCCCATACATGACCTCTCAGTGGCTGACCCCTTTGCAAAAATTGCGAGGTTTCGAAGCCAGACTTAGAAGTGGTGATATTAGTTTGAACCCTTTGATATCCATGTTCAGCGCATCAGCGCGAGCATTTGCAGCCGATGAGCTGAATTTCATTTCTAATATCAGTTTGAACCTTGTAATCTTCGAATTTGAGCCATATAACTCCGGAATTTGAACCTTGTAACATTTCGAGCTTTTGTGGTACAATCGTTGAAATGACATCGTATGAGACTCGTATATTGCTGGCACTACTTTGACCTTAATATGCAATGGTCTTAGATTTTATTAACCATTCTCAAATCAGTTTACCTTGTCGATCTCACATCACACGATCTGTATAGCTAACTCGACAACGATCTTCAACATTATTGCGCACAGTTGGTTTCTTCCACCGTGTGCACTGTAGAGCGCAGAATTAATTATCGCACTCGAGTGTCCATGCCTGGGGTGCGGTGTTGTCAAGCGTGCACTGGATTCTGGAATCCTCCGCTATGAACGCTGTGACAAGACATGACGATTACAGGCCAGCCGGCCCCCATTTATTATTACAACGACCATTTAACCTACCCTTGTGTCTCTTCAACCTTTCGATCACGCCCCACCATTGCAAGAAGCACACCCACCACGAGAAATTCTTAGAGGGTATCCTGCGCGGGTCCAATGGCGCTCCGAGCGGCTGCCGACGATGAGCATCAGTTCACCATGCGCGCCGTGGTGGACACCCATAGCAAGTTCATGGACCTCTCGGTGGTGTACACCGACGACCCAGTCTGGGCGGAGCACTCCATCCACATCATGGAGCTGTTGCTTGCCGAGGATAAGTACAAGGTGGTCGGGTTCGACCTCGAGTACACCCGCGCTCGTGCCGGGTCTCGTCCCAAGGTCGCCGTCGCCCATATGTGCGTGTGCCACCACGTCCTCGTCTACCACTACTGCCTGGCCTCAAGGCCTTGCGAGCGTTTCGCCAGGTTTGTCAAAAGCCCCCACTACATGTTCGCTACGGTGGACATCACCAACGATGTAAAGGTGCTCGAGAGTTCGGGCATCGCCTGCCAGAATCTTGTCGACATCCAGGGCCAATACAAGATCTGGGGTAGCAAGGAGCATGAGAAGGACTCACTAGTTCACCTCGCCGAGGCCATCATCGACCCCTACTACAGAGACATGAAGGATTCGTGCAACAAGGACAAGCGTGCCTGGCACTCGGCCTGGATGGAGAAACTCGTCAAAGCTCATGTCGTGTACGCGGCCAAGGAGGCGTACACGAGCTACGACATGTACCGGCAAATTTTTGACATGAGGAAGTCCCTCCTTCCCCAAAACGGCTAGGGATCCAGCCGGAAGCAGAGCAATGGCAAGCGTTGTCGCAATAATAAGTAGATGATTAGATCCTCGTTTCTCCTACTTTAGTATGCATGTAATTGCTTACTTTGGTGTGTGCAAATGTTATGTGTGTAGTCACTTGTGTAATTGTATGCTTAATTTGGTTATGCAATGCTATCTTTTCAAGTATATATGTTGATGCTCAGAGAGCGAGCAAAAGATGGTGTGCGGACAAAGAAAATCACATCGCACACGGACTAAACAATGGAACCCGTCGGTGATGTTTTCATCAATCACTCACAATTGTATACCAGCAATCGTTTGCTCACAACACACACGTCTTATTAGCAGCAACCGTCTGTGTTCTTATCGGTCTTCAGACACATTTCTGATTACATACCTGTTTGCCGAACCGTTTCTGTTTTCATGTCTCAACGCAAACAGTTCATCCGAGTGAACCACATGCCGTATATCGCACACACCTTTGATCTGGCTGACCATTTCTTTTGTGTTGCCTAATCACAAACAGTTCATCCGAGTGAACCATATGCTGTGTATCGCACACGCCTCCATCTGGCTGCCCGTTTCTTTTGTTCCTCGTCATCGCAAACAATTCATTGAACTGAACTGTATGCCCTTCATCGCACACACAACTAAAACCTGAACCGTGTTTGATGCATCCATCATTGCAAACGTTTTACACATTTCTGACGGTTTTCATACAACACCGTTTGCAATTATGGCATCGCACACAGTTTCTCGAAGGGTCTCTGATCGTAGTGTCGCGTTAGCAGCATCCTGCAGTAGTGACTCCCTCTTTGAGATCTACGTATATGTATGAATCTTCTTCGAATCCGAGATCGAGGTCCCAATTATAGTCCTCTGGCCGTGGAGCGGGACTATGGATCCCCGCGACGACCCTCCACCATTCCTATTTGACGGATGGGCTAATGTCGGTTAAACATGACTCAGGGAGAGGATTGAATAAAGTGGTGGGATTAAAACTCACCCAGCTAGGAGGATTGTACATGGAAAATCCCTCTCGGCGCGCAAGACGAGTAAACTCCTCCTTCTCCCCTTTTATACAAATCAACCAATATTGCGGCCAGGGCAGTGAGGGAATCTGGACCCTTTCGCCCGCAGCGTGAGGCGTCATCTTCCCTATTGTAGTGCCACATAGTGAGTCCCCTGAATTGGAGCGGCTGAATACCTCGCGCTATGGAAGTCGCCATTACCTCGATTATTGATAACCCGGACAGGGCGAGTGTCCTTATCTTGCCCATTAATTGTTCAACTTCTGCGCTGTCTTCCTCCTCGAGGCTTCGAGGACGCCAGCTGTGGCGTTTCCTCAACGGAGCGCTGGAAAATGCGGGAAGGCCCATTCGGATTGTGTTGGGGAGAGCGGAATCTTCAACATAAAATCACTCTGAGGCCACTCTTCGGATGCCTTCCTCGGTGTGCCGGACAAGTATCCAGTCCCGGCTATGCGCCATATCTCGGCGCCGCCCACCTAGGATACGGGTCCCTTTTGGGTACGAGGGACGAGGCAGAAAAGTTTCCTCCATAGATCAAAGTGGGCCTCGCAGCCCAAGAATAGCTCGCAAAGAGCGACAAAACCCGCGATATGCAGGATGGAAGCCGGAGTGAGGTTGTGCAGTTGGAGGCCGTAGTACTCCAGGAGGCCTCGGAGGAAAGGGTGGATTGGAAACCCGACGCCTCTTATTAAGAAGGATATGAAGCACACTCGCTCCCCATGGTTGTATTAGGGAAATTTTCCGCCAGGGCTTCACCTGTGAAAGTGGTTAATCCTGCCCGAACAGGGACTAGATCTGCGGGGGGAAGGAATCCCTGCGTTTGAAGCTTACTCAGCTGGTCATGGGATACTGAACATTTCTCCCAACCGCCTTTTTTAGAGCCGTGGGGGCGGAAGGAAGAACTGGGAACGCTAGCCATGCTGGGATGGTTTCTCCTAGCAAGCTCTAAGGATTTTCCGCCTGGTGTGAGATGGCATCTGAGATCCAATCCACTTAAATATACGCCTTTCTTACATGGCAGGGTTTTATGTCCAAAAATATTCTGAGCTTTCATGTTCGCTCGACACGTGGAAGCCGAAGCAATGGAGGCGCAGAAGCCAAGGGGTACACATTATATGGAAGGCCGAGCATAACTCTTAAGGCGTTTTGAAGTATTCAGAGGAAGAACCCGCCTTGCAATACCGAAGACTATCAGCATGCCGGACACATCGTCATTGAAGTTTGGTTCGAGGGCTACTGAGGGAGTCCTGGATTAAGGGGTCCTCGGGCATCCGATCTGTGTGACGTGGGCCGGACTAATGGGCCATGAAGATACAAGACGGAAGACTTCCTCCCGTGTCCGGACGGGACTCTTTTTGCGTGGAAGGCAAGCTTCGCATTCGGATATGAAGATTCCTTCCTCTATAAACTGACTTTGTACAACCCTAGGCCCCTCCGGTGTCTATATAAACTGGAGGGTTTAGTCCGTAGAGGCAATCACAATCATACATGCTAGACATCTAGGGTTTAGCCATTACGGTCTCGTGGTAGATCAACTCTTGTAATCCTCATATTCGTCAAGATCAATCAAGCAGGAAGTAGGGTATTACCTCCATCAAGAGGGCCTGAACCTGGGTAAACATCGTGTCCCCCGTCTCCTGTTACCATCGACCTTAGATGCACAGTTCGGGACCCCCTACCCGAGATCCGCCGGTTTTGACACCGACACCCATTGCAAGAAAAACCAATCTAGTTGGCAAAACCAAACCTATAATTCAAAGAGAAATACAAAGATATCAGATCATGCATATAAGAATTCAGGGAAGATTCAAATAATATTCATAGATAAGCTGATCATAAATCCACAATTCATCGGATCTCGACAAACACACCGGAAAAGAAAATTACATCGGATAGATCTCCAAGAACATCGAGGAGAACATGGTATTGAGAACAAAGAGAGAGAAGAAGCCATCTAGCAACTAGATATGGACCCGTAGGTCTGTGGTAAACTACTCACGCTTCATCGGAAGGGCAATAGAGTTGATGTCGATGCCCTCCGTGATCGAATCCCCCTCCGGCAGGATGCCGGAAAATGCCATAAGATGGGATCTCATGGGAAAAGAAGGTTGCGGCGATGGAAAAGTGTTTTCGTGGATGCTTCTGAGGGTTTTGCAATATATGTGAATATATAGGACGAAGAGCTAGGTCAGGGGAGTCCCGAGGGGGCCACAAGGTTGGGGTGAGCGCCCCCCACAAGGTTCTGAGGGTTTTGCCGCCGCCTCGTGGCTCTTCTGGCTTGGACTCCAAGTCCCCTGGATGTTTTCTGGTCCAAGAAACCTTATCGTGAAGTTTTATTCCGTTTGGACTCCATTTGGTATTCCTTTTCTGCGAAGCTAAAAAACAAGGAAAAACAGAAACTGGCACTGGGCTCTAGGTTAATAAGTTAGTCAAAAAAAAGCATATTAATGCATATAAAACATCCAAAACATATAATATAATAGCATGGAACAGTAAAAAACTATGGATATATTGGATACATATCAAGCATCCCCAAGCTTAATTCCTACTCGTCCTCGAGTAGGTAAAAGATAAAAACTGGATTTTTGATGTGGAATGCTTCCTAACATATTTATCCATGCAATTTTTCGTCATTGTGGCATGAATATTCAAATCCATAAGATTCAAAACAAAAGTTTAATATTGACATAAAAACGATAATACTTCAAGCATACTAATAAAGCAATCATGTCTTCTCAAAATAACATGGCCAAAGAAAGTTATCCCTACAAAATCATATACTCTGGTGATACGTCTCCAACGTATCTATAATTTTTGATTGTTCCATGCTATTATATTATCTATTTTGGATGTTTTATATGCATTTGTATGCTATTTATATTATTTTTGGGACTAACCTATTAACCTAGAGCCCAGTGCCAGTTTCTGTTTTTTCCTTGTTTTTGAGTTTTACAGAAAAGGAATATCAAACGGAGTACAAATGAGTTGAAAATTTACGGTGGTTTTTTATGGACTAGAAGAAGCCCCCGAAGCACAAGAGTTGGACCAGAAGAGTCCTGAGTCAACGACAAGGGTGGAGGGCGCGCCACCTACCTTGTCGCTGACTCGTGGACCCCCCTGACGTGAAACCGACGCCAACAATTCCTGTAAATCCAGAAACCCCGAGAAAGAAACCTAGATCAGGTGTTCCGCCGCCGCAAGCCTATGTAGCCACGAAAAACCAATCGGGAGCCCATTCCGGCACCCTGCCGGAGGGGGAAACCATCACCGGTGGCCATCTTCATCATCCCGGCGGTCTCCATGACGAGGAGGGAGTAGTTCACCCTCGGGGCTGAGGGTATGTACTAGTAGCTATGTGTTTGATCTCTCTCTCTCTCTCTCTCTCTCTCTCTTTCTCTCTCTCGTTCTTGATTTGGCACGATCTTAATGTACCGCGAGCTTTTTTATGATAGTTGGATCATTTGGTGTTTCTCCCCTCTACCTTCTTGTGATGAATTGAGTTTTACCTTTGAGGTTTCACTATTATCGGATTGAATACTATTATGGATTTGAGAGCACTTGATGTATGTCTTGCGTGGGATACCCGTGGTGACAATGGGGTGTTCTATTGATTCACTTGATGTATGTTTTGGCACTCAACTCATGGATTCCCGAGGTGACATTGGGGTAATCTATGCATAGGGGTTGATGCACATTCTCTTCCTTATTTCTCCGGTAGGAATCTTGGGGCACTCTTTGAGGTTCTTTGTGTTGGATTGAATATTATGAATCTGAAGTTGTTTGATGCATATCGTATACTTAACCCATGGATACTTGTGGTGACATTGGAGTATCTAGGTGACATTAGGGTTGATTGATGTGTGTCATATGGTGTTATTTTACTACGAACTCTAGGGCTGTTTGTGACACTTATAGGAATAGCCCAATGGATGTATCGGAAAGAATAACTTTGAGGTGGTTTCGTACCCTACAAGCAATTTCATCTTATGTTCTCTGTGATAGGAACTTTGGACTGGCTTTTGTCGCACGTTGAGGGATTGCCATATGATCTAATTATGTTAACATTGTTGAGAGAACTTGCACTAGTGAAAGTATGAACCCTAGGCCTTATTTCCAAGCATTTCAATACCGTTTTCGCTCACTTTTATCGCTTGCTACCTTGCTGTTTTTATATTTTCAGATTACAAAAACCTTCATCTACTATCCATATTGCACTTGTATCACCATCTCTTCGCCGAACTAGTGCACCTATACAATTTACCATTGTATTGGGTGTGTTAGGGACACAAGAGACTCTTTGTTATTTGGTTGTAGGGTTGCTTGAGAGAGACCATCTTCATCCTACGCCTCCCACGGATTGATAAACCTTAGGTCATCCACTTGAGGGAAATTTGCTACTGTCCTACAAAACTCTCCGCTTGGAGGCCCAACCGAGTCTACAAGAAGAAGGTTGCATAGTAGACATCATCTGGCTATGATCCATCTTCATCACACAAAGTATTAAATCATGCACAACCCCGATGACAAGCCAAGCAATTGTTTCATACCTTTGATGTTCTCAAACTTTTTCAACTTTCACGCAATACATGAGCGAGAGCCATGGATATAGCACTATAGGTGGAATAGAATATGGTGGTCGGGGAGAAGACAAAAAGAAGGAGATAGTCTCACATCAACTAGGCGTATCAATGGGCTATGGAGATGCCCATCAATAGATATCAATGTGATTGAGTAGGGATTGCCATGCAACAGATGCACTAGAGCTATAAGTTTATGAAAGCTCAAAAAGAAACTAAGTAGGTGTGCATCCAACTCGCTTGCTCACGAAGACCTAGGGCAATTTGAGGAAGCCCATCATTGGAATATACAAGCCAAGTTCTATAACGAAAAATTCCCAGTAGTATATGAAAGTGACAACATAGGAGACTCTTTATCATGAAGATCATGGTGCTACTTTGAAGCACAAGTGTGGAAAAAGGATAGTAACATTGCCCCTTCTCTCTTTTCTCTCATTTTTTCTTTTCTCTTTTTTATGGTGGGCTTATTTGGCCTCTTTTATTTCCTATAAAGTCCAGAGACTCATCCCAACTTCTGAGGGAATCACAACTTCCATCATCCTTTCCTCACATGGGACAATGCTCTAATAATGATGATAATCACACTTTTATTTACTTTCAACTCAAGAATTACAACTCGATACTTTGAACAAAATATGACTCTATATGAATCCCTCCGGCGGTGTACTGGGATGTGCAATGATCTAGCGTAGCAAATGACATCAGAAAACGGACAAGCCATGTAAACATCATGCTAGCAATCTTAAAATCATGCAAAGCAATATGACAATGATGGAGCGTGTCATAATAAAACGGAATGGTGGAAAGTTGCATGGCAATATATCTCGGAATGGCTATGGAAATGCCATAATAGGTAGGTATGGTGGCTATTTTGAGGAAGGTAAAAGGTAGGTGTAAGGCACCGGCGAAAGTTGCATGGTACGAGAGAGGCTAGCAATGGTGGAAGGGTGAGAGTGCGTATAATCCATGTACTCAACATTAGTCATAAAGAACCCACATACTTATTGCAAAAGTCTATTAGTCATTGAAACAAAGTACTACGTGCATGCTCCTAGGGGATATATTGGTAGGAAAAGACCATCACTCGTCCCCGATCGCCACTCATAAGGAAGACAATCAATAAGTAAATCATACTCCGACTTCATCACATAACGGTTCACCATACGTGCATGCTACGGGAATCACAAACTTTAACACAAGTATTTATACAATCCACAATCACTCACTAGCATGACTATAATATCACCATCTTAATATCTAAAAACAATCATAAGGAATCAAACTTCACATAGTATTCAATGCACTTTACATGAAAGTTTTTATTATATCCCTCTTGGATGCCCATCATATTAGGACTAAATTCATAACCAAAGCAAATTACCATGATGTTTAGAGAGACTCTCAAAATAATATAAGTGAAGCATGAGAGTTCAACAATTTCTATAAAATAAAGCCACCACCGTGCTCTAAAAATATATAAGTGAAGCACTAGAGCAAAATTGCCTAGCTCAAAAGATATAAGTGAAGCACATAGAGTATTCTAATAAATCACGATTCATGCGTGTCCCTCTCAAAAGGTGTGTACAGCAAGAATGATCGTGGCAAACTAAAAATAAAAGACTCATATCATACAAGACGCTCCAAGCAGAACACATATCATGTGGTGAATAAAAATATAGCCTCAAGTAAATTTACCGATAGACGAAGACGAAAGAGGGGATGCCATCCGGGGCATGACCAAGCTTAGGCTCTTGGTTATCCTTGAATATTACCTTGGTGTGCCTTGGGAATCCCCAAGCTTAGGCTTTTGCCACTCATTATTCCATAGTCCATCAAATCTTTACCCCAAACTTGAAAACTTCACAACACAAAACTCAACAGAAAATCTCATGAGATCCGTTAGTATAAGAAAATAAAATCACCACTTTTGGTACTGTTGTGAACTCACTTTTTATTTATATTGGTGAAATATCTACTGTATTCCAACTTATCCATGGTTCATACCCCCCGATACTACCCATAGATTCACCAAAGTAAGCAAATAACACATAGAAAACATAATCTGTTAAAAACAGAATAGTTTGTAGCAATCTGTAAACTTTGAATACTTCTGTAACTCCAAAAATTCTGAAAATTTAGGACAACAGAGGAAATTTGTATATCAATCTTGGCAAAAAGAATCAGTATTTTATCGTGCCTCTGTAAAAAATGATAATTATTTTTCTCGGCGCAAAAGTTTCTGTTTTTCAGCAAGATCAAATCAACTATCACCGTAGCCATCCCAAAGGTCTTACTTGGCAAAAAAAATTAAAACAAAAAAAACATCTAAACAGAGGCTAGATGAATTATTTATTGAAAAAAGGAACCAAAAAAGCAAGAACAAAAATAAAATTGGGTTGCCTCCCAACAAACGCTATTGTTTAACGCCCTTAGCTAGGCATAAAAACATAGATCTAGGTATTGACGTAATAGTAAGGGAGATCATCCATGCTCATCTCATACTCCCTTCTTTTAGCAGCAATTTTCCTTTGTGGTAAGCAAAAATAATCAAAACGGCTAAATTTAATAGGGTAGGGATCCCTAAGATCAAGTGCGGGAGGAATAGGTTCCTCCTTCGGCCCCTTATAATTTATAATCAACTCATCATTATAAGCCTTTCTTTGGTGAAACTTCATAAGCTTATCTCCTAGTATGAACCCTAGTCCGTTGTTTTGTATAGCAAATTTATCATTAAGTTCAGAGATCTTATCAACCAAAACCTTGGTAGGGACTCTTTTTCTCAAATTTTCATTATAGGCAACAAATTCAGGAGATTGAATTCTCATTATTTCCTCTTGATTAAAAAGGATCTCCTCTATGGGAGGACAACCAACATTTATTTTGTAATGAGAAAAAATTTCGCTAGCTTCCTTCATAATAAATCTAAACTCGTGAGCTAAAAATATATTGGTTGCACGATTAACATGAGAATGCTGAATATTAGAGAACTCTAGGAAAATCCTTTGTATGCAAGGATGCATATGAACAAATTGTCATTCATGTTCAATAATGAGCAAAGTTATAGCATCCACAAGACTATTAATTTTATTAAGAATAGATCCTCCTAGCATAGGTAGCATGCCAGCAAAAGTAAAGAAATCTTGAATAACACCTTTTCCAATAATATTACCGCTTCCTATGCGGGATTTTTTGTATGCATGATAGTAGGTTCTTCATGAGGATCATTATTAGCAAAGTCATCAAAATTTCCCTCAAGATTACTACTATCTTTTTCGACAAAAACCTCCCCAGATTAAGACATGGTGGCAACAAATCAATCTAGAAAACAAGCAAACAAAAGGCAAACGAAGATATGAACGAAAGAAGGGCGGATAAACAGGAAAATCTTTTTGAAAATCGTTTTAGAAGTGGGGGGGGGGGGAGGAAAACAAGAGGCAAATGGAGAATAATGTAATGCAAGAGATGAGAGTTTATGATGGGTACTTGGTAGGCTTGACGTAGATCTCCTCGGCAATGGCGCCAGAAATTCTTCCTGCTACTTCTTGAGCTTGCGTTGGTTTTTCCCTTGAAGAGGAAAGGGTGATGCAGCACAGTAGAGATAAGTATTTCCCTCAGTTAAGAACCAAGGTATCAATCCGATGGGACAAACGCCAAGAAGTCCCCAATAGATGCACTTGCACAAACAATCCAACACTTGCACCCAACGCGATAAAGGGGTTGTCAATCCCTTCACGGTCACTTGCAAAGGTGACATCTGATAGAGATAGATAGAACTAAACAAAATATAAAATATTTTTGGGTTTTTGGTTTATAGATATGAAAATAAAAGATTGAAAAATAGTAGATCGAAAACTAATATGATGAAAAATAGGCCCGGGGGCCATAAGTTTCACTAGAGGCTTCTCTCATGAAGGCAATAATACTGTGGGTGAACAAATTACTGTCGAGCAATTGATAGAAAAACGCAAATTTATGACGATATCCAAGGCAATGACTATGCATATAGGCATCACATTCGTGTCTAGTAGACCGACTCTTCCCTGCATCTACTGCTATTACTCCACACATCGACCGCTATCCAACATGCACCTAGTGTATTAAGTTCATAAAGAACGGAGTAACACCTTAAGTAAGATGACATAATGTAGAGGAATAAACTCAAGCGATATGATGAAAACCCCATCTTTTTATCCTCGATGGCAACAATTCAATACGTGTCTCGCTACCCCTACTTTTTCACTGGGTGAAATTACGCAAGACTGAACCCAAAGCTAAGCACCTCTCCCATTGCAAGAAAAACCAATCTAGTTGGCCAAACCAAACCAATAATTTGAAGAGAAATACAAAGATATCAAATTATGCATATAAAAATTCAAAGAAGATTCAAATAATATTCATAGATAAGCTGATCATAAATACACAATTCATCGGATCTCGACAAACACACCGCAAAAGAAGATTACATCGGATAGATCTCCAAGAACATCGAGGAGAACATGGTATTAAGAATCAAAGAGAGAGAAGAAGCCATCTAGCTACTAGATACAGACCCGTAGGTCTGTGGCAAACTACTCACGCTTCATCGGAAGGGCAATAGGGTTGATGTAGATACCCTCCATGATCGAATCCCCCTCCGGCGGGATGCCGGAAAAGGCCCCAAGATGGGATCTCATGGGAACAGAAGGTTGCGGCAGTGGAAAAGTGTTTTCGTGGATGCTTCTGAGGGTTTTGGAATATATGTGAATATATAGGATGAAGAGCTCGGTCAGGGGAGTCCCGAGGGGGTGACAAGGTAGGGGGTGCCCCCTAGGGCGCGCCCTCCACCCTTGCCGCCGCCTCGTGGCTCTTCTGGCTTGGACTCCAAGTCCCCTGGGTGTCCTCTGGTCCAAGAAAAATCATCGTGAAGTTTTATTCCGATTGGACTCCGTTTGGTATTCCTTTTCTGCGAAGCTCAAAAACAAGGAAAAACAGAAACTGGCACTGGGCTCTAGGTTAATAAGTTAGTCCCAAAAGTAATATAAAATAGCATTATAATGCATATAAAACACCCAAAACAGATAATATAATAGCATGGAACAATAAAAATTATAGATATGTTGGAGACGTATCGGTGGGATCAAGAATTTCAATCCAATCGGGGGGTGGGGGGGGGGGGGGGGGGGGACTCTGAAGTGTCCCTATGTTCTTTGTGGGGAAAGTGCACAGAGAAGGAGGCATCCGGGCTCAGCTTAACATCTGAAATGCCCATCTCTTCTGACTGGTTGATCTCGCGCCCGTCCCTCAGATGGGAGCTCGGATATGAGGTTTCCTCAATTGAACTCCGTCGGCCGAGCTCATTGGGGGAGCGTAAAGCTCTGGACAGAGTTCAGGATTGCGACCTGCTGCCTCGAAGGGGGAGTGGAATTTGGGATCTATCGAACCCTCAGATGGCCCGTTAGTGAGAGTTGTCGATACACCAAGGGTGCCGAGGGGACTCAGATTGCCAATTGGTGAAGCCATCGCTCCAAGGCGATCACTCAACGAGCTCTCAGTGAAAGCACCAATGTTATTGTCAAAACTGGTAACCTCGGGTAGGTGGGCCCGAGCTGTGAGATCAGATCGATGGGTAATAGGAGACATGGGAGATGGTGTTTACCTAGGTCCGGGCCCTCTCGAGGACGTAAAACCCTACATCCCGCTCTTGCTTATATTGTGGGTGTATCAAAGTACAAAGTTGATCTACCTCGAGATCGTAAGTTGTGGACTAAACCCTAAGGGTAATGGTGATGTGATCAATGTGCCTCTAGGGACTAAACCTCCGGCTTATATAGGCACCATGGGTATTTAGGGTTACATATGGTCGGTTGCCATATGAGGGTTAGGTGCCGAATCTAATATATATACTTGAAATACACGCCAAGTCGTCGGTGGAGCCTGATATGCTCACACCACAGGTTAGAAGCCTCCAGAGTCCTTCCTCATCAACGAGCTGTCAGTCCGGCATATGGACTAGACCGGGTAGGCTGAGACCCCTAGTACAGGACACTATCACATGGGGAGCATCTTTTTATAAATAATTCAGGACTGGCATCCTTGTTACCAGCTTTCCTCAAATTTGACAAGTGAATAAACTCCCGTCGCGAGTAAAACACACTTATGATGGCAGATATTGACTACCCCATCACTCCATGAGCGGTATGGGCACATAAAACAGATGTTCATTTGAAGATTTAAAGATGTCACATGCAAATTTACTTGGAACGACATGGTAATATCGTATATAGGTAGATATGGTGGACACTTTATGGCATAAACTTGTTTCAAGGATTTTGTATGCACAAGTAGTATTTTCGCTTAGTACAAGGAAAGGCTAGCAAAATACTGGGAGGCAACTACTTTACTGGGCACAAAAATCACAATCATGCATTCTCTAATAGTAACATTATTGAGAAAATATAATCATGATGGTAACCTACAAACCTGAATATCACCAAGGCTGAATTGGAATTTTTCAAACATGTACCAAGCCAATCATACATCCTTCACTGGAAGATACTTACTACCAAAACATGATAGGTACAACTTAATAAAACTAATGCTCATTGTCATTATAATATAACTCCCTTACTTGATTAAAGACATGTGCTATCATAGTCTCACTTATACTGATAAATTAAGGTGAGGATGCATTCCAACATACATATAGTAAATGAAGAACATGACATTCAGCTCATTCATAAATTTTACTCTAAAGATATAAGTGAAGAACAATAGAAAAATAATCATACTTATTCAAGGAGGGATTCTCTAAGACAGTGGGATCAATGCCAGTGATTAAAGTTTGACCTCTTCCAACCCACTTTTAATAATGTAATCCACATGAATTGTGCCACCCTCCAAAATAGTGGGATCAATAAGTGTCTAAAGTTGACCTATTCAAACCCAATTTCAATATAATTTCATTCACGATCTAAATGATATAAGTGAAGTTCGTAGAGCATTATACAAGTAACATAACTATAGAGAGACCAATATGCTTTCTTAAAAGATATACGTGAAGCACATGAAGCATTCTATAAAGCCATACTCAAAAGATTTAAGTAAAGTGCATGGAGCATTCTGTAAATCAACCAAGGACTTATAAGAAATCATCCGCAACCAGCATGGTGAAAGATCGTGGATGTCGCCTAGAGGCGGCGGGGGTGAATAGGCGCTTTAAAATAATTACGGTTTAGGCTTGAACAAATGCGGAATAAACCTAGCGGTTAATTTGTGAAGCACAAAACCTACAACAACTAGGCTCACCTATGTGCACCACCAACTTATGCTAACCAAGATAAACTACTAGGTGATAGCAAGATATATGACAAGAAACAATATGGTTATCATAAAGTAAAGTGCATAAGTAAAGGGCTCGGGTAAGAGATAACCGAGGCATGTGGAGACGACGATGTATCCCGAAGTTCACACCCTTGCGGATGGTAATCTCCTTTTGGAGCGGTGTGGAGGCACAATGCTCCCCAAGAAGCCACTAGGGCCACCGTAATCTCCTCACGCCCTCGCACAATGCAAGATGCCATGATTCCACTAAGGGACCCTTGAGGGCGGTTACCGAACCTGTACAAATGGAAACCCTTGGGGGCGGTCACCGAACCCGTACACTTTGGCAACCCTTGGGGGCGGTCACCAGTACCAGTTAAATTGCTCGGGGCAATCTCCACAACCTAATTGGAGACCCCGACGCTTGCCCGGAGCTTTACACCATAATGATTGAGCTCCGAACACCACCAACCGTCTAGGGCACCCAAGCACCCAAGAGGAACAAGCTCAAGGGTACCAAGCACCCAAGAGTAATAAGCTTCTCAACTTGTAACTTCCACATATCACCATGTAGAACTCAAACCGATGCACCAAATGCAATGGCGAGGGCACACGGAGTGCCCAAGTCCTTCTCTCCCAAATCCCACCAAAGCAACTAATGTTAGGGAGGAAAATGAGAAGAAGAACAAGAAGGAGAACACTAAGATCTAGATCCAAGGGGTTCCCCTCACATAGAGGAGAAAGTGATTGGTGGAAATGTGGATCTAGACCTCCTCTCTCTTCTCCCACAAAAAAAAGCAAGAATCCATGGAGGAATTGAGAGATAGCAAGCTCAAAGAAGGTCAACAATGGGGGAAGAACACGAGCTCAAAGGATAAGGTTCATTGGGGAAGAAGACCCCCTTTTATAGGTGGGAAAAAATCCAACCATTATGCTCACAGCCCGCACAGAGCGGTACTACCGCTCATCCTCACGGTGCTACCTGATAACCCACAAGTGTAGGGGATCGCAACAGCTTTCGAGGGTAAAGTATTCAACCCAAATTTATTGATTCGACACAAGGGGAGCCAAAGAATATTCTCAAGTATTAGCAACTGAGTTGTCAATTCAGCCACACCTGGATAACTTAGTATCTGCGGCAAAGTATTTAATAGCAAAGTAGTACGATAGTAGTGGTAACGGTAACAAAAGAGTAATGAAAGAAAAAGTAATATTTTTGGTGTTTTGTAATGATTGTAACAGTAACAACGGGAAAGTAAATAAGCGTAAACCAATATATGGAAAGCTCATAGGCATTGGATCGGTGATGGATAATTATGCCGGATGTGGTTCATCATGTGATAGTCATAACATAGGGTGACACAGAACTAGCTCCAATTCATCAATGTAATGTAGGCATGTATTCCGAATATAGTCATACTTGCTTATGGAAAAGAACTTGCATGACATCTTTTGTCCTACCCTCCCGTGGCAGCGGGTCCTAATGGAAACTAAGGGATATTAAGGCCTCCTTTTAATAGAGAACCGAACAAAGCATTAGAACATAGTGAATACATGAACTCCTCAAACTATGGTCATCACCGAGAAGTATCCCGATTATTGTCACTTGGGGTTGTCGGATCATAACACATAATAGGTGACTATAGACTTGCAAGATAGGATCAAGAACTCACATATATTCATGAAAACATAATAGGTTCAGATCTGAAATCATGGCACTTGGGCCCTAGTGACAAGCATTAAGCATAGCAAAGTCATAGCAACATCAATCTCAGAACGTAGTGGATACTAGGGATCAAACCCTAACAGAACTAACTCGATTAGATGATAAATCTCATCCAACCCATCACCGTCCAGCAAGCCTACGATGGAATTACTCACGCACCGCGGTGAGCATCATGAAATTGGTGATGGAGGATGGTTGATGATGATGACGGTGAGAAATCCCCCTCTCCGGAGCCCCGAACGGACTCCAGATCAGCCCTCCCGAGAGGTTTTAGGGCTTGGCGGCGGCTCCGTATCGTAAAACGCGATGAATTCTTCTCTCTGATTTTTTTCTCTCCAGAAGGAAATATATAGAGTTGGAGTTGGTGTCGAAGGGTCTCCAGGGGGCCCACGAGGTAGGGGGGCGCGCCCTAGGGGGGGAGGGGCGCCCCCCGCCCTCGTGGACAGGGTGTGGGCCCCCTGGTCTTCATCTTTGGCAAGGATTTTTATTGTTTTTCTAAGATGTTCCGTGGAGTTTCGTGTCATTCCGAGAACTTTTGTTTTCTGCATATAAAACAACATCATGGCAATTCTGCTTTGAAAACAAGCGTCGATCCGGTTTAGTTCCATTCAAATCATACAAGTTAGAGTCCAAAACAAGGGCAAAAGTGTTTGGAAAAGTAGATACGACGGAGACGTATCAACTCCCCCAAGCTTAAACCCTTGCTTGTCCTCAAGAATTCAGTTGACAAACTGAAAGAGAAAAAGAATAACTTTTACAAACTCTGTTTGCTCTTGTTGTTGTAAATATGTCAAGCCAGCATTCAGGTTTTCAGCAAAGATTATAACTAACCACATTTGCAATAATTCTCAAGTCTCATGTTTACTCATATCAATGGAATAATCAACTAGCGAGCCATAATAATAAATCTAGGATGACAACACTTTCTCAAAACAATCATAATATGATATAATAGGATGGTATCTTGCTAGCCCTTTCTGAGACCGCAAAACATAAATGCAGATCACCTTTAAAGATCAAGGACTGACTAGATATTGTAATTCATGGTAAAAGAGATCCAGTCATAGTCATACCCAATATAAATTAATAGTAATGAATGCAAATGACAGCTGCGCTCTCCAGCTAGTGCTTTTTAATAAGAGGGTGATGACTCAACATAAAAGTAAATAGACATGCCCTTCGCAGAGGGAAGCAGTGATTTGTAGAGGTGCCAGAGCTTGGTTTTGAAATAGAGATAAATAATATTTTGAGCGGCATACTTTCATTGTCAACATAACAACTAAGAGATGGCGATATCTTCCATGATACACACATTATAGGCGGTTCCCAAACAGAATGGTAAAGTTTATACTCCCCCTCCACCAACAAGCATCAATCCATGGCTTGCTCGAAACAACGAGTGCCTCCAACAAACATCAGGTCCCAGGGGGGGTTTTGTTTGCAACTATTTTGATTTAGTTTGCATAAAGCAGGGGACTGGGCATCCCAGTGACCAGCCATGTTCTCGTGAGTGAGGAGCGGAGTCCACTCCTCTTGAGAATAACCCGCCTAACATGGAAGATAAGGACAACCATAGTTGATACATGAGCTATTCGAGCATACAAAAAAGAATGTTTATTTGAAGGTTTAGAGTTTGACACATACAAATTTACTTGGAACGGCAGGTAGATACCCCATATAGGAAGGTATAGTGGACTCATATGGAAT
Organism: Aegilops bicornis; assembly: GCA_021605145.1. Lineage (NCBI taxonomy): Eukaryota > Viridiplantae > Streptophyta > Magnoliopsida > Poales > Poaceae > Aegilops > Aegilops bicornis. The sequence goes on from CM038674.1 coordinate 488,057,430, forward strand.
AACTTTGGGGTTTAAGGGATTGGATGCACAAGCAGTATTCCCGCTTAGTACAAGTGAAGGCTAGCAAAAAGGCTGGGAAGCGACCAACTAGAGAGCGACAACAGTCATGAACATGCATTAAAATTAATAAACATTGGATGCAAGCATGAGTAGGATATAATCCACCATGAACATAAATATCGTGAAGGCTATGTTGATTTGTTTCAACTACATGTGTGAACATGTGCCAAGTCAAGTCACTTAAATCATTCAAAGGAGGATACCACCCCATCATACCACATCACAACCATTTTAATAGCATGTTGGCACGCAAGGTCAATCATTATAACTCATAGCTAATCAAGCATGGCATAAGCAACTATGATCTCTAATTTTCATTGCAAACATGTTTATTCATAATAAGCTGAATCAAGAACGATGAACTCATCATATTTACAAAAACAAGAGAGGTCAAGTTCATACCAGCTTTTCCCATCTCAGTCAGTCCATCATTGTCGGATCACGGGTTCCGGCAGACCCTTAAGGTTCGAACTCTGGGGTGCGCACGGAGATCCAACCCTCCACCGTCTTGTACCTCGCCGAATCGTAGGGACCTAAACTACTAACAAGAACAACGCAAGAGACGCAAGATTTATACTAGTTCGGGCCACCGTTGTGGTGTAATACCCTACTCTAGTTTGTGGTGTGTGGATTGCCTCTGGGGCTGACGAAGAACAAGATCTGAGGGAAGAACAGCCTCGCATGATCTGTTCTTGGTGGGTGTGATGAACTGCTAAGTGGTGCCCCATCGCTCTAGCTTGAGGAACGTGTTTCTCTCTCTGGATTCAGATGCTCGATCCCCTACTCGAGTGTGGCTACCCCTATTTATAGGCGAAGGCCTGGGCCTCTTCCCAAATATTGAGCGGGAAGGCGCCAACAATTAGCCATTTGAAGAGGAACAACGGTACACTTATCCTGACTAAAGTTGGTCCTCGCCGCCAAAGGCTCTGGTGATAGCCTTTGCTTGGGCTCCACGATGATCGCATTCCAGCCGTTGGGGCTGGTCTTGGTCTTGTTGCACCGAAGCGGATGCCTTTGCTCGATGCCCTTGCTGCGCTTGCCCCTTTGCACCAAAGAGGAAAGGAGGGACGCTGCTGGGCTGGCGCCCGGCCGCGCCCTTGGTCGTCATGGCTTACGTCCACGGGCACCTCGCGAGGTACCCCGCCTTGAGTTCTCCGCCTCCTCATGAGCCAGCCGACGAGGCCGCGCGAGGAAGCTCTTGGTCGTCCGCCCATGAATCTGGCCCCTCGCGAGGGCCTTGAGCTTGTGTTGATGAAGATGGGCCGTCTGGGCCTCCTTTGAGCCACGCCGCAGGCAGCGAGAGCAAGTCTGGGACCCCGTTCCCAGAACACCGGCAGTAGCCCCGGGGCCACGGCGCCCGGACTTGGCCGTCAGAGAGGCGAAAGGGCAAGTCACGGCGTTGTGGGCCCTAACAGCTGTGGCCTTGGGCGCCGCGTGGCGGTTGATTGGGCGTGGGCGCTTACGCAGCAGCGGGTTGATAATAGAGCGGCATCTTGCTTGCCTCCTTTACTTTCTCCGATTGCTGCTCAGATCCCCTTTCTTGCGCCTCTCCTTCCTGCTTCCAAGACCTTGAGATCCACTCCGCCTCCGTGCCCTAGCCGGTCATGGCTCCTCGTCAAACCCGGCGAACTGGTACTCTCCTACCTTGGACCCTTGAACGTGTCGGTGACAAGCCTTGCCTTGATCGCCGGTGGCCAGGCGCGAGGCGTCAGTGAGCAGCGGTGTTCAAGGCCGGCTCCTCCGCCCCTGAGGGTCGGGGGAGTACCTTCTACCCATTCTTCGCGGGCGCCATTATTGCTGGTCTGTCGCCTCCCTTCTCTGAGTTCGTCTACTCCGTCCTTCGCCATTAACTCCGTCCTTCTCCTGGCAATCTTCGCTTACTATTGTGAGGCCCATGTTGGGGTGAAGCCCTCGGTGGCCTTGCTGCGCCACTACTTCTTCCTCCGATTCTCCCGTGGTCCCGTCTCCGCGTGCGCGAGCTTCGTCGCATACGGCGGAGCCATTGCCATTTCAAACACTGGGAAGCGGATTGAGGGCTTCAGGAGCAAGTGGGTCTTGGTGGATGCAGGGCGGATCCACCCTCGACTGATCCTGCCCACGGAGCCCGCCGAGAGCTCCGACCGGTCCCGAGGCGAAGCTTCGGGATCCTCGCTGGTAGTCTTTGGAGAGGATGGACGCAGATCTGAAGCCGGACGATGCGGCGGCGGCGAGGCTGACCGGTGCATCGTTGCTGAGGGAGTTCCTGGAGCACCAACTGGCTCCGCTTCGCCAGTACTCGCTTCCGATGTGGAGGCCTAACCCGAGCCCCGTGGCCCTGGCCAGCGAGGATTTGGTGACGGTCCTCCATTCCTTGGTAGGGCGATGTGGCGAGACCGGAGGGCGCCCCCGCGCCCCTGTTTCTTCGTGAGGATTGGGAGCAGGTTGTGGGGTCCATGCCCGCCTTCAATGGGGACGGGCTCGTGCCCGCGGAGGCTCCGGAGGACTGGTGGGCGTGCCCTCTTCCGACTCCAGCGAAGAGGTGGAGGAAAGGGAGCAGGAGAGGGGGGTTGATTCGGGCGGAGTCAAGGGCTCCCTCCTGCGGCGCTGGCCCAGCGTTCTCCGCCTCCCGAAAGTGACGGCAGCGAAGATGAGGATGAGCCCGGGGAGGCAAAGACTGCCCCGATCCCGAAGAAGGACCGGACTAGGCTGGTCCGCCCTGGTCCTTGACCCAGGCGATCCATGAACGCGCTGCTGCTCCTGGTCCCCTTGAAGCCGATCCTGCAGCCGGCTCTCGGGCTTCAAGTATGGCCGAGGCTGCTCGAGTCCACCGAGACGACACAGTAAGTGCCCGCCTCTGTCTTGATTATTGCTTAGTTGGCGAGATCTGATGTCCATGCTCTTGATCGGTGGCGCTGCGGAAAGAAGCTGAAGGGGGCTCCTGAGGCCCCATCCGTGGTGGTGCCTTTGCCCGAAAAGGAAGATGACCCCGACGCCCAAGCCTCTCCTGCCCGGGCGTCCTCGCGACTGGTGAGCCCATTTGAGCTCATTGTGTCCCCAAGCGACTCGAGGCTGCCTTCTTTGGCGCAGCCTCCACCGTCGTCGTGGCGCGCTGGTTCCGCCTCGGTATGCGCAGTGGTTCTGCCGCCGCCAACTCCTCCTACTCCGCCATCTGCTGTCTCTCCGACTCCTCCAGCGGTCTGGACCTTCTTCTTAAGCTGGACCCGGCTGGCAGATCTTCTGGCGCCGACCCTCGCTTGGTGGCCGGGCACAGAGCTGGCCTCTGGCTGGATTCGTGCGGCAACGCTTGATTCAGGCGGTGCTGGTCCGAGCTTCGACGACCTGTGACGAGGAGAAGCGGGCTGTTCGCGAGGCGAAGGTTGCCGCGATGCTGCCTGGGGAGGCAGCCAAGATCCGAGGTCGTTGCGAGACGCCTGGAGGGTGAGCTAAAGGGCTTGCAGAACCAGCTCGCCGAGGAGGCTCGCCTCCGCCAGGAGCAGGAGGAAGGCATGAAGGCTCGCGAGGCGGCCATCAAGGACCGGGAGGCCAAGCTGAAGAAGCGCCGCGACCGTCTTGACGCGTTGGGGCAGGAACTGGAGGCGAGGAAGGTCGAGCTGGACGCCAAGGCGCGGGTTCTGGCTGAAGACCGCGTGGCCTTCATGGATATGGAGGTGAAGGCTCGCGTCCTGCTGAGGGAGCTTTATGACAGCGGCCTGGAGAGCCCACTGGCCGGCGCGGAGGACGGCCCCGCCAAGATGCTTCCCTTCCTGATCCGCGCTCTTGAAGATGTCTCCCTTGGTCTTGGCCCCACGGCTGAGGCCGAGGCACGGGTCTTGTCTTCTGCGGCACTGACGCGGATCCTCATCCACATCTATCTTCACGACCCCAGCGTCGACATGGACAGCTTGGAGCCGGGCGAAGCGGCGAGCACGCAGCTGCCGCCGAGGCTGTGAAGGGTCCTGTGGAGGCTCTGTTGGGAAGTTACGGGCCTTCAGCACCAAGCCGGGCGAGGCGCTGCCGGCCTGCTGCTTCACGAGGCGAGCCCACTCCGCCGCTCCGCCGACAAGTGACTCATTGTGGCTCCTGTCTTGCTTTTAATTCCTGCACATGTATCATGCCTCAGGGAGGCGTTTAAACTTGCGTTTGGTACTGCGATAACAGTGTGGACTGTAATATTTGCTTTTGAATTCCTTGAAATTTGTGCTTCCCACTTGCTTATGTTCTCTGCCCGGCAGAGCCGGCCTCGCGCTCACCTCAGCCGCCGTTAGCCCCGACCGAAACCAGGCCGGGACCAAGGGGTGAGGGGCTACGTGACAAGTTAGGCTCTGAGTCGCGATGCTCAGAGTCCCCCTTAGCGCCTGAACAACAAGTAGGGAGGTGAGGCGCGGCGGATCCACCGTTCTCGTCTCTGAGGCCCGGCCCGCGCATACCCCAACCGCCGTTAGCCTTTCGGAACTAAGGGGTGAGGGGCTACGTGACCGATTAGGCTCTGAGTCGCGATGCTCGAGAGTCCCCTTAACGCTCAAGCGACATGCGTACCTTGGCTCCGCTCGGGGAGTGGCGTCTGACGAACCAGGCCCGAGGGGCTGGCTGAGTGGCGTGCATCTGGCGTGACTCGGGCGCAGCCCGTGCCCAGCCTCATGGCGCTCCCGAGAGGAGGCGTTGTGGCGAGGCGAGATCGAGCTCTGGGCTCCCCGAGGTTGACGCGACTCGGAGGCCACCCTCAGTTGTTTATCACCAGCGCGGAGCATAGCGCTTCCGCATGCGTACGGGCATAGCCGCTCCTCGGCAGTGTCGTCAGCCAGCACGGAGCATGGTGCTTCCACTGGAACGTGGGAGGGGGCTCCCCTCCGGGAGGAGCCCCCGGGGCGTATACAGCCCCACCCTGACACGTGGCTAGCACAGTAGGGCTAGACGAGGTGTATCTGGGCACCCGTGAGCCAGAGCGGGACTCACGAGGCCCTACCTCAAGGCGGGTTGCGCCTGGCTCTGGGCCTTATCTTCGAGTGTGTTCCTGCAAAAATGGCTAGATGCCGGTGCTCTACGTCTTGGTCCCGGCTCTCGGGCTGGTCTCTACCGTCGGCGCAAGCCAGGTCGCGATGCCATGGACAAGACCAGAGGGTGAGGGCGGAGAGCGGTAGGAGCCACTGAATCGCGATGCTCGTGCACCCCCTTTAACGCCGCAAGCTGGATTAGATGACACAACTCGTCCTTGAGTCCCGGCTCTCGGGCTGGTCTCTACCGTCGGGGCAAGCCAGTCGCGATGCCATGGACAAGACCGGAGGGTGAGGGCGGAGAGCCGGTAGGAGCCTTGAGTCGCGATGCTCGTGCACCCCCCTTTAACGCGTAAGCTGGGTCGGAGGCAACAACTCTCGTCTTGGTCCCGGCTCTCGGGCTGGTCTCTACCGTCGGTGCAAGCCGTGTCGCGATGCCATGGACAAGGCCGGAGGGTTAGGGCGGAGAGCCGGTAGGAGCCCCGAGTCGCGATGCTCGTGCACCCCACCTTTAACGCGCATAAGCTGGATTGGATGTGAAACTCTCGTCCTCGGGTCCCGGCTCTCGGGCTGGTCTCTACCGTCGCTGGCAAGCCAGGTCGCGATGCCATGGACAAGACCATAGGGTGAGGGCTGGAGAGCCGGTAGGAGCCCCGAGTCGCGATGCTCAGGCACCCCCCTTTAACGTGCAAGATTTTGCCACGCAGGAGAAGGCACCAAATAACACGCATGGTGGAGCATAATCCTAAGGAAAACGCATGAAGGATACATGCCGCTGGGACTGGCCCGAGCGGCTTGGGGATGATGCAGCCGAGGCGCCCCAACAGGTAAGCTAAGGACATGAAATAAAGGGATACATGCCGCAGGATGGACCCACGCAACTGGGAATAATGTGGCCTCAAGGCGCTCCCACCGGAAATAAAACTTAAAGATGTCACTGGTGATGTTGGGGATGAAGGGCTGTTGATGTAGCAGACTCGGTGGGCTGCGGAGCGATCCTCACGAGCCCCAGGCTCAGGGCCTCGGGAGGCTCGGGAGGCGCTGGCGGCCCCTCACGGGCCATCTCCATCTCCGCCCGAGGCTGCGGCGTGCTGACCTCTTGAGCCTCCAGGATGGTCCTCATGAGACGCTGATGTGCGGCAGCCGCGTTTGGCAGGCCATAAGGCATGCGTACATAGCTGTGGGTCGGGCCCTCGCAACGTCCCACTCGCGAGGGCCAGAGGTGCTCTTGAGATGCGGCTCGGTTGAGCCCTGGTACGTCGATGCAGACGCGCATCCCACCATCCTCGCCTGGATGGGGGCCTACGTAGGCGGCGATCGCCTCATGACCCTTGACTCCTGTAACTCTGAATGGCCTTGCTGATGAACTCTCGGGGTTCTGTCCTCCTGGTCTTGCTCACCTTTGCGGAAGCGTGCTTGAAACACGCCTCCACGTGGTGCCCAAGCGCCTCCTCGAGACCTTGGCGAGGTCGGTGGCCCTCGGGAGCCCCGAGCCGTGCTGAGGAGGGCGCCGGGCGCGCTTTCCTATGCGATGGAAGGAGGCTCCCCCTGGCCCGGCGCGGGCCCTGAGGGGCCTGTCTCTTGATGAGCCGGGCCGGTCGATGTCTTCTTCTTCTTGGGTGCTGCCTCGGGAGGCGTCCTACTGCTGTGGTCTGGGTCTTCCAAATGACGCGGCTTTGAAAAGCTCGCTCCAAGGAGCACACTGCATCTCTCTCTTCACAGGGCACCGTGGTGACCCCGCCGCTTCCTGACATCTTGAGGATATTGTAGCCATGGTGGGTCACGGCCATGAACTTGGCCAACGCTGGGTACCCGAGGATGGCATTGTACGGCAGGCGAATGTGGGTGACGTCGAAGTCGATGAGCTCGGTGTGGTAGTTGTCGCGGGCCCCGAAGGTGACAGGAAGGCGGACCTGCCTGATCGGGACCGTGGAGCCGTCGGTGACTCCGGAGAAGGGCTTGGTTGGCTGAAGTATCAGTAGGGCACTTGAAGATTGTTGAAGGTCTCCACGGACAGACGTTGAGCCCTGCTCCGCCGTCGGCGAGGGTCTTGGTGACCAAAGCACGTTGTCGATGATTGGGGAGCAAAGCATTGGGAGAACTCCGCGGTGGCTGCGCACTTGAGCTGGTCCGCTGAGCTGAACGTGATGGCGCACGCCGACCACCCGAGAGGGCGTGGACTCGAGCTTGGGAGGACTGCATTCACTTCACCAGGCGAACCGCTTGAAGATGCGGTGAGAGGTGGGGCTTGGGCTCCGCCCAGGATGCAGCGATAGCGCGCTCTGAAGCCCCAGCCCCCTCGTCCTAATGACAGTCTTCGACCTCCTTGGTGGCGGCGGCAGCGGAGGGAGGCCTGCGTTCCCTTGCGGACGATCCTCGCGAGGCTGATCCCTCCAGCCTCCCACGCGAGGTGGGTCTTGCCAGTGGTCCTCGCGAGGTTGGTCGCGCCACTTTGGCGCTGGCCGCGGGTCGTCCCAGCGTCCTGGATTTCTTCCTCCTCCTCGGCCGTAGCCCCGGTCGCTGCGCTCAGGCGTCTGCCGACCCTTCCTTCGCGCACGGCCCGGAGCTCTTGACATTCATTGGTGTTGTGGGTGTGGAGGTCATGGTACACGCAGTACCGGCTGCCCTTGGAAGACTCGGGCTGATCTCTGCCCCGCTTGGTGTCTGGTTCGACCGCGAGTACGGCAGCCCCCTTGCGCTTTACGTCCTTGGCCTTGGACTTCTTCTCTTCGGGATCCACGGCAGCTCGAGGAGGGAGAGGCGCCTCAGCCACTGGCGCACTTGGTCGCCAAGTTGAACAGCCTGTGGAGGTGCACAGATGTTCATGCATCGCCAGCTCCTCCTTCATCTTGACGTCACGCATGCCGTCAGAGAAGGCAGAGATGATGGACTCCTCCGTTACCCTGAGGATCTTGAGGCGTGCGTTGTTGAAGTGCTGGATGTACTTTTGCAGGGTTTCCCCTGGCTGCTGCTTGATTCGGCGCATGTCGCTCACGTTGGGTGGCCGGTCGCGAGTACCTTGGAAGTTGGTGATGAAGCGGGTGCGCATCTCAGCCCAGGAAGAGATCGTGCCTGGGGCCGGATTCAGGAGCCAGGTGCGGGCTCCGTCCTTGAGCGCCATGGGGAACCAGTTCGCCATGACCTTTTCATCTCTGTTGGCAGCCTCGATGCCCAGCTCGTAGAGCTGGAGGAACTCCGTAGGGTCTGCCGTGCCGTCGTAGCATGGGGACAGGTCTGGCTTGAACTTGGCGGGCCACGCGACGCCGCGCAGCTCAGTGGTGAAGGCGCGGCAACCCGTCGTGGCTGCGGGGGGCCTCGAACGGCAGAGAGCTTGGTCTTGCAGGCCTCCTGCGCCCTTGGTGGCGGCAGCGGAGTCTTGACGTCTTTGGAGCGGGAGGCGCTCGGGCAGCTTCTTCTTGGCGAGGAACTTCTTGGCAGCTCTGCTCTGCCTTGGCGCGGCGCTGGCCGGAGTTCCGCCGAGGCCAGGCGCCTTGGGGCCAGGGTGCCGTCTTGTGGAGGAGGCGGCTGAGGCGCCCCAGGAGCTTCATCGCCCGCGCGGGGCGGGGTGCGGTGCAGCGAAAGAGACGGCGCAGGGTCGCCTCCCGCAGCGCGGACGAGCTCGGCGGCAGCGGTCGAGCCATTCTTCATAGACGCTGCCGACGGGCGGTAGCGCAGGAGCTTCGTTAGCGCGATGAGTGCAGCTCGGGCCTCCATGGCAGCGCGAAGCGCGCGACGAAGAACCAGCGGGGTTGGCGGCGTGGCGGTGCGGCCGTCCGCCTCATGGGCCAGGTGTCTTTGGGGCGGCGCTTGCTGCTCGTTCCCGCCCGGGCCGGTGGCGGCGTTGACGGCCGGTGACGGGAACGACGAGGGCGTCCGCCGACGGGGCCGTCTGGCGATGTGGGAAGCGAGGGCGGCTCGGCGCTTCAGCGAGCCCGGACGAGCGTCGAACATGGTGGCGGTGGTCGGGGAAGAACGAGGCGACGAAAGGCAGATTCTGGCGCACCCCTACCTGGCGCGCCAAATGTCGGATCACGGGTTACGGCAGACCCTTAAGGTTCGAACTCTGGGGTGTGCACGGAGATCCAACCCTCCACCGTCTCGTACCTCGCCGAATCGCAGGGACCTAAACTACTAACAAGAACAACACAAGAGACACAAGATTTATACTAGTTCGCCACCGTTGTGGTGTAATACCCTACTCTAGTTTGTGGTGTGTGGATTGCCTCACAGGGCTGACGAAGAAACGATAGGAAGAACAGCCTCGCGAAGGTCTGTTCTTGGTGGGTGTGATGAACTGCTAAGTGGTGCCCCGTCGCTCTAGCTTGGGTTTCTCTCTCTCTCTCTCTGGATTCCGAATGCTCGATCCCCCTACTCTGAGTGTGGCTACCCCTATTTATAGGCGAAGGCCCTGGGCCTCTTCCCAAATATTGAGCGGGAAGGGCGCCAACAATTGGCCATTTTGAAGGGGAACAGCGGGTACACTTATCCTGACTAAAGTTGGTCCTCGCCTGCCAAAGGCTCCGGTGATGACGCCTGCTTGGGCTCCACGATGACTGCATTCCAGCCATTGGGGCTGGTCTTGGTCTTGTTGCACCGAAACGGATGCCTTTGCTTGATGTCCTTGCCTGCGCTTGCCCCCTTTGCACCAAAGAGGAAAGGAGGACGCGGGCTGGCGGGCGCCTCGACCGGGCGCCCTTGGTCGTCATGGCTTACGTCCACGGGCACCTCGCGAGGTACCCCGCCTTGAGTTCTCCGCCTCCTCATGAGCCAGCCCGACGAGGTCGCTGAGGAAGCTCTTGGTCGTCCGCCCGTGAGGCTTGGCCCCTCGCGAGGGTCTTGAGCTTGTGTTGATGAAGATGGGCCGTCCTGGGCCTCCTTTGAGCCACGCCGCAGGCCGCAGGCAGGCAAGTCTGGGGACCCCCGTTCCCAGAACACCGACAATCATATGTCATCATAATTGCCTTTCACTTGCACGACCGAACAATGTGAATAATAATAAGAGTGCATGTGCATTGGACTAAGCTGGAATCTGCGAGCATTCAGTAAGCAGGAGAAGACAAGGCAATATGGGCTCTTCGTTAAATCAACAATAATGCATATAAGAGCCACTTCAACAATTTAATCATAGTCTTCTCCTATCGACCCCAAAGAAAAGAAAAGAAATAAAACTATTTACACGGGAAAGCTCCCAACAAGCAAAAGAAGAACAGGAAATATTTTTGGGTTTTCTTTTTAATTATTACTACTACAACAGGAAAAGTAAACTAACTAGAAGCTACACTAATTTTTTTTTGGTTTTTTTCTTAAATTTTAACAAACACACAAGAAGGAAGCAGGAAAAAGAAAATAAACTAGCATGGATATTACAGTGAAAGAGTATGAGCACCGACATCTAGCAATGAGTGTGTGTGAGCATAAATGTAATGTCGGTGGGAAATACGTACTCCCCCAAGCTTAGGCTTTTGGCCTAAGTTGGTTTATTGCCAAGGATGGCCTGACGGATACCCGTAGGTGTAGCTGGGATCGTACTGCGATGCAGCGGCTATCGCCTCCTGAGCTGCAGCGTGGCGTCGAGCTGCCTCCGCTCTCCTATCGTACTCATCTGCCTCCTCTCTGGTAATAACATCTCTTCCTTTTGTCTGAGAACCAAAGAAGGCAGGAGCAGGAAGAGTAATACAGACAACATTCCGTTTGTTAAAGATTAGTCAATACTGGAGAGGTGATTCAGTCCTCTCGACAAACTGGTGGGAAACCATAGAATCAAAATCTAAATAAGTAGGGGGCAACTCCATATCACCCTCATGAATGTCTATCTCAAGAAAATTAGCTAAGCGGATTGCATAAATTCCTCCAAAGAAATCTCCGTTATATCTATTATGATGCAACCTACGAGCTACAATGGCTCCCATATGATAAGATTGGTCTCCTAACACAACACTCCTGAGAATGCTAAGGTCAGGGACACACATGTCACATGCTTCATCCTTAGCATTTATGCACCTACCTATGAAGAGAGCAAAATAATGTATAGCAGGAAAGTGAATGCTCCCTATAGTGGCTTGCGTTATATCTCTAGATTCCCCCACAGTTATACTAGCAAGAAAGTCTCTAAATTCAGATTTACGAAGATCAACAGTACTACCCCATTGTGGGAGTTTGCAAGCCAAAGTAAAATCCTCTAAGTCCATGGTATAAGATTTATCATAAAGATCAAACATGACAGAAGGAGAATTACGCGAAGATGAAAACTCAAACCTCCTCACAAATGAACTAGTGAGATCATGATACTGTGGGCATTTATGCGCCTCAAGCAAGACCGGCGTTACACAAATATGCGTTAAATTCTTCTTTGATTCCCGCCGATCCATAAAATTTTCCAAGGCCATTCACGGGGCCTCACGGGAGCGTCCCTTGGGGGCTCCTCATCGGCGTCACGCATTGCAAGCCTAGGGCCTTGCTTCCTTGAAGAACCACCTTGGAACATCTTCCTAAACATATTGTCTTTTTTCTAAAAAATTTCTGAAATTTTTAGTAACTTCAAGCAAAAGGGAACCAACTTCAATAAAATTGATAGCAACTACTCCTACAAATGCCTAGAGCCTATATCGAGCATTAGAACTACTTGGAACCATATAAATTTGACATGCAAGCTCAAGAACATGGTCACCTATGCAGCACAAATTCGCAATGAATAAAGCACTAGAACAAAAACTAATTGGATCAATGGAGGAGTCACATACCAAGGAACAATCTCCCCAAGCAGTTTTGTGAGAGGCGCTTTGAGCAAGGAGATAGAAAATCGCTACAACATGGGCTAGAACTCGTGTTTGAGCCAGATATTCGTGTTTGTGGGAGGAAGAAGAAGAGGATGGGTGTAGGAATAAGTGGAGGAGGGCCACCATGGGCCCACGAGGCAGGGGGCGCACTGGGGTAGGGCGCGCCCTCCACCCTCGTGGCAGTGTGGCAGCCTCCCATGATAATTTTTGCACAATAAATCCTCAAATATTCCCGAAAAAATCATATTAAATTGGCATGGCATTTGGAGGACTTTTATTTTTTGGGGTATTTTTATATTGCACAGATAAATCAGGAAACAGACAAAAAAAATACTATTTTTACTTTATTTCAACTAAATAACAGAAAGTATAAAGAGGGTACAGAAGGTTGTGCCTTCTAGTTTCATCCGTATCATGATCATCAAAAGGAATCCACTAACAAGGTTGATCAAGTCTTGTTAACAAACTCATTCCGAATAACATGGAACCAGAGAAATTTTGAATAACACTAAGTTACCTCAACGGGGATATGCACATCCCCAATATTAAGTATATCATATTTCTTCTTGACAGTAGGAAGAGGAAATTCAAAACCTCCAAAAATAATTGATGGAGCTTTTCCAATAGAATTGATGCTATAAACTTGAGGTTGTTTCCTCGGAAAGTGTACCGTATGCTCATTACCATTAACATGGAAAGTGACATTGCCTTTGTTGCAATCAATAACAACACCTGCAGTATTCAGAAAAGGTCTTCCAAGAATAATAGACATACTATCGTCCTCGGGAATATCAAGAATAACAAAGTTCGTTAAAATAGTAACGTTTGCAACCACTACAGGCACATCCTCACAAATACCAACAGGTATAGCAGTTGATTTATCAGCCATTTGCAAAGATATTTTAGTAGGCATCAACTTATTCAAATCAAGTCTACGATATAAAGAGAGAGGCATAACACTAACACCGGCTCCAAGATCACATAAAGCAGTTTTAACATAATTTCTTTTAATGGAGCATGGTATAGTGGGTACTCCTGGATCTCCAAGTTTCTTTGGTATTCCACCCTTAAAAGTATAATTAGCAAGCATGGTGGAAATTTCAGCTTCCGGTATCTTTCTTTTATTAGTAATGATATCCTTCATATACTTAGCATAAGGATTTGTTTTGAGCACATCGGTTAATCGCATACGTAAAAAGATAGGTCTAATCATTTCAGCAAAGCGCTCAAAATCCTCATCATCCTTTTTCTTGGATGGTTTGGGAGGAAAAGGCATGGGTTTCTGAACCCATGGTTCTCTTTCTTTACAATGTTTCCTAGCAACAAAGTCTCTCTTATCATAACGTTGATTCTTTGATTGTGGGTTATCAACATCAACAACAGGTTCAACTTCTACATCATTATCATTACTTGGTTGAGAATCATCATGAACATCATCATTATTATTTTCGCTAGGTTCATGTTCATTACCAGATCGTGTTTCAGCATCATAAATAGATATATCATTTGGATTCTCAGGTGTTTCAGCAATAGGTTCACTAGAAGTTTGCAAAGTCCTATCATTTTTCTTTTTCTTCCTTCTAGAAGAACTAGGCACATCAATATTATTTCTCTGAGAATCTTGCTCAGTTCTCTTAGGGTGGCCTTCAGGATACAAAGGTTCCTGAGTCATTCTACCAGTTCTAGTAGCCACTCTAACAGCATAATCATTTTTCTTACTATTCATTTCATTGAGCAAATCATTTTGAGCCTTAAGTACTTGTTCTACTTGAGTGGTAACCATAGAAGCATGTTTACTAATGAGTTTAAGTTCACCTCTAACATTGGCCATATAATCACCCAAGTGTTTAATCATATAGGTATTTTGTTTTAATTGTCTACCAAAATAAGCATTGAAGTCTTCTTGCTTAAACATAAAGTTATCAAACTCATCCAAGCACTGACTAGCAATTTTAGTAGGAGGGACTTCAGCTTTTATCATATCTATAGAGAGAATTTACCTTTACTACCCGTGTCGGGTTATCGGGATCGGAGGTTCTTCAATAGGTAATGGATCAAGATCATATGTTTCTTCAACAAAGTGTAAATTAAGACCATGTATTTCTTCAATAGGAGGTAAATTCTTAACATCTTCGGCTTTAATACCTTTTTCTTTCATAGATTTCTTTGCCTCTTGCATATCTTCAGGACTGGGAAATAGAACACCTCTCTTCTTCGGAGTTGATTTAGGCATAGGCTCAGTAATTGGCTCAGGAGCTGGCTCAGGAGGTGCCCAATTATTTTCATTTTTCAACATATTTTTCAATAAAATTTCAGCTTCATCCGGTGTTCTTTCCCTGAAAAGAGAACCAACACAACTATCCAGGTAATCTCTGGAAGCATCGGTTAGTCCATTATAAAAGATATCAAGTATTTCATTTTTCTTAAGAGGATGATCGGGCAAAGCATTAAGTAACTTGAGAAGCCTCCCCAAGCTTGTGGGAGACTCTCTTCTTTAATTTGCACAAAGTTGTATATTTCCTTTAAAGCAGCTTGTTTCTTATGAGCAGGGAAATATTTAGCAGAGAAGTAATAGATCATATCCTGGGGACTACGCACACAACCAGGATCAAGAGAATTAAACCATATATTAGCATCACCCTTTAATGAGAACGAAAATATTTTAAGGATATAAAAGTAGCGAGATCTCTCATCATTAGTGAATAGGGTGCTATATCATTTAATTTAGTAAGATGTGCCACAACAGTTTCCGATTCATAACCATGAAAAGGATCAGATTCAACCAAAGTATTTATATCAGGATCAACAGAGAATTCATAATCCTTATCGGGAACACAAATAGGTGAAGTAGCAAAAGCAGGGTTAGGTTTCATTTTATCTTTAAGAGATTGCTTATTCCAATTAGCTAATAACCTCTTGAGCTCATATCTATCTTTGCAAGCTAAAATAGCTGCAAAAGATTCCATATCAAAAACATAACCCTTAGGAATAATAGGCATATCTTCATCATCACTTTCATCAATATAATCAGTTTCAATAATTTCTTTCTCTCTAGCCCTAGGAATTTGTTCATCAAGAAATTCACTAAGGGGCATAGTAGTATCAAGCATAGAAGTAGTTTCATCATAAGTATCATGCATAGCAGAACTGGCATCATCAATAACATGCGACATATCGTAATCGAATAGCGTAAGCAGGTTTAGGTGTCGCAAGCTTACCCATAACAGAAGGTGAATCAAGTGCGAGCTAGATGGCAGTTCCTTACCTCCCCTCGTAGTTGAGGGATAAATTTTTGTCTTAGCGTCTTTCAAATTCTTCATAGTGTCCAGCAGATATAAATCCCAAGTGACTCAAAGAATAGAGCTATGCTCCCCGGCAACAGCGCCAGAAATTAGTCTTGATAACCCTCAAGTGTAGGGGATCGCAACAGCTTTCGAGGGTAAAGTATTCAACCCAAATTTATTGATTCGACACAAGGGGAGCCAAAGAATATTCTCAAGTATTAGCAACTGAATTGTCAATTCAGCCACACCTGGATAACTTAGTATCTGCAGCAAAGTATTTAGTAGCAAAGTAGTACGATAGTAGTGCTAACGGTAACAAAAGAGTAATGAAAGCAAAAGTATATTTTTGGTGTTTTGTAATGATTGTAACAGTAACAACGGGAAAGTAAATAAGCGTAAACCAGTATATGGAAAGTTCGTAGGCATTGGATCGGCGATGGATAATTATGCCGGATGCGGTTCATCATGTGACAGTCATAACATAGGGTGACACAGAACTAGCTCCAATTCATCAATGTAATGTAGGCATGTATTCCGAATATAGTCATACGCGCTTATGGAAAAGAACTTGCATGACATCTTTTGTCCTACCCTCCGTGGCAGCGGGGTCCTAATGGAAACTAAGGGATATTAAGGCCTCCTTTTAATAGAGAACTGGAACAAAGCATTAGCACATAGTGAATACATGAACTCCTCAAACTATGGTCAACACCGAGAAGTATCCCGATTATTGTCACTTTGGGGTTGTCGGATCATAACACATAATAGGTGACTATAGACTTGCAAGATAGGATCAAGAACTCACATATATTCATGAAAACATAATAGGTTCAGATCTGAAATCATGGCACTCGGGCCCTAGTGACAAGCATTAAGCATAGCAAAGTCATAGCAACATCAATCTTAGAACATAGTGGATACTAGGATCAAACCCTAACAAAACTAACTCGATTACATGATAAATCTCATCCAACCCATCACCGTCCAGCAAGCCTACGATGGGATTACTCACGCATCCGGTGAGCATCATGAAATTGGTGACGGAGGATGGTTGATGATGACGACGGCGACGAATCCCCCTCTCCGGAGCCCCGAACGGACTCCAGATCAGCCCTCCCGAGAGGTTTTAGGGCTTGGCAGCGGCTCCGTATCGTAAAACGCGATGAATTCTTCTCTCTGATTTTTTATCTCCGAAAGCAAATATGTAGAGTTGGAGTTGGCGTTGGCGTCGGAGGGTCTCCAGGGGGCCCACGAGGTAGGGGGCACGCCCTAGTGGGGGGGGGGGGGCGCCCCCACCCTCGTGGACAGGGTGTGGGCCCCTGGTCTTCATCTTTGGCGGGGAGTTTTTATTGTTTTTTCTAAGATGTTCTGTGGAGTTTCAGGTCATTCCGAGAAATTTTGTTTTCTGCACATAAAACAACATCATGGCAATTCTGCTGAAAACAGCGTCAGTCCGGGTTAGTTCCATTCAAATCATACAAGTTAGAGTCCAAAACAAGGGCAAAAGTGTTTGGAATAGTAGATACGATGGAGACGTATCACTACCGCTAGGGGTAGCAGTACTACCTCAAAGGATAGCGGTACTACTGCTTGCGAGCGGTACTAAAAAATACATCCGTGCCTACCACCACTGGACTTGAGACGAATTTTTGGTTTGGAGCGGAAGTAGCCATGGAAGTAACCATGGTAGTACCGCTCCAAACGGTAGTAACGCTCCCAAGAGCGGTAGTAAAAAATTACATCCCGTCCAAGCAGTAGTACCGCTCCCATGAGTGGTAGTGCCGCTGCAGCCTTTTTAAGGACACCAAAACTGACACAACTTCTGCAAACGGACTCCGAATTCAACGAAACCAAGTTTGTTGGAAAGCTAGCGACAAGGGCTAACACAATCTTGATAGAAATAACAATAATAAGGAAATTAGAAAAGGCCCATAAGAAAAAGGTGAGAACCCTTCCTCGAATAAGACCAGTAAAACCTCAAACACCGAAAACGCAATAGAAGAAGCATGTGAACTCTGTTTTCGATGAACTTGAGCTTGTCAAGAAGATGACCATAAGCTCCAAAGAGCACAAGGAGAAAACAAAACAAGAACCAAGAAATATGATGCAAGCATGCAATGGTTTGAGCTCTCTACGAACGATACGATCAAGCTACTCACTTGAGAGCCCCCCCTTCACTACAAAAAAAAAGACACATCCGTGACATTTTGGGCCGAACGAATTTTTTTCTGTCATACATATGACACTTCCATGACGATAATTGTGACAAAACCCGGTATCATCATAGATGTGGTGGGCTCCTACTTCTATGACAAAAAATCATGACAGAAAATGGGCTTTTCGTCCTGGGCGGGCCGGAGACGCAGCTGCATGACGCGTTCTTTGGGCCGTCCATGACAGAAAAAAACCGTGGTAGAAGCGAGGGGAGGAAAATTTCGGGAGTTCCGGTTACGGTGGGAGGTCGGGGCCGAGCGATTGCGCTTTCTCGTATACATGCACGCTGCTGCGTGTGTGCGAGGCGTTGGCTCTAACTAACCCGAGCGAGGCGTTGGGCTCTAATCAACTCGAGCGACAGACCGCAGTTACGCTGGCATCAACCCGGAGCGATCGATAAATGGCTGTTAACTGAACCCGATCGAGCGATTCCTTCGCTACTGCTGCTAACCGAAGCCGATCGATGCTATCTCTGGGATGAACAGTGAGCGTTGCGCGGGGGAAGGGGGGGGGGTGGATGAACAGTGAGCGGTGGCGTTGCCTCTGGATGAACAAGACCCTGTGGTGTGGTGGAGGGCTGGATGAACAGTAGACGATGGAGGGGTGCCCGTGGAGGGGTGGTTGAACAGGACCCCGTGGTGTGGAGGGCTGGATGAACATTAGACGGTGGAGGGGTGCCCGTGGAGGCGTGGTTGAACAGGACCCCGTGGTGTGGAGTGCTGGATGAGCAGTAGACGGTGGAGGGGTGGTTGAACAGTAGCCAGTGGAGTAGCGCGCGGTGGAGGCTGGATGAACAGGAGCCCGTGGAGGCTGGAGGAGGTCGACGGTAGCCCGTGGAGGCTGGAGGAGGTCGACGGTGGAGATGAACAGTATCCCATGGAGTCCCGTTTTGCGGTACGCCACACCCCTCCCGATGAACAGGACCCCCATTTCGACCGTAGGAGGTCTGTTTCGTCCGTTTTGCGGTACGCCACACCCCTCCCGATCAACAGGACCCCCGTTTCGACCGTAGGAGGTCCGTTTCGTCCGTTTTGCGGTACGCCACACCCCTCCCGATCAACAGGACCCCCGTTTCGACCGTAGGAGGTCCGTGTCGTCCGTTTTGCGGTACGCCACACCCCTCCCGATCAACATGACCCCCGTTTCAACCGTAGGAGGTCCGTTTCCTCCGTTTTGCGGTACGCCACACCCCTCCCGATCAACAGGACCCCCGTTTCAATCGTAGGAGGTCCGTTTCCTCCGTTTTGCGGTACGCCACACTCCTCTCGATCAACAGGACCCCTGTTTCGACCGTAGGAGGTCCGTTTCCTCCGTTTTGCGGTACGCCACACCCCTCCCCATGAACACGACGCATTCCGTTGCCTCCCCATGAACACGACGCATTCCGTTGCCTCCCCATGAACACGACGACGACGCTGTTTCTCCGTTCCGACCCAGCCATGTACACGAGCCCTCGCCCGTGCGTCTGCAGCGAGTAGGCGTTCGAGACCCCTGCCCGTATGTATGCGTGCGTGGCCGTATTTTCTTTCTTGCACCACGGCGGCTGTACCTACGTGTACATGCTACGTGCGGCGCCTCTACTACGACGCGTCGCACCTCTACTACGACACGCAGCGCCTCTACATCGACCAAGATATATGTACGCATATCGTTCGCGACCAGAATGACAACGCTACGTACGCTTCGACCAGGTGGGTCCCGACTGTCAGGCAGTTCCTTGCCTGCAAAGATGTAGCTGGTGGGTCCCAGCAGTCAGGGGGCGAATCGTTTTGATTTTTTTTGTCGGACGCACTTCCCTGCGTGCGAAGATGTAGCTAGTGGGTCCCAGCAGTCAGGGGGGCGAATTGTTTTTTTTGCCCGGACGCACTTCCTTGCATGCGAAGGTGTAGCTGGTGGGTCCCAAAGCAATGGGGGAAACGTTTTTTCACGAAATACGGTGGCCCGTCCGGTGGGTCCCTACTGTTAGGTGGAGGAATCATTATTTTCCGCGTAATAAGGAGGCACTTCCTTGCTGCCGCCGTGGACCCAGCTGTCAACCTCTCCACGTACAGTCCATGTCCGATGGAAGTCGTTCCTTGACCACGTTGACCACGCCACACCGAGAGCACCAGGGCGGTGGACGACGGCGAGGTCTAGGAAGGGGATGACGCGGAGCCGGTGAAGAAGCGACAGTGGATGCCCACGCGGAGAGGAGTATGAGGGTTCACTCGTTTGGCTGTTGTGTGAGGCTTTCGTCGCCGCAGGGCCTGGCCAGCAGTGGGAATAGTAGGGGGTGGTGAGGCCTCCATGGCAAAGACACCGGCCACAGAGGCGGAGCAGCGGGCACGACCCGCTGCTTTGGGCGCTGGAGCAAGAAGACCAGAGGTTGAAGAAGCACTACGGCCGTTGGATGGACATCGCATGCAGTCCGGAGCTAGAATCGTTCATATTGACTAAGTTGACAAAGCCCTCCGTCCCCGTCAACTTAGTAGGCCCACAAGTCAGCCTCCCACCAAGCTGGGTCCCAGCTAGCAGGGGGAGTATTCATTTTTTTGTGCGTAATAAGGAGACACATCCGGTGGGTCCGAGCTGACAGCGGGGGGAACGTTTTCTTCGCGAAATACGATGGCCCGTCCGGTGGGTCCCAGCAGTCAGGGGGGAAACGTTTTTTTTCACGAAATAAGGTGGCCCGTCTGGTGGGTCCCCGCTGTCAGGTGGAGGAATAATTATTTTGCGTGTAATAAGGAGGCACTTCCTTGCGGCCGCCGTGGACCCGGTATCGGCCTCTCCACGTCTGATACTCTTCCGATGGAAGTCGATCGTTGACCACGCCGCGCCGAGAGCACCAGGGCGGTGGACGACGGCGAGGCCTAGGAAGGGGACGACGCGGAGCCGGGGAATACGCAGCAGTGGAAGCCCGCGTGGAGAGGAGTACGAGGGTTCACTGGTTCGACTGCGGTGTGAGGCTGCCATTGCTGCAGAATAACAGGGGGTTGGGTGAGTGGAGGGATGGCCTGTCCAGCGGTGGGAGTAGTATGGGGGCGGCGAGGCCTTCGCGGCAGCACAGCTGGCCATAGGAGACAGGAGCAGGTGGCACGACCGGCGTTGCTTTGGGCGGCTGGACCAAGAAGACTAGAGTTGAAGAAGCAGTACGGCCGTTGGATGGACATCGTATGGTCACTGAAGCTAGAATCGTTTTTATTGACTAAGTTGACAAAGCCCTTGGTACGCTCCAACTTAGTAGGCCCACAGGTCAGCCTCCGAAACGGTGCGCCCCAGATGTCAGGGGGAGGAATCATTTTTTGTGCGGCCGAAGCTAAGAATATCCGAGATTGAAGAAGAAGCACGACATCCGTTGGATATACATCCAACGGCCACTGCTGCTAGAACCGTGTGTTGACTATAATAGTTGACAAAGCCTTGCATACGCGTCAAATTATTTTTTTAGGGGACGCGTCACTTAGTAGGCCCACAAGTGTGTGGCAGAGAACTTATAGCCCATTTGCGTTTTGTAAGAATGTACAACCCATTTTTGAATTCTAACGGAATTTACAGCAGCCCATTTACAGTTTGTTAAAAGTACAACCCATTTTCTAGCTAGGACAATGATTAATAATTTCAACCAACCGTTGAAGACAAAATTCAATAAAATTTCCCACATTTTGATGGGATCCGAAATAATTTTATCCCAAAATTTCTAGTCAGATTAAATATAAATTTGTATTACGTAAAAATCCAACGAAACATTACTTGGCGCCAAGAACAATGGAAATTTAAGATTTTCAAAATCCATAAATAATATTTTATAAACTAATTTCGTGTTTGGTGCATTTTTTATAGTTACTGCCCAGCTTTTTATAATTACATCCCATTTATTATTTTTTAAAGCCCATTTTCCTGTTAAGCCTAATGCATCCCTCCTAGGAAAGATTTGCAGCCAATGAGGAGAATAACAAGTTGACCTTGCACAGGTATTCCGCAAAAGACGTATAGCTGGGCTAGCCATTTTCATCTTGAAAAATTAGTATCTGGGCTGGATATCTGCTCGGGCTAGACGGGCCACAACCCGCCCGATTAATACCCTGCTCTCCTCCGAACAACAACGAAATCATCGCCAAGAAAAACTCTACAGTGCTCATGCCTCAAAAACACAACATCGCCGAGCTGCTTGGTCCCAGCTATCGGCCGCACCTTGTGCAATTCTCTCGTTTATATTGACTACATAGGTTGACAATGGTGTGGGACCGTGATCTCGTGAAACCAGGAGAAAGCAAAAAAAATAGTTGTACATAATAAGGAGGCACTTGCGTGACGTGACGGCTATGGCCCTAGTGGGTCCCTAGTGTCATCCAATCAAAATAAAGTCATCTCCTGAATCCTCATGTTCGTTGACGATGTTAACAATGCTCGGCGCCACGGCGAGCGCAACAACTCGAAGGACAACGGAGAGGGCCTCGCGGGCCCTACGGATGGTCTGATACAACGCCCGCTGCTCATTCAGGAAGCCAGGATCATCGGACACCTATGAGCACCTTCGAGAAACTGAGACGGCATGAAACGGTAAGGCCGCGCTTGGGAGATCTGGTTTATTTCAAACCTGTATTAACATACAAGTGTAATTTACTCATCATCGGAAACAACGCGTAAAATACAGGCGTAATGAAACTAAGGGCCCGAGGTTTGTAAGTAAAACCGGCGGGTTACGCGTGTAATTTGAGAGACCAGTGTATATTTTACGAGCACTGCTATATGGACGACATTACCAGACAATACATGCACGGCGTGCGTATCATGCCATCCATGGGCAAGGCTGAAACAGCCGCTAACGGCTGGATTAGCAATCGTCCGAGTGTCATTCAACGTTTTTATCGTGTGTGAAGTACTTCCGATATTTTACTAGTTGAAATCGACCAACCAAGCGCCTTCGCCCGAGACCATCTGCTTTAATTTACAAGCGTCAGTTTTACAAGCAGTTTTGGTTGGAAAACGACGATCCAATCACGGCCTAATATCATGAGTTGGTCGGAAGATCATATGGTTTCACGTCTAACCTACCCGACTTGTCATATAGGCTATGAATGAAACATCAGACGATGAACTTCTTAAGCACGGAAACAACAGAAGAGGATGATCTTCTTAACAAGAAAATTACTGGCATTAGATTGACATGCAAAACAATACAAAGCATTATCCTCAGGAGGCACGGTGAACAGCTCGTGATGTCGCATGCCACAACATTCCAAGCTCAACTTTGCAATCAAACACATGGCCTGGCATTACATAGACAATATTCAGAACAAACTCTTAACACAGGAATATCTCAGCAGAGTAACTATTTACTTCTAAATAGAACCCATGAATAGGAAAAACACTCGGCGCTGCTCACAAAGAAGGGCATCCCACTAAAAAATATCAAATGCATGTCTTCTGGCTAACATCAATGAGCAAAATTTGACAAGGTTTTCCAATTCCAATATATTAAACTAACGTCTTCTTGTTAACATCAATGATTAAACTTTGACAAGCTTTTCCCATTCAAAATATGTAATGCCTATGATCGTGGGCACTCCACGTGTTTTGCCCAGGGCACTCCACGTGTTGTTAAATTGCCAATGGTCTCTACAGACTAGTCATGTCATCGGTGTCTAATAATACTCTGTAACGCTTCTCGGCCATTCCTTCTGTAATGTAGCGCAAACAGTGAATGCTTCTTTCTGCAAAGTGGAACGACCAGCTGGACCCAGTAATGCAGCAGTTTGCCTTGGACACATTGGCTCCTTTTGTGCAGTTCAACTAAAATCGAAGTCGGAATAAAACCGAGCTTTAATTTTGATATCCCTGTAATCAACAATAGGTATAAGGGAAACAATTACTGAGAAATAACGGTTGATGACTTGTACTCCCAGAAGAAAAGCATCTACTGATCTACTTTATCTTAATGTGTCGGCGTTCTGGGAACGGGGGTCCCCAGACTTGCCTGCCTTCGGCCTGCGGCGTGGCTCAAAGGAGGCCCAGGACGGCCCATCTTCATCGACGCAAGCTCAAGACCCTCGCGAGGGGCCAAGCCTCGCGGGGCGTACGACGAGGAGCTTCCTCAGGCACTGCCTCGTTAGGCTGGCTCATGAGGAGGCGGAGAGTTCAAGGCAGGGTACCTCGCGAGGTGCCCATGACGCAAGCCATGGCGACCAAGGGCGCCCGGCCAGCCGCCAGCCTTGATGTCCTCCTTTCCCCTTTGGTGCAAAGGGAGCAAGCGCGGCGAGCATCAAGCAAAGGCATCCGTTTGATTGCAACAAGACCAAGACCAGCCCAACGGCCGGAAGGGAGTCATCGTGGAGCCCAAGCAGGCGTCATCACCAGAGCCTTTGGCAGGCGAGGACCAACTTTAGTCAGGATAAGTGTACCCGCTGTTCCCCTTCAAAATGGCCAATTGTTGGCGCCCTTCCCGCTCTGCCCAGGGCCTTTGCCTATAAATAGGACTAGCCACCCACCAGGTAGAGGGGACGGACATTCAGAAAGATAGCAAGAGAACAAGCGAGAGATAGAGGGAGGCAACTGAACACCACCTAGCAGTTCATCGCACCCGCCAAGAACAGACCCTCGCGAGGCTGTTCTTCCTTGTACTATTCCTCATCAGCCCAAGAGGCAATCCACCACGCCACAAACTAGAGTAGGGTATTACACCACAACGGTGGCCCGAACTAGTATAAATCTTGTGTCTCTTGTGCTGTTCCGTTAGTAGTTTAGGTCCCTGCGATTCGGCAAGGTACGAGACGGTGGAGGGTCGGATCTCCGCACGCACCCCGGTGTTCGAACCTCAAGGGTCTGCCGGAACCCGAAATCCGACATTTGGCGCGCCCGGGTAGAAGTGCGCCGGAATCTGCCTTTCGTCGCCTCGTTCTTCTCCGACCACCGCAACCATGCCTGACGCCCGTCGGGCCCGCGCCGAGTGTCGAGCTGCCCTCGCCTCCCATTTCGCCCAGACAGCTCCCGTCGGAGGGCGCCCTCGTCGTTCCCCGTCACCTGCCGTCAACGCCGCCACCGGCTCGGCGGGGAACGAGCAGGAAGCATCGTCCCAGCACCCGTCCATGAGGCGGGACGGCCGCACCGCCACGCCGCTCACCCGCTGGTTCTTCGTCACGCCGCCCAGCGCCATGGAGTCCCGAGCTGCACTCATCGCGCAAAGCGAGCTCCTGCGCTACCGCCCGTCGATGACGTCTTAAGAATGGCTCGACCGAAGTCGCCGAGCTCGTCCGCGCTGCGAGGCGCCCGCACCATTCGTCTCGTTGCACTTTCCGCCCAGCTGGCGATGAAGCTCCGGGCGCCTCACCGCCTCCTCCTCAAGATGGCGCCCCCTGGCCCCAAGGCTGCGGCCTGGGCGGAACCCGTTCCACCAGGCGCCGGCGCGGCAAGAGCAGAGCTGTCAAGAAGTTCCTCGCCCACAAGAAGCTGCCCGAGCGCTCCCCGCTCCAGCACGTCAAGACCCTGCGCTGCCCCCAGCCGCGGCGCAGGGAGGCCCACAAGACCAAGCTCTCTATCGTCCGAGGCCCCCCGTGGCCACGGCGGGCTGCCGCGCCTTCACCACCGAGCTGCGCAGCGTCGCGTGGCCCGCCAAGTTCAAGCCAGACCTGCCTCCTCGCTACGACGACACGGCTGACCCTACGGAGTTCCTCCAGCTCTACGAGCTGGGCATCGAGGCTGCCAACGGGGATGAAAAGGTCATGGAGAACTGGTTTCCCATGGCACTCAAGGACGGAGCCCGCACCTGGCTCCTGAATCTGGCCCCAGGCACGATCTCTTCTTGGGCCGAGATGCGCACCCATTTCACCGCCAACCTCCAGGGTACTCGCGACCGGCCACCCGCCGTGAGTGACATGCGCCGAATCAAGCAGCAGCCAGGGGAAACCCTGCAAAAGTACATTCAGCGCTTCAACAACGCGCGCCTCAAGATCCCCAGGGTAACGGAGGAGGCCATCATCTCAGCCTTCTCCGACGGCGTGCGCGACGTCAAGATGAAGGAGGAGCTGGCGATGCATGAAGATCTGTGCACCTCCTTGGAGCTGTTCAACTTGGCGACCAAGTGCGCGCCAGGCTGAGGAGGCGCCTCTCCTCCTCGAGCTGCCTGCCGCAGATCCTGAAGAAAAGAAGTCCAAGGCCAAGGACGTGAAGCGCAAGAGGGCTGCCGTACTCGCGGCCGAACCAGACACCAAGCGAGGCAGAGATCAGCCCGAGTCCTCCAAGGGCGGCCGGTACTGCGTGTACCACGACCTCCACACCCACAACACCAATGAATGCCAAGAGCTCCGGGCCGTACACGAAGGAAGGGTCGGCAGACGCCCCGTGCGCAGCGACCGGGGCTACGGTCGAGGAGGAAGGAATGCAGGGCTGGGAAGACCGCGGCCCGCGCCAAGGATGGCGCGACCAACCTCGCGAGGACCGCTAGCAAGACCCACCTCGCGAGGGAGGCTGGAGGGATCAGCCTCGCGAGGATCGCCCGCAGGGGAACGCAGGCCTCCCTTCGCTGCCGCCACCGCCAAGGAGAATCGAATACCGTCATCAGGACGAGGGGGCTGGGGGCTTCCAGGAACCACGTGCGATCGCCTGCATCCTGGGCGGAGCTCAAGCCCCAGCCTCTCAGCGCATCTTCAAGCAGTTCACCCGCGAAGTGAACGCAGTCCTCCCCAAGCTCGAAGCCACGCGCCCTCTCAGGTGGTCGGCGTGCGCCATCACGTTCAGCTCAGCGGATCAGCTCAAGTCTTGCAGCCGCACGGAGTTCTCCCGATGCTTTGTTCCCCAATCATCAGCAATGTGCTGGTCACCAAGACCCTCATCGACGGGCGGAGCAGGGCTCAACGCGTCTGTCCGTGGAGACATTCAACAATCTTCAAGTGCCTTACAGTCAGCTTCAGCCAACCAAGCATTTCTCCGGAGTCACCGACGGCTCCGATCGGGCAGGTCCGCCTTCCTGTCACCTTCGGGGCTCATGAAAACTACCGCACCGAGCTCGTCGACTTCGACGTCGCCCACATTTGCCTGCCGTACAACGCCATCCTTGGGTACCCAGCGTTAGCCAAATTCATGGCCGTAACCCACCATGGCTACAACGTCTTCAAGATGCCAGGAAGCGGCGGGGTCATCACGGTGCCCTGTGAAGAGAGAGACGCAGTGTGCTCCCTGGAGCGAGCCTTTCAGGCCGCATCGCTAGAAGACCTGCACCACACGGCAGGAGGCCTCCCGAGGCCGCACCCAAGAAGGAGAAGACATCGACCGGCCCGGCTCCACAAGAGGCAGGCCCCTCAGGGCCCACACCGGGCCAGGGGGAGCCTCCTTCCATCGCATAGGGAAGCGCGCCCGGCGCCCTCCTCAGGCAGGGCTCGAGGGCTCTCCCCTGGAGGGCCGCCGACCTCGCCAAGGTCTTGAGGGAGGCGCTTGGGCACCACGTGGAGGCGTGTTTCGAAGCACGTTTCCTGCAAGCAGGAGCAAGGCAAGGAGGGCCGAACCCTCAGGAGTTCGTCGGCCAAGGCCATTCAGAGCTACAGGAGTCAAGGGTCATGAGGGGCAGCCGCCGCGCCTTGTGGCCCCCCATCCAGCGAGGATGGTGGGCTGCACGTCTGCATCGACATACCAGGCTCAACCGAGCCGCGTCTCAAGAGTGCCTCGGCCCTCATGAGTGGGACGTTGCGAGGTCCGCCCCCAGCCTACGTGGCGCACGCCTTATGGCCTGCCAAACGCGGCAGCTGCGCACCAGCGTCTCATGAGGGCCGTCCTGGAGGCTCAAGAGGTCAGGCACGCCGCAGCCCTGGCGGAGATGGAGATGGCCCCTGAGGAGCCGCCAGCGCCTCCGGAGCCTCCCGAGGCCCCTGGGCTTGGGGGCTCGTGAGGTTGGCTCCCGCAGCCCACCGAGTCTGCTACACCAACACCCCTTCGTCCTCAACATCACCAGGTGACATCTTTAAGTTTCGTTTTAGGCTGGGAGCGCCTTCAGGGCTGCATTATTCCCAGGCCGCATGGGTCCGTCCCTGCGGCATGTATCCCCTTTATTTCATGTCATTAGCTTATCCTGTTGGGGGCGCCCCTCGGGCTGCATCATCCCCAAGCCGCTCGGGCCAGTCCCAGCGGCGTGTATCCTTCTTATGCTTTCCTTAGGATTATGCTCTCGCTCCACCATGCTTGTTATTTGGTGCCTTTTCACAGGTGGTGGAATCTTGCACGTTAAAGGGGGTGCACGAGCATCGCGACTCAGGCTCCTACCGGTTCTCCGGCCCTCACCCTCTGGTCTTGTCCACGGCATCACGACACTGGCTTGCCGGCGGTGAGACCAGCCCGAGAGCCGGGACCCGAAGACGTAGAGCACCGGCATCCGGCCAAAATTGCAGGAACACACTCGAAGATAAGGCCCAGAGCCAGGCGCAACCCGCCTTGAGGTAGGGCCCAGTGAGTCCCGCGTTGGCTCACGGGTGCCCCAACACACCTCGCGAGGCCTCTCGCGCCTCTCCAAAGCAACTAATGGCAGGACTAACAATCGCCACGGCGAGCTCTTGTTCCTTTTGTGGTGAACCTGCAGGGTCCCTCCAAGGAGCACGAAACGACCTCGCCACGCAATCTCTCACCGGCCAAGGCACGGACCTAGCGCCGCACCAGGAAGCATTGTCCTGACCCTCGAGATAAGTCACCCTCCGGACACACTAGTTATCGCAACATCCGCCCCAGAACTCTCGAGGTAGGGGACCTCGTGCTCCGCTGGGTCCTCTCCAGGGAACGATTGCATAAGCTCTCTCCCATGTGGGAGGGCCCGTTCAAGGTTGTTCATATTTCCAGGCCTGGCTCCGTGCGCTTGGAGACTCAAGAGGGAGTGCCTATACAGAACGCGTGGAACATCCAGCACCTCCGGAGGTTTTACCCCTAAAAAGGCCCAAAGGTTCGTGAAGAAGGCGAATGCCTATGAAGCTCATTCTTTTTGGAAAAGGCCCAGTGCTTGTGAAGAAGGCGAATGCCTGTGAAGCTCATTCTTGTTGGAAAAGGCTCAGTGCCTGTGAAGAAGGCGAATGCCTGTGAAGGTCATTCTTTTTGGAAAAGGCCCAGTGCCTGTGAAAAAGGCGAATGCCTGTGAAGCTCATTCTTTTTGGAAAAGGCCCAGAGCACATGAAGAAGGCGAACGCACTGTGAAGCTGTCGCCAGCCTGAAAAGGCCCGGAGCACAGAAGAGGGCCAACGCCCGTGAAGCTTGCTTCCTGTAAGAAAGGCCGGGCACTGTGAAGAAGGCCAACGCCTGTGAAGCTCGCTGCCCGTGACACTCTCACGTAATAATAAGTTGGGGCTGTACACGCCCCGGAGTCTCAGGAGTGCCGGCCTCAGGCCCTGGGGCTCCCTCCCACGCCCAGTGGCAGCACTTAGCTCCGCGCTGGAGAGAAGACGTCGAAGACTAGACTAGGTGCCGGACGCGACTTTTTCATTTGCTTTCTGCAGTTGACTAGTTATTCCCATTTGGAGTTTTTATCGAAACTATCGCCCCTTTTTGGTCTGTGGTTCTTCGATCTTTTCGCTCTCCTGCCTCGATTTCTCTTGCGCGGGGACTTGTGAGGCAGAAGCCTCGGGAGCCCCAGCGGCGTTCCTGCCTATCGCTCAAGTTTTCACGGCCCGTCCACAGCTGGAGCACCCCTCCTGACCATGCCTCACGGGCAGCACAACGCGAACACGGGGCCTGGATCGGTCGCCCCCGCGGCCACGGCTGGGGTTCACTTACGAATGGGCGCACAGCAGAAGGGAACAGTACCAGGATAACAAAAGCAGCACAATAATTAACGCCGTTAACCTCAACGCACCCCAACGGGGCCACACATTGTTGCCTTTTTGCGCAGGAGAAAAGAAAGGAAAAGGACAGAAGCAGGTGAAGCACGCCCGTCAGGCTCTCTTGGAAACTCGAGCCGCCAGAGCTCAGCGGACTCCTCTCGCGCTTCACGGGGCATGGCGGCCAGCGGACCGCTGCCACCCCCAAGCGGTAGCGGCGTGGGCTGGCGCGACCGCTTTGGAAGAATCACCATCCGAAGAAGAGCTGGTGAAGCGTGAGGAGTCATCGCGCATCGCCCGGCCGCCCATGTATCCTCTCCACCGCGGGGATGAGTCCTCGGCCGCGGTCTTCGTCTTCAGGAAAGCACCCCATGCGGCGACCGTCTTCCCCGAACACCCTCACGTAGAGGGTGGCGTCGCCGTCGTACTTGAAGTGCAGGGAGCACCGACGGCGAAGACCACGCGCGCGAGCGAACGTCTGCCAGCCGCGGATCAGGAACAGGTTCCCCGCAGCAGAGACCTCTAGAGAAATCCATGAAGCCCGGCTGCAGCAGCCATCCGCCTGGAGCCAGAGGCCACTCAGGGTGCCATCTGGGATCTCACCCAGGAGGAAGCACGGGAGCTGAAGCCGGACGCTGGACGGCTCCTCCGCCCTCACCATGAACTCCGGCAGCTTTCAAGAAGATGGAGGCGCGGCCTCGGGGGACGCGCGGCCGGGGCACGCCCTCCGACCATGGCCAGCCCCTCGTCGCCAAGCTGATAGCCTCCCCCATGACCGCGGGGGACCGCCACGGGGGCCACGGGATGCTTGCGAGGGCGACCTCGACCACGCTTAGGCGGAGGAGAGGAAGACTCGACCTGACGACCCTTCCCCTTCTCTGCGGCCGAGAACTTCCTTGGTGGAGCCATGGAGAAGAAGGAGAGACAAGAAAGGATAGACTGGAAGGGCGCGCGCCGTTCCGTACTTATAACCTGCGAAGGCCAACCGTGGGCCTCCACGATCACCGGTAATCATGACCAACTCTGCATGCAGGGACTTGTCGAACCCGGGTGGTTACCGAGGCATCGTGGGGAAGCATTGTGCACACGTCCAATCAACCGCCACGCGTCGCCCAAGGCCGCAGGCTGTTAGGGCCCGCGACGCTCAGACTTGCCCTTTCGTCTCTCGCCGGCAAGTTCGGGCGCCGCCATGGGCCCGGCTACTGTCGGCGTTCTGGGAACGGGGGTCCATAGACTTGCCTGCCTGCGGCCTGCGTCGTGGCTCAAAGGAGGCCCAGGACGGCCCATCTTCATCGACGCAAGCTCAAGACCCTCGCGAGGGGCCAAGCCTCATGGGCAGACGACCAGGAGCTTCCTCAGGCACGGCCTCGTCAGGCTGGCTCATGAGGAGGCGGAGAGTTCAAGGCGGGGTACCTCGCGAGGTGCCCATGACGCAAGCCATGACGACCAAGGGCGCCAGCCGGGCGCCAGCCCGCGCAGTGTCCTCCTTTCCCCTTTGGTGCAAAGGGAGCAAGCGCAGGTGAGAGCATCAAGCAAAGGCATCCATTTCGGTGCAACAAGACCAAGACCAGCCCAACGGCTGGAAGGGAGTCATCGTGGAGCCCAAGCAGGCGTCATCACCAGAGCCTTTGGCAGGCGAGGACCAACTTTAGTCAGGATAAGTGTACCCGCTGTTCCCCTTCAAAATGGCCAATTGTTGGCGCCCTTCCCGCTCAATATTTGGGAAGAGGCCCAGGGCCTTCGCCTATAAATAGGACTAGCCACCCACCAGGTAGAGGGGACGAACATTCAGAAAGATAGCAAGAGAACAAGCGAGAGATAGAGGGAGGCGACTGAACACCACCTAGCAGTTCATCGCACCCGCCAAGAATAGACCCTCGCGAGGCTGTTCTTCCTTGTACTATTCCTCATCAGCCCAAGAGGCAATCCACCACGCCACAAACTAGAGTAGGGTATTACACCATAACGGTGGCCCGAACTAGTATAAATCTTGTGTCTCTTGTGCTGTTCCGTTAGTAGTTTAGGTCCATGCGATACGGCGAGGTACGAGACGGTGGAGGGTCGGATCTCCGCGCCCACCCCAGTGCTCGAACCTCAAGGGTCTACCGGAACCCGAAATCGGACATAATGGGAAACAAAGCAGGAGAGTAGCAATTCTCCATCAGTGTGATTCATTCATATTGACTGAGACATTATCTTAACAATGCCTTGTTTCAACATGTATAAAGAACGACAAAGCAGAAAAGTACCATTCCTAAAACAATGCAACTGATTCATTTTAACAGAGACATTATCTTAACAATACCTTGGTTAAACATGTAGAAAGAACTATAAAGCAGGATAGTACCATTCCTAACAAGTGTTGCAATTTTGAACTAAGATTCATTAGTTAATTAATTCTGAGAGTGGCATTGCTTAATTTACCAGTGGCATTAGATTAACGAAAAGCATAAACAGTTCCAGGGGAGAGTGGGCGCAACAACAATATGTGCTTCCATCTACTTATAAAGGGGGTGATGCAGAGTTTGTTGTAACAGAGCAACACGCATCATGTCTGGGTTGGTCCCATTTTTGTTCACTATTTAATGGGAAAAGACAGCAATACAATAGCTTCAATTCAACATTTATTTAAAACAGTACCAATACAAGGAGCACAACATCTCAAAGCACACTGCACAATCATGTGGATGAAGGCCTATACTGACCTTTCATGAGACGGCCATGATAAAATACGAATCTGCCAACACAAATAGGAAATCTAATCTCGTTTTATGCAGTTGCACTGAAATCAAGCAAAGTGTTACAGTTTTGAACTAAGATTCAGTAGTTAATTCCGAGGAAAGTCGGTACTGACCTTTCAAGACCAAGATTTGAAACAACTCGCGAGGAAGATCTCAAAGAGATCTCAACACATATATGGAAATCAGGTCTCATTTTGTGCAGTTCCACCAAATTTAATCGAAGAAAAATGTCGCAATAACAACAAGTTGAATAGATATCCCTGTTTAAACAGAGGCAAAAAAGGAATCAATTACTAGCTAATAAAGGAGGATGAAACATGCGGCCACAAAAATGGTAATCTCGCCAATCCCTAACAAGTGTTGCAGTTTTGAAATAAGATTCAGTAGTTAATTCTGAGAGTGGCATCAATTACAGGCTTATAAAGGGGGTGATGCTGAATTTGTTGTAACAAAGCAACAAGCATCATGTCTGGGTTGGTCCCATTTTTGTTCACTACTTAATGGGAAAAGACAACAATACAATAGCTCAATTCAACATTTATTTAAAACAGTACCAAAACAAGTAGCACAACATCTCAAAGCACACTGCACATCATGTGGTTGAGACCAAGATTTGAAACAACTCGCCACGAAGACTGGAAACAAATCTCGATCTCCTTTTGTGCAGTTCCACCAAAATTAAGCAAAGTCACCGGTGTGACATTCAAGTTGAACTGCACAAAACACTCTTAAAACATAAGTGTTTCGAGTAGCGAAGCAAAATGTCACAATAGCAACAAGTTGAATCGATACCCCTGTTTTAACAGAGGCAAAAAAGGAAACAATTACTTGCCGATAAAGGAGGATGAAACAAACGGTGATGTAAAGATGCATCTAACTTATCTTGGATGGAAAATAAAGTAGGACGAGAGCATTTCTAAAAGCGGTTGCATTGATTCATATTAACAGAGACATTCTCTTGAAACACCATTCGTTAAAAAATGTAATTTACTTTTAACAGTGGCATTGCTTCAATTTTCCGGCGGCATTCTTAGATTAACAACAGCAAAATAGATGTATGGGACATGCCAGCACCATGCATGTGCGTCCACACGTATAAATGGGTGATGCAGAGTATGTAGCCAAGCAACATATATGTGCTGGTCCCATATTTGTTCTCTTTGAACCTTCTTCCTATGTGAGGGCAGCAAATCTAGTCCTGCACAAACTACCCGACCCCCCAGTTTCTTTCCCTTTTCAACAAAGAGATCGGTTCCTTACAGATGTGTGTACTGGGTTACCCCCCTTTTCCCTTTTCGACCTACAAGGCGGCTGGATAGCCAGTCTATACTACTTTGTGCCCCTCCTTTCCTCATTGAACCACGTCCTAGATTCTTGCTCCAGCCCACCACACCCTTCTTTCCTCTTTGAACCAAGACCTAGATTCGACTACAGATCGAAAAAGATCCACATGCAGCTAGAGCAACGACGGTTTCAAAGAAACTTATACCTTAGGGTCGTCGGGATGTGGCAAGGCGTGCGGCGGGAGGGCGGATCTGCCCAAAATACGTACGACAACGAGGAAGAAGGGGTCGGTGGCCCTCCCGCACAGGCGCTGGGTGAAAGAGAACAGCGCAGCCGACAGTGGATTTCCTCCCTCGCCGAAGGCGATAGAGTGAATGCTGCACCTCCTCCCCTTCCCGGGGAGACGGGATGCGGACGCCTCCTTCACCAGCTGTGAGGGGGGGAGAGAGAGACAAGAGGCCAACGCAATCTTGTTTAGATCTGGTGAAGAGAGGGTGAGTGACTGTGAATATAGCAAACCCTAGCAAACGAACGCTGAGCCTCCAGCGTGTAACATATATGTAGTGCGGCGAGAGTGTGGAGAGTGCAAACCCTAGCGAACAAGCGCTGAGGCTCCCGCTTATATATATACTACTATAGTACGGACTGAGCTCCGGTGCCTTCACTGCACCTCTTTATTTAATGTACAGTGAAGAAAACTAGTACTCCGATGAACTAACGATCCACGTCCATGTGTCC
Organism: Aegilops bicornis; assembly: GCA_021605145.1. Lineage (NCBI taxonomy): Eukaryota > Viridiplantae > Streptophyta > Magnoliopsida > Poales > Poaceae > Aegilops > Aegilops bicornis. The sequence continues at coordinate 488,091,259 of CM038674.1, forward strand.
TGGCCGCACTTCCTATCCTTCACGTATGGTACACTACCCTCCCTTAAGTGAACAACCACACATGCGCCAAATTATCGGAAACGTGTGAGAGTGTGTACAAATAAAGAATTTTAATTTCAATTATCGGAAAGGTTTGAGATTATTACAAAGTTTGACTTCAGTCAAATCTAATATGCGGAGTAAATAAAAATGGAGGGCTACTACGTCCATCCGGGTTTTTAGTCCACACCATTTTTTAAATCAAAGTTAATAGTTGGACAAATAAAATTACAGGGGAGGGTGAGAGAGCGAGACGCAAGAAACTCTATCAAACAAGAGGCTATAATGGAGTAAAAAAAATCTTTCCGTAGCAGCGGTTTTAAATAGAATACGCGCGTTCCCGGAAAAAAGAAACGAAAACTGGCGGACAATTTTTTAAGGGTTTGTCTAGGACACATCTAGATGTCACATAGTTATGTCACTTCTAAGTTGATGTCCACTCTGTTTGTGGTCTATTTTTTCCTAGTTTTTTTGTTTCTTGTTGCTACATTATATACTTGTGGGAGCTTAGATGTGATATCCTTAAATAACATCTAGATGTGAATTAGAAAAACTGATTTTCTAACGTACCAAGAAAGAAAACTTGATCAAAAACACGCCCCGCCTGTGTCGCGAGAGTCGTCGCACACACACACATAGACATAGACATGCATATCCGTGTTTATATAAAATTCCATTTCCATCTCCATCTCCAATCATATTAGTCCAACTGGCACATTATTTACGTTGTTAATTATATACGCAACAATATTAACATACAACATCTCTTGTTTGCGCACGTCCGGACCGCTGCCACGGCCGGTCCTAACCAACCCAAACCCTCTTCATCACCCGCGCGTGCTTCCCGCCCGAAACGGTCAGTGCCGCATTCATGCCCGGCCAGAGCGGACGCGACCTCTCACTGGCGCCGGCATTGAAGCGGCGCCCCGGCCGAGAGAGCGTCGCCCGCACCGCTTCCGGGTGCACGTGGCTGCTCCGCGTTCAAAGGTCGCAATAGCCGGCTACAACATGCATGTAAAAAGTTCATGTGAGTTCGTGCTACAGCTAGCTGTCCTCCCCCAACTCGTCAATCTCTTCTAGTAGTGCTAGTACTCCATGGTGCGATCCATCCACAAGCAGGCGGGAAAGTTATCGTATACTTGGTTTGCGGTGAGTGGCATGCCGAGCGACCGTGTGGGGTCGAGCCATGGAGGAGGGTGAGACACGAACACGACAAACTTGATTCAAACGTTGGTTTTGCTCGATGGCGCGATCCAACGAAACGAAACGTTGGTTTCTCTCCGTTTCCATTTTTTATCCGGAAAAACGGAAACTTTCCACTCCATTTTCATTCCTATTCCAAGGTTGCCCCGTTACAACATTCCATCAAATACAAAGGAAAACTAACCCGCATGCTGATGCATCTCAATGATTCACAGATCATAGCCAATATTTACTTCACAACTAAAGAAAAAAGTTGTGAGAGCGTGTATGAAAGAAAAACTACTGATGGGGTCATTACGACTTAAACCCTAAACCGTAAACATGATATAATTTCCTGGCCAGGTAGAACCCGTCGAAGGAAAGACGGCTGGCACCCTCGGATCATACGATGCTTTTGTGCAGTTCCACTAAAATCGAGCTGAGCATCCCTGATGGCAAAGATATTGAAGAAGTGTGATTAGAATAATAGTACTGGCACTAGTTCATGAGACATAAACTCATTACAAGTAGAAGCCGGTAGAAGTAGAGAAAGATCAACATGGAGATGGAGTTACGGCGATTGGAGCAAGCCGGCTCCAAAAGGAAGATGGACTACCCGGGACGCTGGCTATAGCTAGAAGGGCGGTTGGGACGCCGACATCGGCCCATACCGCGGCGACCCGATTGGGACGCACCGATCGTGGGTTTTCTCCCTCGCCGATGTCGACCGTCTCACGCAGAACATTGTTCCCTTCCCCCACAAGCGGATCAGGCCCTTCGTTCTATGCTTGTGAAGAGAGCAACCTAAGCAAGCAGGCTTGTAGCTTAGGCTCCTCCTAGTGTATATATAGTGGTTTTCCTTTTCTCTCCATATCAACCATTTTATATTGCGTACGTGTCATTCAAGAGTGAAATGATGGTTGCTTCTTCCGACTAACTTACTGTGTGTTTTGACTGCTCCATAGTGGCCCCTACATCGTACTCCCCTACGTGTATGCAACAGCCCTGCGTACACATGGGCCCTTAAGCAGCATGACGCCTAATGCATGCATGTCTGAGCACACGACGGAATACAAACAGTCACGCTCAAGTTCTCAACCTACACGTGCATGCACACACAACTCAGTCAAGGTGAGCTAGTGACCGTATAAACACTGGAGAATATATATATTGAGCGCAATGAGCGTATTATGAAGTCCACTGACCGTATTTTTACAAATATACAAAGGATGTGCATGTGTATTTATCTTGTTTGAAATTAAGCCATATTAACCGGAGAGGAGGCAGTATGGACTAGCATTACTTTGCTGTGTCCCGTCAACTTGCCGAACGAGGAGAAGGTTGCAGGATGGGAGAAGCTTGCGCGCGGTGGCTCGCAGGACAAGGAGAAACTTTTGACTAATGCAAGCTCTCTCTCGCTTAGGCGGTGGACATGCAACAGTTAATTCGGTGTCAGATTGCCAGCAGCATACGCTATGCTACTAGTGCTATTATTGTTCGACTTCCTGAATAGGCGAACAGCCAAGCGCAAAGTTTACTAGTACTACTACTATAGTCTATAAAGGTACATACTATACTAGTACTAGGAACCGGATGGAGGAGCGTCTGCACTCTTATTATAATTTTAAAATGTGATAAAACAATCTTCAACACATTTGGTTCTCTTCGAGGGTCCTCGCATGTGATAATGGAAGTTGATTGCATGGAACACTCACCACAATTCTCGCTTAATTCTGGCTCATATCCTGTTACAAATAGTAGCACTCGGTAATATTTCCTCTTTTTTTGTTATTCAGCATGTAAACAGGTCAGCAAACCTTGCGGCGCATCTTCGTGCGAACCGTGCTTGCTGCACTTTGAATGTGGCCGAGAGCTGGCTTGATGAAACACCTCCCTTCCTACTTTTTGTGCGGGGTACCTCGCTTCCTAGTGACCAGTGTCTTGGCTGATCGTCCTAAGAATGCTTATATATGAATAAAGCTCTCTCATTTACCCGCAAAAAATATTAAGCCATATTAAGCGGAAAGGAGGGAGTATGGACTAGCACTACTTTTTGGTATGTCCCGTCAACTCATAGAACGAGGAGAAGCTTGCAGGACAAGGTGAAGCTCGCTTACGCCTTTTGACTAATGCAACCTACCCTCGGTGGACATGCATCAGTCCATTCGGTGTCAGATTGTCAGAGGCATACACTGTAGTACCCAACATGCGGAGTACCATCATTGTTCGACTTCACAAAGAGGCGAAGAGCCAAGCGCAGCAGTACGAGTAGTACTACTACTAGAACCGCATGGTGGAGCGTCTGTACTCTTATTCTTTTATCTCCGATAAAGTATACGTTTATTCCGGAGAAGGGTGGAAAACGGCAGCCCAACATGTAATGAATGATATTGATCAACCAACCATGCTCGAATATATCTTGGCCTCCGTGCGAGCCCGTCTGTGTGTTCTCGCTCCTCGTCTCTCTCAAGGAACGGCGGGTTGGCTCTTTGCCGTCAATTGAGATCGGTTTGCTCACACTCCTGTCCCACATGTCAGTGATATGCCAAGAGGAGGTGCGTTGACCGACCGCCATACGCTGCATACTTGGTTTTGCACCTTCATACTACTCCTCCCTCCGTCACAGCTTCTGGTATGCCGCTTCATTATGATGCATTTCTCTCAATGCATTTCCACCACAAGAGAGACTTTAGACGCGTTTGGTTTAATGCTCAATTAATTAGGGCGTGGTAACCACAATCAAGTCCACAATTTTCTCTCCATGTACTGTACTACTACAGAGTGGAGTAAGTGCATGCATGTGTGTACCCGGGGTGGAAGCACTGCATGCATGTGTGTACGCATTATTCCCTCTAGTAATAGACGCCGTGCTATAACTACCAGTGCTATTTTTCAGGCCGATCGCTAGTCGCCTTGGTCCCAGAGATTTTTTTTCTTTTTTCTGAAGCGCGCTGTATAAACAGTGACGGATGGAGTAGTATGAGCGAATTCGTATTGATGGTTGCTTCTTCAGAGTAACTTACAGTGGGAAAGGTGGGGCTTATGATTTGACTGCTCATTACTCACTATTAATGCGGCGCAACGACCGGGCTGAGTCTCCCATGCGGTTGTGCACTACCCCCTCGGTTCTTAAATATACTTCGGAGTATTTGTCTTTCTGGAGATTTCAACGAGTGACTACTCAAATATTTGTCTTTTAGAGATTTCAAATGGACTGGCACATACGGATGTATATAGACATATTTTAGAGTGTAGATTCACTCATTTTGCTCCGTATGTAGTCACTTGTTGAAATCTCTAGAAAGACGAATGTAATATTTAGGAACGGAGGGAGTACACATACGAAGCAAAATGAGTGAATCTACACTCTAAAATATGCCCGTTTGAAATCTGTAAAAAGACAAATATTTAGGAACGAAGGAGTATAATTTTGTGCATGGCACATGGACCCGGATGATCAAGAGGCTTCTCGCAATGCTATCAAGCTTCCATCATTTGTTTACATAATTGACGTACTATACAAATAATTTTCCAGCGACATGAAATTGTACAATGTGTGAGCTTTCAGTTTTTGTTTCGCGTGTCTTGCCATCGATGCTCTTTCAGAAACATAAAAAACTAACTTCCTTGCTAATGCATGTCAATTATTAGCAGATCAGAGCTAATAATTACATCACAACTGAAGACAGAGTTGTGAGAAGGTGTTAAATTAAAATTGATCCATGCTTTCATGTGTAGCAACGTCCCCAATAGCTCTGACTAAATCAACAAGGCATGTTGGGGAAAAAAGTAGCTGTCTGGAGCATGCAACATTCCGATCATTTTGTGCAGTTCCACTAAAATAGAGCTGAGCGTCCTGTTCCAAAGATATTAAGTGTGATTACGATAATAGAGGACTGCTGATGAAACAAGAAACACATAAATAGAAGCCAGTAGCCTTTGCAGCCTCTCTTAAGACTAACTAGTTGGAGAAGATTAGGCTCGGAGTTGGATGAGGAGGATAGAGCAAAACCAATCTCCCTTTGTGCAACAAGACCGAAAATGTAGAGACGTTGCCCGTGTGACATTTTAGTACAACTACACAAAACACTCTTAAGAAAAAAGTGATTTGTGTAGTTCACCAAAAGGTTGCAGTAGCAACGAGGTGAAATGGATATCCCTATTTGCAAAAAAGAGGTAGAAAGTAAACAATTGCTGGCCAATAACAGTTGATGACACATGCGACGACAAAAAAGAAGCATATTCCTTGTCCTAAGGGAAGATAACATCACAGTTGTGTTTGTCTAAAACGGTGTAAGTACGAGAATGCAATATGGAAAGTACGCCGGACGAGCTACGTTTTGGGCAAATAACTATGGAAGATCCACATGCAGCGACGTGGGAAGACGGGCAGTGGAGCAAGGCCGGAGGGGATACCTGGAGGTCGTCGAGATGTAACTAGGTGAGCGGCGGCGGGCGGAATCTGCGAGAAGGTGGCGTAGGCCCAGCCGCGCTGGAGCTTGGTAAGAGAGAATGGCATGTACCGCAAATCGGGACGTGCTGCCACGGCGCCGTCGAACGGAGAAACGATGCACTTCCCGCCTTTCCCCCGGCGCACGGGATGCGACCGGATCAGTGACCAACGGTGAGAGAGAGAGAGAGGCCACCGCACTCCCTTTCCCCCGGCGGACGGGATGCGGCTGGATCAGTGACCAACGGTGAGAGAGAGAGGCCACCGCAGCCTTGTGTGAGATACTCTGAAGAGCGACAAACCAGGCAGGCATGCTCCATTGTATATAGCGAGCAGACTACCTTTTTCTCCATAAAATCGTTTCATATTCTGTGTACGTGCCATTGAGCGCTATAACTTTATTTAAAAATAACGCGGCAACACGTCAAGTCGAACTTTGATTCATGCACGCGTGGTACACGACCTCCCTAGGTAAACAACCGCTGACGGCGTTCACATTTGCACGTGGGCTGCCATTTCATAAAGAAATGAGCTCCACCGTGTACCCGCTGGTGTGGCTGGGCACGGCGTGAGTACGTGCACGGTGCACCTATTATCTTCTTGTATCGTACACCACCTACGTGGGGTTGTGTGAGAGAGATACAAACCTAGAGAGATATAGTGTGTGGGTTCTTGAGAGTTTTTTTGGGGGGTCAATCAAAAAATATAACATATGCAATGTGTGTGAAATAGAGTCCTGGATATAACATATATATAAAGGGGGTGATCCACGAGAAGAGAGTGGAGGTATCATCGGCTTGAGGTGTCCATAGAATGAAGAGAGGGATGATGTGTGTGTGTGTGTGCGCGCGCGATCGATAAAGAGTGCCATCGAATTTGTGTGTGCCCATGTCAAAGATATAGAGTGGCTGGCCTACTGGAACGTGAGATGGGACATGTGCAGTTTGTCTCTGTGGCATGGATACCTACCGCAGCTCGAATATCGGTGTGTGGTGGGGGAAGAGGGAGGCCTAATTATCTATAGAGGTACAATGGCTGGTATATGTGTGGAGGAGGAGAGAGGCCTACCTCATGTATTAAGGAGATCGATCTGCCTCATGTATTAAGGGAGATCCATGGGCATCCATGCATATGTGCAGGAGAGGAATAAGGTTGGGAGAGAGACGGAGCTAGAGTGTTGGAGGGGGTGGTAGTGGAGTTGCTTCTAACAAATGGTGGGATAGGCTTGCTAGACAAACGGAGGGCACGCCCAATATCAACAAGAGAGGAGATGGCTGCTTGTTGTCTGCGTACGCGTCGTGTGAGAGGCAGGTCGGGAGGCATGCACGAATGATGAGGGGGACGATGTGGCTGTGGTAAGCGGGCGTAACTACATAGGAAGATCAATCGCCCTTTGTAAAGAAAGGAGAGACATAACTTGTGAGGCACGTCGACCGATGGGGGGAGTAGTTAAAGTCGATCTAGGTATATGTTGGGAGATCGATCGGTATACATGCATGTGTGTGTTAGAAGCAAATGAGGCACGAGGAGAAGGATACAGAGAGAGGGATGCATGTAGGAGGTGGTACAAGAGGCATACTATATCGAGGGGGGAGGAGGTCTGCAGTACGAGAACGATGAAAAGAGTGGTGGGAGTGAGGCATGGACGGTGACAAGAGAAGAGGGGAAGCTTGTGTTTGTGCTAGGCACACCTAGCTAGAGAGGCATATCCATCGATGTGTGCCGTAAAGAAGGAGCTGGGGGGCCTACACACACCATGGGTGAACAACCTAAAGTGAAAAGACGAATTTGCGCGATGGAGCTAGAGAATGCTGAGGGAGGGTGAGAGGGATGCGGGCGTGTGCATGCACAAGAGAAAGTTAGCGCTAGCTACAAAGATAAGAAGTTTGTGTGGGTGTAAAAGATGAATAGAGATCATATATACTTCATTATAAACAGCGAATTCGGATATTTGAAGAATTCATCATAGTGTTTCAAACCGACGCATTTGTGAATATATATAACGGTGATACACATGGTGTGGTTATGAACATGTTATACTACATTTAATATATTTTATCTCTACTCTTATAAAAACGGAGTTGTTGATGATGGTGTGCCTGCCATCCTGCATTATAGGCCGTCCGATTTATATCTGGCGGATAGCAAGGAAACTATGATGGTTGAAGTTGGCAAAAATCATGATTGTAGATTCTTATTGAAATAGAGAAACGAATTCAAATTTAGTTCAAATTGCAGCGGTAGTATAGACATTTGGAATGCACTAAAATGTTGGTATGAGTAGGTTACATGCATTATACAAAAGCGAAAAAATTTAATCGGACATAACATGGATTCATACTCCCTCCTTCCATCTATATAGGGCATAATGAGATTTTAAAGACCACCTTTGACTATTGACAAGATTAATAGTACATGACATGCACAATGTGAAAATTATATCATTGAAAGAACCTTTCATGCATTTAATTTAACGGTGTGCTTTGTGTAAGTTGCATGTCATATATCATTGCTCTAATATTTGGTCAAAGTTAGCATCAAAAAACGCATTAGGCCCTATATAGATGGAAGGAGGGAGTAGCTTTGAATAGCATTTGTATAGTAAAACGGGGCAAGACTCTCTCTTTGTATGGTGTGAATAGTTTTATTTTTTTAGTTTTCTTTTTGGTTGAGGGAAGTGCGAATTGATTTGGTACGTACAAGTACAATATTACTACACGTTAGACTTGTCCCTAATTTCAACCCGCGTCTTGTTATATCCTGAAATTCAGATATTGTGCTCCCAAAACTGGCATCTTCACAACCCGCGCCTTGCTATCCCGAAATTACAACGCACGCGAAAACTCCCTCCAGCTGCCAAATCCTGACACGCGAAATCCCCCTTCCAACCCTGAGCCGAAAGGGCCGCTAGTTCAAAATCGGCGGGGGGTACTTTTGTAACACACCCTACATTTTGGACAAGCGCGTCCCTAAGTCATGCTTCACCCCCTCCCATCGCCCCCTTTTCGCCATTCGAAATCCCAGGCCGCCATAACCTCTCCACTCCAGCCGCGAAACCCCACCCTCCTCCGTCCGCCACGTCACCGCTGCCCAGCCGGAGCCTCTTCCCCGACGACGCCGTCCACTGCAACAGCTCGACGTCCCTCGTCCACCTCCCCGGATGAGGATCCATCGTCCATCTCGTCGTCCCGCCGGTTCAGCCGCCCCGTCCTCCACCTCCAAGGAGCTGCTCCGATGATCGCCTCGTCTATCGCGGTTGCTCCATCCCCACAGCGCCGCCTTAACCTGCTCCACCGGAACCTCAACATCCTCACCGACTCCTCGGACGAAGCCGAGGCCTACTCAGCGCCACCAAAGAGGTTGTACACTCATCGCATCGCACCTTCTCCTTAACTCGACCTCCCGGCGCCGACGGTGCTCCATCCCGCACCCCCATGGAGCGACTACCTTGAAGCCGGCGTAGCGGGCTACATCTCCACGGCGGCTCTCCCCCAGTGCGAGGCCCCTTCGGCGGCGGAGTCCATACCAACCGGATCTGCTACTGCTGCTCCGGCTCTCGCTCGCCCACTCGCGTTGCTGCTGCTCTGGCTCTCGCTCGATCGCTCGCTCGCCCAGCTGCTGCTCTCCCCCTTGCTCATGCTGCTGCTCTGCTCTGATTAAGCCACACTTCAGTCGACTGAATCGACTTTTAGGTTAGTCGATTTTCAGGGGTTGGGGGGGGCTCGCCGGAGTAAAGGAAGAACCACCATAGAACGGGACGGGGCTCGCCGAAGAGGTACCCCACTATCTATCTTAGGGTTCAGGGTGGGGCGCAGGGGGGCCTAGAGGGCTGGCCGGGGCGCCGGCGGACCGACGGTGGGGAGTTGTTTCAGGGCGGCGAGGCAGCGCTGGGGGGTGCAGGTTGAAGATGAACTGCAGGCCCTCCCTAAACTACATGTCAAGTGCCTCTCTGCTACCATTGCGTTCAGTTTCGACAATAGCATTCAGATTCCATAGTAAATTTCAGTCTCGACAGTTAAATTCAGAGTCAACAGTTGTTACCTCATCTGTTTTAGTCAGGTGGTTTTTGGTGATGTTAATTTTACATCCATTTTACATCATCTATTGGAGATGCTATTAGAATCCCACTTGAGATTGACGATGTCTGTCTTGTGCTGCTTCAGCCTTGACGTCTTCTGGCTCACCGGCTGCTCCAATGACGAATCGATCCATCACAACAGAGCAGTGCTCGGACGCCGCCTCTGATTCCTCAGATCTTCCTCCACACCTCCGAAAGCCACCTCTGCCTCAACTGCTTCAGCGACCAACCCAATGATGCCGAGGTCAACACGACTACGGCAAAGAGGTTGTACACTTGCTGCATCACTTATTACTATACATTCACGTCGATCCATTAGGGCTATTTTGGTTCAACGGAAAAACGTCGATCCACTGGTTGTTACCATCACTCTAAATTTCTTCATGCTCTCCTTACATAATCTCATCATTTTTTTCGTATGCATGTCAGATATTGTACACAGTCATGCTGAACATGTAGAGAAAAAGAGAAGAGTTTTGCGCGGCAATAAAATGTAATGCAGACATCGCTCCATGGTGGGTTCAATGGCAAACCCTCCCCACCCCTCTCCAGATTGTAATCTAGAGGAAGATATCTTTTTGAGGCGGATTCGCACGCCAGACCACTCCTATTTACCCCCAAGGTGTTTGCTCTACCTTGGCATGATGATGTTAGTCATATCATGCATATTTTGCCTTAGTGCCTACTTTTGACATCATATATGTCATCTGCTTAATTTAGACATGTTCTATAATGCCACCTGTTTAGTTTCTATATCATATATGGGAATTATGCAGTCTCATGTCTTTTAGCCAGCCATAATATATGTGAAATGTGCAATGCCATCCTGTTTAACCAGGAATCATATATTTGAAAGATATCTTCCCATCCTTTTCTTCATTACATTTCCATTTGTCGACAATGTTTGTACATTAAACTACTCTTCCTGTGAATCAGCCATTTGGGTGGGAGATGGAAAATTCTGGAGTGAAAACAAGGCCTTCAGAGCAGACAGTGCTGCTACTGTCAAGCAGATCTCTTGTTGGGCCCCGATAGCTCCTTAGAGATGGATTCAAAGACAGATGACCAGTCCTATTCCCCCACTGAGGTGTATGCTCTAACTTGGCACAGTTATACTGCTCATATCATGCATACGGTGTCTTGCATTCCATAGTTTAGACATCATATACACAATATTCAACACCATGTTCTTAGTTCAGACATCATATTGAATGCCCTCTGTTTATCATATAAATCACATATGTGAATTAAATGATGCGATCCTGGTTACTTAGAGAACATGTAGGTGAATTATGTCATGCGATCCTGTTTAGTTATTCATCATATCTTTGAATTATGTTATGCTATGCTATCCAGTTTAGATAGACATCATATATCTGAAATTATGTCACGCTATCCGTTTTAGTTAAACAATATACATGTCAACTATTTCATGCCCTCTTTTTCCACACTATCTATTGCATCATCTCTCATACAATGTCCAGACATTCAACTATGTTTCATGTTTATCAGCCATTTGAATTGGAGCGGGTGATGCCAGTATCTAGCGGACTAAAAACACGGTCTTCAAATAAAACAGTGATACCTCTTGGTAGAGATAGCACCCCGGTTGTACATGCACAAGAACCAGCCCTACCACACATAACCCAAACTCTATTGTACCCCTACTGCGATGGACAGAGAACCAGCTTCACCCAATCTAACCCCAACCCCAGCCGATAGTAACCCAGTTCCTGTTGACACATCACCATCTCCAACACAGAGCTCCCAAACAAGAGCAGTTAGTAAGGCAGCTCCGATTGCCCAAAGGGCAAGATTATCACGGCGAACTCCAACTCCACCAGTTAGTACGCCTATTCCTGTGGAGGAAGCACAACCAGCTAGTCATAGTTTAGCATCTGTCGCATTTGATGTTGTTAAATCGTATGTGCGTATCTTCCCATCTTGGAAATATTATACTGAAGATGAAGGAAAATGCCAGTTGCTGGTGTTTGTCCAGGAGTTATGTGTAAGTAATGTTATTCATGGCAATTACTTTGCTTCGTCCCATACATCCTACCTCCATGATGGATAATACAACAAATTTTCCCATTTTTCTCTATAGAGAAGGACCGATTTGGAAACTCATGATGAGGTAACCTGTGCTAATACATCTGCTATCTTCAAGAATGCTTGGTGGCAGTATCAGAATTACCTGAAGAAAATGTAATTCACCGGCAAAGAAACTCATCAAATTCCCTTACGTTCTCCTGAGACACATTTACTGGACGATGACTGGGAACGCCATGTTCTGTACTGGTCCCAAACCAAGAATGTGGTAAAGTCTATGAGCTCATTTTCTATTTTTAAGTATTATATTCTTGCGTCTTACTGTACCCTGTTCATGTAGAACAAGTGCCTAAACCTGAAGAACAACTGTTCTAATTTAAGATTCCATTGCTATCATAGTTCAAAAAAGCGCTAAGCGTTAATTGTGCGTTTTGCCACCGCCTTGCGCTTTACTGACCAAAGCGCATGCTTATACGCAGTTATGCACAGATTGTGCATAGTTATGCGCAATGCGTTTTGCCAACGCATAGAGCCTAGGCGCACTTAAGCGCTCGCTTAGGCGCGCCTTTTTTTAACTATGATTGCTTTGCTCTTGTATCACTGTATTTACTCATACAAACTTATTTTTAAATTGAAGGATCCAATCGAAACTCCAATGGCACAACAGGTATGTTCACGCATGTTTCTTTAATAGGTTTGCTCTTATCAATAGCTCTGTTGATTTCAATTTCAATTGTGTATACAGTTGACTTTCATATCATGCACATTACTAGCATCACAACAGAGCCAATAGTGTTGTTGTACATGTAGACCCGTGGTACCCATCTGAAATCTTGTTGTGCCGTGTAGTTTCCCATGCTTTGTATTCTTTCAGTGCTGCTTTGTCTTGAACTGATATGATTTGAACCGTGTCTCTATTTTGATTTGGCAAGATAATGCAGTGACCATAGGACATAGATATATGTTTGTTTGATGCTTTTATTATCTACTAGTACTTGGCAATAGAAGACTTGGTAGTTTAATCCTGTCCACCTTACTAATGAACTGGTTCACCGAAATGAGTTTCATATACTAGTACATGCTAAACTTGTTATGTGTCTGCTTGTTTCTTCTTTTAGAATCTTGTGACGAATATTGGGGAAGAGTGCCTTATTAAGCGATGGTAAAGGAAGTAATGCAGATAAGGTTCAGGATAGTGACACATCCTTGTTGGTCTCCAACAAAGCTGATAAAACAGCTAAGGAAGACTATTTGCAAGACAGCGAGACAACCCCAAAGTCCTGTCTTGGTTTAGTGCTCGAGTTACTGGCCACTACCACTTCCACAAGCTATTCAAACTCACTGTCTGAATCAGTTCGGTTTCTTGAGTCTCAACTACAAGCTGAAAGACATCGATCAATTTGTCTTTGCGACAAGAAGCGGAAGGACTGCGGAAGTCCTGGAGCATTCAGATGCATACTTTTCGGTGCAACAGCAAGCGTTGGAGGATTTTAGCGCCAAGCAGACAAAGCTAATCAGCTTGCTAAGCTTATTGCCGACATGGTGGATACCCAAGATAATGTTTCTTGAGCTCTTTTGAAGTTGTTTCAGTTATGCTCTTGTTTTGTTGCCGCGTTTATTTGCACTGGTGGCTAATTTTGACGGCCAATGTATGTAATATGCTGCTTTGTTCCCTATATTTGCACTGGTGGCGAACTTTGATGCCCAGTGGATGTAATATGTGTAATAGCGGTAATAGGCTAGCGTTAATTGCTTGCTTATTTATTTCCTTATTGTCTTGTTTAGTTCTTAGCTTGTAGTCACTGCAGTTCTTTTTCTGTTTTTTTTCTAGTGGCCACAATAGCCTATTTTTGGTAAGTAGGCCAAAATAATCATGGCAACACACGGACTGTTGTAACCATGGGCCTCCTACAGGCCGTATGATCCATGGGCCTTCGTCCGGCCGTAGGATCCATCGGCCTTCTATACGGGCCTTAGGGTCCATGGGCCTAGGATCCATGGGCCTTCTACAGGGCGTATCATCATTTCGCCAATCATGGGCCGCATCAGAACGACAGTTGAATTTGGCCCACAAGCGAAAATGACAAGAACGGGTCAGTATGTAATCGAATCGTCGCAAATGAGCCCAAGAATAAATGGGCCCTCAGAAGGCCGAAAGTTAACTTGGGCTGGAAACGGCCCAACGGAATAACGGGCCGTTAATGGGTATAAAGTGATACACTGTTCATTACGGGCCAGTTTCACCACGGGCCGTTAATGGGTGTAAAGTAATACACTGTTCATTACGGGCCAGTTTTAGCACGGGCCGCTAATGGGCCAAGAGTTATAAAGGGCCTCATATGGGCCGAAAGACGTCATGGGCCATACATGGGCCAGAAGTGAAAACAGGCTGGAATCATATTGGATGGCCCAAATGACGCTACTGGGCCTAATTCGGATAGGGTGTAACGGGCCTTGGGTTAGCGGGCTGTAAATGGGCTATATGCGAATAGGTCGTTAACAGGCTTTCCATGGGCCAGCCCGCCACCTTTTGACCAAGTCAAATGGGCCGGCCTTTTCGTAGGAATGGGCCTCTGTTGGGTCGTGCCACGTGTCGACGTATCATAGGCTCCTATCTGACCCACTGACGAGCTGACACGTGTTTCGTCCGGCCAATAAGAATTTTACACGTGGAAATTTCCCATTGGCCGGGGCTGTTAACGGGTTATCGGATCCAAAACCCGACCCGATAGCTTAACGATGTTCCGTTACGGTGGATGCCACGTGTCGGTCACCATTGACGAAAGCACTTCTGTGATGCTCGATTTCTAGTCATGGAAGTGGACACTCCCGGGATGATAATTTTGGTAATGTCATGGAACACTTCTACGACAGCACAGGTATGACTATCTTGATTCTGTCATAAATTTGTCATGGATGTACAGGCATGACAAAAAACGCGACCTACTGTGACAAACACGTATCATCACGGAAGTGTATTTTTTTGTAGTGCTTGATAGTACGGCAATCGATCCTATAACCCGGTCTCCAAACTACCACCATGAGACTGGTAAAATAGAGAACCTATCAAGGCCAAACCTTTGCCTTGCACAAAGTCCACTTGGCTAGATGTAGACGATCTTGACTTTCTCAAGTAGGACCACCTTTCTTGATTGCGTTGGCCCAGTGAAGACTAGTAGATTGCTCCCCCATACTCCACTATGGTGAGCCACTCTTCGACACATCTTCACAAGTCCATTGTCACCACAATGGACGGAAATCTTCAAGCACTTGATCTCTTCATGATGCATCACAAAGAACTCTCACGAAGACCATGGGTTAGTACACAAAGCGTAATTGACAATGCTTACCATACTATGGGATCACTTGATCCCTCTCGGTACATCTTCTACCCTTTGTGAGTTGATCAACTTGATTCACTCTTGACTTAGTCTTGATCAACCTTGAACCTTTCCAACTCTCTTCATTTGGATGATGCCTTGAAGGTAAGCATGAATGATCACACAATCTTATTCTTCAAGACATGCTTGTAATAAGCTCAACTCTCACATGACCAATCATTGGAAAATTCCTTAATAGCACCTTGGTCAACACATAAACTCCTTGAAACCAACACATGGACTTCAAGAAATGCCTATGGACAAATCCTTCAAATATAACTCAATGCAACCATTAGTCCATAAAAAATGTCATCAATTACCAAAACCACACATGGGGACACCACATGTCCTTTCACATGGTGTGTATTTATTCAAAATAAAAGGAAGGAAGTGATGCTCCAAGACTTTGCACTTATCATGTGAAGAATAAAAATATATCTCAAAGTAAAATATACCGTAAGTTTTGAAGACGAAAGAGGGGGTGCCATCTGGGGCATCCCCAATCTTAGTTCTTCCTTAGATATTTCTGTGGGGTGTCTTGGGCATCCCCAAGCATAGGCTCTTTCCGCTCCTATTCTCCTCATATCTTTATCTCACACAAAAATTGAAAACTTCGTTCACACAAAGCTTAACGGAACTCGTGAGATAGGTTAGTGCACATAAGACAAATCACCCAATCATGTACTATCAAGACAAGTTTCATAATAATTATCAAACATTATCTAATGTATACTATCATTTCACAATTTATATCACCCAATATAAGCCATGAAAACTCTAGAACAGGAAAATAACAAAACTATAACAACAATCTATAGATCAAAAAATTTAGAATATAGGAATAATAAACAATTTGCATGAAAGTACAGTGTAAACTTTTCAGATAATTCATACATTGTAATAAAATATGAAAATTCAAATACTATAACACACGTTTCTATTTTTGCACATCACACATCAGTCATCCAATTTAAACATCCTAAAGGCAAATCTTAACACATTATGTTTATGGTATAGTGGTATATTGTCACATCCCTAGCTTCTAGTTATGCCTAGTGCTAGCATCTGGTGTTGCATCATGTTCAAATTTTCCAGAAAGTTGAAATGGGGATGACAGAACCCCCAGCACCCCCCCTGAAAACAACTAGGGTTTACTAAAATCTTTTTCAATGAACCTGAAATGCCCTTCTAAAATGTCCATCACTTTTGTCTCGGTCCAGAACCTCTGCCAAAATTGGTTCACATTTTTCTAGGACACATAAGGTCACTGAATTAAATCATATGCTATTGCAAATTGGGCATTTAAATGCTATATATTATTTTAAGTTCTCAATTAATTCTGAACTTAAGTGAGGGCTGTTAGGAATAATCCAAACAAAGCCCACAATTATCTTCAGGATTTTTGAAAACGTTTTGGTATTTTTAATAAAGCTCAGAAGTTGCAGAGAAATAGAAAAACAAAAACAGAAAATAAAAGGAAACTAACTTACCTGGCAAAGCCACCAGCCGGCCCACCTGGCGGTCCAGTCTTTGTCTTGGCCCGTGCCCAAATGCTTTGTCCCCGCCAGCAGTGTGCAGGAGGTGACACCGGTGTCTGTGAGCTTCCACGGCGCCAGCTGCTTGCCGCCCGCGCCCGTGGACACCTAGGCGATCTCCACGCCGCCGCCCCGGCCCCGCAGACACCTCGCTCACTCCCCTGCCTCTCTCCCTCGCCCTCTCCTCGCCATGGCCGCAACCGCCAAGCGCTCGCCGCCGTGAAACCCGCAGCCACCGTCCCTTCCTCGCTTCCCTGATTAGTCCACGAGCTCCGCGACTTCGTCCTCGACCCCCTCACCGAGCCACGCCCCGCCGGAAGCCCTGCAGCGTCGCCCCGACCTCATCTTCAACCTTCGGCCGCCGGCAACCTCGCCGTGGATTCGTGATCTCCAGACCCTCCCCGGCCTCGCCGTTGCCTCTGCTAGATTCTGCGTGAGTCCCTTCCACTTTCCCCTCTCTTCCCGCGCTCGTCCGTGTCTTCTAACCACTATGGTCACCGGAGCCGATAGCTCCTCGCCGCCGGTCATGTCGCCACCGCGGCTACGGCCGTGCAAGCACGCGTCTGAGCTCACCACTGAACTGACCGCACTCCCCTAAGCATAACGCAGACACCCATTCATCTCCCCGTGCTTTGTAGCTCTGTATCGCTCAACACCCGAACGCCGGCCGCTGCTACGAGCTCGACTCCGGCGAGCTTGCTCCACCCCAGCCCCTCCCGTTTGCCCTACCAGATGCGCGCGAGCCACAGCTACGCGTAGGACCAAACCATGGTCGATTTGGTCGATCATGGGCAAAACCCGAGCCAACCCAGTGTGCCTCTGCCGCGTTTTGGATGCCGCCGGCATAACACCGGCGATGGTGACGTGCCAGATTAGTTTAGGGCTAATGGCGTAGTTAGTAAACACCTAGTGACACTGACAGCAGGGCCCCACTGCCTAATTAACCCTAATTTAGTTTTGTTTAGATTAAACTAACTCCGCAGGGCCCACAGGTCAGTTTGACCTGGCCACGTCACCTGTTGACCGACCCCACACGTCAGTGTTGACTTGCTGACGTGGCTGTTGACCTGACCCCACCTGTCGGTGACCCACACAACACTGTGTGACTGACTAGTGGACCCCACTGGTCAGGTTTGACCTGGTCAGCCGCAGTTGAAAGGGATCGAGAAGAGGTGTCTAGAGGGGGGGTGATTAGACACTAAGTGCCAAAAGTTGCAGTTTTTAACTTCTTTAAGTTTAAGTGGAGTTTAGGCACAATTTTAACAATCTCAATACATAACAAGCAAGCATGCAAAGAGTATATGAGCATCGGAAAGTAAAGCATGCAACTTGCAAGAATGTAAGGGGAAGGGATTGGAGGATTCAAACGCAATTGGAGACACGGATGTTTTTGTCGTGGTTCCGGCTGTGGTGCTATCGTACATCCACGTTGATGGAGACTTCAACCCACGAAGGGTAGCAGTTATGCTGAGTCCACAGAGGGCTCCACCCACGAAGGGTTCACGAAGAAGCAACCTTGTCTATCCCACCATGGCCGTCGCCCACGAAGGACTTGCCTCACTAGCGGTAGATCTTCATGAAGTAGGCGATCTCCTTGCCTTTACAAGCTCCTTGGTTCAACTCCACAATCTTGTCGGAGGCTCCCAAGTGACACCTAGCCAATCTAGGAGACACCACTCTCCAACAAGTAACAAATGGTGTGTTGATGCTGAAATCCTTGCTCTTGTGCTTCAAATGATAGTCTCCCCAACACTCAACTCTCTCTCACAGGATTTGGATTTGGTGGAAAGAAGATTTGAGTGGGAAGCAACTTGGGGAAGGCTAGAGATCAAGATTCATATGGTAGGAATGGAATATCTTGGCCTCAACACATGAGTAGGTGGTTCTCTCTCAGAAAATGGATGCTGGAAGTGTAGGTTCGTTCTGATGGCTCTCTCCACGAATGAAGAGTGGGTGGAGGGGTATATATAGCCTCCACACAAAAACTAACCGTTACACACAATTTACCAATCTCGGTGGGACCGAATTGAAAAACTCCGTCGGACCGATTTAGCAGATCTAGTGACCGTTAGGATTTTCGGTGGGACCGACATGCAACTTGGTAGGACCGATATGGTTAGGGTTAGGGCATAACGTAATCTCGGTGAGACCGATTACACAAACTCGGTGAGACCGATTTTGGTAATAAGCTAACCAGAGAGTTGGTGAGGCAAACTCGGTGAGACCGATTACACAAACTCAATGGGACCGATTTTGGTAATAAGCTAACCAAAGAGTTTGCATTGTAATCTCGGTAGTACCGATTACTTAAAGTCGGTGAGATCAAATTTGGTAATGGACATACACAGAGAGATTACAATCCCATCTTGGTGAGACCGAGATCCCTATCGGTGAAACCGATTTGCCTAGGGTTTGTGGCAGTGGCTAAGACATCTGAACTCGGAGGCGCCGGATAGAATGAATCAGTGGGGCCGAGTTTGACTTTTGGTTTAGGACATATGTGGATGTGAGAAAGTAGTTGAGGGCTTTGGAGCATATCACTAAGCACTGTTGAGCAACAAACTCATTAAGCAACACCTCATCCCCTCTTGATAGTATTGGCTTTTCCTATAGACTCAATGTGATCTTGGATCACTGAAATAGAAAGTGTAGAGTCTTGATCTTGAGGCTTGAGCCAATCCTTTGTCCTTAGCATCTTGAAGGGGTTCCACATCCTCTAGTCCATGCCACTCCATTGTTGAACTTGTCTGAAACATACTAGATAAAAGTATTAGTCCAACAAGAGATATGTTGACATTAATTACCAAAATCACCCAGGGAGCACTTGTGCTTTCAGCAGCTGACTTGCTAACGTCACAGTGACGCAATGCTGACGCAATTAATAATTTTCTAGATTTTAAATAATTCAGAAAATTCCAGAAAATGCCCAAAACTTCAAAAATTTATAGAAAATTATCAATAACTCAAAATGAAATAAATTATATATGAAAAATGATCAGAAAAATCCAATCTGTCTGTTTACTGCGTTTTCATGCATGTTGGAACAACTTAAAGTTGCTGTTTAGGACAATTCAATTAAATGGCATTTAAGAAAGCACATATGGAGTTTGAATTTGAACCTAGTGTTCAAACCAACTCCATTTAACCTGTTGCTAGTTGCATTAGGCCAATCAACAGCATATTGCCATGTCACATTCATGCATCATTTTGTTGCATGGCATTGATTGTGCTTCTTCTTTGTTTGTCGGTGGTTGTTCCCTCTCGATAGACGTGTTTCGACGATGAGTTCGATGACATCGATGAAGAACTATATTATCTTCAGAAGTGCCAGGAAAGAAAAAACCCCCTTATTCATTCCGATACAATCCCACTCTCTCGCTCCTGCTCTCTTTTACTGCGTTAGGACAACAATGATTCATCTGTTACTTGCTGCGGTAGTTGAACCCCTTTTCCTCTGCATGACCTGTCATTGCAACAGTAAATAGATGAAACCCACTAGCACGAGTAGGAGTTATTTGAGCCCTGATGTGCCTACTCATTCATGCTTGGTTGTTATGCCTGCTACTGCTTGGAGTTGAGTCGGGTCTGATTCATCAGGAATGAATTGGAATGGAGATGAACATGTCCTACTGTGTGTGAGCTAAGTGTGTGAACATGATTTGGTAAAGGTAGCGGTGAGAGGCCATGTAGGAGTACATGGTGGGTTGTCTCATTGAAACCGTCCTCAGGAACTGAGTTTTGTGTTTGTGATCCATGAACAACTACTACCACACATTGGGATCCTTAATTGACTCTCTCGACTTCTTAACCACCCTTGTCCTCTGTCCAGGAGTTCCAAGTAGTTTCTGGTGTTTGTAGTATGCTGGAGGCCGTGCGCAGCGCTGACCCGCGGGTTGGGTTGTGATGCGGTAGGCATGTGGCACGGTGTACCGGGCGCCCGTTTGGTGTCTCGGGAACCCAGCTCACATCATTCGGGGCCGTATGTGGAAACTTCGGCTGGACTCCCTGCGGATGGAACCTGAATAGGCGATAAACCTAGACTAGAGACTTGAGTGTTTAGGTAGGCCGTGGCCGACTCCCTTGCCAGGCTTCTGTTTGAAGGTCGCCGAGATACACGACGTGTACATGGTGGTAAGTGGCGAGAGCGTGTGTGAAGAAGTACACCGCTGCAGGGTTTAAATGATCTATTCGAATAGCCGTGTCCGCGGTAAAGGACTTCTGGGTTGCCTATAACAGTTCATAGATAACTTGAAGTGGATACTCTAAAATGCGCAAGATAAGCGTGAGAGCTATGGATGGCGTTCTCGTAGGGAGACGGGAGCGGATCCATAGTGGTGTATTGGTATGGTGAATATGTGGACTCGTGTGCGCCACCTCGAAAGAGTTATTTGCAGTCGTAGTTCAGGATAGCCACCGAGTCAAAGCTGGCTTGCTGTAGTCAAACTCCACCACCCTTTTGTTGACACCGATGCATATGTAGCTAGTTTTGATGTAAGTCCTGTTGGGTACATTTGTACTCACGTTTGCCTATTTTATGTTTTGTAGAGAGACGTCAGTATCGCTAGTAGTTCCGTGTGGACTTCGACGTTTAGCTTGTTACCTCAGCTACGATCTTGTGCCCTCGGCAGGATCTGTTAGATAGTCAGGCTTCTCAGCCTTTTTCATTTGTAGGTGTCTGTATTCATACATGTTAAGCTTCCGCGTGTCCTTTGACTTGTATGCTCTGAATGTTGGGTCATGAGACCCATGTTTGTAATATCTCGCTCCTCGGAGCCTAATGAATAAATACTTTGAGTCGTAGAGTTTTGTTGTGATGCCATGTTGTATTTACACATATCGAGGATATTGTGTGTATGATTGAAATGCTTTGTATGTGTGGGATCCGACAACCTAGTTGTTTATCCTTGTTAGCCTTTCTTATGGGGAAATGTAGTCTTGTGCTTCCATGAGCCATAGTAGTCCGCTACAGCCTGGTTCACCGGAGTCCTGCTAGCCCAACACTACTGCTCCTAACACTTGACTAGCGGCATGTGATTCACTTTGTTCTGTGGTTCTGTCCTTCGGGAAATGTCACGCAGGTGACATCCGAGTCCTGCCTAGCCTACTACAGCCCGGTTCACCGGAGTCCTCATAGCCCTATTACAGCCCGGATTCGCAGCTGGCAATCGACATGCTCGATGTTGATTCATGTATGCCTGTCCCCGTAAGTCAGTGCCACTTTGGTTTCACGACTAGTCATGTCGGCCCGGGTTCTTTGTCATATGGATGCTAGCGACACTATCATATACGTGAGCCAAAAGGTGCAAACGGTCCCGGTCCATGGTAAGGAGACACCCATGGGAATATCGTGCGTGAGGCCGCAAAGTGGTATGAGGTGTTACCGGCTATATCGATGTGACTTGGAATCGGGGTCCTGTCAGCTTTGGTATCAGAGCCTGACTACCTGTAGGATTACCAAGCCAAACTGGTCGAGGTTGAGTCTATAAATGCTTTAGTTATATAAGGGAATCTATTGTGGAAGGGAACGCAAGACTCTTTTACTCCTTTACCCTATGGCCTTCCGAACTGTGCGTCTAGGCGGATGGTAACAGGAGACAAGGGACACGATGTTTTTACCCAGGTTCGGGCCCTCTCGATGGAGGTAAAACCCTACTCCTGCTTGATTAATATTGATGATATCGGTAGTACAATAGTAGATCTACCACGAGATCAGAGAGGCTAAACCCTAGAAGCTAGCCTATGGTATGATTGTTGTTCGCCCTACGGACTAAAACCCTCCGGTTTATATAGGCACCGAAGAGGGTTAGGGTTACCTGAGTCGGTTATAATGGTAGGAGATCTACATATCCGTATCGCCAAGCTTGCCTTCCACACCAAGGAAAGTCCCATCCGGACACGGGACGAAGTCTTCAATCTTGTATCTTCATAGTCCAGGAGTCCGGCCAAAGGCTATAGTCCGGCCATCCGGACACCCCTAATCCAGGACTCCCTCAGTAGCCCCTGAACCAGGCTTCAATGACGACGAGTCCGGCGCGCATATTGTCTTTGGCATTGCAAGGCGGGTTCCTCCTCCGAATACTTCATAGAAGATTTTGAACACGAGGATAGTGTCCGGCTCTGCAAAATAAGTTCCACAAACCACCGTAGAGAGAATAATATTTACACAAGTTCAATCTGCTGACGTATTCCGCCGCGTGATATCACACCACGACCAAGCCTTTATTCGAATCGTTTTTACTGTCCCACCTCAGCACGTTTAGTGAGGCGGTTTCCTTGGCACGTCTTGTCAAAGCAGAGATCGTGCCCCTTATATCGGGATTCTGATTAATAGGGCGTGGGTAACCCAGTCGTTCCCGTTGGCACGCCTGCTCTATTGAAGGCAAGTCCCGAACGGTCACGGGGAGGACTCCTGGTATTCAACCTCTTTATAAAGAGACCAAGGCCCCGCTCCTTTTTCTCAATCTCAATCGAATCCGCCCCTCGCCTCGAGTACCAACACCCAAAGCTCCAGATTCAGCGCCGGACCTTCGATGATGTCCGCTCCGACCTTCAAGGCCGGTGGATGCCTTCCTCCGTCACGGAAGAAGACGTCCTAAAGCTAAGAGATGCCAGGTATCTAACCGGTGAAATCTCGCATACGCTGCCTACCCAAGGGCAGGTTATTCCCACTCCCAAGCCCGGTGAAAGCGTGGTGTTCGCGCCTCACTTCCTTCGGGGGCTAGGCTTCCCGACGGACCCCTTCGTGAGGGGGCTCATGTTTTATTACGGGCTGGAATTTCACGACTTGGATTTGGAGTCCATCCTCCACATTTCATCGTTCATCGTCAGATCTGAAGCCTTCCTCCGCATTACCCCTCACTTGGATTGTGGCTCAAGACCTTCAAGGTGGAGCCAAGATGATCAAGGGGGCAACAGCAGAGTGCAGAGGGGCTGTTATAAGCAAGAATGTCGACGCTTCCTGGCCCGAGGGCTCTTTTCAAGAGGAGCTCGGTCTATGGCAACAAGAGTGGTTTTATATCACCGCTCCCAGGGGCACCAAATGGGTGGCGCCACCTGCCTTTCGCTCGGGTCCTTCACCGCGGTTGGCGTCATGGGTCAATAAAGGGCTTGACTGGGGGCCTTCCAAGGCCGTGCCCTTGTTGCGGGGCCGTATTTGAGACCTCCTATAGAGAGAGATCAATCTGGTCGTAGTAGCGCAGGTCATGCTGATTAAATGGCATCACCTCGCAAACTTCGCCCCCTCCGCTGTGGGAGTTCAATCCGGAGGGACCACGAGCTCTCCAACATTTTATGGGCGCAACACCCGTGGAGATGTACAAACTGTTGTTCGGATCACAAGCAATGTGTCCGGACTTGACCGAGGACGCAGGTCTAAGCTGCAATCACCCGGATACTCAAGTAAGTAGTCCTGTACCCGGACACACTATCCGTATATTTATCATAAACTTGCCCTTAAAAGAGCTGTCCCTTAAACATGAGTGGATAGCGAAAGCAAAACTGATCAGGTGTCCGACCCCCCTCCCTGAGACCACGCCGGATCCCGTGTTAACCAAGATGCTGGAGGCTGCGCCTTTGGGAGAACGCGAAGGGGGGAACAAGGAAGCTACTGCCTCCGCGAAGGAGGTTATCAAGAAAGGAGGGATCGAGAATCCCTCCATCCAAGGGGAGAAGAGGACTGCCTCTGAAGATCCGGAGACCAAGGCCTCAAAGCGGGGGAAGAAATCTTCACCAGAGGGTCCTGCGCCAGGAGATGCCCCGGCCGCACTATTTCCCCAAGGAGATCAGCCCTCCAGCGAGCCGTAAGTAGAGAGGGGAGTTTTAAAATAAGAGACATCCATGTTTTATTTCTGAAGATGACCGAAATTTTACCTTGTAGTTCGGATCTCAGCCCTTCTCGTGAGCTCGTCTTGAGGATCTTCATCCGGAGATGATGGAGAGCGGGCGCCTCCCCTGTCGTACCGCCTAGCGAGGCGGACGATCCTGAGGTGTCGTCGCGGAGGGTTTCTCCGAATCCGGCAGGGGCGGAGGGCGGTCGTAGGGCCCCCCAAAGCCCTCCGTGTCTGGCCTTCGAAAAAGGCCATCAGACGAGTCCGACACCTCCTGGTGCACGGTCGGAGGAGTTGAAGGATCTGCTTGGGTGAGCGTCTATCTCAGAGGAACACCGTGCATTGATGGGTACGGTGATTGAAAAAAATTCATCCACGGAAAGCGGGTTGTACGAGGGCGCCAGGAGTTTACTGACGGGTTTTGAGGTACGTGTAATGATGTACCTTTTGACGGTTCTGCATATATAAGATGCGCCCTGTGTAGTTAGTAGCCCCCGAGACTCGGTGCGTTGTCAAAAATGACAGCGTGTCGAGGATCATAATCCCAGATATAATATGTCGCCCTTCCTATGTAGGTGGCGGAGCGTTCGGTGGCTAGCCGGACTGATGAATTTGCCGAACTAAAGCGGCAATTTGACGTGGCGGATGCCGACATCGCGCTTGTCAATAAGCGGCTTGACGAGTCACAAGGTATGCAGTTTCTCCGCAGACACCTGGTAAGGGAGCTTGATGCACGTGCCTTACAACATGTATGCTTGATGCAGATGGTGCCGTTGCCATGGAGAACCTTCGGGCGAAGCTTTCTCGAGCCAAGGAGCAGGCCAGAAAAAGTGATGCGGCTGCCTTAAAGGTGGTCGAAGAGCTAAAAGCCGAACAGGCTGCTCACTGCCGAAGCAAGAAGGAAATGGCCGAGATGGCCATGAAGTTGAAGAATGCTACCGACCGCTGCGAGCTTCTTGAAAAAGAAGGTCGGCGAACAAGAGGACCTGAAGAAGGCCAGCACCAAGGCCAAGGATGCTCGCTCTGCGATGAGAGCTATGAAGGAGGAGCTACGTCAGGCCGGAGATATCGTGGCTGGAAAGCCCTTTCTGCTGCGGAGGAAGTTCACGGATCCTAAATATGCTCAGTTGGACCGGCTATGGAGTACGGAGGATGCTTATCTAGACTTGGCGGTGAGTGCGTGACGCCGTCGAACACTTCGGAGATCAAAAGGATCACGAGATGG
The DNA here is from genome assembly GCA_021605145.1 of Aegilops bicornis. NCBI lineage: Eukaryota > Viridiplantae > Streptophyta > Magnoliopsida > Poales > Poaceae > Aegilops > Aegilops bicornis. Next base: position 488,117,023 of record CM038674.1, read on the forward strand.
AAGAGCTTTTTGGTCGCAGTTCCGTAATCCAGAGCGTCCACTTCCATTAACCGATCGTTTGGCCGAATGGGCGGAGCTGAATAGATTGTCCGGACTTGCCATGAAGGATGTCGTGACTCATTTGTGGCCGAAAAGGCCCAAGCCGAAGAGTTATTTTGGCTTGGTGCAGCAGTTCCTTGGTGCGGTGCCGCATATCAAAGCAATGAGGCGGTCAACATGCATAGAGGGTGCGCGGATGGCTCTTGCCCGTGTCAAGACATACTGGGCGGAGATGAAGGCCACCGATGTTGCATCCCAAGATTCGGACGGAAGCCGAGTACAGCCGAGCACTATTTTCAGGAAATGCGCAGGCGCTCGTTTAATAGAGACGCAGCGATTTCGAAGGATATTATGTTCGAATAACATGTATTATTGTGAAAGAATGCTTCGATGGAACATAAAAGCTTTTTATACTTGTGCCTTCAAGAATTAAAATACCTCCTGTGCGGCCGTTAATGTATATGTGTATATAACCTGAAAGATGGCAGTCTTTGGCTTCCGCCCCACGCATATAATGCGGGGGGTGTTTGCAGAAAGTGCCTTTTCACACTTGATCCAACGTCTTGGTCCTACAAAGGAGGTGATAGCGCAGCAAACTAGGCAACTGGACTATAATGCTTTATCACTTTCACTTAGCCATAGGAGTTCAACAGTGGGGCTACTATATAGCCCCTAGGGGCACCGTGCTCACTTGAATTCGGGGCGCGTATGTGCTTGACCGGGAAACGGCCCTTCGTCAATGCGGAGGAATTCTAAAGATTCCCGCTGGTCATCGAGTGGTTGACCAGTCTCACACTATATCATGTCAGTTAGTTTTCGGCTTTCTCTACTGAGGTGCTCGCCTGGCCGAACCGGGGCACAATCGCAGTAGTTCTCTTGGTGCCGCATTAGCCGATAGAGCGGAACGTAAGGCAGCAAAACACATGAGCCGGGCAAATCCAACATTTGACCAAAGACATGATTCGGAGCTGATGCATATAAGGCCTAACTCGAGACGCCGAACACTCCCTAAGGTATTCGGTCTTTATGAAAATGGGCCGAACAACGCCCTTGGTAATAAGCCCCTGGTGTCCAGTGCAGCATAAAATTACGGCGTGGCCTATGCCAAAACGCCAGCCTCCTCCTCGGTTATAATAAGAAACCGGGGGATGTGTATCAACCAGAGACGGTAAAAAAGGTTTACGCAGGGTCTTAATATGAAAAGAATCCTTGCGCGGGTCCCTGCTGCACGTCTGCGCCTGTGTCTCCGTTGTGCCGTATCCTGGACGGGTGTAGCACGGTGTTCATCTGTAAAGAGAGGAACTTAGTTGAAAAAGATCGTGCGAAAATGTACGTTATATTAAATAAGCGAAGTACAATTCAAAAATGAATAAAATTGAGCTTTATTGTCTCTTGTTGTGCATGCATGAGCCCTTATGCGAGGGTATGCGTCTAGTAAGCCCTTGTATGTTTCGCCCGGACTCGTCCAGCCGTGTCCCGGGTCTGTACGACCTGTCTAAGTGCTTGTATTGGTGAAGCCGGTTTATTGTGTGGCTGTCAAGGCAACCGCACAATTTTTCGGACTCGAGGAACCCTTGATGTTTCCCTTTAACGAGATTATGCCGCTTGGACCGGGCATTTTAAGTGTAAGAGATGCATAATGCGGTATTGCGTTAAAGCGGGAGAAAGCTTCGCATCCCAATAGTGCTTGATAGCTACTTGTAAATGGGGCGAGGTGGAAGGTTAACTTTTCGCGGCGTAAGTTGTCGGGTGAGCCGAACACAAGTTCTAGCCGTAGAGAGCCCGTACAATGGGCATATGGGCCTGGCATTACCCCTCGAAAGGAAGTGTTGCTGTGGTGAAATTTGGTTGGGTCTATCCCCATTTTGCAGATTGTGTCCTAATATAGCAGGTTTAGATCACTGCCGCCGTCCATTAGGACATGTGTAAATTGGAGTCCGCCAATTATCGGATCTAATATCAAGGCAGCCCAACCTGCATTCCGTAGGGATAGGCCGTATGGCGCGTACCTCTATGGGTGCCGCTCTATTTTTCCCTTTTGTCACGTGAAGTGAGTTTACTGTTTTGATTTCTTGTGGGAAATTCTTTTGTTTTCTGGTGCTCTGCTTTGGGGTTCGTCATCGTCCTCGCTTGGTGTGTTGAGCCCCTTGTGTTCGGCGTTGAGTTTGCCGGACTGCTTGAAGACCCAACAATCTCTGTGGGTATGGTTTGCAGGCTTCCCGGGAGTACTGTGGATTTGGCATATCTTGTCCAAGATTTTGTTTAAGTTAGATAGCTCGTCCCTATTATCCTTAAGGGGCAGCTTTTTATGACTTCTGCCGAGAGCTTTTGAATCCGGCGTTGGTATCGTGCTCTTCGGACTGTTTCCCTTGGTCCGACGCTGGTCCTTCTTGCGTCGTTGTTTCCCGTTCCATCCCCGACTTGGATGTACTTGGGTCGCTGATCTTGCATCTTGCCAGCCAGCTATCCTCTCCAGCGTAAAGCGGGTCATGAGGCTTGTTAATGCGGCCATTGTTCTTGGTTTTTCTTGGCCGAGGTGTCTGGCGAGCCATTCGTCTCGGACGTTGTGTTTGAAAGCTGCTAAGGCTTCGGCATCCGGACAGTCGACTATTTGGTTCTTTTTAGTATGGAATCTGTTCCAAAATTTCCGGGCTGACTCTCCGGGTTGTTGAGTTATGTGACTTAAATCGTCGGCGTCCGGAGGTCGGACATAGGTCCCTTGAAAATTTGCCCGAAAAGCATCCTCGAGCTCCTCCCAACTTCCAATGGTGTTTTCGGGAAGGCTTTTAAGCCAATGCCAGGCTGGCCCTTTGAGCTTGAGGGGTAAGTATTTTATGGCGTGGAGATCATCTCCTCTAGCCATGTGTATGTGGAGGATATAATCCTCAATCCAGACTCCAGGGTCTGTTGTTCCGTCATATGCTTCTATATTTACGGGCTTGAATCCCGTTGGAAATTCATAATCCAGCACCTCGTCGGTGAAACATAGGGGGTGTGCGGCACCCCTATATTTAGGTGTACCGTGATGTTCGGATACTTGATGTGTTGCGTTGCTTACTAGAGCTTGATTTCTTGGCCCGTAGATAGATCTAATCGGGCCATCTTTTTGATCTGAATCCTTGTGCGGATCGCGTGCGGCTTGTGTCTTGGCGCCGTTTGCCGCTCTATGTTTGCCATGGGGTCGTCTATCCGACCGGGCCTCCTTGTTCTTTGATTGCGGGGTTTCACGGCCTCCTCATCAAATTCAGGCGATAGTTTTTGCTTTGGGTAGCTCTTTGTTCGGCGATCGCCGTATTTGTCTATGGTGTTGAGTACTTTTGCTCCATCTGATTCTGAGTGCATCTTTCGCTGTTTTGAGCTTCCGCTTCTGCTTTTTCAGGCTACGTGCAGTGGCGACGAGCCTTTTGTGGAGGTTTTTCTGCTCCAGCAACTTGTCCGGCGTGCGATCGTCCGGACTGTTATCTTCGCCGGGGACGGGTTGTTTATCCAGGTTGTCTTGTTCGGACGGTTGCTCGATAGCATGTTTAAATGCGTCCACCGGTTCGCCCTACTCTATGGCTGGGTCTGTATGGCTGTTGTCTTTGTCGAGGCGGGACTTTGAGCGGCGCTTACGTCGCCATTTTGACTGCTTTTCGAGGGAATGATCCTTCGTAGCGTCCCGTTGTTCCTCGTCTTTGCTTCCTTTAGGTGTGTCCACCATGTATACATCATGAGATGAGGTGGTTCTCCCGTGCCCTATAGGTGCTGGTTCATGTTCCTCCCCTACATCGTCGTCCATACCGTCGATGTCTTCGGGGTCGAAGTCGAGCATGTCGGTTAAATCATCGACAGTGGCTACGAAGTGGGTGGTGGGTGGGCTTTGAATTTCTTCGTCGTCCGCATCCCAACCTTCTTGACCATAATCCGGCTAGGGCTCTCCAGATAAAGAGGGAGACTTTAGGGAATTCAGGATGTCGCCAAAGGGCGAGTGCTGAAAGATGTCCGCGGCGGTGAACTCCATGATCGGCGCCCAATCGGATTCGATTGGCAGGGGTGCGGAAGGTTCGGAGTCCGGAGAGGAGTCCGACACCTTGGAGTCACGAGCTTCGCAAAGGATAGGGTAGGTGTACGGCTCAACCGCCGTAGAAATCGCAGCCCTCGAGGCGGTGTCCAGTCACCCGTCCTCGATCGGCGCAGTCGGCTCCGAGCTAAGGGTCGGAGCGGACAATCGCGGCCTCCGTGACACATGCTACGGCGTCGAGCTAGATCATGCCCCTCGTGGCGGTCTGCGCGCTTGGCTGTGGCTCGAACCCGTCGAAGATCAAGTCTCCGCGACGTCGGCCGTGTAGTTCAAACTTCCAAATCTGACTTGTCGGCGGGCGTAGCTTTCAATCTGCTCCAGATGGCCAAGCGAATTGGCCCGCAGTGCAAAGCCGCAGAATACGAAGATCTATCCAGGGAGAAAAGTCTCACCCTGGACCGCATCGTCGTTGACGATCGGAGGAGCCATCGGGCCTAAGGATGACGACACAGAGGAACTCTAAACGAAAGCACCAATGTCGGTGTCAAAACCGTCGGATCTCAGGGAGGGGGTCCCGAATCAGGCGTCTAGGCGGATGGTAACAGGAGACAAGGGACACGATGTTTTTACCCAGGTTCGGGCCCTCTCGATGGAGGTAAAACCCTACTCCTGCTTGATTAATATTGATGATATGGGTAGTACAAGAGTAGATCTACCACGAGATCGTAGAGGCTAAACCCTAGAAGCTAGCCTATGGTATGATTGTTGTTAGATCCTCTGCACTAAAACCCTCCGGTTTATATAGGCACGAAGAGGGTTAGGGTTACACAGAGTCGGTTACAATGGTAGGAGATCTACATATCCGTATCGCCAAGCTTTCCTTCCATGCCAAGGAAAGTCCCATCCGGACATGGGACAAAGTCTTCAATCTTGTATCTTCATAGTCCAGGAGTCCGGCCAAAGGCTATAGTCCGGCCATCCGGACACCCCCTAATCCAGGACTCCCTCAATGACCCTAGGTGTTAGGATCACCTAGTAATCTACCCTGTTTTGTGTTCCCCGTGTGATGATTCTGGCCATCATTCTCGAAAGCATCCCGTGATGTTATTAGTTAGTAGGTATTCTATCCCTGGGTTCTTGAACCCGAGATTCACCCTACTTCATGTTGTTAGTATTTGCTAGTTCCCTTAAGATATTAGTAACCTTGCGATAGTCCTCGAGGTCTGTGGTATATCCTTCTTCCAAATACCATAAACCATCCTTGGCAGATGTTCCTCGTTGAACCAAAAGATCACAACAAGAGTGCTCTCGATGAGTTGCCCATTCTATATTGTGACTTTGCCTATACTACCTTTCTGCATGGATTATCTGGAAGAAACCTGTTGAACTTCTTTCGACATGCTAAACCATGCATCCACAACTCAGAAAATCATATGTTCTTTTGGGTTGTCCCTCTTTAGTAATTTCCTGGCCCTCGTCTATCAATTGATATTCAAGATTATGTGTGCATTCGTTCATTGATGCCTACTGCTCTTGTGACCGTCAAGTCGTTCTATTCCAGAATGACTAGGAGAAACAAACTCCAGTACCTCATCCATATCCAGGATTGGGTCAAAGTAGTTGTATTCCGTGGATCAAAATGCCAATCCAGCTTTTGCTCTGTTCTACCTTGGAGTGTTACCATCTTATGTCAAGAATGTCATGCGAATTGCACCACCTCTTATGAACTCTTGACGCAGTGATACTTCTTGCCATCATTTTTCATTCCTCGTTCCCATGTTGTCGCAACCAGAATGATGACAAGTGAACCATGATGTGTGAAATCAATACTCCTAGCAACCGTGTTGCTTGCTAGTTAATGGAAATTAATATCATTCTTAGCGTGTTGGTTATCGAATCACTATTCTAGGATTGATCGTGCTACCTTGTCCTTAATTCTGGTGCACTCTTCGATCAATGAGTTAGGATTATTCAATCCCTTGCTTATTTGATCATATCGTCTTGCCCTGAAAAGCAAGATTGTTCTCGAGCCTAGTAACATATCGGTGGTTCGTGATGTTCCGTATATCTTCTCGGAAGTATTATCGTTGTCACCTGACCACTATGTTGAGTTCGTGATCAAGTTGGTTTTCCAATAAACCACTCTTTCTCCAAGAATCTGTGTTGGATACCCCTGAGCTAGTAGGTTAAGCCAAACAACAACTTGGAGAGTTGGAAGATAAAAGCTTGTCTAACTTAGTTCATTTCAAAGGGATATCCTCATGTGTTTGTTGAAGATAGATGATATCTTCATCGATTGGTCCCTATGATCAGTTGTTGGACCTATTGTCGTATCAAAACTTTGATTTGAGTATGGGCTATCATCAAATCAAATCAGAACCAACGATGTTCATAATGTTGTCTTACTCGTGGTTGATCCCTCGAGCATACACCATTACATCTTTTGGTCTGACCAATGCTATCACCATGTTCACATGATGGTGGAAGTCTAGTGATATGGAAATTCCGATGAGTTGCTGTTGAGCCCATTAGCAGCATTTTGTCTCCTCCATGGTTCATGTTGAACATCAACCTAGTGTTGGGAACTTTGTAAGCCATGCCTTCGTGTTCCGTTCATGAAGCTTATGCTTGGATGGAAGAAGTGACTTCCTCGAATTCATGTGCATTTGGTGCAAGTTGCCGCCGTGAGTTTGAGAAAGGTTGTTTTTGTTTCCTCTGGTACCATCCCAAGTCAGTTATGCATGTGCGAATGTATTCTATGGTTTAGTAGATTAATTACCTCCACTCCATATGTATTACCTAGCACACCAAGCCACTGATTGATTTGCTCAAGGAAAAGGAGTCTGTTGTGTTAATTCTAGATCATGCACAAGACTCCGATATCCTCGACGATGGTTCCCAACCAGAACTCGATAGTGTTTTGTTGTAAGACTACTACGTGGTCATGCTTGTCTTGGACAGCGCGTTCACAGTTGTGTAGCAGAACTAGCTCATGTCTTGGAGCTTGCTTCCGTAGTTCATTCCTCGAGAATCTCGCAACGTCATCTCATCGAATTGTGTTGCAAACTTTCTTTTGCAGACAAGTTGAGTCTGAAGAATCCTGTTACTAACCAGATCTGAATCTCGAGCAGATATGATGGTTCGAACATTTCCAGCATTTGCATTCTGTTTCCAGCTTGCACCCGTCTTTGTGCCATTTCACTATGGGCTGCCTTCTTAGTAATTCTCGTTCAGGATCATCTTCAAAAGTGGTCCTACCATGGGTCCCATCCATTTCTGATGATAGGTAAAAATCATCCATTACGTTGTCTTCAACAAGGTAGTCCACATCATCCATCCTAGTCCGAGTATGTCATTCTTTCGGACTCCTTCAAATGATCGATTGTGATTTGCCTTAGGCTGGTGTGAAGAGTTTCGATGATCTAAATATCAAAAGTAATTCTTTTTTGCCGCTTAAGGGAATGATTCTATGAGTCACCTCCTCTCAGGTGCCCCGTTATGGCATGAAGGGCAATTAACTCCTCGCTACTCTAAAACTAGTGCACCATTTTATTCAAGCGTGGAATTGTTGCTTACCAAGTGAACCTTCATCATCTGTATCACTCCATTCCTCTGGATGTATGTTTTGTGTCTCAGCTCGAGAGATGTTTCAATGTCTCACTCCATAAGTTGATCCTGAGTTGCTTGATCTTCGAGAAGATCGATTCCTATAGAGCTCTTTTCTTCTCGTTGCCGTGTTGGGTAAAGTTCTCGAAGGCAAAGACGTCAAAATCCAACGAGGCAGTATATCAACATCTTCAAGAAGGCCAGTTGGATCATGAAGATTGTGATAGTTCGAGTTCCCTCTTCCTTTTACCCTACTCTTGAATCTTGGGACGAGATTCTTGTTTAGTGGGGGCAAGTTGTCACATCCCTAGCTTCTAGTTATGCCTAGTGCTAGCATCTGGTGTTGCATCATGTTTAAATTTTCCAGAAAGTTGACATGGGGATGACAGAACCCCCAGCACCCCTGAAAACAACTAGGGTTTACTAAAATATTTTTCAATGAACCTGAAATGCCCTTCTAAAATGTCCATCACTTTTGTCTTGGTCCAGAACCTCTGCCAAAATTGGTTCACATTTTTCTAGGACACATAAGGTCAGTGAATTAAATCACATGCTATTGCAAATTGGGAATTTAAATGCTATATATTATTTTAAGTGCTAAATTAATTCTGAACTTAAGTGAGGGCTGTCAGGAATAATCCAAACAGAGCCCACAATTATCTTCAGGATTTTTGAAAATGTTTTGGTATTTTTAATAAAGCTCAGAAGTTGCAGAGAAATAGAAAAACAAAAACAGAAAATAAAAGGAAACTAACTTACAGCAAAGCCACCGCCCACTGGCGGTCCAGCGCTATCTTGCTGGCCCGTGCCACCATTCTTCGTCCCTTGAGGCGTGCAAGGAGGTGACGTCAGCGTGCGCGAGCTCGCCACGGCGCTAGCTGCTTGCCACCCGCGCCCCTGGACACCTGGGCAAGCTCCACGTCGCCGCCCCGACCCCGCAGACACCTCGCTCAATCCCCGCCTCTCTCCCTTGCCCTCTCCTCTCCATGGCCGCAACCGCCAAGCGCTCGTTGCCGTGAAACCCGCAGCCACCGGCCCTCCTTCAGCCGCCGACAACCTCGCCATGGATTCGCGAGCTCCAGACTCTCCCCGGCCTCGCCGTTGCCTCTGCTAGATTCTGCGTGAGCCCCTTCCCCTTTCCCCTCTATCCCCGCGCTCGTCCGTGTCTTCTAACCACCATGGCCACCGGAGCCGATAGCTCCTCGCCGTCGGTCATGTCGCCACCGTGGCTACGGCCGTGCAAGCACGCGTCTGAGCTCACCACTAAACTGACCGCACTCCCCTAAGCATAACGCACACACCCATTCATCAACCCGTGCTTTGTAGCTCCGTCTCGCTCAACACCCGAACGTCAGCCGCCGCTACGAGCTCGACTCCGGCGAGCTCGCTCCACCCAGCCCCTCCCGTTTGCCCTACCAGATGCGCGCGAGCCACAGCTACGTGTAGGACCAAACCACGGTAAATTTGGTCGACCGTGGGCAAAACCCGAGCCAACCCAGTGTGCCTCCGCCAGGTTTTTGTTGCCGTCGGCGTAACTCTGGCGATGGTGATTTGGCAGATTAGTTTAGGGCTAATGGCGTAGTTAGTAAACACCTAGTGACACTGACAGCAGGGCCCCACTGCCTAATTAACCCTGATTTAGTTTTGTTTAAATTAAACTAACTCCACGGGGCCCACAGGTCAGTTTGACCTGGCCACGTCACTTGTTGACCGACCCCACACGTCAGCGTTGACTTGCTGACGTGGCTATTGACCTGACCCCACCGGTCGGTGACCCAGACAACACTGTGTGACTGACCAGTGGACCCCACTGAGGTTTGACCTAGTCAGCCACAGTTGACTTGCTAACATCACAGTGACGCAATGCTAACGCAGTTAATAATTTTCTGGATTTTAAATAATTCAGAAAATTCCAGAAAATGCCCAAAACTTCTAAAATTCATAGAAAATTATCTATAACTCCAAATGAAATAAATTATATATGAAAAATGATCAAACAAATCCAATCTATCTGTTTAATGCGTTTTCATGCATGTTGGAATAACTTAAAGTTGCTGTTTAGGACAATTCAATTAAATGGCATTTAAGAAAGCACATATGGAGTTTGAATTTGAACCTAGTGTTCAAACCAACTCCATTTAACCTGTTGCTAGTTGCATTAGGCCAATCAACAGCATATTGCCATGTCACATTCATGCATCATTTTGTTGCATGGCATTGATTGTGCTTCTTCTTTGTTTGTCAGTGGTTGTTCCCTCTCGATAGACGTGTTTCGACAATGAGTTCGATGACACCGATGAAGAACTATATTATCTTCAGAAGTGCCAGGCAAGAAAAACCCCCCTTGTTCATTCCGATACAATCCCACTCTCTCGCTCCTGCTCTCTTTTACTGCGTTAGGACAACAACGATTCATCTGTTACTTCCTGCGGTAGTTGAACCCCTTTTCCTCTGGATGACCTGTCATTGCCACAGTAAATAGATGAAACCCACTAGCACGAGTAGGAGTTGTTTGAGCCCCTGATGTGCCTACTAATTCATGCTTGGTTGTTATGCCTGCTACTGCTTAGAGTTGAGTCGGGTCTGATTCATCGGGAATGAATTGGAATGGTGATGAACATGTCCTACTGTGTGTGAGCTAAGTGTGTGAACACGATTTGGTAAAGGTAGCAGTGGGAGGCCATGTAGGAGTACATGGTGGGTTGTCTCATTGAAACCGTCCTCAGGAACTGAGTTCTGTGTTTGTGATCCATGAACAACTACTACCACACATTGGGATCCTTAATTGACTCTCTCGGCTTATTAACCACCCTTGTCCTCTGTCCAGGAGTTGCAAGTAGTTTCTGGTGTTTGTAGTATGCTGGAGGCCGTGCGCAGCGCTGACCCGCGGGGTGGGCTGTGATGCGGTAGGCACGTGGCACGGTGTACCGGGAGCCCGTTTGGTGTCTCGGGAACCCTGCTCACATCGTTCGGGGCCGTATGTGGAAACCTCGGCCGGACTCCCTGCGGATGGAACCTGAATAGGCGATAAACCTGCACTAGAGACTTGAGTGTTTAGGTATGCCGTGGCCGACACCCTCGCTAGGCTTCTGCTTGAAGGTTGCCGAGATACACGACGTGTACATGGTGGTAAGTGGCGAGAGCGTGTGTGAAGAAGTACACCCCTGCAGGGTTTAAATGATCTATTCGAATAGCCGTGTCCGCGGTAAAGGACTTCTGGGTTGCCTATAACAGTTCATAGATAACTTGAAGTGGATACTCTAAAATGCGCAAGATAAGCATGAGTTCTATGGATGGCGTTCTCGTAGGGAGACGGGAGCGGGTCCATAGTGGTGTATTGGTAAGGTGAATATGTGGACTCGTGTGCGCCACCTCAAAAGAGTTATTTGCAGTCGTAGTTCAGGATAGCCACCGAGTCGAAGCTGGCTTGCTGCAATCAAACTCCACCACCCTTTTGTTGACACTGATGCATATGTAGCTAGTTCTGATGTAAGTCTTGCTGGGTACATTTGTACTCACGTTTTCCTATTTTATGTTTTGTAGGGAGACGTCAGTCTCGCTAGTAGTTCCGTGTGGACTTCGACGTTTAGCTTGTTACCTTAGCTATGATCTTCTGCCCTCGGCAGGATCTGTTAGATAGTCAGGCTTCTCAGCCTTTTTCATTTGTAGATGTCCGTACTCATACATGTTAAGCTTCTGCGTGTCCTTTGACTTGTATGCTCTGAATGTTGGGTCATGAGACCCATGTTTGTAATATCTCGCTCCTCGGAGCCTAATGAATAAATACTTTGAGTCGTAGAGTTCTGTTGTGATGCCATGTTGTATTTACACATATCGAGCATATTGTGTGTATGATTGAAATGCTTGGTATGTGTGGGATCCGACAACCTAGTTGTTTATCCTTTGTAGCCTTTCTTATGGGGAAATGTAGTCTTGTGCTTCGATGAGCCATAGTAGTCCGCTACAGCCCGGTTCACCGGAGTGCTGCTAGCCCAGCACTACTGCTCCGGAACACTTGATTGGCCGTCATGTGATTCACTTCGTTCCTGTGTCTGTCCCTTGGGGGAAATGTCACGCAGTGACATCCGGAGTCCTGCCTAGCCTGCTATAGCCCGGTTCACTGGAGTCCTGTTGGCCCAGTGCTACAGCCCGGATTCGCACGCTGCTGACCAACATGCTCGATGTTGATTCATGTATGCTCGTCCCGTAAGTCGCTGCCACTTTGGGTTCACGACTAGTCATATCGGCCCGGGTTCTCTGTCATATGGATGCTAGCGACACTATCATATATGTGAACCAAAAGGCGCAAACGGTCCCGGGCCATGGTAAGGCGACACCCGTCGGAATACCGTGCGTGTGGCCGGAAAGTGATATGAGGTGTTACCGGCTAGATCGATGAGACTTGGAATCGGGTTCCTGACATATATACAAGGAGATAATTATTTTTATGAGAAACTTCCATGAAAAGTCTACACTCTTTCCATGAGCCTGAACACAAGTGTTCAAGGTCGACCCTCACTTCTTCAATGCATAACTTTCAAACACTACTGCAGGATGCCGCTCGACACTATGATCAGAGACCCTTTGACGAAACTGTGTGTGATGCATTAATCATAAACAGTGATGTAAAATAACCGTAAAAAAAGATGCAAAACGTTTGCGATGAAGGATACATCAACCACAGTTCAGATTTTAGTTGCGTGTGTGATGAGGGGCATACGGTTCAGTTCAATGAACTATTTGCGATGAGGCAGAACAAAAGAAACGGGCAGCCAGATGAAGGCGTGTGCGATATACGACATATAGTTCACTCGGATAAACTGTTTGTGATGAGGCGGAACAACAGAAATGGGCAGCCAGATGAAGGTGTGCGCGATATACGGCATACCATTCACTCAGATGAGCTGTTTGCGTTGAGCCAAGAGAACAAAAATGGTTCAACTTAACAAGATGTGTGTGATACATGGCAAAAAGGTCCATAATGGGTAACGTGTGGGATGACCGATAACAACACAGACGATTCATGTTAACAAGCCGTGTGTGTTGTGAGCAAATGATTGCTAGTATACAATTGTCAGCGATTGATGAGATTATCACGGATGGGTTCCATTATTTAGTCCGTGTGCAATGTGATTTCTTTGTCTACAGAGCATCAAAATATATACTTAAAAAGACGGCATTGCAAAACCAAATTAAGCATACAATTACACAAGTGACTACACATAACATTTCCACACACTAAAGTAAGCAATTACATGCATACTTCTTGTTGCGACGACGCTTGCCATTGCTCTGCTTCCGGCGGGATCCCTAACCGTTTTGGGGAAGGAGGCACTTCCTCATGTCAACGATCCGCCTGTACACATCTCATAGCTCGTGTACGCCTCCTTGGCCGCGTACACGACGTGAACTTTGTCGAGTTTCTCCATCCAGGGCGAGTGCCAGGCAAGGGCAAGCTTGTCCTTGTTGTAGGAATCCTTCATGTCTCTGTAGTAGGGATTGATGATGGCCTCGGCGAGGTGAACCAGTGAGTCCTCCTCATGCTCGTTTCTGCCCCAGATCTTGTATTGGCCCTAGATGTCGACAAGATTCTGGCAGGCGATGCCCGAATTCTTGAGGACCTTTACATCGTTGGTGATGTCCACCGTAGCGAACATGTAGTGGGGGCTGTTGACAAACCTGGCGAAACTCTCACAAGGCCTTGTGGCTAGGCAGTAGTGGTAGACGAGTACGTGATCGCGCATGCACATCTGGGCGACGACGACCTTGGGACGAGACCCAGAACGAGCGCGGGTGCACTCAAGGTCGAACCCGACCACCTTGTACTTCTCCTCAGCAAGCAACAACTCCATGATGAGGATGGAGTGCTCCACCCAGACCTGGTTGTTGGTGTACACCACCAAGAGGTTAATTTGACATACATGACTTATAAGTTGGCAGAAGTAATATCACTTTTTTGGAACATGTCGTAAAGTAACGCGATAGACCTTAGATTAACATGTGTTAAAAAATGGCCCATCTTGCAATTGACGCTGACACATTGCAACACTCCTGCAAGGCCCGAAGGTTAATTTGAGAACAAGTACACGGAGGTTAATTTGACATACATGACTTATAAGTTTCACAGAAATCATATCACAGTTTTTTGGAAAACATTTAATTGGGCTGAATGTATATAATGCTCCATCCTATTAGTTGAATTAACCTCGAGGTCCATGTTTTGGAAACATGTCGTAAAGTAACGGGATAGACCTTCATTCAAGCCAATAAACATGCGTTCAAAAAACAAAAATTATCAAAAAGTAACGAGATAGACCTTCTTCAAGCCAATCAACATGTGTTCAAAAAACAAAAAATGTCAAAAATTACAAAACAAGGACCTCGAGGTTAATTCAACTAATATGATGGAGCACTATATACATTCAACGCAATTAAATGTTTAAAGTGATCCATCAAATCAGTTAATTTAACATCGAGCCCACTTCCCATCCGGTCAACCATCTGATGACTACTCCAGTATCAACACAGTTAACTTGGGAGTTCTGTTAGATGAGCTATCGGTAGGGAAGCCGGTCCTTGCTGTTGTAGGATCCCTCTTTGCATCCTTTGTTGCACACCCAATGGTCAATGCCACGTCCCCTGCGAATGTAGAAGCTTCCCTCCCTCGGATGAGTGCCAACGGTTAATCCAGAAGAACTGTTTGCGATGATGCAAAACAACAGAAACGGGCAACCAGATGAGGGTGTGTGCGATATACGGCATACAGTTCACTAGGATGAACTGTGTGTGATTACGCAACACAATAGAAACGGTTCAACTGAACAAGATGTGTGTGCTATGCGGCAAACAGGTCCGTAATCAGAAATATGTGCGAAGAGCAATAATAACACAGACGATTGCTGCTAACAAGCCGTGTGATTTGCTCTGTCTACATAAGAATAACACACACACACACACACACACACATATATATATATAACTGAAATAAACATCCAATTACATAAGTGACTATACATATCATTCACACACACCTCAATAAACAATTGTAAACTAGGAGAAATGATCGTCTAGTCGTCTACTTCTTTTGGGGCAGGAAGAAGACACTCCCTCAGGTCAATGATCCACATGTACATCTCGTAGCTTGTGTACGTGTCCTTGGCCGCGTACTTGATGTGTTGTTCATCCAGTCTCTAATGCCAGACGTTGTGCGAGGCATTCTTGTCCTTCTTGCTCTCATCCTTCATCTTCATGTAGTAGGGGTCGATGATGGCCGAGGCGAGGTCAACCAGGGAGTTTTGTTTGTTGTTGTCACTGCCCCAGACCTTATAGTGGTCCTAGATGTTGACAAGATTCTGGCATTTCAAGCCCGAAACCTTGAGCGCTTTTAGATCATTGGTGGTGTCCACCGTAGCGAAACTGTAGTCGGAGCTGTTGATAAACCCGAGAACGCTTCGCAAGGCCTTGTGGCCAGGTGGTAGTGGTAGATGAGGACGTCATGTCACATGCACAACTGGGCGATGACAACCTTCTGATCGTGTCCGGCACGACCGATGGTGTACTCGAGGTCAAAGCCGACCACTTGGTACTTATCCTCGGCAAGCAAATGCTCCATAGTTTGGATGGAGCTCTCCACCGAGATCGGATCGTTCGTGTACACCACCGAGAGGGCCTTCCCCCTCACGTGGGTGTCCACTACGTGATGTGTGGTGAACTGCCCGCCGTTGTCGTCGTCGGCCGCTGGTAGCACCATTGGAACCGCTGGATGTCCTCTTTGTATGTGTCATCGTGGATGAGCTTATTGTGTTATGTGGCGCGAGAGATGAAGGTAAATGGCCGCAGGAATAAATGGGGGCCGGGCGGTCTGGATTCTCGACGCGTCCGCATGGAAGTTTTTGCAGCGGGTAACCGCATCATCGCGCCGCGCCCAGCGCAACCGCATGCACATGAACGTGTGTGATCGTGCGCCGTCCACAAACACTGACAGCATGCGTGGAGGGACGAGGGCAGAGCGCCCGGAGGGACGCGAGAGAAGAGCACGCGCGGTGGGATGTGTCGTGGATTTTTCACGGCAGATGTCCTAGTGTCAGGATTGAGTCGTGAGGCCAACGCATCTATGTGGTAGCTTGAAGGGGTTGATCGGAATCGAGAGACGCAACACGCAAGACAAAGATTTAGACAACTTCGGGCCCCGGGAAACATCATCCGGTAATAGCCCTAAATGCTGTTTGAGGCTAGGTCTCAATATGCTAAAGAGGGAGTCGCCGGTAAACCGGCTCTTTGTGGCTAGCATTAGAGATTGTTTCTTCTTTCTTCTGTCCGTCCCTCTTTGGGGAGCCCTGCCCCTCCTTATATAAGTTGAAGGGGCGGTTTACATGACTAGTCCTAGTTGGATTAGGATTACTCTATTACAAGTGGAGTCCTAGTCTTGCTTCCTTTGTAGGAGAATATTCCTTGTGCTTTCCTCATAAACCGGCCCACCATTAACATGAACCGGCCTTCTCGGCCTTGGGCCTTGTCATCCGTCTGACCCGCCCGCCGGGTCACCAGTGAGTCACAATGACCAGGCGGGTTGCTTGTAAACCGCCAGGTCAGGGCAGGTCGCCAGTGAATCGCCAAGTGTTAGTGGGGTCTCAAATAAACCGCCAAGTCTGGCCGGGTTATTCTTCCGGCCGGTTTACGCCGCGGGGTATATCCCCGATATTAGCCCCCAGTTTAATTTGGATTTATCCATGTTAAACTGATCCTGTAAAACAAACACAAGAACAAACTTGATAGGTTGTGCTCCGGGTTAAATATTCTAGTAAGCCGGCACCTGATCATCCTTAATTCCTTGTCATTTCCTTCTTCTAGAAAATCCAGGTCAATAAGCCAGCTTCATACTCAATTTGCTGATATTGGTTTCTCACAGAGAAATATTGTGAAGAATAATCCACTTGAGTCGGCTTCCAAAGCACCGGCTTAAGAAATATTGGTCTTGAAATACTCATCTGATATTCAACCGGTTTGAAGATGTAGAACTTGCCAGTTTAATATTACCAAAATATCCAGTTTGTAAATATTGATGGCACCGAGTTATAATTGTTACTGACGCCGGGTCATAATTGTTGCAGACACCGGGTCAATCTGGATTGCTCAGAACTGAGAATTTGAAGATTTTTCTCCCTTATATCCATATTACCTTTAGCCTCCAAGTCTTGAGCAGAACAAAGTGATGGCTTAAGACTTGCTGAAATATAAATACTGCCACTTTTGAATAAATCCATGTTGTTCATCCCAGTCACTAGTAAAAACTGAATACTCCATATTATGTAGCCCCCAAGTGCCGGGTTGTCATGCTTGCAGCAACCTGGGACTTGTAATTGCCTGATGCTCAAAAAACTTCAACCAGTGTAGCCCCCAAGTGCCGGGTTGTCATGCTTGCAGCAACCTGGGACTTGTAATTGCCTGATGCTCAAAAAACTTCAACAAGTGTAGCCCCCAAGGGCCGGGTAATTATGCAATAATGAGCAGGGACTTTGTAGATATGGTCATGTAGACTTGAACAACAACGTGTAGCCCCCAAGGGCCGGCTCAGTAAGATAATACTGAGCTGGTACTTTGTATATAATTCATTGATAATAACAGCATATGACGTAATCTCCACCATGGGGCTTGAACTCACGTCCATAAGGTTAAGAGCTTTGTGCTTTACCAACTGAGCAGTAAACCTTCAACATAATGGATTAAAACTTGTGTACCTTGAATTGTTGACAGGAGCAATTGGTAGCCCCATAGGGCCGTCTCATTACACTATGACGAGTTGGGTCTTCAATAAGTTGAGCAAAAAATGACTTTGCATTAGCCCCCAAGTGTCATGCTGCATGCTTGCAGCCACATGAGACTTGCATATTTAATATAATCTCAATTTGAATAATGTAGCCCGTAAGTGCCGAGTCGTAAGCCTGCAGCGACTCGAGACTATTCCTTCCATTGTGAAATAAATCATATCCATCGATAAAATTATATCCATTGCAGTAAAGCGACTTTGAAAACCTCAATCATAATATTGGTTACTGATAAAAATCCAGCCATGTTGGTTGTTTGAATAATATAACCCAATGATTTATAAGCGCATGATTCCAATGGCGCAATCCAAATATATACTGGCGACTTATAGTCCAAAGCCAGGCCGGGTTAACAAACACCGTATAATTTCTCAACATATACTGGTGACTTTTCGTCATAAAGCCAGGCCGGTTTAATAAACACCGGATAATTTATCATCATACTGACGACTTATAGTTGAAAGCCATGCTGGGTTAACAAACACCGGTGATTTATAATCATGCTTTATTCAACCTGTTTCTGTGACATTGAATCACATCGTTGGTTTACCAACTTTTTGTAGCAAGGGTGATAACCCAAATTTTGAGTACTGATAACTCCTCCCATATTGTGCCGGTTTATGATAAAACCGTTCCGGGTTGTGATAAACACCGGTTTATCCATATTCAATTCTAGCGACTTATAGTCGAAACCAGACCGGGTTAATAATCTCTGGACTATAACTGATCATGTACTGCCAATTTGTAATTGAAAGTCAAACCGGGTGAACAAACGCTGGTTCAGCAAAACTTTGGAAATCTCATCCAAAGAGAAAAACTTAGCAAATAAAAGCAAATGGAAACCTTGTAGTCCAGGCTTTTCATGGGCTGCCAGGCCCCAAATTCGAGGCTTTTCATGGGCTACCAGGCCACTGAGTTAAACCATTTTACAAAGCCTTTTAAGATGGTCCTCAATCCTTAACCAATCATCATTTTAACTTGACAAGTTCAGGGTCTTATTAGAGTAACTTGTCAAAGTTCGATGGGTCATACCAGGTTTACCTGGACAGAGTAACTTACTTAAAAAGGCAGGCTAACCTGGGATTTTAGGTGTATACACCAGGCTTCCAAGCCATGTCTTGATAGCCTATTACAAGTGTAGAATCTTTGTTCATTTCGACAAAAAAGAATCCCCAAGTAACATTTTGAGCTGTGCTCAGTGGATGCCTATGTTTGAGTTGTTGTTTTACAACACTCTCTTTGGCCCTGGAGTAATTTGGCTTTGAGCCGATCAAGAGGTGTGACTATGGTTCGGACACGACTTAGCCCCCAAGTGATGTTGTGGCCTTGCACCGATCAAGAGGTGTAGCTATGGTTCGGATATGACCAAGCCCCCAAGTGATATTGTATAAAGCTTTGATAAGCTGAATCAAGGGTAAACCGGACGCCACTTTATGAAATAGAAACCCCCACGTGATCAATAATATGATAAGACAATAAGGCAGGATACCCATGTTTGAACCGCGCATCATGGCAGCAGGTCCTCTTCGGCAACCTTTAACTTTTTGCAAGAGATAAATTCTTCTTAAACCGGGATTTTGAACCAGATATTGAGAGCTTCAAAGCTTTGTGGGAGACATCTTTCCCTTGAACCGGATTTTAAACCGGAATCTTCATTTTCAGCCGGAAATTTTCTGACGGCCTTTAAACTCGAACCCGCGAGAAGTTAATTCCTTTTTGAACTGGACATTTTCAAACCGGATTTGAGAGCTTCAGTGAGACTGACTTCCCTTGAGCCGGATTTTAAACCGGAATCCTTTCTGATGACCCAGAACTTTTTCATTGAGCCGGGATTTTGTAACTTTCATATATTTTCTAAGCTGGAAATTTTCTGATGGCCTTTAAATTTTCATCAATATAACAGTAGCTTCCGGTACCGGGTTATCTTTCCCGCCATCGTCCTAGGGTTCTTAAATTTGCTGAAACTGGCAAGATTTGCTGAGTCATGTCATCGTAGCCCCCGAGTCTCAAAGGTGACTTGAGGAGTTGGCTTGAGACTCTCCATATTTGACCGTGGTATAAACTGGCATAACTTGTATATCATTGATGTTGATAGCACGATGTGAATCCACATAAGGTTGAGGTGAGTGCGGCGGGTTATAAATGATCCCGTATGAGCCGTGTCAGCAACTTGGTCAATGGTTCCTTCCAACTGGCGATTTGAAGTTAACCAAACTGTAGTGGCGGCGACTTGTGCGCCTGCCCATTGAGCCGTACAGTGCAGACGGCGGTCGATAGTATATGATAATTTGCCTCCAATTTGTTGAAAGAAAACCGGGCTACCCAAGCTGTGGCTTTCTTATATTCAATAAACAGCTTATGCAGATAGGTGCGGCCCGGTGTGTTGATGTAGACCGGGCCGCGAGAGACGGAAGGTAAAAACGACCGCAGCATCAGAGGCAACATAGATGAGTCGGCCACGATGCTGTACACCGGTGCGGACAAGCAAGTTGTCCTCCTCGTTGTAAGCAGGCACGGACGTGTGAACCGGCCACGAGAGCGGACGGGCGAGTCGTCCGTGGCGTTGTAAACCGATGCGGACGCGCGAGTCAATCACAGGCGCAGTCCCAGCTAGTTGATGTAGACCGGGCCGTACGGGCGGCGGCTTGTGTGCGTCCATTCATTGGGTAATATGTTACGGACTATCGCCGGGCGGAATATTGTCAGCCCGTGCTCCATACCCATGGTATAAACCATATTTGTAGTGAATGATTGTCCTGTATATAAAAATACACAGATCAAAGTAATTGTTCTTTGATAAAAAATAGTATGTGCTAATAAAATAGACTTTAGATGGATAGCACCTGATTCGTTTAGGCCGGAAATAACCCGCCAGGAAGTTGATGATCACTAGGTGAAACTGAAATCACTCACGGGTGAGTCGGCCGCGGGAGCAGACAGATGAACTGGCCGCAGCGTTCGTAAGCCGGTGCGAACGGGGAGAGTCGGCAACGGCGTTGTAAACCGGTGCGGACGGGCGAGTCGACTGCGGGGGCGGACGAGCGACTTATCTGTGGTGTTGTAAACCGGTGCAGACGGGTGAGCCGGCCGCGGTGTTGTTGTTGCAGAATGAGCCACAGAGGTGGCGGTTTGCACACATATTTGTTGAACAATGCGGTATGGTTTGATGCTGGCGCCTGGTAATATTGGCGCGAGCTTTATATCCGTGACATAACGATCATTTTTGCAGCAAACAATTGTCTTGCATAAATAATATTGCAGACGAAGGCAAAGATAAACTGTTCTTTGACAAAAATAATATGTGTTAATAAAACAAACTTGGATGAATGTCACCTGATTCGCCCGGACAACAAATGAGTCGGCCACGGCACTATAAGTCGGTGCAGACGGGCGAGTTAATCACAGTGTTGGAAACAACACGGACATGGGCGAGCTGGCCACGGGCGCGGACGACGAGTCAGTCGCGTGTGTTGATGCAGCAGAGGCGGTGACTTGTGTATGGATCCGTCGAGCAGCACGACACGGACAAGCGCTAGTGTAAAAAAAATATCGGTACACGCCCCTTTGCGACACCTTTGTAACGAATGATGGTCCTGCAAAAAAATACCACAGACCAGAGTAATTGTTCTCCAACAATTTAATATGTGCTGATGATATATAGAAAAGATAGCACCTGGTGATTTGTGCCCGGACGAACAGAACACTGGTATTGGGTAAAGTTGGACATAGTCAGATGAAAAAGTTAGCCCTCCTGATGCACGTCTAATTTTGGCTGATCTTGATTTGGAGAGAGTATTTAATATAACTGGCACTAGCACCAGGCTTCACGTGGAATAGCATATCCATCAATCCTCGCTTTCCATGTCAGTACCAATTGTACTTCGGCTTGATTTTCCTTGTGGCCAACCTTGACGGCCTTTTTTTAAATGCCTTTGTCCATCGGTCCTTGCCTTAAATTGATTGCAGCTTCACGTAATTACGTGACCGAGTACTAGTAGTACTTGATGTTACCTTGGTTTTGAACCGTCTGCATGTAGCAATTTATGGATGATTCCTCTTGAGAGAGTCTTCTGATCTGACGTGTACCCGTAGTAGCAGCAATTCAGGTCTTGTGTACTTGTTCGTAGATGGCAAGACGAGATCATGTTTCTTGATTGGCTACACGCAGCCGCAGCGATTTTTGGCTTCGGTCCGAAAAAGGAGACACCTTCGGTGGATTTCTGCAACGATGCCAAGGGAATCTTTCTGTCGGTCTCGGCGACTTTGTAGAACAACGCAATGGAAATCAATCTGGAAAGATCACCTGGCCGTGTGCGCGCAACCCTAAATCTTTCATCTAAATCTCATATATGCCAACTCCCAAGTTAGGTGACGACTCTGAAACGATGAAAACTTGCTGACTCCGCTCAAGGTTATCCACGCCGGTTTATCCTACGTGACTTGTTCTGTGCCGGCTCTTCTTGATCCAGAATTTCACGAACTCTTCGAAACCCTAGGGAGGATCCCTCTAAGAACTCAACACCACCGTGCGCCTGGCCCTACGGTGGGCGCCAACTGTCATGGATTTCTCACGTCAGATGTCCTAGTGTCAGGACTTAGTCGTGAGGCCAACGCATCTATGTGGTAGCTTGAAGGGGTTGATCGGAATCGAGAGACGCAACACGCAAGACAAAGATTTAGACAGCTCCGGGCCCCGGGAAACATCATCCGGTAATAGCCCTACATGTTCTTTGAGGCTAGGTCTCATTATGCTCATGAGGGAGTCACCGGTAAACCGGCTCTTTGTGTCTAGCCCTAGAGATTGTTTTTTCTTTCTTCTGTCTGTCCCTCTTTGGGTAGCCCTACCCCTCCTAATATAAGGTGAAGGGGCGGTTTACATGACTAGTCCTAGTTGGATTAGGATTACTCTATTACAAGTGGAGTCCTAGTCTTGCTTCCTTTGTAGGAGAATATTCCTTGTGCTTTCCTCATAAACCGGCCCACCATTAACATGAACCGGCCTTCTGGGCCTTGGGCCTTGTCATCCATCTGACCCGCCTGCTGGGTCACCAGTGAGTCATAATGACCAGGCGGGTTGCTTGTAAACCGCCAGGTTAGGGCGGGTCGCTAGTGAATCGCCAAGTGTTAGTGGGGTCTCAAATAAACAGCCAAGTCCGGGCGAGTTATACTTCCGGCCGGTTTACGCCGCGGGGTATATCCCTGATAGGATGCGAGCAGAGCGCGCCGCCACTACTAGGGAAAAGGCTAGCAACAGCGCGGGTTCTAGGTATATCAGTAGCGCGTGGACAGGCGCTACTAATAAGGCGTTACAGCTAACACGTAGTAGTAGCGCATGCACACCCACGCTACTGCTATACAAGTGTAGCAGCATCGCGCTTCGTGGAAGCTCGCTACTGCTAATAGCTCTAGCGCGCTTTGCCTGGACGCGCTACTGCTACCGTGGCGCTGCTGCTAACTTTTCTCCATACGCTACTACTAATTTTAGTTGTTTTTGTTATTTTTTTTGCATATTTGTTTTGTATTTGAACAGGCTTTATACAAGAATCTTTAGCAAATACAAATGTCATCATGATACACATACAAATGGCTGCGAGACCACAAATGTAATCATAGCATATACATACAAATAGTCTCATCATAACATCATCCAATACAAAGTGGTATCTCGTCATCATCTTGAAAATAGCGATACATGCAAGTCTCGAATACTTGCAACTACAACGTCATCCATCTAAACAATGGTATATGCGAGAAGAGCTATCACTATGTGTGAGAGCGGAACTATGAAGTACATGTGGCGGCGGTTACGAGTCCTCTCTCGCGCTAGCGTGAACCTCAAGTTGCTGGGGAACGTAGCAGAAATTCAAAATTTTCCTACGAGTCACCAAGATCTATCTATGGAGAAACTAGAAACGAGAGAGAGAGGAGAGTGCATCTACATACCCTTGTAGATCGCTAAGCGGAAGCGTTGCAAGAACGCGGATGAAGGAGTCGTACTCGTAGCGATTCAGATCGCGGTTGATTCCGATCTAAGCGCCGAATCACGGCGCCTCCGCGTTCAACAGACATGCAGCCCAGGGACGTCTCCTCCTTCTTGATCCAGCAAGGGGAGAGGAGAAGTTGAGGGAGAACTCCGACAACACGAAGGCATGGTGGTGATGGAGCTCATGGTTCTCCGGCAGGGCTTCGCCAAGCACTACGAAGGAGGAGGTGTTGGAGGAGGGAGAGGGCTGCGCCAGGGGAAGGTTCCGATTGCCCTCTCTCTCTCACTATATATAGGGGGAAGGGAGGAGGGGGAGGTGCCCTAGGGTTCCCTAGGGGAGGGGCGGCGGCCATAGGGGAAACCTTAGATGGGTTTTGGCGCCCCCACCCCCTAGGAAACTTGCCCCCCAAGCCGGGAGGGGCGGCTTCCCTAGGGGTGGCGCCCCCACCTCTCCAGGTTACGTGAGATGGGGTGGGAGGGGCGCTCAGCCCCTTAGTGGGCTGATGTGCCCTCTCCCCTTGGCCCATAAGGGCCCCCAAAGCTTGTCGGGGCCTCCGAAACCCCTTTCGGACACGCTGGTCATCACTTGGTACCCCCCAAACAATTCCGGACTCCAATACCTTCGTCCAATATACCGATCTTCACCTCCGGACCATTCCGGAGCTCCTCGTCATGTCCGGGATCTCACCCGGGACTCCGAACAACCTTCGGTAACCACATACTATTTCCCATAACAACTCTAGCGTCACCGAACCTTAAGTGTAGACCCTACGGGTTCGGGAACCATATGCATGGAACATGAGACGTTCTCCGGTCAATAACCAACATCGGGATCTGGATACCCATGTTGGCCCCCACATGTTCCATGATGATCTCATCGGATGAACCACGATGTCAAGGATTCAAGCAATCCCGTATGCAATTCCCTTTGTCTAGCGGTATTGTACTTGCCCGAGATTCGATCGTCGGTATGTCGATACCTTGTTCAATCTCGTTACCGGCAAGTCTCTTTACTCGTTCAGTAACACATCATCCCGTGATCAACCCCTTGGTCACATTGTGCACATTATGATGATGTCCTACTGAGTGGGCCCAGAGGTACCTCTCCGTCACACAAAGTGACAAATCCCAGTCTCGATTCGTGCCAACCCAACAGACACTTTCGGAGATACCCGTAGTGCACCTTTATAGCTACCCAGTTCGTTGCCAGGACGCTTTGGTACACCCAAAGCATTCCTACGGTATCTGGGAGTTGCACAATCTCATGGTCTAAGGAAATGATACTTAACATTAGAAAAGCTTTAGCATACGAACTACAGGATCTTTGTGCTAGGCTTAGGATTGGGTCTTGTCCATCACATCATTCTCCTAATGATGTGATCCCGTTATCAACGACATCCAATGTCCATGGTCATGAAACCGTAACCATATATTGATCAACGAGCTAGTCAACTAGAGGCTTACTAGGGACATGGTGTTGTCTATGTACCCACACATGTATCTGAGTTTCCTATCAATACAATTATAGCATGGATAATAAACGATTATCATGAACAAGGAAATATAATAATAATAACTAATTTATTATTGCCTCTAGGGCATATTTCCAAAAGTCTCCCACTTGCACTAGAGTCAATAATCTAGTTCACATCGCCATGTGATTAACACTCACAGGTCACATCGCCATGTGACTAACATCCAAAGAGTTTACTAGTGTCACTAAACTAGTTCACATCATCATGTGATTAAGACTCAATGAGTTCTGGGGTTTGATCATGTTTTGCTTGTGAGAGAGGTTTTAGTCAACGGGTCCGCAACATTTAGATCCGTATGTACTTTGCAAATCCCTAGGTCATATTGTAAATGCTGCTTCCACGCTCCACTTGGAGCTATTCCAAATGGTTGCTCCACTATACGTATCCGGTTTGGTACTCAGAGTCATTTGGATAGGTGTTAAAGCTTGCATCAACGCAACTCTTTACGTCGAACTCTTTATCACCTCCATAACCGAGAAACAAGTCTTTATTACTCCAAGGACAATTTTGACCGCTATCTGGTGATCCACTCCTTGATCACCTTTGTACCCTCTTGCCAGACATGTGGCAAGGCACACATCAAAAGGTACACAACATAGCATACTATGGAGCCTACGTCTAAGCATAGGGGACGACCTTCGTCCTTTCTCTCTATTCTGCCGTGGTCGAGCTTTAAGTCTTAACTCCATACCTTACAACTCAGGCAAGAACTCCTTCTTTGATTGATCCATCTTGAACACCTTCAAGATCATGTCAAGGTATGTGCTCATTTGAAAGTACCATTAAGCGTTTTGATCTATCCTTATAGATCTTGATGCTCAATGTTCAAGCAGCTTAATCCAGGTTTTCCTTGAAAAACTCCTTTCAAACAACCCTTTATGCTTTCCAGAATTCAACATCATTTCTGATCAACAATATGTCAACAACATATACTCATCAGAAATTCTATAGTGCTCCTACTCACTTCTTTGGAAATACAAGTTTCTCATAAACTTTGTGTAAACCCAAAATCTTTGATCATCTCATCAAAGCGTACATTCCAACTCCGAGATGCTTACTCCAGTCCTTAGAAGGATTGCTGAGCTTTGCATACTTGTTAGCGTCTTCAGGATTGTCAAAACCTTCTGGTTGTATCACATACAGCCTTTCCTCAAGAAAATTGTCGAGAAACAATGGTTTTGACATCCTATCTGCAAGATTTCATAAATGATGCAGTAACTGCTAATCCAATTCCAACAGACTCTTAGCATCGCTACGAGTGAGAAAGCCTCACCGTAGTCAACTCCTTGAACTTGTCGGAAATCATCTTAACGACAAGTCGAGCTTTCTTAATGGTGATACATACCATCATTGTCCGTCTTCCTTTCAAAATCCATCTATACCCAATAGCCTTACGACCATCAAGTAGTTCTTCCAAAGTCTACACTTTGTTTTCATACATGGATCCTCTCTCGGATTTTATGGCCTCGAGCCATTTGCCGGAATCCGGGCCCACCATCGCTTCTCCGTAGCTCGTAGGTTCATTGTTGTCTAGCAACATGACCTCCAAGACAGGAGACGTACCACCTCAAGTAGCACGCATCCTTGTCGACTCTCACGAGGTTTGGTAGTGACTTGATCCAAGTTTCATGATCACTATCATAAGCTTCTACTTCAATTGGTGTAGGCACCATAGGAACAACTTCACGTGCCCTGCTACACACTAGTTGAAGTGACGGTTCAATAACCTCATCAAGTCTCCACCATCCTCCCACTCAACTTTCCGAGACAAACTTTTCCTCGAGAAAGGACCCGATTCAAGAAACAATCCCTATTGCTTTCGGATCTGAATTAGGAGGTATACCCAACTATTTTGGGTGTTCTATGAAAATGCATTTTATCCTCTTTGGGTTCGAGCTTATCAACCTGAAACTTTTTCACATAAGCTCGCAGCCCAAACTTTTTAAGAAACGACAATTTAGGTTTCTCCAAACCATAGTTCAAACGATGTCGTCTCAACAGAATTACGTGGTGCCCTATTAAAGTGAGTTCGGTTGTCTCTAATGCCTAACCCATGAACGAGAGTGGTAATTCGATAAGAGACATCATGGTACGCACCATATCCAATAGGATGCAACTATGATGTTCGGACACATCACCACACTATGGTGTTCCAGGCGGTATTAATTGTGAAACAATTTCCACAATGTCTTAATTATGCGTTAAAACTCGTAACTCAGATATTCATCTCTATGATCATATCATAGACATTTTATCCTCTTGTCACGAACATCTTCAACTTCACTCTGAAATTACTTGAACCATTCAATAATTTAGACTTGTGTTTCATCAAGTAAATATACTCAAGATTCTACTCAAATCATCCGTGAAGTAAGAACATAACGATATCCATTTGCGTGCCTCAAAGACTCATTGGACTGCACACATCAAAATGTATTACTTCCAACAAGTTGCTTTCTTGTTCCATTTCACCGAAAACGAGGCTTTCACTCATCTTGCCCATATGGTATGATTTGCATGTCTCAAGTGATTCAAAATCAAGTGAGTCCAAACGGTCCATCTGCATGGAGTTTCTTCATGCATAAACACCAATAGACATGGTTCGCATGTCTCAAACTTTTCAAAACGAGTGAGTCCAAAGATCCATCAACATGGAGCTTCTTCATACGCTTTTATACCAATATGACTTACATGGCGATTGCCACAAGTAGGTGGTACTATCATTTACTATCTTATATCTTTTGGCATGAACATGTGTATCACTACGATCGAGATTTAATAAACCATTCATTTTAGGTGCAAGACCATTGAAGGTATTATTCAAATAAATAGAGTAACCATTATTCTCCTTAAATGAACAACCGTATTGTGATAGACATAATCCAATCATGTCTATGCTCAACGCAAACACCAAATAATTATTATTTAGGTTTAACACCAATCTCGAAGGTAGAGGGAGCGTGCGATGCTTGATCATATCAACCTTGGAAACACTTCCAACACATATCGTCAGCTCACCTTTAGCTAGTCTCCTTTTATTCCGTAGCTTTTATTTCGAGTTACTAGCACTTAGCAACCGAACTGGTATATAATACCCTGGTGCTACTAGGAGTACTAGTAAAGTACACATTAACATAATGTATATCCAATATACTGTCGACCTTGCCTGCCTTCTTATCTACCAAGTATCTAGGGTGGTTCTGCTTTAGAGTCCGTTCCTCTCATTACAGAAGCACTTAGTCTCGGGTTTGGGTTCAACCTTGGGTTTTCACTGGAGCAGCAACTGTTTTGCCGTTTCATGAAGTATCCCTTCTTGCCCTTGCCCTTTTTGAAACTAGTGGTTTTACTAACCATCAACAATTGATGCTCCTTCTTGATTTCTACTTTCGCGGTGTCAAACATCGCGAATATCTCAAGGATCATCATATCTATCCCTGATGTGTTATAGTTCATCATGAAGCTCTATCAGCTTGGTGGCGATGACTTTGGAGAAAAATCACTATCTCATCTGGAAGATCAACTCCCACTCAATTCAAGTGATTGTTGTACTCAAACAATCTGAGCACAAGCTCAACGATTGAGCTTTTCTCCCTTAGTTTGTAGGCTAAGAGACTCGTCGGAGGTCTTATACCTCTTGATGTGGGCACGAGCCTGAAATCCCAATTTCAGCCCTCGAGACATCTCATATATTCCGCGACGTTTCGAAATCGTCTTTGGTGCCTCAACTCTGAACCATTTAACTGAACTATCACGTAGTTATCAAAAAGTGTATGTCAGATGTTCGCAACATCCACAGACGACGTTCGGGGTTCAGCACACTGAACGGTGCATTAAGGACATAAGCCTTCTTCGAAGCAACGAGGACAATCCTCAGTTCATGGACCCAGTCCGCATAATTGCTACTATCAACTTTCAAGTAAATTTTCTCCAGGAACATATCTAAAACAGTGGAACTAAAGCACGAGCTACGACATAATTTGCAAAGACCTTTTGACTATGTTCAGGATAATTAAGTTCATCTTATGAACTCCCACTCAGATAGACATCCCTCTAGTCATCTAAGTGATTACATGATCCGAGTCAACTAGGCCGTGTCCGATCATCATGTGAGACGGACTAGTCATCATCGGTGAACATCTTCATGTTGATCGTATCTACCATACGACTCATGCTCGACCTTTCGGTCTCTTGTGTTCCGAGGCCATGTCTGTACATGCTAGGCTCATCAAGTCAACCTAAGTGTTTCGCATGTGTAAATCTGGCTTACACCCGTTGTATGTGAACGTTAGAATCTATCACACCAGATCATCACGTGGTGCTTCGAAACAACGAACTTTCGCATAGCAAAGGTACGCTTAGGGGGAACACTTTCTTGAAATTTAATGAGGGATCATCTTATTTACTACCGTCGTTCTAAGCAAATAAGATGCATAAACATGATAAACATCACATGCAATCAAAAAGTGACATGATATGGCCAATATCATTTTGCTCCTTTGATCTCCATCTTCGGGGCTCCATGATCATCATCGTCACCGGCATGACACCATGATCTCCATCATCGTGTCTCCATGAAGTTGTCTTGCCAACTATTACTTCTACTACTATGGCTAACGGTTTAGCAATGAAGTAAAGTAATTACATGGCGTTATTCAGTGACACGCAGGTCATACAATAAATAAAGACAACTCCTATGGCTCCTGCCGTTTGTCATACTCATCGACATGCAAGTCGTGATTCCTATTACAAGAACATGATCAATCTCATACATCACATATGATTCATCACATTCTTTTTGGCGATATCACATCACATAGCATACCCTACAAAAACAAGTTAGACGTCCTCTAATTATTGTTGGCATGTTTTACGTGGCTGCTATGGGTTTCTAGCAAGAACGTTTCTTACCTACGCAAAACCACAACGTGACATGTCAATTGCTATTTACCCTTCATAAGGACCCTTTTCATCGAATACGATCCGACTAAAGTGGGAGAGACTGGCACCCGCTAGCCACCTTATGCAACAAGTGCATGTCAGTCGGTGGAACCTGTCTCACGTAAGTGTACGTGTAAGGTCGGTCCGGCCGCTTCATCCCACAATACAATCAAAACAAGATTGGACTAGTAACGGTAAGAATATTGAACAAAATCAACGCCCACAACAACTTGTGTTCTACTCGTGCATAGAATCTACGCAATAGACCTAGCTCATGATGCCACTGTTGGGGAACGTAGCAGAAATTCAAAATTTTCCTACGAGTCACCAAGATCTATCTATGGAGAAACTAGCAACGAGAGAGACGAGAGTGCATCTACATACCCTAGTAGATCGCTAAGCGGAAGCGTTGCAAGAACGCGGATGAAGGAGTCGTAATCGTAGCGATTCAGATCGCGGTTGATTCCAATCTAAGCGCCGAATCACGGCGCCTCCGCGTTCAACACACATGCAGCCCGAGGACGTCTCCTCCTTCTTGATCCAGCAAGGGGAGAGGAGAAGTTGAGGGAGAACTCCGACAGCACGACGGCATGGTGGTGATGGAGCTCGTGGTTCTCCGGCAGGGCTTCGCCAAGCACTACGAAGGAGGAGGAGGTGTTGGAGGAGGGAGAGGGCTACGCCAGGGGAAGGTTCCGACTGCCCTCTCTCTCTCACTATATATAGGGGGAAGGGAGGAGGGGGAGTTGCCCTAGGGTTCCCTAGGGGAGGGGCGGCGGCCATAGGGGAAACCCTAGATGGGTTTTGGCGCCCCCACCCCCTAGGAAACTTGCCCCCCAAGCCGGGAGGGGCGGCTGCCCTAGGGGTGGCGCCCCACCTCTCGAGTTACGTGAGATGGGGTGGGAGGGGCGCTCAGCCCCTTAGTGGGCTGATGTACCCTCTCCCCTTGGCCCATAAGGGCCCCAAAGCTTGCCGGGGCCTCCGAAACCCCTTTCGGACATGCTGGTCATCACCTAGTACCCCCGGAACAATTCCTGACTCCAATACCCTTCGTCCAATATACCGATCTTCACCTCCGGACCATTTAGGAGCTCCTCGTCATGTCCGGGATCTCATCCGAGACTCCGAACAACCTTCGGTAACCACATAATATGTACCATAACAACTCTAGCGTCACCGAACCTTAAGTGTGTAGACCCTACGGGTTCGGGAACCATGCAGACATGACCGAGACATTCTCCGGTCAATAACCAACATCGGGATCTGGATACCCATGTTGGCTCCCACATGTTCCACGATGATATCATCGGATGAACCACAATGTCAAGGATTCAAGCAATCCCGTATGCAATTCCCTTTGTCTAGCGGTATTGTACTTGCCCGAGATTCGATCGTCGGTATGCCGATACCTTGTTCAATCTCGTTACCGGCAAGTCTCTTTACTCGTTCCGTAACACATCATCCCGTGATCAACCCCTTGGTCACATTGTGCACATTATGATGATGTACTACCGAGTGGGCCCAGAGATACCTCTCCATCACAAAGAGTGACAAATCCCAGTCTCGATTCGTGCCAACCTAACAGACACTTTCGGAGATACCCGTCATGCACCTTTATAGCTACCCAGTTACGTTGTGACGTTTGGTACACCCAAAGCATTCCTACGGTATCCGGGAGTTGCACAATCTCATGGTCTAAGGAAATGATACTTAACATTAGAAAAGCTTTAGCATACGAACTGCACGATCTTTGTGCTAGGCTTAGGATTGGGTCTTGTCCGTCACATCATTCTCCTAATGATGTGATCCCGTTATCAACGACATCCAATGTCCATGGTCAGGAAACCGTAACCATCTATTGATCAACGAGCTAGTCAACTAGAGGCTTACTAGGGACATGGTGTTGTCTATGTACCCACACATGTATCTGAGTTTCCTATCAATACAATTATAGCATGGATAATAAACGATTATCATGAACAAGGATATATAATAATAATAACTAATTTATTATTGCCTCTAGGGCATATTTCCAACACAAGTAACTAGCTCCTCCTTCGTGTCTGCTTTTGAAGCCTTTATGGCTGGCGCCCGAGACCCCATTCACTTGCGCCTGACACTCAGGCCACTAGTTGTACACCCCCAGAACCTTCCCTTTGTACACGACATAGCACCGCCATCTCGCCATCAAGAAACTAGGTACCTGTTAGAGATGCATGTTCATCAAGAGGATGTACAATCATCTGCAACAAAATATATTAGAGCAACACGAAAAAGAAAGGGTTAATTAGCAAGTAGATGCAACCTACAGTACGCAAACTAATTAACTAGAGGTACGCAGGTCATCGTACCCAAACAAACAAAGTAGCGTTACACAAGTTTGGCAGGGACCGTGGACATCACAAAGTTTCATCGCTACAGAAAGTATACAAGTTCAACTGACACATATCATCATCATCGGCATCGTAAATCACTAGAAGTTCCATCCTTCCATATCATCGAGGATGGACCCTAGCTTCTTGAACGGCGTGAGGTCTTGACGTTGCATGCTTATGCGAGTTCGGACGTCAGCTCGCGATCTAGGGCCGTGGTGGAACATCCCCTTCTCATCAATGACTTCTTTCATGATGATCATCGCAATGTCCCTTTGGATGCGAAAGAAGTCATCTCTAAGTTTATAATCCGCTTCTCCATGAGATTCTAGCCACTTGTGGATATGTTCATCATTTCTGCTTGTCATGCGAAGCTTTTGGTGATCCGTGTTGAACTCAGTCATGAGATGGAGGATGTAGAATCCATCCTTCTTGCTTGGTTTTGGGACATGGATGCAGCAGAAGTTAGTTTTGTGCACGAAACCCATCTTCTTGTCCATTTGTTTCCTGATCTGCATGTGGCCACCTCTAATGCTGAAGCCTTGGAGAGCATCATCTAGAATATTCATTATGTGGGTGTAGTCCTTCTTCTCGTAGTCTCTGGAAGGGTCGAAATACACGGCGTGGGAGACTCGCGGGTAAAGAACGATAAGGACGGTGCGCCCGTTGCTGCGGGGAAAAGACACCTCAAATTATTCTCCATGCGAGCGAGAAGGAATGATTGAAATGTACGAAAGGGTTGTCCGGAACTGACTTACTTTGGATGATAAGGCGAGAGGACAATTTCCTGGTCCTTATTCTGTACCATGAAGTTTTGGAGGTAGTCCCTAGCAGTTTCACGCTCAAAGTCGCCGAGACTCAAGAAAGACTCATGCATGTAGTACGGATCCGCCACACAGATTTGCGAGACTTCTTCTCTCTTCATGACAGAGCTCATATGTAGCGCAAAAAGGCGGACAATTGTAAAATCGAGCCGCCTTGTCAGAAACATCTCAAAGATATGGTCAAACCGCAGGAAGAACACCTCCGTGGGCCGTGTGTTGACGTATCACTTCCCCTCAGGCACACGAGCCGCGTATGTCGGATATCATGGATCCTTCGAGGCTAGTAGGCTTTTCTCAGTCGACAGCACAAGGTCGTGCAGTCTCCTGAGATCCCCTGATAGTGCCTCTAGCGGTTTCGACGGTAGCATCGGCTCGCCCGTGAGATGGAACATGGCCGCACCTTTCACGGGTACACGCTCTTCAGAATCCATCATCTGGCTGCTATGTGCTCTGGCTTGTTTGGAGGCAGCTATATTCCCCGATCTCTTCCTCTCCTTTTTCTTGGGCACACCTTCCAGACCCTTCCTTAACCCTTGGCCCAGTGTTCCGGGCTAAGCACTATACGACCCTCGGCTAGTTGAGCCTGTGTTGAGGCGGCATCTTCAGGCGTGTCCTCTGAGGATTTCATGAAGAGAGACTTTTTGCAATCCCTGCTACGACCTTCCTGCCCGGGCAGATCATCCATATCCTCATTAGCATGCTGATAGCCCGATTCGTCATATGGTTGACTCATCATATCTATGTCACATTCATACGCGTTTGTATTGAGGAAACCCATTGGGTCGACCTCCGTCTCATCATCCATTATATGTTCTACAGGACCGAGTACATCAGCCAGTACTATTGCACCCCTTTCATCACGTCGTCCGCCGCTCTCACCCGACACTACAGGAGCTGGTAATTCCGTAGGTGGGGTGGTGGTCTTCGCACATGATTGTTGATGTATGGTTATTAGTGTGCTCTCGGCCGGCTCCACACGAATAAGATTCTTCGGCCATAGCAGCACCCAACCCTTGCAGCTTCCAATGCGCGGCGGGGTCTCGTCGTCCTCTCCCACAGGCTATACTGGAGGAGGAAAATGCTCGTGCCCTGATTTCACACTGGACAAGTTAACTCTGAAGTGCCCAGTGGGGATCGGGTGGTTGTGGAACGTGGGTTGCAAACACATGTCTGTGGCGTAAAACATCCGAAAAGCAACGAAAGTGGAATATTCTATGTTGGTGTGACATGTAATTACTGTGATGGCGTCGAGCTCAGCCAAAGACGAAGGCCCACCTAGCGCGCCATGCTATGAGCTGGAGCAACTGCAAGAGGAGGCCCGGTTGCGTGAGCAAGTGATGGTGCGGTGGTGTTGTTGTTTGCGGAGTTGCTCCTGATGAAACTGGGCAACGGGAAATCATGTACCGTCTTGTATGGATTTTCCTTCGTCCAGTTGATGATAGCTGGAACCAAGTTAGTAGCAAAATCATTTCTTTAGGCAGTTACAACTACATTGACTACGTAGTAGCAACTCATTTTTCTCCTCGGCTGTTTTTTTTCACGTCCTCAGCTGCTTTTTCTCGACCGCAAGCTTCACCTTCTCGTCGATGTTCGCCTGACTAAACTTCTTTTTCTGCTTCTTGGCCTCCGGGCCCTCGTTGTAAAAAACCTTCCACGTGGCGTCGTCTCAAGCGCTGTGCACATGACCATATCGCGGCCGCTGGCCCAAAGGGAGTCCCTTAAGTTCGTTCAAGGCCCGGTTGAGAGGGGTGTCCCACTTGGGCCTCATCGGAGAAGTAGGGCTTTCGGCTGCAAGCTAGTGTTGCTTCTCCTGCAGAAGGAGCGTGAACCGTTTAGGAATGTGTAGTCGACTAGATCTAGAGCTAAATGTAAGGTGGTAAAAGAATAATTACCAGTAGTCTAATCAATTTCCTCGTGATTTGGTCCATGTAAAAAACCTTCTTTTCCTTTTCCCACTTGTAGCGGGCCCTGATGAAGTCACACTCCAAGGGGTTGGTGAACTTCGCGAAGGGGTCTGGGATACCCGCGGCTTCACGTTCCGCGTCCTCCTTATCCCATATGGGCCTTTTACCGAGGTAGCCACGGCTTCCGAGGCGATGCTTCCCCGTGTTCCTTTGCTGAAGGCTCTTGAATTTCGCAGCCTTAGACTTGGCTGCCTCGGTAGCACAAGTGTCCTTGAACTTTTCGAACTCCTCTACCGTAAGTGTCGGATTTTCCTCCAGAATCTTGGACAGGGGTTCCTTAGCCTCAATAGCTCGTTTCACCCCCCCTTCCAGGAGGCCAAATCATTGCTGAACATGCCCGTGGCGTGATTGTTAATCTTTTTCATCTTCGGATCATCCATGGTTCTTCTATGTTATCATCCCGGTTGGGGAACTTGAATCTCTTGTGTAACTTCGTCAGGAGCAACTGCGTCAAATGTTCTTTACTCCATAAGTCATCGTCATTGATGCTCGCGCATTCCCGTAGGATGCATCCTACTTGGTTCCCATAGCACTTGCAAGGTTCTTCCGGCTCTAATGGGTCAAACTTGCCAGGTGCCATCTTTGTGATCACCAGTCGTCCAATCCCTAGTTTGTTAGGTTTTCATATCCTCTGCTTCTTCTGCTTGTTCTTTCCGGTAGCGGCATCGGCGCCGGTACCTTCCCCGCCGATATCTTCCTTGCCGGTACCTTCCCCGCCGGTCTGGGTGCTGGCGTCGTCGGTGTCGATGTCGGCGTCAGTACCATCATCGAGGACGACCTGCAAACCTTGACTTTCCATTTTCTTAGCAGTCAAATAGTCGAGGTACTCTTGTTCACACTCATAATCCATCTCATCTGCATCTTGGTCAGAAGGCCCAATTTCTTCGTTGTTCGACATGTTTCCTATGATTAAGTCTCCTCGTTTAATTTTAAAACTATGAAAAAAATGAGAAATGACATAAAAAAGAAATCTATGTTTGCGGGAATGTCGTTTCCGAGCACTCGATATGCCTACTATCTAGCACAAATCATGCCAAAGTTCACAGAAAATTTTGGCATGACCTTTGCTAAAAAATGGACATATCGGAATACCAGAATTCAACCAACAGAAATGAATCAACATTTCGGCGTAACATAGGCCACTGGGATCATTTACCCTGCACATAATCATCATGTCCAAATGACATGTCCAAATTTCCAAATATGACATGTCCAAAACATCACAATCCCACAGATCACATGTCCACTTCCCTAACTAAAACCTAGCCAAATTCATAACTAAATATATAACCTAATTAACCATCTGCCCTAACTAAAGGCTAATGAAATTAACCAAAAAACCTAGCTACCAGAGAGAGGAGGAGAGGTGGGGGGCTTACAGAGGGTGCAGGGGCCGGAGCCGAGCGCCGGGGTTGACGGCCGAGGTTGGGAGGGGTCGGGTGTCGATGTCAAAACCGGCGGATCTCGGGTAGGGGGTCCCGAACTGTGCGTCTAAGGCGGATGGTAACAGGAGGCAAGGGACACAATGTTTACCCAGGTTCGGGCCCTCTCTATGGAGGTAATACCCTACTTCCTACTTGATTGATCTTGATGAATATGAGTATTACAAGAGTTGATCTACCACGAGATCGTAGAGGCTAAACCCTAGAAGCTAGCCTATGGTATGATTGTTGTTGTCCTACAGACTAAACCCTCCAGTTTATATAGACACCTTTGGAGGGCTAGGGTTACATAGAGTCGGTTACAACAGAAGGAGATCTACATATCCGTATCGCCAAGCTTGCCTTCCACGCTAAGAGAGTCCCATCCGGAAACGAGACGAAGTCTTCAATCTTTTATCTTCATAGTCCAACAGTCCGGCCAAAGGATATAGTCCGGTTATCCGGATACCCCCTAATCCAGGACTCCCTCAGTAGCCCCTGAGCCAGGCTTCAATGACGATGAATCCGGCGCGCAGATTGTTTTCGGCATTGCAAGGCGGGTTCCTCCTCCGAACACTTCATAGAAGATCTTGAACACAAGGATAGTGTTAGGCTCTGCAAAACAAGTTCCACATACCATCATAGAGAGAATAATATTTCCACAAATCTAATCTGCTGATGTATTATAGCATGACATCACGCCATGGCCCGGTCATTATTCCAACCGTTTTTCGCAACCAGCCACCGCACACATCGTGAGGCCGTTTCCTAGGCACGTCTTGTCGAAGCAGAGATCATCTCCCCTTATCACGGGATTCTCATCAATACGGACATGGGTAACCCAACCGCGCCATCAATTACGGCGCTTGGGGATCAAGCAAGTTTTAGTAGGCAAGTGGGGGTGCATAGTTTTGTCCGCCTTTATTAAGGGATAAGGATTTCACGTTTTCACCCACACCTTCTTCCCTCTCGCACATCCATTCTTGCGCACTCGAGCTCCAACGCCCAAGCTTGCACCTTTTCTCCTCAAACCGCTTCAATCATGTCCGGAGCGGGAGGCAAGTGGATGAAATCCTCCATCACGGGGGAGGAAATCAAGAAGCGGCGGGGAGCCGGATACTTAGCCGCGAATATCGCGCATCGGCTGCCCGACGCGGGGCAGATCGTCCCTAGCCCGGAATCTTACGAGAGGGTAGTCTTCCTCACCCACTTCGTCCGCGGACTGGGATTTCCTCTCCACCCATTCGTACGCGGCCTCATGTTCTACTATTGGCTGGACTTCCATGACCTGGCCCTGAACTTCATCCTCAACATCTCGGCGTTTATTGTCGTGTGCGAGGCCTTCCTCCGCATCCAGCACCACTTCGGCCTGTGGCTGAAGACCTTCAATGTCAAGCCGAATGTTGTAGGCGGCCAACAAGCGGAATGCGGCGGCGCCATGGTGGGCAAAATGCCCAATGTCACATGGCTCGAGGGCTCCTATGTGGAGACCATAAAGGGGTGGCAATCGGGGTGGTTCTACATCACCGAGCCGCGCGACACCAACTGGGTGGCGGCCCCCGAGTTCCGATCCGGAATCCCCACGCGGCTCACCTCCTGGAAAGAGAAGGGCCTGTCCTGGGGTAACCCGGTAGAGCTGACCGGACTCCAGACCTGCATCAGGAACATGATGAGCAAGAAAATCAAGCTTGTCAACGTGGTCCAGGTCATGCTCTTCCGCCGGATCCTCCCGTGTCAACAACGGGTATTCAATTTTTGGGAGTTCGACCCAGCCAAGCACCAGACGCTGCAGGAGCTTTTCGACACGATGCACAAGGACGTCTGGAGGGTGCTGTTTAAAGGCACCGAGGTACCTCCTCCCCTTACCGAGGACCGCAGACTCGGCGCAAAGCGCCGCTCCAATCCGGTAGCCTTTTACACATCACAAGATGTTTAGTTTCCTTAGTTTAATCATATGCAGGTTCTAAGCCCCCATGCCTTTGACAGGACTGGGTGGAGACGGCAGAGCGGATTGACTGCCCCGCCCACCTGTCTGAAGATTCAACAAACGCTCTCCTAACGGAGATGCTCACTCCGGCACCTTACGAGGTGCCAGCGAAGATGGCCAAGAAGAAGGCCACGAGGACCCGACAGGGTCTCCGGCGCAAGGTTGTGTTGGACTCATCATCCGAACACTCCGAGGCGCACTCCTCCCACGACGACGAGGAGGAAGAGGAAAGTTCTCCCCAGCCGGGGAGACAAGAAAGGAAGGCCGCCCCACCCAGGGAGGCCGAAGTGTCCAAGAAAGGAAGGACCCTCCTTCCGGACTGCTCCACGACCGCCGCCCACAGCGACGACGAGTGGTTTCCCAGGGACAAGCCCCTGGCAAAGTCATAAATATCTGGATACCGTAATAATTCTTGATATATTTTATCGCACTGCTTCTCATCATGCTAAACATGATTACGCAGTCCGTCGCGAGCCCATATCGATGTATCTTCGTCAGATGGCTCTTTGGACCCGTCGGATATGAATAGTGATTCACTTCCGACCGCCTCCACCCCTCGCCTGCGGCAGCAGAGAGGTGTTGTCCCAAAGGGCACCGAGCCAGGGGGAGGTAGTCCTGGAGGCGCCTCAAGGCGACACTCTGGAACCTGGGCGCAAAGGGAGCAAGACTCCCATGGGCTCGGAGTTCGGCCTCCGGTCGAACACCGCGCCGGAACCTCCACTGGTTCCGGACTCTATCAGGCGACCCCCTGTGAAGAGGGGCAAGCCGCCCGTTGCCGGTGACCTCTGTCCATCCAGAGGCACCATACAACTTGCTGGAAGCGCTCCAAGGCGCTTCCATCGACGAAGAGCACCACACTATTATGAGTGCGGTGATGGAGAAGGTTCAGTCTGCCAAAAGCGGACTAACTGAAGCTTGCGCCAGCCTCCTAATGTGCTTTGAGGTAAGTAATGAAATTATAGGGAATATCACCGCATAGACAGAGTAGCCCTCGATGCTCTGCTTTTGGCGTTCACAAGAAAAGCCGAATAGAGGATCGAATAATAATTGCAGGAGTCTAATTATAGTATGTCTATGTGAATCTGAAGCTTCCCCTGGCTACCGCCAGACGTCTGCTGGAGGTCGCCAAGACTACAAAGCAGGACCTTGAGCGATCCAAGGAAGAGCTCGGCCTTTCCAAGAGACAGCTCGAGGAGAACAAAGGTAAGCAATATCTTGTCAATATGAAAAAAATAAAGAGTTAGTTGCAGAACAATAGGATCATCATGAATTTTGCCAGGGGCCACGACCGAAGTGGCGACCCTCAAGAAGGCGCTGTCCGAGGCCGAAAACAAAGCGGCCAAGGAGCACACTGAGCGAGAAAGACACGAAGCCCGGGTAGTTGAGGTGCAGCAAGAGCTCCAGTGTGCTCACAAGAAGCATGAGTCCTCGGAGCTTGACTCGAGGACGCGAGAGTCCGAGCTTGCCTGTGCCCTCGAGAGTGCAAAATGCCAAGGCGAAGCCCAAAAGGCCCTCCAGGAGGTTGAGGCGGTGAAAAAGATAGCGGCGGGTAAGGCATTCATTATGCAAAGTAGGCATGTGAAAGAAAATTTCCTTTTACTTACCCGAGTTCGGAGCTCTCCAGGAGCGTTCGTAGATCTGCCCCGTAGTGTGTCGGATGCCGCGGAGTTCTACCGGGCCGAGGAGGGGAGCTCGACGGAGAAGTTGTTCTGGTCTCAGTATACTGGGACCGAACACTCGATTCCCGTGAGCGACCAGCTGAAGCAACTGGTCGAGCTCCACAAGGCGACTGAACAGGCCATGAGGAGCCTTACAGTCCGGATGTGGCCTGGTGATTCCCTTCCCAACAGCTACTTCGCCCTGGTGAGGCGGCTTGTAGATGCCTGCCCACGGCTGGAAGTCATCAAGCGGTCCGTCTGCATAGAAGGTGCACGCAGGGCTCTTGCCCGTGCAAAGGTGCACTGGGCGAAGATGGACGCCGAAAAGCTGGTGAAGGAGGGGCCGCCGCAGGGCAAGGAGCATCGCCACCCCGAAATGTATTATGCAAGTGTCCTGAAGGGTGCCCGTCTCGTGGCGGACGAATGTACCAAAGATGTAGTCTTTGAATGAACGTGCTCATGTGATCCTTGTGTTTATGAAAACTAGTTCATGTTCGTTATGCAACGCTTTTGTATTTAAAATATTACCTTCTGTGCGGCCGTTTATAAATTCTGAGAGTTGCTAGTCGTCGGCTTCTGCCCCCATGCAACTAGTGCTGGGGTGTTCGGGATGAATCTGAGCACTCTTTTTCCCATTCTTGGGTCCTTCGAGGGAGGTGTTCAGCGCAACGAACCAGGCAATCGGACTATAATGCTTTATCACTCTCACTTAGGCATAGAAGTCTACAATTTTAAATTTTGGCGAAGCCCCTAGTCTTCGGAAAGCCGAATTTGGGGCGCTATACACGCCTAAGCCGGACAGAGCCGGCTCCTCACCCGAAGCGGAAAAAGTCTTTAGGGACTTGAGACCTCTCGAACAGCGACCAGCTCTCGCCTCATCATGACAGTCAGTTTTAGCTTTCTCTACTGAGGTGCTCAGCCGGAAGAACCGGGGCACAATCGCAGTAGTTCTCCCAGTGCTACCTTAGCCGATATAGCGGAACGTAAGGTACCAAAATATGGGAGCCGGGCAAACCCAACTATTGACCCAAGACATGATTCGGAGCTGATGTATATAATGCTATAAGTTCAGGGTGCCGCACTGTCGAAAGTGTTCGGACTTCTCACGCCGAATTATGGGGTATACGGAAGCCCCTGGCGTATTTGCCGTACCACAGTGTACAGATGCTGATTGTCATAGATAAGCATATATATAAAAGAATATAGGATGCAATAATAGACTAGTACTATGCATTGTTTATTTAAGAAATGCGTTAAGGCATAATGATACAAATGGTGCGGTAAGCAAACAATAGGACTATTTGACATGTCCCATCCAAGGGCAAGATGCGGACTGGTATCTTAAAACAGGTATTTAGCTCGTTATCAGAGACCACCTAGGGATTCCGTTTGTACGACGTAGCTTCCTGCCTCCTTGGGTGTTGTATCATGTGTCCGGCTACCGTACTGCCGGACAAGGCTTCCAGAGAGTAGAGTCCTGAAAGAGAGAGTGATGAAGGTAGTAAGCCCCTAGTGCGGTTAAACCACATTGTGGGACGCGCAGTGATCGTGCCCCCGCCTGTACCCATGGTATTTTCAGTGCGTAATTATGCACACGTAGGAAGGACTTTGCCATTGTACTAAGACTAGGGCGGGGGCCGAATTGCTAGGCGAGCTCTGAGCGTGCCAGGCGATCCTGTTGCAGGCTATTCCGGACGCGCTTGACGGTGTCCAGGGGCTTGTTCGCTGAACTGGTGGATTGCCTCAAAAGGCTGCTTTGAGCTTCTGCTGCGAGGGCCGCAGTGTGCTCCTCCGTACGGAGTGAGCGTTCTGTGTTTCCATTGACTGTGATGACCCCCTAGGTCCTGGCATCTTGAGCTTGAGGTATGCGTAATGCGGTACCGCATTGAATCTTGCAAATGCGGTGCGCCCAGCAAAGGCGCTGAGCAGTCAGCTGCCGAATCCGGGACGATATCGAAGATTAACTCCTCGCCGTGAAGTTGTCCGGAGATCCGAAGACCACTTCCAGTGTGATTGAGCCCGTACAATGGGCCTCTACACCTGGAATAATGCCTTTAAAGGTTGTTTTGGTGGGTTTGATCCTCGAGGGGCCTATACCCATTTTGCGCACTGTATCCTGGTAAAGCAGGTTTAGGCTGTTGCCGCCGTCCATAAGTACTCGAGTGAGGTGATATCCGTCGATGATTGGGTCTAGGACCAATGCGGCGGATCCGCCATGACAGATACTCGTGGGGTGGTGCCTACAATCAAATGTGATCGTACAAGAGGACCATGGGTTGAACTTTGGGGGACGGGCTCCATCACAGATATCGTTCCTTAGTGCACGCTTCCGTTCCCTTTTGGGGATATGGGTTGCGTATATCATGTTTACTATCCTCACTTGTGGGGGGAACCTCTTCTGTCCTCCCGTGTTCGGCGGCCGAGGCTCCTCTTCGTCATCGCTGTGCAGCCCCTTGTCCTTGTCTTCGGCATTTATCTTGCCGGCCTGCTTTATCACCCAGCATTCTCTGTTGCTCCAGATAGCCAAGCGAATTGGCCCGCAGTGCAAAGCCGCAGAATACGAAGATCTATCCAGGGAGAAAAGTCTCACCCTGGACCGCATCGTCGTTGACGATCGGAGGAGCCATCGGGCCTAAGGATGACGACATACGCAGGAACTCTAAACGAAAGCACCAATGTCGGTGTCAAAACCGGCGGATCTCGGGTAGGGGGTCCCGAATCGTGCGTCTAGGCAGATGGTAACAGGAGACAAGGGACACGATGTTTTACCCGGTTTGGGCCCTCTCGATGGAGGTAAAACCCTACTCCTGCTTGATTAATATTGATGATATGGGTAGTACAAGAGTGGATCTACCACGAGATCGTGAGAGGCTAAACCCGGAAGTTAGCCTATGGTATGATTGTTGTTCGTCCTACGGATCAAACCCTCCGGTTTATATAGAATCCGGATAGGGTTAGGGTTACACAGTCGGTTACAATGGTAGGAGATCTACATATCCGTATCGCCAAGCTTGCCTTCCACGCCAAGGAAACTCCCATCCGGACACGGGACGAAGTCTTCAATCTTGTATCTTCATAGTCCAGGAGTCCGGCCAACGGTGATAGTTCGGCTATCCGGACACCCCCTAATCCAGGACTCCCTCAGTAGCCCCCGAACCAGGCTTCAATGTCGATGAGTCTGGCGCATAGTTTGTCTTCGGCATTGCGAGGCGGGTTCTTCTCCAAATTCCATATACCTGCCGAATAGTGTCCGGCTTCTAATAAATGCTGCGCTCCTTGGCTTCCACGCCCAATAATGGCCATCTTCCACGTGTTTGAATGAATGCGTAAAGCCAGGGTATTTTTACACTTATCCCCCTAGCTGCGCAAGTGAGCCGCCTATAAAAGGGACGAGGACCCAGATCTGAGTCGCACCATCCCCCCTCCATGAGCTTTCATCGGAGCGCCTCTGACAAAAATCCATTCCATCATGGACAGTCGACGCTCCTCCTCTCAAGCTGCCATCTCAGCCTGGAAATTGGGAGAGATGCGTAGTCCCGCATAGCGAGCTAGTGATACTCCAAACCAAGGGATTTCTTCCCCCGGCCTTCATGGTTCCGGTTTGAGCCAGACTCGCCACCTATAAGGGCGGAAAGCAAGCGGAGAGTGTCCCTGATCCCTCCAAAGGAGAGCGGGTATGCTTTATCTCTTATCTAGTAAGAGGACTCGGATTTCCAATTCATCCGTTTCTCCGGGGGCTCTTGGAGTTCTACGGCCTCCAGTTGCACCACCTTACGCCTGCCTCCATTTTGCACATCGCGGGCTTCGTGGCCCTTTGCGAACTGTTCTTGGGCATCGAGGCTCATTTTGCGCTGTGGAAGAGATTATTCTGCCTTGTACCCCGTTCTCATGAGGGGTCAATATATCAAGTGGGCGGAGCCGAGCTATGGCGTATCGCCGGGACCGGATATCTATCTGGAACCCTGAAGAAGGCGTCCGAAGACTGGCCTTCAGAATGGTTTTATATAGAAGACGTCCCGCTGCCGGATCTTGTTTGGATCGGTCTCCCGGAGTTCAGCAATGCTCCTTTGAAGAAACTCCTGAGTTGGCGCCCGCGGAGCCCCTAGAGGGAAGACGACAGGGACGTCCTTTACCTGATGAGCCGAATAAGACTGTTGGCTCATGCCGGACTGACCATGATCGGTGTCATGGCCAGATGTATTATGCAGGGGGTGCAGCCGCTCCAGTATAGGGGCCACCCCATGTGGGATTTCAATGGGGAGGACGATGCCACCCATCATGGCCGCAAGGGGCCGGGATCGGTCGCCGATCTAGTGAAGATCTTGTCCGCGATGTATAAGGGAGAAGAGGAAGATTTTCTCCGTGTCAGTCCATTGAACGGATTTTCTATGAACAATCCTCGAAGCTGGGTAAGTGGACATTTCTTTTTGCACACCCGATCCGTATTCCCATGGTTAGGTATCTCATTTTGTGATTTTGACGCAGGAACTGCGCCATGCCGTAAAAGACATAAACAGCCTGCCTCCACAACCCGAGGATCCGGAAAGGTTCTCGATCCGCCTCCCAAGAGGATCCGGACATATTGGTGGAGCTGATTGATGGGGTATATCACCAATCGAGCATCGATAATGCCTTGGTTGCCATTACGCCGATTACCCCGAATACTCCCAGCCTCACAGTAATCGAGACCGAGGTCCCAATACTCTGATAATGACCCATCCGTGCTTATTTTTGATCACCATATACCAATGGTGTTTCGCAGGGGGTGCCTTCGAGGCAGGAGGCCGAGCCCGCGGCGGCTAGCCAACAAGGGGCAGCAGGGCCCCGCAGACTAAAAAGAAGTGCGGTCTG
This sequence comes from Aegilops bicornis, assembly GCA_021605145.1. Lineage (NCBI taxonomy): Eukaryota > Viridiplantae > Streptophyta > Magnoliopsida > Poales > Poaceae > Aegilops > Aegilops bicornis. The sequence goes on from CM038674.1 coordinate 488,162,022, forward strand.
GACTCCGCCGCAACGGTATAGCGCGTCACCATATTCCCAGGATTGATTCCTGGAAGGAGTACTAACGCTGGTGCTCTTTTCAGGAAAAAGACCGCTCGCCGGACTAAGTCCGGAGAGGTTGCCAATCGAACCTCCGCTAGCTAGGCTCAAAAGCCGGGTCCGTGCGGAGGCGAAAGACGAGGCGCAGGCGTCGGATGCTCCTCCGACAGAGGATGCCGACAGATTGTCCGCCACCAACTCCGAGGTGGAGAGCGCCATGAATCACAGGCGCCACGACAGTTCTTCGTGACGATGTTTCTCCCAAGAGGCCTTGAATGCCTTCAATTCGAGATCGCACCTCCGTGCCACTCAAGATGGTCTAGCCAGAGCCACGGAGCAGTATGTAAAGGACATACGGGTGAGGAAATTTGACAGTTATATATGCCAGTAGCCCCCGAGAGTTAAAATAGTTAGAATAACTGATTTAAGGATCATTTGTTATGCAGGATCTTGCAAAAAGGAATACCCGGCTGTCTCAGGAGCTTGTAGAATGCAAGGACCAACTTGAGGCCGAACTAGCCGCTACAGGGGGAGCCACAGAGACCCCCTCTGGTAATATATGCTTCAAAAGATAAGTAGTTTGTGAAGTGCGGCGTTTGTGTAAATCTGACAATAATATTGCAGATGGCGCCGGACTAGATCCGGACAAGCAACAGCTCTTGCGCCGGTTGAAGGCCAGCGAGAATGTGCTTACAAGGGTGAGGCAAGAGAAAAATAATCTCCAAGATGCCAACACCCAGCTGGGTGAGGAACTAAAGGATGTTCGTGCCCAGCTGTCTGACTCCGTGAAGGAGAATCGGTGACTTCGTCGCGGCATTTATAGTAAGTGCTTGAGCGAACTTTGAAAAAGAGTTCAGCGAGGAAGTCAATTAACAGAGTTATGTCTGTAGGTATGCCCGGTTCTACGGGTGACCTTCTTCCCGAGCTATTTCAACTACACGAACGAGTTCGGCAGGCAATGAAAGGCGTCGCCTAGGCCTTATGGCCATATATCTCCCTGCCCGAAGGCCTTGGAGAGCTTGCAGAGAAGCTTCAGGGAGCACGGCGGCGCTTTCGACTATGGAAGATATCGGCCTGTCGTCAAGGCGCCAGGAGGCACAGGCCATGGTGAAGACGCTGCACACGGTTAAGGCGGACCCAAACCACATGGCCGAGGTCGGACCTGTGGGGCCCGACGGGAAGGAGATCCCTGTGAGCTTAGTGTACGACCAAGTAGAGTTGGCCGCAAAGTATTCCCAGCAGGACTGTAAACTAGACAGCCTATTAGACGGCATTGAAGAGGAATACAATCAGTCAATTTTACTATGTAATTTAAATATGACATGTAAAATGCCTTCTAGCTGGATTGTAGATCGTTTGTCGCAGCGGACCTTTTCGCTTCAACCTCGGGACCCAATAGTCCGGAGTGTGTCTGAATACCCTCGCGGTTATGTAAAAACCGGGGCATGCGTGGAGACCAAAGCGTAGGGGTCATGAGTGCTTTATCGCACAAGTGCCCAACTAGTTATGTTATATTACATGGTTAGTAAGAAACATCTTCCAGGAGAATAGTTCCGTTAGGGGTTCCTTTCCTCGGGAGGCATGCCCTAAAGTGCATGTCCGGACTGCGAAAAAGCGAGAAAAGCATCCGGGGCAGATAAATGAGAAATAAAAATCGCCTTTTAGTTCACCAACCGAATATTCCCTTAAGAACGCTTAGCTTTGGCTTCACCCAGTCTGAGGTACACGTCGGCTGACCTGGCGGTAATAATCGCAGAGGTGCTCCTTTACCACCTAGCCGAACAATTGGGAACGAGGGGTAAGCACAGAGCCGAACAACCCAGCTTGGCCAAAACTTAAGTCATATCGATGCATATAATGGTGAATAAAAGTTACATGCGGAAGTGTGACACATGTGTTGGGCATAAAGCCCGTATAAATAAGCTTCTATTAAAGAAGCCCCCAGGTATAATGAGCGCGGATAGTGCGTCAAGTGTGTGTGAACAATGCGCAAACGAGCCTTTAACGGCTTCGGAAAAAGGGAGGGAGAAGGAGAGAAATAAAAGACAGCTTAAAATATAAAATATAGACGGAGGAAGGAGATGAACTCAGAATCCGGCGCTAGGCGTAGAATCTTCGGAGGCGGGCTGCATTCCATGGGTTCGGCTCGAGTCGGTTATCCGATGCGTTTCGCAGACGGTACGCTCTGCCGGTCAGGACTTGGTCGATGATGAAGGGGCCCTCCCATTTGTGCTTGAGTTTGTCCTTTTTCTTGTCCGGGAGGCGTAGAACTAGTTCGCCAACGTTGTAAGCTTTGGCCCGTACTTCCCTGCTTTGATATCTTCGAGCCTGTTGTTGATAGAATGCGGAACGAGCTTTTGTCACGTCACACTCCTCCTCCAAGGCGTCCAAGCTGTCCTGCCGATCTAGCTCGGCTTCTCTTTCTTCGTACATGCGCACGCGAGGTGAGTCATGAATTATGTCGCAGGACAAAACTGCCTCTGCGTCGTATACCATAAAAATGGTGTGAATCCGGTAGTGCCATTTGGCATGGTCCGTAGCCCCCAGAGTACGGAGTCGAGCTCCTCTACCCAGTGCGTGTTAGATTCCTTTAGGGACCGCACTAGTCTGGGTTTAATGCTGCTCATGATTAGACCGTTTGCTCGCTCGACTTGACCGTTAGTTTGGGGGTGATAGACTGAAGCGTAGTCGAGCTTGATGCTGTCGGATTTCGGGTTCCGGCAGACCCTTGAGGTTCGAACACTGGGGTGCGCGCGGAATCTCACCCTCTACCAACCTGCACCCCGCCGCCTCGCTAGGATCTAAACTACAAAAGGAACAGCACAAGAGACACAGGGTTTATACTAGTTTGGGCCACCATTGTGGTGTAATACCCTACTCTAGTTTCCGGTGTGGTGGATTGCCTCTTGGGCTAATGATGATGAACAATACAAGGAAGAACAGCCTCGCGAGGGTCTGTTCTTGGCCGGGGCGATGAACTGCTAGGGGGAGTTCAGTCGCCTTCTCTCTCTCTCTCTGTTGATTCCAGATGCCTCTACCCTGTGGGTGGCTAGTCCTATTTATAGGCAAGGGCCCTGGGCCTCTTCCCAAAAATTGAGCGGGAAGGGCGCCAACAATTGGCCATTTTGAAGGGGAACATCTGGTACACTTATCCTGACTAAAGTTGGTCCTCGCCGTCAAAAGCCCCGGTCGTGACGCTGCTCGGGCTCCACAATGACTTCCTTCCCGCTGTTGGGCTGGTCTTGGTCTCGTTGCACGAAATGGATGCCTTTGCTCGATGCTCTACAAGGCTTGCTCCCTTTGCACCAAAGAGGAAAGGAGGACATCAGCGGGCTGGCGCCCGCCAGGGCGCCTTGGTCATCATGGCTTGCGCCATGGGCACCTCGTGAGGTACCCCGACTTGATCTCTCCGCCTCCTCGCGAGCCACTGATGAGGCCGTGCCCGAGGGAGCTTCCTGTTGCGCCTCATGAGGCTTGGCCCCTCGCGAGGGTCTTGAGCTGGTGCTGATGAAGATGGGCCTTGATGGGCCGCCCCTTGAGCCACGCCGCAGGCCGCAGGCAGGCAAGTCTAGGTACCCCCGTTCCTAGAACGCCGACAGTAGCCCCCGGGCCCAAGGCGCACCTGGACTTGGCTGAGCAGAGAGGCGAAGGGGCAAGTGTGAAGAGCCGCGGGCCCTCACAGCCCGCGGCCTTGGGCGCCGCATGACGGTTGATTGGACGTGGGCGGCCCTGCTCCCCCACGACGCCTTGGTGACTGCACGAATTGACAAGTCCCTGCATGCAAAGCGGGTCATGATTATCTGCGATCGTGGAGGTCGGTGGTTGGCCTTCCCCGGCTATAAGTACGGGACGGCGCCTGCCCTTCTAGTCCATCTCCTCTTGCCTCTTCTTCTTCTCCATGGCTCCGCCGAAGAGGTTCTCGGCTGCGGAGAAGGGGAAGGCTCGCCAGGTGGAGCCTGACTCTCCCCCGCCCAAGCGCGGTCAAGGCCGCCCTGGCAAACACCCTGTGGCTCCCATGGTGGCTCCTCACGATCGTGGAGGTGATATCCCGCACGGTGGCGGGTGGCAGGCCGCTACTGGGGGGTGCGCTACGGCCGCGCGACCCCCTAGGCCGCACTTCCACTCGGTGGAGGTGCTGCTGCAGTTCGTTGTGTGGTCAGCGGAGCCGACCGGCACCCGGCTCCAGCTTCCTTGCTTCCTCCTAGGTGAGCTTCCGGTTGGTGCCCCGGGCGGCCTCTGGCTTCAGGCGGATGGTTGCTGCAGCCGGGCCTCCTGGGCTTCGCTAGAGGTCTCTGCAGCCGGGAGCCTGGCCCTGGCCCGCGGCTGGCAAACATTTGCCAGCGCGTGCGGTCTGAGCCGGCGATGCACCCTGCACTTCAAGTTCGACGGCGATGCCACCCTCTACGTGAGGGTGTTCGGGGAAGATGGTCGCCGTGCTGGGTGCTGCCCTGAGAACGACGACCGTGGCCGCGGGTCCAGCCCCAGCAACGATGAACACGACAGCGCGCGCATGGTCGGCGACGCCCGGGGATCGTCGAGCTTTGACAACTCTTCTTCAGGCAGCGGCTCCTCCAGCGGTGGCCGCGACCAGGCCCCGTGCCGCCGCGCCCGCCTGGAGGGAGGTAGCGAGTCCGCCCGCCGTCTCGCCCCGGTGAAGCGCGAGAGGGAGTCCGCCTGAGCTCCAGAGGCAGTTCGAGTCTCCCCCGCGAGTTGGTGTCAGGCGAGCCGCGCCTGTTTTGTTCTTTTTTCCTTTTCCTGCACAAAGAGACATTAGTGTAGGGCCCCGCGTGGGCGTGCTTGGACTATTGCTGTTAATTATCATACTGTTTCCGCTATCTCGGTATTATGCCTTTGTGCTACACGCTATGCCAGAGAAATTACTTAGCCTGTGGGCGCCCGTCGTGGCCCTCGTTTCCCGAGGTCGAGGCCTCGTCGAACACTTCATGTCCTGCGAAGGTTAGTCTGGAGAGGTAGCTCCCGGCCTCAACTGTGGAGGCGACCGACCCATGTCCCGTGTTCGTGTCGCGGTGCCCGTGGGGCGTGGACTGGAGGGGTGCTCCTATAGTGGACCCGGGTAGGGGAACCTCGAACAATAAGGGCAGAAAACACTCGCTGGGGCGCTCAGGCTGCCCCCCTCGCGAGACCTTGCGCGAGAGAAATCGAGGTAGGAGGGCCAAAGTTTGAAGAGCCACAAATCAAAACGACAACAGCTTCGATAAAACTTCAAATGAGAATGAACAAGCCAACTGCAGAAAGCAAATGAAAAAGCCGCGTCCGGCACCGACTCTAGTCTTCGACGTCTTCTCACCAAAGCTGAGCTAAGTGTTGCCACTGGGCGTGGGAGGGAGCCCCAGGCCTGAGGCCGGGCGCCTCGAGACTCCGGGCGTGTACAACCCCAACTCATTATTACGTGAGAGTGTCACGGGCGGCGAAGCTTCACAAAGGCATGCGTTCTTCACAGTTCCGGCCTTTTCCAAAAGATAGCTTCACAGCATTCGCCTTCTTCATGTGCTCCGGCCTTTTCCAAAAGATAGCTTCACAGGCATTCGCCTTCTTCACGAGCTCTGGGCCTTTTCAGGTAAAACCTCCGGAGGTGCTGGATGTTCCATGCGTTACGGACTGGCACTCCTCCCGAGTCTCCAAGCCGCGAGCCGGGCTCGAAACATGAACAACCTTGAACGGGCCCTCCCACATGGGAGAGAGCTTATGCAGCCCCTCCCCGGAGAGAACCCGCCGAGCACGAGGTCCCCGCCTCAAGAGTTCGGGGCGGATGTTGTGGCAGTGGTATCGCCGCAGGCTCGTTGGTACCTTGCCGCCGCAACGCAGCTTCTCGACGACGCCTCCCCAAAGACGAGATCCGTCCCCGCATGGCGCCCCGCTGCGCCTCGTCGAACGCCAGACCTGCAAGTGAACGATCGCCCCGACCTCGTGAGGAAGGACCGCTTCGGCTCCATAGACCTGGAAGAACGGGGTCTCTCCAGTTGGCTTGGTTGTTGTCACGCCCAAGATGCGACCCTATCCTAAAGGAACTCGAAGGTCCCACCAAGGATAGAAGCGCATCTTGAAGACGCTTTTGCAAGGTGGATATCATTACATCAACATTACATAATAGTGGGAATACAACCAAGACATACCAAGTCACGTAAATACAACAATACATCATACAAGATCAACATCCGACTACGGATGAAACAGTAAATGTAAACTCAAACAATATCCACTCGCTAGCCCAGTCGACGACACCGAACCTATCCCTTGATCGAAGAAGCGTAAGAAGAACTCCAAAACAAGTAAACATCGCTCTCGCGTCATGATCATCGCATAACCTGTACTCGCAACTATTGGTGAAGTAACTGTGAGCCACGAGGACTCAAAGAATCCCATTACCATGGGTATCAAGACTAGCAAAGCTTAAATGGGTAAGGAAGGGGTAAAGTGGTGAGGTTGCAGCAGCGACTAAGCATGTATGGTGGCTAACTTACGCAAATAAGAGCGAGGAGAGAAGCAAAGCAAGCGGTCATCAACTAGTAATGATCAAGAATTGATCCTGAACTCCTACTTACGTCAGACATAACCCAAAACCGTGTTCACTTCCCGGAATCCGCCGAAAAGAGACCATCACGGCTACACACGCGGTTGATGCGTTTTAATTCGGATCTGGTGTCAAGTTATCTACGACCGGACATTAACAAATTCCCATCTGCCGCATAACTGCGGGCACGGCTTTCGAAAGATTATACCCTGCAGGGGTGTCCCAACATAGCCCATGATAAGCTCTCGCGATCAACGAAGGATATTCCTTCTCCCGGGAAGACCCGATCAGTCTCGGAATCCCGGTTTACAAGACATTTCAACAATCGTAAAACAAGACCAGCAAGACCGCCCGATGCGCCTACAATCTCGATAGGAGCTGCACATATCTCGTTCTCAGGGCAACACCGGATGAGACATCCTACGAGTAAAACCAAGCCTCGAGTTTCCCCGTGGTGGCCCCAAGATCTGCTGCTTCGGGCCAACACTTAGAGAAGCATTGGCCCGGGGCTAAAATAAAGATGACCCTCGGGTTGGCCGACCCAAGGGAAAGGGTATAGGTGGTGGTGAGGCAAATGGTAAAATCAAGGTTGGGCCTTGGCCGGAGGAGTTTTATTCAAGGCGAATCGTCAAGGGGGGTCCCATAAATCACCCAACCGCGTTAGGGACGCAAAATCCGGGAACATAATACCGATATGACGAAAACTAGGGCGGCAAGAGTGGAACAAAACACCAGGCATAAGGCCGAGCCTTCCACCCTTTACCAAGTATATAGATGCATTAATAATATAAGAGATATTGTGATATCCCAACATAAACATAATCCAACATGGAGCAATCTTCATCTTCACCTGCAACTAGCAACGCTATAAGAGGGGCTGAGAAAGGCGGTAACATAGCCAAACAACGGTTTGCTAGGAAGGGTGACAAAGGTTAGAGGTTCATGCAATTTGGGAGGCTTGAGCAGCAAGTGGTAGGTGACGCAGCATAGCGATAGAACGAAGCAACTAGCATAGCAATGATAGTAATGAGATCCAAGGTGACGGTCATCTTGCCTGAAATCCCGCTAGGAAGAAGAACGAGTCCATGAAGAAGATGAACGGGAGTAGTCGAACGAATCCTCACAATCGCAACATTACCGGAATCGAGAAGCAACACCGGAAAGAAACAAACAACATAGTAAACACACAATCATAAACATGGCATGATGCACAATCAAGTATGATGCATGCCCGGTTTAATGAGGCATGGCATGGTAATATGCAACAAACAATACTACAAGTTAAGTGGAGCTCAATATGCAACGAGTTGCATATTGACTTAAACACCACATTCGAGTTATTTTGTTCACTCGCTTAGGCACACAACAATATTAAATGTTGTTAAACATGGCAATAGGTGAAGCAAAAGTAAACTAACTATTTAGGCAAGTTTAAATGAGGCCGAAATAACAAACAACAATTCGGAAAATCCTCACGTGCATATTTCAAATTTGGTACTGTTCTGACCTAAAGCATATTTTAGAGTTGTTAAACATGCAAAGTAATGCTACCATGTTAAACTAGGCATTTTTTCACCCCATTTACATATAAAGTTTATGTAAAACCGAGCTACGGTTATTTAGTTATGAAATAAATCATTTTAAAATGGCATTTGAGCAAATTTAAACAAACAACATTTTAAGCATTTTAAACATGAATGAAAGTGGCATATTATGAAACTAGATGAAATTCTAAGCATTTTACATATTTAAATTATTTACATATGATGCACCACTTGTGGGTTATTAATGCATGAACTCTAGGGTTTTTTCTGCCAAAACTAAAGTCTTTGGAAATTAGCTAAAATCGCAGAACAGGAAAAAACGTGCTCTGGGCTGAAACTGCTGGGCCAGCGGCGTACATGAGAAAGGGTGGACGGGCTGTTCACCCATGGGCCAAGCCCAGGACTGTGGAGAGGGCGCCTGGAAGGAAGGCTGGGCTGGCGCGAACCACGTGGCCGGGCCAGTGCGGGTCAACGCGGGCGAAGGGGCGGGCGAGCTGCTCTCGTTGCAGGGGAAGCAGAGCGCGGCTGGGACTTGCAGGTCGGCGCGCGAGCCGGCAAGGAACTCCGGCGAAGGGTGGCGGATCCGGGTAGCGGGAAACGGCGGGATGGATGGATCCACCTCGGATCCGGCAAGGCAGGGATCCATGGCGCGAACGAGACTCCTCCTGTTCGGCCCCCAAGACAGAGAGAGGCCGCGAGGTTAGGGAGAAGGAAGAACCAGGGAAGAAGGAGAGGGAGGCGACGAGGAGCTGCAGAAGGGCCTGCCTTGGAGCATTGGTGCTCGGCGATGAGCATCAGGGAGGCAGGAGGCCTCGGGCGGTTCAGGGCGTGGTCACACGAGCAGTGCTCAAGGCCCCGAACCGACACGGGCGGGCGCGGCAGGAGCTGCAAAGCCATGGCACGGGGTTTCTCCTGTGGACAGAGAAATCGAGAACAGAGAGAGGTGTGAGGCGATGGAAGAGAGAGGGCTTCAGCGAAGAAGGGAACGGGGAAGGGAGTAGGGGCACGGCCTGGTGGTCGAGGATGCTAGCGGCGGCGTGCTCCGGCGAGGGACTTGGCCGGCGAAGAGGGATCGAGAGGAGGAGGAGGTTGGCTGGTTGGGAGATCGGTGGAAGGCACTGGTTGGGTGGATCGGGAAGGAGGATGCTTCGGCTTGTTGTGGTTGGGCGGCAGCGCAAATCGAGGGAGATGGTCGGATGGTGGCTGGTTGGATCGGGAGGGGATCCCGAGGGAGATGATAGAGAGTGGCGGCGGGGGATGGGACAAGGGGAGAATTTTTAGGGTTGTCCAAAATAGACTAGGGGCGGACTATATATATGAAAGGGGATGATTTGGATCCTTCGATTGCGATCGGGCGGTCCGAAATAAATAGGCTAGGGAGTCCAAAAGAGAAACCGAAGATGATTAGGGGATGATCCGAATCTAACGGTAACGTCCGTGCGGTTCGGGTTCGGGGAAGTTTCGGACACGCACACGAGGGGTGAGGTCAACGGAGGCAATGAGAGAAAGGGCAACTGCGAACGGCTACGAGTTTTATGAAAATATGCAAATGCAATGCGCATGATGCTATGAGATGAGATGCATGACATGAACAAAATGCAAAAGAAAAGACAAAAACCCAACCACGAATGAAATATCATATCGCATCTCCGGAAAAGGCAAGAGTTGGAGTTATGAATATGGAAAGTTGCATCCGGGGCGTTACAACACTCCACCACTACGAGAGGATCTCGTCCCGAGATCTAGGATGGCACCGGAGGGAAAAGAAAGAGGAAGAGAAGAGGTAAAACTAAGTTGCTTCTTCGACAAATGAGTGAAACCACGAACCTTGAGAGGTTGAGCAATTTAAAAGAAAGAGTACAACAGAGATGAACGAGATTGCAAACAATACGGTAGAAAATAGGAACAAGGAGTATTACGAGAACTTGAAGGTTGAAAGACATGGAAATAAGAGCTTCATGAATCTAAAAGAATATGACCACCTCTGTATAATGAGATAGACAATGAACAAGAATGACAGAATTTGGACAGCAATCCGTTAGAAAAGAGAAGAAAACTTGATGAGATGAAAAGATATTGACGAGATGATACAACACTCCGGTTAAATGGATAAGCAAGAAAAGAACACGATCCTCACAAAACGATGTGATGGGTGAAGAGCACAACATCACAATGCCTCCGTAACGAAAGAATAGAAGTTAGATCATTGAAATAAAAGAATGGAGAAGAAAATGCCAACTTCTGCCACAAATGAGCTTGGAAAGCATCCTTGCAACGAAGAATCGAACAGAGTTGTTCGCAAATCAACAACGAGAAGCATAAGCTTGTTATGGGCTTATGGCAAACATCTCAAAATGATGAGGTGACAACCTGTCATTAACAGAAACAATTGATTGGTTGAGATCAATGAAGATAAGAGAAACTTATTTCACCGGGAGGACAAATGAAGAACTTGGGTCATTTACAAGCACCATAAATAGCAACATTCCCAATGGAAGGCTTTAGGTGAAATATGACCCAAGATAACTCCAACAAAGGGATTGATGGATTTAAAATACCTCATTCTTGACAACAATGTGAATCATGAAACATGAAGGAAATTGTCAAGAGTGACATAACACCACCTCAAAAGATAAGGTAGGAAGAATTGCACTTTGGAATGCAAGATGAAGAATACTTGAGCTCCTCAAAGCAAAACATGTGTTGAGCACCATGTTTATTTTAGGGTATAGCTTGGCGGATCATAACTTCGAGAGAAATCTTGAAGAACAATTGAAGAATGAAAGGAGTCGTTGATGAACCACCATGTAGAGCCTCCAGTAAGCAAAAGGATGAAAAGAATAGGATCCAAGCCTAGAAATGATTTAGAAGGAGCTTCGCGATGAGATAATGCCGAAAACTTGGAACTCCAGAAAAGAAAGGTGAATCAACTCGAACCGAGAATTACTTCATCATGAACAATCTCCGGAAGAAAAGAATTGAATCACCTCGAGGAAATAAGAATAAGATTTATTGTATGCTTATCCTTCATCAAATTAAATTGATGACAAGCAATGGATTTGGCATACTACTTATTCTTTTGCAAGGATTGAAGAGAGATATAGCGCCAACTTGAAGAAGTCTTCGACGAATCACCGAGAGGATTGGAAAGGACGAATGAAATGATACGGTAATAAAGGCACATGAATCTTGAACGAACCACCGTAAAATTGAAAATGAAAGTAGCAAAGGCTCAATTCACCGGAAAGAATTGGAAAACGAATGAAGATACTTGAGGGGAATTTAGATACAAGAGAATGAAGAGATCATTTAACTGATTAGAGAATATTTGAACGATTCACCGATATGATTTGGAGAATGAGAGCTACACGCTGAGAATGAAGAATTATGACATGATGGCCTTCGGAGGAAAGAAATGGAAACAACTCATGAAATGCTCCGGATGGGTGAAAAGAATTCCCACAATCGAAAACAATTATGAGAGGATGGCATCAACTAGAACCATGAATCTTGAAGAGAATGGAGCAAGATTTAAGATAAACTCTTCTTCGGTCTTCACATGCTGAGAATGACGAGGAGAAACACCACCAAATTGTTGAGAAACTCCAGAAGGATTAAAAGAGGAAAGGTTGAGCCAAAGATGAATTTTTTTTTGAAAGCGACCTTGGAGAAAGACATGTGACTGATGATAACCCATTCTTACGTCAACTTTGAAAAGAATTTTAGAAGCTCCCGGAAAATTAGAAGAGTCAGGTAAGAACCTGGGAAAAGACCTGTGCGTTAGGGCCCACTCAAAAGAAACACCGTTGAACGATTGCTTGAAATAAAGATTGCACCGGTAGAATTAAATGGCTTGAATGAGATAACAACCTCAAAATAACTTGAACGGATCTGGAATGAAAAGACGAGCCTTCTGAGATATCTTCAACACTCCAGAACAAATGAATAGCGAGAAGTGAAAGATTAATAGGTGCATCGGCAAGAGAAATCGTTAGAAACGAGGAAAGGAATATGATGAATATCGAAAGCTTGAATTGGATCCACCGGAGAAGAAACAACAATGAAGGATGATGAACTTGAAACTGTTGAGCATCTTCATGGGAAATCACCGGATAAGAACATTGAAAGAAAAGAATGAATAGACTTCCCACAAATAAAAGGATACATGATTCAGAAATCTGAGTCCTTGAAGAAAAAGGGTTGGAGGGCGGGAAAACAAAGGCAACTTGGGACGGATGAAACAAACACCGTTTGGAAACTTAGAATTGATCTCGCAAATGTTGAAATGATCGGATCCCTTTGAAGAGAAGCACGCCAGTTGGGAAAAGAATTAACATGACGACCTCGATGATCAAGAAGGATTAGCACTCTCATAGAAATATGAGAACACCGCTTGAAAGGTATGGATTCAACATTTGACTTCGAAGCAACTCGAATACCACAAATAAAACAAAACAAAGGATTTGGCTTGCAGAATAAGCCGGAACAAATACATATGATAGAGATTTACCCAATCTCATATCATGCATCTGCCGGAAAGATATTCTAGGACCTACTTGAATTCCCACCTATAAACTCCCGAAACTTTCTGGTTATGCAATCTGGTGTTGGGGATACAGGACACAAAATATATCACCCAAACTAACAATACCTAGATCCAAATTGTATCCATCCTTCAACACATAACCAAGAAACCTTCGAAATCGTGGTACCTCAACCTTGAAAAGCATCTGTTATACGAGCTATGGCAATACTCCCGAACTCCCCAAGATCTTGGGTGGCGCCGAGGTTATCTCACCAACAACTGCATAAAAGAGATTTTCGATGTCGGCAAAACTCAGGTATTCCAGAACTGCAACGATAAAATTGTGACGACAACACCTCGGAGCTCAACTTCCCGGGACACTGCCACAACCCCTAAATGTCAGGAGGCACCAAGAACAATTTTCTCATCACAAGACTATCAGAACGATCCCAAGATACCCACGTGATCCTAAAAAAAATTCGTGAAATTTGAGGAGAGGAAAGACAAAACATCTACGTCAGGAGGCATCACTAGAGCGATGAAGGGACTGAGGAGTAAAAAGAATCCTACTCTCCGATATATATAATCCTAAGACTCAAAATAGTTTTCGTCTAGACTCAACAACGGACAACAAACAAGGGGGCTCCTATGGTCGGTCGAGGCTCTGATACCAACTTGTCACGCCCAAGATGCGACCCTATCCTAAAGGAACTCGAAGGTCCCACCAAGGATAGAAGCGCATCTTGAAGACGCTTTTGCAAGGTGGATATCATTACATCAACATTACATAATAGTGGGGATTCAACCAAGACATACCAAGTCACATAAATACAACAATACAACATACAAGATCAACATCCGACTACGGATGAAACAGAAACAGAAACTCAAACAATATCCACCCTGCTAGCCCAGGCTGCCGACCTAGAACCTATCCCTTGATCGAAGAAGCAGAAGAAGAACTCCAAAACAAGTAAACATCGCTCTCGCGTCATGATCATCGCATAACCTGTACCTGCAACTGTTGGTGAAGTAATCTGTGAGCCACGAGGACTCAGCAATCCCATTACCATGGGTATCAAGACTATCAAAGCTTAAAGGGGTAAGGAAGGGGTAAAGTGGTGAGGTTGCAGCAGCGACTAAGCATGTATGGTGGCTAACTTACGCAAATAAGTGCGAGGAGAGAAGCAAAGCAAGCGGTCATCAACTAGAAATGATCAAGAAGTGATCCTGAACTCCTACTTACGTCAGACATAACCCAAAACCGTGTTCACTTCCCGGACTCCGCCGAAAAGAGACCATCACGGCTACACACGCGCGGTTGATGCGTTTAATTCGGATCTGGTGTCAAGTTATCTACGACCGGACATTCACAAATTCCCATCTGCCGCATAACCGCGGGCACGGCTTTCGAAAGATTATACCCTGCAGGGGTGTCCCAACTTAGCCCATGATAAGCTCTCGCGATCAACGAAGGATATTCCTTCTCCCGGGAAGACCCGATCAGTCTCGGAATCCCGGTATACAAGACATTTCGACAATGGTAAAATAAGACCAGCAAGACCGCCTGATGCGCCGACAATCCCGATAGGAGCTGCACATATCTCGTTCTCAGGGCAACACCGGATGAGACATCCTAAGAGTAAAACCAAGCCTCGAGTTTCCCGGTGGTGGCCCCGCAGTCTGCTCGTTTCGGGCCAACACTTAGAGAAGCATTGGCCCGGGGGGGCTAAAATAAAGATGACCCTCGGGTTGGCCGACCCAAGGGAAAGGGTATAGGTGGTGGTGAGGCAAATGGTAAAATCAAGGTTGGGCCTTGCTGGAGGAGTTTTATTCAAGGCGAACTGTCAAGGGGGTCCCATAAATCACCCAACCGCGTTAGGGACGTAAAATCCGGGAACATAATACCGATATGACGAAAACTAGGGCGGCAAGAGTGGAACAAAACACCAGGCATAAGGCCGAGCCTTCCACCCTTTACCAAGTATATAGATGCATTAATAATATAAGAGATATTGTGATATCCCAACATAAACATAATCCAACATGGAGCAATCTTCATCTTCACCTGCAACTAGCAACGCTATAAGAGGGGCTGAGCAAAAGCGGTAACATAGCCAAACAACGGTTTGCTAGGAAGGGTGACAAAGGTTAGAGGTTCATGCAATTTGGGAGGCTTGAGCAGCAAGTGGTAGGTGACGCAGCATAGCGATAGAACGAAGCAACTAGCATAGCAATGATAGTAATGAGATCCAAGGTGACGGTCATCTTGCCTGAAATCCCGCAAGGAAGAAGAACGAGTCCATGAAGAAGATGAACGGGAGTAGTCGAACGAATCCTCACAATCGCAACATTACCGGAATCGAGAAGCAACACCGGAAAGAAACAAACAACATAGTAAACACAAAATCATAAACATGGCATGATGCACAATCAAGTATGATGCATGCCCGGTTTAATGAGGCATGGCATGGTAATATGCAACAAACAATACTACAAGTTAAGTGGAGCTCAATATGCAACGAGTTGCATATTGACGAAACACCACATTCGAGTTATTTAGTTCACTCTCGTTTAGGCACACAACAATATTAAATGTTGTTAAACATGGCAAGAGGTGAAGCAAAAGTAAACTAACTATTTAGGCAAGTTTAAATGAGGCCGGAAATAACAAACAACAATTCCGGAAAATCCGCACGTGCATATTTCAAATTTGTACTGTTCTGACCTAAAGCATATTTTAGAGTTGTTAAACATGCAAAGTAATGCTACCATGTTAAACTAGGCATTTTTCCACCCCATTTACATATAAATTTTATGTAAAACCGAGCTACGGTTATTTAGTTATGAAATAAATCATTTTAACATGGCATTTGAGCAAATTTAAACAAACAACATTTTAAGCATTTTAAACATGAATGAAAGTGGCATATTATGAAACTAGATGAAATTCTAAGCATTTTACATATTTAAATTATTTACATATGATGCACCACTTGTGAGTTATTAATGCATGAACTCTAGGGTTTTTTCTGCCAAAACTGCAGTCTCTGGAAATTAGCTAAAATCGCAGAACAAGAAAAAACGTGCTCTGGGCTGAAACTGCTGGGCCAGCGGCGTACAGGAGAAAGGGTGGACGGGATGGTCACCCATGGGCCAAGCCCAGGACTGTGGAGAGGGCGCTGGAAGGGGGGGCGCTGGGCCTGGCGCGACCCACGCTACCAAGGCCAAAGTGGAGGACGGGTCAACGCTGGCGAGGCGGGCGAGCTGCTCTCGTTGCAGGGAAGCAGAAGGCAGCTGGGACTTGCAGGTCGGCGCGCGAGCCAGCAAGGAACTCCGGCGAAGGGTGGCGGATCCGGGTAGCGGGAAACGGCGGGATGGATGGCGGGAACGAGACTCCTCCTGTTCGTCCTGAAGACGGAGAGAGGCCGCGAGGTTAGGGAGAAGGAAGAACCAGGGAAGAAGGAGAGGGAGGCGACGAGGAGCTGCAGAAGGGCTCGCTTTGAGCACCTTGGTGCTCGGGCGACAGCATCGTGGAGGCAGGAGGCCTCGGCGGTTCAGGCGTGGTCACACGAGCGCCGCTGGCGTCTGAAGCCCGGACGGCGGGCGGCGACAGGAGCTGCAAAGCCATGGCACGGGGTTTCTCCTGTGGACAGAGAAATCGAGAACAGAGAGAGGTGTGAGGCGATGGAAGAGAGAGGGCTTTAGCGAAGAAGGGAACGGGGAAGGGAGTAGGGGCACGGCCTGGTGGTCGAGGATGCTAGCGGCGGCGTGCTCGCGAGGGACTTGGCCGTGAAGAGGGATCGAGAGGAGGAGGAGGTTGGCTGGTTGGGAGATCGGTGGAAGGCGCTGGTTGGGTGGATCGGGAAGGAGGATGCTTCGGCTTGTTGTGGTTGAGCGGCGGCGCAAATCGAGGGAGATGGTGGGATGGTGGCTGGTTGGATCGGGAGGGGATCCCGAGGGAGATGATAGAGAGTGGCGGCAAGGGGATGGGACAAGGGGAGAATTTTAGGGTTGTCCAAAATAGACTAGGGCGGACTATATATATATGAAAGGGGATGATTTGGATCCTTCGATTACGATCGGGCGGTCCGAAATAAATAGGCTAGGGAGTCCAAAAGAGAAACCAAGATGATTAGGGATGATCCGAATCTAACGGTAACGACCGTGCGGTTCGGGTTCGGGGAAGTTTCGGACACGCACACGAGGGGTGAGGTCAACGGAGGCAAAGAGAGAAAGGGCAACTGCGAACGGCTACGAGTTTTATGAAAATATGCAGATGCAATGTGCATGATGCTATGAGATGAGATGCATGACATGAACAAAATGCAAAAGAAAAGACAAAAACCCAACCACGAATGAAATGTCATATCGCATCTCCGAAAAAGGCAAGAGTTGGAGTTACGAATATGGAAAGTTGCATCCGGGGCGTTACAGTTGTGGTCGTGCGCATGGACCACAGCACAGACTGAAGCTCGTCGTACCAACCTCTGCCGCAGGCCTCCAACTTCTTCTTGAATGTTCTGGTTTTGAGGCCCCTCAGGACCTCTGCGTTGGCCCGCTCGGCCTGGCCGTTGCTTCTGGCTGCGCCGCGCCAAGCGTAGCATATCTGCGTTCCCTGTGTTAGCACAAAGATGTTTTGAAGGGGTTCTTTGGTGAACTGCGAACCGTTGTCGGTGATGATGCGGTTCGGCACCCCGAACCGGCTCACGATGCCCTTGACGAACTTGACCGCAGAACCTATGGGGATGGTGCAGACGGCTTCCACTTCAGCCCACTTGGTGAACTTGTCCACGACGACGTAGAGGTAGCGATAGCCCCCTGGCGCCCGAGGAAACGGGCCCAGGATATCCAGCCCCCAGACTGCGAATGGCCACGAGAGGGGTATAGTTTGCAGACCTCCTGCTGGCTGATGGATCTGCTTGGCATGGAATTGGCAGGCTTCGCAAGCCTTCACTAGTTCTACGGTGTTGTTGAGCGCAGTAGGCCAATAGAAACCGCTCCGGAATGCCTTGCCCACGAGGGTTCGTGATGACGAGTGATGCCCACAGTCTCCACCGTGTATATCCGCCAGCAGTTCTTTCCCTTGCTCCCTGGAGATGCAGCATAGTGCCACATCATTCGGTCGCTTCCGATAGAGCTCTCCATCCCTGATGCAGTACGCTGTGGCTTGCCGCGCCACACACTCCGCTTCCTCCTCCTTCTCCAGCAGGGTCCCTTGCATTAAGTAGCTCCGGAGCTCTGTGATCCAGCACCCCTCCTGAGGCTCCATCGTCAGGAGCAGGCGCGCTCCTGAGGCCGGGCCACCGACCGGGGCTCCTGAGGCAGGTGGCTGGGGGAGCTCCTCCCGAGGCTGCGCCGTGTTTGATAGTGATGGCATGGCCGACGGCTTGAAAAGATGCTCCTCGAACACGCCAGGCTCCTGAGGTAACCGCCTGGATGCTCGTTTGGCGATGTCGTCGGCCTCCTGATTGGTGCCGCGGGGCACATGCTGCAACTCCAACCCCCAGAACATCTTCTCCATCCTGCGGACCTCCGCAAGGTAGGCTTCCATGTGCTCATATTTTGGCTCGTACACCTTGTTGGAGAATTGACGAGGAGCTGCGAATCGCCCTTGATGGTAAGGCGCTTCACCCCTAGGGCAGCTGCGGCCTTCAAGCCCGCTATTAGACCTTCATACTTTGCTATGTTGTTGGAGACCTTTTCACCTTGTTGGAAACAGAGCTGCACAGCATAGTAGAGCTTGTCCTGAGTGGGAGATATGAGCACCACCCCAGCCCCAGCGCCGTGCCGGGAGAACGCCCCATCGAAGTACATGACCCAGCCCTCTGGCGCTTCACTTCCCGGAGAGAGGGACCGATCCTCGTCGGCCTTGAGGCCCGGTGCCTCCGTCCATTCTGCCACGAAATCTGCTAATGCGGCCCCCTTGATGACTCTGGTCGTGCTAAATTCGAGCTGAAACGCTTGCAGTTCAATGTTCCACTCAGCGACCCTTCCGGCTGAGTTAGGGCTCTGAGCACCCTTTCCAAGGGGTATGTTGAGACGACGTTGATGGGGTGACCCTGAAAATAGTGCCGCAGCTTGGGTGAGGCCACCAATAGCGCGAGGAGGAGTTTATGAGGCATGGGGGTACCGCGCCCTTGCGTCCCGCAACACCGTGCTGACGAAGTACACTGGGTGCTCAACGTGGTTTGGAGCGCCAGTGCCGCTGGCGCCCTCTGGGGACCGTGGCGCCTCCTGAGGCGATGGAGCCTCCAGAGGCGGGTAGTCTGGGGGAGGGACCTCTTCCGTCCCGGTCGCCTACGGCGGTGACCCTTCTCACCATGTAGTGGTTTCTGTGGGTCTTCCTTGTTCCTGCTTTGCCTTGACCTGGGCTGCTGCTGTGGTTTTGGCTTGACGCTCTTCCCTAACCGCCAGCGCGGCTAGGGAGTGGCGGCGAGGTAGAGCACCAGGGGTTCCTGCGGGCGTGGGGCCACCATGACTGGAGGGCTGCTCAGGTACCTCTTGAGATCTTGGAACGCCTTGTCAGCCTCTTCAGTCCATTCAAAGGGCCCCTTTTTCTTCATTAGCTGGAAGAAGGGCAGCGCTCGTTCCCCCAACTTGGAGATGAAGCGCCCTAGCACAGTCATGCGCCCAGTGATCTTCTGCATTTCCCTGAGGGTCTTTGGTGGGCTCATGTCCTCGACCGCCTTGACCTTTTCTGGGTTAGCCTCGATGCCACGGTGGGATACGAGGAAGCCCAAGAGCTTGCCCGAGGGGACTCCAAACACACACTTCTCCGGGTTGAGCCAGAGGTTCACTGCGTCGAGGCTCATGAAGGTTTCCTCCAGTCTTGCATCAGGTTCGCCTCCCGAGACTTCACCACAATGTCATCGACGTAAGCCTCAACATTCTTCCCGAGCTGCGGACCCAAGGTGATGTGCATCAGCCGCTGGAAGGTCGCCCCTGCGTTGCGCAGCCCGAATGGCATGCACGTGTAGCAGTACACCCCACAAGGGTCGGGAAGGCCGTCTTCTCCACGTATTCTACCGCCATCTTGATCTGGTGATACCCGGAGAAGGCATCCAAGAAGCATAACAGGTCGCACTCAGCGGTGGAATCGACGATCTGGTCGATGCGAGGGAGTGGGAACGGATCTTGCGAGCATGCCTTGTTGAGGTTGGTGAAGTCGACACATGCGCTCCTTCCTCCCTTCTTTGGTACAACGACAGGTTAATAACCAGTCCGGATACCGGACCTCGTGAATCACCCCAGCGGCTTCTAGTTTACGGGTCTCCTGGACGATGAAGGCTTGCTTTTCAGTGGACTGCCGCCTCGCTTTCTGCTTTACGGGGCGTACGTTGGGGCACACGTGGAGGTGATGCTCGATTACTCCACTAGGGATCCCCGCCAACTGATCAGGCTCCTAGGCGAATACCTTATTGTTTGCACACAGGAACTTGACCAGGGCCTCCTCCTGCTAGGGCTCGAGGTTGGCGCCTATGGTGGAAGTGGCGTCAGTGGACCCATCCTCGTCGACGGGTATTTGCTTGGTCTCTGCCTTGTCTTGGGTGAACAACTGTTTCTTCTTGGTCGGTGCAGCCCCCTTGGGATCAGGGGTCTCTGCGTCGGCGGGCTCTTGTTGGCGCCGCTGCCGTTTTGAAGGCGAGCTTGAGCACTCATGACACATCTCCGTGTCCCCGGCACGGTGAGGACACCGTTGTTCTTGACATCTTCATGAGGTTGTAGGCCGGGTGAGTCGCGGCCATGAACTGGGCCAGTGCTGGGTAGCCGAGGATGGCGTTGTAGGGGAGGCCGATGGGGGCGATGTCGAAATCGACCCGCTCCGTGCGGAAGTTTTCGTAGGTGCCGAAAGTTACCGGGAGCCGGATCTGTCCCAAGGAGCACGATGACCCGCCCCCGACGCCCGAGAAAGGTCGGCTGGGCTGCAGCCGCTCCCGGGGTATGCAGAGGAGGTTGAAGACCTCAATCGAGAGCACGTTGAGGCCCACGCCGCCGTCGATGACAATCTTGGTGACGACCACCTGGCAGATGGAGGGGGTGCACAGCATGGGGAGCGCACCCGAGCAGGCTGAGTTGGAGGGGTGGTCCTCCTAGCTGAAGGTCAGACTGGCCTTGGGCGCCGACCAGTCCTGGGGGGCTCCCTGCTGCGTGGAGGCGGCGCCGACCCGACGGACGAACGGCTTGACGTGGTGTCTTGAGGGCGGCGCCCGCGAGCCGCCAAGGAGGGCCGCGATGACCGGGGATGCCAGCGCAGCGTGGTGGGTGAGGAAGAGGCCGCAGAGCTCTTCCCAAGAGGCCACGGAGGCTGCCGGAAGGTGGAGCAGCCACGCGCGCGGAGCGCCGGTGAGGGCCATGGGAAGCCAGTTGGCCATGACCCTGTTGTCACCTCCAGCTTCGAGGACGGCCTCCTCGTACGCCAGCAGGAAGGCCATCGGATCGGTCGCGTCGTTGTAGCGCGGCGGCATCGTCGGCTTGAACTTGTCTGGCCACCGCACCCGTTGCAAGGCCGGGCTGTGGCTCGAGCCCTCGTCCTCGCGGTCAAGGCCGGCGGCCGAGCGGCGCGGCGCGGCTGCTCATCGCGAGGCGGACGCGGCGGTGGCGGAAGGAAACTCCGCGCACCCTACCGGCGCCAAATGTCGGATTTCGGGTTCCGGCAGACCCTTGAGGTTCGAACACTGGGTGCGCAGAATCTCGCCCTCTACCTACCTGCACCCCGCCGCCTCGCTTGGATCTAAACTACGAAAGGAACAACACAAGAGACACAGGGTTTATACTAGTTCGGGCCACCATTGTGGTGTAATACCCTACTCTAGTTTGCGGTGTGGTGGATTGCCTCTTGGGCTGATGGTGATGAACAATACAAGGAAGAACAGCCCCGCGAGGGTCTGTTCTTGGCCGGGGCGATGAACTGCTAGGGGGAGTTCAGTCGCCTTCTCTCTCTCTCTCTGCTGATTCCAAATGCCTTTACCCTGTGGGTGGCTAGTCCTATTTATAGGCAAGGGCCCTGGGCCTCTTCCCAAAAATTGAGCGGGAAGGGCGCCAACAATTGGCCATTTTGAAGGGGAACATCTGGTACACTTATCCTGACTAAAGTTGGTGCTCGCCTGTCAAAAGCCCTGGTGGTGATGCCGGCTCGGGCTCCACAATGACTTCCTTCCTGCCGTTGGGCTCGTCTTGGTCTCATTGCACCGAAATGGATGCCTTTGCTCGATGCTCTCGCCTGCGCTTGCTCCCTTTGCACCAAAGAGGAAAGGAGGACACTGGGCGGGCTGGCGCCCGCCCAGCGCCCTTGGTCGTCATGGCTTGCATCATGGGCACCTTGTGAGGTACCCCGCCTTGATCTCTCCGCCTCCTCGCGAGCCAGACTGTTGAGGCCGTGCCTGAGGGAGCTTCCTGTTGTCTGCCCCGCGAGGCTTGGCCCCTCGCGAGGGTCTTGAGCTAGTGCTGATGAAGATGGGCCTTGATGGGCCGCCCCTTGAGCCACGCCGCAGGCCGCAGGCAGGCAAGTCTGGGTACCCCCGTTCCCAGAACGCCGACAGATGCCCATGTTTTTGCACCAGAGTTTAACCTTGTGGGCCGTGCAGTTCGTGCCATTATCAGTGATGATGCTATGGGGGACGCCGTAACGGTGTACTACCCCTGATATGAAGTCTATCACCGGTCTAGATTCGGCTGTTTTTACAGGCTTGGCCTCTATCCATTTGGTGAATTTATCCACCATGACCAATAGGTATTTTTGCTTCTGGGTTCCTCCTTTAAGGGGTCCAACCATGTCAAGCCCCCAGACTGCAAAGGGCCAGGTGATGGGTATAGTTTTGAGGGCGGTGGTTGGCATGTGGCTTTGATTAGCAAAGAGATGGCAACCGACGCATCGTTGGACTAAGTCCTGAGCATCTGCCCGGGCCGTCGGCCAATAAAATCTGTCACGGAAGGCCTTGCCTACAAGGGCCCGGGCTGCGCATGGTGCCCACCGAGTCCGGCATGAATTTCAGCCAGGAGATTCCGCCCTTCCTCTTCGGAGATACACCTTTGAAGGACTCTGGTTGTGCTTTTCTTATAAACCTCTCCCTCATGGACCTTATAGGCTTTAGACCGCCGCACTATGCAGCGGGCCTCGTTTTGGTCCTCGGGAAGTTCCTGCCTAGTTAGGTAGGCTAGGAATGGTTCTATCCACGGGGCGATGACTTCCATAATTTCATGGGCCGACGGTGTTATTTCGTTGGCGGGACCACCAACTATGTCGGAATGTTCGGTGTGGGGCAGTGCGGTTGGGTTGGGGTTGTTATTTCCGGACTCTCCCTCCCATAGTACGGATGGCTTGAAAAGCCTCTCTAGGAAGATATTGGGGGGGACGGCGTCGCGCTTTGCGCCAATGCGTGCCAACACGCCTGCTGCCTGGTTGTTATCCCGGGCTATATGGTGAAATTCAAGCCCCTCAAACCGAGCTGACATTTTTAGGACGACATTGCGATAAGCTGCCATTTTTGGATCCTTGGCATCAAAGTCCCCATTTATTTGGGATATCGCGAGGTTCAATCCTCACACCTCTAGGCGTTGAATTCCCATGGAGACCGCCATCCGGAGACCATGTAGAAGGGCCTCGTATTCCGCTGCATTGTTGGAGTCCGTGTACATTATTTGAAGTACGTATTGGACTGTATCTCCGGTTGGGGACGTCAGAACAACGCCAGCCCCCAGGCCGGCCAACATTTTGGAGCCGTCGAAGTGCATGATCCAGTTGGAATATGCGCCGTACTCTTTAGGGAGTTCAGCTTCAGTCCATTCGGCGATGAAGTCAGCCAAAACTTGCGACTTAATAGCTCGCCATGGCTTGTAGGTTATGTCGAACGGGAGGAGCTCAATGGCCCACTTAGCAATCCTGCCCGTTGCATCGCGGTTGTTTATAATGTCATTAAGAGGTATTCGGAGGCTACTGTTATCGAACACTCTTGGAAGTAGTATCGCAGCTTCCGGGATGCCATGAACACCGTGTATGCTATCTTTTGATAATGCGGGTACCGTGACTTGCATGGAGTTAGGACAGTGGACACGTAGTAAACTGGTTTTTGGAGAGGGAACTTGTGTTCCGTCCGCTTCTCGCTCGACAACGAGCACCGGCGCTTACAACTTGATGGGTTGCTGCGATGTATCATAGAATTGGTTCGCCCATGTTGGGCGCGGCAGGACCGGATTTGTTGCCAATATGGCTTTGATTTCTTCGAGTCCGGCCGTGGCAGCATCCGTCCACTCGAAGTGTTCGTCTTGGCGGAGGAGGCGATAAGGGGTAATGCCTTTTCTCCTAAGCGGGAGATAAAGCGGCTGAGAGCCGCCACACATCCAGTAAAATTTTGTATTTGTTTGAGGTCTTTGGGGATATCCAATTGTGACAGAGCTCAGATCTTGGCTGGGTTTGCTTCAATTCCTCTACCGGATACAATGAAGCCCAAGAGCTTTTTTTAATTTGATGCGCCGAAAACACATTTTTTCCGGGTTGAGCTTGATGTCATATGTTCGGAGATTATCGAATGTGAGCCTCAAGTCGTCGACTAGGGTTTCGACATGCTTGGATTTGACGACCACATCGCCTACGTATGCCTCCACCGCTTTTGCCGATCTGGTTTGCCGGACATGTCCGAATCATGTTGATATGTTGCGCCGGGCGTTTTGAGCCCAAAGGGCATTGTGTTGAAGCAAAATGGGCCGTATGGAGTGATGAATGCCATTGCGGCTTGGTCTGGCTCTGCCATCTTAATTTGGTGGTAGCCGGAGTATGCGTCGAGGAAACACAATGAATCGTGTCCTGCGGTTGTGTCGATAATTTGATCGTTGCGGGGGAGGGGGAAGGGATCCTTTGGGCAAGCCTTGTTAAGGTCCTTAAAATAGACACATAGGCGCCAGGATTTGTCCTTCTTTGGTACCCTCACCAGGTTTGCTAGCCAGTCCGGATGTTTATTATCTCTGATGAATCCGGCCTCCAATAGTTTGGCTAGCTCCTCTCCCATGGCCTGTCTCTTGGGTTCGGAGAAACACCGAAGAGCTTGTTTGACTGGCTTGAATCCTTTTAGGATATTTAGGCTGTGCTCTGCCAGCCGGCGTGGGATTCCTGGCATGTCTGAAGGGTGCCAGGCAAAAATGTCCCAATTTTCGCAGAGGAATTCTCGTGCGCTGGCCCACATCGGGGTTTAATTGTGCCCCGATGGAGGCCGTTTTTGTAGGGTCCGTTGGATGGACTTGGATTTTGACTATTTCGTCTACCGGTTTAAAAGAGGTGGACTTGGATCTCTTATCGAGTATCATATCGTCCCTGTCCACCGTGGAGCGCAGCGCAGTGAGTTCCTCTGCCGCTAGGGCTTCGGATAGTGCCTCAAGGGCAAGTGGGGCTGTTTTATTTTCGGCGCGGAGCGCTATGTCCGGGTCACTAGCGAGAGTGATAATTCCGTTGGGTCCGGGCCTTTTGAGCTTCATGTACCCGTAATGGGGTATAGCTTGAAAAATTGTGAATGCCTATCGCCCTAATAGAGCATGGTATCCGCTGCTGAACGGGGCCACTTGGAATGTGACCTCTTCGGACCTATAATTGTCCGGCGTGCCGAACACCACATCTAGTGTGATCTTTCCTGTACAACATGCTTCCCGACTGGGGATTATTCCTCGAAAGGTTGTGCTGCTTCGCTCAATGCGGCCCTAGTCTATTTCCATTTTTCAAAGAGTTTCCTCGTAGATGAGGTTTAATCCGCTGCCGCCGTCCATGAGTACCTTGGTAAGGCGAAGCAAATCCACTATTGGACCGAGGACCAATGCGGTGGTGCTCGGGCTGTTCGAATTTAGGTTAAATCACTGGCATTAAAGGTAATAGCCGTGTCACCCATGGATTTATTGTTGCTATCTGGTAGACTTGACGCAAGGCTGCTTGGAGTGTTCGTTTCCATATTATTTGATCACTTGAAAGTCTCGAAGACTGTTAATACCGTCTTGGTATTGCTGGGAAATTTGGTGCTCTGGAGCTAAGAGCTCTTCGCCACTTTTGGCCACCTGCCGTAGTATCCAACATGCTCTAAGGCTATGAGTTGGAGTGACGCCCTCTGTGCTATGAATTTTGCTGGGTCCATTGAGCCATCCCTCCAGTACGGTTCCATGCCCTTTGGGGGTTTTTGCTTTTTGGTATGTAACCCAGGTGCCTGGTGATAATGCACCCTTTTATTTCGGACTAGGGTCGTATCCGGGGCCGGACTATCCCAAAATTTGATTTCGGTTTTCCAGGCGCTCTCCATCGCGCAGTACTTTCGTACTATGGACAACAAGTCAGCGAGGCGTGTAATTTCACGACGACTTATGGCGTTTAGGATTCCCTTGTCCGTGCAATTATTGCAGAAGAATGAAATTGCGTCCTCCTCGCGGCAATCCTTTATCCTGTCCATAACCGTGGAGGAATCGCCCAAGAATGATGTCTTTGTTTCACCGGCTCTTGCCGGATTTGGGATAGATCGCTTATGTTGGGGTGGGCGGGTGGAAT
This sequence comes from Aegilops bicornis, assembly GCA_021605145.1. Taxonomy (NCBI): domain Eukaryota; kingdom Viridiplantae; phylum Streptophyta; class Magnoliopsida; order Poales; family Poaceae; genus Aegilops; species Aegilops bicornis. The sequence goes on from CM038674.1 coordinate 488,188,178, forward strand.
TAAATACCGAACCCCGTCCGATCTAAGATTCAGGGGCCAAGAAGTTTCCGAACTTGGAAGCTTGGGTTCTTGGAGGTTGTCCAATGAATCTAGCCCGCTGCCTGACTTTAAGTTCAAGGCTTGAGTGGTGTCCTCCCCTCCGCGGGAATCCGGCATGAAGGGGTCAGGAATCCAGACATAGCTGGTCCTTAAGGTAGGAGAAGAGTCGCTGTATTGTTCCTCTATCATAGCAACGTGGTGGGTAACCTGGGGAGAGTTGATCTCTCTCAGATCGGTTTTAGGCCCAATCTGATCGTAGTCTGTAGCGACTCCCAGGGCGGCGATACGATCCAAGAGCTCGTTCAAGGAAGAGAGCTCCATCGGATCTAACTGCTCGGTGCGTTCCGAGTTAACGTGAAGATTGCTTTCGATGACCCCAGAAGTCATTGTCGGCGCGGCGGCCGAACAGGCGGTCATAAGAAAACCGCCTAGCCGGAGAGTTTGGCCGGTGGCCAAAGCTCCTTTATCAACGGTGTCGTCTTTAAAGACGGGATGAGGCATCCTTCCCGATAGCGGCGACGCAGAGGAACTCTCACTGAAAGCACCAATGTCGGTGTCAAAACCGGCGGATCTCAGGTAGGGGGTCCCGAACTATGCGTCTAGGCGGATGGTAACAGGAGACAAGGGACACGATGTTTTTACCCAGGTTCGGGCCCTCTCGATGGAGGTAAAACCCTAATCCTGCTTGATTAATATTGATGATATGGGTAGTACAAGAGTGGATCTACCACAAGATCAGAGAGGCTAAACCCTAGAAGCTAGCCTATGGTATGATTGTTGTTCGTCCTACGGACTAAAACCCTCCGGTTTATATAGACACCAGATAGGGTTAGCGTTACACAGATTCGGTTACAATGGAAGGAGATCTACATATCCGTATCACCAAGCTTGCCTTCCACGCCAAGGAAAGTCCCATCCGGACACGGGACGAAGTCTTCAATCTTGTATCTTCATAGTCCAGGAGTCCGGCCAACGGTGATAGTTCGGCTAGGACACCCCCTAATCCAGGACTCCCTCAGCTGGCTTATCGGGGGTGCCGTGTATTTAACACGAGCGATCGAGTATGCGGCCCAAACTGGACGGGCCCGGAGTACTTCTTTTGAATGGATTTTTCCGCTGAACGGATTTAGAGCCTCTGAATCCGGCATTGACTGTCGCGCCCTCGGCGTTATCACCGTTGCTGCTGCGCTTGTGTTTGTTGCGACGTGTCCTATCATTGATGTCCTTGGTATCTGAAAGTGCTAGTTATCGACTAGAGGGGGGTGAATAGGCGATTTTTCTGAAAGTCTTCAAAACACGGATGTTTCAAAGACAAACAACAGAAATGACCTAGTTGATATGCAGCGGAAGATAACTACAACAAGCAAACCATAGTCAAGTATGCAATAATGAGAACGGACAAGACTAATAGTAGCTATGTAGTAAGGATCAGGATGGAAGATAGTATGAAGCCAAACAACAATAGAAGTCAAGCAGTGAAGTCAAACAGATAATACATATTAGCAATGACTTCATGAAGACAAACTTAGGGTAAAGGAGGGAAGGGATAGAACCAGTCACTAGTTGAAGACTCAGGATTTGTTGGACCAGTTCCAGTTGATGTGACAAATGTACATCTGGTTAGGGAGGCTGAGATTCAACTCATAAGACCGCGTCTTCACATTATAACCATTTAGCTAAGGACACACAGTCCTCGCCCAATCACTCTGGTAAGTCTTCAAGGTAGACTTTCGAACCTTCACAGACGACGTTCACCGGCAATCCACAATGACTCTTGAATGCTCAGAACGTGACGCCTAACCGGCTGGAGGATTCACAGTCCTCAAGTGTAATAAGTCTTCAGGTCACACGGATAGGAAAACTTCAGTGATGCCTAACACTCTTTGGCTCTGGGTGTTTTGGGCTTTGTCCTCGCAAGGATTTCTCTCTCTCAAAGGCTTCGAGGTGGGTTGCTCTCAAACGACAAAAGCCGTGCACTAACTCTGAGCAGCCACAAATTTATGGTGTAGGGGGTGGGCTATTTATAGCCACTAGGCAACCCGACCTGTTATGTCTGAAATGACCCTGGGTCACTAAGGAACTGACACGTGTTCCAATGGTCAGATTTCAAACACACACGACAACTTTACTTGGGCTACAAGCAAAGCTGACTCATCCAGCTCTGGATAAGTTTTGCTCTGATTGTCTTCGCTCGAAGACATAGGATTTGGGTTGAGCATCACTTCAGTCATTCTGACTATGATCACTTGGACCCCACTTAACAGTACGGTGGTTCCTACGACTCAACAAAGAAGAAAAGGAAACAACGAATCAACACAGTCTTCGTGCTCCATAGTCTTCACTCAATGTCTTCTCATGCCATAGTCTTCAATGTGAATATCTTCACATACCACCATTGTCTTCAATGTCTTCATACATTTTTAGGGGTCGTCTCCGGTAGGTAAACTGAATCAATGAGGCACACTACCTGCGTTATCCTGCAATTCTCACGAACGCATTAGTCCTCAACCACATTTGTCGTCAATACTCCAAAACCAACTAGGGGTGGCACTAGATGCACTTACAATCTCCCCTTTTTGGTGATTGATGACAAACTGGTTGAAGTTTTCAACGGGATAAAGTATGTGAAATTGTAAAGGATAGGGAATTGTATTCATAAGTGGCAAAGGCTCCCCCTGAAGATGTGCATATAAGTAGTTTGCTTTTGGAATGCAAATGCACATGGCAGGTTGTACTTGTGGAGATCCTCTTCAACTTATGAAGATAATTCATCATGCATGAAATGATATAGTTAAGAGAATTACATGCATAATGAAAAATGGACGTCTGCAGAATGATCTAAGTGCGGAAGTTATCGTCGCACATGCGGAATTTATCATCGCACTGCAGTAAAGAAAATAAGTAGCGCATTTAACCATCGAAGTTTAAGTGTTACAACTCAAAGAACCAAATGTATCAAAAGCGAGAGTTGTAAACACTAGGCAAAATATAGTGCAACCGCCCTTAAGAACCCGCTGAAGACTATCAAACTCATATGCTTCTCCCCTTTTGTCAAGAAGGACCAAAAGGTTTGAAGACATAGAGCATCTACTCGTCCTCTTCAAGAAGATGATGCAGCAGGGTTGTCGTTGTTGGTTGGCGGTGCGAGGCGAGCTTGGCGCGAGGTCGATTAAATGCGTAAGTAGGGGGCGGTGAAGTAGCATCGGCTTCATCATAGATCACTCTGGCATTGACCGTTGCTGAGAGGAAGAGTAGTCGAGTCTTCAAGAGATGGAGTTCGCCGTGGGGACTGCATTCCATGGAGGAGTGGAGTCAAACTTGAAACGTTCGATTGAAGCCATCGTCTTGAAGATCGGCTTCAAAGATCGAAAGGTGGTCAAACTCTTCCATGATCGCCGACAAGTCTCGTGAGTGACAAAAGCATTCTTGGTGGCAAGGTTGCGAATGCGATTGACATCCACCAAGAGGCTTTGCATTTGACACTTTAGCCAGGAGTGATGCTTATCTTGCTTTTGATGCAGCGCCACAAGAAGTTCTCGATCATTGAGGACTCGAGAGCGCTTCCGAGGCCTTTGGCCAATTGTGCTCTCAGTGGCTTCAGTCCGTGCACGATGAGGCAGACGTGTGTTCCCAGCCAGGGGATAGACACGAGATACCGCTTGGACGCCTTCCATAGGTTGAGAGAAGCTGTGATGATCTGCGTTCTGAAGACTTAGTGGCGTTTTGGTGCTTAGGGTATATAGCTTCAGCGGACATATCAACCTCTCGTAGAAAGATCGGATGATTGCGGCAGAGGGTTGATAGTTGATAGCAGAGTGCATCTTGATGAGGTGCATGACCCATGGAGCATAGAACTTGCACCAAACAGATCGGATCCAGAGGCAGCCAATTGCACGATGAAGAAATCGATGCGTGTTGAAGGCGATGCCATTGAGAATGTAGAAGACCAATGTCTTCATTGCTCCTTCAAGCTTTGCGGATGATGAATGCCCTTTTATTGGCCATAGAGTTCGGCCGTATGATGTGATATATGGTACGAGGCGGATACTCAAGGTCATCAACAAAGAAGTGTTGAGGGTATTCAGCGTCATGTGGCGATGGCTTCATCATGCTCAAAGATCCGACTCATGTCGGGTTACGGCTTATGAAATATGCTCTCCAAGGCATCGCGGTGGAGTTGACATCCAGTTCAAACAGCTCTCCGGAGTGGGTAGGCCTGTGAGATCAATGATGTCAAGAGCTTTGGCTTCATGATGGATATTTCCAATCATCCACTCGAGAACCCATGTCTTCGTGATCTCTGTTGAAGTCATGGATGTGGAGTGTGGCAAAGAGATGAAGCACTAATTCTTCGTTCCAAGGTGCTCTTTATGCATTACGAAGCCAAGCAGACTGCATCATGAAAGCAATCAAGTGCTTCTTCTAAGCACGACAGTCCCGCAATGGCTTCAAAGGTCGAAGCATATGAGGGAAAATGCGGCCTTGGTCATACAGAACACGTGAGTAATAGCTTCTTTGCTGATAGCTCCGTAACCGGTCGAGATGAGATCCTTGGCCTTCAGAGGGGTTCTTTGCCTTTGTCAAAGAAAGTATTGTGGGCTTTGAAGCCATTTGCATTGAAAGAACCGATTGAGGTGGCGGTTCGGAAACCTTGGCAGTCTTGGCTTCGGCTTCTGGACCGGAGGCCTATGCGCAATATCATAGTCGAATTGAGGACCAGAGGCATGAGGCGGAGGGACCAGAACGGGCCATCTTACTGTGACTAGCTCGCCATAGTCGTATGCTTGCTCGATTGTGTAGGGCCTTGGTGGCGGAACTGGAAGCAAAGTGGCAAGAATCGAGGCTTGAGCTGCCCAGCAGATGCTTCGGGAGAAGTTGCCTCATTGGCTTCAGGCACAGTACCTTCAGTGGCTTCAGGAGCAGTTGGGACAGGCTCCACATTGGCTTCAGCCATGACCACGTCATTGGCCTCATTGGTGTTGGAGGTGGCAGCCTCATTGTTTTCAACCTCCACTTGAGGAGCTGGAGGGTCGGGCACTGGCACGTTGATATCAGGTATGACTTCTTCAGTTACTGGGGTGTAGGAACACGTTCTTCTTCTTCTTCTTGGGTGTCAGCGGCTGATGCAGCTGTATTGTCTTCAGCAGCTTTAGCTTCAGACTCAGAGACGTTCACAGTTGGAGTGGCTTCTGTAAACACTTGATGTGCAACAGGTTGGTGGTGCACTTCTCCTTCTGTAACGCTCGGAAGAGGCACTTGAGGCCTTTGCCCTCTGCGAAGCCTGCGAAATGCTGGCGACGCCTTTGGAGATGGGGTTGCCTGGGCCTCAAAGTCTTCCTCTTCTTCTTGGTGTTGCTGTTGGGAGTGACTTGTTGTTGGGGAGTACTGGGGGAGTCTTGTTGTTGCGGGCGATCAGCCCATGAAGCATCCTGAGCAATTGGCGCCGAGGGCGACCAATGTCGATGAGTTCGCTGTTCGTATGAACAGCGATGATACCACATTGTACTCGATTTGAGGAAGAACTTCATCATCTTCAACATTGTCATGGTGACCAATGTCTTCAAAGAAGGGGATCATTTCTTTGGAATATCTTCAGCTTCAGGAGCCTATGTGGAAGCAGGCTCATGAATAGTCATGCAAATTTCTTGGGTTGCAGACGCGGGACGAACCACAGAAATGGGTTCAACAATCAAGGGTTCTGTGGGAGCAGCCCGATTCTTCTTGGTCTTTAGCTTCTTCTTAGAGGGAGCAGCATTAGAGGCGTCAGGATTTTTCCTTTTTCTCGCTTCAGCCTCGGCAGCCCTCATCTTTTTCTGTTTAGAAGCAGTTGACCGTACCTTTGGCTTCGAGCCAGTCATGCTGCTTGGGAAGACTATGCGGGGCTCTTCCTGCCTTGAAGGTGCAGCTTGGTCAGTTGATGACTTCCTTTTCTTTGCGGCCATCCTGGGGTCGATGCCAGGACGGCCAAGTGCCTTGCGCTTCTCAGCCTCATTGTAGGCGAGCACACACTTGTCAGCCAGAGCCTTCATGTGCTCGCGAGAGCCTCTGGCTTCTTCACGCTTCTTGAGAAAGTTTTCTTTGAGGTCGTGCAGCATGACCTTGAAGTTTTTCATGTCTTGCACGCTGAGTGCAGCCATGTGCTTCTTGAACTGAGCCTTTTCATAGTCAATCTTGTGCTTCAGTTCAACAATCCGATGAGCTAGAGCTAGCTCAGAAGCAATGGCGCCGTTGAAAGAGACGCTGAGGCCAATTGGAAGTTGCAGATCTTCAAAGCTGATGTTTGGTGTGTCAAACCAATCATCAATGAAGTGATGGATGATTGCCACATCAAAGAGAGGCAAGTTGTTGAAGATTTCTGCTTCTTCTTTGCTCTTGATAAGCTGCTCAAGAGCATCATCTGCAAGATCGTCATCACTTGACAGATCAATGTGCTGTTCACGCAGAATAGCAGCAGGGGTCAGTGTCAGTTCAGTATTCTTGACACTTTTCTTTCTCTTCTCCGTCTTCTTGGAGATGCGGGATTGATCCTCGGTACTGCAATCGGCTTCGTGGAGGTGCAGGCTAGTGGCTTCACACATGAAGCTTTTGGAGGAGCAGCTGACTTTGGAGCCTTGACTTTCTTAAGCTTCTGCGGCTTTGGAGCAGGAGCAGGAGCTGGAGCTGGGGCTTCATCAGAGTCATCATTGTCAACAGAGTGATCCACTTTGGCACCTTGGACCAAAATATAAGTGATGAGGCCTTCAAGGTTTGAAAACGGACCGATGACATTGGGTTCAGCGTCACGTGAGCCGTCAGCACGGGGAGCAGAGGGACCAGGGTTGAAGTCTAATCCCAATGACTTCTTGTTTTCCTTTGCAGAAGCCTTTGTGTGCTGGAAGTTGCGCTTGAAGAGACTGTCATCACGACACCAAAGCAAAGACGCTCGAATTCGGCATTTTCAGTCGAGGTCCACGGACCATGCAAGGATAGAAACCTTGTGCAATAGCTTCAGCCATGCTCTTGGGAGGGAGGCTTCGAAACAGAATATCACCCCAAGGGCTTCTGATGGCATACTTCTCGGCATATTCTTGTGTGACGAAATTGTACTTGAACCACTGTTCAGCCCAATAGCGTCGAATCCATTGGATTCGTGTCTTGCACGGATTATATGTCTCTTCAGCATTTGTCTTGTACAGCTCTGCGAGGTCATCAGGCAGATCTTTTGAGGTTCCCTCACGACGCTGTCTGCCGCCCTTCCTAACTGATTTATCTGTAGCCATGAGCGTCAAACTGAATGGCTTCACAGTCAAAGGCTTCAAAGGCTTGAGTTTGGTTGACAGACGGGAACTGGCTTCGGGCGAGTTGGTTTGATGCTGTAAGAATTCTGCAAACTAATGCAGACTATGAGAACCAAGGGATTCTCCCACGGACATGTACCTGTGACAGCATTAGAGATGCGAGGGAAGGGGAAGAGGTCATATGCATTCTCAGAAGATTTTGAAGATAAATCGGTTTGAAGACATTGACCTCATGATGCGAAGACATTCACTTATATGCTGAGAGTTGGTTCCAGATTTGTACGAATCCGTGAATAAGTACAAGTGAGGAACCTAACTAGTTGTGAAGCTTAAGTGAATATACTAGGCAGTACGAGATGCAGATAGAATAGATCTAACTTTGTATGGGCAGAAACCATTTTTGGTAAGTAGGATGAATCTTGAAGATCAAAAAGATGGTAAAAATAGAGATATATTTACCGCTTCGAAGAACTACTAGACGGAAGGAAAGGAAGCCGAGCAGTTTAGTCCATCGTGCCCTAACTTGGCGACGGAGGACACCTACGGCAGCGGCGGAGAAGAAGATGTTCGCGGCCGGCGTGAGGACGACGTCGGAGATGTCGCGGCAGCTAAGCGCTTCATCGCCGGTGTCGTCGAGAGCTAGCGGTGGCGCTAGGGTTTTGACGAGGTGGAGAGGTGGAAGAAGATTTTCTTTACCGCAGGGACAGGTATTTATAACGTCTTTGGCGGCGCAGCAATTACACAGTGCCTGGCGGTTCACATCTCGAGGGCACGTGGCACGCATGCAACATGCTGTGAGTTATCCCATCGTTCCCACGCCCGCCGGGTTTGTCGGAGGGTCGTTCCGGCTTCTCCGAGTTCAACAAGTAATGATGAATCATTTAAAACAGACTTAAAGTTTGTCTCTGTGTCTTCACGACAAGGACGCAGAGAAGACATTCGACAGTTTCAATAGAATGCATATGATTTGGACAGATAGAGTTTGAGATAGAAAGCATAGAGAGATTGGGGTCCGATCACATTCACTTAGTTCAAAAGATTCAACTTGAAGACATAGCTATAAGTGAATGATGTAGAGGACAGAAATATATATCAGATAGCAACCAGATCATCATAGTGAAGAAAATCATGAAAATAGGTTGAAGTTGAAGTCAAATTAAATGTGAATGGCTTCAAGAAATAACGCCATGAGTGAGACACTTCAAACAAAGAAATTTGGTGGTGGCGTTACCCACCGTATAGGAAGTATTAGTATGTAACACCCCGGATGTAACTTTCCATATTTGTAACTCCAACTCTTGCCATTTTCGGCATTGTGATATGATATTCCCTCCGTGGTTGGGTTTTTCTTCATGTTGCATTTTGTCCATGTCATGCATTTCATATCATGTCATCATGTGCATCGCATTTGCTTACGTGTTCGTCTCATGATTCCGAGCATTTTCCCGTTGTCCGCTTTTGCAATCCGACACTCCTATCTCCCCTGCGGCCCCTTTTTACGCTTTTCCGTGCGGGTACTAAACCTTCTCGGAATGGACCGAGGTTTGTCTAGTGGCCTTGGTATACCACCGTAGACCACCGGTCAAGTTTCGGGTCATTTGGAGCTCGTTTGGTACTCCAACGGTTAACCGCACTCTCGCAAAGGCCTCTTTTAAGTTGCAGCCCAACACCCTCCAAAACAGCCCAATAACCCATCTAAGTCACTTCCATGCTTTCCATCGTTCGATCCACGATCGTGTGGGCGAAAACTACACCTCATTTGGACTCTCCTAGCTCCCTCTATGCCTATTTAAACACCTCCCCCGTCCAAATCCGGGTCTTCTTCCCCCGAAACCCTAAAACTCCTCCCCGCGCCCGTACGGACACGTCCACCGCCGCCGGATGAAACCGCCGCTGCGTCCGCACCAACCAGCGCGTGCCACGTCGGCACCGCCTCTCCGCCCATGGCCGCCGAGCCAGCGAGGCCCTCCCGACCCCGCATCCACCTTGGCATGCCTTCGCCTTCCCGACAGCTCCGCCCGCCCGCCTGAGCAGCGCCGTCGCCGCCTCCCGCCCGTCCACCTCGCCCACTCCGCCGGCCCTGCCGCCCCGCCCGTCGCCCCGGCCGCCACCGCCTCCCTCCGCCGGTGCCATCTCCATCCGGCGAGGAGCCGCCCCGGCCGCCTCCTCTCCGCTCCGGCGAGGAGCTGACCACCGCCGCCGCCGCCCTCGATCCGGATCTCAGATCCGATCGGTTGACTACTTCCCCCCTTAATTTTCGTCTAAGTTTTTATCTCGGTGATTGATTTGTGGCATTTTCAACGCATCATAACTTTGCACCTGTAGCTCTGTTTCGTGCGTGTAATATGTCAAAATGTTCGCCTCGAATAGTAGATCGTTTCATATCATTGCATCATTTTCTTTTGAGCTCATATTGATGCCCGAAATGCTGTTGGAAGAGGGCTATGTGATGTTAGTTTCTGTTTCTTAACAGAACTTGCACTTTTGTTATTTTTGTCATGATTAATGTGTGCACCCTATGAATTTGAGTTCTACGTGTGTTTTGTAATATGACATGCCATCTTTCCAGGGGTGTATTCCATGTATTTTTGTGATCTATGTGGTGACTAGGACAAGCATGCAAAGTAGGTGTCCTGATGTTGCTGATTTCAGCTCTGTTTTGCTGATATTTTGATGCCATGTTAACTTGATGCTACCGAGAGATCCATGCATAGTTTGAGATACTTCAGTAAGGATGTTTTGTTAAACATGTCTTGATATATCCATCCATGCCCTTGTTTGCAATTATGGGGTACCATAGCTTGAGTCAATCGAGCTCTACTTTTGCTATCAAATGTTTCCTGGCAGATTGTTTACATGTTATTCAATTTTGCCAAGGTTGTTGTGGTTGATCCATGTATGCTATGTTATTGTTCTTGCCATGTATGTGTTCTATGCCATGTCTTCTTGATGTATGTATGATTAGTTTATCATTTAAGGCTCTGTAGTGAGTGCATTGAGCTTGTAAACATGCCTACTTGTTATCAGTTTTTGACATGCCATGTTGCTGAATCTGTTAACGGAACTTTCAATATTGACATCGGTGTTACTATATTTTCTGATCCTTTTTGGCTTATGGTCAGTAAGGGACTTTTGTTCTGTGATTTGAGTAGATTCATGCCATGCCTTGCTTTGCTATTTTAAGTTCCTGTAGCATGTAGTTTTCTTGCTCCGAACATTGCAACCTGATGCTGTTTTTGCCATGTCCAGCCTGATACTTTGTGCACTTTTGCCATTCTTGTTTGAACCTGTTATGATGTGATTTAGCCGTAGCTCAGTGCTCATCTTTTGTCAAGCATCTTGTGTAGATCACTTCCATATACTTTGTTGATACGTTTGGCTGCACTAGCTTAATTTCTTGTTGCTTGCTAAGTGGCATCATGCTGTTAATGGCAGATTTGTGCCATTCTTGTTTTGCTTGTCATTTCCAAACCGTGCATCCGATTCCGGTGATCTTTATATCGATTTCAACCGAAATCATCTCATCTTTCCAGTGGCATACTTGGTTTGCCAAGTTGATGCCTGGTTCATCATTTTCCTTTCGGGGCGCACATACGCATTGCATATCACATCCCGCATATCATGCCATGTTTTGCATCATGTTGCTTGTGCATTGCACCGTGATTTATTGTGGTTCCTTTGTTTGTGTTGTTGCTTTGGGTAGAGCCGGAGATGAGTACGTGAGCGAGGAACCTGTTGAGAACGCTTACGAGGATCAAGCTTTCGACAACTCTGAGAACATTGCAGGACCATACCCTCGAAATCACTTCTATCTTTGCTATGCTAGATGCTCGCTCTTTTGCTATGCCTATGTTGCGATGCCTACCACTTGCTATATCATGCCACCCATATTGCCATGTCAGCCCCTAACCATCCTTTCCTAGCAAACCGTTGATTGGCTATGTTACCGCTTTGCTCGGCCCTCTTATAGCGTTGCTAGTTGCGTGAAGTTGAAGTTTGTTCCTTGTTGGAACATGGAGATGTTGTTCCTGATCGGAACATGTTTACTTGTTGGGAATATCACAATATATATCTGCTATAATTAATACATCTATATACTTGGTAAAGGGTGGAAGGCTCGGCCTTATGCACAGTGTTTTGTTCCACTCTTGCCACCCTAGTTTCCGTCATACCGGTGTTATGTTCCTTGATTTTTTGCGTTCCTTACACGGTTGGGTGATTGATGGGACCCCATGACATTTCGCATTGAATAAGCCACCTCCCGCAAGGCCCAACATTGGTTTTACCATTTGCCACCTAAGCGTTTGTCCCCCGGGTTTTCGCGAGCCCAAGGGTCATCTTTACTTTAACCCCCCCGGACCAGTGCTCCTTCGAGTGCTGGCCCGAACCGAGCCGTCAAGGGCCACCACGGGAAACTTCGAGGCTTGGTTTTACTCGTAGCCTGTCTCATCTGGATGTGCCCTGAGAACGAGATATGTGCAGCTCCTATCGGGATTTGTCGGCACAACCGGGTGGCTTTGCTGGTCTTGTTTTATTGCTGTCGAAATGTCTTGTAGTCCGGGATTCCGAGATTGATCAGGTCTTCCCGGTAGAAGGAATATCCTTCGTTGACCGTGAGAGCTTATAATGGGCTAAGTTGGGACACCCCTGCAGGGTAATATCTTTCGAAAGCAGTGCCCGCGGTTATGAGGCAGATGGGAATTTGTTAATGTCCGGTTGTAGAAAACCCGAAGTTGACCTCAAATAAAATACACATCAACCGCGTGTGTAATCGTGATGGTCTCTTCTCGGCGGAGTCCGGGAAGTGAACACGGTGTTGGAGTTATGTCTGACGTAAGTAGTTCAGGATCACTTCTTGATCGCTACTAGCTTCACGACCGTGCTTTGCTCCTCTTCTCGCTCTCTTTTGAAGTAGCCACCATATATGCTAGTCGCTTGCTGCAGCTCCACCGTACTACTCTGTCCTTCCTATAAGCTTAAATAGTCTTGATCTCATGGGTGTGAGATTGCTGAGTCCCGTGACTCACAGATACTTCCAAAACAGTTGCAGGTGCCGACGATGCGGTGCAGGTGACTCAACCGAGCTCAAGTGGGAGTTCGACGAGGAACGTGGTCGTTACTATGTGTCTTTTCCTGATGATCGATGGTGGTGCCCGGTTGGGACGATCGAGGATCTGTGTAGCATTTGGGGTATCTTCTTTATTTTGGTTCCGTAGTCGGACACAGGTGTACTCTGAATAATGGATGTTTATTTATGTATTGTGTGAAGTGGCGGCGTAAGCCAACTATGTATCTCTTTCCCTTATGTATTACATGGGTTGTGTGAAGATTACCTCACTTGCGACATTGCTTTCAATGCGGTTATGCCTCTAAGTCGTGCCTCGACACGTGGGAGATATAGCCGCATCGAGGGCGTTACATAGTCCCAGACACGGTGCACAATTATCGTGGCGCTCCGAAGTCAAATTCCACGTTAATGTATTCACACACAGAGTGTAAGTCTTCATTGATTGAAGATATACGTTACTTCGTGTGTTGCACATCTAAGTCATCAACATGCATAAGTGTTAGGATGTGTGTTTGATCACAGGACATTTGAGGATTCCAAGATATTTAGCTCACACCGTAACTTGCAGAACCTTTTCTCATCCAAGGGCTTTGTGAAGATATTCGCGATTGCTCTTCAAAGGTTGACGTGAATGATGTCAATATCTTTCTTCATCACATGATCCCTGAGAAAATGATGACAAATTTCAATGTGCTTTGTCTTCGAGTGCTGGACTGGATTGTTGGCAATCTTGATGGCGCTTTCGTTGTCGCAGAAAAGAGGTACTTGTGTCAGATTGACGCCATAGTCCTTGAGAGTTTGCTTCATCCATAGAAGTTGAGCACAACAAGATCCAACAGCAATGTATTCAGATTCTGCAGTTGAGAGTGACACATAGTTCTGCTTCTTTGAAGACCAACAGACGAGTGATCGTCCCAGAAAGTGACATGTGCCTGATGTAGACTTGCGATCAACTTTGTCACCAGCATAATCAGCATCCGAAAATCCAACTGAATCAAATTTTGAGCCCTTTGGATACCATAATCCGAGTGTTGGGGTGTGAGCCAAATATCGAAGAATTCGCTTCACAGCTAAGTGATGCGATTCCTTTGGTGCCGCTTGGAATCGAGCACACATGCAAACACTAAGCATAATATCTGGCCTAGATGCACATAGGTAAAGTAAGGATCCAATCATGGAGCGGTATAACTTCTGATCGAACTCTTTTACCATTGTTGTCGTGACCCAAGTGGTGTTTGGCTGGCATTGGCGTCGTGTATCCTTTGCATTCTTGCATTCCAAACTTCTTCAGACAATCTTGGAGGTATTTTTCTTGAGATATAAAGATGCCATTTCTTTGTTGACGTATTTGAAGACCAAGGAAGAACTTGAGCTCTCCCATCATAGACATCTGATATTGCTCTTGCATCATGTATCCAAACTCATCACTATACTTCTGGTTGGTGCAGCCGAAGATAATGTCATCCACATATATTTGGCATACAAACAGTTCACCATCATATGTCTTCGTGAAGAGTGTGGGATCAAGGGATCCAGGTTTGAAGCCATTGCTCTTCGTGAAGTCTTTGATTGTATCATACCGGCGCGAGGAGCTTGTTTGAGGCCATACGATTGCTTTATTTAGCTAGTACACCATATCGGGATGTTTTGGATCTTCAAAGCCGGTGGTTGAGCGACATATACTTCTTCTTCAATCTTGCCGTTGAGAAATGCACTCTTCACATCCATTTGATAGAGCAAGATGTTGTGGTGGTTAGCATAGGCTAGTAGTATGCGAATAGCTTCAAGCCTAGCTACGAGGAGCAAATGTTTCATCGAAGTCAATTCCTTCAACTTGAGTATATCCTTGAGCCACAAGCCATGCTTTGTTTCTCGACTTGACCATGCTCATCTTGCTTGTTTCGATATATCCATTTGGTGCCAATAATGTTATGCTTGCGAGGGTCGGGGACGCTTGACAAGTTCCCAAACATTATTCAGCTTGAACTGTTGAAGTTCTTCTTGCATATCTTGAATCCATTCTGGTTCCATAAAAGCTTCAGCAACTTTCTTGGGTTCTGATATTGATACAAAGGAAAAGTGCCCACAGAAATTTGCTAGCTGTGTTGCTCTTGAGCGAGTAAGCGGACCAGGTGCTCTCGAACACCGTCCGACGGCAGAGCTATATCGTGCTCGTCCTGATCGTGCAGCACACCCGGCATGGGCCCGAACCCGTCAAATCTCAAGTCTCCGGATATCGGCAGTGTAATTCAAGTTTCCAAACCTGACCTAATGGCCAGGGCCATAGCTTTTGATCTGCTCTAGATGGCCAAACGAGTTGGCCCGCAGCGTGAAGCCGCCGAACACGAAGATCTGTCCGGGGAGGAAAACCTCACCCTGGACCGCATCGTTGTCGATGATCGAAGGGGCCATCAAACCTTGCAGCGATGACACAGTGGAACTCTCAATGAATGCACCAAAGTCGGTGTCAAAATCGGCGGATCTCGGGTAGGGGGTCCTGAACTGTGCGTCTAAGGCGGATGGTAACAGGAGGCAAGGGACATAATGTTTACCCAGGTTCGGGCCCTCTCTATGGATGTAATACCCTACTTCCTGCTTGATTGATCTTCATGAATATGAGTATTACAAGAGTTGATCTACCACGAGATCGTGGAGGCTAAACTCTAGAAGCTAGCCTATGGTATGGTTGTTGTTGTCCTACGGACTAAACCCTCCGGTTTATATAGACACCGGAGGGGGCCAGGGTTACACAGAGTCGGTTAGAACAGAAGGAGATCTACATATCCATATCGCCAAGCTTGCCTTCCACGCCAAGAGAGTCCCATCCGGACACGAGACAAAGTCTTCAATATTTTATCTTCATAGTCCAACAGTCCGGCCAAAGGATATAGTCCGACTGTCCGGATACCCCCTAATCCAGGACTCCCTCATCGGGGTCGGGGTCGAGCGTTGCGGTCGGGGTCGGGGGCCGGAGCCGGGGCCGTGGGCGGCGGGTCGTCGGGGTCGAGGCGCAGCAGGCGCGCGCGAGGGCTCGGCGGTACGGGGAAGAGAGAGTGTGGGGATTTGGGGGGAAAAGATGCGGGATGAAGAGAGCAGTGGGGATTTTCGGGGTTAAGTGGGCATATTAGTAGCGCGTTTAGGCAAAACGCGCTATAGCTACTCGAGGTAGCTATAGCGGTTTCGTGTAGAAACCGCTACTGCTACCTTGACTAGCTGTAGCTCTTTTCTGAAAAACGCGTTGTTGCTATAACCAGTACGTATATATCAGTTTTCCCGTTTGTTTCCTTCTATTTTCTTTTCCTTTATTTTCCCTCACTTTTTTTCCGAGAGCAGTTAACTAAGGGAATTGAAGGCGGTATATATTGCATCATTTGACGATTAAATATGTATACAAAATAGGAACATATATATTACATCATTGGACCCATGCATAATAATGGCTAAGTGTGTATACAAAATAGGAACATATATATTACATCATTTGACCGATAACATATGGTTCCTCAGCGTTGACGTTTTCGTTTTTGAGTCAGCTTCTTTCCCTTCTTGTTTGTTGAAGAATAATTGAGCCCCTCATTGTGACTTTTCCTTTTCCATGGAGTATGATTTTTCTTAGGTAATGTAGTATTGATTCTTCTTTTGACGTATACTTCATCATCATCATCATCTTCCCTCATTGGGTTGCCCTACTGATCGTAGTCTTCCTCGTTGGCGACTCCATCCATTCCAATGATGTTCCTTTTGCCTCTCCTCAGACAACACAGCTGGGATTGCGTGGGTCGGTTATGAAGAAGCATCGTGTCACGTGCTTAGCGTGTACCCATGGCTCATTTTTTGCAATAGCGTTCACGGTAGCGCTCTTGGCGTCGGGTATAGTCATGGTAGTGAAATTCCGGTTTTCTCTTTCGACATTCTTAGCCCATCTGACACAGAACATCGTCGTGTTGTGCAGTCCAGAGTAGTGAAGTTCCCAGATCTCCTCGACCCTTCCGTAAAATCTTTCAGTTGCGTCGTTGTCGCTGCCGGTCATGAATTCCATTGTCACCCCTGAGTTCTGATCATCACTGTCCATATCTTTGGCCTCCGTGTAGAACGTGTATCCGTTGATATCATATGCCTGATAGGTTAGGAGGTTGGGCTCGGGGCCATGTACTAAGGCGTATATGATCAATCTATCCTTAGAGCCCTCCTCCGGGGGATTAGCAATAATATGCTCT
Source organism: Aegilops bicornis (assembly GCA_021605145.1). Classification (NCBI taxonomy): domain Eukaryota; kingdom Viridiplantae; phylum Streptophyta; class Magnoliopsida; order Poales; family Poaceae; genus Aegilops; species Aegilops bicornis. The sequence goes on from CM038674.1 coordinate 488,204,779, forward strand.
TTGAAACAATGCAGGAAAGTGGAGTTGTGCTCTCTAGTAACTTCGGTGTCCGTCCTGCATACCCCCCCCCCCCCCGTCACGATACTTCTTTGCGATAATTTCTTTGTGCAGTGCCACGATAGGATCTACCTCGTCTAGGTGTTGTAGCACTACCAAGTTTGCTATGTCAAAGTCACTGCGTTGATCTGAGTATGCCACGTGCAGTTCCCTGCGATCGTTGCAGTGACCTTCTCCGTCGAGCCTCCCATCGTGCTTGTTAACGGGCAAACCAACACTAACATCAAGTTGCTGGTCTGCGCCATATAGAAAATTCTCGCAGAAAGAGATGTACTCTTTTGTCAGATAGCCCTGGATGATACTTCCATCCTGATGGGACATGTTACGAATGAATCCTTTGATGATCCCATTCATCCTCTCAAACGGCATCATGTTGTGCAGAAATGACGGCCCCAAGTCTATTATGTCGTCTGCAATATGGACACACAGATGCACCATCACGTCAAAGAACAACGGCGGGCAGTACATCTCAAGCTCATTCAGTATCACAACGATCTCTTCATGTAGCCTTCGGAGCTGCTTCAGATTGATCGACTTTCGAGAGATGACGTTGAAAAAGTTGCAGAGACGAATAAGCGTGTCACGGACGTGCTTGTCCATTATCCCTCTAAGGGCAACAGGTAGTATCTGCGTCATCATCACATGACAGTCATGTGACTTCATCCCACTGAACCTTTTCTTGTCTGTGTCTAGATATCGGCTTATCTTGCCACAGTAACCGAAACTAACTTTGACTCCGGTAAGGCACTTAAAGAATTGATCGATCTCAGCCTGACTTAAGGTGAAGCAAGAAGGGGGGCAATAATCCTCTTTTTTTTATTTTCTTGCCCTTCTTCTCCCGCGCCTCTGTCTCCGTCTCTGTCTCGTCTGACTGTTTACGGGCGGCATGTGCAGATCTTCCCTGATATTCAAATCTTGCAAGTCTTTTCTTGCCTTTGGCCCATCCTTGGTCTTATCCGGCATGTTCATCAGTGCCGTGAGCAAACTCTCAAGGACATTCTTACAGATGTGCATTTGATCAAGGCAATGAGGTGTATCGAGTTTGTGCCAGTACTCCAAGTCCCAGAACACGGACCTCGTCTTCCATACCTTCAGCAGGGGCTCCGGCGCCTTTTTCATCGTCTTTCCCGGCGCGGGGCACTCCTTCCAGTTTTTCAACAACTCATCAATTTCGGCACCGCTCCGCTTTCGTGGAGGTCCTCAATGCTCAAACTGACCATTGAATAGATCTCCATGGTTTCTCCATGGGTCGTCCTGTTCGAGCCATCTTCGATGCCCCATGTAAATGATTTTCCCAGACCCGCCATCTTTCCTTGACGTTAGCTGCTGAGACGTTGTATTGTCCATGCACCGCGTGCATCCGTAATATCCATGGCACACCTGGCCTGCGACATATCCGTAACCGAGAGAGTCGTGCACCGTCGTGATCAGCGCGGCTCTCATGTAGAAATACTCGCCTTTGCTGGCGTCCCATGTCTTGGCCGGTGTTTTCCTTAAAGTGTCTAACTCCTATTGAAGTAGCCCCATATACAAATTAATATTATTTCCTGGTTGTTTCGGCCCTTGAATAAGCATGCTCATGTGAATGTACTTTGACTTCATGCACAACCAGGGGGGAGGTTGTACATTCATACAAACATGGGCTATGTGCTATGGTTGGTGTTCTGGTTTCCAAACGGATTCATGCCATCGGTACACGTGCCAAGCACGATGTTCCTTGCATCAGATTCAAAATGCCGATAGAAGTTATTCAACGCTCTCCACTGGCTTCCATCCTTGACGTGTCTCAGCTTCGGATCATCTCCATCGTCGGGCTTCTTCCTCTCTGCATGCCAGCGCATTAGCTTTGCTTCCTTGGGATCTACGAAATACTGCTGGAGACGGGGAGTGGTCGGTAAGTACCATACAACTTTCTGGGGACATTTCTTCCCGGACTTCTTGTATCGAGAAGCATTGCACACCGGACAACCTGTTTTTTTTCGCGTGCTCCATCCGATAAATTATGCAATCGTTGATGCATGCATGGTATATAACATGCGGCAGATCAAGAGGGCACACGATCTTCTTGGCCTCATTAACACTAGTAGGACATAGATTCCCCGCAGGAAGAACATCCTTTAGGTACTTGAGATGCTCATCGAGGCTAGTGTCGGTCCATTTGTTTTTAGCCTTCGTCTTCAGGAGTTGGAGCCTGAAACTCAAGCGGGTCACCTCAGGATTGCAACCATCATACATTGGAGTGTTCGAGTGTACCACCAGTTCCTCCAGCTTAGCCTCCTCTCTACAAGCAGCTCTCTCAGTACTCGTCTCCTTGCGAAGCAGTGCTTCAACATGAGGGTCCTGTACAATTGAACTTAGTACCAACGAACTCTGCTGCGTGGAGTCCACATTCTCTCCGCCGCCATGTCCAGCCCCTTCTACTCCGCCATGTCCGGCCCCTTCCCCGCCGCCATGTCCGGCCTCTTTCCCGCCGCCATTATCGACCATCTCTTCGTCTTGCCCCGTGTCGTAATTGCCTGCCCAGTCGGCGTCCTCAACATCGTCATCCTCATCTTCAATTATCCATCGAGTATAGCCATCCATGAAACCAGTCATGAGCAGGTGCGCTTCGACACGACCATCGTCATAGGGGTCGAGCCAAACTATTCCTTTGCATTTTCGACACGGACATAAAACCTCTATCCGGTTATTTTCTTTCATGTCCTGCACCGTCGACCACAAGCACCTCTCCACCATCGTTCCACTGACCATCATGAACGTCTGCACGGTAATAATAAACAAATTGATTATAAAAATGCGTGCATGCATCAAAGTCATACAAAAATTCGGCATGACCTTCCCTAAAAAAAGGACATATGTAGATCTAGAGTTTGCCCGAAATTCGCCGAAACGGAAATAAATCGACATTTCGGCAAAACATAGGCAACTCAAAATCACAATTTGGTGTCAACACATGCCACACACACAATTTCCATCATATTGCCCAATTATCATATCACACACACATACACATATTTGCATTTTGCAAAATAATGAAATTTTAATCACCTCTATCTCGAGATCGAGCACACGGTGGAGATGATGATGTAGGGAGATCAAAAGTGCACAAAGCTCTTCTTGACAAAGAAAGATCTAGTTAGGGGACAAATAGGTCACTTAACTAAATGCTACATCTACCTAGCTAGCTAATTTGGGAGGAGACAACTTCAACTAGTGGAGGGGACGGACCAAAAGAAAGGAGATGCATTAATGGAGGTGGTGTAGTTAGCTAGGAGTCATGAAGAGAGAGAAAGGTAGGTAGACGAGGGAGAGTAATGGGGGGAGAAGTATTGAGCAAGAAGAAGAGTGAGAGAAGGAGGATGTGGGAGGTAGGGGAAAGAGAGGAGAGGAGATGGGGAGAGGGGAGGTGGAAAAAGGTGGTGGGTGCTGCGTCTTATCAGTAGCGCGGGAGGAAAAATGCGCTACTGCTAAGAGCGTAGCAGCAACGCGCTTTTCTATCAAACACTACTGCTAAACGGGCCAACCGTGTGGACAATTTCAAAATTAGCAGCAGCGACGTGACTAGAAAGTGCGCTACTACTATTGCATTAGCAGGAGCGCTCTTTGTGATGCCGCGCTGCTGGTAAACTTAGGTCGTTGTGTTCTGTCGGTGGATTTTTGTAGCAGCGCAGTTCAGACATCACGCGCTACTGCTAAATTTACATCAGCAGTGCACTTTCCCCAACCGCGTTGTTGCTAGTTAGCAGCAGCGCCTCTTTTTGTGCCACGCTGCTGCTAAGATTCTGTGTATAAGGTTTTCCCTGCGCGGCCACCTCAACCGCAAGAAACCACACACATAGAGCAGTTGAACACGCAGGAAATGGTCGTCTACAAGCCGGCTGACAGTTGCGTTTCCGTGGCCATCACCCGCTCCTCCACCGCGGTCCGAAGGTGGGAGGTGATGGTCGTGGCCGCCACGCCATCATCGGTCACCAGCCCACCGTCGACTGCAGGGATCATCACCCGCTCCACCACCGCTGCCCGAAGGCGGGAGGCGGAGGTGGAGGCCCGCACAGGCGTCAGCGACCTTGCACGCTACATCGAGTTCTTGAAGGAGGAGGAGGAGCGCCTCGTCGAACACGAAAAGAGCCTTACAATAGCCATGGCCGTATCACACACCGTTGCAGAGGCGAGGAATTAGGAGATCAACGAGCAATCCCGCCACTTCGAGAGGGGTCGTCTGGAGCGGCAGAGGGTGTTCCAGGGCAGCATCGCTGAAGGTGCAGCAACGGCCGGCACCGTATTGCAGTTGTCTAGCTCGTCGGTAGGATCCTCCTCCTCTTCCTCTTACTGAGCGCGCTCGGCAGAGGAGAGGCTGCCGGAAGTAGTACAAAGCCCCTTCGTAGTAGTAGTATTTAGGGGCTATTTTGTTGAGTTCATCTGACTATAGATGTGGTGGAGCTGTACAACGTACTTAAAATTAGCTAGTATATATAGTTGAACTGGCTATTTCAGTACATGGTTGGCAACAATTGGGGAAAAGTTTGGTCGGTTAAGTTGTCGAGTTGAACTGTTTGTATAAAGAACGACTGCTTAATCTATGCTTAATTGCTGAAATTTAGTTGCAAAAATTAGATAGTGCTAGTGATTTTTAGCTGCATATTTTGATAAATCGCAGTGTTACAAGGTTGACAAATGGCAATGTTAGTAGATCAACAAATGTCAATCTTTCCAGTTCGACAAATGGCAATATACCCAATATGACAAATGCAAATCTTACCAAATTGTCTGTACGTGGTTGCACACGGGTCATCCGAAAAAGTCGTTTGCGTTGAAGGGAGGTACAAATCCTGCTTGTCGGATTTTCTCTTGTCTTAGCGCCAAAGTCTCACTTTGCATACCTTATTCAATCTAAACCATTTGCGTTGAAGAGATGCACAACTCCTGTGCGGCGAATTTTCCCTTGGCTTACTGCGGAAGACCATAGCTCTCACTTTGCATACATGAGTTCTATCTAAAACGTTTGCAATGAAGAGCTGCACAAATCCTGCTCGACACATTTTCCCTTGGCTTACTGGGAAAGCTGTCGGTCTACATACTGATGTTCTATGTAAAATTTTTGCGATCAAGAGCTGCACAAATTCTGCTCGGCACATTTTCGCTTGGTTTCCTGGGGAAGCTGTCGGTTTGCATACGGGTGTTCTAACTAAAACGTTGGCGATGAGTGTTTTATATTTAAAACCCGTATTAAACTGCGGCTTGGGCGCAATTAATGGAGATGATGCGAGCAAGGCGGGCAGCCATGGAAGTCAAAGGGCTCACTTCACACTGAGCCTGCGCGGTGTACAGCTCACACGCTTCCCGGTGAGCCTGCGCATTGGAGTACAGCTCGCACGCCTCCCGTTTATTCAAGCACCTGTCCGCACGGCACCTTCTATACAAAACATTTGAGATCTTACATTGGCAACTATTTGTTTCAAAATGCTTTTGTTGGCTGTTATTCGAATGCGCCTTCTCTCAAAATGGACACGAAAAATAGCACAACATGTCGGGTGCCATTCCATGATAGCATGCCAAGTTTCATGAAATTTCAGAAGAGTTTTGAATTTACTAGAATTTAAAAACAAAGTATCTCAACATTTTGCCGGCAATCAACAATGCCCTGGTGTTTGAAATTCATTTCCATTTGCATGGGACCTAAGCATGCAGACAAGGACACATATTTGATTTTTCAACCAATTTATATGCACTGGAGCATGTGCATGTTGTTCAAATTTGAATTATGCACATAAAATGCCTAAAACCCAGTTAATGTATAAAACTGTCCAAACGAACCCAGAAAAATTCCAAAATTTAACACAACAGTCCTGTTGTTATATGTTGGCACTAATTTTTTTGAAAGCAATAAGAGGCAATAGATATCGTTTTTCCCCAAAGGTGGCACGTTCCCTACCGAAACCATCAGGCTTGTTGTGAGAAGCTCTGGTTTTTGTGAGAAGCTTATATCCAAACCTGCCCCAAATGGGACAAAAATTTTACCACGACATGTTGGTGACGCTCCATGATACCATGCCAAGTTTCACGAATTTCAAACGAGTTTTGGATTTGATACAATTTTAAAACCATGTATTTCAATGTTTGCGACCGAGTGACGGTGGCAGGGTGTTTGACATTCATTCCCCATTCTTGCATGGGACCTAAGCCTGCAACCAAGGACACGGATTTGAATTTTTAACCAATTTATATGCATTAGAGCATGTGCTTGTAGTTCAAATTTGAATTATGCACATAAATGCATTGAAACTCAATTGATGTATAAAAATGTCCAAACGAACCCCGAAAAATTCCAAAATTTAACACACCATTCCTGTTGTTCTATGTTGACACTAGAGAAAAAATTGAAACCAAGAAGAGGCAATGGATATTGTTTCGCCCAGAAAGGTGAAAAGTTCCCTGCCGTAACCATGAGGCTTGTTGCGAGAAGCTCTGGTTTGTGAGAAGCTTATACCCCAACCTGCGCCAAATGGGACAATATTTTACCACTACATGTTGATGCCATTCCATGATAGCATGCCAAGTTTCATGAATTTCAGACGAGTTTTCGATTTACTAGAATTTTAAAACCATGTATCTCAATGTTAGCGGGCGAGCGGCGGTGGCAAAGGTGTTTGACATTCATTCCCATTTCTTGCATGTCACCTAAGGTTGTAACCAAGGACACACATTTTATTTTTCAACCTGTTTATATGCACTGGAGCATGTGCATGTAGTTCAAATTGGATTATGCACTTAAACGCATAGAAAACTCAATTAGTGTATAAAATTGTCGAATCAAACCACGAAAAATCCCCAAAAATGACACCACACTCCTGTTGTTCTACGTAGGCACTAGAAATGTTTCGAAAGCAAGAAGAGGCAATGAATATCATTTTGTCCACACGTATCCCAAATTATGCAATGACGTGGATGACCACTATAACCAGGGAAAATCGAATCAAAAAATTTCACGTTCAAACTCATCACACACACGTTAAGCTATATGAATCGTATGTGATGTTCACATATCGTACACAGGGCTGAATAAGGGACAATGTCTGATGACACTTTGCGTGCCAGTTTTTTCGCCGATCTGATTCAATTTTTTTTGGCTTCCACGGAAATATCTACCTCCCCGCCCCCTCCCCCTTACCAAAGGCCACATTTCCCTGTTTTTGCCTTCCTTTCCAAGTTGAAACCTTCACTCGTTGCTTGCAGTGCCTCCTCCTCGTCGGCGACCCTCCTTCATGCTGCTCGGCCTCGTCTATCCAGACAGGTAATCCACACCCGACACCCATCCTCCTCCTCCTTCCACATCCCACATGCCCCGGCCGCCGGTGCGACACCTTCCACGCAAATCGCCGACCCCTGCACCAAATAAGAGCTTCCCTAAGCCATGGTGCACGCAGTATAGCCAGGAGCTCAAGGAGCATTTGGCAGCGGAGAAGCAAATCACGGCTGCACGCGTGGATGAGGGCGCGATGGCTGCCATTCGTGTCGACCCCCAGATCTTGGAGGAGCACCTCGCCATAGAGGCCACCATCGACGCCTCGCGCACCGACGCCGCGTTGCAGTTGGCTGCTTTAAACGACAGTTCGTGGTGTTTTCTCGAGGCCACCCTCGGTGCCTTCGACGAAGACTACGAGGTATTTTCTCAGCGTGCACATGCTTACCCCAACTCAAGAGCCAGCAAGTTGGTGCCCAGAGCGGTTCAGGCAACTCACCACTGCGATGAGGGCGCCCACGATGCAGAGCCCTCACCCTCTTCCATGTCCAAGGAGTCAATCATCATCGATATCTCCGACGATGAGGAGTAGCTTGTCTTATTAGCTCACTATAAGGACCCATGTTCAGTTTGCTAGCTACGACGGTTAAGCATGCTCAGTTTGCCCGTTGCATGTGCTGCTCCTGCCTTTCCTTAACAAATTCTAGTGAATTGTGCTATCTAGTTTTCTCATGCAATCTGTTGCTCTAGTGTATATGTTCAATATGTCGTGCAATGTGGTTCTCACTTATTAACTATTTGGTTAATTAGTTGTCGTGTTCAGTTAATTGTTTGCTTCAATTCTGCAAATGTGATGTTCAATTCTTCAGGCTGCAATTTTGTATTGTCTTCCATGTGAGAAATAAATCGAATTTATCTTTACAAAATAGATGAAACAAATACAATTGCTATATTTCCAAGTTCTCAAGCATGCTTGGTTTGGTTAACTGTCTGATCTTCTAGTATGTTATACACTGTGTAATGTGGTGCTCAGTTAATGTTTGGTTCATTTGTTGTGGTGTTTAGTTAACTGTTTGGTTCAATTCTGCAATGCGATGTTCAATTGTTGTGGGTGCATTCTGTTATTGTGTACCATGTGAGAAATAAATCGAATTTAGCTGTACTAAATACATGAGAAACAAATATAATTGTTATATTTGCAAGTTGTTAAGCATGCTTGGTTTGGTTAACTGTCTGATCTTCTATTAGGAGTATGTTACATTGTGCAATGTGGTGCTCAGTTAATGTTTGGTTCATTTGTTGTGGTGTTTAGTTAACTGCTTGGTTCAATTCTGCAATGCAATGTCCAATTGTCGTTGGTAGAATTTAGTATTGTTGTGCATGTGAGGAATAAATTGAATGTGGCTACACTTAATACATGAGAAACATATACAATTTCTATATTTCCTAGTTCTTAATCATGCTTACTTTGGATAAATGGGTTTTCCATGTGGCTTGAATTAATCTGATGAATATGCAATGTGCTTATTTTTCATCAACATATTTTACTAATCGCATGTGAACCCTCACTTAACCTGATCACTAACTACCTTATATGTGTTGCAGGGAAACAATGGGAAGCACTGAGGTTTACAATCGAGGTTTGCACATGCATGGTCCTTTGTCTAATAGCACACTATTGTGCAATTGCAAGAACCATTCTAATATTTATGTTTTTAACAATTTTGTCTTGCACATGTAGGTCCTGCTGTCAGAGGTTTTGACCCACTGTTCGACCAGTTTTCCATATGGGGAAATGAGTTGTCCATGAATATCAGTCAAGTCAAAAAACTCACAAAGATTGTTAGGATAAAGAAATTAGCGACAAAAAACAATAAGATCTTTGTCTGCACATTGAAGAAGACATCAGTTCACTACAGGATGGTACTAACTATTATATCATGCCTTTTTATTCATTTGCCCCATTTCCAACATAGAGAAGATATTTATGCACATCCTTGTTTTCAGGCCTTTCCAAAGCAGTTCACTGACGATTACCTCTCAAACCAACTTTACGGTCAGGAGGCGAGGAAGGTATTCATACAACACCCACAGTTCAATATTGAAGTGTTCCTGAAGAGGATGAAGGATGGACGGTCAATCATCCACAGGCACTGGCCTAAAGTTGCAAAGACCTTCAACATCAACGAAGGCTCAATATTTTCCTTCCACTTTAGCAGTTTTCCAGATGAGATTCATCTGTCCGTCTATGATGCTAATTTCGAAAGGTTATAGATGTTGCATGTGAAACTTGGTGCTGGTGCAGTTGTGTAATGGGGTCGGTGAGTGCTGAAGCTATACGATGTTGTACTCTGATGTATTTCAATTATGAAATCTTGCTTCCTTAATATGAATATGAAATATATTGTGTGCTTAATATGAAATGCCAATTAGATTAATAAATAGATTATTAATAATAGGATAATTAGCATGCTTATGGCCAATTAGCCTACTAATTATGGTTTTCTATTCCAAACGGTTATTGAGAAAACACCGTGGACGATGACCTCAGGCAATGCACACGGTTTTTAGGAATAAACCGTGTTTGATTAATGAACAATCACACACGACATCCTCTTGAAAACTGTTTGCGTTAGGCCACCTCGCGCAAATGTTTACCACATAAAAAGTGTGTGTGATGGACAACCTTTCCCACACAGTTTCTTCTACACGCCGTGTATGATGCATTCAATAATGCAAACGATAAAATTGTTAATATCGTGTGCAATGGCAACACTATCACAAACGATTTAATGGGGAAAATTGTGTGTGTTGTACATGCGAACAGAAACGTTTTCCTAGGAGCGACTGTGTGGGATGTACATACAAACGGAAACGTACTTTTTGGATTAACTGTGTGGGATGTACATACTAACGGAAACATGTTCCTTGGATTGTCTGTGTGGAATGTACATACGAACTGAAACGTTTAGCGGAGACTGATTGTGTGGGATGTACTTACGACCGGAAACGATTTCGCCTGTATAATTGTATTTTTTAGCACTAATGTGCGTATAACCGTATTTGATTGCTCACCGGTCACACACGACCTCATTTTGCCGAGCGTGTGTCCCAGGAGGGCATATCCCTGACGGTTTCTGGGTCGTGTGGGAAGGACCCCTGTCGGTGTCAAAACCGGCGGATCTCGGGTAGGGGGTCCCGAACTGTGCGCCTAGGCGGATGGTAACAGGAGACAAGGGACACGATGTTTTTACCCAGGTTCGGGCCCTCTCGATGGAGGTAAAACCCTACTCCTGCTTGATTAATATTGATGATATGCGTAATACAAGAGTGGATCTACCACGAGATCAGAGAGGCTAAACCCTAGAAGCTAGCCTATGGTATGATTGTTGTTCGTCCTACGGACTAAAACCCTCCGGTTTATATAGGCACCGAATAGGGTTAGGGCTACCAGAGTCGGTTACCATGGTAGGAGATCTACATATCCGTATCGCCAACCTTGCCTTCCACGCCAAGGGAAGTCCCATCCGGACACGGGACGAAGTCTTCAATCTTGTATCTTCATAGTTCAGGAGTCCGGCCAACGGTGATAGTTCGGCTATCCGGACACCCCCTAATCCAGGACTCCCTCAGTAGCCCCCGAACCAGGCTTCAATGGCGACGAGTTTGGCACGTAGATTGTCTTCGGCATTGCGAGGCGGGTTCTTCTCCAAATTCCATATACTTGTCGAATAGTATCCGGCTTCTGATAAATGCTGCGCTCCTTGGCTTCCACGCCCAATAATGGCCATCTTCCACGTGTTTGAATGAATGCGAAAAGCCAGGGTATTTTTGCACTTATCCCCCTAGCTGCGCAAATGAGCTGTCTATAAAAGGGACGAGGATATAGATCCGAGTCACACCATCCTCCCTCCACGAGCTTTCATCGGAGCGCCTCTGACAAAAATCCATTCCAACATGGACAGCCGACGCGGCTCCTCCTCTCGCGCTCCCGGCCCTCAGCCTGGAAATTGGGAGAGATGCTCAGTCCCGCATAGCGAGCTAGTGACACTCCAAACCAAGGGATTTATTCCCCCGACATTCATGGTTCCGGTTCGAGCCGGACTCGCCACCTATAAGGGCGGAAAGCAAGCGGAGAGTGTCCCCGATCCCTCCAGAGGAGAGCGGGTATGCTTTATCTCTTATCTAGTAAGAGGACTTGGATTTCCAATTCATCCGTTTCTCCGGGGGCTCTTGGAGTTCTCTGACCTCCGGTTGCACCACCTTACGCCTGCCTCCATTTTGCACATCGCGGGCTTCGTGGCCCTTTGCGAACTGTTCTTGGGCGTCGAGGCTCATTTTATTTGTGGAAGAGATTATTCTGCCTTGTACCCCGTTCTCATGAGGGGTCAATATATCAAGTGGGCGGAGCCGAGCTATGGCGCATAGCTGGCACCGGATATCTATCCGGAACCCCGAAGAAGGCGTCCGAAGACTGGCCTTCGGAATGGTTTTATATAGAAGACGTCCCACTGCCGGATCCTGTTCAGATCGGTCTCCCGGAGTTCAGCAATGCTCCTTTGAAGAAACACCTGAGTTGGCGCCCGCAGAGCTCCCAGAGGGAAGACGACAGGGATGTCCTTTACCTGATGAGCCAAATAAGATTGTTAGCTCATTCCGGACTGACCATGATCGGTGTCATGGCCACATGTATTATGCGGGGGGTGCAGCCGCTCCAAAGATAGGGGCCACCCCATGTGGGATTTCAACGGGAGGACGATGCCACCCGTCATGGCCGTGGGGCGGGATCGGTCACCGATCTGGTAAAAATCTTGTCCGCTGTACAAGGGAGAAGAGGAGGATTTTCGCCATTACCCATTGAACGGATTTTCTATGAACAATCCTCGAAGATGGGTAAGCGGACATTTCTTTTTTGCACATCCGATCCGTATTCCCATGGTTAGGTATCTTATTTTGTGATTTTGACGCAGGAACTGCGCCAGGCCGTAAAAGACATAAACAGCCCACCTCCACAACCCGAGGATCCGGAACGGCTCCTTGATCCGGCCTCCCAAGAGGATCCGGGCATATTAGTGGAGCTGATTGATGGGGTATTTCACCAACTGAGCATCGATAATGCCTTGGTTGCCATTACGGCCGATTACCCCGGAATACTTCCAGCCTCACAGGTAACTGAGACCGAGGTCCCAATACTCTGATAATGACCCATCCGTGCTTATTTTTGATCACCGTATACCAATGGTGTTTCGCAGAGGGTGCCTTTGAGGCAGGAGGCCGAGCCCGCGGCTAGCCAACAAGGGCAGCACGGCCCTTGAGCTAAAAAGAAGTGCGGTCCGGATCGAACGCCGTCGCAACGGTATGGCGCGTCACCATATTCCCAGGATTGGTTCTGAAGGCGTACTAACACCGGTGCTCTTTTCAGAAAAAGAGCGCCACGGATCGTGTCCGGAGAGGTTATAATCGAGCCTCCGCCAGCCAGGCTCCAAAGCCGGGTCCAGAAGCGGAGGCGAGCACGAGGAGGGCGTCGGATGCTCCTCCGACAGAGGATGCCGACAGATTGTCCGCCACCAACTCCGAGGTGGAGAGTGCCATGAATCACAGGCGTCACCGGACAGTTCTTTGTGACGCATGTTTCTCCCAAGAGGCATTGAATGCCTTCAATTCGGGAGATGCGCACCTCCGTGCCGCTCAAGATGGTCTAGCCAGAGCCACGGAGCAGTATGTAAAGGACATATGGGTGAGGAAATTTGACGGTTATATATGCCAGTAGCCCCCGAGATTTAAAATGGTTAGAATAACTGATTTAAGGATCATTTGTTATGCAGGATCCTACAAAAAGAATACCCGACTGTCCCAGGAGCTTGAAGAATGCAAGGCCCAACTTGAGGCCGCACTAGCCGCTACAGGGGGAGCCACAGAGACCCCCTCTCGTAATATATGCTTCAAAAGATAAGTAGTTTGTGAAGTGCGGCGTGTGTGTAAATCTGACAATAATATTGCAGATGGCGTCGGACTAGATCCGGACAAGCAACAACTCTTGCGCCGGTTGAAGGCCAGCAAGAATGTGCTTACAAGGGTGAGGCAAGAGAAAAATAATCTCCAAGATGCCAACACCCAGCTGGGTGAGGAACTAAAGGATGTTCGTGCTCAGTATGCGACTCCGTGAAGGAGAATCGGCGACTTCGTCGCGGCATTTATAGTAAGTGCTTGAACGAACTTTGGAAAAGAGTTCGGCAAAGAAGTCAATTAACAGAGTTATGTCTGTAGGTATGCCCACGGGTCGTCCTGCAGAGGAAATGCCCGGTTCTACGAGTGACCTTCTTCCCGAGCTATTGCAACTGCACGAACGAGTTCGGCAGATGATGAAAGGCGTTGCCTGTGCCTTGTGGCCATCTATCTCCCTGCCTCAAGGCCTTGGAGAGCTTGCAGAGAAGCTTCAGGAGCACGGCGGCGCTTCCGACTATGGAAGATATCGGCCTGTCGTCAAGGCGCCAGGGAGGCCTGGGCCATGGTGAAGATGCGGTACACGAAGGCGGACCCAAACCACATGGCCGAGGTCGGATCTGTGGGGCCCGGCGGGAAGGAGATCCCTGTGAGCTTAGTGTATAGCCAAGTAGAGTTGGCTGCAAAGTATTCCCAGCAGGACTGTAAACTAGACAGCCTATTAGATGGCATTGAAGAGGAATACAATCAGTCAATTTGACTATGTAATTTAAAATTACATGTAAAATGCCTTCTAGCCGGATTGTAGATCTTTGTCGTAGCGGACCTTTTCTCTTCCACCTCGGGACCCAATAGTCCGGAGTGTGTCCGAATAACCTCGCGGTTATGTAAAAACCGGGGCATGCGTGGAGACTAGGCGTAGGGGTCATGAGTACTTTATCAGACAAGTGCCCAACTAGTTATGTTATATTACATGGTTAGAAAGAAACATCTTCCAGGGAGAATAGTTCCGTTAGGGGTTCCTTTCCCTGGGAGGCTTGCCCTAAAGTGCATGTCCGGACTGCGAAAAAAGCGTAAAAGCATCCGGGGCAGATAAATAAAAAATAAAAATCGCCTTTTAGTTCACCGACCGAATATTCTCTTAAGAACGCTTAGCTTTCGGCTTCACCCAGTCTGAGGTACATCGTCCGGCTGACCCGCGGTAACAATCACAGAGGTGCTCCCTTTACCACCTAGCCGAACAATCGGGAACGTAGGGGTAAGCACAGGAGCCAGGCAACCCAGCTTGGCCAAAACTTAAGTCATATCAATGCATATAATGGTGAACAAAAGGTACATGCGGAAGTGTGAGACATGTGTTGGGCATAAAGCCCGTATAAATAAGCTTCTGTTAAAGAAACCCTCAGGTATAATGAGCGCGGATAGCGCGTCAAGTGTCTTGAACAATGCGCATAAGCAGGCCTTTAACGGCTTCAGAAAAAGGAGGGAGAAGGAGAGAAATAAAAGACAGCTTAAAGTATAAAATATAGACGGAGGAAGGAGACGAACTTCGTAATCCGGCGCTAGGCGTAGAATCTTCGGAGACGGGCTGCGTTCCATGGGTTCGGCTCGAGTCGGTTATCCGATGCGTTCGCAGACGGTACACTCCGCCCGGTCGACTTGGTCGATAATGAAGGGACCCTCCCATTTGGGCTTGAGTTTGTCCTTTTTCTTGTCCGGCAGGCGTAGAACTAGTTCGCCAACATTGTAAGCTTTGGCCCGTACTTCCCTGCTTTGATATCTTCGAGCTTGCTGTTGATAGAATGCGGAACGAGCTTTTGCCACGTCACGCTCCTCCTCCAAGGCGTCCAAGCTGTCCTGCCGATCGAGCTCGGCTTCTCTTTCTTCGTACATGCGCACGCAAGGTGAGTCATGAATTATTTCGCAGGGAAAAACTGCCTCTGCGTTGTATACTAAAAAATGGTGTGAATCCGGTAGTGCGATTCGGCGTGGTCCGTAGCCCCCAGAGTATGGAGTCGAGCTCCTCTACCCAGTGCGTGTTAGATTCCTTGAGGGACCGCACTAGTCTGGGTTTAATGCCGCTCATGATTAGACCGTTTGCTCGTTCGACTTGACCGTTAGTTTGGGGGTGATAGACTGAAGCGTAGTCGAGCTTGATGCCCATGTTTTTGCACCAGAGTTTGACCTCGCGGCCGTGAAGTTCATGTCATTATCAGTGATGATGCTATGGGGGACGTCGTAACGGTGTACTACCCCTGATACGAAGTCTATCACCGGTCCGGATTCGGCCGTCTTTACAGGCTTGGCCTCTATCCATTTGGTGAATTTATCCACCATGACCAATAGGTATTTTTGCTTGTGGGTTCCTCCTTTAAGGGGTCCAACCATGTCAAGCCCCCAGACCGCGAAGGGCCAGGTGATGGGTATAGTCTTGTGGGCGGTGGGTGGCATGTGGCTTTGATTAGCAAAGAGCTGGCAACCGACGCATCGTTGGACTAAGTCCTGAGCATCTGCCCGGGCCGTCGGCCAATAAACTCATGTACGGAAGGCCCTGCCTACAAGGGCCCGGGCTGCGGCATGGTGCCCACTGAGTCCGGCATGAATTTCAGCCAGTTGATTCCACCGTTCCTCTTCGGAGATACACCTTTGAATGACTCCGGTTGTGCTTTTCTTATAAAGCTCTCCCTCATGGACCTTATAGGCTTTAGACCGCCGCACTATGCAGCGGGCCTCGTTTTGGTCCTCGGAAGTTCCCTGCCTAGTTAGGTAGGCTAGGAATGGTTCTGTCCACGGGCGATGACTGCCATTATTGCGTGGGCTGACGGTGTTATTTCGTTGGCGGGACCACCAACTATGTCGGAATGATTGGTGTGGGGCAGTGTGGTTGGGTCCGAGTTGTTATTTCCGGACTCTCCCTCCCATAGTACGGATGGCTTGAAAAGCCTCTCTAGGAAGCTGTTGGGGGGGGGGGGGACGGCATCGCGCTTTGCGCCAATGCGTGCCAACACATCTGCTGCCTGGTTGTTATCCCGGGCTATATGGTGAAATTCGAGCCACTCAAACCGAGCTGGCATTTTTAGGACGTCAATGCGATAAGCTGCCATTTTCGGATCCTTGGCATCAAATTCCCCATTTATTTGGTATATCGCGAGGTTCGAACCCCCGTGCACCTCTAGGCGTTGAATGCCCATGGAGACTGCCATCCGGAGACCATGTATAAGGGCCTCGTATTCGGCTGCGTTTTTAGAGTCCGTGTACATTATTTGAAGTACGTATTGGACTGTATCTCCAGTTGAGACGTCGAGCAGCGCCTTGACCCCGTGCCGGCCAACATTTTGGAGCCGTCGAAGTGCATGGTCCAGTTGGAATATGCGCCGTACTCTTTAGGGAGTTCGGCTTCAGTCCATTCGGCGATGAAGTCAGCCAAAACTTGCGACTTAATAGCTCGTCGTAGCTTGTAGATTATGTCGAACGGGAGGAGCTCAATGGCCCATTTAGAAATCCGGCCCGTTGCGTCACGGTTGTTTATAATGTCATTAAGAGGTACTTCGGAGGCTACTGTTATCGAACATTCTTGGAAGTAGTGTTGCAGCTTCCGAGATGCCATGAACACCGCGTATGCTATCTTTTGATAATGCGGGTACCGTGACTTGCATGGAGTTAGGACAGTGGACACGTAGTAAACTGGTTTTTGGAGAGGGAACTTGTGTCCGTCCGTTTCTCGTTTGACAACGAGCACCGCGCTTACAACTTGATGGGTTGCTGCGATGTATAATAGCATTGGTTCGCCCATGTTGGGCGCGGCCAGGACCGGATTTGTTGCCAATATGGCTTTTATTTCTTCGAGTCCGGCCGTGGCGACATCCGTCCACTCGAAGTGTTCAGTGCGCCGGAGGAGGCGATAAAGGGGTAATGCCTTTTCTCCTAAACGGGAGATAAAGTGGCTTAGAGCCGCCACGCATCCAGTCAATTTTGTATTTGTTTGAGATCCTTGGGGATATCCAATTGTGACAGAGCTCGGATCTTGGCTGGGTTTGCTTCAATTCCTCTACCGGATACAATGAAGCCCAAGAGCTTTCCCGCTGGTACGCCGAAAGCGCATTTTTCTGGGTTGAGCTTGATGTCATATTGTCGGATTTCGGGTTCCGGCAGACCCTTGGGTTCGAACACTGGGGTGCACGCGGAGATCCAACCCTCCACCGTCTCGTACCTCGCCGAATCGCAGGGACCTAAACTACTAAACAGAACAGCACAAGAGACACGAGATTTATACTAGTTCGGGCCACCGTTGTGGTGTAATACCCTACTCTAGTTTGTGGTGTGGTGGATTGCCTCTTGGGCTGATGAGGAACAAGACAGGGAAGAACAGCCTCGCGAGGGTCTGTTCTTGGTGGGTGTGATGAACTGCTAGGTGGTGTCCCGTCGCACTAGCTTGAGGATCGGGTCTCTGTCTTTCTCTGGATTCCAAATGCCAGCCCTCTTCCTACTATGGTGGCTAGCTCTACTTATATAGACGAAGGCCCTGGGCCTCTTCCCAAATATTGAGCGGGAAGGGCGCCAACAATTGGCTATTTTGAAGGGGAACAGCAGGTACACTTATCCTGACTAAAGTTGGTCCTTGCCTGCCAAAGGCTCTGGTGATGACGCCTGCTTGGGCTCCACGATGACTCCCTTCCGGCCCGTTGGGGCTGGCCTTGGTCTTGTTGCACGAAGCGGATGCCTTTGCTTGATGCTCTCGCTGCGCTTGCTCCCTTTGCACCAAAGAGGAAAGGAGGAGGGCGTTCTGGCTGGCACCCGACCGGGCGCCCTTGGTCGTCATGGCTTGCGTCATGGGCACCTCGCGAGGTACCCTGCCTTGAACTCTCCGCTCCTCATGAGCCAGCCTCGACGAGGCCGTGCTCGAGGAAGCTCCTTGTCGTCCGCCCTCATGAGGCTGGCCCCTCGCGAGGTCTTGAGCTTGCGTTGATGAAGATGGGCCGTCACAGGCCTCGTTTGAGCCACGCCGCAGGCCGCAGCGAGCAAGTCTGGGGACCGCGTTCCCGACGCCGACAGTAGCCCCCGGCCGGGCCATGGCCGCTCCGAACTTGGCCGAGCAGAGGCGAAAGGGCAAGTCTGAAGCGTCGTGGGCCCTAACAGCCTCACTGCCTTGGGCGCCGCGTGGCGGTTGATTGGACGCGTCGCCTTTGCTTCCCCATGATGCCTCGGTAACCACCCGGTTTCGACAGGTCCCTGCATGCAGAGTTGGTCATGATTACCGGTGATCATGGAGGTCGACGGTTGGCCTTCGCCGGCTATAAGTACGGAACGGCGTGCGCCCTTCTCCTCCTTCTCGTTTCGTCTGGTTGCCATGGCTCCGATCCGCCGGTTCTCCAGGGAAGAGAAGGGAAAGGCTCCTCAAGAGGATCCTGACCCGCTCCCCCCAAAGAAGCGGCTTGCTCTCTGGTGTCAGGGCAGGAGCGCTCGCCAGGAGGCACCCATGCCCTGGTGCGCGCGGCCGCCACTAGGGTTTCCTCTTCCCTTGTACGCGCAAATTGGTGGCCCTGAAGGAGGCGACGCCGGGCGCCACGAGCGGCGCCGCCGACGATGCCGGCGGGTCACGAAGGTGTGCGTCTTCCCCCCTGGAGTCCACGCCGAGGGCTCCTTCCGGGAGTTCGTGCTTCACGTCGCCGCGCCTCCCAAGTCTTGGATTCGTCTTCCTTCTTTCTTCGCCTCCGTCATCCGGCGAAGGAGCCTCGACTCTGGTCAGCAGACGCCGGCTGCGGCACCCTCGCGACCGGGGCAGAGGTCGCAGTAGTTGCCCCGGGCGAGGTCTTCATGACACGAGGCTAGAGCAAGGTTGCTCGGGTCTGTAGGACGAGGGGCGCCCTCACGATCCACCTGGAGTATGACGGTGCTTCGGTGGTGTCCTTCTAGGTCTTCGACGCGGAAGGTCGTCGGCTGGAGTGCTGCCCCGGGAGAGGCGGTCGGGGCCCTGCTGTGGTGAGACGGAGGCCGACCGACCACTCCCTTGGCAGCTCCTCAGGCGACAAAGGCGCCAGAGGATCCAGCGACTCCGCCGAGCTCTTCGCGACGTCGGAGACGAGCGATGACAGCTACGAGCCCCCAAGCCTGCGCCGCACCCGGAGCAGGGCGGGCTCGTCAGGTCGTCGCTGCCCCTGATCTGGATGGGGTTGGCTCCAGACCGGGTGGCCCACTGTTGATGATGGCGTCTGCCGTGGTGGTCCCTGTAGATAGGACTCCTTAGGATTCGCGTCTTTTGTTCCTACGAGGAGCCAAGAATGTACCCCGCGGGGGCTTGTAAGATGTTTGTATCCTCGTTTGTCAATATGTTCCTTATTGTGAGGCAGTGCGGGATGCTCATTCCGTTCTAGCTCAGTTTCTTCCTTTCAGACCTCGTGAGGGCTTGATGCTCTGCGCCGACAGGTCCCAGTCCCAAGGCGGCTTCAGCCGTCGCTGGTATGCCAGGTCGTGATGCCGTGGTCAAGGCCAGGAGGTGAGCGGCCCGAGGTCTGGTAAGAGCCTCTGAGTCGCGATGCTCAGGGGGTCCCCCTTGGCGCTCAAGCAGCCATAATTCGGTGAGAAAGGAGAGCGACGTTGCTAACACGGAGCTGCATTGAGTGTGGGGATGGTGTTGCGATAGCTAGTGTGTCCGGAGGGTGACTTATCTCGAGGGTCAGGACAATGCTTCCTCGTGCGGCGCTAGGTTCGTGCCTTGGCCGGCGAGAGATTGCGTGGCGAGGTTGTTTCTTGCTCCTTGGAGGGCCCCTGCAGTTTCACCACAAAAGGAACAAGAGCTCGCCGTGGCGATCGTTAGTCCTGCCGTTATTTGCTTTGGAGAGGCACGAGAGGCCTCGCGAGGTGTGTTGGGGCACCCGTGAGCCAGCGCGGGACTCACGAGGCCCTACCTCAATGCGGGTTGTGCCTGGCTCTGGGCCTTATCTTCGAGTGTGTTCCTGCAAAATTGGCCAGATGCCGGTGCTCTACGTCTTCGGGTCCCGGCTCCCGGGCTGGTCTCAGCCGTCGCTGGCAAGCCAGGTCACGATGCCATGGACAAGACCAGAGGGTGAGGGCCGGAGAGCCGGTAGGAGCCCTGAGGCGTGATGCTCAGGCACCCCCCTTTAACGCTAAGCTAGGTTAGATGACGCAACTCGTCCTCGGGTCCCGGCTCTCGGGCTGGTCTCGGCCGTCGCTAGCAAGCCGGTCGCGATGCCATGGACAAGACCAGAGGGTGAGGGCGGAGAGCGGTAGGATCCCTGAGTCGCGATGCTCGTGCACCCCCTTTAACGCGCAAGCTGGGTCGGATAATGACGAAACTCGTCCTCGGGTCCCGGCTCTCGGGCTGGTCTCACCGTCAGCAGCAAGCCAGGTCGCGATGCCATGGACAAGACCAGAGGGTGAGGGCCGGAGAGCCGGTAGGAGCCCTGAGTCGCGATGCTCAGGCACCCCCCTTTAACGTGCAAGACTCCGCCACCCAGGAAAAGGCTCCAAATAAAAAGCATGGTGGAGCGAGAGCACAATCCTAAGGAAAGTTGGAAGGATACATGCCGCTGGGACTGGCCCGAGCGGCTTGGGGATGATGCTACCCGAGGGGCGCCCCCAACAGGATAAGCTAATGACATGAAATAAAAGGGATACATGCCGCAGGGGCGGACCCACGTGGCACAGGAATAATGCGGCCTGAAGGCGCTCCCACCGGAAATAAAACTTAAAGATGTCACCCGGTGATGTTGGGGATGAAGGGGTGTTGGTGTAGCAGACTCGGTGGGCTGCGGAGCCGATCCTCACGAGCCCCTGTGCCCGAGGCCTCGGGAGGCTCCGGAGGCGTTGGCGGCTCCTCAGGGGCCATCTCCATCTCCGCCAGGGCTGCGGCGTGCCTGACCTCTTGAGCCTCCAGGATGGTCCTCATGAGACGCTGGTGCACAGCAGTCGCGTTTGGCAGGCCATAAGGCATGCGTACGTAGTGATGGGGGCGGACCTCATAGCGTCCCACTCGCGAGGGCCGAGGCGCTCTAGAGATGCGGCTCGGTTGAGCCCTGGTATGTCGATGCAGACGCTGAGCCCGCCATCCTCGCTCGCTGGATGGGGGCCACAGCTGAGTGGCGGCGGCTGCCCTCATGACCCTTGACTCATGTAGCTCCTGAATGGCCTTGCTGACAAACTCCTGAGGGTTCGGCCCTCCTTGCCTTGCTCCTGCTTGCGGGAAACGTGCTTCGGCACACGCCTCCACGTGGTGCCCAAGTGCCTCCCTTGAGACCTTGGCGAGGTCGGCGGCCCTCCAGGGGAGAGCCCCGAGCCCCTGAGAGGAGGGCGCCGGGCGCTTTCCTATGCGATGGAAGGAGGCTCCCCCTAGCCCGATCACGGGCCCTGAGGGGCCTGTCTCTTGAGGAGTCGGGCGGTCGATGTCTTCTTCGTCTTGGAGTGCGGCCTCGGGAGGCCCCCTGCTGTGGTGCAGGTCTTCCAATGAAGCGGCTGAAAAGGCTTGCTCGGGGAGCACACTGCATCTCTCTCTTCACGAGCACCGTGATGACCCCGCCGCTTCGGCATCTTGAGGACGTTGTAGCCATGGTGGAGTTACGACCATGAATTTGGCCAACGCTGGGTACCCGAGGATGGCGTTGTACGGCAAAGTAATTTGGGCGACGTCGAAGTCGATGAGCTCGGTGTGGTAGTTGTCGTGAGCCCCGAAGGTGACAGGAAGGCGGACCTGCCCGATAGGGACCGTGGAGCCGTCGGTGACTCCGGAGAAAGACTTGGTTGGCTGAAGCTGACTGTAAGGCACTACAAGATTGTTGAATGTTTCCACGGACAGGACGTTGAGCCCTGCTCCACCGTCGATGAGGGTCTTGGTGACCAGCACATTGCTGATGATTGGGGAACAAAGCATCGGGAGAACTTCGGCTGTGGCTGCGCACTTGAGGTGATCCACTGAGCTGAACGTGATGGCGCACGCCGACCACCTGAGAGGGCGCGTGGACTCGAGCTTGGGGAGGACTGCATTCACTTCGCGGGCGAACTGCTTGAAGATGCGCTAAGAGGCTGGGGCTTGAGCACCGCCCAGGATGCAGGCGATCGCTCGCGCTTCCTGGAAGCCCCCAGCCCCCTCGTCCTGATGACGGTCTTCGATTCTCCTTGGTGGCGACGGCAGCGGAGGGAGGCCTGCGTTCCCCTGCGGGCGATCCTCGCGAGGCTGATCCCTCCAGCCTCCCTCGCGAGGTGGGTCTTGCCAGCGGTCCTCACGAGGTTGGTTGCGCCACCCTTGGCGCGGGCCGCGGTCTTCCCAGCGTCCTGCATTCCTTCCTCCTCGGCCGTAGCCCCGGTCCCTGCGCTCGGGGCGTCTGCCGACCCTTCCTTCGCGCACGGCCCGGAGCTCTTGACATTCATTGGTGTTGTGGGTGTGGAGGTCGTGGTACCAGCATCACCGGCTGCCCTTGGAGGACTTGGGCTGATCTCGCCTCGCTTGGTGTCCGGTTGCCATGCGAGCACGGCAACCTTTGCGCTTCACGTCCTTGGCCTTGGACTTCTTTTCTTGGGATCCCGCGGGCAGCTCGAGGAGGGAGAGGCGCCCCTCCTCAGCCTTGGCGCACATGGTCGCCAAGTTGAACAGCTCCAGGGAGGTGCACAGATCTTCATGCATCGCCAGCTCCTCATTCATCTTGACGTCGCGCACGCCGTCGGAGAAGGTGGAGATGATGGCCTCCTCCGTTACCCTGGGGATCTTGAGGCGCGCGTTGTTGAAGCGCTGGATGTACTTTTGCAGGGTTTCCCTTGGCTGCTGCTTGATTCGGCGCATGTAAACTTCTGGCCGGGTGGCGGTCGCGAGTACCCCGGAAGTTGGCGATGAAGCGGGTGCGCATCTCGGCCCAAGAAGAGATCGTGCACAGGGCGGTTCAGGAGCCAGGTGCGGGCCCCGTCCTTGAGCGCCATGGGAAACCAGTTCACCATGACCTTTTCATCCCCGTTGGCAGCCTCGATGCCCAGCTCGTAGAGCTGGAGGAACTCCGTAGGGTCAGCTGTGCCGTTATAGCGTGGAGGCAGGTCTGGCTTGAACTTGGCGGGCCACGCGACGCTGCGCAGCTCGGAGGTGAAGGCGCGGCAGCCCGCCGTGGCCGCGGGGGGCCTTGGACGGCAGAGAGCTTGGTCTTGTGGGCCTCCCTGCGCCGCAGCTGGGGGCAGCGCAGGGTCTTGACGTGTCGGAGCGGGGAGTGCTCGGGCAACTTTCTGTGGGCGAGGAACTTCTTGACAGCTCTGCTCTTGCCGCGCCGGCGCCTGGTGGAACGGGTTCCGCCCAGGGGCTGTGCGCCTTGGGGCCAGGGCGCCTTCTTGAGGAGGAGGCGGCTGAGGCGCCGAGAACCCTCACCGCCAGCAAGGCGGGTGCGGTGCAGCGAGACGGGCGACGCTGGGTCGCCTCCTGCAGCGGACGAGCTCGGCGACTTCGGTCGAGCCATTTTTCGTGACGTCATCGGCGTGGCGGTAGCGCAGAGCTTCGTTAGCCGCGATGAGTGCAGCCGGGCCTCCATGGCAGCGAAGCGTAGCGTGGCGAACCAGCGAGGTGAGCGGCGTGGCGGTGCGGCCGTCCCACCTCATGGACGGTGCTTTGGGGCGGCGACGCTTGCTGCTCGTTCCCCGCCGGGCGATGGCAGCGTTGGCGGTGACGGAATGACGAGGGCGCCCGACGGCAGGAGCTGTCGAGGCGACATGGGAGGCGAGGGCGGCTCGGCGCTGGCGTGGGCCCGACAGGCGTCATACATGGTTGCGGTGGTCGGGGAAGAACGAAAGCGGCGAAGCAGATTCCGGCGCACTTTACTGGCGCGCCAAATGTCGGATTTCGGGTTCCGACAGACCCCTGAGGTTCGAACACTGGGGTGCGCACGGAGATCCAACCCTCCACCGTCCCGTACCTCGCCGAATCGCAGGGACCTAAACTACTAAACAGAACAGCACAAGAAACACGAGATTTATACTAGTTCGGGCCACCGTTGTGGTGTAATACCCTACTCTAGTTTGTGGTGTGGTGGATTGCCTCTTGGGCTGATGAGGAACAGTAAAAGGAAGAACAGCCTCACGAGGGTCTGTTCTTGGTGGGTGTGATGAACTGCTAGGTGGTGTCCCGTCGCTCTAGCTTGAGGATCGGGTCTCTGTCTTTCTCTGGATTCCAAATGCCAGCCCTCTTCCTACTATGGTGGCTAGCTCTACTTATATAGACGAAGGCCCTGGGCCTCTTCCCAAATATTGAGCGGAAAGGGCGCCAACAATTGGCTATTTTGAAGGGGAACAGTGTGTACACTTATCCTGACTAAAGTTGGTCCTCGCCTGCCAAAGGCTCTGGTGATGACGCGTGCTTGGGCTCCACGATGACTCCGAAACGGATGCCTTTGCTTGATGCTCTCGCCTGCGCTTGCTCCCTTTGCACCAAAGAGGAAAGGAGGACGCCTGCTGGCCTGGCGCCCGGCTGGCGCCCTTGGTCGTCATGGCTTGCGTCATGGGCACCTCGCGAGGTACCCTGCCTTGAACTCTCCGCCTCCTCATGAGCCAGCCTGACGAGGCCGTGCCTGAGGAAGCTCCTTGTCGTTCGCCCCGTGAGGCTTGGCCCCTCGCGAGGGTCTTGAGCTTGCGTTGATGAAGATGGGCCGTCCTGGGCCTCCTTTGAGCCACGCCGCAGGACGCAGGCAGGCAAGTCTGGGGACCCCCGTTCCCAGAACGCCGACACATATGTTCGGAGATTATAGAATGTGAGCCTCAAGTCGTCGACTAGGGTTTCGACATGCTTGGATTTGACGACCACATCGTCTACGTATGCCTCCACTGTTTTTCCGATCTGGTTTGCCAGACATGTCTGAATCATGCGCTGATATGTTGCGCCGGCGTTTTTGAGCCCAAAGGGCATTGTGTTGAAGCAGAATGGGTCGTATGGAGTGATGAATGCCGTTGCGGCTTGGTCTGGCTCTGCCATCTTAATTTGGTGGTAGCCGGAGTATGCGTTGAGGAAACACAATGAATCGTGTCCTGCGGTAGCGTCGATAATTTGATCGATGCGGGGGAGGGGAAAGGGATCCTTTGGGCAAGCTTTGTTAAGGTCCTTAAAATCGACACATAGGCGCCAGGATTTGTCCTTCTTTGGTACCATTACCAGGTTTGCTAGCCAGTCCAGATGTTTAATATCTCTGATGAATCCGGCCTCCAATAGTTTAGCTAGCTCCTCTCCCATGGCACATCTCTTGGGTTCGGGAGAACGAAAGAGCTTGTTTGGTAGCTTGAATCCTTTTAGGATATTCAGGCTATGCTTGGCCAGCCGGCGTGGGATTCCTGGCATGTCTGAAGGGTGCCAGGCAAAAATGTCCCAATTTTCGCGTAGGAATTCTCGTAATGCGGCATCCACATCAGGGTTTAATTGTGCCCCGATGGAGGCCGTTTTGTAGGGTCCGTTGGATGGACTTGGAATTTGACTATTTAAATGCCGGTTTAAAGAGGTGGACTTGGATCTCTTATCGAGTATCACATCGTCCCTGTTCACCATGGAGCGCTTGTGTGATGAGTTCCTCTACCGTTAGGGCTTCGGATAGTGCCTCAAGGGCAAGTGCGGCTGTTTTATTTTTTCGGCGGAGCGCTATGTCCCGTCACTAGCGAGAGTGATAATTCCGTTGGGTCCGCATTTTGAGCTTCATGTACCCGTAATGGGGTATAGCTTGAAAAATTGTGAATGCCTCTTGCCCTAATAGCGCGTGATATCCGCTGCTGAACGGGGCTACTTGGAATGTGACCTCCTCGGACCTATAATTGTCCGGCGTGCCGAACACCACATCCAGTGTGATCTTTCTGTCTGAGCATGCTTCCCGATCGGGATTATTCCTCTAAAGGTTGTGCTGCTTTGCTCAATGCGGCTCCAGTCTATTTCCATTTTTCAAGGGTTTCCTCGTAGATGAGGTTTAATCATTTTGGCCGTCCATGAGTACCTTGGTAAGGCAAAAGTCGTCCACTATTGGACTGAGGACCAATGCGGCCGGTGCTCGGGCTGTTCGAATTTAGGTTAAATCCTTTGGTGTTAAAGGTAATAGCCGTGTCACTCCATGGATTTATTGTTGCTATCTGGTAGACTTCGGCAAGGTTGCGGAGTGTTCGTTTCCGCATATTATTTGATGTGAAAGTCTCGAAGACTTTTAATACCGTACTGGTATTGCTGGGCTGGTGCTCTGGAGGTAAAAGCTCTTCGCCGCTTTTGGCCACCTGCCGTAGTATCCAACATGCTCTAAGGCTATGAGTTGGAGTGGCACCCTATGTGCTATGAATTTTGCAGGGTCCATTGAGCCATCCCTCCAGTACGGTTCCATGCCCTTTGGGGGTTTTTGCTTTTTGGTATGTAACACAGGTGCCTGGTGATGATGCACCCTTTTATTTTGGACTAGGGTTGTATTCGGATTATCCCAAAATTTGATTTCGGTTTTCCAAGCGCTCTCCATCGCGCAGTACTTTCGTACTATGGACGCCAAGTCAGCGAAGCGTGTAATTTCACGACGACGTATGGCGTTTAGGATTCCCTTGTCCGTGCAATTATTGCAGAAGAATGAGATTGCGTCCTCCTCGCGGCAATCCTTTATCCTGTCCATAACCAGGAGGAATCTGGCCCGATAATGGTGTCTTTGTTTCACCGGCTCTTGCGGGTTTGGGATAGATCTCTTATGTTTGGGTGGGCGGGTGGAATTAAATTCGAACCCGTCCGATCTAACATTCAGGGGCCAAGAAGTTTCGAACTTGGAAGCTTGGGTTCTTGGAGGTTGTCCAATGAATCTAGCCCGCTGCGACTTTAAGTTCGTGGCTTGAGTGGTGTCCTCCCTCCGGGAATCCGGCATGGAGGGGTCGAGAATCCGGACATAGCTAGTCCTTAAGGTAGGAGAAGAGTCGCCGTATTGTTCCTCCTGCCACATCAACGTGGTGGGTAGCCTAGGGAGAGTTGATCTCTCTCGGATCGGTTTTAGGCCCAATCGATCGTGAGTCTGGCGACTCCACAGGCGGCGATGCGATCCAAGAGCTCGTTCAAGGAAGAGAGCTCCATCGGATCTAACTGCTCGGTGAGTTCTGAGTTAACGTGAAGATTGCTTTTGATGACCCGAGAAGTCATCGTCGGCGCAGCGGCCGAACAGGCGGTCATAAGAAAACCGCCTAGCCGGAGAGTTTGGACGGCGGCCAAAGCTCCTTTAGCAACGGTGCCGTCTTTAATGACTGGATGAGGCATCCTTCCTGACAACGACGACACAGAGGAACTCTCAATGAAAGCACCAATGTCGGTGTCAAAACCGGCGGATCTCGGGTAGGGGGTCCCGAACTGTGCGTCTAGGCGGATGGTAACAGGAGACAAGGGACACGATGTTTTACCCTGTGTTGGGCCCTCTCGATGGAGGTAAAACCCTACTCCTGCTTAATTAATATTGATGATATGGGTAGTACAAGAGTGGATCTACCACGAGATCGGAGAGGCTAAACCCTAGAAGCTAGCCTATGGTATGATTGTTGTTCGTCCTACGGACTAAAACCCTCCGGTTTATATAGGCACCGAATAGGGTTAGGGTTACACAGAGTCGGTTACAATGGTAGGAGATCTACATATCCGTATCGCCAACCTTGCCTTCCACGCCAAGGAAAGTCCCATCCGGACACAGGACAAAGTCTTCAATCTTGTATCTTCATAGTCTAGGAGTCCGGAAAACGGTGATAGTTCGGCTATCCGGACACCCCCTAATCCAGGACTACCTCAACCTCCCTATCGCAGTCACTCACTAGACGACGGTTATGAACGTCGTGCATAATGGGGTTAAAAACCGTTTGTATAGCACCTATCTGTACCAGTGCAATGACTTCTCCTTTTGAAAACATTTTAGGTTCCCCGCTTTATTTTATTTTATTTTTGATAAGTTTAAAGGAACACAAAAAAATTATAAGAAAAATGACTCCCTAAAGCTTCTGGGTTGTCTCCCAGCCAACGCTTTCTTTAAAGCTATTAAGCTAGCCATAAGAGGCAAGTAATTTTTTGTATTTTGTATTTTGCATTTTGCATTTTTATTTGTTTCGCCCACAACTAAAGAAAGAAAAAAAGAAAACAAAAACATAAAAATAGAAAATAAAATCTACTTAGTGATAAAAGCAAACAAGTATACACGAAAATATTAACCCCAGGGAGTCCAAATGGAATGAAACTTTCTCGATAATTTTTCTTGGACCAGAAGACATCCAGAGGGCTTGGAGTGAATGTCAGGAAAGCCACAAGGCGGCCACAAGGTCGGGAGGCACACCCAGGGGGGTAGGGCGCGCACCCCACCCTTGTGGGCCCCTCATGACTCCAACGACCTATTTCTTCCGCCTATATATTCTCAAATATCCCAAAACCTACCCGGAGAGCCACGAAACCACTTTTTCACCGCCACAACCTTATGAACCTGTGAGATCCCATTAAGGGCCTTTTCCGATGTCTTGCCGGAGGGGGATTCGATCACGGAGGGCTTCTACATCATCACCATTGCCTCTCCGATGAAGCGTAAGTAGTTTACCATAGACCTATGGGTCCATAGCTAGTAGCTAGATGGCTTCTTCTCTCTCTTTGATTCTCAATACCATGTTCTCCTTGATGTTCTTGGAGATCTATTCAATGTAATACTCTTTTGCGGTGTGTTTGCCGAGATCCGATGAATTGTGGATTTATGATCAGTTTATCTATGAATATTATTTGAATCTCCTATGAATTCTTATATGCATGATTTGATATCTTTGCAAGTCTCTTCGAGCTATCGATTTGGTTTGGCCAACTAGATTGGTTTTTCTTGCAATGGGAGAAGTGCTTAGCTTTGGGTTCAATCTTGCGATTGTCGATCCTAGTGACAGAACGGGAACCGACACGTATTGTATTGTTGCCATCGAGGATAACAAGATGGGGTTTTCATCATATTGCTTGAGTTAATCCCACTACATCATGTCATCTTACTTAATGTGTTACTTTGTTCTTATGAATTTAATACTCTAGTTGCAGGCAGGAGTCGGTCGACATGTGGAGTAATAGTAGTAGATGCAGAATCGTTTCGGTCTACTTGACACGGACGTGATGCCTATATTCATGATCATTGCCTTAGATATCGTCAGAACTTTGCGCTTTTCTATCAATTGCTCGGGAGTAATTTGTTCACCCACCGTAATAATTTCTATCTTGAGAGAAGCCTCTAGTGAAACCTATGGCCCCCGGGTCTATTTTCCATCATATAAGTTTCCGATCTACAATCTTAGTTTCCCATTTACTTTCTTTGCAATCTTTTACTTTTCGTTCCATAAAACAAAAATACCAAAAAAATTACTTTACCGTTTATCCATCTCTATCGGATCTCACTTTGCAAATAACCGTGAAGGGATTGACAACCCCTTTGTCGCGTTGGGTGCAAGTTGGTGTTTGTTTGTGCAGGTATTTGGTGGCTTGCGCATTGTCTCCTATTGGATTGATACATTGGTTCTCAAAAGCTGAGGGAAATACTTACTCTACTTTGCCGCATCACCCTTTCCTCTTCAAGGAGAAAACCAACGCAAGCTCAAGAGGTAGCAGGAAGAATTTCTGGCGCCGTTGCCGGGGAGATCTACGCCAAGCCGAGACATACCAAGTACCCATCATAAACTCTCATCCCTCGCATTACATTATTTTCCATTCGCCTCTCGTTTTCCTCTCCCCCACTTCTAGAACGATTTTTGAAAATATTTGCCTTTTCTTCACCCCTCTTCTGTTCGTCTTCTTCGTTTGCTTTTTGTGTGCTCGTGTGTTGGATTGCTTTCTTTGTCACGATGGCTCAAGATAATACTAAATTATGTGACTTTTTGAACACCAATAATAATGATTTTATTAGTACTCCGATTGCTCCCGATGCTAATGCGGAATCTTGTGAAATTAATACCGCTTTGCTGAATCTTGTTATGAACGATCAATTTTCTGGCCTTTCCAATGAAGATGCCGCATCCCATCTTCACAATTTTGGGTTGATTATTCTCAATGGCATACTGAAGGATCTTCCACTAGTAAAAAAGTGCATGCAATTGAAGAAATTAATGTTTTGAGTGGAACATGGGTGAGCTTATGAGATTATTTGCTAGCAAGAGTGCTCCTATTGATCCCAATGATATGCCTTTGTCTACTTTGATTGAAAACAATAATGAATCTATGGATGTGAATTTTGTTGCTAGGAACAATTTTGGTAAGAACGCGTATAGAGGATTTTAATTCTAGGTCATTTCCTAGTAATTCCTCTAATAACTATGGTAATTCCTACAACAATTCTTATGGAAATTATAATAAGATGCGCTCTGATTTTGAGAATAGTGTTAAAGAATTTATAAGTTCACAAAAGAATTTCAATGCCTTGATTGAAGAAAAATTGCTTAAGATTGATGATTTGGCTTGGAACATGGACATAATTTCTCTTGATGTTGATTCTTTGAAACTTAGATCTATTCCTCCTAAGCATGATATCAGTGAGTCTCTCAAAGCCATGAGAATTTCCATTGATGAGTGCAAAGAAACAACCGTTAAGATGCGTGCTAAAAAGGATTGGTTTATAAAAGCGTGTTCTTCTAGTTTCCACGAAAATAATGATGAAGATCTTAAAGTGATTGATGTGACTCCTATTGAATCTTTGTTTTCCAATGATAATCTTGGTAAAGATGGGACCGGAGATGAGTCAAATTTAGTTACAAGGCGTCCCAATGAATCAGAGTTTTTACATTTTGATGCAAAACTTGATAAAAGTGGGATTGGATAGGTCAAAACTTTAAGTAGCAATGAACCCACTCTTTTGGATTTCAAGGAATTTGATTATGATAATTGTTCTTTAATAGATTGTATTTCCTTGTTGCAATCCATGTTGCAATCCTAGAGCAGCTTGATTGGTTTTTCACAACCTCGGATTGGATAACACATTATCCTAATACTGTGATATTTCCTTTGGCAAAAACTGCCTCGGATCATGTGCCATGTGTGGTTTCAATTGACACAAAGATTCCTAAATCTAAGGTCTTCTGATTTGAAAATTTCTGGGTGTATATGCCAGGTTTTATGGAATGTGTCCGAAAATCTTGGGAGGCTCCAGTGTTCTCTGACCTCTCTGCATCTGCGGTTTTAACAAGGAAATTTAAAAGACTCGGGTATGACTTGAGGGCTTGGAGTAAGAATTCTCTTACCTCAATAAGCTAACAGTCGATTGTAGCAAGGTTATTCTGTTTTTTGATCAGTTGAAGGAGTTGAGACCTCTTGTGAGGACTGAGTTTAATTTCAGGAGAATTGTTAAGTTACATCATGAGCGCCCGCTGAAACTGCATTATATCTATTGGAAGCAGAGGTGCACGATTAGGTACATAAAGGTGGGAGAGGAGAATTCTAAATTCTTCACCATGGCCTCAGAGCGCATGAGGAAGAACTCCATAGCTAGCCTCAAAACCTCGGGGATGGCCGACCCAATATCTGATCATGATCAAATGGTGGGAATCCTTTGGTCTTCTTTTTAAAAAAGAATGGGACAGGCCCAGGGCATATCAATGGGCTATGAATTGGAAAATCTCATTCAGACTATCCCTGGTCTGGAAGAGCTGTCACAGCCCTTCTCTGATGATGAGATTAAGAAAGTTCTACAAGAGATGCCACCTGATCGGGCACCAGGCCCTGATGGTTTCAATGGAATGTTCGTCAAACGTTGTTGGCCCATTATTGAGAAGGATTTTCTGCGTCTGATTCAAGACTTTTATGAAGGAAAATTATCTTTGGAAAATATCAATGGCTCAGTCATAACTCTCAAACCCTAGATGATCTCTCCTGAGGGACCAGATGATTTTCGGCCTATATCTCTAACTAACACTTGCTTGAAATTTCTCACCAAGCTGTTGGCCAATAGGTTGCAAGGAGTGATTTTGAATTGTATTCATAAGAATTAGTATGGTTTTCTTAAGGGCGGATCAATTCAGAACGGTTTAGCTTGGGCATTTGAATATATACATCAATGCAAACAGTCCAAGAGACCTGTTATCATTCTAAAACTGGATTTTGCCAAGGCTTTTGATACAGTGGAACATGAGGTTATTTTGCAGATGCTCAAGCACAAGGGTTTTGATGATAAATGGATTGGTTGGGTTAAATAAATTCTTTCCATAGGGTCCTCTTCTGTGCTGCTCAATGGTATCCCTGGCAAACAGTTTAAGTGCAAATGTGGGGTCAGGCAGGGTGATCCTCTCTCACCCCTTCTATTTTTCATAGTTCTCAACCTTTTGCAATATGTGGTTAATCAAATGTTATTACATGGAAACTTAACCCTCCCAATCCCAACCCATGACCAAGAATTTCCTATAATACAATATGCTGATAATACTGTCATCTTTCTGACAGCCAGAGAGGAGGAATTGGTAGCCATTAAGAATATGTTGTTGACCTTTCAGCAATCCACTGGGTTAAAGGTTAATTTTGCAAAGTCTTCCATGATCCCCTTAAACATTGATGAGGGGGAGGCAACCAGGTTGGCTGCTCTGTTGGGCTGTAAAATTGGGCAACTTCCTTTCACCTATCTGGGCTTGCCACTTGGAACTACCAGGCCAAGAATTGTGGATCTCATGCCTTTATTTGACACATTGGAGAGGAGATTGACTGCTAGTTCATGCATGCAAAATCAAGGCTCTCATTTACAACTGCTAACTTCTGTCTTGACCTCTATGCCAATCTACTTCCTCTGCAGTTTGGAACTTTCTCCTGGTATTATCAAGTAGTTGGACAGAATATTCAGACAATGCCTATGGAGGGGAAGCAGTGATGTTCCAAAGCAATCCTTGGCTGCTTGGGACTTGGTTTGTAGGCCAAAGGACAAAGGAGGCCTTGGTGTGATTAACTTGCACATTCAAAACAAGGGTCTCCTTCTCAAGCATTTGCATAATTTTTTTTTAATAAGGCAAATATCCCCTGGGTGACCCTGATCTGGAACAGTTATTATGATGATTGTCGGCGTTCTGGGAACGGGGGTCCCCAGACTTGCCTGCCTGCGGCCTGCGGCGTGGCTCAAAGGAGGCCCAGGATAGCCCATCTTCATCAGCACAAGCTCAAGACCCTCGCGAGGGGCCAAGCCTCGGGGGGCGGATTACCAGGAGCTTCCTCAGGCACGGCCTCGTCAGGCTGGCTCATGAGGAGGCGGAGAGTTCAAGACAGGGTACCTCACGAGGTGCCCATGACGCAAGCCATGACGACCAGGGGCGCCAGTCGAGCGCCAGCCCATGCAGCATCCTCCTTTCCTCTTTGGTGCAAAGGGAGCAAGCGCATGCAAGAGCATCAAGCAAAGGCATCCGTTTCGGTGCAACAAGACCAAGACCAGCCCCAACGGCTGGAAGGGGGTCATCGTGGAGCCCAAGTAGGCGTCATCACCAGCGCCTTTGGCAGGCGAGGACCAACTTTAGTCAGGATAAGTGTACCCATTGTTCCCCTTCAAAATGGCCAATTGTTGGCACCCTTCCCGCTCAATATTTGGGAAGAGGCCGGGGCCTTCGTCTATATAAGTAGAGCTAGCCACCATAGTAGGGGAGATCGGCATTCTAATCCAGAGAGAGATAGAGACCCGATCCTCTAGCTAGAGCGACGGAACACCACCTAGCAGTTCATCAAACCCACCAAGAACAGACCCTCGCGAGGCTGTTCTTCCCTGTACTGTTCCTTATCAGTCCAAGAGGCAATCCACCACACCACAAACTAGAGTAGGGTATTACACCACAACGGTGGCCCGAACTAGTATAAATCTCGTGTCTCTTGTGCTGTTACATTTTAGTAGTTTAGGTCCCTGCGATTGGCCAGTGCGAGGCGGTGGAGGTTGGATCTCCGCACACCCGAGTTGAACCTCAAGGGTTTGCGGAACCGAAATTCAACATTTGGCGCGCCGGTAGGGTGCGCCGGAATCTGCCTTCCGTCGCCGCGTTCTTCCCCGACTACGCAACCATATGCGGCGCTCGTCGGGCCGCGCCCAGCGTAAGCCGCTTCGCCTCCCACGTCGCCTAGACAGCTCCCGTCGGCGGGCGCCCTCGTCGTTCCCCGTCACCTGCCGTCAACGCCGCCACCGGCCCGGCGGGTAACGAGCAGCAAGCGTCATCCCAGCACCCGTCCATGGCGGGGCGGCCGCCGCCCGCCACGCCGCTCACCCCCACTGGTTCTTCGCCCACGCGCTTCGCGCCATGGAGGCCCGAGCTGCACTCATCATAGCCGCGAGCTCTGCGCTACCGCCCGTCGGCAGCGTCTCGAAGAATGGCTCGACCAAGTCGTCGAGCTTCGTCCATGCAGGAGGCGACCCGCGCCGTCCGTCTTGCTGCACCGCACCCGCCCAGGCGATAAACTCGAAGGCGCCTTAGCCTCCTCCTCAAGACGGCGCCCACAGCCCCAAAGCGCGCGGCCTGGCGGAATCCGTTCCGCGCCAGCGCCAGCAAGCAAGAGAACCGTCAGTTCCTCGCCCGCAAGAAGCTGCCCGGCGCTCCTAGCTCTAGCATCGTCAAGACCTGCGCTGCCCCCGGCCTTGCGCAGGGAGGCCCACAAGACCAAGCTCTCTGTCGTCCGAGGCCCTCCGCGGCCACGGCGGGCTGCCGCGCCTTCACCTCCAAGCTGCGCAGCGTCGCGTGGCCCGCCAAGTTCAAGCCAGACCTGCCTCCTCGCTATGAAGGCACAGCTGACCCTACGGAGTTCCTCCAGCTCTACAAGCTGGGCCTCGAGGCTGCCAACGGGGATGAAAAGGTCATGGCGAACTGGTTTCCCATGGCGCTCAAGGACGGAGCCCTTTTGGCTCCTGAATCTGGCCCCGAGCACGATCTCTTCCTGGGCGAGATGCGCACCCGCTTCATCGCCAACTTCCGAGGTACTCGCGACCGGCCACCGCCGTGGCGACATGCGCCGAATCAAGCAGCAGCCGGGGAGACCTGCAAAGTACATCGGTAGCTTCAACAACGCTACGCCTCAAGATCCCTGTGGTGACGGAGGAGGCCATCATCTCCGCCTTCTCCGACGGGCGCGGCGCGCGACGTCAAGATGAAGGAGGAGCTGGCGATGCATGAAGATCTGTGCACCTCCACAGAGCTGTTCAACTTGGCGACCAAGTGCGCCAGGGCTGAGGAGGGGCGCCTCTCCCTCCTCGAGCTGCCTGCCGTGGATCCTGAAGAGAAGAAGTCCAAGGCCAAGGACGTGAAGCGCAAGGGGGTTGCCGTGCTCGCAGCCGAACCAGACACCAAGCGAGGCAGGGATCAGCCCGAGTCCTCCAAGGGCAGCCGGTACTGCGTGTACCACGACCTCCACACGCACAACACCAATGAATGTCAAGAGCTCCGGGCCGTCTTGTGAAGGGAAGGCCGGCGCCGGCAGCGCGACCGGGGCTACGGCCGAGGAGGAGGAAGGAATGCAGGACGCTGGGAAGACCCACCTCGTGAGGACCGCTGGCAAGACCCACCTCGTGAGGGAGGCTGGAGGGATCAACCTCGCGAGGATTGCCCGCAGGGGAACGCAGGCCTCCCTCCGCTGCCGCCGCCGCCAAGGAGAATTGAAGACCGTCATCAGGACGAGGGGGCTGGGGGCTTCCAGGAAGCGCGTGCGATCGCCTGCATCCTGGGCGGAGCTCAATCCCCGGCCTCTCAGCGCATCTTCAAGCAGTTCGCCCATGAAGTGAATGCAGTCCTCCCCAAGCTCGAGGCCACACGCCCTCTCAGGTGGTCGGCGTGCGCCATCACATTCAGCTCGGCGGATCAGCTCAAGTGCGCAGCCATAGCCAGAGTTCTCCCGATGCTTTGCTCGCTAATCATCAGCAACGTGCTGGTCACCAAGACCCTCATCGACGGCGGAGCAGGGCTCAACGTCTTGTCCGTGGAAACATTCAATAATCTTCAAGTGCCCTACAGTCAGCTTCAGCCAACCAAGCCTTTCTCCGGAGTCACCGACGGCTCCACGGTCCCGATCGGGCAGGTCCGCCTTCCTGTCACCTTCGGGGCTCGCGACAACTACCACACCGAGCTCATCGACTTCGACGTCGCCCACATTAGCCCTCCGTACTACGCCATCCTCGGGTACCCAGCGTTGGCCAAATTCATGGCCGTAACCCACCACGGCTACAATGTCCTCAAGATGCCAGGAAGCGGCGGTGTCATCACGGTGCCCTGCGAAGAGAGAGACGATGTGCTCCACAGGCGAGCTTTTCAGCCGCATCATTTGGAAGACCCAGACCACAGCAGCAGGAGGCCTCCCGAGGCCGCACCCAAGAAGAAGAAGACATCGACCGGCCCAGCTCCTCAAGAGGCAGGCCCCTCAGGGCCCGCGCCGGGCCAAGAGGAGCCTCCTTCCATCGCATAGGAAAGCGCGCCCGGCGCCCTCCTCAGGCAGGGCTCGGGGGCTCTCCCTTGGAGGGCCGCCGTCCTCGCCAAGGTCTCGAGGGAGGCGCTTGGGCACCACGTGGAGGCGTGTTTCGGAACACGTTTCCCGCAAGCAGGAGCAAGGCAAGGAGGGCCGAACCCTCAGGAGTTTGTTAGCAAGGCCATTCAAGAGCTACAGGAGTCAAGGGTCATGAGAGGCAGCCGCCTCCTACCCGTTGTGGCCCCCCATCCAGGCGAGGATGGTGGGCTGCGCGTCTACATCGACATACCAGGGCTCAACCAAGCCGCATCTCAAGAGCGCCTCTGGCCCTCGCGAGTGGGACGTTGCGAGGGTCCGCCCCACAGCTACGTACGCATGCCTTACGGGCTGCCAAACGTGGCTACTGAGCACCAGCGTCTCATGAGGACCATCCTGGAGGCTCAAGAGGTCAGGCACGCCGCAGCCCTGGCGGAGATGGAGATGGCCCGCGAGGAGACGCCAGCCTCCCGGAGCCTCCCGAGGCCCCTGGGCACAGGGGCTCGTGAGGATCGGCTCCGCAGCCCACCGAGTCTGCTACACCAACACTCCTTCATCCCCAACATCACCAGTGACATCTTTAAGTTTTATTTCCGTGGGAGCGCCTTGAGGTCGCATTATTCCCCGGCCAGCGTGGGTCCGTCCCTGCGGCATGTATCCCTTTTATTTCATGTCATTAGCTTATCCTGTTGGGGCGCCCTCGGGCTGCATCATCCCCAAGCCGCTCGGTCCAGGCCCAGCGGCATGTATCCGTCCTACTTTTTCCTTAGGATTATGCTCTCGCTCCACCATGCTTGTTATTTGGTGCCTTTTCCTGGGTGGCGGAATCTTGCGCGTTAAAGGGGGGGTGCCTGAGCATCGCAACTCAGGGCTCCTACCGGCCCTCCGGCCCTCACCCTCTGGTCTTGTCCATGGCATCACGACCTGGCTTGCCAGCGATGGCTGAGACCAGCTCGAGAGACGGGACCCGAGGACGTAGAGTTTCGTCATCTAACCCAGCTTGCACGTTAAAGGGGGGCGCCTGAGCATCGCGACTCAGGGCTCCTACCGGCCCTCCGGCCCTCACCCTCTGGTCTTGTCCATGGCATCGCGACCTGGCTTGCCAGCGATGGCTGAGACCAGCCCGAGAGCCGGGACCCGAGGATGTAGAGTTGCTGCATCTGACCCAGCTTGCGCGGTCAAGGGGGGTGCCTGAGCGGCGCGACTCAGGGCGCCTACCGGCCCTCCGGCCCTCACCCTCTGGTCTTGTCCATGGCATCGCGACACGGCTTGCCACGGCAGGCTGAGACCAGCCCGAGAGCCGGGACCCGAGGATGTAGAGTTGCTGCATCTGACCCGGCTTGCACGTTAAAGGGGTGTGCCTGAGCATCGCGACTCAGGGCTCCTACCGGCTCTCCGGCCCTCACCCTCTGATCTTGTCCATCGCATCGCGACCTGGCTTGCCAGCGACGGCTGAGACCAACCCGAGAGCCGGGACCCGAGGATGTAGAGTTGCATCATCTAACCTATCTTGCGCGTTAAAGGGGGTGCCTGAGCATCGCGACTCAGGGCTCATACCGGCTCTCCGGCCCTCACCCTCTGGTCTTGTCCATGGCATCGCGACCTGGCTTGCCAGCGACGGCTGAGACCAGCCGAGAGCCGGGACCCGAAGACGTAGAGCACCGGCATCTGGCCAAATTTGCAGGAACACACTCGAAGATAAGGCCCAGAGCCAGGCGCAACCCGCCTTGAGGTAGGGCCCCGTGAGTCCCGCGCTGGCTCATGGGTGCCCAGATACACCTCGTCCAGCCCTACCGTGCCAGCCACGTGTCAGGGTGGGGCTGTATACGCCCCGGGGGCTCCTCCCGGAGGGGAGCCCCTCCCACGTTCCAGTGGAAGCACCATGCTCACTGGCTGGCGACAACTGTCGAGGAGCGGCTATGCACATGTCACGCATGCGGAAGCGCTATGCTCCACGCTGGTGATAAACAAGCGAGGGTGGCCTCGGGTCGCATCAACCTCGGGGAGCCCAGAGCTCGATGTCGGCCTCGTCATAGCGCCTCCCCTCGGGGCGCCCGCGTGAGGGGCTGGGCACGGGCTGCACACAGGTCACGCCCAGACGCTGCGCCACTCCAGCCCGGGCCCCTCGGGCCTGGTTAAATCACGTCACTCCCGGCCGGAGCCAAGGTACGAATGCCGTTTGAGCGTCGAGGGGACTCCTGAGCATCGTGACTCAGGAGCCTAACTGGTCACGTAGCCCCTCACCCCTTAGTTCCGAAAGGCTAAAGGCGGTTGAGGTATGCGCGGGGCAGGGCTCTGCAGACGTAGAACGCTGGATCCGCCCGCGTCTCACCTCCCTACTTGCTGTTCGTGCGCCAAGGGGACTCCACGAGCATCGCGACTCGAGAGCCTAACTTGTCACGTAGCCCCTCACTCATTGGGCCCGTCACGGTTTTACGAGTCGGGGCTAGCAGTGGAGAGGTATCTTGGGGCAGGCTCTGCCGGCGTAGAACATAAGCAAGTAGGAAGCGCAAATTTCAAGGAATTCAAAACAAATATTACAGTCCACACTGTTATCGCAATACCAAGCATAAGTTTAAACGCCTCCTCGAGGCATGATACATGTGCAGGAATTAAAAAGCAAGACAGAGCCACAACGGAGTCACTTGTCGGCGGTGGAGCAGCGCAGTGGGCTCGCCTCGTGAAGCGGGGCGGCGGCACCTCGCTTCGGCTTGGTGCTGAAGGCAGAACTTCCCCAACAGAGCCTCCGCGACCCTTCACAGCCTCGGCGTGGCAGGCTGCATGCTCGCCGCTTCTTTGGCTCCAAAGAGCTGTCCATGTCGATGCTGGGATCGCGAAGATAGATGTGGGTGAGGATCCGCGTCAGTGCCGCAGAAGACAAGACACGCGCCTCGGCCTCAGCCATGGGGCCAAGACCAAGGGAGACATCTTCAAGAGCGCGAACCAGGAAGGGAAGCAGCTTGGCAGGGCCATCCTCTGCGCCGGCCAGCGGGCTCTCCAGGCCGCTATCGTAAAGCTCCCTCAGCAAGGCGCGATCCTTCACCTCCATATCCATGAAGGCCACGCGATCTTCAGCAAGAACCCGCGCCTTGTCGTCCAGCTCGACCTTCCTGGCCTCCAGTTCCTGCTCCAGCGCGCCTAGGCGGTCACGACACTTCTTCAGCTTGGCCCCCTGGTGCTTGACAACCGCCTCGCGAGCCTTCATGCTTTCCTCCTGCTCCTCACAGAGGCGGGCCTCCTCGGCAAGCTGGTTCTGCAAGCCCCTCAGCTCGCCCTCCAGCGTCTCACAGCGACCTTGGATGCTGGCTGCCTCCCCCAGGGCAGCATCGCGGGCTACCTGTGCCTCACGAACAGCCTGCTTCTCCTCGTCGCAAGCCGTCGTGGCCTGGACCAGCGCCGCCCGAATCGAAGCGTCGGCGCGAATCCAGCCAGAGGCAGCTCCAAGCGCCCGGCCACCAAGCGAGGGTCGGTGCCCAGAAGATCCTGCCGCAGCCGGTCCAATTCAGCGGCAGCACGATCCAGGACTGTGGGAGGAGTCGGAGAGACAGCAGTTGGTGGAGTAGGAGGAGATGGCGGCGGCGTAACCACTGCGCCCTGAGGCGGAATCAGCGGCGCCACGACAACAGCGGAGGCTGAGCTCACCCCAGCGGGCTCAGCCAGGCCTCACGAGGGCACCCGGGCAGGAGAGGCCTGGGCGTCAGGATCATCTTACTTTTCGGGCAGCGGCACCGTCACGGATGGAGCCTCAGGAGCCCGCTTCAGCTTCTTCGCCACGGGCGCCGGCCTGGCCGAAGAACATGGACATGAGATCTCGTCGACAGAGCAATAATCAAGACGGAAAGCAGGCACTTACAGGTCGTCACTGGAGGACTCGAGCAGCCTCCGGCCATACTTGAAGCCCGAGAGCCAGCTGCAGGGATCAGCCTCAAGGGACCAAGAAGCAGGAGGCGCGTCGTGAATCGCCCAGGGCAGGCGGACCCGCGGGGGACCAGCCCAGTCCGGTCCTTCTTCGGGAAGGGGGCAGGCTTCTGCCTCCACGCTCATCCTCATCCTCGTCGTCGTCACTCTCGGGGAGGCGGAGAACGCGGGCCTGCGCCCGCGAGCCCTTGACTCTGCCCCGAATCAACCCCCTCTCCTGGCTCTTTTTCCTCCACCTCTTCACCGGAGTCGGAAGAGGACACGTCCACCAGGTCCTCCGGAGCCTCCACGGGCACGGGCCCGTCCCCATTGAAGACGGGCATGGGTCCCACTACCTGCTCCCAATCCTCGCGAAGAAACAAGGGCGCGGGGGCACCCTCCAGTCTCGCCACATCGCCCCCGACCAAGGACTGGAGGACCGTCGCCAGGTCCTCGCTGGCCAGGGCCACGGGGCTCGGGTGAGGCCTCCACATCGGAAGCGAAATCTTGGCGGAGCGGAGCCGATTGATGCTCCAGAACTCCCTCGGCCGACAGCGCGCAGTCGGCTCGCCGCCGCCCGCGTCGGCCCGGCAGATCTGCATCCATCTTCTCGGCACCAGCTTGGCGAGGATCGAAGCTTCGCTCGGGACCCGGTTATCCGGAGCTCTCGGCCCGGGATCCGTGGGCAGGATCAGCCGTGGGTGGATCGCCCAACATCCACCAAGACCCACTTGCTCCTGAAACCCTCAATCCGCTTCCTGTGGTTTGAAATGGCGATGGCTCCGCCAGATGCAACGAAGCTTCACAGACGCCTTGTGAGGCGGAACCACGGGAGGTTCGGAGGAAGAAGTAGTGGCGCAACAAGGCCACCGAGGTTTCACCCGACATGGGCCTCACAATAGTAGGCGAAGATTGCGGAAGAAGGGCGGAGTTGGGATGGAGGTGCAGAGCTTGAATGTTGTAATGACGGAGGACGGAGAAGAAGAACTCAGAGAAGGGAGGCACCAGGCCAGCAATGATGGCGCTCACGAAGAACGGGTAGAAGGTACTCCCCCGAACCTCAGGGGCGGAGGAGCCGACCTTGAACACCACCGTTCCATTGACGCCCTGCACCTCCGCCAACCGGCGCATCAGGGCAAGGCTCGCTGCTGACACATTTGGCGGGTCCAAGGCAGGAGAGTACCAGGCTCCGGCCGGGGTTTGGCGAGGAGCCATGACTGGCTAGGACACGAAGGCAGAGTGGATCTGAAGGTCTTGGAAGCAGGGAGGAGAGGCACAAGAAAGGGGATCTGAGCAGCAACTAGAGAAAGTAAAGGAGGCAAGGAAGATGTCGCTCTATTATCAACCCGCACGGTTGCAGAGGCGCCCACGTCCAATGAACCGCCACGCGACACCCAAGGCCGCAGGCTGTTAGGGCCCGCGACGCTTCGCACTTGCCCTTTCGCCTCTCTGCTCGGCCAAATTCGGGCGCCCGTGGGCCGGGGCTCTGTCGGCGTTACGGGAATGGGGACCCCGGACTTGCTCGCTGCGGCTCATGCGGCGTGGCTCAATGGAGGCCCAGACAGCCCATCTTCATCGGCACAAGCTCAAGACCCTCGCGAGGGGCCAAGCCTCTCATGAGGCGGACGACCAGGAGCTTCCTCGAGCACGGCCTCGTCGGTGGCTCATGAGGAGGCGGGAGTTCAAGGCGAGTACCTCACGAGGTGCCCATGGCGCAAGCCATGACGACCGAGGCGCCGATCGGGCGCCAGCCCAGCGTCCTCCTTTCCTCTTTGGTGCAAAGGAAGCAAGCGCAGGCAAGAGCATCAAGCAAAGGCATCCGTTTCGGTGCAACAAGACCAAGACCAGCCCCAACGGCTGGAAGGGGGTCATCATGGAGCCCAAGCAGGCGTCATCACCAGCGCCTTTGGTAGGCGAGGACCAACTTTAGTTAGGATAAGTGTACCCGCTGTTCCCCTTCAAAATGGCCAATTGTTGGCGCCCTTCCCGCTCAATATTTGGGAAGAGGCCCAGGGCCTTCGTCTATATAAGTAGAGCTAGCCACCATAGTAGGGGGGAAGAGATCTGGCATTGGAAATCCAGAGAGAGAGATAGAGACCCGATCCTCTAGCTAGAGCGACGGAACACCACCTAGCAGTTCATCACACCCACCAAGAACAGGCCCTCGCGAGGCTGTTCTTCCTGTCTTGTTCCTCATCAGCCCAAGAGGCAATCCACCACACCACAAACTAGAGTAGGGTATTACACCACAACGGTGGCCCGAACTAGTATAAATCTCGTGTCTCTTGTGCTGTTCTGTTTAGTAGTTTAGGTCCCTGCGATTCGGCGAGGTACGAGACGGTGGAGGGTTGGATCTCCGCGCGCACCCCAGAGTTCGAACCTCAAGGGTTTGCCGGAACCCGAAATCCGACAATGATGGAATCCCACATGCTACAACTCCAATTGGTTCATTTTGGTGGAGAGATGTTCTCAAGCTTTTTGATGCATATACTGCCATTGCCTCAATGCACA
Source organism: Aegilops bicornis (assembly GCA_021605145.1). NCBI lineage: Eukaryota > Viridiplantae > Streptophyta > Magnoliopsida > Poales > Poaceae > Aegilops > Aegilops bicornis. The sequence goes on from CM038674.1 coordinate 488,247,819, forward strand.
TCAATATGGGAGACCCTGCTCTTTTACGACTGATGCTTGGCTCATTGGTGGTTCTTCCAGACCATTGTGTTGGAGGTTACCTAGGCATTTTTCATTTGTTAACAATGATAAAGTCTCTGTGCATGAATTCCTCATATCTCAGGATATCTTCTGCATGTTCTTCCTGCCATTATCTCATGAGGCTGCCCTAGAGTTGCAAGTGCTGGAAGGCAGGATTTTGGATTTAAACAGAGACCCCAACATACCAGATGTTTGGATAGGGCCTGGCAAATCAGGGTGTTAGACTGCCAAGAGTTTTTACACTCTTATGCACTCACATTTGCCCACAATCCTACCCTGTAAATGGTTATGGAAAAGCAGGTGTACCATGAAGATCAAAGTCTTTGGCTGGTTGCTCTTCTTTGACAGACTCAATACCAAGGATTTTTTGATATGCACGCATTGGAGATCTCCTTCGGATGATAATGTTTGTGTTATTTGCAATGAATATGTGTATGAGGACAGTTGCATTTGTTCTTCAACTGCAATTTCAGCCGCAGACACTACAAAAAAAATACACTTCCATGATGATACGTGTTTATCACAATAGGTCACGTTTTCTGTCATGCATGTACATCCATGACAATTTTATGACAGAATTAAGATAGTCATACCTGTGCAGTCGTAGAAGTGTTCCATGACATTACCAAAATTATCATCATGGAAGTGTCCACTTCCATGACAATAAATCCCGCGTCATAGAAGTGCTTTCGTCAAGGGTGACCAACACGCGGCATCCACCGTAACGGCACGCCGTTACGCTATCAGGTCTGGTTTTGGATCCGGTAACCCGTCAACAGCCCCGACCAATGGGGATATTCCATGTGTAAACTCATCATTGGCTGGAGGAAACACGTGTCGGCTCACCGTTGGGACAGATGTCATCCACTCATTGGACCCAAAGCGCCTATGATACGTCGACACGTGCCACGGCCCAATAGAGGCCCATTCCTGTGAAAAGGCCGGCCCATTAGACTTGGTCATGTGACGCCCCGAGACCGATGCTCGAGAAGACTTCCACATATTCCGGGTTTCGCCGTATGTTTCATTTGTGCCTGCCCTTTTATTTTTGCATTGCATCATGTCATCATGCCATCATCTCATAAATCTTTTACAACTCAACTAAATAAATGGCATGGATCTTTGATCCATTTAAATCGAGGAATTCACCTGGTGATTCTCTTTAAAACATATCCTCTCGATATTTAGAGAGCTATAGTAAATATTCCAATTATTTGGATTTACTGCAAACACACTTACAAAATATCCTAATGCCTTTGTTATCTTAATTCTTGATCTCCAACTTTGCCATTTATTCTTTCATCATCTTAGGAGCTCCACCAAAATCTCAACATTTTTGGACCTTTCAAATTCCACTTCTTATTCAAACTCATTTGAATTTAATTAAAACGAGTTGAATCCAGTCTTCACACACGCTCACTTCTATTTTCTTGGATCAAGCTCATTTTTATGAGTCTGGGAAAATAATCCCCATGCCCAGTCCCTTCTCTAACCTTTTGTTTCTTTCCTTTTCTTTCTTTATTTTTTTCTCTCTTCTGTCATGTGTGTGAGGGAGAGAGAGATTCCAGCCCAGCCGAGCCGACCATTTGGGTCTCCTGTAGCTGCGGCCCAAGGCCCAGCCAACCCCTCCTAACCCTAGCCGCACCCAGCGCCCGATCCCCAACTCCCATCGATCCCCTCCATCCTCCTTCCGCCGCCACGCACACACACAGAGAGGAGCGAGAGCCCCGCTCGCTCGATCCCCATCTCTCTTCCTCCCCTCGATCCCACGACTCCCCTTCTCTCCTTGCAGCGCCTCTCCACCTCCTCGCGCCGGCCGCTCGTCCCTCGCCCGCGCCGTCAGCAGCCGCCCGTCGCCGAGCTCCACCAGAGCCCAGCGTTTGTGATCTCCTGCCCACTGAGACCTCTCTGCCGCCTACGCTTTGTCCTCTGTCGTTCGCCGCCGTCATCTACATCCCCGTCCTCCTCGTTCGCCATGCCTCTTCGTCAGCGGTAGCAGTCCCGGCCTCCTCTGCTTCGTGGTGACCACCACCATGGTCGCGGCTACCATCAGCCAACCGCGCGGCTCGCCCCCTGCCGCGGCCGTCTTCGACCTTGCCTCATGCACGATGTCGACCGCCTCCTCTGCTACAGCCACGGGCATCTCCGGCCCGAGACGACGTCTCTGTTTTTCCTGCAGCAGACCCGCATCTCCCGCACCTTGGCCGTGGTTTGCCGCTGCCTAGACCACCTTCAGCCGGGTGCCCCGCCTCCTGTTTCGGCCAAAGTTCCTTCGCCTCCTGCTGCCTGTCATCTCCATGGCCTTGAGCAGCCCAAGCCCCGGGCGTTCTAGCCCTTGCACATCACTGTTGACCCGAGGAGACAACCGCCAAGTTCCATCAAGCTGACCGTGTACGTCTACCGTCACCGTGGGTTTTCATCAAGTTCGGCTACAGCACAAAGATATGTGCAACTACGCGGATTCGCCGAGTACGACTACTCATGGGACCCGTCAAGTTCATCTACGTGCATGTACGACTACACCTGCTAATGCGTCAAGTACCTTGGAACATCTACGACTACGCGGACTCGCCAAGTACCACGATGACCGTGTACCACAACCGTCGACCCCGGAGACATCGGACGCGTCAAGTCCCTCTTCGAGACGTGTACCACTACTTCCCTCGACGAGATCGAACCACTCCGAAATGCACGCTTCGAAGGTATAACCCCGAGATGACACCCGCGAACGAATGCATGTGTTGTATGAGATGCTTGTGTTTGCACCGTGTCCGAATTGTCACTCGTTTCCATGCCACTAACCCATGGGAACCCGGTAGTCGGGAGCACCCCACCATCTCTAGCATGTTTCGCACATCAGCACGCTTCCTTTTGCATCGTTATCTCCATGAGCTACTGGAACCGATACATTGTCGTGGCATCATTTTCGGATTCGTCGCCGTGACACCCTTTCTTTCTGCCACGGTGACAAATGCCTCGTATCTTGCTCATGTCAACATTTTCATAAAATTGCTTAAAACTTGCATATGTCATCCGCATCATGATAACAACAATTAAAATGTTTAAAATTGTTGTTGCATTAAATTGCTAAATGCACATGGGGATTTTCCGGAATTGTCGTTTGTTGCTTTCGGCCTCATTTAAACTTGCCTAACTAGTTAGTTTACTTATGTCTCACCTCTTGCCATGTTTATAACAACATGTAATATTGTTGTGTTCCTAAGCGAGAGAGAACTAAATAATTGATGTGGTGTTTCGTCAATATGCAACTCGTTGCATATTGAGCTCCATTTAACTTGTAGTTTTGTTTGTGCATATTGTCATGCCATGCTATTTAAACCGGACATGCATCATACTTGATTGTGCATCATGCCATGTTTATGCTTGTGTGTTTACCATGTTGTTTGCTTCTTTCCGGTTTGTTTCTCTCGTTAGCTTCGGTTTCGTTCCGGAGTTGTGAGGATTCGTTCGACTACATCCGTTTGTCTTCTTCATGGACTCGTTCTTCTTCCTTACGGGATTTCAGGCAAGATGACCATACCCTCGAAATCACTTCTATCTTTGCTTGCTAGATGCTCGCTCTTTTGCTATGCCTATGCTACGATGCCTATCACTTGCTTATCATGCCTCCCATATTGCCATGTCAAGCCCCTAACCATCCTTTCCTAGCAAACCGTTGTTTGGCTATGTTACCGCTTTGCTCAGCCCCTCGATAGCGTTGTTAGTTGCGGTGAAGATGAAGTTTGTTCCTTGTTGGAACATGGAGATGTTGTTCCTTGTTGGAACATGTTTACTTGTTGGGATATCACAATATATCTTATTTAATTAATGCATCTATATACTTGGTAAAGGGTGGAAGACTTCGGCCTTATGCCCGGTGTTTTGTTCCACTCTTGCCGCCCTAGTTTCCGTCATACGGTGTTATGTTCCTTGATTTTGCGTTCCTTACGGTTGGGTGATTTATGGGACCCCCTTGACAGTTCGCTTTGAATAAAACTCCTCCAAAGAAGGCCCAACATTGGTTTTAACATTTGCCACCTAAGACTTTTTCCCTTGGGTTCTGAGGCTCAAGGGTCATCTTTATTTTAACCCCCCGGGCCAATGCTCCTCCGAGTGTTGGCTCAAACTAGAGCGCTTTGGCGCCCCCTCAAGGAAACTTGGGGTCTGGTTTTAGTTATGCGGGCTGCTCATCCGGTGTGCCACGAGAACGAGATATGTGCAGCTCCTATCGGGATTTGTCGGCACATTAAATGCGGCTTTGCTGGTCTTGTTTTACCATTGTCGAGATGTCTTGTAGTCCGGGATTCCGGGACTGATCGGGTCTTCCGGTAGAAGGAATATCCTTCGTTGACCGTGAGAGCTTATAATGGGCTAAGTTGGGACACCCTGCGGTATTATCTTTCGAAAGCCGTGCCCGGTTATGAGGCAGATGGGAATTTGTTAATGTCCGGTTGTAGAAAACCCGAAGTTGACCTTAATTAAAATACATCAACCGCGTGTGTAACCGTGATGGTCTCTTCTCGGCGGAGCCCGGGAAGTGAACACGGTGTTGGAGTTATGTGTGACGGAAGTAGTTTCAGGATCACTTCTTGATCGCTACTAGCTTCACGACCGTGCCTTGCTTCTCTTCTCGCTCTCTTTTGCGAATGTAGCCCCCACATATGCTAGTCGCTTGCTGCAGCTCCACCTCACAACTCTGTCCTACCTATAAGCTTAAATAGTCTTGATCTCGCGTGTGTGAGATTGCTGAGTCCCCGTGACTCACAGATGCTTCCAAACCAGTTTGCAGGTGCCGATGAAACCGTGCAGGTGACGCACCCGAGCTCAAGTAGTAGCTCGATGAAGATCTTGTTCATTGTGTTGTTTCGTTTGATTGATCGATGGTGGAGCCCAGTTGGGACGATCGGGGATCTGTGTAGCATTTGGGGTAGTCTTCTTTTATTTTTGGTTCCGTAGTCGGACCTTGATTATATCTGTATGATGTAATGCTTTACTCATGTATTGCGTGAAGTGGCGATTGTAAGCCAACTATGTATCTCTTTCCCTTATGTATTACATGGGTTGTGTGAAGATTACCTCACTTGCGACATTGCTTTCAATGCGGTTATGCCTCTAAGTCGTGCTTCGACACGTGGGAGATATAGCCGCATTGAGGGCGTTACATGTTGGTAATCAGAGCCATCCCCGACTTAGGAGCCCCCTGCTTGATTGTTTCTTTGGCGTTGTTGAGTCTAGAACAAACATGTTTTGAGTCTTAGGATTATATATCGGAGAGTAGGATTCTTTTTACTCCTCGGTCCTTAAATCGCTCTGGTGAGGTCTCCTGACGTAGAAGTTTTGACTCTTCTCTCCTCAAATTTCACTAAAAAATTAAGGATCACGCTGGTATCTTGGAATCGTTCGATGGTTTTGTGGCGAACATTGTTCTTGGTGCCTCGACATTAGGGGTTGTGGCTGTGTCCCGGGGTGTTGAGCTCCGAGGTGTTGTCGTCACAATTTTATCGTTGCAGTTCTGGAATACCTGAGCTTTGCCGACATCGAAAATCTCTTTTATGCAGTTGTTGGTGAGATAACCTCGATAACCCAGTACTGGGGCGAGCTCGAGAGTATTGCCATAACTCGTATAACGGATGCTTTTCGAAGGTTGAGGTAAACGATTTCCGGAGTTTTCTTGGTTATGTGTTGACGGATGGATACAGCTGGATCTAGGTATTGTTAGTTTGGGTGATATATTTTGTGTCCCCTGTATCCCCAACACCAGATTGCATAACCAGAAATTTTCGGGAGTTTATAAGTGGGAATTCAAGTAGCTCCTAGATTATCTTTCCAACAGACACATGATACGATATGGGATCTATCGTATGTTTGTTTCCGGCTTATTCTGCAAGCCAAATCCTTTGTTTTTGTTCCGTTTTGTGGTATTCAAGTTGCTTCAATGCCAAGTGTTGATTCCATACCTTATTCTAAACGGTGTTCACATATTTCTATGTGAACACTAATCCTTCTTGATAATGGAGGTTGCCATGTTAATTCCTTTCCAACCGACGTGCTTCTGTTCAAGTGAATCCGATCATTGCAACATTCGCTAGATCAATTCTAAGCTTTTTTTCTCAACGGTGTTCGTTTCATCCGAACCAAGTTGTTTTTGTTATCCCGCCCTCCCACCCTTTTTCTTCAAGGACTCAGATTTCTTAATCAAATATCCATCGTATGGATGTGAAGTCTCTTCATTCTTTTCCTCAATGCTCTTATCCGGTGATTCTCATGAAGATGCTAAAGGAAGCTTCGAGTTTATTATTCTTCGTTCTTTTCTTCTCCGGTGGACTCAAGTCAAGTTTTCGGTGTTGATCATATTCCCTTCCTCGTTTCAAATGTTTTCTCATGCCGGTGCACCTCTTAATTTTTCACTTCTTGTTATTCATTTGTTTCCGTAGTGCTAAAGATTATCTCAGAAGGTTCGTGTTTTCATTCCTAATCCGTGCAAGATTTCTCGTAGTTGTTATCCCTTTTGAGCCATTTAATTCAACCGGTGCAATCTCTCTTTTCAAACAATCGTTCAACGGTGTTTCTTTTGAGTGGGCCCTAACCCACAGGTCTTTTCCCAGGATCTTACCTGACTCTTCTAATTTTCCGGAGTTATTCTCAAATTCTTTGCAAAGTTTGATGTAAGGATGAATTATCATCAGTCAAATGTCTTTCTCCAAGATCTTTCAAATTCTTTTCATCGGTCGTTCAATCTTTCTAATTGTCATTCCGGAGTGCCTCAACAATTCATGCTGGTGTTTCTCATCGTCATTCTCAACATTTGAAGACCAAAGAAGAGTTCCTCTTAAATCTTGCTCCATTCTCTTCAAGATTCATGGTTCTAGTTTGTTGCCACCCTCATAATTGTTTTGATTGTGAGAATTCTTTTCACCCATCCGGAGCAATTCAGGAGTCTTTTCAGTTTGATTCTTCGGAGCCCATCATCTCAGAATTATTCATTCCAGCTTTCAGCTCTCGTTCTCCAAATCATACTGGTGCATCATTCAAGTATTATCTAATCAGCTCGGGATCTCTGCGTTCACTTGTATCTAAATTCTCTCAAGTATCTTGGTTCATTTTCTAATTCTTCCCGGTGTTTCTTTATCTTTTCTTCGTTCATTTTCAATTCTTACGGTGGTTCGTTCAAGATTTCACTTCCTTCATTATCATATCAATTCATTTATTGTTTCCAAATCCCACTGGTGGTTCCATCAATACCTTCTCAAGTTTGCGCTATATCTCTATCTGTAATCATTTTTCAATGAGAATAAGTTGTATGCCAAATCCATTGCTTGCCATCAATTTAATTGGTGAAGGATCAGCATAATGTAATTCGTATTCTTGTTTCATCGAGTAAGTTCAATTCCTTATTCCGGAGGTTCATCAAAATTCTTGATTTCATTTGTTCATCTTTCTTTCCGGAGTTCCAAGTTTTCTCGGTTATATCATTTCAAAGCTTCATCTTATCACTGCAAGGCTTCACCTTGTGTTGTCAACTTCTCTTCCTTTTTATCATCCTTTTATTTATCGGAGTTCTTCATGGAGGCTCTACATGGTGGTTCGTCAAGGATTCATTTATTTCTCGATTTGTCCTTCAAGTTTTTCTCGAAGTTAAGATCCGCCAAGCTATACTCAAAATAAACATGGTGTTCAACACATGTTCTGTTTTGAGGAGTTCAAGCATTCTTCATCTTGCATTCCGAAGTGCAATTCTTTCTACCTTATCTTTTGAGGTGGTGTTATATCATTCTTGACAATTTTCATTCATGTTTCGTGATTCAACAGCTTGTCAAGAATGAGGTAGTTAAACCCATCAACTCCTTCGAGCATGAGTTCTTCTCAATCCATCAATCTCTTCATTGGAGTTATCTTGGTATAGATTTCACCTAAAGCCTTCCCTAAGGAATGTTGCTATTGTGGTGCTTATCAATGATCTAAGTTATCTCTCTATCATCTTGGTGAAGAAGTTTTCATCTTCTTGTTGATCTCAATTCAATCAACTGTTTCCGTTAGTGGCGGGTTGTCACCTCATAATTTTGAGATGTGTTCCATAAGCCTACAACAAGCTTGTTCCTTTCGTTGTTGATAATCCAACAACTCCGTTCTAGCATTTCTTGTAAGTGTGCTCTTTCAAGATCTTGTTTCCCTTCGTCCATTCCATTCCATTCTTTCATTTCTTCCGAGGCATTGTGATGTTGCTCTCTTCGACCCATCATCTTGTTTTGTCAAGATCATGTTCTTCTCCTTGCTTCTCCGTTTAGCCGGAGTGTCATGTTTCATTCAAGTTCTCTCATCTTATCAAGTTTTGCCTGCTTCCTCAACCGGAGAGCTGTCTGAAATCTTTCTTACCCCTTGTGCCATTCTTTCAATAGTTCCGGAGGCAGTGTGTTGTTGATTTCATCAAGTATCATCCCATCTTCTCAAGTTCATGATTCTAATTCCTTCCATTTTCAAATTGAGTGCTGCCCAAATTATATCATTCTTATTCTTTCTCTATCTTGTTTTAACCGGAGTGGTGTCAATATCTATCTTGTCACTTAACCTCATGGTTCTCATTGTATCCCATGTTCTTCTTATCTTACGGAGTGTTTGCAATCTCGTCATCTTCATTGTATTTTTCTTTCAATTTTGTCAACCTCTCAAGGTTCATTTGGTTTCACTCTTTTGTCAAAGAAGCAACTTAGTTTTACCTCTTTCTTCTTCCGTTTTCTATCCGGTGCCATCCTAGATCTCGACGAGGTCCTCTCGTAGTGGTGGAGTGTTGTGGCCTTGAGACCGATGCTCGAGAAGACTTCCATATATTCCTGGTTTACCGTATGTTTCATTTGTGCCTGCCCTTTTATTTTTGCATTGCATCATGTCATCATGCCATCATCTCATAAATCTTTTACAACTCAACTAAATAAATGGCATGGATCTTTGATCCATTTAAATCGAGGAATTCACCTGGTGATTCTCTTTAAAACATATCCTCTCGATATTTAGAGAGCTATAGTAAATATTCCAATTATTTGGATTTACCATAAACACACTTACAAAATATCCTAATGCCTTTGTTGTCTTAATTCTTGATCTCCAACTTTGCCATTTATTCTTTCATCATCTTCCGGAGCTCCACCAAAAATCTCAACATTTTTGGACCTTTCAAATGCCCACTCTTATTCAAACTCATTTGAATTTAATTTAAACGAGTTGGAATCCAGTCTTCACACACACGCTCACTTCTATTTTCTTGGATCAAGCTCATTTTTATGAGTCTGGGAAAATAATCCCCATGCCCAGGTCCCTTCTCTAACCTTTTTGTTTCTTTCCTTTTCTTTCTTTATTTTTTTTCTCTCTTCTGTCATGTGTGTGAGGGAGAGAGAGATTCCAGCCCAGCCCAGCCGACCATTTGGGTCTCCTGTAGCTGCGGCCCAAGGCCCAGCCAACCCCTCCTAACCCTAGCCGCACCCAGCCTCGATCCCCAACTCCCATCGATCCCTCCATCCTCCTTCCGCCGCCACGCACACACACACAGAGGAGCGAGAGCCCCGCCGCTCGATCCGCATCTCTCTTCCTCCCCTCGATCCCGCTGACTCCCTTCTCTCCTCGTGGCGCCTCTCCACCTCCTCGCGCCCGGCCGCTCGTCCCTCGCCCGCGCCGTGTCGGCGACCGCCGTCGCCCGGACGAGCTCCACCAGAGCCCGCGTTTGATCTCCTGCCCCGGAGACCTCTCTGCCGCCTCGCCTGTCCTCTGTCGTTCGCCGCCGTCATCTACATCCCCGTCCTCCTCGTTCTCCATGCCTCTTCGTCAGCGGTAGTAGTCCCGGCCTCCTCTGCTTCGTGGTGACCACCACCATTGCCGCGGCTACCATCAGCCAACTGCGCGGCTCGCCCCCTGCCGCGGCCGTCTTCGACCTTGCCTCATGCACGACGTCGACCGCCTCCTCTGCTACAGCCACGGGCATCTCCTGCCCGAGACGACGTCTCTGTTTTGCCTGCAGCAGACCTGCATCTCCTGCACCTTGGCCGTGGTTTGCCGCTGCCTATACCACCTTCAGTCGGGTGCCCCGCCTCCTGCTTCGGCCAAAGTTCCTTCGCCTCCTGCTGCCTGTCATCTCCATGGCCTTGAGCAGCCCAAGCCCCGGGCGTTCTAGCCCTTGCACATCACTGTTGACCCGAGGAGACCACCGCCAAGTTCCATCAAGCCGACCGTGTACGTCTACCGTCACCGTGGGTTTTCATCAAGTTTGGCTACAACACAAAGATATGTGCAACTACGCGGATTCGCCGAGTACGACTACTCATGGGACCCATCAAGTTCATCTACGTGCATGTACGACTACACCTGCTGATGCGTCAAGTACCTTGGAACATCTATGACTACGCGGACTCGCCAAGTACCACGATGACCGTGTACCACAACCGTCGACCCCGGAGACATCGGACGCGTCAAGTCCCTCTTCGAGACGTGTACCACTACTTCCCTCGACGAGATCGAACCACTCCGAAATGCACGCTTCGAAGGTATAACCCCGAGATGACACCCGCGAACGAATGCATGTGTTGTATGAGATGCTTGTGTTTGCACCGTGTCTGAATTGTCACTCGTTTCCATGCCACTAACCCGTGGGAACCCGGTAGTCGGGAGCACCCCACCATCTCTAGCATGTTCCGCACATCAGCACGCTTCCTTTTGCACCGTTATCTCCATGAGCTACTAGAACCGATATGTTGTCGTGGCATCATTTTCGGATTCGTCGCCGTGACACGCTTCCTTTCTTTCTTTCTGCCACGGTGACAAATGCCTCGTGTCTTGCTCATGTCAACATTTTCATAAAATTGCTTAAAACTTGCATATGTCATCCGCATCATGATAACAACAATTAAAATGTTTAAAATTGTTGTTGCATTAAATTGCTAAATGCACATGGGGATTTTCCGGAATTGTCGTTTGTTGCTTTCGGCCTCATTTAAACTTGCCTAACTAGTTAGTTTACTTATGTCTCACCTCTTGCCATGTTTATAACAACATGTAATATTGTTGTGTTCCTAAGCGAGAGAGAACTAAATAATTGATGTGGTGTTTCGTCAATATGCAACCATTTAACTTGTAGTTTTGTTTGTGCATATTGTCATGCCATGCTATTTAAACCGGACATGCATCATACTTGATTGTGCATCATGCCATGTTTATGCTTGTGTGTTTACCATGTTGTTTTCTTCTTTCCGGTTTGTTTCTCTCGTTAGCTTCGGTTTCGTTCCGGAGTTGTGAGGATTCGTTCGACTACATCCGTTTGTCTTCTTCATGGACTCGTTCTTCTTCCTTGCGGGATTTCAGGCAAGATGACCATACCCTCGAAATCACTTCTATCTTTGCTTGCTAGATGCTCGCTCTTTTGCTATGCCTATGCTATGATGCCTATCACTTTCTTATCATGCCTCCCATATTGCCATGTCAAGCCCCTAACCATCCTTTCCTAGCAAACCGTTGTTTGGCTATGTTACCGCTTTGCTCAGCCCCTCTGATAGCGTTGTTAGTTGCAGGTGAAGATGAAGTTTGTTCCTTGTTGGAACATGGAGATGTTGTTCCTTGTTGGAACATGTTTACTTGTTGGGATATCACAATATATCTTATTTAATTAATGCATCTATATACTTGGTAAAGGGTGGAAGACTCGGCCTTATGCCTGGTGTTTTGTTCCACTCTTGCCGCCCTAGTTTCCGTCATACCGGTGTTATGTTCCTTGATTTTGCGTTCCTTACACGGTTGGGTGATTTATGGGACCCCTTTGACAGTTCGCTTTGAATAAGACTCCTCCAGCAAGGCCCAACTTTGGTTTTAACATTAGCCACCTAAGCCTTTTTCCTTGGGTTCTGCAGACTCAAGGGTCATCTTTATTTTAACCCCGGGCCAATGCTCCTCTGAGTGTTGGCCCAAACTAGAGCGCTTTGCAGCGCCCCCTCAAGGAAACTTGGGGTCTGGTTTTAGTTGTACGGGCTGCTCATCCGGTGTGCCCTGAGAACGAGATATGTGCAGCTCCTATCGGGATTTGTCGGCACATTCGTGCGGCTTTGCTGGTCTTGTTTTACCATTGTCGAGATGTCTTGTAGTCCGGGATTCCGAGACTGATCGGGTCTTCCCGGTAGAAGGAATATCCTTTGTTGACCGTGAGAGCTTATAATGGGCTAAGTTGGGACACCCCTGCAGGGTATTATCTTTCGAAAGCCGTGCCTGCGGTTATGAGGCAGATGGGAATTTGTTAATGTCCGGTTGTAGAAAACCCGAAGTTGACCTTAATTAAAATACATCAACCGCGTGTGTAACCGTGATGGTCTCTTCTCGGCGGAGCCCGGGAAGTGAACACGGTGTTGGAGTTATGTTTGACGTAAGTAGTTTCAGGACCACTTCTTGATCGCTACTAGCTTCACGACCGTGCCTTGCTTCTCTTCTCGCTCTCTTTTGCGAATGTAGCCCCCACATATGCTAGTAAACTGCTGCAGCTCCACCTCACAACTCATCCTACCTATAAGCTTAAATAGTCTTGATCTCGCGTGTGTGAGATTGTTGAGTCCCCGTGACTCACGGATGCTTCCAAACCAGTTTGCAGTGCCGATGAAACCGTGCAGGTGGCCTTTTGAGCTCAAGTAGTAGCTCGATGAAGATCTTGTTCATTGTGTTGTTTTGTTTTAGTGGATCAGTAGTGGAGCCCAGTTGGGACGATCGGGGATCTGTGTAGCATTTGGGGTAGTCTTCTTTTATTTTTGGTTCAGTAGTCGGACCTTGATTGTATCTCAGATGATGTAATGCTTTACTCATGTATTGCGTGAAGTGGCGATTGTAAGCCAACTATGTATCTCTTTCCCTTATGTATTACATGGGTTGTGGGAAGATTACCTCACTTGCAACATTGCTTTCAATGCGGTTATGCCTCTAAGTCGTGCTTCGACACGTGGGAGATATAGCCGCTTCGAGGGCGTTACAGGTCAAAAGGTGGCTGGCCGGCCCACGGCAAGCCTGTTAATGGCATGTTCGCATATAGCCCATTTACAGCCCACTAACCCAGGGCCCGTTTACGGCCTATCCAAATTAGGCCCAGTAGCGTCATCTGGGCCGTCCAATATAATTCCAGCCCGTTTTAACTTCCAGCCCATGTATGGCCCATGACGTCATTCGGCCCATATGAGGCCCTTAGTAACCCTCGGCACATTAACGTCCCGTGGTAAAACTAGCCCGTAATGAACAGTGTATCACTTTATAACCATTAACGACCCATTATTCCGTCAGGCCGTTTCCAGCCCATGTTATCTTTCGGCCTTCTTAGGGCCCATTTATTCTTGGGCTCATTTCTAGCATTCGTTTACTTTCGGCCCGTTACTGTCATTTTCTGCTTGTGGGCCAAATTCAGCCCGTGGTTACAGTCGGCCCGTTAATACGTTGGGCCGTTTTCATAGCGTCATCAAATACGGCCGATTAACGACGGCCCGTTATGGTCGGCCCATGAACGGACGATTTCAACTCTAGCCCATTTATGGCCATAATGTGGTCAGTTATTGGCCCATGTTTGGCCAATCGATCATACGGCCCGTAGAAGGCCCATTGGTGATACGGCCCGTAGAAAGCCCATTGTGTCTATGGAGCGTATAAGGCCCATTGTTTCTATCCCCCGTAGAAGGCCCATTGTTTCTATGGCCCTTAGAAGGCCCATTGTTTCTACGGCCCGTAGGAGGCCCATGTTAACTACAGTAAATATGTAGCCCATGGTTAATGTGGCCTAGTTTTAAAAAATAGGTTATTTCGGCCACTAGCAAACCGCGGAAAAAGAATTGCACTAACTACAAGAAAACAAATAAACAAGACAATAAGGAAATAAATAAGCAAGCAACTTATGCTAGGCTATCATGGTTATTACACATATTACATCCACTGGGCATCAAAGTTCGCCACCAGTGCAAATATAGGGAACAAAGCAGCATATAAACGCCGCAGAAAACAAGTCCAGAACTGAAACTGGGTACCCATAATGCTGGCAAGATGCTTAGCAAGCTTATTAACTTTCTCTTGTTTGGCGCTTAAATTCTCCAGCACTTGTTGTTGCACCAGAAAGTATGCATCTGAATTCTGTAGGGACTTCCTCAGTCCTTGACTTCCTTCGCGCATAACATCTGATCGATGTCTTTCAACTTGAAGTTGAGACTCAAGAAGCCGAACTGATTCAGGCAGCGAGTTCGAAGAGCTGGTGCCAGCAGTAGTAGCCAGTAACTCGAACACTACATCAAGACAGGACTTTGGGGTTGTCTCAGTGTCTTCAATATAGTTTTTATCAGTTTCTTGGAGACCAACAGGGATGTCTCACTATCTTGAACCTTATCTGCATTACTTCCTTTACCATTGCATGACGGGGTACTCTTCTCCAATATTTTATCCGCGTTCTAGAAGAGAAACATATAAACACATCACAGGTTTACAATGTAGTATATGAAACTCATTTTGGTAAACCAGTGTAGTAGTAAGGTGGACAGGATAACATCATGAAACAAACATATATCTATGTAGTATGGTCACTGTATGGTCTATATCATTCTAGTTTATGTTGCCAAATCAAGATAGATACAGTTCGAATCATATCTATTTAAGACAAAGCAACATAGACAGAATATAAGTGTGGGAAACTACACAACAATAACAACACTTGTAATGTGCATGGCATGAGAACATAATTGTTTATTCAATTGAAACTGAAATCAACATAGAGCAAGTTACAACACCAAACACGTTAAAGAAACAGGTTTAAAACATACCTGTTGCGCCATTGGAGTTTCAATTGCATCCTTCAAATTTGAAATTAGTTGGTATGAGTAAATACAGCGATGCAAGAGCAAAGTAGTATGAACCATAGCTACGGAACCTAACCTGAGAACAATTCTTCTTCTGCTTTAAGCGTTGACTTGGTGTTCGGAGTGGTGGTCCTCGTGCTTTGGGCACTGCAGTTGCCTTACTAACTGCTCGTGTTTGGGTGCTCTGTGGTTGTGACGGTATTGTGTCAACGGGAACTGGGTTACTATCTGTTGGGGTTGGGGTTAGAAGGGGTGTAGCTGGTTCTCTGTCCAACTGGTAGGGGTACAATCTGCGTGAGTCTAGGTTATGTGTGGTGGGGCTGGTTCTTGGGCAAGTACAACCGTGGTTCTATCTCCATCGACAGGTAGCACGATCTTTTCGGAAGACCGTGTTTTTACTCCCACGATATCTGCCATCACCCCCCAATTGAAATGGCTGATAAACAAGAAAAGTAATTGAATGTACAGGCATTGTAAGATAGACAGGTGCAATGGATAGTAGGGAAGAGAACAGGGTATGAAATAATTCACATTTATGTTGTCTAACCAAACACAATAGCATGACATAATTTCACATATATGATGGATAATTAAACAAGATAGCATGATACAATTTCACATGTATGATGGCTAACTAGACAGGATAGAATGACATACTTCAAAATATGATGAATGTGTAAACAAGATGACATGATATAACTATACGATGTGTCTATTAAAGTGGTTGGCATGCCATAAATCACAAACATGCCGTTGATGGAAACATGATGGCATGATATAATTCACGGATAGAATGACATAATTCAAAATATGATGACTATGTGAAAAGGATGACATGATATAACTATATTATGTCTTTAGAAAATGGGTTGGCATGCCATAATTCAGATACATGCTGTCTATGTAAACATCATGGCATGATATAATTCAAATATATGATTTATATACTAAGGAAGTGAGTAGAGGGCAATCGCATATATCATGTGTCGACTAAGGAGATGGCATTCAATATCGTGTATATGATGTAAAAACTAAGCATTGCAATACAACATATGCATGATATGAGTAATATAACCCTGCCAAGTTTGAGCATACACCTCAGGGGGATAATAGGACTGGTCATCGGCCTCTGAATCCTCCTCTCAAGAGCTATCTCAGAACCAGCAAGATATCTGCTTCACAGGTAGCATTGTCTGCTCAAGACCTTGTTTTCACTCCAGTTCTCCATCACCAATTCAAATGGCTGATGCATAGGAAGAGCAGTTGAATATACAAACATTGTCGACAAAAGCAATGAGAAATACAAAAAAAAGGACGGCATGATATAATTCCCATATATGACGCTTGGCTAAACAACATGGCATTGCATCATTTCACATATATAATGCCTTGCAACAAGATAGCATTGTATAATTCATATATATAATGTCTTGCAACAAGATGGCATTGCATAATTCACATATATGGTAATTAGACACTAAACAGGTGGCATTCACACAAAGCATGTCTAAACTAAGCAAATGACATAACAATGCAAGATACCATACGCACGCTATGAGCAACATAACCCTGCCAAGTTAGAGCATGCACCTCGGGGGGGGGGGAATAGGACTAGTCATCTGTCTCTGAATCCTCCTCAGGAGCTATCTCAGAACCAAAGAAGACATGCGCTTCGTCAGATAGCATTGTCTGCTCTGAAGACCTTGTTTCCACTCCGGATTTTCCATGACCATGCCGAATGGCTGATGCACATCAAGAGTAATTGAATGTACTAAAATTGTTGACAAATTTAACACGTAATAAAAACTGATGTCATGATATAATTCACATATAAGATGACTGGCTAACCAGGGTGGCATTGCAAAATTCACATATATGATGCTTGGCTAAACAAGATGGCATTGCATGATACACATATACGATAAAGAAATTAAATAGATGGCATTTACACAAAGCATGTCTAAACTAAGCAGATGATATCTTTAATGTATACAGTAAGCAATGCAAGGCACCATATGCATGATATTACCAACATCAGCATGCCAAGTTAGAGCGAACTCATGGGGTAAATATGAGTGGTCTTCTGCTTCTGAATCCCCCTCAGAACAGTTATCTTCCTCTTGATTACGATCTGAAATTGGTGGAGGGGGGTTGCCTTTGCACCCACCATGGGGCGACATCTGCATGAAATTTTATTGCCACGCAACGTCTCTTTTTCTCTACATGTTTAGTTCCATTATGTACAATAACTCACATGCATAGGAATAAAACATAGTGATATTATGTAAGGAGTGCATGCACAAATCCAGAGTGATGGTAGCAAACTGTGGATAGACCCAAGACCAATGATAGCAGGCAGATAATAGCTTTAGTTAAAAAATACAGATAATGGCTCCTTTAATGTTTGTTTGCACCAACATGAAACTCATAGTAGACACCCGAGATTAACCAGATAGTAGACAGATAGTACCGATTGCTGCCCCAATATGTACCCGCAACCATTTAAAAACTCAAGTTTCAAAGATAAGTTTGGACTGACTTGGAGTCTAATAGGTGAACACGACGATAAAGTAGCATGTTATCATATTAAGCGATGCATAACGTGGCGGACATGGAAGAGTCGACCTCTCTTGCGGACCCGTGTAGTCCTCAAGGTCATCTGCTCAGTTGATGATGGTAATGCAGTTGTCGTGGCTGCCGGCGGTGGGGAAGAAGATCTGAGGCGGCGAAAGACAGTCTGGAGAGCGGATCCCTGCTGTGGTGAAGCCTTCCATCATTGGAGTAGCTGAGCTGGGGTGGAGCACAACACCGCAGGAGCAGGACAAACCACACAAGGTATTCTTTGACACATATCTGCAACAGAAGTAATTGTGTAAGGGCTTGTTTGAATTTGAGGATTCTAACAATGCAGGGATAGGAAATAGACAGGAATAGGATAGGAATGCACGTGCAAAACAGAGAATTTAAAAGCACTGGATTTCTGCCAATCTGGGTGTTTGGTTCACAAAAATTGGAAGATCATAGGATGCAAAGAAGCATGGTGAGATTAAGTCAAACCACAAGAAAATGTACGGTTATAATGCTATTATGCTACTATCTCTTTGTCTTGTGCTTCATGAATAGGAATTTGAAAAGGAGGACAAGTGGAAATTAAAATTCCTACGGTTTTTCTTTCAAGGAGACACTAAAGGAACAAATCCTACAGTTTTCCTTTGCTCCATTCCTTTGCACCAAATTCATGAAAAGTAGTACCATCCGAAACTTTCCAATTCCTATGTTTTTCATTCACTTTTCCTTTCAAGCACTGACGATTCTAGTAGGCAGGCTTGAGCAAGGAAAATCCTACACTAAAAAAATGTTTTTGTGCTACTTCTATTACTTTGGACCCAGCCACTGCCATACTAGCTCAACTCCCAGGGCCATCGACAAATGCACATCTCAAAAGCGCAGAGATAAATAATGATGGCGTTCAAGAGAGTCCATCACGGATAGCTAAGTTGCCTGGTACCTCACTGCTTGTCATATAGTAGGATAAAATAATCGTATTTCCCGTTAATCCGTGTGCTCAGTGGACAATATATATAACATGTAGAGTAAAAAAGATATGCAACAAGTGTACAACCTCTTTGGCGAAGCCATGTCGATCTCAGCGTGACTGGGTTGGCCGATGAGGATGCTCTGGCTGACTTGGTTGTCAGAGGAGGGGAAGAAGATCTTAGGCGTCTGGAGATGGAGCTCGAGGTACTACTTCGCTGTGATGGAGGGTTTCGTCGTTGGAGCAGCTCCGGTGACTTGTACGACGCCGAGGCTGAAGCAGTACAAGAGAGACAACGTTAACCTGAGTGGAATTCTAATAGCATCTCCAATAGATGATGTAAAATACATAACCACAAAGTGCTAGAGGTAAAATACATCAGCCGCTCATCTCTGAACTTAACTGTCGAAACTGAATTTAACTGTCGAAACTAAACTTGACTGTCGAAACTGAATTTTGTTGTCGAAACTGAATTTTACTATCGAAACTGAACGCACTAGAGGTGAGGCTACACGTCCGTCGACTGGCCTTTTCATCTCTGGTCAGTCGATTTTGCAGCCGTTGGATACGAAATCAAGGGCCTGCAGTTCATCTTCAACCTCCACCCCCTGAGCCGCCAGCCACTACCGGCCAAACAGCCGCCCGCGGCCAGCGGTGCGCCGCCCCGCCCGCCCCGAAAACACTCCCCATGGCCGGTCCGCCGCCGCCCCGGCCATCCCTCTAGGCCCCCCCATTCCGAGATTTTTCTCCGGTGATCCCCACGCCACCGCCCCACCATCGCCGGCGACCACCGCCCCCACCCTGAACCCTAAGATAGATAATGGGGTACCTCTCGACGAGCCCCCCCCTCCGCTGTGGCTGGTTCTTCCTTAACCCGAGCCCCCCTCCCCACCCCCTGAAAATCAATCGACCCAAAAGTCGATTCAATGAAGTGTAGCTAAATTGGAGCAGCATCGCAAGCAAGAGCAAGAGCGAGAGCAAAGACGAGCAAGATCAAGAGCAGGAGCAGACAAGGCGAGGACCGAGCAACAGAGAGCAATGAGCAGCGGCGAGAGCTAAAGCAGCAGCTCCTACTGATGTGGACATCGCCGCCGAGGGAGCGACGCCGTGGAGGAAGTGGCGGGCGACGCCGCCGTGGATAGAGCCGCGCCATGTCGGCTCAGGACCGAGTGCCGGCAGCACCGTGAGATCAAATCAAGAGGAAATGTGGTGATCTGTGTACAACCTCTTTGGTGGCGCCCATTAGGCCGCAACTTCATCCAAGGAAACGGTGATGATGATGCTCTTCCGGTGGTGCAGGTGAAGACGGCGGTGTGGGAATGGAGGTGGCGTGCAAGATGAGGGGAACATCGGGGCAGCTCCTTGGAGGTGGAGGACGGGGTGGCTGAACCGGCGGGATGACCAGATCGATGACGGATCCTTATCTTGTATGGTGGATGAGGGACGTCGAGCTGTTGCTGTGGACGATGTCGTCGGGGAAGAGGCTCCGGCTGGGTGGCAGACGGAGGAGGGTGTGGGACTTCGCGGGTTTTCCCGGCCTTGGTCTACGAATGGGTGGGAGGATGGGATGAGAGTGGGGAACCATGGCTTAGGGACGCGCTTGTCCGAAATGTGGGGTAAGTTATGAAAGT
Organism: Aegilops bicornis; assembly: GCA_021605145.1. NCBI lineage: Eukaryota > Viridiplantae > Streptophyta > Magnoliopsida > Poales > Poaceae > Aegilops > Aegilops bicornis. The sequence continues at coordinate 488,267,885 of CM038674.1, forward strand.
ACGCCCACTGATTTGAGGTGGTTCTTTCAGTTCAGGGGTATCACGGGCATTTCGCATGTCGGGATTTCACAGGAGGTGGGAGTTTTCGCGTGTGTTGTAATTTTGGAATAGCAAGGCGCGGGTTGAGATGGAGAGAGTTGTCGAAGCACAACGAGACAAAGACTTATCTTAAATATTTCGGGGTAACAAGGCGCGGGTTGAAGAGGCGGGAGTTTTGCAACATGATAGACAGAGACGCTAGCTTGAAATTTCGGCATAACAAGGCGCGGCTTGAAATTTCGGGAGAACAAGCTTAATGTGTACCCAAAAAAAGACAATTTAGACTAGTATGATATACTACGTACAATGTGTTTAACACACACAACACACACATACACCATTTAGACTAGTAAGGTACACGTGCATTGCACGCATGAGATTCGGCAACCAAATTATGAATAAATACCACATTATAGCATGTAAGCTTTGAGTCATATATGCATGATGTAGATGTTCGTTTAATTCTTATAGTTCATTTCATTCAAAATCATCTAGTTTTTATAAGAAAGCTAATCTATTTTAAGATTCATGGAACTGTGTGTTGTAAGGCATAAAGTAAAAACAAATCATGTAGAAAAACATTTGGGCAATTCTGATACGGAAGATTCTAGAACAAAGAAGAAGTGCTTGTTTTGAGGTTTGTGCATTATGCTTAAGTTCAACCATAGAGTCTTCTAAATTGTACATGTGGCAAAATCTGGTGGAATCTAGATGATATCCAATGGCCAGTAGTGCTCAAATTTGCTAGCTCTGCACCATTGGATTGGCCACATCCAACGACCACCTTTCAAAGTTAAAGTTATCCGCACACTATATAGAAAATAAAAAATATAGCATATATAGGGGCATAGATATAGATATGTGATGTGAAAGCCACCCATCATCTCCAATTAGAATAGTGTGTCCATGCACGGATGCAATGTGGCCAAACGATGTCTACCATCGGTATCTCAAATTGAAACCAGTATGACCTTGTTAAATGTGTATACATTACAACATGCTCATTTCCAAACCACACCGCGCAGATCTCCGTTATATTCATGCATGCATGGGTTTCAAACATCATGATCTCTTATTCAAATATTTGAATTCAACTTTACATTGATTATGACCTCACCTAGTCTTTTACACCCACACATTGGTCTTCTCTTTATAATTGTACCACTAACTTTCTCTCGTGCATGCATCCACACACACTACCAGTCGGCATTATCCATCGTACACATGCAATCTTTTTCTTCAGGTCGGTCTCCCATGAAGGCACACACACACACATCCCCATCTCCATCATATCGGTCATTCTTTATCTCTCACGTGCATGCGCAACGATCGATGTTCCTCTATGTGTGTGTGTATATAGCTAGGTCTTTCATCGTTTTCCACATAAACCGATCAATCTATATATCTAGTGAGGTCTCACCCTCTTTCCCACGTCCACATCGATCAATCTATACCTCTCTATATAGGATTACATATATAGCTAATACACCCACATTAATTATATATCCAACGCCCCCTCCCACCTTCCATGCCTTCCGTTTCATCTCACAGACGTGCGCACAATGGCGAAGACACGGGGCAGCAAGGGCCCTGCCCCCCCTAACATTACTATATATCGAGGCTAATATGAATGTGATCATTAGACAATTTCTGGTAAAAATGGTTTAAGTTGATGAATTGGCCCTCCTCGTAAAGGATTAGCAACGCTTGGCCCCCTAGCTCATGGGACATTTTTCATGGCTCCGCCACTGCGCGCAACAGCGCACGTTCTCACAGGAATGGGAAAATTTCCAGGAATGAACAACCTTCATTTAGAGCTTGGAGAAGAAACTTTATACATGACATCTCTCTTCTGTCTCATAGGATTAGATGTAAATATAAGGATAGTTTTGTTTCTTGGATAGCTAACCTTACATAGTTTTCTTTTATAAGTATATTTCTCCTTTCTTGTAAATTTGTAAAGTTGTAACTAACACTCTTTTATTTATTTAATAAAGGACTGTGAGGCTGTTGCCTTGCAGTAAATAGTCAAAAAATTAGGGCACGTTCTCGCCCCCTCTCTATAAATATCGATCTCGCAGTTGTGCACTCCTTCATAGTCTCCCTCCACTCGGCCCCTCGCACCATCTTCTAGCCCCCCACCGGATTTTGCCACATGTACTATCTAGCAGACTCCATGGTTGAACTTAAGCATAATGCACAAATCTCAAAACAACAGTGGTTCTCCTTTGTTCTAGAATCTTCCGTATCACAACTGCCCAAACTTTTTTTCTAGTTGAATTGCCATTATTTGTTTTTACTTTATGCTTTACAACACACAATTCCATGAATCATAAAATAGAATAAGGGCTTCTTTGATTCAAAGGATTCTCAAAGGAATTTTGGAGGGTTCTAATCCTTAGGAATTTTTCCTATCTTGGTTGTTTGATTCGTAGGATTGTAAACCATAGGAATTTTTCCATATGATTAATTTGCACTAGATTTCATAGGAAACATCCCATCCACTCAAACCTCTTTGAAAGAATTCTGCATTTTTTCTATGCACAATCAAACACTCGTACAATCCTGTAGGATTCAAGATGACATTCCACTCTAATCCCATGTTCTTCCTATTCCCGCGTTTTGGAAATCCTACGAATCAAAGAGGCCCTAGGTTTTTTATAAAAACTAATTGATTTTGAATGAGATGAACTATAAGAATTAAACGAAAGTCTACATCAGGCATATATGACTCAAAGCTTACATGTTATAGTGTGGTATTGATTCATAATTTGGTTGCAAAATCTGACGCGTGCAATGCACGTGTACCTTACTAGTACTTCGAGTATGTGCAAAACACAATGGCACGCTACACAGTGTCTCTCTTACAGTTCATGAAGCCACGTGGTACATGTGGAGACGTTGTCGCGACAACCTTGTGTGGATTGATCATAGTGACGTGCTGCTGGTTCCAGAAGAATGTACTCGTCCTCCCTGAGCCACACTGGCGGTACATGCACGAAGCGAAGATGTGCATGCACGCCACACACGCACTCATTCCCTCGCATGCGCTGCCTTGGGTACACGGGCGGACGCAATTTTGTACCAAGATCCACCCCATGTGATAATTTGACGCGTGTAATGTCCTTCACTTCATTGATGGTCAATTAATACAACGCATGCAAATTGAGTGGACGTGAGGGCGGAAGAAAGATATTACTACTCCACTGCGCGCATGCGAGTAGTTAAATCATGGGTTGCTAGTAGTACTTCCATTGGTCTCCTTCGTATTTTGTGCCAATTTTTGATAGTAACATAATATTTACGCATCTGAGTAGTGTAATCTACTTGAAATTTATGTTCCACTAAACTCATCGGGAGCCGTTTCGGGCCTCGAAACCAAAACCCATCAATTTATCTTTACCTTGTTCCCATCACATTCGGAAGTACTAGTGCTAGAATTAAGTGCAAGCCTGCTCACACCTACTAGTACGTACCAAACCTGAACATGTTCCCACTATGCAGGTATTAGTACTAGTGCTAGTACTTAGGTTATAAAAAGGGGAACTACCTAACCGAAAATTACTCTACCTTTCCTCCTCATAAGTGCTTCTTCTTCGTCCGTCCTTGCCATGTCCGGTGCGCGGAGCTCTAGGTCGAGAACTACTCGTAACAAGGGAGCGGCAACCAAGGCTGCAAAAAAAAGAGAGGGCTATCCGCCACGCAGAGACCTCGAAAGATCTCTCACGGGCTGGCGATGGCTCCCAGGAGCGCCCTAGCCGCGAAGGTGAACATGCCGAGCTGGCGACACTGGAGTCGTTATCCCTCGACGGCATGCCCGATCAGCTCAATAAGCAGAAGGAGTTCATCCACGGATTGGTGGAGCTACTGAAGGAGAGCCTCGACGACATGCCCGCTGAGCTCAATAAGCAGGGGGACTTGACCGTCGGCTTGGTGATGCTGCTGAAGAAGAGCATTGCCTCGGAGAAGAAGGCGACCGGCAAAATCCTGCAACTTTAGGAGGACAAGGCGAAGCTCTGCCACGAGCTCGACCTGCTGAAGGAGAAGAACACCGGCTGGAAGAAGCTGCATGATAGTAGTTCCTTGATGAAGATGCTGCAGGCCCTCGTCATGGAAGAAAAGGAGGAGTTGGCGAAGCTCCGCATCGAGCACCAGGCTGCTGTCAAGGTACGTAATGCGGCCGTGGAACTGACAACTAAGGCTCGCGTCGAGAAATCCCGCATCATGAACAAAATGAAGAAGATGGCGGAGGAGACGCGCAAGGAGATGGAGGTTGTGGAGGCGATGAAGAAGCAGTTATGACTCCGCGGTGAATTAGATCATTTGGGGTGATAATCTTCCTTCTTCTTTTGCTCCTGTGTTTCTTCTTTTGCTTCGGGTGTTTCGCCGAACGTGTCACATTCTCTGCGAGGCATGAATAGAACAATGCTAACAATGAGATGACTAGCAAATTAGATCATTTTTTATCGCCATATGTCACTGGGCTATCGTGTTTCGTGCTCCTCCATCGTAGTACTACTCCAGTGGAAAACTTGAGTATACCGCACGGTTCTTTGCTCCTCCTCAGGTCGTCGGCACATTTATACGAGCAGTCAAATCACAAGGCCCTACCTTCTAGCAGTAATGAGCCATCAAATCACAAAGGCCCTCACCTCTCGTGAAAAGGACCAAGCTAGACTGCCCTGCCCTCTAGCCTTTTAAAAAATGTATACATTTGTACAGTAGTAGTATCAATGGATTGCGTCATGGAGCAAAACTAACAAGATGAAATTAAAGAAAAAAGGTGGTACATATAGAGAGCGCTCATCGCCAAATTATGCATATACTATATGACACTACCCACTATGAAGGTACTAGTAACATAGACTAGTAACTACTCTATGTTACTCTCCACTATGACCAGCCAAATTCAAGGCACGGATACCAATGAGGGCCTGGTTGTGTCTATACTTGGACAACTCACCCGACTGCATGCACACCAGGCAGACGAAGCTCGTGTCGTGTTGGTGCCGTGTGCGGCCTGCACATTAACCAGAACCTCGCGCCTCCATCTTAGCCTCCGTGTTTTAAACTTCTCAATCTCAAGGCGGAGGAGCAACGTGAAACCTATGATAGAGCCAATCGGATGGTTGAGAACACTACAATTCGTAGCTACAAATGCGTGTGTGAGAGAGGACGAGTGCGTGTATGCACCTCTTCTTAGAGTACAAGTGTATGTGGGTGGCATCGACCTAGGGAAGCGATGATGGTGCGTCACGAGAAATGCGAGAGATAGGTGTAATGCGTCTGAAAAAAAGACTAGTCTATAGCTCGCCACGAGGCTATTCCTGTCGAACGCCAAGCGTAAGATATGTATCCGACGGTGCCAGTTTTTGCACGTACATAGCAGTAGAAAAAGAACTAGTACCATGGCATATGCTACACCACGGCCGAGAAAACGTGCCAAACGTTATGCCATCCAGGGATAGTGCCGCACTTCGAAACTAGAACCGTCAATAAATTTTGAGCGCGTCTCGTAACATTCCAAATTACTACTACTACTTCAAGTCTTAACTTCACACCTTACAACTCAGGCAAGAACTCCTTCTTTGACTGATCCATCTTGAACTCCTTCGAGATCATGTCAAGGCATGTGCTTTGTGAAAGTCTTATCAGGCGTCTTGATCTATCTCTATAGATCTTGATACCCAACATGTTAGCAGTTTTACACAGGTCTTCCTTTGAAAAACTCCATTCAAACAACCCTTTATGCTTTCCAGAAATTCTACATCATTTCCGATCAACAATATGTCATCCACATATACTTGTCAAAATGTTGTAGTGCTCCCACTCACTTTCTTGCAAATACAAGTTTCTTGCAAACTTTGTATAAACCCAAATGCTTTGATCACCTCATCAAAGCGTATGTTCCAACTCCGAGATGCTTGCTCTAGTCCATAGAAGGATCGCTGGAGTTTGCATTCCTTTTAGCATCCCTAGGATTGACAAAACCTTCTGGCTGTATCGCATACAGCCTTTCCTCATGGAAAACGTCAAGGAAACTTTGTTTTGACATCCATCTGCCTGATTTCCCAAATGAAAATGCAGCAAGTGCTAACATAATTCTAACAGACTTTAGCATCGCTATGATTGAGAAATTCTCATCACAGTCAACTCCTTGAACTTGTCGGAAACTTCTTTGAGACAAGTCGAGCTTCATAAATGGTGACATTACCATCAGCGTATGTCTTCTTCTTAAAGATCCGTTTATTCTCAATGGCTTGCCGATCATCGGGCAAGTCCACCAAAGTCCGTACTTTGTTCTCATACATGGATCCTATCTCGGATTTCATGGCTCCTAGCCATTTGTTGGAATCCGGGCCCACCATCGCTTCTCCATAGCTCATAGGTTCATCATTGTCCAACAACATGACCTTTAAGACAGGTTTACCACTGATAAGTTGTACACACCCTTGTCGACCTACGAGGTTCGGTAGTAACTTGATCTGAAGCTCCATGATCATCATCATTAGCTTTCTCTTCAACTGAGGTAGGTGCCACAGAAACATCTTTCTGTGTCGCGCTACTCTCTGGTTGAAGTGAAGGTTCAACAACCTCATCAAGTTCTATCTTCCTCCCACTCAATTCTTTCGAGAGAAACCCTTTCTCGAGAAAGGACCTGTTCCTAGTGACAAACATTTTGCCCTCGGATCTGAGGTAGAAGGTATACCCAATAGTGTTGTTTGGATATTCTATGAAGACACAATTTTTCTCTTTGGGTTCGAGCTTTTATGGCCGAAGCCTATCGACATAAGCATCGTAGCCCCAAACCTTAAGAAACAACAACTTAGGTTTGTTGCCAAACCATAGTTCATATGGTGTCGTCTCCACGGACTTAGATGGTGCCCTATTTAAAGTGAATGTAATTGTCTCTAATGCATAACCCCAAAATAATAGCGGTAGATCGGTAAGAGACATCATAGATCGCACCATATCCAATAGGGTGCAATTACGAAGTTCGGACACACCATTACGCTATGGTGTTCCAGGTGGCGTCAACTGTGAAATGATTCCACCTTGTCTTTAGTGATTGCCAAACTCATAACTCAGATACTCTCCCCTTGATCAGATCATAGGAACTTGATCTTCTTGTTATGATGATTCTCAACTTCACTCTGTAATTGCTTGAACTTTTCAAACGTTTCAAACTTATGCTTCATTAAGTAAATATACCCATATCTACTCAATTCATCGGTGAAGGTGAGAAAATAACGATATCCACCGCGTGCGTCAACACTCATTGGACCGCACACATCATCATGTGTGATTTCCAACAAGTCACTTGCCCGTTCCATTGTTCCAGAAAACGGAGTTTTAGTCATCTTGCCTATAGGCATGGTTCACATGTGTCAGGTGATTCAAAATCAAGTGACTCCAAAAGTCCATTAGCATGGAGGTTCTTCATGCCCTTTACACGAATATGAGCTAAGCTGTCGTGGAATTGTCACGGCAGATGTCCTTAGTGTCAGGACTTAGTCGCGAGGCCAACGCATCTATGTGGTAGCTTGAGAGGGGTTGGAAGGAATTGAGAGACGCAACACAAGACAGGGATTTAGATAGCTTCGGGCCCCGGGAAACATCATCCGGTAAAAACCCTACATGCTGTTTGAGGCTAGGTCTCATTATCATCACGAGGGAGTCGCCGTAAACCGGCTCTCCTCTTTGTGTCTAGCCCTAAGATTGTTTCTTCTTACTTGTAGCTTCCCCCTCTTTGGGGCGCCCTGCCCCTCCTTATATATGTTGAAGGGGCGGGTTACATGTGGAGTCCTATTAGGATTAGGACTAGTCTATCTCTAATACAAACCGGATACAAGTCCAGGTCTTAACTCCTTGTAAAACAAATATTCCTTATGCCTTTCCTCTTAAACCGCCCACAATAGTTGAACCGGCCTTCATGAACCGCCCAGACGGGCCACCGGTCTTGTCGCTCCTCGACCCGTCATGGTCACCGGTGAGTTACAATGTCCTGGTGGGTTCTTTGGTAAATTGCCAGTGCTGGGCGGGTCACCAGTGAATATCGCCAAGTGCCGGTAGGACCACAAATAAACCGCCAAGTCCGGTAGGGTTAACTTCCGGCGGTTTACACCATGAGGTATATCCCGACATTAGCCCCCAAGTTTAGCTTGGATTTATCCATTGTAAACTTATGCTGCAAAATAAACACCAAAACAAATTTGGCAGATTGTGCTCCGGGTTAAGAATTCTTGTAGACCGACACCTGATCGTTCTTAAGTCCTTTGTCATTTCCTCCTTCTAGAAAATCCGGGTCAATAACCAGCTTCATACTCAAATTGCTGATGTTGGCTTCTTATAAAAAAAATATTGTGAAGAATAATCCACTTGAGTCGGCTTCCAAAGCGCTGGTTTAAGAAATATTGGTCTTGAAATACTCATCTGATATTCAACCGATGCAGAACTTGCCGGTTTTATCATTGCCAAAGACTGTCGGGTTGCAGCCACAGGGTCATAATGATTGGTGACGCTTGTTCAACCTAGTTTGCTCAATCAGAGAATTTGAAAATATTTCTTCGATAATAATATAATACCTGTAGCCCCCAAGTCTTTGAGCGAGAACAAAGTGGTGGCTTAAGACTTTGCTTCAATATAAATACTGCCACTTTTAAAGAAATCCATGCTGTTCATCCCAGTGACTAGTAAAAACTGAATACTCCATACTATGTAGCCCCCAAGTGACGGATTGTCATGCTTGCAGCAACCTGGGACTTGTAATTGTCTTATACTCATAAAAACTTCAACGATGTAGCCCCCAAGGGCGGGTCATTATGCAATAATGAGCAGGGACTTTGTAGGTATAATCATGTAGATTTGAGAAATGATGTGTAGCCCACAAGGGCCGGCTCAGTAAGATAATATTGAGCTGGGACTTAATATATACTTCAATGAAAATAACATCATATGATGTAACCCCCATCATGGGACTTGAATCCACGTCCACAAGGTTAAGAGCCTTGTGCTTTTACCAACCCAAGCGATGGACCCTTCAATATAATGAATAAAAAGCTTTGTACCTTCAACTATTGACAGGAGCAATTGGTAGCCCCCAAGGGCCGACTCATTATAATGTGATGAGTCGGGTCTTCAATAATATGAGCAGAAAATTACATTGCATTAGCCCCCAAGTGTCATGGTGCATGCTTGCAGCGACATGAGACTTGCATATTTGATGTAATCTCAACTTAAATAATGTAGCCTCCAAGTGCTTAGGGTCGTAAGCTGCGGCGACGACTGGGACTATTCCCTCCATTGTAGAATAAATCATACCCATTGATGAAATAATAGCCATTGCGCTAAAGCGACTTTGAAAACGTCAATCATAATATTGGTTATTAATAACCATAATAAAAATCCAGCCATCAAGATAATATAATCCGGTATGAAAACCTTATTCATCCAATATCATAATGAAAATTCAGCCAAGTTTGGCTATTTGAATAATATAACCCAATCATTTATAAGCGCATGATTCCAATGGCGCCAATCCAAATATATCTTGGCGACTTATAGTCCAAAGCCGGGCGGTTTAATAAACACCGGATAATTTCTCATCATATCTTGGTGACTTATCGTCTTAAAGCCGGGCGGTTTAATAAACACCGGATAATTTATCATCATGCTTTATTCAACCTGTCTCTGCATACAACAAGTTTAAAGTGTCTGGCGGTTTACCGCCGGACGGGTCATAATGCCCAACATATAACCCAGGTTTATAACCAAGGCTGCACTTAAGAATAATCAATGAAATATACCATACATGTGACATTGAATCACATCATTGGTTTACCAACTTTTTGTAGTAAGGGTGATAACCCCAATCTTGAGTAATGATAACTCCTTTCATATTGTGCCAGTTTATGATGAAACCGTGCGGGTTGTGATAAACACCGGTTTAACCATATATAATCTTTGGCGACTCGTAGTCAAACCAGACCAAGGCGGATAGTCTCCGGATTATGATTTGATCATATACTGACAATTTGTAATTGAAAGTCAAGCCGGGTTAATGAACACCGGGTTACTCCATAATAAGATGGTAACATAAAATCAAACCGGGCAGATAGTCTCCGGATTAGGATTTGACCGCGTTCCGCCAATTTGTAATTGACAGTTTGAAACGGATTAACAATGTCGGTTTAAAAATGCAACAAAAATCAAATAACAGTTATGAAAAAAATATGGAAGCAAAGGCAATGATAAGACCGTTTGCAAAAAGAGGCTTTTACTGAGCCGATCAGATGGTGTTACCATGGTCGGACATGACCAAGCTCCCAATAAGGTGTAGCTATGGTTCAAGTCAGCCAGGTCCCCAACTGAAACCGTGGCATTATGCCGATCAAGTGGTGTGGCAATGGTTCGGGTTCGACCAAGCTCCCAAGTGACTCTATGGCCTTAGGCCGATCAAGAGGCGTGACTGGTTGACCATGTCCCCAAGTGATCTGGTGGCTTTCTCCTATCAAAAGGTGTTGCACTGGTTCGGACACGACCAAGCCCCCAAGTGATGTTGTGGCACTAGGACGATCAAGAGGCGTGGCTATGGTTCGGATACGACCAAGCCCCCAAGTGACCAATTATATGATAAGCCAATAAGGCATGATACCCATGTTTGGACCGCGCTTCATGGCAGCAGGTCCTCTTTGGAACCCTTTAACTTTTTGCAAGAGATAAATCCTTCTTGAACCGGGATTTTGAACCGGATATTGAGAGCTTCAAAGCTTTTGTGGGAGACATCTTTCCCTTGAACCGGATTGTAAACCGGAATCTTCATTTTCAGCCGGAAATTTTCTGATGGCCTTTCAACTCGAACTTGCGAAGTTAATTCCTTTTGAACCGGACATTTTAAACCGGATTTGGCGCTTCAGAGCTTGGTGGGAGAATATATTTCCCTTGAACCGGATTGTAAACCGGATACTTGAGAGCTTCAGTGAGACTGACTTCCCTTGAGCCGGATTTTAAACCGGAATCCTTTCTGATGATCCGGAACTTCTTCATTGAGCCAGGATTTTGTAACTGTCATATACTTACTAAGCCGGAAATTTTCTGACGGCCTTCAAATAACAGTAGCCTCCGGGACCGGGTTATCTTTCCCTCCATCGTCATGGGGTTCTTAAATTTGCTGAAACTGGCAAGATTTGCTTAGTCATGTCATCGTAGCCCCCGAGTCTCAAGGTGACTCGATGAGTTGGCTTGAGATTCTCCATGTTTGACTGTGATATAAGCCGGCATAACTTGTATATCATTGGTGTTGATAACACGATGTGAATCCACAGAAGGTTGTGATGACTGCGGCGGGTTATAAATGATCCCGTATGAGCCGTGTCAAACCTTTCGGCCAATGGTTCCTTCCAACTGGCGATTTGAAGTTAACCAAACTGTAGTGGCGGCGACTTGTGCACCTGCCCATTGAGCCATCCAATGTAGATGGCGGTTGATAGTATATGATAATTTGCCTCCATTTTGAAAGAAAACCGGGCTACCCAAGCTGTGACTTGCTCATGCAGACAGGTGTGGCCTGGTATGTTGATGTAAACCAGGCCGCAATAAATGGACGGTAGAGACGTCCACAATATTAGAGGTGGCTTGGACAGATGAACCGGCCACGGTGTTGTAAACCGGTTCGGACGGGCGAGTCAAACGTAAACGCGGTCCGGCAAGCTAATGTAAACCGGGCCGTAAGGGCGGCGTCTTGCACGCGTCCATTCACCGTGTAATGTAGCGCAGACGAACATCGGGCGGGGCGTTGCCGGTAGCGTGCGTGCCGTACCCATGGTATAAACCACGTTTATAATGAATAATTGTCCTGCATACAATATTGCAGACCAAGGCAAAGATAAACTGCTCTTTGACAAAAATAATATGCACCAATAAAATATATTTTAGATGGATATCACCTGATGTGTTAGGCCAGAAATTATCCGCCATGGAGTTGATGATCACCACAGTGATGCTAAAATTAATCACGGCCGAGTCGGCCAGACGAGCAGACGGATGGTCCGGCCGTGGTGTTGTAAACCGGTGCGGACGAGCAAGTTGTCCTCCGTGTTGTAAACCGGCGCGGATGCATGAACCGGTGGCCAGGGCGGACGGGCAAATCGTCCGTGGTGTTGTAAGGTGGCACGGATGGGCGAGTTGGCCGGCGCGTTGATGTAAACGGGACTGCGGGGGCGGCGGTTTGTGTTCCGATTTATCAATGTGATATACGCAGATGCTGGTGTGGAGCAGCTAGCTTGCGCGCTGTCCGCGGTAGGGCATCACTTTTATAGCGAGCACTTGTCCTGTATAAAAAGATATAGGCTAGAGTAATTGTTTCTTTGACGAAAATAATATTATGCTAACGAAATAGATTTAGACGGATATCACCTGATTTTTTGTCGGGTGAACGTGCATGCATTCAATAATGCTGAGTCAGTTCGTCTCCTCTGGTTGCCTCTTTTTTTATCTAGGAAACCACGCCATGCAATGCTGGATAATTGTTGAGCGCTTGCTGACACTATCTCCTTGGATGTATGACCAACACTCCCAGTTAGAGATTGAACCGTGTGTGAAGGTACTGGAAGTGCATGGAAGGTGAATAGTATATGCATGTGATTAGCACTCTGGCCGCATAATCCATGCATGTAGCAGTTTTCTCCTTATCCCTTATTTCCTTCTGCCTTCCCTTTTCTGAAGAAATAACAAGGCCCAACGGTGCTGTGCGTCACGGCGGCTCGTCGTATGGTAGCCGACAAATCCCGCTCACTTGACAGTCTTGCTTTACATATTTCTATCTTCCTCAATCCGTACATAAGTCAAACTTGCCGTACTAGCCGCTCAATGAACCAGGCAATTGGATCAGAGAATAAAGGCGATGTAATACTCATCCGTACTAATATTCATTATATACTGGTGGAAGTACTTTTGGATTGATTTGTCCTCCACGCCCAAAGTAACAGGAGCCATAATAAATTCCTTCGGGACATCACAATCGAGGGGGCTAGGTGGAGGCATGCTGAAACGACTCGGAGTCGAGATTGGGACGGCTCTGTCACGGGCGCTCGGAGGTGCAAGGCATTACAGGCGTCTTGGCGAACTGGCTGTGGTGCTGCAACAGCCTTGAATTTGAGCCATCTGCGGGACACTGCGTCACGAGAAGGCAAAGCGGCGACAGGTTGATTTTCTTCCCTTCCTTTCTTTCCAACCGTAGACCACCCGGACTAGCAATGACTTTAGGTGATTTTAATTTCCGAAACGCACATGGACTAGGACCCCCATCGGGACATCGATTAATCCTCCTGGTAGGTTTTCTCCTGCGTGTCTAGGAGCGATCGGATCCATCAGAAAATAGCAGCAGAAATCACGCCTGATCTCCTCGGGAGTAGATGATGATTTTATCAAAACAGCTCCACCTGATTTTCTTCGCAGGTATAACAACAGTCACGCATATGGAAGGTACTGGATTTGCCTCAGAGCGAATCGTGCCGCGTGGTAATCCAGATGTATATATTTTTTTAATCAGACTTGGCGACTTGCTGCGGTGCAAACTGACGCAACCCTAGCTTCTTACGAATTCGTCAATCGCGAGCTTCTCAATTCTGGAAAGAAATCCCTCCAAGAACTCAACACCATCGTGCGCGAGCCCCACGGTGGGCGCCAGCTGTCGTGGAATTGTCACGGCAGATGTCCTTAGTGTCAGGACTTAGTTGCGAGGCCAACGCATCTATGTGGTAGCTTGAGAGGGGTTGGACGGAATTGAGAGACGCAACACAAGACAGGGATTTAGACAACTTTGGGCCCTGGGAAACATCATCCGGTAAAAACCCTACATGCTGTTTGAGGCTAGGTCTCATTATCATCACGAGGGAGTCGCCGTAAACCGGCTCTCCTCTTTGTGTCTAGCCCTACGATTGTTTCTTCTTGCTTGTAGCTTCCCCCTCTTTGGGGAGCCCTGCCCCTCCTTATATATGTTGAAGGGGAGGGTTACATGTGGAGTCCTATTAGGATTAGGACTAGTCTATCTCTAATACAAACCGGATACAAGTCCAGGTCTTAACTCCTTGTAAGACAAATATTCCTTATGCCTTTCCTCTTAAACCGGCCCATAATAGTTGAACCGGCCTTCATGAACCGCCAGACGGGCCACCGGGTCTTGTCGCTCCTCTGACCCGTCCATGGGTCACCGATGAGTTACAACGTCTGGCGGGTTCTTTGGTAAATTGCCGAATGCAGGCGGGTCACCAGGTGAATATCGCCAAGTGCCAGCGGGACCTCAAATAAACCGCCAAGTCTGGCCGGGTTAACTTCCGTCCGGTTTACACCGCGGGGTATATCCCCGACATAAGCAGCAGTACCACAAGAAAGTGGTACTATCATTATCAACTATACATCTTTTGGCATCAATGTTATGAACATGTGTGTCACTACGACCGAGATTCAATAAACCATTCACATTGGGTGCATGACCATAGAAGGTATTATTCATGTAAACAGAATAACCATTATTCTCTGACTTAAATGAATAACTGTATTGCAATAAACATGATCTAATCATGTTCATGCTCAACGCAGACACCAATGCAAACAACATTTATCTGGGTTCAATACTAATCCCGAAGGTAGAGGGAGCGTGTGATGGTGATCATATCACCCATGGAAACATTTCCAACACACATCGTCACCTTACCCTTAGCTAGTCTCCGTTTATTCCGTAGCTTTTGTTTCGAGTTACCAATGTTAGCAACTAAACTGGTATCTAATACCCATGTGCTACTAGGAGTACGTACTAGTAAGGTACACATCAATAACACACATATCAAATATACTTTTGTTGAAGTTGCCATCCTTCTTATCTACCAAGTATTTGAGGCAGTTCCACTACCAGTGACTGTTCCCCTAATAGAAGCACTTCGTCTCGTGTTTGGGTTCTTGGGTTTCTTCACGAGCGGCAAGCGGCTTGCCATTCATGAAGTTTCCACCTTGCCCTTGCCCTTCTTTGAAACCCGTGGTCTTGTTAACCATCAACACTTGATGCTCCTTCTTGATTTCTACCTTTACGGCCTTAAGCACGACGAACAGCTCCGGGATCATCTTCCTTTGCATGTTATAGTTATCACGAAACTCTAGTAGCTTGGTGATAGTGATTGGAGAACTTTTGTCAATCACTCTCTAGAAGATTAACTCCCACTTGATTCAAGTGATTGAAGTACCCAGACATTCTGAGCACATGCTCACTAGCTGAGCTATTCTCCTCCATCTTGTAGACAAAGGTCTTGTCAGAGGTCTCACACCTCTCAACACGGGCATGAACCTGAAATACCAATTTCAGCTCTTAGAACATATCATATGTTCCATGGCATTCAAAACGCTTTTGGAGCCCCGACTCTAAGTCGTAAAGCATGGCGCACTAAACTATCAGGTAGTCATCAGAACGTTTCTGCCAGATGTTCACAACATCCACAGACGACGCCAGAGGGGTTGGCACACCGAGCGGTGCATTAAGGACAGAAGCCTTCTGTGTAGCAGTGAGGACAATCCTCAGACTACGGCCCTAGTCCGTAGAATTGCTTACAATATCTTTCAACTTAGTATTTCTCTAGGAACGTATTAAAACAAGGAGCTAAAGCGCGAGCTATTAATCCACAACACAACTTGCAAAGACAATTTAGACTATGTTCATGATAATTAAGTTCATCT
The DNA here is from genome assembly GCA_021605145.1 of Aegilops bicornis. Classification (NCBI taxonomy): domain Eukaryota; kingdom Viridiplantae; phylum Streptophyta; class Magnoliopsida; order Poales; family Poaceae; genus Aegilops; species Aegilops bicornis. The sequence goes on from CM038674.1 coordinate 488,283,647, forward strand.
AATCAAATTATTTAATGAACTCCCACTCAGATAGACTTCCCTCTAGTCATCTAAGTGATACATGATCCGAATCGACTAGGCCGTGTTCGATCATCATGTGAGACGAACTAGTAATCAACGGTGAACATCTCCATGTTGATCGTATCTACTATATGACTCATGTTCGACCTTTCGGTCTCTCGTGTTCCGAGGCCATGTCTGTACATGCTAGGCTCGTCAAGTCAACCTAAGTGTTTTGCATGTGTAAATCTGGCTTACACCCGTTGTATGCGAATGTTAGAATCTATCACACCCGATCATCACGTGGTGCTTGAAACAACGAACCTTCGCAACGGTGCAGCTAGGGGAACACTTTTCTTGAAATTTTAGTGAGGGATCATCTTATTTATGCTACAGTCGTACTAAGCAAATAAGATGTAAACATGACAAACATCACATGCAAATCATAAAGTGACATGATATGGCCAATATCATCTTGTGCCTTTGATATCCATCTTCGAGGCACGGCATGATCACCATCGTCACCGGCATGACACCATGATCTCCATCATCGTGTCTTCATGAAGTTGTCTCACCAACTATTACTTCTACTACAATGGCTAACGGTTAGCAATAAAGTAAAGTAATTACATGGCGTTTTCATTGACACGCAGGTCATACAATAAATTAAGTCAACTCCTATGGCTCCTGCCGGTTGTCATACTCATCGACATGCAAGTAGTGATTCCTATTACAAGAGCATGATCAATCTCATACGTCACATATATCATTCATCACATCCTTTTGGCCATATCACATCACATAGCATACCCTGCAAAAACAAGTTAGACGTCCTCTAATTGTTGTTGCAAGTTTTACATGGCTGCTATGGGTTTCTAGCAAGATCGTTTCTTAGCTACGCAAAAGCCACAACGGTGATATGCCAATTGCTATTTACCCTTGATAAGGACCCTCTTCATCGAATCCGATCCGACTAAAGTGGGAGAGACAGACAGCCGCTAGCCACCTTATGCATCAAGTGCATGTCAGTCGGTGGAACTTGTCTCACGTAAGTGTACGTGTAAGGTCGGTCCGGGCCGCTTCATCCCACAATGCCGCCAAATCAAGATAAGACTAGTAACGGCAAGCAAATTGAACAAATCATCGCCCACAACTACTTGTGTTCTACTCGTACATAGAATCTACGCATAGACCTAGCTCATGATGCCACTGTTGGGGAACGTAGTAGTAAATCAAAAAATTCCTACGAATTACCAAGATCAATCTAGGAGATGCTAGCAAAGAGTGAGAGGGAGAGCATCTTCATACCCTTGAAGATCGCTAAGCGGAAGTGTTACAAATAACGCGGTTGATGGAGTCGTACTCGCGGCGATTCAAATCGTGGAAGATCCGATCTAGCGCCGAACGGACGGCGCCTCCGCATTCAACACACGTACAGCCCTGGGACGTCTCCTCCTTATTGATCCAGCAAGGGGAGAGGAGAAGTTGAGGGAGAACTCCAGCAGCACGACGGCATGGTGGCGATGGAGTTCGTGGTTCTCCGGCAGAGCTTCGCTAAGCACTACGGAGGAGAGGAGGTGTTGGAGAGGGGAAGGGGTTGCGCCAGGGAAGAGTGCGGCTGCCCTCTCTCTCCCTCACTATATATAGGGGGGAAGGGGGTGGAGGAGGTGCCCTAGGGTTCCCTAGGGGAGGGGCGGCGGCCACAGGGGAAACCCTAGATGGGTTTGGGCGCCCCCACCCCTAGGAATCTTGTCCCCCAAGCCGGGAGGGGCGGCTGCCCTAGGGGAGGCGCCCCCACCTCTCCAGGTTACGTGAGAGGGGTTGGGAGGGACGCACAACCCCTTACTGAGCTGGTGTGCCCCCTCCCCTTGGCCCATAAGGCCCCCCAACGCTTGTCGGGGCCTCCGAAACACCTTTCGGTCACGCTGGTCGTCATCCGGTACTCCCAGAACAATTCTGAACTCCAATACCCTTCGTCCAATATATCGATCTTCACCTCCGGACCACTCCGGAGTTCCTCGTCACGTCCGGGATCTCATCCGGGACTCCGAACAACCTTCAGTAACCACATACTATTTCCCATAACAACTCTAGCGTCACCGAACCTTAAGTGTGCAGACCCTACGGGTTCGGGAACCATGCAGACATGACCGAGACATCTCTCTGGCCAATAACCAACAGCGGGATCTGGATACCCATGTTGACTCCCACATGTTCCACGATGATCTCATCAGATGAACCACGATGTCGGGGATTCAATCAATCCCGGATACAATTCCCTTTGTCTATCGGTATGTTACTTGCCCGAGATTCGATCGTCGGTATCCCAATACCTCATTCAATCTCGTTACCGGCAAGTCTCTTTACTCGTTCCATAACGCGTGATCATGTGGCTAACTCCTTAGTCACATTGAGCTCATTATGATGATGCATTACCGAGTGGGCCCAAAGATACCTCTCCGTCATACGGAGTGACAAATCCCAGTCTCGATTCGTGCCAACCCAACAGACACTTTCGGAGATACCTGTAGTGCACCTTTATAGCCACCCAGTTATGTTGTGATGTTTGGTACACCCAAAGCATTCCTACGGTATCCGGGAGTTGCACAATCTCATGGTCTAAGGAAACAATACTTGACATTAGAAAAGCTCTAGCAAACAAACTACACGATCTTGTGCTATGCTTAGGATTGGGTCTTGTCCATCACATCATTCTCCTAATGATGTGATCCCGTTATCAATGACATCCAATGTCCATGGTCAGGAAACCATAACCATCTATTGATTAATGAGCTAGTCAACTAGAGGCTCACTAGGGACATGTTGTGGTCTATGTATTCACACATGTATTACGGTTTCCGGTTAGTACAATTATAGCATGAATAATAGACAATTATCATGAACAAGGAAATATAACAATAACCATTTTATTATTGCCTCTAGGGCATATTTCCAACAACTACCATGCTATATTTAATTGCAAACATGTTCACACCGATCACAACCTAAACGGTTTCCCACTTAGGAGCGTATTATTAGTACTCGGTTATAAATACTACTATGCTAAGATGACTGCACATTCCTCCTCAACTCCTCATCAAAAAAAAACAATCAAGTCAATCAAGCCATAGCCAGCGTGAGTTCTAGGTCGAGAGATTTCCACTAGGGATAGGTGAGCATGGAAGAGGAAGCACGAGAGATGTCCTGCCTCGCCACAAAAGCAGCCGACATGTCCAGCCGCGCACCAGTAGCAGCACAGAGGTCCCGCCGCCCCGCCGAAGCAGCACGGAGGTCCCGCCGCACCGTTGATGTAGCAGACTGGTCCGAGCACGCCGCGGAAGTAGCAGAGATGTCCCGCCGCGCCACCGAAGCAGCACGGAGGTCCCGCCACGCCGCGGCGGCCTGGGAAAATTTCTCGCGGGCAGGCGAGACTCTTATAGGCGCATGCATGCGATGTTCCATAGCCAGATGGATCAGATCTCCGGCTGGGCGAGGTTGCAGGATGAGGCTACCGGCGTCATCCGACAACTAGGGGAGGGCAATGCAAAGCTCTGGCGGCCTTGATCTGGCCGAGGCGAAGATCACCGGAAGAAGCGGCAGGAGGAGGAGACCGCTGCCTTGTTGCAGAGGACGGGCGTCATCGTCAAGAAACTTATGGACAAGAATGCCATGCTCCGCATCGAGCGCAACAGGCTGGTGGAGGAATCCATGGATGCTGCCAAGCAGCATATTAAGGACATGAAACTGATGAAAGAGATCATCGCCCGCCACGAGAACTAGTCTCCGCGACTTGCAGCGCATAAAGAAAGTAGAGATCAGCGAGCCAGATAGTTGTATGCGTCTTCCTTCTTCTTTTGCCCTTGTGTATTTCAAGCGTAGCCGCATGTGGCTTTTTTAATTATCTTCCTAATTATGTAAGACAATTATTATCCACTCTCGTCGTCCTTATATATATTCATCAGTCTTGCTATAAGTCACAGTAGATGCTATATAGGTCCGTCGGATCTTACATCAAGATCCGTGCAAAAATTTCTTTTTAGATTTTCCTTTTTCTCTCTTAAATCTCAGTCGAGTGAGACATTGCCACGCCATTAAATAGAGGCTCGGGCGCCATTAATGGAGACCTTGGGAGAGAGGTGGATGGAAGATGGAGGTCAAAGGGCTCTCCTCCCGATAAGCACGCGCAGGGGTCTGATCGCATGCCTCCCGTACTCAAATAGGTACCCTGCACGGCGCCTCCTAGCTAATAAAAAAATGGGACACGTGGTGGCACGTAAATGGTAAATAGAACGCCCACGGTTTCAATAATACTTGTGTTTCCGATTGTAACGTGACAACACTTGTTCCAAAATAACTTTGTTGATTGTTAATGTGTGCACGTTCGCAAATCGGACAACAAAATTACCACAGCATGTTGGTGCCATGTCATGACACCAAGCCAAGTTTCTTGATTTTCATGCGTGTTTCGGATTTACAGGAATTAAAAAACCAAGTTTCTCAATGTTTCCAGCTGAGCCATGACACCCAGATGTTTGAATTTCATTCCCATTTCTCGCATGGGACCTAGAAAATTACCCGAGGACACACATGTGATTTTTCAACCAGCTTTGGTGCACTGGAGCATGTGCTTGTATTTAAAATTTGAATTATGCACACAAAGGTGACACGTTCCCTCTCAGAACCACGAGCCTTCTTGAGAGAAGCTCTGGTTTGCAAGAAACTGGTACCAAAACTTGTTCCTATTCTGCAATTTTTTTTACCACAGCATGGTAGTACCATGACATGACACCATGCCAAGTTTCATGATTTTTAGGAGTGTTTTGGATTTACAAGAATTTTAAAACCAATCTTCTCATGTTCTCGGCCGAACCACGATGCCCAGATGTTTGAATTTCGTTCCCATTTCTTGCATGGGACCTAGAAATTCACCCGAGGACACACATGTGATTTTTTTCAATCAACTTTGGTGCACGGGAGCATGTGCTTGTAGTTCAAATTTGAATTATGCACATTAAATGACTAGAAACTCAATTATTGTATAAAAAAGACCAATCGAACCCGGAATAATTCCAAAATTTAACAGGGCACTCATATAGTTCTATGTTGCCTCTGTAAAGAAAATCTAGGGGGAGGCAGCGTATATTGTTTCGCACACAAAGGTATAAACAAATAAAGAAATAAATAAATTAGCATACCTATTTAATTCTTGGGTTCTTATTATTTATGCCACTAGTTGTGTATCACTACTCAGTTTTGCCATTAGAAGTTACAACTACTCAAAAAATGCCATCGATCCGTGAGATGCCTGCTCAAAAATGCAATTAGATATCTAAAAAATGCCATCGTTAAAGTAGATGTTTGCTCAGAAATGCCATTAGACATTGTTATTTTCACGTCAAACCCGTTTACCATGTTACATGAAAAAAATAAGTCGATTCTCACAATGATAAGTTAATGGTGTCCAGCACAACACACCCCTCAAATAAAACTAAGCACCCTGGAATTCTTTGACAAAACTAAGCACCCTGAAATTCTTTGACAATTAAAGTGCTAACTATATGATGTTGGCCATATATGTTGTACGTATATAATGTGAAGAAACGAGTGGTAGTACTATACCAACTAAAAGATGAAATGTACAAAATATAACGAGAAGAAACATAACATAGTTCTGCTGGGGGCTCAGCAGAACACACCCCTCGAATAAAACTAAGCACACCAGAAATTAAACTAAGCAACTAATCCGGTAGACACTGCATTAGAACCACCATGAGAAACGACACTGCCACCTTTCTCGGAGTCCTCGTCCACGTCCTCGACTTCGTCCTTGTCCCTCTTCCTCTTGGGTGATACTTCTTTGCTTGAACCTCACACTTGGCTCTTGCTCTTCATCCAACCCTTGTAGATATTGAAACAAAGGTAGCCATCCATTGCAGCATAGTGGGTGTGGTCTATATATAGTACAGTCCACTGCCATGCACGATGAAACGTGTGCGGAGGTTTCTTCAGTTCGTTGTACGAAGGATGAACCATGGCTCCTGCCAGGGTCAGCATTGAAGGCTGATCAAGGGAGAGCACCAGCCCTTCCTTCTGGAGGTCGAAGGGGTCGCCTACAACGAGGCATATCCGACCCAGGATTTCCTTGTCGTTCCTAAAGTCTAAAGTAACGAATTCGACTCAGCCACCCTTGAGGAACTTCTTAAATTCCTCGCACTCAATGTCGGCATGGCATATGTGGTAGACCAAGCATAAGTCATGCAAGCAAACCTGGATCACAGCGGTCTTCTTCTTCTCTGCCTCCTTTAGGTTCTTCTCGCTTCCCAGGACCGTGGTGTACTCAACATCTAGCCCAGCGATCCACTTATCATTTGAGTTTTCGAACATGCGTTTGGAGCGAGCAAGGCATTCTTTCACCGTTGCGGAAGAACGGGTGTAGATGACGTCGAACTCATCGTGGGTGATGGTTCTAACCTTGTACTCACCGTCGATCATGGAGATTTGGGACGCCATGGATTTGGGAGGAGGATTAGGATTAGTGGAACTGCCGTAATGTGAAAGGACGGGACGACTAGGAGCGGTTTATCGATTGTAAAAATGTCGAGTGGCTTGCCTGGTGGATATATGGATTCATGCACAGTACTATGGGGTCCCAATTAGATGTCATGTCTACTCGACGCCCAATTAAATGGCTTTCGATGTCATCTCAAGCATCGGGAAAATTACAGGTGATAAGAAGCTTTCCATTCTCCCATGATACGGGCTTCCGAGAGCCCTTGGATCTGAGATCGAACGGTTGCATGGCATGATTCTAGACCTATGGGTGAATATCCTATCACGGAGGGTTATTACTGCAAATTTTCAGCAACTTAGCATGCAACCGTTCGATCTCGGATCCAAGGGCTTCCAAAGAGTCCGTATCATGGTCGCGCCTACCACGACCGTTGCCTCGCTTCATGGCAGTCGCATATGGAGATTTAACATGGTGCGTTAGGCTATCTAATGTTGGCATGTCATACATAGTCATCACTTAGTCACTCATACAACAAGGTTAGCTATAAGGTTGCCTATAAGAGTATTTTTTGTTTACTTCTCTCTATCTCTTTCTTCGTAGTATTTATTGCATTTGCCAAGGAGTGACCTCTTCCAAAGAAATGGTGCTTAGAAGAGGTGCTATGGGTATTAAATGGCTTAGCAACTCAAGTCCCCAATGCATAGGTGCTTAGTTTTTTGTTGCTAAGTTTGCTTCATCTAGGTACATGCGCTTATCACCGTTTCTTTATGGGGTCACCAAACTAGTCTCTCTCTTCTTAATTAACTTGCCACATCAGACTTTATGCCTATGTGGCAGGCTTAGCACCTGTAGGATCAAGTACAATAGTGGGCTATAAGCCCGCTTTACATGGCATTTTGCATATGTGGGGGAAAGAGGCAAGGAAAAAGTGGAGGAGTGGGCTCTCATGCAAGAGCCGGCCTCTATATGGTGGAGCATCGGGAGAGGCACACTGTATGGAGGTGGTCGAGAATCGGGAGACTCACGCCCGGTCGTAGCGCCAGTTAAAATGATAATGCCAAGTCAAATCACCGGGCCCCACCTGTCCAGCAGTAACTCTCTATCAAATCACACAGCCCTACGTTTGCAGCAGCCTACTCCCTCATCTTCTCGCGTCTCTGTCGAACCGACTAGGCGGAACTGCCCCGCCTACCGCGCGGAAAAAGCCCCGCCCTCGACTTTTAAATAGTACAGTACACTAATTTTGTATCCATGGATTGCGCCATGGAGCAAAGCCTCAAGAAAAAGGCGGTACACATGTACGGAGTATATACAGCACGCCCGTCGCGTTCGCGTCGCACCCTAGACGGTCGGTCGGTCTGGCACGCTGCTCTCCGAATGGAACACTCGTCATATTGCGTTTGCACACACATGTGGGACCGCAATTGAGAACTGACCATAGGCACACTCCCCGGCCCCGCAAGTCGGGTGAGTTAATAGAAGAGAGAGACGAGCGATAGTACTACTAGAGAAGTGTTGTAGGAGTACATACGTTGGTACCTGGACGATCCCTACAAGACACGAAAGATCAGTTCATCCATGCATGTGACCAGACTCCAGTAGACACGCCTGGATTGGCTATCGTCTACATATCGTGCAGGCTGTGTTGTACAGGGCTGTAGTTATAATGAGAAATCTAAAAAAGGTTTCTTGTCATCTCGCAAAATTAGGTGTCATGTGCTTCGGATCACTGCAAGGGTTAAACAGCGACAACTGATTTCGGCTAGTCATTAGGGGCACATGCACGAAGACTACTCGGCTGCCATCTAGGTCAAGCCGGCTATGTTAATTAGGACATCTATCAACAGGCCCCTTTTCTACGAGTTTATCTTTAATTTGAGCTTTGATCCTCGTCTAGTTTGTCCGTCGGGATTCATCTTGTCTCCTTTGGGCAGTGAGGTTATGATTTCTTGTCATGTGGCATTTCTCTGTGTTATATGTTATAATCCGGTGCTTCAGATCAAAATAACGACAACTGCGCCTCCGGGGCACGTACACGAAGACTTATCGACAGTCATTGCCGAGGTCAAGCCGGCTCTGGACGGTAGACAAAAGAAAACTAGTACTCCACTATATAGGCAGGAGCCTCCGCGCTTGCTTTCTAGTGTTGCTCTCTTCACACTATATCATCATCTCCAGATCTAAACACGACAGTGGTGGCCACACACACTCTCTCTCTACTCACCGCGGGTCACAGATCCAGCCAGATCCTCTCCGCCGGGGAAGGTGAGAAGGTGCAACGTTCACGCGGTCGTCCTTGGCGACAACTCTTACCCACTGTCGGCGCGTCCCGATCAGCGTGCCTTGCCGTTCTCTCCCAAGCATCGCTGGCGAGGGAGGGCCTCCCACCCCTTCTTCCTCGCTGCCGTAGTGTGGGAAGATCCGGCCTCCCGCCCACCTAGCGACATCCCAGCGACCCTCAGGTATAACTTCCTTCGAAACCGGCCTTGCTCTACTTCCCGAGCTCCTGACGTCGCTGCATTTGTATCTTTTACTATTTCTCAGGCCCCCTCGTAGATAGGATTGATCGGCTGTTCGAAAACCACCTAATTTTTTACTGTTAAGAGGTAAAGCTAGTTCATGCACTCGAATTTAGTAGTACTTACTTGGTTCAAACAAGGAAGAGAGGCGGTGGGGTGGGGGAAGATTTGTTACCTTAATCTAGGACTTGGTCAAAAGAGAAAATAATGGGGGCGAAAAGTAGTAGAGACTGGCTATTCAACTGGTCTCTAGGTCTAATAGGGAAATAAAGGGAACACAATACAAACTCAATATAAACCCGATCTATTGGTTGAAAAAGAAAAGAAAGTGGGGACTGGGGGACAAGTCAACAGAGTAAGTCCAGCACTAGATTTTCTAGCCTCACACAGTATAAGGTGGCTATATACCGAACAAAAATGGGACCAACCCAGATATCCTCTTCGATGTGTGTTGCCCGAGTCAGCTCTTATGCAATGCCCTTTGGTAAAATGTAGCGATCGCCTTTGTTAAAATAACGACACGTTAAACCAATGTTGTTTTCAATGTAATGCCTCGAGTAATATAAATCAATGGCACTTTTTTCATGTCTTGCTAAATTTCCCATTAAGATAAGTTGCTTCTTTTCGTTAGAGATGCAACTGTCCTGGTCCGCCTACTCTCCCGTGCCCAAATACCGACTCTGTAGCAGCTGTTAATGTAATGTTTACGGTAAAATGAAGCAATGGCACCATTAAAGTAATGTCGTATTTAACGGTTGTCATAGTTAATCCTAATGCCCACATCGATATCTAGCAATGCCGCTAGAAATTACTCTTGTCATATCTGATTTGCCATTTAGATAAGGAACATGCTTTTTTCATTTGATGCATGTTTCATAACTTGTTAGTCACCCTCCTTTCCACCTTTTTTGTGCAAACAGAGATATACATTTCACGCTTGATCTTAGTTGAACTGCACAAATGATATCCAAATTATAGTTGAACATTCCAGGAGCTTCACAACCAACCTTGATGTTGCTCAATTTTATTGCAACTAATGAAGAAGAAGCTCTGTGGGTTTCGTCTTTTGATGGAAATGGAACCGGGGCTGGAGCCCTTTTCTTAAAATAAGAAGAAGAAGCTGCTAGCTCATGGGACATTGCTTCATTTTAGGTGAACTGCACCAAAAGGTCCCATGAATTGAATCATCCGTGTTGGTGACTGGTGTCATCCGTTCTACGATGGCGTTGACTACAGATATGGTTCCCATCACGAGGTATGTTCCTTTTTTGTCTGACCGTTTGCCAAAGATCCTGCATGTTGATCCTGCTCTTGTGCTACTGTTTTGGCACTGCCATGATAAAGCAGTAATGTTATCATTTTGCACCTTAATCTAGTGGCACTATTAATTTGAGGCAATGTTTTGGCACTGCTAGTGCCACTGTTTTATATATATATCGAAAGAGGGGGTTCCCTCCGATTTCATTAAAGAAACCCAACCATACAGAACCATTATCCGACAACATCACAGTGTAAACGGGCAGTTATGCAACTACTACTAGAACGGACTGAGTACTAGCAGGAGACAAGTTCGCCACATAAGCTAGGCAGGTAGGGGGACGCGGCACCAGCTCGACCAAGTTTGTATTACAACCCAAATGCTACCATAGAAACATCGGGGAAGATAGGGACCAAAGAGCCGACTTGACATCGATCTAAGCACCCCCGGCCTTCATCCTTGCGACGCACGGTACACCTCGTTTGCCACATGCTCGACCCTTGTGTCACTGATAAAATGAAGTAATAATATAGTCAAAATAGAGCGAGTGTCCTCTCTATCATTTCATTTCCAATGTAGATAAAGAAAGTGCTTCTCTTTGTTAATGTATGTTTCATCAACTAGTCCCATTGTTAATGTTTAAGCGTTTACGCAAACCGGGTGCTTAATTTTAGATGATCTGCACAAAAATAGAGATTTGAATGTCTCAAGGCCCCTCCTTGTACTACCGATGTACACTGATGTTCATCACTGGCAGAAGGTGTATCAGGGAGACTTGGGACGATTTCCAGTATGAGGCGTGGCGTAGCGTATGAGGCGTCGCAGGGCCCATCTCGCCCTCGCATCATGGCATACTATGATACTATCACAATATTTTCTTCTATTTATTTTTGCGTGTTTCATCAACTAGTGCCACCATAATGTAATCACGCTTTTTCATTATCTGTGCAAACAGGGTTATTTAGCTGCATTTTGGTGGAACTGCACAAATGTACGGATGGAACCGGCATATATGCAGAGTGCGAGGTGTGCCAAGTAAAAATTACCAACACCAACCATGCTCCATGCACGCATTGGCATCCACCACCACCAGTGGGATGTGTGGCGCTCTCTGTGGACGGATCTTTCTTGGCAGCAAATCCTCTAACCAAATACTAGTAGCTTATATTGGCAGTTTTCTAGGGAGTACTCTTTTCTGAAAGAAGCACCAATCTATTTTTCTTTATTTGTACACAGTGTCACAACTTTGACCCAAAGGTCTAGAGCTATTTAAGGGTGATTGGTGTAGTACTCGGAGACTGATTGTAAGCATGATTTTCATTAGCTGTCACACTGATTGTAAGCATGAGCAGGTGGAAGATTAGGTTAGTGCGAAGCTTACCTTAAACCCTACCACTGTCATTGAAACGAGGTGAGCGTCAAGGGAACCGTGGAGAACGGCAGGGAAGCGAGGTCGTGCCATCCGGCCTCCTCTTGTGGTGGGAGAACGAATACTCGTGTGGCTCCTGCTGGCTCTGTACCCTCACGAACGACACACCGTACTCGATCGATTCGTTATCCTCTGGGTGCTCGACCTTCGTCCTGTACGCCCACCACCTCCGCCTGACTTTCGCCTCGGGCGAATCTGTCTGCTCCATCTCCCAGAGGAGATACTCAATGAACTCGAAGGACTGCGGCGTGACTGCCGCCGAGGAGTACATGTACATCACCGCCCTCATCACCATTGTCTTGCTCTTTCGCATACATTGCCACATGGCCCTCACCGTCCTTGAAATCTCCCACTCATTGTCAAACCAAGAAAGGATCTCCTTCAACCTGGCTAACTTTGCCTGGTCGCCGGTGGCGATCTGCCTGATTCGCTGCTGCATCCTCTCCATAAATGTCCTTCTGAGTGGTCCGGTGCTAGCTTTGGAAGATGGGAGGAGAGATGGTGGTCTTGCAATAGAGAAGAGGGAGAGACGAGACGGTGGTTTTGGAATGGAAATGATGGAAAGGAGAGGAGGTGGTTTTGCAATGGAGAAGAGGGAGAGGCGACACGGTGGTTTTGGAATGGAGATGATGGAGAGGAGAGGAGGTGGTTTTGCAATGGAGAAGAGGGAGAGGAGCGTGCGGCAGCGATTTAGGATTGAACGAGAGGGCCAGCACGCTGTGACTGGATCAAAATCAAAATCAATTACCCTTCAATTAAGAAAGTGACCCCACATTAACTAGTCTCCCTTTTATTTGGGTCATAATTGACCATGATTTCGCAAATAAAATATATGTTATACGTTGCAAAAATAATATAATTTGAAAGTACATTCAGATACGAACCAAACGATACAATTTTTCGCCGCTCTTCCGCTCTTCTCCTCTTAAACCACCACCGCTCCTCTCCTGTTCCCATCTAAATCCAGCGCGCTCCTCTCCTCTTCCATTTCAAAACCAGCGCCCCTCCTCTCCTGTTCGAATCCAAAACCAGCGTCGCTCCTCTCCTGTTCTAATCCAAAACCAGCGCTACTCCTCTCCTCTTCCATTCAAAAACCACCGCCGGTGAGTGAAGGTGCTGTGGATAAGTAGATCGATGGAGGAGTACAACCAATACGTGAGGATCGCAGACGGCGACCCTGTGAAGCTAGCTAGGATGTTGGAGATACAGTCTTGGTTTGACAACAAGGACCAACTAGCGGCGGCGACATCCATGGCCTAATATCTGCAGCAGGCGAAAAGGCGGCGATACTCCCGGAGGAGTTCTTGCGAGAGTACATAGAGCTGCTCCTCTGGGCCATGGAGCAAATAGATTCACCGAATCCGATCGTGAGGGAGCGGTGGTGGGAGTATCGATCCCAGATGGAGCATCCACCAGAGATTGAAGGATCAAGCATCTACATGGTGTAGTTTGTGAGGGTGTCGTGCCAGAGCGAGACGGTGGAGTCTTCGTCGACTGAACCCAACTGCAAGAGGAGAAAAATAGTTGCCCCGACGATGCTTCCCCGCCATCCTCTCCCTCGCTGTTCACATCATCTCACGGAGCGGCTGTCTGCCGCCGAGGAATAGGAGGAACTGCCCCCCCCCCCCCCCAGCCCAATAGTCGGGAAGGTTGTGAATTGTCAGGAGGAGCTTAGGGTTGTTAGTATTTGCAGGTTGTGAATTGTGTTTTCTGTTGTGTATTTTGAGAGTACTTCTAGATATGAATGTCTTTTGAATTTCAGATTTGTAGTATTGATCATATGAAGTATTTTATGAATTCTAGAGATTTATTTTAGCACTTAAAAATGTAGTTTCATAGGAGTATAAAAGTGCAGACAATGTGATTCTCAGAGAAGAAACTGCAAGTTTCAGTTTCAAATAAGAAACTCCAAGTTCAGTTTCAGATAAGAAACTGCAACTTTCAGAGGCAGAGCATTTATATTAACACGGCCTTTTCAAACAGTGTTAACATCATGTTGGAAGTTTTATTCATGGTCGAAACTGGAACTAGCAGCCAGTTAACAGCATGCTGACCAACATTCATGCATAGCGCATCTTCATATGATGCACAGTCAAAAAGATATGCTATTTTCAAAATGCCCACACAATGTCGAAAAGTGCGAAAAACAGAGAAAACGAGGGACGAAGTTTTGGCAAGTGTTGGACGTGGTGTGCGTAGATGACAATTGGGACCCACATGTCAATAAAGGAAGATGCAAAAAATTTGGAGATATTTTCTCTGCACAGGTGGAATCGAACCCGGGTGGAACAGCTGTCGGGTAGTGTCACTCGGCCACTAGGCTAGTTCAGTTGTTTCGTTACTAATAAGGCACTTCCTCAGGTGGTCGGATCCCCTCCTGCGCCTTTGTGCACTCGCCGCGACACTGCTGTCTGCCTTTGTGAACATGCTGAACAAACGAGAGGAATCTGGAGAGGATTGTACGTGGAGAGGCGGACAGTCAGGACCCACCAGGTCTATGGCCGTACACAAGCAAGTGCCTCATCAAAAAAATACTTCCTCCTAATGCTATACTGACGTTGGGGCCCACGGGTTTGTCAACATAGTTACATTTTTTAGGTAATTCAACGTAGTTACTATAGGAGAAAAATTCACAACAAAGCCGGGGAGCCGGCAGGTATCATTTATTATCACTAGGGCAGCAAGTGTCAGCTGGGTTTTGGGCTGCCCCGTCTAGGCTTTCTTTTTTAACATGCGCAGCCCACGACCTCAGATGGGAGGTCCATAGGCCTGTTTGTATTTTCTTGAGGGCCGTCATGTATCGACCGGCCTATGGACCTCCCATCTGAGGTTTTATTTTTCCTGAAACATCAGCAGCCCAATTTATGTATTTTTTGTGAAGAAAACATAGAGGTATGTTCTATTTTTCTATATAATAATAGGAACGCCTAGTCCAACTTATGTTTCCCTTCTAACTATATTATATATATTTAAATTATTTTATATGTTATTATAAATTATTTTTATTGTCATCATATATTTAACAGATATTTACATATGTAAGAAAACAATATCCCACATCTTATTAACTTATAAAAATAATTTCTTAACAATAAAATCCTGGATTTTTTTGGCAACCAAAATCCTGGTGATTGTGTACAGAAGCTTGGTAAGATTTCAGGACCAATGTAATAATAAATCACCTTATTATTTATATATATAACACAAAATGCTCAGCCCCTGTTTATTTTTTGATAACATTGTTGCGCCCACCCCCAACATTATAATTAGAATCAGCCCAACAAAATTGTGTATTTCGAGAAAGTGCAAATGGCCTATAATTTTTTAGGAAAACATAAATGAGCCACATGGACGCTACATAATTTGTTCACCCAGCCCAGCTAATGGACTGTAATTTAAAAAAATATCAAATTGACTGTAAATTATACCCCGCAAACAAAACTGTAAATTCTAAAAAAATGGGTTGAATACGTGCCACATTTTTGGAGGCTGAAATGTGGGCCAATAGTTCGAAGCCAATGTAAGTCGTCGTCAACTTAGTCAACAAATGATTCTGACATCGCTAGCCATTGGATTTACATCCAACGACCGGCATCCATCTTCAATCTCTCGTCTTCTTCCTCCAGCGCCGTCGGGACCATCAGCTCCCGCCTCCTGCTGCTAGCAGCTCTGCTTAGCACGCTTTGCTGTGAAGCACTACTCCACCTTGGCCAGGCCATCCCTCCACCCCTACACACCTCCTGTTCTTCTCCACCGACTGCCGAACCACACCGCACCAGAACCAGTTAACCCTCGTACACCTCTCCGCCTGCGACTCTACTCCCGCGTCTTCCCATCTCCGGCTCGTTGCTGTCCAGGGCCTCGTCGTCGTCCACCACCTTGGTGCGCTCGGCGCGGAATGGTCAACGTGGTCAACGAATGACACCATCGGAAGTAGACTGTGCGTGGAGAGGCTGATAGCTGGGTCCACGGCCGCACGCAAGGAAACGCCTCCTTATTGCGCGCAAAATAATGATTCCTCCATCGGACAGCTGGGACCCACCGGAAGAGCCTCTGTATTTCGCGAAAAAACATTCCCACCGCTGACAGGTCGGACCCACCAGCTATATCTTCGCACGCAAGGAAGTGCCTCCTTATTACGGACAAAAAAATAAATACCCCCTGCTAGCTGGGACCCACAATAGTGGGATGATGACTTGTAGGCCAACTAAGTTGACGGGGAGGAAGGGCTTTGTCAACTTAGTCAATATGAACGATTCTAGCTCCAGTGACCGTACGATGTCCATCCAATGGCCGTAGTGCTTCTTCAACCTCTGGTCTTCTTGCTCCAGCCGCACAAACCAGCGCCGGTCGTGCCTCGTTCTCCTACCTCCCGTGGCTGGATGCGATATCGCGGAGGCCTCACCGCCCCCTACTACTCCCACCGCTGGCCAGGCCATCCCTCTACTCACCCACACCCCCTGTTATTCTGTGACGACGGCAACCTCACACCGCAGCGAACCAGTCAACCCTCATACTCCTCTATGCGTGGGCATCCACTGCCGCGTCTTCCCCAGCTCCGCGTCGTCCCCTTCCTAGGCCTCGCCGTCGTCCACCGCCTTGGTGCTCTCGGCGCGGCTTGGTCAACGTGGTCAAGGAACGGCTTCCATCGGACGTGGACTGTACGTGGAGAGGCTGACAGCTGGGTCCATGGCCGCAACAAGGAAGTGCCTCCTTATTACGTGAAAAATAATGATTCCTCCACCTGACAGCAGGGACTCAGCGAACGGGCAACCGTATTTCACAAAAAAATGTTTCCCCTGACTGCTGGGACCTACTAACGACATCTTCGCACGCAAGAAAGTGCGTCCGGGCAAAAAAATTGATTCGCCCCCGTGACTGATGGGACCCACCAGCTACATCTTCGCACGCAAGGAAGTGCCTGACAGTCGAGACCCACCTGGTCGAAGCGTACGCAACATTGTCATTCTGGTCGCGAACGTGTACGTTCATACTGGTCCATGTAGAGGCCGCACGTGTCGTAGTAGAGGCGCGCACGTAGCATGTACACGTACGTACAGCGGCCAATGTGGAAGAAAGAAAATACGGTCACATACGTACATACGGGCAGGGTCTCGAACGCCTACTCGCGTATACGTACGGCCAGGGCTCGTGTACATGGCTGGGTCGGAATAGAGAAACAGCGTCGTTGTCGTGTTCATGGGGAGCCAACCGGCTGTGTCGGAACGGAATGCGTCGTCGTGTTCATCAGGAGGGCTTGGACGGAACAGCCGATGGAAACGAGGCCTGGCGTACGGCGGAACAGAGGAAAAAGCCTTGTGTTCAACCGGCCACGGTCGAAACGGGATCCTGTTCATCGGGAGGGGTCCGGCGTACCGCAAAACGGAGGAAACGGACCTCCTACGGCCGAAATGGGGGTCCTGTTCATCGGGAGGGGTGTGGCGTACCGCAAAACGGAGGAAACGGACTTGTGTTGGAGCGTTACGGTCGAAACGGGGGTCTTGTTCATTGGGAGGGGTGTGGCGTACCGCAAAACGGTACTCCACGGGATACTGTCCATCTCCAGCGTCGACCCCCTCCAGCTTCCACGGGCTACTGTTCATCCACCGTCGACCTCCTCCAGCCTCCACTGCGATTGTTCATCCACGGGCTCTGTTCATCCAGCCTCCACCGCGCGCTTACTCCACCGGCCATCGCTCAACCAGCCCTCTCCACGGGCTCCTGTTCAACCACCCCTCCACGGGCTACTGTTCATCCAGCCCTCCACCATCTACTATTCATCCAACCCTCCACGGGGTGGTCCTGTTCATCCAGCCCTCCATGGGGTCCTACTCCTCCAGCCCTAACCGGCTCGATCGATCGGGGTCCTGTTCATCCAGAGGCAACACCACGGGGTCATGTTCATCCACCCCCATCGGGAACTGTTCATCCAAACCCCCCTCCCCAAAGAACACTCACCGTTCATCCAGAGGCGCACCGATCGGCTTGATTAGCAGCGATGGCGAAGGAATCGCTCGATTGGGTTCGATTAACAGCCATCGATCGATCGCTCGGGTTCATTAAAGCGTAACTGCGGTAATCGCCGGGTTCGATTAGAGCCCAACGCCTCGCTCGGGTTCGATTTAGAGCCCAACGCCTCGCCGGGTTCGATTAGAGCCCAACGCCTCGCACCGCAGCGTGCATGTACGAGAAAGCAGCGCATCGCTCGGCCCCGACCACCCACCGTAACCGGGAACACCCCGATATTTTCCTCGCCCTCGCTTCTACCACGGTTTTTTCCGTCATGGACGACCCAAAGAATGTCATGCAGCTGCGTCTCTAGCCCGCCCAGGACGAAAAGCCCATTTTCTGTCATGATTTTTTGTCATAGAAGTACGAGCCCACCACATCTGTGATGTTACCAGGTTTTGTCACAATTATCGTCATAGAAGTGTCATAAGTATGACAGAAAAAAAATTCGTTCGGCCCAAAATGTCACGGATGTGTCTTTTTTTTGTATTGAGAGTTTGGAGCTATCTTTGCATTGACTGGTCCAGAGGCCCTGATATTCAGCAATGTATTCAACATGCAAGATCCAGGTTCAAGCATCCTTTCTTCTTCGAAGTAATGCTCAATGCAGCATGGAATATTTGGATCCTCAGGAATGGCAGAACTTTTAGAGGGGAGAGTGCTACTTTTGGTGCTTGGAAATTTAATTTTGTACATGATCTTTCCCTTTTAGCTCATATGCTAAAATAAGACACCAGGGTCAAGTTGACTGCTTGGATTAATTCCCTAGTTTAACTTTAGGTAGGTAGTTGTAGTTTTTGTAACCTAGTTCTTGTACATACTCTTTTTTTCTCTGTTTGTACAGATGCTTCATCTTTAATAAAGGGCTGTGGGGCTTTGCCTCACAGTAAATATTAAAAAAATAAAGCTTTTACTTAACATATCGTTGATGCTATGATGCAATCTTTTGAAGAAAAGCCTGAATTGGAAGTTTCTATACCTAGAAAACTTTATGATGAGCGGGAACCTACTATTAAGATTAAAATTAAAGATTATGAATGCCATGCTTTGTGTGATTCGGGTGCTAGTGTTTCCAGGATTCCAAAAACTTTATGTGATGTGTTAGGTTTCCGTGAATTGGATGATTGTTCTTTAAATTTGCATCTTGCGGACTCCACTATTAAGAAACCTATGGGAAGAATTAATGATGTTCTTATTTTTTCGAATAGGAATTATGTGCCCGTAGATTTCATTGTTCTTGATATAGATTGCAATCCTACATGTCCTATTATTCTTGGTACACCTTTCCTTAGAACGATTGGTGCAATTATTGATATGGAAGAAGGAAACATTAGATTTCAATTTCCGTTAAGGAAAGGCATGGAACACTTTCCATGAAAGAAAATTAAAATTTCCTTACGAATCTATTATGAGAGCCACTTATGGATTGCATACCAAAGATGATAACACTTAGATCTATTCGTGTTTTATGCCTAGCTAAGGGCGTTAAACAATAGCGCTTGTTGGGAGGCAGCCCAATTTTATTATATATTTTTGATTTTTAGGTTATGTTTTGCTTTGAATAATTCATCTAGCCTATGGTTAGATGTGGTTTTGTGTTTTAATTAGTGTTTGTGCCAAGTAAGACCTTTGGGATAGCTTATGGCAATAGTTAACTTGATCTTGGTCAAAAAACAGAAACTTTTGCGCTCAGTCCTAGAGTTGTTTAAAATCACAAAAGCGTGATAAAATCCTGCATTTTTTACAGTAGATTGATATACAAATTTCCCCTGTTTTCCTAAATTTTCAGAATTTTTGGAGTTGCATAAGTATGCGAACTATCTAGATTTCTACAGGTTGTTCTGTTTTTCACAGATTCTGTTTTCCGCGTGTTGTTTGCTTATTTTGATGAATCTATGGCTAGTGTCGGGGGTATGAACCATGGAAAAGTTGGAATACAGTAGATATTACACCAATATAAATAAAGAATGAGTTCACAACAGTACCAAAAGTGGTTGATTTATTTTCTTATACTAACAGAGCTTATGAGATTTTCTATTGAGTTTTGTGTTGTGAAGTTTTCAAGTTTTGGGTAAGGATTTGATGGACTATGGAATAAGGAGTGGCAAGAGCCTAAGCTTGGGGATGCCCAAGGCACCCCAAGGTAATATTCAAGAACAACAAAGAGCCTAAGCTTGGGGATGCCCCGGAAGGCATCCCCTCTTTAAATCTTCGCTTCATCGGTAACTTTACTTGAGGCTATATTTTTTATTCACCACATGATATGTGTTTTGCTTGGAGCGTCTTGTATGATTTGAGTCTTTACTTTTTAGTTTGCCACAATCATCCTTGCTGTACACACCTTTTGAGAGAGACACACATACATCATGATTTATTAGAATACTCTATGTGCTTCACTTATATCTTTTGAGCTAGGAAAATTTGCTCTAGTGCTTCATTTATATCTGTTTAGAGCACGACGGTGGCTTTATTTTACAGAAATTGATGAACTCTCGCACTTCACTTATATTATTATGAGAGTCTTTAAAATAGCATGGTAATTTTCTTTGGTTATAAAATTAGTCGTAATATGATAGGCATCCAAAAGGGATATAATAAAAACTTTCATATAAAGTGCACTGGATACTATGAGAAGTTCGATTCCTTATGATTGTTTTGAGATATGAAGATGGTGATATTAGAGTCATGCTAGTAAGTAGTTGTGAATTTGAGAAATACTTGTGTTAAGGTTTGTGAGTCCCGTAGCAAGCACGTATTGTGAACTGTTATGTGATGAAGTCAGAGCATGATTTATTTATTGATTGTCTTCCTTATGAGTGGCAGTCAGGGACGAGCGATGGTCTTTTCTTACCAATCTATCCCCCTAGGAGCATGCGCGTAGTACTTTGTTTCAATGACTAATAGATTCTTGCAATAAGTATGTGAGTTCCTTATGACTAATGTTGAATCCATGGATTATACGCACTCTCGCCTTTCCGCCATTGCTAGCCTCTCTAGTACCGCACAACTTTCACCGATACCATACACCCACCTTATACCTTCCTCAAAATAGCCACCATACCTACCTATTATGGCATTTCCATAGCCATTCCGAGATATATTGCCATGCAACTTTCCGCCGTTCCGTTTATTATGACACACATCATCATTGTCACATTGCTTTGTGGCAAAGCCACCGTTCATCATTTTTTATACATGTCGCTCTTGATTCATTGCACATCCTGGTACACCGCCGGAGGCATTCACATAGAGTCATATTTTGTTCTAGCATCGAGTTGTAATTTTCGAGTTGTAAGTAAATAAAAGTGTGATGATCTTCATTATTAGAGCATTGTCCCATGTGAGGAAAGGATGATGGAGACTATGATTCCCCCACAAGTCGGGATGAGACTCCGGACTAAAAAAAAGAGGCAAAGAAAAATGAAAGAAGGCCCAATAAAAAATGAGAGAAAAGAGAGAAGGGACAATGCTACTGTCCTTTTACCACACTTGTGCTTCAAAGTAGCACCATCATCTTCATGATAGAGAGTCTCCTATGATATCACTTTCATATACTAGTGGGAATTTTTCATTATAGAACTTGGCTTGTATATTCCAAAGATGGGCTTCCTCAAATTGCCCTAGGTCTTTGTGAGCAAGCGAGTTGGATGCACGCCCACTTAGTTTTCTTTTTGAGCTTTCATAAACTTATAGCTTTAGTGCATCCATTGCATGGCAATCCCTACTCACTCACATTGATATCTATTGATGGGCATCTCCATAGCCCGCTGATACACCTAGTTGATGTGAGACTATCTCCCTCTTTTTGTCTTCTCCACAACCACCTTCTATTCCACCTATAGTGCTATGTCCATGGCTCATGCTCATGTATTGCGTGAAAGTTGAAAAAGTTTGATAATGTCAAAAGTATGAAACAATTGCTTGGCTTGTCATCGGGGTTGTGCATGCTTCGAGTATTTTGTGTGATGAAGATGGAGAACAGCCAGACTATATGATTTTTTAGGGATAATCTTTCTTTGGCCATGTTATTTCGGGAAGACATAATTATTTTGTTAGTATGCTTGAAGTATTATTGTTTTTATGTCAATATTAAACTTTTTTTTTGAATCATACGGATCTGAGCATTCATGCCACAATAAAAAGAGTTACATGGATAAATATGTTAGGTAGCATTCCACATCAAAAATTCTGTTTTTATCATTTAACTACTCAAGGACGAGAAGGAATTAAGCTTGGGGATGCTTGATACGTCTCCAACGTATCTATAATTTGTGATTGTTCCATGCTATTATAGTATCTGTTTTGGATGTTTTATATGCATTAATATGATATTTTATATGATTTTTGGGACTAACCTATTAACCTAGAGCCCAGTGCCAGTTCCTGTTTTTTCCTTGTTTTTGAGTTTCGCAGAAAAGGAATACCAAACGAAGTCCAAACGAAATGAAAATTTTGCGATGATTTTTCTTGGACCGGAAGACATCCAGAGGGCTTGGAGTGCACGTCAGGAAAGCCACGAGGCGGCCACAAGGTCGGGAGGCGCGCCCAGGGGGGTAGGGCGCGCCCCCACCCTTGTGGGCCCCTCGTACTCCACCGACCTATTTCTTCCGCCTATATATTCTCTAATATCCCAAAACCTTCCAGGAAAGCCACGAAACCACTTTTTCACCGCCGCAACCTTCTGTACCCGTGAGATCCCATCTAGGGGCCTTTTCTAGCGTCCTGCCGGAGGGGGATTCGATCACGGAGGGCTACTACATCAACATCATTGCCTCTCTGATGAAGCGTGAGTAGTTTACCATACACCTACGGGTCCATAGCTAGTAGCTAGATGGCTTCTTCTCTCTCTTTGATTCTCAATACCATGTTCTCCTCGATGTTCTTGGAGATCTATTTGATGTAATACTCTTTTGCGGTGTGTTTGCCGAGATCCGATGAATTATGGATTTATGATCAGTTTATCTATGAATATTATTTGAATCTCCTCTGGATTCTTATATGCATGATTTGATATCTTTGCAAGTCTCTTCGAACTATCGATTTGGTTTGGCCAACTAGATTGGTTTTTCTTGCAATGGGAGAAGTGCTTAGCTTTGGGTTCAATCTTGCGGTGTTTGATCCTAGTGCCAGGAGGGGAACCGACACGTATTGTATTGCTGCCATCGAGGATAACAAGATGCGGTTTTTATCATATTGCTTGAGTTAATCCCTCTACATCATGTCATCTTACTTAATGCGTTACTCTGTTCTTATGAATTTAATACTCTAGATGCAGGCAGGAGTCGGTCGATGTGTGGAGTAATAGTAGTAGATGCAGAATCGTTCCGGTCTACTTGACACGGACGTGATGTCTATATTCATGATCATTGCCTTAGATATCGTCAGAACTTTGCGCTTTTCTATCAATTGCTCAGCGGTAATTTGTTCACCCACCGTAATAATTTCTATCTTGAGAGAAGCCTCGAGTGAAACCTATGGCCCCCGAGTCTATTTTCCATCATATAAGTTTCCGATCTACAATCTTAGTTTCCTATTTACTTTCTTTGCAATCTTTTACTTTCCGTTCCATGAACCAAAAATACAAAAAATATTACTTTACCATTTATCCATCTCTATCAGATCTCACTTTGCAAATAACCGTGAAGGGATTGACAACCCCTTTGTCGCATTGGGTGCAAGTTGGTGTTTGTTTGTGCAGGTACTCGGTGGCTTGCGCGTTGTCTCCTACTGGATTGATACCTTGGTTCTCAAAAGCTAAGGGAGATACTTACTCTACTTTGTTGCATCACCCTTTCCTCTTCAAGGGAAAAACCAACGCAAGCTCTAGAGGTAGCACTAAGATACTAGACCGATGACAATTTTTCAAGTGGGAGAGACCTCTACTAGCATGCCATCCCTTACATGGTTTTCTATGCACTTATAATTGAAACTATTAGCGAGCATCCACAACTACTAAAGTCCATTAAGGTAAAACCCAACCATAGCATCAAGATAAAATTGACCCCCTTCAATCCCGTATGTATCAATTTTTATGGTAGGAAAAAGTTTCTACCGTTGTTGCTCCCCAATGTATAGTCCAATCAACATACAATAACCAAATGATGTGATCCACACGCACACTCATATGATGGGCACCAAAGGATAGCAACATAACCACAAGCATTTAAAACTAATCATAGCAATTCACCAATTACCCATAGGACAACAAAAATGTACTCAAACGAAATAGCGATGACCCAAGTCATTGGATAATAATTCATAGAACAAAAACACCATGTTCAAGGAGGGGATTATAGCGGGTTGCGGGAGAGTTGACGGCTGAAAGGAGATGAAAACGGAGATGTTGATGAAGATGATCACCGCAATGATGGTTCCCTCGACGACACTTGGTGCCACCGGGAGAGAGGCTCCCCCTTGGGCTTGTTCTTCCATGGACTCCCCTCTTGTTCTTGGCCTCCATGGCGTCCGGAGGGGCGAGAGCCCCTCCAAGATTGGATCTCTCTCTCTCTCTCTCTCTCTCTCTCTCTCTCTCTCTCTCTCTCTCTCTCTCTCTCTCTCTATGTTTTCTTCTCTGGTTCGCGTCCGTTTTTTCGCCCTTTACTGTTTCTTTAATAGCCAGAGTTCTGTAAGTCCAATTAGGCTGAACTTTTTACATGTTTTTTCTCTGAAAATAGCTTTGTTGCAGCGAAAGAAGGGCTCCAACTGACCTAAGTGCTGCCCACAAGGCACCCCGGTGCGCCCTGGGGGGTAGGGCCGCTAGCCTACCTTGTGGGGGCCTCGAGCACCATCTTGCATTGATTCTTTCTCCCAAAATCACATATATACCATAAAAAATCTCTTTGAATTTTCATCATGTTTGGAACTTCCAAGATATGGATTTTTTGTGAAACAAAAAACATGCAAAAAATATGAACTAACACTGGGCACTAGATTAATAAGTTAGTCCATAAAAATAATATAAAAGTGCACCAAAACCATATATAATTGATGTAAATATAGCATGAATACTTCATAAATTATAGATAGTTGGTGTCTTGCGTATCGCACTCCCAACGAGGCTCCTCCTCCGACATGTCCTGCATACTGTGCTTGACGCCGGGGGTACTCAGTAACGTCTTTGTGTGCAAACACACTTTTTGACGACTCCGCCAGGGGTACATGGTGATGTGTTCGTGTACAAACACAGATTTGCTGACACCGGTTTTTGGCACGGCAGAAAATAATAATTAAGATGGCCTCAAAGGAAGAATATTTCAACTTGAAAAATCCGTGTAACGTCGAAACATACAACTACCATATTTGGGTCATTGCCATCCGATCTCATCTCGGTGGCCAAAGATATGATCGAGTACGGTTCGGCGAATTATGCCACCAAGACGACCTTAGATGAAAAGGTGTTCTACTTGGAGTGCCTTCACCTGGTTGAGGCGATCGATTTTGATATTTGAATTATCTCAATCCAAGATCGTATGCAATAGTTACGGTCAACACGGTGCTGCCTGACCACAAATTAATGAAAAGTTTCAACCGAGACCAGACAACCATATAACCCATGTCTAATACATGGCGAGAGTTGGCAGTTGTCACCTGTTTTTCACGAGCGATCCTGCCCTTAAGATGGCCTGAAATCAAGAAATGTTCACCACAAAACTCGTTCGTTTCCTCAAACTGGATACATTTGCTTTTGGGTGCATCTCGATCTGAGTTTGTATGTGGCCTGTGGATACCAAAAGCTGAATTGTTGTCTTAAACCCTAATCCGAGTTTGGTTAATTTCGGAAGAATTTGGACAGGGTTTGTAGTCCTTTTCTTGTATGGAAAGCTCAACCGCCTCATAATTTCATACATCATGAGAGGCTATTACAAAATCACTGTACATTCGATTAGTTACTTTTGTTGCTAATCTAAATGCCCAATACACAATTATCTCCTTAAGAGTAGCGATGGCCTATATATACTTATTGCCCCAAGTACATGCAAAATGGATTATCAAGTGTTGACGTTATCCTTAGAATATGTGTTATGCAAGTTATTTTACTGCTCACAAGCTTTGCCAAAAAAACAGGGGGCCATGAGCTGACACCAATATTCGACAGGATAGAAAACATAATTAAGATGGCCCCAAAGGAAAAGAATTTCAACATGAAAAATCTGTGTATCGTCGAAATGGACAATTTTGATGTTTGGGTCATCGCCATCCGATCTTATCTCGAGGGCCGAAGATATGATTGGAATATTGTTCGACCGATTATGCCATCAAGAGGACCTCAGATGAAAAAGTGTCATACCTGGAATGTCTATGCCTAGTCGAGGCGATCGAATTCGGTATTTGAATAATCTCAATTTGAGATCATATGCAATAGTTATGGCCAACACAGTGTGGTTCGATCACTAATGAAAAGTTTCAGCCAGAACCAGACACCCATATAACCCATGTGTGAAACATGTTGAGAGTTGTCAGTTGTCACCTGTTTTTTTGCGAGAGATTCAACCGTTAAGATGACCTTAAATGGAAAAATGTTCAACCCAAAGGTTGTTCATCTCGTTGAAACAGATAATTTTTTTGGGGTGCTTAACCATCTAAGATGGTATGCGGTGTGTGGATCCAAAAAGGAACTGATGTCTCAGACTTAAATGTGAATTCGGTTAATTTTTTAAAAACTTTGACAGAATTCGTAGTCCTTTTCTCGTACAGGAAGTCCAACCATCTCATAACTAAATGAGAGGTGATGACCGATTGAACAACACACAATCAAAATACATCTACCACCTTTTACCTTAGTTTTTACATCTCTCCTATGTTCTTTCTTTCTCATTCTTCGTTATTCATATTGGAGAGCAACGATCCTTGAGGCTCTAGGGGCGGTTAGACCGTCCTAGAGCAGCCCATAGCCGCCGCATATCTAGACCGTGGCGCTCGCAGACGTGTAGGGTTTCTGGCCTGCAAAAGCGCTCTTCGGAGTGCCTGTGCACCGCACTTCCGGCCGGGTCTCATTTGAGTACGCAGAGAGTACACAGTGTCTGTGAAAAAAATCAGGGACCGGTCAGATCAGTGACAGTCAACCAGACCAGTCATAATTTGAGTAAAACGTTTTCTCCATTTTCTTTTTATAATATAAATGATTGGCTTTTCCCTCTCTGGATATCAACCAGGTAACCGACCCGGTAACTCCGGCCACTACTTTTCTTTTTCCGCTTTGCGCGCAGCACGCACGTCCACATGGACACGTGGACTGTCTCCCACCCGCCCGGCTCCGTACCCAACCAAAAACCTCGCCTTGCGGCCCCCACCCCGCGGTCTCACCCCCACGGTTCCGCTGCCACGATCACGATCTCATCTTCTCCAATCGCCTCCTCCCAGTATTTAAAGCCTTCTTCTTCTTCGCTGCACAATCCACATCGATTCCTTCCTGCCACTCCTTCCTCGCATGCCCCCTGACTTCCTGCACCGAGACTGCTAGCTAGCTATAATCTCCTCGGCTTCTTTCTCCGTCCTCTCCGCCGGCCTGCCACCCGATCGGTCCTGATGTCCGGCACCGTGTGCTCCATGTGCGGCGACGTTGGCTTCCAGGACAAGCTCTTCCGCTGCGCCCGTTGCCGCTGCCGCTTCCAACACTCGTACGTATCTTTCTCCTACTGATAGCTCTCTGAGGGACTCTCTTATTCGGGGCACTGTCAAGATTTTGATGGATGTTAATGAGTCCCATGTTAATTTGTGTTTCCCTGCATTCCTACAAGCAGCTATTGCACGAACTACTACGGCGACGCGGCCCCGGCCGACGCGGGCACAGGCGTGTGCGACTGGTGCCTCAGCGACGACCCCCTCGTGAAGAACAGGCGCCCTTCGGCGCCGCCGGCCATGCAGCACCGCGGTCAGGCGACTGGGATGGGCTGCGGCAAAGTCAAGGTGACCGGCGGCGGCGAGCAGGAGGGCGGCCGGAGAGTGGCCAAGGCGGCCGTCCGCAGGTACAAGCTCCTCAAAGACGTCCTGTGCTAGCTAGCTGGTGCATGCATGGTCCTGGGTCGCCGTACTCGTTTCCTTAGATCGGGACCTCGTCATCATGTGTACTAAAAAACGATGCTGCTTAATTAGGTAGTCGATAGTCGTTGTACCTAGCTAGCTGGTGAGGTTCTGCTTCCATATCGATCCTTGTGTACAAATGTCGGCATGTCACAATGAGATCTACTTCTGTAAATATGCGCTGCTACTCTTTATCTCTGTCATCAACTGCGTGTTGTCGTGTGTGTTAAATTCCACAAGTGTATGATCAGTGGCAGTAAGCAATACATGTGTTCGTCAAATGAAGATGCCGTGCGTCTTCATTTCTGGCTAGTGGTCGATCGATTCTCTTGGCAAGAAATGATGTGCTCCCTCCGTTTAAAAATAAGTGTTGTGATTTTTGTTCAAATTTAAATGAAAACCATGACATGATGTATGGTTTAGTTCGGCATTCTATGTGTTACTGTGTAAGCTAGCCCGCCCTGCTCAATCCTTGGGCATGTCTCCATCACCTTGCAGACATCAACCACATCATAGTTGAGACTTCAATCCCTTCGTGCGGTTGAACTGTTCATTTTCTCCACTAGGATGATGTAGAGCTCGGAAAACTCTAGAAGGTGATCACGTTGCATGCTCAGCCCCCTCGGCTTTTTCAGTAGGTGGTGCCGATGTATTGGAATCAAATCAGGGGCTCGTACGCAAAGCCTATAAAGTGGCCGACACGCCCATGTTAAAGCCAGCCTCAAGCCCCCACTTGCAGCTTAGCCTCGGATGGCAGATCTTTGTGGGAGCAAGAATCCATGGAGCGCCCCTTCCGGTGTCCCGGTTTCACCTTATCGACCAGCCAACCCAATCTGATCGACGGTATTGCCGTTTTTATTAACAAGTCTCAGGTCTTCCTATTCTTCATTAATTAAAAGAATCCGTTTCGAAACAGTTTAGCACCCGCCACACACCATATAGTCGTCTCTTACATATTTTTGAGAAACCTTTATTTAAGGGCGACTGATATACGCCGGCGGGCCGCCGAAAGTTTCGGTTGGTCGCGCCCCAGCCACCTGATTGGCTGACCCCAAGCCGTTGGATGCTCGTTCATCCAAGTCGTCTCATTCCTTCTCACCCCTGTTCGCGTTTCAGATCTGAAGAAACACCGCAGGTCATGGCAGCCGCCCGCCATGGCCGCGTTGCATAGCGCCCGGCCGCCATCCCCCGTTTGTCGCCGTCGAGAGCCGCCGCCGCCGCTCGCCGTCGACAGCCGCTCGTGTTTCATTGATAAATGCAGCTCGCTTACCGGCCGGTTCCAACGCGTGCCACCATGGTTGCAGCATCCCTGAGCCACCACCACCGCCTCTGCTCATCACCTCCGTTCGGTTCGCACCACCGTGTCCTCAACAAAAAATAGCAAAAACACAAAACTCCATTTGTTTGCCGGTAGTAGCAAAATCACATGCCGGTTGCAAAAAAAAAAACATCGAATCCAGCAAAAAGACCCACCGTTGCGTCGGCCGCTGCAGATTTCTCATCTATCCTCCGAGCAAAAACTATTGCTGGTTCCAGCAATTTTTTTGCCGGTTCCAGCAAAACACATCTCGGTGCCGTCCCATTGCATCACCGATCGATAGCGATGCAACTTTTTCTCCACACGGTTCCAGCAAAAAAACTGTACGGTAGTAGCACCGTACCTCGTTGTCTTCACCCCAGCAGCTGCCTTGATGCAGCAAAAAAAGAAGATGGTTCCAGCATCTCCAGGATCTGGTTCTAGCAAAAATAACACTCTGGTAGTAGCACCATACCTTGTCGTCTTCACCCCGGGTGGCTGCTGATTGCAGCAAAAATGGGCGATGGTTCCAGCTCCAGCGAACACTACTTCCAGCATATCGTGTGGCTGGTTGCAGCTTTCCAGTTAGTGGGTTCAGCACCTCTTGTATCTTCACTTTGTCGGTTGCCACTCATGGCTTGAACGGTTCCAGCATCACCACCGTCACCCGGGATGCATCTCTCACAACAGGAAGACGGAAGACAGCCATGGCGACTAGCGCGTCCGGCTGCGGCGGCCATGGAGAAGAGCGCTCGAAGCCATCCATGGCGACTAGCGCGTCCGGCTGCGGCGGCCATGGAGAAGAGCGCTCGAAGCCAGCCATGGCGACTAGCGCGTCCGGCTGCGGCGACCATGGAGAAGAGCGCTCGAAGCCAACCATGGCGTTCGCTTCGCAGTTGCCACAAGGTTGCTTGCAGCGGCCAGGGCAAGTCGTGCGGCGAGTTTTTTGGTGCCCCTCCTCATCATATTTTGCTGCAGGAAAGAAGAAAGGGGATGAGCAGTGGAAGAGATGGAAGGCAGAGAAGAAACACGGCGCGAGGAGGGGCGTGGCTGAAGGTAGGGGATGGAGTGCAAAAGGATAAGATAAGGGAAGGGACGGTCCGCGCGGGTCCACCAAAATACACGCGTCTCGCGCGGGGGTGGCCTCGCGTGGGCGCGCGAGGTCAGTGTGGCGCGTGTCCGGCGAAAGGTTCGTACGGCATGCCGTTCTTAAACGTTTCACTTATTTAAAAGAAGAAATAGAAGGAAGCACATTTTAGCTATTGTATAGTTAGGCTGTAGGGTGTAAGAAGGAATCACATTTTAGCTATTGTAGTTAGGCTCTAGGGTGCCCCTCCCCACCTCCTCCCGCGTCGTCTCGCGTAGGCTTCCCGAGGGCGATTAGGTTTTCCCAGCGCCGCTTCTTCTCCTCGCCTCCCTTGGTCGTCGTTGCCGGCGGTCTCTGCTCGGCCCTTGGCAGCGAAGGGACCTCTGCCACCTCATCCTCCTTCCGCCATACGCTACTCTCCAGTTCCTGGTCGCCCTCTTCATCCTTAGTGGCACGGGGTCGCCGTTGTTGCGGGGCTTTCACGGCTGGATCCCCTCTGCATTGCCTCCTCGCGGCCTTTCCTTCTCCTCGTGGAACTATGGGCCTGGTCCATTCATCCCTATTGCCTTCTACCTCGATCAAACGCTATTAGAGTTCCTTGATTTTATTTCTTTTATTGCAATCACTACTTCTAACAGAAGTTGCTTTAATCCTCATAACTAGCAAGGCTAGTAATACTAACAATATTTTTAGTTTGTCGGGGGCCGCGGAACTTCTTTATTACAGGTGTGTATCGTTGGTAGAAATTCAAAGCTCCTACTGGTTCGATAAATCTTAAGGCCATCCACCTGAGGGAAATTGTTGCTTGCCTACAGACCTCTGGACTTGGGGGGCAACACCTTCCTAAAAGCAGGCACCGACGACACTTATGGAGCCGTATCCTTCTTGAAGGCGACATCTTCAGAGCTTCAAGGATGGTGGGCATTGAGGTATTGCGGTTGGTGGTAGAGGAGGCAGAAGGGCGCGTGGGTTCTCATCTACTATGAAGATGCCAGCAGTGTCTGTCGGTGTCAAAACCGGCGGATCTCGGGTAGGGGGTCCCGAACTGTGCGTCAAAGGGGGATGGTAACAGGAGGCGGGGGACACGATGTTTACCCAGGTTCAGGCCCTCTCGATGGACGTAATACCCTACTTCCAGCTTGATTGATCTTGATGATATGAGTATTACCAGAGTTGATCGACCACGAGATCGTAGAGGCTAAACCCTAGAAGCTAGCCTATGGTATGATTGTTGTTGTCCTACGGACTAAACCCTCCGGTTTATATAGACACCGGAGGGGGCTAGGGTTACACAGAGTCGGTTACAAGGGAGGAGGTCTACATATCCATATTGCCAAGCTTGCCTTCCACACCAAGGAGAGTCCTCCGGACACGGGACGAAGTCTTCAGTCTTGTATCTTCATGGTCCAACAGTACGACCAAAGGATATAGTCCGGCTGTCCGAGGACCCCCTAATCAGGGACTCCCTCAGTAGCCCCTGAACCAGGCTTCAATGACGATGAGTCCAAGCCAGATTGTCTTGACATTGCAAGGCGGGTTCCTCCTCCGAATACTCCATAGAAGATTTTGAACACAAGAATAGTGTCCGGCTCTATAAAACAAATTACACATACCACCGTAGAGAGAATAATATTTCCACAAATCTAATCTGCTGACACATTTGGCAGCATGACATCATACCAACTACTGCACACATTGCGAGGCGGTTTTCTTGGCACGTCTTGTCGAAGCAGAGATCATGTCCCCTTATCACGGGATTCTCGTCAATACGGGTGTGGGTAACTGAAAGGATCGAGAAGAGGTGTCTAGAGGGGGGGGGGTGATTAGACACTAAGTACAAAAAGTTGCAGTTTTTAAATTCTTTAAGTTGAAGTGGATTTTGGCAGAAGTTTTAACAAACTCAATACATATCAAGCAAGCATGCAAGGAGTATATGAGCAGCGGAAAGTAGAACATGCAACTTGCAAGAATGTAAAGGGAAAGGTTTGGAGAATTCAAACGCAATTGGAGACACGGATCTTTTTGTCGTGGTTCCGATAGGTGGTGCTATCGTACATCCACGTTGATGGAGACTTCAACCCACGAAGGGAAACGGTTGCGCGAGTCCACGGAGGGCTCCACCCACGAAGGGTCCACGAAGAAGCAACCTTGTCTATCCCACCATGGCCGTCGCCCACGAAGGACTTGCCTCACTAGCGGTAGATCTTCACGAAGTAGGCGATCTCCTTGCCCTTACAAACTCCTTGGTTCAACTCCACAATCTTGTTGGAGGCTCCCAAGTGACACCTAGCCAATCTAGGAGACACCACTCTCCAAGAAGTAACAAACGGTTTGTTGATGATGAACTCCTTGCTCTTGTGCTTCAAATGATAGTCTCCCCAACACTCAACTCTCTCTCACGGGATTTGGATTTGGTGGAAAAAAGATTTGAGTGGAAAGCAACTTGGGAAGGCTAGAGATCAAGATTCATACGGTATGAATGGAATATCTTGGCCTCACCACAAGTGTAGGTGGTTCTCTCTCAGAAAATGTAGGTTGGAAGTGTAGGTTCGTTCTGATGGCTTTCTCCACGAATGAAGAGCAGGTGGAGGGGTATATATAGCCTCCACATAAAATCTAACCGTTACACACAACCTGCCAAACTCGATGGGACTGAATTGATAAACTTGGTCGGACCGATTCAGCAAATCTAGTGACCGTTAGGATTTTCGGTGGGACCGACATGCAACTCGGTAAGACCAATATGGTTGGGGTTAGGGCATAACATAATCTCGGTGAGACCGATTACACAAACTCGGTGAGACCGATTTTGGTAATAAGCTAACCAGAGAGTTGGTCAGGTAAACTCGGTGGGACCGATTCGCTCATTTCGGTGAGACCGAAATGTTACAAAAGGGAAACAGAGAGTCTTGAGCTTTGAGCTTGAGCCAATCCTTTTGTCCTTAGCATTTTGCAAGGGGTTCCACATCCTCTAGTCCATGCCACTTCACTGTTGAACTTGTCTGAAACATACTAGATAAAAATGTTAGTCCAACAAGAGATATGTTGACATTAATTACCAAAACCACCTAGGGAGCACTTGTGCTTTCAGTAACCCAACCGCACCATCAATTACGACGCTTGGGGAATAAGCGAATTTACCAGGCAGGTGGGGAGGCTGCTACCTCTTGAGCACTGCGTTGGATTTCCCCGAAGAGGAGAGGATGATGCAGCAAAGTAGCGTAAGTATTTCCCTTGGTTTTTGAGAACCAAGGTATCAATCCAGTAGGAGGCCACGCACAAGTCCCTCGTACCTGCACAAAACGATAGCTACTCACAACCAACGCGATTAGGGGTTGTCAATCCCTTCACGGTCACTTACGAGAGTGAGATCTGACAGAGATGATAGATAATATTTTTGGTATTTTTTGGTATAGAGATGCAAAGTGAAAAGTAAAAGGCAAAGTAAAAACAAAGCAAGTATTAAAGTGATGGAGATTGATATGATGAGAATAGACCCGGGGGCCATAGATTTCACTAGTGGCTTCTCTCAAGAGCATACGTATTCTACGGTGGGTGAACAAATTACTGTTGAGCAATTGATGAGAACTGAGCATAGTTATGAGTATATCTAGGTATGATCATGTATATAGGCATCACGTCCGAGACAAGTAGACCGAAACGATTCTGCATCTACTACTATTACTCCACTCATCGACCGCTATCCAAAGATGCATCTAGAGTATTAAGTTAAAAACAGAGTAACGCCTTAAGCAAGATGACATGATGTAGAGGAATAAATTCATGCAATATGATAAATACCCCATCTTGTTATCCTCGATGACAACAATATAATACGTGCCTTGCAACCCTTTACATCCTTTGGGTAAGGACACCGCAAGATTGAACCCAAAGCTATGCACTTCTCCCATTGCAAGAACTACCAATCTAGTTGGCCAAACCAAACGGATAATTCGAAGAGACTTGCAAAGATAACCAATCATACATAAAAGAATTCAGAGAAGATTCAAATATTATTCATAGATAGGCTGGATCATAAACCCACAATTCATCGGTCTCAACAAACACACCGCAAAAAAGAAGATTACATCGAATAGATCTCCACGAGAGAGGGAGAACATTGTATTGAGATCCAAAAGAGAGAAGAAGCCATCTAGCTACTAGCTATGGACCAAGGTCTTAAGTAAACTACTCACACTTCATCGGAGAGGCTATGGTGATGATGTAGAAGCCCTCCGTGGTGGATGCCCCCTCGTGAACTCCTAACAGGCCCCAAGATGGGATCTCGTGGATCTGAGGAAGTTGCGGCGGTGGAATTAGGTTTTTGGCTCATGTTACGATCGTTTGAGAGTGCGTAGGTATATATAGGAGGAAGGAATGCGTCGGTGGAGCAACAGGGGCCCACAAGGCAGGGGCGCCCTAGGGGGCGCCCCACCCTCGTGACCGCCTCTGTTGTTCCTTGGTGTAGGGTCCAAGTCTCTGGATCACGTTCGATGAGAAAATCACGTTCGAAGGTTTCATTCCGTTTGGACCCGTTTGATATTCCGTTTCTTGAAACACTGAAATAGGCAAAAAAAAACAGCAATTACATTTGGGCCTCTGGTTAATAGGTTAGTCCCAAAAATAATATAAAAGTGGAAAATAAAGCCCAATATAGTCCAAAAGAGTGGATAAAGTAGCATGGAGCAATCAAAAATTATAGATACGTTGGAGACGTATCAGGCATCCCCAAGCTTAATTCCTGCTCGTGCTCGAGTAGGTAAATGATAAAAAGACAATTTTTGATGCGGATTGATACTTTGGCATAATTTCAATGTAAATCTTCTTAATTGTGGTATGAATATTCAGATCTGAAAGATTCAAGACAAAAGTTCATATTGATAAAAAAATAATAATACTTCAAGCATACTAACCAAAGTAATCATGTCTTCTCAAAATAACATGGCCAAAGAAAGTTATCCCTACAAAATCATATAGTCTGGCTATGCTCCATCTTCCCCACACAAAATATTTATATCATGCACAACCCGGATGACAAGCCAAGCAATTGTTTCATACTTTAACATTTTCAAAACTTTTTCAATCTTCACGCAATACATCCGTGAGCCATGGATATAACACTATATGTGGAATAGGATGGTGGTTGTGGAGAAGACAAAAAGGGAGAAGATAGTCTCACATCAACTAGGCGTATCAACGGGCTATGGAGATGCCCATCAATAGATATCAATGTGAGTGAGTAGGGATTGCCATGCAACGGATGCACTAGAGCTATAAGTATATGGAAGCTTAACAAAAAAACTAAGTGGGTGTGCATCCAACTTGCTTGCTCACGAAGACCTAGGGCATTTGAGGAAGCCCATCATTGGAATATACAAGCCAAGTTCTATAATGAAAATTCCCACTAGTATATGAAAGTGACAAAATGAGAGACTCTCTATCATGAAGATCTTGGTGCTACTTTGAAGCACAAGTGTGGTAAAAGGATAGTAACATTGTCCCTTCTCTCTTTTTCTCTCATTTTTTTCTTTTTTTTTCTTTGGGCCTTTTCTCCTTTTTTATGGCCTCTTTTTTTTCATTTTTCTTTTTTTTGTCCGGAGTCTCATCCCGACTTGTGGGGGAATCATAGTCTCCATCATCCTTTCCTCACTGGGACAGTGCTCTAATAATGATGATCATCACACTTTTATTTACTTACAACTCAACAATTACAACTCGATTCTTAGAACAAAATATGACTCTATATGAATGCCTCCGGCGCTGTACCGGGATATGCAATGATTCATGAGTGACATGTATGAAAGAATTATGAATGGTGGCTTTGCCACAAATACGATGTCAACTACATGATCATGCTAGCAATAACAATGATGGAGCGTGTCATAATAAACGGAACGGTGGAAAGTTGCATGGCAATATATCTCGGAATGGCTATGGAAATGCCATGATAGGTAGGTATGGTGGCTGTTTTGAGGAATATATATGGTGGGTGTATGATACCGGCGAAAAGTGAGCGGTATTAGAGAGGCTAGCAATGGTGGAAGGATGGGAAAAAGTGCGTATAATCCATGGACTCAACATTAGTCATAAAGAACTCATATACTTATTGCAAAAATCTAGAAGTTATCAAAGCAAAGTATTACGCGCATGCTCCTAGGGGGATAGATTGGTAGGAAAAGACCATCGCTCGTCCCCGACCGCCACTCAAAAGGAAGACAATCAATAAATAAATCATGCTCCGAGTTCATCACATAACGGTTCACCATACGTGCATGCTACGGGAATCACAAACTTCAACACACGTATTCTTTAAATTCACAACTACTCAACTAGCATGACTCTAATATCACCATCTTCATATCTCAAAACAATTATCAAGAATCAAACTTTTCTTAGTATTCAACGCACTCAAAAGAAAGTTTCACATATCTTGAATACCAAGTATATTAATATTAAGCAAATTACCATGCTATTAACGACTCTGAAAATAATCTAAGTGAAGCATGAGAGATCAATAGTTTCTTTAAAACAAATCCACCACCGTGCTCTAAAAGATCTAAGTGAAGCACTAGAGCAAAAATTATCATGCTCAAAAGATATAAGTGAAGCACTATGAGCAAAATTATCAAGCTCAAAAGATATAAGTGAAGCACATAGAGTATTCTATCAAATTCCAATTCATGTATGGCTCTCTCAAAAGGTGTGTATAGAAAGGATGATTGTGGTAAACTAACAAGCAAAGACGCAAATAATACAAGACGCTCCAAGCAAAACACTTATCATATGGTGAATAAAAATATAGCTCCAAGTAAATTACCGATGGAAGTGGATTTAAAGAGGATGCCTTCAGGGCATCCCCAAGCTTTGAATTTTGGTGTCCTTGGATTATCTTGGGGGTGCCTTGGGCATCCCCAAGCTTAGGCTCTTGCCACTCCTTGTTCCATAATCCATCAAAAGAATTCACCCAAAACTTGAAAACTTCACAACACAAAACTCATCAAGGCCCATCAAGGCCCATCTTCATCAGCACAAGCTCAAGACCCTCGCGAGGGGCCAAGCCTCGCGGGGCGGAAAACAGGAAGCTTCCTCAGGCACGGCCTCGTCAGGCTGGCTCGCGAGGAGGCGGAGAGATCAAAGCGGGGTACCTCACGAGGTGCCTATGACGCAAGCCATGACGACCGAGGGCGCCAGGCGGGCGCCAGCCCGCGTAGTGTCCTCCTTTCCTCTTTGGTGCAAAGGGGGCAAGCGCAGGCGAGAGCATCAAGAAAAGGCATCCGTTTCGGTGCAACAAGACCAATACCGTCCCAACGGCAGGAAGGAAGTCATCGTTGAGCCCAAGCCGGCGTCACCACCAGAGCCTTTGACAGGCGAGGACCAACTTTAGTCAGGATAAGTGTACTAGATGTTCCCCTTCAAAATAGCATTGTTGGCGCCCTTCCCCCTCAATATTTGGGAAGAGGCCCAGGGCCTCTGCCTATAAATAGGACTAGCCTCCCACTGGGTAGAGGGATTCCGGAATCCAGAACAGGGCTAGAGGCATCTTGAATCAGCAGAGAGAGAGAGAGAGCGACTGAACTCCCCCTAGCAGTTCATCGCACCAGCCAAGAACAGACCCTCGCGAGGCTGTTCTTCCTTGTATTGTTCACCATCAGCCCAAGAGGCAATCCACCACACCACAAACTAGAGTAGGGTATTACACCACAATGGTGGCCCGAACTAGTATAAACCCTATGTCTCTTGTGTTGTTCCTTTCATAGTCTAGATCCTAGCAAGGCGGCGAGGTGAAGGTAGGTAGAGGGCGAGATCTCCGCGCGCACTCCAGTGTTCGAACCTAGAGGGTCTGCCGGAACCCGAAATCCGACATTTGGCGCGCCAGGTAGGTGTCTTGCCGGAATTAAATCTTCGCCCGCCACATCGCCGCCGACCATCGCATCCATGTCAGGCGCTCGTCGGGCCCGCGCTGAGCGCCGAGCCGCTCTCGCTTCCCGCGTCGCCCAGACGGCCCCTGTTGGTGGCCGCCCCCGCCGTTCCCTGTCGCCTGCCGTCAATGCCGCCACCGGCCCGGCGGGGAACGAGCGGCAAGCATCGTCCCAGCATCCGTTCGTGAGGCGAGATGGCCGCACCACCACTCCTTCACTCGCCCCATCTGGTTCTTCGTCTCGCGCGCTCCGCGTGCCCATGGAGGCTCGAGCTGCGCTCGTCGCGGCAAACGAGCTCCTGCGCTACCGCCCTGTCGACGACGTCTACGAAGAGTGGCTCGACCGCGTCGCCGAGCTCATTCGCGCCGCAGGGGGCTCCCCCGCGCCGTCCTTCTCGCTGCACCGCGCCCGCCCTGTGGCGATGAAGCTCGAGGCGCCTCAGCCGCCTCCCCCTCAAGAAGGTGCCCTGGGCCCAAGGCGCGTGGCCCCTGGGCGGAACCCACTCCATCCGGCGCCAGCGCAGCAAGAGCAGAGCTGGCAAGAGGTCCCTCGTCCCCAGGAAGCCGCCCTGGTGCTCCCTGCACCGGCTCCTCACGACCACGCTCCTGCTCCAGCACGCCAAAACCCCGCGCTGCTCCCAGCGGCCGCGCATGGGGACCCGCAAGACCAGGCTCTTCGTCACCAGAGGCCTCCCGTGGCCGCAGTAGGCTGCCGCGCCTTCACCACCGAGCTGCGCAGCGTCGCGTGGCCCGGCAAGTTCAAGCCAGACCTGCCTCCTCGCTTCTGACGCACGGCCGACCCTGCAGTTCCTCCAGCTCTGAGCTGGGCATCAGCCGCCAACGGGACGAGAAGGTCATGGCGAACTGGTTTCCCATGGCACTCAAGGACGGAGCCCGCACTGGCTCCTGAACACAGCTCTGCACGATCTCCTCCTGGGACGAAATGCGCACCCGCTTCACCGCCAACTTCCAAGGTACTCGCGACCGGCCTCCTGCCGTGAGTGACATGCGCCGCATCAAGCAGCAACTAGGGGAGACCCTGCAGAAGTACATCCAGCGCTTCAACAACGCACGCCTCAAGATTCCCAAGGTGACCGAGGAGGCCATCATCTCTGCCTTCTCTGACGGTGTGCGTGACGTCAAGATGAAGGAGGAGCTGGCGATGCATGAAGATCTGTGCACTTCCTTGGAGCTGTTCAACTTGGCGACCAAATGCGCCAGGGCTGAGGAAGGACGCCTTTCCCTCCTCGAGCTGCCAGCCATGAGCCCGTAAGAGAAGAAATCCAAGGCCAAGGACGTGAAGCGCAAGGGGGCTGCCGTGCTTGCGGCGGAACCTGACACCAAGCGGGGCAGAGATCAGCCTGAGTCTTCCAAGGGCAGCCGGTACTGTGTGTACCACGACCTCCACACCCACAACACCAACGAATGTCAAGAGCTCTGAGCCGTGCGATAAGGGAGGATCGGCCGACGCCCCGACCGCAACGATCGAGGCTACGACCGAGGAGGAGGAAGGAATGCAGGACGCTGGGAAGACCGTGGCCCTCGCCAAGGGTGGCGCGATCGACCTTGCGAGGATCGCTGGCAGGATCAGCCTCGCGAGGGAGACTGGAGGGATCAGCCTCGCGAGGATCGCCCGCAAGGAAACGCAGGACTCCCTCCTCTGCCGCCGCAGCCAAGGAGAAACGAGGACCATCATCGGGGCCGAGGGGGTGGGGCTTCCAGGGGCAGCAGCGATCGCTTGCATCTGGGCGGAGCTCAAGCCCCAGCCTCTCAATGCATCTTCAAGCAGTTCGCCCGCGAAGTGAATGCAGTCCTCCCCAAGCTCGAAGCCACACGCCCTCTCAGGTGGTCAGCGTGCGCCATCACGTTCAGCTCAGCGGATCAGCTCAAGTGCACGGCCACAGCCGGAGTCCTCCCGATGCTTTGTTCCCCAATCATCAGCAACGTGCAAGTCACCAGGACCCTCATCGACGGCGGAGCAGGGCTCAACGTCCTGTCCGTAGAGACATTCAACAATCTCCAAGTGCCTTACAATCAGCTTCACCAACCAAGCCTTTCTCCGAGTCACCGATGGCTCCACGGTTCCGATTAGTGAGTCCGCCTCCCTGTCACCTTCGGGGCGCGCGACAACTACCGCACCGAGCTCATCGACTTTGATGTCGCCCACATTCGCCTGCCATACAATGCCATCCTCGGGTACCCAGCTCTGGCCAAGTTCATGGCCGTGACTCACCACGGCTACAACGTCCTCAAGATGCCAGGAAGCGGCGGAGTCATCACGGTGCCTTGTGAAGAGAGAGACGCAGTGTGCTCCCTGGAGCGAGCCTTTCAAGCCGCATCACTTGAAGACCCAGATCGCAGGAGTGTGAGGCTCCCTGAGACCGCTCCCAAGAAGAAGAAGACATCGCCAGGCCCGACCCCTCAGGAGGCAGGCCCCTCAGGGTCCGTGCCTGCTTAGGGGGCACCTCCTTCTGTCGCATAGGAAGGCGCGCCCGGCGCCCTCCTCAAGCAAGGCTCGGGGGCTCTCTCCTGGAGGGCCACCAACCTTGCTAAGGTCACAAGGGAGGCGCTTGGGCACCACTTGGAGGCGTGTTTCAAAGCACGTTTCCCTCAGGAAGGAGCAAGGCAAGGAGGGCCAAACCCTCGGGAGTTCGTCAGCCAGATCATTCAGGAGCTGCAGGAGTCAAGAGTCATGAGTGGCAGTCGCCGCTTACCCGCTGTAGCTCCCCATCCAGGCGAGGATGGTGGGCTGCACGTCTGCATCGACATCCCAGGGCTCAACCAAGCCGCCTCTCAGGAGCGCTTCTGGCCCTCACGCGTGGGGCGCTGCGAAGGCCCACCCCACAGCTACGTTCGCGTGCCCTATGGCGTGTCAAATGCGACCGCCACGTACCAGCGCCTCATGACGAGCATCCTGGAGGCTCAAGAGGCCAGGCATTCCGCAGTCCTGGCGGAGATGGAGATGGTCCACAAGGAGCCACCAGCGCCTCCGGAGCCTCCCGAGGCTCCCTGGGCACAGGGGCTCGTGGAAGATCGGCCACGCAGCCCACGATGTCCGCTACTTCAACATCCTTTCGTCTTCAACGTTATCAGGTGACATCCTTCAAGTTTCATTTCCAGCTGAGAGCGCCCCCCAGGGCTGCATTATTCCCAGGCCGCGTGGGTCCGTCCCTGCGGTGTGTATCCCTTTTTACTTCGGGCTGGTATGCCCCTCTGTCTCGGCCACGAGGTGGCCGATCAGCCGCATCATACGCTGGTGATGTAGGTTTCAATGCTTCCTCCTCGAGTTGGGGTAGCAACCTGCGCTTTGGATAATTCTTGGTTGGGCGCTCGAGTTCGTATTCCTCGGCCGCTAGGACTTCAGTCCATCTATCCGCTAGCAGATCTTGATCAGCTCGAAGCTGTTGTTGCTTTTTCTTTAGGCTGTTTGCTGTGGCTACAAGCCGGCGCTTGAAACGCTCCTGCTCGACAGGATCCTCAGGCACGATAAATTCTTCATCGCCGAAGCCCACTTCGTCTTCGGAGAGAGGCATGTAATTGTCATCCTCTGATTCTCTGTCTGCTGCCTGTTCTGGAGGGCTAGCTTGTTCATCCTCCCGCTCGAGATCTGGCTAGAGGGGATTGTCGTCGTATTCGGCACTATCCGGAGCGTTATTGTCTCTTGGCCGGTATCGCTGCTATGGCGGGACTTAGAGCGGCGCCGCTGACGTCGGTGCTTGGATTGCTGCTTGGAGGGATTATCCTCCATTGTCTTATCGCCATCGCCTTATTTGGGGGGTGTCCACCATGTATATATCATACGATGAGGTGGCAGTCCAGCGCCCTGTGGGCGGTGGTTCCTATTCGTCTCCTACATCGTCGTCCATACCGTCAATGTCTTCGAAGCCGAAATCGAGCATGTCGGTTAAATCATCGACAGTGGCTACTAAGTGGGTGGTGGGTAGGGAGCGAATTTCTTCGTCGTCCGCATCCCATTCTAGCCGGACATAGTTAGGCCAAGGTTCTCCCGACAAGGAGAGAGGCCTTAATGAATTTAGCACATCGCCAAAAGTCGAGTGCTGAAAGATATCCGCGGAGGTGAACTCCATGATCGGCGCCCAAACTGATTCGATAGGCATGGGCCTTGAGGCGGTTCGGGGCTGTGGCGAGGATGAATCAGGATCCAGCGACACAGGTCGCATAGGAGGTGAAGTCGGTATTCGGCTCTATCGCCATTGAGTGTGTGGCCTCCGAGGCACGGTCCATCCACCCGTCCTCGGACGGTGCAATCGACTCCGGATCTAGGGCCAGAGTAGGCACAGGTGTGATCTCCCGAACATCGTCCGGCGGCAGAGCTAAGTCATGCTCGTCGTGACTGTGTGGCGCACCTGACATGTGCTCGAATCTGTCGAAGATCAAGTCTCCGTGGATATCAGCAGTATAGTTCAAGTTTCCAAACCTGACCTGATGGCCAGGGGCATAGCTCTCGATCTGCTCTAGATGGCCAAGCGAGTTGACCCAGCGATCTGAAGCCGCCCGAATCTGAAGATCTGTCCGGGGAGGAAAACCTCACCCTGGATCGCATCGTTGCCGATGATCGAAGGGGCCATCAAACTTTGTGGTGACGGCATAGTGGAACTCTCAATGAAAGCACCAATGTCGGTGTCAAAACCGGCGGATCTCGGGTAGGGGTCCCGAATCATGCGTCTAAGGCGGATGGTAACAGGAGGCGGAGGACACGATGTTTACCCAGGTTCGGGCCCTCTCGATGGAGGTAATACCCTACTTCCTGCTTGATTGATCTTGATGACATGAGTATTACAAGAGTTGATCTACCACGAGATCGTAGAGGCTAAACCCTAGAAGCTAGCCTATGGTATGATTGTTGTTGTCCTACGGACTAAACCCTCCGGTTTATATAGACACCGAAGGGGCTAGGGTTACACAGTCGGTTACAAGGGAGGAGACCTACATATCCAGATTGCCAAGCTTGCCTTCCACGCCAAGGAGAGTCCCATCCGGACACGGGACGAAGTCTTCATCTTGTAT
Source organism: Aegilops bicornis (assembly GCA_021605145.1). Classification (NCBI taxonomy): domain Eukaryota; kingdom Viridiplantae; phylum Streptophyta; class Magnoliopsida; order Poales; family Poaceae; genus Aegilops; species Aegilops bicornis. The sequence goes on from CM038674.1 coordinate 488,326,723, forward strand.
CTTCATAGTCCAACAGTCCGGCCAAAGGATATAGTTCGACTGTCTGAGGACCCCCTAATCCGGGACTCCCTCAGTGTCGGCCTCGGCTCTGCCCTCTCGATGCTCTTCGCTTCCCCAAGGTCCTTGATTTATGATCTTGTTTGTCCTAGCCTACAACTTTCTTCTCTTGCGTGGTAGTTCATGGGCAGCGAAGATGTTTTGTTCTAGGTGTGTCATTAGTGACTCAACGATCAAGTTCGACTCTTTGTCATGGGCTGTTCTAGGTGTGTCATTAGTGACATGGCCTATGGTATCCGTCCATGCTCTTGTGGGAGAAGCTCTATCGATCGAGGTTGCGGCCTCCTTCGGTGATGGAAATGGATAATTGCGTCGTGTAGTGACCCTAGTGAAGGAAATATGCCCTAGTGGCAATAATAAATTTATTATTTATTTCCTTATGTCATGACAAATTTTTATTATTCATGCTATAATTGTATTAACCGGAAACATAATACTTGTGTGAATACATAGACAAACAGAGTGTCACTAGTATGCCTCTACTTGACTAGCTCGTTGATCAAAGATGGTTATGTTTCCTAGCCATTGACATGAGTTGTCATTTGATTAACGGCATCACATCATTAGAAGAATGATGTGATTGACTTGACCCATTCCGTTAGCTTAGCACACAATCGTTTAGTATTCTGCTATTGCTTTCTTCATGACTTATACATGTTCCTATGACTATGAGATTATGCAACTCCCGTTTACCGGAGGAACACTTTGTGTGCTACCAAACGTCACAATGTAACTGGGTGATTATAAAGGTGCTCTACTGGTGTCTCCAAAGGTACTTGTTGGGTTGGCGTATTTCAAGATTAGGATTTGTCACTCCGATTGTCGGAGAGGTATCTCTGGGCCCACTCGGTAATGCACATCACTATAAGCCTTGCAAGCATTGTAAATAATGAGTTAGTTGCGGGATGATGTATTACGGAATGAGTAAAGAGACTTGTCGATAGCGAGATTGAACTAGGTATTGAGATACCGGCGATTGAATCTCGGACAAGTAACATACCGATGACAAAGGGAACAACGTATGTTGTTATGCGGTTTGACCGATAAAGATCTTCGTAGATTATGTAGGAGCCAATATGAGCATCCAGGTTCCGCTATTGGTTATTGACCGGAGACGTGTCTCGGTCATGTCTACATAGTTCTCGAACCCGTAGGGTCCGCACGCATAAAGTTTGATGACGGTTATATTATGAGTTTATGTGTTTGATGTACCGAAGATAGTTCGGAGTCCCAGATATGATCACGGACATGACGAGGAGTCTCGAAATTGTCGAGACATGAAGATTGATATATTGGACGACTATATTCGGACACCGGAATTAGGGCTGGGCATTCGGTAGAAACTGAAAATTCGGTTTATACTGTTCGTTTTTTTCAAACTTCGGTTAGCAAAACCAAAAACCGAATAAGACAGTAAAAAACAACTAACCGATAATTCGGTTAACTGACCAGTTCGGTTCGGTTTTCAGTTTATACCGAATTCTGATGTTCTTTGGAAAGTAACATCGGCGCTTCTTACATGCATCACGACCTCTTATATAGCTGAGCACCTTGGCCCTTGAAGATTAAGCGGCGATGTGGGAATAAACAAGTGAAACTCCAGCCGCTGCACACTTCATCAAGCAGGCAATGGAAGTAGTAGTTGTTTCATCTGGGCCTTGCAATTAGTTGGACAGGCCCACGTATCACACCTAGAGTAGTTGGTTGGGCCATTCGTAAGCTATGTGGCTGGACATGTCTTGGTGATGATGCCCTCAAAAAAATGTATGCGGCCGTGATGTGTGAGCGATTGGCATGAGACGTGCTTTTCTAAAAAAGGGGAAAAAACTGGCGAGACGTGCGGACGTGGGGGAACCTCGTACTGGAATTCCGTCGACTTCTAGTTGGCATTTAACGAGAAGTGTGGCCGTGTGGGAGCCTCGTAGTGCTGGACTTCGGTGTTTGCTTCGTTTATCGGTTAAACACCGAACCATCCGATTTAAATTCGGTTATTAAACATAAAAACCGAATTTAAATATATCTGCAGCAACCGAAAATTCGGTGTTTTCGATTTCGCATCGGTTCGGTATTCGGTTGGTCGGTTTTTATGCCCACCCCTAACCGGAATGGTTCCGGGGGTTATCGGATATATATCGGAGTACCGGGGGTTACCGGACCCCCCCCCCCCCCCCGGGAACTAGTGGGCCTTGTTGGGCCCTAGTGGAGAGAGAGAGAGGGGCCGGCCAGGGCAAGAGGCGCCCCTCCCTTGAGTCCGAATAGGACATGGAAAGGCGCCCCTTGCCTTTCCCCTCTCCCACTCCTTCCTTCCCCCTCCTTCTTGGATTAGGAAAGGGAGGGGTGAACTTACTTGGAGTAGGTTCCCCCTCCTAGGGCGCGCCACCCCCTTGGTCGGCCCTCTCCTCCTCCCCTCTTTATATACGGAGGAGGAAGGTGCCCCATAGGCACAACAATTGTTCCTTGATCTCTTAACCGTGCGGTGCCCCCTCCAAAGATAATCCACCTCAATAATATCGTAGCGGTGCTTAGGCAAAGCCCTGCGCTGGTAGAACATCATCATCGTCACCACGCCGTCGTGCTGACGGAACTCTCCCTCAAAGCTCGGCTGGATCGGAGTTCGAGGGACGTCATCGAGGTGAACGTGTGCTGAACTATGAAGAAGCGATGGTGAGCCCAAATTCTGCAAAATGGCTTGAGGCCATGAAATTTGAGATGGGATCCATGTATGAGAACAAAGTGTGGACTTTGGTTGACTTGCCCGATGTCTTCAAGAAGAAGACTGACGTGACGGTAATGTTATCGTCTATAAAGCTCGACTTGTTGCAAAAGGTTTTCGACAAGTTCAAGGGATTGACTACGATGAGACTTTCTCACCCGTAGCGATGCTTAAGTCTGTCCGAATCATGTTAGAAATTGCCGCATTTTATGATTATGAAATTTGGCAAATGGATGTAAAAACTGCATTCCTGAATGGATTTCTGGAAGAAGAGTTGTATATGATGCAACCAGAAGGTTTTGTCGATCCAAAGGGAGCTAACAAAGTGTGCAAGATCCAGTGATCCATTTATGGACTGGTGCAAGCCTCTCGGAGTTGGAATAAACGCTTTTATAGTGTGATCAAAGCATTTGGTTTTATACAGACTTTTGGAGAAGCCTGTATTTACAAGAAAGTGAGTGGGAGCTCTGTAGCATTTCTGATATTATATGTGGATGAAATATTGCTAATTGGAAATGATATAGAATTTCTGTATAGCATAAAGGGATACTTGAATAAGAGTTTTTCAATGAAGGACCTCGGTGAAGCTGCTTATATATTGGGCATCAAGATCTATAGAGGTAGATCAAAACGCTTAATTGGACATTCACAAGGCACATACCTTGACCAAGTTTTGAAGAAGTTCAAAATGGATCAAGCAAAGAAAGGGTTCTTGCTTGTGTTACAAGGTGTGAAGTTGAGTAAGACTCAATGCCCGACCACTGCAGAACATAGAGAGAAGATGAAAGATGTTCCCTATGCTTGAGCCATAGGCTCTATCATGTATGCAATGTTGTGTACCAGACCTGATGTGTGCCTTGCTATAAGTTTAGCAGGTAGGTACCAAAGTAATCCAGGAGTGGATCACTGGACAGCGGTCAAGAACATCCTGAAATACCTGAAAATGACTAAGGATATGTTTCTCGTTTATGGAGGTGACAAAGAGCTAGTCGTAAATGGTTACGTCGATGCAAGCTTTGACACCGATCCGAACGATTCTAAATTGCAAACCGGATACGTGTTTACATTAAAGGGATCACATCATTAGAAGAATGATATGATTGACTTGACCCATTCCGTTAGCTTAGCACACGATCGTTTATTATTCTGCTATTGCTTTCTTCATGACTTATACATGTTCCTATGACTATGAGATTATGCAACTCCCGCTTACCGAAGGAACACTGTGTGCTACCAAACGTCACAACGTAACTGGGTGATTATAGGTGTCTCCAAAGGTACTTGTTGGGTTGGCGTATTTCGAGATTAGGATTTGTCACTCAGATTGTCGGAGAGGTATCTCTGGGCCCACTCGGTAATGCACATCACTATAAGCCTTGCAAGCATTGTAACTAATGAGTTAGTTGCGGGATGATGTATTACGGAACGAGTAAACAGACTTGCCGGTAACGAGATTGAACTAGGTATTGAGATACCAATGATCGAATCTCGGACAAGTAACATACCGATGACAAAGGGAACAATGTATGTTGTTATGCGGTTTGACCAATAAAGATCTTCGTAGAGTATGTGGGAGCCAATATGAGCATCCAGGTTCCGCTATTGGTTATTGACCGGAGACGTGTCTCGGTCATGTCTACATAGTTCTCGAACCCGTAGGGTCCGCACGCTTAAAGTTTGATGACGGTTATATTATGTGTTTATGTGTTTTGATGTACCGAAGATAGTTCGGAGTCCTGGATATGATCACGGACATGACAAGGAGTCTCGAAATGGTCGAGACATGAATATTGATATATTGGACGACTATATTCAGACACCGGAATGGTTCTGGGGGTTATCGGATATATATCGGAGTACCGGGGGTTACCAGAACCCCCCCCCCCACCCCGGAACTAATGGGCCTTGTTGGGCCGTAGTGGAGAGAGAGAGGGGCCGGCCAGGGCAAGAGGCGTGCCCCCTCCCCTTGAGTCCGAATAGGACAAGGAATGGGGGGGGGGGCTTGCCTTTCCCCTCTCCCACTCCTTCCTTCCCCCTCCTTCTTGGACTAGGACAGGGAGGGGCAAACCTACTTGGAGTAGGTTTCCCCCTCCTAGGGCGCGCCACCCCCTTGGCCGACCCTCTCCTCCTTCCCCTTTATATACGGAGGAGGAGGCACCCCATAGACACAACAATTGATCTCTTGATCTCTTAGCCATGTGCGGTGCCCCCCTCCACCATAATCCACCTCGATAATATTGTAGTGGTGCTTAGGCGAAGTCCTGTGTCGGTAGAACATCATCATCGTCACCACGCCGTCGTGCTGACGGAACTCTCCCTCAAAGCTCGGCTAGATCGGAGTTAGAGGGACGTCATCGAGCTGAACGTGTGCTGAACTCGGAGGTGCCGTACATTCGGTACTTGATCGGTCGGATCATGAAGACGTACGACTACATCAACCGCGTTGTGCTAACGCTTCCGCTTTCGGTCTATGAGGGTACGTGGACAACACTCTCCCTCTCGTTGCTTTGCATCACCATGATCCTGTGTGTGCGTAGGATTTTTTTTGAAATTACTACGTTCCCCAACACCTAGTTGTTTTGTAGTCGGTATGCCATGTCTTCGCCTGCGGTCTTGCACCCCTTCCGTGGTTCGTTCATGGAAGAGGTCCTTGATGTCTCCAAGCTTTGTGCATATTGCCTACTTATTAGCTTGTAGCATTGATGGCTTTGTGAGTTGTTTCATTAGCACCTTTTTATCGAGCCGTGTTGTGTTTTATTTTCTTGTTTGTTTCTGTGTTTGTAATCCTAGCCCTTTGCTACCTCTTGAGCACTGCGTTGGTTTTCCCTTGAAGAGGAAAGGGTGATGCAGTAAAGTAGCATAAGTATTTCCCTCATTTTTTGAGAACCAAGGTATCAATCCAGTAGGAGATCACGCACGAGTCCCTCACACCTACACAAACAAATAAGAACCTCGCAACCAACGCGATAAAGGGGTTGTCAATCCCTCAACGGTCACTTACGAGAATGAGATCTGATAGATATGATAAGATAATATTTTTGGTATTTTTATGATAAAGAGAAATAAAGATGCAAAGTAAAATAAAAGGGCGATAAAAATAACTAAGTGTTGGAAGATTAATATGATGGATAATAGACCCGGGGGCCATAGGTTTCACTAGTGGCTTCTCTCAAGAGCATAAGTATTACGGTGGGTAAACGAATTCTTGTCGAGCAATTGATAGAATTGAGCATAGTTATGAGAATATCTAGGTATGATCATGTATATAGGCATCACGTCCGCGACAAGTAGACACAAATGATTCTGTGTCTACTACTATTACTCCACACATCGACTGCTATCCAGCATGCATCTAGAGTATTAAGTTCAAAAGAACAGAGTAATGCTTTAAGTAAGATGACATGATGTAGAGGGATGAACTCACGCAATATAATATAAACCCATATTTTTATCCTCGATGGCAACAATACAATACGTGTCGTTTCCCCTACTGTCACTGGGATCGAGCCCCACAAGATTGAACCCAAAGCTAAGCACTTCTCCTATTGCAAGAAAGATCAATCTAGTAGGCCAAACCAAACTGGTAATTCGAAGAGACTTGCAAAGATAACCAATCATACATAAAAGAATTCAGAGGAGATTCGAATATTGTTCATAGATAATCTTGATCATAAACCCACAATTCATCGGATCTCGACAAACACACCGCAAAAGAAGATTACATCGAATAGATCTCCAAGAAGATCGAGGAGAACTTTGTATTGAGATCAAAGAGAGAGAAGAAGCCATCTAGCTAATAACTATGGACCCGAAGGTCTAAGGTAAACTACTCACACATCATCGGAGAGGCTATGGTGTTGATGTAGAAGCCCTCCATGATCAATGCCCCCTCCGGCGGAGCGCCAGAAAAGGCCCCAAGATGGGATCTCACGGGTATAGAAGGTTGCAGCGGTGGAAATAGGGTTTTGGCTCCGTATCTGATAGTTTGGGGGTACGTAGGTATATATAGGAGGAAGAAGTACGTTGGTGGAGCAACATGGTCCCCACGAGGGTGGAGGCGGCGCTGGGGGGTAAGGCGCCCCTACCTCGTGCTCTCCTCATTGATTGCTTTGCGTAGACTGCAAGTCCTCTGGACCACGTTTGTTCCGAAAATCACGTTCCCGAAGGTTTCATTCCGTTTGGACTCCGTTTGATAATCTTTTTCTGCGAAATCTGAAATAGGCAAAAAACAGCAATTTGGGCTGGGCCTCCGGCTAATAGGTTAGTTCCAAAAAATAATATAAAAGTGTATAATAAAGCCCATAAAACATCCAAAACAAAATATATTATAGCATTGAACAACAAAAAATTATAGATACGTTGGAGACGTATCAAGCATCCCCAAGCTTAATTCCTGCTCGTCCTCGAGTAGGTAAATGATAAAAACAGAATTTTTGATGTGGAATGCTACTTAGCATAATTATCAATGTAATTCTCTTATTTGTGGTATGAATATTCAGATCCGAAAGATTCAAGATAAAAGTTTAATATTGACATAAAAATAATAATACTTCAAGCATACTAACTAAGCAATTATTTCTTCTCAAAATAACATGGTCAAAGAAAGTTATCCCTACAAAATCATATAGTCTGGCTATGCTCTATCTTCACCACACAAAGTATTTAAATCATGCACAACCCCGATGACAAGCCAAGCAATTGTTTCATACTTTTGGTGTTCTCAAACTTTTTCAATCTTCACGCAATACATGAGCGTGAGCCATGGATATATCACTATTTGTGGAATAGAGTGGTGGTTGTGGAGAAGAAAAAAAGGAGAAGATTGTCTCACATCAACTAGGCATATCAACGGGCTATGGAGATGCCCATCAATAGATATCAATGTGAGTGAGTAGGGATTGCCATGCAACGGATGCACTAGAGCTATAAGTATATGAAAGCACAACAAAAGAAACTAAGTGGGTGTGCATCCAACTCGCTTGCTCACGAAGACCTAGGGCATTTTGAGGAAGCCCATCATTGGAATATACAAGCCAAGTTCTATAATGAAAAAAATTCCCACTAGTATATGAAATTGATATCATAGGAGACTCTCTATCATGAAGATCATGGTGCTACTTTGAAGCACAAGTGTGGTAAAAAGGATAGTAGCATTGTCCCTTCTCTCTTTTTCTCTCCTTTTTTATTTGGGCATTTTCTCTTTTTTTTTATGGCCTCTTTTTTTGTCCGAGTCTCATCCCGACTTGTGGGGAATCATAGTCTCCATCATCCTTTCCTCACTTGGGACAATGATCTAATAAATATGATCATCACACTTTTATTACTTACAACTCAACAATTACAACTCAATACTTAGAACAAAATATGACTGTATGTGAATGCCTCCGTGATGTCTTAGGGATATGCTACGAATCAAGAGTGACATGTATGAAAGAATTATGAGCGGTGGCTTTGCCACAAATATGATGTCAACTACATGATCATGCAAAGCAATATGACAATGATGGAGCGTGTCATAGTAAATGGAACGGTGGTAAGTTGCATGGCAACATATCTCGGAATGGCTATAAAAATGCCATGATAGGTAGGTATGGTGGCTGTTTTGAGGAAGGTATATGGTGGGTGTATGATACCGGCGAAAAGTGCGCGGTATTAGAGAGGCTAGCAATGGTGAAAGGATGAGAGTGCATATAATCCATGGACTCAACATTAGTCATAAAGAACTCATATACTTGTTGCAAAAATCTACAAGTTATCAAAGCAAATTATTACGCGCATGCTCCTAGGGGGATAGATTGGTAGGAAAAGACCATTGCTCGTCCACGACCGCCACTTATAAGGAAGACAATCGATAAATAAATCATGCTCCGACTTCATCACATAATGGTTCACCATACGTGCATGCTACGGGAATCACAAACTTTAACACAAGTATTCCTCAAATTCAAAACTACTCAACTAGCATGACTCTAATATCACCATCTTCATATCTCAAAACAATTATCAAGCATCAAAACTTCTTATAGTATTCAACACACTCATTTTTTTTACTAATCTTGGATGCCTATCATAATTAAAGAAAATTACCATGCTGTTTTGTAGGACTCTCAATATAATATAAGTGAAGCATGAGAGAACAATAGTTTCTATAAGACAAATCCACCACCGTGCTCTAAAAGATATAAGTAAAGCACTAGAGCAAAACTATATAGCTCAAAAGATATAAGTGACGCACATAGAGTATTCTAATAAATTCTGAATCATGTGTGTCTCTCTCAAAAGGTGTGTACAGCAAGGATGATTGTGGTAAACTAAAAAGCAAAGACTCAAATCATACAAGACGCTCCAAGCAAAACACATATCATGTGGTGAATAAAAATATAGCTCGGTAAAGTTACCGATGGATGAAGATTTAAAGAGGGATGCCTTCCGGGGCATCCCCAAGCTTTGGCTTTTGGGTGTCCTTAGATTATATTGGGTTGCCATGGGCATCCCCAAGCTTAGGCTCTTGCCACTCCTTGTTCCATAATCCATCAAATCTTTTACCCAAAACTTGAAAACTTCACAACACAAAACTTAACAAAAAATCTCGTGAGCTCCGTTAGCGAAAGAAAAGAAAACACCACTTCAAGGTACTATAATGAACTCATTATTTATTTATATTGGTGTTAAACCTACTGTATTCCAACTTCTCTATGGTTTATAAGCTATTTTATTAGCCATAGATTCATCAAAATAAGCAAACAACACACGAAAAATAGAATCTGTCAAAAACAGAACAGTCTGTAGTAATCTGTAACTAACGCAAACTTATGGAACTCAGAAAAATCTACCAAAATAGTAAGACCTAGAAAATTTCTTTATTCATCTACTGCAATTGGAATAAGTATTTTATCACGTTCTGGTGATTTTTAACAATTGTTTTCGTGAACAGAAAGTTTCTGGAAATTTCAGCAAGATCAAATAACTATCATCCAAGAAGATCCTATAGATTTAACTTGGCACAAACACTAATTAAAACATAAAACAAATCTAACCAGAGTCTAGATCTAAGATTTATTCCTAAACATAAGCAAAAAGCAAAAATCTAAAATAAAATTGGGTTGCCTCCCAACAAGCGCTATCGTTTAACGCCCCTAGCTAGGCATAAAAACACGGATAGATCTAGGTATTGCCTTCTTTGGTGGGAAATCCATAAGTAGCTCTCATAATAGATTCATATGGTAATTTTATTTTCTTTCTAGGAAGTGTTCCATGCGTTTCCTTAACGGAAATTGGAATCTAATATTTCCTTCCTTCATATCAATAATTGCACCAATCGTTCTAAGGAAAGGTCTACCAAGAATAATAGGACATGAAGGATTGCAATCTATATCAAGAACAATGAAATCTACGGGCACATAGTTCCTATTTGCAACAATAAGAACATCATTAATTCTTCCCATAGGTTTCTTAATAGTGGAATCTGCAAGGTGCAAGTTTAAAGAGCAATAATCAAATTCACGGAAACCTAGCAAATCACACAAAAATTTTGGAATCGTGGAAACACTAGCACCCAAATCACACAAAGCATAGCATTCATGATCTTTAATTTTAATTTTAATAGTAGGTTCCCACTCATCATAAAGTTTTCTAGGGATAGAAACTTCCAACTCAAGTTTTTCTTCATAAGATTGCATTAAAGCATCAACGATATGTTTAGTAAAAGCTTTATTTTGACTATAAGCATGAGGAGAATTTAGCACGGATTGCAACAAGGAAATACAATCTATCAAAGAGCAATTATCATAATTAAATTCCTTGAAATCCAAGATAGTGGGTTCATTGATATCTAAAGTTTTCACCTCTTCAATCCCACTTTTACAAATTTTAGCATCAAGATCTAAAAACTCGGAATTTTTGGAACGCCTTCTAGGTAAAGGTGGCTCATCTTCAGTCCCATCATTATCAATATTCATATTGCAAAACAAAGATTTAATAGGGGACACATCAATAACTTTTAGATCTTCATCTTTATTTTCATAGAAACTAGAAGAACACACTTTCACAAAACAATCTTTCTTAGCACACATCCTAGTGGTTCTTTCTATGCACTCATCAATGGAAATTCTCATGCCTTTGAGAGACTCATTGATATCATGCTTAGGTGGAATAGATCTAAGTTTCAAAGAATCAACATCAAGAGAAAATCTATCAACATTCCTAGCCAATTCATCAACCTTAAGCAATTTTTCTTCAAGCAAAGCATTGAAATTATTTTGCGAATTCATAAACTCCTTAACACTAGTCTCAAATTCAGAGGGCATCTTATTAAAATTTCCATAATAATTGTTGTAGGAATTACCATAATTATTAGAGAAATTACTAGGGAACGACCTAGGGTTAAAGTTTCCTCTATCTGGCGTTGTTACCAAAGTTATTCCGACCAACAAAATTCACATCCATAGATTCATTATTATTCTCAATCAAAGTAGACAAAGGCATATCATTAGGATCAGAAGAAACACTCTTATTAGCAAATAATTTCATAAGTTCATCCATCTTTCCACTCAAAACATTAATTTCTTCTATCGCATGCACTTTTTTATTAGTAGATCTTTCAGTGTGCTATTGAGAATAGTTAACCATAACATTATTTAGGAGTTTAGCAGCTTCTCCTAAAGTGATTTCCATAAAAGTGCCCCCCGCGGCCGAATCTAAAAGATTTCTAGAAGCATAACTCAATCCGGCATAAATTTTTTGTATCATCATCCAAAGATTCAAACCATGTGTAGGGCAATTACGTATCATTAATTTCATCCTCTCCCAAGCTTGTGCAACATGTTCATGATCAAGTTGCTTAAGATTCATGATATCGTTTCTAAGAGAGATGATTTTAGCGGGAGGAAAATACTTAGAGATAAAAGCATCTTTGCACCTATTCCATGAATCAATACTATTTTTAGGCAAAGACGAAAACCAAACTTTAGCACGATCTCTAAGCGAAAAAGGAAATAGCTTCAATTTAACAATATCATTTTCCACATATTTCTTCTTTTGCATATCACACAAATCGACGAAGCTATTCAGATGGGTAGCGGCATCTTCACTAGGAAGGCCGGCGAATTGATCTTTCATGACAAGATTCAACAAAGCAGCATTAATTTTACAAGATTCAGCATCGGTAAGAGGAGCAATCAGAGTGCTAAGAAAATCATTGTTGTTGGTATTGGTAAAGTCACACAATTTAGTATTATCTTGAGCCATCGTGACAAGCAAGCAATCCAACACACGAGCAAACAAGAAGCAAGCGAAAAAGAGGCGAACGGAAAAGAGAGGCGAATAAAACGACAAGGGTGAAGTGGGGGAGAGGAAAACGAGACGGAAATGGCAAATAATGTAATGCGGGGGATAAGAGTTTGTGATGGGTACTTGGTATGTCTTGACTTGACTTGACTTGGCACGAATCTCCCCGGCAACGGCGCCAGAAATCCTTCTTGCTACCTCTTGAGCACTGCATTGCTTTTCCCTTGAAGAGGAAAGGGTGATGCAGTAAAGTAGCGTAAGTATTTCCCTCAGTTTTTGAGAACCAAGGTATCAATCTAGTAGGAGATCACGCACGAGTCCCTCACACCTACACAAACAAATAAGAACCTCGCAACCAACGTGATAAAGGGGTTGTCAATCCCTCAACGGTCACTTACGAGAATGAGATCTGATATGATAAGATAATATTTTTGGTATTTTTATGATAAAGAGAAATAAAGATGCAAAGTAAAATAAAAGGGCAATAAAAATAACTAAGTGTTGGAAGATTAATATGATGGAGAATAGACCGGGGCCCATAGGTTTCACTAGTGGCTTCTCTTAAGAGCATAAGTATAACTATGGGTAAGCAATTCTTGTCGAGGCAATTGATAGAATTGAACATAGTTATGAGAATATCTAAGTATGATCATGTATATAGGCATCACGTCGCGACAAGTAGACCGAAATGGTTCTGCATCTACTACTATTACTCCACACATCGGCCGCTATCCAGCATGCATCTAGAGTATTAAGTTCAAAGGAACAGAGTAATGCTTTAAGTAAGATGACATGATGTAGAGGGATAAACGCATGCAATATGATATAAAACCCATCTTTTTATCCTCGATGGAAACAATACAATACATGTCGTTTCCCCTTCTGTCACTGGGATCGAGCACCGCAAGATTGAACCCAAAGCTAAGCACTTCTCCTATTGCAAGAAAGATCAATCTAGTAGGCCAAACCAAACTGATAGTTCGAAGAGACTTGCAAAGATAACCAATCATACCTAAAAGAATTCAGAGGAGATTCAAATATTGTTCATAGATAATCTTGATCATAAACCCACAATTCATCGGATCTCGACAAACACACACATAAAATAAGATTACATCGAATAGATCTCCAAGAAGATCGAGGAGAACTTTGTATTGATATCAAAGAGAGACAAGAAGCCATCTAGCTAATAACTATGGACCCAAAGGTCTGAGGTAAACTACTCACACATCATCGGAGAGGCTATGGTGTTGATGTAGAAGCCCTCCGTGATAAATGCCCCTCTAGCGGAGGCCTTGGAAAAACCCCAAGATGGGATCTCAAGGGTACAGAAGGTTGCGGCGGCGGAAATAGGGTTTTGGCTCCGTATCTGATAGTTTGGGGGTAAGTAGGTATATATAGGAGGAAGAAGTACGTCGGTGGAGCAATGTGGGCCCCATGAGGGTGGAGGGCGCGCCTGGGGGGGGGGGGGGTAGGCGCGCCCCCCTGCCTCGTGCTCTCCTTGTTGATTGCTTTGCGTAGACTCCAAGTCCTCTGGATCACGTTTGTTCCAAAAATCACGTTCCCAAAGGTTTCATTCTGTTTGGACTCCGTTTGATATTCTTTTTCTGCGAAACACTGAAATAGGCAAAAAACAACAATTTGGGCTGGGCCTCCGGTTAATAGGTTAGTCCCAAAATAATATAAAAGTGTATAATAAATCCCATAAAACATCCAAAACAGAATATAATATAGCATGGAACAATAAAAATTATATATACGTTGGAGGCGTATCACTCGTTGATGACTTTGTTAATTTAAAGTTCGAATAGCCAGGGCCTTTTTATCAAGGCTTAGCTTGAGTCTTTTCTCTACAAAATAAATAATTTGTTTACCAATAACATTTTGATATGGATAAACACACAAAAATCATTGACATGCGGAATACTCCCCAAATACACAACTACAAGAGAATCTAACGTGGATATACACAAGCGTCATATGTGCCACCTCAATATCGGCCAGTCTGCTCCCGATGACAACGTGGTGGTTCTGCTCCTTCCATATGTCTCAAATTAGATAGATTATGTGGCTACTATGTTCTTATGAATCGGGACCATATCACATAGTTAGAGTGTCCTCCAACCATGCACAAGGGTGAAGTCGTCTCTTACTTCACCTTGTATTTCATTCGTATCTTATCTCTCATAAGTAAAGCATTGGGAATCAAATGCTTTCTTGTAAATATTCATTTCCTAATACCATGCATCAACCAATCATCCACTAAATCCACTGGTCCACTTGATTGGATGCAATTGTGGAGGCTTAGCCAATGCTTCACTACAATCCATCCTTATTAGGTATTGTTATTTGAAGAGGAGCTAACATTTCTATTACTTGCTTGTAGATGGTCACATGCCACATATGGTCACCACCACCATAGTCGTTGCGAGAAAATCCTTGTCATGGTCACTACATGGGTCGTCAAACTATATACCTATTGCAAGCAAAGCAAATGGAGTATAAGCGTGGTGGAAAATTTATCAAGTCAGAGGATTCCAAGCCACCTATGCCCATCAACTTACATACCAGCCCAATTTACTCTGCATTTCCCTCTTGTGACTTCTGCACACTCTACACGTAGAAACTCTCCTCTTATTATGTTAAGAATATCGTTAACTTCAACCCCGAATGTCATGTGGTGTTAAATGATATATGGCTTGGGAGATGAGGGCCACTTTGACAAGAGCTTCTCTACCATGCATGGTAGCATGCTTATGATGCTAGGCCAAAAGCTTTCCAATGATTTTCTCTTGAGGTGCTAGAAGTGTACTCCTTTAAGGCATGTCACTGAGAGGAGAGGCCGGAGTATCTCAAGGAAGTGCAAATTCTCAGGAAAAGTGTTGAGAATCACAAAATTATTGGTGTCATCACATATAAGTGGCGTGATAAGACTATTGTGGCGTATGTAACGATCTACTAGATATGTTCTATAAAATAAATGTATGTGCAGCTATTACCTATCATGTTGGCCTAAGCACCTAGCGTTTGCATGATAATGACAACATCCATGATGTCATCAATGCGCTAATATGTATGTAAGACATGACATGACAAGTTGTAGGTGGGATGGCACAGATGTGTTGGTGCTAATGAAAGGGAGGACTCCTTGAGGAATTGTGGTGGTGGCTTGAGAAAGAACAAGTACCATTAGATACTATTGTAACTGCTAAAAATATGGTCTTAGTTGATAAAGAAAAGCAAGAGTTGACGTTACAAACTTTATCCATTTGAATTTAGCGTCCACGGCCCATACCACTAGTAATAGTGTATCCTAGGATTTTGTGAGCCTAATTTGTCTTATTTTTCATATATCACATCCATATTAAGAAAGTAATTTAATTACATCCACGTGTAGACACTACAAAAAAATACACTTCCGTGATGATACGTGTTTGTCACGATGGGTCACCTTTTACATCATGTATGTACATCCATGACGATTTTATGACAGAATCAAGATAGTCATACCTGTGCTGTCGTAGAAGTATTCCATGACAATACCAAAATTATCATCACGGAAGTGTTCACATCCGTGATGATAAATGAAGCGTCATGGAAGTGCTTTCGTCAAGGGTAACCGACACGTGGCATCCACCATAACGGGTCGCCGTTAAGCTATTGGGTCCGGTTTTGGATCCGATAACCCGTTAACAGCCCGGACCAATGGGGATTTTCCACGTGTAAAATTCCCATTGGCCGAAGGAAACACGTGTCAGCTCATCATTGAGTCAGATAGGCACCTATGATATGTCGACACGTGCGACGACCCACCATTGGCCCATTTAGCTTACAAAGGCCGGCCCGTTTGACTTGGTCAAAAGTAAGCGGGCCGGCCAATGAAAAGCCTGTTAACGGTCTGTTTGCAAATAGCCCATTTTACGGTGCGGTAACTCATGAACCGTTAGGGCCTTCCCGAAATCGGCCCAACAACGTCATGTGGGCCGTCGAATATAACACCAACCCGTTTCACTTTCGGCCAATGTATGGCCTGTCGGTGTCAAAACCGGCAGATCTCGGGTAGGGGGTCCCGAGCTGTGTGTCATGGATCGATGGGTAACAGGAGACATGGGACATAATGTTTACCCAGGGTCGGGTGAAAGGATCGAGAAGAGGTGTCTAGAGGGGGGTGATTAGACACTAAGTACCAAAAGTTTCAGTTTTGAACTTCTTTAAGTTGGAGTGGAGTTTAGGCACAAGTTTAACACTCACAATACATATCAAGCAAGCATGCAAAGAGTATATGAGTAGCGGAAAGTAAAGCATGCAACTTGTGAGAATGTAAAGGGAAGGGTTTGGAGGATTCAAACGCAATTGGAGACACGGATGCTTTTGTCATGGTTCTGATAGGTGGTGCTATCGTACATCCACGTTGATAGAGACTTCAACCCACAAAGGGTAACGGTTGCGTGAGTCCACGGAGGGCTCCACCCACGAAGAGTCCACGAAGAAGCAACCTTGTCTATCCCACCATGGCCGTCGCCCACGAAGGACTTGCCTCACTAGCGGTAGATCTTCACGAAGTAGGCGATCTCCTTGCCCTTACAAACTCCTTGGTTCAACTCCACAATCTTGTCGGAGGCTCCCAAGTGACACCTAGCCAATCTAGGAGACACCACTCTCCAAGAAGTAACAAATGGTGTGTTGATGATGAACTCCTTGCTCTTGTGCTTCAAATGATAGTCTCCCCAACACTCAACTCTCTCTCTCTCTCTCACAGGATTTGGATCTGGTGCAAAGAAGATTTGAGTGGAAAGCAACTTGGGGAAGGCTAGAGACCAAGATTCATATGGTAGGAATGGAATATCTTGGTCTCAACACAAGTGTAGGTGGTTCTCTCTCAGAAAATTTAGGTTGGAAGTGTAGGTTCGTTCTGATGGCTCTCTCCGCGAATGAAGAGGAGGTGGAGGGGTATATATAGCCTCCACACAAAATCTAACCGTTACACACAACTTGCCAAACTCGGTGGGACCGAATTGTTAGACTCGGTCAGACCGATTCAGCAAATGTAGTGACCGTTACGATTTTCGGTGGGACCGACATGCAACTCGGTAGGACCGATATGGTTAGGGTTAGGGCGTAACGTAATCTTAGTGAGGCCGATTAGACAAACTCGATGGGACCGATTTTGGTAATAAGCTAACCAGAGAGTTGGTCAGGCAAACTCTGTGAGACCGATTACACAAACTCGGTGGGACCGATTTTGGTAATAAGCTAACCAGAGAGTTTGCATTGTAATCTCGGTAGTACCGATTGCTCAAACTCGGTGACACCGATTTTGGTAATGGACATCTGAGAGAGAGACTACAATCCCATCTAGGTGAGACCAAGATCCCTATCGGTGAGACCGATTTGCCTAGGGTTTGTGGCAGTGGCTATGACATCTGAACTCGGTGGCGCCGGTTAGAAAGAATCGGTGGGGCCGAGTTAGAACTTTGGTTTAGGACATATGTGGATGTGAGAAAATAGTTGAGGGCTTTGGAGCATATCACTAAGCACTTTGAGCAAGCAAGCCATTAAGCAACACCTCATCCCCTCTTGATAGTATTGGCTTTTCCTCTAGACTCAATGTGATCTTGGATAACTAAAATATAAAATGTAGAGTCTTGTACTTGAAGCTTGAGCCAATCCTTTGTCCTTAGCATCTTGAAGGGGTTCCACATCCTTTAGTCCATGCCACTTAATTTGTTGAACTTATGCGAAACATACTAGGTAAAAGTGTTAGTCCAACAAGAGACATGTTGACATTAATTACCAAAATCACCCAGGGAGCACTTGTGCTTTAATCTCCCCCTTTTTGGTAATTGATGGCAACATACATCAAAGCTTTAGATAAAGATATAGAGAATACCAAGTAAAGCTTTGGAAAGACATGTAACATGCATAGGCTCCCCCTACATGTATGCAATCATGTGAATATGGAATATTGAAACATGTGAGAGCATAACCATGACAGAGTAGGCAATGTGTTACATGTATCTTGGCTATATGCATAAGAGCAAAAGATGTGAATGTGGGAAATGTATCTTCATGCTCATGAGTCATTCTTGCCAACAATATGTACATCAGCAAGAATTCCTCATACACATGATTGTGATGCATATACTTACCTTGTGGTCTTGAGTTGGCTTGGGATGGAACGAACCTTTGAAAATAAGGTTAGATAACATAGATGCACCCTCTTGGCCAGAGCATGTAAAGAAACCACAAGAGTACCAAGACTGGGATGACATGTAGAGTGAGTACTAAGTACCACAATAGATATTGACATGTCCCCAAAGGTAAAGATGTGCAAGGAATTTAAGAAATTTCTTTCCCTTAGATGTCTTGCTCCCCCAGATCTAGCATGGGATACTTTGGGAGAAGATAGGGAACAGAAAATCAGAGCTCAAAGAAACAAATGAATAGAGCTAATGCAAATAAGCACATATGAACATGTCTTTCCTCTCAAGAAGACATGTGGCATCTATCCTCTTGAACACCAAGCATCTGGGATCCTTGAAGATTACTCTTTCCTTGAGTATTCCCTCCCCCTAGAGATGTGAGTATTCTCTCCCCCTAGAGATATGATTAAGCTTTGATGTGATCTCTCTCTCCCCCTTTGACATCAATTTCCAAGAAGGGTCTTCTGGAATTTGTCGTTAATGGGTTTGGTCCTTGAGTCACAGCACAAAGCACTAATGTAAATGTGATGCTTGTAGAGGACAAGATTCATTGAGTGGAGCTGGATCAAGAGTAAAGCAGGAATAAATGGCAAAATATTTTTCCTGTAGTGAAATCGGTGGCACCGAGTTGTATGCTTCGGTTGCACCAAAAAACTTCGGTTAGACCAAGAACAAGAAACCGGTGTGACCGAGTTCATCACAGAGAAAAGCACTTGTCACCTCAGCTCACTAGACAAGTAAGATCTCACAAGGATTTGCAAGGAATTAACTGAAAGATTTGCAATGAATTGGATGCAGGGAATGCTTAACAAATAGAAAAGAAAAGAAAAGAAAAGAAAAGAAATATAGATGAAGTTATTTTTCAAGAAGGGGGAACAAATATGCATGAGACAAATGCAAGGGCACAGAAAAGAAAACAAGAAAACTTCATCTAGAGATGGTCGGCGACAAAGTCACCTATGTTAGAGTATATTGACTTAGGAGTCAAGTGAGATCACTTGATCATAGGTCATACTCATCGTTTAAGCTCAAAAATGGGGTTGCCATATTTCGTTTAAGCATCTTGATGTATTCACATCTTGTCGAGTTGCTTTGACTCATGACTTGGAGTAAAGCTTCTCTAAGATGGAATAACATACCTTGGGTGGTGGTGTTGATCGTGATCATGTAGATGAACTTGTGTGGGTTGCTCAAGGTTGATGCTGCTCATCAAGAGTTGGGAGCACCACTTGGAATTTGAGTTCATCTACCTACATGGGTTAGTTTTTGCAAGGAAGAGCACTTGTGTATCCAAAATGACAATCATGAAACTCAACATAGAATTTGTGAAAGGATATGTTTGAATGGTTTCGTGCTTCCTTGTCTTCAACCACCATTGTGTAGAGACTTGGTGATGTAGAGATTGCTCAAGATGTGAGTGAGTTGCAATCTCATAGATTTAGATTCATCCAAGTACCTACAAGGGTTAGATAACATGCAAGATGCAAATATATCCAGGACATAAGATAATCATCATAAGAGAAATATCAAGGATTAGTCATAAGCTCAAGTCTTGCATGTATCCAATGGAGTTCCTACTCCAAGTTTGAAGCATCAATGATGTTAAATTCACCTCTTAACATGCAAAACACTTTCTCATCAAGTGCTTTAGTGAATATATCCGCTAATTGCTTTTCGGTGCGAACATGCTTAAGATTAATGTCACCCTTAGCAACGTGATCTTGAATGAAATGATGACGAACTTCAATATGCTTAGTTCGAGAGTGTTGCACGGGATTGTAAGCAATCTTGATAGCATTTTCATTGTCACAAAGTAATGGAACATGTTTCACATATATCCCATAATCTTTAAGAGTTTGGGTCATCCAAAGTAATTGAGCACAACATGAACCAGCGGCAATGTATTCCGCTCCGGCGGTGGATAAGGATACCGAGTTTTGTTTCTTGGAAGACCAAGATACAAGAGATCTACCAAGAAATTAACAAGTACCTGAAGTGGACTTTCTATCAACCTTGTCACCGACATAGTCCGAGTCGGAGTACCCAACAAGATCGAAAGAGTCCCTCTTTGGATACCAAATGCCAAAGTTTGATGTATGGATTAAGTATCTCACTATCCTTTTCACGGCCTTAAGATGACATTCCTTAGGAGCAGCTTGATATTGTGCACAGATGCACACACTTAGCATGATATCGGGACGTGAAGCACATAGATATAACAATGAACCAATCATAGATCGATAAACCTTTTGATCAACTGGTTCACCATCTTTGGTCAAATCAAGATGTCCACTAGTAGGCATGGGTGTAGTCATACCTTTGCATTCTTGCATATTGAACTTCTTGAATAAGTCCTTGGTGTACTTCATTTGAGAGACAAAGGTACCTTCCTTAGTTTGCTTGATTTGCAAACCAAGAAAGAATTTGAGTTCACTCATCATAGACATCTCAAACTTCTCCGACATTAGCTTCCCAAACTTTTCACTAAAATGAGGGTTAGTAGAACCAAATATAATATCATCGACATAAATTTGGCATACAAATAGTTCCCCATTAACCCTTTTTGTAAAAAGAGTAGAATCAATTTTACCAATTTCAAAGCCTTTTTCAATAAGTAACTTGGTCAAGCATTTATACCATGCTCTAGGAGCTTGTTTAAGACCATAAAGGGCTTTGTGAAGTTTGTATACATGATCATGTTTCTTAGGATTGACAAAGCCGGAGGTTGCTTAAAATAAACTTCCTCCTCAATTTCACCATTTAGAAAAGCACTTTTAATGTCCATTTGGTACAAGGTGATATCATGGTGATTAGCATAAGCAAGTAAGATGAATGGACTCAATTATAGCACGGAGCATAAGTCTCACCATAGTCCATACCTTCGACTTATGTGTAGCCTTGGGCGACGAGGCGTGCTTTGTTGCAGACTACTTGTCCATCTTCATCTTGCTTGTTGTGAAACACCCATTTGGTACCGATGATGTTGTGGTTGTTGTCGGGCTTCTCAACCAATATCCACACTTGATTTCTCTCAAAGTTGTGTAGCTCTTCATGCATAGCGTTTATCCATTCCGGATCTTCCAATGCTTCTTCAACCTTCATAGGTTCAATGCAAGAGATGAATGAATAGTGTTACGAGTTTTAGGCGAGTGATTCTCCGGTTTGGATATCTTTGTAGATTTGCTTTCGACGGGATGGTCTTTAGCAATTCTTGCTCGAACTTCATGAAAGCTTTTGCTTGGGTCTTGGTTGAACATCTTCTTCATCTCGTTCTTCTTCTTGGCCTTCTTCATTGTTGGCGTTGTCATTCTCTTGTCGTGGTGGAGAAGGAGGTTGTTGGCGTTAAATCTTGGTGCACTTCCTCGTTTTCTTCATCTTGATATGTCCCACTTGTGGATGCCTCCGTATCAACTCTTGGTTCACCTTGTCGTGAGGTAGAAGCTTCCACTTGGATGAACGAGGTACTCTTCTTCACCTCCTTTAGACGAATCTTGCCAATAGACAAGTCTTGGATTGCTTCCGAGGATCTTTGTCTCCTACATCAATTGGCAATTGCTCTACTTATGCGAGCCGTTAGATTCATCAAACTTCACATCTACCGTTTCTTCAACCTTTCGGGTGAAATTGTTGTAGACACGGTATGTGTGAAGTTTGAGCCATAACCAAGTAGGAAACCTTCCACGATACTTAGGAGCAAATTTAGAACAACGATGCTTATCAAGAATGTAGCACTTTGAGCCGAATACTCGAAAGTATCCAACTTGGGGTTTGTTACTGTGAGGAGCTCGTATGCCGTCTTGCCGAGTAGCTTGTGAAGATACAAGCGATTTGTTGCATGACAAGCTGTCTCAACCGCTTCCGCCCAAAAGTGCTTTGGCGTCTTGTACTCATTAAGCATCGTTCTTGCCATCTCTATAAGAGTCCGGTTCTTCCTCTCAACGACTCCATTTTGTTGAGGTGTGTACGTAGCCGAGAACTCATGTGAAATCCCTTCTTCGTCAAGAAAGGTATCCACATTTGCGTTCTTGAACTCCGTTCCGTTATTAAACCGAACCTTCTTGATTTTCACGTCAAATTGATTTTGGGCCTTCCTAGCGAAGTTTTTGAAGATCTTTTGGACCTGCGATTTATCAACGAGAAAGAATACCCACGTAAATCTTGAAAAATCATCAACTATAACTAGACCAAAAGGATTTCCACCGAGACTTTTGTAAGCGTTGGGACCAAAAGATCCATGTGAAGTAGCTCGAGTGGCCTCCTTGTGGTCATGATGTTCTTCACGGATGCCTTCCTCCAACCTGTTTACACCTTGACAAGCGGCTGCAAAGTCTATCCTTATCAAACATGACATCGTTAACGCCAAGGATATGATTTCCTTTAATAAGCTTGTCAAGGTTTCGCATACCAACATGACCTAGTCTTCTATGCCACAACCAGCCTTTAGAGGATTTAGCTATAAAGCAAGTTCTAGGTTGTGCCTTTTTAGTGAAATCAACTATGTAGTTATCACCTCTCATTACACGGTAAAGACCATTTTATGATTATCTCTATGAAACACTTGGCAATCTACTTGATAAATAGGACATTCAAACCGAAATCAGCAAGTCTAGAATCTTTGAAAGTAAGTTGTAGCCAAGAGATTCAACGAGCATGACATTTTCTATGGAGCTATCATGTGAGATGGCCACCTTACCAAGGCCAACCACCTTACCCTTTGAATTATCACCAAAAGTGGCATATTTTCGAGGGCCGTCATTTTCAGCAAGCTCATGAAACATGTCTTTATCTCCGGTCATATGATCAGTACATCCACTATCAAGGACCCATTCCTTTCCTCCAGCCATGTAGCCGCGAAGATTTGCCATAAGACCAAAGTGTCTCATTGCATCGTCAAGATCATATTCACTATCATCATCCTCATCATAGTATCCATGTTCAACATCAACTTGTGATTGATCAATTCCTAGAGAGGGTAATTCATTAGACAAATGATCATTTCTATGATTGTCTTTATGGATTCTAATAGCTTCGGAAATAATATTGCTAGTGATTCCAACATCTCCTATGGCACGCATGAGATTTGTAAGCTCAAATAGACAATCACCAAAGCTAGGATCACTAGTATTCATCTTACTCAAGGCAATAGACTTATGGAGAATTTCATCTAAATTTTTCAAGGAATAATCTGGAAATCGTTCCTCAAGAAATTTCCATATAGTATAGGCACAATCAAGAGTAGGCAAACTAGCAATCAAATTTTTGGGCAATCCTCTTATTATAATATTGATGGTTCTAAGATTGCGAATCATGTCAAGATCCTCTTGAATTGTGGGATGCAAGGGATCAATATGAGGTGCACAAGGGGTAGCAATGTACTTGTTCAAATGATATTCATTGAAAATCTCAAGCATTTCATTTTTCCACTCATGAAAATATTCTCCATCAAGAATAGGCACTCTATGTCCAAGACTCCCCAAAGTAGACACATCCATCTTCCTCCAAAGGTGTTTAAACCAAGGCAATGGAGACGAAAGCTCTGATACCAATTGAAAGGATCGAGAAGAGGTGTCTAGAGGGGGGTGATTAGACACTAAGTACCAAAAGTTGCAGTTTTAACTTCTTTAAGTTGGAGTGGAGTTTAGGCACAAGTTTAACACTCACAATACATATCAAGCAAGCATGCAAAGAGTATATGAGCAGCGGAAAGTAAAGCATGAAACTTGCGAGAATGTAAAGGGAAGGGTTGGGAGGATTCAAACGCAATTGGAGACACGGATGTTTTTGTCGTGGTTCCGATAGGTGGTGCTATCGTACATCCACGTTGATGGAGACTTCAACCCACAAAGGGTAATGGTTGCAGCGAGTCCACGGAGGGCTCCACCCATGAAGGGTCCACGAAGAAGCAACCTTGTCTATCCCACCATGTTAAATGCCCACGAAGGACTTGCCTCACTAGCGGTAGATCTTCACGAAGTAGGCGCTCTCCTTGCCCTTACAAACTCCTTGGTTCAACTACACAATCTTGTCGGAGGCTCCCAAGTGGCACCTAGCCAATCTAGGAGACACCACTCTCCAAGAAGTAACAAATGGTGTGTTGATGATGAATTCCTTGCTCTTGTGCTTCAAATGATAGTCTCCCCAACACTCAACTCTCTCTCTCTCTCACAGGATTTGGATCTGGTGGAAAGAAGATTTGAGTGGAAAGCAACTTGGGAAGGCTAGAGACCAAGATTCATATGGTAGGAATGGAATATCTTGGTCTCAACACAAGTGTAGGTGGTTCTCTCTCGAGAAAATGTAGGTTGGAAGTGTAGGTTAGATTCGATGGCTCTCTCCACGAATGAAGAGGAGGTGGAGGGTATATATAGCCTCCACACAAAATCTAACCGTTACACACAACTTGCCAAACTCGGTGGGACTGAATTGTTAAACTCGGTCGGACCGATTCAGCAAATCTAGTGACCGTTAGGATTTTCGGTTGGGACCGACATGCAACTCGGTAGGACCGATATGGTTAGGGTTAGGGCATAACGTAATCTCGGTGAGACCGATCGGACAAACTCGGTGGGACAGATTTTGGTAATAAGCTAACCGGAGAGTTGGTCGGGCAAACTTCGGTGAGACCAATTACACAAACTTCGGTGGGACCGATTTTGGTAATAAGCTAACCAGAGAGTTTGCATTGTAATCTCGGTAGTACCGATTTCTCAAACTTCGGTGAGACCGATTTTGGTAATGGACATACACAGAGAGATTATAATCCCATCTCGATGAGACCAAAATCCCTATCGGTGAGACCGATTTGCCTAGGGTTTGTGGCAGTGGCTATGACATCTGAACTCGGTGGCGCCGGATAGAAAGAATTGGTGGGGACGAGTTAGACCTTTGGTTTAGGACATATGTGGATGTGAGAAAGTATTTAAGGGCTTTGGAGCATATCACTAAGCACTTTGAGCAAGCAAGCCGTTAAGCAACACCTCATCCCCTCTTGATAGTATTGGATTTTCCTATAGACTCAATGTGATCTTGGATCACAAAAATATAAAATGTAGAGTCTTGTACTTGAAGCTTGAGCCAATCCTTTGTCCTTAGCATCTTGAAGGGGTTCCATATCCTTTAGTCCATGCCACTTAATTTGTTGAACTTGTCTGAAACATACTAGGTAAAAGTGTTAGTCCAACAAGAGATATGTTGACTTTAATTACCAAAATCACCCAGGGAGCACTTGTTGATTGATGGAGGTAATACCCTACTTCCTTCTCGTGGTAGATCAAATCTTGTAATACTCATATCATCAAGATCAATCAAGCAGGAAGTAGGGTATTACCTCCATCGAAAACGAACACAGGTAAACATCGTGGACCTCCTCTTACCATCCGCCTTAGACGCATAGTTCGGGACCCCCTACACGAGGTCCGCGGTTTGACACCGACATTGGTGCTTTCATTGAGAGTTCCAACGTATGCGTCACCGCAAGGCTTGATGGCTCCTTCGATCATCAACAACGATGTAATCCAGGGTGAGGTTTTCCTCCCCGTAAAGATCTTCATATTTGGCGGCTTCGTACTGCGGGCCAATTCGCTTGGCCATCTGGAGCAGATCGAAAGCTACGCCCCTGGCCATCACGTCAGGTTTGGAAGTTTGAACTACACTGCCGACATCCGCAGAGACTTGATCTTCGACGGATTCGAGCCCATGCCAGGTGCGCCGCATGATCACGACGAGCATGATTTAGGACAGTGTTTGGGAGATCACACCTCCAACTACTCCGGCCTTCAATCCGGAGCAAATTGCACCATCCGAGGACGGGTGGATAGACCCCGCCAAGGAGACCGCACTCTCAGCAGCGATAGAGCCGGATACTGACTTCACCCCTTACGAGAGCCGTGTTGTCGAACCATTGGATTCATCCCCGGCCACAGGCCCTGAGCCGCCTGCGTCCGTGCCTATCGAATCCGATTGGGCACCGACCATGGAGTTTACCTCCGCAGATATCTTTCAGCACTCGCCCTTCGGCGATGTGCTAAATTCATTAAGGTCCCTCTCTTTGTCAGGGGAACCTTGGCCAAACTATGTCCGGCTACGATGGGATGTGGACGACGAAGAAATTTGCTGCCCACCAACCACCCACTTAGTAGCCACATCGGCGATCTAAGCGACATGCTCGATTTCGACTATGAAGACATCGATGGCATGGATGACGATGCAGAGAAGAAAAGGAACCATCGCCCATAGGGGCCGGACAGCCACTTCATCACATGACATATACATGGTGGATACACCCAAAGAAAACAATGACGAGGAACGGAAGGAAGCAACGAAGAACAGCTCCATCGAGAAGCAAACAAAGCGTCGGCGTAGGCGCCGCTCCAAATCCCAATGCCCTTGAGCGACCAGCTGAAGCAACTGGTGGAGCTCCATAAGGCGGAAACAGGCCATTAAGGGTCTTATAGTCCGGATGTGGCCTGTCGATCCCCTGCCTGACAGCTACTTCGGTCTGGTGAGGCGGCTTGTGAATGCCTGCCCACGGCTTGAAGTCATAAAGCGGTCCGTCTGCATCGAGGGTGCGCGCATGGCTTTTTCCCGGCCGAAGGTGCACTGGGGGAAGATGGATGCTGAGAAGCTGGTGACCGAAGGGCCGCCAGAGGGGATGGAGCACCGCAAGCCCGAATTATATTATGACAGTGTCCTGAAGGGTGCTCGCCTTGTGGAGGAGGAATGTACTAAGGATGTAATACTCGAGTGAATGTACTCATGTGATCCTGTGATATGAAACGAGTTCATTTGCACTATACCACGCTTGTTAATTTAAAATATTACCTTCTGTGCGGCCGCTTATAAAATCTAAGAGTTGGCCAGTCATCGGCTTCTGCCCCCATGTAACTAGTACTGAGGTGTTCGGGATAAACCTGAGCACTCTTTATCCAAATTTTGGGTCCTTCGAAGGAGGTGTTCAGCGCAACGAACCAGGCAATCGGACTATAAGGCTTTATTACTCTCACTTAGCCATAGAAGTCTACAATTTTAAATTTTGGCGAAGCCCCTAGTATTCGGAAGGCCGAATTTGGGGCGTTATATATGCCTAAGTCGGGCAAGGCTGACTCCTCGCCCGAAACGGAAAAAGTCTTTAAGGACTTGGGACCTCTTGAACAGCGACCAGCTCTCGCCTTATCATGACAGTCAGTTTTTGGCTTTCTCTACTGAGGTGCTCGTCCGGAAGAACCGGGACACAATCGCAGTAGTTCTCCCAGTGCTACCTTAGCCGATATTGCGGAACATAAGGTACCAAAACATGAGAGCCGGGCAAACCCAACTATTGACCCAATACATTATTCGGAGCTGATGCATATAGTGCTATAAGTTCGGGGTGCCGCACTGTCGAAGGTGTTCGGACTTCTCACGTCGTATTTATGGGGTATACTGAAGCCCCCGGCGTATTGGTCGTACCAGAATGTACTGGTGCAATTTGTCGTAAATAAGCAGACAAGGAAAAAACGGGGTAATGCAATAATAGACTAGCGCTATGCATTGTTATTAAATAATAGGTCGAAGCGTACGGATACAAGTAGTGCAATAAGCAAAAAATAGGACTATTTGACATGTCCTATCCAAGGGCAAGCTGCGTATGGGTATTTAAAACAGGTATTTTGATCGTTATCAAAGACCACATGGGGATTCCCTTGTACGTCAGAGCTTCTTGCGTCCTTGGTATTTCCTTCCCGTAATGCATCCAGCAATCAGACTGCCGAAAAGGGGTTCCAAAGAGTAAGGTCCTGAAAGAGAGAAAATGATAAAGGTATGCAGCCCCTGGGGCGGTTGAGCCGCATTGTGGACGTGCCTTGGCCGTGCCCCCGCCTATGCCCATGGTATTTTTAGTGCGTAATTATGTACGCGCGGCACTAATTTCGTCGCTTGACCGGGACTAGGATGGGGGCCGAATTGCTAGGCGAGCTCTGAACGTTCCAGGCGATCCTGTTGCAGATTACTCCGGACTTGCTTGAAGGTGTCCGGGGGTTTTATCGCCGAATTGGCGGTTTGCCTTAAAAGGCTGCTTTATACTTCTGCTGCTAGGGCCGCAGTGTGCTCCTCCGTGCGGAGCGAGCGTTCTGTGTTTCCATTGACTATTATTACCCCACGAGGTCCTGGCATTTTGAGCTTGAGGTATGCATAATGCGGTACCGCATTGAATCACAGCAAATGCGGTTCGCCCGGCGATGCGTGATAGCCATCATGAACGGGCAGGACGATATCAAAGATTAACTCCTCGCTTCGGAAGTTGTCCGGAGATCCGAAGACCACTTCCAGTGTGATTCAGCCCATGCAATGGGCCTCTACACCTGGGATGACACCTTTAAAGGTGGTTTTAGTGGGTTTGATCCTCGAGGGGTCTATACCCATTTTGCGCCCTGTATCCTGATAGAGCAGGTTCAGGCTGCTGCCGCCGTCCATAAGGACTCGAGTGAGGTGAAATCCGTCGAGGATAGGGTCAAGGACCAATGCGGAAGAACCGCCATGACGAATACTAGTGGGGTGGTCCCTGCGATCGAATGTGATCGGACAAGAGGACCATGGGTTGAACTTTGGGGCGACTGGCTCCATCGCATAGACGTCCCTTAGTGAACGCTTCCGTTCCCTCTTGGGAATGTGGGTTGCGTATATCATTTTCACCATTTGCACTTATGGAGGGAACCTCTTCTATCCTCATGTGTTCGGCAGCCGAGGCTCCTCCTCGTCGTCGCTATGCAGCCCCATGTCCTTGTTTTTGGCATTCAACTTGCCGGCCTGCTTGAACACCCAACATTCTCTGTTGGTGTGATTGGATGTCCTATCGGGGGTGCCATGAATTTGACACGAGCGATCGAGTATGCGGTCCAAACTGGACGGGCCCGGATTACTTCTTTTGAACGGCTTTTTCCGCTGACCGGATTTAGAGCCACTGAATCCGGCATTGACTGCCGTGTCTTCGGTGTTGTCACCGTTCTTTGCGGCGCTTTGTATGCATTACGGCGTGGTCTGCCGTTAGTATCTTTGGTATATGAAGTGCCGAGATTACTTGATGTGTTGTTCTTTGCGAGCCAGCCAGCTATCTCGCCCGCACAAAAGCGGGTCATGAGTGTCGTGAGGGCTGCCATGGACTTGGCTTCTCTGGCGAGGTGCGGGCGAGCCACTCATCACGGATGTTATGCTTAAATGCCGCTAAGGCCTCTGCATCCGGACGATCGACAATTTGGTTTTTCTTGGTTAGGAACCTGGTCCAGAATTTTACGGCGATTCCCCAGCTGCTGAATTATATGGCTCAAGTCATCAGCATCCGGTGGTCGCACATAAGTTCCCTGGAAGTTGCCAAGGAATGCATCTTCCAAATCCTCCCAACTGCCAATGGAGTCTGTTGGCAAGCAATTCAGTCAATGCCGAGCTGGTCCTTTGAGTTTTAGTGGGAGGTACTTGATGGCATGTAGATCATCACCCTGAGCCATGTGGATGTGGAGGAGGAAATCCTCGATCCATACCGCGGGGTCTGTTGTACCATAATATGATACAATGTTTACGGGTTTAAAACCCTCTGGGAACTCGTGATCCATTACTTCATCAGTGAAGCATAGGGGTGTCTTGGCGCCTACATGCGAGCTATATCACGACGCAGTTCATACGAGTCTTGTCTGCTGTATTCTGCCCGGCCGGATTTGCTTTTAGTATATCTGGCGTGACGATCATCGTCCCGCGTTGGCGCGCCCCCGTAATCTGTAGATCGATCTCGCATGTCCTGCTTTGTTTTCCAATACGTCTCAGAGGTCCCGCGTGCTGTCCCGGTCCTTGGTATTTTTGTTTGAATGGCGGCAAGGTGCGGGCTGGACTTCGGGCTGGTATGCCCCTCTGTCTCGGCCACGAGGTGGCCGATCAGCCGCATCATACGCTGGTGATGTAGGTTTCAATGCTTCCTCCTCGAGTTGGGGTAGCAACCTGCGCTTTGGATAATTCTTGGTTGGGCGCTCGAGTTCGTATTCCTCGGCCGCTAGGACTTCAGTCCATCTATCCGCTAGCAGATCTTGATCAGCTCGAAGCTGTTGTTGCTTTTTCTTTAGGCTGTTTGCTGTGGCTACAAGCCGGCGCTTGAAACGCTCCTGCTCGACAGGATCCTCAGGCACGATAAATTCTTCATCGCCGAAGCCCACTTCGTCTTCGGAGAGAGGCATGTAATTGTCATCCTCTGATTCTCTGTCTGCACATTACGGAGGGCTAGCTTGTTCATCCTCCCGCTCGAGATCTCGGCTAGAGGGATTGTCGTCGTATTCGGCACTATCCGGAGCGTTATTGTCTCTTGGCGGTATCGCTGCTATGGCGGGACTTAGAGCGGCGCCCGGCGCGTCGGTGCTTGGATTGCTGCTTGGAGGATTATCCTCCATTGTCTTATCGCCATCGCCTTATTTGGGGGTGTCCACCATGTATATATCATACGATGAGGTGGCGATCCGGTATACAATGGCGGTGGTTCCTATTCGTCTCCTACATCGTCGTCCATACCGTCAATGTCTTCGAAGCCGAAATCGAGCATGTCGGTTAAATCATCGACAGTGGCTACTAAGTGGGTGGTGGGTAGGGAGCGAATTTCTTCGTCGTCCGCATCCCATTCTAGCCGGACATAGTTAGGCCAAGGTTCTCCCGACAAGGAGAGAGGCCTTAATGAATTTAGCACATCGCCAAAAGTCGAGTGCTGAAAGATATCCGCGGAGGTGAACTCCATGATCGGCGCCCAAACTGATTCGATAGGCATGGACGCGGGCGGTTCGGGGCCTGTGGCCGGGGATGAATCCGGGGATCCAGCGACACAGGTCGCATAGGAGGTGAAGTCGGTATTCGGCTCTATCGCCATTGAGTGTGTGGCCTCCGAGGCGCGGTCCATCCACCCGTCCTCGGACGGTGCAATCGACTCCGGATCTAGGGCCAGAGTAGGCACAGGTGTGATCTCCCGAACATCGTCCGGCGGCAGAGCTAAGTCATGCTCGTCGTGACTGTGTGGCGCACCTGACATGTGCTCGAATCTGTCGAAGATCAAGTCTCCGTGGATATCAGCAGTATAGTTCAAGTTTCCAAACCTGACCTGATGGCCAGGGGCATAGCTCTCGATCTGCTCTAGATGGCCAAGCGAGTTGACCCGCAGTGCGAAGCCGCCGAATACGAAGATCTGTCCGGGGAGGAAAACCTCACCCTGGATCGCATCGTTGCCGATGATCGAAGGGGCCATCAAACTTTGTGGTGACGGCATAGTGGAACTCTCAATGAAAGCACCAATGTCGGTGTCAAAACCGGCGGATCTCGGTAGGGGTCCCGAATCGTGCGTCTAAGGCGGATGGTAACAGGAGGCGGAGGACACGATGTTTACCTGTGTTCGGGCCCTCTCGATGGAGGTAATACCTACTTCCTGCTTGATTGATCTTGATGACATGAGTATTACAAGAGTTGATCTACCACGAGATCGTAGAGGCTAAACCCTAGAAGCTAGCCTGTGGTATGATTGTTGTTGTCCTATGGACTAAACCCTCCGGTTTATATAGACACCGAAGGGGCTAGGGTTACACAGAGTCGGTTACAAGGGAGGAGATCTACATATCCGTATTGCCAAGCTTGCCTTCCACGCCAAGGAGAGTCCCATCCGGACACGGGACGAAGTCTTCAGTCTTGTATCTTCATAGTCCAACAGTCCGGCCAAAGGATATAGTTCGACTGTCTGAGGACCCCCTAATCCGGGACTCCCTCAGTGTCGGCCTCGGCTCTACCCTCTCGATGCTCTTCGCTTCCCCAAGGTCCTTGATTTATGATCTTCTTTGTCCTAGCCTACAACTTTCTTCTCTTGCGTGGTAGTTCATGGGCAGCGAAGATGTTTTGTTCTAGGTGTGTCATTAGTGACTCAACGATCAAGTTCTGGCTCTTTGTCATGGGCTGTTCTAGGTGTGTCATTAGTGACATGGCCTATGGTATCCGTCCATGCTCTTGTGGGAGAAGCTCTATCGATCGAGGTTGCGGCCTCCTTCGGTGATGGAAATGGATAATTGCGTCGTGTAGTGACCCTAGTGAAGGAAATATGCCCTAGTGGCAATAATAAATTTATTATTTATTTCCTTATGTCATGACAAATTTTTATTATTCATGCTATAATTGTATTAACCGGAAACATAATACTTGTGTGAATACATAGACAAACAGAGTGTCACTAGTATGCCTCTACTTGACTAGCTCGTTGATCAAAGATGGTTATGTTTCCTAGCCATTGACATGAGTTGTCATTTGATTAATCGGCATCACATCATTAGAAGAATGATGTGATTGACTTGACCCATTCTGTTAGCTTAGCACACAATCGCTTTTGTATTCTGCTATTGCTTTCTTCATGACTTATACATGTTCCTATGACTATGAGATTATGCAACTTCCGTTTACCGGAGGAACACTTTGTGTGCTACCAAACGTCACAACGTAACTGGGTGATTATAAAGGTGCTCTACAGGTGTCTCCAAAGGTACTTGTTGGGTTGGCGTATTTCAAGATTAGGATTTGTCACTCCGATTGTCGGAGAGGTATCTCTGGGCCCACTCGGTAATGCACATCACTATAAGCCTTGCAAGCATTGTAAATAATGAGTTAGTTGCGGGATGATGTATTACGGAATGAGTAAAGAGACTTGTCGGTAACGAGATTGAACTAGGTATTGAGATACCGACGATTGAATCTCGGACAAGTAACATACCGATGACAAAGGGAACAACGTATGTTGTTATGCGGTTTGACCGATAAAGATCTTCGTAGATTATGTGGGAGCCAATATGAGCATCCAGGTTCCGCTATTGGTTATTGACGGAGGCGTGTCTCGGTCATGTCTACATAGTTCTCGAACCCGTAGGGTCCGCACGCATAAAGTTTGATGACGGTTATATTATGAGTTTATGTGTTTGATGTACCGAAGATAGTTCGGAGTCCCAGATATGATCACGGACATGACGAGGAGTCTCGAAATTGTCGAGACATGAAGATTGATATATTGGACGACTATATTCGGACACCGGAATTAGGGCTGGGCATTCGTAGAAACTGAAAATTCGGTTTATACTGTTCGTTTTTCAAACTTGGTTAGCAAAACCAAAAACCGAATAAGACAGTAAAAACAACTAACCGATAATTGGTTAATCGACCGATTCAGTTCGGTTTTCAGTTTATACCGGAATTCTGATGTTGCTGAAAGTAACATCGAGCGCTTCTTCTGTCTGCATCACGACCTCTTATATAGCTGAGCACCTTGGCCCTTGAAGATTAACTGAGCGATGTGGGAATAAACAAGTGAAACTCCAGGCGCTGCACACTTCATCAAGCAGGCAATGGAAGTAGTAGTTGTTTCATCTGGGCCTTGCAATTAGTTGGACAGGCCCACGTATCACACCTAGAGTAGTTGGTTGGGCCATTCGTAAGCTATGTGGCTGGACATGTGCGCGGTGATGATGCCCTCAAAAAAATGTGTGCGGCCGTGATGTGTGAGCGATTGGCATGAGACGTGCTTTTCTAAAAAAGGGGAAAAAACTGGCGAGACGTGCGGACGTGGGGGAACCTCGTACTGGAATTCCGTCGACTTCTGGTTGGCATTTAACGAGAAGTGTGGCCGTGTGGGAGCCTCGTAGTGCTGGACTTCGGTGTTTGCTTAGTTTATCGGTTAAATACCGAACCAGCCGATTTAAATTCGGTTATTGAACATAAAAACCGAATTTAAATATATCTGCAGCAACCGAAAATTCGGTGTTTTCGATTTTGCATCGGTTCGGTATTCGGTTGGTCGGTTTTTATGCCCACCCCTAACCGGAATGGTTCCGGGGGTTATCGGATATATATCGGAGTACCGGGGGTTACCGGACCCCCCCCCCCCCCCGGGAACTAGTGGGCCTTGTTGGGCCCTAGTGGAGAGAGAGAGAGGGGCCGGCCAGGGCAAGAGGCGCGCCCCCTCCCCTTGAGTCCGAATAGGACATGGAAAGGGGGCGCCCCCCTTGCCTTTCCCCTCTCCCACTCCTTCCTTCCCCCTCCTTCTTGGATTAGGAAAGGGAGGGGCGAACTTACTTGGAGTAGGTTCCCCCTCCTAGGGCACGCCACCCCCTTGGTCGGCCCTCTCCTCCTCCCCTCTTTATATACGGAGGAGGAAGGTGCCCCATAGGCACAACAATTGTTCCCTTGATCTCTTAACCGTGTGCGGTGCCCCCCTCCAGCATAATCCACCTCAATAATATCGTAGCGGTGCTTAGGCAAAGCCCTGCGCTGGTAGAACATCATCATCGTCACCACGCCGTCGTGCTGACGGAACTCTCCCTCAAAGCTCGGCTGGATCGGAGTTCGAGGGACGTCATCGAGCTGAACGTGTGCTGAACTATGAAGAAGCGATGGTGAGCCCAAATTCTGCAAAATGGCTTGAGGCCATGAAATTTGAGATGGGATCCATGTATGAGAACAAAGTGTGGACTTTGGTTGACTTGCCCGATGTCTTCAAGAAGAAGACTGACGCTGACGGTAATGTTACTGTCTATAAAGCTCGACTTGTTGCAAAAGGTTTTCGACAAGTTCAAGGGATTGACTACGATGAGACTTTCTCACCCGTAGCGATGCTTAAGTCTGTCCGAATCATGTTAGAAATTGCCGCATTTATGATTATGAAATTTGGCAAATGGATGTAAAAACTGCATTCCTGAATGGATTTACGGAAGAAGAGTTGTATATGATGCAACCAGAAGGTTTTGTCGATCCAAAGGGAGCTAACAAAGTGTGCAAGATCCAGTGATCCATTTATGGACTGGTGCAAGCCTCTCGGAGTTGGAATAAACGCTTTTATAGTGTGATCAAAGCATTTGGTTTTATACAGACTTTTGGAGAAGCCTGTATTTACAAGAAAGTGAGTGGGACCTCTGTAGCATTTCTGATATTATATGTGGATGAAATATTGCTAATTGGAAATGATATAGAATTTCTGTATAGCATAAAGGGATACTTGAATAAGAGTTTTTCAATGAAGGACCTCGGTGAAGCTGCTTATATATTGGGCATCAAGATCTATAGAGATAGATCAAAATGCTTAATTGGACATTCACAAGGCACATACCTTGACCAAGTTTTGAAGAAGTTCAAAATGGATCAAGCAAAGAAAGGGTTCTTGCTTGTGTTACAAGGTGTGAAGTTGAGTAAGACTCAATGCCCGACCAACTGCAGTAACATAGAGAGAAGATGAAAGATGTTCCTATGCTTGAGCCATAGGCTCTATCATGTATGCAATGTTGTGTACCAGAGCTGATGTGTGCCTTGCTATAAGTTTAGCAGGTAGGTACCAAAGTAATCCAGGAGTGGATCACTGGACAACGGTCAAGAACATCCTGAAATACCTGAAAATGACTAAGGATATGTTTCTCGTTTATGGAGGTGACAAAGAGCTAGTCGTAAATGGTTACGTCGATGCAAGCTTTGACACCGATCCGAACGATTCTAAATTGCAAACCGGATACGTGTTTACATTGAACGGTGGAGCTGTCAGTTGGTGCAGTTCTAAACAAAGCGTTGTGGCGGGATCTACGTGTGAAGCAGAGTACATAGCTGCTTCGGAAGCAGCAAATGAAGGAGTCTGGATGAAGGATTTCATATCCGATCTAGGTGTCATACCTAGTGCATCGGGTCCAATGAAAATCTTTTGTGACAATACTGGTGCAATTGCCTTGGCAAAGGAATCCAGATTTCACAAGAGAACCAAGCACATCAAGAGACGCTTCAACTCCATCCGGGATCTAGTCTAGGTGGGAGACATAGAAATTTTAAAGATACACATGGATCTGAATGTTGCAGACCCGTTGACTAAGCCTCTTCCACGAGCAAAACATGATCAACACCCAGGCTCCATGGGTGTTAGAATCATTACTGTGTAATCTAGATTATTGACTCTAGTGCAAGTGGGAGATCAAGGAAATATGCCCTAGAGGCAATAATAAAGTTATTATTTATTTCCTTATATCATGATAAATATTTATTATTCATGCTAGAATTGTATTAACCGGAAACATAATACTTGTGTGAATACATAGACAAAGCAGTGTCACTAGTATGCCTCTACTTGACTAGCTCGTTGATCAAAGATGGTTATGTTTCCTAGCCATTGACATGAGTTGTCATTTGATTAAAGGGATCACATCATTAGAAGAATGATGTGATTGACTTGACCCATTCCGTTAGCTTAGCACACGATCGTTTATTATTCTGCTATTGCTTTCTTCATGACTTATACATGTTCCTATGACTATGAGATTATGCAACTCCCGCTTACCGAAGGAACACTGTGTGCTACCAAACGTCACAACGTAACTGGGTGATTATAGGTGTCTCCAAAGGTACTTGTTGGGTTGGCGTATTTCGAGATTAGGATTTGTCACTCAGTTATCGGAGAGGTATCTACGGGCCCACTCGGTAATGCACATCACTATAAGCCTTGCAAGCATTGTAACTAATGAGTTAGTTGCGGGATGATGTATTACGGAACAAGTAAACAGACTTGCCGGTAACGAGATTGAACTAGGTATTGAGATACCAATGATCAAATCTCGGACAAGTAACATACCGATGACAAAGGGAACAATGTATGTTGTTATGCGGTTTGACCAATAAAGATCTTCGTAGAGTATGTGGGAGCCAATATGAGCATCCAGGTTCCGCTATTGGTTATTGACCGGAGACGTGTCTCGGTCATGTCTACATAGTTCTCGAACCCGTAGGGTCCGCACGCTTAAAGTTTGATGACGGTTATATTATGAGTTTATGTGTTTTGATGTACCGAAGATAGTTCGGAGTCCTGGATATGATCACGGACATGACAAGGAGTCTCGAAATGGTCGAGACATGAATATTTATATATTGGACGACTATATTCAGACACCGGAATGGTTCCGGGGGTTATCGAATATATATCGGAGTACCGGGGGTTACCGGAACCCCCCCCCACCCCGGAACTAATGGGCCTTGTTGGGCCGTAGTGGAGAGAGAGAGGGGCCGGCCAGGGCAAGAGGCGCGCCCCCTCCCCTTGAGTCCGAATAGGACAAGGAATGGGGGGGGGGGCCTTGCCTTTCCCCTCTCCCACTCCTTCCTTCCCCCTCCTTCTTGGACTAGGAAATGGAGGGGCAAACCTACTTGGAGTAGGTTTCCCCCTCCTAGGGCGCGCCACCCCCTTGGCCGACCCTCTCCTCCTTCCCCCCTTTATATACGGAGGAGGGAGGCACCCCATAGACACAACAATTGATCTCTTGATCTCTTAGCCATGTGCGGTGCCCCCCTCCACCATAATCCACCTCGATAATATTGTAGTGGTGCTTAGGCGAAGTCCTGTGTCGGTAGAACATCATCATCGTCACCACGCCGTCGTGCTGACGGAACTCTCCCTCAAAGCTCGGCTGGATCGGAGTTAGAGGGACGTCATCGAGCTGAACGTGTGCTGAACCCGGAGGTGCCGTACATTCGGTACTTGATCGGTCGGATCATGAAGACGTACGAGTAGGAGATCACGCACGAGTCCCTCACACCTACACAAACAAATAAGAACCTCGCAACCAACGCGATAAAGGGGTTGTCAATCCCTCAACGGTCACTTACGAGAATGAGATCTGATAGATATGATAAGATAATATTTTTGGTATTTTTATGATAAAGAGAAATAAAGATGCAAAGAAGTAAAATAAAAGGGCGATAAAAATAACTAAGTGTTGGAAGATTAATATGATGGATAATAGACCCGGGGGCCATAGGTTTCACTAGTGGCTTCTCTCAAGAGCATAAGTATTACGGTGGGTAAACGAATTACTGTCGAGCAATTGATAGAATTGAGCATAAGTATGAGAATATCTAGGTATGATCATGTATATAGGCATCACGTCCACGACAAGTAGACCGAAACGATTCTGCATCTACTACTATTACTCCACACATTGACCGCTATCCAGCATGCATCTAGAGTATTAAGTTCAAAAGAACAGAGTAATGCTTTAAGTAAGATGACATGATGTAGAGGGATGAACTCACGCAATATAATATAAACCCATATTTTTATCCTCGATGGCAACAATACAATACGTGTCGTTTCCCCTACTGTCACTGGGATCGAGCCCCACAAGATTGAACCCAAAGCTAAGCACTTCTCCTATTGCAAGAAAGATCAATCTAGTAGGCCAAACCAAACTGATAATTCGAAGAGACTTGCAAAGATAACCAATCATACATAAAAGAATTCAGAGGAGATTCAAATATTGTTCATAGATAATCTTGATCATAAACCCACAATTCATCGGATCTCGACAAACACACCGCAAAAGAAGATTACATCGAATAGATCTCCAAGAAGATCGAGGAGAACTTTGTATTGAGATCAAAAAGAGAGAAGAAGCCATCTAGCTAATAACTATGGACCCGAAGGTCTAAGGTAAACTACTCACACATCATCGGAGAGGCTATGGTGTTGATGTAGAAGCCCTCCATGATCAATGCCCCCTCCGGCGGAGCGCCGGAAAAGGCCCCAAGATGGGATCTCACGGGTATAGAAGGTTGCAGCGGTGGAAATAGGGTTTTGGCTCCGTATCTGATAGTTTGGGGGTACGTAGGTATATATAGGAGGAAGAAGTACGTTGGTGGAGCAACATGGTCCCCACGAGGGTGGAGGGCGCGCCTGGGGGGGGGGGGGTAGGCGCGCCCCTACCTCGTGCTCTCCTCATTGATTGCTTTGCGTAGACTGCAAGTCCTCTGGACCACGTTTGTTCCGAAAATCACGTTCTCGAAGGTTTCATTCCGTTTGGACTCCGTTTGATAATCTTTTTCTGCGAAATCTGAAATAGGCAAAAAACAGCAATTTAAATTTGGGCCTCCGGCTAATAGGTTAGTTCCAAAAAATAATATAAAAGTGTATAATAAAGCCCATAAAACATCCAAAACAAAATATATTATAGCATTGAACAACAAAAAATTATAGATACGTTGGAGACGTATCAAGCATCCCCAAGCTTAATTCCTGCTCGTCCTCGAGTAGGTAAATGATAAAAACAGAATTTTTGATGTGGAATGCTACTTAGCATAATTATCAATGTAATTCTCTTATTTGTGGTATGAATATTCAGATCCGAAGATTCAAGATAAAAAGTTTAATATTGACATAAAAATAATAATACTTCAAGCATACTAACTAAGCAATTATTTCTTCTCAAAATAACATGGTCAAAGAAAGTTATCCCTACAAAATCATATAGTCTGGCTATGCTCTATCTTCACCACACAAAGTATTTAAATCATGCACAACCCCGATGACAAGCCAAGCAATTGTTTCATACTTTTGGTGTTCTCAAACTTTTCAATCTTCACGCAATACATGAGCGTGAGCCATGGATATATCACTATTTGTGGAATAGAGTGGTGGTTGTGGAGAAGAAAAAGGAGAAGATTGTCTCACATCAACTAGGCATATCAGCGGGCTATGGAGATGCCCATCAATAGATATCAATGTGAGTGAGTAGGGATTGCCATGCAACGGATGCACTAGAGCTATAAGTATATGAAAGCACAACAAAAGAAACTAAGTGGGTGTGCATCCAACTCGCTTGCTCACGAAGACCTAGGGCATTTTGAGGAAGCCCATCATTGGAATATACAAGCCAAGTTCTATAATGAAAAAAATTCCCACTAGTATATGAAATTGATATCATAGGAGACTCTCTATCATGAAGATCATGGTGCTACTTTGAAGCACAAGTGTGGTAAAAGGATAGTAGCATTGTCCCTTCTCTCTTTTTCTCTCATTTTTTTATTTGGGCCTTTTCTCTTTTTTTTATGGCCTCTTTTTTTTGTCCGGAGTCTC
Source organism: Aegilops bicornis (assembly GCA_021605145.1). NCBI lineage: Eukaryota > Viridiplantae > Streptophyta > Magnoliopsida > Poales > Poaceae > Aegilops > Aegilops bicornis. The sequence continues at coordinate 488,366,873 of CM038674.1, forward strand.
ATCCCGACTTGTGGGGGAATCATAGTCTCCATCATCCTTTCCTCACTTGGGACAATGATCTAATAAATATGATCATCACACTTTTATTACTTACAACTCAACAATTACAACTCAATACTTAGAACAAAATATGACTGTATGTGAATGCCTCCGGCGGTGTACCGGGATATGCTACGAATCAAGAGTGACATGTATGAAAGAATTATGAACGGTGGCTTTGCCACAAATATGATGTCAACTACATGATCATGCAAAGCAATATGACAATGATGGAGCGTGTCATAGTAAATGGAACGGTGGTAAGTTGCATGGCAACATATCTCGGAATGGCTATAAAAATGCCATGATAGGTAGGTATGGTGGCTGTTTTGAGGAAGGTATATGGTGGGTGTGTATGATACCGAAAAGTCTGGCGGTATTAGAGAGGCTAGCAATGGTGAAAGGATGAGAGTGCATATAATCCACAGACTCAACATTAGTCATAAAGAACTCATATACTTGTTGCTAAAATCTACAAGTTATCAAAGCAAAGTATTACGCGCATGCTCCTAGGGGGATAGATTGGTAGGAAAAGACCATTGCTCGTCCACGACCGCCACTTATAAGGAAGACAATCGATAAATAAATCATGCTCCGACTTCATCACATAATGGTTCACCATACGTGCATGCTACAGGAATCACAAACTTTAACACAAGTATTCCTCAAATTCAAAACTACTCAACTAGCATGACTCTAATATCACCATCTTCATATCTCAAAATAATTATCAAGCATCAAAACTTCTTATAGTATTCAACACACTCATTTTTTTTACTAATCTTGGATGCCTATCATAATTAAAGAAAATTACCATGCTGTTTTGTAGGACTCTCAATATAATATAAGTGAAGCATGAGAGAACAATAGTTTCTATAAGACAAATCCACCACCGTGCTCTAAAAGATATAAGTAAAGCACTAGAGCAAAACTATATAGCTCAAAAGATATAAGTGGCCTTTTATAGAGTATTCTGATAAATTCTGAATCATGTGTGTCTCTCTCAAAAGGTGTGTACAGCAAGGATGATTGTGGTAAACTAAAAGCAAAGACTCAAATCATACAAGACGCTCCAAGCAAAACACTTATCATGTGGTGAATAAAAATATAGCTCCGTAAAGTTACCGATGGGGATTTAAGATTTAAAGAGGGATGCCTTCCGGGGCATCCCCAAGCTTTGGCTTTTGGGTGTCCTTAGATTATATTGGGTTGCCATGGGCATCCCCAAGCTTAGGCTCTTGCCACTCCTTGTTCCATAATCCATCAAATCTTTTACCCAAAACTTGAAAACTTCACAACACAAAACTTAACAAAAAATCTCGTGAGCTCCGTTAGCGAAAGAAAAGAAAACACCACTTCAAGGTACTATAATTAACTCATTATTTATTTATATTGGTGTTAAACCTACTGTATTCCAACTTCTCTATGGTTTATAAGCTATTTTATTAGCCATAGATTCATCAAAATAAGCAAACAACACACGAAAAATAGAATCTGTCAAAAACAGAACAGTCTGTAGTAATCTGTAACTAACGCAAACTTATGGAACTCAGAAAAATCTACCAAAATAGTAAGACCTAGAAAATTTCTTTATTCATCTACTGCAATTGGAATAAGTATTTTATCACGTTCTGGTGATTTTTAACAATTGTTTTCGTGAACAGAAAGTTTCTGGAAATTTCAGCAAGATCAAATAACTATCATCCAAGAAGATCCTATAGATTTAACTTGGCACAAACACTAATTAAAACATAAAAACAAATCTAACCAGAGTCTAGATCTAAGATTTATTCCTAAACATAAGCAAAAAGCAAAAATCTAAAATAAAATTGGGTTGCCTCCCAACAAGCGCTATCGTTTAACGCCCCTAGCTAGGCATAAAAACACGGATAGATCTAGGTATTGCCTTCTTTGGTGGGAAATCCATAAGTAGCTCTCATAATAGATTCATATGGTAATTTTATTTTCTTTCTAGGGAAGTGTTCCATGCCTTTCCTTAACGGAAATTGGAATCTAATATTTCCTTCCTTCATATCAATAATTGCACCAATCGTTCTAAGGAAAGGTCTACCAAGAATAATAGGACATGAAGGATTGCAATCTATATCAAGAACAATGAAATCTACGGGCACATAGTTCCTATTTGCAACAATAAGAACATCATTAATTCTTCCCATAGGTTTCTTAATAGTGGAATCTGCAAGGTGCAAGTTTAAAGAGCAATAATCAAATTCACGGAAACCTAGCAAATCACACAAAAATTTTGGAATCGTGGAAACACTAGCACCCAAATCACACAAAGCATAGCATTCATGATCTTTAATTTTAATTTTAATAGTAGGTTCCCACTCATCATAAAGTTTTCTAGGGATAGAAACTTCCAACTCAAGTTTTTCTTCATAAGATTGCATTAAAGCATCAACGATATGTTTAGTAAAAGCTTTATTTTGACTATAAGCATGAGGAGAATTTAGCACGGATTGCAACAAGGAAATACAATCTATCAAAGAGCAATTATCATAATTAAATTCCTTGAAATCCAAGATAGTGGGTTCATTGATATCTAAAGTTTTCACCTCTTCAATCCCACTTTTACAAATTTTAGCATCAAGATCTAAAAACTCGGAATTTTTGGAACGCCTTCTAGGTAAAGGTGGCTCATCTTCAGTCCCATCATTATCAATATTCATATTGCAAAACAAAGATTTAATAGGGGACACATCAATAACTTTTAGATCTTCATCTTTATTTTCATAGAAACTAGAAGAACACACTTTCACAAAGCAATCTTTCTTAGCACACATCCTAGTGGTTCTTTCTATGCACTCATAATTGGAAATTATCATGCCTTTGAGAGACTCATTGATATCATGCTTAGGTGGAATAGATCTAAGTTTCAAAGAATCAACATCAAGAGAAAATCTATCAACATTCCTAGCCAATTCATCAACCTTAAGCAATTTTTCTTCAAGCAAAGCATTGAAATTATTTTGCGAATTCATAAACTCCTTAACACTAGTCTCAAATTCAGAGGGCATCTTATTAAAATTTCCATAATAATTGTTGTAGGAATTACCATAATTATTAGAGAAATTACTAGGGAACGGCCTAGGGTTAAAGTTTCCTCTATACGCGTTGTTACCAAAGTTATTCCGACCAACAAAATTCACATCCATAGATTCATTATTATTCTCAATCAAAGTAGACAAAGGCATATCATTAGGATCAGAAGAAACACTCTTATTAGCAAATAATTTCATAAGTTCATCCATCTTTCCACTCAAAACATTAATTTCTTCTATCGCATGCACTTTTTATTAGTAGATCTTTCAAAGGTGCTATTGAGAATAGTTAACCATAACATTATTTAGGAGTTTAGCAGCTTCTCCTAAAGTGATTTCCATAAAAGTGCCCCCATGCCGAATCTAAAAGATTTCTAGAAGCATAACTCAATCCGGCATAAATTTGTGTATCATCATCCAAAGATTCAAACCATGTGTAGGGCAATTACGTATCATTAATTTCATCCTCTCCCAAGCTTGTGCAACATGTTCATGATCAAGTTGCTTAAGATTCATGATATCGTTTCTAAGAGAGATGATTTTAGCGGGAGGAAAATACTTAGAGATAAAAGCATCTTTGCACCTATTCCATGAATCAATACTATTTTTAGGCAAAGACGAAAACCAAACTTTAGCACGATCTCTAAGCGAAAAAGGAAATAGCTTCAATTTAACAATATCATTGTCCACATATTTCTTATTTTGCATATCACACAAATCAACGAAGCTATTCAGATGGGTAGCGGCATCTTCACTAGGAAGGCCGGCGAATTGATCTTTCATGACAAGATTCAACAAAGTAGCATTAATTTTACAAGATTCAGCATCGGTAAGAGGAGCAATCAGAGTGCTAAGAAAATCATTGTTGTTGGTATTGGTAAAGTCACACAATTTAGTATTATCTTGAGCCATCGTGACAAGCAAGCAATCCAACACACGAGCAAACAAGAAGCAAGCGAAAAAGAGGCGAACGGAAAAGAGAGGGCGAATAAAACGACAAGGGTGAAGTGGGGGAGAGGAAAACGAGACGGAAATGGCAAATAATGTAATGCGGGGGATAAGAGTTTGTGATGGGTACTTGGTATGTCTTGACTTGACTTGACTTGGCACGAATCTCCCGACAGCGGCGCGTAAATCCTTCTTGCTACCTCTTGAGCACTGCATTGCTTTTCCATTGAAGAGGAAAGGGTGATGCAGTAAAGTAGCGTAAGTATTTCCCTCAGTTTTTGAGAACCAAGGTATCAATCTAGTAGGAGATCACGCACGAGTCCCTCACACCTACACAAACAAATAAGAACCTCGCAACCAACGTGCTAAAAGGGGTTGTCAATCCCTCAACGGTCACTTACGAGAATGAGATCTGATATGATAAGATAATATTTTTGGTATTTTTATGATAAAGAGAAATAAAGATGCAAAGTAAAATAAAAGGGCAATAAAAATAACTAAGTGTTGGAAGATTAATATGATGGAGAATAGACCCGGGGCCCATAGGTTTCACTAGTGGCTTCTCTTAAGAGCATAAGTATAACTATGGGTAAACGAATTACTGTCGGGCAATTGATAGAATTGAACATAGTTATGAGAATATCTAAGTATGATCATGTATATAGGCATCACGTCCGCGACAAGTAGACCGAAATGGTTCTGCATCTACTACTATTACTCCACACATCGGCCGCTATCCAGCATGCATCTAGAGTATTAAGTTCAAAGGAACAGAGTAATGCTTTAAGTAAGATGACATGATGTAGAGGGATAAACGCATGCAATATGATATAAAACCCATCTTTTTATCCTCGATGGAACCAATACAATACATGTCGTTTCCCCTTCTGTCACTGGGATCGAGCACCGCAAGATTGAACCCAAAGCTAAGCACTTCTCCTATTGCAAGAAAGATCAATCTAGTAGGCCAAACCAAACTGATAGTTCGAAGAGACTTGCAAAGATAACCAATCATACCTAAAAGAATTCAGAGGAGATTCAAATATTGTTCATAGATAATCTTGATCATAAACCCACAATTCATCGGATCTCGACAAACACACCGCAAAATAAGATTACATCGAATAGATCTCCAAGAAGATCGAGGAGAACTTTGTATTGATATCAAAGAGAGACAAGAAGCCATCTAGCTAATAACTATGGACCCAAAGGTCTGAGGTAAACTACTCACACATCATCGGAGAGGCTATGGTGTTGATGTAGAAGCCCTCCGTGATAAATGCCCCCTCTAGCGGAGCGCCGGAAAAGGCCCCAAGATGGGATCTCAAGGGTACAGAAGGTTGCGGCGGCGGAAATAGGGTTTTGGCTCCGTATCTGATAGTTTGGGGGTAAGTAGGTATATATAGGAGGAAGAAGTACGTCGGTGGAGCAATGTGGGCCCCATGAGGGTGGAGGGCGCGCCTGGGGGGGGGGGGGTAGGCGCGCCCCCCTGCCTCGTGCTCTCCGTGTTGATTGCTTTGAGTAGACTACAAGTCCTCTTGATCACGTTTGTTCCAAAAATCACGTTCCCAAAGGTTTCATTCTGTTTGGACTCCGTTTGATATTCTTTTCTCACAAACACTGAAATAGGCAAAAAACAACAATTTGGGCTGGGCCTCCGGTTAATAGGTTAGTCCCAAAATAATATAAAAGTGTATAATAAATCCCATAAAACATCCAAAACAGAATATAATATAGCATGGAACAATAAAAAATTATATATACGTTGGAGACGTATCACTCGTTGATGACTTTGTTAATTTAAAGTTCGAATAGCCAGGGCCTTTTTATCAAGGCTTAGCTTGAGTCTTTTCTCTACAAAATAAATAATTTGTTTACCAATAACATTTTGATATGGATAAACACACAAAAATCATTGACATGCGGAATACTCCCCAAATACACAACTACAAGAGAATCTAACGTGGATATACACAAGCGTCATGTGTGCCACCTCAATATCGGCCAGTCTGCTCCCGATGACAACGTGGTGGTTCTGCTCCTTCCATATGTCTCAAATTAGATAGATTATGTGGCTACTATGTTCTTATGAATCGGGACCTTATCACATAGTTAGAGTGTCCTCCAACCATGCACAAGGGTGAAGTCGTCTCTTACTTCACCTTGTATTTCATTCGTATCTTATCTCTCATAAGTAAAGCATTGGGAATCAAATGCTTTCTTGTAAATATTCATTTCCTAATACCATGCATCAACCAATCATCCACTAAATCCATCGGTCCACTTGATTGGATGCAATTGTGGAGGCTTAGCCAATGCTTCACTACAATCCATCCTTATTAGGTATTGTTATTTGAAGAGGAGCTAACATTTCTATTACTTGCTTGTAGATGGTCACATGCCACATATGGTCCACCACGTCTTAGGGGACGATCCACCATCGAAATTTTGTTTTGAAAGAACAAAAAACCGAGGATTCAGTGCCCTAATTTTCCAAATGTTGCATTCATCATAGTGGTCATGGATCCTAAAGTATCCTTATAGGCTAAACTTGTTAAGTAAATGCCAGTGTTAGTGAATTTCCATCTAATAGCGGCACACAATTCCAAGACGAGTTGGACGTGTGTGTGGCTTACTATTTCCCAAAGAATGTTATATTGTTTGATGTACTCCAATGAAAGACCTTGATGCATGTTAATATGGGACACCCACATGGTGGTGCTCTCCTTCTTACTTGAGACGTCAGAATTTTTGGGGGCTACATGTATCTTATTACTGCAGAGCTTCGCGTATTATTTTGATCCCATCTATCCAAGAAGAGTCCTAGAACTTTTCTTTTTTCACCATCTCACACAGTCACCACCACCATAGTCGTTGCGAGAAAATCCTTGTCATGGTCACTACATGGGTCGTCAAACTATATACCTATTGCAAGCAAAGCAAATGGAGTATAAGCGTGGTGGAAAATTTATCAAGTCAGAGGATTCCAAGCCACCTATGCCCATCAACTTACATACCAGCCCAATTTACTCTGCATTTCCCTCTTGTGACTTCTGCACACTCTACACGTAGAAACTCTCCTCTTATTATGTTAAGAATATCGTTAACTTCAACCCCGAATGTCATGTGGTGTTAAATGATATATGGCTTGGGAGATGAGGGCCACTTTGACAAGAGCTTCTCTACCATGCATGGTAGCATGCTTATGATGTTAGGCCAAAAGCTTTCCAATGATTTTCTCTTCGAGGTGCTAGAAGTGTACTCCTTTAAGGCATGTCACTGAGAGGAGAGGCCGGAGTATCTCAAGGAAGTGCAAATTCTCAGGAAAAGTGTTGAGAATCACAAAATTATTGGTGTCATCACATATAAGTGGCGTGATAAGACTATTGTAGGCGTATGTAACGATCTACTAGATATGTTCTATAAAATAAATGTATGTGCAGCTATTACCTATCATGTTGGCCTAAGCACCTAGCGTTTGCATGATAATGACAACATCCATGATGTCATCAATGCGCTAATACGTATGTAAGACATGACATGACAAGTCGTAGGTGGGATGGCACAGATGTGTTGGTGCTAATGAAAGGGAGGACTCCTTGAGGAATTGTGGTGGTGGCTTGAGAAAGAACAAGTACCATTAGATACTATTGTAACTGCTAAAAATATGGTCTTAGTTGATAAAGAAAAGCAAGAGTTGACGTTACAAACTTTATCCATTTGAATTTAGCGTCCCCGGCCCATACCACTAGTAATAGTGTATCCTAGGATTTTGTGAGCCTAATTTGTCTTATTTTTCATATATCACATCCATATTAAGAAAGTAATTTAATTACATCCACGTGTAGACACTACAAAAAAATACACTTCCGTGATGATACGTGTTTGTCACAGTAGGTCACCTTTTCTGTCATGTATGTACATCCATGACGATTTTATGACAGGATCAAGATAGTCATACCTGTGCTGTCGTAGAAGTATTCCATGACAATACCAAAATTATCATCACGGAAGTGTTCACATCCGTGATGATAAATGAAGCGTCATGGAAGTGCTTTCGTCAAGGGTAACCGACACGTGGCATCCACCATAACGGGTCGCCGTTAAGCTATTGGGTCCGGTTTTGGATCCGATAACCCGTTAACAGCCCGGACCAATGGGGATTTTCCCCGTGTAAAATTCCCATTGGCGAAGGAAACACGTGTCGACTCATCATTGAGTCGAGATAGGCACCTATGATATGTCGACACGTCTGACGCACCCACCATTGGCCCATTTAGCTTACAAAGGCCGCCCGTTTGACTTGGTCAAAAGTAAGCGGGCGGCCAATGAAAAGCTCGTTAACGGTCATTACTCAAGAATAGCCCATTTTACGGTCGCGGTAACTCATGAACCGTTAGGGCCTTCCGAAATCGCCCAACAACGTCATGTGGGCGTCGAATATAACACCAACCTGTTTCACTTTCGGCCAATGTATGGCCTGTCGGTGTCAAAACCGGCAGATCTCGGGTAGGGGGTCCCGAGCTGTGTGTCATGGATCGATGGGTAACAGGAGACATGGGACACGATGTTTACCCAGGGTCGGGTGAAAAGATCAAGAAGAGGTGTCTAGAGGGGGGTGATTAGACACTAAGTACCAAAAGTTTCAGTTTTGAACTTCTTTAAGTTGGAGTGGAGTTTAGGCACAAGTTTAACACTCACAATACATATCAAGCAAGCATGCAAAGAGTATATGAGTAGCGGAAAGTAAAGCATGCAACTTGTGAGAATGTAAAGGGAAGGGTTTGGAGGATTCAAACGCAATTGGAGACACGGATGCTTTTGTCATGGTTCCGATAGGTGGTGCTATCGTACATCCATGTTGATAGAGACTTCAACCCACAAAGGGTAACGGTTGCGTGAGTCCACGGAGGGCTCCACCCATGAAGAGTCCACGAAGAAGCAACCTTGTCTATCCCACCATGGCCGTCGCCCACGAAGGACTTGCCTCACTAGCGGTAGATCTTCACGAAGTAGGCGATCTCCTTGCCCTTACAAACTCCTTGGTTCAACTCCACAATCTTGTCTGAGGCTCCCAAGTGACACCTAGCCAATCTAGGAGACACCACTCTCCAAGAAGAAACAAATGGTGTGTTGATGATGAACTCCTTGCTCTAGTGCTACAAATGATAGTCTCCCCAACACTCAACTCTCTCTCTCTCTCTCACTGGATTTGGATCTGGTGCAAAGAAGATTTGAGTCGAAAGCAACTTGGGAAGGCTAGAGACCAAGATTCATATGGTAGGAATGGAATATCTTGGTCTCAACACAAGTGTAGGTGGTTCTCTCTCAGAAAATTTAGGTTGGAAGTGTAGGTTCGTTCTGATGGCTCTCTCAACGAATGAAGAGGAGGTGGAGGGGTATATATAGCCTCCACACAAAATCTAACCGTTACACACAACTTGCCAAACTCGGTGGGACCGAATTGTTAGACTCGGTCGGACTGATTCAGCAAATGTAGTGACCGTTATGATTTTCGGTGGGACCGACATGCAACTCGGTAGGACCGATATGGTTAGGGTTAGGGCATAACGTAATCTCGGTGAGGCCGATTAGACAAACTCGGTGGGACCGATTTTGGTAATAAGCTAACCAGAGAGTTGGTCAGGCAAACTCTGTGAGACCGATTACACAAACTCGGTGGGACCGATTTTGGTAATAAGCTAACCAGAGAGTTTGCATTGTAATCTCGGTAGTACCGATTGCTCAAACTCGGTGACACCGATTTTGGTAATGGACATACAGAGAGAGACTACAATCCCATCTAGGTGAGACCAAGATCCCTATCGGTGAGACCGATTTGCCTAGGGTTTGTGGCAGTGGCTATGACATCTGAACTCGGTGGCGCCGGTTAGAAAGAATCGGTGGGGCCGAGTTAGAACTTTGGTTTAGGACATATGTGGATGTGCGAAAATAGTTGAGGGCTTTGGAGCATATCACTAAGCACTTTGAGCAAGCAAGCCATTAAGCAACACCTCATCCCCTCTTGATAGTATTGGCTTTTCCTCTAGACTCAATGTGATCTTGGATAACTAAAATATAAAATGTAGAGTCTTGTACTTGAAGCTTGAGCCAATCCTTTGTCCTTAGCATCTTGAAGGGGTTCCACATCCTTTAGTCCATGCCACTTAATTTGTTGAACTTGTCTGAAACATACTAGGTAAAAGTGTTAGTCCAACAAGAGACATGTTGACATTAATTACCAAAATCACCCAGGGAGCACTTGTGCTTTAATCTCCCCCTTTTTGGTAATTGATGGCAACATACATCAAAGCTTTAGATAAAGATATAGAGAATACCAAGTAAAGCTTTGGAAAGACATGTAACATGCATAGGCTCCCCCTACATGTATGCAATCATGTGAATATGGAATATTGAAACATGTGAGAGCATAACCATGACAGAGTAGGCAATGTGTTACATGTATCTTGGCTATATGCATAAGAGCAAAAGATGTGAATGTGGGAAATGTATCTTCATGCTCATGAGTCATTCTTGCCAACAATATGTACATCAGCAAGAATTCCTCATACACATGATTGTGATGCATATACTTACCTTGTGGTCTTGAGTTGGCTTGGGATGGAACGAACCTTTGAAAATAAGGTTAGATAACATAGATGCACCCCTCTTGGCCAGAAAGGCATGTAAAGAAACCACAAGAGTACCAAGACTGGGATGACATGTAGAGTGAGTACTAAGTACCACAATAGATATTGACATGTCCCCAAAGGTAAAGATGTGCAATGAATTTAAGAAATTTCTTTCCCTTAGATGTCTTGCTCCCCCAGATCTAGCATGGGATACTGGGAGAAGATAGGGAACAGAAAATCAGAGCTCAAAGAAACAAATGAATAGAGCTAATGCAAATAAGCACATATGAACATGTCTTTCCCCTCAAGAAGACATGTGGCATCTATCCTCTTGAACACCAAGCATCTGGGATCCTTGAAGATTACTCTTTCCTTGAGTATTCCCTCCCCCTAGAGATGTGAGTATTCTCTCCCCCTAGAGATATGATTAAGCTTTGATGTGATCTCTCTCTCCCCCTTTGACATCAATTTCCAAGAAGGGTCTTCTGGAATTTGTCGTGAATGGGTTTGGTCCTTGAGTCACAGCACAAAGCACTAATGTAAATGTGATGCTTGTAGAGGACAAGATTCATTGAGTGGAGCTGGATCAAGAGTAAAGCAGGAATAAATGGCAAAATGTTTTTCTGTAGTGAAATCGGTGGCACCGAGTTGTATGCTTGATTTGCACCGAAAAACTTCGGTTAGACCAAGAACAAGAAAACGGTGTGACCGAGTTCATCACAGAGAAAAGCACTTGTCACCTCAGCTCACTAGACAAGTAAGATCTCACAAGGATTTGCAAGGAATTAACTGAAAGATTTGCAATGAATTGGATGCAGGGAATGCTTAACAAATAGAAAAGAAAAGAAAAGAAAAGAAAGGAAATATAGATGAAGTTTTTTTTCAAGAAGGGGGAACAAATATGCATGAGACAAATGCAAGGGCACAGAAAAGAAAACAAGAAAACTTCATCTAGAGATGGTCGGCGACAAAGTCACCTATGTTAGAGTATATTGACTTAGGAGTCAAGTGAGATCACTTGATCATAGGTCATACTCATCGCTTAAGCTCAAAAATGGGGTTGCCATATTTCGTTTAAGCATCTTGATGTATTCACATCTTGTCGAGTTGCTTTGACTCATGACTTGGAGTAAAGCTTCTCTAAGATGGAATAACATACCTTGGGTGGTGGTGTTGATCGTGATCATGTAGATGAACTTGTGTGGGTTGCTCAAGGTTGATGCTGCTCATCAAGAGTTGGGAGCACCACTTGGAATTTGAGTTCATCTACCTACATGGGTTAGTTTTTGCAAGGAAGAGCACTTGTGTATCCAAAATGACAATCATGAAACTCAACATAGAATTTGTGAAAGGATATGTTTGAATGGTTTCGTGCTTCCTTGTCTTCAACCACCATTGTGTAGAGACTTGGTGATGTAGAGATTTCTCAAGATGTGAGTGAGTTGCAATCTCATAGATTTAGATTCATCCAAGTACCTACAAGGGTTAGATAACATGCAAGATGCAAATATATCCAGGACATAAGATAATCATCATAAGAGAAATATCAAGGATTAGTCATAAGCTCAAGTCTTGCATGTAGCCAATGGAGTTCCTACTCCAAGTTTGAAGCATCAATGATGTTAAATTCACCTCTTAACCTGCAAAACACTTTCTCATCAAGTGCTTTAGTGAATATATCCGCTAATTGCTTTTTAAGTGCGAACATGCTTAAGATTAATGTCACCCTTAGCAACGTGATCTCGAATGAAATGATGACGAACTTCAATATGCTTAGTTCGAGAGTGTTGCACGGGATTGTAAGCAATCTTGATAGCATTTTCATTGTCACAAAGTAATGGAACATGTTTCACATATATCCCATAATCTTTAAGAGTTTGGGTCATCCAAAGTAATTGAGCACAACATGAACCAGTGGCAATGTATTCCGCTCGTGGTGGATAAGGATATCGAGTTTTGTTTCTTGGAAGACCAAGATACAAGAGATCTACCAAGAAATTAACAAGTACCTGAAGTGGACTTTCTATCAACCTTGTCACCGACATAGTCCGAGTCGGAGTACCCAACAAGATCGAAAGAGTCCCTCTTTGGATACCAAATGCCAAAGTTTGATGTATGGATTAAGTATCTCACTATCCTTTTCACGGCCTTAAGATGACATTCCTTAGGAGCAGCTTGATATTGTGCACACATGCACACACTTAGCATGATATCGGGACGTGAAGCACATAGATATAACAATGAACCAATCATAGATCGATAAACCTTTTGATCAACCGGTTCACCATCTTTGGTCAAATCAAGATGTCCACTAGTAGGCATGGGTGTAGTCATACCTTTGCATTCTTGCATATTGAACTTCTTGAATAAGTCCTTGGTGTACTTCATTTGAGAGACAAAGGTACCTTCCTTAGTTTGCTTGATTTGCAAACCAAGAAAGAATTTGAGTTCACTCATCATAGACATCTCAAACTTCTCCGACATTAGCTTCCCAAACTTTTCACTAAAATGAGGGTTAGTAGAACCAAATATAATATCATCGACATAAATTTGGCATACAAATAGTTCCCCATTAACCCTTTTTGTAAAAAGAGTAGAATCAATTTTACCAATTTCAAAGCCTTTTTCAATAAGTAACTTGGTCAAGCATTTATACCATGCTCTAGGAGCTTGTTTAAGACCATAAAGGGCTTTGTGAAGTTTGTATACATGATCATGTTTCTTAGGATTGACAAAGCCGGGAGGTTGCTTAAAATAAACTTCCTCCTCAATTTCACCATTTAGAAAAGCACTTTTAATGTCCATTTGGTACAAGGTGATATCATGGTGATTAGCATAAGCAAGTAAGATGCGAATGGACTCAATTATAGCAACGGGAGCATAAGTCTCACCATAGTCCATACCTTCGACTTATGTGTAGCCTTGGGCGACGAGACGTGCTTTGTTGCAGACTACTTGTCCATCTTCATCTTGCTTGTTGTGAAACACCCATTTGGTACCGATGATGTTGTGGTTGTTGTCGGGCTTCTCAACCAATATCCACACTTGATTTCTCTCAAAGTTGTGTAGCTCTTCATGCATAGCGTTTATCCATTCCGGATCTTCCAATGCTTCTTCAACCTTCATAGGTTCAATGCAAGAGATGAATGAATAGTGTTACGAGTTTTAGAGCGAGTGATTCTCCCGGTTTGGATATCTTTGTAGATTTGCTCGACGGGATGGTCTTTAGCAATTCTTGCTCGAACTCGCGAAAGCTTTTGCTTGGGTCTTGGTTGAACATCTTCTTCATCTCGTTCTTCTTCTTGGCCTTCTTCATTGTTGGCGTTGTCATTCTCTTGTCGTGGTGGAGAAGGAGGTTGTTGGCGTTCGTCTTGGTGCACTTCCTCGTTTTCTTCATCTTGATATGTCCCACTTGTGGATGCCTCCGTATCAACTCTTGGTTCACCTTGTCGTGAGGTAGAAGCTTCCACTTGGATGAACGAGGTACTCTTCTTCACCTCCTTTAGACGAATCTTGCCAATAGACAAGTCTTGGATTGCTTCCGAGGGATCTTTGTCTCCTACATCAATTGGCAATTGCTCTACTTGCGAGCCGTTAGATTCATCAAACTTCACATCTACCGTTTCTTCAACCTTTCGGGTGAAATTGTTGTAGACACGGTATGTGTGAGAGTTTGAGCCATAACCAAGTAGGAAACCTTCCTGATACTTAGGAGCAAATTTAGAACAACGATGCTTATCAAGAATGTAGCACTTTGAGCCGAATACTCGAAAGTATCCAACTTGGGGTTTGTTACCGGTGAGGAGCTCGTATGCCGTCTTGCCGAGTAGCTTGTGAAGATACAAGCGATTTGTTGCATGACAAGCTGTCTCAACCGCTTCCGCCCAAAAGTGCTTTGGCGTCTTGTACTCATTAAGCATCGTTCTTGCCATCTCTATAAGAGTCCGGTTCTTCCTCTCAACGACTCCATTTTGTTGAGGTGTGTACGTAGCCGAGAACTCATGTGAAACCCCTTCTTCGTCAAGAAAGGTATCCACATTTGCGTTCTTGAACTCCGTTCCGTTGTCGCTTCGAACCTTCTTGATTTTCACGTCAAATTGATTTTGGGCCTTCCTAGCGAAGTTTTTGAAGATCTTTTGGACCTGCGATTTATCATCGAGAAAGAATACCCACGTAAATCTTGAAAAATCATCAACTATAACTAGACCAAAAGGATTTCCACCGAGACTTTTGTAAGCGTTGGGACCAAAAAGATCCATGTGAAGTAGCTCGAGTGGCCTCCTTGTGGTCATGATGTTCTTCACGGGATGCCTTCCTCCAACCTGTTTACCTGCTTGACAAGCGCTGCAAAGTCTATCCTTATCAAACATGACATCGTTAACGCCAAGGATATGATTTCCTTTAATAAGCTTGTCAAGGTTTCGCATACCAACATGACCTAGTCTTCTATGCCACAACTAGCCTTTAGAGGATTTAGCAATAAAGCAAGTTCTAGGTTGTGCCTTTTTAGTGAAATCAACAATGTAGTGATCACCTCTACGTACACCGGTAAAGACCATTTTATGATTATCTCTATGAAACACTTGGCAATCTACTTGAAGAATAGGACATTCAAACCGAAATCAGCAAGTCTAGATACTGAAAGTAAGTTGTAGCCAAGAGATTCAACGAGCATGACATTTTCTATGGAGCTATCATGTGAGATGGCCACCTTACCAAGGCCAACCACCTTACCCTTTGAATTATCACCAAAAGTGACATATTTTCCAGGGCCGTCATTTTCAGCAAGCTCACGAAACATGTCTTTATCTCCGGTCATATGATCAGTACATCCACTATCAAGGACCCATTCCTTTCCTCCAGCCATGTAGCCGCGAAGATTTGCCATAAGACCAAAGTGTCTCATTGCATCGTCAAGATCATATTCACTATCATCATCCTCATCATAGTATCCATGTTTAACATCAACTTGTGATTGATCAATTCCTAGAGAGGGTAATTCATTAGACAAATGATCATTTCTATGATTGTCTTTATGGATTCTAATAGCTTCGAAATAATATTGCTAGTGATTCCAACATCTCCTATGGCACGCATGAGATTTGTAAGCTCAAATAGACAATCACCAAAGCTAGGATCACTAGTATTCATCTTACTCAAGGCAATAGACTTATGGAGAATTTCATCTAAATTTTTCAAGGAATAATCTGGAAATCGTTCCTCAAGAAATTTCCATATAGTATAGGCACAATCAAGAGTAGGCAAACTAGCAATCAAATTTTTGGGCAATCCTCTTATTATAATATTGATGGTTCTAAGATTGCGAATCATGTCAAGATCCTCTTCGGGTGTGGGATGCAAGGGATCAATATGAGGTGCACAAGGGGTAGCAATGTACTTGTTCAAATGATATTCATTGAAAATCTCAAGCATTTCATTTTTCCACTCATGAAAATATTCTCCATCAAGAATAGGCACTCTATGTCCAAGACTCCCCAAAGTAGACACATCCATCTTCCTCCAAAGGTGTTTAAACCAAGGCAATGGAGACGAAAGCTCTGATACCAATTGAAAGGATCGAGAAGAGGTGTCTAGAGGGGTGATTAGACACTAAGTACCAAAAGTTGCAGTTTTTAACTTCTTTAAGTTGGAGTGGAGTTTAGGCACAAGTTTAACACTCACAATACATATCAAGCAAGCATGCAAAGAGTATATGAGCAGCGGAAAGTAAAGCATGAAACTTGCGAGAATGTAAAGGGAAGGGTTGGGAGGATTCAAACGCAATTGGAGACACGGATGTTTTTGTCGTGGTTCCGATAGGTGGTGCTATCGTACATCCACGTTGATGGAGACTTCAACCCACAAAGGGTAATGGTTGCGCGAGTCCACGGAGGGCTCCACCCATGAAGGGTCCACGAAGAAGCAACCTTGTCTATCCCACCATGTTCGTCGCCCACGAAGGACTTGCCTCACTAGCGGTAGATCTTCACGAAGTAGGCGCTCTCCTTGCCCTTACAAACTCCTTGGTTCAACTACACAATCTTGTCGGAGGCTCCCAAGTGGCACCTAGCCAATCTAGGAGACACCACTCTCCAAGAAGTAACAAATGGTGTGTTGATGATGAATTCCTTGCTCTTGTGCTTCAAATGATAGTCTCCCCAACACTCAACTCTCTCTCTCTCTCACAGGATTTGGATCTGGTGGAAAGAAGATTTGAGTGGAAAGCAACTTGGGGAAGGCTAGAGACCAAGATTCATATGGTAGGAATGGAATATCTTGGTCTCAACACAAGTGTAGGTGGTTCTCTCTCAGAAAATGTAGGTTGGAAGTGTAGGTTCGTTTACGATGGCTCTCTCCACGAATGAAGAGGAGGTGGAGGGGTATATAGCCTCCACACAAAATCTAACTGTTACACACAACTTGCCAAACTCGGTGGGACTGAATTGTTAAACTCGGTCGGACCGATTCAGCAAATCTAGTGACCGTTAGGATTTTCGGTGGGACCGACATGCAACTCGGTAGGACCGATATGGTTAGGGTTAGGGCATAACGTAATCTCGGTGAGACCGATCAGACAAACTCGGTGGGACAGATTTTGGTAATAAGCTAACCAGAGAGTTGGTCAGGCAAACTCGGTGAGACCAATTACACAAACTCGGTGGGACCGATTTTGGTAATAAGCTAACCAGAGAGTTTGCATTGTAATCTCGGTAGTACCGATTTCTCAAACTCGGTGAGACCGATTTTGGTAATGGACATACACAGAGAGATTATAATCCCATCTCGATGAGACCAAAATCCCTATCGGTGAGACCGATTTGCCTAGGGTTTGTGGCAGTGGCTATGACATCTGAACTCGGTGGCGCGGATAGAAAGAATTGGTGGGGACGAGTTAGACCTTTGGTTTAGGACATATGTGGATGTGAGAAAGTATTTAAGGGCTTTGGAGCATATCACTAAGCACTTTGAGCAAGCAAGCCGTTAAGCAACACCTCATCCCCTCTTGATAGTATTGGATTTTCCTATAGACTCAATGTGATCTTGGATCACAAAAATATAAAATGTAGAGTCTTGTACTTGAAGCTTGAGCCAATCCTTTGTCCTTAGCATCTTGAAGGGGTTCCATATCCTTTAGTCCATGCCACTTAATTTGTTGAACTTGTCTCGAAACATACTAGGTAAAAGTGTTAGTCCAACAAGAGATATGTTGACTTTAATTACCAAAATCACCCAGGGAGCACTTGTTGATTGATGGAGGTAATACCCTACTTCCTTCTCGTGGTAGATCAAATCTTGTAATACTCATATCATCAAGATCAATCAAGCAGGAAGTAGGGTATTACCTCCATCGAGAGGGCCCGAACCTGGGTAAACATCGTGCCCCTAGCCTCCTCTTACCATCCGCCTTAGACGCATAGTTCGGGACCCCCTACCTGAGGTCCGCCGGTTTTGACACCGACATTGGTGCTTTCATTGAGAGTTCCACTGTGTCGTCACCGCAAGGCTTGATGGCTCCTTCGATCATCAACAACGATGTAATCCAGGGTGAGGTTTTCCTCCCCGTAAAGATCTTCATATTTGGCGGCTTCGTACTGCGGGCCAATTCGCAGCCATCCGAGCAGATCGAAAGCTACGCCCCTGGCCATCACGTCAGGTTTGGAAGTTTGAACTACACTGCCGACATCCGCAGAGACTTGATCTTCGACGGATTTGAGCCCATGCCAGGTGCGCCGCATGATCACGACGAGCATGATTTAGGACAGTGTTTGGGAGATCACACCTCCAACTACTCCGGCCTTCAATCCGGAGCAAATTGCACCATCCGAGGACGGGTGGATAGACCCGCCAAGGAGACCGCACTCTCAGCCGATAGAGCCGGATCGACTTCACCCCTTACGAGAGCCGTGTTGTCGAACCATTGATTCATCCCGGCCCACGGGCCCCGAAGCCGCTAAGGTCTGCCCTATCGAATCCGATTGGGCACCGACCATGGAGTTTACCTCCGCAGATATCTTTCAGCACTCGCCCTTCGGCGATGTGCTAAATTCATTAAGGTCCCTCTCTTTGTCAGGGGAACCTTGGCCAAACTATGTCCGGCTACGATGGGATGTGGACGACGAAGAAATTTGCTGCCCACCCACCACCCACTTAGTAGCCACTGTCGACGATCTAACTGACATGCTCGATTTCGACTATGAAGACATCGATGGCATGGATGACGATGCAGGAGAAGAAAAGGAACCATCGCCCATAGGACGCCGGACAGCCACTTCATCACATGACATATACATGGTGGATACACCCAAATAAAACAATGACGAGGAACGGAAGGAAGCAACGAAGAACAGCTCCATCGAGAAGCAAACAAAGCGTCGGCGTAGGCGCCGCTCCAAATCCCGCCTCGGCAAAAACAGCGATAACAGCGAAAGAGAAAACAACACCCCGGTCGACTCCAGAGGAAACGACGACCACATCGACCCAGCGGCAGAGCACGATGAAACTGCAAACAACAAACACAGTACGGATCCGATGTCCGAACACGGCGACACCGAGGATAAAGCTCATCAACCTCCCTCCAGGGAGGAAAACAGTCCAGACGAAGATGCACACATCATCTCGTAAAGGCACTTGGAACAAGAGAACTTCCACAGAAGGCTTATTGCCACAGCGAGGAGTCTGAAGAAGCAGAAGCAAAAGCTTTAGGCCACGCAGAATACGCTCAACAATAGATGGAACGAAGTGCTCGACAATCAAGAAAAGTATGGTGGAAGTTACCACACAAAGAGCTATCCAAAACGTAAGCTATTGCCCGAATTCGATGATGAGGCCTTAGAGCCCATGCAGCCGAAAAATAAAACGGCCAGCCGGTCGGATCAACCACCTGGTGGCCGTGATAGAGTGGCTAACAAGGCCGCACATAAGTCAACGCACGATCCACGTGAGGACTAGCGCCAAAACTCCAGTATGACCAGATCCATCTATGGATCTAGGAAGCACGCTACGGCACAAAATCAAAACCGAATAGTACAACCGTCTGAACGCCATGATACATCTAAATACAGGGATGCCACACAACCCCTATGTTTCACCGATGAGGTGCTGGACCACGAATTTCCAGAAGGATTCAAACCAGTGAACATAGAGGCGTACGACGGGACCACAGACCCTGGGGTCTGGATGGAGGACTTTATCCTCCATATCCAAATGGCTCGCGGAGACAATCTCCACGCCATCAAATACTTGCCCCTCAAGCTTAAAGGACCAACTCGGCACTGGTTGGAATGCCTCCCCGAAAACTCAATTTGAAGTTGGGAGGAGCTCGAGGATGCTTTCCAGGCTAATTTTCAAGGGACCTATGTCCGACCTCCGGATGCAGACGATTTGAGTCATATAATACAACAGCCTGGAGAGTCCGCCCGAAAGCTTTGGAACAGGTTTCTCACTAAGAAGAACCAAATAAATCGCCCGGGACGCAGAAGCCTTAGCAGCTTTCAAGCACGGTCCGGGACGAATGGTTTCGCCAGACATCTCGATCAAGAAAAACCGAGAACAATGGCAGCCCCGACAAGCCTCATGACCCGCTTTATGCTGGGCGAAGATAGTCAAGCTAGCCCGTAGTAGCACCAGCGACCCAGGCACATCCGAAGTCAGGGACGGCAATGGAAAACCACGACGCAATAAAAGCAAGCCTCGAAATAAAGAAGACAGCCCAGATAGCACGACGGTAAATGCCGGATTCAGGGGCTCTCAACCGGGTCAGCGGAAAAAGCCTTTCAAAGGCAGCAGAGATGGACCGTCCAGCCTAAACAAGATTCTAGACAAACTATGTCAGATTCATGGCACCCCCGATAAACCTGCATATCACACCCACAGAGAATGCTGGGTCTTCAAGCAGGCCGGTAAGCTAAACGCCGAACACAGGGGGAGGGATACACCAAGCGAAGATGAGGACGAACCTCGCCAGCAAAGCACCGGGGGATAGAAAGTTCCCAACAGAGGTTAAAACAGTGAACATGATCCACATGACGAAGAGGAGAAGCAAACATGCACTCCGGGACACACGCGCCGTAGAGCCCATCACCTCTAAGTTTAACCCCTAGCTGGCCTGCCCGATCACTTTTGATCATAGGGATCACCCGACAAGTATCCGGCATGAAGGATTGGCTGCCTTGGTGTTAGACCCAAAAATAAATGGATACCATCTCACACGAGTCCTTATGGACGGCGGCAGTAGTCTAAATCTGATATATCAGGACACAGTCCGCAAAATGGGGATAGACCCGACAAAAATTAGCCACAGTAATACTACCTTCAAGGGAGTAATACCAGGCCAAGAGGCCCGCTGCACGGGCTCTCTATTACTAGAGGTTGTATTCGGTTCTCTCGACAACTTCCGAAGCAAAAAGTTAACCTTCGGCATCGCTCCATTCCGAAGTGGCTATCAAGCGCTACTCGGAAGTGCGGCTTTCGCTCGTCTTAATGCAGTACCGCATTACGCTTCTCTCAAGCTTAAGATGCCCGGTCCACATGGCACCATCACCATTAGCGGAAACATTGAACGTTCCTTACAAGCGGAAGAATGTGCGACGACTTTAATAGCCGAACACTACATGGCCCCTCCAACCAGAATAAAGGATCGGTCGTCAAGACCGCGGACACGGCTAGACGAGTCCGGCACATTACTAGCTATAATAGCTTAGATAAACCCGAGATTGGTTTGATGGTTATACCACCATAGACGGTATCAGGGGTTTCCCGCGTGTAATTAGGGCTAGTTCGGCTTGACCTGACCTATCTTGAACTTTAATGGTTTATTGAGAATAACCAATTTGTTGGCACGACAACTTTCACCTAAGTTCTTCTCTTTTACAAATGACAATCGCGCCACTCCCGTCCAGGATACGGCACAACGGAGACACAGGCGCAGACGTGTAGCAGGGACACGCTCAAAGGTTTCTTTTTAGATTAAGACCCTGCGTAAACCTTTTTTACTGTCTCTTGTTGTTTGCATCCTCCGGATACTTAGTATAATCGAGAAGGATGCCGACGTTATTGGCATTTTGCCACATCAGAGCATTGCACGTACCTGGACACTCGGGGTTCATTATCAAGGGCACTGTTCAGCCCGGCATATGTTATAAAGACCGAATACCTTAGGGAGTGTTCGGCGTCGCGAGTTTGGCCTTATATGCATCAGCTCCGAATCATGTCTTTGGTCAAATGTTGGGTTTGCCCGGCTCCCGTGTTTTGCTACCTTACGTTCCGCTCTATCGGCTAAGGTGGCACCGGGAGAACTACTGCGATTGTGCCTTGGTTCATCCGGATGAGCACCTCAGCAGAGAAAGCCGAAAACTGACTGCCATGATAAAGCGCGAGACTGGTCAACCACTCCATGACTTAGCGGAATCTTCGGGATTCCTCCGCATTAACGAAGGGACGTTTCCCGGTCATGTACGTATGCGCCCTGTATTCGGACGAGCGCAGAGGTACCAGGGGCTATATAGTAGTCCCATCGTCAAACTCCTATGGCTAAGTGAAAGTGTTAAAGCAATATAGTCTGATTGCCTCGTCAAGCGCTTACCACCTCCTTAATGGACCAAGACGTTGGATCAAGTGTGAATACGCATTTTTTGCAAACACCCCGCATTATATGCGTGAAATTTGAAAACGACATTTGCAAACTTTCAGGTTATATACATATATACATAAACGGCCGCACAGGAGGCATCATAATACTTTCAGGCAAAAGTATAAAACACAGCCTTTATAATTCAATAAAGCATGGGAATACATGTCACTAGAACATAATATTCTTCGAGCACTGAGCCTCTATTGCACGAGCGCCTTCAAGGACTTCTTCAAAGTAGTGCTCGGCAGATACTCGGCCTACGGCCGAACCATGGGTTGCAATAGCGGTGGCCTCCATCTCTGCCCAGTATGTCTTGACACGGGCAAGTGCCATCCGCGCACCCTCTGTGCACGCCGACCTCTTCATAGCGTCGATATGCGGCACAACACCAAGGAACTGTTGCACAAAATTAAAATAGTTGTTCGGCCTTGGCCCTTCCGGCCACAAATGATCCAAAACAGACCTCATGGCTAGACCGGACAACCTATGGAGCATGGCCCACTCGGCCATACGCTCATTCAATAGAAGAGGACGCACTGGAACATTGAATTGTGACCAGAACAGCTTTTCCACTTCATGATCTTTTTTATCTTTGAAGTATTCGGCCGCATCAGCAGCACTTGCTGCTAAATCCACATATGCGTCCACCGAACTCCATAGTTGATCAAGAGGAACATACTTAGGATCTATGAACTTCATCCTCAGCATAAAGGGCTTCCCAGCCGCGATATCCCCGGCTTGACGCAGCTCCTCCTTCATCGCTCTGATTGTAGAGCGAGTGTCCTTGCCTACCACCGTGGCCTTTTCCAGGTCCGTCATTTTCGCTTGATTTTTATTTTCAAGAAGCTCATAACGGTCGGCGGCATCCTTCAATTCCACAGCCATCTTGTCTATCTCATCCTTGCTTCGGCAATGCGCAGCCTGTTCGGCTCTCGGCTCTTCGACCGCATTCAGAGCGGCCGCATCACTTTTCCTGGCTTGTTCCTTGGCTCAGGCAAATTCCGCCCAAAGGGTCTCCAAGGCGGCAGCTCCATTTGCAGTCACAAACATATTAAAGATACTAGCATCATGCTCCTCTTACTATGTGTCGATCACCGGAGAAATCACATACCCTATGCCTCGTCGAGCCGCTTGTTGACAAGCACGATGTCGGCATCTGCTGCATCAAGTTGTCGCTTCAGCTCAGCGAACTTACCAGTCCGGCAAGCCACCGGACCTTCAGCCACCTGCACATAAAGGCAGCCTGGTTATTACCTGGGACTATGATCCTCTGTTTACCGCCGTTCTCGACGGCAACCAGATTTTCAGGGGCTACTATCTGCATAGGGCACACATAACGTGTGCGGTACCGTCAAAAACATACACTATTTCACGTACCTCAAAGCCTTTCAGCAGGCTCATAAAAGCTTCATGCAACCCGCTTTTGGCAGATGAAATCCTCTGGATCACCGTACCCATCAGCGTACGATGCACTTCTGAGATAGCCGCTTGCTCCGAAGATCCTTCAGTGCATCCGATCTCACACCGGACGGTTCTGGACTCTTTCGGTTACTCTCCTCAGGAGCCGAATACTGAGGACTTCGGGTGGCCGAGGGTTACCCTCTAGCCTTGGCGGATCAGGAGAAACCCTTCGCGATGACACTACAGCGTCGCCAGCCTCGTGAGGCGGGGTGGCTTGGGGAGGTGTTTCGCTCTCCATCATCTTCGAAAGAAGATCCCCCGAAGACGAACTCTGTCGAGAAGGGCTACGATCCGAACTACAAGATATATGCTTCGGTTATTGTACTCAGAGGTAAAGCAGGATATTCTTACTATTTAGTACTTCTTGATTACTTACAGCTTGGTGGAAGGCTGATCCCCTTGAAGACACTGTGCGGCAAGGATACCCCCGGGGCAGGACCCTCTGGCGAAGATTTCTTCCCCCGTTTGGAAACTTTTGTTTCCGGATTCTCAGAGGCGGTCCTCTTCCTTCCTTGGGGAGAGGGAATTTCATATCCTTCTCATCGGTTATCCTCCTTCGCAGAGGCGCTAATTCCCCCGGTTTGGATGAACAATGAGTGAGGCCCGCTTTCAGCCTCTTTATTCCCCCCTTTATCCTGAGGGCGCATGATAAGGCGCCGACTCGAGCATTCTGGCTAGTACTGGATCTGCTGAGCCCTCGGGAAGGGGAGCCGAACACCTGATCATCTTCGCCCTTGTTACCCAGTCCTGGTCAAAGAGCGATTTTTTAGAATGATGTTGTGAAAAATAAAAAGACACCGTTTTCGGCCATTGGATTACTTACTTGGGTATCGAGACGATTGCAGCTCAGACCCGCATCCTCGGTGAGGTCCGGACACCTTATTTGTGGTCCAAGAACAATTTTACATCTCTTCGAAGGCCATGCCGAGGAAGTGCTGAATAGCTCGCGGTCCTTCCAGGTTGAACTCCCACATTCGGAGGGGTCGACGCTTGCAAGGCAGGACTCGACGAACTAGCATGACATGCATTACCGTTACCAGGCCGACATCTCTCTCGAGGAGATCTCGGATGCGACACTGCAATATCGGCACGTCATTTACTGGCTCCCAGTCCAGCCCCTTGTTGATCCATGACGTCAGTTGTGGAGGGGGGCCCGAGCGAAAGGCAGGGGCGGCCACCCACTTGTTGCCCTGGGGAGCTGTGATATAAAACCACTCTCGTTGCCATAAACTGGACACCTCCGGGAAAGAACCCTCTGGCCATGGAACATCGGCGCCTTTGCTTATTGCGGCACCTCCGCACTCTGCGTGTCGCCCCTCAATCATCTTCGGCTTCACATTGAAGGTCTTGAGCCATAAGCCGAAGTGTGGGGTAATGCGAAGGAAGGCTTCACACACAACGATGAACGACGAGATGTGAAGGAGGGAATCCGGGGCCAGGTCATGGAAATCCAGCCCATAATAGAACATGAGCCCCTAACAAAGGGATCTAGAGCAAGGCCTAGCCCTCGGAGGAAGTGAGAGATGAATACAACGCTCTCGTCGGGTTCAGGAGTGGGAATGACCTACCCTCGAGCAGGCAACTTGTGCGAGATTTCGCCGGTCAAATACCTGGCATCTCTTAGCTTCTTGATGTCTTCCTCTGTGACAGAGAACGCATCCACCGACCTTGAAGGTTGGATCCGGACATGGTTGAAGGTCCGAAGCGCCTGACCTTAGCCTTGGGTGTTGGAACTCGAGGTGGGGGAAGGATTCGATTGAGTGCAAGAAGAAAAAGGACAGGCCTTGGCCCTTCCGGCCACAAATGATCCAAAACAGACCTCATGGCTAGACCGGACAACCTATGGAGCTCAGCCCACTCGGCCATCCGCTCATTCAACAGAAGAGGATGCACTGGAACATTGAATTGTGACCAGAACAGATTTTCCACTTCACGATCTTTTTGATCTTTGAAGTATTCGGCCGCATCAGCAGCACTTGCTGCTAAATCCACATATGCGTCCGCCGAACTCCATAGTTGATCAAGAGGAACATACTTAGGATCTCTGAACTTCATCCTCAGCATAAAGGGCTTCCCAACCGCGATATCCCCGACTTGACGCAGCTCCTCCTTCATCACTCTGATTGTAGAGCGGGTGTCCTTGGCTACCACCGTGGCCTTTTCCAGGTCCGTCATTTTCGCTCGATTTTTATTTTCAAGAAGCTCATAACAGTCGGCGGCATCCTTCAATTCCACAGCCATCTTGGCTATCTCATCCTTGCTTCGGCAATGCGCAGCCTGTTCGGCTCTCAGCTCTTCGACCGCATTCAGAGCGGCCGCATCACTTTTCCTGGCTTGTTCCTTGGCTCGGGCCAGTTCCGCCCAAAGGGTCTCCACGACGGCAGCTCCATCTGCAGTCACAAACATACTAAAGATACTAGCATCATGCTCCTCTTACTATGTGTCGATCACCAGAGAAATCACATACCCTGTGCCTCGTCGAGCCGCTTGTTGACAAGCACGATGTCGGCATCTGCTGCATCAAGTTGCCGCTTCAGCTCAGCGAACTTACCAGTCCGGCTAGCCACTAGACCTTCAGCCACCTGCACATTAAGGCAGCCTGATTATTACATGGGACTATGATCCTCTGTTTACCGCCGTTCTCGACGGCAACCAGAGTCTCACGGGCTACTGTCTGCATAGGGCACACCTAATGTGTGCGGTACAGTAAAAAACATACACTATTTCACGTACCTCAAAGCCTTTCAGCATGCTCATAAAAGCTTCATGCAACCCGCTTTTGGCGGATGAAATCCTCTAGATCACCGTACCAATCAGCGTACGATGCGCTTCTGAGATAGCCGCTTGCTCCAGAAGATCCTTCAGTGCATCCGATCTCACACTGGACGGTTCCGGACTCTTTCGGTTACTCTCCTCAGGAGCCGAATACTGAGGACTTCGGGTGGCCGAGGGATTACCCTCTAGCCTTGGCGGATCAGGAGAAACCCTTCGCGACGACCCTTCAGCATCGCCCGCCTCGTGAGGCGGGGTGGCTTGGGGAGGTGTTTCGCTCTCCATCATCTCCGGAAGAAGATCCCCCGAAGACCAACTCTGTCGAGAAGGGATACGATCCGAACTACAAGATATATGCTTCGGTTATTGTACTCAGAGGTAAAGCAGGATATTCTTACTATTTAGTACTTCTTGATTACTTACAGCTTGGTGGAAGGCTGATCCCCTTGAAGATACTATGCGGCAAGGATACCCCCCGGGGCAGGACCCTCTGGCGACGATTTCTTCCCCCATTTGGAAACTTTTGTTTCCGGGTCCTCAGAGGCGGTCCTCTCCCTTCATTAGGGAGAGGGAATTTCATATCCTTCTCCCCGGTTATCCTCCTTCGCTGTGACGCCCCAAGACCGACGATCCAGAAGACTTCCATATATTCCGGGTTTTGTCGTGTGATTTGTTTTGTTCGTTGCATTCTTCATTGCATCATTTGCATTGCATCATGTCATCATGCCATCATCTCATAAATCTTTTGCAACTCAACTAAATAAATGGCATGGATCTTTCATCCATTCAAATCGAGGGAATTCACATGGTGATTCTCTTTAAAACATATCCTCTCGATATTTAGGGAGCTATAAAATAATATTCCATTAATTTGGAATTTACCACAACACACGTGCATGTTAAATCCCGTGGCCTTTCCTTCTTCAAGTTTTGACTCTCTAACCTTGCCTATAATTCTTTTCCCACTTTTCGAAGCCCTTCCTAAATGTTCATTTTTTTTCTGTTAATCTTAAACCTTGCCTACACCCTCTCTGCCAAATTTCAGCTCCTTTGGACTTGATTTGGTTGGAATCAAAATTGCCTCAAGTTTGAATTAAATTCAAACTTGCGATAATTTTCTTTCTCTAAAACTGCCCAAACCAATTTTATCAGATGGAGCATAATTCCAGGAGTCCAAGTATATCTCTATTTCATTCATATTCTTCCCCAAACCTCCTGGACATTTTCCTTTGGAGACTGTTTATTTATTAAACAGAAATATAAGTAAAGGGAGACTTACATTCTCCTTACCGGGCCTCTCCTAGACCGCAGCCCACAAAGACCGCAGCCCACCTCACTTACCTCTTTCAGCCCGACTAGCCCACCGTAACCGACCTCTTCTGTTCTTCTTCTACCTCTGTCTGGCAGGACATCCACGCACGCCACGTCGGCCTCCCGAGTGATTTGACGGCCGGAGACCCACCTAGGCCCCTAGATAACATGCCCCGGTGCCCTAGTCCTCCTCCTCTATCCATTCTCCCCTTTCCTGCCCTCGCCGCCGCCAAGGTTAGGACACGCACGCGCCCGCCGACGCCATGACCAAGAGGAGACCGAGCTCCTCTTCGACCTGATCAGCTCGGCCCGGCCTTCTCCTTCCGCATCTCCCTCGGCCTCGCAAGCACTCATTCGAGCCACGGATCGGCCTCCTCTTCGACGTCTTCTTCCCCTGCTTCCTCTGCTTCATGGACCCGAAGCCCCGCCAAGTCCACCTCCTCGTTTTGCATCCCTGACCAACCAGCGTCGCCCGCCGCCATCACCGCATGCCCACGCCCTGCGCCACCAGCGTCTGAGGCCGCAACCTCCTCCCCGTCCAGACCACTTCACCTCGCCCGACCGTTGCCGCCCGGACCCCCAGGCCGTCCCACTCTCCTTCCTCCTCTCTCTTTTGTTCCTCGCTCTCTCTAATCTCTCCAGCCCTCTCTCATTGTGGGTTAACAGGGAAGCGATGCAAGGAGCTCGTCCATGGCGCCCAAGCATGGAGCTCCGCTCGTTCTGGATCCGTCCATCGCTGCCCTGAACTGAACTTGCATCGTCTAGAACTGCGCTGCCGCCAGCACCACGTAGATAAGCACCGTTGCCCTTCTCCTCCTGTGGTTCCTCCGCTTTCCTCGTCTCACCTCCCTGTCTCTCGTCTCTGTGCGTCCTTCCCCTGTTCCCTCTCTGAATCTCTCTCTCCTTTCTTTCTTCAGCAACAGCAGCAGTCAGCACCCTCTCGCCAGTGAACCCAGCAGATGAGCTGCCGCCTCCTCGCGGCCTCCTCCACCTTCCCACCAAGGCCCGGCCCAGCCTCCGGCCGCTCAAGTCCCAACCTCGAGCTGCGCCCCTGCCTCGCCATGGCCACCAGCCTCTTTGTTTCCCCGCTGTGAGAAACTTCCTCCATCTATGTAGAGGTTATTTAGAGTTGCCACTATATTCCACCGCAAGCATATCAGTTAGCCCAGTGGCTAGCGCAGCCTGTATCCATTCGAGGGGTCTGGGGTTCGAGTCCCAGCCGCCCCCATTTTTGCTTAGTTTCCTGTTATTTTGCACTCCAACACCCACTTAGGCCTGCTCATCTGTTGGGCGCTGCTGGATGCAATCCGGCCCGTGCATATATTTTTTTCCCGATCTGTGTATTTTAGCATTTTTCCGGTGCATGCATATTTACAGAAATGCCATCATTTTAAATTGTTAATAACTAAAATCCATGCATCCAAATAAAACATGTCATATATGTAAAATGCTTAGAATTTTGTCTAGTTTCTTAATGTGCAACTCTCATCCATGTTTAGAAATGTTAAACTTGTTGTTTGTTTAATCTTGCATAAATGTCATGCTAAAATGAATTATTTCATAACTAATTAACCGTAGCTCCAAATTAAATGTTCTTTATATGTAAATGGGGTAGAAAAATGCCTAGTTTAACATGGTGTACTTGCTGTGCATGTTTAACAACATTAAAATTGTGTTTAGGGCAGAACAGTAGCAAATTCGAAATATGCATATGAGGATTTTTCCGAAGTTGTTGTTGTTGTTTCCGGCCTTATTTAAACTTGCCTAGATGTGTAGTTTACTGTTGCTTCACCTCTTGCCATGTTTAACAACATTTAATATTGTTGTGTTCCTAAACGAGAGAGAACTAAATAATTGATGTGGTGTTCCGTCAATATGCAACCCGTTGCATATTGAGCTCCACTTAATTTGTAGGATTGCTTGTGCACTTTTGCCATGACATGCTTGATGAACCGGACATGCATCAGACTTGGTTGTGCATCATGCCATGTTTATGTGATGGTTGTTTACTATGTTGTTTGTTTGTTTCCGGGTTGCTTCTCTCGTTAGCTTCGGTTTCTGTCGGGGAGGCTGATCTGACCCACGAACACCTATGGGACCGGCGGACCGAGCCCCTTTCGGTTCGGCAGGGGGCGGAGGCCGCACGAAGAGCAGATCGAGGCGAAGCACACGAGAGGTTTTACCCAGCTTCGGAGCTCTCCGGAGAGATAACACTCCTACTGCTGCATGTCTGGATGTATTGAGTTCTTGCTCAGGAGCGCTTGAGTGCTACAGTACCCACAAGCTGCTAACGAGACTGAGCGTGTCTGGCTTCGAACCTTTCGACCCTCCTCTACGTTGCGCATGGGCCTCCTTTTATATGCTCAAGGGGTCTCCGACAGGTGGCAAAGCAGACAAGGGTAAAAGTGGAAAAGGAGTGGTTGGTACAGCTGCCTGTACAGTGTACAGTGTATCATACCTAACCCTGACGGCAGGGGACAAAGGCATTAAATGCCCGTCTACGTCGCCCTAACAGTGCAAATAGGGACCGTCAGGGGCGCCACCGCTTGCCACGATGGCAATCTTGTCAGCGCCGCTTGCCACCTCGCACCGCTGGCTGCCTGACCTCTCGCCACACGCCAGCGCTGGAAAGGTCCTGTAGGCGACACGTTAGTGGATGTCTTTGGAAGCCTTGGTCTGAGTGGTGGTGATGCGCAACAAGCGCCTTGCCATGATTGTTGTCTTGTCGCGCCCGGAAGCTTGTCGCTCACCGTGCCTTCCGGCAAGCTCCTCTTCACGGGGCCTTGTCTCCTAGGTGCCTTGGGTGGCCTTCCGGCAAGCTCCTCTTGCCGGGGCCTTGTCTCCTTGGCTTGAATACTTTGTTCTTGAATGGCTCCAAAGGAACCACGGAGGACCTTGGCGGTCACCCGATAAGCCTTGCCGCGGAGGGTTGCAACTGCCCGTGCACAAGTTCGGGATACTAGGGTACCCCTACTCTAGTACATCGACAGGAGCCCCCGGGCCTGGGCCACACATGATGCCGAGCGCTGTTGGGCCAGGCCCAAAAGCAGGCTGCAGACGCACGGCACAGGTCACGCCGTTACTCACCCCGGACCCACCACGCCCTCTACGAACGGCACGCGCCGACTGCGGCGTCGTGTGAGAGATCGTGGGCGAGATCGTGGGGGGTTTCTTTATTCGAAAAAACGGAACGTCCGCTCCCTTCCTCTTTATAAGCAGAGGAAACAGGGGCAGTCCGCCCATCTCGCCAGTTGTTGTCCCATCTCGAGAAAACCTCCGCTGCTCCCCCCTTCTTCCCAAGGCTGAAAAGAGAGCAGCGCTCCACCCCCCATCGCCACCAGCATCACCAACACCGCCGATCTCCCTCACCACCTCCGCCATGGCTCCGAAAGCCGACAAGGGGAAGGCCGTGAAGTCGGCCGAGGCGCAGCGGCTTGCGGCGCTGCGGAAGGAGCGGGCGATCTTTCCCCCCCAACTCACCGCGAGGGAGCTGAGGGAGAACTACTACCTCTTCTGGTCAACGGAGACGCAAGCGCATCCGGCACGAAGGTACTTCCCGCTGCTGCTTCGGAACTGGCTCCGACTGGATATCCCTTCTTCGCGCTCTTCTTCTACTGCGGGCTCTGCCCGCCTTTCTCTGAATTCTTCTGTGACATCATGAACACCTACGGGTTCCGCTTCCTTGATTTCACCCCCAATGTTGTTCTGACCATGGCAGTTTTCGCACATCTCTGTGAAAACTTTGTCGGAGTCCATCCAAATGTAACCCTTTTCCGCCACTTCTTTATACCCCGAGTTGAGAGAGGGGAGCCTCTTGCCGGAGGAATCGCTTGGATCTCGAGGGTCGGCAAGAAGGAAGCCTATCTAGAGGGAGAGCTCCGTAGTAAATGGGAGGAATGGAGGGCGGGTTGGTGTTGGATTGTCGAGGAGAACCCGCAGCCATTTACCGCCCAGCGCCAAACCCCAGTAGTGCGCAGCAACGATTGGAGCAATCTGCCCCTAAGACGCTTAGGTCAAGATTGCAGTCACCCGAATCCTTCGCCTTAGACTTGCGGGCTCACAGATGGCACCGTTGGCGCAGACTTTCTTCGCCGCCACGCGCCTTTGCAGGAGAGGAGGAGGCCTGCACTGGAGTTTCTGAACGCCGAGATATCATGAGGCTGCGCCCAGGCCTCAACTTCAACTTCACCGTATTGGAGCTTGACGCGATGCTCTTGGAGCTGTTCAAGCCCGATCCTGATCATCCAGAGATGTTTAGGTTGCCGAGGGGCGTCGTTCCGCTGTGCAACAATTCCGCGCTTGACCGCATCCGTGCAATGATGTCGTTGTGCGACTCGCATGGAATTGTCCCAACTTGGCAAGAGCCTGCAGATGACGCCGTCTGGCGCTTCTTTGACAATCTGGTAGAAATGCCGGTCCGCCCGATGAACGAGAGGGCCTCACCGCGACACCACCGATGATGAGATGCAGCGCGCCGCAACTAGGAAGAGGCGGCAGAGCTGCCATGGCGAAGTTCGGCTTCACCGTGGAGGAGGCAGAGGCAGCAGAGGCGGCAAGCCTTGTCGGCGAAAGGAGTTTGCGGCGAGGAAGAGCTTGCCGAGCCTGAAGCCGAAGTCGGCGAGCCCGCCGAGGGCATCCTTCCCACCTTCAAGCAGCTTGTCGCGAGCGGAGCCCCCAGCTCCACCAAGGCGGCGTCTTCGCAAGGCCGGAGACGAGTGGCGGCAGACGGGCAACAGTCAGCGGCCAGCGACGCAGCTCCACCGGCAAGCAAGCACTGTTGCCTTGGGCACCTCACGCCAGCGGCAAGCGGAGCGGGCCTCGCAGACCACCGGTTCCGCTCCCGCCAAGCGTCCAAGGGAACCCACCTCCGCCTCGTCGTCTTTGAGGCGGGCAATTTGATCTCTCCGCGCTCAGCCCCGACGAGGAAGAAGAAGAGTAAGATTCTTTGTCGTACTTGTAATTCTTCGATTTGTTGCTTTGTCTTGTATCTGATTTGCTTCATTCTGAACTCATTCCTTTTCAGGACGCTGGCCCAGAGAGTGTCGAAGAGGGCCAAGACCCCGGTGGTTGTCGTCGAGGACGAACCCACTGCGACAGCAGGAGGCGCGTCCGAGACCACCTTGCCGAATGCGGCAACTCTTCTTCAAAGCAGCCCCCAGCATAAGTATATGGTCTACTTCTTGCTGTTCGGCGTGCATGGGTGCTCTTTCTTTGCTGATATCTGACTGTTGATTTGTGTAGGAGCAGAGCAGCCTCCTTCGCTTCGACTACGCGCCAAGGGAGGATTCCCGGCGAGGCGTTCTCCGGCAAGGGAGCGTTCTCCGGCAAGGGAGATTTCTCCGACAAGGGACAGCTCTCCCGGAAGGGACAACACCAGCGATCCCCGGTGGCGGAGACCATGATTTGCGGACCCTAAGCGCAGTAATCCTCTTGCCTGAAAACTTTCCTTGCGTTCTTCTTCTTCTGGTTTTCTTTTTGAATATTTGCTTGACTTTTCTTCATCCATCCGCCACAGAGCCAATGGAGACCGAGGTCGCCGACGAGGAGGACGCGCGCGGCAATACTGATGAGGCCGCTGCCACCGCTGAAGAAGCTGGCGTTGAAGAGCCCGCCGGCGAAGAGGCCGCCAAAGCTGCTGCCGCAGAAGCTGGCAAGGGGTCCGGCGATCGCACTGACGACCCTGAGGCCGCAAGAGCGCCAGGCGCTATGCCGACCGCCGATCCCTCCGCCGCTGCTGCAGCGTCAGGCTCCGAAGAGCCCAAGCCCGGCGCCTATTTGAAGGCCGGCGATGGCGTCTTCATCAAGCTCCCATGGGAGTCGAGCTCCAGGGCGCCGGCGAAGGAGAAACCTTCGATGAAGAGCTGCTCGCCTCCGCTGGACTGACGCTGGTCGACGCGCCAAGCAGCAGCAGCGGCGAGCCTGAGGAGGAGCAGCTGCTGCGGAAGCTGTTGTCGCTCTACCGCGCCCGACAAACCAAGCTGGAATCCCGGGAAGCACTTGTCGTGAAGGCGGGAGCAGACATCGAGAAGCGCGCGGAGGAGCTCCGGGGCCTCAACCAGGAAGCTCTCCGGGCCTTGGCAGAGGAGCGGGAGCAAATCGCCGAGGAGCGCAAGGCCTTCCTCCTCGAGAAGGCTGAAGTTGAGGAGGAACAGCGGCTTGCCGCCGAGAAGCTATCTGCGCAGGAAGGCGAGTTGGCGCAGAGGAAGGTTAATCTTGACAGCCACGAAGAGGATCTTGCCATGCGCGAGCAAATATTTGGCGGGGCTCTCAAGGAAGCAAAGGATGCTGCCGCAGCTGCCGAGGCCGCCAAGAAGGATCTGGAGACGAAGGTGGCGCAGCTGGAGGCCAATCTCAAGGAGAGCGGCGAGGAGCTTGCTGCACTCAAGCACGAGCGCGAGAAGGACGCCTACACTCTTGGCGAGCTGCAGGCCGTCTCGCCGAGAGGAGCAAGGAGCTTCAGTGCCGCCAAGGACTCCAACGCGGATCTTGAGTTGAAAGCCACCACCTTGACTCGGTATTGGGCCAGCGCCCGAGCAGGAGGTGACCTTGAAGGAGAAGATCAAGGCCGACGAGGCGCTGGCCGGGCGAGTGCTGCCGCCAGAGTGCCTTGAGGGAGAATGTGGAGCACCTTTGGACCGAGGGTCTCGTGAATGTTGCTGCAGCCATCGACGAGGAGCCGCACACTGGGGATGGTGGATCTTGGATATTCCTCCGACGAGCACCTCCAACCCAGCGCCAAGCTTAGGTTGTTCTTCAAGGGCGTGGTGACGGCCCTCAAGCGACTCCGGGAAGAAGTCCCAAAGCAGCTGGCCGAGGAGTCGCGCCAAATCTGCGCGGGAGCTCTTCAGAAGGTGCTGATGAAGGTGGCCTTCCGCAATCCAGGCCTCAACCTCACCAACGTCCTCAAGTCCTTGCCGCCGGATGCTGATGTGGAGGCGCTCAAGACCCTTATCGCGCCCATCGTGGACAGGGTGAGCGGGATCAAGAGGGTTGAGGGCGATCGCGTAGATTAGGCCGCCCGCTTTTTCTTTTTCTTGCCGCTGCTGGTCGTGTCATAAGAACAATCCATTAGAGCTGCGGCAAGCTATCTTGTAATATAACTCTATTTTGGGTTGGCAATTGCTATGTTATTTCCTCTACTTGATTCCTTCCTTTGTATGTTTTTGCCCTACGCTTTTAGGGAACTCGTCTTGAGGCACTGGTCATGGCTGAGTCTTGAGACGTCGGCCTTCTTTGGCGGTGCCGCTTCCGACAAGTAACCTTGTCGCAACTAGTCGCAGGTCACTTAAGTTGTTGAGCGGACTCGAAACAAAGTAAGGGCGCAACTAGCTACGAGTTGGTTCCTCCGCGCACAGGTTTTCCTTACAAAGTACGGTCGTTCGAGGAAGATACCTTAAAAAATTTAAAGCTGATTGCTCAAATTTTAGCAACTTAGCTTTTCTGTCGTTTGCTTCCCGGTAAGGCTTCCTTGAGCGACGCTTGGTCCACACCATTATCTTCTCCTTTCCCCTCGGCAAACTTGTGTGCGAGGGAACCTTCCTTTCTTTGAGAAAGAGAAAGAAGAGAAAATAAAGATATGGAGCCTTATGGCTCGTTATTGCTTACCGGGGGTAGGTGCTGCACAAAGTGTCAGATAACGCATGCAAAATAGAAGTAAAAAGCATGAAATTGACAAGATATGTGAAGCACGCTAGCTTTACTTATGCACGGGGTCTACGCCCGGCTTTGTACAAAGGATTACATGCAACATCGGCAAGACTTGTACAAAAGGTGGTTGCCGGAACAAGTTCCGGCAACCGCGCTTCTGAGTAAAACTTACGAAGATGCTCAATGTTCCAGGAGTTGCTCACCGAATGCCATCTTCGGTCTCAAGGCGGACAACGCCCATGCCTAGTGACTTCGTTTCACCGGTAAGGGCCTTCGCGCCGGCGTCAACTTGTTGGAATTCTTGGCGGACTGAACGCTACCGAAGAACAAGGTCGCCTTCCTCGAGACTTCTGGCATTAACTGCGGCTATGGTAGCGGCGCAAAGCTTGCTGGTATCGAGCAGCTCGTCTGACAGACTGAAGGCGATCCTCCTCAAGGAGCAAGCGTCATCTTGTCGCAGCTGCTCTTGCTCAAGCTCATCATAAGCGAGCACTCGAGGTGATCCGTATCTACGAGTTCCGTGGGGAGAACTGCCTGCTCCATAGACTAGAGCGAAAGGTGTCCGGCGATGGCTCGATTTGGCGTCGTCCTGATCGACCAAAGAACCACCGGCAGCTCCTCAATCCAGTTTCTTCCGCACTTGTGCAGCCTGTCGAAAGTTCTGGTCTTGAGCCCACGCAGTACTTCAGCATTTTCCCTCTCCGCTTGACCGTTACTTCTCGGATGAGTAACAGAAGCGAAGCAGACCTTGGCGCCAAGATCTTGGACGTACTGCATGATGGTGCGGCTCGTGAATTGCGTGCCATTGTCGGTGATGATCCTGTTAGGGATTCCGAAACGGCAAACAATCGACCAAGAACTTGACTGCTGATCGTGTCGTTACCTTCCTCATCGCTTCCACTTCCGGCCACTTTGTGAACTTGTCGATTACAACGCATAAGTACTCAAAGCCCCGACAACTTCGGGAAAGGGGCCGAGGATGTCGAGCCCAGACCGAAAATGGCCGGGATAAAGGGATCGTCTGGAGAGCTTGAGCTGGCTGGTGTATCTGCTTGGAATGGGCCTTGCACGCTTCACACTTGGTTACTTGTGCGATTTGCATCACGGAGGGCTGTCGGCCAAAAGAAACCTTGCTTAACAACTTTGCGGCAAGTGCTCTGGCGCCAATGTGATGACCACATATGCCTCCATGTACCTCTCTGCCAACAACTTTTGTCCGTCTTCCCGGTGAATACACTTCAATTTCACACCGTTGAGTCTTCTTACATGCGATGTGTTGTCGACAAACTGGTACATACTTGACCGTCGGGCTACTCTTTCCGCTTCTTCTTGCTCTTCGGAAGTTCTCCTATCTGAAGGAATTGGACAATCTCTTTGTGCCCATGCTTTGGATCTTGCGGCTCGACAACAAGGACTAAAAGGCACATCTGCTGCTTGGGAACATCCGCTTCTCTGGCGAGAACACAGGGGCTCTGCCGAGCTTGACATTCGCCCTGGCAAGCTTGCCGGAGCAAAACTTGTCGGGAGCGTCTGCTTCAACGAAACAAACCCTAGGGCTTGTCGGAGCAGACTGCTCCTCAGCACTGTTGGTGTTGATCTTGGGGACCTTCTTGGCGGCGGCTTCGGGAAGCTCTGCCGGAAAATAGTCACCAAAAATCAACTTACTCTTATTGCTCTGTCCGGTTGATGGTGTTACAGACGGCTGAGTCAGCTTGAGCACAAAGATCCCTGGTTCCACAGGTAACTTGAGTGCGGCGCACTTTGACAGGCCATCAACAATGTCGTTCTGAGCTCTTGGAATATATTCCATCGCAGAGGCCGTCAAAGTGTTCTTCTAGCTTTCTCACTTCATCAACATAAGCTTCCATCAACGGACTCTGATAACTCTTGTTCACTTGGCGGATGACAAGCTGTGAATCACCCCTGACAAGGAGCTTCTTGATCCCAAGGTCTACTGCGATCCACGAGACCGGCAAGCAAACCTTCATACTCTGCGGTATTGTTTGTTGCTTGCTCCTTGGGAAAGTGCATCTGGACTACGTGCTTGAGGTGCTCTCCGGTGGGTGCAACAAGTAGCACGCCTTGCCCGACGCCTTTGCAGCGAGAAGGCACCATCAAAGTACATCAGCCACTCTTTGCTTGCCTCCTTGGCCAGGGGATGGTCGTTTCTGGAATTTCTTCATCTTGTGTTGGCGTCCATTACGCTATGAACTCCGCCAATGCTCTGCTTTTGGATAGTTTAAGTGCTCTCAAACTTGAGGCCAAAGCTTGACAGTTCCAAAGGCTCACTCGACAATCACACTTTGTTGCCTCTGGATTTTGCGAGATCCTCTTCATTGGAAAACGAGTGACGGCTGTGATCTCATGTGCTGGAAGTAATGGCGCAGCTTTCTCGAGGCCATGAGGAGGCCGAAGCAATTTCTGCACACCGTAGTACCTTGACCTAGCCCCTGTAAAGGGAACCGACAAAGTAAACTGGGCGCTACACCATTCTTTTCTGCATTTTCTCATGCGTCTGCTTGAGATCCGTCCTTGTCGGGACCAGAGCTTGCCGGTGAAGCCCCCCTGCTTGTCGCTGGATGCATCTGCCACGGTTGCTAGCTCATCATCCGCCTCCCTCTCCGCTACTAACGCAGCACTAACCACTTGATTGGTTGCCACTATATATAGCAACAACTTCTCTTGTGGCTTAGGTGCGACAAGTGTTGGAGTGGAGGGCAGTATCTCTTCAAGTCCTCGGCGCAGCCTCCGCTTCGAGTCCATTGCATCGGACCTGCCTTTTTCAAAATTTTGAAAATGGCGAGGCGCCTCAACAGACCTAGAGATAAACCTGTGAGAGCAGCTACGCAACCGGCAAGCCTTCGTACATCCTTGACGCGCTTTGGTGCTTCAATCTGCTCAATGGCCTTGATCTTGTCGGGATTGGCTTCAATTCCCCGAGACACGAAGAACCCGAGAAGCTTCTTTGGAAGGGACTCCAAACACGCACTTCTCGGGGTTGAGCTTGAGGTTGATCTTGCGCAGATTTGCAAAAGTTTCGTCTAAATCTTGAATCGAGTCGCCTTGTCCTTGCTTTTGACCACTATGTCATCCATGTAGGCTTCCACATTTACGTGCATTTGCGGTTCAAAAGCATCATGGACTACTCTTGCAAATGTTGAACCAGCATTCTTTAATCCGAAGGGCATCCATATAAAAACAGTATGTGCCACATGGGGTGATGAATGCGGTCTTCTCCTCATCCTCTTCTGCCATGAGGATCTGATGATATCCTGAGTATGCATCCGAAATGAAAGCAAATCACATCCGGCCGTGGAGTCAACAATGCAGTCGATCTTGGCGGCAAGGAAATGGGTCTTTGGGACAAGTTTTATTGACATCGGTGAAGTCGATACAAAGCCTCCATTTCCGTTAGCCTTCTGCGATACAACTACAGGATTGGCCAACCACGTAGGATGGAGCACTCCTCGACAAGGCCTGCTGCTTCCAATTTCTTGATTTCTTCTGCGATGAACTCTTGGCGCTCCAACGCACCTTCTCGACTTTCTCGCTTGACGGACTCGCGCATGAGGACAAGCGTCAAGATGGTGCTCAATTACTTTCACAGGAACACCGGGGATGTCAGACGGTTGCCACGCAAACACGTCGACATTCGCTCGCAGGAAAGCAACGAGCGCGCCTTCCTATTTAGGGTCGAGAGAGGCACTGATGGTGAAGGTACCACCAGTGCCGTCCTCCTTGGCGGACACCTTCTTGGTCTCTGGTGGAGCTGCCATTGTCTTCTTACACTTGCCGATGGAGCTCGATGGTGCGTCCTCGACGGTAGCGCAGCACTCCGAAGAGGTGCGCTTGCCGGAGTGGGCATCAGAGCTCTTGCCGGTCTTGGTCTTCTTCTTCCCCCCGGGAGCTTCAGCGGCAAGTGGCTTGCAATCAGCTGCAGCTGTTGCTTCCCGGTAGATCTTGTCGGTGCAGATGAGAGCATCCTTCTTGTCACCAGGGACTGAAATGACACTTATCGGGCCTGGCATCTTCAGCAGGTTGTAGGCATAGTGAGAGGCCGCCATGAATTTGGCGAGTGCTGGATGGCCAAGTATCCCATTGTAAGGCAATGGAAAGTCAGCAACGTCAAAGGTGACCCTCTCAGTCCTGAAGTTCAACTCGCTGCCAAATGTCACCGGCAACGTGATCTTTCCCTTCGGCTTGCTCCTTCCCGGATTGATTCCTTGGAAAGTGCCGGTCTCTTCGAGCTCGCCATCAGGGATCTGGAGTTTCTGGAGCACCGCGGAGGAGATCAGGTTCAAGCCGGCTCCGCCGTCAACTAGCATCTTAGTGACTTTGAGGTTGTGGATAGTTGGTGAAACCAACATCGGCAAGCACCCGACCGCGATTCTGTGATCGGTGGTCCTCAATATCAAAGATGATAGGCGTCTTTGGACCATTTCGAGAGGCTTGCGTGACTCGACGGATGGTTCTGCTGCATTGACTTCCCGCATCCACCGCTTGAGCTGGCGGTGTGAAGTATCGAGAAGCACCGCCACAACGCACATGACCTCTGTGGCTTTCAGAACTCCTGCTCATCGGTCTCGTCATCATCCATGTCTTCATCATCCTCGTCGTCTTCATCCTTGTCGCGGCAGCGGGAGGTCTGTCTCCTTGCAGGCTGCTTGGCCTTGCCGCGGCGTCCTCCTCGGCAGGGCGTTTCTTGCTAGCTCCTCCACCTTCACAGGCCTTCTCCTTCTCGCGTCGCTTCGTATTCAGCCTTCGCTGCTCGACAAGCTGCTCGACCTTCTTGCAGCTCTGAGGTCGTGACCCTTGGTGCGGTGGATCTTGCAAGATCTTGCTTGTTGGAGCCGTCACCTTGTCGGCGACCGCCACAGCTGGCGGTTGGTGCCGGCAACCTCCTGCCGGAGCTACCAGCTTTGGCTTTCTTGGCGCCACCTCCGTTGCGAACTGCTCAACAACTAGCACATCTTTGCCTTTCTTTTCCTATTGCCCGCCCGGCTTTTTCCTTGCGGGCGGTCTCATCACTATCGAGATCCTCCTGCTTGATATTCTCTCCGGGAGTCTCCTCCCTTCCTCGTACGTGCACACTTGTCGGCCAGGCATATAGCTCGTGACATCTACGATCTTGCACATCGCCATCTCCTCCCGCATCCTGCGGTTTCGCGACGCTCGATGGAACGCGCTGATTACCACGGCAGGGGTGGACATCTGGGATGTTGTCTTTGTCTGTGGTGAATCTCTGAATGAACTTGTGTAGGGGCTCTCCTTCCTTACGGGCGGCGAGATGAAGGTCGCTTTCTTGGCCATGGGGCTTGTGGCCGCTGTAAAAGCGCCGATAAAGCTGATGGCATAGATCCGCCCAAGAGGATATGGAGTTGTCCGGCAAGTGCATGAGCCAAGATCGACATTGGGCACGAGCACCCGGTGAAGTAGTTGGCGGAATCTTGTTGTCTCGCCCCGGTAGCTTGCACCGCAATGGTGTAGATCTTTGAGGAACTCCGACGGATGCGTCTTGCCGTCGCACTTCTCTCGCACGTCGGCAGAAATTCTTCTTGCCGGGCCTTTGGACTTGGCGCAGCTCACGAGTGAACGCAGGGGCAACCTACAGCGTCTGACAAGTCGCTGGTTCCTCCGGGCGCATGCATGTCAACAGAGGGCCCAGCGGCGCTTGTCGGATTGACGCGCGCTTCTCTTGGCGCTCGATCACGAGTTCTAGCGTCTTCTTGCTGTCGTTCGTGAAGAACTTGGCGCTGATCACGACGAGCTCGTGGATCCGATGATGCGGTGGAGTCGCTGTCGAGGTGGATCCGGCGAGTCGGCGATCTTGGCCTTTGGGGCGGAGAGTTCATGGTGGTTGCACCCCCACCGGTCTCGTCGCCACCGGCTCGTGTTTGGCAGTCCTGCCGCGGCAGCGATGCACTCGGTTGCCGCGGAGCGTCGCCGTTGGCGAAGCCGATGAGATTCTGAATGGTGGCCCTCCATTCATCGAACTTGTCGGCCGTTGGAGGGTAATCCGAGGCAGTTGAGCTCTCGCCAAAGCTTCTGCTGGAGTGGTGGGTGGCGATGGCGGCGGCGCGAGGAGCGGGATATGCTCGGACTTCTAACTATGTTAGAAGGAGCGATATCCCGTCCGGGCGACCAGCGCCTCGCTTCAGCGCCAAAGACGTTGGCGTGCATGCTGGTCTTGAGCATCCCGAGATCCACCAGCTCGATCTTGGTCCAACGAGCGTATGGCATTGTGAATACCATGACGCTGTCGGACCCGCGCCTCCTGAGACGGGCGCGGTGCATGCACGGACGTCGACGTCTGCGCAACCTTGTCCTTGGACTTGGCAGCACCGTGGACTCCCCCGTCGACGCCCGTTCTTCCGCCGGCGTCTACCCCACCACCCGTTTGCTCCGGCGGTGGTGGGTTCGACGCG
Organism: Aegilops bicornis; assembly: GCA_021605145.1. NCBI lineage: Eukaryota > Viridiplantae > Streptophyta > Magnoliopsida > Poales > Poaceae > Aegilops > Aegilops bicornis. The sequence goes on from CM038674.1 coordinate 488,408,799, forward strand.
GACGGAGGTTCTGCTGCCGAAGCCTTCTTCTTCGGTGGCATGTCGATGAAGATGATGAAGATGTAGCTCGTGTGGACGCCGGATCAGGTTCACACGATCTCGACGCTTCTACTCGGGCGCGCCAAAGATGTCGGGCAGGCTGATCTAGCCCACGAACACCTATGGGACCGGCGGACCGAGCCCCTTCGGTTGGCGGGGAGCGGAAAACGCCGCGAAAGAGCAGATCGAGGCGACGCACGAGAGGTTTTACCTAGCCGGAGCTCTCGAGAGATAACACTCCCTCTGCTGCATGTGCGGATGTATTGAGTTCTTGCTCGGGGCGCTTGAGTGCTACAGGTACCCACAAGCTGCTAACGAGGCTGGCGTGTCGGCTTGAACCTTTCGACCCTCCTCTCGTTCGCATGGGCCTCCTTTTATATGCTCAAGGGTCTCCGGCAGGTGGCAACGCAGACAAGGGTAAAAGTGGAAAAGGAGTGGTTGATACAGCTACATGCGATGTCTGATGTATCATACCTAACCCTGACGGCAGGGGACAAAGGCATTAAATGCCCGTCTACATCGCCCTAACAGTGCAAACAGGGACCGTCAAGGGCGCCACCGCTTGCCACGATGGCAATCTTGTCAGCGCCGCTTGCCACCTCGCACCGCTGGCTGCACAGCCTCTCGCCACGCGCGCCTGGAAAGGTCCTAGGGCAACACGTTAGTGGATGTCTTTGGGCGCAGTGCAGTGGTGATGCCGCATGACAAGTGCCTTGCCGCGGTTGTTGTCTTCTCGCGCCCGGAAGCTTGTCGCTCACCGTGCCTTCCCGGCAAGCTCCTCTTGCCGGGGCCTTGTCTCCTAGGTGCCTTGGGTGGCCTTCCCGGCAAGTTCCTCTTGCCGGGGCCTTGTCTCCTTGGCTTGAATACTTTTTTCTTGAATGGCTCCAAAGGAACCACGGAGGACCTTGGCGGTCACCCGATAAGCCTTGCCGCGGAGGGCTGCAACTGCCCGTGCACAAGTTCGGGATACTAGGGTACCCCTACTCTAGTACACCGACAGTTTCGTTCCGGAGTTGTGAGGATTCGTTCGACTACGTTCGTTTGTCTTCTTCATGGACTAGTTCTTCTTCCTTGCGGGATCTCAGGCAAGATGACCATACCCTCGAAATCACTTCTATCTTTGCTTGCTAGATGCTCGTTCTTTTGCTATGCCCATGCTGCGATACCTACCACTTGCTATATCATGCCACCCATATTGCCATGTCAAACCTCTAACCATCCTTTCCTAGCAAACTGTTGATCGGCTATGTTACCGCTTTGCTCAGCACCTCTTATAGCGTTGTTAGTTGCAGGTGAAGATGAAGTTTGTTCCTTGTTGGAACATGGAGATGTTGTTCCTTGTTGGAACATGTTTACTTGTTGGGATGTCACAATATATCTTATTTAATTAATGCATCTATATACTTGGTAAAGGGTGGAAGGCTCGGCCTTATGCCTGGTGTTTTGTTCCACTCTTGCCGCCCTAGTTTCCGTCATATCAGTATTATGTTCCCGGATTTTGCGTTCCTTACACGGTTGGGTGATTTATGGGACCCCCTTGACAGTTCGCTTTGAATAAGACTCCTCCAGCAAGGCCCAACATTGGTTTTACCATTTGCCACCTAAGCCTTTTTCCCTTGGGTTCTGCAGACTCAAGGGTCATCTTTATTTTAACCCCCGGGCCAGTTCTCCTTTGAGTATTGGTCCAAACTGCCAGCCGCCGGTGGCCACCAGGGGCAACTCTGGGCTCGCCTACCGGAAGTTTGGACAATCCGGTGTGCCCTGAGAACGAGGTACGTGCGACTCCTATCGGGATTTGTCGGCTGTGGCGGCTTTGCTGGTCTTGTTTTACCATTGTCGAAATGTCTTGTAGCCGGGATTCCGAGACTGATCGGGTCTTCCCGGTAGAAGGAATATCCTTCGTTGATCATGAGAGCTTATAATGGGCTAAGTTGGGACACCCCTGCAGGGTATTATCTTTCGAAAGCCGTGCCCGCGGTTATGAGGCAGATGGGAATTTGTTAATGTCTGGTTGTAGAAAACCCGAAGTTGACCTTAATTAAAACACATCAACCGCGTGTGTAACGTGATGGTCTCTTCTCGGCGGAGTCCGGAAGTGAACACGATGTTGGAGTTATGTTTGGCGTAAGTAGTTTCGGATCACTTCTTGATCATAGTTGTTCGACCGTGCCTTGCTTCTCTTCTCGCTCTCTTTTGCGAATGTAGCCACCATATATGCTAGTCGCTTGCTGCAGCTTCACCTCACAACTCTGTCCTACCTATAAGCTTAAATAGTCTTGATCTCGCGGGTGTGAGATTGCTGAGTCCCCGTGACTCACAGATACTCCAAAACCAGTTTCCAGGTGCCGATGAAACCGTGCAGGTGACGCATCCGAGCTCAAGGAGGAGTTCGATGAAGATCTTGTTCTTTGTGTTGTTTCGTTTCAGTTGATCAATAGTGCAGCCCAGTTGGGACGATCGGGGATCTGTGTAGCATTTGGGGTAGTCTTCTTTTATTTTGGTTTCGTAGTCGGACCTTGATTGTAACTGTATGATGTAATGCTTTACTCATGTATTGTGTGAAGTGGCGATTGTAAGCCAACTATGTATCTCTTTCCCTTATGTATTACATGGGTTGTGTGAAGATTACCTCACTTGCGACCTTGCTTTCAATGCGGTTATGCCTCTAAGTCGTGCTTCGACACGTGGGAGATATAGCCGCATCGAGGGCGTTACAAGTTGGTATCAGAGCCATCCCCGACTTCGGAGCCCCCTGCTTGATTGTTTGCTAGTGTTGTTGAGTCTACAACAAAAATGTTTTGAGTCTTAGGATTATATATCGAAGAGTAGGATTCTTTTTACTCCCCAGTCCCTTCGTCGCTCTGGTGAGGTCTCCTGACGTAGAAGTTTTGACTCTTCTCTCCTCAAATTTCACTAAAAAATTTCTTAGGATCACGCGGGTATCTTGGAATCGTTCCGATGGTTTTGTGACGAGAACATTGTTCTTGGTGCCTCCCGACATTTAGGGGTTGTGGCGGTGTCCGGGAGTTGAGCTCCGAGGTGTTGTCGTCACAATTTTATCGTTGCGATTCTGGAATACTGAAGCTTTGTCGACATCGAAAATCTCTTTTATGCGCTTGTTGGTGAGATAACCTCGATAACCCGATCTTGAGGCGAGCTCGAGAGTATTGCCATAACTTCGTATAACGGATGCTTTTCGAAGGTTGAGGTAAACGATTTCGAAGGTTTCTTGGTTATGTGTTGAAGGATGGATACAATTTGGATCTAGGTATTGTTAGTTTGGGTGATATATTTTGTGTCCCTGTATCCCCAACACCGCAGTTGCATAACCAGAAAGTTTTGGGAGTTTATAAGTGGGAATTCAAGTATCTCGTAGGATATCTTTCCAACAGACACATGATACGATATGGGATCTATCGTATGTTTGTTTCCGGCTTATTCCCCAAGCCAAATCCTTTGTTTTTGTTTTGAGTTGTGGTATTCGAGTTGCTTCGGAGTCAAGTGTTGATTACATACCTTATTCTAAGCGGTGTTCTCATATTTCTATGTGGATGATAATCCTTCATGATAATCGAGATTGTCATGTCAATCCTTTTCAACAGGTGTGCTTCTCTTCAAGTAAATCCGATCGTTGCAACATTCGCAAGATCAATTCTAAGCTTTTTTCTCAACGGTGTTCGTTTCATCCGACCCAAGTTGTTTTTGTTTTCCCACCCTCCCACCCTTTTCTTCAAGGACTCAGATTTCTTAATCAAATATCCATCGTATGGATGTGAAGTCTCTTCATTATTTTCCTCAATGCTCTTATCCGGTGATTCTCATGAAGATGCTAAAGGAAGCTTCGAGTTTATTATTCTTCGTTCTTTTCTTCTCCGGTGGACTCAAGTCAAGCTTTAAGCGTTGATCGTATTATTTTCCTCGTTTCAAATGTTTTCTCATGTCGGTGCATCTCTTAATCATCCACCTCTTGCTATCCATGTTATCTGGAGTGCTAAAGATTATCTCAGAAGATTCGTGTTTTCATTCCTAATCTGTGCAAGATTTCTCGAAGTTGTTATCCCTTTTGAGCCATTTAATTCAACCGGTGCAATCTCTCTTTTCAAACAATCGTTCAACGGTGGTTCTTTTGAGTGGGCCCTAACCCACAAGTCTTTTTCCAGTATCTTACCTGACTCTTCTAAATTTTCCGGAGCTTCTAAAATTATTTTCAAAGTTTGACGTAAGAATGAGTTATCATCAGTCAAATGTCTTTCTCCAAGATCTTCCAAATTCTTTTCAGTGTTGGTTCAACCTTTCTAATTTTCATCCCGGAGTATCTCAACAATTCATGGTGGTGTTCCTCATCGTCATTCTCTGCTTTTGAAGACCGAAGAAGTGCTTCCTCTAAATCTTGTCCGTTCCATTGAAGATTCATGGTGCTAGCTTCATGCCATCCTCTCATAATTGTTTTTGATTGCGAGAATTCTTTTCACCCATCCGGAGCAATGCAGGAGTCTTTTCAGTTTGATTCTTCTGAGCCCATCATCTCAGAATTATTCATTCCAGCTATCAGCTCTTGTTCCCCAAATCTTACCGGTGCATCATTCAAGTATTCACTAATCAGTTCATGATCTCTCCGTTCTCATGTATCTAAATTCTCTCAAGTATCTTCGTTCATTTCTAATTCCTTACGGCGATTCGTTCTTTTTCTTCGTTCATTTTCAATTCTTACGGTGGTTCATTCAAGAGTTCTCTTCCTTTGTTATCATATAGATTCATTCGTTCTTTCCAATCCTACCGGCGGATCGTTGAAGACCTTCCCAAGTTGAGCAATATCTCTTTTCAATCCTTTTTCAACGAGAATAAGTAGTATGCCTAATCCATTGCTTGTCATCAATCTAAATTGGTGAAGGATACACATAACATAATTCTTGTTCTTGTTTCATCCAAGTGATTGATTCATTCTTCCGGAGTTCGTAATGGTATCAATTTATCAGTTCTAAGTTGTTCATCTCTTCTTTCCGGAGTTTGTTCATCATATCACATTCTCGGTCCGAGATGCTTCATCTTTTCTTTCCGGAGTTCAAAGTTTTCTCGGTTTTATCATTTCAAAGCTACATCTTATCACTGCAAGGCTTCACCTTGTGTTTTCAACTTCTCTTCCTTTTATCATTCTTTTCTTACCGGAGTTCTTCATGGAGGCTCTACATGGTGCTTCGTCAAGGATTCATTTTTTCTCGATTTGTCCTTCAAGTTTCTCTCGGAGTTAAGATCCGCCAAGCTATACTCTAAAATAAGCATGGTGTTCAACACATGTTTTGTTTTGAGGAGTTCAAGTATTCTTCATCTTGCATTCCGAAGTGCAATTCTTTCTACCTTATCTCTTGAGATGGTGTTATGTCATTCTTGACAATTTTCCTTCATGCTTCATGATTCACATGTTGTCAAGAATGAGGTATTTTAAATCCATCAATCTCTTAATTGGAGTTATCTTGGGCTATATTTCACCTAAAGCTTTCCCTAAGGATTGTTGCTAATTATGGTGCTTATAAATGACCCAAGTTCTTCATTTGTCCTCTCGGTGAAATAAGTTTCTCGTCTCCTTGTTGATATCAATCCAATTGTTTGTTTCAGTTGGTGGCAGAAGCTCACCTCATAATGTTGAGATGTTTCCATAAGTCCACTACAAGGTTATTCTTTTCGTTGTTGGTTTTCCAACAACTCCGTTCTATCCTTCTTTTAAGGGTGCTTTCCAAACTCATTTGTGGTAGTAGTTGTCATTTTTCTTCTCCATTCCTTTATTCCAATGATCTATCTTCAATTTTTCTTCGGAGGCATTGTGATGTTGCTCTCTTGACCCATCATCTTGTTTTGTCAAGACCATGTCCTTTTCCTTGCTTATCGATTTAACCGAGTGTTGTGTCTATCGTTCCTCTTTTAACCGGAGTCTCATCCAGGTGCTTTCATTTTGCCAAATTCATGATTCTAATTCCTTCCATTTTCAAATGGAGTGCTGCCCAAATTATATCATTCTTATTCCTTCTCTATCTTGTTTTAACCGGAGTGGTGTCAATATCTATCTTATCACTAAACCTCTTGGTTCTAAATGCGTATCCCATGTTCCTCTTTTCTAACAGAGTGTTTTCAACTTTGTTCATCTTCATTGTTTTCTTTCTTTCATTTTGTCAACCTCTCAAGGTTCGTTGGTTTCACTCTTTTGTCAAAGAAGCAACTTAGTTTTACCTCTTTCTTCTTCCGTTTTCTATCCGGTGCCATCCTAGATCTCGGGACGAGATCCTCTTGTAGTGGTGGAGTGTTGTGACGCCCCAAGACCGACGATCCAGAAGACTTCCATATATTCCGGGTTTTGTCGTGTGATTTGTTTTGTTCGTTGCATTCTTCATTGCATCATTTGCATTGCATCATGTCATCATGCCATCATCTCATAAATCTTTTGCAACTCAACTAAATAAATGGCATGGATCTTTCATCCATTCAAATCGAGGAATTCACATGGTGATTCTCTTTAAAACATATCCTCTCGATATTTAGGGAGCTATAAAATAATATTCCATTAATTTGGAATTTACCACAACACACGTGCATGTTAAATCCCGTGGCCTTTCCTTCTTCAAGTTTTGACTCTCTAACCTTGCCTATAATTCTTTTCCCACTTTTCGAAGCCCTTCCTAAATGTTCTTTTTTTTCTGTTAATCTTAAACCTTGCCTACACCCTCTCTGCCAAATTTCAGCTCCTTTGGACTTGATTTGGTTGGAATCAAAATTGCCTCAAGTTTGAATTAAATTCAAACTTGCGATAATTTTCTTTCTCTAAAAATGCCCAAACCAATTTTATCAGATGGAGCATAATTCCAGGAGTCCAAGTATATCTCTATTTCATTCATATTCTTCCCCAAACCTCCTAGACATTTTCCTTTGGAGACTGTTTATTTATTAAACAGAAATATAAGTAAAGGGAGACTTACATTCTCCTTACCCGGGCCTCTCCTAGACCGCAGCCCACAGCACCGCAGCCCACCTCACTTACCTCTTTCAGCTCGACTAGCCCACCAGAACCGACCTCTTCTGTTCTTCTTCTACCTCATGTACGGCAGGACATCCACGCACGCCACGTCGGCCTCCCGAGTGATTTGACGGCCGGAGACCCACCTAGGCCCCTAGATAACATGCCCCGGTGCCCTAGTCCTCCTCCTCTATCCATTCTCCCTTTCCTGCCCTCGCCGCCAAGGTTAGGACACGCCAGCGCCAGCCGACGCCATGACCAAGAGGAGACCGAGCTCCTCTTCGACTGATCAGCTCGGACCGGCCTTCTCCTTCCGCATCTCCCTCGGCCTCGCAAGCACTCATTCGAGCCACGGATCGGCCTCCTCTTCGACGTCTTCTTCCCCTGCTTCCTCTGCTTCATGGACCCGAAGCCCCGCCAATTCCACCTCCTCGTTTTGCATCCCCGACCAACCAGCGTGTCGCCGGCCGCCATCGGCCGCATGCTTGGCGCCCTGCGCCACAGCGTCTGAGGCCGCAGCCTCCTCCTCGTCGGGACCACTTCACCTCGCCGGAGTCGTTGCCGCGGACCCCAGGCCGTCCCACTCTCCTTCCTCCTCTCTCTTTTGTTCCTCGCTCTCTCTAATCTCTCAGCCCTCTCTCTCTTGTGGGTTAACAGGAGGCGATGCAAGGAGCTCGTCCATGGCGCTCAAGCATGGAGCTCCGCTCCGTTCACTGGATCCGGCCCACCGCTGCCCTGAATCGAACCCCCACGTCTAGAACCCGGCGCCGCCAGCGACCACGAGATAAGCACCGTTGCCCTTCTCCTCCTGTGGTTCCTCCGCTTTCCTCGTCTCACCTCCACATCTCTCGTCTCTCATGCGTCCTTCCCTGTTCCCTCTCTGAATCTCTCTCTCCTTTCTTTCTTGAGGCAACAGCAGTCGCTGCACCCTCTCGCCAGCCGAACCCAGCAGATGAGCCGCCACCTCCTCGCCCGGCCTCCTCCACCTTCCCACCGCGCTAGCAACTCCAGCCGCTCAAGTCCCAACCTCGAGCTGCGCCCGCCTCGCCATGGCCACCAGCCTCTTTGTTTCCCCGATGTGAGAAACTTCCTCCATCTCTGAAGTTTCGTTATTTTCCTAGATCCGTTCTGGCATGTAGAGGTTATTTAGAGTTGCCACTATATTCCACCGCAAGCATATCAGTTAGCCCAGTGGCTAGCGCAGCCTGTATCCATTCGAGGGGTCTGGGGTTCGAGTCCCAGCCGCCCCCATTTTTGCTTAGTTTCCTGTTATTTTGCACTCCCACACCCACTTAGGCCTGCTCATCTCTTGGGCCGCTGCACTGGATGCAATCCGGCCTGTGCATATTTTTTCCCGATCTGTGTATTTTAGCATTTTTCCAAAGGCATGCATATTTACAGGAAATGCCATCATTTTAAATTGTTAATAACTAAAAATCCATGCATCCAAATAAAACATGTCATATATGTAAAATGCTTAGAATTTTGTCTAGTTTCTTAATATGCAACTCTCATCCATGTTTAGAAATGTTAAACTTGTTGTTTGTTTAATCTTGCATAAATGCCATGCTAAAATGAATTATTTCATAACTAATTAACCGTAGCTCCAAATTAAATGTTCTTTATATGTAAATGGGGTAGAAAAATGCCTAGTTTAACATGGTGTACTTGCTGTGCATGTTTAACAACATTAAAATTGTGTTTAGGGCAGAACAGTAGCAAATTCTAAATATGCATATGAGGATTTTTCCAGAATTGTTGTTGTTGTTTCCGGCCTCATTTAAACTCGCCTAGATGTGTAGTTTACTGTTGCTTCACCTCTTGCCATGTTTAACAACATTTAATATTGTTGTGTTCCTAAACGAGAGAGAACTAAATAATTGATGTGGTGTTTCGTCAATATGCAACCCGTTGCATATTGAGCTCCACTAATTTGTAGGATTGCTTGTGCACTTTTGCCATGACATGCTTCAGTAAACCGGACATGCATCAGACTTGGTTGTGCATCATGCCATGTTTATGTGATGGTTATTTACTATGTTGTTTGTTTGTTTCCGGGTTGCTTCTCTCGTTAGCTTCGGTTTCGTTCCGGAGTTGTGAGGATTCGTTCGACTACGTTCGTTTGTCTTCTTCATGGACTAGTTCTTCTTCCTTGCGGGATCTCAGGCAAGATGACCATACCCTCGAAATCACTTCTATCTTTGCTTGCTAGATGCTCGTTCTTTTGCTATGCCCATGCTGCGATACCTACCACTTGCTATATCATGCCACCCATATTGCCATGTCAAACCTCTAACCATCCTTTCCTAGCAAACCGTTGATCGGCTATGTTACCGCTTTGCTCAGCCCCTCTTATAGCGTTGTTAGTTGCAGGTGAAGATGAAGTTTGTTCCTTGTTGGAACATGGAGATGTTGTTCCTTGTTGGAACATGTTTACTTGTTGGGATGTCACAATATATCTTATTTAATTAATGCATCTATATACTTGGTAAAGGGTGGAAGGCTCGGCCTTATGCACTGGTGTTTTGTTCCACTCTTGCCGCCTAGTTTCCGTCATATCGGTATTATGTTCCCGGATTTTATGCGTTCCTTACACGGTTGGGTGATTTATGGGACCCCTTGACGATTCGCTTTGAATAAGACTCCTCCAGCAAGGCCCAACATTGGTTTTACCATTTGCCATCTAAGCCTTTTTCCCTTGGGTTCTGCAGACTCAAGGGTCATCTTTATTTTATCCCCCGGGCCAGTGCTCCTTCGAGTATTGGTCCAAACTGTCAGCCGCCGGTGGCCACCAGGGGCAACTCTGGGCTCACCTACCGGAAGTTTGGACAATCCGGTGTGCCCTGAGAACGAGGTACGTGCGACTCCTATCGGGATTTGTCGGCTGTGGCGGCTTTGCTGGTCTTGTTTTACCATTGTCGAAATGTCTTGTAGCCGGATTTGAGACCGATCGGGTCTTCCCGGTAGAAGGAATATCCTTCGTTGACCGTGAGAGCTTATAATGGGCTAAGTTGGGACACCCCTGCAGGGTATTATCTTTCGAAAGCCGTGCCCGCGGTTATGAGGCAGATGGGAATTTGTTAATGTCCGATTGTAGAAAACCCGAAGTTGACCTTAATTAAAATACATCAACCGCGTGTGTAACCGTGATGGTCTCTTCTCGTGAGTCCGGGAAGTGAACACGGTGTTGGAGTTATGTTTGACGTAAGTAGTTTCAGGATCACTTCTTGATCATAGTTGTTCGACAGTGCCTTGCTTCTCTTCTCGCTCTCTTTTGTGAATGTAGCCACCATATATGCTAGTCGCTTGCTGCAGCTCCACCTCACAACTCTGTCCTACCTATAAGCTTAAATAGTCTTGATCTCGCGGGTGTGAGATTGCTGAGTCCCGTGACTCCCGGATACTCAAAACTAGTTTGCGGTGCCGTGAAACCGTGCAGGTGGCGCATCCGAGCTCAAGGAGGAGCTCGATGAAGATCTTGTTCTTTGTGTTGTTTCGTTTGATTGATCAGTAGTGGAGCCCAGTTGGGACGATCGGGGATCCGTGTAGCATTTGGGGTCGTCTTCTTTTATTTTGGTTCCGTAGTCGGACCTTGATTGTATCTATATGATGTAATGCTTTACTCATGTATTGTGTGAAGTGGCGATTGTAAGCCAACTATGTATCTCTTTCCCTTATGTATTACATGGGTTGTGTGAAGATTACCTCACTTGCGACATTGCTTTCAATGCGGTTATGCCTCTAAGTCGTGCTTCGACACGTGGGAGATATAGCCGCATCGAGGGCGTTACATTCGCGGAGGCGCTAATTCCCCCGGTTTGGATGAACAATGAGTGAGGCCCGCTTTCAGCCTCTTTATTCCCCCCTTTATCTTCCCCTGAGGGCGCATGATAAGGCGCCGGTCGAGCATTCTGGCTAGTACTAGATCTGCTGAGCCCTCGGGAAGGGGAGCCGAACACCTGATCATCTTCGCCCTTGTTACCCAGTCCTGGTCAAAGAGCGATTTTTTAGAATGATGTTGTGACAAATAAAAAGACACCGTGTTCGGCCATGGGATTACTTACTTGGGTATCTAGACGATTGCAGCTCAGACCCGCATCCTCGGTGAGGTCCGGACACCTTATTTGTGGTCCGAAGAACAATTTTTACATCTCTTCGAGCGTCATGCCGAGGAAGTGCTGAATAGCTCGCGGTCCTTCCGGGTTGAACTCCCACATTCGGAGGGGTAGACGCTTGCAAGGCATGACTCGACGAACTAGCATGACTTGCATTACCGTTACCAGGCCGCAATCTCTCTCGAGGAGATCTCGGATACGACTCTGCAATATCGGCACGTCATTTACTGGCCCCCAGTCCAGCCCCTTGTTGATCCATGACGTCAGTTGTGGAGGGAGGCCCGAGCGAAAGGCAGGGGCGGCCACCCACTTGGTGCCCCAGGGAGCTGTGATATAAAACCACTCCCGTTGCCATAAACTGGACACCTCCGGGAAAGAACCCTCTGGCCATGGAACATCGGCGCATTTGCTTATTGTGGCACCTCCGCACTCTGCGTTTCGCCCCTCAATCATCTTTGGCTTCACATTGAAGGTCTTGAGCCATAAGCCGAAGTGTGGGGTAATGCGGAGGAAGGCTTCACACACGACGATGAACGACGAGATGTGAAGGAGGGAATCCGGGGCCAGGTCATGGAAATCCAGCCCATAATAGAACATGAGCCCCCTAACAACGGGATCTAGAGCAAGGCCTAGCCCTCGGAGGAAGTGAGAGATGAATACAACGCTCTCGTCGGGTTCGGGAGTGGGAATGACCTGCCCTCGAGCAGGAAACCTGTGCGAGATTTCGCCGGTCAAATACCTGGCCTCTCTTAGCTTCTTGATGTCTTCCTCTGTGACAGAGGAAGGCATCCACCGACCTTGAAAGTTGGATCCGGACATGGTTGAAGGTCCGAAGCGCCTGACCTGAGCCTTGGGTGCTGGAACTCGAGGTGGGGGGAATGATTCGATTGAGTGCAAGAAGAAAAAGGACAGGCCTTGGCCTCTTTATAAAGGGGATGAATATCAAGCGTCCTCCGCGTGGCCGTTTGGGACTTGCCTAAAATCGAGGAGTCATACCAACGGGCACGATTGGTTTACCCACATCCGTATTGATGAGAATCCCGTAATAAGGGGGACACGATCTCTTCTTCGACAAGACATGCCAAATGAATCGGCTCGCAAAATGTGCAATGGCAGGCTGGTTGAGAAAGACAGTTCGTCATGGCCAGACCGCGGCAATACGTCACATTATGAAAAAACGGTCGGCAGATTAGATGTGTGGAAATATTATTCTCTCTACGGTGGTATGTGGAATTTGTTTTGCAGAGCCGGACACTACCCTTGTGTTCAAAATCTTCTATGGAGTATTCGGAGGAGGAACCCGCCTTGCAATGCCGAAGACAATCCGCGCACCGGACTCATCTTCATTGAAGCCTGATTCAGGGGCTACTGAGGGAGTCCTGGATTAGGGGGTCTCCGGACAGCCGGACTATATTCTTTGGATGGACTGTTGGACTATGAAGATACAAGATTGAAGACCTCGTCCCGTGTCCGGATGGGACTCTCCTTGGTGTGGAAGGCAAGCTTGGCTATACGGATATGTAGATCTCCTCCCTTGTAACCGACTCTGTGTAACCCTAGCCCCCTCCGGTGTCTATATAAACCGAAGGGTTTAGTCCGTAGGACAACAACAATCATACCATAAGCTAGCTTCTAGGGTTTAGCCTCTACGATCTCGTGGTAGATCAACTCTTGTAATACTCATATCATCAAGATCAATCAAGCAGGAAGTAGGTTATTACCTCCATCGAGAGGGCCCGAACCTGGGTAAACATCGTGCCCCCCGCCTCCTGTTACCATCCGCCTTAGACGCACAGTTCGGGACCCCCTACCCGAGATCCGCCGGTTTTGACACCGACAGTGGGCACGGGTGGCCGAATTAAGGATCGATATAACACAAACTACTTGAAAAGAGAATAAAGATCTCTTAAAGGAGCTACAGCCAACGAAAGCTGGGCTCGCCAAAGTTGGCCCCAAGCGGCTTAATAGATTGGAAATCGATGCCACTTGGGATTTAGGAGAGCTTTATGTAAGTTGCTCGGTTGTCTCAGCGAGATTGTGCCCCTTGGTCTTTAAAAGATGAGCTACAATAAATCGACTTTACTTGCAATTTATGATCCTATGTATCCAAGTATTTTACATCATTAATGCTCGGATCCGCATTGTACAAAACTTTGTTGACCGGCCATCGGCTTCAACCTCCTCGGCCAGCAGCCGGGGAGTGTTTTTCCTTCTGTATAAAGCCTTTATAAGAGCAAATATTTACGACAAACAAGGCAATTCGGTCATACAGTTTTATAAACAAAGGTACGCGGAGAGATATGTTATATTACTTTTTAATGTAAGAAATATCTTCCAAGGAAAATAGTCCCGCCATCGGTTCCTTTCTTTGGGTTTTCATGCTGATCATGATCATGAAACCTCACATCCGATCAATGTGGGTGGAAAATATTGAGGATTTAGTTTGGAGAAAGTTCTCGAACATGTGGTCTATAGCGAACCTAAATTTTCACTTCCATCATTACCGACCAATTATATCCTTTAAGATCGCTAGCTTTCGGCTTCACCCAGTTTGAGGTACTAACTCGGATGACTCGGTAGTAACAATCGCAGAGGTGCTCCCTTTACCGCCTAGCCGAACAATTGGGAATGTAGGTGTAAGCACAGGAGCCAGGCAACCCAGCTTGGCCATAATCTTAAGTCAAATTGATGCATATTTATGGCTTTATATAATGATAATTATGGAAGGCAACACTTGTATAATGAATACAAACGCTGATGATATATACTTATTTTGACTCCATTGCGACTGTTTATCAGTTGAAAGTGGTCCATCGTCGGCTTCTACCCCTTTGTAGATACTATGCAGGGTGTTTCCGCAATAACAAGACAACCCTTAGCCGACGTCTCGGTGCTCGAAGGCGGTTGTGTTAGCGGAAACAAGGCAATCAGATATGCGGGCTTTATAAATTTCACTTAGTCATAGGAGCATTAAACTGGGGAAGCTAGCTACGAGCCCCCGGTTAGTGTTCGGCGACAGCCGAGGTCAAGCCGTAAACACTTCGGCCAATGTTATGAACGGCCCGTCATTTAACATAGTCATTAGATCGCTAACCAGTTTACGCTTATTGTGACAGTCAGTTTTCGGCTTTCTCCACTGAGGTGCTTAACCATGCGAGCTGGAAGAACAATCAAAGTGGTTCTCCCTTTGCACGCCTAGCCGAACAAAGCGGAACATAGGAGGCAAGCACAGGAGCCGGGCAACCCAACTATTGACCAAAGACACAATTCGAAACCGATGCATATATAGCAATATCCGAGAATGTTTTTGTCGAATCTCTAAAGGTGTCCAGCGTTGCACTGCGGGACTTATGCTGGAAACTTACAAATGTTTAAAAGTGCCATAGGCTTGGAAAACCAAAAAACTTTAGTAAAAACTTGACGTCTGAACTAGATCAAGTGTTCGGTGCCAATCCGAAAATTGGTCTTATAAAAAAATTGTTCTTCTGTGATGCTTTAACATGACACATCCGATCTCAAGACTTCAAGCGGGTCAGCCTACGGCTTCAAGCTCCTTATCCCGAAAGGTGGAGTGCTTCTCTGAGGCCAGTTTAGCGAACTAAACTCGAGAGGCTTTAGAGAGAAGCTAGGCTATCCGTCTATTGACCATGCACTCTAGTCGAAAAAGGAGCTGTAGAAAAAGACTTTGCAACGACCAAGAAGAAAACACATTTACTATAAAACGGCTCATATAAATTTTAAGAGCCCCCAGTTAACGTGGGTAAAGGGAGTTTCTTTTAATGAACAACATATGTGAGCAATATCGAACCGAACACAAGTTAAAAATTTAAGACTTTGAGCATGAAAGCGACTTAACTGGTTAATGTGTTCGGCATTGATGACGCGGTCCGAGCTTGATGCGGGACAAGGTTCCATCCCCCAAGCCGGTCCCGAGGTGGCGGAGCGAAGAGCTCGGCACTCCGAAGTGGTGACATAGCACAGCCAATGCAGGCCGGCAGAGTGACGCCGAAGTCCCCGGCGTGGGTCAGTACGCCGAGGTGACAACACTGGCCGACCCGGATTATTTACCTGTGCATAGAAAATAGTGCAAACCGGAGATAATAGTAATAATAATAAATTAAAAAATAGTTTCATAATTAATAATTTATGCAAAGTGAGTAATAAAAGCAATATGGCCTGTGTGCCGAACACTCGATGAGGTAGAGCTCCCTAAGCGATGCCGAAGTCCCGAGGAAATCGAACATGTCGGTATGGCAATTCGAACAACAAGGTGATCACGCGAGCCAATTTACGCCGATTGGGATGACGACGTCGGCTTGCCGAAGTGACCGCGTGACGAAGTCGAAGTCGATTACGTACACATGTAAAATAGTGCAGTACAACAATAATAATATAAATATATAAAAAATCCTCGCGTAATTAATTTATGCAAAATAATTTTTTAAAAATATGTGGCCTGGCGCCAAAGTCCAAGTCGATGCAGGGCGTCGGCGTGATGCGGTAAAGGAGTGGCAAAGTCTGAATTCACAGGTCGGTCCGAGTTCCGGATGCGGCGTTCGTCGAACTATGCACGGAAACTGAGCGAACCACCACGCGACCGTCGTTAATGCGGCCGCCTTTTGATAGACCTGTGTACAGATGATGGAACAAACCAGAGTAATAATTCCTTGGAAAAAATAAACCCAAACAAGCAAAAAAATGCTACAATTAATAGCACCTGGTTTATTTGTCGTAGCAGTCCGAAGAAAAGTGGCTCCCAAAATTGGGACTCGATCGGCACACCCATTGCCTGTTGGGCGGTGAAGCGACGGCATGGCGATGATGGTAAAGGTTGGCTCACCGAGGCAAAGCCCACAGTCCAGCTAACATGATGAAGCTGGTCGGCTGACGACGTCGTTGTCTCCGGAGTAGGTTGCTGAAGTGGTGGCGAAGCCCCCGGTCCAGACAAGGTGACGGAGCAGGTCGGTAAGGAGACGCTGCAGCTACCATGTTAGCCAAGGTGTTGAAGTAGTTCGGCGTGATGGGCATTGGCTCAAAGAAGCAACGGTGCGGCCATGCCGATGCAGGTCATAACTCGTGACATGGTCAATGCCAGCTTGATGAAGTGACCGTGCGGCGATGCCGATGTGCCCGCTCCGTTTAATCCATGGGGCAGCGAGGTTGGTGATGATTTATCCTTCGCGATGCCGAACTCTTGTTCGGCTTACCGAGATTATGATCCGAAGAAGTTGAGCTCGCTCAACAAAGCGACGACGTGTCTAGCGCAGGTCGGCAGCCGTGGAGCAACGTCGTCGAGCTGGTTTGACACCGGCGCGATAGTGAAGATCCTATTGGAAAAGACTTTAAAATTAGTGGGATGTGTTTGGGAACAAAACACAATACCCCATACAAAACTTCCTTCAAAAAGGATGTCTGAAATCCCGTTCATTAAAAAGATGAACTCGGGTCGGATTCGTTCTCGCGCAGAAAACATATCTGAAAGTGATGCACTAATCGGAAGGTTCCCGGAGTTTGGACAGTCGGATCGAGCTGAAATTTTGAGTGGTGGTAGATATAGGAATTCCGCAGACAATAAATGGTTGGATCTTCCAAAGGACGTCCGAGGTAGGTGCTGGACACCATGCTCCAAACTCGTCCAGATTCGCGTCCAGATTCGACGGGGCTCCGATAAATCGGAGACCGGCGGAAACTGCAACACCGGAACGCGACGAAATTTTACAGTGTTGTTGTAGACTCAATTATGCACGATTCCATCGAAGGAATCGTCCAAGCGATGCTCGAGGAGGTGTTGGCGGTGGATACAAGTTCTCTGTCCAGAAAAACAGCACGGTCGCTCAAGGACAATGTTTATGTTGAGCCCCCGAGCTCCATGTATGATTCCTCCATGATCATGATAGGGATCGGAGTTGATGTTGATGAAGGCCCTCATCCGAACATGACAATCGGAGGTAGGGCGCAGTCCTAGGTCAAGCCAAGGTGACCAGTCGAGCCGGCGACGAAGATGCTGACATCGCAGTTGATCTGCAGTCGAGCCATTGATCCTTTGCCGATCACACAGCAGAACTCTCAATGAAAGCACCATTGTCGGTGTCTAAACCGGAAGATCTCGGGTAGGGGGTCCTGAGCTGTGTGTCATGGATCGATGGGTAACAGGAGACAGGGGACATGATGTTTACCCAGGTTCGGGCCCTCTTAATGGAGATAATACCCTACTTCCAGCTTGATTGATCTTGATGAATATAGAGATTACAAGAGTTGATCTACCCCGAGATCATATGTTGTGGTTTAAACCCTAGGGGTATGATGATTAATTTCATAATGATCTATCGACTAGCCTACCCTTGGCTTATATAATGCACCAGAGTCCTAGGATAACAAGAGTCCTAGCCGAATACGTTGGTGGAGAGGAGTCCTTGTCTTGATCACCAAGTCTTGTGGAATACTCCTTGTATGCGGCATGGGCTGCCCGAAGTGGCCCATGACTGAGCCGCCATGGGGGTCCTCGGCCCATATGAGGCCTTTCCTATCTTTAGGCCCTTTAGTGGCCCATGGTGACTCTAGCCCATAATGAACAGTAAATTTCTTTGTACCCATTAACGGCCCATGATTCACATGGGCCGTTTTCAGCCCGTGTTAGCTTTCGGCCTACTGATGGCCCATACGTTCTTGGGCTCCTTTCCGGCCCTCGATTACTACCGGCCCGTTACTGGCATGTTCCCCTAATGGGCCAAATTCGGCCCGTGGCAAGAATTGGCCCGTTTGTGGCCTGTTAACCCGTTGCGCCGTTTCCAGCCCATCCTATATCCTCACTTATTAACGACTCGTTATGCCTGTGATAGAATTAAGCCTTTGCTGTCCTCCGGCCTGTTAACGGCCCGTTACCGTGCTGGGCCGATACCAATTACGCTCGTTTACGACCCATGTGGACCCGTTTATACGATGGCATGAGGCCCACCGATTCTATGGCCCATTGGAGGCCCATTTATCCGACGGCTCGTAGGAGGGCCATGGATCCTATGGCCTATAGCAGGGTCAAAGATACCATGGTCTGTATATGCCCCATGGTTGTTGTGGCCACTAGCAAACCAGGGAAAAAGAAGACTAGGAAATAAATAAGCCCAAACTAATGCTAGGCTATTAAGGTGATTGCACAGATTACATCCACTAGGCATCAAAGTTCGCCACCAGTGTGTCACGCCCAAGATGCGACCCTATCCTAAAGGAACTCGAAGGTCCCACCAAGGATAGAAGCGCATCTTGAAGACGCTTTTGCAAGGTGGATATCATTACATCAACATTACATAATAGGTAGGGATACATCCAATACATACAATGTCACAAGAATACAACAATACAACATACAAGAACAACATCCGACTACGGATGAATCATAAACAGAAACTCAACAATATCCACCCTGCTAGCCCAGGCTGCCGACCTGGAACCTATCCCCTGATCGAAGAAGAAGCAGAAGAAGAACTCCAAAACAAGCAAACATCGCTCTCACGTCATGATCATCGCGAAACCTGTACCTGCAACTGTTGTTGTAGTAATCTGTGAGCCACGAGGACTCAGCAATCCCATTACCATGGGTATCAAGACTAGCAAAGCTTAATGGGAAAGCAAGGGGTGAAGTGGTGAGGTTGCAGCAGCGACTAAGCATATATGGTGGCTAACATACGCAAATGAGAGCGAGAAGAGAAACAAAGGAACGATTGCGTCAACTAGTAATGATCAAGAAGTGATCCTGAACTCCTACTTACGTCAGACATTACCCAGAAACCGTGTTCTCCTCTCGATCAACCCCGAAAAGAGATACTCACGGTTACGCACACGGTTAGTGTATTTTAGAGTTTACTTCAAGTTTACTACAACCGGATATTAACAAATTCCCATCTGCCACATAACCGCGGGCACGGCTCTCGAAAGTTTATACCCTGCAGGGGTGTCCCAACTTAGCCCATGACAAGCTCTCGCGATCAACGAAGGATATTCCTTCTACCCAGGAAGACCCGATCAGTCTCGGAATCCCGGCTACAAGACATTTCGACAGCAATAAAACAAAACAACCAAAGCCTCCCGATGTGCCGACAAATCCCGATAGGAGCTGCACATATCTCGTTCTCGAGGCACACGGATAGGTCAGCCCTACGAGTAAAACCAGCCCTCGAGTTGCCCGTGGTGGCCCCTTGATCTGCCCGTTTCGGACCAACACTGAAGGAGCACTAGCAGGGGGCTAAAATAAAGATGACCCTTGGGCTCCGAAACCCAAGGGAAAAAGGGCTAGGTGAGGCAAATGGTGAAACCAAGGTTGGGCCTTCTTTGGAGGAGTCTTATTCAAAGCGAATCGTCAAGGGGGTCCCATAAATCACCCAACCGTTAGGGACGCAAAATCCGGGAACAAAATACCGATATGACGGAAACTAGGGCGGCAAGAGTGGAACAAAACACCAGGCATAAGGCCGAGCCTTCCACCCTTTACCAAGTATATAGATGCATTAATAATATAAGAGATATTGTGATATCCCACCATAATCCTGTTCACCATGGAGCAATCTTCAACTTCACCTGCAACTAGCAACGCTATAAGAGGGCTGAGCAAAGCGGTAACATAGCCAAACAATGGTTTGCTAGGAAGGGTGTCAAAGGTTAGAGGTTCATGGCAATTTTAGGAGGCTTGAGGAGCAAAAGATAGGTAGCGCAGCATAGCGATAGAACGAAGCAACTAGCATAGCAATGATAGTATTGAGATCCAAGGTGACGGTCATCTTGCCTGAAATCCCGCAAGGAAGAAGAACGATTCCATGAAGAAGATAAAGCCATGAAGACGAACCAAGCGTAGACGAACGAATCCTCACGATCGCAACGTAACGGGAACTATCGAGAAGAAGCACACAACAAGGTAAACACACCACACATAAACAAGACATGATGCACAACCAAGCATGATGCATGACAAGGCTACATGAAGCTACCCATGTCAAGGGATGATGCAAACAAGAGCAACACATCAAGACAAGTTTAAATGAGGCCGGAAGCAACATATAACAAATCCGGTAAGTCCTCATATGCAAATTTCGAAATTGGTCCAGAACTGAATAAACTTTATGTTCAAGTTGTTAAACAGCAAGTTAAGATGCACCACGATGATCTACATGAAATTCTAGCCAAGTTACATATAAAGTTCATTAGATTCGGAGCTACGGCCTAGAAGATATGAGCAAAACAAGTTAAACATGGCATTGATGCAAAATGCATACAAACATGAAACAAACACCTCAAAACAAGGATGCAACATGATAATATGAAACTAAATGCAAAATCAAGCAAGTTTCATATAGAGCACACACAAAACGGAGCAACGGTTCAACACATACACATGAAACAAGTCATAGCCACAATCTATCCAAAACAGCAACTAGGCATATTGCAAGCACCTAAACAAAAAGCTACAGCATCTTAACAGGATAACAAAAGGCATGGACGTGATGTACAGGTAAAGAATGACAAAACATGAACACTGAGCTATCTCCAGAAACAACTAGAACATGCTCAAAAATACATGGCAAGATTGCAAATAATAACAGTTTCAGGCTTTGCAGAAATAACATCAGGTTGCAATGTTTAGAGCTATCAAACAACATGTTACAGCAAGATATCAAGTCAAACTAGAGCATGGAATGAATATACTCAAAGCATATAACAAAAGTCTCTTACTGACCATGAGCCAAAAAGGACCAGAAGATATGATGGCACCCATGTAAACATAGCAAGTTATATTACAGATTCAGACTTGGCAGGAACAACAATAAGTAGACGTGTTGGTGAGCTTGAACCACTCACCACAGAGCAATACATGGCATGGCAAGGCAACTAACAGTAATAAGACATGTTTATGAAGCTAATAATGGCAAGAGAAAGTTCATCGAGTGCCTGGATCACTAACAACAATCATGGCAACATTGAACTTAATATTAACAGGCTGACAGCAACATTATTTAGCAACTTGAGAGCAAGATTACAACATGTTAAAGCAGACTATAATTGCAACAAAGGGCATGGATGGATAGAGCAAGACATCTAAAACAAAACATCCTTAGTGAACATATCCAGATTATATATAGAATGACTTGTAGCAGCAGGTTTATATAGCATCATGATATAGCAGATTTAGACATGCAAAACAGAAACAGCAAGTACCCTACTTAACAAGCTTGATGCACTCAGTACAAGACTCATAAAAATACATGGATAGCACCCCTGTAAATATGGCATGACATAGCACAAAAAAATGTAGAGCTAATGCTCATAGGGTGCACACATCAAATGCAACAAAAATGACAAATCACCAAGTTATAACAGTTTCAGCAGGTTAACATCACATAGCACTCTTGCAACGATGATTAGGGAATCAAGATGAACTCAAATGAACATGATGCAATGGAATGAAATGAAGTACTCGTCGAGGCAAACAATTTGACATATTATACGCACAAAGCGGACCTACAGATGCAGAGTTATGATGCGATGAACATGGCATGATAAAGTCAAAATCTCGAGGGGCGATGAGTTCTGAGAAAAAAACAGAGACGAGCGGGGTTGACTAAACGACGCCCGGGGCGGAGGATTGGGCCGGCGGGGAGCTCACCTAGTGGGCCAAGCCCAGGTCGGCGATGCGGGCAGGGAGGCCGGCGGTTGGGCCGGATCGGGCCGCGTGGCCCAGGCGGGGAGGAGAGGAGACGGTCGTCGTCGTCTCCCTCGATCCCTTCCGGGCCGAGGCGAAGCGGCCCGGCAGTGGCGGCCGCCGAGCACGGGCCGGGCGGGGAGGCTGCGGCGCCGGATCGGCGGCTCGCCGGATCTAAGCGCTTGAGGACGAGGCGGTGGAGGGCGCCTTGGTGCGGGCAGGTCCGCGGCGGCTGCGTGAGGCGCTAGGGCGCCGGGCGGAGGAGTTTAGCGCTGGCGCGGAGGCCTTGTGAGCAGTGGCGGCGCGGACAGGCCTCTGGTCCGCTGGCTCGGCGGGCCTCGGCGGCGGGGCGCCCGGGGTGGGCACGTGGCGGCGCGGGAGTGGCTGCTGGCGGCGGCGCGGGTGTGTCCGGCAGGAAACGGACATGTCCGGCGGCGGAGGTAGGTGGAGGCTAGGGTTAGGGTGGATTCATCCGCGAAAATGGAGGGGAAGGGGACGTTTTTATAGATAGAGGGAGCTAGGAGGCTCCAAATTGAGTGCGGTTTTCGCCCACACGATCGTGATCGAACGACCGAGAGCATGGAGATGACTTAGATGGGTTTTGGGCCACTTTGAAGGGGTGTTGGGCTGCAACACAAAGAGGGCTTTCACGGTTACCCGGTTAACCGTTGGAGTATCAAACGGACTCCAAATGGCACGAAACTTGACAGGCGGCCTACTGGTGCTATACTAAGGCCGCTAGACAAACCTCGGTCCATTCTGAGACCGTTTAACACCCGCTCACAACGAAAGACAAAAGGGGGCCGCAGGATGACATAGGAGTGCCGGATCGCGAAACGGACAACGGGGAAAATGCTCGGATGCATGAGACGAACACGTATGCAAAATGAGATGCACATGATGACATGATAAAATGCAACATGCAAGCAAATGACATGGAAACGACGGAGAATAACTGGCAGACACCTGGCGCATCGAATCTGGGGCGTTACACAGTGCAAATATAGGGAACACCCTACACTATACAAAAATGGCTTGTTGTTTTCTTCAGCCGGTGGGTGCACGTTAAGAAAAAAATTTGTATCGCAACAAAACAAATTACAACCATAAAAGAAAAGGAAGGTTGGCATGAAAGTTAACATTCTGGCAGATAAATGCACCACCAGAAGTTCAGAAGCTCAGTTCATTTGACCTGACTGTTACGTTTTCATGATGTATTGTCCGATGGAGCAACATAACCTTCGCCTTCATTTCTCCTAGGCTCCTGAACAACATAGCAAATGTGTGATAGTCTGGTTTCAAAACCATAGATATCTTGACGACAATAAACAATGGTTGTCCTTGTTTCACAAAGGGTCTCTGTTAGGGAATGTACATGTGTCTGGAGCGCAGATATAACATTGTTTTGAGCTTGTATATCTTGATCATGAGGCAGTTTGGATGAGATTGCCTTAACAACCAACTTGACATTACGCAGAACCTGCTTTTAGCCTTTGATAGTGGACAGTCTTGACCCTTGTAGCAAGAGGTGACATTTCGGTTATAGTTGCCTCGTCACCTTCAGAAGGTGGCGGTTCCACCATTTTTTCCATAGTTTGCTGAAAAGTTGAGTTTTTACATTAGTAGTACCAGAACAGAAGATATTAAGGAGGCAACAAAACCAAACAAAATAGCTTTGTTCTATATACAGAACTTATTCTGGTGAACCCATGTAAAACATTAGTTGTATTTTACTGCAAAGTACATAATAAAACCAGGTTCCAAACATATGACCATGTACCATGGCTAATGTATTGTCTATTTCTTCACATTGTATTGATAGCTAAGGATAAAGAGACAAAGTTTATAATACAGTAAGCATAGTATGACATCATTCATATCACAAAACAACTGGGAACACACAAACATGCAATTGTAACGTTGTGTGGGCAAGTCCAGCACGGAACTAGATTACAGATCAAGATCAAAGGAACATCACTCCTCTCTTTTAAACCTTGTAAGTTGCAATGATATGCTAAGACAATTGTGTATAAAATTGAAAAGAGTAATAGACATTGGATGCAAACCATGCAGTTCAATGCACAAGTCAGAGTAAGTAGTAGTTAAAAGGCATGAGGATTAAGGACTTACAATGGCTTTATTTGGCGTAGTCATGCCTTTCGTCTTGCTGGTGTGACAGTCCTTGATGATTTCCACAACATTTGGTTCAGGTACTTTTTGGTCCTTGCGGGCTTTCCTCTGCATTTGGAACAAGTCAATATAGATATGATAATATGATACAACAAAAAGAGTGAAACAGCAGCAAATTACAAGAGCCTCGCACTGTGCAATATAGCCACGAGATCCTGTCATCTGTTGGAATTTCACTTTCGTATGGTTGGCCTTGTTCTTTGAACAGTTCACCTACAAGTAGATAGATTTGTGAGGCACATGCGTAAATAGGAGTTCAGCATGTGATCTAATCACGTATATATAATGTACCTGATACTTTGGATCAGACCAGTGTTTTATGAGGCCTCTCCAGTCTTCATCCGATATATTTTCCACTGGAGATGTGTAGCGACCATACCTCAAACAGTCTGATCTCTGTGCTTTAGTGTCATCCCTGGATCAGTAATGCTGACACGCGCAGTACTTGAAGGATTTATAACAGAGTAGCAATCACACACTTATTACATCGAATGTCTCAAAAGAGAACTTATTACAATAAATATGGCTTAAGGCCATCTAATAATGATAACATCGGAAGGCTTGGAAGATAAGTGAGTCCATCAACTCCAACGGCATCACTGAGTATAGAACCACAACCTACGGCACCTTACTCGTCGTCTGAAAAGTCTGCAACATGAACTTTGCAGCCCGAAAACGGGTCAGCACATGGAATATGCTGGCAATGTAACACATAGAGAGTAATGAAAGAATAATGCTATACTGCATGCATATATGGCTGGTGGAAAGCTCTATGGTTACAGTTTTGCGTAAAGCCAATTTTCCCCTACTGCAAAGGAATAAATTTTATTTAACTATCATGGTGGTTGTTAAACATTGAGAAGATAGACATCCTCTCAATCCCAATTAAGCATCATCATTAAACCCAACAATATTAATTAAACTAACATGATGAGATTCACATGATAATCCAAGTACTAGATACTCAAAACGTCCATAACTGGGGACACGGCTAACCACGATTAGTTTATACACTCTGCAGAGGTTTGAGCACTTTTCCCCACAAGACTCGATCTCCTCCGTTGTGATTCTCGTTTCTGAGGTGTTTGAGAAAGCGGATGACCGAGACATAGTCTTTCGTGCGTTTGCACCTTACGATCGGGTAGATGTACCAACCTACATCCCCTACATCTGCTAGTCTACCACCGTAAGAGTTCACACTACTTAGTCAACTATGCTAGAGCCCATAGTAGCTTGTGGCTGCACACGGAAGTTTCTAGCATGAATAATCTCATGATCCCTTTGAGCACAGGTGTCGGTCCATAAAGAAAAACAGTAATCATTTGGAATACCAGGTGCCTCAGTCCACCTAGATGTGTGTTTAAGTTGCCACCTTAAATAAACCATTAATTTACAATCTCACGTCTGTCATGGATACACTCACCCAATCCACGTCTACTGGCATAGCATGGCATAATAAGCAAACGTAGAGGTAACTCCCAAGGGTTTGATAATAAAATATGCAATAGGTACTACCTCATCTACTTCCCAAAACCCACAATTTAATCAGATCCTAACCATGCAATTGTTTGAGGATTGTTCTAATGCAATAAAATTGGGTAGTAAAGAGGTATGATCAAAGTGTTACTTGCCTTGCTGATGGTCCGGGAAACCTAGAGATTTGAAGTAGCACGCGGCGCACTCCGGGTACTCTATCACAAACAAAAAAGCATACAATAAGTACTCATATAATGCACGGGTAAAACTCAAATAAGAGATCTAACCAGAAAGTTCAACTTAAGAGCGCCGGTCTGCGAAAAGAATCAAATCAAACGAAGCAACGAAAGTCAAACGGCGAAAGAAACAAGCTTCATTTACTAATCTAGACATAAGTCAAATTTTAGAGAAGCAAAAACTTGTTTGAGTTTGTTGAATGGAAAGAGGTTTTCGAGATCAAACTCTAGGCGCTTGAATCGCCTGATTCCGGTAAACGAGCGAAAAGTTATACTAAAACGAAAATCGGATCAGAAATCGCGATCGAAAATAATCGCGGAAAAATCCGACAAAAAGAAAACTAACGAACAGATTAACGAACGAACGTTCGTTAACTGGAACTAAACGGTGAATTCGTCCGTTAAAACGAACGAACGGGCGAACGCTCGCTAAATAAATAAACCGAAATAAAATAAAATAAACCGATCTAAAAAAAATAAAAACTAGGGTTTTCTAATAAAAAACCGGATCGGTTTTCTTAGAAAACCGGGGTGGCGAATGACGGCTACCTTGTCGGGCACCGCGGGCTTGAGCAGCGTGGGGTGGCGGGCGTGGCGGCGCATGCGTGAGGCGGCTCAGCTTGGGGCTCGGGGCCACTGGGTCGGCTTTTAAAGGCGGCGGTGGCTTGGGAGGCGGTGGCGGCGTGGCCTCCTCGGACTCAAGCGGCGGCGATCGGGACTCCGGTCCCGATCCGAGCGGAGACGGGACGCTGGGCCTTCGGCCCGATCGAACCTGTGAGTTTTAAACAATTCCGTCGAAGAGAAAATAAATCCTAGAAAAATAAATAAATATCTAAAAATGCCAAAACAAATTTTCACCGTCTAAATAAAATATTTAGAACAAGATGAACATTTTCTTGGCCCTAAAATGCAGTTTTGAAAACGTGCAATTTTTCCTAAATTCAAATAAAATAGCAAAAACTCCAATATAAATCTTATTTGATTTTTTTATTAAATCCTCAATATTTCTTTATTTTGGGAAAGTCATTTTATTCCCTCTCTGATATTTTATAATAGAAATAACTGAAGATAAAAAAATAAAATCAAATGATCCTATTTTCAAAATTTGGGAAAACTCAAATGTGAAAATAACGAAATCCCCAACTCTCTCCGAGGGTCCTTGAGTTGTCTAGAATTTCTAGGATCAAACCAAAAGCAAATAAAATATGATATGCAATGATGATCTAGTGTATAACATTCCAAATTGAAATTTTGGGATGTTACAAGATGTTTGGGAAAGTTCACTGTTAGTCGTGCCTTCAAATTGAGTTTTCCTCAAGTTATACTGATACTGTCGCAGAGTAGACTTGAAACACATGGGTGCAAGCTTGTCTAGTCGCAACATCTTGTCTATCCAACTTGAACCTCATATATTGAAAATTATGGGAGTCTCATTATCAGCAACCTAGAAAGTATGGGACAGAGCAAGATGATATTACTAGTTTCCATACATAACCATACTTACAGATAAATGGTCGAGGAAGGTGTTGAACTGGGTTTCATCTTTGTCATTCCTGCACTGAATCCATGTTGGGAGGATACGTACATGACGCCTAACGGCAATCGCTGCCTCTGATACTAACTTGGGGACTCTGTAGCATCACGTGGCCTTTTTATACCTGCCTCAAAATGAATCTCCATTCTTCCTCCTCTAGATTTAGTTAACCTATCAAGCATTATCCCTGATGTTTGTTTCCTCTTGCGCCTAGGTGCTAGTCCAACAACGAACATAGGAAGTGTTAGTGTACATCAAACTGTGAGACTACATATAAAGAAGCATGCAATCGTAACTTGACTCCAAAGAACTACCTTCTTGCTATTGAAGCTCACAAAGTTCATCTGATCTTGCCAACTCGTCTTGTGTTAAGAGTGCTTCAGAAGTAGTATCAGGTGGCAAGGGAGCTTGGGAACGTGCTGCTACCTGAGTTGTTGAACGAGTAACTTGTGCAGCTGGTGGTACTATGAAAGGTATTGCAACAACTAGGGTTGTCTCTGCTTGTTTGCTGGCAGCTATTGGTTTCTGTTTGGCTTGTTCTGCAGCTCGTGTAGCACGGGATACCCCGTTTGTACAATATTCCGCTGGTCTTTGACCTTCTATTCCACCATCGGTGCCAGCAGAATCTGCAGGATTATTCCGCTTCCGTTTTCGTGTGTCCTGAATACTAACACCATCCCCTGTTATTTTGTGTTTCTTCCTCTTTCTCTGTGCCATGTTAAGTCAAGCCGACAAGAAAAAGGAATAACAATTTAGTTCTTCAGAACAAATTGATGCATGATACAAACGAACTGAACTTTGATGTTAGATGATACGTCTCCGTCGTATCTATAATTTTTGATTGTTCCATGCCAATATTATTCAACTTTCATATACTTTTTGGCAACTTTTTATACTATTTTTTGGGCTAACATATTGATCCGATTGCTCCGGTGCAGCCTCTGCATTTGCATGTTTTTGGTTTCACAGAATATCCATATCAAACGGAGTCCAAACGGGATAAAAGCAGACGGAGCTTATTTTTGGGATATTTGGAAAATCTGGGAAAAAGATCAACGCGAACGGTGTCAGGGTGGCCACGAGGCAGGGGCCCACGCCCTCCCCAGGAGGGCGCGCCCCCCACCCTCGTGGGCCACCCGTAAGGCGGTTGATGCCCTTCTTCGGCCGCAAGAAAGCTATTTTTTGGAAAAAAAACACGGCGAAGGTTTCAGTCCAATCGGAATTACGGATCTCCGGATATAAAAGAAACGGTGAAAGGGCAGCAAAATAGAACGCAGAAACAGAGAGAGACAGAGAGACAGATCCAATATCGGAGGGGCTCTCGCCCCTCCCATGCCATGGAGGCCAAGGACCAGAGGGGAAACCCTTCTCCCATCTAGGGAGGAGGTCAAGGAAGAAGAAGACGAAGGGCCCCCCTCTCCCCTTCTCTTCCGGTGGCACCGGAACGCTGCCGTGGCCATCATCATCATCACCGCGATCTTCACCAACACCTCCGCCATCTCCACTAACATCTCCATCACATTCCCCCTCTATCTACAGCGGTCCACTCTCCCGCAACCCGTTGTACCCTCTACTTGAACACGGTGCTTTATGCTTCATATTATTATCCAATGATTTGTTGCCATCCTATGATGTCTGAGTAGATTTTCGTTGTCCTATCGGTTGTTGATGAATTGCTATGATTGATTTAATTTGCTTGTGGTTATGTTGCTGTCCTTTGGTGCCCATCATATGAGCTGCGTGGATCACACCATAGGGTTAGTTGTATGTTGATAGGACTATGTATTGGAGGGCAAGAGTGACAGAAGCTTCAACCTAGCATAGAAATTGATGCATACGGGATGGAAGGGGGACCAATATATCTTAATGCTATGGTTGGGTTTTACCTTAATGAACGTTAGTAGTTGCGGATGCTTGCTAATAGTTCCAATCATAAGTGCATAGAATTCCAAGTAAGGGGTGACATGCTAGCAGTGGCCTCTCCCACATAATACTTGCTATCGGTCTAGTAAAGTAGTCAATTGCTTAAGGGACAGTTTCGCAACTCCAACCACCACTTATCCACACTCGCTATATTTACTTTTATTGTGTCTTTACTTCAACAACCCCTAGTTTTTATTCTCGTGCTCTTTATTTTCTTGCTAACCTATCCGAAAATACCTACAAAGTACTTCTAGTTTCATACTTGTTCTAGGTAAAGCGAACGTCAAGCGTGCGTAGAGGTGTATCGATGGTCGATAGAACTTTAGGGAATATTTGTTCTACCTTTAGCTCCTTGTCGGGTTCGACACTCTTACTTATCGAAAACTGTTGAGACCTTTTTCTGACGCCGTTGCCAGGGAGTTATAGCGTGGGGTGAATATTCTCGTGTGTTCTTGTTTGCTTTATCACTAAGTAATTTTTATTTGCTGTTCTTAGTTGTTCTTTATCTTTAGTTATGGATATGGAACACGAAATACCAAAAAAATTAGGTGTACCTGCTACTCATGGAGATGGGGAACCTCCCAAAACCCTCGATGCTGGTTATGTGAAAGATATTATGTACTACTTTGATAATCCTGAGAAAATCCCATTCAACTATGTAATGGGAGTAACGTTGGATCAACGTGAATACTTTAGGTATTATCGCTTGACTGAAAAAGGGAAACTATTATGGGATCAAATTCATATATTGAAGTGGTGTGCTAGACAACTATGCTTGAATTATGATTATACTTGTTGCTCTAGGATGAAGGCTCCACACCTTCCCTTTTCGCAAATTTAATGATAATGAAACCTTAGCTTCTTATGCTAGAGGTATATATGATTACTATGATGTGGAAAAAATAGAAGAATTTGTTGCTTTTAAGGGTGCTTATGAAATTGAATCTTTGTTTGAAAAGTATGAAGCTTTTGATGATGATGTTTATAGGCCTGAAAATTTAGCTATCCTAAAATATCGCTATGATAATTATGAATATGATTCCTATATTAATGTGCTTATTAAAATATTCTTCGCTGTCCAGGAAGAGATTAATGTTTTGCAGGAATCTATGGAAGAAGAAATTGAGGAAACTGTGAGCTCATTGGATGAAAAACATGATGAGGAGAGCGAAGAACAAAAGAAGGAAGAGCGGATTTGCTACCCGTGCCCACCTTCTAATGAGAGTAATTCTTCAACTCATACATTGTTTAATTTCCCTTTGTGCTTACCGAAGGATGATTGCTATGATGATTGTTATGATCCCTTTGATTCTTTTGAAATATCCCTTTTTGATGATGCTTGCTATGCTTGTGGCCAAGATGCCAATATGAATTATGCTTATGGAGATGAACTTGCTATAGTTCCTTATGTTAAACATGAAATTGTTGCTATTGCACCCATGGATGATAGTCCTATTATCTTTTTGAATTCTCCCGACTACACTATATCGGAGAAGCTTGCACTTATTAAGGATTATATTGATGGGTTGCCTTTTACCCTTGCACATGATGATTTTGATAGATATAATATGCATGTGCTTGCTGCTCCTACTTGCGATTATTATGAGAGAGGAACTATATCTCCACCTCTCTATGTTTCCAACATGGTAAAATTGCAACAAATTGTTTACACTATGCATTGGCCTTTACTATGTGTGCATGAATTGTTCTTTTATGACATGCCGGTGCATAGGAAGAGAGTTAGACTTCGTCATTTCTTAATATATGTTACTTTGTGCTCATTACTAAATTACAAATCATTGCTAATTAAAATTGGCTTTGATATACCTTGGGATCCGGGTGGATCCATTACTTGAGCACTATATGCCTAGCTTAATGGCTTTAAAGAAAACGCTGCCAGGGAGACAAACCGAAAGTTTTAGAGAGTCATTTATTTCTGTTGAGTGCTTTTATATAGTTTAAAAACAAAAAAATAAAGAGGGGAACCAAAAACTTTTCAAAAAGAAAAGTGAAAGTGAGAGAGACGAGCATTGTGAAAGTGGGGGACGTCCTTGAACTTTGTTCATGCCCATGGGAACTTTGTCAATCTTAATTACAGAAACTTTTCAACAAAAATAATTATCCCCTTGTACAATTCCATTGTATTATAAAAATAATGTGCCAAGGTTTGCCTTTAGGATGTTTACAATGCTTGTTGGTTTGTGCGGTGCAGGACAGAAACTTTGGCTGTAGTGCGCGATTTTTTATTTTTTACTGGATCGTCAAACGGTTCTGAAACTTTTTGAACTGTCTTTTTGTACAATTTTTTTATTTTTCCTAATTTTGGAAGAATTTTTAAAGTATCATAAGTATGGTGAATGTTCAGATTATTACAGACTGTTCTGTTTTAGACAGATTCTGTTTTGATGCTTAGTTTGCTTGTTTTGATGAAATTATCAATTTATATCGATTGGATTAAGCCATGAAAAAGTTATATTACAGTAGACACAATGCAAAAACAAAATATGAATTGGTTTGCAACAGTACTTAGAGTAGTGATTTGCTTTATTATACTAACGGATCTAACCGAGTTTTCTGTTGAAGTTTTGTGTGGACGAAGTCTTCGATGATCGAGAAGGTCTCGATGTGATAAGAAGGAAGAGAGGCAAGAGATCAAGCTTGGGGATGACCGAGGCACCCCAAGTAAATATTCAAGGATACTCAAGCGTCTAAGCTTGGGGATGCCCTGGAAGGCATCCACTATTTCTTCAACAAATATCGGTAAGTTTTCGGATTCGTTTCATTCATGTGTGATATGTGCAATCTTGGAGCATCTTTTGCATTTAGTTTTCATTTTTATTTTATGCACCATGCTGGTATGATATGGTCCTTGGTTGATTTATAGAATGCTCTTTGCACTTCACTTATATCTTTTGAGTATGGCTTTATAGAATGCTTCATGTGCTTCACTTATATCATTTGAAGTTTGGATTGCCTGTTTCTCTTCACTTAGACAACCGCCATTTGTAGAATGCTCTTTTTCTTCACGTATATTTGTTAGAGCGTGGGCATATATTTTGTAGAAAGAATTAAACTCTCTTACTTCTCTTATATCTATTTAGAAAGATGACAGGAACTGTTCATTCACATGGTTAGTCATAAAATCCTACATAAACTTGTAGATCACTGAATATGATATGTTTGATTCCTTGCAATAGTTTTGCGATATAAAGATGGTGATATTAGAGTCATGCTAGTGGGTAGTTGTGGATTGTAGAAATACTTGTGTTGAAGTTTGTGATTCCGTAGCATGCATTATGGTGAACCGTTATGTGATGAAGTCGAGCATGATTTATTTATTGATTGTCTTCCTTATGAGTGGCGGTCGGGGAATGACGATGATCTTTTCCTACCAATCTATCCCCCTAGGAGCATGCGTGTAGTACTTTGTTTCAATAACTAATAGATTTTTGCAATAAGTATGTGAGTTCTTTATGACTAATGTTGAATGCATGGATTATACGCACTCTCACCCTTCCACCATTGTTAGCCTCTCTAGTACCGCGCAACTTTCGCCGGTACGATAAACCCACCATATACCTTCCTCAAAACAGCCACCATACCTACCTATTATGGAATTTCCATAGCCATTCCGAGATATATTGCCATGCAACTTCCATCATCATCATATACACGACTTGAGCATTTATTTTCATATTGCTTTGCATGATCATAAGATAGCTGGCATGATGTTTTCATGGCTTGTCCATTTTTTGATGTCATTGCTACGCTAGATCATTGCACATCCCGATACACCATTGCGACCGTTTATCAGTTGAAAGTGGCCCATCGTAGGCTTCTACCCCTTGGTAGATACTACGCAGGGTGTTTCCGCACTAACAAAACAACCCTCAGCTGACGTCTCGGTGCCCGGAGGCGGTTGTGTTACCAGAAATGAGGCAATTAGATATGCTGGCTTTATAACTTTTACTTAGTCATAGGAGCTTAATGTTGGAAGGCTAGTTAAAAGCCTCCGATTAGTGTTCAGCGACAGTCGAGCTCAAGCCGTAAACACTTCGGCCAATATTATGAGCGGTACATCATTTAACACAGTCATCAGATCGCTGACCAGTTTACGCTTATTGTGGCAGTCAGTTTTCGGCTTTCTCCACTGAGGCGCTTAACCATGCTAGCTGGAAGCACAATCGCAGTGGTTCTCCGTTACACCTAGCCCAACAAAGTGGAACGTAGGAGGCAAGCATAGGAGCCGCAACCAAACTATTGACCAAAGACGCAATTGAAACTGATGCATATACATCAATGTCCGAGAATGTTTTTCCAAATCCCTAAAGGTGTCCGCGCGCACTACGAGACTAATCTTTGAAACACACAAATCGCTTAAAAGTGCCATAGGCTTGGAAAACCAAAAACTTCAGTAAAAACTGGACGCCCGAACTAGATCAAGTGTTCGGTGCCAAATTGAAAATTGGTCTTAGAAAAAGAAAATTGTGTTGCTGTCGTGCCTTACAATGACACATCCTATCTCAAGACTTCAAGCGGGTCAGCCTACGGCTTCAACCTCCTTATCCCGAAGGCAGAGTGCTTCTCTGAGGCTAGTTTAGCAAACTAAGTTCGAGCGGCTTTAGAGAGAAGCAAGGCTATCCGGCTATTGACCACACACTTGCGTCGAGAAAGAAGTGATAAATAATAATAATAATAATGAAACTTTGCAATGACTAAGAAGAAGAACACTTATTATAAAACGGCTCATTTAAGAGCCCCCAAGTGACTTGGGTAAAAGAATTTTATGTATAATGATTGTATGTACCGAAGTACTAATATCATATCTTTGTTCACCCAAACTTTAAACGCATCTTAACCTACCGTCGGCTTCTTCCTCTTCAGTCAAGGGCCAAAAAGTGTTATGTACTCCACATGTTGAGAATATCGACGGTGTCTCCGATAACCAGGCAATCAGGCCATAAGGTTGTAACAGACAAAGCGCGCTCAGGGAACTTATGCTATATTACTGACGAAGTGTAAGAAGCATCTTGGAAGAAAATAGTACCCCCACCGATACCTTTCTTCGGTGCTCATTGTTACTATGAGACTTGTGCAATAGATTTTTTGTACTCATGAGTTTCGTTGTGTGCCGACCATAATTGAAAACAATAAGAGCGTTAGCTTTGGGCTTCACCCAGTCTGAGGTCCGGCTCGGATGACCCGATCATGACAATCACAGTGGTGCTCCCTTTACTCCCTAGCCGAACAATCGGGAACGTAGGGGTAAACACAGGAGCGAGGCAAACCAGCTTGCAAATCGCTTAAGTCAATATGGTGCATATTGTGGCGTAATACACGAACAAGGAACGAAGTCGTACAAGTATAATCATATGCCAGAGGAAAGGCTTCATGAAGGAAGCCCCCAAGTGAACTAGGTATTTGAATTTGTGTGTCACAAACAAAGTTATGACAAGGAATTTTTCACAAACAACTTTTTGTCAAAAAAGTATAATGCTTGGTTGAACCGAACACAAGTCAAAAATTGTAAAACTTTGAGCATGAAGGCAACTTAGCTGGTTAATGTGTTCGGCATTGATGACGCGGTCCGAGCTTGATGCGGGACAAGGTTCCAACCCCCAAGCCGGTCCCGAGGTGGCGGGGCGAAGAGCTCGACACTCCGAAGTGGTGACATAGCACGGCCAATGCAAAGGTGAGTGGCCTTGAAGTCCCCGGCGTGGGGTAATGAAGTGTTAATGAAGCCCCCGTCCAGCCGAGGTGACGTGGTATGTCAGTATATCGAGTTGACGATACTGCCCGACCCGGATCATTTTCCTGTGCACAAAAAATATTGCAAGCCGGAGATAATAATAATAATAATAATAATAATAATAATAAAATCGTTGCATAATAAATAATTTATGCAAAGTGAGTAATAAAAGAAAATATGGCCTGCGTGCCGAAGTGAATGTCGATGCAGGGCGTCGGCGCCTGAATTCACAGGTCGGTCCGAGTTCCGGATGCGGCGTGCGCCGGACTATGTACGGAACCTGGCCGAACCACCATGCGACCATCGTTAGTGCGGCCATCATTCAATAGACCTGTGTACAGATGATGGAACAAACCAGAGAAATAATTTCTTGGAAAAAACAAACCCAAACAAGCAAAAATTACTAGGATTAATAGCACCTGGTTTATTTGCTGTAGCAATCCAAAGAAAGGTGACTCCCAAAATTGGGACTCGATCCGCACACCCATTTCCTGACGGGCGATAAAGCGACGGCATGGCGATGCTGGCAAAGGTTGGCTTGCCGAGGCAAAGCCCTTGGTCCGGCTAACGTGACGAAGCTGGTCGGCTAGTGACGCTGAAGTCTCCGGAGTAGGTTGATGAAGAGATGGCGAAGCCCCCGGTCCAGCCGAGGTGTCGAAGCCTCGATGTCAGCCGAAGAGTCGAAGTAGGTCGGCGTGATGGGCATCGGCTTGAAGAAGCAACAGTGCGGCTCTGCCGATGCCGGTCGTGACGTGTAATCCGTGGGGTGACGATGTTGGTGATGATTTATCCTTTGCGATGCCGAACTCTTGTTAGGCTTGCCGAGATGATGATCCGAAGAAGTTGAGCTCGGCTCAATAAAGTGACAACGTGTCTAAGCGCAGTCGGCGTGAGAGCAACAGCGTTGTCGAGTTGGTTTGACACCGGTAGCGATGGTGAAGATCATATTGGAAAAGACTTCAAAATTAACGGGATGTGTTTGGGAACAAAACACAATACCCCATACAAAACTTCCTTCAAAAAGAATGTCGGAAATCCCGTTCATAAAAAAGATGAATTCGGGTCGGATTCGTTCTCGCGCAGAAAACAGATCCGAAAAGTGATGCACTAATCGGAAGGTTCCCGGAGTTTGGACGGTCGGATCGAGCTGAAATTTTGAGAGGTGGTAGATATAGGAATTCCGCAGTCGATCAACGGTTGGATCTTCCAAAGGACGTCCGAGCTAGAGGCTGGACACCACGCCCTAAACTCGTCCAGATTCCCGTCCAGATTTGACAGGGCTCCGGTATATCGTGGATTGACACAGATTCCTCCATCGGAACTCGACGAAGTTTCCATGGTTGTTGTAGACTCAATCCCGCACAATTCCATCGAAGCAATCGTTAAAACCACACTTAAGGAGGCAGTGGTGGCGGATACAACTTCGCTGTCCAGAAAAACAGCACGGTTGCCCGAGTGCAATGTTGACGTTGAGCCCCCGGGCTCCCTGGATGATTCCTCCATGATCTAGATAGAGATAGGAGTTGATGTTGATGAAGGCCCTCCTCCGAACATGACGATCGGAGGTAGGATGCAGTCCTCGGTCTAGCCAAGGTGACCAGTCGAGCCGGTGACAAAGAAGCCGACGTCGCAGTTGATCTGCAGTCGAGCCATTGATCCTTTTGCTGATCACACAATAGAACTCTCAATGAAAGCACCAATGTCGGTGTCAAAACCGGCGGATCTCGGGTAGGGGGTCCCGAACTGTGCGTCTAAGGATGATGGTAACAGGAGGTGGGGGACACAATGTTTACCCAGGTTCGGGCCCTCTCGATGGAGGTAATACCCTACTTCCTGCTTGATTGATCTTGATGATATGAGTATTACAAGAGTTGATCTACCACGAGATCGTAGAGGCTAAACCCTAGAAGCTAGCCTATGATTATGATTGTGATATATATCTATCGACTAGCCTGGCCTCGGTTTATATAATGCACCAGAGGCCTAGGATAACAAGAGTCCTAGCCGAATATGCATGTGGGGAGGAGTCCTTGTCTTGATCACCAAGTCTTGTGGAATCTTCCTTGTATCGGCAATGTCCGAATCGCCCATGAGTATACGGCCATGGGGGTCCTCGGCCCAATCCAACTGATCGAGAGACGACGTGATGAGTACCCCCTAGTCCAGGACACCGTCACTCGCGTTTAAACAAATGTGAAGCAGTACAAGAAAAAAATCATATGCAAGATGCAGACAACATCACACTACCAAGTTAAACGTCTCTCGTCATTACTGCCATTGCATATTCACAGCTTATGATGTGTAAACTAAGCAGAAGGCATTTCAACAAATTAGAAGCAATGAAAGCTAGACACCATATGAAAGATGCAACGCATATCACTCTACCAAGTTAAAATTGTCTTGTCATAAGTCCCATTTCAACAAATTAGAAGTAGTACAAGCTAGAAAAGAATGCGAGATGTAAGGCAAACACATGATACCAGGATGGAATATGTACGAAAGCAGGACGACATGGCATATTCACAACTGTTTGTGTAAACCTAGAAGAAGCCATTTCAACAAATAAGAAGCAATGCAAGCTAGACAGCGTATGCAACATGCAAGAAAATATCACACTCCCAAGCTAGAGAAAGCACCTGGGATGCCGGTTTCGCCGGAAGATCGCCATCAGTCCCTGCTTTATTTTTTCCTTCCTGCTTCTTAGTTTTATTTCCTTGTCAATTCAAACCCGCAAGAAAAATGAATAAAAAATCGCTTTTCAAAACTCATTGATGCAGGATGCTGATGAGCACTACTTTAATTTAAGGCGACCGCATGATAGGACGATTGAATGTGTAGGAAAAAGGACAGCATTGCATATTCAAACCAATGATGTGTAAACTAAGCAGAAGGCATTTCAACAAATTAGAAGTAATGAAAGCTAGACACCATATGAAAGATGCAACGAATATCACTCTACCAAGTTAAAACTGTCTCGTCATAAGTGCCATTTCAACAAATTAGAAGTAGTACAAGCCAGAAAAGAATGCGAGATGCAACCTATATCACACTCCCAAGTCAAACATGTCTTATGATAAGTGATTGTTGCAGATTACACAACAGTAGTACTTTGATGTAAGAACATGGTGTGATAGAAATATATTGTATGTTCTAGAAACAGGAACATGTGTCTTATTCACAAGTATAATGTGTAAAGTAAGCAGATGGAATTCAACAAAATTAGAAGCAATACAAGCTAGACATCATACATAACATGCAACCACATATAGATTGCCAAGTTAGAGGGAGCACCTGTGATGGTGCACTAGGGGAGACGTGCTCATCATCAACACAGCTACGTTGAGTGTCTATGCATGTGTTGTCTTGCAAATCATCTTGTGGGGTTGGAGGAGTAGAATTTATAGAGGACCTCCATTTGGAAGGAGCACCTTTATCCGTTGCCTTGCTAACTTCCTTCCGCTTTATTGATTTTGAATTGTCAAGTAAAACCGACAAGAAAAAGCAATAAAATTCACTCTTCAGAACTCATTCGTGCATGATACTTGCAATCACTACTTTGATGTAAGGCAAACACATGATACCAGGATGGAATATGTACGAAAAACAG
This sequence comes from Aegilops bicornis, assembly GCA_021605145.1. Taxonomy (NCBI): domain Eukaryota; kingdom Viridiplantae; phylum Streptophyta; class Magnoliopsida; order Poales; family Poaceae; genus Aegilops; species Aegilops bicornis. The sequence goes on from CM038674.1 coordinate 488,447,355, forward strand.
GACGTCGTGGCATATTCACAAATGTTCGTGTAAACTAAGCAGAAGCCATTTCAATGAATAAGAAGCAATGCAAGCTAGACACCACATAAAAGATGCAGCCAATATGACTGTGCCAAGTTAAAGGCGTCCCATCATAAATGGCATTTCAACAAATTAGAAGCAGCGCATGCTATAAATCATATGAAAAGATGCAACTAATATCGCACTACATATACTAAAGGTGTCTCGTCATATTGATTGATGCAGGATACAAAAAAACAATAGTTTTACGTAAGGACATGCTTTTTAGACATATGTACTATGTACTAAAAATAGGAAGGCATGTCACATTAACATGTATAATGTATAAACTAAGAAGAATAGCACATGCAATTTAACCAGATTGGAAGAATTACAATCTAGACACAATATGCAACATGCAACCACATATCACGCTGCCAAGTTAGAGAAAGCACTTGCGATGCTCGTGTAGGGGAAATGCGTTAATCAACTACAGAGCTACGTTCACTATCTTCATCTAGCCTTGTTGTTTCTTGAGAATCATGTGGGGAGGCTGACGCTGCATTCTTAAATGAGGATCTTTACTGACAGTAGTCCACTAGCCTGACTGCCTCATCATAAGTGATTGATGGGGGATACACAAGACCATTAGTTTGATGTAAGAACATGGTTAATAGACAGATGTACTAGTCTGTACCAAAAACAGGAAGGCATGTCATATTCAAAGGTATAATGTGTAAGCTAAGAAGATGCAATTTAACCAAATTGGAAGCAATACAAGCTAGACATCCGGATGGAGTGGTGGGCATGATCATCTAGGACCTGAGAGCCTGGTGAGAGGCGGGCTGCTTCACCACCATTGTGGCTTTTTAGTTGGCTTCCAGGTGATGCCTGTCTGTCCTGGGCTTGTCACTGGCTCGGCCAGTGCCCTGACAAGCTATTTGTCTTCTGGTGCTCCCGGGATGATGGTTCATGTAAAAAATATCTTTCCTTATCTTAATAAAGACCAACTTAGGCCTTTCGAATACAAGCTAGACACCATATGCAACATGCAACCACATATGACACCGCGAAGTTAAAGCAGACACCTGGGATGGTGGTTCATGGCGAACGAGATCATCAACTCCAGAGCTACATTTACCGTCTCCATCTGCTGACACTACACCCTTTAAAGTGCTCAAACGTGTCTGGCCTACCCGCGTACAAAGCTGGAGCGACTTGTCTCTTTTCTTTTCTACTTCTGTCAAGGCAGAGTCTGAAATACCCTTGAATAAAAACACAATAGTGAGAGTATGGGTGAAGTGTGTGCAGAACTAGTGCACTGTAAAAGTAGCAGATAGCAAGTGGCTAAAAAATAAATGACAGGAGACATATGATAGCTCTACAACATTCAATGGCAAACAAAATTATATTCTACGCCGTATGATTTTATAATATGTGAGCACAGGGATTGCTGGGAAATGCAGGTATTCCTCCAGCACACCACCACATGTGGTCCTATCAAAATAACAGCTAACTGAAAATAAATAGGTTAGTCGATTTTTTTATGAACCGTCCGATCTATAGGGCATATGGCCTTTGTCAACCTCCCGCCAGTAAAGGTTTACGATCTTTCTCGAACCGCCAGCGACCACCGGCCCAGACCCCTGCCTCCGCCGTCCGCCCTCCTCGACCTCACACCACCTCCGTGCTTGGCGCCCCGGCCATCCCTTTAATCCCGGTCGACCTCCAGATCAGGCGCCATCAGCTCTCGGCTCCACACACCCCTAATAAACACGAAGGCGCTACTTCCTCGACGTAAGCGCCTGTTAGGCCGGGGAATGCTTACTTTAATTGGGAATCAACTGACCAGGAATTGAAATCCAGGGGGTGAAAGACCTCTAGCTAAGGTGAAATAGTATAGGAGGAGAAACCTTGTGCATGGCGAGTTACTAGTAATATCTAGTATCAAGAAGAAGCGGTCAACTAGTGTCTTCTATGGGATGAATACCGTGTAGGCAAACACGTAAGATTTGCACGAATAAGGGAAGAGGAGTACCATTTCTGGTTGCCAGTGCTAGGTCCTCTGGATGTCGCGGCGATTTTCTTGTTGGGAACCGATGTTTTGGGGGAGGGTTGAGCCTTGGAAAAAACCCATGGCCAAATTGTTGACTGTGTTGAGCAAGGTTGGAAAAAGCGTTAGGCGTAAGCAAGGCGGTTGGCCTTCGCCTAGTACCTAGGCGGTGCTTAAGTGCCCTAGGCGCGGCCTAGGCGGTAATATAGCTTCTACTATCACGATTATTGGGGTTATTATACGTGTATTGATGTTAATTTATGGCAGATAAATAAGTTAACTGCCAGCTACTACCATTTGAATGTGTCATCTTTGGCATTTTAGTGCAATTATGGCATGATTTCTCGCTTGGGTAAATAATTTGTTGCTTACCCTGCCTAGACTTCCATTTATGCCCTAAGCGAGGCGTTTGGCCATCGCCTAGCGCCTAGGTGTGCCTAAGCGCCTCCTAGGCACTGCCTTTTCCAATAGAGGTGTTGAGGTGGCTGCCTATCGGCGGAGGGGAAGCAGATCCGAGGCGGCGAAGGACGGTGTAGCGGGAACAACTCCAGTGCGGTGGACGATGGCGAAGTTGGAGTGGCAGTGGTGAGGCGCAGGACGGCGTGGTTGAACTAGCTCAGGTACGGACAACTCGACCTCGGCTTCAACTACTAGCCATGGAGGGCGTTGCGGTTGCGGTGGACGACGACGTCGAGGTATCGGCTCCGATATGATGGAGGAGGGCGGCTGTTGATGGGTGGGATGGGGTGCAGATGGAGGACGCCAGGGTTTCGCGGCTGGTGGAGAGGTAGTTTTGGCGCCCACAGAGTATGAATGGGGAATTGGACGAGGGGGCAGGGGGAGCTAAGGGAGAACTATGTTTCGGTCTGGGACGAGCTTGTTTTTTGTTTTTTGAACAGATGGGACACACTTGTTTGAAATTTTGGGAAAGTACAAACTTTGCCCCTCTCTTAAATTTCGGACCTATTGCGGGTCGGGGGTAGGATGGTAATCTCAGGTGTCCCAAATAGTGGGCGGGAGCAATTTCGGCCACGTGCATGTCTGCTTAGGCGGCCATTGTGTATGAATGTTTTTCGGAGGCGGTTGTGTGGCGTCTAGATGAAGCTACAAACCTACCCCGGTTTAGACCTTTGGATGTCGGGCCAGTAGGTTTCACAAGTCGGAGTTAGAAAAGTAATTTCCTTCTACCAAACATTGGTCTCATGCGATTTCGGGCGAGTAGAGGCTCTTTTGGCGCTTCGTTTGAAATTTTCAAACAGAAGCATTCACGTTCAGAGTACTCTTGAACTTTGAGGATTGACCTAAATATACAACGTTAAATTTGACCTTGTATGTTTGAAAACCTCATTAAATTATGCGTTTTTTTTTTGAAATTTTGACACTTGAAAATCCTATAACTACGATTATTTTGGAATGGAGGAGGTAAATTTGAATCTATTTCGTACACGACTATATATGCTATTATGTACAAAAGCAGAGCAAAGATTGGTGCCCCCATAATTTAGGTATGATTTACAAATGACATGATATTGAATTCAAATTATTGAATGGACTTCATGTTGAATTCAAATTTTTTAAACCACCTTAAGTTGAATTCAAATGTATGCTAGTTCATAGCTAGCTATTTATAATGTTCATTCTGTAACTTTCGTATATATAATGTGCTTTACACACACACAACATGAACTATACTCATGTTTATATTCGATTGCTAAAGCGATGCATTGTCTGGAGTTCAAAATACTAACTATGTGGATCAATTATGTCGAATAATAACATAGACATGCTCAAATTTGATAGAAGCTAGATGTCTGATGGATCAATGACCGTTCCTTACGCGAATTGCAAATATCATGATCCCATCCTAACATCAACGTATACATCAGTCTTTTACGTGTAGTTTCACTCTCCATCGGTGGTCTCTCACACGTGCTCACACACTCTCTCCCGAGGTGTCTTTCTCGCATACATGCTCTCGATATAACCCCCCCCCCCCACCTCTCGTAACCATTTACGACAGTTTTCACTAACCTTTATCACAAGCACTCTTCCTCTCACAAGCATACACATGCACAATCCAATCGACCCTTTCTATATACATAGACCTACCTACGTTTATCCCATATGCACATTATCTCTAGGCCTGTCTCTCACGCATTGTCTCACACCTCTCTTCCAAATCAACGAGTATGATTCTAGCAGAGCGTTCTGTAGGATGCCCCTTAAAGTTAGGTTGGATGAATAGTAATATCCGAGATAAGGGGTTACCTTAGTCCGAGGACGTAGGGTTACAAATCCTAGCCGGCTTTGTCAGTGGACACAGAGTCCTTCATGATTCTACTATCTTTTTCTTGTAAGACTAGTAATCCATGGGTCTCCCTAAATGCGTCACGGGCCGACCAATGTGGCGTAGGACGAAACCGAACCAAGGGCCTCACCTCGGCCCACCGGACCTCAAGCGGTGACACACCCTCTGCCCCCAGGTCTCGTTATCTTATCACACCCACACATACCAACACAGACACCACACACACAAAAAATCTCCTCGTGCCTCTATCCCCTCCCCCCTTGCATATACACACTGAGGGACTCCTGGATTAGGGGGTCTCTGGACAGCCGGACTATATTCTTTAGCCGGACTGTTGGACTCTGAAGATACAAAATTGAAGACTTCGTCCCGTGTCCGGATGGGACTCTCCTTGGCGTGGAAGGCAAGCTTGGCAATACGCATATGTAGATCTCCTCCCTTGTAACTGACTCTGTGTAACCCTAGCCCCTTGGTGTCTATATAAACCGGAGGGTTTAGTCGTAGAACAACAACAATCATACCATAGGCTAGCTTCTTGGGTTTAGCCTCTACGATCTCGTGGTAGATCAACCCTTGTAATACTCATATCATCAAGATCAATCAAGCAAGAAGTAGGGTATTACCTCCATCGAGAGAGCCCAAACACAGGTAAACATCGTGCCCCCGCCTCCTGTTACCATCCGCCTTAGACGCATACAGTTCGGGACCCCTAACCGAGATCCGCCAGGTTTGACACCGACATTGGTGCTCTCATTGAGAGTTCCTTTGTGCGTCCTTTGCAAGGCTTGATGGCTTCTTCGATCATCGACAACAATGTAATCCAGGGTGAGGTTTTCCTCCCGGACAGATCTTCGTATTCGGCGGCTTCGTACTGCGGGCCAATTGGCTTGGCCATCTGGAGCAGATCGAGAGCTACGCCCCTGGCCATCAGGTCAGGTTTGGAAGTTTGAACTACAATGCCGACATCCGTGGAGACTTGATCTTTGACGGATTCGAGCCCATGCCAGGTGCACCGAACGATCACGACGAGCATGATTTAGCTCTACCGTCGGACAGTGTTTGGGGGATCACACCTGCAACTACTCCGGCCTTCAATCTGGAGCAAATTGCGCCATCCGAGGACGGGTGGATAGACCCCGCCAATGAGACTGCTCTCTCAGCAGGGATAGATCCGGATACTGACTTCACCCCTTACGAGAGCCGTGTTGCCGAACCATTGGATTCGTCCCCGGCCACAGGCCCCGAGCCGCCTGCATCCGTGCCTATCGAATCCGATTGGGCACCAACCATGGAGTTTACCTCCATGGATATCTTTCAGCACTCGCCTTCAGCGATGTGCTAAATCCATTAAGGTCCCTCTCTTTGTCAGGGGAACCTTCGCCGAACTATGTCCGGCTAGGATGGGATGCGGACGACGAAGAAATTCGCTCCCCACCCACCACCACTTAGTAGCCACTGTCGACGATCTAACCGACATGCTCGATTTCGACTCCGAAGACATCGATGGCATGGACGACGATGCAGGAGAAGAAAAGGAACCATCGCCCACAGGGCGCTGGACAGCCACTTCATCACATGGCATATACATGGTGGATACACCCAAAGAAAAAAATGACGAGGAACGGAAGGAAGCAGCGAAGAACAGCTCCATCGAGAAGCAAACAAAGCATCGGCGTAGGCGCCGCTCCAAATCCCGCCTCGGCAAAAACAGCGATAACAGCAAAAGAGAAAATAACACCCCGGTGAACTCCAGAGGAAACGACGACCACATCGACCCAGCGGCAGAGCACGATGAAACTGCGAACGGCGAATGCAGTATGGATCCGATGTCCGAACACGGCGACGCCGAGGATAAAGCTCATCAACCTCCCTCCGGGGAGGAAAACAGTCCGGACAAAGATGCACACACCATCCCGGAAAGGCACTTGGAACAAGAGAACTTCCGCAGAAGGCTTATCGCCACAGCGAGGAGTCTGAAGAAGCAGAAGCAAATGCTTAAGGCCGCGCAGAATACGCTCAACAATAGATGGAACAAGGTGCTCGACAATCAAGAAAAGTATGGTGGAAGTTACCACACAAAGAGCTATCCAAAACGCAAGCTATTGCCCGAATTCGATGATGAGGCCATAGAGCCCACGCAGCCGAAAAATAAAACGGCCAACCGGTCGGATCAACCACCTGGTGGCCATGATAGAGCGGCTAACAAGGCCGCACATAAGTCAACGCACGATCCACGTGAGGACTTGCGCCAAAAATCCAGTATGACCAGATCCATCTATGGATCTAGGAAGCGTGCTACGGCACAAAATCAAAACCGAATAGTACAACCTTCTGAACGCCATGATACATCTAAATACAGGGGTGCCGCACACCCCCTATGTTTCACCAATGAGGTGCTAGACCACGAATTTCCAGAAGGATTCAAACCAGTGAACATAGAGGCGTACGACGGGACCATAGACCCTGGGGTCTGGATTGAGGACTTTATCCTACATATCCATATGGCTCGCGGAGACAATCTCCACGCCATCAAATACTTGTCCCTCAAGCTTAAAGGACCAGCTCGGCACTGGCTGAAAAGCCTCCCTGAAAATTCAATTGGAAATTGGGAGGAGCTCGAGGATGCTTTCCGGGCTAATTTTCAAGGGACCTATGTCCGTCCTCCGGATGCAGACGATTTGAGTCATATAATACAACAGCCCGGAGAGTCCGCCCGAAAGCTTTGGAACAGGTTTCTCACTAAGAAGAACCAAATCATTGACCGCCCGGACGCAGAAGCCTTAGCAGCTTTCAAGCACAGCGTCTGGGACGAATGGCTCGCCAGACATCTCGGTCAAGAAAAACCGAGAACAATGGCAGCCCTGACAAGCCTCATGACCCGCTTTTGCGCGGACGAAGATAGCTGGCTAGCCCGTAGTAGCACCAGTGACCCAGGCACATCCGTAGTCAGGGACGGCAATGGAAAACCACGACGCAGTAAAAGCAAGCGTCGAAATAAATAAGACAGCCCAGATAGCACGGCGGTAAACGCCGGATTCAGAGGCTCTCAACCGGGTCAGCGGAAAAAGCCTTTCAAAGGCAGCAAAGATGGACCATCCAGCCTAAACAAGATTCTAGACAAACTATGTCAGATTCATGGCACCCCCGATAAACCTGCAAATCACACCCACAGAGAATGCTAGGTCTTCAAGCAGGCCGGTAAGCTAAATGCCGAACACAGGGGGAGGGAGACACCAAGCGAAGATGAGGACGAACCTCGCCAGCAAAGCACCGGGGGACAGAAAAAATTCCCACCAGAGGTTAAAACAGTGAACATGATCCACGTGAATAAGAGGAGAAGCAAATTTGCACTCCGGGACACACGCGCGGTACAGCCCGTCACCCGAAGTTCAACCCCTAGCTGGCCTGCCCGATCACTTTTGATCACAGGGATCACCCGACAAGTATCCGGCATGAAGGATTGGCTGCCTTGGTGTTAGACCCAAAAATAAATGGATACCATCTCGCACGAGTCCTTATGGACGGCGGCAGTAGTCTAAATCTGATATATCAGGATACAGTCCGCGAAATGGGGATAGACCCGACAAAAATTAGCCATAGTAATACTACCTTCAAGGGAGTAATATCAGGCCAAGAGGCCCGCTGCACGGGCTCTCTATTACTAGAGGTTGTATTCGGTTCTCCCGACAACTTCCGAAGCAAAAAGTTAACCTTCGACATCGCTCCATTCCGAAGTGGTTATCAAGCACTACTCGGAAGAGCGGCTTTCGCTCGTCTTAATGCAGTACCGCATTACACTTCTCTCAAGCTTAAGATGCCCAGTCCACGTGGCACCATCACCACTAGCGGAAACATTGAACGTTCCTTACAAGCGGAAGAATGTGCGACGGCTTTAATAGCCGAACACTAAATGGCCCCTCCAACCAGAATAAAGGATCGGTCGTCAAGACCGCGGACACGGCTAGACGAGTCCGGCACATTACTAGCTATAATAGCTTAGATAAACCCGAGATTGGTTTGATGGTTATACCACCATAGACGGTACCAGGGGTTTCCCGCATGTAATCAGGGCTAGTTCGGCTCAACCTGACCTATCTTGAATTTTAATGGTTTATTGAGAATAACCAATTTTTTGGCACGACAACTTTCACCTAAGTTCTTCTCTTTTACAGATGACAATCGCGCCACACCCGTCCAGGATACGGCACAACGGAGACACAGGCGCAGACGTGCAGCAGGGACCCGCTCAAAGGTTTCTTTTTATATTAAGACCCTGTGTAAACCTTTTTTACTGTCTCTTGTTGTTTACATCCTCCGGATACTTAGTATAACCGAGAAGGATGCCGACGTTATTGGCATTTCACCACGTCAGAGCATTGCACGTACCTGGAAAATCGGGGTTCATTATCAAGGGCACTGTTCAGCCCGGCATAAGACCGAATACCTTAGGGAGTGTTCGGCGTCGCGAGTTTGGCCTTATATGCATCAGCTCCGAATCATGTCTTTGGTCAAATGTTGGGTTTGCCCGGCCCCCGTGTTTTTCTACCTTACGTTCCGCTCTATTGGCTAAGGTGGCACCGGGAGAACTACTGCGATTGTGCCCTGGTTCATCCGGATGAGCACCTCAGTAGAGAAAGCCGAAAATTGACTGTCATGATAAAGCGCGAGATTGGTCAACCACTCGATGAGTTAGCGGAATCTTCGGGATTCCTCCACATTAACGAAGGGCCGTTTCCGGTCATATGCGTCTGGCGCCCAGATTCGGACAAGCGCGGAGGTACCAGGGGCTATATAGTAGTCCCACCGTCAAACTCCTATGGCTAAGTGAAAGTGTTCAAGCAATATAGTCTGAGTGCCTCGTTCGCTGCGCTACCACCTCCTTAATGGACCAAGACGTTGGATCAAGTGTGAATCTGGCGTTTTTGCGAACACCCCTTCATTATATGCGTGGGGGCTGAAGCCGACGACTGCAAACTTTCAGGTTATATACATATATACATAAATGGCTGCACAGAAGGCATCATAATACTTTCAGGCAAAAGTATAAAACACAGCCTTTATAATTCAATAAAGCATGGGAATACATGTCGAACATAATATTCTTCGAGCACTGAGCCTCTATTGCACGAGCGCCTTCAAGGACTTCTTCAAAGTAGTGCTCGGCAGATACTAAACCCTACGGCGAACCACAGGTTGCAATAGCGGTGACCTCCATCTCTGCCCAGTATGTCTTGACACGGGCAAGTGCCATCCGCGCACCCTCTATGCACGCCGACCTCTTCATAGCATCGATATGCGGCACAGCACGAAGGAACTGTTGCACTAAATTAAAATAGTTGTTCGGCCTTGGCCCTTCCAGCCACAAATGATCCACAACAGACCTCATGGCTAGACCGGACAACCTATGGAGCTCGGCCCACTCGGCCATCCGCTCATTCAACAGAAGAGGACGCACTGGAGCATTGAATTGTGACCAGAACAGCTTTTCCACTTCACGATCTTTTTGATCTTTGAAGTATTTGGCTGCATCAGCAGCACTTGCTGCTAAATCCACATATGCGTCCTCCGAACTCCATAGTTGAACAAGAGGAGCATACTTAGGATCTCCGAACTTCATCCGCAGCATAAAGGGCTTCCCAGCCGCGAGATCCCCGGCTTGGCGCAGCTCCTCCTTCATCGCTCTGATTGTAGAGCGGGTGTTCTTGGCTACCACTGTGGCCTTTTCGAGGTCCGTCATTTTCGCTCGATTTTTATTTTCAAGAAGCTCATAACGGTCGGCAGCATCCTTCAATTCCACAGCCATCTTGGCTATCTCACCCTTGCTTCGGCAATGCGCAGCCTGTTCGGCTCTCAGCTCTTCGATCGCCTTCAGAGCGGCCGCATCACTTTTCCTGGCTTGTTCCTTGGCTCGGGCAAGTTCCGCCCGAAGGATCTCCACGGCGGCAGCTCCATCTGCAGACACAAACATATTAAATATACTAGCATCATGCTCCTCTTACTATGTGTTGATCGCCGGAGAAATCGCATACCCTGTGCCTCATCGAGCCGCTTGTTGACAAGCACGATGTCGGCATCTGCTGCATCAAGTTGCCGCTTCAGCTCGGCAAACTCACCAGTCCGGCTAGCCACCGGACCTTCAGCCACCTGCACATAAAGGCAACCTGATTATTACCTGGGACTATGATCCTCTGTTTACCGCCGTTCTCGACGGCAACCAGAGTCTCAGGGGCTACTATCTACATAGGGTACACCTAACATGTGCGGTACCGTCAAAAACATACACTATTTCACGTACCTCAAAGCCTTTCAGCAGGCTCATAAAAGCTTCATGCAACCCGCTTTCGGTGGATGAAATCCTCTGGGTCACCGTACCCATCAGCGTATGATGCACTTCTGAGATAGCCGCTTGCTCCAGAAGATCCTTCAGTGTGTCTGATCTCACATCGGACGGTTCTGGACTCTTTCTGTTACTCTCCTCAGGAGCCGAATACTGAGGACTTCGGGTGGCCGAGGGATTACCCTCTGGCCTTGGCGGATCAGGAGAAACCCTTCGCGACGACACTTCAGCGTCGCCCGCCTCATGAGGCGGGGTGGCTTGGGGAGGTGTTTCGCTCTCCATCATCTCCGGAAGAAGATCCCCCGAAGACGAACTATGTCGAGAAGGGCTACGATCCAAACTACAAGATATATGCTTCGGTTATCTACTCAGAGGTAAAGCAGGATATTCTTACTATTTAGTACTTCTTGATTACTTACAGCTCGGTGGAAGGCTGATCCCCTTAAAGACAATGTGCGGCAAGGATACCCCCCGGGGCAGGACCCTCTGGCGAAGATTTCTTCCCCTGTTTGGAAACTTTTGTTTCCGGGTCCTGAGAGGCGGTCCTCTTCCTTCCTTGGGGAGAGGGAATTTCAGATCCTTCTCCCTGGTTATCCTCCTTCGTGGAGGCGCTAATTCCCCCGGTTTGTATGAACAATGAGTGAGGCCCGCTTTCATCCTCTTTATTCCCCCCTTTATCTTCCCCTGAGGGCGCCTGATAAGGCGCCGGCTCGAGCATTCTGGCTAGTACTGGATCTGCTGAGCCCTCGGGAAGGGGAGCCGAACACCTGATCATGTTCTCCTTTGTTACCCAGTCCTAGTCAAAGAGCGATTTTTAGGAATGATGTTGTGACAAATAAAAGACAGTGCGTTCGGTCACGGGATTACTTACTTGGGTATCTGGACGATTGCAGCTCAGACACGCATCCTCGGTGAGGTCCGGACACCTTATTTGTGGTCCGAAGAACAATTTGTACATCTCTTCGAGTGTCATGCCGAGGAACTGCTGAATAGCTCGCGGTCCTTCTGAGTTGAACTCCCACATTCGGAGGGGTCGACGCTTGCAAGGCAGGACTCGACGAACTAGCATGACTTGCATTACCGTTACCAGGCCGACATCTCTCTCGAGGAGATCTCGGATGCGACTCTGCAATATCGGCACGTCGTTTACTGGCCCCAGTCCAGCCCCTTGTTGATCCATGACGTCAGTTGTGGAGGGGCGCCCGAGCGAAAGGCAGGGGCGACCACCCACTTTGTGCCCCGGGGAGCTGTGATATAAAACCACTCCCGTTGCCATAAACTGGACACCTCCAGGAAAGAACCCTCTGGCCATGGAACATCGGCGCCTTTGCTTATTGCGGCACCTCCGCACTCTGTGTGTCGCCCCTCAATCATCTTCGGATTCACATTGAAGGTCTTGAGCCATAAGCTGAAGTGTGGGGTAATGCGGAGGAAGGCTTCACACACGACGATGAACGACGAGATGTGAAGGAGGGAATTCGGGGCCAGGCCATGGAAATCCAGCCCATAATAGAACATGATCCCCCTAACACAGGGATCTAGAGCAAGGCCTAGCCCTCAGAGGAAGTGAGAGATGAATACAACTCTTTCGCTGGGTTCGGGAGTGGGAATGACCTGCCCTCGAGCAGGCAACCTGTGCGAGATTTCGCCGATTAAATACCTGGCCTCTCTTAGCTTCTTGATGCCTTCCTCTGTGACAGAGGAAGGCATCCACCAACCTTGAAGGTTGGATCCGGACATGGTTGAAGGTCCGAAGCGCCTGACCTGAGCCTTGGGTGTTGGAACTCGAGGTGGGGGAAGGATTCGATTGAGTGCAAGAAGAAAAAGGATAGGCCTTGGCCTATTCAAAAAGGGGATGAATATCAAGCGTCCTCTGTGTGACCGTTTGGGACCTGCCTAAAATCGAGGAGTCATACCAACGGGCACGATTGGGTTACCCACATCCGTATTGATGACAATCCCGTAATAAGGTGGACGCGATCTCTGCTTCGACAAGACGTGCCAAATGAATCGCGTAATAAGGAGAAGTCCGAACACTTTCGACAGTGCAGCACCCCGAACTTATAGCATTATATGCATCAGCTCCGAATCATGTCTTGAGTCAATAGTTGGGTTTGCCCGTCTCCCATGGTTTGGTACCTTACGTTCCGCTATATCGGCTAAGGTAGCGCTGGGAGAACTACTGTGATTGTGTCCCGGTTCTTCCGGACGAGCACCTCAGTTGAGAAAGCCGAAAACTGACTGTCATGATAAGGCGAGAGCTGGTCGCTGTTCGAGAGGTCTGAAGTCCTTAAAGACTTCTTCCGCTTCGGGCAAGGAGTCGTCCTTGCCCCGACTTGGGCATATATAGCACCCCAGATTCGGCCTTCCGAATACTAGGGGCTTCGCCAAAATTTAAAACTGTAGACTTCTGTGGCTAAGTGAGAGTGATAAAGCATTATAGTCTGATTGCCTGGTTCGTTGTGCTTAGCACCTCCCTCGAAGGACCCAAAAATGGGAAAAAGAGTGCTCAGGTTTATCCCGAACACCCCAGTACTAGTTACATGGGGGCAGAAGCCGACGACTGGCCAACTCTCAGATTTTATAAACGGCCACATAGAAGGTAATATTTTAAATTCAAAAAGTGTTGCATAGCGCAAATGAACTAGTTTCACATTAAAGGATCACATGAGCACATTCATTCAAAAATTACATCTTTAGCACATTCCTCCGCCACAAGGCGGGAACCCTTTAGAACACTGTCATAATACATCTTGGGGTGGTGATGCTCCTTGCCCTGCGGCAGCCCCTCCTTCACCAGCTTCTCAGCGTCCATCTTCGCCCAGTGCACTTTCGCACGGGCAAAGGCCCTGCGTGCACCTTCGATGCAGACGGACCGCTTGATGACTTCAAACCGGGGGCAGGCATCTACAAGCCGCCTCACCAGACCGAAGTAGCTGTTAGGCAGGGGATCGCCAGGCCACATCTGGACTATAAGACCCTTCATGGCCTGTTCGGCCGCCTTGTGGACCTCGACCAGTTGCTTCAGCTGGTCGCTCAAGGGCATTGGGTGTTCGGTCCCAGTATACTGATACCAGAACAACTTCTCCGTCGAGCTCTCCTCCTCAGCCGGTAAAACTCCGCGGCATCCAACACACTGCGGGGAAGATCTGCGAACGCTCCTGGAGAGCTCCGAACTCAGGTAAGTAAAAGAAAATTTTCTTTCACATGCTTGCTTTGCATAATGAATGCCTTACCCGCCGCTATCTTCTGAACCGCCTCAATCTCCTGGAGGGCCTTTTGGGCTTCGGCCTTGGCATGTTTTGCGCCTTTGAGGGCCTTCGCAAGCTCCGACTCTCGCGTCTTAGAGTCAAGCTCCAAGGACTCGTGTTTTTTGGCGAGAGCCTGGAGCTCTTGCTGCACCTCGCCTACCCGGGCTTCTTGCCTTTCACGCTCGATGCGCTCCTTGGCCGCTTTTCTTGACCCACGGACAACGCCTTCTTCGTGGTCGCCACTTGGTCGTGGCCCCAGCAAATTCATGACGATCCTATTATTTTACAACTAAATTTCTTTTTAATATATAGACAAGGTATTGCTTACCTTTGCTCTCCTCGAGCTGCCTCTTGGCAAGGCCGAGCTCTTCCTCGGACCACTCAAGGTCCTGCTTCAGTGCAACGACCTCCGCAGTACGTGCGCTAGCGGCCAGTAGTGAAGCCTGCATATGCACATAGACATATTCTGATTAGACTCCTGAGTCATTATTTGATCCTCTGTTCGGCCTTTCTTCGCAAACGCCAAACAGAGCATCAGGGGCTACTGTCTATGCGGTAATATTTTCCTATATTCTGGATACTTACCTGAAAGCCTGTTAGGAGGCTGGCACAAGCTTTAGTTATTCCGTTTTCCTATATTCCTCTCAATCACCGCACTCATGATAGTGCGGTGCTCCTCGTCGATGGAAGCGCTGCGAAGCGCTTTCAGCAAGTTGTCCGGTGCCTCTGGATGGGCAGAGGCCACCGGCACGGGCGGCTTGCCCCTCTTAACGGGGGGTCGTCTGCCGGAGTCCGGAACCACTGGAGGTTCCGGCGCGGTGTTCGGCTGGGGGCCGAACTTGGAGCCCATGGGAGTCTTGCCCCCTTTGCACCTGTGGTCCGAATGTCGCCTCGAGGCGCCTCAGACTACCTCCCCTCGGTTCGGTGCCCTTTGAGACAACACCTCAACGTTGTCCGTAGGGCGAGGGGAGGAGGCGGTCGGAAGTGAATCGCTATTCAAATCCGACGGGTCCAAAGAACCATCCGACAAAGATACGTCGATATGGGCTCGGGATGGACTGCATAATCATGTTCGGCGTAAAGAGAAGCAGTGCAATAAAACATACCGTGAATTACTATGGTATCCGGATACTTACGACTTCGCCAGGGGCTTGTCCCTGGGTAGCCACTCGTCGTCGCTGTAGGCGGCCGTCGTGGAGCAGTCCGGAAGGAGGGTCCTTCCCTTCTTGGATCTTCGGCCTCCCCGGTTGGGGCGGCCTTCCTTTTCTTGTCTCCCCCGGCTGGGGGGGGGGGGAGAACTTTCCTCTTCCTCCTCCTCGTTTTCGTTGGAGGAGTGCGCCTCGGAGTTATTGGACAATGAGTTCGATATAACCTGGCGCCGGAGACCTTTCCGGGTCCCGGTGGCCTTCTTCTTGGCCTTCTTCTCCGGCACCTCATAAGGCGCCGAAATCATCATCTTCGTTAGAAGAGCATCTGCTGGATCTTCGGGCAGAGGAGTCGGACAATCGATCTGCTCTGCCGTCCCTATCCAGTCCTGTTAATGGCATGGAAGCTTAGATCCCGCACATGATTATACTGGGGAAATGAACATCTTATGAGATATAGAAGACTTACCGGATTTGCGGGGTGTTTTGCGCTGAGTCCGCGGTCTTCGGTAAGGGGAGGAGGTACCTTGGCGCCCTTGAATAGCACCCTGTAGATGTCCTTGTGCGTCATGTCAAAGAGCTCTCGCAGAATCTGGTGCTTGGCCGGGTCGAACTCCCACAAGGTGAATGCACGTCTTTGACACGGCAGGATCTGGCGGAAGAGCAAGACTTGGACCACATTGACGAGCTTGATTTTCTTGCTCATCATGTTTTTGATACATGTCTGGAGTCCGGTCAGCTCTACCGAGGAACCCCAGGACAGGCCCTTCTCTTTCCAGGAGGTGAGCCGCATGGGGATTCCGGATCGAAATTTGGGGGCCGCCACCCAGTTGGTGTCGCGCGGCTCGGTGATGTAGAACCACCCCGATTGCCACCCCTTTATGGTCTCCACATAGGAGCCTTCGAGCCATGTAACATTGGGCATTTTGCCCACCATGGCACCTCCGCACTCCGCCTGCTGGCCGACCACCACCTTCGGTTTGACATTGAAGGTTTTCAGCTAGAGGCCGAAGTGGGGCCTGATGCAGAGGAAAGCCTCGCACAGGACGATAAACACCGAGATGTTGAGGATGAAATTGGGGGCCAGATCGTGAAAGTCCAGCCCATAGTAGAACATGAGCCCGCGGACAAATGGGTAGAGGGGAAATCCCAGTCCGTGGACAAAGTGGGTAAGGAAAACTACCCTCTCATGGGGCTCCGGCGTAGGGATGATCTGCCCCGCCTCAGGAAGCCGTTGTGCGATATCCGCGGCTAGATATCCGGCTCCCCGTAGCTTTGTGATGTTCTCCTCCGTGACGGAGGAGACCAACCACTTGCCTCCCGCTCCGGACATGCTTGGAGTGGTTTGAGGGGGAAAACACGAACTTGGGCGCTAGAGCTCGAGTGCACAAGAACGGATGAGCAAGGAGGAAGAAGGCATGGGTGAAAAGAGTAAATCCCTGTCCCTTTATAAGAGCGGAAGAGGCGATGCGCCTCCCCACTTACCTAGTAAAACTCGCTTATTCCCCAAGCGCCGTGATTGATGGTGCGGTTGGGTTACCCACATCCGTATTGATGAGAATCCCGTGATAAGGGGACACGATCTCTGCTTCGACAAGACGCGCCAAGGAAACCGCCTCGCAATATGTGCCGTGGCTGGTTGTGAAAAATGGTTTGAATAATGACCGGGCTGTGGTGTGGTGACATGCCGCAAAATGCGTCAGCAGATTAGATTTGTGGAAATATTATTCTCTCTACGGTGGTACGTGGAATTTGTTTTGCAGAGCCGGACACTATCCTTGTGTTCAAAATCTTCTATGGAGTATTCGGAGGAGGAACCCGCCTTGCAATGCCGAAGACAATCTGTGCGCCGGACTCATCGTCATTGAAGCCTGGTTCGGGGGCTACTGAGGGAGTCCTGGATTAGGGGGTCTCCGGACAGCCGGACTATATCCTTTGGCCGGACTGTTGGACTATGAAGATACAAGATTGAAGACTTTTTCCCGTGTCCGGATGGGACTCTCCTTGGCGTGGAAGGCAAGCTTTGCAATACGGATATGTAGATCTCCTCCCTTGTAACCGACTCTGTGTAACCCTAGCCCCCTCTGGTGTCTATATAAACCGCAGGGTTTAGTCTGTAGGACAACAACAATCATACCATAGGCTAGCTTCTAGGGTTTAGCCTCTACGATCTCGTGGTAGATCGACTCTTGTAATACTCATATCATCAAGATCAATCAAGCAGGAAGTAGGGTATTACCTCCATCGAGAGGGCCCGAACCTGGGTAAACATCGTGTTCCCCGCCT
Source organism: Aegilops bicornis (assembly GCA_021605145.1). Classification (NCBI taxonomy): domain Eukaryota; kingdom Viridiplantae; phylum Streptophyta; class Magnoliopsida; order Poales; family Poaceae; genus Aegilops; species Aegilops bicornis. Next base: position 488,464,735 of record CM038674.1, read on the forward strand.
CCTGTTACCATCCGCCTTAAACGCACAGTTCGGGACCCCCTACCCGTGATTCGCCGGTTTTGACACCGACACCTGGCACCACATCCGCCATGACCACGAGCGCGAACGCTCTATGGAAGAGCTTGTCTTCGGGGATGAAGCTCGAGGTCGCCGCCCTCACTCAAGGAGCCTCTCGCGACACAATAGCAGTGTAGCCGGACACGGACGCGACCGCATAAGCGGTGGCCACGCTGGCGGCCGACGACGGGAGCACCGTCAGCCACGCATCCTACTTGCCACCGTCCAACATCTGGCAGTGCCAAGGTCAGGGACTCCTCCGAGGATGAGTAGGGCATGGGAGGCGGCAGGGCATGGTGTGCCAACTGGTCGGTCCGTCTCCCGTGTTCTACTCTTCCTCGCCGGAGACCGCACCTTCACTTCATGGGTCTTGAACCCCGCCCCCATAAATGGAGATCGCAGATGGAGGATGTCGATTGCCGCCATAGAATAGGTTTAGGGTCGGGTTTCTTTTATTTTTTCTGTCCTATAAAAGTTCAAAATGTAATGAAAATCTGCCGTGTTTGCATTAATCCCATCTGGTGTATATGAACATTCACAATAATAGTAAGATATATATTATAGGATTATATGGAATGATGATTCGTTTTTGTGTGTATAAACTTAGAAGGTTTGACCCGAGACAAAGCTAACATGCGAAGTAAATAAACACATAGGGTCTACATACACAATTTATCTTAGGCACTCCAATAGTACGTCCACTACACATTCACGCATTTCACATCTTCCTACATCTACGGGAACCTACGAAAGGGTTAACGTAAATTGCCTCTCTCTCTCCTCCCTGATTTTCATGGTGGTGGGCCCCTCCCTCCCCCCAATCTACAATCAACAGCTCACACGTTTCACATTACGTTAATTATGTAACTGGGATTACGTAGGTGTAGCATTACTCGCCTTAAAAAACCAACTAAGCCAACCTCCCAGCATATCACGCGGGAATAGACCCGGCCGCACCGTTTTAGAGGGCGAAGCACCAAGTTTAAAAGGAAAAAAGCGGTACACTCACAGCACCCCTGTCGCGGTCGCATTCCACCCCACACACGTTCGGTCCTGCACATGGCTCACGCAAACGGAACGCGCTTCGGCTTGCCTCTTCACTGACATGTGGGACTGCACTTGGAGAAACCGACCATGCGCCAACCCCCCCCCCCCCCACCGCCCACCACGCGAAAATTCCCACCAAATCACAAATTCAACCGCCCTTCGGCCAACTAGCCAATAATATTCCCCAAACCCCCCTCCCCCCGGCCCCCTCCACTCCATTATCTCCGCCAAAGCCACCCTCCCCGTCGCGCTGAAACATCGGCGCCCTGGTTTGTCGGGGGGGCGCATGGCGATCCTCTCGCTCCCACAGTACGCTCTCATAGACTTATGTCCTCTAGCCGCGCCGCCACCGCTGGTGATGTTCTTGTGGAGACGCACGACAGTCAGCACCACCATCGCTGGCGATGTTCATGTGGAGACGCACAGTGGTCAGCTTCTCCCACGGTACGTGCATTCTAGACTGAGGCCCCATGCATGTCGGTGTAGCGCTGAATGTTAGCTGATAGACGATGTTAATCTCGCTGTTTGCCGAAGTAGTTTAAAGTCAATATGCTCTGCTTAAGAAGCTTCCTTGCCCCGTTCTGCACTCAATCTGCTTAGCTGAGATGGCATGCCAAGCCCGATTAGTTGCTAAAATATCCTGCCATATATTTATTGTGACATAGATTGCCATGGTCTAGTAGCCAATCTGTTAGGTGAAATAGCTCTACACTAATTTTATACTCGATCTTTGTTGCTGAGATGGCCTTCGATGGCTGTGTGCTCGGCCTCATTGATCTTTGAAACAGCTCGCCATAATTTAGCACTCAAATCTGTGCTGAATTAGCTTTACATATATTTCGTTACTTAGATCTGCTTGTCCAAATATCTTGCCATAGCTTTAGACATCGACCTAGGTATTTTTTCTGGACTTCATAAGAAAGCATATATGTTTTTCCTGTAATATCTAGTAGAAGAACTAATTTGTATTTATAACAGATGGATAGGACTTGGATAACTTCTGCTCGAAGATTCTCCGCTGCATATGTCGAGGGGGTTGAAAACTTCATGAACTTTATCAGAGCTGAGTACGGTGGTCCGAAATCAGATGTGCTCTGCCCGTGTAGCAGTTGTATGAATTCAATTACAAGACCCCAGTCAACTGTGCAAAATCATCTACACTTGTATGGGATGTCGGTCACATATACTAGGTGGGTTCATCATGGTGAAGCTGTGAACGTCAATGTTACTGACTACGTGGAAGCAACAGATCACCATCTTGATCTGCCTGATGCTCAGGTGAAAGAGGAGGAGGTGGTGGTGGCAGAGCCAGTGAGTTTGACCAACATTTAAACAATGCTACGAAATGCTCATGCATTTCGTGAACTTTCACCTGCAGAAGAAAAACGGTGGGCCCACATGTTGGAACAATCCAACGTGGCTGTCACCCCAGGAAAATGGTGGGCCCGTATTCTCAGTTATGGTCACCTTTCTTCAGGTGAAGACATCTGAGCGGATGACCAATAAATCATTCGATGCGATGTTGGCTGCTTTCTGCAAATCTTTCCCAGATGCGTCTGAGCTGCCACACACCTACTGTAAAATGAAGAATTTCCTTCGTGCGGTTGGAATTGGATATGATATGATCCATGTTTGTAATAATAATTGTGTTCTGTTCCGGAAGGATTATGCCAACTTAAGTGAATGCCCGAAATGCAAATCATCAAGATGGAAAGATAGCAATTCTGTGAAGAGGATTCCTAATAATGTTCTGAGACATTTTCCAATTATACCAAGATTGCAAAGGTTGGTTCATGATGTTGAAACAAGAGAGGATGTATTGTGGCATTCTAGGAACCAGGAGTACAGAGATCAGAATGTAATGAGCCATCCATCTCATGGTAGTGACTGGAAAAGCTTCAATCAGAAACACAAAAATTTTGTCAATTGACCCGAGAAACATTAGACTTGGCTTAGCTTCAGATGGATTTAACCCATTTGGCCACCAGAGTGCCACATATAGCATGTGGCCAGTGCTTGTTATCCCTTACAACATGCCCCCAAATGTCTGCAGCAAAGAATCAAACTACATGATGGCCTTGCTCATCCCAGCCGAAAAGTCCTAGAAAGGATTTTGATTTATTCATGGAGCCTCCTCTGGAGGAACTTCAACAGCTATGGAGGGGTGTTCTCACTCGAGATCTATATAGCAGCCCACCAGCTGATTTCTTTCTGCGTGCTGTTATAATTTGGTGCATCCATGATTATCCGGCTTTGGGCACTATGTCAGGGCGAGCGACACATGGTTACAATGCATGTGTTTGCTGTGACAGGTATCCGCTGTCATACACAATACTTAGCAATATCTGTTACATTGGACGCCGCCATTTCCTTGCCAAAGACAAGCCGCGTCCTACAAAATACCGAAGACATGTGTTCAATGCAAAGCATGAAAACCGTGATGCGCCAAAGAGGCTCACCGCCGATGAGTTGCAAGTGGAATTAGAGAATGAAAGTGGAATTAGAGAAGGTCAGGAATATTACACCAGGAAACCATCCTGGTAATGCTAGCGGGAAAAAGGAAGCATGGCAGGGAAGAAGAGTGATTATTGTTTACCCGCAGGTCCACTTTGTGGGACTTGGAGTATTGGAAAGATTTGGATCTGCGGCATAATCTTGATGTGATGCACATCGAGAAAAATATATGTGACAGCATTATCGGCACACTTCTTAATATTGAAGGCAGTACGAAAGATACCTTAAAATCTAGGATTGATTTGACACAACTGGGTATCAGACATGATTTGCTGGTGCAAGATGAAGGTAAACCATGGGATATGGCACCAGCTGTGTACGTCTTGGACAAGGTAAAAACAAAAGAATTCTGCGAGGTCCTGTCACGTGTGAGATTCGCACATGGATTTGCTTCCAACCCTGAAAGGAGAGTCGGTGCAGATGGAAACAGGGTACAAGGGTTGAAAACTCATGAGTGCCACGTCCTACTTGAAAGGGTTTTACATGTTATCCTTAGAGGATTGGGCCGCCCTGACTTATACAGAGCAGTTGCAGAGTTGGGACAATTATTCAGGGAACTCTGTAATAGAAATATCAGGATAGATGCTTTGGAGCGTCTTAGAGACAAGATACCAACTATCCTATGCGACCTTGAGAATATATATATCCTCCAAACCTTCTTTGATGTGATGGTGCATTTGGCTGTTCATCTACCCGATGAGGCACTACTTAGAGGTCCAAAGACAAGATGGTTGGATGTACCCTATTGAAAGGCGGCTAGGCACTTTCAAGGGCTATGTTATGAACAAAGCTAGACCCGAGGGTTCCATTGCAGAGGCCTACATTGCGACAGAAGCGTTGACATTATGCTCAAAATAGATTGAAACAGCTGATCAGCTTAGCAAAGAGGTGGGTGAAGACCATACGGGGCTCAATGTTTTCGATTATTCTGTTTGAGTTACAGGGAAGAGTCGACAAGAGGACAAACCTAAATATTTGGACAAAATGGTTTGGTATGTGTTGAATAACTATCCTGAGATACTACCTTATATCAAGTAAGTGCTAAGTACTACAGCTTATACATCGTAATCTACTAAACTTGAAGCACATTCTTACATATTTAGATGTTTAACGCAATCACTATGTTGTGCAGCATCTACAAAAAGGAGTTACTGCCGCAAAATCCAAGAAACCTTGACAAACTGGTATGGAAGGATTTGCAAAATGGTTCAAGAGCCATGTAAGCTTTTGAATTGCACTGTTAGTTTTTTTAATATATTTAGTACATAAGATGATCACCTTGTCTATTTTCTAACCATAGGTTAAGAAGATGCGGGAGGATGGGCAGGTAGTTGATGATGCCCTTTACGCACTAGTAATGGGTCCTGATACTCAGGTAAGACATTATGAATCTTGCATTGTTGGAGATGTGCGCTACAACACCCTTGCACATGAAGGCAGGAAGACACAAAACAGTGCCATCATGAGCATGGATACGTACGGCAGAGAGACAACTAAAATGTATGCTAACATAACAGACATTGTTCAGTTGCAGTATATCTCCAGTTTCGAGGATCATCGGTGTGTGGTTCTATTGTGCTGTCGTTGGTATAACCTGTTTTCCTGGATCGCAAAACCCAAAGCTGATGATTATTTAAAATCCATCAATTTTAAGGCATACCAGACCAACGAGCCTTTTATTTTGGCAAATCAAGCAACACAGATATTTTTCTTGGAAGACACATTTACACTTAGCGATGACTGGAGAGTATTGCAAAGGTTTGAGCAGAGGAATTCGTTTAATGAAGTTGCACAACAAGATGGTGCTTACACTGCTCCTGATGTACAAGATTCCACAGATGTTCCTAATATCTTTGAGAACCATCGCGTCAATGATGCTGGCAAAAAGATTGCCTGTCGTGCTATGGACATACAAGAGTTGATCAAGAAGAAGCCAATGTTCGAGGACATTGAGGATGAAGAACAAGATGACACTGTGCGGAATTATGATTCAGACTGATACACATGGCGAAGATGTTGATGCTGCTACTACGGATGATGATTAGATTGTTTTGTCGTATTTTCCTGTCAGAAGACGTTTTTTATCTACTATGTGAAATTGTGTTTGCTACGACAACTGAAACTTGATGAACGTGTTGTTTAGTATTTTGCTGTGAGAACACCACTTGTTATGTATGTTGATTTGTGTTTGGTGATTGTATGACGACTAAAACATGATGACACTGTTGTTTAGTTGTACTTATATTTGGATGTGAAACTTGAATTTGATGACATAGTTTGCTATTGGACTGCAATTTGCTCGACGTCTTCGAATGGGAAAAAAGCTGACCCGACAGGGCCTCTACTAATTTATTTATTTATTAGCAAAAGGGCCTCTGCTATTTATTTATTTATGAGAAAAAGGGGATACCCCCAATTTCCGTTTATAGAAATCATTAGGTGTTCACAACACTACGCCCAAATTGCTAAACAGGTTTCATTCATTACTAGTTTCGGCAAAGAGCTTATGGCATAGCCACTGAATACATCAAGAGTGCTACATACACTGCAAATAAAGAGACAATCATCCTACAGAGCACATCGATTTTCCCCATTATCTTCACAAGATCTTTCATCTCCTCATTGATGTCAAGGCCGTTCAGCAGTTGTTGCTTGGCCATGATCAGAGGAACTGCATCTTTAACCTTCTACTCTGCATCTTCCTCTTCTGTCGTTCCTTCAGTTACTTGTCCAACACCCAACCTGCTAGTATTGGGATTCCTCGGCTAACCAAATAATCAGTGTAGTTGCATTCCCCCACATCAGCAACTTCCTATAAATACAAATCACACAAATCCTCCCTTTTCTCCATGAATCAAATTGGAAGATCATCAACCAAACTATTAAAAAAATCAGCAACTCAAAGCAGCAGAACAACACTTAAACATATTATTACCCCATGATTCAGGCATTTGTAGAAGACTCGGTCAGGGTTGAGGATTGTGGTTGAGACACGCGGATGACTCTGCGTGATTTGCAGCAGTGGCACCACACCAACGGCAGCGGGTTGCGATGAGCAACTGGCGGGGGTGTGATGAGACCCACATGAGATGGTACAGGTGGCGACTTGGCGCATATCTGGTTGTTGCCTGCTGAAGAGGAGGTGGACGAGCAGCCAACGGACATGGTTGCTGCGACCAGAGCTTCTGATGCTAGGCAGAGTAAGTAGAGAAGAGGAGAAGCGAACGTTGGATATGTCAGTCTCATTACTTGCAGAAAAGCATAGCACCATATATAGTCATAGCCTAGGTTTGGATTCGAACCAGCCATGTGAGCACGCCTCTCTTTTTCTAAAACTCAGCAATGTCTCACATCGTACACTAGCTTGTTCTCAGACGCCTTCTCAAGTTTTTGATTTTCTTTCTTTTTTGGAGGAAGGAAGGAGGACAAAATTGAGAGTTCCTGGGACTCGAACCCAAGACCTCTCGGTTGAAAACCAAGGGTGCTAGTCACTTATGTGGCGAACGTTCCCTGGGAGGAGGACAGCAGACAAACGCATTTTCCTCGCGGTTTTAGTTGCAATGCAAGATCGAACGGTCGCAGTTTCGGGAATGTTATCAGGCGAACGAGCTCAGTTTTTCTTTTCTTCCAATAGATAAAAAGTATGCTACTTGGTGTCGGCTTAGTCAACAAATGATTGTGCCAACCTTAACCGTTGGATTGACATTCAACGCCTGTCATGTTTCTTCAGTCTCTTCTTCCTCCAACCGCCAAAGCCAAACCAGCACCGGTGGGTCCGCCTGCTCCCGCCTCCCATGGCTGGTTGTGCTGCCGTGCACGCATCATGGCCACATCGCACCCTGAAACTCTGCGCATCTTCCCCGGCTCCTGTTTGTTCCCATCCGAGGCCTCACCATCATCGTCCACCTTGGTTTGCTCGTCGCGGTGCTACCCTCCAGTGTTGTCAACATGGTCAACAACCGAGAGGAATAAGGAGATGACTATACATGGTGAGGATGACAGTAGGGACCAGCAGCGCGCATAGTAATTTTGTTTTTTTTGGGACGGAGAAGGGTATCAACTGGGTTTTGCGGGGCTGTAGCCCGTCTAGCCCAGGCTTTTATTTCATATGTTTACCACATGACCAACCCAGTTTGTCTTTTTCCTTTCTAAACATGGCTAGCCCATCTATTTTGTTTTTTGCAGAATAACCAACGTCGGCCTACTTGCTTTTTCTGCGCCCTGCTGGGCCAGAAATCTTTCAAGACGAGGAGGGATGCATTCGGGCTTGCCCGGAAATGGGCTATAAGTAATAAGAAATGGTATATAAGTAATAATAAATGGGCTGCAAAATGAAAAAATACAGCAAACATGCAATTAGTTCCAAAATACTTTTTTCTTTCGGATTTTGATATTTTAAATTTCATTGTTTTTGTGCGGGTAAAATTTCATTGGATTTAGATTAAGGTATGTTTAGTTAATAAATTAATTTGAATCTAGCAAGAAATTTCGGGTTGTATGCTGTTTGGGACAGATTTGGAGGCTGACTTGTGGGTCTACTAAGTTGACGTGTACGAAAGGCTTTGCCAACTTAGTCCACAAACGATTCTAGCATTAGTGACCGTTGGTTGTTAGTCCAACGACCATGCTGCTTCTTCAATATCTTATCATCTTGCTCCAGCCGCCCAAACCAGCGCCGGTGGGACTGCCTGCTCCCGCCTCCCATGGTCGGTTGTTTTGCTGCACAGGCCGCACCGCCCCACCCTACTCCATCGTTGGCCAGGCCATTCCTCTACTCACCCACACCTCCTATTATTTTCCGACAATGGCAGCCGAACCAGTAAACCCTCGTACTCCCCACCTCATGGGAAACCACTGCCAAGTCTTCCCTGACTACGTATCGTTCCCTTCCTAGGCCTCGCCGTCGTCCATTGCCATGGTGGTCTCGGGGCGGCGTGGTCAACGTGGTCAACGGATGACATCCATCAGAAGTGGACTGTGTGTGAGAGGCTGACAGCTGGGTCCACGGACGCACACAAGGAAATGCCTCCTTATAATGATTCCTCCACCTGACAGCTGGGACCCACCGGAAGGGCCTCTGTATTTTGCAGAAAAAACGTTCCCCCCACTGACAGCTCGGACCCACCAGCTATATCTTCGCACGCAAGGAAGTGCCTCCTTATTACGCACAAAAAAATGGTTACTCCCCCTGCTAGCTGGGACCCACCATAGTGGGAGGCTGTCTTGTGAGCCTACTAAGTTGACGGGGATGGAGGGCTTTGTCAACTTAGTCAATATGAACGATTCTAGCTCCAGTGACCATACGATGTCCATCCAACGGCCATAGTGCTTCTTCAACCTGTTGTCTTCTTGCTCTAGCCACCCAAACCAGCGTCGATCGTGCCGCGTGCTCTGCCTCCTGTGGCTGGCTGTGCTGCCGCGGAGGCCTCACCGCCCCCTACTACTCCCACCACTGGCCAGGCTGTCCCTCTACTCACCCACACCCCCTGTTATTCTGCGGCAACGGCAGCCTTACACCGTAGCCGAACCAGAGAACCCTCGTACTCCTCTCCACGTGGGCATCCACTGTCATGTCTTCCCCGGCTCCACGTCGTCCCCTTCCTAGGCCTCGCCGTCGTCCATCGCCCTGGTGCTCTTGATGCGGCGTGGTCAACGTGGTCAAGGAACGACTTCCATCGGAAAAGTATTGTACGTGGAGAGGATGACAGCTGGGTCCACGGCCGCAGCAAGGAAGTGCCTCCTTATTACATGGAAAATAATGATTCCTCCACCTGACGACAGGGATCCACCGGACGGGCCACCATATTTCATGAAAAAACATTTCCCCCTGACTGCTAGCACCCACCAGCTACATCTTCGCACGCAAGGAAGTGCCTCCTTATCATCCCTAACAGTCGGGACCCACCTGATCGAAGCGTACGTAGCGTTGACATTCTAGTCGCGAACGTATACGTACATATGATCAGTCTGTTTGCAGGCTGTAGTGATGACTCGTGGCCGAGTAAGGAAGGGCACGTGTCGTAGTATAGGCGGGCACGTGCCGTAGTAGAGGCGCGCGCACGTACCATGTCATGCAGTCCCGTTAATATCGTGTACACGTACGTACAACCAGGGTGCAAGAAAGTAAATACGGCCACATACGTACATACGGGCGGGGTCTCTAATGCCTACATGCGCATACGTACGGCCAGGGTTCATGTACATGGCTGGGTCGGAACGAACAAACTGCGTTGTCGTGTTCATCGGGAGCCAACCGGCTGGGTCGAAACGGAGAAACTGTGTCGTCGTGTTCATCGGGAGCCAACCGGCTTGGACGGAACAGCCGAGCGAAACGAGGCCTGGCGTACTGCAGAATGGAGGAAACGGCCTTCTGTTCGACCGGTATGGTCGAAACGGGATCCTGTTCATCGGGAGGGATCTGGCGTACCGTGAAACAGAGGAAACGGACTTCTCTTGGACCTCCTGCGGTCAAAACAGGGTCCTGTTGATCAGGAGGGGTGTGGCGTACTGCGAGACGGAGGAAACGGACTTGTGTTGGAGCGCTACGATCGAAACGGGGGTCCTGTTCATCAGGAGGGGTGTGGCATACCGCAAAACGGGACTCCACGTGCTACTGTTCATCTCCACCATCGACTGCCTCCACGGGCTACTGTTCATCCACCGTCGACCTCCTCCAACCTCCACCTCCTGACTGTTCATCCACGACATCTCCCCTCCTGCCTCCACCAGCCACTGTTCATCCACGGGCTCCTGTTCATCCAGCCTCCACCGCTCCTCCACCGGCTACTGTTCAACCAGCCCTCTCCACGGGGTCCTGTTGAACCACCCCTCCCCGGGCTACTGTTCATCTAGCCCTCCGCCGGCTACTGTTCAACCAGCCCTCCACAGGGTCCTGTTCATCCAGCCCTCCACGGGGTCATGTTCATCCACCCCCAACTTGCTCGATCGATCGGGGTCCTGTTCATCTAGCGGCAACAGCCTCTACTACCACGGTGTCATGTTCATCCACCCCCAACCGGGAACGTTCATCCAACCCCCCAACAACGCTCACTGTTCATCAAGAGGCAGCAGGTTCGATCGGCTTCAGTTAGCAGCAGTAGCGAACGAATCGCTTGATCGGGTTCAGTTAACAGCCAGATCGATCGATTGCTCGGGTTCAGCAACGCGTAGCCTGCAGTGCAATCACTCGGGTTCAGTAGGCAAATGCCTCGCTCGGGTTCAGTTAGAGCCCAATGCCTCGCACCCACGCACGTACATGTATGAGAGAAACGTGCATCGCTCGGCCCCCGACCACCCACCGTAACCGGGAACTCCCCGATATTTTCCTCACCCTCGCTTCTACCATGGTTTTTTCCGTCATGGACGGCCCAAAGAATGTCATGCAGCTGTGTCTTCGGCCCGCCCAGGACGAAAAGCCCATTTTCTATCGTGATTTTTTGTCATAGAAGTAGGAGCCCACCACATCTATGATGATACCGGTTTTGTCATAATTATTGTCATAGAAGTGTCATAAGCATGACAGGAAAAAAATTCATTTGGCCCAAAATGTCACGGATGCGTCTTTTTTTTGTAGTGAGATGCTCCCCGCGTAATTGTGAATTTTCATGAAAAATGCATATGAGGGATAATTCGATACTTCTAAGCTAGGATTTGTCTTAGCTACAATAGTTCTAGTAGAGGTTCAACACTTCCATCAATATCCATATGGTATTTTGAGGTGGAACTTAATTAGCTTTTTTCCATGAAACCATTTTCTAGGGTGCTATGCTGGCTCTGGTACCATGAGACGTGAAAAATTCTGGAACTTTCATGTGCATATTCCTTAGCAACGATAGCAAGTTGTTTTGAGTCTATGCCACCTCCAACCTCTTTTTTTTGCGAAGAGAACCCCAGATCTAAATTGAAATGAAATTGTGGTACAACACACCCCAAAAAAGGAAATTACAAACAGAACCCTAGGAGTCAACTCACCAAACAACCCAGCGCGAGATGAGGGCGCGCTGCTGCCGTCGCTGCTACCTCCCGGAGACAGTGAGTACCCTTGGACATGCATATCGAATGATGACGGACGGGAAGTCGCCACCTTCGATCCAGCCGGACCAGCACGCCGGGAGGAGGATGAACCAGAGCAGTGATGTCTACTATGCAACTTTATTCTTGTAGACTCATGTTTGGCCTCCAAGCGCAGAGTTTTGTAGGACAGTAGCAATTTCCCTCAAGTGGATGACCTAAGGTTTATCAATCCATGGGAGGCGTAGGATGAAGATGGTCTCTCTCAAACAACCCTGCAACCAAATAATAAAAACTATCTTGTCTCCCCAACACACCAAATACAATGGTAAATTGTATAGGTGCACTAGTTCGGCAAAGAGATGGTGATACAAGTGTAGTAATGATACTAGATATTGTTTTTTGTAATAGGAACAATAAAAACAGCAAGGTAGCAAGTAACAAAAGTGTGCACAAACGGTAGTGCAATGCTTGAAAATGAGGCCTAGGGTCCGTACTTTCGCTAGTGCAATCTCTCAGCAATGCTAATATAATTGGATCATATAACCATCCCTCACGTGCGATGAAGAATCACTCCAAAGTTCTTGTCTAGCGGAGAACATAAGAAGGAATTGTTTGTAGGGTACGAAACCACCTCAAAGCTATTCTTTCCGATCAATCTATCCTAGAGTTCATACTAAAATAACACCGAGCTAGTCTTTCCGATCGATCTAACTGTTTGGGATATGACTATTGGGTATGAACCGCCCAGAAGGGGCCAGGTTATACCACTGGCGGCTTACCCTTGAAGACGGCGGATCATACAAGCCTGTTGACGGCCCAAGACCCAGAGGAGACTTACAGCCCAGGTGGATGAACCGCCACGTATGTATGACTTGTATTGTAAGGCAAGTATATCTAGTCACCGAGCCGGACACGTTGTGTATGAGCCGGCCGGGACTCTGTGAACAGCCGGGCGTCAACCTGTGTATATAAAGGGACGACCCAACGGCGGTTTAGGGCAAGAGAGAAGAGATCGAGAACTAGGTCAAGCGTATTCGCTCCCTGGTAATCGAGACACAAGCAATACCACCTCAACTGGATTAGGCATTTACCTTCACCCCAAGGGGCCGAACCAGTATAAACTCACGTGTCCTTTGTCCCGTTTAACCCCTTTAAGCTAACCTAGCTGTGATGGCTCCACGACTAAGTCCTTCCGCTAGGACATTTGCCGTGACAATTCCACGACAGTTGGTGCCCACCATGGGACCTGCGCACGGTGGTTTCGAGTTCTTACAGGGAAACTTCAAAGGGATCAAGGGATACGCCGTGGGTCGGATGACCAAGAGTCATCGTGGCAAGCTCTACATCGATGATGCATTCTGGGGCCCTGAGGCTGTCTCAATTGAGTACGGGTACCGGGTCCCCTTTGGCGGAATCCATGTCTTCATCGGCAAGATCGATGAACCGGGCCCTGAGCCGAACATCTGCACTCACATCATCGATACGGCTCAGCGTGCGCGACCCGCCTGAGTTCAATTTGTCGTGAAGCGTGCCTTTGTTGGTTTCATCCATGGGGCAGAAGTTGAAGACGGATCTGTGTCTGGCGGTGAGACGACCATCTATTCTTATGGTGAGTCATCCACACGCGAGACTAATTCATTATATCAACTACAAGACGGCCGGCTTGGTGGTTGTTCCGATGGTGACTGAATTCCGGACCCCTATGAGCCGCCGAATAGGGTTGCGATCTTCATGGCCGGTACACAGTCGACGCTTGGTTCAATAACCGCCGCGGCTATGACCTCCAGTTCAATGGCTGCAGTGGCGGCTAGGGCTAGCGGCTCTGCGCGCCTGCCGGCTCAAGTTCTCACAGAGTTGTTAGAGGCTTTGGCAACTCTGATGGGGGTGGAAGTAACCCCGAACAACCAGGAATAGCACAAGGTGGATGTGGCTAAGCTGCGAGATGAGATAGCTCAAGCCAAGGAAGAGCTGGTGGCTGAGAACGCTAGGATGACTGTGGAGCGGGCTGTTTTGGACGCCCAGGCGCAACGGATTCAAGCGGATTCCTTCCGGCTCACATTGGATCAGAACGCTTCAAATGAGTTCATGAGAAGGAGGGACCGAAGTCATTTACCCCTGGTTAATGAGCCGAGAAACCTCTTCAACACGCCTGGAGCAGGGACTAGTGACCCACCGGTGGCAAACCGGATGGTTGAAGCGCATGGGACTGGAGCGTCGGTTTAGCCACGCACAATGGGATCTCCACGTGTGAATAATACCCCGCCTCAGCATGTTTCGACATCTCCGGGTCACTACTCTAACCCTTTGGACAATATGATTGCTGCGGCAACACGATTGGTGGCTCTACCAGTTGAAGGTGAGTCCCCAACGTAGATAGAGACAGGGAGGGCCAGAGAACTTCTTCAGACATCTGTGGCTCAGCAGGCGGCTTATTCTTACAGTCGCGAGCGGATTCACTCAACCCCTCATCCAAGCCGGAGTTACAACAGGCACATTGACTCGCCACTAGTTTCAAGCAGTGAACAGCGCAGTAACCAGCCTCGTGGACATGACCCGGCGCATGATGGTGCTAACGCCTAGACTTGGGTGGATCAGGGCAGAGCGCGTCAGGAGGCCGAGCTGGCGGCTCAGCAAGCGTCTCAGCAATATTCTCCGGTTTATCCGTCAGCTTCGGTGGAGGCAGGCATGACTTCTAGGACCTTGGGTGTGCCCTGTTTAGTGCCGGCTCTATGTAATGAGCGTTTACCCAAGGATTTCAAGGGTCCTCGCAAAGTACCTAATTACCAAGCAGATCAACCCCCTGAAGCTTGGATTGAAAGTTATGAGATGGCCATGGAAATGTTGGATGTTAGCGATGCTGCATGTGCTAAGTATTTCACCATGATGTTGGACGGGCCGGCTCGCACTTGGTTGAAAGGGCTGCCCGCCAACTCCATTGGGTCATGGGTGGAGACGAAGGCCCGCTTTATCCAAAATTTCAAAGACACATGCAAGCAGCCTATGTCAATCCTGGATTTGGATTCTTGTGTCTAAGGTGAGGGCGAGTCAACAACCCACTAGGTGCGCCGGATCTCAATTATTATGCACTCATCAGATAGTATCAACGTCGGCTCGGTGGTTTTAATGTTGGAGAAAAAATTTCGTTTCCTCCCCCTCAAGCAGAAGCTTGGATGGCTTAAGCGCCATTGCAATAACATGGGGGAGCTCATGGCGGCTCTTGTCAAGTATGCCGACTCTGATAGTACCAAAGACCCTGAGTCTGATGAAGAGAAGGCTGGTAAGGGGAAGAAGAGCGGCAATGCAAAAGGGCAGCAGTATAATATGGCAAGCAAAGGTGGTAACGGTAAGCGAAAGGCCAATGGTAATTTAGACTTTGTGGCTAACACCAGTGCGCAGAATAATAATCAGCGTTGCAAGGGAAGGCCGGCTCAGCCTGGATGATCGAGATTCATCCTCGAAGCGATAATGAATCAGCCTTGTCCGAGGCACGGTACACACGAGAAGCCGGCCACTCATCTATGGAAGGATTGCTTTATAATGAAGGACTTCAAAGCTTTCAATCTTTTTCAGAACAGCCATGGCCCAAACGGTGGCTCAGGATCCGGCTCTCGCGGTCCGGGTTATGGTTGTGGCGGTTCTAATATCGGATTCCAAGGCCAAGGCAATCAGGGTGGTTATAATCAACAGTCTTGTCAGGGGAATCAGCAGCAGCAGTCTGGTTATCAGAGTAACCTGAAGTAGTTAAATAGTGGACAGTACCACGTTTTCACCACAAGTTTATGCAAGCGGGATCAAAAGCTTCAAAAAAGGTTGTGAATGCAGTTGAGCCGGCGATTCCCCGTTATTTGCAATGGTCTGGACACCCTATTCTCTGGACCCGTGAAGATCACCTACCCCGGGTTGATAACCAGGGTCATTTAGCTTTGGTAGTGGCACCTCGGGTTGGATGATACAAATTCATTAAAGTGCTCATGGACGGAGGCAGTAGCATCAATATCCTTTATTATGACACTTTCCGTCGCATGGGATTAACTGATAAAAATCTTAAGCTGTCGAACACTATTTTTCACGGTGTCGTGCCTGGTAAGTCGGCATATCCAGTGGGAAAGATATCTTTGGAGGTTGCTTTTGGCGATGATCATGACTCTAGATCCGAGATGTTGACTTTTGAAGTCGTTAAAATCAAGAGTCCTTATCATGCTCTGTTTGGGCGGCCAACTTATGCTAAGTTCATGGCAAGGCCGTGTTATGTCTATTTACAGCTCAAGATGCCGGGTCATAAGGGTACCATCACAGACTCACGGTTGGAAGTCGGAAGATAGCCTTGGAATGCGAAGAAGGCGATGCTGCTTACGCTGAGTCTGTCTGTGCAGCAGAGGAATTGAAATTTTATAAGGATAATGTTGACCCGGCGGATATGACATATTTGAAGAAGCCAACCATAGAGCATGACCCCCTGTTGAAATTTAAGTCGGCAGATGACACTAAGCTAGTTTATTTTGTTCCTGGCGATTCATCCAAGCAGTTCAGCATCAGTGCTAATCTGGATCCGAAATAGGAAAGCGTGCTCATCGAGTTCATCCGTGAGAACCGGGACATCTTTGCATGGAAGCCTTCAGACATGCCAGGTGTACCGAGGGAACTCGCTGAGCACACTCTCAATATTGATCCAAAGTTTAAACCAGTCAAGCAATTCCTTTGCCGCTTCAATGAAGAGAGGCTCAAGGCTATTGGTGAAAAAGTGGCCCGGCTCTTGGCGGCTGGGTTTATTGTTGAGGTTTTTCATCCTGAGTGGTTGGCTAACCCGGTGCTGGTACTTCAGAAAAACAGCACCTAGCACATGCGTGTGGATTATACGGACTTAAACAAGGCATGTACGGATGATCCCTTTGCTCTCCCCCGTATTGATCAGATTATTGATGCTACGGCGGGTTGTGAGCGTTTGAGCTTTTTGGATGCTTATTCTGGTTATCATCAGATCAAGATGGCAGTTAAGGACCAGGAGAAGACAGCCTTCATCACTCCCTTTGGAGCCTTCTGTTATGTGTCTATGACTTTTGCGCTCAAGAGTGCCAAGGCGACTTACTAGCGATGTGTGCAAAATTGCCTTCATGATCAGATTGGGCGCAATGTTCATGCTTACGTGGATGATATCGTGGTGAAGTCCAGGAAGAAGGAGACCTTGATAGATGATTTGAAAGAGACCTTTGATAATCTCCGGGTCTACAAGATGATGCTTAACCCGGCCAAGTGTGTCTTTGGTGTACTAGCAGGCAAGCTCTTAGGTTTTCTGGTTTCTGAACGGGGCATTGAAGCTAACCCAGAGAAAATAAAGTCCGTCACTTCCCTGGCCAAATCGGCGTGTATTAATGATGTTCAGCGTTTGGCGGGTCATATTGCGGCTTTAAGGCGGTTCTTAAGCCGGTTGGGTGAAAAGGCTATCCCTCTTTACGAGATGATGAAGAAGACAGATCACTTTGTCTGGAGTGATGCTGCTGATCAGGCATTTGAGGCTTTGAAGAAACAGTTGGCTGAGCTGCCGATTCTTGCTGCTCACATTGATAAAGAGCCTTTGTTATTATATGTGGCTGCCAACAGCTGAGCGGTCAGTGTGGCAATTGTGATGGAAAGGAAGGAGACAGGCAAGGAATATCCAGTTCAGCGGCCGGTTTATTACATCAGTGAAGTGCTCATTGAGTCCAAGCAGAGGTATCCGCATTGGCAGAAGCTTGTATATGGGGTGTTCATGGCTAGTCGGAAGCTCGAGCCATATTTTCTAGGCCACCCCATCACAGTGGTCAATTCTGCTCCTTTAGCGGATATTATTCAAAACAGAGAAGCCACGGGTCGGGTAGCTAAGTGGGACATTGAGCTTGGACCCCATGGTTTGAAGTATATGCCTCGCACAGCCATCAAGTCTCAAGCACTTGTGGACTTCATAAATGATTGGACAGAGTTGCAGATGCCTGAGGAGAAGCCACATAGCACGTATTGGACTATTCACTTTGATGGGTCCAGGCAGTTGGGAGGTTCGGGGGCTGGAGTTATCTTGACTTCCCCACGAGGTGATAAATTTTGTTATGTTTTAAGGTTGATGTTCCCTTGTACTAAAAATGCAGCTGAGTATGAGGCCTTGCTTCATGGTCTTCGGATGGCTAAGGAAATGAACTTAAGCCGGGTGAGGTATTTTGGTGACTCAGATTTGGTAGCTCAGCAAATTTCTGGCACTTGGGATTCCAAGGACCCGCTCATGGCGGCTTATCGTCGAGAGGTTGATGCCATTGCTGGTCACTTCAACGGCTATCAAGTAGAGCATGTTGATTGAAGGAAAAATGAGGCGGCTGATGCTTTAAGCCGGCTGGGATCCTAGCGTAAGCCGGTACCACCCAATGTTTTCCTTGATATTCTGCATAATCCTTCAGTCAAACTGCCTATAGAGGAAGATCTTGCTATTCCCGACCCAGAGGCACAGCTGGTGGCAGCTCTTCATGTTGTTCCTGATTGGGCAGTTCCATACTTGGCGTATATGACCCGGGGCGAGTTACCTGAGGATGAAACCTTGGCCAGGCAGATAACCCGGCGGTCTAAGTCAATGACTATTGTCAATGGAGAGTTGCATCATCGTAGTGTCATAGGGGCGTTTCAACGTTGCGTTTCTCCTGAAGAAGGATGTGCGATCCTATGAGAGATTCATGAAGGAGATTGTGGTCATGATGCCGGTTCTAAGTCTCTTGTGGCCAAGGCTTTTCGTCATGGGTTTTATCTGATGGCTCATGTTGATGCTGAGGATTTAGTCGATAAATGTGATGGTTGTCAGAAATTCTCAAGGCGAGCTCATGTGCCGGCTCAAGAATTGAGGATGATTCCAATTGCTTGGTCGTTTGAAGTCTGGGGGCTTGATATGGTTGGACCTTTCAAAAGGTCCAAGGATAAAAAGACCCATCTATTTGTGGCGGTTGACAAATTCACAAAGTTGGTTGAAGCCGAGCCGTTAGTAAGTGTGACCGGCAACGGCGGTTCAATTTATCAAAAAGGTGATTTTCCGTTTTGGTTTTCCCCACAGCATTATAACTGATAATGGCACTAATCTGTCCAAGGGTGCTATGAAAGAGTTTTGTCAACGAGAGCATATTCGACTTGATGTATCATCGGTGGCTCACCCCAGTCCAATGGCCAAGTTGAACGAGCCAATCAAGAAATTTTGAGAGGTATCAAGCCCCGGCTTATGGTCCCTTTGCAGAGGACACCGGGTTGTTGGGTGGAGGAGTTACCCTCAGTGTTATGGAGTATCAACACTACCCCCAACAGATCAACGGGTTACACGCCTTTCTTCATGGTTTACGGAGCAGAGGCAGTTCTCACTAGTGACATCTGTCACGATTCGCCCCGAGTAGCGGCTTATGTTAAAGCTGATAATGAAATAGCACGTCAGGATGCACTTGACCTGTTGGATGAGGAGCGTGACTTTGCGGCGGCTCGTTCGGCGATTTACCAGCAAGATCTGCGTCGTTACCACAGCCGCTGGGTTAAAACCAGGACCTTTCAAGAAGGCGGTTTGGTGCTCCGGCTTATCCAGGATCAAACTAATATGCACAAGCTATCCCCACCTTGGGAAGGGCCCTTTGTGGTCAGCAAGAATTTAAACAACGGGTCATACTACCTTATCGATGTTCGAGACCCCAAGGACTCACGCACGTCGGAGGAGGAGACCCACCGGCCATGGAATGTTGCTCATCTTCGGCCTTATTACACTTAAGCCATTGGCACTAGTGATGTACATATTTCCGTGTATATATTATAATGAATATAATAAAGCCGGCGTCCCTGATAATTCAGGGCCCCTGTCGTTTTCTTTCTAAGAATATGAGTCTTTATTGTAACTTCATATGAGCATAGCTCTTGGAGGCTTGATGCCCGAATTAAAAGGGAGTGAAGAGAGTCTGCTGCACAGCATAGCCCAAACATAGGTACCCAGCGAGCACAACTCGATATATATCCCTCGGGGGCTCCCTGTTCACAGAACATAGCTGTAATAAACCCCTCTTGGTTTGAAACGCCAGGTGCATAGCACAAAACAATTTCAGTTGATCCTGCCTTGTACGTCTGCCATTCCGCCCAGGTAATCCTGGAATAACCCACCGAACCCCCGACAGTCAATCCTATTTGGATCCTGAACTTATCAAGGTTAAAACGGCGGTTGTTATGTGAGGTCCGCTTACAAGGTTTAAAAATTCAGCTAGCGGATGTGCAAGCTCATGAAAAGCACTTGGGTTTTAGGCCTGGACGCCTATGAAAGCCTTGTTTTCTGACTTTTATTTGATTTGAAAGATTCCTTTTTTGAGGTTTGCTTCTTGTGACATGCTGATTGGAAACTAATGATGGCTATCATGCCTTATGGTTCATATTATGAGCCTCTCCGAGGTTTTATTTCACCCAGACTGGTTTTGGACTATAAGTCACCAGGATATGCTTGGAATATTATGTTCTAAGCTATGGAATAATGTCCTTTGCTGCGTACGACGTGGTAAGCCAGTGGTATTAATCTTTGGGTTGTAACCCTCACTGCACAGGTATGATCAACCGGCAGCATAAGTAAATATCATAGGCATGATACTTTGTTATATAAGGTTATGATTAAGCCGGCCCTGGTTATGGACAGATTTGGTCACCAGTGATCTTTATATAGGGTATTATGACCCGCCTTGGGGTAAACCACCAGGGCACTTGTGATCTGTTTGTGTGCAGGAAAATAGTATAATCTCATCTGCATACTTGATGATACCATGAGCATAAGTGGCAGATCTTCAATGGACGGGTCATCAGTGTTATGAAAACAAAATGTGCATGATGGCACAGCAGATCAAAGTTTAACTAGCCTATTACAAGGCATACGATGGCCCACAGGGGATAAATGTTTTTGTGATGCAAATTTCAAAGTATTATGATTTAAAAGACGGCTCATGACTCATGGCGGGTTGAAGTCTCCAGGTCATCCCGCGCTTCTTCTTCTTCTTCTTCTTCTTCTTCAGCTCTTTCATTATCCATCAGCTGGAAGTCAGGCGTAGCCCGGTTGATAGCGTCAATGCTCTAAACATAGCTTCATCATCAATAAGGTTGGATGGATCAATGTTAGAAGCGAAGGTGTGCTTACGAATCGGCGGGATGAGGTTCATCTCCTGATGAACCGGCGCCTTCACCTTCTTATTATCAGCATCATAAGCCACCTAGTACTAGGATAAATTGGTTTCTTCAGCCAGCCGGGTTGCTAACGGACGCATTGCTCTTGCTATATCTGCAAAATCATCAGCACTAAAGGGTGACCCATCCTCTTTCACACTTGGGCGACCATTGGCCAGGTCTTCCGGATCAAGATCTGCTTGCCATGCCTTGGCCCGGCTTAAAGCAGTTAAAGCACCGGCTCTGGCAGAGGCTCGTTTCAACTCTTCAATCCTTTTGGGTACCACTGACAACCTTTCTAATGTGTCCTTGATAAGAGTGGGCGGCTATTTCTTGTGTAGAGCAGCAGCAATGGTCCGTTGAGCAATAGTATATAACTATTCTACAAGAGTGTAGACAGCTTTAAGCCGGATGAGCATATCTGAGCCAAACTTCGCACTCTGAGAACCTGTATCAGTGAACCTATCGATAAATCGGCTGATGATATATAATATGTTTGTTCATATGCAAAGAGGTTATATTTCCAACTTACCAAAGATAGCTGATGACATGTTATTGATTTGCTGCTTTAAACCGGACAGCTCGTCAGTCACCGGTTTAAGCACCGTTTTAGCATCCTCTGCTCTCTTCAATAGAGGCGCCTTTTCGGTTTCCCAGCCGTTTTTGTCAGTGTTGAAGTTTTGCTTAAGTTGTTCAATGTTCTCTAAAGCAGTTTTTAACTCTGCTTTGGCCTTGGATGTCTCATCTTGCTGAGTTTTAACGTTGGCCTTCACATCATTCAGCTGTGCATCCTTTTCAACCAGTTCAGCCTGTGACATAAGCAAACATGGAAGGCACAATGATCATGATTATTTGAAAAATCCCTCACACAATACAAGTATTATCCTTGGCACTTGGGGGCCAATGTCTATTGCTTTTTAGAAATTTTTTGAAGTCCCAAGCACAATACAAGTATTATACTTGGCACTTGGGGGCTAATGCATATTGCTCATTTTTAAGCCAGACTTATCTGCTGACCCGGACAAATGATATGATCCGGTTTATAAAGACTACAAGTTGGATCATTGGTTTCTAGCAGGATGGTTAGTCCTGGTTTATTCATGACTGATTAAGCCAGCCCTTGGGGGTTATGGATGCAATGTTGATTCTTGCTACTTAAAGTCCCGGCTTAACATGCTTATTAAGCCGGCCCTTGGGGGCTACGGATGCAAAGTTCGTTTTTGCTATTTAAAGTCCCGGTTTAACTAGATGATTTAAGCCGGCCCTTAGGGGCTACTAGTGATGAGGTGCAGTTTTTATGGCAATTGGAAAGTCTACAACATACTCAATCCTATCATATCGTATAGACTTGGCGGCTGATAGACATGTAATTATGAAAGAGAATGGTGATTGGATTACCTCATAACGTTCCTTTATCAAATTGACTTAGCCGGCTTCAAAATCACAGTTGTCTATAGACGGTTCAAATAACCAAAGTGGATGTATTGGGCACTGAACTGGGCATAGCTCTCTAAGTCTACCTTCCACTTCCCTTTATCATCAGCGGAAATTTCTTCCTTGGCGCTGTGCTTGGATAAGACAGTGGGGTTACCCGGTGCTGTGTAACCAAACCCGGTGACGACGACATCGTCAGTCTTCTCTTCAGCGGGCTTAGCTGGGCTTGGCGGCTTAGAAATACCAGCTCAACATCCATATGGTCTATAGAGGCCTCATGGTCTTCTAGTGGCGGGTCATCAATGGTGGCTTCTGTAGTTGGATGAGAGGATTCTGGTTGTTGTTTTTCCGGCTCTGACGGATTGAAGTCATCGACCGGCTTGTTCAGCTTCGCCTTTTTGCTGGGTTTGGCCTGGCCCCTAAAAATAAGAAGCATAAAGAAGTCAGTGAAATGATCAGGCATAAGGTTTGAATGATTGAATATACCCTTACCCAGGTACAGTCTTGAAAGTTGGGATTTGAGTTCCCGTTGACTCGCCGGAGGAAGAATGAGATGTTCCCTGATAATTTGAATCAAACGGGTTGAGAGGCTGACGAACAAGACCCGCCTTGGGATAATCTAAGTCAGAAATTTTTTAGACCTCCGGTCGACGTTTGCGAGGTACTGGGGTGTTTGCTAAGCCGGAGGATAAAACTCCACCGCCACTGTGCCGGGTTGTACAGCGAGCCTCATGTTGCTGCTTCTTCAAAAGAAAGTTGGGATCCAAGTGAGCTAAAGGGTGAGAAAATCTTACTTTCCGGCTTGCTTGTCAGGTTTTCTGTGTTGGCGGAGGTCCTGAGCCGGAGGAAAGAATAATTACCTCTGCATCATCTGCACGGCTGGCTTCCGCTTCATCTTGATAACAGTCATTATCAATAAGGTGTACAAAAAACGAGCCAAGGGAATCAATTTCTACCTCCGAGTCATCATCATCATCTTTGTCATCTAAGTTGAAATTGTTGGACTTCTTCTTAGCAGGTTTCTTTACAGCCTTGGTTTTCTTTCGAGCTGCCTTGGTCGGCTTGTCCTGTAGTTTCTTGTCCCAAAAAGCTAAGCCGACCTATAACCATTTTAATGAACATGAGCAAGCGGCATAGATGAAAAATAAGACAAGTATGAGCTTGATTCTAAAACTTACAGCTGGAGGCTTGTTCAGCGTGCAGAAAGGACTCAATCCGAACTGACTACAATCTTCCAAGCTCTCGTTCAACAGAGTCTTGGTCATTTTATTGATGTCTTATTCAATCAGCTCAGTGTCACAATGGCGTTGGGGATCTGTTAGTTCACCGGTATAATCATACATTAAGACGGACCGACGGCTTAGAGGAAAGATTCTCCAGGCGACCCAGCAGCGGACTAGGTCAATTCCGGTTAACCCGTTGGCCATCAAGGCCCGGATTTTTGCATAAATAGGTGCATAGTTCTTTCGTTATGTGGTGCTGATATGGTCTGGAAGAGGATGTTTACTGCTAAGCCGGCTGGCGTGATAACCCGGCAAGGGATTTTCTCCTTCCAGTGAAGTATCTTGGCAATAAAACCAAGTCTGATTCCAGTCTTTGGGGTGACTGGGAAGAGTGGCAGCTAGGAAGATGGCTTCCTTCTGGCATTGTATAGGTATACCACCTAGCTCCAGGCTAGGTCCATCGAATTCATTCTGCTGGTTCAAATAGTAGAATTCTCTGAATAATTCCAAAGTGGGCTCCTGTTGAAGGTACACCTCACTGAAAACTTGAAGTTGCAGATGTTGGAGATGGAGTTTGGGCCGATGTCTTGTGGATGAAGTTGGAAGAAATGCAGTACATCGCGGAAGAATTTTGAACCGGGAGGGCTAAAGCCCCGGTTTAGATGATTAGTAAAACAATGACTTCATCATCCTTGGGATCAGGACGATTTTCTTTTCCTGGGGCCCTCCAATGAATGACTTCTTTCTTGGCCAAAACACCAGTCCGGGTATATATTTCCAGGTCTTCCTCTGTAACCCGGGAAACGACCCAGTTGCACGCAGTGACCGTTTTGACCATCTTGAAGAGCAAAATCCTAAACAAAGGAAAAATATTACCGGCTTAAGATCATGGTATTTAGCCGGACAATTGATGCAAAGAAAAAATGCTATAAGCCGAAGAATGAACATTGAAGTACACTAATGGTACCTATCAGACTAAGGATTGTACTAAAAGGTTGGGCAAAGTTTAAAAGTCAAAGTATATTATGCAGAGCCAATTTATAAGGATGAAAGCATGGTTGAACCGGAGAAGCATTGCCGGGTCATGAATATTATAAAGTGTACAGTGGCGGTTTAAATAAGACCTAGTGCATGGTGGCGGATCACGGTTTACAGTATAAGCCGCCATGGCAATTTGGTATTTCAAATTTGGCTAAGTGTTGAACAAACAGATCTTGCATGATGAAGCAATAATTTTGGATCTACCATAGTTTAGAAAAAGTAGTAAAAATCTAAACCTAAGGTGGCGGCAGTGAAAAAGCGTGGATGCTCCGATGAGATCTTCTATGGAGGATGCTACTTTGATGGTAAAAAAGAATGGTAAAACTACTTCCGCGCAAGGTTTATGACTCATCCAGATTAAAATCTTTCGGAACTGAAAGAAACAAACGAAGAACAACAAGAACAATGATGAACTAGCCAAACCCTAATGCGGATCTGAGATGAAAGAAGAGATGCGCTTACAGATGACGAGGAGCAGTGGTGGTTCACCGGAGTTTTTTAGTCCAATCAGGTTGATGCGGTGGCCTGCATTGATGCGGCGGTCGGAGGTCGCAGCGGTGGAGCTCGAGCGTTGGTGCGGCTGCGCGAAGGAGGAAGATGAAGGAGAAAATGAGGGGAAATGATAAAGACCCCCTCACCCCTATTTTATAAGGGGATGGATACAAGGCATGCGCGGGAATCAAGGAGGCCAAAATCAGTATATGGCTATATGGACGCCTCGTTTTTCGGGAGCTTTATTAAGATAAGTATCAATTAGGATGTTCTGGGCCTCGTGCAATATTAATGCGAAATGACGTCACGGTGGCTTAAGAAAATTCTATGAGCTGACGTCATGGCGGTTTACAACAAGGTTATCAAACAAGGCGATGCAAGATTCTGACAAGTGTTGAAGATTGATATGAACAAGTTCAAATCAACCTGGGGCCTAATGTTGGGGATATGACTATTGGGTATGAACCGCCCAGAAGGGGCCGGGTTATACCACTGGCGGCTTACCCTTGAAGACGGCGGATCATATGAGCCTGTTGACGGCCCAAGACCCAGAGGAGACTTACGGCCCAGGTGGATGAACCGCCATGTATGTACGACTTGTATTGTAAGGTAAGTATAGATAGTCACCGAGCCGGACACGCTGTGTATGAGCCGGCCGGGACCCTATGAACCGCCGGGTGTCAACATGTGTATATAAAGGTATGACCCAGCGGCGGTTTAGGGCAAGAGAGAAGAGATCGAGAACTAGGTCAAGCGTATTCGCTCCCTGGTAATTGAAACACAAGCAATACCACCTCAACTGGATTAGGCCTTTACCTTAACCGCAAGGTTTCGAACCAGTATAAACTCCCCGTGTCCTTTGTCCCGTTTAACCCCTTTAAGCTAACCTAGCTGCGATGGCTCCACGACTAAGCCCTTCCGCTAGGACATCTGCCGTGACAATTCCACGACACTAACCAAGAGTTCGTACTAAAATAACACCATATGGTACACATCAACCAACTCTAATGTCACCTAGATACTCCAATGTCACCGCGAGTATCCGTTACTTGATTATACGATATGCATCAAACAATTTCAGATTCATAATACCCAATCCAACACAAAGAACCTCAAAGATTGCCCCAAGATTTCTACTGGAGAAACAAAGACAAGAACGTGCATCAACCCCTATGCATAGATTACCCCAATGTCACCTCGGGAATCCGCGAGTTGAGTGCCAAAACACATATCAAGTGAATCAATATGATACCCAATTGTCACCACGGGTATTCATAGCAAGACATACATCAAGTGTTCTAAAATCCATAAAAGTATTCAATCCGATAAAATAAAATCTCAAAGGGAAAACTGAATGCATCACAACAAGATAGAGAGGGGAAACACCATATGATCCAACTATATTAACAAAGCCCGCGATACATCAAGATCATGACATCTCAAGAACACGAGAGGGAGAGAGAGAGAGAGAGAGAGAGAGAGAGAGAGAGAGATTAAACACATAGCTACTGGCACAAACCCTCAGCCCCGAGGGTGGACTGCTCCATCCTCATCATGGTGGCCGCCAGGATGATGAAGATGGCCACCGGTGATGATTTCCCCCTCCGGCGGAGTGCCGGAATGGGGTCTAGATTGGTTTCTCATGGTTACAAAGGCTTGCGGCTACGGAACTTCTGATCTAGGGTTATCTTCGGGGGTTTTGGAATATTTGGGAATTTATAGGGCGAAGAGGCGGTACGGGAGGCCACCGAGGTGGGCACAACCCACCAGGGTGCGCTTGGGCCCCAAGGCGCGCCCAGGTGGGTTGTGCCCCCCTCGGGACACCCCTCTGGTACTCCTTTGGCCCACTGGATGTTTTCTGGTCCAAAAAAATCTCCAAAAAGTTTCGCTACGTTTGGACTCCGTTTGGTATTGATTTTCCGCGAAGTAAAAAAAACTAACAAAAAACAGCAACTGCCACTGGGCACTATGTCAATAGGTTAGTCCCAAAAAATGATATAAAGTTGCTATAAAATGATTTTAAAACATCCAATAATGATAATATAACAGCATGGAACAATCAAAAATTGTAGATACGTTGGAGACGTATCAAGCAGCATCACATGCGCCGGCTTGAGACGTCACGAGTACGTCAAGACACCGTCGTCAACGAAATCCAACAGATCCAAAGCCCACAATTAGGCCTCCTACATACCTTAGCAGCCCCACATCGCCGCCGGAGGTAACGTCGATGCGACAATGATAGGGCCCAAGGATGAGATCCCCACATCACAGAACCGCCGTCGCCTCGTCGACCGCTCAAGGGGCACCAAACCTTGCCAAATCTCATGGTCCATGAGAAACATGACCCACCAGCTCATCGCCGAAGCCCACAACCCTGGCGGAGAAGGACAGGAGTAGCAACACAATCCTTCCTCAATCGAACCGCAGATACATCCTCAACGCCGCTGGCCGAGGCACTCAAACGCTACACTATGTACACCGGGGACAGGATCCAGGGTTCCTCCACCCTCCGCCGTCGGAGAGGCTGCCAGAGGGTGAGGAGACCACTGGAAACTCCATTAGACACTGCGGTCGCCTTTGCGTTCGCCTCAGTCTCCTGTAGTGCAAACCGTCTCGGAGCAGTTTAATAATTTTGTTACCTCCTACCTCACTTGAGTTGTTAGCTCAGGCACTTTGCTTCCAAAGGTGATTCTGGACCATCTGATATCTCTGGATGCTATAGGACACTTCCAAGGAAGTAGTTCCTTCTTGCTCAATGGTTCAAATTCTGAATGTGTTAAGAACTTGGTGAAATGCTTGGAACATCCTTGCGGGTTCCCTTTAAAGTTTCTATAAATAGACCCCCTGCCTCTTGAGTTGTGTGACGGAAATTGAGAAGGCAAAAGCGCTTGCCGATAAATCCCCTTTATTTTGTGCTTGACCTTTGTTTCTCCTATCATGCATTTTGATCCCTCAAAGAGGAGGGAAAGATTTTATGGGTTTTTAGCATAGCTTGTTTATCTTGTGGGGAGTTCCTTCGAGTGGCTAGTGGTTTTCATGTTTAATCTTAGAGTGTGCGCCTCCTAGATGGTTAGGGTCACTTGGAAGCCTTCAATTTAGGGAGGAGTAAAGGAGTTTGTACAAGGTTGGAGATCGTCTACTTTGTGTGAAGATCCAACGCGAGTTAAGCCTTAACATTTGTGGTTGACCATGGCGGGATTGGTGGTCTTAGGCCTTGATGGTTCATAAGCCAAGACCTTTGTGGTCTTAAGACTTTGTGTTTGAACCTCTTTGAACAAGGACTAGGATTGCGCTGAGAATCCGAGCTTGGGGATACATCTCCATGTTTGTGATCCCTATTTCATGCTCCTTTACTTATTGCAAGTTTCATTCGGATAATACTTTCTGCTAACTTGAATAGATGGGTGTTCTACGCATCAAGAGTTTAGAGTCTAAAAAGAAAACTAAAATTTTACTACATATAACTTTCTATTGCTCTTCCCCTATAGACACATAAATGATCCTACAAGTACTACCCAATATTGGCTTATGAGTAGTGGTTCTTTCTTGAAGGCATTGTCTTGGAGTCTTGCATAATTATTTAGTCACAAGTCACTCAACTAATGGATTATGGTCCACGATGACATGGCTGGTGGTAGTATTCTAGATATGCTGCCACGAGGCAAGTGCAATGTGGATTACATCATGTTATATCTTTCTTTCATTTTTAGAATGTTTACTTAGCAACAATGCTTCACATTTCATGCAATTTCTTAATAGTTAATAATACTATATAGTAGTGTGCATGAAGTGACGTAGAGGTCGAGACTTATTGAGTCATGTTTGCACGATATTGGCCTACTATGCGGGGTCGATGAACATGGTGTTGTGAAAATCTTGAGAGAAAACCTTGACCTTATTAAGGATCAAGCAATACTAGCTGATGAGTGTATCTTTTACACTCATCGCACCGTTGTTTAAATCGGTTTATCATATAAAATCAGATATATTCCCTCCGATATTGCCACTAATGACTAATGAGTGCAAGAGATTGCAAAACCCTCTCCTTTATTTTTTTTGCTGCAGGAAAATAGGCTATACATGGATAAAAATCACCATTTATATGGAAAGAAGCAATATGGAGAAAGAAGAGATCAATTGGGAGGCGCACCAGTGGAAAAAGAGCGCAAGACGGCGATACGAGTGTGTGCGCTCGTACCAAGCGCCCATGGCACCATAGCGTCCAATCCTCCAACTTTTATAAAGTGCCATGTACCAGATTTGCGAAGAGCAATCGCCAAAACCTCCATCTCCACACCAGAAACCATTCAAAAACCCTAGGCACCATCATTTCCCATCTCATCTCCATAACCACTACCGTAGCAATCCATCTCCAAGTTAGCCATAATTGTAATCTTGTATCGCATCTGGAAACCATTGTAAGACATATAATCAATAAAGCTTTCATCTTGATGCCTTCTTCATATATTTCTTTGTGTGATCCGATCGCCATGTGTGAGTAATTCGATAAGGCAACGGGTTGAGGCATAGCCTTGAAGCTCAATGTGTTTGTATGAAGGATCGATGGAATAACTTTGAACGAATATCATGTATGTGTGAAATAAAATTGCATCGTAGTTGCCCCTTGTCTCGCTCACGTTCTTCGACCCTGCAGGTACCCACGATCATCGATTTTCAGCCACGAGGAGGTTAGGATCATGGAGGAAGTGGAGCACTATTCTAAACACCACTGACACAAAGGTTCAATATGGTAGCATGAAGCCAATCCTTGGGGATACATGAGGTGTAGTCATTAAACGTCCAATGCTTTTGTCAATTTAACTTAATTACCAAGGTAACCCCGCGTGACGGATAGGGCCTACGGTTGGACAGTTGACTCTTGATGCAAGGCGCATTCCGATCAAGTCATAATTTTTACACATCCCCCACTTTGAGCCGTTGCAACCACATCTTAATAGGTGTCTTCTAGGGCACAAACTAAGATCCTGATGGTACCGATCACAAACATTTGGTTGTAATAATCAAGTCCTCATACGCATGCCTATTATTATCATAAGTATTTATGGTAGCAACTTGATTACGATCTGAAAGAAACTGGAATTAAACTCTCATGCAAGAGCTTGGTACAAACCCTTGTCGTAAGTGCACTTCCTCTCATGGGTTCGATAAATCAAGACCACACCTTGGGGAAAGAGGTTGGGAACCTTTATGCTATCCATAACCAGATCAGCAAAGCAACTCAACACTGGTGCATATTGACACCACTCATATTACATCAGGGGGGCACATCAAAAATACTTTTCCGCCGCCGCAAGCTTCCGTTGTCGCACATGACTTCCACTTTGGTCTCCTTCATTGGGGAAAAAACTACCATCCAACTTTGATAGTTGAAGTTATGGAAGTGAATGCACTATTTCTGAGTTTTGGACCCTCACATCTTCATTGGTCGCGAGCAACAATTTGGGTGCAGGTATTTGCTTCGAGCGTCTTCGAGTGGACAACTTGGATTGCATAGTTCATGAGATTCAACAATGGTCGCGCTAGATCCATGTCGATATGGTCAGGGCTGACTCTAGGCCTAGGCGGGAGGGACGACCGCCTAGGCCCTAGGCCTAGGGGGCAAGAGGAAGGAACCCATACATTACATGAGAAGGAAAGGAAGCACGTTGATCAATTTGGTGGCTGGTTGTACCTGTACATGGGAGCTAGTGTGGTTTCTTCATACGAGAATGGAAAGCCCATGGTCTGAAGCCCATGGGGAGGAAAATAAAGGTTCACTAGCTTCTCCCTTACCTGTCCTTAGTTTTTTTTACAAAATGCAACAGACACTGCTTTTCATTCGTTAAGAGGGGGAAAAGACTTGTTATAGGGTATATATGTTGTTGTCAAGTGACAAAAATGGAACGGAAAAGGCAAACACTATTAGTTACAAGCCACAAGGTTCACTGAAGGCCAAAAGGCGACCACCTAGCCATTTCACTCCTTTGATTCATGCATGAAGCCAGGTTCGGATCCCTTCCGGGATTGAAGTGCAGGTGCTTAGAAAGTCGCCTTCAGGTTGAAGATCCTATTATTCCTATCTTTCCAAGTCATCCACCATATGGTCATGCAAAGCAAAGAGTGATGTTTAACAATTCTGTTACTAGGCGCAAAAGTTTCTGTTTTTGCACAGAATCAAGTCAACTATCATCCACACTATCCCAAATGCTTTACTTGGTACTTTATTGAAACAAAAGCTATAAAAAATGATTACTACAATAAACTAATCATGTGAACACACAAAAATAGTGGGGGTAGATATTGGGTTGTCTCCCAACAAGCATTTTTCTTTAATGCCTTTTTAGCTAGGCGTGATGATTTCAATGATGCTCACATAAAAGATAAGAATTGATACATAACGGGAGCATCATGAAGCATATGACTAGCACATTTAATCCTAACCCACTTCCTATGCATAGGGATTTTGTGAGCAAATAATTTATGAGAGCAAGAATCAACTAGCATAGGAAGGCAAAACAAGCAAAACTTCAAGATTTTCAACACATAGAGAGGAAACTTGATATTAGTGAGATATGTAAAAGCATATGTTCCTCTCTCACAATAATTTTCAGTAGCATCATGAATGAATTCAACAATATAGCTATCACATAAAGCATTCTTTTCATGATCCACATGCATATTTTTTTATTACTCTCCACATAAGCAAATTTATTGTCAAGAATAGTAGTGGGAGCAAACTCAATTAAATAACTATCATATGACACTTGATTCACATAATCAATTTGAGCATTAAAATAATGATGACAAGTTTCATGGATATCATCACTTTTTATAGCATACATATCATCACAATAATCATCATAGATAGCAAATTTTTTATCATAGTCAATTGAAACCTCTTCCAAAATAGTGGATTCATCATTAAATAAAGTCATGACCTCACCAAATCCACTTTTATCAATATTGTAATAAGATTCAACACCCTCCAAAATAGTGGGATCATTGCTTCCTAGAGTTGACACTCTTCCAAACCCACTTTCATCAATATAATCATCATAAATAGGAGGCATGCTATCATCATAATAAATTTTCTCCTCAAAACTTGGGGGACTATAAATATCATCTTCATCAAACATAACATCCCCAAGCTTATGGCTTTGCATATCATTAACATCATCAATATTCAAAGAATTCATACTAGCAACATTGCAATCATGCTTATCACTTAAAGATTTTATGCCAAACATTCTATTGAATTCTTCTTCTAACAGTTGAGCACAATTTTCCTTTCCATCATTTTCAAGAAAGACATGATAAAGACGAATAATATGAGGCAACCTCAATTCCATTTTTTTGTAGCCTTCTTTTATAAACAAAACTAGTGATAAAATAAGAAACTAAAAGATTCAAATTGCAAGATCTAAATATATACCTTCAAGCACTCACCTCCCCGGCAACGGCGCGAGAAAAGAGCTTGATGTCTACTACACAACTTTATTCTTGTAGAATCGTGTTGGGCCTCGAAGCACAGAGTTTGGTAGGACAGTAGAAATTTTCCCTCAAGTGGATGACCTAAGGTTTATCAATCTGTGGGAGGCGTAGGATGAAGATGTGCTCTCTCAAACAACCCTGCAATCAAATACAAGAAATCTCTTGTGACCCCAACACACCAGATACAATGGTAAATTGTATAGGTGCACTAGTTCGGCGAAGAGATGGTGATACAAGCGTAGTATGGATAGTAGATATAGGATTTTGTAATCTGAAAATATGAAAACAACAAGGTAAAAAATAGTAAAACGGAACACAAACAATATTGCAATGCTTGAAAACAAGGCCCAGGGTTCATAATTTTACTAGTGCAATCTCTCAACAATGTTAACATAATTGAATCATATAATAATCCCTCAACGTGCGACAAAGAGTCACTCCAAAGTTCTTATCTAGCAGAGAACATAAGATGTAATTGTTTGTAGGGTATGAAACCACCTCAAAGTTATCCTTTCCGATCAATCCATTGAGATATTCCTTTAAGTGTCACAAACATCCATAAAATTTGTACTAAAATAACACCATATGATACACATCAACCAACTCTAATGTCACCTAGATAATCCAATGTCACCACAAGTATATGTGAGTTGATTATACGATATGCATCAAACAACTTCAGATTCATATTATTCAATCCAACACAAAGAACTTAAAAGAGTGCCCCAAGATTTCTACCAGAGAAAGTAGAACGAAAACGTGCATCAACCCCTATGCATAGATTACCCCAATGTCACCTTGGGAATCAGTGAGTTGAGTGCCCAAACATACATCAAGTGAATCAATATAATACCCCATTGTCACCACGGGTATTCATATGCAAGATATACATCGAGTGTTCTCAAATTCATAAAAGTATTAATTCCGATAATAGTGAAACATGTAAAGACTCAATTCATCACAACAAGATAGAGAGGGAAAAACATCATATGATCCAACTATATTAACAAAGCTCGCGTACATCAAGAGCATGCCAAATCAAGAACACGAGAGAGAGAGAGAGAGAGAGAGAGAGAGAGAGAGATCAAACACCTAGCTACTGGTACAAACCCTCAGCCCCGAGGGTGAACTACTCCCTCCTCATCATGGTGCCCGCTGGGATGGTGAAGATGGCCTCTGGTGATGATTTCCTCCTCCGGCAGGGTGCCAGAATGGGCTCCCGGTTGAGTTTTCGTGGATACAGAGGCTTGCGGTGGTGGAACTTCCCGCCTAGGGCTTGTTCTGCGGGATTCTGTATTTGTAGGATTTTTGGCGTCAGTCTCACATCAAGATGGGCTTCGAGGGGCCCACTACCCACCAGGGCACGCCAGATGGGGGTGGCGCGCCCTGGTGCCTAGTGGTCACCTCCTTCCCCTTCTGGTCCTCCCATGAAGCTTCTAGTGCCTCTTTTGTTCCAAAAAAAATGTCAAAAAGTTTCGCTGCATTTGGAGAACTTCTATTTCTGCACAAAAAACAACATCACGGTAGTTCTACTGAAAACAGCGTCAGTCTAGGTTAGTTCCATTCAAATCATACCAAAACCACATAGAATTATTGTAAACATGGCATGAATACTTCATAAATTATAGTACGTCGGAGACGTATCAGGGGGGTTGTCAATCCCCTCGGCGGTTACTTGCAAGGATTAAATCTCATTGTGGTAGATAAATAAATTATAAAGATAAAATAAAATAAAATAGAAAATTGCAGCAAGGTATTTTTGTGTTTTTATATATGATAAAATTAGACCCGGGGGCCATAATTTTCACTAGAGGCCTCTCTCTCGAGCACATAGCATACGGTGAGTGAACAAATTACTATTGGAAAATTGATAGAAAAGCACATAGTTATGCCGATATTCAAGGCAATGATCATGTATATAGGCATCACGTCCGAGAAAAGTAGACCGACTCCTGCCTACATCTACTACTATTACTCCACCAATCGACCGCTATCCAGCATGCATCTATGGTATTAAGTATAAAACAGAGTAACGCCTTAAGCAAGATGACATGATGTAGACAAAGTAAACAAAATCAATATGAATGATCCCCGTTGTTTTATCCTTAATGGCAACAGTACGAATACATGTCTTGTTCCTTCCTGTCACTGGATATAGAGCACCGCAAGATTCAACCCATCACAAAGCACCTCTCCCGTTGCAAGATAAATCAATCTAGTTGGCCAAATCAAACGGACAAACCGGAGAGAAATAAAAAGCTATAACAATCAAGCATAATAAAGTTCAGAGAAGACTCAATTAAAATTCATGAATAATCTGATCATAAACCCATAATTCATCGGATCCAAACAAACACACCGCAAAAGAAGATTACATCTGATAGAACTCCAAGAACATCGAGGAGAACATTGTATTGAAGATCAAAGAGAGAGAGAATAAGCCATCTAGCTACTAGCTATGGACCCGTAGGTCTGTGGTGAACTACTCACGCATTATCGGAGGACAGCAAGGATGATGTAGAAGCCCTCCGTGGTCGACTCCCCCTCCGACAGAGTGTCGGAAAATGTTTCTAGATGGGGTCGCAGAAGAACAGAAACTTGTGTCGGCGGAGAAAAAGTGTTTTGGGTGGCTCTCTGTTGGTTTCCCGATTTTAGAGAATTTATGAAGGTGGAATTAGGTCAGATGGAGCCATGAGGGGCCCACAAAGCATCAAGGCGCGCCTACCCCCTGGGCGCGCCCTGTTGCCTTGTCGTATCCTCGTTTGCCTTCTAGTCTCCTCCTAAAGCTTCCAGGACCTCTCTTGTCCACAAAAAAATCTCAAAAAGTTTTGTAGCGCTTGGAATCCGTTTGGTATTGATTTCCTGGAAAACCAAAAACAGGCAAAAAACAACAACTGACACTAGGCACTAGGTTAATAGGTTAGTCCTAGAAAATAATATAAAATAGCATATAATTGCATATAAAACATCCAAGATTGATACTATAATAGCATGGAACAATAAAAAAATATAGATACGTTGGAGATGTATCATTATACATGCTGCAAATAATGAGGGCTTGCTTATGGGTCTTGGTTTGACCTTCTCTAGAGTACGTGGGAAAGGGTATGATGGCGCCTCCAACATGAAGGGCCATGTCAATGGTCTAAAGAACCTAATTAGGGATGAGTCACCTTCTACCTATTATGTGCATTATTTTTTCTCATCGACTTCAGTCATTTGTAGTTGTTCTTGCTAGGGATAATTGTGATTGCCTTTCGGAACGGGTTATTAAAGCATTGGAATTGGAGAAACTTGAAACCGGTAAAGGCATGAATCAAGAAATGAGTTTGAGTAGGTCGAGTGATACTCGTCGGGGATCTAACCACAAAACTAGTATGCATATTGCAAGAGACCACTCTCAAAGCAATGAGCGGGATATTCTTCTTAAACTATGTTGACATATTCTGAGTCATTTTGACTTTGTTTTCATGACACACTTGTTGCTGACCATATGTGGGTACACCAATGACTTAAGTGGTGTGTTGGAAAGGAAATATCAAGACAGTATCAACACCGTTGAACTCATTCATTTGACAAAAGATTGAATTGCAGTTAATGAGAGATGATGGTGGGTGGAAACTTTTCTTGAAGAGATCAAGCATAAAATCCTTGAAATAGGTGGTATGTACAATATTTATGGAAGACTCTCAAGATTCTACAAAAAAAACTAGTGAATCTCCATCACCTTTTTGGGTCTTATTGATAGGCAACTTCGAGAGCTTGGAGATATGTTTGATGAGGTAAACACTAGATCACTTCATTGCATGGGATCATTTGGTCTGCTTAATTGTTTTGTTGCTTATCATATGAAAAACTTGCTTAGTATTGCACATATTTATCCTATGGATAAGATTTGATTCCTATTCCTTATCAATTTACACACTTCATTACCGATATGCGTACAGCTGAGACCTTTCTACTATGCTTGTTGAGACAAACAAGAGTGTCACTTATAATCTTGTTACTAGATTTTCAAATTGGTTTTAATCCTACCTGTAGCAACAACACATGTTGAGAGGGTATTCTTTTCAATGACTTTTTTGAAAAACAAGCTACTGAACCAAATGTGGTATCAACTCTTGAATGATTGGTTGGTTACATTTATTAAGAACAAATACTTTTTCAATTGAAGGATGATATTGTCATATGTCGCTTCCAAGCTATCACAGAGTGTATGCAGTGTTGTAGTTTTCTTCTCTATTTCATAATTTCCCTCATATTTTGAGGTATTGATGCTATTGTGAACAATTTGTAGGAAGATGGTTGTGGCACACGGGTGTGGTAGCACACAGATATCTGGTCGTCCGATTGTTTCACTATTCAAAAATCGGTTTGGTCTTGGCATGTGTTTTAGCCCTTAATTACCTTAGATGGGGTTCATGTGTGCATCTTTTCGCAACTTTTGGCAGCTCCACCCATCCCACATCCCATGTTTTTTCTTTTGACTTTCAAGTTGGAATCTATTATATCTTTTGATTCGATACTCCAATTTATTTTTGTTTGCATCTTCGTGTTTCTTGTGACGTGAGCTTTCAAACAAGATGCATTTTGAATCTGTTTTGATGAGTTTTTCAAACTTCATGAAGTTTCAACTGTCAAAACATGGTATGAACGAATGGCAAAATCGCAAGTTTTAGAAATTGAAACTTAAAACTTGGTGTGACCTCGTGTGGAATTCAATGACTTTGCGGATCACGAGGCAAATTAGGCAGTCGGACAAGTTTAAACTACAGAACTTGATAGGAATGATGATAAATTTAGCAAGTTTCAAAAACTAAAACTTAAACCCTAAATTGTAAAATAAAGCCCTACAACCCTAAGCCTTGCCCTCAGACCCTGAAGGCATATGAAACTTGATAAATCTTGATGAAATTTGGTAAAACTTGATGTTACAACTATCAAGTTTAAATATTTGAAACCTGGATTTTTTATAAAAGAAATTGTTAAAATGTATTCAAGATTGGTCCTATTCGGAATTTCTCGTCACGACGAACACAAATTTGTAAAGAAAACTTAATTTGGACTTTTATGTAGTAGATTCAAACTAAAACATGAAATGAAAAATACATATGAGGTGGGGTAGATGACGTATGCAACTCAGACAAAAAACTGTGAAAAGGACCCGGCCTGCGGTAGTCAAAGGCTTAAGACTAATCAAGTTTACGAAATACAAATCTTAAAGCAATTGGACGGCTGACTTGCGTGTCCCTGTTGGTTCTCGCAATTTTATATGTATATTTGTTTGGACGTGAACAAGTTGGCTCTCTGCTAGGGTGAGTTTTGTTTTTGAACACCCAAAGTTGAATTATTGGATCTGCCAGCCCTCCAAAATATAGAGCCTACACTCGACATGATCTAGCGGAGCGCTTTACAAGGCAACGTTGCATGGAAACATTTTTCCTATCTAGTTGTGAATCTGTAGTTTTGTCATGAACCTAGTTTGTGGTAGGTGGTAGTTTCTTTTAAGCTTTTACAATAGATTCATGCTTTTAGTTGTGTTTCCATCAAAATACTTCGTCATTGTTTAGAAACTGGATTTACTTCTTTGCTCCAATTTTCTTTCAAATATACACTATTTTTTTTCACATTGCTTGGTTTACATGGACAGTTAGACGGCGTGGCCTATCCACATACATCCACACGCCTTACCCCTTCTCTCGCTACTCTCGAGGCGCATAGAAGATAGGGCTTGCTATGGCAGGGTTTCATTTTTAGGTGTTTTTGAAAGTTTGGTTAGATTTTGTGTCCTACTCAGGAAGGCAAGGTAGTGGCGGCTCCTTAAAGATGGAGTAAAGTTCTCCTTGTATAGCCCTTGTCCCGGCGATGTGTCTAGGCTCGTCGAAGGGCGTGTGGAGTTGTGGCTCCGACGGATCTTATGGGATTCAGTCAGTGGTTGTCTTCGGTGGATCCAGTTGGTATCTTCTTCATTGTCTGTGTTCGGCTGTCTACAGGTTGGATCTTTTCGATCTACGTTTCTCTTCATCGACGATGGTTATTCTTCTAGTTAGTGATGGAGCTTCGGCGTGACCAACCTGAGCACATGTGTCTTATAGTTCCACTCAGTTATTATGTGATAACTTTTGAGGAATGAAGTTAATTGAGATGTCGAATAGTTTCTTACTATATCACATAGATAATGATCTAGTTCTTGCAATCTTTACTTCAACAAGTCTATTCTTTTCGTAACAAATCAATGAGTCTGTTTGGTGCAGGAAAAATCTGAAAGAGAAGCTTGCAATCCAGGTTGTGACTGAGTGACAAGTGAGGTCATGTTTCTCCATATGTAATTGAATGACTTTCCTGTTATTAGTTGTGCACTTCTGTTTCGGTGACCTTTAGTTGTTGTATGCTAATTAAAGACAGATTTGTATACGAAGTAGATACATGTGCTCTATTTAAACTGTGATTAATGTAACTAGCGAATCGCTTTGTATGGTGAAATGGATCTATTATGTGAAATGTGTTTATATTTTTTTGTCTACAAAATTCTATTTTCGTGAGGGTTCTGTACCGACAGGGATGTTACAATTTCCTGTCGGCCTCCCGACAAGGATAATTTTTCTGTCGGCCACCCGACAGGCATTTCATCTTATCCCTGTCAAGCTATGGTTGACGGATATTCCTGTCGGTTGATCGACATGAAATGATATTCCTGACGATTTTCCTAATTTTCCTGTCGGTTAGTGGCCCATAGAAAAATTTCAGTTTCTGATAGTGACATAAAGGATTTGCTCATCCTCTTGCTAAATTATATGCTAATCCCTGGGCCACTCTGATGTCCCTAGTTGATTCTACGCGAGTGCTCCAAATTAGCCCCTCCTCAAATCTGATTAACGCTCCGCCACTGGCTTTAGTGCGCTGGTTTTGTGGGTCTTAGTACAATGACTTTATTTAGTACGATGGCTTTATGGTTGTCTGCTATAACAAGGTTTATCCGGCTCTAATGAGGGAGGAGCGATCACGACGGTGCACCTTCGTCTCATTTGTTATGCTTATAATCTTCATTAGGTGGTCGTACGGAGTTGGATGTAAGTTAAGTTCTGCTATTCTTTGTACCGTCTCCATGCTTGATGAATAGAAGTTTCTTTAAAAAAATCATAAGATCCGGACACATCTTCGGTCTGAGCATACAAATACAAATCATACTATACACATTATGGGAAAAACAGGCCGAGACACGTCATATATGACACATGCTTGTACAGCCCCATGAACCGAAAAATCAAACCATGTTCTGTTCTTGCCGGTGGTGCGTCACCGTGGGATCGGCGGCCCTACCATGCACATGAAGATCTGGTCCGCCACAACTTTATACGTGGCACAAGTCTGGTCAAAAGGACCGAGCTTCAAAGGTTTATTTAAGTTAATTTCCCATCCAGGTTTCAGCTCTCTAGATCTGGGCAACCTTCGTCGCGCCAAAGAAAGACTTGCTGTCCACGCAGTGCAACGTGGGTGGTAGATGAGATGAGAGGCCTTGCCCATGTGCAACAATCAAAATCTGCACAGTTTCGTTTCTCTTTCGGGTGGCCACTGTCAGAACTCTCTAGTCTGTACACGTACCCGTCTAGCCTGGCCATCGCAGACTCCAGTCTCCACCCCTACACGCCTAGCAACGATTTGAAGCGGATAGGGCCTGTATCTGTATGGCCGACGGTTCATGCACATGCACGCACGCGTTCACGCGCCACGACATGCATGTCGATCGATCGCCATGAAACGAAAGAAACAAAGAAAAACGAGGCCCTGAACAGCCTGCCGGTCATTTCATATGCGTGATGCGTCCATGGAGTGATGGATGGAGGCGATCGGTGCGTACGCGTCCTCCCTACCAAACGTGCGAGGACAACACTTGCACATGCCCAGATAGCAAGAGTACATACGTAGTACGCTCGACGTGGTGCGCGAGTCGAGTACTCGTTTCAGTGGCCGCAGCTTTCCCCAGACGATGGACCGATGCATGGCGTACCGCGGTGATGGACGGTGAATAGACGGCATCGGTCAGTGCTCACGCGTAAAATCGTGCGCCGGAGTTGGGAGGATAAGCATGAAACCTCCGGCGATGTGATGCGATAGTAATCGGGAGGAATGGACGAGTTTAACTAGGACTCTTTTTTTTTTTTGAAGGTCACCGGGGAGGGCAAAGCCCTCCACCTGAATTGTATTCATTTTTGCCTATAGACTTTGCAGCCTAATACAAGATAGGGTTCAAGTGAATCAGAAGAACAGGGGGGCACAAGAAGAGAGATAAAGTGAAAAAACACATGGTGAGGGGGGGGGACCCCCGAGCACTCGACTGCAACAGTCAGCCGAGACCATACCAAGACATTGTACCATCGACGCAATCGAAAGGCGCCGGCCAACCAGGACCGCACAACGCCGCGACACCACCGATGCCATGGGGTACAGACTGCACAACGCCGCGACACCACATGTGTCATGGGGTACAAAATGCACAACGCCGCGACAACACCATGCCATGGGGTACAGATCAAGATAACGCCATGACACCACCGGTGTCATGGGATACGATCAAAAGGTCACGCCAGTCGAGACGGGCGCCACGGCACCTATGTATCGTCGGGCGTAGTCAAAGGACATCACCAAGCGAAGAACACCCCGAGTACACCTGTGCCATCGCGATGAACCGGGATGAAGACAACGCCATCAAGATGGAAACGACGCGTGAAGCGTCGCCATCTGCCGCCAGCAGCCCGCCGACCATGGATTTCTCCCATTCCGGTCACATCTTCACGCAAAGAGCATCGCAGAAAGCAGCCGCCAACAGCCGGGCAGCGCAGAACGGGCGGCCCCAGATCCGAGTGAATCCAACCGGCAGAGCGACGCCGGTAGGCACCTTGATGCCGAGGGCACCAGTGAAGACCACCGGTGAGGCGCCCCCAGCAGGAAAAGCCACGAGCAGTGGCAGCCCACCGAGGAAGAAATGGGAGGTGGAGGGCTCCATGGCAGGAGCCACGACGCCACCTTCGTTGGCGAGCGCAAGCGTAAGCACGGCGACGAACAGGGTGGCGGAGGAGGAAGACGCGAGCACTGCGATGAAGCGGTGACGAGTGGTTGAGGGCGGAAGGCGTCGGAAGCCGGCGAGAAGACGCCGAGCAGGAGGATGGAGGGCGCAGTGCCTAGCCACGAGGCAACGGCGGATGGAGCCTCCGCCGACAAACCAGGGGCCGCTGGGGCGCCCCCAGATTTTTTTTCAAAACTATCATGTTTTTTGTAGCAATTTTGGAAACTAGAGTTTAGAATGAAAAAAACGCAAAACTAGTAGCCCGTCGGCCAGGTGTGGGCCGAAAAGGGAGTTTTCGGCCAGGCCATGGCAATCGCTTCGGCCGCTTGGG
Organism: Aegilops bicornis; assembly: GCA_021605145.1. Classification (NCBI taxonomy): domain Eukaryota; kingdom Viridiplantae; phylum Streptophyta; class Magnoliopsida; order Poales; family Poaceae; genus Aegilops; species Aegilops bicornis. The sequence continues at coordinate 488,506,622 of CM038674.1, forward strand.
CGAAAACTCGCTATTGGTGAGGCCCGGCGAAAATAGTAACCGACATCGGGCGGCCGAATCGGGCCGTTCGACCTCTTGCCGATCAAGTAGCACTTTTCGGCCGAGCTTGACCGAAAAGGTGCGGATAAGCACCACCGAGCGCCCTGTTCTTCGTTCCTTTTTCGTTCTTCGCTTCCCTTTCTCTCTCTCGAGCTTCTCTGTGGCTCGCCCCCCCCCGATCTCCTCCATTTGCCACTCATTTACAAATCCAACCCACAGAATCGGTAGATCATAGCAATCCCCACCGCCCATGGTGTTATTTTTTGCTATGGGATAGTTTTTGATGTGTTTGGGGAGGAGCAGCCATGGTGGGGAGGAGGAGCCATGGTGGAGAGGAGGACGGGTAGTAGGTGGTGGTGACTAGTAGAAGCTGCTGCAGAGGAGGAGGTGGTGAGGAGGAGGAGCAGGTTGGGGCTGACGGAGTTGAACCTCCGGTCGTCGGGCGGCGTTGTCGTTCTCCGGTGGTGCAAGAAGCGGACACACACTTCGAAGGTATAATCACGTCGTCACAAATATTATGTAAATTGTATAGTTTAGTTAGTCTATATAAGTCATATTGTGAATTTTAGTGTCAATATATTTTTGGAGGCATTTTAGCGATTCCATTTTAGCGCATAGTTCGTGTAGCGGATAATATTAGTGTTCGTTGTGAATATAAGTGTTAATTTAATTTAGGAGGCATTTTAGCGCATAGTTCGTGTAGCGGATAATATTAGTGTATATTGTGAATTTTAGTGTTAATATTTTTTGGAGGCATTTTAGCGCATAGTTAGTGTAGCGGATAATATTAGTGTATATTGTGATTAATGAGAGGATGACAATGTCGACGGTGAAAATGTCTGAACCAGTAAATCTGAATGTTTACTACGGCTGGTAATGTTCGATATAATGAGTTGGGGTTGATCTTAGCGAGTTTAAAAATGGCGTCATGACACTAGCTGACCCGCATGATCGGACATTAGACAGCTTGAAATGCGGTTGACAACTAGTTTGATGCGGATCCTGAAGTATGTTCACGGTATTCATGCATTGTGGACCAAATCCTGTAAAAATGTCAAGTGGGAGTTGATGCGGTAGATAGGAGCCAGCATTGGTTGTCCCTGTTAAGACACGCCGAGACCGAAGAATCCACCCATATGCACTTGTGCAACCTTTGTCGAAGGAGGAGAATACCGTAGAACTCCACAAGGGTATGAACCCGGCCAAGGCGTGAAGTGGCTAACGAGATTGTTTTATCCGGGTCACAGCCACAAGATGTGGATGCTAGCCAACCCGAGAAAGAGTCGACTACGTGCCACACAATGTTTGTGGTCCCGACATCGGGCAAGAGTAGCCACGATAATATTAGCTGGTTCAGGTTTTCTTGATGGGGATGAGGAAGGGATGAAATGCAGGGTGATGGAGGAAGAGGACGAGGATGGATTGGTGGAGGAACTGGATTCTGAAAATTCGGAGGATGAAGTTGAGGTACCGATTCATACGCATGGGAGCAGGACATATCCACCGCCTTACGGTGAACGATGGCCATGAGACTCCATGGCAAGATAATCTGAACCAAGTACAAATAGGGGCTATGTTTGATACAAAAAATTGAAGTATGCGGTGATAAAGTGGGCTATGTCTCTGTGAGAGGGTTTTCAAGACACACATATCAAGTCCAACAAACTATACCGTGAAATGTGTTGAAAAAGGTTGTGCAGGGAAGGTGCACGGGCACGCGTCAAGCACGACATCCACCGGGTTGTCACCATTGTCATCCCACATAATTGTGTGAGGAAGAACCTGCTGGTAAAGCATCCGAACCTGACTTCAAGTCTCATTATGCAACTCATGTATACCGAGATAGTAGAGAAGAAAGATATGGAAGCAAAACACATCCGCACAGCGGTGAAGGTCGATGGAAGTATGTCATTCCTTATGGGAAGGCTTGGAGGGCTAAGCGAAGGCTATGGAGGAAAGGTTTGGGACGTTCTTCGACTCATATGATAATGTTGTCCGTCTCCGGCATCTTGAAGGAGAGGAATCCGGCACTTATGTGAACGTACAACACATGAGGTTGCCGAGTATACCAGATTTCAAGGTGTTGAAACGAGTGTTCTTCTCTTTTGGTATGTGCATCGAAGCTTTCCGGCATTGTCCTCCTGTTACATTTGTGGATGGTACATTCCTGACCGGTCGATATAGAGGGCAAATCCTGACTGCTATTGGTGTGGACGGGAACAATCAAATCATCCCACTTGCCATGGCATTTGTGGAGGGTGAGAACTTTCTCACCGGGTATGGTTCTTCCGCCAAGTGAAAATTGCCATCGTGAAGGACCGACCAAACGTGTGTGTCATTCATGACAGACATGCCGGTATATTGAAGGCCGTGAAGACACTTCAGTAATTCAACGGATGACGAATCGAACACCTTGGAGGGACTTGCAGAGCCGGTGGTGCATGCGCCATCTTGGGGCTAATTTTTCTCACAGTTCAAGAACAAGCGGTTGATGAACTTGTTCAAAAATTATGCAAGCAGAGCCAGCAGCGCAAATACGAATTTATTTTGTCAAAACTAGATGAGTTTACTAAGAAGCAGGTCCGTGCGAGGAAGAAAATGGAAGAAGATCAAGTTAAATTAGCAGCACTCATCAGCGGAGCTAGAGGAGCCAGAGGTCTTTGTGACTTGCCGTGAATTGACCCTCCTAATACTACGAGAAAGAAGGGAAGGGCAATAAAGAATTTTTCCGAGTGGATAGAGAAAGAGCCTCCAGTGAATTGGTCTTTGCTGCATGACACACATGGAGCTAGGTATGGCCACATGACAACCAATCTTGCAGAGGTGTATAACTTTGTCTTTGAGAGGAACAGAGCATTGCCACTCACAGCTATTGTGGAGGCTGTATTCCATGGTACTTTGAGATATTTCAGAGGAAGGCACGAGTTAGCATGTACATATTGAAGATAATCAGAACACACCTTATTGTAGCCGTGTCATGGAATACATGGCAAAGAAGATAGAGAAAGCAAAGAAGCACACCGTCGGACTCATAGGGAATCAAGAAAGGAGGTATGAGGTTCAGCTTCCTACCGATGGTTTTGGTTCGGAAATGAGGTGAAGACACACGAGGTAAAAATTGGAACGGAATTTTATCCAACGTGTGAGTGTACATGCAACAAACCGAAGTTGTTGCACCTACCTTGCTCTCATGTGTTGGCTGCCTGTGGCTGCATTGATTTGGATGATATCTCATTCGGGTCCCCTTACTATTTAACTGTGGCAGTGCTCAACACCTGGACAGGCGAGATGACAGGGTTTAGAGTCGTCGGCAATTTCAACAAGGTAAACGACGGTGAGAGAGTATATATCCCGCATCCGGACCTTCGGCGAACAAGTAGGGGCAGAAGGAAGGCCCGTCGCATCCGGAACGATATGGACCAGTCTGAAGCTGGTGGAGCAACCAGGCAATGTTTGTTATGCGTGGCTTATGGGCATAGGATGAAATATTGTCCCGACTGAACAAAGATGGTGCTTCGCATCGACGAAGTGCTTCCACATCGATGGCTGCGACAACAAGAGGAAGAGGCGGACGTGGTCGTGGCGGTCGAGGCGAAGGGGCGGACGAGGAAGAAATAACTCACAAGCTATATAATGTGTCGTAGTGGGTTTTAATATGTCGTGACTATGTTTTAATTTGTAATATGTCGTGACTATGTTTTAATTTGTAATATGTCGTGACTATGTTTTAATTTGTAATATGTCGTGACTATGTTTTAATTTGTAAATCCTCATGGACTATGTTTTAATTTATAATATGTCGTGACTATGTTTTAATATGTAAATCCTCATGGACTATGTTTTAATTTGTAATATGTCGATTTATGTTTTTATTTGCACCTGAGATTTGTTGTTTGAATTGCAGATATGTCTTTGTATCCGCTGCTTAATGGCAACATCGATAGAAAGCACCGGGCGCCTATTGGAAGCGGGCAACAACTTAGACGTGTTGGTCACTCGCACCCCAAAGACTAACCGGCTGATACATGATTCATGGGTTGATAGGTATGTGTGCATATAATGGAGTCCATATGATGACTTACTATGTTTTACATACTTTTCATAGCCGCTAACAATCTTTTTATTTTGTAGGTTAAGTTGGGCTGGACTTCTACCCTTGGCACGGCTGGTTCAGGTACATTGGATGAGTGGATTGATGGTCCGGACTTAGATGAGGCAGGTGAACCAAAGGTGCAGTTACACAAGAGGCAAGTGAAACGCTTCTCACGACAAGTCACTCCTTACCGCTTAGTAGATAGATGGAGGCCAGACACATACGTTTCACTTTCCATGGGGAGAGATGGCGCCTACTTTACAGGATGTGTCGTACTTGTTGGGATTACCTCGGCCGGTGCTGCCATAGGTCCCTTAGAGGCGTAATCAGGTGGCAAACAACGATGCGCACTGCTTTTGGCTGCGGTCCCGATCGCTAGGGCCATAGACAACGATCCTCATGGACCTCTTTTTAGATGGTTGAGCCAGTTTGTGTAACCATCACGACCACTTAAACAAATGTTGTTTTTTAGTTGCCCGATTTTCATACAATTATTACGTTTCTATGTAGATTGTCTCGTTAGGACATCCCGATGTTGAGTTGTCGGAGGCACAGATTGACCCGGTCCCTAGAGGCATATATTCTTTGGCTGTTCGGCAAGACGATGTTTACGGAGAACCACGTGACCACCGTCGATGCACGACTCATAGGTATTGCACGAGAGATAGCCGACGACGTTGCCCGCCGGATATTCTCTGAGAGGAGTTTTGGTTACTGGTGTTAGCGGCTACGCATGAGGCCCGTGCAAAGCTTGCTTGTTGAAGTCTAGAAAATCTGGTGTTGTTGGATGTCCATTATTGTTGCAGCTCTGGTCATACGAGAGATTCCCTATTGGACGACCCTATGTCTACATTGATAAACCTTTTGGTTTGGAGGACTTAGCTGGGCTTATGTGCCTGCTATCGGCGACTTACCTACTATGGGTTCTGTTTGGGCACGGCGAGAGGTACTTTTATATTAAGTAACAATTAATTCAATTATTTTTGCCATTCATTAGTATTACTAATGCTTATTTGTTGTCATGCACAGAGACAGTTTGCGCATAGTCGTTAGGGGATGCTACCCGTCCTTCACGGCGCAGCTTGATAGTTTGCACGAGGATCAAGTTATCTGGGAGCCATACTGGCCGAGGCTATATCATCGAGGTACCCAGTTGGTATTTCTGGATTGTGCACTAGAGATCGGCATTTTTGGATGACCAAGGCCAAGTTGGTGTTCGATGTGACGGTTGAGGAGATGTCTCTTCATAGAGTAATGAGACGATTCGGTCTATATCAAGAGCCCGAGATTCCAAAAATTCCACAGCTTGCGAGCACGTGCACAAGTAAGTACTAATACTATTTTAGTTGTCAGCTATACATTCATAATATACCTAATTATGTATCGCGCATGTCAATATCGAGACAATCGCCTAGGAGGAAACAAGTCCATGGATTATCGGGCTTAAGAGCATTACCCCTTACGTTCACGAATGGACTACCGCTGCGACAAATACCGGGGTGAGGGTCGGGCCTTTAATCAAAATGTTCGGTTGTATCTGCAGCGTTACGGCATACAACAAGGATCTACTTGGTTCCATCAGCTGCTCTGATCAGATCGAAGCCCTCTCACCAGCGATATGTACCCAATCGCCTCTGTTGTGGGAACCGGACACCACGCCGGTAAATGCCTTGGTTCTTATATGTTGAGTCTTTTGTTAATCTGGACATATTCGCTTGGGTGTCTATTCGTGGTGTCTATCATACAACGAGGATATAATTGGTTAACTCTTCATCTACTGTGGTGACTTGACAAAGACAAAGCGCCGAGAGGAGGTTTCCGCTTTAATGCGGCGCTTTCAGAGGGGAGAAACTATCCCACCGCGAGAGGGCGCCTCATGGTTGAGGCGTCTTGATGACAAGCTACGCGATTTACGCCTGCTTTACGTGTAGACGGTCTTGGATGTTGCACTTCCTCCTCCGGACATCGTCCGCCACGTCCCTCTCAGACAAAGATTCGTAACCACGACCCTCGTACAACGCTCACAACCACGACCTTCAGGCACCGTGCGTAACCTCATCCTTCACAGCCGGGGAGCTCTTCCCGGCATGAGCCACCTCCTTCACAGCCAGAGAGCTCTTCCTGGCATGAGCCACCTCCTTCACAGCCGGGGAGCTCTTCCCGAATGAGCCACCTCCTTCACAGCCTGTGGAGCTCTTAATGGCATGAGCCACCTACTTCCACAGCCTGAGCTCTTACCGCATCGGCCAGATGGAACTAGGTAACCCTACTCACTACATTCTTTTGAACAGAGTAGTAATCGCTCATGCATTTGTATCAATTTTACAAGTTTTTTACTTTACCGCAGCGGCAACCTGTCGCAACTGCTCATGCATTCGTGAGCAGTCACCCATCCTTAGTGGTGGTGCTGATTACTTTGAGGGCGCACCGCGAGGATGATGACCATGCTACAAACATTTATGGCTTCTCGCAGACAGTGATTCACACTCCACCACCACCACCGACGCAGGAGACATGCATCGTGATGCACGAGGTTAACTATGGTCGTGGTTATCGCGAGCCTCGCCCACCGCCTCAGCGCTTATCGCCTTCCGGTCCTCGCCGAGGAAGACCTGCAGACTTCGCCGTCCCCGCAGTGATATGCTTATTATCTATGTATGACTCATTATCTATGTTAGTTTCGGACTATTCGCATATGCTTATTATCTATGTATGACTCATTATCTATGTTACTATCGCACTTCCTTCTATCCTAACAGGAGACATATATTGTTTTATGTATGAGAGACATATTACTATTAATTCGCATTCTTATTCCAGTTACATTTCCAAATAGATTACAACCGATAATTAAGATACAAGTACATCTGAATTAAACGGTGCGGCTGAACTTGTGCAATACATCTTACATACTACAAAATGAAATTCAGATAGAACATAATGCCCTACAATAATACAATACAAACTGGAATACATCTTACATACTACATGAAGTCATCATCGTCATCCTCCGTTGATGCAGCCCTCTTGCCCTTCGACGATGCGGTCCTCTTGCCCTCCGTCGATGCGTAACTCTTGCCCTTGCTGGATGCGTAACTCTTGCCCTTCGAGGATGCGTAAGTCTTGCCTTTGGACGATGCGTAACTCTTGCCCTTCGATGATGCGTAACCCGGAAGCGGCGGCATGAAGATATCTTCGCCGTCCTCGCTCTCCTCACCATAAAAATGTATTCTTTGCTGCAGTCCTTCCGAAAAGTTTCACTCTTCGCTCCACTACCTTCTTCCACCTTTCATGCAACCTAAGAAGTTCTTGACGTACCTCCTCATAGGTCCTTTCAGCCACCCGCACCCACGTAATTGGTGAGCCAACTCATTCATTATGGTGTCACTACCGTGAGTTCGTCCCATGGAACTATCCTATTGTCCATCCCGAAATCGGTAACTAGACTCGAAGAGTGCTGCTCATCCCGTGGTGAAAACTACGATCGAATGGATAATGGGACATCTCGACTACACTACACTGGAATGCTTATCCACCTTCGCCTGAAGGGGGTTTTATAGATACAGAGGAGAAAATAAGGCGGGAAAGGGTTGGCGGGGAAATAAGGCGGGAAAGGGTTGGCGGGAAACGGGTGGCGGGAACATATGGCGGGAAACGGGTGGCGGGAAGGGGTTGGCGGGAAACGGGTGGCGGGAAGGGGTGGCGGGAACATTTCAGCACGAGCCATGCAACTTCGGCCTAGATGAGATCAAGTAGTACTTTTCGGCCAAGACTTGACCAAAAAGTCTATTTCGGCCTAGCTTTGGCCGAAAAGCACTACTTCGGCCCCAAGATGGCCGAAAACTCCTACTTCGGCCTAGCTTTGGCCGAAAAGCTCTACTTCGGCCTAGCTTTGGCGAAGCTCTACCGGCCGTAAGATGGCCGACGGCTACTAGTTTTGGTTTTTTGCATTACGTCATATAATTTCCGAAAATGCTACAAAATATATCACAGCTTTGAAAAATCGCGCTTCAAATGGTAAAGCCATGAACAATGGCCACCGGAATCTGGAGGTGGAGGGCTCCAGTCGCAGGAGCCATGACGCCGCCGCTGGCGAAAGCACCGCAAAGAAGCACGACGACGAGCAGGCGCCGAGGTGGGAGACGTGGCGTAATCCGCAGCGACGGCGAGTGGTTGAGGAGGCGAAGCCCAACCCAAGGACGCGAGCAGGGGCGGGCGCGCCAGAGCAAGCAGGACTCGACGATGCGGCCCCGAATCGGCCACCATGGGGAGAGCTACCAGATTGGATCTAGGCGGGCCGGGCCGAGCGCTGAGGAAGACATCAGGCGCCGCGCCGCCCCGAACCGGACAGGTGGGGACAAGCGCCACGGAGTGGACGAGGAGGAGGCCACAGAGAAGGCGCGGTGGTGGAGCGGCTCGGCCAGATCGAGAGTTGGGGAGGGTTCGCACGGAGATTGAACGAGACCGCCCGCCGCCACCTTCCCTGGCGCTGGCCAGCCAGCGGCCGCCCTCCGGCGACAGCGCTGCAGGGAGCGGCGGCGTAGACGGAGCTTGGGCGGCGGCGCTGGTTCCCCCCGTGTCGCCAGACGCGGGCGACGCGGGGGTGTGCTAAATCTTCGTAACTCTCTTTTCCGATCTTAACTAGGACTCTAGAGACAGGTCTTGTGATGTTCCCTTTGTTCGTGTTTGGTGTGACGCTCGAGAGTCGAGACGGAAGGTTGACGCTATGGATTTTGGAGATAAAAAGTGATGGACCTGGCTGGCAGATCTAGAAAAGTGATGGATTGATTTGATTCGACATATTTGTTTTCAAGGCAATTTTATATTATTAATGAGTAGTCTGCGGCGGTGACAATACGTGTTGTTGGTTTCGTATGTTTTTGTTTCACATTAATTTTAGAGAGTGTCAGTCTCTAGACAATACCTAGCCATCCGTCGGGTCGGGCCGGACCTATCAAGGCCCGACGCAAAAAACATAGGCCCGAGTTCAGCCCAGTCTGGCCGCCGGGCCTAAATATTAAGCCCGAGCCTATCCATCAATCAAAAGGCTCATTGGGCCTCAAGCCGGGCCTCTTTCTTAAATTCCAAATATGATGGGCCCAAGCCTGGCCTGGCCTGACCATCAGGCTGAAAATCTAGGCCCAGACCTGACCCGTGGGTAAGGTCGGGTCCGGCCGTCCGGGCCGGGCTGCCCATGGCAGGGTATACTCTAGATGGGAGAACCACCTTAATTTTATGCAGAGTATCATGTTAGTTGTGAAAATATCATTGAGTATCGGATAGAACGAATACGTTGTTTATGAAGATCATCATACTTTGGACGGAAGAATCGGTTGTTATGGAAATTACCAACTGAAGAATCACTAGAATATGTATGTTCTATCTCTGTTGCAAAAAAGAAAATGCTCCGTTGTACCGCATAAACAATTAGCTTTTTTGCGGGAAGCATAGACAATTAAACAATTAGCTAGTAGGTGCAATTTCATAGTACGATAATATGACTATGCGGAACAGTTGCTTTCCATATTGTTGAATGCTTCTGCACAATTTTCTACTTTAATTAATAGCAGTAGAAATATTTCCTCCGTTCCAAAATAGATGACCCAACTTTGTACCACTTTAGTACAAAGTTGGGTCATCTATTTTGAAACGGAGGGAGTACTAAAAAAATGGTATGAATCCCATACACTCACGCGCTCACAGACCGACCCACCAGGCACCAGCAGCGAATTACTTTTCTCCAAAAAAAATCTTCTGTTTTCCATTTTGCCCCTTTTTCAGTTTTTCACCTTTTGTTTTTTCTTTTATTTTTTATTTTATTTATTTTCTGGTTTCATTTTTCTATAGCCGGTTTTAAATGTTTTTGTATGGTTTTTCATTTCCCTTTTCACTAGTTTTCTTATTTTTATCTTTTCTATTTTTTCCCTGCAGTTTTCTTCTGATTTTTGAATTCCTGAATAAACTTCATATACTAAGGGCAGTCCCAGTGCGGTGACAAGACGTCCTCCTAAGTGCTTAGAGCGCCGGTTAATGGGGGCTCCTATACAGCGCCTTCGGCGGCAGTTGTTGCAACTGGCGCTCAAGCGCAGCGCTCCTCGGCCGGCTAAACAATCTGCTCAAACACAGCTGAAAAAACTAAAGGTTTTGTTCCCATCGATATGCTGGGAACAGTGTGATTCAAACTCCAAACGGGAGCCTTGAGAGTAGTCACTCGTAACCACTAGGTCGAGCTCATTCCACTGACCACACATAGGAGAAACTAGTATATATTATTTTAAAACGAAAGTATAAATTCAAAACAGAATTCTACAAGAATATTGAAAACAGGCACGAATATGAAAAAGAAAGGATCATAGAAATTGGAAAGAGTTCAGGGAAGTGAAAAAATGTTCATTCAATTTGAAAAAAAGTTCGACATCTCGAGAAAAAGTTCACAAAATTGAAAAAAAGTCCATCGACTTTGAAAATAAATTCACAAATTGGGAAAAAGTGTATCTATTTTGTATTCAAAGAATCATCGATTTTAAAAATAAGTTCATCAACTTGAGATAAATTTCATAGATTTTGAAAAACGTTCATCCAAATTTGAACAAAAGTTCATCGGTTTTGAAAAAAGTTCATCAATATTGAAAAAGTTCATGAATTTGCAAAAAAAAATCATTGAATTTAAAAAAAATCATCGATATTGAAAAAGATCACAAATTTTAAATAAAGTTTCATCCCATATGAAAAAAAGTTCATCAATTTTGAAAAAAATCATCAAACCAGGAAGAAGAAAGAGCTAAAAAAATGAAAACAGAAAAAAGAACAAAAAAACAGAAAACAAAAAAAAGGAAGATAAGATGAGAGAAAGAGGAAAGTAAGCACATGTAGTTGTGGTGACAGGGTGGTTACTGCACCGTGCAACTAACCAGGAAGTCCCCGGTTCAATTCGTAGTACTAGCTTTGCGTTTTGGAAAACAGAAAAAAAAGAACTTGATGAGCCAACCCAGCTTGCGGGAGGAGGTGTGCGCTTAAGGCGCCCGATTGCAAAATGTCCTATAACGGGCGCCTGAATCGCCGAATAGGAAACACCCCGGTTAAGCGCCGCAACGCATAGACAGTTGGTATGCGCTTCAGGCGCCCGATTGCAAAATGGCCTATAACGGACACAGATACTTGGTACGCGCTTAAGGTACACTTGTTCCAATGGGGACACGTGTGTTCGCTTGCCTTGATTTTTAATTTCTTTTTGCTCTCCTTTTTTTCCTTTTCTGATGTTGTTGTATTGATCAAGAAAAAACCGACTACCAGTTCTCCAAATTTAATAACATATTTTTGGAAATAGAAATGTTAACGAATTTGAAAAAGATAATCGATTTTAGTAAAAATATTTCCAAACTTTAAAAAGTTTGCACATTTGAAAAATATTCATGGATTTGGAAAATTTAATGGATTTGAAAAGTTTGTAAACTTGAAAAGATTCATATATTTTAAAAAAATTACAAATTCAAAAAAATGTTCATGAACTTTGAAAAAGATCATAAAGCTGAAAACAAATTAAAATTCCATGAATTTGAGAACACAAATGAAAATTTTAAAAAATGTTCATGATTTAAAAAATAATAAAACGTTCATAAAATAAGAAAAACGAAAAAATTTGAAGGTTGGAAAATTATAAGAAAGACAGAAATTTAAGAAAAGTTAGCGGATTTGGAAAATGCTCACAAATTTCAAAAATTCACGAGTTTTAGAAATGTTCTCAAAAGAAGTGAACACGTTTGAAAAAGGTGAAAAAATAGAAAAATGTTCGCTGATTCAGAAGAAGTACACAAGTTTTAAAAAATTATGAATTAAGAATATATTTGTGAACTTAAAAATTGTTTGTGATCTTCATAAAAATATTCATATTTTTTTAATAAAAAAGGAAATAGAAAAGAAGAATGAAAAAGAAAAAATAAACTGAAAGGAAAAAAAAAGAAAAACAAAGAATGGGCCGGCAGCCCACTTAAACTAGCGAAGCAGGGGATGGATGTGCGCCTCTGGCCGTTTACCCTCTACTAGTAAGTATGTACGTGCAACGCACGTCTCAATTGTCATCAAATAATTATTAAAATAGTTTTTCATCTATAGATGTATTATTACTGATAATATGATTTTTAGGATGGAAACACAACTAAATGACGGACAAATAAAGGACGTGCAAATAAGTTCAAGGTCAATAAATTTATGTCCCCCCTCTCCCCACCCCTCCCGCGCAAAAAATAAATAAATTTATGTAATATATGATGCTAGTACCTAGTAATTAGTTATAAGCTATTTTTGTAGCCATATCATCTTGATTCTACCCTCTGTCCCATCATAAAAATTGACACATCACACAAGGTTGCAACAGTTTCAACGTGATGAGAGTCAAATACGTTGCTTCTCCTGTCTCACACATGCCCTTGTTTCTTCATGTCACGGAAGAAAAACAGTTCCGTTATCAGTAAGATTGAAAAGAATCAAGCCATATAAGCAAATGGACAAGCTGATTTCTTCATCATGAAATTTTATGTTTTGAAATAGTTACTAAATATGTAATGTTTAGTCCAGCAACCAAATACTTATACCCCTCAGTTGTATACATTTTTGCTTCACTCATGGTTCAGTGCCATGATGTCATAAAAGATATCTTAGAAAAAGTCGAATACATATATGTAGTAATGCACCATGTGGGAAGATGGATTCATGCCTAATTAACAGATACCCAAAGCAATTATGAAAAAAACATGGAAGGGCGGATTAACCATTGTTATATCCCAAATTTGTGAGAATATTTGTAAATTGTAGAAGAAAAAGGTACAAAGTCCTAAGGTTTGCTGATGGATGCAACTCCAAAAATCAATCACAAAATTGATTTTGAACAAAAGGGCCTGATGCCAACTTTATTATAGGCAGACATTACGACAAGTGAATGCTATGGAGACATTAAGGCTTGCAACTTTTCTAAAGCATGGCATGTAACTGTCGGCTGCTAAAAATGGCTCAGTAGTCCAGTACAAATAATTATATTCATCAAGTCTTGATAGATTATTTACAACAGCAGCACTGTTAAAGAAACTTGCAACCTGCAGTTCAGCAAATGATCTAATTTACTGTAACTCATATATCTGTTGTGACTGATCTCTCTCTATCTTACGCTGACATGATCAAAATTACAGAAACAACATCAAATCTAATTTCGGTTTCGATCGGACACCACTAAATTAACAATCTCCAGCAAGGATAGCTAGGATTGGGTTTATACCCGCAAATATTGGAACAATGACTGAAAACAAAGGAGGTGAGGGGAATTTGCATTACCAGAATCAAAAGCCTAAGGCAGCGCGGCAGCGGCGAGCTGCTGCTCAGATGATCTAGGATACAGCATCGTGTGGACTCAGTCGTTGGCGCGACGCCGGTGTCATTCAACACGTAGTATCAGCGATGGTTGGTGGCGGCAGATGCGACGTCCAAGCCATTGGTGACGGGATGAGAAGAGGCATGTGTGGCATCAGTCAATCTAAATTATCATGTCTAGAGCTAGCCCCGATATATCCAGTTCGATTGCATCTTAGGCTAGCAGTCTTACACTAACCTCAGTATGAAGTAAGAGGTGTGCACCGCTACATCTGAAGCCGCCTTCCATTGCAGCCTGTTCTCGTCTCTTGCATGACTCTATTTTGCCTTCTCACTTGTACCCAACAATTTTCTTCTCCTTCTCTCCCTACCAGAAAAAACACCACAAGGATATCAACAAAAAATAGATTGAATCAGCAGGAAAATATATCTTGTTAATTCATTATAGTCTGAGTATCCTCACTTGAACGAACCATTGAAACTGTACCACTACCAATCTACCATAAAAGTCAGAAATTTGCAAATAAAGTTTCTAAGGAAGGATAACTGGAATATCAGCGATGTGACTGCGGAATAATTAGAAGTTATGGACCAAGGATAATCCAAATCGACCTTCAACAGTTCGTCCTATACTCCTATTCACCTCTGAATTCATACTCCAAATTTTCCAGGCGGGGATCCTGACAAAAAAGGCCAAACACACGGAGGCAAATCAAGTAAAGGCACATAAATAAGTATTGACTCGCTACTCAGATTTCAGAAAGCAACTTGTCTGGGGAATTTGAAAGAACACCTAATAATCGTCTCGTTACCCTGTAAACAATCGAAAGTCCATACAAGCCGCTCGCCACTCAAAGGTTTCGACATCACGCTGACAATTGGCAGATTCAGAATTTCTAGAGAACAAGAAGTTTGCAAAATATAGTTTAATGGACATCAACGTTCATGAGAGCAGTCAAACTATGAATTAGTTCTACTATTAGGAATCAACATATAGGATTTAAAAGGTGGTCTTGCGTCGATGTCGACCGCAGTAGCTTATGAAGAGGGAACGGGAGAAGCATGGAGAGGAGATGGAGGAAATCACCGTACTAACAAGAACTCATGTATAGGCCTCGTCACTGTGATGGTGGAGCAGGGACGCCGGAGGTTGTAGGGCCGCGAGCGACCGCGTGCGGACTCAGCGAGTGGGCGGCCTGGTCGCTGTGATGATGGACCGGGGACGCCGGAGGCGGGAGGGCGGCGGGCGGCCGCACGTGGGCTCATCGGTGGGGCGGCGCCGCAACCTGGTGAAGTGGTGGCGGGCGGTGGCGACGGAGACCCTCGCTCGCATCTATGGGGCAGCAAAGGAGGGCGACAGGCGGCGACGGCGGCACGTACTCGCCGTATGGGTGGCAGTAGAGGAGGAGCGGACGATGGCGACTGAGACCCTCGCTCGTGTCCGTGGGGTAGCAGAAGAGGAGCGGGCGGCGGCCACGGCGATCTGCGGTCGTGCCCATGGAACAGCAGACGAGCGGAGGGCGGCGGCTGGGATCCCTGCTCGCATTCGTGGAGGAGTAGAGGAGGAGCAGCAAACGGTTGCGAGGGAGGAGAGAAAATTATGGGATACTAATCCCACTAATTGAGATAGAGATTAGTTAGTTTCCAGGATTCAAATAAATTGCGTTTTTTTTACTGAACAGATGCGTGTGCGGGCGTGGATAGGCAGAGTTTTCGTCCGCCCTGACAAAGTTCTCTTGTTTAATAGTAGTGTAGTTTTGGAGCTTCAAATAGGATTCGGGTACGGTGATGTAAGCCTATATCTAAGAGTGTCATGCAGTTAAAAAACCCAGATGTGGTAGCTCAATTAATTATGAGAGAGACATAAACTGTATCGTGAGGACGATACAACTCTTGTCTCCAGAGCCAGTGCATAGTAGCTGTACATGTGTGGCAATTCTTTTTTTTGTTTCTCCCTCTACTACACGAGGCCACTGCACAAGAGATCCACATATTAATCTCACCAGATGCAATGTTTTAATTACCATATACAAGTTTTATATACTCCTTCTATTCCTAAATATAAGACCTTTTAAAGATTTCAATACGGATTACATACGGAGCAAAATGATGCCACACTCTAAAAAATGTCTACATACATTCGTATGTAATTCGTATCGAAATATCTAAAAGGGCTTATATTTAGAAACATAGGGAGTATAAGGTAGTGGATTATTGTATTTGTACCTCTATTTAATGCTACTTGATACGGTTTTAGATATGAAGCATCCAAAGTGCCCTAATTTCCCACGCAAGCGCGAGTTTCTGTAGTGGAGTAAGTTAACCATATCCACTCGTCAATAACCTGCCAGTGCCACATTGAAAAGGCTTTGGCGCAGACAATTGGACTCTCGCGCTTGTGCACCTGCGTAACTAACTTCTTCTTTTGATGGGATACTTCTTCGATAGGACTGCAGGGGGGGCATAGGCCCATGGGACATCGCCGAGCTCGATTGGCTACTTGTTCCTATCTAATTTTCTTGATCTGCCACCCCTCCTCCTCCCTCGCCATTGAGGGGACCCCTCCTATGCCTGGTGCGTTAAGCTTAGTAATCCCCTGAATGGCCTTGAAGATATCTCACACCTCAATGTGGTAGGAGGCTCCTAGATCGCCGAAGGCAAATGAAAACACAACGCCACCGCAAGGCTGATGAGCACCAAAATGTGGTGGTCAACCCGTGCGGCCATTGTTTAAGATGAACAAAGACCCCTTACGGGCGCTCCTATCCACCTCCCTTTGGAAGAAGGGTAGGTAATAATTGACCTCGGTGGTTTTCAACTTCATGTCTCATCAAAACATAGGTGATTTAGGATTTTGCGTCTGGGAGCTTGGTCGGTTCTCCTATCGAAGGGAACCTCCTTCGGTGCAGCAGCACCTCACTGGCTATAGCTTAGTCGTGATGGTAGTTCTACACCGAGCCCCCATGGTGTGGGTGCCTACTTGGCTAATATGACACGTCTACTCATATATGATAGAGGTATTTATTCATATAGTGACTGTTTCTTAGTTAGGATCTCGACAATACGAAGCAATAGGTTGGTTATTAGTTAATTTTCTATAATTACTAAGTTTTTTTCTTAAAAAAAAGAAAAAAGAAAAATAACGAGTCACACACTAAGCATAGCAATTATATTAAATGATTTATTAATTTTCATTAAATCTTATAGAAAGAGGTATAATTTCTTCTTTTGCAGGGATTTTAGGAAAAAAGTCTTTTGTCAGTTGAGCCCATAGCCCTAATTGTATGCCAGATTTGTCCTTGTAGGGTTAGGAGGGGCGGATGCATCTTTTATACTATTGTCATCCGTCCACTTCACTCCTAGTACATGTAAAGCAAAGAGTAAGTAGTGAAAGGCAATTGTATATTTTATAAGTCTTCCAATTTTATAAGTCTTCCAACTTTTTCCTTAATAATCTTCAAGATGGATTAAAAACCTCGCACCATAGCCGACCATTCAAGGTCTTCTTACTTAAACAGAGAATAACATACACTATCTTTCACGAGGCAACCAACTACATATCCATGTCCACAAAAAAAACTACAACATATCCATGGAGTCAATACAACATAGTAGCAACAACGTTTCTCAAAAAGGGATTGCGCATAAGAATCCTTGAGTCTGTTCTCGTGTCAGCATGCCACATGGAGTAATATACATTATGCTTCTGAATCCTTCAAACTACATAGATGGATGATAGGAAGAACACTGTCATAGGCACATCAGTAGGGATAACACACATCAAAATTTCTATCTTCAGGTCCAAACACGAATGGTCCCATCGACAGATGATGTCAACATGCAGGTCTTTGTTGGGTGATAACTGACGCTGGTGACCTGCCAAAAGAAAGAGTAGCATAAGAAAAAATTATTAAGGAAAAAAATTCAAACTAAAGTAAAACAATACTTAACCAATAATAACAAAACAAAGAAGCATAAGATGCAATTCTGACAAGGAAATAATACCACAGAGCTATGTGCTTGGAACGTCGCAACAATAGGTGCATCCACTAACTCCCAGAAGAAAACAAACCCGTCCTCGGATCCGCCGATAACAAATGCATCATCATTGGTCAGGCAGCAATCCATCTTGAAGGACTGTGGAAATTGGAAGGACAAACAAACTGAGACAGTATTTCTTTTCTGCAATATTGAAGTAACCAATGCAATCATAACTTGTTCAGGTGATACCTTGCATATATGGCCCTTGTACTCTTGTAACATTTCCCCAGAGTTCCTAATAAATAACAAAAGCCAGTAGGTTTGATTACTACCAAAGTCATGCATGCTTAAGGCAACAGTGCAGTGAGATTCCTCTATTTGGAACTTGGTCAATGAGACCCCCTCCACAACAAAATGGTGCTACATTTCATCATATTTCATATGGAAAGATTAAATGGCTGTATTTCATGCAAACATGTACTTCCATGTACAACAGAGATTTGCGATCCCTCGTCAATCTTAAGACTTGCTAGGAAACAAAACAAAAACTCTGTATATGACCCTAATCTCGTCGCTTGCCGTTTCTCCCAAAAACAGAAATAATGCAGATACCAAAAGCACAAGAAAGTCATTCAATGTCGGACATTATTTCAAGGTTCAAGCTATGGCTCCTAAGCTGTGATGTGCAAGGATTTACCCCCCCCCCCCCCCCCCACCACCACCACCAAAAAAACGCTCATGCACAACTATACCTCATTAATTCCTCCATTCCAAATTAATTGAAGTTCTAGCTTTGTCCTATTTCAAACTTCTCAATATTTGACCAAGTCCATAGAAAATTGTGATAATATCTACAACGTCAAATAAACGTAGTATGAAAAAAATATTTTATGATGAATCTAAGGAAACTACTTCCTCCGTCCAATAATATAAGATCGTTTTGCAAGCTAAAACTGCTTGCAAAACGATCTTATATTATGGGACGGAGGGAGTAATTAGATGTTGTAGATGTTGATATATTTTTCAAGTAGACTTCCATTAATTTGGAACGGGGGAAGTACGTTCAATTAGGACATCTGTCTCCATGAACAAGGAAAAACTGGCCGTTTGACCGGCTAACTTCCAAGAAGGCACTGTAATTTCTCAAACTATTGTTTGAGACACTTGAAGATGAAACAGCAGGTTCAAATCTGAAGAATCTCCAAAGCACGAACAAGAGTTGACCACAGCTGCCATTTGAAGATGAAACTCTTTGGTTGGACAGATTTAGACAGCAAGAGCTCTGATGGCAAGACAAAGAAGACCCCATGTGTCGTCTGACTCAGTACGGGAAATAGATCGGTAGCTATCCAGTCAAGTAAAGTGAAGTGAAGGACTGGACTCTGTCTGTAGTTCATGTGTGACAAAAATTCCTATGATAAGGAACTGAAAGTACATGTTACATAACTACTGGCCATGTCATAATTCCAAGGAAAACTAATTGAAGGGTCTGATTTCATCATTCTACAAAGGATAGGGGGTCTAACTGCTTCAAATTTCAAATAGCCCCTAATTGCTCCTGAGTGCTAAATAGAGGGGGCTCCCTAGCAACTTTTTGTCAAGAGATTGTCAGCTTTTGAAGAGTACTTACTTGTCAAGAAGCCTCACGGTAGAATCCAAACAGTTAGCCAAGAGGCAATTGCGGTCATTCGACAAAGATATACAGTTGACAGGATGACCCAGGTTATCGACAGTCTCCCTGTTAAGAATGAGATAGAAATAGATCATTAAACAATGTAGAACCAGTCAAGGAATTGATTAGGATTCGAACAACACTAACTTATTTAATAAAAGAGAAGACTGAAATTTTCATTTAGAAAATATAGCAAATCAGTTGAGACTTGAGTACGGAACAAGGTATGCACTTACCTGCCCATGCGAATATCAAATGTTCGGACAGTACCATCAACACTGCCAGCAATTATTTCGGTGTTGGTTACATTAACTGACATTACACTGTCTTGAAAAGTATCAATTGTCTGCACTAGGAGATAAAATTCATGACATACCAAGTATATGAGAAAAAAAACTATGACTATGATTGACGAATCCATATGTTTTTTAACAATAAGAATAAATACCTGAATCGGATCACTGCTCTGTGACCTGCAGTCAAATGCACGCACCGAACGGTCATAACCAGCTGACAGTACAACAGTGTTGTGCTCATTAAACTTCACTGAATTGACCTAAAGGAAGCAGAATGGAGAAATCTCAGCAAAAATGGAGAATTATCAAGATTCAAACATCTGTCATAAACCTGCTCTTTTGTCAGGTTTTGGGTATTACTGATGGGCCTAATAATAATGACACTGTCAATGTATGGTAATGCATGTATATTGAACAACAGCATAACACCACAAGAGTGCCATTACAGAAGTATGGTATTGGTGCACTGATTTGGACATGGTATTTGAGTTCTAAAAACAGTAGTAATACCACGACGTGCAGAATTCAGCATTTTACAGCTTGCTTGTAGAGTACTTGCCCTATGAGGTTCTCCGTTACAGTAGCAATCGTAAAATGAACAGAGGTGAAGATGCCCTCCAGGGTACAACGAAAAGTTCCCAACATCATAGTGAAACTACAGGATTCACATTGTTGAATTATGTTGAGTATCGTGATTAGTTAGGAAACATAGGATAGCGTAGGGTTTATTTCTACCTTGTCTTGTACTCCAAGTTGATCATGCACTCCTATATATATACCCACAAGGCTCAAGCAGTACAACAATATTCCACCAATCCCCTCTCTATTTCTTCTACAAATTACAGTGGTCTGCACTACGCTGTTTCAATTACAATCACAAACAACTAAATACAGTAGATTTTACTATAATATTGCTACAGAGCTAAAACCATTAAACACTGGAATAGAAATAATTATAAAGCTTTCCAGCAGCTTGCTCCTATGACACCGAATTTGCTTAATTTATATAAGTGAAAACTGAAAACAACAAGCCCTCAATAGCAGCACTAAGCGAGGGCATCAGTACCGCATTACGATATCCCAATCAATCGATGGCTGATACATTACCTCGCTGTTGTGGCCGCGGAACTTGCGGATGACTTTGCCGGAGGCAACGTCCCAGTAGAAGATCTGCTTGTCCCCGCCGCACGACACCAGCTTGGCGTTGTCCCTGCGAACGGAGTCGCCGTTAAATTCCCCAGCCGTGCGCCTCCAAATCAGATGGGAAGAAGGGTTGCGAGCGAGGGCGCGTACGAGGACGCGTTCACGTCGCGAACCTCGCGACCGTGGGATTTATAGGTCTTGACGTGGGCGCCGGTGTGGGGGTTCCAGAGGCGGACGGTGCGGTCCTTGCCGCAGCTCAGGCAGTACCTGCCGTCGTGGTTGAAGCGAACGGCGAGCACCGCGCCCTCGTGCCCCGACAGCGTCCGCGACTCAGTCCGCGGCAGCTGCTGCGCCGCCGACGACATCTCCTTTGTCCTACCACGGGCGGACGGCTCCGGCGTCGGGCTTTGGAGGGTCAGAGCAGGTAAATCGAGACCTCCTTTTTTTTGGAGAGAGAGAGACCTCCTTTTTTTTTGAGGGAAGAGAGAGAGACCTCCTAGTTGACGCTTGACGCGACGCTGAAGCGAGCGCAATGGGCCAGCCCAATAAGCGTGCTAACCTTGTAGCCATGTAGCTCTTTGTAGCGGCTTTTTCGGTCTGGTTTTCAGATTTCCGTACGAAATTTTAAATACACAAAAATAAATTTTATTTTAAAATTTTTCACGTGTATTAAAAAATATTCAGCACATATTTAAATATTGTTCACTATATATTAAAAGTTCATCATGTATTTAAAAATTGTTCACTATATATTTAAAAAGTTCACCATATATTAAAAAACAGTCATCATGTTTAATAAAAATTGATCGCCATGTATTGTTTCTTCATGTTTAAAAATTTGTCTACCATGCATTAAAAAATTGTTCGGCATGTACTGAAAACATGTTAGCTGTGTAATAAAATAATGTTTGCCATGTTAAAAAATTATTCACATCTATATCTATATCTATACCCCTCTCTCTCTCTCTCTCTCTCTCTCTCTCTCTATATATATATATATATATATATATATATATATATACCTAATATTAAAGAACGAATTGTTTCTCAACAATGTTTGGTTCATCAGATGTTTTTCGTACGTTTTAAGTTTTTTCGTCTGTCGCCGTTTTACCTTAAAAAGTTAAAAAATGATTCCGCATGGACTCGGCATTTGTAGGTAAATTATGTGGGGCACCTAGGTGCCTGGGCACCTAGGTCCCAATATAGCAAGTCATATTTGTAGTGTATGGCTTTCCAAATTTTGTTTGCATGCACTACAAGCATAAATGGACAATAATTGCTTTCTAAAAAAATAATATACTACAGTTTCCTAGTATGATTCCTTTCCAAACAAAAAGAGTATGCATATATAATCTTATTTCTTAAGGTATCAGATATGACAAATAATAGGAAACGTCGTTCCTATGGTTCGTATGTATATTAAGTATGTTTTTATGCATTTTTCTAAAGTTTTTACGTTTCAAGGTATCTAGTATTTAAAAAAATAGATCGGGTCGGACTTTTTAATGGCTAATATTTCTATACAAATTAAGGTGACCAAATAATATAAAATGCGATCATAATTAATTGTTTTAGTTGTAGGAATATATGATGCATGCTGATATCCAGACATGATTTTTTCCAATGTACATATATCCACTGACGATTATTTTTAGTTTAAGGAATGTTTTGTTACATATACCCACACATGATTCTATGTATTTATTGTATCGAGGTATATACTCATAAATTTAATAACAAGGTATGTAAATACGACGAGTATGCATATACAAGAAAAATATATTAAGTACTCTAGGGTGTATACATATACAAAAATCTAATCAATACATACTAAGTAAGTGAATCCAGACGTACCTAATCTAATGGGTATGTATTAAATATTTTGGGTATATACATACAAAAAAAATCTAATGTGTTACATACTAAATATTCTGGGTATATACGTACTAAAAAAACAATGAGTGTGTAATAAATAAATGAATCCGTACATATCTAATCTGATTGATACACACTAAATATTCTGGATATATAGATAGATAAAAATCTAATGTGTACGTACTAAATATTTTGGGTATGTGTATTAAACAGATGAAATCATATATACATACTAAATATTCTGGGTATATACATATAAAAATTTAACGGGTACACACTAAACAGATGAATTCATATATACCTAATTTGTAATATATCTAATGTGTAGTATTTTTTCCTTCTAAAGATGTATGTTACCATGCATGGCATGCTTAATGACATCCATTTATGATATGCATTATAATTGTTTCCATATTTACTTGTTTGAGAATTGGCAATTAGTAATGGATTGACTAGTTACCTTCTATACCTATCACAATAACACGCATCTAAATGCAATCAAACGGTGGAAATGCAAGGAGCCTGGGCACCTAGGTGTCCCATACTGCCGTCCTAATATTAAAAAACGGATTGTTTCTTCATAATGTTTGGTCCATCAGATGTTTTTCGTACGTTTCGTCCGTCGCCGTTTTATCTTAAAAAATAAAAAAATGATTCCGCATGGACTCGAAACTTTGCCCTCTTATGTTGAGCCACAATGAAACAACCAGCCCACCTAGCCTCAATGTTCTATGGACAAAACGAGGTATATTACCTTATATACGCTCCACTCCCGTGCGCCCTATTGGGCCCGCCCATTAGCGGCGCGGGACTTCCCTTTTTCTTATTTCGTTTATATATTTTTTTTTTCTGTTTTTCCTTATTTAAAATAATTTAGGATTTCAGAAAGTTCCAAATTTCAAAACAAAATGTGAATATTGAAAAATGTTTTAGAAACCGTGCGTCCTATTAGGCCGGCCCATGAGCGGGAAGGGACCCCACTGTTTTTTTTCTTCTTTAAATAATTTGTAATTTCAGAAAAGTTGCAAATTAAAAATAATGTGAATTTTGAAAAATGTTCCAGAAGTAGTAAAATGTTTATGTATTTAACAAAAATTCTGTGAATTCAAAAAATGTTCATGAACTTTTGAAACAATGTTCACAAAAATAAAAAAATGATCGTCAATTTCAAAAAAACTTCATCGATTCAAAAAATGTTCGCTGATTCAAAATCTTCATGCATTAAAAAATAATGTTCGTCAAACAAAGAATGTTCATTAATTTCAAAAAATGTTCACCCATTCCAGAAATGTGTGCCTATTGAAAAAAATGCAAGTTATAAAAAATTTTCATCCATTCGAAAAACAATCATCGTGCTCTGTAAGAAAATTTCCAATTACTCACAACAATATTCATCGAGATGTCGTCAACCTCCTAGATTTTGTTGATTGTTTGATTGTTGTTGTTGGCTGCACGCAACATGATCTGTGCCATGCATGGTCATGAACCACATGTTGCAAACTCCGTTATCGCCTCGATGAGGTCATTGAAATTTTGCCCCGATGTAAAATTCCTGTCACTTTGTTGCCCTAATCCTTTTTATATATACTAATTATTATACTAATATTAAAGGAAGAAAGGATTCTTCCGGCCAATTATAGTTTCCGCCGTCATCTATCTACCAATGTACTACACACCTTTTATGTTTCTCCGACGCGTGGGCCGAGCTAGGCTGCTCCACACTTTTTCTTTCTTTGTTTCTATTGTGGAGCAGCGAAAAATAATAGGTTTCTATTTCACCCCTATGTCGGCCAAGATGGGCCTATTCCGAAACATTTTTTTTCTTTCTTCTCATTTGATTGTGGCATGGAGGTGAGAATGAAACTGTGAAGCTGCAAACTGAACTGTGATCATTTTGCAAAAGACGATATTGGTTGAAAGCATAATTCTTTTTCATCTTAGGAATAATTGTCATGGATCATAAATTAAATAATGGTTTATATCTTAGTCTATGTTAGGGAAGTTAAATTTTCTCCCGTTGCAATGCACAGACATTTTTTCTAGTGTATTAAAAAGATAAAAGAAAAACAGAAAAACCAGAAGAAGCAAAAAGGTAAACCATAAAAAAGCTGGAAAAAAACCACAACCAAAAAACCAAGGAAACGCTGCAACAGCACAACAACAAAAGAACAAACAAACAAAACAAAGACCAGAACAAGAAAACTGGAGAAAAAAACGTTGTAGCAGTGCAACGAACGAAACAAAGGAAAAAAAGGTGGAACAAAAACAACAATGAGAAAAAAAAACGATTCAACAGTATAGCAAATGAAACAACGTAGCGAACACTGAAGTGAGCTGGACAAATTTGCCTTGTAACAGGGTGTTATCCCCTACATATGTCGCTTGCGGCGCACAAGGGAGCACCTAACTGGACGGCGACCAGGTGAAGCAAAGCTTAATGTAGATGGGGTTGTAGCAGCGTATACGAGTCGGGGTGTGGCTGGAGTGGTCTGCTATGATGAAAATGGAACATTCATTGGAGCATCTGCATTTGTCTTCGAGGGCATGGAGGCTGCTACAACCGGGAGCTGATCTGGGCCTGGCTAAGATCTGCATTGCTTCACATTGCCTAAAATTAGTTATGGATTTGAACATGAAAAACGACACAGGTGGTTATTAGGGTTATTGAAGTTATTGCATTATCCTTCGTCGGATCAATGCTTGAAAGCTTTAGTTTTTGGCATGTGAAATATGCTATGAGCAACGCACATCAAATGAGGAGGCACCTAATTTAGCCAGAATGGCGACTTCTTCAAGGTTGCTTGGTATATTTGGTTATCGAATCACCCCCCCCCCCCCCAAATGTGAGTATCCCTATGAACACTATGATTGAATCATTGAATAAAAGTGTGACGTTGTACTAAAAAACATCTGGCGGTTTCTGTCATTTTCATCAATATTCTACTGGTTTCAATTTTCACTTTTGTCTATTTTTTATTTCATTTTGTTTTTTTGTGTCTTTGCTTATTTTTATTTCTTTTTTATTTGTCATATTTTCCCCACGTTTCTAACAGATAAACACTTTTTTAGACATGGTAACACAATTAGTCACCTGACATGGATCGTGGTCTAACAATATGATTTGTGCTGCATGAATGTGTTGTATAATCATGTTTAGTTGAGTTGAGCATGCTGGCTTGCATTCTTATCTTTTTTTCTCATTTGAATGTTTTTTTAGACGGAGGCAAAAAATTTGCCTCGTATATTAATCAAGAGAGAAGGAGAGTTTGTGTTACGAAATTACACCCCTTAATACAACAAATGAATTATTCCTCGCATAATTGTCCCAGTTTCCTAGCACCTGAGGCCACCCAAAGCGAGGCTTCCTTCTTAATGTTGTAGAGTAGGATCGACAATGGCGCACCTTTGTTTCGAAAGACAACCGTGTTCCTCTCATTCCAAATGGACAATGAGATGAGCGTGCTTAGGGAGGCCATAGCTTTCCTATTTGAATGTTTTAAGACTGCATAGTAATGACGTGTTTGATTGCTCATATACACCCCAACCAGGTCCGTCTAGAAAGAAAATGCCCATTTGGTTTCCGGCGTTCACTGTTTGGCCTGCATAGCATGGAAGTTAAAGCACCTTCTGGGCAGGCCCGTTGCAAATGGTCAAGTCGGCAGTTTTTCCACCGCCAGGCCCACATGATGCACGTGGGCGGCGGTGGCTGCAAGCGAGGTGCCACGCTCGAGATGTCGCTTTGTTTCCCAAAGCGCCGACATAATTACCCTCGCCTTTCCTCACTGCTCTCTTCTCCTCTCCCCACTCTCACACCGGCAACGAGGATCAGCGAAGCGAAGAACAACAAGGCGAGCACCAGCATCGTTCACCGGCAGCACTTCGACAATGGCGGTAAGCAGTATGTTTCACTTCCTCGCTCTCGATTTTCTGCATTCGATTCACATATTAGATTTGATTTCGGATTCAATTCGCGTGCTAAGGGTACGATTGATTGTGGGGATTTGATAGGATTGATCAACACATCTTGATTTAGGAGTAGTGATGGATTGTAGGGTTCGATCAAGATTGAGTACAAGGGGATTGGGGAATGGGGGTAAATCAAACTTACACACAGTACCGCTAAATCCTAGCCATGGGGACCCTGGAGGCGCTTGGAGTGGCAGGGGCCCTTGGCCTTATAGTTGTCCACCTCTGGCTTGACCTAGAGTGCACCATCTCCTCATCCTTGCCGTCATCCAAGACGATTAGGATACTACGGTACGGTGGCCTGGATCCAGCACCTTTATCACCACCTCCACCACTTCTTTGTCCTCGTCCGGCTCTAGAACGACGATGGTCGGCGCCACAGTGGCGGCCAGTTGATCTTGACGAGCCCCGTACTGTTGGAAATATGCCCTAGAGGCAATAATAAAAGGATTATTATTATATTTCCTTGTTCATGATAATTGTCTTTTATTCATGCTATAATTGTATTATCCGGAAATCGTAATACACGTGTGAATACATAGAACACAATACGTCCCTAGTAAGCCTCTAGTTGACTAGCTCGTTGGTCAACAGATAGTCATGGTTTCCTGACTATGGACATTAGATGTCGTTGACAATGGGATCACATCATTAGGAAAATGATGTGATGGACAAGACCCAATCCTAAGCATAGCACAAGATCGTGTAGTTCATTTTGCTAGAGATTTTCCAATGTCAAGTATCTTTTCCTTAGACCATGAGATCGTGCAACTCCCGGATACCGTAGGAGTGCTTTGGGTGTACCAAACGTCATAACGTAACTGGGTGACTATAAAGGTACACTACAGGTATCTCCGAAAGTGTACATTGGGTTGACACGGATCGAGGCCGATTTGTCACTCCGTATTACGGAGAGGTATCACTTGGGCCCACTCGGTAGTGCATCATCATAATGAGCTCAAAGTGACCAAGTATCTGGTCACGGGATCATGCATTATGGTGCAGTAAAGTGACTTGCGGTAGCGAGATTGAGCGAGGTATTGGGATACCGACGATCGAATCTCGGGCAAGTAAAATACCGTCTGACAAAAGGAATAGTATACGGGGTTGCTTAAATCCTCGACATCGTGGTTCATCCGATGAGATCATCGAGGAGTATGTGGGAGCCAACATGGGTATCCAGATCCCGCTGTTGGTTATTGACCGGAGAGTCGTCTCGGTCATGTCTGCATGTCTCCGAACCCGTAGGGTCTACACACTTAAGGTTCGGTGGCGCTAGGGTTATTAGGAAGACTTGTATGTGATTACCGAATGTTGTTGAGTCCGGATGAGATCCCGGACGTCACGAGGAGTTCGGAATGGTCCAAGGTGAAGATTTATATATGGGAAGTTGTCATACGGACACCGGAAAGTTTGGGGCATATCGGTATTGTCTGGGGCCACCGGAGAGGTTCCGGGTCCACCGAGGGGCCACCCTCTCGGAGGGCCTCATGGGCCACAAGGCAGGGAACCAGCCCCTAGAGGGCTGGCGCCCCCCTTGAGCCCATGCGCCTAGGGTTGGGGAACCCTAGTGGGGCGCCCCCTTTGCTTGGGGGCAAGCCCCCTCACCGCCGCCCCTCTAGATCTCATCTAGAGGGCCGGCCCCCTGCCCCTTCCCTATAAATAGAGGGGTGAGGGAGGGCTGCAACACACATCCAAGGCACAGCCCTCCCTCCCAACACCTCTCCTCCTCCGTTGAGTGCTTGGCGAAGCCACAGCCGAGATCTTGCCTCTCCATCATCATCACTTGTTGTCGTCTTTCTGCTGGAGCCTTCTTCCTCAACCTCTCCTTCCCCTTGCTGGATCAAGAAGGAGGAGGCGTCGTCCGTTCGTGCGTGTGTTGAACAGCGGAGGTGCTGTCCGTTCGGCACTTGGTCATCGGTGATTTGAATCACGGCGAGTACGACTCCATCATCACCGTTCCTTGAACGCTTCCGCACGCGATCTACAAGTGGTATGTAGATGCAATCACTCTCCCATGACACGTTGCTTCGATGAACTCATAGATGGATCTTGGTGAAACCGGAGAATTTTTTTTATATTTCTGCAACGTTCCCCAACAGTGGCATCATGAGCTAGGTCTATGCGTAGTTCTCTATTGCACGAGTAGAACACAACTTTGTTGTGGGCGTAGATCTTGTCAACTTGCTTGCCGCTACTAGTCTTTTCTTGCTTCAGCGGTATTATGGGATGAAGCGGCCCGGACCGACCTTACACGTACGCTTACGTGAGACAGGTTCCACCGACTGACATGCACTAGTTGCATAAGGTGGCTAGCGGGTGTCTGTCTCTCCTACTTTAGTTGGAGCGGATTAGATGAAAAGGGTCCTTATGAAGGGTAAATAGAAGTTGACAAAATCACGTTGTGGTTATTCGTAGGTAAGAAAAGCGTTCTTGCTAGAACCCAATTGCAGCCACGTAAAAGATGCAACAACAATTAGAGGACGTCTAACTTGTTTTTGCAGCAATTTTCATGTGATGTGATATGGCCAGAAGTTGTGATGAATGATGAATGATATATATTGTGATGTACGAGATCATGTTCTTGTAATAGGAATCACGACTTGCATGTCGATGAGTATGACAACCGGCAGGAGCCATAGGAGTTGTCTTATCTTTGTATGACCTGCGTGTCATTGAAGAACGCCATGTAAATTACTTTACTTTATTGCTAAACGCGTTAGCCATAGAAGTAGAAGTAGTCGTTGGCGTGACAACTTCATGAAGACACGATGATGGAGATCATGGTGTCATGCCGGTGACAAGATGATCATGGAGCCCCGAAGATGGAGATCGAAGGAGCTATATGATATTGGACATATCATGTCACTACTTTATATAATTGCATGTGATGTTTATTATGTTTATGCATCTTGTTTACTTAGAGCGATGGTAGTAAATAAGATGATCCCTTATAATAATTTCAAGAAAGTGTTCCCCCTAACTGTGCACCATTGCTAAAGTTAAATGCTTGAACCACCACGTGATGATCGGGTGTGATAGATCCTTACGTTCACATACAACGGGTGTAAGACAGTTTTACACATGCAAAACACTTAGGGTTAACTTGACGAGCCTAGCATGTACAGACATGGCCTCGGAACACAAGAGACCGAAAGGTCGAACATGAGTCGTATGGAAGATATGATCAACACGGAGATGTTCGCCGATGATGACTAGTCCGTCTCACGTGATGATCGGACACGGCCTAGTCGACTCGGATCGTGTAACACTTAGATGACTAGAGGGATGTCAATCTGAGTGGGAGTTCATTAAATATTTGATTAGATGAACTTAATTATCATGAACTTAGTCTAAAGTCTTTGCAAAATATGTCTTGTAGATCAAATGGCCAACGCTCATGTCAACATGAACTTCAACGCGCTCCTAGAGAAAACCAAGCTGAAAGATGATGGCAGCAACTATTCGGACTGGGTCCTAACACGAGGATCATCCTCATAGCAGCCAAGAAACAATATGTCCTAGAAGCGCGCCGCTAGGTGAAGCGCCCATCCTGCAGAACCAAGACATTATGAATGCTTGGCGGTCTCGTCTTGATGATTACTCCCTCGTTCAAGGCGGCATGCTTTACGACTTAGAACCGGGCTCCAAAAGCGTTTTGAGCAACACGGAGCATATGAGATGTTCGAGGAGCTGAAAATGGTTTTCCAAGCTCATGCGGGTCGAGAGATATGAAGTCTCGACAAGTTCTATAGTTGTAAGATGGAGGAAAACAGTTACATCGGTGAGCACATACTCAAAATGTCCGGGTTGCACAACCGCTTCCCTTTGGACATTAACCTCCGGACGAGGCGGTCATTGAGAGAATCCTTGGTCGCTCCCACCAAGCTACAAGAGCTTTGTGATGAACTACAATATGCGGGGATGGTGAAGACCATTCTGAAGTATTCTCAATCTTTGAAGTCGTGAGAGGTTGAAATCAAGAAAGAACATCAAGTGTTGATGGTTAATAAAACCACTAAGTTCAAGAAGGGCAAGGGTAAGAAGAACTTCAAGAAGGACGGCAAGGATGTTGCCGCCCGGTAAAGCAAGTTGCCGGAAGAAGTCAAAGAATGGACCCAAGCACGAGACAGAGTGCTTTTATTGCAAAGGGAAGGTCCATCGAAGCGGAGCTGCCCCAAATACTTAGCGGACAAGAAGGCGGCAACACTAAAGGTATATTTGATATACATGTAATTGATGTGTACCTTACCGATTACTCGTAGTAACTCCTGGGTATTTGATACGGTGCCGTTGCTCATATTTGTAACTCACGGCCAGGAGCTGCGGAATAAGCGGAGATCGGCGAAGAGCGAGGTGACGATCTTGGCGTCGGGAATGGTTCCAAGGTCGATGTGATCACCGTCGGCACGCTACCTCTACATTTACCTACGAGATTAGTTTTAAACCTCAATAATTGTTATTTAGTGCCAAGTTTGAGCATGAACATTGTATCAGGATCTCGTTTAATGCGAGATGGCTACTCATTTAAATCCGAGAATAATGATTGTTCTATTTATATGAGAGATATGTTTTATGGTCATGCTCCGATGGTCAATGGTTTATTCTTAATGAATCTCGAACGTAATATTACACATATTCATAGTGTGAATACCAAAAGATGTAAAGTTGATAACGATACTTGTGGCACTGCCGCCTTGGTCACATTGGTGTCAAGCGCATGAAGAAGCTCCATTTTGATGGACTTTTAGAGTCTCTCGATTATGAATCATTTGACACATGCGAACCATGCCTCATGGGCAAAATGACCAAGACTCCATTCTCCGGGACAATGGAGCGAGCAACCAACTTATTGGAAATCATACATACCGATGTGTGCGGTCCAATGAGCGTTGAGGCTCGCGGAGGATATCGTTCTGTTCTCACTCTCACTGATGACTTGAGTAGATATGGGTATGTCTACTTGATGAAACACAAGTCTGAGACCTTTGAAAAGTTCAAGGAATTTCAGAATGAGGTAGAGAATCAACGTGACCGAAAAACAAAGTTCTTACAATTAGATCGTGGAGGAGAATATTTAAGTCACGAATTTGGTACACACTTAAGGAAATATGGAATCGTTTCACAACTCACGCCGCCTGGAACACCTCAGTGTAACGGTGTGTCCGAACGTCATGTCGCACTCTATTGGATATGGTGCGGTCTATGATGTCTCTTACCGATTTACCGCTATCATTTTGGGAATACGCTCTAGAGACAGCTACATTCACTTTAAATAGGGCACCGTCTAAATCCGTTGAGACGACACCGTATGAATTATGGTTTGGGAAGAAACCTAGTATGTCGTTTCTAAAAGTTTGGGGATGTGATGCTTATGTCAAGAAACTTCAACCTGAAAAGCTCGAACCCAAGTCGGAAAAATGCGTCTTCATAGGATACCCTAAGGAAACCATTGGGTATACCTTCTACCTTAGATCCGAAGGCAAGATCTTTGTTGCCAAGAACGAATCCTTTACGGAAAAGAGTTTCTCTCGAAAGGAGTAAGTGGGAGGAAAGTAGAACTCGATGAAGTACTACCTCTTGAACCGGAAAGTAGTGCAGCTCAGAAAATGTTCCTGTGGTGCCTACACCTCTTGGAGAGGAAATTAATGATGATGAGCACGGTACTTCGGATCAAGTTGCTACTGAACTTCGTAGGTCCACAAGGACACGTTCCACACCCGAGTGGTATGGCAACCCTGTCCTGGAAATCATGTTGTTAGACAACGGTGAACCTTCGAACTATGAAGAAGCGATGGCGGGCCCGGATTCCAACAAATGGCTTGAAGCCATGCATTCCGAGATAGGATCCATGTATGAAAACAAAGTATGGACTTTGGACAGACTTGCCCGATGATCGACGGCAATAGAAAACAAATGGATCTTTAAGAAGAAGACGGACGCGGATGGTAATGTTACCATCTATAAAGCTCGACTTGTCGCTAAAGGTTATCGGCAAGTTCAAGGGGTTGACTACGATGAGACTTTCTCTCCCGTAGCGAAGCTGAAGTCCGTCTGAATCATGTTAGCAATTGCTGCATACTATGATTATGAGATATGGCAAATGGACGTCAAAACGGCATTCCTTAACGGCTATCTTAAGAAAGAACCGTATATGATGCAGCCGGAAGGTTTTGTCGACCCTAAGAATGCTAACAAGGTATGCAAGCTCCAAATGATCCATTTATGGGCTGGTGCAAGCATCTCGGAGTTGGAACATTCGCTTTGATGAGATGATCAAAGCGTTTGGGTTTATGCACACTTATGGAGAAGCCTGCGTTTACAAGAAAGTGAGTGGGAGCTCTGTAGCATTTCTCATATTATATGTAGATGACATACTTTTGATGGGAAATGATATAGAACTCTTGGACAACATTAAGGCCTACTTGAATAAAAGTTTTTCAATGAAGGACCTTGGAGAAGCTGCTTACATATTAGGCATCAAGATCTATAGGGATAGATCGAGACGCCTCATAGGTCTTTCACAAAGCACATACCTTGATAAGATTTTGAAGAAGTTCAAAATGGATCAGTCAAGAAAGGGTTCTTGCACATCTTTGCAAGGTGTGAGATTGAGCTCGGCTCAATGCCTAACCACGGCAAAAGATAAAGAAGAGATGAGTGTCATCCCCTATGCCTCGACCATAGGATCTATTATGTATGCCATGTTGTGTACCGGATCGATGTAAACCTTGCCGTAAGTTTGGTAGGTAGGTACCAAAGTAATCCCGGCAAGGAACACCGGACAGCGGTCAAGAATATCCTGAAGTACACGAAAAGGACAAAGGACATGTTTCTTGTTTATGGAGGTGACGAAGAGCTCGTCAGAAGGGTTACGTCGACGCTTAGCTTCGACACGCATCTAGATGACTCTAAGTCACAAACCGGATACGTGTATATGTTGAATGGTGGAAGCGATGGTAGTGCAGCTGCAAGCGAGCGTCGTGGCGGGATCTACATGTGAAGCGGAGTACATGGCAGCCTCGGAGGCAGCGCATGAAGCAATTTGGGTGAAGGAGTTCATCATCGACCTAGGAGTCATACCCAATGCGTCGGGGCCGATCAAACTCTTCTGTGACAACACCGAGCTATTGCACTTGCCAAGGAGCCGGGTTTCACAAGAAGACCAGGCACATCAAGCGTCGCTTCAACTCCATCCGTGAAAATGTTCAAGATGGAGACATAGAAATTTGCAAAGTGCATACGGATCTGAATGTCGCAGATCCATTGACTAAACCTTTTCCGCGGGCAAAACATGATCAACACCAGAACTCTATGGGTGATCGATTCATCACAATGTAACTAGATTATTGACTCTAGTGCAAGTGGGAGACTGTTGGAAATATGCCCTAGAGGCAATAATAAAAGGATTATTATTATATTTCCTTGTTCATGATAATTGTATTATCCCGAAATCGTAATACACGTGTGAATACATAGAACACAATACGTCCCTAGTAAGCCTCTAGTTGACTAGCTCGTTGGTCAACAGATAGTCATGGTTTCCTGACTATGGACATTAGATGTCGTTGACAACGGGATCACATCATTAGGAGAATTATGTGATGGACAAGACCCAATCCTAAGCATAGCACAAGATCGTGTAGTTCGTTTTGCTAGAGCTTTTCCAATGTCAAGTATCTTTTCCTTAGACCATGAGATCGTGCAACTCCGGATACCGTAGGAGTGCTTTGGGTGTACCAAACGTCACAACGTGGCGGGTATTTGTAAAGGTACACTACGGTATCTCCGAAAGTGTCATTGGGTTGACACGGATCGAGGCTGATTTGTCACTCCGTATTACGGAGAGGTATCCTTGGGCCCACTCGGTAGTGCATCATCATAATGAGCTCAAAGTGACCACGTGTTCCGTCACGGATCATGCATTACTGATGCGAGTAAAGTGACTTGCCGGGTAACGATATTGAATGAGGTATTGGGATACCGACGATCGAATCTCGGCAAGTAACATACCGTCGACAAAAGTAATAGTATCTGAGGTTGCTTGAATCCTCGACATCGTGGTTCATCCGATGAGATCATCGAGGAGTATGTGGGAGCCAACATGGGTATCCAGATCCCGCTGTTGGTTATTGACCGGAGAGTCATCTCGGTCATGTCTGCATGTCTCTCGAACCCGTAGGGTCTACACACTTAAGGTTCGGTGACGCTAGGGTTATTAGGAAGACTTGTATGTGATTACCGAATGTTGTTCGGAGTCCCGGATGAGATCCCGGACGTCACGAGGAGTTCCGAATGGTCCGGAGGTAAAGATTTATATATGGGAAGTTGTCATACGGACACCGGAAAGTTTGAGGGCATATCGGTATTGTACCGGGGCCACCGGAGAGGTTCCGGGGGTCCACCGGGAGGGGTCACCCCTCTCGGAGGGCCTCATGGGCCACAAGGGGCAGGGAACCAGCCCCTGGAGGGCTGGGCGCCCCCTCCTTGGGCCCATGCGCCTAGGGTTGGGGGGAACCCTAGTGGGGGCACCCCCCTTTGCTTGGGGGGCAAGCCCCCTCCCTGGCCACCGCCCCCCCTCTAGATCTCATCTAGAGGGGTCGGCCCCCCTTTCCCCTTCCCCTATAAATAGAGGGGTGAGGGGAGGGCTGCAACACACATCCAAGGCGCAGCCCTCCCTCCCAACACCTCTCCTCCTCCGCTGAGTGCTTGGCGAAGCCACAGCCGAGATCTTGCCTCTCCACCATCATCACGCCCGTCGTCTTTGCTGGAGCCTTCTTCCTCAACCTCTCCTTCCCCTTGCTGGATCAAGAAGGAGGAGACGTCGTCCGTTCCGTGCGTGTGTTGAGCGGAGGTGCTGTCCGTTCGGCACTTGGTCATCGGTGATTTGAATCACGGCG
The DNA here is from genome assembly GCA_021605145.1 of Aegilops bicornis. Taxonomy (NCBI): domain Eukaryota; kingdom Viridiplantae; phylum Streptophyta; class Magnoliopsida; order Poales; family Poaceae; genus Aegilops; species Aegilops bicornis. The sequence goes on from CM038674.1 coordinate 488,541,950, forward strand.
ATACGACTCCATCATCACTTTGTTCCTTGAACGCTTCCATACGCAATCTACAAGTGGTATGTAGATGCAATCTCTCTCCCATGACTCGTTGCTTAGATGAACTCATAGATGGATCTTGGTGAAACCGTAGGGAAAATTTTAATTTTCTGCAACGTTCCCCAACACGTACCGCATGTACTTGGCCCATCTGGCTCTCTGACCAGCATCGTCGGACTCAGCCTCATCCATTGCACAGCGCAGTATGTCCACGGGAATAGCGCCTTTGACTAGTTCAGGAATCAATGTCTTCAACTCCTCCTTCGCCACCTTTGCCACCACAACGTCTACCTCCTTAGGCATGTCCTCGATGCTGGTGAAGTTAGTGTTGGGGAACGTTGCAGAAAATTAAAAATTTTTCTACGGTTTCACCAAGATCCATCTATGAGTTCATCTAGCAACGAGTCATGGGAGAGTGATTGCATCTACATACCACTTGTAGATCGCGTGCGGAAGCGTTCAAGTGAGCAGGGGTTGATGGAGTCGTACTCGTCGTGATTCAAATCACCGATGATCCTAGTGCTAAGCGGACAGCACCTCCGCGTTCAACACACGTGCGGAGGCGGATGACGTCTCCTCCTTCTTGATCCAGCAAGGGGAAGGAGAGGTTGATGATGATCCAAAAGCACGACGGCGTGGTGGTGGATGCAGCAGAACTCGGCAGGCTTCGCTAGCGACTACGGAGGAGGAGGAGGTGTAGCAGAAGGGAGGCGCCAAGGGCTTGTGGTGCGCCCACCCCTCCCTCCCTCCCTTTATATAGGTGCAAGAGAGGGAGGGCGCAGCCTTGCCCCTTCCTCCAAGGAAGGGCTGCGGCGAGAGGGGAGGAGTCCATCCTCCCAAGGCACCTCGAGGTGCCTTCCCTCTAGGACTCTCCCTCCCCAAGTCTCCTTGGCGCATGGGCCTCTTGGGGCTGGTGCCCTTGGCCCATATAGGCCAAGGCGCACCCCACCAGCCCATGTGCCCCCAGGGCAGGTGGACCCCAGTGGACCCCGGACCCCTTTCGGCACTCCGGTACAATACCGATAAAGTGCGAAACTTTTCCTACCACCAAAACAAGACTTCCTATATATAAATCTTTACCTCCGGACCATTCCGAACTCCTCGTGACGTCCGGATCTCATCCGGACTCGAACAACATTCGGTTTGCTGCATACTCATATTCATACAACCCTAGCGTCACCGTACCTTAAGTGTGTAGACCCTATGGGTTCGGGAGACACGCAGACATGACCGAGACGGCTCTCGGGCAATAACCAACAATGGGATCTGGATACCCATGTTGGCTCCCACATGTTCCACGATAATCTCATCGGATGAACCACGATGTCAAGGACTCAATCGATCCCGTATACAATTCCCTTTGTCTAGCGGTATTGTACTTGCCCGAGATTCGATCGTCGGTATCCGATACCTTGTTCAATCTCGTTACCGGCAAGTCTCTTTACTCGTTCCGTAACACATCATCCTGTGATCAACTCCTTGATCACATTGTGCACATTATGATGATGTCCTACCGAGTGGGCCCAGAGATACCTCTCCGCTTACACGGAGTGACAAATCCATCTCGATTCGTGCCAACCCAATGTACACTTTCAGAGATACCGTAATGCACCTTTATAGCCACCCGGTTATGTTGTGACGTTTGGTACACCCAAAGCATTCCTATGGTATCCGGAGTTGCACAATCTCATGGTCTAAGGAAATGATACTTGACATTTAGAAAAGCTTTAGCATACGAACTACACGATCTGTGCTAGGCTTAGGATTGGGTCTTGTCCATCACATCATTCTCCTAATGATGTGATCCCGTTATCAATGACATCCAATGTCCATGGTCATGAAACCGTAACCATCTATTGATTAACGAGCTAGTCAACTAGAGGCTTACTAGGGACATGGTGTTGTCTATGTACCCACACATGTATTTCAGTTTCCTATCAATACAATTATAGCATGGATAATAAACGATTATCATGAACAAGGAAATATAATAATAACTAATTTATTATTGCCTCTAGGGCATATTTCCAACAGTCTCCCACTTGCACTAGAGTCAATAATCTAGTTCACATCGCCATGTGATTAACACTCACAGTCACATCGCCATGTGACCAACATCCAAAGAGTTTACTAGTGTCATTAAACTAGTTCACATCATCATGTGATTAAGACTCAATGAGTTACGGGGTTTGATCATGTTTTGCTTGTGAGAGAAGTTTTAGTCAACGGGTCTGCAGATTCGAATCCGTATGTACTTTGCAATTCTCTATGTCATATTGTAAATGCTGCTTCCACGTTCCACTTGAAGCTATTCCAAATGGTTGCTCCACTATACGTATCCGGTTTGCTACTAAGAGTCACTCGGATAGGTGTTAAAGCTTGCATCAACGTAACCCTTTACGCCGAACTCTTTATCACCTCCATAATCGAGAAACATGTCTTTATTTACTCCAAGGACAATTTTGATCATTGTCCAATGATCCAAATCCTGGATCATTCTTGTACCCCTTGACTGACTCATGGCAAGGCACACTTCGGTGCTGGTACACAAAGATAGCATACTGTAGAGCCTACGTCTAAGGCATAGGGGACGACCTTCGTCCTTTCTCTCTTTTCTGCCGTGGTTGAGATTTAAGTCTTAAGTGCATATCTTACATCTCAGGCAAGAACTCCTTCTTTGGCTGATCCATCTTGAACACCTTCAAGATCATGTCAAGGTATATGCTCATTTGAAAGTACCATTGAGCGGTTTTGATCTATCCTCATAGATCTTGATGCTCAATGTTCAAGTAGCTTAATCCAGGTTTTCACTTGAAAAACACTTTTCAAATAACCCTATATGCTTTACGTAGAAAATTCTACATCATTTCTGATCATCAATATGTCAACGACATATACTCATCAGAAATTCTATAGTGCTCCCACTCACTTCTTTGGAAATACAAGTTTCTCATAAACTTTGTATAAACCCAAAAAAAAATTTTGATCATATCATCAAAGCACACATTCCAACTCCGAGATGCTTACTCCAGTCCTTAGAAGGATTCTTTGGAGTTTTGCATATTTGTTAGCGTTCTTCGTGATTGTCAAAACCTTACGGTTGTATCACATACAACCTTTCCTCAAGAAAAGCTGTCAAGGAAACAATGTTTTGACATTCTATCTGCAAGATTTCATAAATGATGCAGTAACTGCTAATCCATTTCCAACAGACTCTTAGCATCGCTACGAGTGAGAAAGCCTCACCGTAGTCAACTCCTTGAACTTGTCGGAAAACATCTTAACGACAAGTCGAGCTTTCTTAATGGTAATTCTTACCATCATTGTCTGTCTTCCTTTCAAAAATCCATCCGTACCCAATGGCCTTACGACCATCAAGTATTTCTTCCAAAGTCATGGATCCGTTCTCGGATTTTATGGCCTCGAGCCATTCGTCGAAATCCGGGCCCACCATCGCTTCTCCATAGCTCGTAGGTTCATTGTTGTCTAGCAACATGACCTCTAAGACAGGATTGCGTACCCGGTTTGAAGTAGTACGCATCCTTGTCACCCCACGAGGCACGTTAGTGACTTGATCCAAACTTCATGGTCACTATCATAAGCTTCTACTTCAATTGGTGTAGGTGCCACGGGAACAACTTCCCGTGCCCTGCTACACACTAGTTGAAGTGACGGTTCAATAACCTCATCAAGTCTTCACCATCCTCCCACTCAATTCTTTCGAGAGAAACTCTTCCTCGAGAAAGGACCCGTTCTAGAAACAATTACTTTTGCTTCCTGGATTCGAGATAGGAGGTATACCCAACCATTTTGGGTATCCTATGAAGATGTATTTATCCATTTTGGGTTCGATCTTATCACGATGAAACTTTTTCACATAAGCGTCGCAGCCCCAAACTTTTAAGAAACGACAACTTAGGTTTCTCCAAACCATAGTTCAAACAAAGGCCGTCTCAACGGAATTACGTGGTGCCCTATTAAAGTGAGTGCGGTTGTCTCTAATGCCTAACCCATGAACGATAGTGGTAATTCGATAAGAGACATCATGGTACACACCATATCCAATAGGGTGCAACTATGATGTTCGGACACACCATCACACTATGGTGTTCCGGTGTATTAATTGTGAAACAATTTCCCACGGTGTCTTAGTTGCGTACAAAGCTCGTAACTCAGATACTCATCTCTATGATCATATCATAGACATTTTATCCTCTTGTCACAATGATCTTTAACTTCACTCTGAAATTACTTGAACCATTCAATAATTCAGACTTTGTGTTTCATCAAGTAAATATACTCAACATCTACTCGAATCATCTGTGAAGTCAGAACATAATGATATTCACTGCATGCCTCAGCACCCATTGGACTGCACACATCAAAATGTGTTACTTCCAATAGGTTGCTACCTTGTTCCATCTTATGAAACCGAGGCTTTTCAGTCATCTTGCCCATGTGGTATGATTTGCATATCTCAAGTGATTCAAAATCAAGTGAGTCCAAACGATCCATCTGCATGGAGTTTCTTCATGCGTATACACCAATAGACATGGTTTGCATGTCTCAAACTTTTCAAAAACGAGTGAGTCCAAAGATCCATCAACATGGAGCTTCTTCATGCGTTTTATACCAATATGACTTACATGGCAGTGCCACAAGTACGTGGTACCATCATTACTATCTTATATCTTTTGGCATGAAAATGTGTATCACTACGATCGAGATTCAATAAACCATTCCTTTTAGGTGCTAGACCATTGAAGGCATTATTCAAATTAACAGAGTAACCATTATTCTCCTTAAATGAATAACCGTGCATGACAGACATAATCCAATCATGTCTATGCTCAACGCAAACACCAAATAACAATTTTAGGCTTAACTCCAATCTCGATGGTAGAGGGAGCGTGCGATGCTTGATCACATCAACCTTGGAAACACTTCCAACACGTATCGTCAGCTCACCTTTAGCTAGTCTCCGTTTATTCCGTAGCTTTTGTTTCGAGTTACTAACACTTAGCAACCGAACCGGTATCTAATACCATAGTGCTACTAGGAGTACTAGTAAAGTACACATTAACATAATGTATATCCAATATACTTCTATCGACCTTGCCAGCCTTCTCATCTACCAAGTATCTAGGGTGGTTCCGCTTGTCCATTCCTCTCATTACAGAAGCACTTAGTCTCGGGTTTGGGTTCAACCTTGGGTTTCTTCACTAGAGCAGCAACTGTTTTGCCATTTCATGAAGTATCCCTTGTTGCCCTTGCCCTTCTTGAAACTATTGGTTTTACCAACCATCAACAATTGATGCTCCTACTTGACTTCTACTTTCGGTGTCAAACATCGCGAACACTTCAAGGATCATCATATCTATCCTCGATATGTTATAGTTCATCACGAAGCTCTAGTAGCTTGGTGGCAATGACTTTGGAGAAACATCACTATCTCATCCGGAAGATCAACTCCCACTCGATTCAAGTGATTGTTGCACTCGAGACAATCTGAGCACAAGCTCAACGATCGAGCTTTTCTCCCTTAGTTTGCAGGCTAAGAAAATCGCCGGAGGTCTTATACCTCTTGGCGTGGGCACGAGCCTGAAATCCCAATTTCAGCCCTCGAAACATCTCATATGTTCCATGACGTTTCGAAAAACGTCTTTGGTGCCTCAACTCTAAACCGTTTAACTGAACTATCACGTAGTTATCAAAACGTGTATGTCCGATGTTCATAACATCCACAAACGACGCTTTGGGGGTTCAAAGACAATCGAAGCGGTGCATTAAGGACATAAGCTTTCTCTTGTCCGCATAATCGCCATCATCAACTTTCAACTATATTTTCTCTAGGAACATATCTAAACAGTAGAACTAAAGCGCGAGCTTCTGACATAATTTGCAAAGATCTTTTGACTATGTTCGGGATAATTAAGTTCATCTCATGAACTCCCACTTAGATAGACATCCCTCTAGTCATCTAAGTGATTACATGATCCGAGTCAACTAGGCCGTGTTCGATCATCACGTGAGACGGACTAGTCATCATCGGTGAACATCTTCATGTTGATCGTATCTACTATACAACTCATGCTCGACCTTTCGGTCTCTTGTGTTCCGAGGCCATGTCTGCACATGCTAGGCTCGTCAAGTTAACCTAAGTGTTCTGCGTGTGTAAATCTGGCTTACACCCGTTGTATGTGAACGTAAGAATCTATCACACCCGATCATCACGTGGTGCTTCGAAACGACGAACTTTAGCAACGATGCACAGTTAGGGAGAACAATTTCTTGAAATTGTTATGAGGGATCATCTTATTTACTACCGTCGTTCTAAGTAAACAAGATGCATAAACATAATAAACATCACATGCAATTATATAGTAGTGTCGTGATATGGCCAATATCATATAGCTCCTTTGATCTTCATCTTGAGGCTCCATGATCATCTTGTCGCCGCATGACACCATGATCTCCATCATCATGATCTCCATCATCGTGTCTTCATGAAGTTGTCACGCCAATGACTACTTCTACTTCTATGGCTAACACGTTTAGCAATAAAGTAAAGTAATTTACATGGCGTTCTTCAATGACACGCAGGTCATACAAAAAATAAAGACAACTCCTATGGCTCCTGCCGGTTGTCATACTCATCGACATTCAAGTCGTGATTCCTATTACAAGAACATGATCTCATACATCACATATATCATTCATCATTCATCACAACTTTGGCCATATCATATCACAAAACACTTGCTGCAAAAACAAGTTAGACGTCCTCTAATTGTTGTTGCAAGTTTTACGTGGCTGCAATAGGGTTCTAGCAAGAACGTTTTCTTACCTACGTGAAAGCCACAACGTGATTTGTCAACTTCTATTTACCCTTCATAAGGACCCTTTTCATCGAATCCGCTCCAACTAAAGTGGGAGAGACAGACACCGCTAGCCACCTTATGCAACTAGTGCATGTCGATTCGGTGGAACCAGTCTCACGTGGCGTGCACGTGTAAGGTCGGTCCGGGCCGCTTCATCCCACAATACCGCTGAAGCAAGATAAGACTAGTAGCGGCAAGAAAGTTGACAACATCTACGCCCACAACAAATTGTGTTCTACTCGTGCAATAGAGAACTACGCATAGAGCTAGCTCATGATTCCACTGTTGGGGAACGTTGCAGAAAATTAAAAAAAATTCTACGGTTTCACCAAGATCCATCTATGAGTTCATCTAGCAACGAGTCATGGGAGAGTGACTGCATCTACATACCACTTGTAGATCGCGTGCGGAAGCGTTCAAGTGAACGGGTTGATGGAGTCGTACTCGTCGTGATTCAAATCACCGATGATCCTAGTGCTGAGCGGACAACACCTCCGCGTTCAACACACGTGCAGGCGGATGACTTCTCCTCCTTCTTGATCCAGCAAGGGGAAGGAGAGGTTGATGATGATCCAGCAGCCTGACGGGCGTGGTGGTGGATGCAGTGAGAACTCAGCGGGGCAGCTAGCGACTACGGGAGGAGGAGGAGGTGTAGCGAGAAGGGGCGCCAAGGGCTTTAGGGTGCGGCCACCCCTCCCTCCCCTCCCTTTATATAGGTGCAAGAGAGGGGGGGTAGGGCGCAGCCTTGCCCCTTCCTCCAAGGAAGGGGTGCGGCCAAGAGGGGGGACGAGTCCATCCTCCCCAAGGCACCTCGGAGGTGCCTTCCCCTCTTAGGACTCTCCCCTCCCCAAATCTCCTTGGCGCATGGGCCTCTTGGGGCTGGTGCCCTTGGCCCATATAGGCCAAGGCGCACCCCCACCAGCCCATGTGCCCCCCCGGGGCAGGTGGACCCCCCCGGTGGACCCCCGGACCCCTTTGGCACTCCGGTACAATACCGATAAAGTGCGAAACTTTTCCGCGACCAAAACAAGACTTCCTATATATAAATCTTTACCTCCGGACCATTCCGGAACTCCTCGTGACGTCCGGGATCTCATCAGGACTCCGAACAACATTCGCTTGCTGCATACTCATATTCATACAACCCTAAGCGTCACAATTACCTTAAGTGTGTAGACCCTACGGGTTCGGGAGACCTTGAGACATGACCGAGACGGCTCTCGGGCAATAACCTCTGGCGGATCTGGATACCCATGTTGGCTCCCACATGTTCCACGATGATCTCATCGGATGAACCACGATGTCAAGGACTCAATCGATCCCGTATACAATTCCCTTTGTCTAGCGGTATTGTACTTGCCCGAGATTCGATCGTCGGTATCCGATACCTTGTTCAATCTCGTTACCGGCAAGTCTCTTTACTCATTCCGTAACACATCATCCTGTGATCAACTCCTTGATCACATTGTACTGATTATGATGATGTCCTACCGAGTGGGCCTAGAGATACCTCTCCGTTTACGGAGTGACAAATCCGATCTCGATTCGTACAACCCAATGCAGACACTTTCGGAGATACCTGTAATGCACCTTTATAGCCACCCGGTTACGTTGTGACGTTTGGTACACCCAAAGCATTCCTACGGTCTCCGGGAGTTGCACAATCTCATGGTCTAAGGAAATGATACTTGACATTTAGAAAAGCTTTAGCATCTGAACTACACGATCATGCTAGGCTTAGGATTGGGTCTTGTCCATCACATCATTCTCCTAATGATGTGATCCCGTTATCAATGACATCCAATGTCCATGGTCATGAAACCGTAACCATCTATTGATTAACGAGCTAGTCAACTAGAGGCTTACTAGGGACATGGTGTTGTCTATGTACCCACACATGTATCTGAGTTTCCTATCAATACAATTATAGCATGGATAATAAACGATTATCATGAACAAGGAAATATAATAATAACTAATTTATTATTGCCTCTAGGGCATATTTCCAACAGTTAGAGCACACTTTCTTGGTGTTTTCAAACTTGGTGCGGTCAGTGAGCGAGCAACCAATGAAGAAAGCCCTCCATCCAATGCCCCGGGGGAAGGGGTTCATGGCGATGGAGTGGTGGTGAAACAAAGATGCTGAAGAGGAGTGATAGTGAGAGATAGAGAGGGTTAATTGAGTGCGGTGGTGGGTAAGTAGGTGGCCCTTGGGTGGGTAAATATAGGGGCGTTGCACGATACGAATGAATGTTTGTCATCCTTTGAACTTTGTGTTGTTTATAACGTAGATCTAGACGAGGAACACTAAGGGCAAGGAGGTGGTGGCGCCCTAAGACAAGGGCAAGGAAGTGGTGCTGGTCTTAGACAAGAGCAAGGAGGTGGTGCCGCCCTTAGACGACGAGGTGGAGGTGGAGGAGCCGCCCAGCGGCAAGTGGAGGAACTACGAACATTACCATGAGGAGGCAGACCACCCCACTTCTGCAAGGTGATCCTTGCCCCAAAGCCGGAGTGCATGTCGATGCCTCTATAGTTCACGAAGCACTTCCCCGCCGTCCCTCGGGAGTTCAAGCTCAAGAAAAACACCGGCTGTGCATGGAGGGTGATGGTTCGGTGATGAGCAGCGGTCACCCTTGAACAGGTTGGGCTCCCTTATGTTGTTCACGAGATCAGGATCGGCTACATAGTCACCTTCAAGCTGTTGACTACCGGCACCCTGAAGGTGATAGTCTTCGACGACGATGGCGTTGAGGTGGTGACCAAGTGCAAGAAGCACGACGCCTTCCTTTGTCAATGTCTAGAGCGCCTTCGTTGCCTGATTGCTTCATACTAAGAGTTAAACTGGTTCTTGTTTGTTTAAGACTATGTCCTGCTTGTTTAAGATTAGTACTAAGCTAAACTGGTTCCCATGCTGTCTATTTTGGTTGTGTCATGTCTGCTAGTGTTCTGGTAACCTCACAACCTCACCTCCACGAGGAGGTTACCAGGCAACATATGTTGCATGTAACCAAACAGCTTAACTTGTGTTTACGCCTAAACAACCGAGCAACAAAACAGCCTGCCTTCCCTTTCGTCTCAGCCAGGCCAGAGGGTATGAAGGCAACTAAACAACATGCAGATGTTGCTTTTAGCTTATTTTTCTCAATCAGACCCAACTGAGACAAGCATGCAATGCAAGCAAAATAGATACGAGCAACCAAACACGTCCTAAGATGTTTGTTTGTATCAACAGATGGATAGGCCCTGTTTCCTTTCTCTCTCTCTTTTTTGTTTACAAAACTCATCCAAGCTTTTCTTCTTCTTTTTTTAGGGAAATCCAAGCTTCTCTTCAAACTTTAGATGTCAGTTCTAAAGTGAGCCTACATATATGTGTACCGCGGGCAACCGTGTGGAACAAAGACAGTCAGCCATCAACCAACAACAGAGTGTCAATCATGAGACAAAGGCTCCGCAATGTAGGCACGGTTCCACGATCATTTGCTCAAAACGATAAGGTAAAGCCGTAATAAAGAACAAAAGGTGCCATATTAAACAACCGCATGCCACGCCGGAGCGTTGCCACTGAATAATCAAGAGAGCAGGACAAGCAAACAACAAACCTAATCCCTGCAAGTTAGTGCCCATCGGCCTCCGTCCGTAGCCAAAAAGTGCTACCCACTGCACCACCAAAACGTTTTCTAGCAAGCGCAAATTTGCTGGCGTCGCAGAACGGCAGAATACTATGAAAAATTGTGAAAGATTCTTGCAATTTTCTCAAGACTACTGTGCCGAGTTTGGATGATATCATGATGTGTGCATGGCTTACGTGACAGGAACACAAGACCTTGCATCTCTGGCAAGACTTTGACTTGCTGGGATTAGGAAAGAGATAATTGCTGAAGAAAAGAGCTAGTAGCTCGATTGGCTTTAGTATGCCATTGTGGTTTTGAACTTTAATTTTGAAAAACGTTCCAGCTACTGACGAAACTATTGAATTTCACTTAAATTCAGTAAAGTTGGTTTTCATTCCGGACAAAGGGCTGAAATTTTCACTTGAATTTGACTGTGATCCAACCAAATATTTTGAAAATTCAAAAAATAATGTAAAACTTATTCGATTATTTGTGCACTACTGAAATTAATGAATACTTTCACCAAAAGGCAATTACTTTGGTATGTACCAAAATTAATGAAAATTTTGGAATTCCATTCAAATTACACTGAAAGTGAAAACCACACGAACAGCCGATCATTGGGGGGCGTCCACCCTCTAAGTCAGAGGCCGCCCTTGCTGCAAAAAGTTAATTTCTATTGATTATCACCATCCTGCAACCCTAGTTTTGAGAATTGCAAACTCCGATATCAGCACGGTATGAACCCTGTTTTAAACCCCAATTTTCTTTGAAGGAAAGGCATTAGAAATCTCACAATAAAATAAACCAAGGGACTAAGTCTTAATCATCACTGCAATTTTTCAATTGCTGTACCTGATGCTAACTTGGCAGAATTAACATTGTTTGACTCGCCGACTTTGGAGAATGCCGAGTTCTGGATTGGTTCCTATCATGATCACTTAGCCAAACCATTTCACATGTTCACTTTTTTCACCATATTTTAGTTAGTGTATCTACTAAACATTGTTTAGCTGAACTGAGAATGAGTAAAGTGATGACAATATGCGACTCCCCGAAGGAGCAATTTTGTTTGCTACACCACATAAACTCTCGCCAGCTATTAATGCATGTTAAGTAGTACCACAGAGAGTGTTTTTTTTTCTGCTAAATCATATTCCGAAGTTCCATGGATTGGCTTCCCATTCTTTTCCTTAAAGATGCAAAACGCTTTGCCAATCTGGTAACAGAGCAGGATACAGTGATTTACAAAACACACACAAATGCAGAAATCAACAACGAAAAGAGGACCAACAATATTGGGTTGGTGCCAAGGGAAGCCCATGTCCAGTAGAGAAAACTAAAGAAAAAAATGTTCCAAAACACCACCAGCAAAATTTATTAATTCAGTATGCACAAAGTTGCATAATGATGTGATTTTTCAATATCAATATTTACCCTGTTATGGAGAACCATAGAAGACATGTTCCTGTCTACAGTATACACTACCAAATGGCAGTTCAGTTCTTTTTATACCAGGACGAGTTTGGTATTTGAAATCTGCATGATCCGACAAAACTGCTTGTAGTGTTGGAACTCATGAACATTCTAGATGGACTTTATTGGGATTTTTACAAACAGCCGAAACATTGACAACATATGGGAAAGTTCACTGTACTAGCCCCATAACACTTTTGATCATCTCTTTAGCAATAGTTATTGATCAATCAAGCGGATAAAGTGCCATTTAAAACGAACATGATTTCAACTCTACGAAGTATATAAAAAATCAGAAAACATTGAGAGAGCTGAATAACTTGACTTGGTTTCATGAGAAACACAAACAGAGGCAACAAGGACGGCGCAGCGAACCCTCCCAGCGATCTAATTGCTGCCCTTAACCAAATATTATCTCATCACAGGATGAGATAAAATACTCCCTAGAAGTTCATAATAGCAACGGAACATTTGAACAAAGCATGGTGCGGTTGGGCGGCCTGGTAGTACCAATCATAGACCAAGCTAATCCTTAAATTAATAGTTTATGATAATCATCCGCACCGCCCAGAAATACTCTAGTCTGCAATTGGAGCTGGCCATTAAGCTGTTAGCACGATTTCGCGTGTATAAAAGGGTCCTAATGGTGAAGGGACTTCGCTCATCAGTGTTAAGCCATCAGCCCTCTTTGAGTGTGTGGTACAGACAGTAATTTTCCAGGGTAGCAAGAGAGAGTGAAAGCAGAATGGTGAAGCTCGCATTCGGGAGCTGCGGTGACTCCTTCAGCGCCACGTCCGTCAGGGCGTATGTGGCAGAGTTCATCGCCACCCTCCTCTTCGTGTTCGCCGGCGTTGGGTCCGCCATTGCCTACGGTTAGTCACCGTGTCTGTGTGAACCCTCTGTCTCCGTGAATCCAACGGTGATCAGTATGAACGTATGGCACCAGTACCTCAGTGCTAAGTGGCAACTGGGTTCGTGCAGGGAAACTCACCGACGATGGCGCCCTCGACCCGGCTGGCCTTGTGGCGATCGCGATCGCCCACGCCTTCGCCCTCTTCGTCGGTGTCGCGATCGCCGCCAACATCTCCGGCGGCCATCTCAACCCCGCCGTGACCTTCGGCCTTGCCGTCGGCGGCCACATCACCATCCTCACCGGGATCTTCTACTGGGTGGCCCAGCTGCTCGGCTCTACCGCCGCCTGCTTCCTCCTCAAATTCGTCACCCACGGAAAGGTCGGTACTCGACACATGATGTGATCGCACACTGGCTGCCGTGTAATTTACCGTCCAACTTACCGGTGAGCTGCAAACGCAGGCCATCCCGACGCACGGTGTGGCGGCGGGCATGAACGAGTTCGAGGGCGTGGTGATGGAGATCGTCATCACCTTCGCGCTGGTGTACACGGTGTACGCCACGGCGGCGGACCCGAAGAAGGGCTCCCTCGGCACCATCGCGCCCATCGCGATCGGCTTCATCGTCGGCGCCAACATCCTTGCCGCCGGCCCCTTCAGCGGTGGCTCCATGAACCCTGCCCGCTCCTTCGGCCCGGCCGTCGCCACCGGCAACTTCGCTGGAAACTGGGTCTACTGGGTCGGGCCTCTCATCGGAGGCGGCCTCGCCGGGTTCGTCTACGGCGACGTGTTCATCGCGTCCTACCAGCCAGTCGCCGACCAGGACTACGCGTAAATTAGCGCGTGAGCCGAATGCTCGGCCCGTCTCGGATTTGCATCGTTGCTTTGCTCTTCGTCGTGTGATGTGATGGTCAAGGTTGTGTACAAATGGTGTGTCACGGTCACGGCCTTCGTGTTTCCCTTTCGATTCAATCCATGTAAAATATTTTCGTTCGGCAGCCCTCGTTTGTTTGGAACAAAAAGAAAAAGAAGTGCCTATGAACTTTTTTTTCCCAGAATGACTTCGAGACGTTGGATTGAAAACGAGCGCCCAGAATCGTCTTCTTCTACCTTCGACCTTTTTTCCCACGCATTGTGCATCTTCTTGCTCGCCTCTCCCATGACACATACGAAATTTCTCCCCCTCCTCACCCCCAGTCCACCCTACCTCGTCCCCAGCAAAAGTTTTTGGCTCGAGCTCTGGCTTCGTCTAAGAGGGCGAAGGTGTGGGTGATCGCGATCAGAGGAGAGCAATAAAAAGGAAAAACCCACACCTTGAGCCTCCTTTCTCCCCTCTAATTGTGATGTCGTGTTTTTTGGAATACGACCTGGAGGCAATAATAAATGTATTGTTATGTTTCATGTTCATAATTAAGTTTATTTTTCTGAATATGATTGCATTAGTTCTTGAATACTATGAGATTCAGAGAAAACTCAATTGCATATGTGAAAAAGATAAACACCAAATGGATCTCTAGTCATGCTTCTAGGACTAATTCATGTATTGATTATATTCTCGTTTTTTCTGATCATGGGCATTGTTAATGTAACAAGGATGCCATCAATAATGAGAGCACATTGTTATCATAAAATGGTGTTGGATAGATCAAATTTATGAATTACTAGAACAGAGATGCGCGCTTCGCTGCGCCTGTCTATATTATGAAATACTAAAAAAAATTGTATAAATATTGTACATATTATAGAGTAAAGCAATTTAGTGCCTCGACTATAAAGAATATCTAGAGATCATATATTTGGATGTGGTTTATGAAAAGTTTGGACATTAAAATCTGAATTCTAATGATCATACCATGAAGAAAACTAAAGTTTGAAATATAACAAAATGGCAAAAATCGTTAATGATGGAAATACCGAGGTTATTGTGTATAAGTGCCAGTCGTGTACGTGTATTAATATCAGAAATTCATTCAACTACATGTTAAATTTAACCAAAAAAACTGAAGGTTAAATTTACGAAGCCTTGTAAAATTTCATGGCATGTTTTTAGAATGCTAGATTGCTGGAGGAATCTTTAAATGGTACTAACATCTATTTAGAGCCAGTTGCCGAGAGCTATTAAGGTGTACCAACTGCTATCAATTCTTTTTTTAGAAATACTACTATTATCATTCATAAGCCCAAAAGCGGGGCTGTCTACTCACTGGAAGTCTCAATACACGGAGAAAGAAAAAAAGCAACGCAACCGAGAGATTGTTGATTCTTATATTTGCTCTGTAAACTGTAATTAGGTGACCCAAACGACTCAACACAGTGATTCATGTGCGTGTTGTGGCCGGCCGAACTCTCAGCGCCACAGGGACGAATCGACGACTTATTTATAGAGCGTACACTCGGTGTAAACCACACGGTCTGCCCAAATAGACGCACAGACCTAGGCGTAACGAACCGGAGGGCTTGAAATCCCGAGCAGCAGCCCAACAACGTGGCGTCAAGTGGCAGGCCGCGACGACACAGGCTTGCGACAAATACAAAACATCTCGCCGCTGAACGAGGCCCAATTAATGAGATGTAACCCTAGTCAGTTTCCGGAGCAGCTGCCCGGAAACGTTTACCGTGAAATGACCCCACGGCGCGTGCGGTGGATAGCCAAGAAATCCAAAGCGTTGAACGATTGATCCAACGGTGTAGAGCGCCAAATTGCTGTGGATGGCCATAGGTAGCTCTGTTTTACTGTTTTGTAATTGTGAGATCATATCGTCATTACGTTGTCGGTATTTTCATATTTCATGAACGTCTTTGAACCATGAGAATATCATATACCAACATATTACATGGTTACTTTGGGGTTGTCAAATGTCACACCATAACTGGGTGACAACAAAAGTAACTTATGAGTATAATGGAAAAGTATGTTTCGGTATCGATAGTTCAATACTGAGATTTGCTCCTCCGACCAAGGAGAGATACAAGGTGTTGATCACGGGATCCAAATAAAAGGCATGCCTCGGGTTTTGTAACGTATCATGAAGCAAAGAGAACTAAAAGTATCGATGAAATAGACCTTTTCGGGTCTGAAAACAGTACCCAATGTCATTATTCACCTTGATATCCACACTACCTCCACGAACAAGAGTTTGAACCTGTTGCCGCCAAGTAGGATCAAAACCCTTCATTTGCAATGCCTATTGCAATACATATCATTTGACTTTATCGCAAGCCTTCTCAAAATCCACTTTAAAGGTAAATCTATCTGAGTTTCTTAGAATGGATCTCATGAATAGTTTCAAGCAAGACAACCACCCGCTGTAGAGTGTGACGCCCAGGCATGAAGACAATATTGTGTAGGGCAAGTCAAGGTATGAGCTATCGCAATTGATTGATTTGTACCCACTTTTGTAAAAAAACTTAAAACTAACATTAAGAGAGAAAATAGGCTTAAATTGCTCAATTCTCACTGCCTCTTCCCTCTTAGGTAGCAAGGTATCGTTCCAAAGCTGAGCTTAAACAACTGAAACTCACCATTAAACGAATCATGAAACACGGACAATAGGTCTCCCTAAATAATAATCCAACACCCGATAAAATACCGCATGAAATCCATCAGCTCCCATCGCCTTCTTTATTTTTCATTTGCAATATCGCCTCATGAACTTCCTTCTCCACAAAGGGTGCTCTCAACACGGCACTCTCTTCCGAAGAAAGCAACGGAATACCCCCCTACCATGTTTGGATCAATCGACATGAACTTAGACACAAGGGCTCCCGAAAGCTTCCTATAAAAGTTTGAGATGTAGAAAGTAAGGTTCTCTTAACCTACAATGATGCCCTCATCTTATTTAAGCAGAACTATCTTCTTCTTTCTGTTTTTTCCATTTGCAACCAAATGGAAAAATTGGGTAATGTTATCCCTCTATAGTACCTCCTTCAGTTTGGCACGTTGGGCCCATTTAATCTCCTCCTCTCTCAAAAGTTCTAAACTCTCTCCAGCCTCTTTCAGCAGCACACTCTCTTGACAAGAGGGTTGCCACATCTGGCTTGCTGTCTAACTCGTTGATAAGGCTAATGAGGCTCTCCTTTTCAACTTTATAAAACCCACTCGCATTCTTAGCCCATCCACACAAAACTATCTAAGATGCCTAATTTTGTACTTCCATCATTCAACATTCATGTTACATACATTTTTTGCCCATTCTGAAACCACCAACTCCAGAAATCCTTCCTTTTCATATCACGACAATTCAAAAGACAAGGACATCTTGTTCCCGACATAAGCTGCCTCACCGGAGTCAATGAGTGAAGGTGTATTATCCGACAAACCCCTTTGTGATGCACGTACCATTATGAGAGGAAATTTGTGTTCCCATTTCATTCTTGCTAAAACACGGTCCAACGTTTCATAAGTTGGATTCTCTATATTATTAGCCCAAGTATATTATCGACCCGTAAGAGTTATCTCTCGCAAGTCAGGCTTCACAAGAATAGCATTAAACATGAATGGTTATCTACCGCCAACTCGTAGCCTCGAAGAATAATATCAAAATCTTCTCCTGTCAAAATGGGCAAATTCTCATCCCCGTAGATACTTCCTAATTCGGCCAGGAAGGTGGGATTGTGCTTAGGCTGCGCCGCTCCATGAACCGCAATGATACCCAAATCAAAACCGTCAAATTTCGACCACACATGAAACTTGATAGCATAATCACCCACATCCATCTTCCTAGCATGAAGAGAAGCCTTACTAACCCCAAGTAAGATCCTGCCGAATCTCCCCCAAGGAGGAAGGCAATACAAAAAAAAAATCCAAACCACCCAAAACAGTGCTAAAAAATTGGTAGGTAGAATTGGGTTTATCGGTAGAGATGAAAACAGAGCAGAAACAGATGGAACTAGGTGCTACCACATTTTCTTTTCATTGTTTTGCAGAAGCATAAACGAATACATCAAATGGAAGTGAATATGAAAACAAATACTATCAGAAAATGAACACGGAGCGGGAGCGGACATGACAATGAAAATAGGTGTTGACCGAAATTAAAAACCCCTTGAACCGAAGATAAAAACACAAACAAACCAACAGACTTAATCAAATTATTAACATGGTTACAAACTAACATAATTATGATTTTTTAGAAGAATAGCATAGTATTGTAATAGCACTTGACAATTGTGTGTGTCCATTTGAATAAGTGTGTGGTAGTAGAAGTAATTTATTCATTACTTGGTGGTTGGGCTACAAAGCAAACATAAAACGAAAATATCATATTGACGGAAACGAGAAGTTCCATTTTCGTGTCTGTTTCATCCGAAAATACCGTTCCATTTTTTATTTCATTTCAAATAAAAAGTTCAACTTACATTTTCATTTTGCAAATTCCTTTTTTTCACATTTCCTATCTATTTCTGTTTTTCTTAGGAAAAGTGGAAAGTTTCCGCTCCGTTTTCAGTCCTATATTTACTGCAGAAAGACCATACTGTATTGTTTTCACTTAGTGATCGCAGACGTCCTTTTGCTACCATAATATACGTGGCGTCAGATTGTGGAGACATGTGGCAAGTCAAGTGACAAATTGGATGTTTAGGAGCCCGTCCCACGTTCTGACTCATGTCCGTTTGCTCCGACTTGAGAGTCATCTCTGGGCTGGCCGGTCCAAATGGCACTACAAAACTGAACGAATAAATTAGCAAAGAATGTAGGACTGGATGGCTCACGATTCCTAGGTGTCCTTTCGTTCCTTCAACATTTTATACTCCACGAGGCAAGAGAGTAACCAAATCCCGACGAGCCTGTCTCCTACAACGCCGTCCCATCTCCCCGGTGCAGCGTACACGGACGGCCAAATTCACTGTTTTGACCCTTTTCCTTAACTTAACTTAAGCACTTATGTGTAAAAGTTTTTTGAATCTGACCCTTTGGCGGTAGGACTTACTTACACCGTCACGTCCGTTCGATGTGAAAAGGACCCTATCGCCATGGTCTTTAGCAGTAGGGGCATGCATGTAATTATAATAAGGGCACGCATGCAATAAAAGATTCATTTTTTGCAAAAAGGACCCTACTATCATAGGCTATGACGGTAGGGTTACATGTCCTATCGCCATTGACTGCGGCGATAGGGTCCTTTTTACAAAAAATGAAAGTGACGGTGCAAGTAAGTCCTACCGCCAAAGGCCTTGGCGGTAGGGTGTGTTACCCTACCGCCATAGACAATGGCGATAAGAAAAGGGTCAGATTCGAAAAACTTTTATAGATAGGGTCAAATCATGCTAAACTAACGAAAAAGGGTCAAAACAGTGAATTTGGCCTACACGGACTGCAATGGCTACTTGGATCAGATCCGAAAAACTTTTGTAGATAGGGTCAAATCATGCTAAACTAATGAAAAAGGGTCAAAACAGTGAATTTGGCCTACACGGACCGCAATGGCTACTCGGCAACCGCAGGCGACGCCGTTACAGTGCTACGTGTCGCCCGGCCCGACGCTGCGACGCGACAGGGGCGGCAGCTTCGTCAGAAACCGAGTCTTGGTGTGTCCTGCCGCCCAAGCAGCCTCTTTCCCGTGCTTCGTGCGGCCTCCGCTCGCCGGGCCCCATAAGTAGCCGGCGAGGCACGCATCAGCGACACATCGATCACCAGCCGGAGGCAGCAAAGAACACACAGTGCGACAGCTAGCGAACGGTAGGAGAGGTGAGGATGGAAGGGTACCTGTTGGGGAGGACCAAGAGGAGGGACCACCTGCTGCTCATGGACAGCGCCGGCGCAGTGCAGTCGCCGCAGACGCCGGTGGAGCCCATGGAGTTCCTGTCGCGGTCGTGGAGCGTCTCCGCGTCGGACCTATCCAAGGTGCTGGCGGTCGGCGGCGGGAGGCGGAGCTCCAACTTCGTCGTCGATCGCCTCTCCGGGATGCTCATGCCGGAGACGCTCGCGCTCGCCGCCGCTTCCGGCGCCGGCAGCCCCAAAAAGCGTGTAAGATCACAGGCAAATGCCAAGTGCTCTGCTCACGTATTGTCCAGTAGAGTTGTGTAAAATAAGCTGACATGCATCACAATTTGCGTGTGCAGACTTGCAGGAGCAGGAGCGCGATCTCCGCGCACCACCACACGATCGGCAGGTGGTTCCACCACAAGGACGGGGGTAGCAGGGTCGACAAGGCCCGTGCCGAGCGGGCGCGCGTCCATGCGGCGGTCTCTGTGGCCAGCGTGGCTGCCGCGGTCGCTGCCCTCGCGGCGGGAGCCGCGAACCCGGAGGACGGAGAGGACGCTAAGATGGACGCCGCGCTGGCATCCGCCACGCAACTTCTGGCCTCGCACTGCATCGAGTTTGCCGAGCTCGCCGGGGCAGACCACGACCAGGTGGCCTCCGCCGTCGAGGGCGCCGTCGACGTCCGGAGCCCCGGCGATCTCATGACCCTCACGGCCGCCGCTGCCACAGGTGAGCAAACACCCACGCCGTACTGTCTCTTACATAGTACTGTATGAGATTGCAAGTTACGCGTGCCGGGGTGTGACATTGCTAAATGGCGGCAGCTCTACGAGGAGCCACGGCGCTGAGGCTGAGAGAGCAGCGGGAGGCGAGGAGCAAAGCGGCGGTGGCGCCCTCCGAGAAGGCCGGCAGCTGCGGCGCGGACATATGGTGCAAGGAAGGGACGCTCCTCAAGCGCAGCCGGAAAGGTGCTCTGCGCTGGAAGCGAGTGTCCGTGTACCTCAACAAGAGGTCGCAGGTGATCGTGAAGCTCAAGAGCAAGCACATCGGCGGCGCCTTCTCCAAGAAGAAGAGGAGCGTCGTGTACGGCGTGCACGACGACATGCCGGCGTGGCCGCCGGGGCACGAGCCCTGCGGCATGCCGGACTCTGCCACGGCGGCGCCGGAGAAGCGCCACTTCGGGTTGAGGACGGCGCAGGGCATGGTCGAGTTCGAGTGCGAGAGCAGGATGCATAAGCAGGAGTGGGTGGAGTCGGTGAAGAATCTGCTCCGGCAGGCGGCCGGCGGCACTGCTCAGCTCGAGCACTCCTTCGAGTCGCTCAGGCTTAGCGCGTCGTAAGTCTGAAGGCTGTTTCTATGCTTGTCTTGCCTGCAGCTGCTCCTCGGCAGCCCGTTTGTTTTAGCACAGGGAGCGACCGAGGTGTCAGTCCACGTGGAAGAATAAAATGTGCAGACCTGTACGAGTTCCATGTGTAAATATAAGGTGCAACAATAATCGGTACATAGATCGCCGTGGTAAGATGTTTTGTTAACAGTACCATGCAGATGTTGATGTACAAAAAGTTGCTGTGATGTTGATTTTGTATTAAAATATAACTTAGTTATTTTTGGTATAAATAATGAATCTGTTTTCATTTTGTAAGACTTATCCTTGCGATTTTAGATCAGGTTGAGCCTTGAGTCAGTTGGATCTCCAAAGCTCTCTCGCCCCATTGTGAACAGAATGTCAATCATCGACATTAGCTTGTCCAACCAATTTATATGTCTTTCTCCTTTCTTATCGTCAGTCGCACAATGACTTGGCACCTGATTGACATTTGGTTTAGAGTGTCTAACAAAGTGACATGGAAAGTTCATGTCAAAATTCTAATGATCGTGTCAAGATGATGTCGGAGTTGGCAACATCTGATTCATGCCCACGGATGTCATGGATCTTGGTGCACATGACCAATGATGACATCCAACCCATGGACACTGTGTAGGAGGTTAGCAAGATCTAGATGTGTACATGTAGTAGCGGAGCTTGACGAAGTTGTCTGAGGCAAGGGGCAAACACACAAAAAATTATAATATAAGAATTTTGCACACATGTGCCATTTGTGTGTGTGTGTGTGGGGGGGGTGAGAGCGTATCCTGTTGCAATGGCTCAACTAGTGCACTGGATGCACCAATAGATTATGGGCCGCCCGATGGAGAATAGATGAACGAGATGCATCTTAACATGGGCTGCGGGTACATTTACATTTTCAACCTCGTAGAGTGATTCAGTTCATGAATAACCCTGCCCAAACATGTCGAGGCTCTTTCCCTTTTCCTGTTCCTTCTGTACCTCATCTGTGGGATCTCTCTTTCTGTACCAGACGAGCTCTCCTCCACACGACTTCCCTCTCTCTCCCCACCATCTATCCCTCTACACGACGGTGCTGGCTAGGGCTTGGTGCAGATCTTTGTGGGCTTCAATTTGGTGAGGTGCTTCTCTGGTCATATCGCGAGTCCTAGATTTTACTAGTATCTAGGAGTAGTGAAAAACAAGGCCCTGAATGTTCATATTCTTCCTACTTACGGTCGAATAGATGTTTTTTCTCACATATGGGAGCCTTCCCATGTTGATTCTTGTGTGTTTGCTATGCCACTAACACAAATCAAAGTACATGATTGGCATCCACTTCGTCTCTTTCAGCAAGCCAGGATATATGGCATCTGAAAGATTCAGTACATGATGTATATCTTGCTGTAAAGTTATCCTTCAAAATTTACATGATTGAGTACATGTGTGGACAAACAAAAACCAAATACAGGAGTTGGGTAACTTCAAAATAGAGCACAGTGTGCCTTCTGCTTAATAGATTTGTGTATAACAATGTTATCCTTATGAACTGAATTACCTCACATATATTTATACGTTTGTGCCTATTTGTGTATCTGACAAGAGTGTATGTAAAGTAAAATATGATCCTGTCAAGTTTTCCGTAGTTTTTCCAAGACAAATCCTAATTTGATTAAACTTCTGCGAGACAATTGTTTGCCTGAATGAAACTACTTTAGTAAATCTTGAAGCCTAAGTGCAACTTGTCAGATGAGTATCAACTTGATACATACAAAAGCATCCCTCGATTAATGTCATTCGTGGATAATTCCTTTATGGAGTGTGTTCGCACACGAACACGTCACCGTGTACCCTCGATGCCGGGGGTGATGCACCGCAGCTCATGTCGAAGGAGACCCGTCCGGAAGCGTGGTACGCAAGCAACCCGACGGGTGCTTTTGAGGACCCGAAACCCCACACGCCCGGGAGAGACCCCATCAGGGAGCGCGCGGCGGCTATGGGTTGCCCTAGGTCGACCTGATCGCCCCTAGGGACTCGAGGTTCGCCGTCCTGCAACAAGAAGAATGAATGAAGAATGAGGAAGAAGAAGAATAAAGTGTTGGAAATATGCCCTAGAGGCAATAATAGATTAGTTATTATTATTATATTTCCTTGTTCATGATAATCGTTTATTATCCATGCTATAATTGTATTGATAGGAAACTCAGATACATGTGTGGATACATAGACAACACCATGTCTCTAGTAAACCTCTAGTTGACTAGCTCGTTGATCAATAGATGGTTACGGTTTCCTGACCATGGACATTGGATGTCGTTGATAACGGGATCACATCATTAGGAGAATGATGTGATGGACAAGACCCAATCTTAAGCCTAGCACAAAGATCGTGCAGTTCGTATGCTAAAGCTTTTCTATGTCAAGTATCATTTCCTTAGACCATGAGATTGTGCAACTCCCGGATACCGTAGGGATGCTTTGGGTGTACCAAACGTCACAACGTAACTGGGTGGCCATAAAGGTACACTACGGGTATCTCCGAAAGTGTCTGGCCGGGTTGGCACGAATCGAGATCTGGATTTGTCACTCCGTGTGACGGAGAGGTATCTCTGGGCCCACTCGGTAGGACATCATCATATGCGCAATGTGACCAAGGAGTTGATCACGGGATGATGTGTTACGGAACGAGTAAAGAGACTTGCCGGTAACGAGATTGAACAAGGGATAGGATACCGAAGATTGAATCTCAGGCAAGTACTATACCGGTAGACAAAGGGAATTGTATATGGGATTGATTGAATCCTTGACATCGTGGTTCATCCGATGAGATCATCGTGGAACACGTGGGAGCCAACATGGGTATCCAGATCCCGCTGTTGGTTATTGACTGGAGAACGTCTCGGTCATGTCTGCATGATTCCCGAACCCGTAGGGTCTACACTTAAGGTTCGATGACGCTAGGGTTATAAAGGAAGTTTTTCTGTGGTTACCGAATGTTGTTATGAGTCCCGGATGAGATCCCGGACGTCACGAGGAGTTCCGGAATAATCCGGAGGTAAAGATTAATATATAGAAAGTGAGGATTTGGCCACCGGAAGTGTTCCGGGCATCACCGGTAATGTACCGGGACCACCGGAAGGGTCCGGGGGTCCACCGGGAGGGGCCACCAGCCCCAGATGCCTACGTGGGCCAATAGTGGGAAGGGACCAGCCCCTAGGTGGGCTAGGGCACCTACCACCAAGGCCCAAGGCGCACTCAAGAGGAGAGGGGGCAAACCCTAGGGGCAGATGGGCCCTAAGGCCCACCCTAGGTGCGCCCCCCTCTCTCTCCCCCCTTGGCCGCCACCCAGATGGGATCTGAGGGCTGCCGCCACCCCTAGGGAGGGAACCCTAGGTGGGGGCGCAGCCCCTCCTCTCCCCCTATATATATTTGAGGTATGGGGGCTGCCCAAGACATGAGAACCTATCCCTCTTGGCGCAGCCCTACCTCTCTTCCTCCTCCTCTCCCGCGGTGCTTGGCGAAGCCCTGCAGGATTGCCACGCTCCTCCTTCACCACCACGCCGTCGTGCTGCTGCTGGACGGAGTCTTCCCCAACCTCTCCTTCTCCCCTTACTGGATCAAGGCATGGGAGACGCCACCGGCTGCACGTGTGTTGAACGCGGAGGCGCCGTGGTTCGGCGCTTAGATCGAATCAACCGCGATCTGAATCGCTCTGATCTGACTCCTTCATCCACGTTCTTGTAACGCTTCCGCCTAGCGATCTACAAGGGTATGTAGATGCACTCCCCTTCCCCTCGTTGCTAGATTACTCCATAGATTGTTCTTGGTGATGCGTAGAAAATTTTAAATTTCTGCTTCGATCCCCAACAGTGGCATCATGAGCTAGGTCTATGCGTAGTTTCTATGCACGAGTAGAATACAAGTTGTTGTGGGCGTTGATTTGTTCAATATTCTTACCGTTACTAGTCCAATCTTGTTTCGACGGTATTGTAGGATGAAGCGGCCCGGACCGACCTTACACGTACACTTACGTGAGACAGGTTCCACCGACTGACATGCACTTGTTGCATAAGGTGGCTAGTGGGTGCCAGTCTCTCCCACTTTAGTCGGATCGGATTCGATTAAATGGGTCCTTATGAAGGGTAAATAGCAATTGACATATCACGTTGTGATTTTTGCGTACGTAAGAAACGTTCTTGCTACAAACCCATAGCAGCCACGTAAAACATGCAAACAACAATTAGAGGACGTCTAACTTGTTTTTGCAGGGTATGCTATGTGATGTGATATGGCCAAAAGAATGTGATGAATGATATGTGATGTATGAGATTGATCATGTTCTTGTAATAGGAATCACGACTTGCATGTCGATGAGTATGACAACCAGCAGGAGCCATAGGAGTTGTCTTAATTTATTGTATGACCTGTGTCAATGAACAACGCCTGTAATTACTTTACTTTATTGCTAAACCGTTAGCCATAGTAGTAGAAGTAATAGTTGGCGAGACAACTTCATGGAGACACGATGATGGAGATCATGATGATGGAGATCATGGTGTCATGCCGGTGACGATGATGATCATGGCGCTCAAGATGGAGATCAAAAGGAGCAATATGATATTGGCCATATCATGTCACTATTTGATTGCATGTGATGTTTATCATGTTTTACATCTTATTTGCTTAGAACGACGGTAGCTTAAATAAGATGATCCTTCGAAATAATTTCAAGAAAGTGTTCCCCCTAACTGTGCACCGTTGCGAAGGTTCGTTGTTTCGAAGCACCACGTGATGATCGGGTGTGATAGATTCTAATGTTCAAATACAACGGGTGTAAGCCAGATTTACACACGTAATACACTTAGGTTGACTTGACGAGCTTAGCATGTACAGACATGGCCTCGGAACACAAGAGACCGAAAGGTCGAGCATGAGTCGTATGGTAGATACGATCAACATGAAGATGTTCATCGATGATGACTAGTCCGTCTCACGTGATGATCGGACACGGCCTAGTTGACTCGGATCATGTAATCACTTAGATGACTAGAGGGATGTCTATCTGAGTGGGAGTTCATAAGATGAACTTAATTATCCTGAACATAGTCAAAAGGTTTTTGCAAATTATGTCGTAGCTCGCGCTTTAGTTCTACTGTTTTAGATATGTTCCTAGAGAAAATTTAGTTGAAAGTTGATAGTAGCAATTATGCGGACTAGGGATTATGCGGACCAGGTCCATAAACTGAGGATTGTCCTCGTTGCTTTGAAGAAGGCTTATGTCCTTATTGCACCGCTCAGTGTGCTGAACCTCAAACGTCGTCTGTGGATGTTGCGAACATCTGACATACAAGTTTTGATAACTACGTTATAGTTCAGTAATGTTAAACGGTTTAGAATTGAGGCCGAAGACAATTTTGAAACATCGCGGAACATATGAGATGTTTCGAGGGCTGAAATTGGGATTTCAGGCTCGTGCCCACGTCAAGAGGTATAAGACCTCCGACGATTTTCTTAGCCTGCAAACTAAGGGAGAAAAGCTCAATTGTTGAGCTTGTGCTCAGATTGTCTGAGTACCACGATCACTTGAATCGAGTGGGAGTTAATCTTCCAGCTGAGATAGTGATGTTTCTCCAAAGTCATTGCCACCAAGCTGCTAGAGCTTCGTGATGAACTATAACATATCAGGGATAGATATGATGATCCTTGAGCTATTCGCGATGTTTGGCACCGCGAAAGTAGAAGTCAAGAAGGAGCATCAATTGTTGATGGTTAGTAGAACCATTAGTTTCAAGAAGGGCAAGGGCAAGAAGGGATACTTCATGAAACGGCAAATCAGTGGCTGCTCTAGTGAAGAAACCCAAGGTTGAACCCAAACCCGAGACTACGTGCTTCTGTAATAAGGGGAACAGTCACTGGAGCAGAATTACCCTAGATACTTGGTAGATGAGAAAGCTGGCAAGGTCGATAGAAGTATATTGAATATACATTATGTTAATGTGTACTTTACTAGTACTCCTAGTAGCACCAGGGTATTAGATACCGGTTCGGTTGCTAAGTGTTAGTAACTCGAAATAAAAGCTACGGAATAAACGGAGACTAGTTAAAGGTGAGCTGACGATATATGTTGGAAGTGTTTCCAAGCTTGATGTGATCAAGCATCGCACGCTCCCTCTACCATCGAGATTGGTGTTAAACCTAAATAATTGTTATTTGGTGTTTGCATTGAGCATAGACATGATTGGATTATGTCTATCGCAATACTGATTATTCATTTAAGGAGAATAATGATTACTCTGTTTATTTGAATAATACCTTCAATGGTCTTGCACCTAAAATGAATGGTTTATTGAATCTCGATTGTAGTAATACACATGTTCATGCCAAAAGATATAAGATAACACCACATACTTGTGGCACTGCCATTTGAGTCATATTGGTATAAAACGCATGAAGAAGCTCCTTGCTGATGGATCTTTGGACTCACTCGTTTTGAAAAGTTTGAGACATGCGAACCATGTCTATTGGTGTATATGCATGAAGAAACTCCATGCAGATGGATCGTTTGGACTCACTTGATTTTGAATCACTTGAGACATGCAAATCATACCACATGGGCAAGATGACTGAAAGCCTCGTTTTCAATGAAATGGAACAAGAAAGCAACTTGTTGGAAGTAATACATTTTGATGTGTGCAGTCCAATGAGTGCTGAGGCACGCAGTGGATATCGTTATGTTCTTACTTCACAGATGATTTGAGTAGATACTGAGTATATTTACTCGATGAAACACAAGTCTGAATTATTGAAAGGTTCAAGTAATTTCAGAGTGAAGTTGAAGATCGTTGTGACAAGAGGATAAAATGTCTATGATATGATCATAGAGATGAATATCTGAGTTACATGTTTGGCACACAATTAAGACATTGTGGAAATTGTTTCACAACTAATACCGCCTGGAACACCATAGTGTGATGGTGTGTCCGAACATCATAACTGCACCCTACTGGATATGGTGCATACCATGATGTCTCTTATCGAATTACCACTATTTTTTATGGGTTAGGCATTAGAGATAACCGCATTCACTTTAAATAGGGAACCATGTAATTCCATTGAGATGACATTGTATGAACTATGGTTTAGAGAAACCTAAGCTGTCATTTCTTAAAGGTTTGGGGCTGAGACGCTTATGTGAAAAAGTTTCAGGCTGATAAGCTCGAACCCAAAGCGGAAAAATGCATCTTCATAGGACACCCAAAACAGTTGGGTATAACTCCTGTCTCAGATCCGAAAGCAATAGGGATTGTTTCTCAAATCGGGTCCTTTCTCGAGGAAAAGTTTCTCTCAAAAGAATTGAGTGGGGGGATGGTGGAGACTTGATGAGGTTATTGAACCGTCACTTCAACTAGTGTGTAGCAAGGCACAGGGAGTTGTTCCTGTGGCACCTACACCAATTGAAGTGGAAGCTTATGATAGTGATCATGAAAATTCGGATCAAGTCACTACCAACGTCAGTGGAGTCGACAAGGATGCGTCTTTGCTTGAGTAGTACGTAATCCTGTCTTAGGAGGTCATGTTGCTAGACAACAATGAACCTACGAGCTATGGAGAAGCGATGGAGTAAGCATCTCGGAGTTGGAATATACACTTTGATGAGATGATCAAAGATTTTGGGTTTATACAAAGTTTATGAGAAACTTGTATTTCCAAAGAAGTGAGTGGGAGCACTATAGAATTTCTGATGAGTATATGTTGTTGACATATTGTTGATCAGAAATGATGTAGAATTTCTGGAAAGCATATAGGGTTATTTGAAAAGTGTTTTTCAAGGGAAAACCTAGATTAAGCTACTTGAACATTGAGCATCAAGATCTATAAGGAGTTGATAGTAATTTCAAATGAGTACGCACCGTGACAAGATTTTGAAGGAGTTCAAAATAGTTCTTGGTTGTGTAATAAGGTGTAAGTATTGAGTAAGACTCAAGACCTGACCACGGCAGAATAGAGAGAAACGATGAAGGTCGTCCCCTATGCTTAGACGTAGGCTCCATAGTATGCTATGCTGTGTAACGCACCTGATGTGTGCCTTGCCACATGTTTGGCAAGGGGGTACAAAGGTGATCAAGGAGTGGATCACCAGATAGCGGTCAAAATTAGAAGGATATGTTTCTCGGTTATGGAGGTGATAAAGAGTTCGACGTAAAGAGTTGCGTCGATGCAAGCTTAACACCTATCCGGATAGCTCTGAGTAGAGATACCGGATACGTATAGTGGAGCAACAATTTGGAATAGCTCCAAGTGGAACGTGGTAGCAGCATCTACGATATGACATAAAGTTTTGCGAAATACATAGGGATATAAATATTGCAGACCCGTTGACTACAACCTATCTCACAAGCATAACATGATCAAACCCAGAACTCACTGAGTATTAATCAGATAGTGATGTGAACTAGATTATTGATTCTAGTAAACTCTTTGGATGTTGGTCACATGGTGATGTGACCTGTGAGTGTTAATCACATGGCGATGTGAACTAGATTATTGACTCTAGTGCAAGTGGGAGACCTTTGGAAATATGCCCTAGAGGCAATAATAAATTAGTTATTATTATTATATTTCCTTGTTCATGATAATCGTTTATTATCCATGCTATAATTGTATTGATAGGAAACTCAGATACATGTGTGGATGCATAGACAACACCATGTCCCTAGTAAGCCTCTAGTTGAGTAGCTCGTTGATCAATAGATGGTTACGGTTTCACGACCATGGACATTGGATGTCGTTGATAACGGGATCACATCATTAGGAGAATGATGTGATGGACAAGACCCAATCCTAAGCCTAGCACAAAGATCGTGTAGTTCGTATGCTAAAGCTTTTCTAATGTCAAGTATCATTTCCTTAGACCATGAGATTGTGCAACTCCCGGAT
This sequence comes from Aegilops bicornis, assembly GCA_021605145.1. Classification (NCBI taxonomy): domain Eukaryota; kingdom Viridiplantae; phylum Streptophyta; class Magnoliopsida; order Poales; family Poaceae; genus Aegilops; species Aegilops bicornis. The sequence goes on from CM038674.1 coordinate 488,571,772, forward strand.
ACCGTAGGAATGCTTTGGGTGTACCAAATGTCACAACGTAACTGGGTGGCCATAAAGGTACACTACGGGTATCTCCGAAAGTGTCTGTTGGGTTGGCATGAATCGAGACTGGGATTTGTCACTCCGTGTGACGGAGAGGTATCTCTGGGCCCACTCGGTAGGACATCATCATATGCGCAATGTGACCAAGGAGTTGATCACATGATGATGTGTTACGGAAAGAGTAAAGAGACTTGCCGGTAACGAGATTGAACAAGGTATAGGATACCGACGATCGAATCTCGGGCAAGTACTATACCGGTAGACAAAGGGAATTGTATACGAGATTGATTGAATCCTTGACATCGTGGTTCATCCGATGAGATCATCGTGGAACATGTGGGAGCCAACATGGGTATCCAGATCCCGCTGTTGGTTATTGACTGGAGAACGTCTTGGTCATGTCTGCATGATTCCCGAACCCGTAGGGTCTACACACTTAAGGTTCGATGATGCGAGGGTTATAAAGGAAGTTTTTCTGTGGTTACCAAATGTTTTTCGGAGTCCCGGGGGAGATCTCGGACGTCACGAGGAGTTTCGGAATGGTCCGATTAATATATAGGAAGTGAGGATTTGGCCACCGGAAGTGTTCCGGGCATCACCGGTAATGTACCGGGACCACCGGAAGGGTCCGGGGGTCCACCAGCCCCAGAGGCCTACGTGGGCCAATAGTGGGAAGGGACCAGCCCCTAGGTGGGCTGGGGCACTTCCCACCAAGGCCCAAGGCGCACTCAAGACGAGAGGGGGCAAACCCTAGGGGCAGATGGGCCCTAAGGCCCACCCTAGGTGCGCCCCCCTCTCTCTCCCCCCTTGGCCGCCACCCAGATGGGATCTGGGGGCTGTCGCCACCCCTAGGGAGGGAACCCTAGGTGGGGGCGCAGCCCCTCCTCTCCCCTATATATATTTGAGGTATGGGGGCTGCCCAAGACATGAGTATCTATCCCTCTTGGCGCAGCCCTACTGAGGGAGTTCCGGACTACGGGGTGTCCGGATAGCCGAACTATCATCATCGGCCGGACTCCAAGACTATGAAGATACAAGATTGAAGACTTCGTCCCGTGTCCGGATGGGACTTTCCTTGGCGTGGAAGGCAAGCTTGGCGATACGGATATGTAGATCTCCTACCTTTGTAACCGACTCTGTGTAATCCTAGCCCTATCCGGTGTCTATATAAATCGGAGGGTTTTAGTCCGTAGGACGAACAACAATCATACCATAGGCTAGCTTCTAGGGTTTAGCCATCTTTGATCTCGTGGTAGATCCACTCTTGCAACACACATCATCAATATTAATCAAGCAGGACGTAGGGTTTTACCTCCATCAAGAGGGCCCGAACCTGGGTAAAACATTGTGTCCCTTGTCTCCTGTTACTATCCGCCTAGACGCACAGTTCGGGACCCCCTACCGAGATCCGCGGTTTGACACCGACATTGGTGCTTTCATTGAGAGTTCCTCGTGTCGCCACCGATAGGCCCGATGGCTCCTTCGATCATCAACAACGACGCAGTCCAGGTGAGACCTTTCTCCCGGACAGATCTTCGTGATTCGGCGGCTTTGCACTGCGGGCCAATTCGCAGCCATCTGGAGCAGATCGAAGCTACGCCCGCCATCGAGTCAAATTTGGAAGTTTGAACTATACGGCCGATATCCGCGGAGACTTGATCTTCGACGGATTCGAAGCACCAAGCGTGCCGCAGTTGTCTCGATGGGCATGATCTAGCTCTGCAGCCGAGCAAAGGCTCGAGGCCGCACCAAAGATCCGCTCCGACCCTTAATCCGGGCCGGATTCCCGATCGAGGGCGAGTGGTTGGACACCGCCTCGGGGCTATGATCTCTACGGCGATTGAGCCGAACTCTATCCTGTCGCTGCGAAGGCCTTGACTCTGTGGTGCGGACTCCTCTCCGAACTCCGAACCCTCATACCGCCAATCGAATCCGATTGGGCGCCGGTAATGGAGTTCATCGCCATGAACATCTTCAAAGACTCGCCCTTTTGCGACATCCTGAATTCACTAAAGTCTCTCTCTTTATCCGGAGAGCCCTAGCCGGACTACGGTCAGGAAGGTTGGGACGCGGACGATGAAGAAATTCAACGCCCACCCACCACCCACTTCAGAGCTAGCCGAAAGCTTACACGACGTGCTCGATTTCGACTCAAGACATCGACGGTATGGACGGCGATGTAGGAGACAACAAGGAGCCAGCACCTATAGGATGTCGGACAACCACCTCATCTCATGATGTATACATGGTGGATACACCTAAAGGAAATGAAGACGAGGAACAACGGGACGCCACGAAGGATAAATCCCTCGAAAAACAGTCAAAACGGTAACGTAAACGCCGAACAAAGTCCCGCCTCAACAAATACCCAGCCATAGAGCAGGGCGAACCGGTGGACAACGAACAAGCTATCGAGCAATCGTCCGAACAAGACAACTTGGATAAACAATCTGTCCCAGCGAAGACAACAGTCCGGACGATCTCACGCCGGACAAACCATTGGAGCAAAATGACCTCCAGAAAAGGCTCGTCGCCATCACGTAGCCTGAAAAAGCGAAGCGGAAGCTCAAAACAGCGGAAGATGCACTCGAGGATTAGATGGAGCAAAGTATTCAACTCCGCAGATAGAAATGCAACAGCGATGCCCGAACAAAGAGCTACCCGAAAAGAAAGCTACTGCCCGAATTCGACGAGGAGGCCTTAGAGCCCCCGCAATTAAAAAGCAAGAAGGCCACCCGGTCGGATGGACGACCTCACGGCAAAAAGAGAACGGTGAATGGTGCCGCACACAAGCCAATATGCGATCCGCTTAAGAATTCACATCAAAAGGATAGCCCAGTTAGGTCCATCTATGGGCCAAGAAAGCACGCTCGTCAAAGCAATGCAATGCCAAAATTCCAAAGATCATGGCACACCCAAATACAGGGGCTCCGCACACCCCCTATGTTTCACCGATGAGGTGCTGGATCATGAATTTCCAACGGGATTCAAACCCGTAAACATAGAGGCATACAACGGAACAACAGACCCTGGAGTCTGGATTGAGGATTACATCCTCCACATACACATGGCTAGAGGAGATGATCTCCACGCCATAAAATACTTACCCCTTAAACTCAAAGGGCCAGCTCGGCATTGGCTTAAGAGCCTCCCGAAAATACCATTGGAAGCTGGGAAGAGCTCGAGGATGCATTTCGGCAAATTTTGAGGGGACACATGTCCGCCCTCCGGGGCCTTGAGACGATCTAAGTCACATAACTCAACAGCCCGGAGAGTCAGCCCGAAATTGAACAGGTTCCTTACTAAAAAGAACCAAATAGTCGATTGTCCGGACGCCAAGCCTTAGCAGCTTTCAAACACAACGGCCGAGACGAATGGCTCGCCAGACACCTCGCCAAGAAAAGCCAAGAACAATGGCCGCACTAACAAGCCTCATGACACGCTTTTGCTAGGGAAGACAACGGCTGGCTAGATGCAAGACACCAATGACCGAGTACATCCGACATGAGGGATGGAAATGGGAAATCACGACGCAGAAAAGATTAGCGCCGGAATAAGGAGAATGGCCCAAATAGTACGGCGGTCAACGCCGGATTCAAAAGCTCTCGGCCGAACAACAAAACACTGCCCCTAAAGGATAACAGTGACGAGCTATCTAACCTAAACAAGATTCTGGATAGACTGTGTCAAATACATGGTACCTCCGGGAAGCCTGCAAACCATACCCACAGAGATTGTTGGGTCTTCAAGCAGTCCGGCCGACTTAACGCCAAACACAAGGGGCTCGACACACCAAGTGAAAGTGACGAAACCCAAAAGCAGCACTCCGGAAAACAAAAAACTTTCCCACAGGAGGTCAAAACAGTAAACTCACTTCACGTGATCAAAAGGAAAAGCAGCGGCGCTTCTAAAAGGCGCCACGCACACCGGTTGTCAAAACCAATCACCTTCGACCATCGTGACTATTCCGATAATATCCTAACGCAGGATGGACTGCCTTGATATTAGATCCTATAATCGACGGATTCCAACTTACACATGTCCTCATGGATGGCGGCGATGACATAAACCTGATATATCGTGACACAATCCGCAGGATGGGGATAAACCCAACCACAATTAGCCGTAGCAACACCTCCTTTAAAGGAGTAATGCCAGCCCACATGCCCGCTGTATGCGGGCTCCATACTGCTAGAAGTTGTGTTCGGTTCATCCGACAACTTCCGTCGCGAAAGGTTACTCTTCCATATCGCCTGTTTAAAAGTAGCCATCAAGAACTATTGGGACGCGAAGCTTTCGCCCCCTTTAACGCAATACCGCATTATGCATCTCTAACACTTAAAATGTCCCGTCCACGCGGCATCATCTCGTTAAAAGGAAGTATTAAGTGTTACTCGAGCACGAAAGAAGGGGAGACTGCATCGACAGCTCCACAGCTATCCGGCTCCACTAGGCAAAGAACCTGCAATTGGTCATGCAAACCCCGGACACGGCTAGACGAGTCCGACGCCCACTAGCGGCATACCCCCATAAGAGGGGCTACATGCATGTATAACAAGAGACAATAGAGCTCAATTTTATTCTTCGAACCATACTTTGTTTATTTAATATTAAGTACATCTTTCGTACGATCCTTTTTCTTTCAAACTAAGTTCCTCTCTTTTACAGATGAACAACGTGCTACACCCGTCCAGGATACGACACAACAGAGACACATGCGCAGACGTGCAGTAGGGACCCGTTGCAAGGATTCTTTTCAGATTAAGACCCTGCGTAAACCTTTTTTCACTGTCTCTTGTTGATATACACCCCCCGGTTCCTTAATATAGCCGAGGAGGAGGCTGGTGCTTTGGCATTGGCCGCACTGAATTTTTTGGCGATACCTAGACACTGTGGGCTTAGGGCATTATTCTGCCCATTTTCATAAAGACCGAACACCTTAGGGAGTATTCGGCGTCTCGAGTTAGGCCTTATATGCATCAGCTCCGAATCATGTCTTTGGTCAAATGTTGGGTTGCCCGGCTCTGTGTTTTGCTGCCTTACGCTCGCTTTTCACGGCTAACACGGCACCAGGAGAACTATCTGCGATTGTGCCCGGTTCGCCGCAAGCGAGCACCTCGAGAGAAAGCCGAAAACCGATCGTCATGATATAGCGAGAGACTGGTCAACCACTCGATGACTCACATGAATGTCTAGAATTCCTCCGCATTGACGAAGGACCGGTTTTCGGTCAGGCACATACGCACCTCGAATTCGGGAGAGTGCGGTGCCCCCAGGGGCTATATAGTAGCCCCACCCTCGAACTCCTATGGCTAAGTGAAAGTGATAAAGCATTATAGTCCGGTTGCCTGGTTTGCTACGCTATCACCACCTTAACAAGACCAAGACGTTGGATTAAGTGTGAAAAAGCGCTTTTTTTCAAACGCCCCCGCACTATGTGCGTGGGGGCTGAAGCCAAGGACTGCCATCTTTCAGGTTATATACACATATACATAAACGGCCACACAGGGAGTAGTTTACTACTTGAACGCACAAGTATAAAAAGCACTTATATTACATTGAAACATTGTTTTCACAAACCATACATGTCATTTAAACATAATATCCTTCGAGCACTGCGCCTCTATTAAACGAGCGCCCGGCAGGACTTCTTCAAACTAGTGCTCGGCAGGTACTCGGCCTCTGTCCGAATCCTGGGATGCAACGTCAATGGCCTTCATCTCTGCCCAGTATGTCTTGACACGGGTAAGAGCCATCCGCACTCCCTCAATACATGACGATCGCTTCATCGCGTCGATACGCGGCACCGCACCAAGAAACTGCTGCACTAAACCAAAATAGCTCTTCGGCTGGGGTCCGTCTGGCCACAAGCGAGTCAAGACATGCTTCATGGCGAATCCGGACAATCGATTCAGCTCAGCCCATTCGCCAACCGATCGGTCGGCAGAGGACGCCTCCGGACTATGGAATTGCGACCAATATAGCTCTTCCCTTTTGTGCCCCTTCTGCCCCGGAAGTGCTCAACTCGTCCTGGCGCTTCGCCAAGTCCAGATAAGCATCCTCCTAACTCCACAATTTATCAAACCGAGCATACTTTTGGATCTCAGTATATTTCCTCCGCAGAAACGGTTTTCCAGCCGCAATTGCCCCGGCCTGCCTCAGCTCCTCCTTGGCAGCTCTCAAAGCCGATTGGGCATTCTTGGATTCGGCGGCGGCCTCCTTTAGGCCCTCTTGTTCCGCTTGACGTTCCTTTTCAAGAACCGCGCAGCGATCGGTAGTATTCCTTAACTTTTCGGCCATATCGGCCATCTCCTCTTTGCTTCGGCAGTGAGCAGCCCGTTCAAATTTTCTAGCTCTTGGCCGCCTTACTGTGACGCATTACTAATTCTGGCTTGCTCTTTCGCTCGGGCGAGTTCGCCGCAGCTCCTCCGCAGCGGCGGCACCATCTGCATTAAGCATACAAACAAGAAGACATGGGCGTCAAGCTCCCTTACAAGGTGTCCGCATAGAGGTCGCATACCTTGTGACTCGTCAAACCGTTTATTGACCAGCGCGATATACGCATCCGCCTCGTCAAAGTTGCCGCTTTAGTTCGGCATATTCAGCAGTCCGGCTGGCCTCCGGACGCCCGCCACCTGCTCAGAGCGGCGATATGTTATAATCGAGAATTTGATCCTCGGCACATTGTCAATTTTGACAACATACCAAGTCTCGGGGCTACTATCTATACAGGCGCATTTTATATGCATAAGCGCCGGAAAGGTACATCATTTTGCGTACCTCAAACCCCGTCGAGAAGCTTCGACGGCTTCATGCAATCCACTCTCGCGGATGCAATTCTTTCAATCACCGTACCCATTAGAGCACGGTGATCCTCTGAAATAGCCGCTTCGCCCGGCAGATCCTTCAGCTCCTCCGACCGCACGCCACTTGGCGCGGACCTTCCGCCCCGCCGGACTTGGGGGAACCCTCCGCGACGACACCTCCGGGTCGTCTGCCTCACATGAGGGTGCGGCAGGTGGAGGCGTTTCGCTCTCCATCATCTCCGGAAGAAGATCCCCCGAAGACGAGCTTTGCAGAGAAGGGCTGAAGTCTGAACTACAAGGTACAATTTCGGTTATCCTCATGAATAAATACAGGGATGTTCCTTATTTACAATACCCCTTCTTTTTACTTACGGCTGGCTGGAGGGCTGATCCCCTTGGGGAAATAATGCGGCTGGGTTACTTCCCGGCGCGGACTCTCTGCCAAGATTCCTTCCCCTCTTTGAGGCCTTGACCTCCGGATCTTCGAGCGGTCCTCTTCTCTCCTCGGAAGGTGGGACTCTTAATCCCTCCTTCCTGACATCCTCCTTCGCAGAGGCGGTTGCTTCCCCGCTCCCCCTTCGCCTTCTTCAAAAGGCGCGACCTTCAACATCTTGGTCAACATGGGATCCGGCGTGGTCTCTGGGAGGGGAGCCGGACACCTTATTAACTTTGCCTTGGCTATCCACTCCTGTTCAAGAAACGGCTCCTTTAAAGGGCATATATATATGAAATAAATGAATGAACAGCTTGTCCGGTTACAGGACTACTTACTTGAGTATCTGGGCGATTGCAGCTTAGTCCTGCGTCCTCGGTCAAGTCCGGACACTTCCCTTGTGATCCGAAGAACAGTTTATACATCTCCACGAGCATCGAGCCCATAAAATTTTGGAGAGCTCGTGGTCCCTCCGGATTGAATTCCCACAGGCGGAGGGGGAGACGTTTGCAGGGCTGAAGGCGCCGGATCACCATAACTGCGCGCCATCGCAACCAGATTGATCCCTCTTTCCTGGAGATCTCGAATACGGCCCTGCAGCGAGGAACGCCCTTGGGCGGCCCCAGTCGAGCCCCCTTGTTGACCCATAATGCCACCATGTGGTGGACTGAGCGGAAGGCGTGAGCGCCGCCCATTTGGTGCCCCTGGGAGCGGTGATATAAAACCGTCGCCACAAACCAAGCTCCTCTTGAAAAGAGCCCTCGGGCCACGGAGCATCAGCACATTTGCTTATAACCGCCCCTCCACATTCTACTTGTTGTCCCTCGATCATCTTTGGCTCCACCTTGAAGGTCTTGAGACACAATCCAAAGTGGGGGGTAATATGGAGGAAGGCCTCACATACGACAATGAATGACGAGATATGGAGGATGGACTCCGGATTCAAGTCATGAAAATCAAGCCCATAATAAAACCTGAGCCCCGCACAAAGGGGTCCGTCGGGAAGCCTAAACCCGAAGGAAGTGGGACATGAACACCACGTTCTCGCCGGACTCAGAGTGGGAATGACCTGCCACAGGCGGGCAGCTGTCTGAGATCTCGCCGGTTAGATACAGCGTCTCTCGCAGCTTTAGCACATCTTCTTCTCGTGACGGAGGAAGACATCCATCGGTCGTCTTTGGTCGGAGCCGGACATCGTCGAAAGTCCGAAGCGCCTGAATCTGAAGCTTTGGGTGTTGGAACTCGAAGCGTGAGGCGAACTCGATGGAGGGTGTAAAAGGAAGAGGGCTTTGGTCTCATTATAAAGAGGTTGAATACCAAGAGCCCTCCCCGCGGTCGATTAGGACTCGCCTTTGCTAGAGAAGGCAGGCCAACGGGCATGGTTGGGTTACCCACGTCCGTATTGATGAGAATCCCGGAATAAGGGGGCACGATCTACGCTTTGATAAGGCGTGCCAAGAAACCGCCTCGCTAAACACGCCGAGGAGGAACAATAAAAACAATTCATATAAAGACACGGCGTGGTGTGATGTCACGCCGGAATACGTCGACATATCTGTGCAAAAATTATTCTCTCTCTGATTGTTATGTGGAACTTGTTTTGCGAGCGGACACTATCCTTGTGTTCAAAACCTTCTACGAAGTATTCGGAGGAGGAACCCGCCTCGGAATGCCGAAGACAATCAACGCGCCGGACTCATCGTCATTGAAGCCTGGTTCAGGGGCTACTGAGGGAGTTCCGGACTAGGGGGTGTCCGGATAGTCGAACTATCATCATCGGCCGGACTCCAAGACTATGAAGATACAAGATTGAAGACTTCGTCCGTGTCCGGATGGGACTTTCCTTGGCGTGGAAGGCAAGCTTGGCGATACGGATATGTAGATCTCCTACCTTTGTAACCGACTCTGCGTAACCCTAACCCTATCCGGTGTCTATATAAACCGGAGGGTTTTAGTCCGTAGGACGAACAACAATCATACCATAGGCTAGCTTCTAGGGTTTAGCCATCTTTGATCTCGTGGTAGATCCACTCTTGTAACACACATCATCAATATTAATCAAGCATGACGTAGGGTTTTACCTCCATCAAGAGGGCCCGAACCTGGGTAAAACATCGTGTCCCTTGTCTCCTGTTACCATCCGCCTAGACGCACAGTTCGGGACCCCCTACCCGAGATCCGACGGTTTTGACACCGACACCTACCTCTCTTCCTCCTCCTCTCCCGCGGTGCTTGGCGAAGCCCTGCAGGATTGCCACGCTCCTCCTTCACCACCACGTCGTCGTGCTGCTGCTGGACGGAGTCTTACCCAACCTCTCCTTCTCCCCTTGCTGGATCTAGGTGTGGGAGACGTCACCGGGTTGCACGTGTATTGAACGCGGAGGCGCCATGGTTCGGCGCTTAGATCGGAATCAACCGCGATCTGAATCGCTACGAGTACGACTCCTTCATCCGCGTTCTTGTAACGCTTCCGCTTAGCGATCTACGAGGGTATGTAGATGCACTCCCCTTCCCCTCGTTGCTAGATTACTCCATAGATTGTTCTTGGTGATGCGTAGAAAATTTTAAATTTCTGCTTCGATCCCCAACACAAAGGGAGAAGGTAAAAAAGATAAAAGGTGGTAGATGATTTGATCGATTGTGTGTTGTTCAATCGGCCGTCACCTCTTACATATATATGAGGCGGCTGGACTTTTGTATAAGAAAAGGATTGTCCAAAACATCAAAAGTTAACCTAACTCGGACTACGAGGGCCGGAACTTTCGGGCTAAAATTACATCAAGTAGCTCTCTTGCACCGCTCCTACAGGTTGCATATGGCTTCGGATCACGATGGCCCCAAAAGCAAAGTTGTAGATCTTGCAATGGAGAAAAATACCTTAGTTTATCACTCTTTCATCTGAGGTCATCTTGATGTCTAAATCGGCCCTGAAAATCTGCAAATAATGTTAAAATTCTAGCTTTCGGAGCGCACCGCGTGCAAAGTTTCTGTTTAGCCCGAAACCTCGCAGGAAGTTTTGCCCAGAACTTCCGGGGCAGACTTATGCAGCACACCGTTTTGGCTCTAACTTTTGCATACGAACTCTGATTTAGACGTTCTTTATATCAAATTCGATTGTTTCAACGAGACAAAGACAACCCGTGTATAAACATTTCCCATATGAGGCCATCTTGGGGGCGTAATCAGCCGAATAGTATTCTGAATACAAAATCTGAGAACTTCGAACACAGCTTCGGCTTTAGAGATGAGACCGGATGGCTATGGCCCAAATATCAAAGTTTCTCCTTTTGATGATACGGAACTTTCTCACTTTGAGCACTTCTCTATTTGAGGCCATCTTAATTAAGTTCTTGGCCGTGCCAAAATCTGGTGTCAACACATGCCCCCCTGTTTTTCGGCAAACTTGTGTGCCGAAAAATAACTTGCACGATGCTTTTCCTAAGGACGATGTCAACACTCCATCAGCCATTTTATGTGCTTAGGGAGATAATTTCTATATCGGCCATGTAGATTAGCAAAAAAAGTGAAGCTAATCAAACATATAATGATTTGGTAATACCCTTTCATGATGTAAGAAATTATATTGCATCCATGGATTAAAATAAGCCCATTGAGGGTAACAAATCATACCTGATGACGTTTCCATGGCATAGGCATCAATGACATAGTTGAAGAAAATGGATAATGTGTGGACCGAAGATGTTGAAACCTTCGGCTTGGTCCTTCATAGTTTTCACTCTTTTCCTTCTTCACCTTTGCCGCACTTCTTGTAATGAAAACTTGCACATAATTCTTATTTTGAATACTTTCTTTGGGAACCCATGCCATGTTTCTATTTTCAAGTTCTTGGGCATTAAGCTTTTGCAACTTCTTCTTTTGCCAATACGATAAGCCGAGTGGGCACCCCGGCTGCGATTTTGTTTGAAGTAATGGCAATTCTTGTTTTACCTTATGCACTCGCAATTTCTTCCCTTCAGATTTGGCACTTGATTGACTTGCCTCATTGCATTTTGTAGCCAATGTCAACACTTTAATTGGCTCTTTTTCATATGTGATCATATCTGAAGTGGCACTCTTACGACCATCTCTTTTGACACGGTAGACTTGCTTGACCACCTCTTTCTTGTTCCTTGAACTCCGGACCGATTCCTTATGATTAAAACGGTCTTTGACATGTGATTGTTCAAATGTTGATCTTTCTGGAGCTGCATAATGTTTGTGAGATGTTCTAAAATAAGATGAAGAATGCGCCCTTGTATCATATCTGTCCCACGATGGATATGGATTTACATGATCATAGGGAGGCATCCATGGCATTGGCATTGGCGGCACAAAATATGGATATGAATATACCGCATTAGAATTCTCATTTTGCCAATACCGATCCTCGGGTTCACGCCTAGGGGGTGATCTTGATGATATTCCATTAGTTGGCCGATAAGCACCTTTCTCTTCACTCTTCTTTTGATATTTATCTAATAATTGTGCAAAAGTGACTTTGGATTTATTGCACTTATGCTTATTGCGGCCTTTATCTCCTTTGTCTTGACTTACATCGATCTTTGGATTTTCTTGTTGCCCTCCAGTCCTTGGCGTCTCCATTGTAGCTTCGATGGAATTCTCTCCCTCAAGATTATGTTCATTATGCTCTTGAAAAACTTCTTTACTTGAAAGCTTTATCCCGTCACCTGTAGTTTTTACCTTCTCTTTAGATGGATCGGCTTGAAGTAGCCGATGCAAAAACTTCCTGCCATCGGGACCAATCGGAATAGACTGGTCATCTCTTGGTGTCTCAACAAATTTTAATCGTCCTTTATCAATGGTCGATTTAACTATTTGACAAAACATGTTGCAATCCTCAAAATTATGCTTGGACGAATCATGCAACTTACAATATATTCGTCCCTGGACAAATGGCTCAACATGGTGATCAAGAATTATAATATAATTATTTCTCAACAACAAACCAAATATTTGATCACACATGCTTGAATTGAAGGTAAACTTTTTTATTCTCTAGCCGATCTTGTTGTGAGAATGGCTTTGGAGTTAAGCAAATGAATGGTTCAGATTTTGTATCACCCCATTCGGCTATGCATTGTGTTTTACATTCTCTTACCGATGTCATTGGATAAGATATTATACTAGCATCGGTTTTCTGAAGAATCTAACCTTGGCTTTAAGTTTCTGAAACAAAAATAGTTAGAACATGCATGCCTCAATTGAGACCAAGAGTAAGCCAAGTATGAAACAAGCAAAGCTACCCATGTAGATACGAACTTTAAATAAAGCAACGGGGAAAGCTTTGGCTGCAACAATAAGTCATTATCGGTCTTTATAAATGGCGCAATGGGTTGACCGATATGTTCTACAATGATTTTATTGCTAACAAGTAAATTACCCTTCTTCATTGGTGTTTCAAAATTACTTAAGATGATTTTTCTAATAGATGCATCAACAATAAAGTTTTGATCAAATCTAAAAATAGGTAAATTACTTGCTAAACATACCTCTTCAAATATATTGGGAGAGCATGATGGTGGTGTGACTTGAACAATGTCTTGCTCCGCCTTTGGATGACTCCCCAACGCCTCTTCATCATCTTTTTCTTGATTCCGTGCATCATTACACTGAAGGTTTTTGTCGGACGAACTTTGTTCGGCTACTTGTTCTTGTGCTTGAAGCTTGTCAATTTCTACGGCACGGAACTCATAAGGCAGGAAGTAGGTTCCATTAACTTCAGAAAAATCAAGTATGGCTGTCTTGCTATACTTTCCATGTCCTTTCTCAACAATGTTTGCCTCTTTGGATTTGATGGATTCAGAATATATACTACTTGATTCGACTTTTTCAACCGAAGCACTTTTAGTTTCTGAATCATCATTCTTTTCACCGGTTATATCAATTGGCAAGGATTCTTTTCTTTGAGCTAATTCCCTATCAATTCTCTCTTGGCGAAGTACTTGCACCCTACCGCGCAAAGCTTTAACTCCCCTCTCAATTTCAGCCCGCTCTAGATCAATTTGCCCCCCAATGCTTTTAGGATCTTTCGGCAATGAAGTGTTAGTGTTGCCGAAATTTTGCAATTGTGTAGGGGGTGTATAATATGTTGCGGTACTAGGTGGGGGTGTATGCACAACTGTATAACCATATGCTCTCTCAACAATACTATCAACTGATGAAGTTTCATCTTCCTGCAAAACTCTAGCCTTTATTGCAGCATAATTAGGAAACACCCCCTTTTCATATTGTTCAAGGCAAAGAGCACTAATTCTCTTGTTTTGTGCCAAGCTCTTTTTTAATGCAGCCACAACCGCTTCTGGAAGGGATTGCTCCGCAATACTTTCAGATTCTTTCGGCAATGATTTGTGAGTGTTGTTGAAATTCTTGAATTGCGTGGAGTATGCATTATATGCTACAGTATTTGATGACGGCACATGTGTTCCTGTAAAATTTTCACTTATTCGGCTATGACCATGAAGATGCGGGGCCGAATTATGAACATCTACAGTTGCATATGATGCTGAAAAATTACTAACATGAGGTGTAGCATATGAGGGTTGAGAGTAATCGGCGAATAGCTAGTAGTAGCATGGCCAATTCTCCTATCCATCGGCAAGGTTGGATTCACATATTGCAAATTAGTTGCCGATGAATAAAAATGTGAAACACTTTCTTGTATGCTATTGGAAATTTTAACATGAGGTGTTTCAAATTGATTAACCAAACCCATCATGTTGTTCATCGGCATATGAATTTGTGGGGTTGCCGATGCATGAGAGTTTGGATAAATATGTTGTACATTGCTAAAATCATAAGAATTTGTAGCATGAAGATTGCTTTGCATCGGCCCTTGCGCATAATTAGATGCATGATTGATAAAACTAGGGCTAGCCGATACATTATGCTCATTAGGTGATCCAGCAACAACATATGGATTATTTGCATCTACAAAGGAGAATTGGGTATTCATATTACCTTTGTAGATTGCAGCAACTTGATGACGATCTCTTCATAGCAAGAACGGGTCGGAAACCGTTCAAAGCTTCTTCCCCAGCGGAGTCGCCAAAAAGTGTGTTCGCACACGAACACGTCACCGTGTACCCTCGGCCGCGGGGTGATGCACCGCAGCTCACGTCGAAGGAGACCACGGAGCGCGATGCACGCGAGACAATCCATGCGCTTTGTACACCGAAACCCCCACACGCCCGGGAGGGACCCCGTCAGGGCGCGTGGCGGCTATGGACTGCCCTAGGTCGACCTGATCGCCCCTAGGGCCTCGAGGTTCGCCGCGCTGCAAACGAAGAACGAACGAAGAACGAGGAAGAAGAAGAACAGGGGAGAGAGATAAAGGTAAAGGTAAAAAGATGTAGATTGATTTGTTGATTGTGTGTTGTTCAATCGGCCGTCACCCCTTACATATATATGAGGCGGCTGGACTTTTCGTACAAGAAAAGGACTCAAATCCCGTTCAAAACATCAAAAGTTAACCTAACTCGGACTACAAGGGTCGGAACTTCCGGTCAGCCCGGAACTTCCGGGCTAAAATTACATCAAGTAGCCCTCTTGTACAGCTCCTGCAAGTCGCACATGGCCTCGGATCGTGATGGTCCAAAAATCAAAGTTGTGGATCTTGCAATGAAGGAAAACTCTTCAGTTCATCACTTTTTCATCCGAGGTCATCTTGAGATTGAATTATGGCCCGCAAATCTGCAAATAATGTTGAAATTCCAGCTTTCGGGGCGAACCGCGTGCGAACTTTCTGTTTAGGCCGGAACCTCCCCGGAAGTTTTGCCCGGAACTTCCGGGGCAGACTTATGCAGCACACTGTTTTGGCTCTAACTTTTGCATACGAACTCTGATTTAGACGTTCTTTATATCAAATTCGATCGATTCGACGAGACGAAGACAACGCGTGTAGAAACATTTCCCATATGAGGCCATCTTAGGGGCGTAATCAGCCAAATAGTGTTCTGAATACAAAATTTGAGTACTTCAAACACAACTTCGGCCTTAAAGATGAGACCGGATGGCTATGGCCCAAATATGAAAGTTTCTCCTTTTGACGATACAGAACTTCCTCACTTTGAGAACTTATCCATTTGAAGCCATCTTAATTAAGTTATTGGCCGTGCCAAAATCTGGTGTCAACAGAGTGATCTGGAGCTATGGACACCTAAGCTTAAAACCTGTAGTTTATGTCCAGATTTTGTAGGGTGCTGGAATGTTTGGAGGTTCAGTTTGGTACTTCGTTTTTTTTCTTTCCCTCTGAACTGCGGTAGGCAGAGGTAGGTAAACATATTTGGAAGTGGCTGTGAAGAGGTTTCATGGCGCTGGAACAAGGTGCAGGAACGATGACTTTGCTGGATGCTGCTGTTTCAGAGGAGAAGAGTGTCGTTGGTGTACTTCAATGGCTCTGGAACAAGGTGCAGGAGAGAGGGTTAGAATGTCGAGTGGCCAGGAGACGATGAGAGAGAGGCGATAGAGCAAATTTTGCTTACTGTAGTTTGTAACTCGACGGACAAGGCTGGTACAAAAGCAGACAGGAAAACGGGAGATGACATATTTTTGGACACGAATATTCACGCAATTGAATGACTCTACGAGGTTGAAGATGTAAAATATACCCGCAACCCATGTTGTGATGCATCTCATCCATCTGTTCACCATCCAGCGGCCCATAATCTACTGGTGCACCAGTTGACCCGTTGCACAGGATACGCTCTAGGGGGGGGGGTGCCCCTGAGATGCACCAAGCTCCACCATTGAGTATGAGTGCGAGTAACTGGAATTTTTCTCACCGAGCATGATGTAGTCCTATGGTGTTTGATGTAGATTGAACAACGAAATTCATCCTCCACGATGTATGATTTGACCTCTTCTTCATCTGATCAGATTCTCATCGTTGATGTGGTCTTGCGGATGCGAGTGTTCGACCAGGGGAGCTCCGACACGATAAGGATGTTCTCATGTTCAATTATGTGCTTGCATGGGCTTGGGAGTCTCTTTTAGTTGCCGCTAACTAAGAGAACCCAGTCTCGTTGCCGCCGGCTAGGACAACCCCATTTTTCGTTGCTATCAGCAAGGGCATGGCAATGGTGTTGCAATTTCGTATTTTGGAGTCATAGATATAAGATTTTGCAAAATAATTATTTTTATATCATCTCAATAAACCTTTAATCTTTACATTACACTAGATGACCCGTCGCTCCAATCATGAAAGCCCACTTTAAACCAAACACTAAATTATTTTGCAAGTCTGCTTTTGCCTGACATAATTTATGAGGAGCAGTAGATTTAATTCCTGAGAGGCTAATCATTGATAACATCATATGTGCTTACGAATGCTAGCACTTTATGAAGAAGAGCCAAGACAAATAGCTTATGTGCATTAAAGCTAGGCATGATGAATGTTTATGATAGATTAGAGTGTTACTATCTCCAAGCTATTATGAGCAAGTTGGGGTTTGCGCCAGCATGGATTGACACAATTATGGGTATGGTTAAGTATGTATCCTTCTCAGTTCTTTTCAATGGAGAGAAACTTGAACAATTTAACCCACGAGAGGCATTCGCTAGGGACACCCAAATTTCCCTTTTTTCTTAATTGCAGCAGAGGGCCTTTTGTGCCTTTTAAAATTTAGTTTTCAGTCCTCAATGCTTGGTGGTATTAAGGTGGCCCCCACAACTCCTACTATTAACCATCTTTTGTTTGCAGATGGCAACCTGCTGCTATTCAAGCAAGTGCAGAGGGAGCAAATGTCAGGTCAAACTTGTTGAATACATATTATAGTGCTTCGGGACAACGGGTGAACAATGAGAAGTCATCTATATTTTTTAGTAGAGGGTGTCCACAACCTTTATGTGAAATAGTGAAGGTGGCTCTGAATGTGCAAAATGAGTCTCTAAATGACAGATATTTGGTCATGCCTACAGATGTTGGACACTCAAAGAATGGGACATTTAAATACCTAGGCATCGTGTGTGGGAAATTTTAAAGGTTGGATGGAGAAGCTCCTTACGGTAGCTGGTAAGGAGGTTTTAATCAAGTCAGTGGCACAATCTATAGATGCCTACTCCATGGCATGCTTTAGGCTATCCAGGGGTTTACGCGAGAGCGTAACCTCTATCATACGATAGTTCTGGTGGGGGAGTAAGCAGAGAAGGAGAAAACCGGTTTGTGTTTCATGGGATGTAATGAAGCGCCCGAAGCATCTAGGAGGACTTGGCTTTTGAGACATGGAAATTTTAACTTGACTTTGCTATCCAAACAGGTCTGGAGACTGTTGCACCATCCCCAATCTCTCAGCGCTAAAATCCTGAAGGTCGTATGTTATCCTAGTTGTTCTTTACTTGAGGCGGAGCTGGGGTAGCACCCTTCCCAGATCTAGAGGGAAATCCTTGACGGTAGAAACATCCTTTCGCAGGGAATCATTAGAAGGATTGGCACTAGCGAGGCTACAAGGATTTGGGCCGATAACTGGTTACCAAGGCGGAATTTCATGCACCCTCTTACATCTATGGTGGCTACCCCTCCTGTGCTCCTTTCAGAGCTTATTGACGCCTTCTAGTCATCCTGGCGAGAGGATGTAGTGAAGACAATATTCATTCCCATAGACGCTGAAGAGATTCTGAAGATCCTGCTATGCACGAGGAGGGTAGACGACTTTTGGGCTTGGAGTAAGGATGGTCGTGATTTTTTTTCAGTTTGATCTGCCCGTCGAATGATTTTGCATACTAAGTTGAGCAGAGAAAGCTGGCTGGAAGGGCAACAAGGATCATCAAATGGATTGAGAAAATAATAGTTGGACTTCTTTTGTGGAAGATCAATGTGCCAAGCAAAATCAGGGTGTTCTTGTGGCATTTGGCGCAACACTCCATACTAGCGGGCAAGCTCCTTTACCATCATTCCATGGCAAGGAGTGTTTGGGTTCTTTCTCCTGCAAGTTTGGTTGAACACATATATGCCCTAACCAGGATCCAGATCCAAAAGGCTGGATCTTCACTCTGCACGATTCCATACCACATGACGAGTTCATCAGAATGGTGGTCATGATTTGGGTTGTTTGGCATGCTAGGAGAAAGACGATACATGAGGATATATTCTAGAGCCCGTTATCGACCGACTGTTTCATAAATTCTTTTCTGTCTAAGATACAAATTTTATAGAAACCTTCTTCAACGAGCACTAGATCAACACACCATGGCCAAACCATTGACTGCCTCCACTGATAGCTTATGCAAAATTAATGTTGATGCGGCGCTAACGAGGAATGAATCGATTGGAGCTATTGGAGCAGTATGCAAAGACCACCTTGGAGGTTTTCTGGGCGCATCTGCTATAGTTTTTATGGGGACGGGGATCCAACAACTTTGGAAGCTCTAGCAATGAGGGAAGCTTTGGCACTGGCTGGCGACCTATATGTTCATCAGATCCATTTTGCTTCTGATTGCAAGGTGATCATAGATGATATCAAGCAAGGAAGTGCAGCAAGTTATGGTGCAATTATCCAAGAAATCATTGATCGTTCTAGAGTTTTTGCTAGGTGTAATTTCATACATGAATTTATGAGCTCTAATGTCTGGTCTCACAACTTAGCGAGACATGCTTTATTTTTGAGGGTTGGCCGACATGTTTGCTTACATGAACTAGGATCCCTAACTTTCGTCCATGTAAACATTATGATGATTTAATAAAGCTTTGTAAGATTGTCTTGAAAATAAAAATAAAGCTCTGGCTGGATCCCTGAAGATGTTTAAAATAAAATTCGGCAGGTATGATTGATTCACGTTTTGATCATGTAGCAATGCAGTGCTCTCAGCAGGTTTTCTTTTTTGCAAGTGAACGTATTCGACTCAATTAAATTACGAAAGACACGTGTTTTCGCTATCGAAGTCTTTATTGGTTCCATAATAACTTTGGGGATGTTGGATTGATATTTCAGCTCGTCTAACCAACTTGTGTTCTTACGCAATGGTTTGTTTGGTTAAACCGCTAATAACTACTCCCTCTGTCCTATAATATAAAAGCGTTATTACGGGACCAAGGGAGTACCATACTTTGACACATTTCGTTAGCCTTCAAATCTCACGAACTTGTCTTGTACCAAGTTCTAACCCAACAACACACAGTCGTCACGTCAACCTTATCGTCCCATGCATCTTTGCGCATTCATCTCGGACTCTCACGCGGCCGTGTTTCCTCAGCACGCATGCGATCGAGACCGATCAAGCCTGCACGCGACGTACAACCTCGTACTCGCCGTCGACTCGTCAGCCCGTTCTCCCCGTGGGCGGCCACGCGTCGCCGCCGTCCCGTTGCTTCTCCCCGCACGTCCCGGGCTTATTCGGATTGCCGGTTCTTCCACGTATTACCAGCTGGCATCTCGGTGCACCACGGCGGTCGCTCACGGCTAACCTCGGCGGCCGGGCGCGGTTCGTAATGGCGTGAAGACACCGGTCAGGCGCACGCGCTCGCGGTTTAAATCTTACAATTACGCACGCGCCATTTTGAAACTTTCGCCGCGGCCGGCACCGCCGTCTTTTGGTCGCCGGCGCAGGCAGCTGGCTGGAGTAGCGTGTCTGGATTCTGAAAGCAATGGCGTGTGACCATGTGGGGTCGGACGGTCTACTTCTCGGGCTCCATGTCAGGCAAATTCGGTACATGCATAACGTCTTGCATGATGGGGAAAGCGGTGACGTGGACAAATCGTACCCCGCAGGGGCAAAGCAACGCCCGACAAAGGAGGGGATGGAACGTAATTCGTCCACGTCGGTTTTTAGGTTTTTTTTAACACAGTACAGTACAGACGCAAGCGCTCGTATACACGCGCATACACTCACCCTTTATGAACGCATACACGCATACCCGGCCCCTATAAGCAACTCCAAAAAACTGAGCCGACATATCATTTTAAAATTTACGAAGTCATCGTGGGCACCTCGTTGTCGACAGAAACGTCTCCTCCCACTGAATGAGCATCGCCGATCGCCGGAAATCCAGAAATAAATCCAGAAATAAATGCGAGCAACATGATTTGAACCCTGGTGGGCTGGGGATACCACAGTCCCTCTAACCATCCAACCGCACGTCAGTTCTTAGTTCATGGCCCCATAAACTATCTTTTTTTTAATACAGTAATAGACGCGGACGTTCATACGTACGCACATACACTCATCCCTATAAACACATACACATACACTCAATCTCTAGAGCAGCTTCGAGAGGCTGAGCCGACACATCATTTTAAGATTGACGAAGTCACCACAGACAGCTTCAAAGTCGACGAGAACGTCTCCTCCTACTGAACACACATCGCCGGGAGGCCTGAAATAAATCCAGAAAAATGCAAGCATTAGTGTCAAGTCCAGAGAACCCTGATGAGCTGGGGATATCACTATATTCATAAACATCCAACTACAGGTTAGTTCGCCCCTATAAACTGTCTATTATGGAGTTTTTTTTGCCATGTTTGTCAATATTATTTGTATATCGTATCATGCAATTTTTCTCCTAAGGATTCATTTGTACCAGAATGTTTCATAGAAAACTTAGCATCCAATCAAAACCTCGCTGAACAGAATTTCCGCAAATTCAAATGGGCATGGCATTGCAGTCGTGTGCTTTTACTATTCCTGCGTTTTAAGGTTCATGCTTATCGAAGATGCCCTCATTTTTTTCGCAATAAAGAAACAAGCCCTCATTGCTTTGTTGTCCATTTATTTAAAGTACATGCATTACATATTCACTAGGGTGCATTAATAAACAGATAAAATCTCCAAATATGTTGGATAACTCTCTATTGTAGCCTATTGCACATAAACATATTTTGTGATTTTTGAACGCCCAAATATTGACACTAGATTTCACAAGGACTTGTTTCTTCATTTTACCAACATGTATGCTTTAAATCCTTTTTCATAAATTATGCGTATGAATTCCGCTAAGTTTCAAAAGAATGGCTCATATGTTTCTTCTTTTTTTCGAGGATATGTATCCAATTCTAAAGATCGGCTATACTCCATCCTATCAAAATACAAGATGTTTTTTGATACTATGATAGTGTCAAAAAAGTCTTATATTTTTGATACAGAGGCACTATTTAATTTTCTACACAAGCAGTTTGACATGCCTTCACGTGATGTTGCTAAGCTAAAGCAAATTCAATTGAACCACAAAAACTGAAAAACAAAGCAACCAATGAGCACGCTCAACACCGCACGGAACCAAACGAGGTGGTGCAAGTTGGGTGACCCCAAGCAATACTCCACCTCTCCATCCCTCCTCCTAGATATGAAACCACACCGCAACGGGTTCCGCAACCAACTTCCCTGTCAATAATACTCCGTTCTCGTTATTTCTTATCCCCACACACGCGCGCACGGCAACGAAGCAGTCAGAACGCATCAGCAGCGGCAGAAGAAGATTGGATTGGATAGCGCGTGCGAGGGCGAGCCCTCACCGTCGTCAGCGCCGATGAGGAACCCGCCCGGCCGGCATCTCCTGCGCGTCGCCACCCGCGCCGTGCGCTCCTCGTCCGGGCTCGGCGGCTCCGGCGCCTCCACCTCCGCCACGTCCCCCGGCGCCGCCTCGTCCGGCGGCCGCCCGCGCAGCCGAGGCGGCGGCGGCGGCATGCTCCTGCGGGCCACGTCCCCGCCCCCGCCCTCCGCCGTCGCGGCCGCCGCGGGCGGGGGGTCCCCCCCGCGGCGCCGCGACGGGGGGGGCGACGGGGGGGTGGTCGTCGTCGCCGCGGCCGACGGGGCGGCTCCGGGCGCCGGCGACTCGGAGGTGGACAGCGACTACAGGGTCGTGTTCTGGTCCCCGCCCACCGGGGACGAAGTCCGCGCGGCCTTCTCTAGCATCCAGGAGTAAGATTCCTTTGCTCCCGCTCGTCCGCTTGCTTAGATTGGATTGGAGGATTTGTATGTACGTTTGGGCGCTCCCTTCCCATGTGTTGGCGATTCGCCTGCAGAGTTAACCTCGCCCGTATGGTTTCAATTCAGTTCCAGACTTCGGACTAGTGTGATCTAAGAAACTTGTTTCAGCACAACGACAAAAACGTCCACAACGTGTTATTTTGTCCGCGTGCTGTTTATGGTACTGATTGGTTCCTTAGCCATGATTGGATGGGGCTCAGGGGCAGTATCGTGTACTTCATTGATTTATGCATATATACGCTAGAACTTTCAGCCATCCGTTGAAACCCCACCAAAATGAGATAATCACGAATCCATGATTTGGTTACAATGGTAATTAGTGGGTGTGGCTATGTGCTGTCTGGGATGTTATAGGGTGTTAGGATCCGCAAGTATTGAGCGCAGCAACTTTCAATAGGGTTAGATGGTGCTTGTACTTTTAAATAGGAAATGATCAAACTCTCTACTTTTGATGATTGCTTCCGTTATTTTGTTGTTTTCTGACAGCAAATGTGACATACTCATTTCAATAGCGTAAAACGAGCAATTTTTTTGATGAGGTGTTATAGACCTTTATCCAAGAACTCATTATACTAAAGGGATGATTTAGATGCAGTTTCTGCTCTTACTCTTCATTTAATCGATTTACTGTTGTGCGTTTCAGGGTATTTGAGGGTTCTTATTATGATGTGAATTCAGATGAAACTGAGAAACAACTAGCATTGCTGTCCAACTCAGAGCATTCTTCATCAACCAATTCATCAGGATCAGACGATTGGGTCGAACCTGCTGCATATGTTCTCAACTCTACTGCTCTTCTGACCAGGGAGCATAGGAATGTTTTGGATGCCTTCCGTCTATTGCAAAGAGACCCTAATGTTCAGGTGAATTATTACTAACCTATCTTCATGTGCTCCGAAGCTGCATGTTTGATTGCAACGCTTGTGTTATTGTGCACGGTCAAATTTCTGAATAGTTCTTCTCTACCTTGCAGAAAATGGTTATGTCCTTGTCATGTGATAGGACTGTATGGGATGCTGTAATGAATAACGAGGCAGTGCAAGAATTCAGGAGATCTTTTCAGGATGGTATGTTTACACTAAAATGTTTATGATCAGCTCTGTTTGGCATAAACCCCAGCGTCACATATACTCCCCCCGTTCCTAAATATTTGTCTTTCTAGAGATTTCAACAAGTGACTACATACGGAGCAAAATGAGTGAATCTACACTCTAACATATGTCTATATACATCCGTATGTGGTAGTCCATTTGAAATCTCTAAAAAGACAAATATTTAAGAACGGAGGGAGTGTCTGTTTGGAGCAGAAGAGAGTGTCTTTTTTCCCTAGAACAGTAGTCAGGCAGATGCCATCTAATGATCTTGTCAAAATTATTGATTACTTATCAGGACACAGTTGTATTATTATTTTCATCTGGGTATACATATATACCTTGTCTTACTGCATTCTACCACATCTTTCAGGCAAGGAAGTTAATAGAAAGGGAAACTCTTGTGGCCCTACTGCAGTGCTTAAGTGGATCCTGGCCAACACCCAGGCAAAAATAATGGAATTCTTTGATAATATAGCGAAGATTGTCAGCATGCTCTTCCACCCTCGAAGCGATGAAGATAAGCCCGATCTGTACAGCGATGCAGTGAAGGTGTCCTTGATGCTCTCGGTGTTCGTCTTCATCGTGGTGGCCGTTGCTCGTACCAAGTGAGCACAACAACCCGTCGACTTTAAATTTCAGTGTTTTCATGGCCTCTTTAGTTATGGTGCAGGGGCACATCATCTAGTGAGCGTAGTTTAGTCAAGATTGATCACGGACTTGGTTTGAAAGGCCCCAATTTACATTGCCCGTGTGGTAACCATGGTTGATCGTAGTTAAATGTTTAAGCTTGCATGCAGTGTGCTTATCTTATTTTATTTCCTGGTGCTTTTGGGTACAGTTATGAGCCGTGGGATTTCGAAGTGTGGTGATTGCAAGATTTCTACGAACACGTTATGTAGGACATCACAGGCACACGAAACTTGTACATTGATTATTACTGGGCTGTAATCATTTGCCCATGAAACTGTTGTAAAGGTATTGTTTGTTTTGAGTCTGTTTTTAGTTGGGATTCTTCGTCGTGTAATGCTTTCCAACCCGGTGGCCCTGCGTATAGAGCTTGAGCAGCGCCAGCGAGTAGTTTCAGACGATAGATAGAATGCTGAAAAGAATTGGAAAATCTTGCCACGAAATGTATATATTCTGCTTAAAGTTGCAATCTTTCACCATTCCTTGTTCATGATTCGAATCGAAAACACAGATACCACAAATGAGGGATGCAAAACCATCCAACCCAATGAATGAACCAAAAAAGAAAAGAAAAGAAACAACAAACAAACAAGTTTCAGCCGGTGATCATGGTGCCGGTGCCTTCGTCGGTGAGGATTTCGAGCAGGAGAGAGTGCGGGACGCGGCCGTCAATGATGCTGGCCGTGTGCACGCCCTGCGCCAGTGCGCGCACGCAGCACTCCACCTTGGGTATCATGCCCCCACCTACCTTCCCCTCGGCCACCATCCGCCGTACGCCGGCGATGTCAATCTCCTTCACCAGGCTCCCGGGGTCGTCCCGGTCCGCGAGTATGCCGGACACGTCAGTGATCAGCAGCAGCTTCTCGGCGCCAATGGCAGCCGCGATCTCCCCCGCCGCAGTGTCGGCGTTGATGTTGTAGGCCTGCCCGGTTTCGTCGGCGGCCACGGTGGCGATGACCGGGATGTGGCCGGAGGCGATGATCGGGCGGAGCACGGAGGGGTCGACGCGCGTGACCTCGCCGACGAACCCGAGTGCCACGGCGTCGGGGGAGGGGCGCGCGGTGAGGAGGCGCGCGTCCTTGCCGCAGAGGCCGACGGCGGTGGCGCCGGCGAGGCTGATGAGGGAGACGAGCTGCTTGTTGACCTTGCCGACCAGCACCATCTCGACGACCTCCATGGTGAGCGCGTCGGTGACGCGGAGGCCGTTGCGGAACTGCGGCTCGACGCCGACGCGCTGCAGCCAGGAGTTGATCTCCGGGCCGCCGCCGTGCACGAGCACGGGGCGCAGGCCGACGCAGGAGAGGAGGACCAGGTCGCGGATCACTGACGCCTGCAGCTCCGGCGACTTCATGGCCGCGCCGCCGTACTTGACCACCACCGTCTTGCCCTTGAACCGCTGGATGAAGGGGAGCGCCTCCGACAGGACGTCCACGCGGTTCAGCGCCGCGGACGCGGCCTGCGCTGGCGCCAGGGAGGAGGAGGAGGCCGAGACGCGGAGCCCGCGGCGTCCATGGGGCGCGGAGGAGGCGAGGGGCCTGACGCGGGCGGCGTTTAGGTTAGGATTTGGGAGGGATGCGGAGGGGAGGGTGAGGGCGGGGTGGGGCTTGATTAGGAGCATTGCTGCGGCCGCCGGGGCGACTTGTGTTCGCGCCGCCGGGGTGCTTGCCTAGACGGAAGGGGTTGGTGGTCGGCGCTGGGCGTGCGGGGTGCGGCGCAGCGGAAGAGACGGTACTTGTAGATGGAAGAGGCGGGCGGAGTGGAGTTGGTGGTGACTGCGGAGGGGGTGCGCTTCTGCGAAGTGCGAACCGGCTGCCGTTGACGCGAGCACGTGGTTATTTCTTTGGTCAAAGACTTGCAGAAAGGCGTTCATGTTTTTTTTGTTCCTTTTCATGTTTTCAGCAGTCCTTTGACTAGAAATCTCAAAAAAAGATCGAGCAAATTGATACTGATATAGTTCTATAGTTGCTGATGGTTGATTTGAGAAATCATTGACCAATTAAAATCATGAACCATATTTAAGACTGTTGAACACCTCACTTGAATGAGAGAGCTCATTAAAAATCGTTGACCATGTCAAATTGGGAACCCAGTCCAAAACCAACATCCTCAATTGAATGATAGGTCTTCACCCTCTAGGGAGCTTAGTGATATACTCCCTCCGTCCGGGTTTATTAGGCCTCTTAGCATCACAAGCATGTCCCATTTTATAAGGCCTCGCTTTGGAAAGGTGCATGCATGCAACCATTTGATTGGTTGCATTGAAAGCCATTGTTGTTGGTGCCATGGCTGGAAAATTAATACACTTCATGTGTGCTTTTTCATTGGCTGCATGCAGTGAGAGAGTGCATTGGGAGTGGAATAGAAGAATTAATGTGAGCAAATTACTATGTGTCTTGGTTTAAGAGAAATTGTCTTTAGGCCTAATAAACCCGGACGGAGGGAGTAGTAGATTCTGAGTGTATAGTTGAAACGTAAAAGAAAATCACGATTTCGAGGGTGTATGTTTCTTTTTCTGCTCACTTGATTGAACCACTGAAATTGAGAACATGCTCCACTTTCGTCTCCATGTCTTCAGGGATGCTCCTCACCACCATCATCTCAGCATCTTTGTCACCATCAATGTCTGAATCGGATGAATCGATGAACTCTTTGAAGTAGATAATACCCCGTGCGCTGCGGCGAGAATTGGTAACAATACATTTGGATGGCATTTTGTTCTATTGAAGATGAATGTTTGGATCAACAATATGATAGTTGAAACTAGAGAATACATATGTATAATCATAATTATTTATTGAATATAAAAAGAGCATAATATATACTTAAATTTATTTGTAGATGTCATGATGGGGTCTTCTTCGTTGAGAACTATCTGGACATGTGTGGTTTCTTTCTTAATGTACTTGAAGAGGTATTTGTTGGGCCTGAAAGGACGATCCTCAGATTGTTTTTTGTTGTTGTCTTCACGTGCAATAGTTTCTCTCGAAGTAAAAGACATTGGTGGTTTTGTAGTATTCATCTTTGAAGTAGCCTCCATGTACTTCTTCTGAGTCTCCCTTGATGAATAAGTTGACGAGTGGGGCGGAACATTATTCTCGAAATAGCCTTTCACCCCGCTTGGCAGAACATTATTTGGTCCACCACATTGCGTTGTGGGGACAGATTGATGTGTATGTTGTTGTTTGCGGCAGGCACATGGAGGTAGATAACAACATTGTATGTAGTAGCCATACTTCTTGCCTTCGTATTGGGTGTCCATGTTTGTGCCAATAGTCAAATTTTCCAGATTTCAAAGATGTAAGTTGTAGCGAGTACGATGTTATGGGCTGGTCTTATATAGTTGTCTTGCAGGGGAAAGAATATCTGACCGAAAGATGTTTAAGAAATGATTAATGCGAAATCAATTGAGCAATGAATGTAGTTTAACACACTTTAGGTTACACATGTTAGGTTTCTATTGAGATCATAACTGCAACAAAGAACATAAACTGGATCCATTCATGACTTTATACTTGAGTTAATAGATACAACTTTCTATCGACGAAAAGTTATAAATTTCTTGGTCACAATAGAAACTGAGCAATGTGGTTATCAACGCAAGCATGCAGTATATTATTGTTGGTCCTAGGCAGTGTAGGTTATCCTTCCTTTGTATCACAATGCAAGTTGTCCTGCGTATATTGCAAAATGTAGCATTGTCAAAAATGCGAATAAAGCAAGCAATTTTCTTTTGCATTGAATAACGCAAGCAATTACTAGAGGTTTGAATTAAAAAAATTAAGTTTATACAGTTAATATGTAGTAAAAAAATTAAGCAATTGTTGAGTGTTAGTAGGACGGGGTCATGAGAATATATTGGTGGAATTATTTCATGAATATCCAAAATAGTTTTGAGAGGATCCGGAAGCGTTTCAGGGTCACCTGAAGGGTTTCAGAGAGTATCAGGTAATACCGGGTATTACCGATAAATTATATATAGGTGAAAATATTTTTGGAGATGTTAATATATATATATATATATATATATATATATATATACACATAATGGTCTAGAGGTATTTAGGACATTTTATATTTAATTTAAATATCAACGGGCCTTAAAAGGTCAAGAGGTGGAAGGCAACTTGGGCCACAAGGGCCCAAGTAGGAAGTCGCCCCTTTCCTTGGGGGCGGGTGGACAAAGTGAGGGAGTCCAACTCTCCCTCCCTTGGCCGGCGCCCCAATGGGGACTTTCTCCCCGTGGTGGCCACCGTCTCCTCCTCCTCCAACCTATATATACTAGGTTTTTTGGTCTATGGTCCATACAAGTTTTGGAGCTTCCTCTAGTTCTTCTAGTTCTAGTTGGTCCTAGTTGACTAATTAGAGCTAGGCTAATCCTATTGTCCTCATAATTAGAAGCCTAGTGTGGTTCTAACCTCCTCCCTCTAATTCTCCGGCGACGATTAGCTCTGGAAGGCAAAGCGCTGTCAGATCGTGAAGGCTGCACGCTTGTGACCAAGTAGAGAGGTCGTGCTTTTGGTCTTTATTTCGAGGGCCTGTTCATGGGTGGTATGAGGGAACATTCATCTAGGGTTCGAGGGACTCCAAGTACAATCTACAACGACACGTTCTTCTTCCACTACAACTCGGTGACGGTAACGATCGTGATCCCAACCCGTTATGCATCTTCATATTAACCTTGGGTGATCGTAGGTGTGCTCTTTTTGTTTTCTACTATGTTTCCCAAAGCGGCATCATGAGAAGGCTTATGAGTAGGTGGAAGCTGAAATGTACATCACATGTGATTGTGAGGGTTGATGTTCTTGCTATGCTTCCCTCAAGTGTTGCTTCAGTTCAATTCATCGACGACATGGTGTCGCTTTTCACAAGGTTCTGACAATTGATTGGCTATGGATGTCGAGGATCTGCTAACAGTTCCTTGGGCTTCACCATAGTTGAGAATAGTGAACCATTCCATACACAAAAGGGTGCCGAAGATGGATGATCTTCTAGGGGGTCACGCGTATTTGACGAAGTTTAGTGTGGGGGACGAGACTTTTAATTGAGTCTCTTCTTTCACACGCCCCAAAAATTAATTTAGCATCAAGAATCGTCGCCTAAATTGTGGACGTAGGTAGCTAGTATTATTTGTTAAAACTGGTTAACTGCGTAACTAAAATTTTGCTAAAATCGATTAGAGGACGTCTAACTTGGTTTTGCAGGGTATGCATATGATGTGGTATAGCCTTCCTCATGATAATGAGTTTATATATGAGATGGTTATATGTTGTAATGTTAAGTGGCCTGCGCGTCACGACATGATGGCTGGAGCCACGAGATTGCCATGTTAATGTAAAATTCATAGAGATAGCCTACAGGTTATAGGTGACGATGGCAACCATACATGGAGGATCCCGACAAGGAGAAGGTGTACTTGACGCGGGACAAGGAGCTATAGTTTCGTGCCATGGTAGAATTTCTGAATTTTGTGCCATGACAACATTTTTGAAACGGTTGCCACGGCAATGTTTTCTGAAATTTCCACTTCGATAACGTTTTTGAAATGGTTGCCACGGCAAGAAAATATTGGCCATCATGGCGCTTCAACTTGAGAGTGAAGATTATCATGGAAATTTCGAACGCCTAGGGCTATACCATATCATGCTTTTATGAACTGCCTGTCATGTTTATCCCTTCGTTGTTTGCACCCTTCGATTGCGCAGTAGGCAATTATTAGGGCGACCTCTCACAATAAATATCAAGTTAAAAGGTGCTCTTCCTGGTGCTACAACCGTCTACGACATTCTAGCATCTCGGAGTTCGTCATGTCCACATGAGTTCAAACGAGATGATTGACGTAAGACAGAGATGGTCAGACCATATGTGCAAATAGCACTCGGTTATCTTGAAGTTCTAGTAGAATCATTCTGAGCTCGTAACACAAAGCATCGAATATGAAAAAGAGTCATATGGTGATATGATTGGCAATAGATTGTCCACCGGTCAAAATTCTCGTCATCGGTGATGTCCACATCAATGGCTGAGAACTAGATTTGGATCTTCAATCACTCACTATTAATGAGAGATATTAAATTGAGTGTGAGTGCACTTTATATTGTTAAAATTAAAACAACTTAGTGCAAGTTTTCATTATGATAATGCCTAAATATTTTTTTCAATGGCTCACAATATATTCAACTTAGCCCCTATGTTAGAGAAGGGAAAGTTGGCTGCTAATGGTGGAAACTATGCGGATTGGATTCGGAACTAGAGATTTGTTCTCAGGAGTGCTAAGGAGTATGTGTTGGATCAACCCCTAAGTGATGCTCCAGGAAAGGATGCAACACCTGAAGAAGTTGCTGCTTACACTACTCATAGAGATGACTATGATTCAGTCCAGTGCCTCATGTTAACTTGCATGGATCCTGAGCTACAGAAGCATTTTGAATGATCCACTACTCAATTCATAATTGCATCACTGGAAGTTCTGTACAAGAAACGGGCAAGGACCAAACGTTTTAAAGGCCTTGATTGAATGCAAGAAGAAAGATGATTCCTCAATGAGTGAGCATATTGTAAAGCTTGTTGGCTATGTTGATAGACTAGCTTCTCTGGAATTTGGAATTCCACCAACACTCGGTACAGACATTGTGCTTGCTTCACTCCCACCATCTTACGATGTCTTTATCATGAACTACAACATGAATGGGATGGAGAAAAGTGCAAACAAGTTGTTTGCTATGCTCAAAACTGTGGAAGCTGGAATGCAGAAGAACAAAACATTGTTGATGGTTAACAAGACCACTAATTTCAAGAAGAAGGGAATTACAAGAAGAAGAAATCTACTGAAGCCGGTAAAACCGAGTCTTACAAGAAGAACAAGGGCGGAGCCTTTAAAGATACTGAATGTTTCTACTGCAAGAAGAAGGGACACTGGAAGCGTAACGGCAAGAAGTATTTGGTAGATAAGAAGAAATGTTCTTTTGGTAAAGGTATAATAGTTATACAAAGTTAATGTTATTCTATTCAGTTTATCTTTGAATTTTATCTTAGAAATAAAATAATAGTTATTTTGCTTCGGAGTTATGTAATGCATTATCCTATGGATTATGCGAAGGATATTCTTATAAGTTTTAAACAATAGTTGTTTGAATTATTATGAGAATATGATTTTTTATTAAACCTTTATTTTGAGATGGTTTATTTATGATAAGTCTTGAAGTCTATGATCTATAACATTAAAGAAAAATGTCTTGAGAAGACTGATGAAACCACTTGTGTATGACACTACATCACTGGTACAACGATGTGCTATACAAATGGTTTTTAACCCCTTTCCGCGAAGGCATTTCGAACCGTCGCCAAGTGACTGCCATATGGGGGTTGATACGTCTCCATCATATCTATAATTTTTTATTGTTCCATGCCAATATTATACAACTTTTACATACTTTTGGCAACAATTTATATGCTTTATTGGACTAACTTACTGATCCAGTGCCCAGTGCCAGTTCCTGTTTGTTGCATGTTTTTTGTTTCGCGGAAAATCCATATCAAACAAAGTCCAAACGCGATAAAAATTTACGGAGAATTATTTTGGAATATATGTGATTTTTGGGACTTGGAATCAACGAAAACGGGGGCCCACATCCCCCGCAAGACACCAGGGCGTGCCCTAGGGGCTAGGCGCACCCTGGTGGGTTGTGCCCTCCTCGGATGTCGGTTGGGTCTCTACTTCGGGTGCAAGGAAGCTTATATCCGGAAAAAAAATCGTGTTAAATTTCAGCGCAATTGGAGTTATGGATCTCCCGGAATATTAGAAACGGTTTTCGGCCAGATCTAGGAAGCGCAGAAAAGAAGAGAACAAAGAGGGAGATCCAATGTCGGAGGAGCTCCTCCCCGCCACCATGGAGGCCATGGACCAGAGGGGGAACTCTTCACCCATCTAGGGGGGGGGGGCAATGAAGAAGAAGAAGGAGGGGGGCTCTCTCCCCCTCTCTCGCGGTGGCGCTGGAGTGCCGTTGGGGCTAGGATCGTGACGGCGATCTACATCAACAATCTTGCTACCGTCAACACCAACTCCCCCCCCTCTTGTAACACCCCTTCTCCCCACTGTAGTCTCTACTTAAACATGGTGCTGAACTCCATATATTATTTCCCAATGATATTGGCTATCCTATGATGTTTGAGTAGATCCGTTTTGTCCTGTGGGTTAATCGTGATCTTGGTTGGTATGATTGTATATTTTATTTATGGTGCTATCCTACGGTGCCCTCCGTCTCGTGCAAACTTGAGGGATCCCGGCTGTAGGGTGTTGCAATACATTCATCATTCGCTTATGGTGGGTTGCGAGAGTGACATAAGCTTAAACCCGAGTAGGTGGGTTGTTGCGTATGGGATAAAGAGGACTTGATACTTAATGCTATGGTTGGGTTTCACTACCTTAATGATCTTTAGTAGTTGCGGGTGCTTGCTAGGGGTCCAATCATAAGTGCATATGATCCAAGTAGGGAAAGTATGTTAGCTCATGCCTCTCCCTCATATAAAATTACAAGAATGATCACCGGTACTTGTTATCGATTGCCTAGGGACAAATGACTTTCTTGTTGACAAAATCTATCCAATTTTATTGCCTTGCAATTTATTTGTAGTTTTATTATCGCAAAGTACTCGTAGTTTTATTCTTGCATAATAGTTTCATACTTGTTTTAGGTAAAGCAAACGTCAAGTGTGCGTAGAGTTGTATCAGTGGTCGATAGAACTTGAGGGAATATTTGTTCTACCTTTAGATCCTCGTTGGGTTTGACGCTCTTATTTATCAAAGAAGGCTACAAACAATCCCCTATACTTGTGGGTTATCAGGGGTCCTTCCCACATGACCCAGAAACCGTTGGGGATAGGGAGCCTTGATGCATACAATTGTCCCTACTAAACTGTTTCTGATATCTCGAATGCCCGAAATGCTCCATCCTTGCAACTCGTTTGTGCTCAGATTGCCATCGCAGTCGGTATTCTGTGGTGTTACGTTTACGATGCGTGACCCATCACAAACGGTTCACGATTATAGAAGCAGACAATCACACACATTTACTTTTCCTCGATTGTATGCGATTCGATGTAAGAGGGCACACAGTTGTCGCTATAAAACTGTATGCGAAGCTTGAATACATCCCACACGATTCATCCATCATACCCGCGGCGGATGATCGACCTATCACACGCGTTATTCTATGACCAAACGTTTGTGATGCGCACAACATCACAAACAATCCATAATTGCGAAGCGTGTGTGATAAGATGACTATCGCAAACATTTAATAAGAAAGAACTGTGTGCGATGCTGTTGTTAATCGCACACGTTTCTTCTTTGCTGATCGTGTGTGCAGTAGAGATTGATCGCGCACGTAGTGGATCCTACAAACGTGTCTGATCTCCACGCCTATCGCAGACGTTTCGCTTTTGCAAACCGTGTGCAGTGTAATCCCTAATTTAAAAATCACATGTTTTCAATTTGAAAGTAGGCAATCACTTATTTCATATCCCACCATGTTTATTACAAATATAGTTTCAACCACGAATGCATAATTCGATGCACAGGTACATATACTGAAGAACTACAGAAGCACCAAGTAAAGAATGATGAACCAGAGTTGTACTAAAGACTATAAAGAGAGAGGCGAAAGACATTACGGTTCTTTGGAGAAGGTGAAGCGGAATGCCCATATTGTGCCCTCCTCCATGCGTAATGCGCGCACGACTCTAGGCCAACCCCTTGTGATGGTTTCCCATCCATCCTTCACTGTCTTCATTAGGACTTCTCGATGCTCATTGTAGTCTAGATGACATACTTTAACCTTCATTCCGTGTCCACCAATCATGTACTTTGCGAGGTAATCTTGAGTGAACTGCTTCACGAACCACTGCGAACAAAAAAGATTCAGACATTGTTGTCTAACAACTCATTATGGGCAGTAAAAAGAGAAGGCTGCAGAGTTTGTAGTTACCATCCTACATCTCACTGTTGTGTTGGATAGAGCATAAACAGATAATTTGCTTGCCACCATTCGTATCTTTTTTCTAATGATCCTTATCAGTTTCCTCACTTGATGCTTGTTCATGAATATCTCATTGCCCTATACACAAAAAGGGTCGATGCGTGGATCCTTGCCAAGGGCATATGTACCTACAAGCAACAAGTCAATATTAGAAGCTAACAAATGTCTAGGACTGGATCTATATGCACTACATTAGGGAACAACGGGGGGAAGCCGAGGGATGAAACTAACCTCGGCGGAAAATGGTGGCCACTCCCGTTGTTGTCCTGCATAACTAGTGGAAAGGCATGAAAAGTACATCAACCTTAACATCAAACAAATATAGCAAAGGTAAACAACATCATCTCCAAATGATAGCTTGAATGTGTTGGTTTCAACATGCTGTTAAAGCAGATAGAAAATGGAAGGCAATGTTACCGGCAACAGGCTTAACAACCATCAAATATTGCAATTCAAACTGGTATTGTTGAAAATGAATACAACATAGGTAATGCTTAAACATCACACTGGATAAATGTGTAAAACTGAAATAAAGGGCATGTGCACCAGGCATAACTGGAACCAAATATAGCCGTTCAAACTGGTATTGATGCAGTCGAGCACAGTTCCGGCTTGCACATAATGAACATCACATTGTGAATGACTGAAATAAATAAGGCATAAATGATCAGTATAACAACCAAATATAGCCACTGAAAACTGGACAGAGTCTCACTACAACCACCTAACAAGCAAATATAGATAAACATGGCATATGCTTGAAAACTGGACAAATGCTCACTGCAACCAACCAAGCAAATACAGTTAAACAAGGCATCTGCTTGAAAACTGGACAAATGCTCACTGCAACCAACCTAACAACCAAATACAGATAAGCAAGGCATCTGCTTGATAACTAGACAAATGCTCACTGCATCCAATCTAAGAACCAAATACATATAAACAAGGCATCTGCTCGATAACTGAAAAAATGCTCACTGCAACCAACCTAACAACCAAATACAGATAAACAAGGCATCTACTCACTATAAACAACCAAATATAGCCATTCGTGAAACTGAAGTGGAAAATTCATACTTAAACATCACATAGCCCAATTGAACAATAAATTTTTGCATAACTGAAATAATTAAACATGGCATAGTTAAAACACCGCATGACAAATGCTACTACAACAAAGGGTACGGGTTGGCAAGCTAGAAAAGGTAAGATTTGCTGATAGGATGTTGCCTCACATGTCATGGATGGGATTCTTCCAGTTGGAAGAGCATAGACTCATGGTGCGCTCTTTGATGTCACAGATGGGCTGTTTCACCTTGGAAGAACCTTTGTGGGTGCCCTCCTCGTGGTCATGGTCGATGATATCTGACTTGGCAATTGAGGATCCCAAGCCACCGCCATAGAACGTGTCCTTCAGAAATGAAAAAATGGGCTCGATGGCGTACAAGGACCGCAAATCCTTGAGCATGTGGCGGAGGAGATCAACGGCAGGGCCGTCGAAGAGATCGACGACGATTGAACCAGAGGGGTTGGGGATGGACGACTTAATCTGTGACATGGCCCACGTGAAGCCGTCGCTGTTGACGAGCTTGATGTCGTAGCGAGCTTTCCCGAGATACAATAATACACTAGCCCGCTGACATGAAGCCTTCAACATGGCAACATGGTCAACGTCTTCGTTGGCTTCCGCAGCAACGTGTTCCTTCGGGATTGATAGGTCAGGGCGAATGGCGGCCAGCTCGCCAACGTCTGCCAGAGAGACCATGATAAACCTCTTCTTGTCCGAATGCTCGTCGGGCTCCCCGGGATACGTGGTCGAGCTTAGGCTGCAACATTATGGAGCAGGGGATGTGGATCTGGCGGGGAGGGACACCGCGGGCCTCATCTAAAAACTCAGGGGAGTGGGGCGACGGTATGGGAATCGTTGGGTAACCTGAACTTTATTATCTAAGCTAGGAGGAATGGGCAGACCGACAGGGGTTGGCGGCGGCAGCGCTGGCGACGAGCTATGGTTTGAGGGGGGGAGGGGGCTGGGTGGGGGACCGTGGAGGGGTGGTGGTCTTTGAGGATACGCCACAACTACTGAAAATTTTAGTAATGGTGGGTGGAGATGGTGGTGGACGAGGGAGGGCGACGGTTCAAATGCCTCGGCTACTGCAATTTTAATATAAGGTCGGTGCTGGAGGAGTGTGGGCGACAATTGAAGTACGACGACTACTAAAATTTGGGTAAAGGAACTGATGTGGGGCGGGAGTACCCAAGATCGCACACGGTCCAATAAGAATGTGCGTGTATGATAATAAGGAAGAGTGGCGGAACCGCTGATTTTTGCAACGCTCAAGGCGGGTAGTTTGTTTTTATATTTCTAGCTAGCTGGTCTATCGCACATGGTTCGTCCTAATTTTCAGATGCATACGTGGAATTCAATCTAAATAAACTACCCGCCTTTACCTTGCCCAGGTGGTGATTTTACAGCGCACTTGCATCGCACACGATTAAGCCAGTACCTCCACCTTTGCTCGCGCTTGTGCAGTCGTGGTGATTTTACAATGCACTTGCATCGCACATGGTTGAGACAGTACCTCCACCTTTTCTCACGCTTGCATAGTCGTGGTGATTCACAGCGCACTTGCATCGCACACGGTTAAGACATTATAGCCGTGTCCGTTGAGCGTCATCAGAGTCTTTGCAGCAAAAAAAACGTTAGAGAGGGTCAGCAGACAGCCACACCAGCATGTGGCCCAAATACATTTGAGTGAAAAGGGTGGTCTGTGATGTTCAAAATTCCAATGCACAACTTTGACCGCGGGGGCCCACGGTTGGGCTCATCATCGAAGATCGATGAGAGGGGCCAGAAGTCAAGAAGCACCTGGAAGTGGCCAAATATATGTAGGAATATATGGTGTAATGTTTAAAACTTTAAATACACAATGCACAACTTTGGTGGCACCTGCCTCGCAAACCCGAAAGCACCCTGATGTCTACTACGCAACTTTATTCTTGTAGACACGTGTTGGGCCTCCAAGCGCAGAGTTTTGTAGGACAGTAGCAATTTTCCCTCAAGTGGATGACCTAAGGTTTATCAATCCGTGGGAGGCGTAGGATGAAGATGGTCTCTCTCAAACAACCCTGCAACCAAATAATAAAAAGTCTCTTGTGTCCCCAACACACCAAATACAATAGAAAATTGTATAGGTGCACTAGTTCGGTGAAGAGATGGTGATAAAATTTCAATATTGATGGTAGAAATATATTTTTATAATCTGAATAAATAAAAACAACAAGGTAGAAAATAGTAAACGGGCACAAAAATGGTATTGCAATGGTTGAAAATGAGGCCTAGGGTCCGTACTTTCACTAGTGCAACCTCTCAACATTGTTAACATAGTTGGATCATATGGTTATCCTTGAAAGTGCAATGAAGAATCACTCCCGAGTTCCTATTAGCGGAGAACAAAAGATAGAAATTGTTTGTAGGGTGCGAAACCACCTCAAAGCTATTCTTTCCATTCGATCTATTCAAGAGTTCGTACTAAAATAACACAAAGCTATTCTTTCCGTTCGATCTATCCTAGAGTTCATACTAAAATAACACCAAAGCAAATTCATATTAATAATACTCAATCCAATATAAAGAACTACAAGGAGAACCCAAAGTTTCTATCAGAGAAAATGAAAATGTGCATCAACCACTATGCATAGATTACCCCAATGTCACCGCGGGAATCCGCAAGTTGAGTGCCATAACATATATCAAGTGAATCAATATGATACCCCAATGTCACCTCAAGTATTTGTACCACAAGACATACATCATGTGTTCTCAAATCTGAACATTCAATCCGACATGACAAAACTTCAAAGGGTAAAGCTTCAATTCATCACAACAAGAGTATAGAGGGGAGAAACATCAAATGATCCATCTATGCTAACAAAGCACATGATATAGATCACGAGAGAGAGAGAGAGAGAGAGAGAGAGAGAGAGAGAGAGAGAGAGATTAAACACATAGCTACCGGTATAAACCCTCAGCCCCGAGGGTGGACTACTCCCTCCTCATTGCGGTGGCCGCCGGGATGATGAAGATGGACACCGGAGATGATTCCCCCTCCGACAGGGTGCCGGAACGGGTCTAGATTGGTTTTCAGTGGCTACGGAGCCCTGCGGTGGCGAAACTTCTGATCTAGGTTAACCCCGAAGGGTTTTGGAATATTTGGGAATTTATAGTGGAAAGAAGGGCACGGAGGCCACCGAGGTGGGCACAACCCACTGGCGCTCAGTGGGTTGTGCCTCGAGCACCCAGTGCAGCTCTGGCCCATCGGGAGTCTTCTGGTCCATAAAAAATCCACACAAAGTTTTGCGGTGTTTGGACTCTATTTAATATTGATTTTCTGCGATGTAAAAAACAAGCAAAAAAAAAGCATCGCCAGCCCTTTGGGTCAATAGGTTAGTCCCAAAAAATGATATAAAGTTGCTATAAAATGATTGTGAAACATCCAAGAATGATAAAATAACAGCATGAATACTTCATAAATTATAGATACGTTGGAGACGTATCACACCCTTGGATATATCTATAATGACATAATGTCGTAGCTAGCTAGGGTGCTTGACCCACCTCTCCCACTTCGTGTCAGCCCGTGCTTTGCAACGGATCCAAAGTTCAATAGTACTTGTTCACAAACTTTAAAGAAAACACTGTTGTTTTGATATACATATACCACTAAAAATATATTATGTTTCACTCAAAATATATTTCTCAGGCTGTTTTGATGAGGTGAGGGAGGGACGTGGTTGCTTTCAAGATAATAAGGGGTTTTCTGCAAATTGGAGCAGAGAAGTGGGCTATTGTTGCAAAAATGCCACAACTTACCTCACAACCGTTAGATGCAGATCTAATGGTCAAAAATGACGGATGGCAGACACACCATCATCACCAACTAAGTCTTTTATAGGAGTAGATAATGTACAATTTAGATGTGGTGCCTACCTCTCGATACAGACAACAACCATGAAGGCCAGGTAGTTAAGGATGAGATACACAGGGTACGGTGTAGGTCGAACCCAGCAATCCGAGCATGTGGGAGGAAATCCTGACAACACATGAGCTCGAGCTTTGGTTGAACGACACGTGATGGTGACCGACCCTAACACGAACTTGGAGGAATCCATTCATGGCCAACACATACCCCTCGTTATCGGTCAAAGGGATGCTATATATCGATAACCCACAAGTATAGGGGATTGCAACGGTTTTTGAGGCTAAAGTATTTAACCCAAATTTATAGATCCGACACAAGGGGAGCCAAAGAATATTTGAAGGTATTAGCAGCTGAGTTGTGAATTCAACCACACCTGGAAATTAATTATCTACAACAAAGTGATCAGTAGCAAAGTAGTTTGATAGTTTTGATAGTTGTGACAACAACAATAGTAACAGTAATAGTGAAAGCAGTAATTTTGTAGCAAGTGTAACAGTGATGATAGCAGTAGTAACGCAGCAAGATCAATATAAATAAATTCATAGGCATTGGATCGGTGACTTGTTGGATGATATTCATCATGTGACAGTTATAACCTAGGGCGATACGGCACTAGCTCCAGTTCATCGATATAATGTAGGCATGTATTCCGTAAATAGTCATGCGTGCTTTATTAAAAGAACTTGCATGACATCTTTTGTCCTACCCTCCCGTGGCAGCGGGGTCCATGTTGGAAACTAAGGGATATTAAGGCCTCCTTTTAATAGAGAACCGGAACAAAGCAATAACACATAGTGAATACATGAACTCCTCAAACTACGGTCATCACCGAGAGTGGGCCCGATTGTTGTCACTCCGGGGTTGTCGGATCATAACCGTAATAGGTGACTATAGCTTGCCAGATCGGATCTAAAACATGGATATAATGATGAATTCATAAACGGTTCATATCTGAGTTCATGGCACCCGGGCCCAAAGTGACAAGCATTAAGCATAGCAAAGTCATAGCAACATCAATCTAAGAACATAGTGGATACTAGGGATCGGGCCCTAACAAAACTAACTCGATTACATGATGAATCTCATCCAACTCCTCACCGACCAGCGAGCCTATGAAGGAATTACTCACTCCCGGTGGGGAGCATCATGGAATTGGCGATGGAGATGGATTGGTGATGACGAAGAACGAACATCCCCCTCTCCGGAGCCCCAAACGGACTCCAGATCTGCCCTCCCGAGGAAGAACAGGGCTTGGCGGCGGCTCCGTCTCGTGGATCGTGATAATTCTTTCTCCCCAATTTTTTCTCCCAAAATAAGAATTTATAGTGTCAGGGTTGAGGTCCGCGGGGCCACCAGATGGGTAGAACCCACCTGGGCGCGCCAGGAGAGGGGGGCGCGCCCTGGTGGGTTGTGCCCACCCAAGGGCCCCTCTCTGGTGGGTCTTGGCTCCAGAAATTCTCTTTTATTATATAAAAAATCCTCGCAAAGTTTTGTTCCATTCCGAGAACTTTTATTTTTGCACAAAAACAACACCATGGTAGTTCTGCTGAAAACAACGTCAGTCCAGGGTTAGTTTCATCCAAATCATGCAAATTAGAGTAAAAAACAATAGGAAAAGCGTGAGAAAAAGTAGATACGTTGGAGACGTATCAACTCCCCCAAGCTTAAACCTTTGCTTGTCCTCAAGCAATTCAGTTGATAAACTGAAAGTGAGAAAGAAAAACTTTTACGAACTCTTTTGCTCTTGTTTGCATAAATAAGCTTAAACAGCACCCAGGTTTTCAGCCAACATAATAACTAACCATGTCAACAATAACTCTTAAAGATTATAATGACTGATATCAATGACATAATCAGCTAACGAGCAATAATAAGATATCTCAAATGGCAACACGTTGTCAAAACAACCATGATATAATATGACAATAGTGGCATCTCGCTAGCCCTTTCTGAGACCGCAAAACATAAATGCAGAGCACCTCCAAAGTTCAAGCAGCGACTAAACATTGTAATTCGTGGTAGAAAAGATCCAGTCATGATGCACCCAACATTAGCTACACACAATGCATAAATCATGACAGTTGTGCTCTACTCAGTTTCTGGCGCTTGTTTTTAGAAGGTGGTGACACAATATAAAAGTAAATAGAAAGTCCCTTCGCAGAGGGAAGCAGTGATTTGTAGAGGTGCCAGAGCTCAATTTTTAAAATAGAGATAAATGATATTTTGAGAAATGCACCCTTATTCACTTCACGACCATCAGTTATCAACATCTTCCATGCTAAGCACGCTAGTGGCGGTTCCCAAGCGATAAAAGTAAAGGTTTTGACTCCGTTAGGAGTTTTTGTTTGATTATTTCAGAGATGAACTCTTTTCATGTTTGCAGTTTGGGACTGGGCATCCCTATTACCGCCCATTTCCTCGTGCGATGGCGAGTGAATAAACA
Source organism: Aegilops bicornis (assembly GCA_021605145.1). Classification (NCBI taxonomy): domain Eukaryota; kingdom Viridiplantae; phylum Streptophyta; class Magnoliopsida; order Poales; family Poaceae; genus Aegilops; species Aegilops bicornis. Next base: position 488,613,230 of record CM038674.1, read on the forward strand.
CTCGACCTGAGAATAATCTGCTTAGAACGGAAGATATCTACCACCTCCTGTCGTTCCATGAACGATCCAGGCACACAAAAAGGATAATTTTTAGAAGTTTTTTGAGGTGGCACATGCAAATTTACTTAGGACGGCAGGGTAATACCGTATATAGGTAGGTATGGTGTACTCATCTGGAATAACTTTGGGTTCAAGGTTTTTGATGTACAAGCATAATTCCCACTTAGTACAGGCGAAGGCTAGCAATTTAGATTGAGAAGCGGCCAGCTAGAGAGCAACAACTATCATAACCATGCATTATGCATAAGTAACATTGGGCACTAGCATGAGTAGGATATGAACACCATGAACATAAATATCATAGAGGCTATGTTAGTTTTGATTCAACTACATGCATGAACATGTACCAAGTCAAGCCACTTGAACATTCAGAGGAGGATACCATATCATCATACTACATTACAATCATTTTAACGCTATGTTGATATCCAAGATAAATCATTATCAACTCCCAGCTACTTATGCATCGCATGAGAAACTATAATCTCTAATTGTCATTGCAGACATGTTTAATCATAATGAAATTTGAAGCACGGATACTAGGTTAAACATATTTACACAGACAGAACAAGTCGAGTTCATATCGGTTTCTCTTTGCCACGACCAGCTCATCAAATATCGTCATTATTGCCTTTCACTTGCATGACCTAGCGATATGAAAATAATAATAGTGCAAGAATGTCGTGGACTAAGCAGGAATCTGCAAACATTTTATTAAACAGGTGAAGACAAGGTAAAATGGGCTCTTTATTAGTTCAACAGGTATTCATATGAGAGCCAACCAACATTTTCATCGTGGTCTTCTCCTCGGTACAACTCGAACTAAAAATTAGAAACTCAGAGAAACACACTGAAATATTTTTGGAGTTTTTGGTTTTCTTCAACAACAAAAATAAAAAGCAAAAACGAGAAAAACTATTTACACGGGAAAGCTCCCAACAAGCAAAAGAAGAACAAGGAAATCTTTTTGGATTTTCTTTTTAGTGCTACTACTAAGCATGCATAGAAAGTAAATTACTACAACTATTTTTTTGGTTTTTCTAAGGTTTTTCAAACACACAAGAAGAAAGCAAGAAAATAAATCTAAGCATGGATGATACAATGGAAAGGTGTGAACACCGACAAATAGAATAAGTGGACATGAATGTAAAGTCGGTGAGAAACACGTACTCCCCCAAGCTTAGCTTTTGGCCTAAGTTGGTAGTCGATCAGTAGCCTGGAGGGTAGCAGTCGGCGTGGTAGCTCACAGAGGCTCTCGGTGAGGATGCCTCGACCTGCCGTGCTGCCAGCACTACTGCGTTGTGAGCTCTGGCCTCGCTCTCAATAACAAATATCTTCCCTTGCTGTGATAATCAAAGAGAGCAGGTGCAGGCAAATATGTGTCTGTAAGTGCATCTAGTGCCCCTTAGTGATTTTGGTGTATTGAAGACTTATAGGTTAAGGAACTAATACGTTTGTGAGTGTACACAGGTCTATAAGTCTATGAGGAGTTTGATATTTACAGAGAAAGTCGACCCCTAAAAATGAAGTTCTTCGATCAAGACTTTGATATTCAAGACTTTCAAGACTTTGAAAGTGAAGAAATTGGTGTGACCTTGAAGACTTGGTATTCATTTGAGGAACATGAAGCGTGAAGACTTTTGTTTTCGTAGTTTCGTTTTCTCTTTCTTGAGTCATAGGAAACACCGTCTTTGTTAAAGGGGTCGAGGAAATACTAAGGAAAAATTTCCATGTGATGCTCAACTCAAAATCCTACACCTACCAATCCCTTGAGTGAAGCCATTGGAAATCTCATACGATTCAGTCAATTTCTTGATGTGGAGATGAAGTTCTTACAGTCACCGAGGAATTTGTTCTGACCGAGGAGTTAGGAATTCGCCAGGCGGATTGCCTACACAAAGGAGGAGCATGATAGCCTCGAGGAATTTGAGAGTCAAATTTCCGACATCTTGTCTTTGTCGCGCCTGTCCCAAAATATCTTATCCACCTAACGGTCATATCATTGAAGGGCATTTATGTCTTATCATGTTGGGCTGCTCCCTAGGCTATAAATAGCCGCCCCCAACAAAAACTAGCTGGTTGGCTGATACGAGAGAACTATACACTTGTCATTTGAGAGCACCCCATCATCCGAGGACTTTGAGCGAAAATCATCAAGTGAGGAAAAACCCAAAAACAAAACCCTACAAACCCAAAGTGATTGAGCATCATCAAGAGATTGATCCTGCGTGGATCCGACGCTTGTTACCTTTGAAGACATGCTTCTTCCAGACGGTTAGGCGTCATGGTCTAGAGCATCCAAGAGGAATTGTGGATCGCCGAGTGACCAAGTATGTGAAGGTTTGGAAGTCGCTCAAGACTTACCACGAGTGATTGGACGAGGTCTGTGTGACCTTAGTTCAAGGAGAATACGATGAGGACTTGGTGTCCTGAGCTGCGTGCTCAACGACTGGGTGTCCGGACTGTGTGTCCTCGAGTTTAAATACTCGGCCGCTCCAACCCAGACGTACAAGCCCAGACAAAGCAGTTGGAACTGGTCTACCAAATCATTGTCTTCACCAACCCAACTGGTTCTATTTCCTCAACCCTTTCATTTCCTCATTCTTGTGTTGAGTGTTTGTTCATATCTGTGTTTGAAGACTTTGGTGAAGACTTTCTCAATTTCCTCAGTTCAATTTCTTGATCGGTTTGTCTTCATCTTGTGTTATCCTGTGATTATGCTTTACGTACTGTGTGTTTATCTTCATTTCATCATGATGACCATGCGTGTATTCTGTTATGCTTACTTGAGTACTTATTCATTGCAAGTAATTCTTCGCTAAGGAATTTCCTCACCGACAAATTCCTCGGTGAAGAATTCATAAAATCGCCTATTCACCGCCCCTCTAGTCGATATAACGCACTTTCAATTGGTATCAGAGCAAGGTACTCCCTTGTTTTGTGTGATTTTGGTTTAACCACTTGGAGTTTTAGTTATGTCGACCGCAGGTATGATCAAGGTCTCGGCAGGTGTCCTACCTTTGATGGGACGGACTACCCCTACTGGAAGAACAAGATGCGAATGCATCTTGAAGCAATTGACAACGATCTCTGGTATGTTGTGGAAAATGGTGTTCCCTCAGTCACACCTTCTCTGAATGTTACTGACGTGAAAAGATTCAAGCAACTCGATTCTCAAGCGAAGAATATCATATGCGGCCATCTGAGCAAAGGTCAATATGGAAGAGTGAGTGCTTTGGAAACTGCCAAGCTCATCTGGGACAGGCTGTCCAAAGTGAATGAAGGAGTCTCAACTCAGCGTGACTCTCGAGTTGATGTTCTTCGGAATGTCTTCAACCGCTTCAAAAGACTCGACAACGAAAATGTTCAACAAACCTTCGATCGCCTCGCGACATCTCAAATGAGCTTCAAGCTCTTGGCGCCATCGACATCACCGACCATGAGGTGGTGAAGAAATTGTTAAGATCGCTGATTCCTCATTTGATACTCGCACCGATGATACAAGAGCGTCTTGACTACAAGTCACTTGATCCTGCTGATATCCTCGAGAGGCTAAATACTCATGAGTTCCAGCTTGCTGAAAGAGAGATCTCTATGGTTCTAGCTATGGAAAAACACGTGCCACGAAGGCCAAGGCTGTCTGAATCTGAGTGTGAAGACTGTGGTAGTAGCCTTGGAGATCCTCAAGAATTAGGCCAGAGCTAGCACCTTTCGTGAAGAAATTCCGTAAGTTCACAAGACGTGGTCGCTTTGGAAAATCCTCAAGAAGCGGTGATTCCTCATCCAAAGTGACTATAAGAGAAGACTTTGTCACAAATGCAAGAAACCTGGTCACTACATCCAAGATTGTCCTCAGTGGGAGAAGGAATTAAAGAAGAAGAAACATAAGGATTACAGTTCTGATGACGCGAAGAAGATGAAGAAATCATCTAAATCTTCATCAAAATCCTCAACGCTTTCTTCTCACAAGAAGGGCAGCTCCAAAAAGGCTCGAGCATTCATTGGCAAGGAAATGGACTCTGAAGCTGAATCTGAGGAACATGAGGAAGAGGAGGCATCGGAAGAATCCCGAGTCTTGTGTGGCGAGTCTAGCTCTCGCTACTACTTTTGTCGACAAGTCCATCTTCAACTCAAGAAAATGACCTCACCAACAATCTTGATGAAGATAGTGATGACTACACTCCCACCTATTGCTTCATGGCAAAGGGTGCCAAGGTACTCAACTATACCTCCTCCGAATCTAGTGAAAATGAATCGATGAAGATCTAAAGCCCAATTACTCAAAACTTGCTTTGAAATTGCTGTAAAACAACAAAGGGCTTTGGAAAAGGTTCAAAACATGCTAGATAAGAGTGATGATATGTTAGGTGAAGAAATGGATGGCACTAAAGCCCTGACTGAAAATCTTCAGAGACTTCAGTCTAGGTTTGATAGCCTTCAAGGTCATCATAACACTCTCTTATCTGATCATGAGAAACTTTCTTATGAATTTCTTCAAAGAAAGCAAGACCTTGAGAAGCTAAGAGTGAGTTATGAAGATCTTCGTAAGGAGCGCGATTCATTACTTGCTCAACAAATCAGCGCTTCCTGTGAAGAATTTGTTCCTCCATGCTTAAAAGTGCATTGAACGTGAATCGCTAATTCTTCACTGAATGTTCAAATGCTTCAACTGTTACAAATTCTTCACCTGCCTCTGCTATCACTAATTCCTCATCCGAGGACATTGCTAGTATCACTTGGCGATGCAGGCTGAAGGAATTGTATATGACAGGCATGTACAAAAGCCTCAAAGGGCATCAGACTCTTTGTGATGTGCTTAAAAGCAGATCCTCAACAGAACCCTAGGAAAGAGGGTATTGCCTTTGAGAGGAAACTCAATGTTGATGGAACATATTGGAAGCCCCGAAAGCGGTATCCCAAAACCTCATGGGAGGCTGCAAAGGGACCTCGATTGATCCATCTAGCTTATCTGACTTTACATGCAAATCTCCTCATTCTTCCGATGAGTCATTTGACTCCAACTATAAACTGTTCAAAAATCGTAATGGTGAAGTATTTGCTAGATATGTTGGCACTAATCTGAGGAACGGTTCCCCTATGAAGAAAATCTGGGTTCCCAAGAAGTGCCTTGAAAGTCTTCAGTGAATGTCCTCATGACACCACACATGAAGAATAGAAACCCCAGATCAAATTCTTCATATGGGACGATATTCTTCATATGGATCCAAGTCCTCATACGGACCAAATTCCTCACGTGGATCAAATTCCTCAAAAGGATCAAAGTCCTCATATGATTATCATCGTGCTAACAACTCTGTTTCGCAGGGTAGAACTAAGGGCTATGAATATGTGCATTATTCTTCAAACCAATATGTGCATAAGTTCTCGAAGAATTTCTCTGCTTATTCATATGCTTATCCTAACCCCTCTTATGTGAAACGAAATGGTTTGGCTTCTATGCTACCATTCTCGTATGGTGCTCGCAGAGTGATGAACTCTTTGCCACCCCTTCAGATGTGGGTGGTGAAGAAAAAGAACTAATCTCTTCTGCAGGGTCAGGTCTCCGGGCGTGCCTTAACGTCTCAAGAATTTCTTTGGGGACGACAAAACTGCCTGAAAGGGCGTGGGCTAATCATGATGAAATGACCTTTCATTTCACACGTCCTCATCTTGCTTATCTGTTAATCTTGTTGATGAAATTCATCGATGAACTTGATATCATATTCTTCACCGATGAAGTATATGAGATCGTAAGTTGTACTAATTCATCTGCCGGATGATCAACCCAAAGCCACCGAGTGGGTTCTCGATAGTGGTTGTACAAATCACATGACTGGTGACAAGAATCTATTGATGGATGCTCCCTTATCACCGTCACATCTGAAGCATATCATCTTTGCTGACAAAGGCAAAAGTCAGGTATTGGGCCTCGGTAAGGTTGCGATCTTTAAGGACATACACATGGACAAAGTCATGCTTGTTGAGTCCTTAGGATACAACCTCATGTCAGCCTCAATGCTTTGTGATCTTGATATGGTAGTTATCTTTGGCAAGTATCGTTGTGTTGTGATTATGGAAGCTGACAATTCCAAAGTCTTCGAAGGCTTTAGGAGAGGAGACTTGTATATTGTTGACTTCTCTCTGGGACCACAACCAGCCGTGTGTCTACTTGCAAAAGCTTCGAAAGGCTGGCTATGGCATCGGCGACTTGGTCACTTGCAGGCATGAGGAATTTTGCACGCTTGCGAAGAAGAAGCATGTCATTGGCATTGAAAATGTCAAATTCCTCAAGAATCACTTGTGCGGAACTGTGAAGCTGGAAAAATGACCAAGGCCAAGCATCCAGTGAAGACTATCATGACCACTACTCGTCCCTTGAAGTGCTTCACATGGACCTCTTTGGTCCCAATCATTACTCAAATTGTCGTTAATGATGCATCTCTATATGGCTTTGTTATTGTTGATGATTACTCTCGTTACACATGGGTACACATTGTTACTTACAAAAATCAAGTGCAGGAAGTCTTCAAACGATTTTCCTCGAGGGCTTCAACCAACTTTGGTGTGAAGATCAAGCACATCAGGAGTGACAATGGAACTGAGTTCAAGAGTTCTGGTCTTGATGACTATCTTGATGAACTTGGTATCACTCATGAGTTAACTGCTCCTTATACTCCTCAGCAAAATGGCGTCGTGGAGCGCAAGAACAGAACTCTTGTTGAGATGGCTTGCACTATGCTTGATGAATACAAAACGCCTAGTCGTTTTTGGATTGATGCAATTGATACTGCGTGCCACATCATCAGCAGTATATCTTCACAAATTCTTCAAGAAGACTGCCTATGAACTCCTCACTGACAAAAAACCCAATGTAAGTTATTTCAAAGTCTTTGGTGCTAAATGTTGGATTAGAGATCCTCATCACAATTCTAAATTTGCACTGAAAGCACATGAAGGTTTTATGCTTGGTTACGGAAAGTTCTCGCACACCTACAGGGTCTTCAACATCACTCTTCACAAGATTGTTGACACTGTAGATGTGCGGTTCGATGAAACTAATGGCTCGCAAAGAGAGCACCTACCTTCTGTGTTAGATGAACCAAAGACCGAGAAATCTATCAAGTTCAAGGCAACCGAGGATGTCATTCCTATTGAAGAAAGCTATTTGAAGAATTCATTCACATTGTGAAGAACGTCGGTGATGAATCAAGATAATCTTTGAAGACAATGGTGCTGAGGAAAATGATCAAATTCCTCGACGACAACCAGCTTATCCTCGCGTTGCAAAAGAAGTACAAGTGGAGAAGATCATCGATGACATTAAAGCGCCAAGTCCTCTCACTCGCTCAAAAGCTTCACATTTATCTAACTTTTGTGGGCACTATGCTTTCGTCTCTATCACAGGGCCCACTAAGGTAGATGAAGCATTTCTAGAGCCGGAGTGGATTCAGGCTATGCAAGAAGAATTACATCAGTTCGAGCTTAACAATGTCTCAAACTGGTCAAACGTCCAGATCCTCGCAAGCATAATATCATTGGCACAAAGTGGATCTACCACAACAAACAAGATGAAAATGGCCTTGTAGTGAGGAATAAGGCACGACTAGTAGCTCAAGGCTACACACATGTTGAAGGAATTGATTTCGATGAAACTTTTGCACCTGTTGCTAGACTTGAATCTATTCGCATACTACTCGCCTAGGCTAACCATCACAGTATCACTTTATATCAAATGGATGTGAAAAGTGCATTCCTCAATGGTAAGCTTGAGGAAGAAGTATATGTTGCTCAACCCCCAGGTTTTGAAGATCCAAAGAATCCTGACAAAGTTTTCAGACTTAATAAGGCCCTCTATGGTCTCAAATAATCCCCACGGGCGTGGTATGATACATTGAAGGAATTCTTCGTGAAGAATGGCTTCACACCCGGTTCACTCGACCCTACTCTCTTTACTAAATCTTATGATGGTGAACTGTTTGTGTGCCAAATATATGTTGATGATATTATCTTTGGCTGTCTTGACCAACGTTATAGTGATGAATTTGCCTACATGATGAGTGAAGAATATCAAATGTCTATGATGGGAGAGTTGAAATTCTTCTTAGGTCTTCAAATTCGTCAACAACACAATGGCATATTCATATCTCAGGAGAAATACCTCAAAGATGTCCTAAAGAAATTCGGCATGCAAGATTGCAAAGGCGTAAAAATTCCTATGCCCACAAATGGCCATCTATGCACTAATGAAAATGGTATTGACTTCGATCACAAGGTATACCGCTCCATGATTGGTTCTTTATTGTACTTATGTGCATCTAGGCCAGATATAATGCTTAGTGTTTGCATGTGTGCCCGATTTCAAGCTACAACCGAAGGAATCACACCATAAGGATGTGAAGCATATTCTTCGATATCTAGCTCACACACCAACACTAGGATTATGGTACCCCAAGGGCTCGCTTTTGATCTCATTGGATATTACGACTCGACTATGCCGGTGATCGTGTGGACCGCAAGTCAACATCTGGTACTTGTCATTTCCTCGGACGATCTTTTGGTCCGTTGGTCCTCGAAGAAAGCAGAACTACGTATCACCGCTCTACTTGGAAGCTGAATACATTGCTGCCGGCTCGTGTTGTGCTCAATTGTTGTGGATGAAGCAAACTCTCAAGGACTACGGCATCAATATGAAGAATGTGCCTCTCTCTTTGTGACAATGAGAGTGCCATCAAGATTGCTCACAACCCAGTTCAGCACTCGAAGACAAAGCACATTCAAATTCGTCATCATTTTCTTCGTGATCATGTGTTGAAGGGCGACATCTCTATCGAGCACGTGAAGACTGAAGAACAGCTAGCCGATATCTTCACTAAGCCCTTGGATGAGAAGAGATTTAGCAAGTTGCGGTCGTTCCTCGAAGAAAAACTGCATACTTCTTCAGAGAACTCAATTGTTCAATTTCCTCAACTGAAGAAAATGGCAGACGGAAAGAAGCAACAAAAAGGAGGAAAGAAACCTGAGGTTATGACTGTGTTTGAGATCCCTGAGGAAATCTATGCTAACTATTGCCCACCTGATGAAGCAAGCAAAAATCAGCGCAAGGTGCGCATTCAGAAGATTGAACGGAGATGGGCAAGGTGTTACGCCCTCGATGCGGCTATATCTCCCACGTGTCGAAGCACGACTTAGAGGCATAACCGCATTGAAAGCAATGTCGCAAGTGAGGTAATCTTCACACAACCCATGTAATACATAAGGGAAAGAGATACATAGTTGGCTTACAAATGCCACTTCACACAATACATAAATAAACATCCATCATTCAGATTACACTCAAGGTCCGACTACAGTACCAAAATAAAAGAAGATACCCCAAATGCTACACGGATCCCCGATCGTCCCAACTGGGCTCCACTCATCGATCATCGTGGAAAAGACACATAGTAACGACCACGTTCCTCGTCGAACTCCCACTTGAGCTCGGTTCGTCACCTGCAGCATCGTCGGCACTGCAACTGTTTTGGTAGAATCTGTGAGTCACGGGACTCAAAGCAATCTCACACCAGCGAGATCAAGACTATTTAAGCTTATAGGAAGGACAGAGTTGTGAGGTGGAGCTGCGACAAGCGACTAGCATATATGGTGGCTACATTCGCAAAGAGAGCGAGAAGAGAAGCAAAACGCGGTCGTGAAGCTAGTAGCGATCAAGAAGTGATCCTGAAACTACTTACGTCAAACATAACTCCAACACCGTGTTCACTTCCCGGACTCCGAGAAGAGACCATCACGGTTACACACGCGATTGATGTGTATTAATTAAGGTCAACTTCGGGTTTTCTACAACCGGACATTAACAAATTCCCATCTGCCTCATAACCGCGGGCACGACTTTCGAAGATAATACCCTGCAGGGTGTCCCAACTTAGCCCATAATAAGCTCTCACGGTCAACGAAGGATATTCCTTCTACCGAAGACCCGATCAGTCTCGGAATCCCGGACTACAAGACATTTCGACAGCAATAAAACAAGACCAGCAAAGCCGCCCGATTGTGCCGACAAACCCCGATAGGAGCTGCACATATCTCGTTCTCAGGGCACACCAGATGAGCAGGACGTACGGCAACCGAAGATACCCCAAGTTGCCTCAGGGCGGCACCACAAGTGGCTCTAGTTTGGACCAACGCTCAGAGGAGCATTGGCCCAGGGGGTTAAATAAAGATGACCCTCGGGCTCGCGAAAACCGGGGAAAAAAGGCTTAGGTGGCAAATGGTAAAACCAAAGTTGGGCCTTCTTTGGAGGAGTCTTATTCAAAGCGAACTGTCAAGGGGGTCCCATAAATCACCCAACCGTAAGGAACGCGAAATCAAGGAACATAACACCGGTATGACGGAAACTAGGGTGGCAAGAGTGGAACAAAACACCGGGCATAAGGCCGAGCCTTCCACCCTTTACCAAATATATAGATGCATTAATTATAGCAGATATATTGTGATATCCCCAACAAGTAAACATGTTCCAACAAGGAACAACATCTCCATGTTCCAACAAGGAACAAACTTCATCTTCACCGCAACTAGCAACGCTATAAGAGGGGCTGAAAGCAAAGCGGTAACATAGCCAAACAACGGTTTGCTAGGAAAGGATGGTTAGAGGTTTGACATGGCAATATGGGTGGCATGATAAGCAAGTGATAGGCATTGTAGCATAGGCATAGCAAAAGAGCGAGCATCTAGCAAGCAAAGATAGAAGTGATTTCGAGGGTATGGTCATCTTGCCTGCAAGGTTCTCAGAGTTGTCGAAAGCTTGATCCTCGTAAGCGTTCTCACCAGGTTCCTCGTTCACGTACTCGTCTCCCGGCTCTACCCAAAGAAAGAACACAAGCAAAGGAACCACAATAAATCACGGTGCAATGCACAAGCAACATGATGCAAAACATGACATGATATGCGAGATGTGATATGCAATGCGTATGCGTGCTCCGGAAGGAAAATGATGAACCAGGCATCAACTTGGCAAACCAAGTATGCCGCTGGAAAGATGAGATTATTTTGGTTGAAATCGATATAAAGATCACCGGAATCGGATGCACGGTTTGCAAATGACAAGCAAAACAAGAATGGCACAAATCTGCCATTAACAGCATGATACCACATAGCAGGCAACAAGAAATTAAGCTACTGCACACAAACGTACCAGAAAAGCATATGGCAGTGATCTACTCAAGATAATTGACAAAAGATGAACACTGAGCTATGGCTAATTCACATCATAACAGGTCCAAACAAGCATGGCAAAAGTGAAAAATATATCAGCTTCACAGACTTGGGAAAATTACTGAACATGGCAAAATCAGCATCAGGAAGCAATGTTCAGAGCAAGCAAACGACATGCTACAGGAACTTACAATAGCAAAACAAGGCATGGAATGAATCTAATCAAAGCATAGAACAAAAGTCCCTTACTGACCATGAGCCAAAAGGGATCAGAAAATGCAATAGCACCCATGTCAAAATAGCAAGTTCCGTTAACAGATTAAGCAACAGGGCATGTAAAAAACAGATAACAAGTAGGCATGTCTAAGAGCTCGATGCACTCACTACAGAGCATTTCATGATAAACCAAGCATACATCTGTCAATAAGACATGGCATAGAATCTATACATGGCAAGAACAACATCATAGCATACACGGATCAACTACAACAACCTTGGCAAAATTGAATAACATGTAAACAATCTGCCAGAAACATTTTATAGCAAAAGTAGAGCTCGATTGACTCAAGCTATGGCACTCCATAATTGCAAACAAGGGCATGGATGGATATAGCATAACCATATGTTCAAAACATCCTTACTGAAGTATCTCAAAATATGCATGGATCTCTCAGTAGCATCAAGTTAACGTGGAATAAAAATATCAGCAAAACAGGGGCTGAAATCAGCAACATCAGGAAGCCTAGTTTGCATGCTTGTGCTAGTCACCACAGAGATCACAAAAATACATGGCATACACCCCTGTAAAGATGGCATGGCATATTACAAAACACATGTAGGACTCAAGATCATAGTAAGCACACATCAACCATGGCAAAAATGACAAAAGTGCATGTTCTGTTAAGAAACAGAAACTAACATCACATAGCCCTCTTCTAACAGCATTTCGGGCATCAAGATGAGCTCAAATTAAAATTATGCAATGAGATGAAATGATCTACTCTTCGAGGCAAACATTTTGACATACTACACGCACGAAACGGAGTCACAGGTGCAAAGTTATGGCACGATTGAATTGCAACAAATTATCACAGAATTAAAGACAGATGAATTCGGGGGGAAGGAGAAAGTCAACCGCCCGTTGGATCCGGATCGGATCCGGCTCGAGGTCGAGGTGGCCGGCCGGCTGCTCGCCGGAGCTCGGGCCGAGGAGGAGAGGGCGCCACGGAGGAGGGCGGGCGGCGCTGGCGGAGGCGCCGACGGAGGCGCGGCCGGGCGAGGCGGCTGGGACCGACGACCGAGGCGTTGGGACGAGGCCGGGCGACCGGCGACGGCGATGGCGGCGGAGGTCATGGAGGCGGCCGGGCGAAGCTCATGGACCGGGCGGCGACGGCCGGAGGAGATCCGCGACGGCGGAGTTCGCTTGCCGGCCGGGCGCGGACGCGCGGCGCTGGGCGGGCGGGTTTCGCCTGGGTTCGGCCCGGCGGCGCGGGCGCGTCGGAGGGCCACGTGGCAGGCTGCTGTTCGTCCGGGCGGCGGCGGAGCCCGGCGGACTGGACGTGTCCGTAAGGCTGGAGGGAGCGGGGCTAGGGTTTGGGGATCCGGATTTCGGGGAAGGGACCTATATTTATAGGTAGAAGGAGCTAGGAAGCTCCAAATGGAGTGTAGTTTTCGCCCACACGATCGTGATCAAACGACGGAGAGCATGGAAGTGACTTAGATGGTTTATTGGGCTGTTTTGAAGGGGTGTTGGGCTGCAACTTAAAAGAGGCCTTTGCGAGAGTGCGGTTAACTGCTGGAGTACCAAAGCGAGCTCCAAATGACCGAAACTTGACAGTGGTCTACCGTGGTGTACCAAGGCCACTTGACAAGGCTCGGTCCATTCCGAGAAAGTTTAGTACCCGCTCACGGAAAACGTAAAAGGGGACGCCGGGGACATAGGAGTGCTTGGGATTGCAAAAGCAGACAACGGGAAAATGCTCGGAATCATGAGACGAACACGTATGCAAAAGAGATGCACATGATGACATGATATGAAATGCATGACATGGACAAAATGCAAAAATGAAGAAAAACCCAACCATGGAGGGAATATCATATCACAATGCCGAAAATGGCAAGAGTTGGAGTTACAAATATGGAAAGTTACATCCGGGGTGTTACACAAGGGAATGGAGGGAATACAGATATGTGACTCCAAAATACATGAAGAAATTCGCTCTCAATCCTCCATGCCCAAGAGCTCCATTGGCACCTGGCCAAGTAGCTGATCCCACAAGCATCAAACGTGGTGAGGACTTTCCTGAAGAATGGGCTAAGCGCGAAGCTAAATTGGCAAAACAAGCCAAGGATGCAGTGAAGAAATTCAATGAGGATTCTGCCACTGCTACTGCTACTGAGGCCTCGGTCAAACCGAGGAAATCCATGCCAAAGAAGTCTGCTCATAAGCCAAATTCCTCAGCAGCGCTCTCACGGCAAATTCCTCACACTGCTGACTCCACCAAAGTCCTCAACAGCTCCACAAAGTCCTCACCCTGTGCATCGGCTACATGTCAAAGGACTGCTGGTTTCTCGATTGCCTCTGGTGTTTACGCGGTTCCTCGGCCGCACCAATTTCATCATCCGCCCGACCGTCTTTGAAGATCAAAACAATAGTCGGACGTGGTCCTCGGCCAAGTCCAAAGAAGAAACAAGTTGCATTCCATGTGCCTTCGATGATGAAGCTTCGATGAAGAACTTGCGGAAATCATCGAAATCGCCAAGAAAGGGCCGCTAGAGCCAAAGGCACTTTTGTGCCCTTCTTTGTTGGATCCAAGAAAATCCTCGACTATATTGATCTACGGCACAAGGATCCCAATACCCCTATGCCCGACTTTCATCCGACCCACGGACAAAGTCATATCTGACCCATTTCATCGTCAAGAGAAATGGAAGTTGGAAAAGGCAAGAGAAATCAAGAAGGCTCAATACGAAAGGAAAAGTTTACAAGAAAAATGTTGTCAAAATGACACCTGAGGAACTTCTCAAGGTCCAGACTGAAACTCAAAACCTCAGCAAAAACTTCGATTCTTACTATGCTGATTGGCAAGGAGCCAAGATCAGATTCATCAACCTGACGAAGAATCTCACAAATGTTGCAACCCCAACGCAACAGGAAATTCCTCAGTTGCGACCTCTGCTCGACTATTTGAAGAACATGCCAAGACGACCGATGATTTTCAACTGGCGATGAAAACACAAGTTCCAGGGCTGATGACTCAATTCCAGCCGCTGAAGAAATTGCCAGGGCATCCTCTAGTGGTGCTCCTGAAGAAACTGAAGAGATCAGGGCAACCGCATCAGTTGCGCCTGAAGAAATTCATCCTAATTCCCCAGCTCCTCCTGCGCCAACACCAACTCCAATTCTTCCATCTGTCTCTGATGTGAAGAAAACCAAGGCTGCAGAACGAGCTGCAGTGAAGAAAAGGAAGGCATCAGCTGTGTCACATTCTTCTTGCGAAGAAAATGAAGCAAATGACCAGCTCATTTGAAAATCCAATTGATGCTGTTCGATTTCCTCCAACCCATCAAAGGACCTTGTTCATTTTGGAGAAGACTATGAGATCCCAATCGGATCGATGAAGAACGCCATTCTCGCTTCGTCGTAACAGATTGTTGAAGAAATTGAAGTGGGACGCAATCGCTTCAACCCAGTCATTTCCTCACCCTACGCCTCATTCCTTCTTTGAAGAGGCTGGTGTTGAGGAAATTCAAGATGAAGATGTGGATATTGGGTGCACCACACCGGTGATGAATGATGACTTTTGGGAAAGTCTCGCATCCCAATACTCCCTGTCTTCACCCCGCTTCAACAGATTCCTCGGTCCCTCGCACAAACAGTCCAAATGGACTCAAGAAACTCAACCCACTTGCTCTGTGCATGAAGAAATTCCAGCCACTAGTGTCGATGAACTGCTTGATCCTCGGACCGCACTGTTGAGGAACAAGAAATTCCTCGGCCGAAGAACCTGAACTTGCGATTCACGAGGTGGTGATGCAACTCATCGACACCCCTCTGCCCAAGCAAAAGAATCCTTTCTCAACGAAGCAAAAGTTCAAGGCTGAAGATTTCTTTGGCGAGCATGTTTTCTTCACAGATTACAACCCATATGACTCTGCTTTCGCATAAGGAAGAGGCGTTTACGACTGCCAGCCAAGCCAACTTCTATTCCTCAGTGCTCTTCAACAAGGACAAAATCTTCGATCATGCTCATATTCCTCATGTGGACGTGGAGTCTCTGCCAGGCTTTGAGCCAGTCCTCAGTGTTCTTCACGACGCAGGACTTCTGAATTTCTGCACTGATATATGTGACTGGAATGAAGAACTCATTCTTCAATTCTATGCAACCTTTGGACATCACCGAGATCTTTGAAGACGTGAACTCATGGGTATTAGACTGGATGTCTGAAAATACTCACTACAAGGCACCAGCAACTGAATTGCTTCGTGCTCTACCACTCAGTCCTCCCCTTGATGGTGCACGGTGTATCTACAACGAACCAGAACTTTCAAATCACTATATGCAAGTGCTGATGAAGCCTTTGAAGCCAAGGCAGGCTCCAAGAACCGAATTCCTCGTCAAGGAATTATTGTATGTGCCTCAGACTGTCTATCGGATTCTGACGAAGACAATGAGTCCTATCAAAGGCCACGATTCGAGTGATGAAGAAGTCGTTGGCATCATGAAGAACAAGCTTTTCTACATCATCCATGGCGTTCCCGTCAACTTCCATGATTTCTTCATGAGGACTCTGGCAAACATCGCTATGTCACCATTTGAGCTGAAACCTTATGCGCCTTGGATAATGAGATTCATCAGGTCAAGGACTTCACTCAATTACAAGGTCGATACTACGAACCACTGCAGCTACTTGCCCCGATTGAAGTCCTCAAATGGACTTTTACCTCGAGATGATGACAAGGGCAAGGCTAATGCTGTGATCGATGAAGGCATTCGTCCATTGGATGGACAGTTTATAGCAAGATCCTACTCCACCAATGATGACTCGCCACTCATGACTCTGCCGCAAATACCTCGGTTAAGCAAAGTCCTCAAGCAAGCGCACCGTGGTGATGACCGATCGTGAGTTACTCCTCGGTCTTCATCGAAGGTTGATCGCAATCATAAATGGGTCAAGCGTCGGTTTGGTTCAATTCTTCACAACATGACCTCAACACACAATGCAGTGAAGAAAAACCACTACTACCTCCATGAAACTTTCAAACGCACCTGGGCTGTTCTTTCACATGTCTACGATGCAGAAGAACTGACGTCAATGGGACTCAAGGAAGAATTTGACTGGTCTGCACCTCCTCCGAAGAAATACAAAAAGGTCAAAGTTCCTTCCTTGGTGGCCAGCTCCTATTCTTCATCGCGCGACACTGATGAAAATGAAGACTTGGACGACAAGGCAGGTCCTACTACAACAACCGACCCCAACAACGCTGGCGCTCCTTCTTCAACTTGAAATTCTTTAGGAGCGTTAGTCCTCAGTTTCGATCCTTTTGGTCATTTGATGACAAAGGGGGAGAAATTTGAGTTAGTCTTCAAGCGGGTCTAGTTTATTGCCTATATACAAGAATTTATTTTGTTAAGTTACAACTCTCGTTCTTCTGAAACTTTTATTGGATCGAGTTGTAATCTTAAACCCGATGGTGCTTTGATACTTTTGATGCATTATGCTCTTGCACTACGCATAGCAAATATATTTGTGCTCTGATACTTTATGTGCTCTGATTCCTCATTAATGTTATTGCACGCATGCTGAATTTCATCAAGCGCCATATTTCATCATGCATTTCAAATTCTTCATACTATATGTCAAATGCGTGTATGAATTACAAGATATAGGGGGAGATCTCCATGATTCAACTCTTCAAAATGTGCATTGCCTCAAAAGCAAATTCCTCACTATGCACATCTTCAGGGGGAGTTCTTCTATATCTTGCAATCAAATTCCTCATTATTAGTATTTACACTTCATATGTTTATCCCCGTTGAAAACTTAACCTATATTGTCATCAATCACCAAAAAGGGGGAGATTGTAAGTGCATCTAGTGCCCCTTAGTGATTTTGGTGTATTGAAGACTTATAGGTTAAGGAACTAATACGTTTGTGAGTGTAAACAGGTCTATAAGTCTATGAGGAGTTTGATATTTATAGAGAAAGTCGACCCCTAAAAATGAAGTTCTTCGACTGAAGACTTTGATATTCTGAAGACTTTCTGAAGACTTTGAAAGTGAAGAAATTGGTGTGACCTTGAAGACTTGGTATTCATTTGAGGAACATGAAGCGTGAAGACTTTTGTTTTCGTAGTTTCGCTTTTTCTCTTTCTTGAGTCATAGGAAACACCGTCTTTGTTAAAGGGGTCGAGGAAATACTAAGGAAAAATTTCCATGTGATGCTCAACTCAAAATCCTACACCTACCAATCCCTTCGAGTGAAGCCATTGGAAATCTCATACGATTCAGTCAATTTCTTCAAAGGATGAGACGAAGTTCTTACAGTCATTTGAGGAATTTGTTCGACCGAGGAGTTAGGAATTCGCCAAAGGTGGATTGCCTACACAAGTGAGGAGCATGATAGCCCCGAGGAATTTGAGAGTCAAATTTCCGACCGTTCTTTGTCTTCTTGGCGCCTGTCCCAAAATATCTTATCCACCTAACGGTCATATCATTGAAGGGCATTTATGTCTTATCATTTCGGGCTGCTCCCTAGGCTATAAATAGCCGCCCCCTACAACCACTAGCTGGTTGGCTGCTCCGAGAGAACTTGACACTTTTCATTTGAGAGCAACCCATCCTCCAAGGACTTTGAGCGAAAATCATCAAGTGAGGAAAGACCCAAAAACAAAACCCCTACAAACCCAAAGTGATTGAGCATCACTGAAGAGATTGATCCTGCGTGGATCCGACGCTTGTTACCTTTGAAGACTGTGCTTCTTCCAGACGGTTAGGCGTCATGGTCTAGAGCATCCAAGAGGAATTGTGGATCGCCGAGTGACCAAGTCTGTGAAGGTTTGGAAGTCGCGAAGACTTACCACGAGTGATTGGACGAGGTCTGTGTGACCTTAGTTCAAGGAGAATACGGTGAGGACTTGGTGTCCTGAGCTGCGTGCTTTCGGCCGGGTGTCCGGATCTGTGTGTCCTCGAGTTTAAATACTCAGCCGCTCCAACCAGACGTACAACTGAGACAGCAGTTGGAACTGGTTTACCAAATCATTGTCTTCACCAACCCAACTGGTTCTATTTCCTCAGCCCTTTCATTTCCTCATTATCGTGTTGAGTGTTTGTTCATATCTGTGTTTGAAGACTTTGACTGAAGACTTTCTCAATTTCCTCAGTTCAATTTCTTGATCGGTTTGTCTTCATCTTGTGTTATCCTGTGATTACGCTTTACGTACTCTCTGTGTTTGTCTTCATTTCATCATGATGACCATGCGTGTATTCTGTTATGCTTACTTCTGAGTACTTATTCCGCTGCAAGTAATTCTTTGCTAAGGAATTTCCTCACCGGCAAATTCCTCAGTGAAGAATTCATAAAAATCGCCTATTCACCCCCCCCCTCTAGTCGATATAACGCACTTTCAGTGTCCACAACATGTGATTGGTTAAACAACAAATTATAAGTGAAGTTATCAGCCCTTCCCTTGAGAATCTTATGCTCTTTTAAGGCATCAAAATCTAAATACCGAGTGGGTAGGATAGGATCAAAGGGCAAGGGTGAAACACCTAGCCCTCGTGCTAGACGCGTGGCATAAATTCCACCATAGAACCAACCACTATTAGCTTTATGTTGAAGTCTACGTGCAACAATCGCTCCAAGGTTATAATTCCTTTCACCAGCGAGAGCGGCATGAATGAGGCTCAAGTCTGGCGCACAAAGTATGCTACAGTCTTGCTTGCCTACTATACATTTCCCGTTAAATAATGTAAGGTACCGAATTGCGGGAAAGTGAACGCTCTTTATTCTTTCTTGTCTCACTCCCCTACCTTCACCGTAACAAAGGCTAGTCAAGAAATACTCAAACTCAGCCTTTGATGGCTCATCAAGAGAGCCCCAGAATGGAAGTTTGCAATGGTAAGCAAAATTTTCAAGTGTGATAGTAAATGGTTCATCATAAAGCATGAAAGACACCCTAGACTCACGTGGAACATATTTAAATCCGTTGACAAATGATTCAGTGAGAAGTTGGTGTTGTTCACACGTATCTGAGAGGTAGGGACCGAGACCGGCATTGTGAACATATTGCTCAAATTCATCCTTGATGCCCACACGCACCATATATTCATTGCTAGGCCACAAACATGTCTTGGTGGCGGCATCTCGTGTGGACCTTTCACTTGGTTCAACATAGGACCGACGAGCATGACTGTCACTAGAAGATGCCCCCGAGGATCGTCTCCTCGAAGAACTCCTTCCAAATAGGTTCATCATGTCCGCGTACAATTTTCTGAAAAAAATTTGGGGTGAAAAAAATTTGTCAACAAAACTTTATAAGATTGATAGCAACTACTCACAGGGATGCATAGAAGCCATAGTAAGCATTCAAACCACTTAAAACACTAAGAATTCAACATGCAAGCACATCTTCAGCAGCACCAAGAGTAGCTGATTATTCAAAGTATAAACCACTAAAACAAAAACTAATTGGACAAATGGTGGAGTCACATACCAAGCAACAATCCTCCGAAACAGTTTTGGAAACGGAGCTTCGAGCAAAGAGATCAAAATCCGCGGGTTTGAGCTCAAGAACACGGGAGAGAGAGAACAATGGAGATTTTTTCTGGAGGTAAGTGATGATGTGGGCTAAAGAGATAAGTGAGGGGGCCCACGTGGGGACCACAATCCACCGAGGTGCGCCTGGGGTCTCAGGCGCCCTGTGGGTTGTGCCCACTGGTGCACCTCCTCAGTATTATTTGCACCAAAAATTCTTAAATATTCAGAAAAATTATATAAAATTTTCGTGGCATTCTGAGAACTTTTATTTTTGGGTCATTTTTATTGCAATCGAAATTCAGAAAACTGACAAAACATGGCATTTTATTTTATTTAACTAATAAAAACAGAAAACAAATGGTAAGGACAGAAGGTAGTGCTTACTGAATTCATCAACTTCATACCGTTCAAAAATGATCCATTAATAAGGTTGATCAAGTCTTATTAACAACCACTTTCGATTAGCGTGAAACCGAAGAACTTTCGTAAATCACTAAGTTACCTCAATGAGGATATGCATTTCCCCAACAATAAGTATTTCATATCTCTTTTGACAGTAGGTAGAGGTATTTGAAAACTTCCAATAGTGATTGTCGGAATTTTTTCAATAACATTAATACCATTCACTTGGAATTTTTCCTTCGGAAAATGCACCGTATGCTCATTGCCATTAATATGAAAAGTGACCTTGCTTTTATTGCATTCAATAACAGCCCCTGCAGTATTCAAGAAGGGTCTACCAAGGATAATCGACATGTTGTCGTCCTCGGGCATCTCAAGTATAACAAAGTCAGTCAAAATAGTAATATTAGCAACAACAACGGGCACATCCTCACAGATACCGATAGGTATGGCAGTTGATTTGTCAGCCATTTTCAAAGATATTTTAGTAGGTGTGAGTTTATTCAAGACAAGTCTTTTATATAACGAGAAAGGCATAACACTAACACCAGCTCCTAAATCACACAAAGCAGTTTTCATATAATTCTTTTTGATAGAGCAAGGTATAGTTGGTAATCCTGGATCTCCAAGTTTTTTAGGTACTCCATCTTTGAAAGTATAATTAGCAAGCATAGTGGAGATTTCAGCTTCCGGTATTTCTCTCTTATTAGTGATGATGTCTTTCATATACTTTGCATAAGGAGGCATTTTCAAGATATCAGTCAAGCGAGTACGCAAAAAGACTGGCCTCAGCATTTCAACAAAGCGTTATCATCTTTCTTTTTAGTTGACTTGGGTGGAAACGGCATAGGTTTTTTAACCCACTCTTTCTTTACCGTGTTTTCTAGTATCAAAGTCTCTTTTACCATACCTTTTATTCTTAGGTTGTGGGTTAACAAGATCAACAGATGGTTCTATCTCAACATCATTGTCTGGTTCTTTTTCATTGGGTTGAGAGTCTTCATGAACGTCATCATTATCTTTTTCATTATCGGTAGGTGAGTGTTCATTACCAGATTGAGTTTTAGAATTAGAGATAGAAATTTCATTTTCATTATTGTCGGATCACGGGTTCCGGCAAAACCCTTGAGGTTCAAACACTGGGGTGTGCACGAAGATCTCTCTTCCCGAGCTCACGCTCTCACCACGATCTCAAAGCTTAGCTCGCCGAACCCGAAGAACAAGGGACACAAGAGTTTATACTGGTTCGGGCCACTGATGTGGTGTAATACCCTACTCCAGTGTGGTGTGGTGGATTGCCTTGTAGGCCGGGATGAACAAGTACAAGGGAAGAACTACCTCCTGAGGAGAGGTGTCCTTGAGCTTGGTGAGGTTGTGCGTGTGTGGATGGAATGGATCTAATCCAAGATGAGTTGGGGCTGAATCGGTTGCTTCCTATGGTGGTGGCTAGTCCTTTTATAGAGGCCCGAGTCCTCTTCCCAAATATTAGGAGGGAAGGGATCCCACAACGGCCAGTTTGAAGGGGGACAACTAGTACAAGCTATCCTGACACAAGGTGGTCTTCGCCTGCCAAAGGCTCTGGTGGTGACGCCTTCGTGGGCTCCGCGATGACCTCCGGCCCCGCCGTCCCGCTGGTCTTGGTCTCATGGTAATCCGATATGGAAATCTTTGCCTGGCGCCTCAGACTCCTCGCATGCGCCCGCCTCCTTTAGCACCAAAGAGGAAACCAAGATCTGCGCCACGGGCGCCTCGCCTGCCTTGGTCGTCATGGCTCACGTCACGAGAACCTCATGAGGTGCCCCTCGCCTTGATCTCTCCGCTCCTCGCGAGCCAGCCTAGTGAGGCTGCCCCTGAGAAGGTCTTGTGTTGCCCGCCTCGCGAGGCTTGGCCCCTCGCGAGGGTCTTTAGTGTTTGCTGGTGAAGATGGGCCGTACAGGGCCGCTGGTGGAGCCACGCCATGGGCCGCAGGCAGGCATGTCTGGGGACCCCTGTTCCCAGAACACCGACAGTAGCCCCCGGGCCCAAGGCGCGCTCGGACTTGGCTTAGAGGCGAAGCCAAGGGGCAAGTGCAGAGTGACGCGGGCGCCAACCGCCTGTGGCCTTGATTGACGCGTGGCGACTGACGGGACGTGGGCGTCTCCGCTTCCCCACGCTGCCTCAGCAACTGCCCGACTGGCAAAAGGCTGGCGCGGGCCATGGTGCCTTCATTGCTTCCCCTCGTCTTGCTCTAGATCCCCTTTCTTGCTCCTCATTCCTAGAGACTCCAGATCCGCCCAAATCCTCCTCTGAGCCTGCCGCCAATGGTGCCCAACAAAGCTCGAGCCGCCCCTCCACCATCCTGGTACGAGCCTGCGCTGAAAGCGCCAAGCGTCTCGGAGAAGAACCTCGCTGCCACGCTCCTGATGACGGCGGAGGGTGATGAGAAGAGGAATACTGCACTCCGGGCCGGCTCCGCCGAGCCAGAGGCCTCGGGCAGCACCTTCTATCCCTTCTTCATGAGCAGCATCGTGGCGGGGTTGGTTCCTCCCTTCTCCGACTTCTTCTATTCCTTCCTCAGCCATTACAAGCTTCACGCCCTCCATCTTCATCCCAATTCCATCCTCCTTCTGTCGATCTTCACCTTCTATTGCGAGGCGTACATTGGGGTGATGCCGCATGTGGTGCTGCTGCGCCACTTCTTCTATCTCCGCGTCAAGGACGGCCCCTGCTCGGGGTGCATCAACTTCGTCGCGGCCAAAAAGACCAATGCGATCTCGAAGGCCGGGAAGAAGGCCGAGGGCTTCAGGGGCAAGTGCCTCCTGATGGATGCCAAGTGCTCTCACCCTCGGCTGGTGCTGACGATGGAGATGCCCGTGTCTCCCGACGGATGGTTCCGCGCGAGGCTCACCGACCCCTGGGTGGAGTTGGTGCTGGAGAGGATGACCGTCGACCTGAAGCCTGATGACCCAAGGGCAGCGAAGCTGAACGGGGCCATGATCGTCAAGGAGTTCATGGCGCAGCGCGTGGCTCCCCTCCAGGCGCGCGCGCCCCTTGTGGAAGCTCGGGGATGAATGGGACGACCTCCGCCTGCCTCCGGAGGCCCTGTCTAACGAGGAGCTGGGCACGACCCTCTGCTCCTTGGTTGGGATGACCAAGGGTACCCGTCGAACACCTTCGTTCCCTTGTACCGCCACCCGGATGGGGCGAAGATTGCCGCCACCATGCCTGTCTTCGATGGGTGTGGTCTTGTGCCTCCGGCGCCCTCTAAGACCCCGGCGGTGACAATTTTGGTGGTGGTGTCGTCCGACGATTCCAGCGAGGAGGAGGAGCAGGACTCGGCGGCCACCCCGGAGGGGTCTGGGGAGACCTCCCCTCCATGCAAGGCCGACCTCCTCCGCGCCTTGCCTGACGACGACGCTGGCGACCACCCAGTGAGGGAAGTCCTGCCCCCTGCTGGGATCACTACGAGGTCCAGGGTCTCCCCCTCGGGGAAGCCGCCGTCCGGTGTCCCGACGAAGAGAAGATCATCACTGATCTCTCGGGGCGACGCCCCTGCCTCGTCGCCGCCTGGAGCCACCGCGGCCTCGTGGACTCCTGGGACCCGCGTGCCAGCGCCCCAGGCCGCGAGGCCCCCAGGCTCCGCACTTCTGAAGAGGCGCCGGGACTATGCTGCCATGGACCAGTGAGTATCCTGCCCTGACCTTGCCCTTGCTCCTGCTTCCGTTGCGGCTTCCTGATGCTTCCTCCTTGGGCTGCTAGGACGACGTCGTCATTGAAGAAGAAGAAGGAGGGGGCGGCCACACCCTCGGGGACCCAGCAGCCTGGCACGGCCCCGCCTCCTCCGGCGCAGAAGGGCGGCGATGGCGCCCGCACCTCTCCGGCCCGGTCTTCCTCGCGAGGCCCGGAGGAGCGTCTCCAGGGGACAGTGGCCCTTGATGCTACGTCGACTCCCGAGGCGCTTGTCCCCAGCTTGCTGGCCGAGGCCCCGCAGGCTCCGGAGCTCCTGGCTTCTTCTTCCGCCGCCGTCAACCTGCAGGTCTTGGCGACGATGCTACCTTCTCTTTTCGTCCCGCTGCCAGTTCGTGATCCTTCTGCCTCGCCTGACGACCTGGAGCATGACCTTTCTGCGATGACCCGGCTGCGGGGTGATCTTCAAGGCACCGACCGTCGCCTAGTGGCCGGGCGCCTGGAGCTGATCTCTGGCTGGTTGCACTCTGATGCATCCATCCGGGAGGCGCTGAGCCAGGACGTGGCAGCTTCCGAGAAGGACAAGCAGGCCGCTGCCCAAGCCGGGGCTGCCCATGAGGCAGTGCTGAAGGACGCCGCGGCCGCCCAGGATCGCTGCTGGTCGCTGGAGGCCGAGCTGGAGACCATGCGCAACGAGCGCGCAACCGAGGCTCGAGACCCCAAGGCGGAGGAGGAGGAGATGAAGGCCTGAGAGGGCGCCGTCAGAGGTCGCGACGCCGAGCTGGAGCAGTTGGAGAGGGCACAAGCCACGGAGCGCAGCCGGCTGGAGAAGCTGGAGCAGGAGATGAAGGCAGAGAAGGCCGAGCTGGAAGCCAAGGTGAAGGTCCTGGCTGAGGACCGCGTGGCCTTCAAGTCCCTTGAGGAGAAGTACCGCGTGGCTCTGCGGGCACTCTACGAGAAGGGCTTGGAGGAGCCGCTGGTGACAAACGACGAGGGCCCCACCTAGCTGCTCCCTCATCTTGTCGCGGCGCTCGAGGACGTCGTCGACGGGATCGACCCCTTGGTGGAGTGGGAAGCCCGTGCGCTCTCCTCATCTGCACGAACGCGCGTCTTCAGCCGCCTCCATCTTCGTGATCCTGATGCTGACCTTGACGAGCTGCTCGAGCCCGTGGATGATGAGCGCTGCGCAGCCGCTGCCGAAGCTGTGAAGAGCCGGGTGGAGGCCTTGTTGAACAAGTTCCGCGCCTTCGACCCTGCGCCCTCGACAGGTGCTACTGAACCCGCAGCTCTGTCGGGCGGCACAGGTGAGGGCAACGTCGCCGTCGAAGGGGCACCCCTTGCAAGTGATGGCGGCGTCCAAGGATGACGAGATGGCTTGCTGGCGGCTCCTTTTCCTGCTTTGCCTCTGCAACATGCACCATGCCTCGTGGAGGCGTTTAAACTTGTGTTTGGTATTTGAAGAATAGTATGTTTTGTAATATTTGTTTGAGATTCCACGATTTCCTTCCCGTTTGCCTGGTGTTCTACGTCGGTAGGGCCCGACCCCGCACATACCTCAGCCGCTGTCGGGCCATCTGGATCACCAGGACGGTCCAAGGGGCTAGGGGCTATGTGGCCAGTTAGGCTCCTGAGTCGCGATGCTCAGGAGTCCCCCTTGACGCGCAAACGGCTTACGGGAAGAAACCGCTAAAGTAGGTCTTAGGGTTCTACATCGGCAGGGCCCGACACCGCGCATACCTGCTACATCTTGAGCATTGCGTTGGATTTCCCCGAAGAGGAGAGGATGATGCAGCAAAGTAGCGTAAGTATTTCCCTCAGTTTTTGAGAACCAAGGTATCAATCCAAGAGGAGGCTACGCACAAGTCCCTCGTACCTGCACAAAACAATAGCTCCTCGCAACCAACGCGATTAGGGGTTGTCAATCCCTTCACGGTCACTTACGAGAGTGAGATCTGATAGAGATGATAAATAATATTTTTGGTATTTTTGATATAGAGATGCAAAGTGAAAAGTAAAAGGCAAAGTAAAAACAAAGCAAGTATTAAAGTGATGGAGATTGATATGATGAGAATAGACCCGGGGGCCATAGGTTTCACTAGTGGCTTCTCTCAAGAGCATAAGTATTCTACGGTGGGTGAACAAATTACTGTTTAGCAATTGGCATAATTGAGCATAGTTATGAGGATATCTAGGTATGATCATGTATATAGGCATCACGTCCGAGACAAGTAGACCGACTCGCCTCGCATCTACTACTATTACTCCACTCATCGACCGCTATCCAAAGATGCATCTAGAGTATTAAGTTAAAAATAGAGTAACGCCTTAAGCAAGATTACATGACGTAGAGGGATAAATTCATGCAATATGATAAAAACCCCATCTTGTTATCCTCGATGGCAACAATACAATACGTGCCTTGCTGCCCCTTCTGTCACTGGGAAAGGGTTGGCCAAACCAAACGGATAATTCAAAGAGACTTGCAAAGATAACCAATCATACATAAAATAATTCAGAGAAGATTCAAATATTGTTCATAGATAATCTTGATCATAAACCCACAATTCATCGGTCTCAACAAACACACCGCAAAAACAAGATTACATCGAATAGATCTCCACGAGAGAGGGGGAGAACATTGTATTGAGATCCAAAAAGAGAGAAGAAGCCATCTAGCTACTAGCTATGAACCCGAAGGTCTGAAGTAAACTACTCACACTTCATCGGAGGGGCTATGGTGATGATGTAGAAGCCCTCCGTGGTGGATGCCCCCTCCATGAGTTCAAACAGGCCCCAAGATGGGTTCTCGTGGATACAGGAAGTTGCGGCGGTGGAATTAGGTTTTTGGCACTTGTTCTGATCGTTTGGGGGTACGTAGGTATATATAGGAGGAAGGAGTACGTCGGTGGAGCAACAGGGGGCCCACGAGGCAGGGGGCGCGCCCTAGGGGGGGCGCCCCCACCCTCGTGAACGCCTCTGTTAGTTCTTGGAGTAGGGTCCAAGTCTCCTGGATCACGTTCGGTGAGAAAATCACGTTCCTGAAGGTTTCATTCCGTTTGGACTCCGTTTGATATTCCGCTTCTTCGAAACACTGAAATAGGCAAAAAACAGCAATTCTGGGCTGGGCCTCCGGTTAATAGGTTAGTCCCAAAAATAATATGGAAGTGGAAAATAAAGCCCAATATAGTCCAAAATAGTAGATAAAGTAGCATGGAGCAATCAAAAATTATAGATACGTTGGAGACGACGTGCATCCCCAAGCTTAATTCCTGCTCGTCCTCGAGTAGGTAAATGATAAAAGAGAATTTTTATGCGGAGTGATACTTTGGCATAATTTCAATGTAAATCTTCTTAATTATGGTATGAATATTCAGATCCGAAAGATTCAAGACAAAAGTTCATATTGACATAAAAATAATAATACTTCAAGCATACTAACTAAGCAATTATGTCTTCTCAAAATAACATGGCCAAAGAAAGTTATCCCTACAAAATCATATAGTCTGGCTATGCTCCATCTTCCCACACAAAATATTTAAATCATGCACAACCCCGATGACAAGCCAAGCAATTGTTTCATACTTTAACATTTTCAAAACTTTTTCAATCTTCACGCAATACATGAGCGTGAGCCATGGATATAGCACTATATGTGGAATAGAATGGTGGTTGTGGAGAAGACAAAAGGGAGAAGATAGTCTCACATCAACTAGGCGTATCAACGGGCTATGGAGATGCCCATCAATAGATATCAATGTGAGTGAGTAGGGATTGCCATGCAACGGATGCACTAGAGCTATAAGTATATGAAAGCTCAATAAAAGAAACTAAGTGGGTGTGTATCCAACTCGCTTGCTCACGAAGACCTAGGGCATTTGAGGAAGCCCACCATTGGAATATACAAGCCAAGTTCTATAATGAAAAATTCCCACTAGTATATGAAAGTGACAAAATGAGAGACTCTCTATCATGAAGATCTTGGTGCTACTTGAAGCACAAGTGTGGTAAAAGGATAGTAGCATTGTCCCTTCTCTCTTTTTCTCTCAATTTTTATTTGGGCCTATTCTCTTATTTTGGCCTCTTTCTTTTTCAATTTTATTTTTCTTTTATTTTTCGTCCGGAGTCTCATCCCGACTTGTGGGGGAATCATGGTCTCCATCATCCTTTCCTCACTTGGGACAATGCTCTAAAGAATGGTTATCATCACACTTTATTTTTCTTACAACTCAACAATTACAACTCGATTCTTAGAACAAAGTATGACTCTATATGAATGCCTCCGGCGGTGTACCGGGATATGCAATGAATCAAGAGTGACATGTATGAAAGAATTATGAACGGTGGCTTTGCCACAAATACGATGTCAACTACATGTGTAAGTGCATCTAGTGCCCCTTAGTGATTTTGGTGTATTGAAGACTTATAGGTTAAGGGACTAATGTGTTTATGAGTGTACACAGGTCTATAAGTCTATGAGGAGTTTGATATTTACAGAGAAAGTCGACCCCTAAAAATGAAGTTCTTCGACTGAAGACTTTGGTATTCTGAAGACTTTCTGAAGACTTAGAAAGTGAAGAAATTGATGTGACCTTGAAGACTTGGTATTCATTTGAGGAACATGAAGCGTGAAGACTTTTGTTTTCGTAGTTTCGCTTTTCTCTTTCTTGAGTCATAGGAAACACCGCATCGTTAAAGGGGTCGAGGAAATACTAAGGAAAAATTTCCATGTGATGCTCATATCAAAATCCTACACCTACCAATCCCTTCGAGTGAAGCCTTTGGAAATCTCATACAGTTCACCAATTTCTTCAAAGGATGAGACGAAGTTCTTCTCGTCACGAGGAATTTGTTCGACCGAGGAGTTAGGAATTCGCCAGGCGGATTGCCTACACAAAGTGAGGAACATGATAGCCCCGAGGAATTTGAGAGTCAAATTTCCGACCGTTCTTTGTCTTGGCGCCAGCTGTCCCAAAATATCTTATCCACCTAACGGTCATATCATTGAAGGGCATTTATGTCTTATCATGTCGGGCTGCTCCCTAGGCTATAAATAGCCGTCCCCTACAACCACTAGCTAGTTGGCTGCTCCGAGAGAAACTTGACACTTGTCATTTGAGAGCAACCCATCCTCCGAGGACTTTGAGCGAAAATCATCGAGTGAGGAAAAACCCAAACACCAAACCCCTACAAACCCAAAGTGATTGAGCATCACTGAAGAGATTGATCCTGCGTGGATCCGATGCTTGTTACCTTTGAAGACTGTGCTTCTTCCAGATGGTTAGGCATCATGGTCTAGAGCATCCAAGAGGAATTGTGGATCACCGAGTGACCTAGTCTGTGAAGGTTTGGATGTCGCCTGAAGACTTACCACGAGTGATTGGACGAGGTCTGTGTGACCTTAGTTCAAGGAGAATACGGTGAGGACTTGGTGTCCTGAGCTGCATGCTCGCCGATCGGGTGTCCGGACTGTGTGTCCTCGAGTTTAAATACTCACCGCTCCAACCAGACGCATAACCGAGACAAAGCTTGGAACTGGTCTACCAAATCATTGTCTTCACCAACCTTATCGGGTTCTATTTCCTCAACCCTCTCATTTCCTCATTCGTGTTGAGTGTTCATTCAGATTCTGTGTTTGAAGACTTTTCTTGAAGACTTTCTCAATTTCCTCAGTTCAATTTCTTCATCTGTTTGTCTTCATCTTGTGCTATCCTGTGTTTACGCTTTCAGACTCTTTGATTGTCTTCATTTCATCATGATGACCATGCCCGCATTCTCTTATGCTTACTTCTGAGTATTTATTCCGCTGCAAGTAGTTCTTCGCTAAGGATTTTCCTCACCGGCAAATTCCTCAGTGAAGAATTCATCAAAATCGCCTATTCACCCCCCTCTAGTCGATATAACGCACTTTCAATTGGTATCAGAGCACGGTACTCCCTTGTTCTGTGTGATTTTGGTTTAACCACCTGGAGTTTTAGTTATGTCGACCACGGGTATGAAGAAAGTGACATGTCCTATCTTTGACGGTCTTGATTATCCCAAGTGGAAGGCCATGATGAGGAAGCGCCTCATGGCAACGGACAGCGAGCTGTGGACCGTCACTGAAATTGGTCTTCTTGATCTATGCAAAGCGGCGAACACGTATGATATTCGCAAGTACACTCGTCTTGATATCATGGCGAAGGACATCATCCGTCCTGCCTATCTAGAGATGAATTCAAGCGCATTATGCATCTTTGCAATGCGAAGCTTATCTGGGACCGAATCTCCGACGTCTATGAAGGTCATCGAACCCGTCATGATCCTTGGTTTGAGGACTTCAAAGTATCTCTCAAAACGATGACTTTCGAACCAGAATCATCATCTTCTGCATCATGTCTCATGGCAAAGGGTGTCGAGGTGACCGAATGTTCCTCATCTGAATTTAGTGACTATGAATCTGATGATGATGGATCTGATGATGATATTGAACCTAGTTATACCAAACTTGTTTGCATTGCCACCAAACAACAACATGCCTTGGAAAAGGTTCAAAACATGCTAGATAAGAGTGATGATATGTTAGGTGAAGAAATTGATTACACTAAAGCCCTGAATGAAAATCTTCAGAGACTTCAGTCTAGGTTTGACAGCCTTCAAGGTCATCATAACACTCTCTTGTCTGATCATGAGAAACTTTCTTATGAATTTCTTCAAAGAAAGCAAGATCTTGAGAAGGTAAGAGTGAGTTATGAAGATCTTCGTAAGGAGTGCGATTCATTACTTGCTCAACAAATCAGCGCTTCTCGTGAAGAATTTGTTCCTCCATGCTTAAAGTGCTTTGAACGTGAATCGCTAATTCTTCACCGAATGTTCAACTGCTTCAACTGTTACAAATTCTTCAATTGTCTCTGCTATCACTAATTCCTCATCTCGAGGACATTGCTAGTATCACCGACGATGCAGGGCTGAAGGAATTGTACATGACATGCATGTACAAAAGCCTCAAAGGGCATCGAGACTCTTTGTGATGTGCTTAAAAGCAGATCCTCAACAGAACCCTAGGAAAGAGGGTATTGCCTTTGAGAGGAAACTCAATGCTGATGGAACATATTGGAAGCCTGAGCAGTATCCCAAAACCTCATGGGTTGCTGCAAAGGGACCTCCAGCTGATCCATCTAACTTATCTGGCTTTACATGCGAATCTCCTCATTCTTCTGATGAGTCATTTGACTCCAACTATAAACTGTTCAAAAATCATAATGGTGAAATATTTGCTAGATATGTTGGCACTAACTGCAGGAACGGTTCCCCTATGAAGAAAATCTGGGTTCCCAAGAAATGCCTTGAAAGTCTTCAGGTGAATGTCCTCATGACACCACCTGTGAAGAATAGGAACCCCATATCAAATTCTTCATATGGATCAAATTCCTCAAAAGGATCAAAGTCCTCATATGATTATCATTGTGCTAACAACTCTGTTTCGCAGGGTAGAGCTAAGGGCTATGAATATGTGCATTATTCTTCAAACCAATATGTTCATAAGTCCTCGAAGAATTTCTCTTCTTATTCATATGCTTACCCTAACCCCTCTTATGTGAAACGAAATGGATTGGCCTCTATGCCACCATTCTCATATGGTGCTCGCAGAGTGATGAACTCTTTGCCACCCCTTCGGATGTGGGTGGTGAAGAAAAGAACTAACCTCTTCTCAGAGGGTCAGGTCTCCGGGCGTGCTTTAAACGCGTCAAGAATTTGCCGGGGCCTCGACAAAAATGCTCGAAAGGACGCAGCTAATCATGAAGAAATGAACTTTCATTTCACACGCCCTCATACCGCTTATCTGTTATCTTGCTCGATGAAATTCATCTCGATGAACTTGATATCATATTCTTCACCGATGAAGTATATGAGATCGTAAGTTGCACTAATTCATCTGCAGGATGATCAACCCAAAGCCACCGAGTGGGTTCTCGATAGTGGATGTACAAATCACATGACCGGTGACAAGAATCTATTGATGGATGCTCCCTTATCACCGTCACATCTCAAGCATATCATCTTTGGCCGACAAAGGCAAAAGTCGTATTGGGTCTTGGTAAGGTTGCGATCTCTAAGGACATACACATGGACAAAGTCATGCTTGTTGAGTCCTTAGGATACAACCTCATGTCAGTCTCAATGCTTTGTGATCTTGATATGGTTGTTACCTTTGGCAAGTATCGTTGTGTTGTGATTATGGGAGCTGAAAATTCCAAAGTCTTCGAAGGCTTTAGGAGAGGAGACTTGTATATTGTTGATTTCTCTACAGGACCACAACCAGCCGTGTGTCTACTTGCAAAAGCTTCAGAAGGCTGGCTATGGCATCGGCGACTTGGTCACGCAGGCATGAGGAATTTGCACAGGCTTGCAAAGAAGAAGCATGTCATTGGCATTGAGAATGTCAAATTCATCAAGGATCACTTGTGTGGAGCTTGTGAAGCTGGAAAAATGACCAAGGCCAAGCATCCAACAAAGACTATCATCACCACTACTCGTCCCTTCGAATTGCTTCACATGGACCTCTTTGTTCCTAATCATTACTCAGCAGTCACTAATGATGCATCTCTATATGGCTTTGTTATTGTTGATGATTACTCTCGTTACACATGGGTACACATTATCACTTACAAAAATGAAGTGCAGGAAGTCTTCAAACGATTTTCCTCGAGGGCTTCAACTAACTTTGGTGTGAAGATCAGACACATTAGGAGTGACAATGGAACTGAAGTTCAAGAATTCGGTCTTGATGCCTATCTTGATGAACCCGGTATTACTCATGAGTTATCTGCTCCCTATACTCCTCAAAGAAAATGGCGTCGTGGAGCGCAAGAACAGAACTCTTGTTGAGATGGCTCGCACTATGCTTGATGAATACAAAACGCCTAGTATTTTTTGGATTGATGCAATTGATACCGCGTGCCACATCATCAACAGAGTATATCTTCACAAATTCTTCAAGAAGATTGCCTATGAACTCCTCACTGACAAGAAACCCAATGTAACTTATTTCAAAGTCTTCGGTGCTAAATGCTGGATTAGAGATCCTCATCACAGTTCTAAATTTGCACCGAAAGCACATGAAGGTTTTATGCTTGGTTACGGAAAGGACTCGCACACCTACAGAGTCTTCAACATCGCTCTTCACAAGATTGTTGATATCAGTAGATGTGCGGTTCGATGAAACTAATGGCTCGCAAAGAGAGCACCTACCTTCCGTGTTAGATGAACCGGCACCGAGGAATCTATCAAGTTCAAGGCAACCGAGGATGTCATTCCCTCTTGAAGAATCTGTTGAAGAATTCATTCTCAGACGCCGAAGAACATCGAGCTGATGCACTGAAGATAATGTCAAGACAATGGTGCTGAGGAAAATGATCAAATTCCTCGACGACAACCAGCTCATCCTCGCGTTGCAAAAGAAGTGCAAGTTGACAAGATCATCGATGACATTGAGGCACCAGGTCCTCTCACACGCTCAAAAGCTTCACATTTATCTAAGTTTTGTGGGCACTATGCTTTTGTCTCTATCACAGAGCCCACTAAGGTAGATGAAGCATTTCTGGAGCCTGAGTGGATCCAGGCCATGCAAGAAGAATTACATTAGTTCGAGCTCAACAATGTTTGGGAACTGGTCAAACGTCCAGATCCTCGCAAGCATAATATCATTGGCATAAAGTGGATCTACCGCAACAAGCAAGATGAAAATGGCCTTGTGGTGAGGAATAATGCACGACTTGTAGCTCAAGGCTACACACAGGTTGAAGGAATTGATTTCGATGAAACTTTTGCACCTGTTGCTAGACTTGAGTCTATTCGCATATTACTTGCTTATGCTAACCATCATAATATCACTTTATATCAAATGGATGTGAAAAGTGCATTCCTCAATGGTAAGCTTGAGGAAGAAGTATATGTTGCTCAACCCCGTGTTTTGAAGATCCATAGAATCCTCGACAAAGTCTTCAGACTCAACAAGGCCCTCTATGGTCTCAAACAAGCCCCACGGGCGTGGTATGATACATTGAAGGAATTCTTCGTGAAGAATGGCTTCACACCCGGTTCACTCGACCCGATTCTCTTTACTAAATCATATGATGGTGAACTGTTTGTGTGCCAAATATATGTTGATGATATTATCTTTGGCTGTATTGACCAACGTTATAGTGATGAATTTGCCTATATGATGAGTGAAGAATATCAAATGTCTATGATGGGAGAGTTGAAATTCTTCTTAGGTCTTCAAATTCGTCAACAACACAATGGCATATTCATATATCAGGAGAAATACCTCAAAGATGTCCTGAAGAAATTGGCATGCAAGATTGCAAAGGCGTCAAAATGCCTATGCCCACAAATGGCCATCTATGCACTGATGAAAATGGTATTGACTTCGATCACAAGGTATACCGCTCCATGATTGGTTCTCTATTGTACTTATGTGCATCTAGGCCAGATATAATGCTTAGTGTTTGCATGTGTGCCCGATTTCAACCTACATCGAAGGAATCACACCATAAGTCTGTGAAGCATATTCTTCGATATCTAGCTCACACACCAACACTAGGATTATGGTACCCCAAGGGCTCTACTTTTGATCTCATTGGATATTCTGACTCGACTATGCTGGTGATCGTGTGGACCGCAAGTCAACATCCGGTACTTGTCATTTCCTCGGATGATCTTTTGGTCCGTTGGTCCTCGAAGAAATGTAATTGCATATCACCGCTTCATCATGCGAAGCTGAATACATTGCTGCTGGCTCTTGTTGTGCTCAATTGATGTGGATGAAGCAAACTCTCAAGGACTACGGCACCAACGTGAAGAATGTGCCTCTCATCGTGACAATGAGAGTGCCATCAAGATTGCTCACAACCCAGTTCAGCACTCGAAGACAAAGCACATTCAAATTCGTCATCATTTTCTTCGTGATCATGTGTTGAAGGGCGACATCTCCATCGAGCATGTGAAGATTGAAGAACAGCTAGCCGATATCTTCACTAAGCCCTTGGATGAGAAGAGATTTGGCAAGTTGCGGTGTGAGCTAAATATCTTAGAATCTTCGAATGTTCTTTGAAAAGACACACATCCTGATACTTATGCAAAATTGATGACTTAGATGTGCAACACATGAAGAAACGTTTTTCTTCAATCCATGAAGAATAACACTCTAAGTGTGAAGAAATTAATGAAGAATTTGATTCTCAGAACCCTACGACAATTGTACGCGATGTCTGAAATCATCATTCTTATACGGTGGGTCACGCCACCACCAAAGTTGAAAATCTTCATTTTGAGTTTTTCCTCAGTTTTTGAAATTCTTCAGTTTTTCAAATTCTTCAACTTTTCAAAATCTTCACTGTTTCCGTTGTTTTCCTTCATTAGCTATATATATATATATGGGTTTATGTCCTCTACAACATTCACTTATGGCTATTTCTTCAAGTCGCTTTTTTACGCTAAGTGAATGTGATCGACCCTTCCCTCTATGCTATACTCAACCCAATCTATTCACAAATTCTTCATGTGCGTTCTATTTGAAACTCGTTCAAAATCTTCACTGAAGAAATTGTGAACGGAACTTTAAAACTGATCTTATCCAAACTTTCGGTTTTGCCGCTCAAACCGTTCCGCATCCCACGATGGATTTATCTATTCACCCACGATCTAACACGATCTCCACTTTTCAGTACATGGGTGACACATGTCAAGCGAATGAGAAGGATCAGGGGCACGTTCGTCCAAAATCTTCGGGCGAACAGTTTTCACCATGGCTATATATACCCTCTCTCCCCTTCCTCACTTCCTTTACTCCGCTCGACCGCTTTTTCTCGCTCGAGCTTCTCAAACCCTAGCGCCGCCGCTACTCCGTCGTCACCGGTGAGGAAGAGCTTCACGGCCTCGACCTCGTCGCCGACGTACTCGCGCCGACATGAAATCTTCACTCCGCCGCCGCCGTAGCTGTCTTCCTCCGCCGAGTTAGGGCGTGGAAGATCTGAACTGACGAACTTCCCATCTGTTCTTCTTAGTTCGTGGTGTTCTTCACTTCGGGTAATTAAAAGTTACTTTTATTACTCGCTTTGATTCTCAAACCTTCCTGAAAATCTTCAAAGGTGTTTATTCTTCAAATCTTCACACAGATGAACACCTCAAACAAAATATGCTCTGGATTCGTTTTTCTAAGCAATGATTTTCTTGAAGATTCCTCAATTGTGTGGATCCTCGATCTATACAACTCTGGAACCTAAGACAATGATCGCTTAGTGAAATTCTTCAAGGCTCATCTGGTCAAATTCCTCAAACTAGTTCTTTTTGAAAACCTTCGAGAACGCATATGACCTCTCCAAATTCCTCGCAACTATACTGCTCAGAGGTACTCATGTCCGCTTCAATCACTAGGTTCTCCTCAACTTAACTCATTTGCAACGTTCCTCGAAGAAAAGTTGCATACTTCTTCGTAGAATTCGTTTGTTCAAATTCCTCACCAAGAATATGGCGAAGGGAAGAAGCCACAGAAAGGAGGAAAGAGGCCTGAGGTCATGACTGCATTTGAAATCCCTGAGGAAATATATGCTGATTATTGCACACTTGATGAAGCCGAGTTCGGCAAAGAAAACAAAAATCAGCGCAAGGTGCGCATTCAAAGGATTGAAGGAGATGGGCAAGGGAATGGAGGGAGTACAGATATGTAACTCCAAAGTACATGAAGAAATTCGCTCTCAATCCTCCATGCCCAAGAGCTCCATTGGCACCTGGTCAAGAAGCTGACCCCACCAAAGATCAAGCGTGGTGAGGACTTTCTCAAGAATGGGCCAAGCGCCAAGCCAAATTGGCAAGACAAGCCAACGAGGCGTTGAGGAAATTCAATGAGGACTCACATCGCTGCTGCCATCGAGGCCTCTGTCAAGCCAAGAAAATCTATGGCAAAGAAGCCCGCACACAAGCCAAGTGCTTCACCAACAGTGCCCTCACGGCCAAGTTCCTCAGCTGTGCCCTCACAGCCAATTACTCATGCTGCTCCTGCTCCTCGCAAGTCCTCAACAGCTCCTACAAAGTCCTCAGCAGTTCCGACAAAGTCCTCAGCACCTGTGCATCTGCGCACGTGCCAAAGGACTGCAGGCATCTCCATTGCCTCTGGTGTTTCAAAGAAGTTCCTCACCGCACCAAAGTCTTCATCCGCCCGACTCTGCTTTGAAGACTAAGGCCACAATTGACGAGGTCCTCAGCCAAGTCCCAAGAAGAAACAGGTTACCTTCCAAGTGCCACTGAAGATGATGAGGCTGATGATGATGAACTTATGGAAATCATCGAGACCGCCAAGAAAGGGCCGCTAGAGCCAAAGGCACACTGCCATCGCTATTGGATCCAAGAGCGATCCTAGACTACATTGATCTCTGGCACAAGGACCCAAACACTCCTATGCCTGACTTCAATCTGACACCTGGTCAAAGTCACATGCTGAGTCATTTCATCCAAGAGGAGAAATGGAAATTTGATACGGCCAGAGAGATCAAGAAATCGCAGTACAGAAAGGAGAAACTGCTGAAGAAACATGTTGTCAATATGACAATCAAGAACTTATCAAGATGCAGTTGACATCAAATCCTCAAATACAAATTTGATTCCTATTATGCTGATTGGCAAGGAGCCAAAGTCAGATTCACAACCTCGATGAAGAAATTCACCAATGTTGCTGCCCCAACGCAACAAGAAATTCCTCAGCCGGAGCCTCACCGCCAGATCGAAGAACATGCCAAGACCACCGATGAAGTTCAGTCTGAAGACAATGTTAGTTCCAGGCTGATGGTCCCATTCCACCATTGAAGAAATTGCCGGGGCATCCACTAGTGGTGCGCTGAAGAAACCGAACAAGTCAGCAATCGATTCTTCTGAGGAAAATCAACCAGATTCCTCAGCTCCTCCTGCGCCAACACCAACTCCAGTTCTTCCATCTACCTCTGATGTGAAGAAGACCAAGACTGCAGAACGAGCTGCAGTGAAGAAACGGAAAGCATCAGCTGCGTCAAATTCTTCGGCTGTGAAGAAAATGAAGCCAATGACCAGCTCCTTTGAAAATCCTATTGATGCTGTTCCAATTTCCTCAATTCCATCAAAGGACCTTGTTCCTTTTGGTGAAGATTATGAGATCCCAAGCGGATCTGATGAAGATAATCATTCTGCTGCTTCGTCAGAGCAGATTGATGAAGAAATTGAAGTGGAAGCAATCCCTTCAACCCCAATCATTTCCTCGCCTATGCCTCAGTTCACAAATTGAAGAGGCCCGTGTTGAGGAAATTGAAGAAGATGTGGATATTGGAAGCACAACGCCGGTGATGAACGATGACTTTTGGGAAAGTCAAGATCCAAATTCTCCACTCTTCACCCCAATCCAACAGCTTCCTCGGTCCCTGCTCAAAGCAGTTCAAATGGGCTCAAGAAACTCATCCCACTTCATCTGTCCATGAAGAAATTCCAGCCACTAGCGCCGATGAACTCCGCTGCCGATCCTCGATTGCACCAGAGAGGAACAAGAAATTCCTCACCAAGAACTTGCGATTGCGATTCCGGAGGTCGTGATGCAACTCAATGACACTCCACCGCCAAAGCCAAAGAATCCCTTCTCAACAAAGCAAAAGTTCAAGGCTGAAGATTTCTTCAAATGAGCATGTATTCTTCACTGATTACAATCCATATGATTCTCGTCAAGATAAGGAAGAGGCTTTTCCGGACTGCCACCAAGCCAATTTCTATTCCTCGTTGCTCTTCAACAAAGACAAAGTCTTCGATCATGCACATATTCCTCATGTGGACATGGAGTCTCTCCTGTGCTTTGAGCCAGTCCTCGGTGTTCTTCACGACGCAGACTTCGAATTTCTGCATCGACATCTGTGATTGGAATGAAGAACTCATTCTTCAATTCTATGCAACGCTGCACATCACCGGAGACGCCAAGACGTGAACTCATGGGTGTTAGACTAGATGTCTGAAAATACTCACTACAAGGCACCAAGAATCAATTGCTTCGTGCCCTACCACTCGATCCTCCACTTGATGGTGCTCGTTGTATCTACAACGAACGTGAGCTTTCAAATCACTATATGCAAGTGCCGATGAAGCCTTTGAAGCCGTGGCAGGCCCAAGAACCAAATTCCTCGTCAAGGAATTATTGTATGTGCCTCGGACTGTCTATCGGATTCGACGAAGACAATGAGTCCTATCAAAGGCCACGACTCAAATGATGAAGAAGTCGTTGGCATCATGAAGAATATGCTTTTCAATATCATTCATGGCGTTCCCACAACTTCCATGATTTCTTCATGAGGACTCGGCAAACATTGCTATGTCACCATTTGAGCTGAAGCCTTATGCGCCTTGGATAATGAGATTCATCGGGACAAGGTCTTCACTCAATTACAAGGCCGATACTCAACCACTGCAGCCTACTTGCCCCGATTGAAGTCCTCAAACGGACATTTACCTCGGTGATGACAAGGTCAAGGCAACTGCTGTGATCGATGAAGGCATTCGTCCATTGGATGGACAGTTTCGCAAAGCTGCATCCTACTCCACCAATGATGACTCTGCCACACATGACTCTACCGCAAATACCTCAGCCAAGCATAGTCCTCAAGCCACAGCACCCAGGGTGATGACTGATCGTCAGTTACTCCTCAGTCTTCATCAGAAGGTTGATCGCAATCATAAATGGGTCAAGCGTCAGTTTGGTTCAATTCTTCACAACATGACCTCTACACACAATGCAGTGAAGAAAAACCACTACTACCTCCATGAAACCTTCAAACGCACCTGGGCTGTTCTTTCTAATGTCTACAAAGACGGAAGAACCGGCGACAATGGGTCTCAAGGAAGAATTTGACTGGTCTGCACCTCCTCCAAGAAATACAAGAAGGTCAAGTTCCTTCCTTGGTGGCCAGCTCCTATTCTTCATCACGAGACACCGATGAAAATGAAGACTTGGGCGACATCTGCGGCAGGCCCCACTACGACAACTGACCCCAACAACGCTGGCGCTCCTTCTTCAACTTGAAATTCTTCAGGGGCGTTAGTCCTCATTTTTGATCCTTTTGGTCATTCGATGACAAAGGGGGAGAAATTTGAGTTAGTCTTCAAGCGGGTCTATTATACGGGCATTTTTTTTAAGTTACAACTCTCGTTCTTCTGAAACTTTTATTGGATCGAGTTGTAATCTTAAACCTGATGGTGCTTTGATACTTTTGATGTACTGTGCTCTGATACTCTTGATGCGTTATTTTGCATGCCTGTTCCTCATTAATGTTATTGCACGCATGCTGAATTTCATCAAGCACCATATTTCATCATGCATTTCAAATTCTTCATATTATATGTCAAATGCGTGTATGAATTACAAGATATAGGGGGAGATCTCCATGATTCAACTCCTCAAATGTGCATTGCCTCAAAAGCAAATTCCTCACTATGAACATCTTCAGGGGGAGTACTTTTATATCTTGAAATCAAATTCCTCAATATCAGTATTTACACTTCATATGTTTATCCTCGTTGAAAACTTAACCTATATTGTCATCAATCACCAAAAAGGGGAGATTGTAAGTGCATCTAGTGCCACTTAGTGATTTTAGTGTATTGAATACTAAAAGGATAAGGGACTAATGTGTTTGTGAGTGTACACAATTCTATAAGTCTATGAGGAGTTTTATATTTACAGAGAAAGTCGACACCTAAAAATGAAGTTCTTCGATCAAGACTTTGATATTCTCAAGACTTTCTCAAGACTTTGAAAGTGAAGAAATTGGTGTGACCTTGAAGACTTGGTATTCATTTGAGGAACATGAAGCGTGAAGACTTTTGTTTTCGTAGTTTCGCTTTCTCTTTCTTGAGTCATAGGAAACACCATACCGTTAAAGGGGTCGAGGAAATACTAAGGAAAAATTTCCATGTGATGCTCAACTCATAATCCTACACCTACCAATCCCTTCGAGTGAAGCCTTTGGAAATCTCATACAGTTCAATCAATTTCTTCAAAGGATGAGACGAAGTTCTTCTGGTCAATGAGGAATTTGTTCGACCGAGGAGTTAGGAATTCGCCAAAGGCGAATTGCATACACAAGTGAGGAACATGATAGCCCCGAGGAATTTGAGAGTCAAATTTCCGACCGTTCTTTGTCTTCTTGTGCCACTGTCCCAAAATATCTTATCCACCTAACGGTCATATCGTTGAAGGGCATTTATGTTTTATCATGTCGGGCTGCTCCCTAGGCTATAAATAGCCCCCTACAACCACTAGCTGGTTGGCTGCTCGAGAGAACTTGACACTTGTCATTTGAGAGCAACCCATCCTCCGAGGACTTTGAGCGAAAATCATCGAGTGAGGAAAAACCCAAAACCAAACCCCAACAAACCCAAAGTGATTGAGCATCACTGAAGAGATTGATCCGGCGTGGATCCGACGCTTGTTACCTTTGAAGACTGTGCTTCTTCCAGACGGTTAGGCGTCATGGTCTAGAGCATCCAAGAGGAATTGTGGATCGCCGAGTGACCGAGTCTGTGAAGGTTTGGAAGTCGCTTGAAGACTTACCACGAGTGATTGGATGAGGTCTGTGTGACCTTAGTTCAAGGAGAATACGGTGAGGACTTGGTGTCCTGAGCTGCGTGCTCAGCGACTGGGTGTCTGGGACCGTGTGTCCTCGAGTTTAAATACCCAGCTGCTCCAACCAGACTTACAACTGAGACAACAGTTGGAACTGGTCTACCAAATCATTGTCTTCACCAACCTAACTGGTTCTATTTCCTCAACTCTTTCATTTCCTCATAACTGTGTTGAGTGTTTGTTCATATATGTGTTTGAATACTTTGATCAAGACTTTCTCAATTTCCTCGGTTCAATTTATTCACCGCTTTGTCCTCATCTTGTGTTATCCTCGTGTTTACGCTTTTCGTACTCTTTGATTGTCTTCATTTCATCGTGATGACCATGCCCGCATTCTCGTTATGCTTACTTCGAGTACTTATTCCGCTGCAAGTAGTTCTTCACTTAGGAATTTCCTCACCGGCAAATTCCTCAGTGAAGAATTCATAAAAATCGCCTATTCACCCCCCCTCCAGTCGATATAACGCACTTTCAACATGATCATGCTAGCAATATGACAATGATGGAGCGTGTCATAACAAACGGAACGGTGGAAAGTTGCATGGCAATATATCTCGGAATGTCTATGGAAATGCCATGATAGGTAGGTATGGTGGCTGTTTTGAGGAAAATATATGGTGGGTGTATGATACCGGCGAAAAGTGTGCGGTATTAGAGAGGCTAGCAATGGTGGAAGGATGGGAAAAAATGTGTATAATCCATGGACTCAACATTAATCATAAAGAACTCATATATTTATTGCAAAAATCTAGAAGCTATCAAAGCAAAGTATTACACGCATGCTCCTAGGGGGATAGATTGGTAGGAAAAGACCATCGCTCGTCCCCGATCGCCACTCATAAGGAAGACAATCAATAAATAAATCATGCTCCGAGTTCATTACATAACGGTTCACCATACGTGCATGCTACGGGAATCACAAACTTCAACACAAGTATTCTTTAAATTCATAACTACTCAACTAGCATGACTCTCATATCACCATCTTCATATCTCAAGTATCAAACTTTTCTTAGTATTCAACGCACTCAAAAGAAAGTTTCACATATCTTGAATACCAAGTATATTAATATTAAGCAAATTACCATGCTATTAACGACTCTCAAAATAATCTAAGTGAAGCATGAGAGATCAATAGTTTCTTTAAAAGAAATCCACCACCGTGCTCTAAAAGATCTAAGTGAAGCACTAGAGCAAAAATTATCACGCTCAAAAGATATAAGTGAAGCACTATGAGCAAAACTATCAAGCTCAAAAGATATAAGTGAAGCACATAGAGTATTCTATCAAATTCCAATTTATGTATGGCTCTCTCAAAAGGTGTCTACAACAAGGATGATTGTGGTAAACTAACAAGCAAAGACGCAAATAATACAAGACGCTCCAAGCAAAACACATATCATGTGGTGAATAAAAATATAGCCCCAAGTAAATTACCGATGGAAGTAGATTTAAAGAGGGATGCCTTCCGGCATCCCCAAGCTTTGACTTTTGGTGTCCTTGGATTATCTTGGGGGTGCCATGGGCATCCCCAAGCTTAGGCTCTTGCCACTCCTTGTTCCATAATCCATCAAAAGAATTTACCCAAAACTTGAAAACTTCACAACACAAAACTCAATAGAGATCTCGTGAGCTCCGTTAGAGAAAGAAAACAAAAGACTACTTTAAGGTACTGTAATGAACTCATTCTTTATTTATATTGGTGTTAAACCTACTGTATGCCAACTTCTCTATGGATTATAAACTATTTTACTAGCCATAGATTCATCAAAATAAGCAAACAACACACGAAAAACAGAATCTGTCAAAAACAGAACAGTCTGTAGTAATCT
Source organism: Aegilops bicornis (assembly GCA_021605145.1). NCBI lineage: Eukaryota > Viridiplantae > Streptophyta > Magnoliopsida > Poales > Poaceae > Aegilops > Aegilops bicornis. The sequence continues at coordinate 488,656,829 of CM038674.1, forward strand.
GTAACTAACGCAAACTTCTGGAACTACAAAAATTCTACCAAAATAGGACGACCTAGAAAATTTGTTTAATGATCAGAATCAATTGGAATCAGTATTTTATCACGTTCTGGTGATTTTTAACAATTGTTTTCTGAACAGAAAGATTCTGGAAATTACAGCAAGATCAAATAACTATCATCCAAGAAGATCCTATAGGTCTAACTTGGCACAAACACTAATTAAAACATAAAACCACATATAAACATAGGCTAGATGGATTATTTATTACTAAGCAGCAAGGAAAAATATTGGGTTGTCTCCCAACAAGCGCTTTTCTTTAAAGCCTTTTTAGCTAGGCATTGAGATTCAAGGATGCTGACAAGAAAGACAATAATTGAGGCACAAAGAGAGCATCATAAAACATGTGACAAACACACTTAAGTCTAACATACTTCCTATGCATAGGCATATTATAGTCAAACAAATTATCGTAGTAAGCAAAAACTAGCATATGCAAGGAAGCGGAAAGGAACAATAACAATCTCAACATAACGAGAGGTAATTTAGTAACATGAAAATTTCTATAACCATATTTTCCTCTCTCATAATAATTACGTGTAGGATCATAGGCAAATTCAACAAAATAGCTATCACAAAGTATATTCTCAACACGATCCATATGCATGCAAAGTTGATACTCTTCCAAAATAGTGGGATTATCATTAACTAAAGTCATGACCTTTCCAAACCCACTTTTATCAAAAACTTAATAAGATTGAACATTCTCCAAATATGTGGGATCTAAAGTTGAGACTCTTCCGAACCCACTTTCAATATTATTGCAAACAATATTATCAATCTCATATTCATCATGGGGCTTAAATAAATTTTCAAGATCATAAGAAGAATCACCCCAATCACGATCATTGCATCAAGTAGTAGACATAGCAAAACTAGCATCCCCAAGCTTAGGGTTTTGCTTCTTATTAGCACAATTGACATCAAAAGAATTTATAATAAAATCATTGCAATCATTCTTTTTATTCAAAGATCTATCGTGAGTCACTTCACGGATTTCAGGCAAAACCTTATAAAGATAATCTAGTGCATCCAAATCACTAGGAATTGGTTCATCATAATTGGATCTCTTAAAAAGATTGGCAAGCGGATGAGGATCCACAGATATTGGCTTATTTGTTTAGGAATAAATACTCAACTATTTCAACCAAACGAGCAAACGAGCCAAGTAAGACATCAAGGCAAACGAAAAGAGAGGGCGAATAAAACAGCAAGGGTGAAGTGGGGGAGAGGAAAACGAGAGGCAAATGGCAAATAATGTAATGCGGGAGATAGGGATTGTGATGGGTACTTGGTATGTAGACTTTAACGGTGCCGTAAGTGGCTTGTTGTTAGGAGTCCAAGTCTTGACTTGCTCTTGCGTAAGCCTCCCGACAACGGGCGCCGTAAATTCTTCTTGCTACCTCTTGAGCACTGCGTTGGATTTCCCGAAGAGGAGAGGATGATGCAGCAAAGCAGCGTAAGTATTTCCCTTAGTTTTTGAGAACCAAGGTATCAATCCAAGAGGAGGCTACGCACGAGTCCCTCGTACATGCACAAAACAATAGCTCCTCGCAACCCACGCGATTAGGGGTTGTCAATCCCTTCACGGTCACTTACGAGAGTGAGATCTGATAGAGATGATAAATAATATTTTTGGTATTTTTGATATAGAGATGCAAAGTGAAAAGTAAAAGGCAAAGTAAAAACAAAGCAAGTATTAAAGTGATGGATATTGATATGATGAGAATAGACCCGGGAGCCATAGGTTTCACTAGTGGCTTCTCTCAAGAGCATAAGTATTCTACGGTGGGTGAACAAATTACTGTTGAGCAATTGACAGAATTGAGCATAGTTATGAGGATATCTAGGTATGATCATGTATATAGGCATCACGTTCGAGACAAGTAGACCGACTCCTGCCGCATCTACTACTATTACTCCACTCATCGACCGCTATCCAAAGATGCATCTAGAGTATTAAGTTAAAAACAGAGTAACGCCTTAAGCAAGATGACATGATGTAGAGGGATAAATTCATGCAATATGATAAAAACCCCATCTTGTTATCCTCGATGGCAACAATACAATACGTGCCTTGCTGCCCTTCTCACATCGGGAAAGGACACCACAAGATTGAACCCAAAGCTAAGCACTTCTACCATTGCAAGAACTACCAATCTAGTTGGCTAAACCAAACGGATAATTCGAAGAGACTTGCAAAGATAACCAATCATACATAAAAGAATTCAGAGAAGATTCAAATATTGTTCATAGATAATCTTGATCATAAACCCACAATTCATCGGTCTCAACAAACACACCGCAAAAAGAAGATTACATCAAATAGATCTCCACGAGAGAGGGGAGAACATTGTATTGAGATCCAAAAGAGAGAAGAAGCCATCTAGCTACTAGCTATGGACCCAAAGGTCTGAAGTAAACTACTCACACTTCATCGGAGGGGCTATGGTGATGATGTAGAAGCCCTCCGTGGTGGATGCCCCTCCCATGAGCTCCGGGACAGGCCCCAAGATGGGATGTCGTGGATACAGGAAGTTGTGGCGGTGGAATTAGGTTTTTGGCTCCTGTTCTGATCGTTTGGGGGTACGTAGGTATATATAGGAGGAAGGAGTACGTCGGTGGAGCAACATGGGGCCCACGAGGCAGGGTCCCCACCCTTGTGACCGCCTCTGTTACTTCTTGGAGTAGGGTCCAAGTCTCCTGGATCATGTTCGGTGAGAAAATCACGTTCCCGAAGGTTTCATTCCGTTTGGACTCCGTTTGATATTCCGTTTCTTCGAAACACTAAAATAGAAAAAAAAACAGCAATTCTGGGTTGGGCCTCCGGTTAATAGGTTAGTCCAAAAAATAATATAAAAGTGGAAAATAAAGCCCAATATAGTCCAAAACAGTAGATAAAGTAGCATGGAGCAATCAAAAATTATAGATACGTTGGAGACGTATCAATACCCCAGCTGCCGTTAGGCCGTCCGGATCACCAGGACATACCAAGAGGTGAGGGGCTACATGGCCAGTTAGGCTCCTGAGTCGCGACGCTCAGGAGTCCCCCTTGACGCTCAAACAGACCTTCATACCTGTCCTCGCTGAGGTCCCGCTCGGGAGTGGCGCACGACGATCAGGTCCGAGGGACCTGGCAGGGCGGCGTACGCTAGGCAGGGCCTGAGCGTAGCCCCCGTGCACAGTGATACGTCTCCAACGTATCTATAATTTTTTATTGTTGCATGCTATTATATTACCTATTTTGGATGTTTATGGGCTTTATTAAACACTTTTATTTTATTTTTGGGACTAACCTATTGACCCGAGCCCAAAGTGCCGCCTCGCTTTTTTCCCTTGTTTCAGTGTTTCGAAGAAAAGGAATATCAAACGGAGTCGAAACGGAATGAAACCTTCTGGAGAAGTTATTTTTGGAAGGAAAGCAACCCGAGAGACTTGGAGTCCACGTCAAGGAAGCAACGATGAAGGCACGAGGCAGGGGGCGCCCCACCCCCTGGGCACGCCCTCCACCCTCGTGGGCCCCTCATGGCTCCCCTGACGTACTTCTTTCACCTATATATACCAATATACCCTAAAAACTTTGGGGAACAGAATAGATCGGGAGTTCCGCCGCCGCAAGCCTCTGTAGCCACCAAATACCAATCGAGACCCTGTTCCGGCACCCTGCCGGAGGGGGGAACCCTCACCGGTGGCCATCTTCATCATCCCAGCGCTCTCCATGACGAGGAGAGAGTAGTTCACCCTCGGGGCTGAGGGTATGTACCAGTAGCTATGTGTTTGATCTCTCTCTCTCTCTCTCTCTCTCTCTCTCTCTCTCGTGTTCTTGATTTGGCACGATCTTGATGTATCGCGAACTTTGCTATTATAGTTGGATCTTATGTTGCTTCTCCCCCTCTACTCTCTTGTAATGGATTGAGTTTTCCCTTTGAAGTAATCTTATTGGATTGATTCGTTAAGATTTGAGAACACTTGATGTATGTCTTGCCGTATGATCTGTGGTGACAATGGGATATCACATGATTCACTTGATGTATGTTTTGGTGATCAACTTGCGGGTTCCGCCCATGAACCTATGCATAGGGGTTGGCACACGTTTTCGTCTGATTCTCCGGTAGAAACTTTGGGGCACTCTTTGAGGTTCTATGTGTTGATTGAATAGATGAATCTGAGACTATGTGATGCATATCGTATAATCATACCCACGGATACTTGAGGTGACATTGGAGTATCTAGGTGACATTAGGGTTTTGGTTGATTTCTGTCTTAAGGTGTTATTCTAGTACGAACTCTAGGGCTGTTTGTGACACTTATAGGAATAGCCCAACGGATTGATTGGAAAGAATAACTTTGAGGTGGTTTCGTACCCTACCATAATCTCTTCGTTTGTTCTCCCCTATTAGTGACTTTGAAGTGACTCTTTGTTGCATGTTGAGGGATAGTTATATGATCCAATTATGTTATTATTGTTGAGATAACTTGCACTAGTGAAAGTATGAACCCTAGGCCTTGTTTCCTAGCATTGCAATACCGTTTACGCTCACTTTTATCATTAGTTACCTTGCTGTTTTTATATTTTCAAATTACAAAAACCTATATCTACCATCGACATTGCACTTGTATCACCATCTCTTCGCCGAACTAGTGCACCTATACAATTTACCATTGTATTGGGTGTGTTGGGGACACAAGAGACTCTTTGTTATTTGGTTGCAGGGTTGTTTGAGAGAGACCATCTTCATCCTACGCCTCCCACGGATTGATAAACCTTAGGTCATCCACTTGAGGGAAATTTCTACTGTCCTATAAACCTCTGCACTTGGAGGCCCAACAACGTCTACAAGAAGAAGGTTGCGTAGTAGACATCAAGCAATTTCTGGCGCCGTTGCCGGGGAGGTGACTGCTTGAAGGTATATCTTTAGATCTTGCAATCAAATCTTTTTGTTCTTGTTTTAGCACTAGTTTAGTTTATAAAAAATGGAATTAAGTTTGTCTCATACGCTTCATCTTTTTAATATCTTTCGTGAGTATGATGGGAAGGAAAATTGTGCCAAAGTGTTAGAAGAAGAATGCATTAAAATGTTTGGCACTAAATCTTTGAATGACGAGCATGATTGCAATGTTGTTAGTATGAACTCCTTGAATATCCATAGTACTAATGATGATTGCTCTAGTTATGATGAAAATGTCTCCTATAAACATGTCAATTTTTGTGGAGTGCATTGGGTTTGCAAGTACACACCAAATAGGGAAGATAGATATTGCAAGAGGCATAAGCATTTAGAAACTAAATTGTTGCAAGAAAGTCTTGATGTTTGCGCTGAAAAATTCAATATTTTTTGCAATCCTTGTGAACTTTGCAATGAACATGGTCATTTAAATCTCCAATGCAAATTGTTTCATGACCGAATCGTGTCCAAAAATTGTGATGATTTGATTACCTTGAGCATCATAAAGAGCTTAGTCTTCTTTTGGGGTATGAAGAAATGAAACGTATAACTGAGGGTATTCCAAAATTTAATCTTGATAGATTTCTTGATTTTGATCTAGAGAAGATTTATATGTATTGTGCGGTGAATTGCATTGAAAATCCTTATATTGCCAATTACATAAAGAAAATAAAACAAATAGAGGATGAATAGAATACTAATGAAAGGGAAGAGACTTCCCAATATCCTCCTATTATTTCTTATGATGAATCAGGTAACGAGGAGGAGCCTTCTATTCAACCAATCTCATTAATAAGGAGCTCCAAAAAGAGGATTGAACCCACACATGATGTGGTGAAGAAGAAGAAAAGAAAATGGAAGAGAGGTAAAAATGTATCTCTCCCAAATAATGTTGCTCCTATTATTGTTGTGCCTCATGAAAATGAATCAAAAATAATTGTGGAAGATGATGCACTTGATGATGATCTCGTTATACCTATTGCTTGTTGTGATGATTATGATTGGGAAGATAATGATACTTCTTATGATCTTGAAAATCTTTTTGTCACTTGCTTGGAAGAATATGATAATTGCTATACTATTGGTGTTATCCATACTATTAATGATGAGAGTGATTATGCCTATGATATGAAAAGGCCCAAGCTTGGGGATGCTACGTTTAATGAAGATGATATTTTTAGTCCCCCAAGTTTTGATATGCAAATTTGTTATGATGATAGCATGCCTCCTACTTATGATGATTATATTTATGAAAGTGGGTTTGTAAGAGTGTCAAATTTAGGAAGTAATAATCCCACTATTTTGGAGGATGTTGAATCTTATAATATTTATGAAAGTGGATTTGGAGAGGTCATGACTTTATTTAGTGATGTATCCACTATCTTGGAAGAGGTTTCAATCGATTATGATGAGAACAAAGTTGCTACTTATGATGATTATTGTGATGAAACTTATGCTATAAAAAGTAGTGATGATTATATTTATAAAACATGTCATGATTATGGTTACCCTTTTTCTGAAAATTACTCTTTTAATGTGGAAACAATTTATAGTATTCAAGTCTCTTATGATACTCCCACTATCCCGAATGAGAAGAATTTTGCTTATGTGGAGAGTAGTAAATTTTCTATGCTTGTATATCATGAAAAGAATGCTTTAGGTGCTGGTTATATTGTTGAATTCATTCGTGATGCTACTGAAAATTATTATGAGGGAGGAACATATGCTTGTAGGAATTGCAATAATATCAAGTTTCCTCTCTATGTGCTTAAAGTTTTGAAATTATGCTTGTTTTGCCTTCCTATGCTAGTTGATTATTGTTCCCATAAGTTGTTTTCTCACAAAAGCCCTATGCATAGGAAGTGGGTTAGACTTAAATGTGCTAGTCATATTCTTCTTGATGATCTCTTTATGTTTCAATTCTTATCTTTTATGTGAGCATCATTGAAATCATCATGCCTAGCTAGGGGCGTTAAACATTAGCGCTTGTTGGGAGGCAACCCAATTTTATTTTAGTTTCTTGCTTTTGCTTATGTTTAGTAATAAATAATACATCTAGCTTCTGTTTAGATGTGGTTTTATGTTTTAATTAGTGTTTGTGCCAAGTAGAACCTTTGGGAAGACTTGGGTGAAGCCTTTATGATCATGCTGTAAAAAACAGAAACTTTAGCGCTCACGAGATTAGCTTCAACTTTTTACTGGAGAGTGATATTTAGTTGATTATTTTTGAAGATGATTACTAGAAAAATTCATCAGGTCCACCAATTTATTTTATAATTTTTGGAGTTCCAGAAGTATACGTTTGATACAGATTACTACAGACTGTTCTGTTTTTGACAGATTCTGTTTTTCGTGTGTTGTTTGCTTATTTTGATGACTCTATGGATAGTAAATAGTTTATAAACCATATAGAAGTTTGAATACAGTAGGTTTGACACCAATATAAATAAAGAATGAGTTAAATACAGTACCTTGAAGTGGTGTTTTGTTTTCTTTCGCTGACGGAGCTGACGAGATTTTCTGTTAAGTTTTGTGTTGTGAAGTTTTCAAGTTTTGGGTAAAGATTCGATGGACTATGGAATAAGGAGTGGAAAGAGCCTAAGCTTGGGGATGCCCAAGGAACCCCAAGGTAATATTCAAGGATAACCAAGCGTCTAAGCTTGGGGATGCCCTGGAAGGCATCCCCTCTTTCGTCTTCGTTCATCGGTAACTTTACTTGGAGCTATTTTTTTATTCACCACATGATATGTGTTTTGCTTGGAGTGTCATTTTATTTTTTTAGATTTGCTTGATGTTTGAATAAAATATCAAGATCTGAAATTATTAAATGGGAGAGTCTTCACATAGTTGCATAACTATCCGACTACTCATTGATCTTCACTTATATCTTTTGGAGTAGTTTGTTTTTGCTCTAGTACTTCACTTATATCTTTTAGAGCATGGTGGTGGTTTTGTTTTATAGAATATATGTACTCTCATGCTTCACTTATATTATTTTGAGAGTCTTAAACAGCATGGTAATTTGCTTAATCCTAATATGCTAGGTATTCAAGACTAGTAAAAACTTTCTTATGAGTGTGTTGATTACTAAGAGAAGTTTGATGCTTGATGATTGTTTTGAGATATGGAGGTAGTGATATTAAAGTTGTGCTAGTTGAGTAGTTGTGAATTTGAGAAATACTTGTGTTGAAGTTTGTAAGTCCCATAGCATGCACGTATGGTAAACATTATGTAACAAATTTGAAACACGAGGTGTTCTTTGATTGTCCTCCTTATGAGTGGCGGTCAGGGACGAGCGATGGTCTTTTCCTACCAATCTATCCCCCTAGGAGCATGCGTGTAGTGCTTGGTTTTTGATGACTTGTAGATATTTGCAATAAGTATGTGAGTTCTTTATGACTAATGTTGAGTCCATGGATTATACGCACTCTCACCTTTCCATCATTGCTAGCCTCTTCGGTACCATGCATTGCCCTTTCTCACATTGAGATTTGGTGCAAACTTCGAAGGTGAATCCAAACCCCGTGATATGATACACTCTTTCACACATAAACCTCCTTATATCTTCCTCAAAACAGCCACCATACCTACCTATTATGGCATTTCCATAGCCATTCCGAGATATATTGCCATGCAACTTTCCACCATCCCGTTTATCATGACACGTTCATCGTTGTCATATTGCTTTGCATGATCATGTAGTTGACATAGTATTTGTGGCAAAGCCACCATTCATAATTCTTTCATACATGTCACTCTTGGTTCATTGCATACTTTGTTCTAGTATCGAGTTGTAAATAAATAGAAGTGTGATGATCATAATTTTCTAGAGCATTGTCCCAAGTGAGGAATAAAAAAAACAGAAAGGCCATAAAAAAGAGAGAAGGCCCAAAAAAATGAGAGAAAAAGAGAGAAGGGACAATGTTACTATCCTTTACCACACTTGTGCTTCAAAGTAGCACCATAATCTTCATCATAGAGAGTCTCTTGTTTTGTCATTTTCATATACTAGTGGGAATTTCTCATTATAGAACTTGGCTTGTATATTCCAACAATGGGCCTCCTCAAGTGCCATAGGTCTTAGTGAGCAAGCAAGTTGGATGCACACCTACTTAGTTTGTTTTGTTGAGCTTTCATATATTTATAGCTCTAGTGCATCCGTTGCATGGCAATCCCTACTCCTTGCATTAACATCAATCGATGGGCATCTCCATAGCTCATTGATTAGCCTCGTTGATGTGAGACTTTCTCCTTTTTTGTCTTTTCCACATAACCCCCATCATCATATTCTATTCCACCCATAGTGCTATGTCCATGGCTCGCGCTCATGTATTGCGTGAAAGTTTATAAGTTTGAGATTACTAAAGTATGAAACAATTCCTTGGCTCGTCATCGAGGTTGCGCATGATGAGAGCATTCTTGCGTGACGAAAATGGAGCATGACTAAACTATATGATTTTGTAGGGATGAACTTTCTTTGGCCATGCTATTTTGAGAGGACATAATTGCTTAGTCAGTATGCTTGAAGTATTATTATTTTTATGTCAATATGAACTTTTATCTTGAATCTTTCGGATCTGAATATTCATACCACAATTAAGAAGAATTACATTGAAATTATGCCAAGTAGCATTCCACATCAAAAAATTCTATTTTTTATCATTTACCTACTCGAGGACGAGCAGGAATTAAGCTTGGGGATGCTGATACGTCTCCAACGTATCTATAATTTTTGATTGTTCCATGCTATTATATTATCTGTCTTGGATGTTTATGGGCTTTATTAAACACTTTTACATTATTTTTGGAACGAACCTATTGACCCAGAGCCCAGTGCCAGTTCCTGTTTTTTCCCTTGTTTCCGTGTTTTGAAGAAAAGGAATATCAAACGGAGTCGAAACGGAATGAAACCTTCTGGAGAAGTTATTTTTGGAAGGAAAGCAACCTGGGAGACTTGGAGTCCATGTCAAGGAAGCAACAAGGAAGGCACGAGGCAGGGGGGCGCCCACCCCCCTGGGTGCGCCCTCCACCCTCATGGGCCCCTCATGGCTCCCCTAACGTACTTCTTTCACCTATATATACCAATATACCCTAAAAACTTCGGGGAACAGAATAGATCGGGAGTTCCGCCGCCGCAAGCCTCTGTAGCCACCAAAAACCAATCGGGACCCTGTTCCGGCACCCTGCCGGAGGGGGGAACCCTCACCGGTGGCCATCTTCATTATCCCGGCGCTCTCCATGACGAGGAGGGAGTAGTTCACCCTCGGGGCTGAGGGTATGTACCAATAGCTATGTGTTTGATCTCTCTCTCTCTCTCGTGTTCTTGATTTGGCACGATCTTGATGTATCGCGAGCTTCGCTATTATAGTTGGATCTTATGTTGCTTCTCCCCTCTACTCTCTTGTAATGGATTGAGTTTTCCTTTGAAGTAATCTTATCGGATTGAGTCTTTAATGATTTGAGAACACCTGATGTATGTCTTGCCGTGCGTATCTGTGGTGACAATGGGATATCACGTGATTCACTTGATGTATGTTTTGGTGATCAACTTGCGGGTTCCACCCATGAACCTTTGGGGCACTCTTTGGGGCACTCTTTGAGGTTCTATGTGTTGGTTGAATAGATGAATATGAGATTGTGTGATGCATATCGTATAATCATACCTACGGATACTTGAGGTGTCATTGGAGTATCTAGGTGACATTAGGGTTTTGGTTGATTTGTGTCTTAAGGTGTTATTCTAGTACGAACTCTAGGGCTGTTTGTGACACTTATAGGAATAGCCCAATGATTGATTGGAAAGAATAACTTTGAGGTGGTTTCATACCCTACCATAATCTCTTCGTTTGTTCTCCACTATTAGTGACTTTGGAGTGACTCTTTGTTGCATGTTGAGGGATAGTTATATGATCCAATTATGTTATTATTATTGAGATAACTTGCACTAGTGAAAGTATGAACCCTAGGCCTTGTTTCCTAGCATTGCAATACCGTTTACGCTCACTTTTATCATTAGTTACCTTGCTGTTTTTATATTTTCAGATTACAAAAACCTATATCTACCATCCATATTGCACTTGTATCACCATCTCTTCACGAACTAGTGCACCTATATAATTTACCATTGTATTGGGTGTGTTGGGGACACAAGAGACTCTTTGTTATTTGGTTGCAGGGTTGTTTGAGAGAGACCACTTCATCCTACGCCTCCCACGGATTGATAAACCTTAGGTCATCCACTTGAGGGAAATTTCTACTATCCTACAAACCTCTGCACTTGGAGGCCCAACAACTTCTACAAGAAGAAGGTTGCATAGTAGACATCACCCAGCCCCCTCGCGTGACTCTCCCGAGGGGAAAGCGTTGCGGTGAGGCTAGACACTGAGCCGGGTGGCTCCTTGAGGTTGGTACAGCCATGGGGCCGCCCTCAGTTGTTTATGACCAGAGCGGAGCGTAGCGCTTCTGCACTTGCACGGGCATAGCCACTCCTCGACCGTGTCGACTGCCAGCATGGAGCATGGTGCTTCCACTGGTGCATGGGTGAGGGCTCCCTCTGAGTGGAGCCCCCGGAGCGTGTGCAGCCCCGCCCTGACACGTGGCTTGCATGGCAGGGCTAGACGAGGTGTGTCTGGGCACTTGTGAGCCAACGCGGGACTCACGAGGCCCTACCTCAAGGCGGGTTGCGCCTGGTCTTGGTTCTTGATAGCTTCAGTGATCCTGCGAGATAGTTAGGTAACCTGTGTCGGACGAATTTCCTGAGGTGATCCCATGAGAAGGCCAGACACCAACGACCCCAGGAGGTGACGTGAACGGGGCCGGCCCGCCAGACAGAGCTCAGTAGTTGGATTTATCGGCGCTGCAGGGATGGACCCGAGCATAGACGCCGTGCCAAGCCTACTCATGCAAGGAATCCTAAGGGAAGACAACCGGTGCGCGACTCCCGTGGCAACGAGGGTGGTCGCGGGTGGGGTATCGATGTACCAGGTAAGCAGGTCATAACCATAGATAACTTATGCAAGGAGACAAGCTAGCTTAGGTAGATGCAAGAACGATACATGCCACTGGGACGGACCCGAGCGGCATGGGGATGATGCAGCCCGAGGGGCGCCCCCAACAGAGTAAGTTAAAGATGAAAAAAGATACATGTCGTGGGGACGGGCCCGTGCGACCCGGGAATGATGTAGCCCGAGGGGCGCTCCCAGCTAAGTAAATCGGAAAATGTCACCTGGTTCTGTTGTTGAAGGAGTGTTGAGGTAGCTGAAGGTGCGCGCTGAAGGAGTCGTTCCTCACGAGCCACCAGTGCCCTGAGCCTTTGGAGGCTCTGGGGGCTGAGGTGGTTCCTTGAGGACCGTTGCCATCTCTGCCAGGACTTCGTGATGCCTAGCCTCCTGAGCCGCCAGGATGCTCCGTAGATGACACTGGTAGGTGACAGCCGCGTTCGGCAGGCCAAACGGCATGCGAACATAGCTGTGAGGTGGACCCTCGCACCGGCTAACGCACGAAGGCCAGAAGCGCTCCTGAGATGCGGTCCTGTTGATCCCTAGAATGTCGATGCAGACGCGTAGCCCGCCGTCCTCGCCAGGATGGGGAGCTGCGTCGGGTGGTGGGCCGCGGTTGCTGCGTATGTTCCTTGCCTCCTGAAGCTCCTGGACTGCCTGGGTGATGAACTCCTGAGCACTAGGCGCTCCTCGCCTTGTGCCCTCTTGAGGGAAACGTGCAACAAAGCACGCCTCCAAGTGGTGCCCGAGCGCCTCCCTCGTGACATTGGCTAGGTCTGAGGCCCTCCAGAAGAGAGCCCCCGAGCCCAGCCTGAGGAGGGTGCCAAGCGCGCCTTCCTATGCGAGGGAGGGACGCGCCCCGGCCACGGACGCAGATGCTGAGGTGGTGCCACTGGTGACACCGCTTCCCTCAGGCGCTGGGTGGAGTAGCTGCTTCTTCTTCTTGGGAATGGCCCCAGGAGGGTACATGGTGCCCTGGATCTTCGACTGCTGCGGCTTGGAAGGTGCGCTCAAGGGAGCACACCGCATCTCTTTCTTCACACGAAACTGTGATGATGCCGCCACTCCCTGGCATCTTGAGGACGTTGTAGCCGTGGTGGGTCACTGCCATGAACTTGGCCAATGCTGGATACCCGAGGATGGCGTTGTACGGCAGACGGATGTGGGCGACGTCGAAGTCAATGAGCTCGGTGCGGTAGTTGTCGCGCTGGCCAAAGTTGACAGGGAGGCGGACCTACCGTATCGGGGTGGTGGAGCCGTCGGTCACTCCTGAGAAAGGCTTGGTAGGCTGTAGCTAATCGTACGGCACTTGGAGGCTGTCGAACTTCTCGACGGACAAGACATTGAGCCCTGCACCACCATCGATGAGGGTCTCGGTGACTTGGACATTGCTTATGACGGGTGAGCAAAGCACCGGGAGGGCACCGGTGGTAGCCGCACACTTGAGCTGGTCCGACGAGCTGAAGGTGATGGCGCACTTGGACCACCTGAGCAGACGCGTGGCCTCGAGCTTGGGAAGGGCCGCATTCACCTCGCGAGCAAACTGCTTGAAGACGCGCTGGGAAGCTGGGGCCTGAGTACCGCCCAAGATGCAAGCGATAGCGCGTGGCTCCTGGAAGCCCCCAGCCCCCTCGTCCTGATGGTGGTCGTCGTCCCTTCTTGGCTGTGGCGGCAGCGAAGGGAGGCGAGGATTTCCCTAAGGACGGTCCTCACAAGGCTGGTCCCTCCATGCGCCCTCACGTGGCTGGTCCTTCTAGTGATCCTCGCGAGGCCGATCAAGCCACTCTTGATGGGTGCCGCGGTCGTCCTCCACTTCGTCCTCCTCCTCAGCCGTAGCCCCGGTCGTTGTGCTCGAGGCGTCGACCGAAGCGTCCATCTCGAATGGCCCTGAGCTCTTGACAGTCATTGGTGTTGTGGCTGTGTACATTGTGGAAGGCGCAGAACGGACGACTGCTCTTCGATGACTCGGGGTGGTCCCATCCGCGCTTTATATCTGGCTCCGCTGCGAGCACGGCTACCCCCTTGCGCTTCACATCCTTGGCGTTGGCTTTCTTCTCTTCTAGGTCGGCAGCAGGGAGCTCGAGGAGGGAGAGGCGCTCCTCCTCACCTCTTGCACACTTGGTCTCCATGTTGAACATCTCCAGTGCCGTGCATAGCTCCTCGTGGATAGCGAGATCCTCATTCATCTATACATCGCGAACACCATCAGAGAACGCTGAAATGATGGCCTCGTCCGTCACCTTGGGGATCTTGAGGCGAACGCTGTTGAAGCGCTGGATGTACTTCTGCAGGGTCTCTCCCGGCTGCTGCTTGATGCGGCGTAGGTCACCCGCGGCCGGCGGGTGGTCGCGAGTGCCCTGGAAGTTAGCGACAAAGCAGTCGCGCATCTCACCCCAGGAGGAGATCGAAACCGGGGGCAGATTCAGGAGCTACGAGCGAGCACCATCTTTGAGAGCCATGGGAAACCATTTCGCCTTGACTTTCTCGTCGCCGTTGGCCGCCTCGATGCTCAGCTCGTAGAGCTACAAGAACTCTGCAGGGTCGGGGGTTCCTTTGTAGCGTGGAGACAGGACTAGCTTGAACTTGCCTGACCAAATGACGCTACGTAGCTCCGGGGTGAAGGCACGACAGCCTACTGTAGCCACCGGGGCACGCCACGGGGGTGGAGCTTGGTCTTGATGTCCGTGCACCACTGCCGCAGGCGGCATGCGGTCTTGACGTGGTGGCACTGGGGTGCGGGAGCGTCTTCTCGTGGTCGGGGAACTTCTTGGCAGCTTCCTTCTTCATGCGCGGGCGCCCAGCGTGGCGGGTCGCGCCGAGGGGCCGCGTGTCTTGGTGCCAGGGCGCTGTCTTGGTGCGGAGGTGGCGGAGGCGCTCCGTGAGCTACATCACCCGCTGCCGGAGGAGGGCGAGGCAACAAGAGGGACGGTGCGGGGGAGCCCCAAGCGCCGCTGACGAGCTCGCGATGCAGTCCAGCCAGTTCTTGTAGAGGTCGTCGACCGGGCGGTAGCACAAGAGCTCGCATGCCATGAGTAGCCCGGCCTGCGCGTCCGTGGGCGCGCGACGAGCATGGGACAATGAGGCGGCCGGAGTCAGCGACGGGGTGGCGGTGCGGCCGTCCCGCCACACAGAGGGGTGCAGCGAGGACGCTTGCTGCTCGTTTCCCACCGGGCCGGTGGCGGCGTTGGCGACGGGTGACGGAGAATGATGGGGAGGCCCGCCGACAGGGGCTGTCTGAGTGACACGGGAGGCGACGGCGGCCCGACGCTCGGCGCGAGCTCGACACTCGTCTGCCATGGATGCGGTCTAGCGGTGGAGCGTGGATCGAAGGTAGGAAAGCTCCAGCGCACCCCTACCTGGCGCGCCAAATGTCGGATCGCGGGTTCCGGCAAAACCTTCGAGGTTTGAACACTGGGGTGCGCACGAAGATCTCTCTTCCCCTAGCTCATGCTCTCACCACGATCTCAAAGCTTAGCTCACTGAACCCAAAGAACAAGGGACACAAGAGTTTATATTGGTTCGGGCCACCGATGTGGTGTAATACCCTACTCCAGTGTGGTGTGGTGGATTGCCTTGTAGGCCGGGATGAACAAGTACAAGGGAAGAACTACCTCCTGAGGAGAGGTGTCCTTGAGCTCGGTGAGCTTGTGCGTGTGTGGATGGAATGGATCTAATCCAAGATGAGTTGGGGCTGAATCGGTTGCCTCCTATGGTGGTGGCTAGTCCTATTTATAGAGGCCCGGGTCCTCTTCCCAAATATTAGGCGGGAAGGGATCCCACAAAGGCCAATTTAAAGGGGGACAGCTAGTACAAGCTATCCTGACAAAAGGTGGTCTTCGCCTGCCAAAGGCTCTAGTGGTGACGCCGTCGTGGGCTCCGCGATGACCTCCGTCCTACCGTCCTGCTTGGCTTGGTCTCGTTGCACCGATATGGAAACCTTTGCCTGACGCCTCGGGACTCCTCGCCTGTGACTGCTCCTTTAGTACCGAATAGGAAACCAGTACTCTGCGCCCACTGGCGCCCGCCTGGCCTTGGTCGTCATGGCTCAAGTCACGGGAACCTCACAATGTGCCCCTTGCCTTGATCTCTCCGCTCCTCGCGAGCCAGCCTAGTGAGGCTGCCCCTGAGGAGGTCTTGTGTCGCCCGCCACGCGAGGGTTGGCCCCTCGCGAGGGTCTTGAGTGTTTGCCGGTGAAGATGGGCCGTACAGGGCCGCTGGTGGAGCCACGCCATGGGCCGCAGGCAGGCAAGTCTGGGGACCCCCGTTCCCAGAACGCCCACAATTATCAGTAGGTTTTTCTATTTCAGGTTCACTAGAAGTACGCAAAGTCCTATCATTTTTCTTTTTCTTTTTCTTTCTAGAAGGACTAGGTGCACTAGTGTTATTTCTTTGTTAATCTTGTTCAATTATTTTTGGGTGTCCCTCAAGATAAAGTGGTTCCTGAGTCATTTTACCTCCTCTAGTTGCAACTCTAACAACAATTAAAGTCATGCATATTATGATTCATTTCGTCAAGCAATTCTCTTTGTGATTTAGCAACTTGTTCTAACTGAGTTTGAACCATAGAAGCATGTTTTCCAACACCTCTAACATCATTGTGTATTCTAAATAACAAGTCACTCAAGCGAGCAATCATATCAAAATTATATTTCAATTGTTTCATAACATTTGTATTGAAGTGATCTTGTTTTCTAATATAGTTTTCAAACTCATAAAGGCATTGGCTAGGATGCATATTGTGAGGATTATCATTTTCATTGAAATTCATAACATAATTTACCTCTACCACCTTAGGCAGTGGGGTGTATTAAGCCCATGTATTTCTTCAATAGGAGGTAAATTTTTAACATCCTCAGCTTTAATACCTTTTTCCTTCATAGATTTCTTTGCCTCTTGCATATCTTCGTGGATCGAGATATAATATACCCCTCTTCTTCGGAGTGGGTTTAGGCGGTGGTTCATGAAGGGTCCAATCATCATAATTTTTCAATATGTTATTCAATAATTCTTCAGCTTGAGCAGTAGTTTGTTCCCTAAAAACACAACCAGCACAACTATCTAGGAAGTCCCTAGAAGCATAGGTTAGTCCATTATAGAAGATATCAAGTATTTCATTTTTCTTAAGAGGATGATCAGGCAAAGCATTAAGTAACTGGAAAAGCCTCCCCCAAGCTTGTGGGAGAGTCTCTTCTTTAATTTGCACAAAGTTAAATATTTCCTGCAAGGCAACTTGTTTCTTATGAGCAGGAAAATATTTTGCAGAGAAGTAATAAATCATATCCTGGGGACTACGCACACACCCAGGAGCAAGAGTATTGTACCAAGCTTTAGCATCACCCTTTAATGAGAAGGAAATAATTTGAGAATAAAGTAGTAGCGAGTTTCCTCATCATGAGTAAAAAGGGTGGCTATATCATTCAACTTTGTAAGATGTGCCACAACAGTTTCAGTTTCATAACCATGGAAAGGATCAGATTCAATCAAAGTAATTAACTCTGGGTCGATAGAGAATTCATAATCCTTATCATCAAGAAAGATAGGTGAAGTAGCAAACTTAGGACCACATTTCATTCTAGCATTCAGAGATTTTTCTTTATACTTTTGTAGTAATTTCTCTAGATCTTCTCTATCATTGCAAGCAAGAATATCTCTAGTTGCTTCTTCACTCATAACATAACCTTACGGTACCTTAGGCAATTCATATCTAGGAAGGCTAGTTCTAGCAGGTGTTTCAGGAGATCCAGTTTCAAGCTCATCATTAGATTGAACAACATCATGTTGTATAACTCTAGCAATTTGTTTATCAAGAAAATCACCGAGTGGCACATCATCATTATCAAGCAAGGTACAAGCATCATCATAAGCATTATTCATAGTAGAAGTAGCATCATCAATAACTTGCAACATATCAGAATTAATAGCATGTAGTGGTGCTGCAAGTTTACTCATAACAGAAGGTGAATCTAAAGCAGAACTGGATGACAATTTCTTACCTCCCCTCATACTTGAGGGAATATCTTAGGCTTAGGATCCTTCAGATTCTTCATAGTGATAATATGATAATAATCCCAAGTGACTCAATAAATATAGCTATTGTCCCCGACAACGGTGCCAGAAAAAGGTCTTGATAACCCACAAGTATAGGGGATTGCAACAGTTTTCGAGGGTAAAGTGTTTAACCCAAATTTATAGATTCGACACAAGGGGAGCCAAATAATATTTGACGGTATTAGGAGCTAAGTTGTCAATTCAACCACACCTGGAGATTAATTATCTACAACAAAGTGATCAGTAGCAAAGTAATTTGATAGTTTTGATAGTAGTGACAACTACAATAGTAGCAGTAACAGTGATAGCAGTAATTTTGTAGCAAGTGTAACAGTGATGATAGCAGTAGTAACGCAGAAAAATCAATATAAATAAATTCATAGGCATTGGATTAGTGACTTGTTGGATGATATTCATCATGTGACAGTTATAACCTAGGGCGATACGGCACTAGCTCCAGTTCATCGATATAATGTAGGCATGCATTCCTTAAATAGTCATACGTGCTTTATTAAAAGAACTTGCATGACATCTTTTGTCCTACCCTCCCGTGGTAGCGGGATCCATATTGGAAACTAAGGGATATTAAGGCCTCCTTTTAATAGAGACCGGAACAAAGCATTAACACATAGTGAATACATGAACTCCTCAAACTACGGTCATCACCGAGAGTGGGCCCGGTTGTTGTCACTCCGGGGTTGTCGGATCATAACTGAGGGAGTCCTGGATTAGGGGGTGTCCGGATGGTCGGACTGTGACCTTTGGCCGGACTCCTGGACTATGAAGATACAAGATTGAAGACTTCGTCCCGTGTCTGGATGGGACTTTCCTTGGCGTGGAAGGCAAGCTTGGCGATACGGATATGTAGATCTCCTCCCATTTGTAACCGACTCTATGTAACCCTAACCCTCTCCGGTGTCTATATAAACCGGAGGGTTTTAGTCCGTAGGACGAACAACAATCATACCATAGGCTAGCTTCTAGGGTTTAGCCTCTCCGATCTCGTGGTAGATCTACTCTTGTACTACCCATAACATCAATATTAATCAAGCAGGAGTAGGGTTTTACCTCCATCGAGAGGGCCCGAACCTGGGTAAAAAACATCGTGTCCCTTGTCTCCTGTTACCATCCGCCTAGATGCACAGTTCGGGACCCCCTACCCGAGAGCTGCCGGTTTTGACACCGACATTGGTGCTTTCATTGAGAGTTCCTCTGTGTCGTCACCTTTAGGCCCGATGGCTCCTCCGATCATCAACAACGATGCGATCCAGGGCGATACTTTTCTCCCCGGACAGATCTTCGTATTCGGCGGCTTTGCACTGTGGGACAATTCTCTTGGCCATCTGGAGCAGATCGAAAGCTACGCCCCTGGCCATCAGGTCAGATTTGGAAGTTTGAACTACACGGCTGAAGGCCGCGGAGACTTAATCTTCGACGGGTTTGAGCCACAGCCAAGCCCACCGCACTGTCACGATGGGCATGATCTAGCTCTGCCGCCGAACAGTGTCCTGGAGGACGGGTGGCTGGACACCGCCTCGGGGGCTGCAATCTCTACGGCGATCGAAATAACACCATACCTGTCGCTGCGGCTTGTGACTCCAAGGTGCCGGATTCCTCTCCGACTCGGAACCCTCCATACCGCCAATCGAATCCGATTGGGCGCCGATCATGGAGTTCACCGCCGGACATCTTTTCAAAGACTCGCTTCTTTCTGACATTCTGAATTCACTAAAGTCTCTCTCTCTCTATCGGAGAGCCCTGGCGGACTATGGTCAAGAAGGCTGGGATGCGGACGATGAAGAAATTCAAAGCCCACCCACCACCCACTTTGTAGCCACTGTCGATGATTTAACCGACATGCTCGACTTCGACTCCGAAAACATCGACGGTATGGACGACGACGTAGGAGATAAACATGAATCAGCGCCTATAGGGCACTGGACAACCACCTCATCTCACGATGTATACATGGTTGACACACCTAAAAGAAACGACGACAAGGAACAAAGGGGCACAACGAGGGATCATTCCCTCGAAAAGGAGTGAAAGCGGCAGCGTAAGCGCCGCTCCAAACCCCACCTCGACAGAGACAACAGCCATACAGACCCAACCATAGAGCAGGGCGAACCGGCGGGTGATGAACATGCCATCGAGCAGCCGTCCGAACAGGACAACTTGGATAAACAACCCGTCCCTGGTGAAGATAACAGTCCGGACGACCTCACGCTGGACAGATTGCTGGAGCAAAAGAACCTCCAAAAGGTTTCATCGCCAAGGCTGTAGCCTGAAAAAGCGTAAACGAAGCTCAAAACAGCGGAAGATGCACTCAGAATTAGATGGAGCAAAGTACTCAACACCGCAGACAAATACGGCGACAGTCACCGCACAAAGAGCTATCCGAAGCGAAAATTATTGCCGGAATTTGATGAAGAGGCCTTAGAGCCTCCGCAATCAAAAAATAAGGAAGCCACCAGGTCGGATAAATGACCCCATGGCCAACATAGTGCGGCAAATGGCGCCGCACACAAGCCGGCACGCGATCCGCACAAGGATTCGCATCAAAAAGGCGGCCCAGCTAGATCTATCTACGGGCCAAGAAAGCAAGCTCTATTAAGCAATGCAACACATCAAATATCCGAACATCACGGTACACCCTGATATAGGGGTGCCGCACACCCCCTATGTTTCACCGATGAGGTGCTGGATCATGAATTTCCAGCGGGATTCAAGCCCGTAAACATAGAGGCATACGACGGAACAACAGACCCTGGAGTCTGGATTGAGGATTACATCCTACACATACACATGGCTAGAGAGAGGATCTCCATGCCATAAAATACTTACCCCTCAAACTCAAAGGGCCAGCCCGGCATTGGCTTAAAAAGTTGGGAAGAGCTCGAGGATGCTTTTCGGGCAAATTTTCAAGGGACCTATGTCCGACCTCCGGATGCAGATGATTTAAGTCATATAACTCAACAACCCGGAGAGTCAGCCCAGAAAATCTGGAACAGATTTCTTACTAAAAAGAACCAAATAGTCGACTGTCCGGACGCCGAAGCCTTAGCCGCTTTCAAACACATCGTTCGAGATGAATGGCTCGCAAGACACCTCGGCCAAGAAAAGCCGAGAACAATGGCCGCATTAACTAGCCTCATGACCCGCTTTTGTGCAGGAGAGGTTAGCTGGTTGGCAAGATGCGCATCAAGCAACCCAAGTACATCCGGGTTAGGGATGGAAACGGGAAACCGCGACGCAACAAGGACCACCGCCGACCAAGGGAAACAGCCCAAGAGCACGACATACCAACGCCGGATTCAAAAGCTCGGCGAGAATCGAAAAAGCTGCTTCTCAAGGATAACAGGGACGAGCTATCTAACCTAAACAAAATCTTGGACAAGATATGTCAAATCCACAAGACTCCCGGAAGCCTGCAAACCATACCCACAGAGATTGTTGGGTCTTCAAGCAATCCGCAATCTCAACGCCGAACACAAGGCTCAACACACCAAGCGAGGACGATGACGAACCCCACAAGCAGAGCACCGGAAAACAAAAGAATTTCCCACAAGAAGTCAAAACAGTAAACTCACTTCACGTGACAAAAGGGAAAAACATAGTGGCGCCTATAGAGATACGCGCCATACGGCCTATCCCAGAGGAGTCCCGCCACTGGTTGTTACAACCAATCACCTTCGACCCACATGATTACTCTAGAAGTATCCGGAACGCAGGCTGGACTGCCTTGGTATTAGATCCGATAATTGACGGACTCCACTTTACACAAGTCCTAATGGACGGCGGCAAAGGACTTAAACCTGCTATATCAGGACACAATACGCAAAATGGGGATAGACCCAAGAACAATTCGCCATAGCAACACTTCCTTTCAAGGGGTAACGCCAGGCCCAGATGCCCATTGTACGGGCTCTCTCCTGCTAGAAGTTATTTTCGGCTCCCCCGACAACTTCCGCCGTGAAAAGCTAACCTTCCACATCTCCCCATTTACAAGTATCTATCAAGCACTACTGGGATGCGAAGCTTTCGCCCGCTTTAATGCAGTACCGCATTATGCATCTCTTATACTTAAAATGCCCGGTCCACGAGGCATCATCTCATTAAAGGGAAATATCGAGTGTTCCTCGAGCACGGATGATTGTGCGGCTGCCTTGACAGCCACACACTAAGCCGGCTTCACTAATCAAAGCACCTAAACAGGTTGTTCAGACCCCGGACATGGCTAGACAAGTCCGGCGTAAACATACACGGGCTTACTAGCCGCATACCCCCGTACAAGGGGCCCCGTGCATATACAACAAGAGACAATAAAGCTCAATCTTATTCATTTTTTAAATTGTACTTTGTTTATTTAATATAACGTACATTTTCGCACGATCTTTTTCAATTAAGTTCCTTTCTTTTGCAGATGAACACTGTACATGTACCGCCCGTGATACGGCACAACGGAGACACATGCGCAGACGCAAGAGGGACCCGTTCCAAGGATTCTTTTCAGATTAAGACCCTGCGTAAACCTTTTTTACTGTTTCTTGTTGATACACATCCCCCGGTTTCTTGCTATAACCGAGGTGGAGGCTGGCATCTTGGCATTGGCCAAATCAGGATTTTGCGCGTACCTGGACACCAGGGGCTTATTACTAAGGGCGTTGTTCAGCCCGTTTTCATAATGACCGAATACCTTAGGGAGTGTTCGGCGTCGCGAGTTTGGCCTTATATGCATCAACTCCGAATCATGTCTGTCGGTGTCAAAACCGGCGGATATCGGGTAGGGGGTCCCGAACTGTGCGTCTAGGCGGATGGTAACAGGAGACAAGGGACATGATGTTTTTACCCTGGTTCGGGCCCCCTCGATGGAGGTAATACCCTACTCCTGCTTGATTAATATTGATGATATGGGTAGTACAAGAGTAGATCTACCACGAGATCAAGGAGGCTAAACCCTAGAAGCTAGCCTATGGTATGATTGTTGTTCTTCCTACGCATTTCAAAACCCTCCGGTTTATATAGACACCAGATAGGTTAGGGTTACATGTAGTCGGTTACAATGGTAGGAGATCTACATATCCGTATCGCCAAGCTTGCCTTCCACGGCAAGGAAAGTCCCATCCGGACACGGGACGAAGTCTTCAATCTTGTATCTTCATAGTCTTGGAGTCTGGCCGTCATGATAGTTCGGCTATCCGGACACCCCAGAGTCCTGGACTCCCTTAGTAGCCCCTGAACCAGGCTTCAATGACGACGAGTCCGACGTGCATATTGTCTTCGGCATTGCAAGGCGGGTTCCTACTCCCAATACTTCATAGAAGGTTTTGAACACCAGGATAGTGTCCGGCTCTGCAAAACAAGTTCCACATAACACCGTAGAGAGAATAATTTTTGCACATATCTGCTGACGTATTCCGCGGCTTGACATCACACCCCGGCCAGGCCTTTATATGAATCGTTTCTTTACCGTTCCACCTTAGCGTGTTTAGCGAGGCGGTTTCCTTGGCACGTCTTATCAAAGCATAGATCATGCCCCCTTATGTCGGATTTCGGGTTCCGGCAGACCCTTAAGGTTCGAACTCTGGGGTGCGCGCGGAGATCCAACCCTCCACCGTCTCGTACCTCGCCGAATCGCAGGGACCTAAACTACTAGAAAGAACAGCACAAGAGACACGAGATTTATACTAGTTCGGGCCACCGTTGTGGTGTAATACCCTACTCTAGTTTGTGGTGTGGCGGATTACCTCTTGGGCTGATGAGGAATAAGATAGGAAGAACAGCCTCGCGAGGGTCTGTTCTTGGTGGGTGTGATGAACTGCTAGGTGGTGTTCCGTCGCTCTAGCTTGAGGATCGGGTCTCTATCTCTCTCTCTGGATTCCAAATGCCTACCCTCTCTACTATGGTGGCTAGCTCTACTTATATAGACGAAGGCCCCGGCCTCTTCCCAAATATTGAGCGGAAGGGCGCCAACAATTGGCCATTTTGAAGGGGAACAGCAGTACACTTATCCCGACTAAAGTTAGTCCTCGCCGCCAAAGGCTCTGGTGATGACGCTTTGCTTGGGTTCCACGATGACTCCTTCCAGCCGTTGGGGCTGGTCTTGGTCTTGTTGCACCGAAACGGATGCCTTTGCTTGATGCTCGACCGCGCTTGCTCCCTTTGCACCAAAGAGGAAAGGAGGACGCTGCTGCTGGTCGGGCGCCCGATCGCGCCCTTGGTCGTCATGGCTTGCGTCATGGGCACCTCGCGAGGTACCCTGCCTTGAACTCTCCGCCTCCTCATGAGCCAGCCCGACAAGGCCGTGCTCGAGGAAGCTCCTTGTCGCCCGCCTCATGAGGCTTGGCCCCTCGCGAGGGTCTTGAGCTTGTGTTGATGAAGATGGGCTGTCCTGGGCCTCCTTCGAGCCACGCCAAGCAGCCGCAGTGAGCAAGTCTGGGACCCCTGCTCCTGCACGCCGACAGTAGCCCCCGGACCCACGACGCGCCCGAACTTGGCCGAGCGGAGAGGCGAAAGGGTAAGTGCGAAGCATCGTGGGCCCTAACAGCCTGCGGCCTTGGGCGCCACGTGGCGGTTGATTGGACGCGTGCGCCTCTTCAACCGCGTGGGTTGATAACAGAGCGACATCTTCCTTGCCTCCTTTACTTTCGCCAGTTGCTGCTCAGATCCCCTTTCCTGCGCCTCCTCTCGCTTCCGAGATCTTCAGATCCACTCCGCCTGCGTGTGCCCTAGCCGATCATGGCTCCTCGCCAAACCCCGCCGAGCCTCGGTACTCTCCCGCCTTGGACCCGCCAAATGTGTCGTAGCCTCACTCGATGCACCGTTGGCGGAGGCGCAGGGCGCCAATGGAACGGGCGGTGTTCAAGGTCGGCTCCTCCGCCTCGAGGGTCGGGGAGTACCTTCTACCCGTTCTTCATGAAGCGCCATCATTGCTGGTCCGTGCCTCCCTTCTCTGAGTTCTTCTTCTCCGTCCTCCGTCACTACAACATCCAAGCTCTACACCTCCATCCCAACTCCGTCCTTCTTCTGGCAATCTTCGCCTACTATTGTGAGGCCCATGTTGGGGTGAAGCCCTCGGTGGCCTTGCCGCGCCACTACTTCTTCCTCCGAACCTCCCGTGGTTCCGCCTCCAAGGCGTCTTGTGAGCTTAAATACGCATCTGGTGGAGCCATCGCCATTTCAAACCACAGGAAGCAGATTGAGGGCTTCAGGAGCAAGTGGGTCTTGGTGGATGCTTTGGGCGGATCCACACTCGGCTGATCCTGCCCACGGAGCCCTCCGAGAGTTCCGACGACCGGTCCCGTGAAGCCGGGATCCCGCACGGGTTGGTCTTGGAGAAGATGGATGCAGATCTGAAGCCGTGGCCTGGCGGGGGCGGCGAGCTGACCGGGTGCGCTGCCGAGGGAGTTCTGAGCACCAATCGGCTCCGCTTCGCGATGCCAAGATTGCGATGTGGAGGCCTCACCCGAGCCCCGTGGCCCTGGCTAGCGAGGATCTGGCGACGGTCCTCCAGTCCTTGGTTGGGGGAGATGTGGCGAGACCGGAGGGCGCCGCCGTGCCCCTGTTCCTTCGTGAGGATTGGGAGCAGGTTGTGGGGCCCATGCCCGTCTTCAATGGGGACGGGCCCGTGCCCGTGGAGGCTCCGGAGGACCTGGTGGACGTGTCCTCTTCGACTCCAAATAAGAGGTGGAGGAAAGAGAGCCAGAGAGGGGTTGATTCTGGGCGGAGTCAAGGGCTCCTCCCTGCGGGCGCAGGCCCCGCGTTCTCCGCCTCCCCAAGAGCGCATTTACGACGAGGATGAGGGTGAGCGGGAGGCAAAGCCTGCCCCGATCCCAAGAAGGACCGACTGGCTGGTCCCTCAGGTCCGCCCGCCCCGGGCGATCCTGCAGACGCCTCCGGCTCCTGATTCCCTTGAAGCTGTTCCCTGCAGCCGGCTCTCGGGCTTCAAGTATGGCCGGAGGCTGCTCGAGTCCACCAGCGACAACCTGTAAGTGCCTGCTTCCCGTCTTGATCATTGCTGTGTCGACGAGATCTGATGTCCATGTTCTTCGGCCAGGCTGGCGCCCGCGGCGAAGAT
Source organism: Aegilops bicornis (assembly GCA_021605145.1). Taxonomy (NCBI): domain Eukaryota; kingdom Viridiplantae; phylum Streptophyta; class Magnoliopsida; order Poales; family Poaceae; genus Aegilops; species Aegilops bicornis. The sequence goes on from CM038674.1 coordinate 488,682,955, forward strand.
GCTGAAGGGGGCTCCCGAGGCCCCATCCGTGGCGGTGCCTCTGCCCGAAAAGGATGATGATCCCGACGCCCAGGCCTCTCCTACCCGGTCGTCCTCGCGAGGCTCGGCCGAGCTCACTGGGCAAGCTCAAATTTCTTGACCCGGGCGACTCCCGAGGTGGCCTTGCTCGGCGCTGCCTCCACTGTTGCCGTGGCGCCGCTGGTTCCGCCTCAAGGCGTAGTGGCTACGCCGCCGCCATCTCCTCCTACTCCGCCAACTGCTGTCTCTCCGACTCCTCCCGCTGTCCTGGATCGAGCTGCCGCTGAACTGGACCGGCTGCGGCAGGATCTTCTGGGCGCCGACCCTTGCTTGGTGGCCGGGCGCTTGGAGCTGGCCTCTAGCTGGATTCGCGCCGACGCTTCGATTCGGGCGCCACTGGTCTAGGCATCGACGACTTGCGATGAGGAGAAGCAGGCTGTTCGTGAGGCGAAGGTAGCCCGCGATGCTGCCCTGGGGGAGGCTGCCAGCATCCAAGGTTGCTGCGAGACGCTGGAGGGCGAGCTGAAGGGCCTGCAGAACCAGCTCGCCGAGGAGGCCCGCCTCCGCCAGGAGCAGGAGGAAAGCATGAAGGCTCGCGAGGCGGCCGCCAAAGACCGGGAGGCCAAGCTGAAGAAGCGCCGCAACCGCCTGGGCGCGCTGGAGCAGGAGCTGGAGGCGAGGAAGGTCAAGCTGGACGACAAGGCGCGGGTTCTTGCAGAAGATCGCATGGCCTTCATGGATATGGAGGTGAAGGCTCGCGCCCTGCTGAGGGAGCTTTATGATAGCGGCCTGGAGAGCCCACTGGCCGGCGCAGAGGATGGCCCCGCCAAGCTGCTTCCCTTCCTGATCCGCGCTCTTGAAGATGTCTCCCGTGGTCTTGGCCCCACGGCTGAGGCCGAGGCGCGTCTCTTGTCTACTGCGGCACTGACGCGGATCGTCACCCACATCTATCTTCGCGATCCCAGCGTCGACATGGACAGCTTCTTGGAGCCGCTTAAGCGGCGAGCATGTACTGCCGCCGCCGAGGTCTGTGAAGGGTCGCGCGAGGCTCTGCTGGGAAGTTCCGGCCTTCAGCACCAAGCCGGGCGAAGCGCTGCTCCCTGTTGCTTCACGAGGCGAGCCCACTCCGTGCTGCTCCACCGCCGACAAGTGACTCCTGTGGCTCCTGCCTTGCTTTTAATTCCTGCACATGTATCATGCCTCGGGAGGCGCTAAACTTGCGCTTGGTATTGCGATAACAGTGTGTACTGTAATATTTGCTTTTGAATTCCTTGAAATTTGTGCTTCCTACTTGCTTATGTTCTACGCCAGCAGAGTCTGCTCACAAGATACCTTGCTAGCCCCGACCGGAAACCAGGACGGGACCAAGGAAGCGAGGGGCTACGTGATGTTAGGCTCCTGAGTCGCGATGCTCAGGAGTCCCCCTTGGCGCACGAACAACAAGTAGGGAGGTGAGACGCGGGCGGATCCACCATTCTATGTCTGCAGAGCCCGGCCCCGCGCATACCTCAACCACCGTTAGCCTTTCGGAACTAAGGGGTGAGGGGCTACGTGACCAGTTAGGCTCCTGAGTCGCGATGCTCAGAGTCCCCTCGACGCTCAAACGGCATGCATCTTGGCTCCGCCGGGAGTGACGGCGTGACGAACCAGGCCCGAGGGGCCTGGCAGGGGGGCGTGCGTCCGGGCGTGACCAAGGCGCAGCCCCCGTGCCCAGCCCCCTCGCGCGGTGCTCCCGAGGGGAGGCGTTGCGACGAGGCCAGACACTGAGCTCTGGGCTCCCTAAGGTAGATGCGACCCAGAGGCCACCCTCAGTTGTTTATCACCAGCGCGGAGCATAGCGCTCAAGATGCACGGGCATAGCCGCTCCTCGTCGCTGTCGCCGCCAACAAGGAGCATGGTGCTTCCATCGGAGCGTGGGAGGGGCTCCTCCCAGAGGAGCCCCTGGCATATACAGCCCCACCGACGCGTGGCCGCACGGTAGGGCTAGACGAGGTGTATCTGGGCACTCGTGAGCCAGCGCGGGACTCATGAGGCCCTACCTCAAGGCGGAGTTGCGCCTGCCTGCAGGACTTATCTTCGAGTGTGTTCTCGCAAATTTGGCGGATGCCGGTTTCACGTCTTCGGTCCCGGCTCTCGGGCTGGTCTCAGCCGTCACCGGGCAAGCCAGTCGCGATGCCATGGACAAGACCGGAGGGTGAGGGCCGAGAGCCGGTAGGAGCCTCGAGTCGCGATGCTCGTGCACCCCCTTAACGCTGCTAAGCTGGATTAGATGACGCAACTCTACGTCCTCGGGTCCCGGCTCTCCGGCTGGTCTCAACCGTCGCTGGCAAGCCAGGTCGCGATGCCATGGACAAGACCAGAGGGTGAGGGCCGGAGAGCCGGTAGGAGCCCTAAGTCGCAATGCTCAGGCACCCCCCCTTTAACGCGCAAGCTGGGTCAAACGCAACAACTCTACGTCCTCGGGTCCCGGCTCTCGGCTGGTCCCAACCGTCAGCCGGCAAGCCGTGTCGCGATGCCATGGACAAGACCAGAGGGTAAGGGCCGGAGAGCCGGTAGGAGCCCCGAGTCGTGATGCTCAGCACCCCCTTTAACGCCGCAAGTCAGGTTAGATGGCGAAACTCTCGTCCTCGGGTTCCGGCTCTCGGGCTGGTCTCAGCTAGCCGGGCAAGCCAGTCGCGATGCCATGGACAAGACCAGAGGGTGAGGGCCGGAGAGCCGGTAGGAGCCCTGAGTCGCGATGCTCAGGCACCCCCCCTTTAACGCGCAAGATTCCGCCACCCAGGAAAAGGCACCAAATAACAAGCGAGAGCATAATCCTAAGGAAGAAGCAGGAAGGATACATGCCGCTGGGACTAGCCCGAGCGGCTTGGGGATGATGCAGCCCGAGGGGCGCCCCCAGCAGGATAAGCTAATGACATGAAGTAAAAAGGGATACATGCCGCAGGGACGGACCCACCCGGCCTGGGAATAATGCAGCCCTGAAGGCGCTCCCAGCCGGAAATAAAACTTAAAGATGTCACCGGTGATGTTGGGGATGAAGGGGTGTTGGTGTAGCAGACTCGATGCGCGCTGCAGAGCCGATCCTCACGAGCCCCTAGGCCTGTGGGCCTCGGGAGGCTCCGGAGACGTTGGCGGCTCCTCAGGGGCCATCTCCATCTCCGCCAGGGCTGCGGCGTGCTTGACCTCTTAAGCCTCCAGGATGGTCCTCATGAGAGGCTGGTGCGCAGCAGCCGCATTTGGCAGGCCGTAAGGCATGCGTACGTAGCTGTGGGGCGGACCCTTGCAACGTCCCACTCGCGAGGGCCAGAGGTGCTCTTGAGATGCGGCTCGGTTGAGCCCTGGTATGTCGATGCAGACGCGCAGCCCACCATCCTCGCCTGGATGGGGGGCCACAGCGGGTAGGCGGCGGCTGCCCTTCATGATCCTTGACTCCTGTAGCTCTTGAATGGCCTTGCTGACGAACTCTTGAGGGTTCTGCCCTTCTGGTTTTGCTCCTGCTCGCGGGAAACGTGCTTCGAAACACGCCTCCACGTGGTGCCCAAGCGCCTCCCTCGAGACCTTGGCGAGGTCGGTGGCCCTCCGTGGGAGAGCCCCGAGCCCCGCCGAGGAGGGCGCCCGCGCGCTTCCTATGCGATGGAAGGAGGCTCCCTCGCCCGATGCGGGCCCCCGAGGGGCCTGTCTCTTGAGGAGCCGGACGGTCGATGTCTTCTTCTTCTTGGAGTGCGGCTTCGGAGGCCTCCTCGCTGCTGTGGTGCAGGTCTTCCAAATGATGCGGCTTGAAAGGCTTGCTCCAGGGAGCACACTGCGTCTCTTTCTTCACAGGGCACCATGATGACCCCGCCGCTTCCTGGCATCTTGAGGACGTTGTAGCCATGGTGGGTTACGTCCATGAATTTGGCCAATGCCGGGTACCCGAGGATGGCGTTGTACGGGCAAAGTAATGTGGGCGACGCCGAAGTCGATGAGCTCGGTGTGGTAGTTGTCGCGGGCCCCGAAGGTGACAGGAAGGCGGACCTGCCCGATCGGGACCGTGGAGCCGTCGGTGACTCCGGAGAAAGGCTTGGTTTGGTCAAGCCGATCAGAAGGCACTTGAAGATTGTTGAATGTCTCCACGGACAGGACGTTGAGCCCTTCTCCACCGTCGATGAGGGTCTTGGTGACTAGCACGTTGCTGATGATTGGGGAGCAAAGCATCAGGAGGACTCCGGCTGTGGCTGCGCACTTGAGCTGATCCGCTGAGCTGAACATGATGGCGCACGCCGACCACCTGAGAGGGCGTGCGTCCTCGAGCTTGGGGAGGACTGCATTCACCTCGCGGGCGAACTGCTCTAAGATCCGCTGAGAGGCTGGGGCTTGAGCTCCGCCCAGATGCAGTGTGATCGCACGCGCTTCACAGAAGCCCCAGCCCCTCGTCCTGATGACGGTCTTTGATTCTCCTTGGTGGCGGCGGCAGCGGAGGGAGGCCTGCGTTCCCTTGCGGGCGATCCTCACGGGGCTGATCCCTCCAGCCCCCCTCGCGAGGTGGGTCTTACCAGCGGTCCTCGCGAGGTTGGTCGCGCCACCCTTGGCGCGGGCCGCGGTCTTCCCAGCGTCCTGCATTCCTTCCTCCTCCTCGGCCGTAGCCCCGGTCGCTGCGCTCGGGGCATCTGCCGACCCTTCCTTCGCGCACGGCCCGGAGCTCTTGACATTCATTGGTGTTGTGGGTGTGGAGGTCGTGGTACACGCAGTACCGGCTGCCCTTGGAGGACTCGGGCTGATCTCTGCCTCGCTTGGTGTCTGGTTCGCCGAGCAGCCCCTTTGCGCTTCACGTCCCTGGCCTTGGACTTCTTCTCTTCGGGATCCGCGGGCAGCTCGAGGAGGAGAGGCGCCTCCTCGGCTCTGGCGCACTTGGTCGCCAAGTTGAACAGCTCCTGTGGAGGTGCACAGATCTTCATGCATCGCCAGCTCCTCCTTCATCTTGACGTCAGACGCCGTCGGAGAAGGCGTAGATGATGGCCTCCTCCGCTACCCTGGGATCTTGAGGCGCGTTGTTGAAGCTGGATGTACTTTGCGGGGTTTCCGGCCGCTGCTTGATTCGGCGATGTCTCTCATGATGGGTGGCCGGTCGCGAGTACCTGGAAGTTGGCGATGAAGCGGAGTACGCATCTCGCCTGTGAAGAGATCGTGCACGGGCCAGGTTCAGGAGCCAAAAGGGCCCTGCCCTTGAGCGCCATGGGAAACCAGTTCCATGACCTTTTCATCCCTGTTGGTAGCCTCGATGCCCAGCTCGTAGAGCTGGAGGAACTCCGTAGGGTCAGCCGTGCCGTCATAGCGTGGAGGGAGGTCTGGCTTGAACTTGGTGGGCCACGCGACGCTGCGCAGCTCGGAGGTGAAGGCGCGGCAGCCCACCGTGGCTGCGGGGGGCCTCGGACGATAGAGGGCTTGGTCTTGTGGGCCTCCCTGCGCAGCGGCTGGGGGCAGCGCAGGGTCTTGACATGCTGGAGCGGGGAGCGCTCGGGCGGCTTCTTGCGGGCGAGGGACTTCTTGACAGCTCTGCTCTTATTGCCGTCGGCGCTGGCAAGCAGGTTCCGCCCAGGCGTGCCGCCTTGGGGCAGGCGCCCGGAAAGCTTCACCGCCCAGTGGCGGGGTGCGGTGCAGCGAGACGGACGGCGCGGGGTCGCCTCCTGCAGCGCGGACGAGCTCGGTGACTCGGTCGAGCCATTCTTCGTAGACGTCGTCGACGGGGCGGTAGCGCAGGAGCTCGTTGGCCGCGATGAGTGCAGCTCGGGCCTCCATGGCCGCGCGGGGCGCCAAGGCGGACGAAGAACCAGCGGGGTGAACGGAAGGCGTGGCGGTGCGGCCGTCCGCCTCATGGACAGGTCTTTGGGGCGACGCTTGCTGCTCGTTCCCGCCGGGCCGTGGTGGCGTTGACGGCAGGTGACGGGGAACGACGAGGACGCCCACCGACGGGAGCCGTCTGGGCGACATGGGAGGAGAGGGCTGCTCGGCGCTCGGCGCGGGCCCGACGAGCGTCAGACATGGTTGCGGTGGTCAGGGAAGAACGAGGCGACGAAAGGCAGATTCCGGCGCACCCCTACCTGGCGCGCCAAATGTCGGATTTCGGGTTCCGGCAGACCCTTAAGGTTCGAACTCTGGGGTGCGCGCGGAGATCCAACCTCCCACCGTCTCGCCCCTCGCTATCACAGGGACCTAAACTACTAGAAAGAACAGCACAAGAGACGCAAGATTTATACTAGTTCGGGCCACCGCCAGGTGTAATACCCTACTCTAGTTTGTGGTGTGGTGGATTGCCTCTTGGGCTGATGAGGAATAAGATAGGGAAGAACAGCCTCGCGAGGGTCTGTTCTTGGTGGGTGTGATGAACTGCTAGGTGCGGTTCCGTCACTCTAGCTTGAGGATCGGGTCTCTATCTCTCTCTCTGGATTCCAAATGCCCACCCTCTCTACTATGGTGGCTAGCTCTACTTATATAGACGAAGGCCCTGGGCCTCTTCCAAAATATTGAGCGGGAAGGGCGCCAACAATTGGCCATTTTGAAGGGGAACAACGGGTACACTTATCCTGACTAAAGTTAGTCCTCGCCGCCAAAGGCTCGGTGATGACGCCGCTTGGGCTCCACGATGACTCCCTTCCACCGTTGGGGCTGGTCTTGGTCTTGTTGCAATCAAACGGATGGCTTTGCTTGATGCTCTCGCTGCGCTTGCTCCCTTTGCACCAAAGAGGAAAGGATGACGCTGCTGGCCGGGCGCCTCGACCAGCGCCCTTGGTCGTCATGGCTTGCGTCATGGGCACCTCGCGAGGTACCCTGCCTTGAACTCTCCGCCTCCTCATGAGCCAGCCTGACGAGGCCGTGCCTGAGGAAGCTCCTTGTCGTCCGCCACGTGAGGCTTGGCCCCTCGCGTGGGTCTTGAGCTTGTGTTGATGAAGATGGGTTGTCCTGGGCCTCCTTTGAGCCACGCCGCAGGCCGCAGGCAGGCAAGTCTGGTGACCCCCGTTCCCTGAACGCCGACACCTTATTTCGGGATTCTCATCAATACGGACTTGGGTAACCCATCCGTGCCCGTCGGCACACCTCCTCTACCAAAGGCGAGTCCTAGTCGACCACGGGGTGGGCTCTTGGTATTCAACCTCTTTATAATGAGACCAAGGCCCTCTTCTTTTACACCTCCATCGAAGTTCGCCTCGCGCTCCGAGTTCTAACACCCAAAGCTTCAGATTCAGCGCCGGACCTTCAAAGATGTCCGGCTCCGACCAGCACGGCCGATGGATGTCTTCCTCCGCCACGGAAGAAGATGTGCTAAAGTCATGCGCGCCAGTATCTAACCGGTGAGATCTCGCATAGGCTGCCTCGCTGTGGCAGGTTATTCCCACTCCCGAGCCCGGCGAGAACGTGGTGTTCGTGTCTCACTTCCTTCGGGTTTAGGCTTCCGACGGATCCCTTTGTCGCGAGGGGCTCATGTTTTATTATGGGCTAGATTTCCACGACTTGAATCCGGAGTCCATCCTCCATATCTCGTCATTCATTGTAGTATGTGAGGCCTTCCTCCATATTACCCCTCACTTCGGATTGTGGCTCAAGACCTTCAAGGTGGAGCCAAAGATGATCGGGGGGCAACAAGCAGAGTGCGGAGGGGCGGTCATAAACAAATGTGCGGATGCTCCGTGGCCCGAGGGCTCTTTTCAAGAGGAGCTTGGTTTGTGGCAACGGAGTGGTTTTATATCACCGCTCCTGTGGGCCGGGCGCTTCCCGCCTCCGCCAGTCCACCACAACGGCTGGCGTCATGGGCCAACAAGGGACTCGACTGGGGGCCGTCTAAGGACGTTCCTTTGTTGCAGGGCCGTATTCGAGACCTCCAAGAAAGAGAGATCAATCTGGTTGCAGTGGCGCAGGTTAGGTTGATCCGGCGCCTTCTGCCCTGCAAACGTCGCCCCCTCTGCCTGTGGGAATTTAATCCGGAGGGACCACGATCTCTCCAAAATTTTATGGGCACGACGCCCGCGGAGATGTATAAACTGTTCTTCGGATCACAAGAGAAGTGTCCGGACCTGACTGAGGACGCAGGACTAAGCTGCAATCGCCCAGATACTCAAGTAAGTAGTCCTGTAACCGGACAAGCTGTTCATTGATTTATCATATAAATATATGCCCTTTAAAGGAGTCGTTTCTTGAACAGGAGTGGATAGGAAAGGCGAAGTTAATAAGGTGTCCGGCTCCCCTCCGAGAGACCACGCCGGATCCCATGCTGACCAAGATGTCGATGGCCGCGCCTTTTGAAGAAGACGAAGGAGGGAGTGGGGAAGCAACTGCCTCTAAGAAGGAGGCTATCCAGGAAGGAGGGATTAAAAGTCCCATCTCTCGAGGAGAGAAGAGGACCGCTCCGGAAGATCCGGAGGTCAAGGCCTCAAAGAGGGGAAAGGAATCTTCGTCAGAGAGTCCGGCTACCGAAGTAACCCAGCGGCACTATTTCCCCAAGGGGATCAGCCCTCCAGCGAGCCGTAAGTAAAAAGAAGGAGTCTTGCAAATAAGGAACATCCTTGCATTTATTTATGAAGATAACCGAAATTGTACCTTGTAGTTCGGACCTCAGCCCTTCTCAGCAGAGCTCGTCTTCGGGGGATCTTCTTCCGGAGATGATGGAGAGCGAAACGCCTCCACCTGTCGCACCCTCATGCGAGGCGGACGACCCTGAGGTGTCGACGCGGAGGGTTCCCCCGAGTCTGGCGAGGCCGGAAGGTCCGACGCCAAGTGGTGTGCGGTCGGAGGAGCTGAAGGATCTGCTCGGGCGAGCGGCTATCTCAGAAGATCACCATGCTCTAATGGGTACGATGATTGGAAGGATTGCATCCATAGAGAGCGGATTGCATGACGCCGTCAGAAGCTTACTGACGGGGTTTGAGGTACGCAAAAATGATGTACCTTCTGACAGTTATGCATATAGAATGCGCCCTGTATAGATAGTAGCCCCTGAGACTCGGTATGTTGTCAAAATTGACAGCGCGCTGAGGATCAAAATCTCAGTTATAACATATCGCAGCTCCTAAACAGGTGGTGGGGCGTCCGGTGGCCAGCCGGACTGATGAATATGCCGAACTAAAGCGACAACTTGACGAGGTGGATGCGGACATCGCGCTGGTCAATAAACGGTTTGACGAGTCGCAAGGTATGCGACTTCTATGCGGACACCTGGTAAGGGAGCTTGACGCCCATGTCTTACTATTTGTATGCTTAATGCAGATGGTGCCGCTGCTGTGGAGGAGCTGCGGGCGGAACTTGCCCGAGCTAAAGAGCAAGCCAGAAATAGTAATGCGGCCGCTTTATGGGTGGCCGAAGAGCTAAGAGCCGAACGGGCTGCTCACTGCCGAAGCAAAGAGGAAATGGCCGATATGGCCAGAAAGTTAAAGAATGCTGCCGATCGCTGCGAGGTTCTTGAAAAAGAACGTCAAGCAGAGCAAGAGGGCCTGAGAAAGGCCGCCGCCGAATCCAAGAATGCCCATTCGTCTTTGAGAGCTGCCACGGAGGAGCTGAGTCAGGCCGGGCAATTGCGGCCGGAAAACCGTTTTCGCCATGGAGGAAATATACGGATCAAAGTATGCTCAATTGGACAGGTTGTGGAGTTCGGAGGATGCTTATCTGGACTTAGCAATGAGCGCCATGGACGCGATTGAGCACTTCCGAGGCCGTATAGGGGCACGAAGGGAAGAGCTATATTGGTCGCAATTCCATAGTCCGGGCGTCTTCTTCCGTTGACCGATCGGTTGGCCGAATGGGCCGAGCTGAATCGACTATCCGGACTTGCCATGAAGCATGTCATGACTCATTTGTGGCCAGCGGACCCCAAATTAAGAGTTATTTTGGTTTAGTGCAGCAGTTCCTTGGTGCGGTACCGCGTATCGACGCAATAAAGCGGTCGGCGTGTATTGAAGGGGCGCAGATGGCTCTGGCCCGTGTCAAGACATACTGGGCAGATATGAAGGCCACCGACGTTGCATCGCAAAATTCGGACAGAAGCCGAGTACCTGCCGAGCACTACTTTGAAGAAGTCCTGCAGGGCGCTCGTTTAATAGAGACACAATGCTCGAAGGATATTATGTTTTAAATGACATGTATGATTTTTGAAAACAATGTTTCAATATGATATAAGAGCTTTTTTTACTTGTGCGTTCAAGTAGTAAACTACTCCTCAGGCGGCCGCTTATGTATATGTATATATAACCTGAAAGATGGCAGTCCTTGGCTTCAGCCCCACGCACATAATGCGGGGTGTTTGCGAGAAGGCGCTTTTCACACTTAATCCAACGTCTTGGTCCTGTTAAGGAGGTGGTAGCATAGCAAACTAGGCAACCGGACTATAATGCTTTATCACTTTCACTTAGCCATAGGAGTTCGAGGGTGGGGCTACTATATAGCTCCTGGGGGCACCACACTCTCCCGAATTCAGGGTGCGTATGTCCTAAGCCCCTGGTGTCCAGGTACGCGCAAAAATTCTGGTGCGGCCAATGCCAAGATGCCAGCCTCCTCCTCGGTTATAGTAAGAAACCGGGGGATGTATATCAACAAGAGACAGTGAAAAAGGTTTACGCAGGGTCTTAATCTGAAAAGAATCCTTGCAACGGGTCCCTACTGCACGTCTGCGCCTGTGTCTCCGTTGTGCCGTATCCTGGACGGGTGTAGCACATTGTTCATCTGTAAAATAGAGGAACTTAGTTTAAAAAGGAAAAAAGATCGTGCGAAAGATGTACTTTATATTAAATAAATAGAGTACGATTCGAAGAAGTGAATAATATTGAGCTTTATTGTCTCTTGTGATACATGCATGCAGCCCCTTGTATGGGGTATGCCGCTAGTTGGCGCCAGACTCGTCTAGCCGTGTTCGGGGTTTGAATGACCTATTCAGGTTCTTTGACTAGCGGAGCCGGATAGGTGTGGGGTTGTCAAGGCAGTCCCACGTTCTTCTGTGCTCAAGTAACACTTAGTACTCCCTTTCAATGAGATGACGCCGCGTGGACTGGGCATTTTAAGTGTTAGAGATGCATAATGCGGTATTGCGTTAAAGCGGGCGAAAGCTTCACGTCCCAATAGTGCTTGATGGCTATTTTTAAACGGGGCGACATGGAAGATCAATTTTTCGCGACGGAAGTTGTCGGATGAACCTAACACAAATTCTAGCAGTTTGGAGCCCATACAATTGGAATATGTGCCTGGCATTACTCCTTTAAAGGAGGTGTTGCTACGGCGAATTTTGGTTGGGTCTATCCCCATCCTGCGGATTGTGTCCTGATATATCAGGTTTATTTCACTGCCACCATCCATGAGTACGTGTGTAAATTGGAATCCGTCGATTATAGGATCCAATATCAGGGCAATCCATCCCGCGTTCCGGGTACTTTCGGAATAGTCCTGATGGTCGAAGGTGATTGGTTTTGACAACCAGTGTTGGTACTCCGCTGGGGTAGTTTGTGCGGCGCGCATTCTAGTGGGCGCCGCTCTGTTTTTCCCTTTGATCACGTGAAGTGAGTTTACTGTTTTAACCTCTTGTGGGAAATTCTTTTGTTTTCCGGGGCTCTGCTTGTGGTGCTCGTCATCATCTTCACTTGGTGTGTCGAGCCCCTTGTGTTCGGGCGTTGAGTCTGCCAGACTGTTTGAAAACCCAACAATCTCTGTGGGTATGGTTTGCAGCCTCCCGGCAAGATCTTGTGGATTTGACATATCTTGTCCAAGATTTTGTTTAAGTTGGATAGCTCATCGCTATTGTCCTTGAGGGGCAGTTTTTTATTGTTCTGCCGTGAGCTTTTGAATCCGGCATTGACTGCCGCGCTCTTTGGACCGTTCCTTTTAATCCGGCGTTGGTCCTTGTTGCGCCGTGGTTTCCCATTTCCATCCCTGATTTCGGATGTACTTGGGTCGCTGGTGCTGCATCTTGCTAGCCAGCTATCCTCTCCCGCGCAAAAGCGGGTCATGAGGCTTGTTAATGCGGCCATTGTTCTTGGCTTTTCTTGGCCGAGGTGTCTGGCGAGCCATTCGTCTTGGACGTTGTGTTTGGAGGCTGCTAAGGCTTCGACGCCCGGACAGTCGACTATTTGGTTCTTTTTAGTAAGGAACCTGTTCCGAATTCTGGGCTGACTCTCTAGGCTGTTGAGTTATGTGACTTAGATCGCATCCCAGATCCCAAGGGCGGACATAGGTCCCCTGAAAATTTGCCCAAACACATCCTTGAGCTCTTCCCAGCTTCCAATGGTATTTTGGGGAGGCTTTTAAGCCAATGCCGAGCTGGCCCTTTGAGTTTAAGGGTAAGTATTTTATGGCGTGGAGATCGTCTCCTCTAGCCATGTGTATGTGGAGGATGTAATCCTCAATCCGCACTCCGTGGTCTGTTGTTCCGTCGTATGCCTCTATGTTTACGGGTTTGAATCCCGCTGGAAATTCATGATCCAACACCTCATTGGTGAAACATAGGGGGTGTGCAGCGCCCCTGTATTTAGGTGTGTCGTGATGTTCGGATATTTGGCGTGTTGCATTGCTTTGAAGAGCTTGCTTTCTTGGCCCGTAGATGGACCTAACTGGGCCATCCTTTTGATGTGAATCCTTATGCGGATCGCGCATCGGTTTGTGTCTTGGCGCCGATTGCCACTCTCTTTTTGCCGTGGGGTCGCCCATCCGACCGGTGGCCTTCTTAGTTTTTGATTGTGGGGCGCTATGGCCTCCTCATCAAATTCGGGCAAGAGCTTTCTCTTTGGGTAGCTCTTTGTTCGATCGTCAGCCGCATTTGTCTCGCGATGTTGAATACTCTGCTCCATCTGATTCTGAGTGCATCTTCCGCTGTTTTGAGCTTCCGCTTCTGCTTTTTCAGGCTACGCGCAGTGGCGACGAGCCTTTTCTGGAGGTTATTTTGTTCCAACAATTTGTCCGGCGTGAGATCGTCCGGACTGTTGTCTTCGCCGGGGACGGGTTGTTTATCCAAGTTGTCCTGTTCGGACGTTTTCTCGATAGCATGTTCGCCGTCCACCGGTTCACCCTGCTCTATGGCTGGGTCTCTGTTGAGGCGGTACTTGGTTCGGCATTTACGTTGCCGTTTGGACTGCTTTTCGAGGGATTTGTCCTTTGTAGCTTCCCGTTGTTCCTCGTCTTCATTTCCTTTAGGTGTATCCACCATGTATACATCATGGGATGAAGTGGTTGTCCATCATCCTATAGGCGCTGGTTCATGGTTTTCTCCTACATCGTCGTCCATACCATCGATGTCTTCGGAGTCGAAATCGAGCACGTCGTGTAAGCTTTCGACAGTGGCTACGAAGTGGGTGGTGGGTGGGTGTTGAATTTCTTCGTCGTCCATATCCCAACCTTCCTGTCCGTAGTCCGGGCAGGGCTCTCCAGATAAAGAGAGAGACTATAGTGAATTCAGGATGTCGCCAAAGGGCGAGTGCTGAAAGATGTCCGCGGCAGTGAACTCCATGACCGGCGCCCAATCGGATTCGATTGGCAGGGGCGCGGAGGGTTTGGAGTCCGGAGAGGAGTCCGGCACCCTGGAGTCGAGGTCTTCGCAAAGGACAGGGATGGAGTTTGGCTCAATCGCCGTAGAGATTGTAGCCCCCGAGGTAGTGTCCAACCACTCATCCTCGATTGGGGAATCCGGCTCCGGTTTAAGGGTCGGAGCGGATGCTGGTGCGGCCTCCGAGGCAATCGCTCGCTGCGTAGCTAAATCATGCCCATCGAGACAAAGGCGGCATGCTTGGTCATGCTCGAATCCGTCGAAGATCAAGTCTCCGCGGATATCGGCCGTATAGTTCAAACTTCCAAATCTGACCTGATGGCCAGGGGCGTAGCTTTTGATCTGCTCCAGATGGCCAAGCGAATTGGCCCGCAGTGCAAAGCCGCCGAATACGAAGATCTGTCCGGGGAGAAAAGTCTCACCCTGGACCGCGTCGTTGTTGATGATCGAAGGAGCCATCGGGCCTAACGGTGACGACACAGAGGAACTCTCAATGAAAGCACCAATGTCGGTGTCAAAACCGGCGGATCTCGGGTAGGGGGTCCCGAACTATGCGTCTAGGCGGATGGTAACAGGAGACAAGGGACACGATGTTTTTATCCAGGTTCGGGCGCCCTCGATGGAGGTAATACCCTACTCCTGCTTGATTAATATTGATGATACGGGTAGTACAAGAGTAGATCTACCACGAGATCAAGGAGGCTAAACCCTAGAAGCTAGCCTATGGTATGATTGTTGTTCGTCCTACGGACTAAAACCCTCCGGTTTATATAGACACCGGATAGGTTAGGGTTACACAGTGTCGGTTACAATGGTAGGAGATCTACATATCCATATCGCCAAGCTTGCCTTCCACGCCAAGGAAAGTCCCATCCGGACACGGGACGAAGTCTTCAATCTTGTATCTTCATAGTCTTGGAGTCCGGCCGTCATGATAGTTCGGCTATCCGGACACCCCCTAGTCCGGGGCTCCCTCAATGTCTTTGGTCAAATGTTGGGTTTGCCCGGCTCCTGTGTTTTGCTGCCTTACGTTCCACTCTATCGGCTAAGGCGGCACCAGGAGAACCATCGCGACAGTGCCCGGTTCGCCAAAGCGAGCACCTCAGTAGAGAAAGCCGAAAACTGACTGTCATGATATAGCGTGAGACTGGTCAACCACTCGATGACCCACCGGAATCTTTAGGATTCCTCCGCATTAACGAAGGGCCATTCCCCGGTCAGGCACACACGCGCCCCGAATTTGGGCGAGCGCGGTGCCCCTAGGGCCTATATAGTTGCCCCACCGTCAAACTCCTATGGCTAAGTGAAAGTGATAAAGCATTATAGTCCGTTTGCCTAGTTTGCTGCGCTATCACCTCCTTTATAGGACCAAGACGTTGGATCAAGTGTGAAAATGCGCCTTCTGCGAACACCCCTGCATTATATGCGTGGGGGCTGAAGCTGAAGACTGCCATCTTTCAGGTTATTACACATATACATTAACGGCCGCACATGAGGTATTTTAATTCTTGTAGGCACAAGTATAAAAAGCTTTTATATTCCATCGAAACATTGTTTTACAATAATACATGTTATTCGAACATGATATCCTTCGAGCACTGCGTCTCTATTAAACGAGTGCCCTGCAGAACTTCGTGAAAATAGTGCTCGGCAGGTACTCGGCTCCGTCCGAATCTCGGGATGCAACGTCGGTGGCCTTCATCTCCGCCCAGTACGTCTTGACACGGGCAAGTGCCATCCGCGCACCCTCTATGCATGCTGACCTCTTCATTGCATTGATATGCGGCACAACACCAAGGAACTGCTGCACCAAACTAAAATAACTCTTCGGCTCGGGCCTTTCCGGCCAGAGATGACTCACGACATCCTTCATGGCGAGTCTGGATAACCTATTCAGCTCCGCCCATTCGGCCAAACGCTCGGTTAATGGAAGTGGGTGCTCTGGATTGTGGAACTGTGACCAAAAAATCTTTTCCACTTCGTGATCCTATTGATCTCGGAAGTGTTCGGCCGCGTCCGCGGCACTTGCCGCCAAGTCCAAATAAGTATCCGCCGCACTCCACAACCGGTCCAACTGAGCATATTTAGGATCCCCGAACTTCATCCGTAGCATAAAGGGCTTTCCAGCCATGATATCTCCGGCCTGACGTAGCTCATGCTTCATGGCTCTCATTGCAGAGCGAGCATCCTTGGCCTCGGTAGTGGCCTTCTCCAGGTCCTTTTGTTCCGCCCGATCTTCTTTTTCAAGAAGCTTGCAGCGGTCGGCAGCATCCTTCAACTTCACAGCCATCTCGGCCATTTCCTTCCTGCTTCGGCAGTGAGCAGCCTCTTCGGCTTTCAGTTCTTCGGCCGCCTTTAAGGCAGCCGCATCACTTTTTCTGGCCTGCTCCTTGGCCCGGGCGAGTTCCGCCCGAAGGTTCTCCATGGCAGCGGCACCATCTGCATCAAGCATGCATGTTGTAAGGCACGGGCATCAAGCCCCCTTACCAGGTGTCCGCGGAGAAATTGCATACCTTGTGACTCGTCAAGCCGCTTGTTGACAAGCGCGATGTCGGCATCCGCCATGTCAAGTTGCCGCTTTAGCTTGGCAAATTCATCAGTCCGGCTAGCCACCAGACACTTCGCCACCTACATAGGAAGAGCGACACATTATACCTGGGATTATGATCCTCGGCGTGCTATCATTTTTGACAACGCACCATGTCTCAGGGGCTACTATCTACACAGGGTGCATCTTATATATGCGGAACCGTCAAAAGGGTACATCATTTCGCGTACCTCGAAACCCGTCAGTAAACTCCTGGCGGCCTCGTACAACCCGCTCTCCGCGGATGAAATCCTTTCAATCACCGTGCCCATCAATGCACGGTGTTCTTCTGAGATGGACGCTCACCCGAGCAGATCCTTCAGCTCCTTCGACCGTGCACCGGACGGTGCCGGACTCGTCCGATGGCCTTTTTCGAAGGCCGGACACGAAGGGCTTTGGGGAGCCATACGACTGCTTTCCGGCCCTGCCGGATTCGGAGAAACCTCCATGACGACACCTCAGTGGTCGCCCGCCTCACAAGGCGGTACGGCAGGGAGGCGTTCCGCTCTCCATCATCTCCTGGACGAAGATCCCTCAAGATGAGCTCACGAGAAGGGCTGAGATCTGAACTACAAGGTAAACATTCTGTTATCTTTCTCAGGAATAGAATAGGGATGTCTCTTATTTTAAAACTCCCCTCTCTACTTACGGCTCGCTGGAGGGCTGATCCCCTTGAGGGCACAGTGCGGCCGAGGCACCTCCTGGCGCAGGACCCTCTGACGAAGATTTCTTCCCCCACTTTGAGACCATGGTCTCCGGGTCTTCAGAGGCGGTCCTCTTCTTCCCCTGGATGGAGGGATTCTCGATTCCTCCTTTCCTGACAGCCTCCTTCGGGGAGGCGGTAGCTTCCTTGTTCCCCCCTTCGCCTTCTTCCAAAGGCGCGACCTGCAGCATCCTGGTTAACACGGGATCCGGCGTGGTCTCAGGGAGGGGGGCCGGACACCTGATTAGCTTTGCTTTCGCTGTTCACTCCTGTTTGAGGGACAACTCTTTTAAGGGCAATTTTATGATAAATATACGGATAGCGTGTCCGGGTACAGGGCTACTTACTTGAGTATCCGGGCGACTGCAGCTCAGACCTGCGTCCTCGGTCGAGTCCGGACACATTGCTGGTGATCCGAAGAACAATTTGTACATCTCCATGGGTGTTGCACCCGTAAAGTGTTGGAGAGCTCGTGGTCCCTCCGGATTAAACTCCCACAGGCGGAGGGGGCGGCGTTTGCAGGGCAAAGTGCGGTGAATCAACATGACTTTCACTACCACGGCCAGGTTGATGTCTCTTTCCAGAGATCTTGAATGCGGCCCTGCAACAAGGGCACGTCCTTGGACGGCCCCAAGTCGAGCCCTTTATTGACCCATGACGCCAGCCGCGGGGGAGGACCCGAGCGAAAGGCAGGTGGCGCCACCCACTTGGTGCCCCTGGGAGCTGTGATATAAAACCGCTCTCGTTGCCATAAGCTGAACTCCTCTTGAAGAGAGCCCTCGGGCCATGGAGCGTCAGCATTCTTGCTTATAACAGGCCCTCCGCACTCCGCTTGCTGCCCCTTGATCATCTTCGGCTCCACTTTGAAGGTCTTAAGCCACAATCCGAAGTGAGGGGTAATGCGAAGGGAGGCTTCGCACACGACAATGAACGATGAGATGTGGAGGATGGACTCCGGATCCAAGTCGTGAAATTCCAACCCATAATAAAACATGAGCCCCCTCACGAAGGGGTCTGTCGGGAAGCCTAGCCCCCGAAGGAAGTGAGACGCGAACACTACGCTCTCACCAGGCTTGGGAGTGGGAATAACCTGCCCTTGAGCGGGCAGCCTATGCGAAATTTCGCCGGTTAAATACCTGGCATCTCTTAGCTTTAGCACGTCTTCTTCCGTAACGGAGGAAGGCATCCACCGGCCTTGAAGGTCGGAGCCGGACATCATTGAAGGTCCGAAGCGCCTGAATCTGGAGCTTTGGGTGTTGGAACTCGAGGCGAGGGGCGGATTCGATTGAGATTGAAAGAAAGGAGTAGAGCCTTGGTCTCTTTATAAAGAGGTTGAATACCAAGAGCCTTCCCCGTGACCGTTTGGGACTCGCCTTTGATAGAGGAGACGTGCCAACGGGCACGACTGGGTTACCCACGCCCGTATTAATGAGAATCCCTGAATAAGGGGACACGATCTCTGCTTTGACAAGACGTGCCAAGGAAATCGCCTCGCTAAACGCTACCGAGGTGGGACAAGAAAACGATTCAATAAAGGCTTGGCCGTGGTGTGATGTCACGCTGCGAAATACGTCAGCAGATTGGATTTGTGTAAATATTATTCTCTCTACGGTGGTATGTGGAAATTATTTTGCAGAGCTAGACACTACCCTTGTGTTCAAAATCTTCTATGAAGTATTCAGAGGAGGAACCCGCCTTGCAATGCCGAAGACAATCTGCACGCCGGACTCGTCATCATTGAAGCCTGGTTCAGGGGCTACTGAGGGAGTCCTGGATTAGGGGGTGTCCGGATGGCCGGACTGTGACCTTTGGCCGGACTCCTGGACTATGAAGATACAAGATTCAAGACTTCGTCCCGTGTCCGGATGGGACTTTCCTTGGCGTGGAAGGCAAGCTTGGCGATACGGATATGTAGATCTTCTCCCATTTGTAACCGACTCTATGTAACCCTAACCCTCTCCGGTGTCTATATAAACCGGAGGGTTTTAGTCCATAGGACGAACAACAATCATACCATAGGCTAGCTTCTAGGGTTTAGCCTCTCTGATCTCGTGGTAGATCTACTCTTGTACTACCCATATCATCAATATTGATCAAGCAGGAGTAGGGTTTTACCTCCATCAAGAGGGCCCGAACCTGGGTAAAAACATCGTGTCCCTTGTCTCCTGTTACCATCCGCCTAGACGCACAGTTCGGGACCCCCTACCCGAGATCCGCCGGTTTTGACACCGACAATAACCATAATAGGTGACTATAACTTGCAAGATCGGATCTAAAACATGGATATAATGATGAATTCATAAACGGTTCAGATCTGAGTTCATGGCACCCGAGCCCAAAGTGAAAAGCATTAAGCAGAGGAAAGTCATAGCAACATCAATCTAAGAACATAGTGGATACTATGGATCGGGCCCTAACAAAACTAACTCAATTACATGATTTATCTCATCCAACTCCTCACCG
The DNA here is from genome assembly GCA_021605145.1 of Aegilops bicornis. Taxonomy (NCBI): domain Eukaryota; kingdom Viridiplantae; phylum Streptophyta; class Magnoliopsida; order Poales; family Poaceae; genus Aegilops; species Aegilops bicornis. Next base: position 488,702,212 of record CM038674.1, read on the forward strand.
ACCAGCGGACTAACGAAGGAATTATTCACTCCTGGTGGGGAGCATCATGGAATTGGCGATGGAGATGGGTTGGTGATGACAAAGAACGAAGATCCCCTCTCCGGAGCCCCAAACAGACTCCAGACCTGCCCTCCCGAGGAAGAACAGGGCTTGGCGGCCGCTCCGTCTCGTGGATCACAATAATTCTTTCTCCCTAATTTTTTTCTCTGAAAATAGGAATTTACAGTGTCAGGGTTGAGGTCTGCGGGGCCACCAGGTGGGTACAACCCACATGGGCGCGATAGGAGAGGGGGCATGCCCTGGTGGGTTCTGCCTACCCAGGGGCCCCTCTCTGATGAGTCTTGGCTCCAGAAATTCTCTTTTATTATATAACAAATCTTCGCAAAGTTTCGTTCCATTCCGAGAACTTTTATTTTTGCACAAAAACAACACCATGGTGGTTCTGCTGAAAACATCATCAGTCCGGGGTTAGTTTCATCCAAATCATGCAACTTAGAGTCCAAAACAAGAGGAAATGCGTGAGAAAAAGTAGATACGTTGGAGACGTATCATATATACACTCGGGGAGCCCACAGATATGCATGTCGCCACAAAAAACCGCACAAGGGGGACGTGGTTGGTCAGAAGACCCCGTATACACTGCATGCGGCCCGAAAATATGTGTGGGTACGGTGGTGTGTGATGTGTTAAAATCCCGAATGCACAAATTCAATGGGCCACCAACTATATTACAAACAGAACACCGTAGCCGACCCCAAGCCTGGTTCAATACGTACGATGTCGATTTCCCAACTTCGAGGCGACGGGGGGCGGGGGGGGGGGGTGTCATCCAACGCATGCGCTCAAACTTTATTTGGTCTAACATGGAACACATATAAATAGGAAACCATCCTGGTCAAACCCTTCTCGTTGTTGGGTCAAAGGGGTAGATTGTGTGGGCCCCCTCGTTATCGTACAAACGATAATATATATACCTCGAGGAGCCCACAGATATGTGCGGCGTCTATAAACCGCATAAGGGAGACATGCCCGATCAGAACACCCGGCCCCCTATACCCTGCATGCGACCTGAAAAATGTATGGGTCTGGTGTGTGATTTTTTCAAATCCTGAAAGCACAAGTTTGATGGGGAACCAACTACATCAGTAACAAAGTGAACATCATACCCCCCGTCCAGGTTAAAGACGTATGATGTCGGGAACACAACTTTGAGGCGGATGAGGGGGGAGGGGGTAGGGGCCGGGTGTCGTCCAACGCATGTGCTGAAACTTGATTTCCTCTAACATAGCATGCGGAGCAAATAGTAAACCCTTCTCGTGCGCTGAGTCAAAGGGATAATTTGTGTGGGCCTATAGATGTCGATCATTCTTTGATTTTTTAGAACAAAAAAACCAATAAAACATAGTCTACAAATTAGCATAACAAGGATCCCAAGGTTTATATATCGCCAAGACAGGTCACTATAGAGTCAATCATTCTTTGATTTTTTAGAGCAAAAAATAACCAATAAAAACATAGTCTACAAATTAGCAAAACAAGGATCCCAAGGTTTATATAATCGTCATGACAGGTCACTGTAGAGACATTTATCTCTATAATGACCATGTCGTAGCATTTAAATGAAGCTTGAGATATGTAACTTCCCACCGGGTCACCCATCCTTAGACTACTCCAGCCCGAGCATGCTTAACTTCTGCGTGCTATTCGACTAGGCTAGCAGATGGGAAACCGCACCTTGTTGATAGGAATTGCCTCCTTGCCTTTAAGGCATTTCATGCTGGTCACCCTATGGGACCTACTTCCTCCTATCACACACATTTGTGCTTTTAGAAACTGTGTGCGATATTTACATGACTGGTGTGTCGCCACCTAGCCTTCAATGAGCACAGACACTAGCAACGGGAAAACGATGGGAGAAGAGGCGGGAAACCAATGAGAGGAGTGGCGGGAAACGGTAGCGTGTTTGGATATATAACAAAATTAATATAGAAAACTTAGTAGATAAGGAAGCATGAGCTAGCATGACGCATGCGCACAGTGCTTACCCATATACTGCATGTGCTGTCGAAAGGGGTGTTGATTGCCGTTCGGTCTGGGAGCATCCAACGGTGCACACATACGATCCATGGGGTTTGGGTTCTGGCCAATCAGAACGCACGACTCAGATCGTGCGTGAGCAGGGGGTGGTTGGTAGGCATATGAATTTCGTTAGTGAACCGTGTGCTATGAAAACATTTTGTGAGAAAAATCTCGGGTTTTAAATCCCCGTAAATCCAAAACTCACCCGAAAATCGTGAAACTTGGCATGGTGTCATGACATGGCACATATTTGTCGAGGATTTCTTTTGTCCATTTTGGCGCAAGTTTTATTACAAGCCTCTTACAAACCGGAGGTTCTCTCAAATAAGCCTCGTGGTTCTGATAGGGAAACATGTCCCCCTTGTGGACGAAACGATAATCACTACCTCTTTTCTCCTTGTATTTTATTCTACGGGCAACATGGGACGATAGGATATCCGTGCTGAAATTTAAACTTATTCAGGGTTCGTTCGGCCTTTTTATACACTAATTGAGTTGCATAGGCATGTAATGTCCATAATTCAAATCTGAACTAAAAATACATGCTCCAGTTCACCAAAATGGCTAGAAAAATTATACATGTGTCCTTGGGTGCATGTTTAGGTCCCATGCCAGGAATGGGAATGAATTACAACCGTATCAGTGTCCTGGTTCGTCCTCAAACATTTGGAATCTCGGTTTTTAAATCCCCATAAATCCAAAACTCACCAGAAAGTTATGAAAGGTGGCATGGTGTCACATCATGGCACATATAAGTCGTGTAAAAACATTGTCCAATTTGGGCCAAACTTTATTACAAACCTCTTACAAACCAGAGCTTCTCTCAAAGAAGCCTCGTGGTTCCGACAGGGAAACGTGTCCCCCTTGTGAGTGAAACGACAATCACTTTCTCTTTTCACCTTGTATTTTCTTCTACGGGCAACATGGAACGACGGGATATCCGTGCTGAAATTTAAACTTATTCGGGGTTCGTTTGGCCTTTTTATACACTAACTGAGTTTTCTAGGCATTTAATGTCCATAATTCATAACCCACAAGTATAGGGGATCGCAACAGTTTTCGAGGATAGAGTATTCAACCCAAATTTATAGATTCGACACAAGGGGAGCCAAAGAATATTTGCAAGTATTAGCAACTGAGTTGTCAATTCAACCACACATGGAGATTAATTATGTGCAGCAAAGTGATCAGTAGCGAAGTAGTATGATAGTTTTGATAGTAGTAGTAACAGCAATAGTAATAGTAACAGTGGTAGCAATGATTTTGTAGCAAGTGCAATAGTGACAATAGCAGTAGTAACTTAGCAGAAACAATATAAGAGAAATTCGTAGGCATTGGATCGGTGAATTCGTTGGATGATATTCATCATATAACAGTCATAACCTAGGGCGATACGACAGTAGCTCTAGTTCATAAATATAATGTAGGCATGTATTTTGTAAATTGTCATTCATGCTTATGGAAAGAGCTTGCATGCCATCTTTTGTCAGACCCTCCCGTGGCAGCGGGGTCCAATTGGAAACTAAGGGATATTAAGGCCACCTTTTAATAGAGAACCGGAACAAAGCATTAACACATAGTGAATACATGAACTCCTCAAACTACGGTCATCACCGGAAAGTATCCCAACTTCTGTCTCTCCGGGGTTTATAGATCATAACACATAGTAGGTGACTATAACTTACAATATCGGATCTAGGACATAGATATAATGGTGGTAACATAAAAGGTTCAGATCTGAAATCATGGCACCCGGGCCCAAAGTGACAAGTATTAAGCATGGCAAAGTCATAGGAACATCAATCTCAGAACATAATGGATACTAGGGATCAAGCCCTAACAAAACTAACTCAATTATATGATGAATGTCATCCAACTTCTCACCGACCAGCGAGCCTACGAAGGAATTACTCACTCCCGCTGGGGAGCATCATGGAATTGGTGATGGAGAAGGTTTGGTGATGACAAAGATCGAAGATCCCCCTCTCCAGAGCCCCAAATGGACTCCAGATCTGGCCTCCCGATGAAGAACAGGAGGTGGCGGCGGCTCCGTCTTGTGGAACGCGATAATTCTTTCTCCCTGATTTTTTCTCCAAATATGTGATTTTATAGAATCAGGAGTCTGCGGGACCACCATGTGGGGACAACCCACCTGGGCGCGCTTGAGGGGGGGAGGTGCCCTGGTGGGCTATGCCCACCCAGGTGCCCGCTCCGGTGGTTCTTGGCTCCAGAAATTCTCATTGATTATATAAAAATTCCCCAGAAAGTTTTGTTCCAATCCGAGAACTTTTATTTCTGCACAAAAAAAACACCATGGTAGTTCTGCTGAAAACAACGTCAGTCAGGGTTAGTTTCATTCAAATCATGCAAATTAGAGTCCAAAACAAGAGGAAAAGCATTAGGAAAAGTAGATACAACGGAGACGTATCAACTCCCCCAAGCTTAAACTTTGCTTGTCCTCAAGCAATTCGGTTGATAAACTGAAAGTGAAAAAGAAAAACTTTTACGAACTCTTTTGCTCTAGTTTACATAAATAAGCTTAAGTAGCACCCAGGTTTTCAGTAAGGATTATGACTAACCATGTCGACAATAATTCTTAAAAATTACAATAACTCATATCAATGGCATAATCAACTATCGAGCAATAGTAAGATATCTCAAATGACAACACTTTGTCAAAACAACCATGATATAATATGACTATAGTGGTATCTCGCTAGCCCTTTATGAGACTGCAAACATAAATGCAGAGCACCTCCAAAGTTCAAGCAGCGACTAAACATTGTAATTCATGGTAGAAAAGATCAAGTCATGATGCACCCAACATTAGGTACACACAATGCACGAGGATCACAATAGTGCTCTCAGGTGCTGGTGCTTATTTGAGAAGGTGATGACACAACATAAAAGTAAATAAATAGTCCCTTCGCAGAGGGAAGTTGTGATCTGCAGAGGTGCCATAGCTCAAGTTTTTAAAATAGAGGTAAATGAAATTTTGAGAAATTCACCCTTCTTGTTTACTTCGCGACCATCAGTTATCGGTATCTTCCATGCTAAACACATTAGTGGCGGTTCCGAAGCGATAGAAGTAAAGGTTTACTCCCCATCCACCAACAATCACACTCCACGTCTGATCTGAAACAATGGGTATTGTCTATACGAACAACAATCCTGGGGGTGTTTTGTTTAATTATTTGCAATTTGAATTCGGGACCGGGAAGCCCTATTACCGCACCTCTCGTGCTGTGACGCCCCCGATTCAATCGCACACTAATCATGCACGCAAATGTGTACGATCAAGATCAGGGACTCACGGGAAGATATCACAACACAACTCTAAAACATAAATAAGTCATACAAGCATCATAATACAAGCCAGGGGCCTCGATGGCTTGAATACAAGTGCTCGATCATAGACGAGTCAGCGGAAGCAACAATATCTGAGTACAGACATAAGTTAAACAAGTTTGCCTTAAGAAGGCTAGCACAACTGGGATATAGATCGAAAGAGGCGCAGGCCTCCTGCCTGGGATCCTCCTAACTACTCACAGTGGTCGCCGCTGGGCTGCACGTAGTAGTAGGCACCTCCGGTGTAGTAGGAGTAAATGCGTCGACGGTGGCGTCATGCTCACAGGCTCCGACATCTGGTTGCGACAACCAGGTAGAAGGGAAGGGGGAAAAGGGGGAGAAAAGCAACCGTGAGTACTCATACAAAGTAGTCACAAGCAAGGAGCTACGCTACATATGCATGGGTGTATGTGTAAAGTGGCAATATTGGTGGACTGAACTACATAATGCCAGAGTAAAGGGGGGATAGCTAGTCTTATCGAAGACTACACTTCTGGCAGCCTCCGTCTTGCAACATGTAGAAGAGAGTAGACTGAAGTCCTCCAAGTAGCATCGCATAGCATAATCCTACCCGGCAATCCCCTCCCCGTCGCCCTGTTAGAGAGCGATCACTGGGTTGTATCTAGCACTTGGAAGGGTGTGTTTTATTAAGTTTCCGGTTCTAGTTGTCATAAGGTCAAGGTACAACTCCAAGTCGTCACATTACCAAGATCACGACTATTCGAATAGATTAACTTCCCTGCAGGGGTGCACCACATAACCCAACACGCTTGATCCCATTTGGCTGGACACACTTTCCTGGGTCATGCCCGGCCACGGAAGATCAACACGTCGCAGCCCCACCTAGGCACAATAGAGAGGTCAGCACGCCGGTGTAAATCCTATGGCGCAGGGGTCTGGGCCCATCGCCCGTTGCACACCTGCATGTTGCGTGGGCAGCTGGAAGCAGACCTAGCCTAGCAGGCGTTCCAGTCCAATCCGGCGCGTGCCGCTCAGTCGCTGACGTCACGAAGGGTTCGGCTGATACCACGACGTCGAGTGCCCATAACTTGCCCATAACTGTTCCTGTGTAGTTGGTTAGTGCGTACAGACCAAATGGCCAGACTCAGATCAAATACCTAGATATCGTTAAGCGTGTTAATGATGTAACTGCGGATGCCGACCAGGGCCAGGCCCACCTCCGTCCTAGGTGGTCTCAACCTGCCCTATCGTTTTGCCACAAAGTAATAGTCGGGGGCCGTCGGGAACCCAGGCCCACCTCTACCGGGATGGAGCCACCTGCCCCTTCAGCCCTCATCTCCGAACAGTATCATAAGTAATGTAACAGTATAAAGTATACAACATATGCCCGTGATCACCTCCCGAAGTGATCACGGCCCAGTAGTATAGCATGGCAGACGGACAAGACTGTAGGGCCACAGATGGAATACTAGCATCCTATACTAAGCATGTAGGATTGCAGCTAAGGTAACAATAGTAGTAGCAAGGACAGGCTATGCAGCAGAATAGGATTAACGGAAAGCAGTAACATGCTTCACTACTCTAATGCAAGCAGTAGAGAGAAGGAATAGGCGATATCTGGCGATCAAAGAGGGGGCTTGCCTGGTTGCTCTGGCAAGAAGGAGGGATCGTCAACTCCGTAGTCGAACTGGGGGTCGCCGCAGGCTCGGGGTCTACCGGAAAGAAGTAACAGAGGGGAACACAATAAATAACAGAGCAATCAAAGCATCACAAAGCGTAACATGGCAACACGCGGTGCTAGGTGTGCCCTAACGCGGTAGTAGGTGATACCGACGAAGGGGGAAAACATCCGGGAAAGTATCCCCGCCGTTTCACTTTTTCGGGCAGATGAACCAGGGGTGAAATGTTGCACGTTTGCTATGCTAGGGACATGTGGCTAACGAACAGGCTGCGTATTCGGATTCGTCTCTTCGTTCTGAGCAACTTTCATGTACAAAGTTTTTACATCTGAGCTATGGTTTATTTTCTATTGATTTTTAAAGATTTAACCAATTTCTAAATTATTATTTTTAAATTAATTCGAAAATAACATTGTTGCGTCAGCAGTCAACAGAGGTGTTGATTGGGTCAAACTAACGGTGGGTCCCACATGTATAGGCTGAAGACTAAAAAATTGTTAACACTTAATTAGCAGGTTAATTAGAGTTAATTAGTTAACTAAACATGATTAATTAATTAATTAATTAATTAATTTTTTTATTATTATTATTTAATCCTTTTTTGTTCTGGGCGTGGGGCCCCAACGTCCTGACAGGGCCTAGCGGGCGCGATTACAGGCACCCGGCGGGCAGGCGGCAGCGCCAACCGACAAGGTGCCATGAGGCAGCGAAAGGGCGGCGCGCGTGGCTCTGCTCCAGCCATGGCTGCAGCCGGAGCAGGGCGGCGCGGTTAGCGGAGAGGGTCACCGCGATGGGACGGCAGACGGTGGGCCTTGGCGAGTGGGGAGGCCCCGACGGCGGCCTGGCGACGCGCCAGCGCCACGGGCGGAGATGACGACGGGCACATGCAGCTGGGGGCAGCGGCGGTAGTTGAAGCGAGGCAAAGGCGCGGTTGGGCGGCGATGCGCGTGGGGAAAGCGCGGTCGCCACGGGCGCGAGGGAGCGAGGCGCCACTGCGGGCGGCACAACATGGCGAAGGGCATGCGGCGCGCGCAAGCGAGGTGAGCGGGCATGGGCGCTGCGGGAGCGCCAGACAAGCATCTGCGCCGAGCGGTGGGGCGGTGCCGACGACAGAAAGGGGGCAGGGAGGAAGCTCACGGTGGGGAGTAGGGATCGTGGCAGCGGGTGTCGGGGAGGACGTCGGGGACGACGGTGACGAAGAGGAGGCAGGCCGACGGGGCAGCTCCGGCGAGTGCATCGAGTGGCGGGGCGCCGCCTCGAGGTCGGGGAGGCAACGGGCGTCGGCGGTCAGCGACGGCGGGCGGCGGGGTCGTGCCCGATCTTGATCGGGGGCGCCAAGGGGGAAAGGGAAATCATGGGGGGAGTGGGGGTTACGGGTTAGGGTTCGGTGGGGAGTGGGGGTTAAGGGGAGGAGTGGGAATGGGCCGGCCAGGTGGTTTGGCCCAATGGTCTGCTGGGCAAGAGCCCGGGTGGGTTTTCTTTCCTCTTTTTTTGTTTGTTTTCTCTTTTGTATTTTCGTTCTTTTGTTTATTTTCTTTTCTGTTTTATTTCAATTTAAATTATTTAGGCATTTTATAAAAATGTGTTTATTACACCATACTTACATATGAAATTTTTAGTACAAACCAAACATTTTTATTTTAATGTTTGAAAACTTTTATTATTTACCAAACTTTGAATTTGAATTTTGGACCGGTTTTGATCTAGCGCGAGATTAGCAATAGTAACCAGGGTGACATGGCGACATTAACGTGGGATTACTGTAGCCTAATTATCCGGGCATCACAATTCTCCTCCACTGCAAGAAATCTTGTCCCGAGATTTAAGAGGCGTAAGGTGGGGAGGTTTTGGTTATGAAATTCTAACGATTCTTCTCGGTCTTGGTTGCTTTTGTCGAAGAGGTCGATCCATAGCGTTGATGTCTCCATTTCTCTGCTTCTGTTCATCATGATGAAGTAGGCATCCTTTCTTCGGGATCTCCGTCGTACTTACGAGAATGACAAGGGGTAACTTCAAATGAACGGGCCTCTAAAAGGTTGACTATCTTGTTGATAACATCGGGGTTGGTGGTGGAAAGTAACTCTCGAATGGAAACTTAAGAAAATATCAAGAGCAATATAAAGAGGTATCATGGGAAGTTTCAAGCGGGCAGGCAATCATTCGATGCCTGAAACAGAGTGTGAAAGGGGTTCGGAGCAACGGGAATAAGTATTGTGTTTCATACCAGAAGTGATGATCTCTGGAAGGTGGCTCGTGAATTACATACGAAGCCAAGCATGAGGAATAACTTTGGAAACAGGGGGTGTACAGGAGAGTCAGGTGTCGATCCTGGGACCTGTGGGTTATGGGCCCACTATGTTGATTAACAGTAGGAAGGGCGGTGACGTCTTGCACGACCATGAAAGCATGGCAAGTTAGAGGATAGTCTGTCGGTTATGTCGGCAACAACATCGGTACGAAGGGCGAGGGACGAAGAGAACCATTTTCCTGCTCGTTGAACGAGGCAGACCAATAGGCAAAGTTCTCGTCCATCGGTGGTTACCGGAATGTCATCAACAATAGTAATAGGGTCTTTCTGATAGAATTGTACACTGAGGTGTTTACAAAAGCAGGAGAATATCACTGCTTAGATCATATAGATCACAAGAAAGGTTAAACCAAACAATGGAAAGGAAAATATGACTATCAGGTTTAAGCAGAACAATGGAAAGGAAAATGTGTTTAAACACATATTTCAAGGGTATATCCTTCCCAAGGACAAGCAGAGCATGATACCCATGACATGATATAATGTAGAAAACTCTTTAGGTAAGGGGAGAGGAATCTCATGACATTACCCATACAAAGGTGTTTGGATAATTGAGCAAGAAAACATTTAGCATTGGGCTTCAAATGTTCTTATCGAAAATCGGAGTACCACAGACATGCTTCGTGATAGCATTGACATGTTCTTCAAGCAAAGGTCGGACTTTGGATACACAAAGGATCCATCAGGGTAAACTTATTAAACAAGGCATTCAATTTCCTCATGGAAAAAAAGGTTAACCTTGTTAAAAAGGAAACTATAACAATAGGGCCTCCGGCCAGGTGTGCTAGGCACGCCATCACCTTACCTGGTCATGTAAAGACCAATGTTATAACTCTTGTAAATATGTTTCAACCATCATATCTGACGGAGATTCAGATATGATTGGTGTCAGGATACCTCAGGCTCAGAATGCCCGAGAATAAAAAGGTGCGACACAAATTGACGAGAAGACATCGTAAGATTCTTGGGAAATGAACTATGGAAGCGAGTTCCGAACAAGGGTTCACCATTAAATCAAGGAGAGGTGAGGAGGTGACTGATTGACTCAGCGACAATCCATTGAGATTTCCAAAAAGATGGATTTCCACAACTATGTGAACAAGGAGATAACATTAGCTAGATCAAATGACTTAATGATGTATGCTCGAGGAAAACATACACAGTTAAACATTGGTTGAAATGTGCACCCGAAATATGGGCTAGGTAGCACGATCAATGTTCGAATGGTGATTCAATAAGCCATAGACGTAGGATGAAACTATAGACCACTAACTTCAGAGCAATAGGGTTGCTAGAAGTTTAGAATGTACACATCACAGACCATTTGTTGGTATTCCGGTTAGAAACTACACGTGGACCAAGAAAAGAATAGTGATGCTAATAAGTATCACTTGTACCAAAAATTCTTAAGGGTGGTGAATTTCCCATGACATTCTTGACATAAAAGATCTTAATACTCCAAGGTAAAACATAACATAAGTTGGATAGCAAGGATCTCAAGGTACAACACAAGACATGAACAAGTTTGTGTTGAAGGGAAAGCAAGAATGTTGTCGATGATAACACAAATCATCGAGGGGCAAGGATGGTATTTATCATCATGAATTCAATTGATATCCTGGAGGAGCTCTTAAGGTTGATGATAATCACGACACATTTGTCGAGAGATTTCATGAATAATCAATCAGCGACGACATCAGGTCAAAGGAATAATGAAGCGAAGGGTTATTGGAACCATGGGTACGACAGAAACTTAGATTCAAGTTTGTGCTTCGAGGTGAAACAATAAGACGAGGAAATCGACGTAAGCTTAGCTCATCGTCAAGTAATTGTGCTACGGGAAGAAGGACCAGGTAGCACAGTTAAAATTTAACATGGTAATGATATAGCCGGTCAGGCTAGAAATGGCGTGATCGGGTACAAAATTGAACTTAAGTAAGATTACTATGATTTGTTGAACCGTAGTGTGGACTCGATTCAGTTATCGGTGTCTTTGAGTGTTTAATAACTCAGAACCCGGGAAAAATATGAAAACGGTGAGAAGGAATACTAGATGAAGACTCATAGAAGCAACACAGTTCTTTGATACCATCGAGATACCAGGGGGTAATACTCGACGTCGGATCAAAGTAGAGGTTGGACTGGGGTATTGCTCTGCCGAAAACAGCTGCTTAAACTTGCCCGAGAAATGGTATTTAAAGGAGAACATGGTCGGAACCACGATTGCAAAGGATCAATTCACAGATACCAGATGATATTATATCAAGGAAATTATTATTATTACAAGAAGCTTTCGTGATAGGAACTACATCGTGTCCATGGGCATGAACACAAGTTCAAGGTCGACTCCCACTTCTTCAATGCATAACCTTCCATTCACCTCTCGTATTTCGAGAACGACATTAGTTGTTGAAAGTTTTTCCTGGTGCAATACCAGATAAGTATGACCCGTGAGACCTTTCGGGTTCACACAGATTAGGGAAGGCGTTGGTTCAACCCATCGGGGCATCTTAGGTACATATACCACAAACTTCGGTGTAAATAATACAAGCTCGAAAGTAGAGTATGGTTGTCAAAGCAGAGGATACAAATTACCAAAGGCATTATATATCAGGGAAATAACTCCTTGAGGTTTTTGGATACAAGGGACACTGTCGGATGAAAATTCAACAAAGGATCTGACGGTCCATAACGGAGCTGATGTGAGCATTTGCACACCACCAGTGGAAGAAACAATGCAAAGGCATTTAATTATAGAAGCAACTGACTAAATCAAAGCTCAAAGGCAAAGGAATTAAGATTTCCAAATCAAGGGATCAGAAGCAATCGTTCTGATCGAAAATGAATAAGTTCAAATAGACTTAGAAGCACAACCGATCAAGGCATTGATTGGTCAAGAACCAGCTCATATCAAATGACGTCTGAGCCGAAAAGATAATTTAAAAGGATCAACTGATGATTGCATGCATTTGCACTCATGTTGAATCAATAGGATCAAAATGTCGGTCCCTACGGATACTAACGAATATTGCCAGACTTATGGAAAGCATCCATAATGCAAGCAGACAAGTATTGCAGAGCAATAAGCTACTAAGGATTTTTGGAGGATCGATTAGTATTTCGAAGACCATTGTGAAACACATGAACAACTGGGGGATGAGAGGATACTCGATAACTGCGAGAATTATCCGTAGGGGTATTCAGGTGACAAAGAACAGCAAGGCAGTAAGCTCAAAGGATTATCGAAACAACGACGAGTATTTCGGGGTATCTTGTAATAACAAGACCAACTGGGGATGCATGTAAGAATAACAACTGCAAGTAGTTATCCATAAGGGTTTATCGATGGTCGGGAATAGCAAAAGCGGTGGGCACAAAGTCTTGAGAGAAAATGGAAGAGTATCTTCGGAATCTTCTGGTGAAGCCGGCCATCATCTGGAATGAAGGAGCTCTCCGGGAGAAAGTATTTACGAGAACCTAGAGTTATAGTTAGCAAAACCATTTAACCCGAGTAGAAGAGAGATAAGAGTCCCGGAGTAAAGATCGAGGAGTAAAAGATCCTAATATCACCCAAATGGTGACGTGTGCCCGTATGACACACAGCCATGTTAGTAAAAAGTTTTGCAATGTCTAGACTCGACTTCGGCCAAGGAGTGTGGAAGGGGGATTCCTACAGGCAGTCGGCTCTTATACCAACTTGTGACGCCCCCGATTCAATCGCACACTAATCATGCACGCAAATGTGTACGATCAAGATCAGGGACTCACGGGAAGATATCACAACACAACTCTAAAACATAAATAAGTCATACAAGCATCATAATACAAGCCGGGGGCCTCGAGGGCTCGAATACAAGTGCTCGATCATAGACGAGTCAGCGGAAGCAACAATATCTGAGTACAGACATAAGTTAAACAAGTTTGCCTTAAGAAGGCTAGCACAAACTAGGATACAGATCGAAAGAGGCGCAGGCCTCCTGCCTGGGATCCTCCTAACTAATCCTGGTCATCGTTAGCGGGCTGCACGTAGTAGTAGGCACCTCCGGTGTAGTAGGAGTCGTCGTCGACGGTGGCGTCTGGCTCCTGAGCTCCGACATCTGGTTGTGACAACTAGGTAGAAGGGAAGGGGGAAAAGGGGGAGAAAAGCAACCGTGAGTACTCATCCAAAGTACTCGCAAGCAAGCAGCTACACTACATATGCATGGGTATATGTGTAAAGTGGCAATATCGATGGACTGAACTGCATAATGCCAGAATAAGGGGGGGATAGCTAGTCTTATCGAAGACTATGCTTCTGGCAGCCTCCGTCTTGCAGCATGTAGAAGAGAGTAGACTGAAGTCCTCCAAGTAGCATCGCATAGCATAATCCTACCCGGCAATCCCCTCCTCGTCGCCCTGTTAGAGAGCGATCACCGGGTTGTATCTGGCGCTTGGAAGGGTGTGTTTTATTAAGTATCTGGTTCTAGTTGTCATAAGGTCAAGGTACAACTCCAAGTCGTCCTGTTACCAAAGATCACGGCTATTCGAATAGATAAACTTCCCTGCAGGGGTGCACCACATAACCCAACACGCTTGATCCCATTTGGCCGGACACACTTTCCTGGGTCATGCCTGACCGTGGAAGATCAACACGTCGTAGCCCCACCTAGGCACAATAGAGAGGTCAGCACGCCGGTCTAAATCCTATGGCGCAGGGGTCTGGGCCCATCGCCCATTGCACACCTGCACGTTGCGTGGGCGGCCGGAAGCAGACCTAGCCTAGCAGGCGTTCCAGTCCAATCCGGCGCGCCCGCTCGATCGGCCGACATCACGAAGGCTTGGTGATACCACGACGCCGAGTGCCCATAATCGCTGTTGCCAGAAGTTGGTTAGTGCGTATAGACGAAATGGCCGACTCGGATCAAATACCAAGATCTCGTTAAGCGTGTTAATGATGTAACATGACGCCGACCGAGGCAGGCCCACCTCTCTCCTAGGTGGTCTCAACCCGCCCTGTCGCTCTGCCACAAAGTAACAGTCGTGGGCCGTCGGGAACCCAGGCCCACCTCTACCGGGATGGAGCCACCTTCCCTTCAGCCCCCATCTCTGAACAGTATCATAAGTAATGTAACAGTATAAAGTATATAGCATATGTCCGTGATCACCTCCCGAAGTGATCACGGCCCAGTAGTATAGCATGGTAGACGGACAAGAGTGTAGGGCCACAGATGGAATAGTAGCATCCTATACTAAGCATGTAGGATTGCAGGTAAAGGTAACAACAGTAGTAGCAAGGACAAGCTATGCAGCAGAATAGGATTAACGGAAAGCAGTAACATGCTACACTACTCTAATGCAAGCAGTAGAGAGAAGGAATAGGCGATATCTGGTGATCAAAGGGGGCTTGCCTGGTTGCTCACAAGAAGGAGGGATCGTCAACTCCGTAGTCGAATCGGGGTCGCCCGGCGATCTCGGGGTCTACCGAAAAGAAGTAACAGAGGGGGAACACAATAAATAACAGAGCAACCAAAGCATCACAAAGCATAACATGGCAACACGCGGTGCTAGGTGTGCCCTAATGCGGTAGTAGGTGATACCGACGAAGGAGGAAAACATCCGGGAAAGCATCCCCGACGTTTCGTGTTACCGGACAGATGAACCGGAGGTGAAATTTTGCATGTTTGCTATGCTAGGGACATGTGGCTGACGAACGGGCTGCGTATTCGGATTCGTCTCTTCGTTCTAAGCAACTTTCATGTACATAGTTTTTTCATCCGAGCTACGGTTTATTTTATATTTATTTTTAAAGATTTAACCAATTTCTAAATTATTATTTTTTAAATTAATTCGAAAATAACATTATTGCATCAGCATGACGTCAGCAGTCAACAGAGGTGTTGACTGGGTCAAACTGACGGTGGGTCCCACATGTCATAGGTTGAAGACTAACAATTTGTTAACACTTAATTAGCAGGTTAATTAGAGTTAATTAGTTAACTAAATAGGATTAATTAATTTTATTATTATTATTTTTTAATCTTTTTTTGTTCTGGGCGTGGGGCCCCAACGTCATAGGCAGAGGGCCTAGCGGGCGCACGGTTACGGTCACCGGGCGGAACGGGCGACGAGCACCAGCCGGACAGGGTGCCGCGGGCAACAGTAAAGCGGCGCGCGTCTTGGCTCCGGCGCCATGGCATGGCCGGAGCAGGTCGGCGCTTGATTAGCGGAGAGGGTCGCCGTGATGAACGACGGACGATGGACGCAGCGAGTGGGGAGGCCCGAACGGCGGCGGCCGGGCGGACATGGCCAGCGCCGCGGGCGGAGATGGCGACGGCACAGCTGGGGCAGCGGCGGTAGTTGAAAGCGAGGCAAAGGCGCGGTTAGGCGGCGATGGTATGAGGAAGCGCGGTGGCCACGGGCGCTGAGCGTCTGGCGCCAATGAGCGGCACGCACGGCGACAGCATCTGGCGCCCAGCGCGCGAGGTGAGCGCTGGCAGCAGGCGCTGTGAGCGCCAGATAGCACACGCTGGGCGCGGTGGGGGGAATGGCGCCGGTGATAGAAAGAGGGGCAGGGAGGAAGCTCACGGTGGTGAGTAGGGATCATGGCAGCGGGTGTCGGGGAGGACGTCGGGGACGAGGTTACGAAGAGGAGGCAGGCCGACAGGGCAGCTCCGGCGAGTGCGTCGAGTGGTGGGGCGCTGCCTCGGGGTCGGGGAGGCAACGGGCGTCGGCGGTCAGCGACGGCGGGCGGCGGGGTGGCGGGGTCGTGCCCGATCTGGATCGGGGTGCCAAAGGAGGAGACGAGGGGGAAAGGGGAATCATGGGGCGAGTGGGGGTTATGGGTTAGGGTTCGGTGGGGAGTGGGGGGTTAAGGGGAGGAGTGGGGATGGGCCGGCCAGGTGGTTAGGCCCAATGGTTTGCTGGGCCGGAGCCCGAGTGGGTTTTCTTTCCTCTTTTTTCTTTGTTTTCTCTTTTGTATTTTCTTTCTTTTGTTTATTTTCTTTTCTGTTTTATTTAAATTTAAATTATTTAGGCATTTTATAAAAATGTGTTTATTACACCATACTTACATATGAATTTTTTAGTACAAACCGAACATTTTTATTTTAATGTTTGAAAACTTTTATTATTTACCAAACTTTGAATTTGAATTTTGGACCGGTTTTGATCTAGCGCGAGATTAGCAATAGTAACCAGGGTGATGTGGTGACATTAACGTGGGGTTAGTGTAGCCTAATTATCCGGGCGTCACACGTGCAAGGACGAGTGAATCAACACTCGTCATGAGAATAACCCACTTAGCATGGAAGGTACTGACTACCTCCTGTCACTCTATGAACAATCCATGCACACAAAAAGGATATTTATTTGAAGTTTTTGGAGGTGGCACATGCAAATTTACTTAGGACAGCAGGGTAATACCGCCATGGTTTTAAATAGCGGATATCGGGCTGGTAGCAGACTCGGGTCCGCGTAGCGGATTTATAAAAGCACTAGATTATTGTGTATATTTCTAGATCATTAACAAATAGTCATGACATTTAATTTGAGCGATTGCGGACGCTATTGCGCCAGTGCTATTGCTTACGCAATAGCGGATGCTATCTTTGCTATTTGAAACTATGAATACCGCATATAGGTAGGTATGGTGGACTCATCTGGAGTACTTGGGTTTCAGGATTTTGATGAACAAGCAGTATTACCGCTCACTACAGGCGAAGGCCAGCAAATAGGTTGAGAAGCAGCCAGATAGAGAAAAAAAATAGTCATGAACATGCATTATGCATAAGTAACATTGGGTACTAGCATGAGTAGGATATGAACACCATGAACATAAATATCATATAGGCTATGTTGGTTTTGATTCAACTACATGCATGAACATGCGCCAAGTCAAGCCACTCGAACATTCACAGGAGGATACCATATCATCATACTACATCACAATCATTTTAACTTGATGTTGACATACAAGATAAATCATTATCCACTCCTAGCTACTTAAGCATGGCATGAGAAACTATAATATCTAAGGGTCATTGCAAACATGTTTGATCATAATAGGCTGAATCATGGATACTAGGTTAACCATATTTACAAAAACAGAACAAGTTTAGTTCATACCCGTTTCTCTCTGCCACGACCAATTCATCAAATATCGTCATTATTGCCTTTCACTTGCACGACCAAATGATATGAAAATGATAATAGTGCAAGAGTGTCATGGACTAAACTGGAATCTACAAACACTTTATTCTAGAGGAGAAGACAAAGAAATTTGAGCTCTTTGTTAGATCAACAATAATGCATATGAGAGCCACTCAACATTTTCATCGTGGTCTTCTCCTCGGTATGACTTTGTAAAAAAACGGAGAAGAAATTCAGAGAAAGACTGATACGTCTCCAACGTATCTATAATTTTTGATTGCTCCATGCTATATTATCTACTGTTTTGGGCAATATTGGGCTTTATTTTCCACTTTTATATTACTTTTGGGACTAACCTATTAACCGGAGTTCCAAATTTCAGATTTGTCGTTTTTTGCCTATTTCAGTATTTCGAGGAAAAGGAATATCAAATGGAGTCAAAACGGAACGAAATCAACTGGAGAAATTATTTTTGGAAGGAAAGCCACTCGATGGACTTGGAGTGCGCGTCAGGAAAGAAGGGAGGTGCTCACGAGGGTGGGGGCGCGCCCACCCCCCTGGGGGGCGCCCCCTGCCTCGTGCCCCCCCCCTTCGGTCCACCGACGTACTTCTTTCACCCATATATACCTACGTATCGTAAAACTTCCAGAACAGAATATAGATCGGGAGTTCCGCCGCCGCAAGCCTCTATAGCCACCAAAAACCTCTCGGGAGCCCGTTTCGGCACTCTGCCAGAGGGGGAACCCATCACCGGTGGCCATCTTCATCATCCCGACACTCTCCATGACGAGGAGGGAGTAGTTCACCCTCGGGTCTGAGGGTATGTACCAGCAGCTATGTGTTTGATCTCTCTCTCTCTCGTGTTCCCTCTATGGAACGATCTTGATGTATCCTGAGCTTTGCTATTGTAGTTGGATCTTATGATGTTTCTCCCCCTCTACTCTCTTGTGATGAATTGAGTTTCCCCTTTGAAGTTATCTTATCAGACTGAGTCTTTTATGAGAACACTGGATGTATGTCTTGTCGTGTTTATCTGTGGTGACAATGGGATATCATGTGCCACTTGATGTATGTTTTGGTGACCAACTTATGGTTCCGCCCATGAACCTATGCATAGGGGTTGGCACACGTTCTTGACTCTTCGGTAGAAACTTTGGCGCATTCTTTGAAGTACTTTGTGTTGGTTGGATGAATCTGAGATTGTGTGATGCATATCGTATAATCATGCCCACGGATACTTGAGGTGAAAATGGAGTATCTAGGTGACATTAGGGTTCTGGTTGATTTGTGTGTTAAGGTGTTATTCTAGTACGAACTCTTTTATAGATTGATCCGAAAGAATAACTTTGAGGTGGTTTCGTACCCTACCATAATCTCTATGTTTGTTCTCCGCTATTAGTGGCTTCGGAGTGACTCTTTGTTGCATGTTGAGGGATTGTTATACGATCTATCTATGTTATTATTGTTGAGATAACTTGCACTAGTGAAAGTATGAACCCTAGGCCTTGTTTCCTATCATTGCAATACCGTTTACGCTCACTTTTATCATTAGTTACCTTGCTGTTTTTATTATTTCAGATTACAAATACCTTTATCTACCGTCCGTATTGCACTTGTATCACCATCTCTTTGCCGAACTAGTGCACCTATACAATTTACCATTGTATTGGGTGTGTTGGGGACACAAGAGACTCTTTGTTATTTGGTTGCAGGGTTGTTTGAGAGAGACCATCTTCATCCTACGCCTCCCACGGATTGATAAACCTTAGGTCATCCACTTGAGGGAAATTTGCTACTGTCCTACAAACCTGTGCACTTGCAGGCCCAACAACGTCTACAAGAAGAAGTTTGTGTAGTAGACATCAAACACACTGGAATATTTTTGGAGTTCTAGTTTTTTCTAAAAGAAAACAAACTACAGAAAGGAGAAAAAACAAAAATGAGAAAAACTATTTACACGGGAAAGCTCCCAACAAGTAAAAGAAAAACAAGGAAATATTTTTTGGTTTTCTTTTAATACTACAACTAATTAATCTAGAAAAAAACAGAAAAGAGGCAAGATATATTTTTGGATTTTCTCATAGTTTTTGAAACACACAAGAAGAAAGCAAGAAAATAAATCTAACATGGATAATACAATGAAAAAGTGTGGACACCGACAACTGTAATGAAATGTGTGAACATGAATGTAATGTCGGTAGAAATACGTACTCCCCCAAGCTTCGGCTTTTGGCCTAACTTGGTAATCACCGTCGATAGCCTGCATAGTGGTTGGAATGATAGCTCGCGGGTGCTCTAGGTGCAGCTGCCTCAGCCTGACGAGTAGTTACAACCTTCGTGTTATGCGCTCGGGCCTCGCTCTCAAGAACATAATTTCTTCCCTTGCCGTGAACATCACAAAGAGCAGGTGCAGGCAAAAAGGTGTCCACAACGGACTTTTTATTAAACAACAGGTTATATGTATAATTATGGGTTTCACTAGTAAGGAATCTATGGCGTTTCATGGCGTCAAAGTATAAATACTGTGTGGGTAAGATAGGGTCATAAGGCCATGGTGAAACACCCAGCTCCCTCGCTGAACGTGTGGCATAAATCCCACCATAAAAATATCCACTACCAGCATTGCGTTGCAACCTGCGTGCAACAATCGCTCCAAGGTTATAGCTTTTATCATCGGTGAGAGCGGTGCGTAAGAGGCTCAAGTAAGGAGCACAAAAGTGTACTACAATCTTGTTTGCCTACAAAGCATTTTTCCATTAAATAGTGCGAAATATTGAATTGAGGGAAAATGGATGCTCTTTATTCTACCTGGCGTCACTCCTCTAGTCTCACCATAGCAAAGGCTAGTCAAGAATATCTCAAACTCCGACCTTGGTGGTTTGTCCAATGAACCCCAAAATGGAATCTTGCAGTGATTAGAAAAGGTCTCCAGAGGTATAGTAAATGAATTTGCATATAGTTTAAATGATACTCTGGACTCACGAGGATGGAATTTAAACTCTTTAGTAAATGATTCAGTGAGGTTGAGGTGTTGGTTGCACTTATCTTCGATGTAGGGACTGAGCTCGACAGTGTGAATATATTGATCAAATTCTTCCTTAATACCGGCCATGACCATGAAATCATTGCACGGCCATAAACATGATTTCGTGGCGGTGTCCCGTATAGAATTTGCACTTGGTTCAACATAAGACCGATGAACGTAGCTGCTACTAGAAGATGCCTCCGAGGACCTCTGCCTCGAAGAACTCCTTCCAAGGAGGTTCATCATATTTGCGTACAATTTTCTGAATTTTTTTGGGTCACTATTTTTGTTAACAAAACTTCAAAAGAATAGCAGTAACTACTCGTAGGGCTGCATAGAGGCCATATCAAGCATTCAAACCACTTAGAACTCTAAGAATTCAAGATGCAAGCTCATCTACAACAGCACCAAGAGTAACTAATTATTCAAAAAATAAACTACTCAAGCAAAAACTAATTGGACCAATGGAGGAGTCACATACCAAGTAGCAATCCCCCAAAACAGTTTCGAAAACGGAGCTTCGAGCAAAGATATTGAAATCCGCGGGTTTAAGAGCAAGAACACGAGAGAGAGAGCAATGGTGATTTTTTTCTGGAGGTAGGTGGTGACATGGGCTAAAGAGATAAGTGAGGGGGGCCATGTGGGTACCATGATACGTCTCCAACGTATCTATGATTTATGATTGTTCCATGCTATTATATTATCCATCTTGGATGTTTTATATGCATTTATATGCTAGTTTATATGATTTTTGGGACTAACCTATTAACCTAGAGCCCGATTGCAGTTTACATGTTTTTCCTTGTTTTTTAGTTTTATAGAAAAGGAATACCAAACGGAGTCCAATTGACGTGCCAAATTTTGAAGGTTTTTTATGGACCAAAAGAAGCCCCCGGAGTAAAAGAGTTGGGCCAGAAGAGTCCAAAGCCATCCACGAGGGTAGGGGCGCGCCCTACCCCCCTGGGCGCGTCCCCCTATCTCGTGGACGACTCGGAGAACCCCCTGACGTGAGACCTACGCCAAATATTCCTATAAATACAGAAACCTCCAAAAAAATGACCTAGATCGGGAGTTCCGCCGCCGCAAGCCTCTGTAGCCACCAAAAATCAATCAAGACCCTGTTCCGGCACCCTGTCGGAGGGAGGATCTATTACCGGTGACCATCTTCATCATCCCGGCGCTCTCCATGACGAGGAGGGAGTAGTTCACCCTCGGGGCTGAGGGTATGTACCAGTAGCTATGTGTTTGATCTCTCTCTCTCTCTCTCTCTCTCTCTCTCTCTCGTGTTCTTGATTTGGCACGATCTTGATGTATCGCGAGCTTTTCTATTATAGTTGGATCTTATGATGTTTCTCCCCCTCTACTCTCTTGTAATGGATTGAGTTTTCCCTTTGAAGATATCTTATCGGATTGAGTCTTTAAGGATTTGAGAACACTTGATGTATGTCTTGCATGTGCTTATCTGTGGTGACAATGGGATATTCACGTGATCTACTTGATGTATGTTTTGGTGATCAACTTGCGGGTTCAGTGACCTTGTGAACTTATGCATAGGGGTTGGCACACGTATTCGTCTTGACTCCGGTAGAAACTTTGGGGCACTCTTTGAAGTTTTTTGCGTTGGTTGAATAGATGAATCTGAGATTGTGTGATGCATATCGTATAATAATACCCGCGGATACTTGTGGTGACATTGGAGTATCTAGGTTACATTAGGGTTTTGGTTGATTTGTGTCTTGAGGTGTTATTCTAGTACGAAATCTAGGATAGACCGAACAGAAAGAATAGCTTCGTCTTATTTTACTTCGGACTCTTGAAGAGATTGATCAGAAAGAATAACTTTGAGATGGTTTCGTACCCTACAATAATCTCTTCGTTTGTTCTCCGCTATTAGTGACTTTGGAGTGACTCTTTGTTGCATGTTGAGGGATTGTTATATGATCCAATTATGTTATTATTGTTGAGAGAACTTGCACTAGTGAATGTATGAACCCTAGGCCTTGTTTCCTAGCATTGCAATACCGTTTATGCTCACTTTTATCGCTTGTTACCTTGCTGTTTTTATAATTTCACATTACAGAAACCTATATCTACCATCCATATTGCACTTGTATCACCATCTCTTCGCCGAACTAGTGCACCTATACAATTTACCATTGTATTGGGTGTGTTAGGGACACAGGAGACTCTTTGTTATTTTGACACAGGAGACTCTTTGTTATTTACTCCGCATAACAACATACGTCATTCCCTTTGTCATCGATATGTTACTTGCCCGAGATTCGATCGTCGGTATCATCATACCTAGTTCAATCTCGTTGCCGGCAAGTCTCTTTACTCGTTCCGTAATGCATCATCCCGTAACTAACTTATTAGTCACATTGCTTGCAAGGCTTATAGTGATGTGCATTACCAAGAGGTCCCAGAGATACCTCTCCGATACACTGAGTGACAAATCCTAATCTTGATCTATGCCAACTCAACAAACACCTTAGGAGACACCTGTAGAGCATCTTTATAATCACCCAGTTACATTGTGATGTTTGATAGCACACAAAGTGTTCCTCCGGTATTCGGGAGTTGCATAATCTCATAGTCAAAGGAATGTGTATAAGTCATGAAGAAAGCAATAGCAATAAAACTAAACGATCATAATTCTAAGCTAACAGATGGGTCTTGTCCTTCACATCATTCTCTAATGATGTGATCACGTTCATCAAATGACAACACATGTCTATGGTCAGCAAACTTAACCATCTTCGATTAACGAGCTAGTCAAGTAGAGGCATACTAGGGACACTCTGTTTTGTCTATGTATTCACACATGTAGTAAGTTTCCAGTTAATACAACTCTAGCATGAATAATAAACATTTATCATGATATAAGGAAATATAAATAACAACTTTATTATTTCCTCTAGGGCATATTTCCTTCGAATTCATCAACTTCACACCTCTCAAAAATGATTCATTAATATGGTTGATCAAGTCTTATCAACAACCCCTTTCGATTAGCATGAAACCGAAGAACTTTCGTAAAACACTAAGTTACCTCAATGGGGATTTGAATGTCCCCAACAATAAGAATTTCATATCCAATAGTGATTGTTGGAGTTCAATAACATTAATACCATTCAGTTGGAATTGTTTCCTCGGGAAGTGCACCGTATGCTCATTACCCATTAATATGAAAAGTGACCTTGCTTTTATTACAATCAATAACAGCCCCTGCAGTATTCAAGAAGGGTCTACCAAGGATAATCAACATATTGTCGTCCTCGGGCATCTCAAGTATAACAAAGTCAGTCAAGATAGTAACATTTGCAACAAGAACGGGTGCATCCTCACAGATACCGATAGGTATGGCAGTTGACTTGTCAGCCATTTGCAGAGATATTTTGGTAGGTGTGAGTGTATTCAAATCAAGTCTTTTATATAAAGAGAAAGGCATAACACTAACACCAGCTCCTAAATCACATAAAGCAGTTTTCACAAAGTTTCTTTTGATGGAGCAAGGTACAGGTGGTATTCCCGGATCTCCAAGTTTTTTAGGTACTCCATCCTTAAAAGAATAATTAGAAAGCATGGTGGAGATTTTAGCTTCCGGCATTTTTCTCTTATTGTTGATGATGTCTTTCATGTATTTTGCACAAGGAGGCATTTTCAAGATATCAGTCAAGCGGGTACGCAAAAAGATTGGCCTAAGCATTTCAGCAAAGCGTTCAAATTCTGCATCATCTTTCTTCTTGGTTGATTTGGGTGGGAAGGGCATAGGTTTTTTAACCCATGGTTCTCTTTGCTTACCATGTTTTCTAGCAACAAAGTCCCTTTTTTAATATCTTTTATTCTTGGGTTATGGGTTATCAACATCATTATCTGGTTCTTTATTATTTGTTGGAGTGTCTTCATGAACCTCATCATTATCTTTTTCATTATCAGAAGGTGGGCGTTCATTACCAGATTGAGTTCCAGTATCAGAGATAGAGACTTCATTATCATTATCAGGAGGTTTTTCTACTTCAGGTTCACTAGAGGCATCCTATCATTTTTCTTCTTGTTTTACTTTTTAGAAGGACTAGGTGCATCATTGTTAACTCCTTGAGAGTCTTGTTCAATTCTTTTTGGGTGTCCCTCAGGATAGAGTGGTTCCCGAGTCATTCTACCTCCTCTAGTCATTACGCTAACAACATGATCATTGATATTATTGTTCATTTCATCAAGCAATTATCTTTGAGATTTAGCAACTTGTTCTAACTGAGTCTGAACCATAGAGGCGTGTTTTACTACACCTCTAACATCATTCGAGATTCTAAATAACAAGTCAATTAAGTGAGCAATCATATCATAGTTGTATTTCAATTGTTTCATAACATTTGCATTGAAGTGATCTTGTTTTCTAATATAATTATCAAACTCATAAAGGCATTGACTAGGATCTTTATTATAAGGGATATCACCTTCACAAAACTTCAATAAAGAGTTTACCTTTACCACCTTAGGTGATGGTGGTATTTCAAGCCCATGTATTTCTTCAATAGGAGGTAAATTTTTGACATCCTCAGCTTTAATAACTTTTTCCTTCATAGATTTCTTTTCCTCTTGCATATCTTCAGGATTGAGATGTAAGATACCCCTCTTCTTTGGAGTGAGTTTAGGTGGTGGTTCAGGAAGAGTCCAATCATCATAATTTTTCAATATGTTATTCAATAATTCCTCAGCTTGTCCAATAGTTCGTTCCCTGAAAACACAACCAGCACAACTATCTAGGAAGTCCCTAGAAGCATCGGTTAGTCCATTATAGAAGATATGAAGTATTTAATTTTTCTTAAGATGACACTACTGGAATTAGCTTATTTACCGTCAGCCAATTATTTGTCGTTCTTTGGTCGACAAGAAGAAGGTCTTGCCGTCCGCTTACGAAAAGCGGACGACAAAGAAGCTGGTGATGGCAAAGAAGGTCTTTGCCATCAGCCAATTCTTTGTCGTCTGCTAGCGGACGGCAAAGAATCTTTGCCGTCAGCTGGCACACGGCAAAGATAGAGGTGGCCCCCACTAACGAGCTGATTAAAAAAACTTAACGGCCCTCCTCTTTGCCGTCTGCTAGCGGACGACAAAGACAAAATAAGCGGACGACAAAGGTGCGGCGGACGGCAAAGAACTAACCTAACTAACGGCCGATCCCCACCCCGCCCCTCCATCTCTCTGTTTCTCTCCCTCTCTCCTTCCTGACGAACACAACCACCGCCGCCGCCCCCGCCGCCCGTCACCGCCACCCGCCGCAGCTTGCCCCGTCGCCCCACCACCCGCCTCACCCACCCCATGCCCCGGCAGTCGCCCCACCACCCGCCGCCCGGCCTCGACCACGTCGCCGCCCCACCGCCCAGCGCCACCGCGGCCCCATCGCCCTCGCCTCCCTGCCGGCTCGGGGCCGCCGCTCACCGCCCCTCCCCCTGATGAGCTCCACCGCCACCCTGCCGTTGCGAAGCCCAGGCCCCCGTCGTTTCCGGTGAGTTTTTTTTCTGTTTTTTCTTTTTTTTGTTGTTTAATTGTTAGTGTTAGGTTTAGTTCTAGGTATGTGTTAGTGTTAGATTTAGTGCATGGGTTTTAGATAATTAGTCATATAATTAAAAGAAGTAGAAAAAAATGAAAAAGGAAGAAGAAGAAAAGAAGAATATGTAGAAGGGGAAGAAGAAGAAGAAGAAGAGGAGGAGGGGAGAAGAAGAAGAAAGTGTAGGAGAAGAAGAGGAGGAGAGAAGAAGAAGAAAGTGTAGGAGAAGAAGTGGAGGGGAGAAGAAGAAGAAGAAGAAGAAGAAGAAGAAGAAGAAGAATATGTAGAAGGTGCTCTTTGGCCTTCCAGAGGCCGACGGGGTCATATATTTGTGAATTATGAGTTAGGTCGTATATTTTTCGATTTTGTTATGCAAAACATCATACATATTTGTGTTGATCGGGTGGATTCAAATGTGCAGTTGTTTCATCGCTGCGAGGGTGTGGTGTTTGACGACCTCCCCGTGCATTCGACGAGCTCCGCCCCTGCGTTCGTTGGTGAGCACAAATGACATCTCCTCCTCCCCCCTTCATTTGATCTGTTCCGGTCTTTGTGCCGATGAAACTTGCTAGCTATATTTGTCAATCATCAGTATGTGTAACCACTATGCATCTCCCGTTCGAAAGGGTTACATCTATAAATATGCATGCATTTGCATATTTATAACCGTGATTCTTTGGAATTGTCCAACGCTATCCATGGACAGCCCGAGTATGTGTAGATTGGGTTCGTTTTTCCATATGCTTTGCTCCGGATCCTACGCATAAATTTCGTAAGTGCCTCCCCTGTTGTTCTCCGGGTACACATCCTCTCTGCTTATTGCGAGACGTGTATCGAGGAGAACAGCCGGAGGTGCTGCCGAAATTTTAAGCCGGATCCGGAGCATAGCATGGGAAAATGAACCCAATCTACATACTGGTGGGATTAGGACCTATCATTACCTATTAGAGTGTAGGTTGCATGGACGTAATAAAATTGACAAACTAGATCAAGCGATGAATATATACATGGTGAATTATATATATATATATATATATATATATATATATATATATAGTGTGTGTCCAGTAGCTCGAAAGTCAAGATGAGTGATCGTGCGTGGATGTACACTGTCACACCGGGTCGTAACAAGTGGAGCAATCGAATGGTTCACAAAAACTAAGGGTTTGTGCAAGCCTCTTTTGCAAATGGCCGAGAGAAAACCTGGTGCCCCTGCTTCCGGTATGCGACAATTGGGAAAAGAGGATGAGGCTGAAATGGGCAAACACCTGCAGAAGAGTGGTTTTACGCCCAATTATACGGTGTGGACATTTCATGGCTAGTCTGCCTAACGTGACCGAGCTGAGGTGGTTCGTCGTCGCACCGACGAGCATGGTACCGGGATGGAAAACATGGTGCAAGACTTGGATGATGCTCGGGATTCGAATGAGGAGATGGAGGAATCTGCGAAGGCCTTCAATGAAATGTTGTAGTCTTCAAAACGTCCGCTCCACGAGCACACTGAGCTTTGTCAGTTGGATGCCATCTCACAAGTAATGGCTCTGAAGGCTCAGTTCAACTTGGGCAGAGAATGCTACGAGGCAATTATGACAGTATTTGGATGCTTTCTACCCAAAGGCCATGTAATGCCTGCAAACTTGTACCAGTCAGACAAAAATCCTCCATGCATTGAAGATGCCCTATGAGAAGATACATGTGTGTGAGAAAGGATGTGCCTTATTTAGGCTTGAATATGTGGACTTGAACTATTGTCCCATTTGCAAGTCTTCCAGGTATGTTGTGGTAGACAACGATATGGGTGAGAAGACACAGACCAAAATCCCCATTAGTGTTCTTCGGTATATGCCAACCGTACCAAGACTTCAACGTCTTTTCATGGTCGAAGAGACGGCCAGACAGATGACGTGGCACAAAACGGGCAAAAGAACCGAACTAGATGCAGATGGGAATCTGATGATGGTACACACATCGGATGGTGTTGCGTGGAAGAAGTTTGATGAATTACATGATAACAAAGCGGCAGATCCGAGGTATCCTCGAGTCGGCGTTAGCATGGATGGGTTCAGTGTGTTTGGTCTGACGGCAACCCAATACAGTTGTTGGCCCGTATTTGTCTTTCCACTCAATCTCCCCCCGGACAGATTATGCAAAGAAAGAACATTTTCCTGACGTTGATAATTCCAGGGCCCAACTATCCGGGGAAAAATATGAATGTGTACATGCAGCCGCTTAAGGACGAATTGCAAGAAGCCTGGGATAATGGGTTCAAGACATACGATGCCTATACCAAACGGAACTTCATAATGCGTGTCTGGTACATGTACTCGACACATGACTTGCCGGTGTATGCACTATTCATTGGCTGGTGTGTGCATGGAAGGTTCCTGTGCCCCACATGCAAGGGAGCTCTTGAGTTTCGTTGGATTCAAGCCGGTTGCAAGTTTTCTTGCTTCGACATGCATAGACAGTTCCTGGATCCTCGCCATAAGTTCAGGAAAGAAGAGAAGAACTTCATCAGAGGTAGAGTTGTCAAAAACTCTGCACCACCTGCGTTGGCAAGCCAACAGACCTGGATCAGTTAAACGATCTCGAGCCAGATCCGGAGTGTCCAGAGTACTTCAAGGGGTATAATTCTAAACACACCTGGACTCACAAGACATGCTTATGGGATCTGCCTTAATTCAAAGACCTCCTTTGCCCACACAACATCGACGTGATGCACACTGAGAAGAATATCGCCGAGGCACTTTTTGGTACGTTGTTTGGCATAGATGGGAAGTCAAAGGATAATACTAAGGCTAGAGTCGATCTGGAGGCGCTATGTGATAGGCCGTTACAAAACATGAAAGAACTGAAAGGAAAGCAGAACTGGACGAAGCCAAAGGCATGGTTCAATCTTGGAAGGCCAGCTTTGAGGGAAATTATCTTGTGGGTGAAAATGCAGTTGATGTTCCCCGATGGCTATGCAGCGAATCTAAAGAGGGGAGCGAGTCTTGATAAAGTGAAGATATTTGGTCTCAAGAGTCATGATTGGCACATATGGATTGAGCGGGTAATGCCGGTGATGTTGCGTGGCTTCATCCCTGAGGATGAATGGCTAGTACTGGCAGAACTCAGCTATTTCTTCCGTGTTCTTTGTGCGAAAGAACTATCACCTGGCGTGCTAGAAGAAATGGAAGAGTTGGCGCCGGAGTTAATCTGCAAGTTAGAGAAGATCTTTCCACCGGGCTTCTTTAATCCAATGCACCATTTGATTTTGCATCTCCCGACCAAGGCAAGATTGGGGGGATCGTGCAAAATCGTTGGTGCTACCAACTGAGAGGATGCAGAAGACGCTTCAAGAAAAATGTAAATATAAACATAGAATTGAAGCATCGATGGGTGAGGCATTCATCACTGAGGAGGCGGCAAACTTCGTGACAGCACACTACGAAGCCAAAAATCGTCATTTGCATAATCCAAAGCCTCAGTACTATGCTGATGACCCTAAAAAGGGTGGATCCAACCTCAGCCTACTCAAAGGGAATCTCACACCAGCTAGTGGTTCGAAACCGGTATCTTTGGATAACGAAGAATGGTGGACCATTACGTTGTATATCTTCAACAACCTGACAGAAGTGCGGCCGTACATCGAGTAAGTTCTTGGTACATTGTTTCGCAGCTTCTATTTCCTGTGAACTGCTCTTATTCCTGGATATTTCATACAGTCGATACGTCACCATATTCTCGTATGGAACGGTGATCCAAAAGGATTCCGTCGAAGAGTATGAGCTTCTCGCAAAGCAACGTGGCGGCTATCCCGGTTTCATCTCTTGGTTCAAACAAACAGTAATTTCTATTAGACCATTTCATTTCATTCGCTAATTTGTGCCTAATGCAAAAATCCTTTCGTATTAAACTTGTAGGCTAATTCAGAGTCTATGGACGCCGAATTGAGACAAGTTGCTAATGGTTTTGACTATAAGGTCCGTTCATTTGACAAATACGACATCGACGTGTATCGCTTTCTTACCTATGGCAAAGAGCTATCTATGGTCGACCGAAAGTCTACAAATTGTTGTGTACCTACTATCGGCAAAGGAGGTACCGAGTATTATGGGAGAGTTGAAGCAATTTATGAACTTCTATTCTATGGTGAAAACCCACCAAATGTCCTACTCTTCAAATGTTATTGGTTTTAGCCGAAGGAGACTAGAAGGACTCATGAACATATAGGGCTAGTTGCACCCATTTAGATGTTCCTGATGTCTATATTATGGCTCAACAGGCGACCCAAGTATTCTATCCACCGTGGGCCTGCCAAACTAATCCAAATCGGAAAGGTTGGGATGTCGTTTATGAAGTGTCGCCACGTGCTAGACTATCTCCCCCAAAGGAAGAGGATTATGAACCTCACATTAACCCAGACACATATGAAGGAGAATTCTTCCAAGAGACACGTCTTTCCAAAAAACGTTTCAAGAACCGCTATACTTCACCCCAAAACATTGAAGTAGACAGCGACAGTGAATCCGGCATCACCCCAGAGGAGGAACAAGAAGAGCCGGAACAAGAAGAGGTTACTGCTGCGGATGACCTGTCAATGCTTGACCGATTATGTCAAGGTGGCCTTCCACATGTTGATGCCGCTGAACCCTATGAGCACGTCATTGATGATAGTGATGATGATGATTATGCATTTATTGATGATAGTGATCGAGATTATTAGTAGCCCACTCCTACACCTCCATGATCACGGTAAGTTTCTCTAGTGTTTTGCTTAACAAATGCATAAAGACCTAGACTTAGCTTTATTTTCTCCAAAATGACTTAATAAGCTTACTGACCTACAAAACCATCCATTTTACCTAAGTTAGCTCTAAAACGATCTATACTTAGCTTTGTTTCCTCCAAAATGACCTAAGTTAGCTCTAATATGCTTAGTTAACTAGGTTTGCTCAATAATGACATGTACTTAGCTTACTTATGTCAAAAATGGCATAATTAGCTTAGTTAGCTCATAAATGATCCATTTTAACTAAGTTAGCTCTAAAATGATCCATTTTACCTTGGTTAGCTCATAAACGATCCATTTTACCTAAGTTAGCTCCAAAATGACCCATTTTACCTTAGTTAGCTCATAAATGATCCATTTTACCCAAGTTAGCTCTAAAATGGTCCATTTTTACCCAAATTAGCTCTAAAATGATCCATTTTACCTTAGTTAGCTCATAAACGACCCATTTTACCTAAGTTGGCTCTGAAATGACCCATTTTACCTTAGTTAGCTCATAAATGATCCATTTTACCCAAGTTAGCTCTAAAATGACCCATTTTACCTAAGTTAGCTCTAACATGACCCATCTTACCTTAGATAGCTCATAAATGATCCATTTTACCCAAGTTAGCTCTAAAATGACCAATTTTACCTAGGTTAGCTCCAAAATGACCCATCTTACCAAGGTTAGCTCTAAAATGATGCATTTTACCCAAGTTAGCTCATAAACGATCCATTTCACCTAGGTTAGCTCATAAACGATCCATTTCAACTAAGTTAGCTCATAAATGATCCATTTCACCTTAGTTAGCTCATAAACGATCCCTAGAGTGGCAGACGACAATGGATCACCGTATTTTCCTACAGCGGCGGACGGCGCCTTGGTGGGCAGTGACATCGAACTGACGTCATTCGGCCGACGGCAAAGGCCTGATGCTCTTTGCCGTCAGCCGCGGATGGCAAATACTGCCGTTAGCCACCTAACGGACTAACAGCGAATTTACTGCCGTCGGCTTTCTTTGCCGTCAGCCACTGATGGCAAAGGCCCCTTTGCCGTCCGCTTCAAAAAGCAAATGGCAAAGAAGGTCTTTACCAATCCTTTCTTTGCCGGTGCCTTTTGCCGTCAGTGGCAGACAGCAAAGGCCTTTGCCGTCCGCCTTCCATGCCTTTGCCGTCTGCCTTGGCGGACAACAAATTAGCTGATTCCTGTAGTGTGATGATCAGGCAAAGCATTTAGCAATTGGAGAAGCCTCCCCCAAGCTTGTGGGAGACTCTCTTCTTCAATTTGCACAAAGTTAAATATTTCCTATAAGGCAGCTTGTTTCTTATGAGCAGGAAAATATTTTACAAAGAAGTAATAAATCATATCCTGGGGACTACGCACACAACCAGGAGCAAGAGTGTTGTACCAGTCTTAGCATCACCCTTTAATGAGAACGGAAATAATTTAAGAATATAATAATAGCGAATCTTCTCATCATAAGAAAATAAGGTGGCTATATCATTCAACTTGGTAAGATGTGCCACAATAGTTTCAGTTTCATAACCAAGGAAAGGATCATATTCAACCAAAGTAATCAACTCTGGGTCGACAGAGAATTCATAATCCTTATTGAAAGCACAAGTGCTCCCTAGGTGGTTTTGGTAATTAATGTCAACATATCTCTTGTTGGACTAACACTTTTATCTAGTATGTTTCAGATAAGTTCAACAATGGAGTGGCATGGACTAAAGGATGTGGGAACTCCTTCAAGATGCTAAGGACAAAGGATTGGATCAAGCTACAAGCTCAAGACTCTTCATTTTACATTTTGGTGATCCAAGATCACATTGAGTCTATAGGAAAAGGCAATACTATCAAGAAGGGATGAGGTGTTGCTTAATGAGCCTTTTGCTTCATGTGCTTAGTGATATGCTCCAAAACCCTCCACTACTTTCTCACATCCACATATGACCTAAACCTAAAGTCAAACTCGGCCCTACCGATTCTTTCTATCCGGCGCCACCGAGTTCAGATGTCATAGCCACTTCCACAAACCCTAAGCAAATCGGTTTCACCGGTAGGGATCTCGGTCTCACCGAGATGGGATCGTAATCTCTCTGTGTATGTCCATTACCAAAATCGGTCTCACCGAGTTTGTGCAATCGGTACTACCGAGATTACAATGCAAACTTTCTGGTTAGCTTATTACCCAAATCGGTCCCACCGAGTTTGAGTAATCGGTCTCACCGAGTTTGCCCGACCAACTCTCTGGTTAGCTAATTAGCAAAATCGGTCTCACCAAGTTTGTGTAATCGGTCTCACCCAGATTACGTTATGCCCTAAACCTAACCATATCGGTCCTACCGAGATGCATTTCAGTCCCACCGAAAACCCTAACGGTCACTAGGTTTACTAAATCAGTCTGACCGAGTTTTATGATTCAGTCCCACCGAGTTTAGTAAATTGTGTGTAATGGTTAGATTTTGTGTGGAGGCTATATATACCCATCCACCTCCTCTTCATTCATGGAGAGAACCATCAGAACAAGCCTACACTTCCAGCATCCTATTTCTGAGAGAGAACTACCTACTCATGTGTTGAGGCCAAGATATTCCATTCCAACCATATGAATCTTGATATCTAGCCTTCCCCAAGTTGCTTTGCACTCAAATCTTCTTTCCACCAAATCCAATCCTGTGAGAGAGAGTTGAGTGTTGGGGAGATTATCATTTGAAGCACAAGAGAAAGGAGTTCATCATCAACACACCATTTGTTACTTCTTGGAGAGTGGTGTCTCCTAGATTGGCTAGGTGTCACTTAGGAGCCTCCGACAAGATTGTGGAGTTGAACCAAGGAGTTTGTAAGGGCAAGGAGATCGCCTACTTCATGAAGATCTACCGCTAGTGAGGCAAGTCCTTCATGGGCGACGGCCATGGTGGGATAGACAAGGTTGCTTCTTCGTGGACCCTTCGTGGGTGGAGCCCTCGGTGGACTCGCGTAACCGTTATCCTTTGTGGGTTGAAGTCTCCACCAACGTGGAAGTATGACAGCACCACCTATCGGAACCACGACAAAAACATCCGTGTCTCCAATTGCGTTTGAATCCTCCAAACCCTTCCCTTTACATTCTTGCAAGTTGCATGCTTTATTTTCCGCTGCCCATACACTCTTTGCATGCTTGCTTGTTATGGATTGAGAATGTTAAACTTGTGCCTAAACTCCACTTAAACCGAAAAGAAGATAAAAATTGCAACTATGGTACTTAGTGTCTAATCACCCCCCTAGACACCTCGTCTCAAGATCCTACAAGTGGTATCAGAGCATTGGTCTCCATTGCCTTGGTCATAGAGTGCCTATTCTTGATGGAGAGTATTTTCACGAGTGGAAAAATGAGATGCTTGTAATTTTCATCAATATCAATTGAACAAGTACATTGCTAGCCCTTGTGCACCTCATATTGATCCTATGCATCCTACCCTTGATGAATCTATTTAAATGACTAGAAATCTTAGAATTGTTAATCTTATCACTAGAGGCTTGCCTAGAAACTTGATTAGAATCTTGCCTACTTTTGAGTATGCCTATACTATATGGAAATTCCTTTAGGAACGCTTTCCAAATTATTCCTTGAAAAATCTGGATGAGATTCTCTATAAGTCTATTGCCTTGAGTAAGATGAATACTAGTGATCCTATGTTTGGTGATCGTCTATTTGAACTCACCGACCTTATGCATGCCAATGGAGATGTTGGAATTATTGGTGATATTATTTCCGAAGCTATAAGAATTCATAAGCAAGATCTTTGTCAAACTCACTCTAATGAATTACCCTCTCTAGGATTTGATCCACCACATGACGATGTTGAACATGGATACTATGATGAGGATGATGATAGTGACTTTGATCTTGATGATGCAATGAGACATTTTGGTCTTATGGAAAATCTTGAGGATATGTGTCGAGGAAAGGAATGGGTTCTTGACAGTGGATGTACCGATCACATGACTGGAGATAAAGACATGTTTCATGAGCTTGCTGAAAATGATAGTCCTCGAAAGTATGTCACTTTCGGTGACAACTCAAAGGGTAAGGTGGTTGGTCTTGGTAAGGTGGCCATCTCACATGATAGCTCCATTCAAAATGTCATGCTCGTTGAGTCTCTTGGCTACAACTTACTTTCAGTATCTAGACTTGCTGATTTCGGCTTAAATGTCCTATTTATCAAGTAGATTGTCAAGTGTTTCGTCGAGACAATCATAAAATGGTCTTTACCGGTATAATGAGAGGTGATCTTTACATTGTTGATTTCTCTAAAAAGGCACAACCTTAAACTTGCTTCATTGCTAAATCCTCAAAAGATTGGTTATGGCATAGACGACTAGGTCACGTTGGCATGAGAAACCTTGACAAGCTTATTAAAGGAAATCATATCCTTGGAGTTAACGATGTCATATTTGATAAGGATAGACTGTGCAGTGCTTGTCAAGCAGGTAAACAGGTTGGAGGAAGGCATCCCATGAAGAACATCATTACCACAAGGAGGCCACTCGAGCTACTTCATATGGATCTTTTTGTTCCCAACGCCTACAAAAGTCTCGGTGGAAATTCTTTTGGTCTAGTTATAGTTGATGATTTTTCAAGATTTACGTGGGTGTTCTTTCTCGATGATAAATCGCAGGTCCAAAAGATCTTCAAAAACTTCGCTAGGAAGGCCCAAAACCAATTTGAAGTGAAGATCAAGAAGGTTCGCAGCGACAACGGAACGGAGTTCAAGAATGCAAATGTGGACACCTTTCTTGACGAAGAAGGGATTTCACACGAGTTCCTGGCTACGTACACACCTCAACAAAATGGAGTTGTTGAGAGGAAGAACTGGACGCTCATTGAAATGGTGAGAACGATGCTTGATGAGTACAAGACACCGAAGCACTTTTGGGCAGAAGCGGTTGAGACAGCTTGTCATGCAACAAATCGCTTGTATCTTCACAAGCTACTCAAAGAAGACGACATACGAGCTCCTCACCGGTAACATACACCAAGTTGGATACTTTCGAGTATTCGGCTCAAAGTGCTACATTCTTGATAAGCATCGTCGTTCAAAATTTGCTCCTAAGTCTCATGAAGGTTTCCTACTAGGTTATGGCTCAAACTCCCACACTTCCCGTGTCTGCAACAATTTCACCCAAAGGTTGAAGAGACGGTAGATGTGAAGTTTGATGAATCTAATGGCTCGCAAGTAGAGAAATTGCCTATTGATGTAGGAGACAAAGACCCTTCGGAAGCAATCCAAGACTTGTCTATTGGCAAGGTCCGTCCAACGGAGGTGAAGGAGAGTACCTCATCTGTCCAAGTGGAAGCTTCTACATCACGACAAGGTGAACCAAGAGTTGATACGGAAGCATCCACAAGTGGAACACACCAAGATGAAGAAAACAAGGAAGAACATCACGAACGTCAACAACCTCCTTCTCCACCTCGACAAGAAAACGACAACACCAACAATGAAGAAGTTCAAGAAGAAGAAGAAGAACAAGATGAAGAAGATGTTCAACCGAGACCCAAGCAAAAGCTTTCACGAGTTCGAGCAAGAATTGCTAAAGACCAACGCGTCGAGCAAATCTACAATGATATTCAAACCGGGAGAATCACTCGCTCTAAAACTCGTTTAGCTAACTTTTGTGAAAACTATTCTTTCATCTCTAGCATTGAACCTATGAAGGTCGAAGAAGCATTGGAAGATCCGGATTGGATAAATGCTATGCATGAAGAGCTACACAACTCTGAGAGAAACCAAGTTTGGACATTGGTTGAGAAGCCCGACAACAACCACAACATCATCGGTACCAAATGGATGTTTCGCAACAAGCAAGATGAAGATGGAAAAGTAGTTCGCAACAAAGCACGTCTCGTCGCCCAAGGCTACACACAAGTCGATGGTATGGACTATGGTGAGACTTATGCTCCCGTTGCTAGACTTGACTCCATTCGCATCTTACTTGCCTATGCTAATCACCATAATATCACTTTGTACCAAATGGACATTAAAAGTGCTTTTCTAAATGGTGAAATAGAGGAGGAAGTTTATGTTAAACAACCTCCGGCTTTGTCAATCCTAAGAAACCAAATCATGTTTACAAACTTCACAAAGCTCTTTATGGTCTTAAACAAGCTCCTAGAGCATGGTATAAATGCTTGACCAAGTTTCTTCTTGAAAAAGGCTTTGAAATTGGGAAGATCGATTCCACACTTTTTACTAAAAGGGTTAATGGAGAATTATTTGTGTACCAAGTTTATGTTGATGATATCATATTTGGATCAACTAACCCTCATTTTAGTGAAAAGTTTGGAAAGCTAATGTCGGAGAAGTTTGAGATGTCAATGATGAGTGAACTCAAATTCTTTCTTGGGTTGCAAATCAAGCAAACTAAGGAAGGGTACTTTTGTCTCTCAAACAAAGTACACTAAGGACTTATTCAAGAAGTTCAATATGCAAGAATGCAAAGGTATGCCTACACCCATTCCTACTAGTGGACACCTTGATTTGACCAAAGATGGTAAACCGGTTGATCAAAAGGTTTATCGCTCTATGATTGGATCATTGTTATACCTATGTGCTTCATGTCCCGATATTATGCTAAGTGTGTGCATGTGTGCAAGATATCAAGCTGCTCCTAAAGAATGTCATCTTAAGGCCGTAAAAAGGATAGTGAGATACTTAATTCATACACCAAATTTTGGCATTTGGTATCCTAAGAGGGCCTCTTTCGATCTTGTTGGCTATTCCGACTCGGACTATGCCGGAGACAAGGTTGATAGAAATTACACCTCGGGTACTTGTCAATTTCTTGGTAGATCTCTTGTGTCTTTGTCCTCCAAGAAACAAAACTCGGTATCCTTATCTACCGCCGAAGCGGAGTACATTGCCGCTGGTTCATGTTGTGCTCAATTACTTTGGATGACCCAAACTCTTAAAGATTATGGGATATATGTGAAACATGTTCCATTGCTTTGTGACAATGAAAGTGCTAGCAAAATTGGTCATAATCCCGTACAACATTCTCGAACTAAGCATATTGAAGTTCATCATCATTTCATTCGAGATCATGTTGCTAAGGGTGACATTAATCTTAAGCATGTTCGCAACGAAAAGCAATTAGCCGATATATTTACTAAACCCCTTGATGAGAAAGTGTTTTGCAGGCTGAGAGGAGAATTGAACATCATTGATGCTTCAAACTTGGAGTAGATACTCCATTGTATACATGCAAGACATGAGCTCATGACTTATCCATGATATCTCTCTTATAATGAAAATCTTATGTCATGGATATATTTGCATCTTGCATGTCATCTAACCCATGTAGGTACTTGGTTGAATCAAATTCCATGAGATTGTAATCTACTCACATCTTGAGCAATCTCTACATCACCAAGTCTCTATCCTATGGTGGCTGAATACAAGGAAGCACAGAATCATTCTAACATATCCTTTTGACAAACACTATGATTGAGCTTCATGATTGTCATTTTGGATACACAAGTGCTCTTCCTTGCAAAAACTAACCCATGTAGGTAGATGGACTCAAATTCCAAGTGGTGCTCCCAACTCTTGATGAGCTACATCAACCTTGAGCAACGCACACAAGTTCGACTACATGGACAACACCACCAACCAAGGTATGTTATTCCATCTTAGAGAAGCTTTACTCCAAGTCATGAGCTAAAGCAACTCGACAAGATGTGAATACATCAAGATGCTTAAACGAAAAATGGTAACCCCATTTTGAGCTTAAACGATGAGTATGACCCATGATCAAGTGATCTCACTTGACTCCTAAGTCAATATACTCTAACATAGGTGACTTTATCACCGACCATCTCTAGATGAAGTTCTCTCGTGTTCTTATTTGTGTTTTTGCATTTGTCTCATGCATATTTGTTTCCCCTTTCAAAAAAAACTTCATCTAGATATCATTCTTTTCTTTCTATTTGCTCTGCATTTTCAGCATCCAATTCATTGCAAATCATTCAGTTAATTCCTTGCAAATCCTTGTGAGACCTTTCTAGTCTAGTGAGCTGAGGTGACAAATGTTTTCTCTGTGATGAACTCGGTTTCACCGATTTGTTGTTTTCGGTCCAACCAAATCTTTTCGGTATGACCGAAGCATACCACTCGGTGCCACCGATTTCCCAATAGGAAAAACAATTTGCCACTTATTCTGTGTTTCTTTCAATCCAGCTCCACTCAATGAATCTTGTCCTCTACAAGCATCACAAATTTTATCCAGTGCTTTGTGCTGTGACTCAAGGACCAAACCCATACACAACAAATTCCGTAAGACCCTTCTTGGAAATTGATGTCAAAGGGGGAGAGAGAGATCACATCAAAGCTTATCACTTAGAGAGATCACATCAGAGAGAGTATTAAGAGGGAGAAAGAGATCTCCAGGGGGAGAGAATACTCAAGTAGAAAGTATTTTTCAAGGATCCCAGATGCTTGGTGTTCAAGAGGAGAGATGCCACATGTCTTTTTGGGGGAAAGACTTGTTCATGTGTGCTTACTTGCTTTAAGCTCTGTTCTTTTATATCTTTCAGCTCTGTTTTCAGCTCTGATTTTCTGTTCCCTACCTTCTCCCAGTACCCCATGCTAGATTCAGGGGGAGCAAGACATCTAAGGGAAAGAAATCATTCAAATTCATTGCATATCTTTACTCTTGGGGACATGTCTAATCCAATGTGGTACTCAATACTCACTCTCTACATGTCATCCCAGTCTTGGTATTCTTGTGGTTTCTTCTGTTTGCTCTGGCTAGTAGATGTACCTGTGTTATCTAACCTTGTTGTGCAGGTTCATTTCACCCTAAGCCAACTCAAGACTACAAGGTAAGTATATGCATCACACTCATGTGTATGAGGAATTCTTGCTGATGTACATACTGTTTTGCAAGAAGGACTCATGAGCATGAAGGTATTTTCTTTAATATTCTTTGCTCTGATGCATATGGCCAAGATACATGTAACACATGGCCTACTCTATCATGGTTATTGCTCTCACATGTTTCTATATTACATATTCACATGATTGCATACATATAGGGGGAGCCTATGCTTGTTACATGCCTTTCCAAAGCTTTACTTGCTATTTTTTATATCTTTATCCAAAGCTTTGATGTATGTTGCCATCAATTACCAAAAAGGGGGAGATTGAAAGCACAAGTGCTCCCTAGGTGGTTTTGGTAATTAATGTCAACATATCTCTTGTTGGACTAACACTTTTATCTAGTATGTTTCAGATAAGTTCAACAATGGAGTGGCATGGACTAAAGGATGTGGCAACTCCTTCAAGATGCTAAGGACAAAGGATTGGCTCAAGCTTCAAGCTCAAGACTCTTCATTTTACATTTTAGTGATCCAAGATCACATTGAATCTATAGGAAAAGCCAATACTATCAAGAAGGGATGAGGTGTTGCTTAATGAGCCTTTTTCTTCATGTGCTTAGTGATATGCTCCAAAACCCTCCACTACTTTCTCACATCCACATATGCCCTAAACCTAAAGTCAAACTCGGCCCTACCGATTCTTTCTATCCGGCGCCACCGAGTTCAGATGTCATAGCCACTGCCACAAACCCTAAGCAAATCGGTTTCACCGATAGGGATCTCGGTCTCACCGAGATGGGATTATAATCTCTCTGTGTATGTCCATTACCAAAATCGGTCTCACCGAGTTTGTGCAATTGGTACTACCGAGATTACAATGCAAACTTTCTGGTTAGCTTATTACCCAAATCGGTCCCACCGAGTTTGAGTAATCGGTCTCACCGAGTTTGCCTGACCAACTCTCTGGTTAGCTAATTACCAAAATCGGTCTCACCGAGTTTGTGTAATCGGTCTCACCGAGATTACATTATGCCCTAACCCTAACCATATCGGTCCTACCGAGATGCATTTCAGTCCCACCGAAAACCATAACGGTCACTAGGTTTACTAAATCGGTCTGACCGAGTCTTATGATTCGGTCCCACCGAGTTTAGTAAATTGTGTGTAACGGTTAGATTTTGTGTGGAGGCTATATATACCCCTCCACCTCCTCTTGATTCGTGGAGAGAGCCATCAAAGCAAGCCTACACTTCCAGCATCCTATTTCTGAGAGAGAACTACCTACTCATGTGTTGATGCCAAGATATTCCATTCCAACCATATGAATCTTGATCTCTATCCTTCCCCAAGTTGCTTTCCACTCAAATCTTCTTTCCACCAAATCCAATCCTGTGAGAGAGAGTTGAGTGTTAGGGAGACTATCATTTGAAGCACAAGAGCAAGGAGTTCATCATCAACACACCATTTGTTACTTCTTGGAGAGTGGCGTCTCCTAGATTGGCTAGGTGTCACTTGGGAGCCTCCGACAAGATTGTGGAGTTGAACCAAGGAGTTTGTAAGGGCAAGGAGATCGCCTACTTCGTGAAGATCTACCGCTAGTGAGGCAAGTCCTTCGCGGGCGACGGCCATGGTGGGATAGACAAGGTTGCTTCTTTGTGGACCCTTCGTGGGTGGAGCCCTCCGCGGACTCACAAGCAACTGCTACCCTACGTGGGTTGAAGTCTCCACCAACGTGGAAGTACGATAGCACCACCTATCGGAACCACGACAAAAACATCCGTGTCTCCAATTGCGTTTGAATCCTCCAAACCCTTCCCTTTACATTCTTGCAAGTTGCATGCTTTATTTTCCACTGCCCATACACTCTTTGCATGCTTGCTTGTTATTTATTGAGAATGTTAAACTTGTGCCTAAACTCCACTTAAACCGAAAAGAAGATAAAAACTGCAACTTTGGTACTTAGTGTCTAATCACCCCCCCTCTAGACACCTCTTCTCAAGATCCTACACTTATCATTAACAAATATACGAGAAGTAGCAAACTAGGGGTCACATTTCATTCTAGCATTCAAAGATTTCTCTCTCAATTTGCATAATAATTTCTTAAGATCATCTCTATCATTGCAAGCATAAAAATCTCTAGCTGTCTCCTCATCCATAACATAACCTTCAGGTACTTTAGGAAATTCATATCTAGGAGAGCTAGATCTAATAGGTGTTTCAAGATTTTCAGTTTCAAGCTCTTCATAAGTTTCAACAATATCGTCTTGTCTTACTCTAGCAATTTGTTCATCAAGAAATTCACCTAGTGGCACATTATCATCAAGCAAGGTACTAGCATCATCATGAGTGGCATTCATAGAAGTAGCATCATCAATAAGTTGCATCATATCAGGATTAATAGCATATGGTGGTGTTGCAAGTCTACTCATAACAGAAGGTGAATCGAGTGCAGAGCTAGATGGCAGTTCCTTACCTCCCCTCATCTTAGAGGGAAAAATCTTAGTCTTGGTATCCTTCAGATTCTTCATAGTGATAATTTGATAATAGTCCCAAGTGACTCAACAAATATAGCTATGCTCCCCGGCGACGGCGCCAGAAAAAAGTCTTGATAACCCACAAGTATAGGGGATCATAACAGTTTACGAGGGTAGAGTATTCAACCCAAATTTATAGATTTGAAACAAGGGGAGCCAAAGAATATTTGCAAGTATTAGCAGCTGAGTTGTCAATTCAACCACACATGGAGATTAATTATCTGCAGCAAAGTGATCGATGTAAGTAGTATGATAGTTTTGATAGTAGTAGTAACAGCAATAGTAACAATAAATGGTAGCAATGATTTTGTAGCAAGTGCAATAGTGACAGTAGCAGTAGTAACTTAGCAGAAACAATATAAGAGAAATTCATAGGCATTGGATCGGTGAATTCATTGGATGATATTCATCATATAATAGTCATAACCTAGGGCGATACGGCACTAGCTCCAGTTCATAAATATAATGTAGGCATGTATTCTGTAAATTGACATACGTGCTTATGGAAAGAACTTGCATGACATCTTTTGTCCTACCCTCCCGTGACAGCGGGGTCCAATTGGAAACTGAGGAATATTAAGGCCTCCTTTTAATAGAGAACCGGAACAAAGCATTAACACATAGTGAATACATGAACTCCTCAAACTACGGTCATCATCGGAAAGTATCCCGACTTCTGTCACTCCGGGGATTCTAGATTATAACACATAGTAGGTGACTATAGTTTGCAAGAATGGATCTAGAACATAGATATAATGGTGATAACATAAACGGTTCAGATCTGAAATCATGGCACCCGGGCCCAAAGTGACAAGTATTAAGCATGGAAAAGTCATAGCAACATCAATCCCAGAACATAATGGATACTAGGGATCAAACCCTAACAAAACTAACTCGATTACATGATGAATCTCATCCAACTCCTCACCAACCAGCGAGCCTATGAAGGAATTACTCAATCCCGGTGGGGCACATCATGGAATAGGTGATGCAGAAGGGTTGGTGATGACGAAGATCGAAGATCCCCCTCCCCGGAGCCCCAAATGGACTCCAGATCTGGCCTCCCGATGAAGAACATGAGGTGGCGGCGGCTCCATCTCATGGAACACAATAATTGTTTCGTCCTGATTTTTTCTCCAAATATGTGATTTTATAGTACCAGGGTTGGAGTCTGCGGGGCCACCAGGTGGGGACAACCCACTTGGGCGTGCCTAAGGGGGGGGGGGCTAGTGAGTTATGCCCACCTAGGTGCCCCCCTCCGGTGGTTCCTGGATCCAAAAATTCTCTTTCATTATATAAAAATTCCCGCAAAGTTGCGTTCCAATCCGAGAACTTTTATTTCTGCACAAAAACAACACCATGGTAGTTCTGCTGAAAACAATTTCAGTCCGGGTTAGTTTCATTCAAATCATGCAAATTAGAGTCCAAAACAAGAGAAAAAGCACTAGGAAAGTAGATACGACGGGGACGTATCAATAATTCAAATCTGATCTACAAAAACATGCTCCAGTTCATCAAAATGGCTAGAAAAATTATACATGTGTCCTTGGGTGCATGTTTAGGTCCCATGCCAGGAATGGAAATGAATTACAACCGTACCGGCGT
Source organism: Aegilops bicornis (assembly GCA_021605145.1). Taxonomy (NCBI): domain Eukaryota; kingdom Viridiplantae; phylum Streptophyta; class Magnoliopsida; order Poales; family Poaceae; genus Aegilops; species Aegilops bicornis. Next base: position 488,746,048 of record CM038674.1, read on the forward strand.
CCTGGCTTGTCCTCAAACATTTGGAATCTCGGTTTTTTTAAATCCCCATAAATCGAAAACTCAAAAGAAAGTCATGAAAGGTGGCATGGTGTCACGTCATGGCACATATATGTCATGGTAGAAACATTGTCCAATTTGGGGCCAAGCTTTATTACAAACCTCTTACAAACCAGAGCCTGTCGCAAGAACCATCATGGTTTCGATAAGGAAACATGTCCCATTGTGGGTGAAACGATAATCGCTCCCTCTTCTAGCCTTGTATTTTCTTCTACACGCAACATGGAACAACGAAAGATTCACGCTGAACTTTGAAATTATTCAGGATTCGTTTGACCATTTTTATTCATTAATTGAGTTTCTAGGCATTTAATGTCCATAATTCAAATCCAAACTACAAATACATGCTCCAGTGCACCAAAATGGCTAGAACAAACATACATGTGTCCTTGGGGGTGCATGTTTAGGTCCCATGGAAGGAATGCGAATGAATTCAACCATCTCGGCGTCCCGGCTTGGCCACAAACATTGCGAATCTCGGTTTTTTGAATCTCTACAAATCCAAAACTCACCAGGAAATCATGAAACTTGGCACGGTGTCACTACATGGCACATATATGTCGTGGCAAAATAATTATCCAATTTGGGCCAAGCTATATTACAAGCATGTTACAAACCGAAGCTTCTCGCAACCCACGTGGTTTTAGTAGGGAAACATGCCCCTCTTGTGGGCGAAATGATAATCACTGCCTCTTCTCGCCTCGAACTTTGTTTTCTACAAGCAACATAGAATAACAGGAGTGTCGTGATGAAATTTGAAACTGTTCAGGGTTCATTTGGCCATTTTATATATTAATTGAGTTTTCTAGGCATTTAATGTAGTCCATAATTCAAATTTCAACTACAAGCACGTGCTCCAGTGATGCAAAATGGGTGGAAAATCGTACATGTGTCATTGGGTGCATGTTTAGGTCTCATTGAAGCAATGAGAATGAATTACAAACTTCTCGTCGTCCTGAAACATTGAGAATCTTGGTTTTTAAATCCTAGTAGATCGAAAAATCACCCAAAAAACATGAAACTTGGCATGGTTTCATGTCATGGCACATATATGCCGTGGTAAAAAAATCATCTAGTTTGAGACAAGGTGCACATATTAATAGCCAACGAAGTCCTTTTGAAACAAATAGCTGACATGTTAATATCGCAAACGGTTGTATTATATGAACTGTGTGTTCCCGTAACCATTTAAGTGCGGCCACGCGTTCCTCTTTTCTAATGGGATAGTAGTAGTACTACCTCCGTCCTCGTTCATTGGTCATCTTTGTATTTTGTGCCAAAATTTAACCATACTCGGTGGCGTGCGTGCAACTGTCTGATTAGACGGGACGAGCGTGAGAAGTCCATCGTGCAGGCTAGACGGGACCCGTGCGAGCAGTCCGCCGCACAGGCTCGACGGGACACGTGCGATCAGCAAGGGCGCCCATGCTCACCGGGAAGCGAGCTCTTTGACCTCCATCCACCAGCCACACACCTCGCTCACAACTTCTCCATTAATGGCGGCCGAGCCGCTGTTTAACACGCTGTTAATTAAAGCACCTGAACGATAGCATTTGCTTTGTTCGCATTTTCAACTCATATTCCGACCTAATTTAAAATGCCACATAGGGCAATAGATAATACGACGACAAATAAAATGGCAACGGATAATACAACGAAAAATTTACAATGGCGCAGATAATAATTGTCTTACATATTCTGGATAATTTAAAATGCCACATGCGGCAAAGTCCGGAAGACACGGGGGCAAGAGAAGAAGGAAATCATAGACAACGATCTGGGTCGCTACTGTCTCTACTCCTTGATGGATCGCCGGGCGACGACATCCTCCAGCTTCTTCTTCAATTCCTCACGACTTTGCTTGAAAGCAGCCACGGATTCCTCCACCTCCTGCTGGCACTCGATCTGGAGTTCCTCAAGTCACCCATCAGTTCCTCGACGACCACTATCAGCATCATCCCTGAGGCACTGCTCTGCTCATGCAGCATCTTCCAGCCGGCGGCCTCCTCCTCCTCGATGAGCGCCTTGAGGAGCTTCACATTCTCACCCATGAGTTGCTCGATGTGGCCAGTCGCCTTCTCAACCGAGGCATTGCTGATCTCGAGCAGCTTCATCAAGCCACCAACCAGCTCCTGCTGCTTAATGAGGCTAGCGAGAATGTCGTCGCCGGCGGCCAAGGACTTCAGCAACGTCAGCTCGTCGCGATTACCGATGCGGCGAGTGCGCTTGTGAGAGCCCTTGTGTGCCCGCGAGAGCTAGTTCAAGGGCTCCGCGGCACGCCGGGACATCTCCGATGCGGCTGCCGCTTGGCGGCGGGACCTCTCTAGTGCTTCCGCGGCCTTGGTCTTCGCTGTATGGTTATATGTCCACCCAAAACTCCTCCTGCCGGTCATGGCGGAATGACTTGACAGGAAAGACCAGTTCTGTGGGTGATGAGGAGAGGAATTGTGAAGTAATTTTCGAGTGGGTAGTTTTTATATCCCGGTGCAAAGTGTGAACACATATTAGTTTGATCTGTGTGAATAGATTTGCAATTACTTATTGCGTTGTAATCTGCAATGTGACGAGAAACAAGGGCAAAATTTATTGATGGTTCTGGGCCTACAAAACCTGTTTCTGTTGTTCTGGCTCATCGCAAATAGTTCTTATGGATCAACCGTATGCCACGCATCAGAAGCCCAAAACATGGGCCCGAATTCTTAGATGTACGTGTACGTGTCTGCCCACTATCACACACGGTCAAGATATCACCATCGTGTCCGACGGATGCACCGTCGTGCCTCCGACGGGGTGCCAGAAGGTTGCCACATGGTTGCTCGCCGTTGAGGCAGCCGCGACACGCTCTTCTCGCATCCGTTCATGCGTTTTGCTCGCCATTGAGGCGGCCGCGGCACGCTACGCTCTGGCGTCCATGCGCGCTCTGCTCGCCGTTAGGGAAATTTACAATAGCAACGGTTAATAGTTATCTTACATATTCTGGATAATTTAAAATGCCACATGCGGCACATGTGGCAATGCCCAAAACACTCACGACCTACATATGCATATAATTATAACTAAATATAAACTAAAAGGATGATCTGGCGGCCTTCCGACGACGGTCTTCTCGGACTCCATGATCAGCATAGCACCCTTGCGGCCGTTCATTCCAAGTGTCCCGACCCGCCTCCGCCTACGGAGCTGCTGGCGCTGGCAGGCTCTTGGGCCTCTCCCAGAAGAGCTTGACAGCGTGCAATCACGCGCATGATATCTCCATGGAACCGCTCCATTTCCATGTCTCTGGACTGGTAGCAAATTATGTCCATCACCTGCATCCTCAAGATATCACGTTGGTGATTTTCTACTTCGTCGGGGACTGATACGTCTCCAACATATCTATAATTTCCGATTGCTCCATGGTATTATATATTCTGTTTTGGATGTTTAATGGGCTTTATTATACACTTTTATATTATTTTTGGGACTAACCTATTACCCCAAGGCCCAGTGCAAATTGATGTTTTTGTTTGCCTATTTCAGTGTTTCGCAGAAAAAGAATATCAAACGCAGTCCAAACGGAATGAAACCTTCGGGAGCGTGATGTTCGGAAAAAACGTGATCCAGAGGACTTGGAGTGGACGTCAAGCAATCAACGAGGAGGCCACGCGGCAGGGGGGCGCACCTACCCCCCTGGGCGTGCCCTCCACCCTCGTGGGCCCCTCATAGCTCCACCGACCTACTTCTTCCTCCTATATATACCTACGTACCCCAAAACCATCGAGGAGCACCACGAAAACCTAATTCCACTGCCGCAACCTTCTGTACCCATGAGATCGCATCTTGGGGCCTTTTCCGGCGTCCTGCGGGAGGGGGCATCGATCACGGAGGGCTTCTACATCAACACCATAGCCTCTCCGATGATGTGTGAGTAGTTTACCACAGACCTTCGGGTCCATAGTTATTAGCTAGATTGCTTCTTCTCTCTCTTTAGATCTCAATACAAAGTTCTCCTCATCTTCTTGGAGATCTATTTGATGTAACTCTTTTTGCGGTGTGTTTGTCGAGATCCAATGAATTGTGGGTTTATGATCAAGATTATCTATGAACAATATTTGAATCTTCTCTGAATTCTTTTATGTATGATTGGTTATCTTTGCAAGTCTCTTCGAATTATCAGTTTGGTTTGGCCTACTAGGTTGATCTTTCTTGCAATGGGAGAAGTGCTTAGCTTTGGGATCAATCATGCGGTGCTCGATCCCAGTGACATTAGGGGAAATGACACGTATTGTATTGTTGCCATCGAGGATAAAAAGATGGGGTTTATATCATATTGCATGAGTTTATCCCTCTACATTATGTCATCTTACCTAATGCGTTACTCTGTTCTTATGAACTTAATACTCTAGATGCATCTTTGGATAGCGGTCGATGTGTGTAGTAATAGTAGTAGATGCAGTGAGGAGTCGGTCTACTTGTCGGACGTGATGCCTATATACATGATCATGCCTAGATATTCTCATAATTATGCACTTTTCTATCAATTGCTCGATAGTAATTTGTTCACCCACCGTAATACTTATGCTATCTTGAGAGAAGCCACTAGTGAAAGCTATGGCCCCCGGGTCTACTTTCCATCATATTAATCTCCCGTCAACGAGCTATTTCTGGTGCCGTTTATTTTGCTTTCTTTACTTTTAGTCTTTATCATAAAAATACCAAAAATATTATCTTATCATCTCTATCAGATATCACTTTTGCAAGTGGCCATGAAGGGATTGACAACCCCTTTATCGCGTTGGTTGCAAGGTTCTTATTTGTTTGTGTAGGTACGAGGGACTTGCGTGTGGCCTCCTACTGGATTGATACCTTGGTTCTCAAAAACTGAAGGAAATACTTATGCTACTTTGCTGCATCACCCTTTACTCTTCAAGGGAAAACCAACACAGTGCTCAAGAGGTGGCAAGAAGGATTTCTAGCGCCGTTGCCGAGGAGTCTACGCACAAGTCAAGACATACCAAGTACCCATCACAAACTCTTATCCCTCGCATTACATTATTTGCCATTTGCCTCTCGTTTCCCTCTCACCAACTTCACCCTTGCCGTTTTAATCGCCCTCTCTTTCCGTTCGCCTCTCACTCGTGTTTTTTCTTGTGCCATGGCCGAATCAAAGAGGGCCAAGGGCTTTCTCCATGGTTTTAATACTTTGGATAGTCCCTTTGTTCTCTCTAAGCTTATGAATAATGATGCTATGGAAAGACCTACCAGGGTTGTCAGTGAGGGTTCGAATAATTTCGATGAAGATGATCCCGGAATTTTTCGTTATTTACTTGATGAGTCTTTGAAAGATGCTTGGGATAGGCTTTTAAGGATTCGAGCTAGCTATGTGCCCCAATATCAAATTGAGATATATCTAAAAAGCTTTTATGTCGGGTTGCCCGCTTCGTTCAAGCAAGTTTTAGATTCTATTTTTGAAGAGGGTTTTCTTGAAGGGGATCCCATAGATACCTATGAAAAGATGAAAACTATATTTGGGCACCCTATGAGTGAGAAAGTTGAATCCACCTCTCTTTTGTGCCTTTACCAAAACGAAATTATCAAAGAGATGAAAGCTAGCTTAGATGCGAATTTTTGTAGCGTGCTTAATCTTTATTCCACCATTAATGGCCACATGCTTTATCAAAATAGAAAGATAAACGCTATAGATAATAAATTTTGTCTTTTCTTTCCCAACACCAAAGATGGCAATACCTAGATCTATCCTTGCCTTTATGCCTAGCTAAGGGCGTTAAACGATAACGCTTGTTGGGAGGCAACCCAGTTTTTTTTTAGTTTTTTGCTTTTTGGTTATGTTTAGGAATAAATCTTTGATCAAGCCTCTGGTTAGATTTTTTTTTATGTTTTAATTAGTGTTTTTGCCAAGTTAAACCTATAGGATCTTCTTGGATGATAATTATTTGATCTTGCTGAAAATTCCAGAAACTTTCTGTTCACGAAAACAATTGTTAAAAATCACCAGAACGCGATAAAATACTGATTCCAATTTCAGTAGATCAATGAACAAATTATCTAGGTCGTCCTATTTTGGTAGATTTTTCTGAGTTCCAGAAGTTTGCGTTAGGTACAGATTACTACAGACTGTTCTGTTTTCGACAGATTCTGTTTTTCGTGTGTTGTTTGCTTATTTTGATGAGTCTATGGCTAGTAATGGAGTTTACGAACCATAGATAAGTTGGAATACAGTAGGTTTAATACCAATATAAATAAATAATGAGTTAATTACATTACCTTGAAGTGGTGTTTTGTTTTCTTTCGCTAACGGAGCTCACGAGATTTTCTGTTAAGTTTTGTGTTGTGAAGTTTTCAAGTTTTGGGTAAAGATTTGATGGATTATGGAACAAGGAGTGGCAACAGCCTAAGCTTGCAGATGCCCAAGGCACCCCAAGGTAAAATCTAAGGACAACCCAAAAGCCTAAGCTTGGGGATGCCCCGGAAGGCATCCCCTCTTTTGTCTTTGTCCATCGGTAACTTTACTTGGAGCTATATTTTTATTCACCACATGATATGTGTTTTGCTTGGAGCGTCTTGTATGATTTGAGTCTTTGCTCTTTAGTGAAACACAATCATCCTTGCTGTACACACCTTTTGAGAGAGACACACATTATTCCGAATTTATTAGAATACTCTATGTGCTTCACTTATATCTTTCAAGTTAAACAATTTTGCTCTAAGTGCTTCACTTATATCTTTTAGAGCACGGTGGTGGTTATATTTTATAGAAATTATTGATCTCTCATCCTTCACTTATATTATTTTGAGTGTCCTTTAGAACATCATGGTAATTTGCTTTGGTGATAAAATTAGTCCTAATATGATAGGCATCCAAGATAAAAACTTTTAAGTGCATTGAATACTAAGAGAAGTTTGATACTTGATAGTTTTTTTGAGATATAAAGGTGGCGATATTAAAGTTGTGCTAGTTGAGTAGTTGTGAATTTGAGAAATACTTGTGTTGGAGTTTGCAAGTCCCGTAGCATGAACGTATGGTAAACGTTGTGTGACAAATTTGAAACATGAGGTGTTCTTATATTGTCATCCTTATGAGTGGTGGTCGGGGACGAGCGATGGTCTTTTCCTACCAATATATCCCCCTAGGAGCATGCGTATAGTGCTTGGTTTTTCATGACTTGTAGATTTTTGCAATAAGTATGTGAGTTATTTATGACTAATATTGAGTATGTGAGTTATTTATGACTAATATTGAGTCCATGGATTATACGCACTGTCAACCTTCAATCATTGCAAGCCTCTTCGGTACCATGCATTGCCCTTTCTCACCTTGAGAATTGGTGCAAACTTCGCCGGTGGATTGATAACCCACAAGTGTAGGGGATCGCAACAACTTTCGAGGGTAAAGTATTCAACCCAAATTTATTGATTCGACACAAGGGGAGCCAAAAAATATTCTCAAGTGTTAGCAATTGAGTTGTCAATTCAGCCACACCTGGATAACTTAATATCTGCAGCAAGGTATTTAGTAGCAAAGTAGTATGATAGTGGTGGTAATGGTAACAAAAGAGTAATGAAAGCAAAAGTAATATTTTTGGTGTTTTGTAGTGATTGTAACAGTAGCAACGGGAAAGTAAATAAACGTAAACCAGGATATGGAAAGCTCGTAGGCATTGGATCGGTGATGGATAATTATGCCAGATGCGGTTCATCATGTAACAGTCATAACATAGGGTGACATAGAACTAGCTCCAGTTCATCAATTATAGTCATACGTGCTTATGGAAAAGAACTTGCATGACATCTTTTGTCCTACCCTCCCGTGGCAGCGGGGTCCTAATGGAAACTAAGGGATATTAAGGCCTCCTTTCAATAGAGAACCGGAACAAAACATTAATACATAGTGAATACATGAACTCCTCAAACTATGGTCATCATCGAGAAGTATCCCGATTATTGTCACTTCGGGGTTGTCGGATCATAACACATAATAGGTGACTATAGACTTGCAAGATAGGATCAAGAACACACATATATTCATGAAAACAAAATAGGTTCAGATCTGAAATCATGGCACTCGGGCCCTAGTGACAAGCATTAAGCATAGCAAAGTCATAGCAACATCAATCTCGTAACATAGTGGATACTAGGGATCAAACCCTAACAAAACTAACTTGATTACATGGTAAATCTCATCCAACCCATCACCGTCCGGCAAGCCTATGATGGAATTACTCACGCACGGCGGTGAGCATCATGAAATTGGTGATGGAGGATGGTTGATGATGACGACGGCGATGAATCCCCCTCTCCGGAGCCCCGAACGGACTCCAGATCAGCCCTCTCGAGAGGTTTTAGGGCTTGGCGGCGGCTCCGTATTGTAAAACACGATGATTTCTTCTCTCTTGTTTTTTCTCTCTGAAAGCCAATATATAGAGTTGGAGTTGGCGTCGGAAGGTCTCCAGGGGGCCCACGAGGTAGGGGGGCGCGCTGGTCTTCATCTTTGGCGAGGATTTTTTATTATTTTTTCTAAGATGTTCCGTGGAGTTTCAGGTCATTCCGAGAACTTCTGTTTTCTGCACATAAAACAACATCATGGCAATTCTGCTGAAAACAAAGTGTCATCCGGTTAGTTCCATTCAAATCAAACAATTTAGAGACCAAAACAAGGGCAAAAGTGTTCGGAAAAGTAGATACAACGGAGACGTATCAACTCCCCCAAGCTTAAACCCTTGCTTGTCCTCAAGAAATTCAGTTGACAAACTGAAAGAGAAAAAGAAAAAAACTTTTACAAACTCTGTTTGCTCTTGTTGTTGTAAATATATCAAGCCAGCATTCAAGTTTTCAGCAAAGACTATAACTAACCACATTTGCAATAATTCTCAGGTCTCATGTTTACTCATATCAATGGCCTAATCAACTAGCGAGTCATAATAATAAATCTCGGATGACAACACTTTCTCAAAACAATCATAATATGATATAACAGGATGGTATCTCGCTAGCCCTTTCTCGAGACCAAGAAACATAAATGCAGAGCACCTTTAAAGATCAAGGACTGACTAGACATTTTAATTCATGGTAAAAGAGATCCAGTCATAGTCATACCCAATATAAATTAACAGTAACGAATGCAAATGACAGCTGCGCTCTCGAGCTAGTGCTTTTAATAAGAGGGTGATGACTCAACATAAAAGTAAATAGGTAGGCGCTTCATAGAGGGAAGCAGGGATTTGTAGAGGTGCCAGAGCTCGGTTTTGAAATAGAGATAAATAATATTTTGAGCGGCATACTTTCATTGTCAACATAACAACTAAGAGATGGAGATATCTTCCATGCTACACACATTATAGGCGGTTCCCAAACAGAATGGTAAAGTTTAGACTCCCCCTCCACTAACAAGCATCAATCCATGGCTTGCTCGAAACAACGAGTGCCCTCAACATACATCAGGTCCCAGGGGGAGTTTTGTTTGCAATTATTTTGATTTAGTTTGCATAAAGCATGGGACTGGGCATCCCGGTGACCAGCCATGTTCTCGTGAGTGAGGAGAGGAGTCCACTCCTCTTGATAATAACCCGCCTAACATGGAAGATAAGGACATCCATAGTTGATACATGAGCTATTCGAGCATACAAAACAGAATGTTTATTTGAAGGTTTAGAGTTTGGCACATACAAATTTACTTGGAACGGCAGGTAGATACCGTATATAGGAAGGTATAGTGGACTCATCTGGAATAACTTTGGGGTTTAAGGGATTGGATGCACAAGCAGTATTCCCGCTTAGTACAAGTGAAGGCTAGCAAAAGACTGGGAAGCGACCAACTAGAGAGAGACAACAGTCATGAACATGCATTAAAATTAATAAACATTGGATGCAAGAATGAGTAGAATATAATCCACCATGAACATAAATATCGTGAAGGCTATGTTGATTTGTTTCAACTACATGTGTGAACATGTGCCAAGTCAAGTCACTTAAATCATTCAAAGGAGGATACCACCCCATCATACCACATCACAACCATTTTAATAGCATGTTGGCACGCAAGGTAAACCATTATAACTCATAGCAAATCAAACATGGCATAAGCAACTATGTTCTCTAATTGTCATTGCAAACATGTTTATTCATAATAAGCTGAATCAAGAACGATGAACTCATCATATTTACAAAAACAAAAGAGGTCGAGTTCATACCAGCTTTTCTCATCTCAGTCAGTCCATCATATATCATCATAATTGCCTTTCACTTGCACGACCGAACAGAGTGAATAATAATACGAGTGCACGTGCATTGGACTAAGTTGGAATCTGCGAGCATTCAATAAACAGGAGAAGACAAGGTAATATGGGCTCTTGGTTAAATCAACAATAATGCATATAAGAGCCACTTCAACAATTTAATTATGGTCTTCTCCTATCGACCCCCAAAGAAAAGAAAAGAAATAAAACTATTTACACGGGAAAGCTCCCGACAAGCAAAAGAAGAACATGAAATATTTTTGGGTTTTCTTTTTAGTTATTACTACTACAGCAAGAAAAGTAAACTACTACTAAATTTTTGTTGTTGTTTTTCTTAAGGCTTATCAAACACACAAGAAGAAAGCAGGAAAAAGGAAATAAACTAGCATGGATATTACAGTGAAAGAGTATGAGCACCGACATCTAGCAATGAGTGTGTGTAAACATAAATGTAATGTCGGTGGGAAATACGTACTCCCCCAAGCTTAGGCTTTTGGCCTAAGTTGGTTCATTGCCAGGGATGGCCTGGCGGATATCCGTAGGTGTAGCTGGGGTCGTACTGCGATGAAGAGGACTCTGACTGCCATTGGCTGGCAGCCACTTCCGGATCCCATGAATAAACAGACTGGCGTGGTGGTTCGTATTGTGGTTCCGGCTGTGCGGCTGGTGCAGGATTCCGATAGGATTAAACGGCCGCCCACGGGACGAGATAAAGACCTGCAGACAAGTTAAACAAAGAAGGAGTAGGCAAAGTAATAGTCTCAAGGTGATGTTTATCAAAGTACAATTTATATTTAAGCTCCCCTTCACGACTCTTAACAATAAAATCATGTGCTAGCATACTCTTATAATCTAGATAAGCACTAGGCAGCAATTTTTCTTCTTTCTCAAAATGCCTAATAGGTATGCTAAAGTATTCAGCTAGGCGTGAAGCATAAATGCCTCCAAAGATGGGGCCCTTAGTACGGTTCAGACTTAACCGTCTAGCAACAATTCCACCCATACTAACAGAGTTATTGCGGTATAAACCATGGAACAGAATGATAATATCAGGAACACTAAGGTTTCCACAGTTTCCACGACCAATCAAGCAACGACTAGCAAATAAGGCAAAGTAGCGTAAAACAGGAAAATGTATGCTAGTAATTCTTGCATCAGAAACTTTCCTGGTTTCTCCCACAGTGATAGTGTTAATAAATGCTTCCACTTCATTACGGTGTGGTTCATCTAAGGTACCCTCAAAAGGTATTTTGCAAACCTCGCAAAATTCAGCTAACGACATCTTCTTAACAACGTCATATAAATGAAACTCTGCTGATGGAGGTGATTCCTTAGGAAAATAGTAGAAGTTTTGCACAAAAGTATTACTGAGTAAGAGATACTGATGACGTTGGTCGTGGAGGAAGTCGGTGAGGCCAGCATTCTCAATCAATAAATAAAAATCCTCATAAATTCCGGCTCTCCTCAAGAAATCATCGGAAGTCCATTCACACGGCCGGACCTCCACGATGCGAGGCAAATTATATTTGGGCTTCGTGCTTCTTCATTTTGTTTTTCCTTCGAAGCTTCATTTCGACGAGCCCCTCAAAAGTCTCTTCATTATTTTCTGAAATAATCTGAAATTTTTAGTAACTTCAAACAAAAGTGAACCAACTTCAATAGAATTGATAGCAACTACTCCTACAAGTGACGAGAGCCTATATCAAGCATTAGAACTACTTGGAACCATATAAAATTGACATGCAAGCTCAAGAACATGGTCACCTATGCAGCACAAATTTGCAATGAATAAAGCACTAGAACAAAAACTAATTGGACCAATGGAGGAGTCACATACCAAGGAACAATCTCCCCAAGCAGTTTTGTGAGAGGTGCTTTGAGCAAGGAGATCGAAAATCACAGCAACGGGGGCTGGAACTCCTGCTTGAGTTGGTTTTTCGTGTTTGTGGGAGGAAGAAGAAGAGGATGGGTGCAAGAATAAGTGGAGGAAGGCCACCGTGGGCCCACGAGGCAGGGGGGCACGCCCAGGGGGGTTTAGCGCGCCCTCCACCCTCGTGGCCAGGTGGCAGCTCCCCCCGCGGTAATTTTTGCACTAAAAATCCTCAAATATTCCCGAAAAAATCATATTAAATTGGCATGGCATTATGAGGACTTTTATTTTCGGGATATTTTTATATTGCACGGATAAATTAGGAAACAATCAGAAAAGTACTATTTTTACTTTATTTCAACTAAATAACAGAAAGTATAAAGAGGGTACAGAAGGTTGTGCCTTCTAGTTTCATCCGTCTCATGATCATCAAAAGGAATCCACTAATAAGGTTGATCAAGTCTTGTTAACAAACTCATTCTGAATAACATGGAACCAGAGAAATTTCGAATAACACTATGTTACCTCAACGGGGATAGGCACATCCCCAATAATAAGTATATCATATTTCTTCTTGACAGTAGGAAGAGGAAATTCAAAACCTCCAAATATAACCGATGGAATTTTTCCAATAGAGTTGATGCTATAAACTTGAGGTTGTTTCCTCGAAAAGTGTACCATATGCTCATTACCATTAACATGAAAAGTGGCATTGCCTTTGTTGCAATCAATAACAGCCCCTGCAGTATTCAGAAAAGGTCTTCCAAGAATAATTGACATACTATCTTCCTCAGGAATATCAAGAATAACAAAATCCGTTAAAATAGTAACGTTCGCAACCACAACAGGAACATCCTCACAAATACTGACAGGTATAGCAGTTGATTTATCAGCCATTTGCAAAGATATTTCAGTAGGTGTCAACTTATTCAAATCAAGTCTACGGTATAAAGAGAGAGGCATAACACTAACACTGGCCCCAAGATCACATAGAGCAGTTTTAACATAATTTCTTTTAATGGAGCATGGTATAGTGGGTACTCCTGGATCTCCAAGTTTCTTTGGTATTCCACCCTTAAAAGTGTAATTAGCAAGCATGGTGGAAATTTCAGCTTCCAGTATCTTTCTCTTATTGGTAATGATATCCTTCATATACTTAGCATAAGGATTTGCTTTGAGCACATCAGTTAATCGCATACGCAAAAATATAGGTCTAATCATTTCAGCAAAGCGCTCAAAATCCTCATCATCCTTTTTCTTGGATGGTTTGGGAGGAAAAGGCATGGGTTTCTGAACCCATGGTTCTCTTTCTTTACCATGTTTCCTAGCAACAAAGTCTCTCTTATCATAACATTGATTCTTTGATTGTGGGTTATCAAGATCAACAGCAGGTTCAACTTCTACATCATTATGATTACTAGGTGTAGCATCATTATGAACAACATCATTAACATTTTCAATAGCTTCATGTTCATTACCAGATTGTGTTTCAGCATCAGAAATAGATATATCATTTGGATTCTCAGATGGTTCAACAATAGGTTCACTAGAAGTTTGCAAAGTCCTATCATTTTTCTTTTTCTTCCTTTTAGAAGAACTAGGCACATCAGTATTATTTCTCTGAGAATCTTGCTCAATTCTCTTAGGGTTTCCTTCAGGATAAAAAGGTTCCTGAGTCATTCTACCAGTTCTAGTAGCCACTCTAACATCATAATCATTTCTCTTACTATTCATTTCAATAAGCAAATCATTTTGAGCCTGAAGTACTTGTTCTACTTGAGTGGTAACCATAGAAGCATGTTTGCTAATGAGTTTAAGTTCACATCTAACATTAGCCATATAATCATCCAAGTGTTTAATCATATAGGTATTTTGTTTCAATTGTCTACCAAAATAAACATTAAAATTTTCTTGTTTGACAATAAAATTATCAAACTCATCCAAGCATTGCCTAGCAGACTTATAGTGAGGAATATCACCTTCATCAAATCTATAGAGAGAATTTACCTTTACTACCCGTAGCCGGGTTATCGGGATCATGAGTTTATTCAATAGGTAATGGATCAAGATCATATGTTTCTTAAACAGTCTGTAAATTAAGACCATGTATTTCTTCAATAGGAGGTAAATTCTTAACATCTTCAGCTTTAATACCTTTTTCTTTCATAGATTTCTTTGCCTCTTGCATATCTTCATGACTGAGAAATAGAACACCTCTCTTCTTCCGAGTTGGTTTAGGAATAGGCTCAGTAATTGGCTCAGGAGCTGGCTCAGGAAGTGCCCAATTATTTTCATTTGTCAACACATTATTCAATAGAATCTCAGCTTCATCCGGTGTTCTTTCCCTGAAAAGAGAACCAGCACAACTATCCAGGTAATCTCTGGAAGCATCGATTAGCCCATTATAAAAGATATCAAGTATTTCATTTTTCTTAAGAGGATGATCAGGCAAAGCATTAAGTAACTTGAGAAGCCTCCCCAAGCTTGTGGGAGACTCTCTTCTTCAATTTGCACAAAGTTGTATATTTCCTTTAAAGCAGCTTGTTTCTTATGAGCAGGGAAATATTTAGCGTAGAAGTAATAAATCATATCCTGGGGACTACACACACAACCAAGATCTAGAGAATTAAACCATATCTTAGCATCACCCTTTAATGAGAACGGAAATATTTTAAGGATGTAAAAGTAGCGAGATCTCTCATCATTAGTGAACAGGGTGGCTATATCATTTAATTTAGTAAGATGTGCCACAACAGTTTCAGATTCATAGCCATGAAAAGGATCCGATTCAACCAAAGTAATTATATCAGGATCAACAGAGAATTCATAATAATCCTTATCGGGAACACAAATAGGTGAAGTAGCAAAAGCAGGGTCAGATTTCATTACATCTCGAGAGATTCTTTACTCCATTTAACTAACAGCCTCTTAAGTTCGTATCTATCTTGGCAGGCAAAGATAGATGCAGAAGATTCCATTTAAAAAACATAACCCTCAGGAATAGCAGGCATATCTTCATCATCACTTTCATCAACATTATCAGTTTCAATAGTTTCTTTCTCTCTAGCCCTAGAAATTTGTTCATCAACAAATTCACCAAGGGGCATAGTAGTATCAAGCATGGAAGTAGTTTCATCATAAGTATCATGCATAGCAGAAGTGGCATCATCAATAACATGCGACATATCAGAACGAATAGCAGAAGTAGGTTTAGGTGTCTCAACCTTACTCATAACAGAAGGTGAATCAAGTGCAGAGCTAGATGGCAGTTCCTTACGTCCCCTCGTAGTTGAGGGATAAATTTTTGTCTTAGCGTCTTTCAAATTCTTCATAGTGTCCAGCAGATATAAATCCCAAGTGACTCAAAGAATAGAGCTATGCTCCCCGGCAACGGCGCCAGAAATTGGTATTGATAACCCACAAGTGTAGGGGATCGCAACAGCTTTCGAGGATAAAGTATTCAACCCAAATTTATTGATTCGACACAAGGGGAGCCAAAGAATATTCTCAAGTATTAGCAACTGAGTTGTCAATTCAGCCGCACCTGGATAACTTAGTATCTGCAGCAAGGTATTTATTAGCAAAGTAGGATGATAGTGGTGGTAACGGTAACAAAAGAGTAATGAAAGCAAAAGTAATATTTTTGGTGTTTTGTAGTGATTGTAACAGTAGCAACGGGAAAGTAAATAAAGGTAAACCAGGATATGGAAAGCTCGTAGGCATTGGATCGGTGATGGATAATTATGCCGAATGCGGTTCATCATGTAACAGTCATAACATAGGGTGACATAGAACTAACTCCAATTCATCAATGTAATGTATGCATGTATTCCGAATATAGTCATACGTGCTTATGGAAAAGAACTTGCATGCCATCTTTTGTCTTACCCTCCCGTGGCAGCGGGGTCCTAATGGAAACTATGGGATATTAAGGCCTCCTTTTAATAGAGAACCGGAACAAAGCATTAGCACATAGTGAATACATGAACTCCTCAAACTATGGTCATCACCGAGAAGTATCCCGATTATTGTCACTTCGGGGTTGTCGGATCATAACACATAATAGGTGACTATAGACTTGCAAGATAGGATCAAGAACACACATATATTCATGAAAACATAATAGCTTCAAATCTGAAATCATGGCACTCGGGCCCTAGTGACAAGCATTAAGCATAGCAAAGTCATAGCAACATCAATCTCAGAACATGGTGGATACTAGGGATCAAACCCTAACAAAACTAACTCGATTACATGATAAATCTCATCCAACCCATCACCGTCCAGCAAGCCTACGATGGAATTACTCACGCATGGCGGTGAGCATCATGAAATTGGTGATGGAGGATGGTTGATGATGACGATAGCGACGAATCCCCCTCTCCAGAGCCCCGAACGGACTCCAGATCAGCCCTCCCGAGAGGTTTTAGGGCTTGGCGGCGGCTCCGCATCGTAAAACGCGATGATTTCTTCTCTCTGATTTTTTCTCTTCGATAGCCAATATATAGAGTTGGAGTTGGCGTCGGAAGGTCTCCAGGGGGCCCACGAGGTAGGGGGCGCGCCCTAGAGGGGGGGGGGGGGCGCTCCCCACCCTCGTGGACAGGGTGTGGGCCCCCTGGTCTTCATCTTTGGCGAGGATTTTTTATTATTTTTTCTAAGATGTTCCGTGGAGTTTCAGGTCATTCCGAGAACTTTTGTTTTCTGCACATAAAACAACATCATGGCAATTCTGCTGAAGACAGCGTCAGTCCGGGTTAGTTCCATTCAAATCATATAAGTTAGAGTTTGAAACAAGGGCAAAAGTGTTTGTAAAAGTAGATTTGACGGAGACGGATCATGCATCCATACCCCATGATATGATACGCTCTATCACACATAAACCTCCTAATATCTTCCTCAAAACAGCCACCGTACCTACCTATTATGGCATTTCCATAGCCATTCCGAGATATATTGCCATGCAACTTTCCACCGTTCCGTTTATTATGACACGCTTCATCATTGTCATACTGCCTTGCATGATCATGTAGTTGACACCGTATTTGTGGAAAAGCCACCATGCATATTATTTCATACATGTCACTCTTGATTCATTGCCCTTCCCGGTACACCGCCGAAGGCATTCATATAGAGTCATATTTTGTTCTAAGTATGGAGTTGTAATCATTGAGTTGTAAATAAATAGAAGTGTGATGATCATCATTAATAGAGCATTGTCCCAAAAAAAGAGAAAGGCCAAATAAAAAAAAGAAAGGCCAAAAAAAAAGAAAAATGAGAAATAAAAAGGGACGATGCTACTATCCTTTTTCCACACTTGTGCTTCAAAGTAGCACCATGATCTTTATGATAGAGAGCCTCTTGTTTTATCACTTTCATATACTAGTGGGAATTTTTCATTATAGAACTTGGCTTGTATATTCCAATGATGGGCTTCCTCAAATGCCCTAGGTCTTCACGAGCAAGCAAGTTGGATGCACACCCACTTAGTTTCTTTTGTTGAGCTTTCATACATTTATAGCTCTAGTGCATCCGTTGCATGGCAATCCCTACTCCTTGCATTGACATCAATTGATGGGCATCTCCCTAGCCCGTTGATTAGCCGCGTCAATGTGAGACTTTCTACCTTTTTGTCTTCTCCACACAACCCCCATCATCATATTCTATTCCACCCATAGTGCTATATCCATGGCTCACGCTCATGTATTGCGTGAAAGTTGAAAAAAGTTTGAGATTACTAAAGTATGAAACAATTGCTTGGCTTGTCATCGGGGTTGTGCAAGATGAGAGCATCTTGTGTAACGAAAATGAAGCATGACCAAACTATATGATTTTGTAGGGATGAACTTTCTTTGGCCATGTTATTTTGAGAAGACATAATTTCTTTGTTAGTATGCTTGAAGTATTATTATTTTTATGTCAATATTAATCTTTTATCTTGAATCTTTCGGATCTGAACATTCATGCCACAATAAAGAAAATTACATTGAAGAATATGCTAAGTAGCATTCCACATCAAAAATTCTGTTTTTATCATTTACCTACTCGAGGACGAGCAGGAATTAAGCTTAGGGATGCTTGATACGTCTCCAACGTATCTATAATTTCTGATTGCTCCATGCTATTATATATTCTGTTTTGGATGTTTAAAGGGCTTTATTATACACTTTTATATTATTTTTGGGACTAACCTATTAACCCAAGGCCCAGTGCAAATTGCTATTTTTTTGCCTATTTCAGTGTTTCGTAGAAAAAGAATTTCAAACGGAGTCCAAATGGAATGAAACCTTCAGGAGCGTGATTTTTGGAACAAACGTGATCCAGAGGACTTGGAGTGGACGTCAAGAAATCAACGAGGAGGCCACGAGGCAAGGGGCGCGCCTACCCCCTGGGCGCGCCCTCCACCCTCGTGGGCCCCTCGTAGCTCCACCGACCTACTTCCTCCTCCTATATATACCTACCTACCCCGAAACCATCGAGGAGCACCAAGAAAACCTAATTCCACCACCGCAACCTTCTGTACCCGTAAGATCCCATCTTGGGCCCTTTTCCAGCGTCCTGCCGGAGGGGGCATCAATCATGGAGGGCTTCTACATCAACACCATAGCCTCTCCAATGATGTGTGAGTAGTTTACCACAGACCTTCGTGTCCATAGTTATTAGCTAGATGGCTTCTTCTCTCTCTTTGGATCTCAATACAAAGTTCTCCTCCATCTTCTTGGAGATCTATTTGATGTAACTTTTTTGTGGTGTGTTTGTGGAGATCCAATGAATTGTGGGTTTATGATCAAGATTATCTATGAATAATATTTGAATCTTCTCTGAATTCTTTTATGTATGATTGGTTATCTTTTCAAGTCTCTTAAAATTATCAGTTTGGTTTGGCCTACTAGATTGATCTTTCTTGCAATGGGAGAAGTGCTTAGCTTTGGGTTCAATCATGCGGTGCTCGATCCCAGTGACAGTAGGGTAAACGACACGTATTGTATTGTTGCCATCGAGGATAAAAATATGGGGTTTATATCATATTGCATGAGTTTATCCCTCTACATCATGTAATCTTACCTAATGCGTTACCCTGTTCTTATGAACTTAATACTCTAGATGCATGCTGGATAGCAGTCGATGTGTGGAGTAATAGTAGCAGATGCAGGCAGGAGTCGGTCTACTTGTCGCGGACATGATGCCTATATACATGATCATGCCCAGATATTCTCATAATTATGCACTTTTCTATCAATTGCTCGACAGTAATTTGTTCACCCACCGTAATACTTATGCTATCTTGAGAGAAGCCACTAGTGAAACCTATGGCCCCCGGGTCTATTTTCCATCATATTAATCTCCCGTCAATGAGCTATTTCTGGCGCCGTTTATTTTGCTTTCTTTACTTTTGGTCTTTATCAGAAAAATACCAAAAAAATTATCTTATCATCTCTATCAGATCTCACTTTTGCAAGTGGCCGTGAAGGGATTGACAACCCCTTTATCGCGTTGGTTGCAAGGTTCTTATTTGTTTGTGTAGGTACGAGGGACTTGCCTGTGGCCTCCTACTGGATTGATACCTTGGTTCTAAAAAACTATGGGAAATACTTACGCTACTTTGCTGCATCACCCTTTCCTCTTCAAGGGAAAACCAACGTAGTGCGCAAGAGGTAGCAGGGACGTCAACTACGCCAAGGATGTGCTCGAGCCTGGCGCCAAATCGTCGTGATTGAGGTTGACACCGCCTCCGTGGGCAATGATGAAGCTGTAGGCTGGCTGTGTCTTGACTGGATCGCAGAGGTCCTCTGCCCATTCCATGCAGGGCATCACGCTCTCGATGAGCACTGGTGACGGCGGCTCTTCGGGTGGGTCGTCAATCATGCCGCCGAGCAGCTCTAGATATTTTGCATGGTGGATGGCAAACTGCTCATCACACCTCCTCTGCAATATGTCGATTGTGCGTCCAAGGACTGTCACGCTGATTTCGCTGTCGATGGGCCATGGTGCCTGCACCGGCCGATGAAGCTCTTGATCCCTGACATGCTCCGGCTCGTTCTCCTAGCCGAAGATGTAACGCAGGTAGGGATCGACTAAGGGAGTCCTGGACTAAGGGGTTCTCGGGCATCAGGCCTGTTATCTATGGGCCGGACTGATGGGCTATGAAGACATGAAGGCCAAAGACTGTACTCGTGTCCGGATTGGACTCTCCTTGGCGTGGAAGGCAAGCTTGGCGACCAGCCGTGAAGATTCCTTCTTATGTAACCGACTCTATGTAACCCTAGATCCCTCTGGTATCTATATAAATCGGAGGGCATAGTCCGGATAGCAGACACTCATTACCATAGTCATACAGGCTAGACTTCTAGGGTTTAGCCATTATGATCTCGTGGTAGATCAACTCTTGTAACACCCATATTCATCAAGATCAATCAAGCAGGAAGTAGGTGAAAGTGCTACTATCCCTAGGTGGTTTTGGTAATTCATATCAACATATAGCTCATTGAGCTAATGCTATTCCAAGGTGAACATTTCAGGAAAGCTCAATGAATGGCATGGCATGGATGATGAAAGTGGATCCCTCAAAATGCTAATGACAAAGGATTGGCTCAAGCTCAAAAGCTCAAGACTCTTCATTTTATATTTTAGTGATTCAAGATCACATTGAGTCTATAGGAAATGCCAATACTATCAAAGAGGGATGAGGTGTTTCTTAATGAGCCTCTTGCTTCATGTGCTTAGTGATATGCTCCAAAACCCTTAGCTACTTTCTCACATCCATATATGACCTAAACCTAAAGCCAAAATAGGTCTCACCGATTCTTCCTATCCGGCGCCACCGATTTCATATGTCATAGCCACTGCCACAAACCCTAGGCAAATCGGTTCTACCGATAGGGATCTCGGTCTCACCGAGATGGGATTGTAATCTCTCTGTTTCCTTTTCATAACTTTTCGGTCTCACCGAAAGAGCAGATCGGTCCCACCGAGATTGCAATGTAAACTCTCTGTTTCCCTTTTGTAACATTTCGGTCTCACCGAAAAGAGCAAATCGGTCCCACCGAGTTTACCTGACTAACTCTCTGTTTAGCTAATTACCAAACTCGGTCTCACCGAGTTTGTGTAATCGGTCTCATCGAGATTACGTTATGCCCTAACCCTAATCATATTGGTCCTACCGAGATGCATGTCAGTCCCACCGAAAACCCTAACGGTCACTAGGTTTACTAAAATCGGTCTGACCGAGTTTGTTGATCCAGTCCCACCGAGATTGGTAAATTGTGTGTAACGGTTAGATTTTGTGTGGAGGCTATATATACCCCTCCACCTCCTCTTCATTCGTGGAGAGAGCCATCAGAACAAACCTACACTTCTAACTTACCATTTCTGAGAGAGAACCACCTACTCATGTGTTGAGGCCAAGATATTCCATTCCTACCATATGAATCTTGATCTCTAGCCTTCCCCAAGTTGCTTTCCACTCAAATCTTCTTTCCACTAGATTCAAATCCTATGAGAGAGAGTTGAGCGTTGGGGAGACTATCATTTGAAGCACAAGAGCAAGGAGTTCATCATCAACACACCATTTGTTACTTCTTGGAGAGTGGTGTCTTCTAGATTGGCTAGGTGTCACTTGGGAGCCTCTGACAAGATTGTGGAGTTGAACCAAGGAATTTGTAAGGGCAAGGAGATCGCCTACTTCGTGAAGATCTACCGCTAGTGAGGTAAGTCCTTCGTGGGTGACAGCCATGGTGGGATAGACAAGGTTGCTACTTCGTGGACCCTTCGTGGGTGGAGCCCTCCGTGGATTCGCGCAACCGTTACCCTTCATGGGTTGAAGTCTCCATCAACGTGGAGGTACGATAGCACCACCTATTGGAAACATGCCAAAAACATCCGTGTCTCCAATTGCGTTTGAATCCTCCAAACCCTTCCCTTTACTTTCTTGCAAGTTGCATGCTTTAATTTCCGCTGCCAATATACTCTTTGCATGCTTGCTTGAATTGTGTGATGATTGCTTGACTTGTCCTAAGATAGCTAAAATCTGCCAAACTCTAAAAGCGGGAAAATGCTAAGTTTTTAATTGGTCAAGTAGTCTAATCACCCCCTCTAGACATACTTCAAGGTCCTACAAGTGGTATCGAGCTTTGGTCTCCATTTGCTTTGATTTCCATAGCTTTTGGTGGTCATAGCCTTGGTTTCACAACCTAGGAGAGTATGGCGTCTAGCGAGGGAAATTATCACCGTAGAGGTCCTTACTTTGATGGTACTAATTTTGCTAGTTGGAAGCATAAGATGAAAATGCATATTCTCGGACATAACCCCACCGTTTGGGCAATTATTTGTATTGGCTTGCAAGGTGAATTCTTTGATGGGAGAGAGCCGAACCGTGAAGCTAATGCGGAAGAATTGAAGATGTTGCAATACAACGCTCAAGCTTGTGATATCATCTTCAACGGATTATGCCCCGAAGAATTCAACAAAATCAGCCGTCTTGAGAATGCAAAGGAAATTTGGGATACTTTGATTGATATACATGAAGGTACCGAATCCGTCAAGGAATCCAAATTGGATGTGCTCCAAAATCAGCTTGACAAGTTCAAAATGAAGGATGGTGAAGGTGTCGCTGAAATGTACTCTAGGCTTGCACTTATCACAAATGAAATTGCCGGCTTAGGGAGTGAAGAGATGACCGATGATTCATCATCAAGAAGATCCTAAGAGCATTGGATGGAAAGTATGATACCATGTGCACATTGATTCAAATGATGCCAAACTACAAAGATCTCAAACCAACGGAAGGCATTGGAAGAATTGTTGCTCATGAGATGTCACTCAAGGATAAGGAGGAACTTCACAACAAGTCAAGTGGTGCTTACAAAGCCTCAAGTGAAGCCCCCACATCATCAAGTGAGAAACAAACCTTCAATGAAGAATTGAGCTTAATGGTGAAGAACTTCAACAAATTCTACAAGAGTAGAAGCAAAGAAAGAAGCTCCAAGTCTAGGTCTTACAATGACAAAAGATCTTCTAGTCGAGAGTGAAATTGCTACAATTGTGGGAGACCCGGACACTATTCCAATGAGTGTACGACACCCTACAAAAGAAGAGAAGACTCTCCAAAGAGAAGAAGCAGAAGAGAAGAATCACCATCAAGAGAGAGGAGGAGTAGAGATGATCGTTATGAACGAAGATCCTCATGGAGAAGCAAGGATTCGGAAAGAAAGGACAAGTCATCAAAGAGCTACACAAAACGAAGACATCAAGCTCATGTTGGTGAATGGGTATCCGACTCCGACTTCGACCATCACTCCGAGAGAAGCTATCACTCCGACTCCGAATATACACAAGATGAAGGTGTTGCCGGTCTAGCACTTGTGTCAACCAACTCCTACGACATATTTGAATCACCAGATGAAGGAATTGGTAGATGCTTCATGGCCAAAGGTCCTAAGGTAGCACACCCCGAGTATATTGATTTTGATGTTGATGAAGATGACTTGCTAGGTGATTATGATTTGCTTGTTGACAACTCTAGTGATGAATACTATGATGAAACGTCAATTAATCATGCTAATCAAGGTGAAATGAATGACAATGATAAGGAGAAAATTGAGCGTCTAACTAAAGAACTAAACACTCTTAAGTTAGCTCATGAAACTATCTTTGAAGATCATCGAGAAATTTTAAGGGCTCATGAGAAGTTATGCTTTCAAAAGCTCAATCTTGAGCAAGAGCATGAGTTCTTAAAAGCTATCAATGATGATCTCCGTAAGAAAAGTTCTTCTTACATTGCCAAGCGTTTACTCTTATCTACTTACATGCCTCAAGTCAAGTCTAGTAACAAGAACAAGACTAATTCTTCTTCTAGTAGTAACAATAACAATACTAAATCCAATATTGTTGCTTCTAGTAGTTCTCTTGATTCCACTAATGATTCTCTTAGCCAAGTTACACTTGAGCAAGAAAATAGCTTATTGAAGGGAATTATAGAGAAAGGTGTATACAAGAGCCTTGCCGGGAGTAAGCAATTCGAGGAAATTGTACGCAAGCAAGGAAGACACCGGAAGAATCAAGGTGTTGGTTTTGAAAGAAAGTTCAATGCCAATGGAGTTGAGTGGGAAGAAGATCAATACCCCAAGACAAAGTTTGTTCCTCAACAAGAGAAGTATGATCCTACTTCCTTCAAGGGAACACAAGCACAAGATAATCTTCCACCACAATACCACAAGGGAAAGGACAAGCTTCAAGAAGATATTGATGCATTTGAAGAAGCACCTAAGGTCTCGGTCAAGTGGATTCCCAAGACTACGTCAAGTTCTACCTCATCAAGTACAACTACAACTCCAAGGATTCCCATCAAGATGATGTGGATCCAAGAAGAAGAACTAGAGAGTTCTTGAGGGTGACTCCGCCAACATATTTCACTCATATCATTATGGCAAGGACAAGTGCAATCAACTTCCATATCTTGCACTAGTTCAAGGAGTCACAAACCCTCATGTTGGTAAGGCGAGGGACAAGGTAACCTAATGATTTCATGGACATCATTTTGTGCGTGCATCACTCTATGTCTATGGATATACTTGTTTGTTCCTTGTGGGACTAACCCATGTAGGTATTGAAAGTGCAACTCACTCCAAAGGATTGCTCCAAAAAGATCTACATCAACATTGAGCATCCACATCTTCAACACCTACATGAAGTCATCATCGACAAAACCCAAGGTTAGTTCATCCCTCTTAGGGGGATCTCACATCTAGGGGGAGCTTAACTCTAAGAATTGAGTCAAAGCAACTCTAATGATGTGAACACATAAATGCTTTATGTAAAAGTGTTAACCCCACTTGAGCATAAACGATGAGTATGACCTATGATCAAATGTCTATCATTTGACTCCTAAGTCAATATACTCATATATAGATGACCTAGTCATCGCCAATTGCTTGATAGATGATATAATTGGTTGTGCATGCTTTGTCACATATTTCATTTGCCATCTTATTGTGTGAGCATGTTGGTTGCATACTTTACTCATTCGAGGACATCCACTTGTTGTTTTGATTGATTGGCTTCTTTTTCTTTGGCCAAGTGGATGGACAAGAATGCCTAAGAACCTTCTTTAGCTATCTAGTGCTATTGTTTTGCATGTCAATTTATTGCCATTGGTTCAATGAGGCAATGTTTTGCGTATTGTCCATCATGAATTTGATGCTACTGTTTGAATAATATGCTAATGTCTTCCTATCCTTTCTCACTGAGCTAATGAAGGTTTCACCTTGTTCCTACTTGTGCAAATAGGGATCATGTTGTGCCAATCATACATTTTAGTGGAACTACACAAGACAATTCAATGAACTGTATCCCGGTCAGTGCTTTAACTCTGCTGGAAGTTCTTGATAATCTTTCGATATAATCTCAAAGACCTTTGGTAAACAAGAGTGATTTCAACCATACATTTGAAGTGCACAAAATATATACTATTTTTGATTCCAGTGAGTGCTTTATCATCTCTTATGGGACTACATGAATAAGCTTTTTTTCTCGAGGTTGGTATGGGCCTAAGGCCTTCATCCATATTAGTTTGTTGTCATCTCTATTTGTATCGTTACTCGTCATGAGAAACTCCTTTATCTTTGCACTTTTAAGTTTTGCAACCTATGATAAATGGCAATGCTTTGAGTGTTGAGTTGAGCTAATTGGCACTAATTAAATAAACTAATACCTCTCTTTAAGCAAGACTACTATGTTGCTAACTTTACCCATTAAGATAATGAGGGTGCTTCTATTTGTTAGTGTATGTTTCATCAACTAGTCCCACTATTACAGTAATCTCACTCTCTCAATATATGTGCCAACAGGGATGTTCGATTTTGGTGGAACTGCACAAAAACTTTGGGTGCTTCATTGCCTCGACAGCTTCCGTCCTTTCCTGTAAGTCACTAATCTCCGCTTGCTTTCTTCCTTTGCTGTCAGTCGCTTGGCTTATCTCGGCTTCCAGTCAAATGAAATAGTAATTGATATGCTACAACACACAGGTTGGTACTGGTCTTTATCCTGATTATTGTGCCTGTCATATGTATTGGTAATTTGGTATTGTGCTACTGTTTGCCGATTTCATAAAGGAGTAATTTGGAGCCTGAACTCGCAGGCAAATCATTACATCGGGTGATTTCAGTAGAACTGCACAAAATGATCAGATGGACAGGTACTTATGCTGCTACTATGTACTCCAAAGTTCACTGAAACAAGCATCGATGTTGACAAGAAGTGCCTATATTCATTCGAGTATCAACCGACATCAACCAATTGTCAAACTCCAAGTATTAGGAGAGTGAATGCCAAAAATATTGCTTGGTGCATAGCCCAGAAAAACGCATGATCCAATCTTTGGTCCCAACTTGTGCCTTTTGGTTATCGGCACATATGGTAGCAAACTATATGGCATGGAGTCTAAAGAATCCAGACAAGTTGGTTGACGCGTATATTCATCTGGCACTTAATCAGTCTGCACGCCAAGGATGCTCCATTTGAGTTGAACTACACAAAAATTTGGGTGGTTCATTTTCTCAACCGCCTCCTTTCTCGTCTGCAATGTAGAATTTTGGCGGGATACAGGACCAAGATGAGCCAGTAAACTAGTTGGATGAAAGTAGTGGCCAAGTTTCTCAAACCTCCCTCTACGAGGCCACTATTTGAGGATAAACCTACAAGCAAAGTTTAGATTGTCTCTTTGCCTCTTATGTACTCGAAAGTTTACTCGTACAAGAACTAATTTTAGCAAGAAGTACCTCCGATTGAACACCATTTACCAGTCATGCACCTAGGTAATTAAAGTTCGTCCATGGATCATATTGGTTGTGATCTCAATCATTTGGACGCATAAGCATACTGAACATTTGTATATCTGAATCTTTTTGTGAATTATGTATGAATATTGTCGTATGATCTATCAATCATTTGGATGCATAGATATGCTGAGCTTGTGTATATATGAATCTTTTGAGTTGTTGATAGTGAATGTTGGCTATGAATATGAACGTGTCCTGTGAACCTGAGTTTGATATGAATGTTTACCTTTTACATTGTATTTGTGTGTGAACTTGTTAGTATGCCTACTGTGGGGTATAAAACACAGGTCTCTTATAAAAGTAATGTTGTGTCCAATTTATGTTTTCCCTTCTAACCACATATATATTTATATTATTACTATTATCGTATATTTTATAGAGACATATATATACATTATAAAAACATCCCACGTGTTATTAACTTATAAAAGTAAATGTTTAACAGAAAATCCTGGTTGTTTTTGACTCACAGGCAAGGAAAATCCTGGTGATTGAGTACAAAAGCTTGTGAAGATTTTGAAGGACCAATTTAATAATAACACGCTCATTTTTATTTTGAGCAATAACTCACTAATTTCTTAATTATATATATATATATATATAATGTGCCTCTCCGGTTTATTCTTTGATATTTATTGCTCCTTCTAACATAACATTATATATATAACTAGCCCACCTAATACGTGTATTTCAAGGAAGTGCAAATGGGCTGGGATTTCTTAGAAAATATAAATGGGCCTGATTGGCCTTAAAATTATTTTTCACCCAGCCCAGCAAATGGACTGTACATTCTAGAAAATATGGGTTAAATATATGCCACATTTTTGCAGGCTGACATGTGGGCCAATAGGTCGAAGCCTACGCAGGGCGTTGTCAACTTGGTCAACAAATGATTGTGTCCTCCACAACCATTGGATTTATATCCAATGGCCAGCATGCACCTTCAATCTCTCGTCTTCTTCCTCCAGCGTCGCCGGGACCGCCTGGTCCGGCCTCCGGCGGCTAGCGGCTCTGCTTAGCACGCATCGCTGCAAAGCGCTACCCACCGCCGGCCAGGCTATCCCTCCACCCCTCGACACCTCCTGTTATTCTCCACAGACTACAACCCCACGCCGCAACAGAACCAGTTATAACCCTTCTCCTCCTCTCAATCTATGACTCCACTGCCGCGTTTTCCCATCTCCGAGTCGTTCCCGTCCGGGGCCTCGATGTCGTCCACCGCCTCGCTGTGTTTGGTGCGTCGTGGTCAACAAACGAGAGTCATCGAAAGAGTACAGTACATGGAGAGCCTGACGGCTAGGACCCACGAGGTCCATGGTCACACGCAAGGAAAGTTCCTCCTTATTAAGCTGAAAAAAATGTTTCCTCCACCTGACAGCTGGGACCCGCCGGCTGTATCTTCGCACGGAAGGAAGTGCCTCCTTGTTTTGCGAAAAAATTATTCATCCGTTGACAGTGGGACCCGTCGGTTGGTGACTGACTTGTGGGCCTACTAAGAGGACGTGTACGCACGACTTTGTCAACTTAATCAACAAATGATTCTAGCCCCTGGACCGTTGGATGTTAATCCAACAACCGTGCTCCTTCTTCAACCTCTGTTCTTGCTCCTGTCTCCCGTGGGCAGCACATGGCTGTCTTGCCGCACACCAACCGATGAAGTTTCCACTCCTCTCCATCTACGACTCCATCGCCCGTCTTCCCCATCTCCGGTCGTTCCGATGCTGCGCTTCGACGCAGTGTGGTCAACGTGGTCAACAATCGAGAGTCATCGGAAGATGACTGTACGTGAGAGGCTGACAGTGGGGACGCACCACGCCCATGGACGCATGCATGCAACGGAACGCGGCGAGGTTAACGTGGTCAAGGAACGACTTCCATCGGAAGTATCTTTGTCGTGGAGAGTCTCACCGGGTCCACGGCCGCAGCAAGTAAGTGCCTCCTTATTACGCGGAAAATAATGATTCCTCCAATCGGCAAATAGGGACTCCACCGACGGGCCACCGTATTTTGCGAAAAAAACGTTTGCCCCCTGACTGTTGGGACCCACCTGACAGGCCACCGTATTTCACGAAAAAATGTTTCCCCCGCTGTCAGCTCGGACCCACCGGAAGTGCCTCCTTATTACGCACAAAAAAATGAATACTCCCCCTTCTAGCTGGGACCCACCTTGGTGGGAGGCTAACTTGTGGGCCTACTAAGTCGACGGGTGTAGGACCTTGAAGTATGTCTAGAGGGGGGGGTGATTAGACTACTTGACCAATAAAAACTTAACCTTTTCCCAATTTTAGAGATTGGCAGATTTTAGCTATTTTAGGACAAGTCAAGCAATCATCACACAATTCAAGCAAGCATGCAAAGAGTGTATAGGCAGCGAAAATTAAAGCATGCAACTTGCAAGAAAGTAAGGGGAAGGGTTTGGAGTATTCAAATGCAATTGGAGACACGGATGTTTTTGGCGTGGTTCCGATAGGTGGTGCTATCGTACATCCACGTTGATGGAGACTTCAACCCACGAAGGATAATGGCTGCGCGAGTCCACGGAGGGCTCCACCCACGAAGGGTCCACGAAGAAGTAACCTTGTCTATCCCACCATGGCCGTCGCCCACGAAGGACTTGCCTCACTAGCGGTAGATCTTCACGAAGTAGGCGATCTCCTTGCCCTTACAAACTCCTTGGTTCAACTCCACAATCTTGTCGGAGGCTCCCAAGTGACACCTAGCCAATCTAGGAGACACCACTCTCCAAGAAGTAACAAATGGTGTGTTGATGATGAACTCCTTGCTCTTGTGCTTCAAATGATAGTCTCCCCAACACTCAACTCTCTCTCATAGGATTTGGATCTGGTGGAAAGAGGGTTTGAGTGGAAAGCAACTTGGGGAAGGCTAGAGATCAAGATTCATATGGTAGGAATGGAATATCTTGGCCTCAACACATGAGTAGGTGGTTCTTTCTCAAAAATGGTAAGTTGGGAGTGTAGGTTCGTTCTGATGGCTCTCTCCATGAATGAAGAGGAGGTGGAGGGGTATATATAGCCTCCACACAAAATCTAACCGTTACACACAATTTACAAAACTCGGTGGGACCGAATCGTTAAACTCGGTCAGACTGATTTTGTAAACCTAGTGACCGTAGTGATTTTCGGTGGGACTGACATGCATCTCGGTGAGGCCGATTCGGTTAGGGTTAGGGCATAACCTAATCTCGGTGAGACCGATTACACAAACTCGGTGAGACCAATTTGGTAATAAGCTTTCCAGAGAGTTGGTTAGGTAAACTCGATGGGACCGATTTGCTCTTTTCGGTGAGACCGAAATGTTACAAAAAGGAAACAGAGAGTTTACATTGCAATCTCGGTGGGACCGATCGCTCACTTCGGTTAGACCGAAACGTTACGAAGGGAAACCGAGAGGTTGCAACCCCATCTCGGTGAGACCGAGATCCCTATCGGTAAGACCGATTTTCTTAGGGTTTGTGGTAGTGGCTATGACTTTTGGAATCGGTGGGCCGGATAGAAAGAATCGGTGTGACCGATTTTGGCTTTAGGTTTAGGTCATTTGTGGATGTGGGAAAGTAGTTGAGGGTTTTGGAGCATATCACTAAGCACATGAAACAAGAGGCTCATTAAGCAACACCTCATCCCTTCTTGATAGTATTGGCTTTTCCTATAGACTCAATGTGATCTTGGATCACTCAAATGTAAAATGAAGAGTCTTGAGCTTTTGAGCTTGAGCCAATCCTTTGTCCTTAGTATTTTGAGGGATCCACTTTCATCATCCATGCCATGCCATTCATTGAGCTTTCCTGAAATAATAGTCTTGGAATAACATTAGCTCAATGAGCTATATGTTGTTATGAATTACCAAAACCACCTAGGGATAGTTGCACTTTCAATCTCCCCCTTTTTGGTAATTGATGACAACATATAGATCAAAGCTTTGACAAATTATAATAAAATTTAAATAACATCGTCGCTTTGAGAAGTATGTGATAAGCAAGAGCTCCCCTTAAATTTGTGCATAGTTTTAGATTTGCTTTGGACTGCAAATTTGCAATGAATTAGGCTCATGGGTTACTCTTCCATGTCACATACATCTTGGTGGAGCGCTCAAAATAATAAACAATGAATACATGCACTCATCACCAAGCATAGTGAGTGATCACATAAGATAGATAGGATAATATCAAGCATGCATAAGTGTAGCTTATGATCAAACACATGATCATCAATGTCTCACAAGCATAGTATCTCAACCAAAAGAAAACAAAGATTGAAAAACCAGCAAATAAAGCAAGAGAGAACAAAAGCAACTCTCTCTCTCTCTCTCTCTCTCGAAGCCTATGATCTATACATTTTTCTCCCCCTTTGGCAACAAGTTACCAAAAAGTTCATAGAAAATGTATAGTGCTAGATCGACTCTCAGGCTTGATCTTCTGGTGGTGGAGTCCGGATAACGCCGAGGACGAAGGCTTCAGTTGAAGTAGAGGGTGCTGGAGTTGATGCTGTAGCTGGTTGCACCGGAAGCGGTAGTGCAGATGAAGTTGCTCTTGTGTCGAGGCGGCACAACATATGACCCCTGGGCTCTAGGCACCCTGTCAAATGCATCAGTTGTTGTTTTGCCCTTCCTCTCCTGCATGTCATCTTGTAGTTCCTCCACTGCAGACTGAATCTCAGTTACTTTCACATCTAAGTTATAGAACTTTTGTTCTATGATTCTCTCCAAGCTCTCCTGATTTTGAGTGAGGGTGGCCAATCCCTTCTCTATCCTCAGGGTTGATGCTATTAAGTATCCGAGCTGCTCCTGCTTGTTCTTCAAGAAATACTCAGATGCCTCCTCTTGAGTTGGCATCTTGGCAGCCTTCTCCCTCTTTGCCTTATCCTTCTTCTCGTGAGCTTGAACTGATTGTGGATAATCTTCATTCATGACAACCTCATTGTCCTCAAAGTCTGGATAAAGTGGAAAGTGTTCCTTATCCAACTGATATTTTCCTGTGCCCATTTTTGAGTTTATCAATTCTTGAATCTGAGGTGCATATCGACATCTCCTCTTCTGATCTACTGCAGTCCTCTTGATTGTTTCAATGATCAGGCTCATGACTTTGAACTTCTGTGGCACATCAAACACATGCAACATGTTGATGGCATGCCCTCCATGTTATGGTCACCAGACTTGGGCAACAAAGTGTGCCTCAGAATCCAATTTATGGTTGGCAACCCTGACAGCAGAAAGTGAACTGATCCAAACTTGTGAGTCTCTAAAGCCTTGTCTGGAATTTCCTTATACATGTGAGCCATTGAATTGTGACCCATCTTCTTCTTTGCATAAATGTCTAGGTCATCATCATTTTCCTCTGGGGCATTTATCAGCTTTGCCCACTCCTCAATAGTTGACTGGTACCTTGTACCTTCAGACATCCAAACAATTCTTCCATCTGGGTAAAAATGCGCTGTGGAGTAGAACTGCATGATAAGTTCATCATTCCAATTTGTGAGCTTTTGCCCAACAAAATCTGCAACTCCACAAGCAACAAAGCTATCTTGTACTCCAGGATAGTGCTGTTCATTTTCCTTCATGTAGGTCTAGTCGACCCACCTCATATCACAAACTATGGGCTTCTTGTCCAGCAAAATGGTCTCATAAAAGTCCTGCTGTTCCTTGGTGTGGAACCTGTAATCAACAGCTGTTCTTCTCCTTGTGGCATTTGGATCTACCATCCTCCATATCCTCAGCCACAATCCTTCCCCGATTCTCATGTCCTCAGCCACAGGATGGGCATCATTGTGGTCTGGTATCTTGGGCTTGAGCTTCCTCGTAACCTGTCCTTCTTCATCTTCCTCATCAAGATCCTCGAGCACTTTGGGGACTTGTTCTTCTCAAAGAATGGAATACTCCTGGTATTCCTCTTTGGTGCAGACTTGGCCTTGGGGCAGCTTTGGGTGCTTCCTTGGGCTTAGATGTGGCAGCCCCTGATCTAATAGCATCACCCATAAGCTTTGGTGCCTTTGGAGCTGGTGCAGCTAGCTCTTCCTCTTCCATCATGGAAGGTTGACCAACAACTCCGCCATGGTCTTCTTGACCCTTTCCTTTCTTTTCTTCCCTTCTGCAGTTTGGTTCTTTGGGTTGAGTTTCCAAAGAAGCTTGTGTAGACACTCTGGCTTTGGACATTGGTTGTCTTCCTGCAGGCCTTTTGGTCTTCATGCACGGCTTTGTATTCTTTCTTTGAGCCATATTCCTTCTTGAGCACCACTTTCTTGGAAGTAGCCTCATCTTCCTCGACTTTGTAATCTTCATCCTCCTGAATATGAAGTTCTTTTCCTCCTTTGCCTAGTTGCAGCCTTAGGCAAATTGCTAGGAGTACTTCGCTCCCTTCATCTGAAGTTGAGGGACTAGTGCCCTCACTCAAGTCCATCTGCTCTTGACTGTTACAGGCATCACTTTGATCGGACATACCGCGGTGTCTGCTGACCACTGTGAAGAGTTATAGATGAGATAGAAAAGATGAGCATCACAAAATGCAGAGGTTTTTGCAAAAGAATGACTCAAAAGTTCAGTCTTAGTTTTCCACAGAAAGCATTTCGGATCCACCGATTTTCAAACTCGGTGATACCGAAGCAGATTTGGAACCTAAACTGGTGATCTCGGTTGGACCGAGTTTCAGTTTGGTGGTACCAAGACTGCTAGGGTTTCACAGAATCCTCAAATCGGTTGCACCGATTAGTAATTCTCGGTCAGACCGAGAGTCACTAGTGCAATGGCATAAGCCAAATCGGTGAGACCTCGGTGGGTCCGAGATGGTTTCGGCGGAAACCTAACCCTAAAAATTTGAATCACATCTAATCTATGAACTTCTTTGGCTGGATAGAAGAGTTTCAATCGTGGCAAGAATCAATATGAAAGCAATGTGCTAGGAATCAGACGTGGATAGCACAAAGATTAAGTCCATACCCTAACTTGGCGGTGGACTTGCTACGGCGGCAATGGCGGGGACGAAATCCGTTGACGGCGGCGGAGACCAGCGACAGGAGGCTGCTGGCGACGAGGAGACGATCCGGAGACCATGATGGCAGAGCGAGCTGTTGCGCGGGCGAAGGGTTTCGGAGATATTTCCAAAATTTTGCCCGCAGCTATATATAGCTCGACCCTGTGTAGCGACCCGACCCGAATGGATCAAGTCTCTGTGCTTTCGTGTCATCCCTGGATCGGTATGCTGACACACACAGTACTCGAAGGATTTATAACAGAGGTAAATCACATGTATGAAATAACGTAAATACTATTACCTCAATCCAAAAATATAGCGGAAGCAACAAGGTTGTGGATTCCCATCAACACCAACGGCAAAGTTGAGTATAGGAAATCGTAACCCTAACGTATCACTTACTAAATGCGTCTAAAAAGTCTGCAACATGAAAAATTGCAGCCCAAAAGCAGGTCAAGACATGGAATATGCTTTGGCAATGTAACACATAGAGAGTAATGAAAGAATAAGCCTATACTACATGCATATACGGTGGTGGAAAAGCTCTATGGTTACAGTTTTTGCGAAAAGCCAATTTTTCCCTCTTGCAAAGGAATAAATTTATTTAACTATCATGGTGGTTGTTGAACATTGAGAATGGTTGACAAAGATCCTCAATCCCAATTAAAAGTACTCATTAAACCCAAACAAATTATATTAAGTAACGTGTTGAGATCAACAGGATATCCAGTACTAGATACTCAAAATTGTCCATGACCGGGACACGGCTAATCATGATTAGTTTATACACTCTGCAGAGGTTTGCGCACTTTTCCCCACAAGACTCGATCGCCTCCGCTTGGTTCTCGCACTACATGGTGTTTGAGAAAGCGGATGACCGAGACATAGTCTTTCGTAAGCGCTAGCACCTTACATGTGGGTAGACCGTACCAACCTACATCCCCTACATCAGCTAGCCTACCCGTAAGAGTTCGCACAACTTAGTCAACTACGCCAGAGCCCATAATTGGCTTGTGGCTGCACACGAAAGTTTCCAGTTTGAATAATCTTATGATCCCTTTGGGCCTGGGTGGCGGTCCGAAGAAATACAGGCAAATCCTGTCTACCCAGGTGCCTTGACAGCAAGTCCTGGAATAGCCAGTGCCTCAATCCACCCAGATGTGTGTTTAAGTTGCCACCTTAGATAAACCATTAATTATCAATCTCACATCTGTCATGGATATTCACTCAAACCCAATCCACGTCTACGAGCATAGCATGGCGTAATAAGCAAACGTAGAAGTAACTCCCAAGGGTTCATAAGTAAAACAGGTAATAGGTACTACCTCAATCACTACCTCAATCTACTTCCCATCCCACAATTTAATTAGATCCTAATCATGCAAGTGTTTGAGGAATAGATCTAATGCATAAAAACTGGGTATGAGAAGAGTATGATCAAAGTGTTACTTGCCTGCAAAGTTGATGAAGATGATTCGCACTCAAAACTCTTGATAGCTCTACTCATCACACTCCGGTCAATCTATCGTAATCAAGCAATAGTAACCACACATAAGCAATCACTCAAAAGATCGGAAGGATCGAAGAAAACGATTCGGAAAACATCAAAACCAAATCAAAT
The DNA here is from genome assembly GCA_021605145.1 of Aegilops bicornis. Taxonomy (NCBI): domain Eukaryota; kingdom Viridiplantae; phylum Streptophyta; class Magnoliopsida; order Poales; family Poaceae; genus Aegilops; species Aegilops bicornis. The sequence continues at coordinate 488,781,638 of CM038674.1, forward strand.
AACTCTTGCAGCATAAAACAATTTCTAACAGTACCAAAACTATGTATATTTGGCCTTATCAGAAAGTTTAGGTCAAGAGCTTCGATTTGCAAAAAGAATCAACTAAATCGGAGTTATAAAACTCAAGTTATGATCAAACGAAGTTCAAATACAAATCTGTTTGAAATCAAATTTTAAAACTTTCAAAAACATGTTTGAGTTGTATTACTGGATAGAGGAGATCATAATGAAGAAGTGGGCATTGGTTTCGTTGGATTCCGACTTACGAGTAAAAAGTTATGAACGTTTGAAGATTAGGGACTACGGATAGGTCCATGACGAAAATTAAAAATAAAAAGAAAAATCTATCGAGCTTAACGCCGCTAAACAAAACCGGAAAGAAAAACCGGCGAGAAGATCGATCTAGGGTTTGGAAGAAAACCAAAACAAGAAAACCGATCTAGAAAACGGAACGGAAACCGATATAGAAAACCGATCTAGAAAACTGATCTAGAAAAGGTGACGCGGCGCGGGGCTAGTACCTCGAACAGGCAAGGGGTTCCGGCGGCGGCGGCGTAGGGCGGCGGCGGCGGCGGCAAGTGGCAGCGGCGGCAAGTGGCGGCGGCGGCTATGTAGGGCGGCAAGCTGGTGAGGGCGGTGGCGGCGACTAGGGCGGCGGCGCGGCTAAGGAGGCAAGGCGCCGGCTATGGTGTCACAAGGAGGAGGAGGAGAGGAGAGGAGAGTTGATTTGATGTGTTGGAGGGGTGCTAGGGTATATATATTCAGGAGGTGAGTTGTTTTGCTAGGTGTAGGTGACAAGAAATAGATTAGGATTAGGAATCCTAGGAATAAAAAACGGAATAACAAAACGGGGTCAAATTCTACTAAGAATTGTAAAAGTATAGGAAACTTGGGGCTCCTGGCTCCCCTATGTGCGTGGTGCGTGCGTGAGTTGGCCTTGTGGCCTCGTGGCGGCGGTGGCTCCTAGGCGGCTTGGGCCTTTGGCCCAAGGCGCTGCACCCTTTTTTTTTTTAAACAAAATTTTCAGGGAACTTAATAAAAGACAAAATGACTATAACTTTTTTTTAGGCATATAATATTTCAAAATTTGCGGAAAAAGATTTTCTACAACATGGACATTATTTTAGCTTCAAATAAAATCCACACAAATTCAAATAAAGCAAAGAGTGCTATTGCTCTAATAAAATCCAACAAAAATCATTTTTAAAATACCAAAATGACTTCAAATAAATTTCTCTCCAATTTTCTGAGGTAGGGAATCATGTTACCCTATTTCCATATATTTTATTTTGGAGAAAAATAATTTGAATAAAACTCAAATAACTCCAAATTGAAAAATAATTCAAAGGAACCTTGAATTTAATTCTTTGAAAACTCCCAACTCATATTTCAGATAATTTGAAGAAGTCATTTTATCTTCGCTCGTGAAAATCATTGAGTTGCATAAAGTTTCAGAATTGGAAATATTCTCAAATGAAATTCAAATATTTTCAACACCCGTGTCATTTAAATAAATGGAAGAAGTCATGTCATCTTCTCTCCGTGGTTTTGTGATGAAGAGTATTTGAATTCCGAAGATCATAAAAGCAAAATGAAAGTTTGGGAAAGTCCTTTTATTCCCTCTCATCTAACTTTCAAAAAGTTTCAATTCACTCACTTTCAGTCAATCAATCAAGCAATCAATCAAATCTATCTATTTGTTTATAACATTCCAATATTTAGAATTTTGGGATGTTACAAACTTGCACCCTTAACATGAATCTCGTCCTCGAGATTCGGAGAGGCTAGAAAGAAATAGGTTAGGGTTTGGGGGTCTTCTCAAAATCCATCGATCGTCTCCGGGGTCTCGGGTGCTACCACCCTTAGAAACATTGTTACGGTTCCGTCAAAACTCGGATACTGCATCCTTATTGCTGACAGTGTCAGTCTTCTCAGATCGTAAGGATAATTCCTTCTCTGGGCTCTTCCGGTAGTGGCATAACCTTTTCCTCAATTCCTTTGTCCTTTCCTCTTGGTAAGGTTATCCCGAAATCGGGTCTTCTTAGCTGACGGGTCTGGCGCCAATTCTAAACAAATATCGATATCTCATGGTGGTCAACAATTTATGGTTTCTCCTGTAGAAAACGGGTCTGGGTTGAACCTCACCGTATATCCTATGGTTGGCAACAACTGCCTTGTACAAGGGAAAAAAAATACCAATACCTTTCTAAGGTTTTAAACAAGGTTTTGATCGTCGTCTCTCTACTATAGGTAAGTCACTCAGATTTACCATCCCATATAGCAAAGCGAATAATAAGAGTAAGTCGGTATGGTGATCAATCCATCCCGCTTTTAAATCATTACCTTGTACATGGTTTAGCGAATCTCGCATTCTAACACTCGGTCATCCTCACAAGCATTGCAGAATTTCTCTTGTCGACGAGCCAAGTCCGGAAAATCCATTGATTCTGCAAGCCAAACAAACATCTATCGTTCCTTAACAACTCTCAGGTTTTGCGTAAACTCCTATAGAATCGTCGGTTGATACAAGTCGTAACTTCTTCCAGGGTTTTTCCTTCAGCAAGAATGTGCTTGCTTCTTGGCAGGTCCTGGGGCCTGTGGGTTATGGCCCATCTCATCACTTGCAATCCTTGAACACATCCTCGGGGCAACTGATCGTTATCCCAACATCCAACTCCCTGGCATACTTAAATCCATCCAATTGTACTGTCTCTTTTCCTTATATTTGCACCAAACTAAGACGTGATTACTCAGACTCATCATGGAATTTCCATTGATCCATATTTCCAACATCATACCTCCTTTATATCCAATAGTAATTTATCTCTTCATCCTCGTGGGATATCCCACATATCGAGATAAAAACTTATACTTATGAAGTCCATACTCCACTTCGTGGAACATCATTATCCTTTCCAGGGTCAAGCGTCCTTACAGGGGAGTATTGGCCATCTCTGCATGGCACTTCTTCAACTGGGAAACGTGAAACACATCATGAACTCCTGACAGTACTTCGGGTGACTCCAACTTGTTGGTAACTTCTCCCATACGTTCCAACTTGGTATGGTCCTACAAATCTCGGGTCTAACTTTCCCTTAACTCCAAATCGATTAACTCCTCACAGAGGGGGCACACGAAGATATGCTCATCTCCGATTTCATAGACTACCTCCTTGCATTTTTGAGTCTGCATAACTCTTACACTCGGTGAGCTATCTTCAGTCTATCTCGAATCAACTTAACATTCTCTTCTGACTCCTTGATCATATTTGGTCCAAACAACTGACGGTCTCCAACTTCATTCCACATCAACGGTGTCTGGATCCTTCTCCCATACAAAGCTTCAAAAGGGGCCGTCTTCAAACTGGCTTGGTAACTGTTGTTGTATGAGAACTCCGCGTAAGGTAGATTATCATCACTACTAGATCCAGAATCTAGCGCATATGTTCTCAACATGTCCTCCAGAATCTGGTTGACTCTCTCGGTCTGTCCATCTGTATGCGGATGAAAGGCTGTACTGAACTCTAGCCTAGTACCTAAAGTCTGGTGCGGCTGATTCCAAAACTTTGAGGTAAACTGTGTTCCTCTATGATGGTCCTCGGAACTCCATGCGGACATACGATCCTTGTCCAATATATCTTGGCCAACTTCGCTTTTCAGATTTCACTTTGGGATAAAGTGAGCCACTTTGGTCAAGCGAGTCAACTACTACCCAGATAGAATCATATCCCAATCGGGTTCTGGGAAATCCGGAAATGAAATCCATGCCAAACTTATCTTGCTTCCATTCAGGTATTAGCATAGGCTGTAGTACTCTGACTAGCTTATGATGCTCTGCCTTCACTCTCTGACATACGTCACCTACGACTACATACTCTGCAATATCCTTCTTCATACCAGTCCACCAGAAATACTCCTTCAAATCCGAATACATCTTGGTGTTTCCAGGGCGAATCAAGTATGGTGAGTCATGAGCCTCCTGAAGCATTAACTTCCTGATCTCTGCATTATTGGGTATATGTACACTGTCCTCAAACCATAAGGTGTCATGCTCATCCTTACGAAAACCTTTGTCCTTTCCTTTGCTCATCCTCTATTTTACCTCAGCAATCTCTTTGTCATCCTTCTGAGCTTCACAGATCTTTTCCAACAAAGGTAAACTGAACTTCCATTACTGTAACGAAACCTTTGGGAACAATCTCCAACTGAAGTTCCTTGAGATCCTCGGCTAACTCCTTTCATAATCCTCCGATTATGAGGGTATTCGTCCTTATTTTCTTTATGGTTGTGTCCTATTTCTCCACAAAGCTTGTATGCACAAGGTTTCTTCATATCCTTTCCATAAGGCTTCAACTTCTGGGTCACAAACCGAGACTTTAGCAAAGTCAACTTAAATTCTTCCCAAGTGGTTACTCCTGGACACATTGATGGTTTGGTACATCCTCCACTAGATAGCAGCACCTCTTTCAAAGCACTGAAGAGCATGCCGGGTCATATCCTTTCGGCTATAGGGTTATTCTCCATGTGATCCTCCATGTTACGAATCCATCGGTGCATCTCCAATTGACTCATTGGTCCAGACAATACAAGCTCATCTCCATCCATCCTCTAATGGGTCCGTGGGTTTGGGGTGGGATAAGAGAGATCGAGAGGGATGCACATAATACAAACAATGGTTTTGAAAAGACAGATTCTATTGTGGCTGTCGAAAAACATCAAAAAAAATGACAGCTCACAATCGTCGCATCTAACGCAGGTATGTAACATGGGTTAGGTCTTCTAACGGTCAATAAATCTTCAAAGTAATCAAACTCTTCCAATCTTGATCATGTCTCTGATGGCTCCTTCTGATCATGCTTGTCCTTCTCAAGTTCTTTTGCCAGATCATCTCTGTTGACGCGAAGTCTCTCGCGACATCCTTTAATATTTCTGGAGTTGCATTCCAAACTTCTGGTTTCAACTTCCTTGACATGAACCATGATCCTACTGTCCTTCAGTTCCTGACGAATCTCCGGTATCTCGATGTTTTGCTCCTTCAGCTTGTCTACTTTCAGCTTCTGGGTCCTGAGTTCTTCACGAACTGCTTCCTTATCAAATACTGCTTCTTGTAGGTCCATCTTAACTTTCTGATGTAACACTCCAAATCCAATACACCTTGATCTCGGGTATTGATAACTTCCATGGTCCGTCAAATTCCATAAGCGTAACCTTCCTAGGTCATAAGGATCTGGAAATACTTTAGAGCCTTCAAAATCTCATAGTCTTCGGAGTCTTCAACAGTTGTAGTTTCCATTTACATGGAAAAATCCTCTTCATTCCAAATGGTCTTAGTTGTCCGATATCTTGTCTCCTTGGAGTGGTCTCATCAGTCAAATCTTCGAGTGGTCAAAAGGGAAAAGGGGCATGGTCTCACTAAAAAGGAATGTTTGAATAAGCTCAGAAGAGAAGAGGTAAAAGATCTTTTGAAAAAGAAAGTTGTAGAGAAAAATCTTTCCTATGGGCTTGTCGGTTTCTAGGGTCACGTCCTACAGTCAACATGTGCTCGATACCATCTTGTAGCGACCCGACCGAATGGATCAAGTCTCTGTGCTTTCGTGTCATCCACGGATCGGTATCTTTGACACACACAGTACTCGAAGGATTTATAACAGAGGTAAATCACATGTATGAAATAACGTAAATACTATTACCTCAATCCAAAAATATAGCGGAAGCAACAAGGTTGTGGATTCCCATCAACACCAACGGCAAAGTTGAGTATAGGAAATCGTAACCTTAACGTATCACTTACTCGTCGTCTGAAAAGTCTGCAACATGAAAAATTGCAGCCCAAAAACGGGTCAGCACATGGAATATGCTGGCAATGTAACACAAAGAGAGTAATGAAAGAATAAGCCTATACTACATGCATATACGGCTGGTGGAAAAGCTCTATGGTTACAGTTTTTGCGAAAAGCCAATTTTTCCCTACTGCAAAGGAATAAATTTATTTAACTATCATGGTGGTTGTTGAACATTGAGAATGGTTGACAGCATCCTCAATCCCAATTAAAAGTACTCATTAAACCCAAACAAATTATATTAAGTAACATGTTGAGATCAACAGGATATCCAGGTACTAGATACTCAAAATTGTCCATGACCGGGGACACGGCTAATCATGATTAGTTTATACACTCTGCAGAGGTTTGCGCACTTTTCCCCACAAGACTCGATCGCCTCCGCTTGGTTCTCGCACTACATGGTGTTTGAGAAGCGGATGACCGAGACATAGTCTTTCGTAAGCGCTTAGCACCTTACATGTGGGTAGACCGTACCAACCTACATCCCCTACATCAGTTAGCCTACCCGTAAGAGTTCGCACAACTTAGTCAACTACGCCATGAGCCCATAATTGGCTTGTGGCTGCACACGAAAGTTTCCAGTTTGAATAATCTTATGATCCCTTTGGGCTGGGTGGCGGTCCGAAGAAATACAGGCAAATCCTGTCTACCTGTGTGCCTTGACAGGCAAGTCCTGGAATAGCCAGTGCCTCAATCCACCCAGATGTGTGTTTAAGTTGCCACCTTAGATAAACCATTAATTATCAATCTCACATCTGTCATGGATATTCACTCAAACCCAATCCACGTCTCTGAGCATAGCATGGCGTAATAAGCAAACGTAGAAGTAACTCCCAAGGGTTCATAAGTAAAACAGTAATAGGTACTACCTCAATCTACTTCCCATCCCACAATTTAATTAGATCCTAATCATGCAAGTGTTTGAGGAATAGATCTAATGCATAAAAACTGGGTATGAGAAGAGTATGATCAAAGTGTTACTTGCATGCAAAGTTGATGAAGATGATTCGCACTCAAAACTCTTGATAGCTCTACTCGTCACACTCCGGTCAATCTATCGTAATCAAGCAATAGTAACCACACATAAGCAATCACTCAAAAGATCGGAAGGATCGAAGAAAACGATTCGGAAAACATCAAAACCAAATCAAATAACTCTTGCAGCATAAAACAATTTCTAACAGTACCAAAACTATGTGTATTTGGCCTTATCAGAAAGTTTAGGTCAAGTGCTTCGATTTGCAAAAAGAATCAACTAAATCAGAGTTATAAAACTCAAGTTATGATCAAACGAAGTTCAAATACAAATCTGTTTGAAATCAAATTTTAAAACTTTCAAAAACATGTTTGAGTTGTATTACTGGATAGAGGAGATCATAACAAAGAAGTGGGCGTTGGTTTCGTTGGATTCCGACTTACGAGTAAAAAGTTATGAACGTTTGAAGATTAGGGACTACGGATAGGTCCATGACGAAAATTAAAAAGAAAAAGAAAAATCTATCGAGCGAACGCTCGCTAAACAAAACCGGAAAGAAAAACCGGCGAGAAGACCGATCTAGGGTTTCGGAAAGAAAACCGAAACAAGAAAACCGATCTAGAAAACGGAACGGAAACCGATATAGAAAACCGATCTAGAAAACTGATCTAGAAAAGGTGACGCGGCGCGGGGCTAGTACCTCGAACAGGCAAGGGGTTCGGCGGCGTAGAGGCGGCGGCCGGCAAGTGGCAGCGGCAAGTGGCGGCGGCTATGTAGGGCGGCTGGTGAGGGCGGTGGCGGCGACTAGGGCGGCGGCGGCGGCTATGGCGGCGGCTATGGTCTTCTTCTTGAGGAGGAGGAGAGGAGAGGAGAGTTGATTTGATGTGTTGGAGGGGGTGCTTGGGTATTTATATTGGGGAGGGAGGGTTTTGCTTAGGGTAGGGGACAAGAAATAGATTAGGATTAGGAATCCTAGGAATAAAAAACGGAATAACAAAACGGGGTCAAATTCTACTAAGAATTGTAAAAGTATAGGAAACTTGGGGCTCCTGGCTCCCCTATGTGCGTGGTGCGTGCGTGAGTTGGCCTTGTGGCCTCGTGGCCGGCCGGTGGCTCCTAGGCGGCTTGGGCCTTTGGCCCAAGGCGCTGCACCCTTTTTTTTTTTAAACAAAATTTTCAGAGAACTTAAAAAAAAACAAAATGACTAAAACTTTTATATAGGCATATAATATATCAAAATTTGCAGAAAAAGATTTTCTACAACATGGACATTATTTTAGCTTCAAATAAAATCCACACAAATTCAAATAAAGCAAAGAGTGCTATTTCTCTAATAAAATCCAACAAAAATCATTTTTAAAATACCAAAATGACTTCAAATAAATTTCTCTCCAATTTTCTGAGGTAGGGAATCATGTTACCCTATTTCCATATATTTTATTTTGGAGAAAAATAATTTGAATAAAACTCAAATAACTCCAAATTGGAAAATAATTCAAAGGAACCTTGAATTTAATTCTTTGAAAACTCCCAACTCATATTTCAGTATAATTTGAAGAAGTCATTTTATCTTCGCTCGTGAAAATCATTGAGTTGCATAAAGTTTCAGAATTGGAAATATTCTCAAATGAAATTCAAATATTTTCAACCCCTTGTCATTTAAATAAATGGAAGAAGTCATGTCATCTTCTCTCCGAGTTTTGTGATGAAGAGTATTTGAATTCCGAAGATCATAAAAGCAAAATGAAAGTTTGGGAAAGTCCTTTTATTCCCTCTCATCTAACTTTCAAAAAGTTTCGAATTCACTCACTTTCAGTCAATCAATCAAGCAATCAATCAAATCTATCAATTTGTTTATAACATTCCAAAATTTAGAATTTTGGGATGTTACACCCTGTCGGTGTGACCGAGTGGAACAACTCGGTGGAACCGAGATGCATAACTATGTTCAGTTACAGCAAATCGGTGAGACCGAAAAGTTCAAATCGGTTGCACCGAGATTGAAAACTCAGATCAACTTGATTATCTCGGTAGGACCGAAATGGAAGGATCGGTCAGACCGAGAATCACTAAGAGGTTTTGGAAGTTTAAGTCTATGACGAATCGGGGACTCCGAGTGCTCCTCACACGGAGTGGTTCGAATCTGACTTGATCAAATTTTGTGATGTAGCATGAATAGAGTTTGAGACGAGAAAAGCATAGATAGCTAAAGAAGGTTCTTAGGCATTCTTGTCCATCCACTTGGCACAAAGAAAAAAATCCAAACAAACAAAACAACAAGTGGATGTCCTTGAATGAGTAACATATGCACCAACATGCTCACACAATAAGATGGCAATTGAAATATGTGGCAAAGCATGCACAACCAATTTTAGCAACTATCAAGCAATTGGCGATGACTAGGTCATCTATATATGAGTATATTGACTTAGGAGTCAAATGAGAACATTTGATCATAGGTCATACTCATCGTTTAAGCTCGTGGGGTTACCACTTTTACATAATGCATTAATGTGTTCACACCATTAGAGTTGCTTTGACTCAATTCTTAGAGTTAAGCTCCCCTAGATGTGAGATCCCCCTAGAGGGATGAACTAACCTTGGGTTTTGTCGATGATGACTTCATGTAGGTGTTGAAGATGTAGATGCTCAATGTTGATGTAGATCATTTGGAGCAATCCTTTGGAGTGAGTTGCACTTTCAACTTGCCTACATGGGTTAGTCCCACAAGGAACAAACAAGAATATCCATAGACATAGAGTGATGCACACACAAGATGATGTCCATGAAAACATTAGGTTACCTTGTCCCTTGTCTTACCAACATGAGGGTTTGTGACTCCTTGAACTAGTGCAAGATGTGAAAGTTGATTGCACTTGTTCTTGCCAAAATGATATGAGTGAAGAATGTTGGCGGAGTCACCCTCAAGAACTCTCTAGTTCTTCTTCTTGGGATCCACATCATCTTGATGGGAATCCTTGGAGTTGTAGTTGTACTTGATGAAGTAGAACTTGACGTAGTCTTGGGGACCCACTTGAACGAGGCTTTAGGTGCTTCTTCAAATGTATCAATCGCTTCTTGAAGCTTGTCCTTGCCTTTGTTCTTGTGGTCTTGTGGTGGAAGATCATCTTGAGCTTGTGTCCCCTTGAAGGAAGTAGGATCATACTTCTCTTGTTGAGGAACAAACTTTGTCTTGGGGTATTGATCTTCTTCCACTCAACTCCATTGGCGTTCAACTTTCGTTCAAAACCAACACCTTGATTCTTCCAGTGCCTTCCTTGCTTGCGTACAATTTCCTCGAATTGCTTACTCCCGGCAAGGTTCTTGTAAACACCTTTCTCTATAATTCCCTTCAATAAACTATTTTCTTGCTCAAGTGTAACTTGGCTAAGAGAATCATTAGTGAAATCAAGAGAACTACTAGAAGCAACAACATTGGATTTGACATTATTATTGTTACTACTAGAGGAAGTATCTTTCTTGTACTTGTTACTAGACTTGACTTGAGGCATGTAAGTAGATAAGAGTAAACGCTTGGCAATGTAAGAAGAACTTTTCTTGCGGAGATCATCATTGATTGCCTTTAAGAACTCATGCTCTTGCTCAAGATTGAGCTTTTCAAAGCGTAACTTCTCATGAGCCCTTAAAAGTTCTCGATGATCTTCAACAATAGTTTCATGGGCCAACTTAAGAGTGTTTAGTTCTTTAGTTAGAAGCTCAATTTTCTCCTTATCATTGTCATTCGTTTGATTAGCATGATTAATTGACATTTCATCATAGTATTCATCACTAGAGTTGTCAACAAGTAAATCATCATCCACAAGCAAGTCATGTTCATCACTATTAAAATCAACATACTCGGGATGTGTTACCTTTGGACCTTTGGCCATGAAGCATCTTCCAACACCTTCATTTGGTGAGTCAAATATGTCGTAGGAGTTAGTTGACACAAGTGCTAGACCGGCAACACCTTCATCTTGAGTATGTTCGATAGCTTCTCTCGGAGTGATTGTCGGAGTCGGAGCCGGAAACCCATTCACCAACATGAGCTTGATGTCTTCGTTTTGTGTAGCTCCTTGATGACTTGTCCTTTCTTTCCGAATCCTTACTTCTCCATGAGGGTCTTCATTCATAACGATCATCTCTACTCCTCCTCTCTCTTGGTGGTGATTCTTCTCTTTTGCTCCTTCTTCTTGGAGAATCTTCTCTTCTTTTTTAGGGTGCCGTACACTCATTGGAGTAGTGTCCGGGTCTTCCACAATTGTAACAATTGCGCTCTCGACTAGAAGATCTCTTGTCATTGTAAGACCTTGACTTGGATCTTCTTTCTTTGCTTCTACTTTTGTAGAATTTGTTGAAGTTCTTCACCATTAAGCTCAATTCTTCATTGAAGGTTGGTTTCTCACTTGATGATGTGGGGGCTTCACTTGAGGCTTTGTAAGCACCACTTGACTTGTTGTGAAGTTCCTCCTTATCCTTGAGTGACATCTCATGAGCAACAATCCTTCCAATGACTTCCGTTGGCTTGAGATCTTTGTAGTTTGGCATCATTTGGATCAATGTGCACACGGTATCATACTTTCCATCCAATGCTCTAAGGATTTTCTTGATGATGAATTTGTCGGTCATCTCTTCACTCCCTAAGCCGGCAATCTCATTTGTGATAAGAGCAAGCCTAGAGTACATTTCAAATGACACCTTCACCATCCTTCATTTTGAACTTGTCAAGCTGACTTTGGAGCACATCCAACTTGGATTCCTTGACGGACTCAAGACCTTCATGCATATCAATCAAAGTATCCCAAATTTCCTTTGCATTCTCAAGACGGCTGATTTTGTTGAATTCTTTGGGGCACAATCCGTTGAAGATGATGTCACATGCTTGAGCGTTGTATTGCAGCATCTTCAATTCTTCCGCATTAGCTTCACGGTTCGGTTCTCTCCCATCGAAGAATTCACCTTGCAAGACAATACAAATAATTGCCCAAACAGCGGGGTTATGTCCAAGAATATGTATTTTCATCTTATGCTTCCAACTAGCAAAATTTGTACCATCAAAGTAAGGACCTCTACGGTGATAATTTCCCTCGGTAGACGCCATACTCTCCTAGGTTGTGAAACCAAGGCTATGACCACCAAAAGATATGGAAATCAAAGCAAATGGAGACCAAGGCTCGATACCACTTGTAGGACCTTGAAGTATGTCTAGAGGGGGTGATTAGACTACTTGACCAATAAAAACTTAACCTTTTCCCAATTTTAGAGATTGGCAGATTTTAGCTATTTTAGGACAAGTCAAGCAATCATCACACAATTCAAGCAAGCATGCAAAGAGTGTATAGGCAGCGGAAATTAAAGCATGCAACTTGCAAGAAAGTAAGGGGAAGGGTTTGGAGCATTCAAACGCAATTGGAGACACGGATGTTTTTGGCGTGGTTCCAATAGGTGGTGCTATTGTACATCCATGTTGATGGAGACTTCAACCCACGAAGGGTAACGGCTGTGCGAGTCCACGGAGGGCTCCACCCACGAAGGGTCCACGAAGAAGGAACCTTTTTTATCCCACCATGGCCGTCGCCCACGAAGGACTTGCCTCACTAGCGGTAGATCTTCACGAAGTAGGCGATCTCCTTGCCCTTACAAACTCCTTGGTTCAACTCCACAATCTTGTCGGAGACTCCCAAGTGACACCTAGCCAATCTAGGAGACACCACTCTCCAAGAAGTAACAAATGGTGTGTTGATGATGAACTCCTTGCTCTTGTGCTTAAAATGATAGTATCCCCAACACTCAACTCTCTCTCATAGGATTTGGATCTGGTGGAAAGAGGGTTTTAGTGGAAAGCAACTTGGGGAAGGCTAGAGATCAAGATTCATATGGTAGGAATGGTAAGTTGGGAGTGTAGGTTCGTTCTGATGGCTCTCTCCATGAATGAAGAGGAGGTGGAGGGGTATATATAGCCTCCACACAAAATTTAACCGTTACACACAATTTACCAAACTCGGTGGGACCGAATCGTTAAACTCGGTCAGACCGATTTAGTAAACCTAGTGACCGTTAGTGATTTTCGGTGGGACTGACATGCATCTCGGTGAGGCCGATTCGGTTAGGGTTAGGGCATAACGTAATCTCGGTGAGACCGATTACACAAATTCGGTGAGACCAATTTGGTAATAAGCTTTCGAGAGAGTTGGTCAGGTAAACTCGGTGGGACTGATTTGCTCTTTTCGGTGAGACCGAAATGTTACAAAAAGGAAACTGAGAGTTTACATTGCAATCTCGGTGGGACCGATCGCTCACTTCTGTTAGACCGAAACGTTATGAAGGGAAACAGAGAGATTGCAACCCCATCTCGGTGAGACCGAGATCCCTATCGATAAGTCCGATTTGCTTAGGGTTTGTGGCAGTGGCTATGACTTTTGGAATCGGTGGCGCCGGATAGAAAGAATCGGTGTGACCGATTTTGACGTTAGGTTTAGGTCATTTGTGGATGTGGGAAAGTATTTGAGGGTTTTGGAGCATATCACTAAGCACATGAAGCAAGAGGCTCACTAAGCACATGATAGTATTGGCTTTTCCTATAGACTCAATGTGATCTTGGATCACTAAAATGTAAAATGAAGAGTCTTGAGCTTTTGAGCTTGAGCCAATCCTTTGTCCTTAGTATTTTGAGGGATCCACTTTCATCATCCATGCCATGCCATTCATTGAGCTTTCCTGAAATAATAGTCTTGGAATAGCATTAGCTCAATGAGCTATATGTTGTTATGAATTACCAAAACCACCTAGGGATAGTTGCACTTTCAACGGGGACGAAGGGCTTTGTCAACTTAGTCAATATGAACGATTCTAGCTCTAGTGACCGTACGATGTCCATCCAACGACCATAGTGCTTCTTCAACATCTGGTCTTCTTGCTCCAGCCGCCCAAACCAGCGCTGGTCGAGCCTCATGCTCCTGCCTCCCGTGGCCGGCTGTGCTTCCGCGGAGGCCTCACCGCCCCCTACTATTCCCACCGGCTGGCGGGCCCTGGCGACGGCAACCTCACACCTCGGCCAAATAAAGTGAACCTCGTACTCCTCTCCGCTGGCTTCCACCCGCATCTTCCCGGCTCGCGTCGTCCCCTCCTAGGCCTCGCCGTCGTCCACCGCCGTGGTGCTCTCCATGGCGTGGTCAACGTGGTCAAGGAGCGACTTCCATAGGAAGTGTCTTTGTGCGTGGAGAGGCCGATACCGGGTCCACGGCCACAACCCAGTTTTTTTGTGATTTGCCAAGTAAGTCGCTTTGTCGTGCCTGTTGGGCTGCAAATCTTTCAAGACGAGGAGAGCTTTCATTAATTTGGCCGAGAAAATGGCCCATCGATAATGAGAAATGGGCTGTACATTTTAAAACAAATCAAACCGCAATTAGTTTCAAATATCTTTTTTTTCATTTCGAGATTTTAAATTACATTAATTTTTATGCGTGGAGAATTTGTTGGATTTTATATTGATATACATTTATTTTTAAAATCAGTTTGAATGTGAGTCGAATATTCGGGATTAAAAACAGTTCGGACCGCACCAAAATATGCAAAATTTCGTATAATTGTTTAACCGTGGCCACAATATGGGCTCTAATGCTAACAAAAAGAATATGGGCTCCAAAAAAACCTTAAGAATTAGCAAATGGGCTGTAAATTATTAGAAATAATTGCAGATGGGATGTATGCTGTTTTCCACAGATTTGAGGCTTTCCTAAAAAAAAGGTTGACGCACAAGCAGTGACTGTTTGATGGCCATCCAACAGCCGTCGTGCTTCTTCAATCTCTGCTCTTCCTGCTCCAGCCGCTCAAACAAGCGCCGACGGGACTGCCTGCTCCCTCCTCCCCGTGACCGGCTCTGCTGCCACGCAGGCCTCACCGCCCCATCGTACTCCCATCGCTGGTCTAGCCATCCCTCTACTCACCCACACCTGCTGTTATTCTCCCGCGACGGCAGACGAACCAGTAAACCCTCGTACAGTCGTACTCCCCTCCGCGTGGGAAAGAACTGCCGAGTCTTCCCTGCCTCTGTGTCGTTCCCTTCCTAGGCCTCGCCGTCGTCCACCGCCCTGGTGCTCTCGGCGCGGCCTGGTCAACGTGGTCAATGACCGACATGCATCTGAAGTGGACTGTACGTGGAGAGGCCGACAGCTGGGTCCACAGCCGCACGCAAGGAAATGCCTCCTTATTACGCGCAAAATAATGATTTCTCCACTTGACATCAGGCACCCGTCGAAAGGGCCTCTGTATTTTGCGAAAAAAACGTTACCACCGCTGACAGCTCGGACCCACCAGCTATATCTTCACACGCAAGGAAGTGCCTCCATATTACGCACAAAAAAATGAATACTCCATCTGTTAGCTAGGACCCAGTATAGTGCCAGGCTGACTTGTGGGCCTACTAAGTTGACGGGGACGGAGGGATTTGTCAACTTAGTCAATATGCATGATTCTAGCTCCAGTGACCGTACGATGTCCATCCAACGGCCGTAGTGCTTCTTCAACCTCTGGTCTTCTTGCTCCAGCCGCCCAAACCAGCTCCGGTCGTGCCTCGTGCTCCTGCCTCCCGTGGCCGGCTGCGATGCGGCGGAGGCCTCACCGCCCCCTACTACTCCCACCGCTGCGTCTTCCCCGGCTTCGCGTCGTCCCCTTCCTAGGCCTCGCCGTCGTCCACCACCGTGGTGCTCTCGGCGCGGCGTGGTCAATGTGGTCAACGACCGACTTCCATCGGAAGAGTACTGTGCGTGGAGAGGCTGACAGCTGGGTCCACGGCGGCCGCAAGGAAGTGCCTCCTTATTACGCGCAAAATAATTATTCCTCCACCTGACAGCAGGGACCCACCGGACGGGCCACCGTATTTCGCGAAAAAACGTTTCCCCCCTGACTGCTGGGACCCACCAGCTACATCTTCGCACACAAGGAAGTGCGTCCGGGCAAAAAAACAAACAAACGATTCGCCCCATTGCTGGGACCCACCGGCTACATCTTCGCAGCAAGGAAGTGCGGCGGTCGGGACCCCACGGTCGAAGCGTGCGTGGCGTTGTCATTCTGGTCGCATGGCGATATGCGTACATATATCTTTGGTCGATGTATAGGCGCCGCACGTGTAGTAGTAGGCGCTACGTAGCATGTACACATACGTACAATGGTCAGGGTGCAAGAAAGAAAATACGGCCACGTATGTGTACATACGGGCGGGGTATCGAACGCCTACTCGCGCATACGTACATGGCTTGGTCGGAACGGAGAAACAACGTCGTCGTCGTGTTCATGGGGAGCCAACCGGCTGGGTCGGAACGGAATGCGTGGTCGTGTTCATCGGGAGGGCTTGGACGGAACAGGCGATGGAAACGGACCTCCTACATTCGGAACGGGGTCCTGTTGATCGGGAGGGGTGTGGCATACCGCAAAACGGAGGAAATGGACCTCCTACGATCGAAATGGGGGTCCTGTTGATCGGGAGGGGTGTGGCGTACCACAAAACGGATGAAATGGACCTCCTACGGTCGAAACGGGGGTCCTGTTGATCGGGAGGGGTGTGGAGTACCGCAAAACGGACGAAACGGACTTGTGTTGGAGCGCTACGATCGAAACGGGGGTCCTGTTCATCGGGAGGGATGTGGCGTACCGCAAAACCGGACTCCACGAGATACTTTCATCTCCACCATCGACCTCCTCCAGCCTCCACGGGCTCCTGTTCATCCAGCCTCCACCGCGCGCTACTACACCGGCTACTGTTCAACCACCCCTCCACGGGCACCCATCCACCGTCTACTGTTCATCCAGCCCTCCACACCACGGGGTCCTGTTTATCCAGAGCAAACACCACCGCTCACTGTTCATCCAACCCCCCACCCCCCCGCAACGCTCACTGTTCATCTAATCGATCGGCTTGATTAGCGGCGATGGCGAAGAATCGCCGATCGGGTTCGATTAACGACCATCGATCGATCGCTCGGGTTCGATAACGCGCATAGCCCTACGGTCTGCAATCGCCGGGTTCGATTAGAGCCCAACGCCTCGCTCGGGTTCGATTAGAGCCAATGCCTCGCACACGCAGCGTCGTGTACAAGAAAGCAGCGCATCGCCGGCCCCAACCTCCCACCATAATTGGGAACTCCGAAATTTTCCTCCCCTCGCTTCTACCACGGTTTTTTCCGTCATGGGACGGCCCAAAGAATGTCATGCAGCTGCGTCTCCGGCCCGCCCGGGACGAAAAGCCCATTTTACATCATGATTTTTTGTCATAGAAGAAGGAGCCCACCACATCTATGATGATACCAGGTTTTGTCACAATTATCGTCATAGAAGTGTCATATGTATGACAGAAAAAAAATTCGTTCGGCCCAAAATGTCACGGATGTGTCTTTTTTTGTAGTGCTACTCTCTTCAAGGATGCCCGTAAGTTTGTCTTGTCTTGTGATGAATGTCAAAGAATTGGTAATATTAGTAGACGCCAAGAAATTCCTATGAATTATTCACTTGTTATTGAACCATTTGATGTTTGGGGCTTCGATTATATGGGACCTTTTCCTGCCTCTAATGGATATTCACATATTTTAGTTGCTGTTGATTATGTTAATAAGTGGGCAGAAGCTATTCCAACTAGTAGTGCTGATCATAACACCTCTATTAAAATGCTTAAAGAAGTTATTTTTCCAAGGTTTGGAGTCCCTAGATATTTAATGACTGATGGTGGTTCACATTTTATACATGGTGCTTTCCGTAAAATGCTTGCTAAGTATGATGTTAATCATAGAATTGCATCTCCTTATCACCCACAGTCTAGTGGTCAAGTAGAATTGAGTAATAGAGAACTCAAATTAATTTTGCAAAAGACTGTCAATAGGTCTAGAAAGAATTGGTCCAAGAAACTTGATGATGCATTATGGGCCTATTGAACTGCATACAAAAATCCTATGGGTATGTCTCCGTATAAAATGGTTTATGGAAAAGCATGTCACTTACCTCTCAAACTAGAGCATAAGTCTTATTGGGCCATTAAAGAGGTCAACTATGATTTCAAACTTGCCAGTGAGAAGAGGTTATTTGATATTAGCTCACTTGATGAATGGAGAACCCAAGCTTATGAAAATGCCAAATTGTTTAAAGAAAAAGTTAAAAGATGGCATGACAAAAGGATACAAAAGCGTGAGTTTAATGTAGGTGACTATGTATTGCTATACAACTCTCGTTTAAGATTTTTTGCAGGAAAACTTCTCTCTAAATGGGAAGGCCCTTAAGTTATCGAGGAGGTCTATCGTTCCGGTGGCATAAAAATCAACAACTTCGAAGGCACAAATCCGAAGGTGGTAAACGGTCAAAGAATCAAACATTATATCTCAGGTAATCCCATAAATGTTGAAACCAATGTTATTGAAACCGTAACTCCGAAGGAATATATAAAGGACACTTTCCGGAATGTTTCAGACGCCGAAAAGGAGTAGGTATGTGGTACGGTAAGTAAACCGACTCCAAAACAATTTTCAGGCAATATTTCTCCAATTTGGAATATTTAGAAAAATAAAAAATAAGTAGCAGTCCGGGAAGGACACGAGGGCCCCATGAGGGTGGAGGGCGCGCCGTTCCCCCTGGGCGCGCCCCCTACCTCGTGGGCACCTCGTGTGCCTTCCGGACTCCATTTTCTTGCACGATACGTATTTTGGTCGGTAAAAATTCATTATATATATTCTCCCGAAGGTTTTGACTCCCGTATCACGCAAATATCCTCTGTTTTTGTTTCAAGCTATCCTACTGCAGGTTAGATCAACATGTCGTCTCAAGATTCAGAGGAGGATTGCCCAGTTTCTTACCGGCCTTTAGATAAAAACATATTCAAGGATACCTATCCATATATATGGTACACCGATGAGGAAGATGAAGATGAACCAGTTCCCCCTCGCTTCAAGCAAGAAAGCAAAGAGGCATTATGCAAAAGGATAATAAAGCTTGAGATCGAGAATGATGAGTTGAGGATTGATAATTTCACCCTCAGACGCAAGTTGGAGAAAAAGATGGGCAAGCCCGCATCATCGACAACACCTCCACCTTCTTCACCAACAAAGGAGACATAATCACATGGGTATGGGCACTCCCCTTGGCAACTACCAAGCTTGGGGGAGATGCCCTGGTATCGTATCACAACCACATCTCCTATCTTTACCGTTTTTCTTAGTTCGATCCTATTAGTAGTATCTTGAGCTAGTAGAATAAAGTTTATGGCATGATCTAGTTTTGAGTTTTTGCTTTATGATCCCTCTACGTAATCGAGTCCGTGAGCTATATAATAAAGATTAGTGTTGAGAAAAGGGCTTGATTATTTTGCCATGATATTGAGTGAGTAAAATAAAGATAAAAAGAATAAAAGGGAAATAAAAGAGTTCATATTGATCTTGTTGAGATCAATGACTTCACATAGAAGAGTATGATGATTAAAAGTTGTTGGGACTTGGAAAACATAGCTTCGGTCATCGTTGTAATTAATAGGAAGTAATAAGGAAAGAGAGGTTTCACATATAGATATACTATTATTGACATCTTTTATGATTGTGAGCACTCATTATAATATGACATGCTAAAGAGTTGATGTTGGACAAGGAAGACAACGTAATGGGTTATGTTTTTTTATATCTGAGATAAAGTATATTGTCATGGATCTTCCAACATGTTGATCTTGCCTTTCCCCCTCATCCTGGCCAAATTCTCAGCACCAAGTAGATATACTACTTGTGCTTCCAAAAACCCTTAAAACAGTTTTGCCATGAGAGTCCACCATTCTACCTATGGATTGAGTAAGATCCTTCAAGTAAGTTGTCATCGGTGCAAAGCAATAAAAATTGCTCTCTAAATATGTATGATTGATTGGTGTGGGAGAAATAAGCTTTATACGATCTTGTGATGTGGAAGAAATAAAAACGACGGACTGCATAATAAAGGTTCATATCACAAGGGGCAATATAAAGTGACGTTCTTTCGCATTAAGATTTTGTGCATCCAACCATAAAAGCGCATGACAACCTCTGCTTCCCTCTGCGAAGGTCCTATCTTTTATTATTATCTCCTACCTTATGCAAGAGTCTTGGTGATCTTCACCTTTCCTTTTTCATTTTATCCTTTGGCAAGCACAGTATGTTGGAAAGATCCTGATTGATATATCTAATTAGATGTAGGGGGCATGACTTATTATTGTTGACATTACCCTTGAGGTAAAAGGTTGGGAGGCGAAACTATAAGCCCCTATCTTTCTCTGTGTCCGATTAAAACTCCGTAAACAAAAGTATCGCGTGAGTGTTAGCAATTATGAAGGACTAAATGATAGTTGAGTATGTGGACTTGCTATTAAGCTCTGACATAGACTCTTTCTGATGTTATGATAAATTGCAATTGCTTCAATGACTGAGATTATAGTTTGTTGGTTCTCAATAAAGATTATGATTCGTACTCTGCATTGTGAATAGATTATTACTTGAACATAACAAATCATATGACATTTCCTATATAGGTTGCTGTTATGAGAATAATCATGATGCCTTCATGTCCGTATTTTATTTTTATCGACACCTCTACCTCTAAACATGGGGACATATTTATCATTATCGGCTTTCGCTTGAGGACAAGCGAGGTCTAAGCTTGGGGGAGTTGATACGTCCATTTTGTATCATGCTTTTATATCAATATTTATTGCACCATGGGCTGTTATTACACGTTATGTCACAATACTTATGCCTATTCTCTCTTATTTTACAAGGTTTACATAAGGAGGGAGAATTCCGGCACCGAATTACGAAATTTGCAAAATGAGCAAATATTAGAGACCTATTCTGCACAACTCCAAAAGTCCTGAAACTCCACGGAATATCTTACAATAAATAATAAAAAATCCTCGCCAAAGATGAAGGCCAGGGGGCCCACACCCTGTCCACGAGGGTGGGGGGCGCGCCCTACCCCCCTGGGTGCGCCCCTACCTCGTGGGCCCCCTGGTGGCCCTCCGATGCCCATCTTCTGCTATATGAGGTCTTTCGTCGAGAAAAAATTAGGAAGCAACCTTTCGGGCCGAAACTCTGCCGCCACGAGGCGTAACCTTGGCGGAACCAATCTAGGGCTCCGTGAGCTGTTCTACTGGGGACACTTCCCTCGGGAGGAAATCATCACCAACGTCATCACCAACGCTCCTCTCATCGAGAGGGCAATCTCCATGAACATCTTCACCAGCACCATCTCCTCTCAAAACCCTAGTTCATCTCTTGTATTCAATTCTTGTCTCCAAGTCCGGGATTGGTACTAGTAGGTTGCTAGTAGTGTTGATTACTCCTTGTAGTTGATGCTAGTTGGCTTATTTGGTGGAAGATCATATGTTCAGATCCTTTATGCATATTAATACCCCTCTGATTATGAACATGAATATGCTTTGTGAGTAGTTACGTTTGTTCCTGAGGACATGGGAGAAGGCTTGCTATTAGTAGTCATGTGAATTTGGTATTCGTTCGATATTTTGATGAGATGTATGTTGTCTATCCTCTAGTGGTGTTATGTGAACATCGACTACATAACAGTTCACCATTATTTGGGCCTAGAGGAAGGCATTGGGAAGTAATAAGTAGATGATGGGTTGCTAGAGTGACAGAAGCTTAAACCCTAGTTTATGCGTTGCTTCGTTAGCTGATTTGGATCCATATATTTCATGCTATGGTTAGGTTTACCATAATACTTTTGTTGTAATTGCGGATGGTTGCAATAGAGGTTAATCATAAGTGGGATGCTTGTTCAAGTAAGAACAACACCCAAGCACCGGTCCACCCACATATCAAATTATCAAAGTACCGAACGCGAATCATATAAACGTGATGAAAACTAGCTTGACGATATTCCCATGTGTCCTCTGGAGCGCTTTTCCTATTATAAGAGTTTGTCCAGGCTTGTCCTTTGCTACAAAAAGGATTGGGCCACCTTTCTGCACTTCATTTACTTTTGTTACTTGTTGCTCATTACAAATTATCCTATCACAAACCTATCTGTTACCCCTTATTTCAGTACTTGCAGAGAATACCTTGCTGAAAACCGCTTATCATTTCCTTCTGCTCCTCGTTGGGTTCGACACTCTTATTGAAAGGACTACGATAGATCCCCTATACTTGTGGGTCATCATGCGGCGGGCGGCGCCCTGGGCCGGCGCACCGCTTCAAATGGCGGACGTAGTGAGAGGTCGCTGTCGGTGTCAAAACCATCCGATCTCAGGTAGGGGGTCCTGAACTATGCGTCCGAGGATCGAAGGTAATAGGAGACATGGGACATGATGTTTACCCAGGTTCCGGCCCTCTTAATGGAGGTAATACCCTACTTCCTGCTTGATTGACTTTGATGAGAATAAGGATTACAAGAGTTGATCTACCTCGAGATCATAATGGCTAAACCCTAGGTGTCTAGCCTGTATGATTATGATTGCCTCTAAAGACTAAACCCTCCGGATTATATAGACACGGAGGGGCCTAGGGTTGTACAGAGTTGGTTTACAGAGGAAGGAAACTTCTTAACAGAACACCAAGCTTGCCATCCACGCAAAGGAGAGTCCCATCCGGAGACAGGGGAAGGCCTTCTATCTTGTATCTTCACGGCCCATCAGTCCGGCCCATGTCACATAGCCCGGACGCCCGGGGACCCCCTAATCCTGGACTCCCTCAGTAGCCGCTGAACTAGGCTTCAATGACGATGTGTCCGGCGTGCAGATTATCTTCGGGATTGCAAGGCGGGTTCCTCCTCTGAATACTCCAAAGTAGCTGAACAAAATAACTATATCCGACTCTGTATAACAGTTACAACCCTGAACCACAAGGGTGAAATACTTAAATAAAATAAGTCATGTCCACTGACAGCTTTTTCGGCGAGACGTTACGTTCTGGCCTTATTATTATTTTGTGGCCTCCCGCCTCGCGCTTCGAGGCGCGACCTCTATTGACACGTCTTGTCAAAGCAGAGATCGTGTCCCCTTATTGCAGGATTCTCATTAATACGGGTTTGGTAATCCAACCGTGTCGTTCGCATGACCCCTTGGGAATAAGCAAGTTTTAAGGCTTGTGAGGGAACGCTTGATATTCACTACCTTTATAAGAGGATAAGGACCCATCTTTTTACCCCACGCCTTCTTCTTCCTCAGCCTTCCCATCCTCGAGCTCTAGCGCCCAAGCTTCAGTCTTTTCCCGCACCACTAAACATTCTAGCCATGTGCGGATCCGGCTCTCAAGGCAAGTGGGTGACCTCCTCCGTGACGGAGAAGGACATCAAGGAGTTCCGGGAGGCGAGGTACTTGACAGCGGATATCAAACACAGGCTCCCTGCCAAAGAGCAAGTTATCCCCACTCTAGAGCCCGGTGAGAGGATTGTGTTCATCCCTCACTTCCTCCTCGGACTAGGGTTTCCCCTCCACCCCTTTGTTCGAGGTCTCATGTTCTATTACGGGCTAGATTTTCATGATCTAGCCCCAAACTCCTTCCTCCACATCTCGGCATTCATCATCGTGTGTGAGGCTTTCCTCCGCATCCCCCCACACTTTGGCCTATGGCTCAAGGCTTTTAATGTGAAGCCAAAGGTGGTCGACGGTGAGCATGCGGATTTCGGCGGCGCCATGGTGAGAAATTCCCCAATGTTACCTGGCCCAGATGGGCCTTCGTGGAGACCGTCAAGACATGGCAACAGGAGTGGTTCTACATCACCGAACCTCGCGACACCAAGTGGGCGGCTGCTCCTGCTTTCAGATTCCCCGCAGTGGCTTGCGTCATGGACCAACAAGGGTCTAGACTGGGGATCATCCGACGAGGTGTTGAAGCTGCAAAAGTGCATCAAAAGCATCATAGAGAAGGGCACCAGCCTCACTGACGTGATCCAGGTGATGCTCATCCGCCAAACCCTTCCCTGCCAACATCGGCCTCTCCGCATGTGGGAGTTCAATCCGGAAGGGTCGTGGACCCTGCAGCGATTCTTTGGCACGCTGCACGAAGCATTCTGGAAGCTGCTCTTCAAGACTCAAAAGTCGTTGCCACAGAAGTCTAAGGACATTGGCCTTGACTGCAATCATTAGGCATCCCCGGTAAGTGCTATATTTCCGAGCATAACTCAGTTCATCAATCAAAAGGGATGTACTGCAAATTCCGTCCTATAACAGGGCTGGACAAAGAAGGCGGAGCGAATCAGGTGTCCGGCTCCACTCTTCGAAAATCCAGTTGATGCTCTGTTAATGAAGATGCTGGTTCCGGTGCCCTATCAGGCGCCAGAGAAAAAGGCCAAGAAAAAGAGCAAGGAGGCCAAAGGTGGCCTCCACCGTAAAGCTAATTCGGACAAAGTGTCCGGAGAGACCGAAACTCACACCTCCCACGAGGAAGATGAAGATGGAGAGGAGGAGGAGGCAGAAAGCAATTCTCTCCCTAAGGGAAGGAGGAAGAAAAGGGCAGCCTCTGTAGATCCAGAGGCGGAGGCGCCCAAGAGGGGGAAAATATACCTCCCGGATGGCTCGGATTCGGATGCTGAAGCCATCTCCAAGTGGCGCCCCAGGCCGAAGCCCCTTGCCGCATCGTAAGTACACGAGGGTGCCTTTCATATGCCCAATCTTTATGATTGTAATTTAACACATAGAATGGTGTAGTCCAGCCCGCGATCTCCCCCAACAATCATTGGAGGGGAATTCTTTGGATCCAAAGATGATGGAGGGCGAGTCGCCTCCGCGAGCCTCCCCGCCTGTCACCACGGACGACACCGAAGTGTTGTCACGAAGGGCCTCTCTGGGCCACGGGGCGGTACGGGAGGCCGCCAAAATGGCGTCAGAGGGTAATGCCTTGGCCACCGAAAACACGGGGGAACAATCCCCATGGAGACTGACAGCGCGGGCCTTGACCAGTCTGGCCCCGAGCCGAACACTATACCGGAAACCCAAGTGGCTCCGGAATCGAATAAGAGACCCCCTTCAAGGGAGGGGGGAGTGCCAACTCCAGCGGCAACCTCCACTAATCCGGAGGCGCCGAACACACTGATGAAGGCACTGCAACGTGCTTCCGTCGTGGAGGAGCACCGCACCCTGATAGGTGTGGTGGTTGAAAAGGTTCAGTCCACCAAGAGCGGGCTTAACGAGGCCTTCACTAGCCTGCTAACAAGCTTCGAGGTATGTGATGTAATATTCCTGACCGCTTTTCATATGAAAAAGATGCATGTATATAGATAGTAGCCCCTGAGACTCTGTTCTTCTTTTGAAAAAGGGTGAACAGAGGATCAATAATATTCGCAGGAGATAATGTACTTTATATGTTGAGAAGCACACTTCAATGTTTGGGGCAACCGCCCAGGCCACCGAAGTATCCGAGCTTAAGCGTAAGCTAGGGCTGGCCGATGAGGATCTCGTCTGCATCAACAAGAGATTTGATGAAGCACTAGGTATGTTTCAGAATATTTCATTCATGCCTATATTAATATGCAGATTCTGAGTCAAAGATCATGCGCTGCTATGTGTATGATTACAGGCAGTGCTGCTGCGATCGAGGCCCTTAGGGGTGACCTTGCCGAGGCCAAGGAGCAGGCAAGGGTGAACAAAGCGGGGACTTGAAGACTGAGCAGGTCATCCGCCGCTGATACGAGGAGCGCGTGACCTAAGTGGAGCAAGTGCTCAAGGACGCCGCTAGCAAGTGGGCGTCCCTAGAGGAGAAAAATAAAGCCCAGGCGGACGACCTTGCCAAGGACCTTCAAGAGGCCGAGGAGGCGCGGGCCGAATCCCGAGTGGTGTGCGAGGAGATCAAGCAGGCCGGACAGATGGCAGCTGGTAAGCCCTTTCTCTTATAGAGTAAATTCAGCAATCAGAAGTATGTCTTGCTCACTCGACTGTGGAGTGCTCCAGACACCTTTGCGGATCTTCCGTAGAGTGCTGCTGACGCCGCGCAGTTCTTCCGGGCCCAGGAGGGGCACATGACGGAGAAGCTATTCTGGTCACAGTTCGCGGCGCAGGAGCGCCCATCACTGTTGAATGGCCAGATGGCGCAGTGGGTCGAGCTGCATAGGATGTCGGGACTGGGCATGAGGGACGTCATAGTCCGTCTGTTGCCAGCCGAACCTGTCCCAAGCAGCTATTTTGGCCTGGTGCAGCGACTCGTTGACGCGCTACCCCGAATTGACGCGGTCAAGCGGTCATCATGTATAGAAGGTGCGCGGCTGGTCTTTGCCCGTGTCAAGATGCACTGGGCGAAAATGAAGGCCGCCGTCGTGGCAGTTGAGGGTCCGCTCGGCGGCAAGGACCACCACAAGCCGGAGCGCTATTTTGAAGACGTCCTGGAGGGTGCTCGCTTGATAGAGGGCCAGTGCTCGAAGGACATCATGTTCGAGTGAATGTTTCCGAACTGCCTAGACGTTGTATAAACAAAGGCTTTGTAATATATTTGTGTTGTTTATTTTAAAGTGTTTTTTCCTCCTGTGCAGCCATTGTTATCCCTGAGAGTTTGCCAGTCGTCGTCTTCAGCCCCCACATAGATACTATGGGGTGTTCGGGATAGCACATAACTACACTTGACCCAACATCTTGGACCACGAATGAGGTGTCAGTGCGGTGAACCAGGCAATCGGACTATGCGGCTTTATCACTCTCACTTAGCCATCGGAGTTTGACTATGGGGCTAATAACTAGCCCCTGGTGCGCGTGCGGCTGTCTGAACAGGGATGCCTTAGGCGCGTGACCGAACCAAAGTTAGTCCTTCGTATAATACGAAAAAATCGCAAGAGATTTACATTGAGTCACCGAATAGCTGACCAACTATCGCCACACCATGACAGTCAGTTTTTGGCTTTCTCTAGTAAGGTGTTTGACCGAACGAGCAAGGCACACAATCGCAGTACTTCTCCCTTTACTACCTTAGCCGAACAAGCGAAACGTAAGGTGGTAACCACAGGAGCCGAGCAACCCAACTGTTGACCAAAGACATGATTTGGAGCCGATGCATATAATGCCATATTCAGGACACGAAGTATACTATAGAAGTGTTCGAACTTCTATTCTTCTTTCTTTTTTTTGGAAAAAAGAATATATGTGGCTGACTAGAGCCCATGGCGATATAAATCGTGTCGAGGTGTATATGCCAATCTGGCGTAAAGAGGGAATACAGATTAGGAAATAAGCCAATACGAAACAGGGTTGGGCGAAACTATTTCCATTATAGTCTGATTGATACGTCAAAGCGTATTTTTATAGTGAATGCCATGATTATCGGGGCTATTTTACATGCCCCGGATTTGAGAACAAGGGAAATTTCTATACAGGTCCTAAAAAAGAAAAAAATGGTCTTGAAGACCCTTTGGACACTCTGCCTCACGTTTGCGCCGCTTTTCGCCTTGGTGTATGATCCTTTGTGTCGGGGGTTGGGTACGACATATGCCAAAGGATGGCTTATCATGGTGGGAGCGAGTAGAACGTCGCCGGTGCTCGGAAGCGGGATGAGGCGCAGACACGAACGTCAGCGTACTTTACCCAGGTTCGGGGCTCTCCTAGGATATAACACCCCTAGTCCTGCTCTGTGGGGTCTCCGCATGATCACTAAGGCACAAGTGAATCCACAGGTGCTCCTTGAGCTGTATGCTAGAGGTAGGAGAAGACAAGGATAGCTCTCTCCTTCCTCTATGATCTGGTCTAGTCTCACAGGTTCAGAACCGTTTGCATGGGTGCCCTGGGGGTTTATATAGGCCTACCCCCCAGGGGTACATTGGTAATCCGGCCAGGTGTAGGGCTCGGCCGTCGGCCTCTTCGCCGCCCGGCTTCTCACTTGCCGGGGCCCGCCGCCAGTGGCCCGCCCGACAAGGATGCAGGGCCGACAGGCCGTACCTGCTGCTCCCGGGTCTTGTCGGCAGCTGATCACTGTTCTCGTGTCTCTAATGACGCGGGCTTGGTCAGGGGGTCATGGCTACAGCTCCGTCGCCTGGCGGGCGATTACTGTAGCCACTCCCTGTCTCGTCTGGTTAATGGCGCGTGGGGCCCGAGGAAGGGGCGGGCCGACTCCTAGGGGCCGACCTCCCTCGGGTCCGACTGGTAGGGCTCTCGCCGTCTTCTGGACTCTCGGCCCACCGTGGGGCCCATCGTCCTTGGGCCGTCTGAGACAGGTGTCATGGGAGCAGGACTCCGCTTTGCTCGTGATGATGTCGAGGATGGCATGGCAACAAGCAGCGCCCAGCGGAGATCTCCGCCCGATCGCAAGATCGTGGCCACGCCACCCACAGAAAAGGGAGGGATGGGCTACACTATAGTCATTCCCCATCCCGTCCCCGCCGATGAGGGCATGGGCTTTGTTGTTGTCGCGGGCCGACTCCTTGGGGCCGGCTTCTCTGGAAGCCGCCAGGTAGGAGTCAGCTTGTCTTGACCTCGCCTCTAGGACTCGGCCGTTTATGGGCAGCCGGCTGTTCCTCCTGCCGGCTTCCAGAAGACGGCCCTTCATCTTGGCGTCTTGAGGGGCGCAGCCAGCCCCGATGTCTTGAAAGGATCTGGGCTTCAGGTTAGCTTACCCATGGCCCATTACTCCGATAGTAGTCCCTCAAGCTGGTGAGGCGCCGCGGGTGATTGGTCGAGGAGCCTCCGCAGTTTACATCTTCCAGTGTTTGAGATGGAGTTTCTTCCGTCTTCCGCCAGGCCGACTGGTAGGAGTCGGACTCGTCCAATCTGACTTGTCCAGAAAATTTTTGAACGCCTCGGCGGGATCCAAGTGGCGTAATGGCCAAGCTTCCAGGCCGCCGCCAGTTTCAGGCCTGTCACGTGGCGACGAGCGGACGGGCCAGTCTGCCCACCCACGCGCGCGACGGGACACGCCTGCCAGCGGGGCCTGCCACTACCACGCCTCGGCACGCGAGCGGATCCGCTGCGGCCGAGGTGGGCGGTTGAGGCTCCCGTGAAGTTACTACGTGCAGTAACTTCGAGCGAAAAACGTGGGGGCATGGGGTAGTGGGTGCAGTAAATCCCACGACTGCCCCCTCGGCTTCGCAGCCCATAGGCCTATAAGTAGGCGGAGGAGGGGGAGCGGCGGAGCACGCGTGCCCCTCCTCCTTACTACTTCCTCTTTCTTCTTCCTCTCGCCGAAGCGGTTCCACGCCACGCTGAGCACCGTGGCGCTTTGTTCCCGATGAGCTCCTCTTCCACCGTCATGCCCCCCGCGGTGCGCTCCGGCGCATGGGATGGCTCTGAGGTTCACGACGACCAGGTCGATTTCCTCGACAAGACACGGCGGCTGCCCGACGAGGTTTTCGTGAGGGTTCGCCTTGCGCCGAAGAAGGAAATCTAGCCGGCGCCGGAGGAGGGCGAGCGGGTCGTCTTCCGCTCGCACTGCCTGCGCGGCCTTGGCTTGCCGGCGAGTGGCTTCTTTCGGTCCTTCCTCGACTTCTACGGCCTCCAGCCGCACCACCTCACCCCCAACACGGTGGTGCTGCTGTCCGTCGCCGTCACCTTGTGCGAAGGCTTCCTTGGTGTCCTCCCCACCAACGAGCTCTAAGGGAGTTCTTCTACTCCAAGCTCGGCACCCACGTCGCAGGCGTTCCAGCACAGTGCGGCGTGTTCATCGCGGTGTGGAGGTCGGGGGCCGACAATCCGTTTCCCCCAATCACGCTGATAAATCGGCGAAGATGTGGCAGCGGTCGTACTTCTACATGAAGAGCGTCTTCGCGGAGGGCGACTGGGTCAACCTGCCGGCTTATGCGGCCGGCCCGCCAGCCGGAAGGCTGCCCAACTGGTCGTACCGGGCCAGGACGCTGACGCCTGCTGGAGCCACCACCATCGCGCGGTCCCGAGTGCCGACGCAGTCGGAGGGCCTGACCGGACCTGATTTGTTGGCCGCCTTCGTGGCGCGCCGAGTGCTCCTGCTCAAGGGCCGCCCTCACATGATCTGCCAGATGAGCGGACATTGCGACATGAGTCGGTTGTGCACCAAGGAGATGCCTCACGCAGAGGTAGCCTACATGGTGAACTATCTTGTGAACTGCGAGCTCTCGGAGGAGTGGCAGTTCGGCAAGGAGCCGTACTCGTGCGCCAACCCTTCGCCCATGGTGAGTTGTCTCTTTTTCTTTTTCCTCTAACTCTTTTTCGCCGAGTCCGTCTTGTCCATCTGACCAATCGGCCTTTGAACAAAGCCCCCTCCTCCAGCCAGCAGCCGGTTTGGCGGGGCCGGACCGCGAGTTCCTCCCCGACCGGGCGGAGAGCGACGTTGATGACCCCGACTTGGGGGCGGCGCCTTTGGAGGACGACACTGAGGGAGGAGGCGGCGAGGCAGGCGGCTCGATGCTCTGAGCCAGCCTCGAGGACTGGCCTGACAACGACGCGGGGGAAGTCGCCCCGCGCCACCAGCCGGGAACCGGCCAGCCGGGCGCGAGCTCTTCTGCTGCACCGGACGCCCAAGGCGGCGCGAAGAAATGCAGGGCCGCGCCGAGCATGTTCGGTAGCCGGCCGAAGAAGCCCAAGGGCTCGGTCGCGGCGACCAAGCGGGACGAAGCGGCCGCGAAGGCCAACCGCTTCTGCAGGGAGGTGAAGACGCCGCAGCTTGTTTCTGCGTAAGTGCTACCTTCCTTTGCGTCTTCATTTTTTCTTCGTTGATTTTGTCTTAGTTCTTTTGCTTGTTCCCCTTGGTCAGGGCTCCCCTCTCTCTTGAGAAGGCGGCTGCCGCCTCCATCGTGGGGCGACAGAGACTTCCGCCACCGCTCGGCGGATCGACCCAGCCGCCGACCTTCGGGAGGCGAGGGAGCGGAACGCGCGAGAAGCGCGCGAAGAGCAGGAAGCCGCCCGCCTGGAGAAGGCGGAGGCCGAGAAGGCGGAGGCCGCCTCCATGAAGAAACTGGCGGAGGCCGAGGCCGCCAACGCGGCGAAGAAGCAGGCTGAAGAAGAAGCGCACCGCCAATCGGCGGCTTTTTTCATCCCTCTGAACTCCGCGCCGCCACCTCCGGGGTTCACGGCGCAGACTGGGGAAGCCGGCGGCAAGAACCCAATCATGGAGAGGGATGGAAGCGACACCGCCATGCCCGACGTGATCGTGCCGCCACCGCCGCCGTCCGAGAATGCGCAAGGCGAGCAGCCGGCGGATCCGCCGGTGCCGCCAACTGATGACATGGCGGCGGCGGGCCTGGATCTCGAGGTTGGCACGCCGACGCGTCGCCGCCTTGCAAAGGCGGCATCGGCGCCGCGCCCTCTGGAGACCGGCGCCGTGAGCTCCTCGATCCCGGACACCGATGCGACGACCCCCATGTCCACTGGGTGGGTTCGAGGGGGCAGGACAGGCCCGCTGAATCGGGCGCTTTTGGACGTCCAGGCAAAGATCCGAGCCAAGGGCGAGGCCATCAGGAACTGCAACAAGGCGCATCTGGCAGCGCGAGAGGCCGTCCGGGTACGTTTCCTTCTTCTTTGTTTCTGTTTCTTGTGCTTCTCGGTGGGGGCGCGCCAGCGCACCCACTGGGTGTAGTCCCCGAGTTTCGGGCCGGCTGCTGAGCAGGCGGCTCGGAACTCTAATCGGCGAGTTCCAAGCACTAACACTTGTCTGAAATTTTTGTCGCAGGACTACCACAATCTCCGCGTGACCGCCTTCAACTCCAACGTCCAGGAGCTGGCTCAGCGGACTGCCGACTTGTCGGAAAGCCGGAGTAAGTCCTCTTCTTTTTCTGTGGGGGCGCGTTGGCGCACCTGCGAGATGTAGTCCCCGAGATTCGGGCCGACTGCTGAGCAGTCGGGCCAGATCTCCCCGGCCACTATTCTTCTTTTTGTTGATGACTCCTTTCTTCGCGGGGGCGCACTGGCGCACCCACGGGCTGTAGTCCCCGAGATGTGGGCCGACTGCTGAGTAGTCGGGCCGGATCTCCCCGGTGACTGTTCTTCTTTGTTGGTGACTAACACCTTGTTTTCTTCTTTCTTCTGCAGAGGCCAACACCACCTTGCAGCAGCAGCTGGGCGAAGCTAACAACGCGCTACGCTCCAAGGAGGAGGAGTGCGGCAAGCTGGCTGAAGAGTGCGACCGATTGGCCCTGCAGCTGGCAGAACAGAAGGAGCTCCTCAAGAAGGCCCAGCAGGAGGCGGAGGACAAGGAGACCGGCCTCCTTGCTGAGTTCGCGAGCTTAACGCCTCCTCTGGGATCGACAAGGAGGCGATGCTGACTTCCATCTTCCACGAGATCGAGGGTATAGTCGATGGTGAGCCTCCCTCATTTTTCTTCTTTGCACTGTCGGCTGTTGGTCAAGCCGGCTTCTGGTCTTTAATTTTGTTCTTCGCTTCTGTCTTGGTAGACTTCTTCCCTGGCCACTCGGATGCCGCCAACCAGGGCGGAGGGCGGACAGCGTGAAGATCGCCGTCGACGCCCCCAAACCCTTAGCGAACAGATCCTGAGCATCGAGGCCCGTCTTTGGCCGGCCCACCGGATGCTGCACCGGCTTCAGGGTGTCGGTGCCCAGGCGATCGCAACCGTGTGGCCGGACTTGCCGGCACCGCGCACCCCCTGTCGGACTGCCGACTGGCTGGAGGTAGCGGCCGGCCGTCTTGAAGCCTGGAAGGGCTCTTCGGCCCGGGATGGAGCACGCCGGGCCTTGGAGTTCGTCAAGACGTGGTACCCTGGGCTGAGCAGCCCGGTGGCCACATTCGGCCGGAGGCTCGTGGAGGAGTTGGCGGTCATGGAAAACGATCTCGCTGCTGCTACAAGGCGTCCAATCGCCGAGTACACCGACACCAGCATCTTCGTCCCGGAGCGGGTTGAAAACAGCGACGAGGTACTGCCGGAATGGTTCGGGCTGAACCCGGACGACGGCAAGGACTCAGTGGAGGTGATCAACTTCGGCGGCGAGGAAGAAGGCGAGGTGGAGGAGGGATGCGAAGAGGAGGCGCCAGAGGTCGGAGCGGACGGCCAACCTCAACTCGACCGCGGCTCCAACAACGAGCCGCGCCCAACTGAGCCAGCTGCCGCCAGAGGCGACCAAGCAGAGACCGACCAGCCGGCCGCTCCGGCAACTGGCACCGCCGACTCCTCCGATCCTCCGAACCCTTCTGCCGCTTCCTAGGCCGCCATTTTATCTTTTACTTCGCCTGTCTATTAGTCTCGATGAACTTTGTTAATTTTGCACAATTCCACCCGCGGGGTGTATCTTGAACTTTGTTGAAGATCGGCCAAGGGCCTTTGCTATGTAAATATTTTTCCGAGTTCTATCTTTTTCTTGCTTACTGCTCTTTGGCTTTTTCCTTTGCCGCCTTCCCTCGGTTGCCGTCTTGCCAGCCACACAAATGACTCATGGATTGATGCTGGGTCAAGTACTTAGCTACTTTGGGAAGGCAAGTACTTAGCCGCTTAGAGTTCTTTAGCAAGTTAAGTAGAAAACGGCGGACCAGTTGCTCAACAATGGTCGTGAAGAGAGGCGGCAAGTCGGCTTAAACTATGCACATGCTTTGTGTCCTTAGCCATTTTCATGTGGGCACCCTTTCTACCTTACTCACCTTGCCCATCAGATGCTCATGCGAGCTGCGGCTTCTGGCAGGAGACGGCTTAAATGCCACACATTACTTGTCCGACTATAGGAAGCATTTCATAGTGCAAGACGGCAAGTCCCCGGGCCGACTAGTTAGACCCGGTGCCAAGCGGCTCAACACAAAATAACATAGGCATAATTCTTATCATATAGATAAAAGAGGGCAGTCCCCGAGCTCTTCTCGGGGGACCCAGAGTCTTCGTACTTTAATACAAAAGGTAGCGTGGTACATATTGCATTAACTATAAAATTTTCGGAGAAGATTTGCATTCCATGGCTGCTCCATCTCCTTGCCGGAGTCGTCTCTCTTGCACGCTCGAGGCTTCTGAGCGTCGATCTGGTAGTAGGAATCATTGCCCAACACTTTGCTGATGATGAAGGGGCCTTCCCAAGGCGTTAAGAGCTTGTGCTGGCCGGCTGTTCGCTAGATCAGCCGGAGCACAAGGTCTCCCTCTTGGAAAGATCTCGGCTTGACCTTCCGATTGTAGTATCGCCACGAGCTCTGTTTGGTAGATGCTGGACCGGCTGAGTGCCAATAGCCGGCCCTCTTCCAGTAGATCGACGCCGTCTTGTGGTGCTTCTTCCGCCTCCTCTTCGGTGTACATGGTGACTTGAGGGGAGTCGAATTCTATATCCGTTGGGATGACGGCTTCGGCACCATAGACGATGAAGAAAGGCGTGAAGCCGGTTGACTTGTTTGGAGTTGTGCGCAGGCTCCAGAGGACAGCTGGCAGCTCGTCGAGCCAGCAGCCGGCCGAATGCTCCAGAGGCTCGACCAGTCGGGGCTTGATGCCAGACAAGATGAGGCCGTTTGCTCGCTCCACCTGGCCGTTTGACTGCGGATGGGCAAAGGACAGTAAGTCCAGTCGGATGCCCTGCTCACGCAGAAATGGGCCAAGGCGCCTTTGGAAAAGTTTATGCCATTGTCGGTGATGATGCTGTGCGGTATGCCATACCGGATGGTGATGTCGGAGATGAACGTCACAACAGTTGGACCATTCAGTTTCTTGATTGGTTTTGCTTCTATCCACTTGGTGAACTTGTCCACCGTGACAAGCAGATGAGTCATGCCACCTCGCGCTATTTTGAATGGTCCCACCATGTCCAGGCCCCAGACGGCAAAGGGCCAGACAATGGGAATAGTCTTGAGTGCAGAAGCCGGCTGATGTGGCTTGGAACGGAACTTCTGGCAACCTTTGCATTTTTTTACCAAGTCCTTGGCGTCTTCTAGAGCGGTCGGCCAGAAAAAACCATGGCGGAAGGCTTTGGCGACAAGTGCTCTTGAAGCCGTGTGGTGGCCGCACTCGCCTTGATGGATATCCTTCAGAATCGCTTGGCCTTGCTCCGGCTCCACGCAGCGCTGGTAGACACGAGTGACACTGTGCCTCACAAGCTCTCTGTTGACTATGGTGTAGGCTGCTGCCCGGCGTTGCACCTGCCGGGCCGAGACCTCATCAATCGGTAGCTCTTTGTTCACCAGGAAATTGAGGACGGGCTGGGCCCACGAAGGTGCTGCGACTTCTGCGACTGTCAGGACCGCAACTTGGACGAGGGCGGTTGGGCCGGGAGGCGGCGGGTTGGAGTCGGTAGCCGCTTGTTGGGTCGATGAAGTCCCCAGGCCAATTAGTGCAGTCCTCGGGCCAATTGGTGCAGTCCCCGGGCCGAGCTTTGAAGTCCCCGGGCTGGCCGCTGCAGTCCCCACGCCGGGTTCTGAAGTCCCCGAGCCGGGTGCGACAGCCGCGGCCCCCGGGCCACCTGCCAGAATTCCCGTGCCGGCCGTTGGAGCTCTCAAGTCAGATCTGACTACTTCAGGAGGAGCCGGCACGAAGATAGAATCTGATTCCGGCGATGGCTTGACAGACGGCTTGAGGAGGCGTTGAAGGACGACGCCGGTCGGTATTGCTTGACGGGTGGAGCCGATTCTTGCCAAGGCGTCTGCTTGCTCGTTGTCATTCATTAGCACATGGAGAAACTCACACCCCTCACAATATCCACTGAGTTGATGTATGAGGAAGCGGTAGCTCGCCATGTTTGCAACTTTGGCGTCCTAGTCGCCTGACGACTGCTGGACCACCAAGTCAGAGTCACCATAACACAGGATCCGGCGGATGCCGAGCTCTTTGGCAAGACGGAGCCCGTGAATGAGTGGCTCGTATTCGGCGACGTTGTTGGAGAGGTGAGGACGATGCTAGCTCCCAAGCCGGTGCACATCTTGGAACCATCAAAATGCATCCGCCAATGGGTGGAATCGGTACCGCACCAGTAATCGTGGTCGTGGCCGATCAACAAGGAAGTCGGCCGGTAACTTGTGACTTGATGGCGGTGCGAGGCTGGTAGTAGATGGTGTAGGGGGCCAAATCTATGGCCCATTTGGCCACTCGGCCCGAAGCATCTCGGCTTCCAATGATGTCGGCCAGTGGAGCTATGCAGACCACGGTGATTGGGTGCTCTTGAAAATACGACTTCAATTTCTTGGCGGCAAAGTGCACGCCGTAGCACATCTTCTGGTAGTGGGGATAGTTTTTCTTGGAGGTCGACAGTACTTCACTCAAATAATATACCGGTCTCGGACTGGTAGTGCCTTGCCTTCCTCCTTGCGCCTACCACAATGATCGTTTGACCACTCGGCTGGTGGCGGCGATATAGAGGAGCATGGGCTCCTTAGGAGTCGGAGCCGCCAGGACAGGTGGAGTAGTCAACATCTTCTTGAGCTGGAGAAAAGCTTTGTCCGCCTTGTCGTTCCACTCGAAAAAAGTGGTTTTCTTCATGAGCTGGTACAAGGGAAGAGCCTTCTCACCCAACTGACTGATGAATCGGCTGATGGATGCCAAGCAGCCGGTGAACTTCTGCACATCCAACAGTCGGGTGGGTATCTCCATCCTCTCGATGGCCTTGATCTTCACAGGGTTGCACTCAATGCCGCGTTCTGAGACCAGGAATCCAAGAAGCTGGCCAGCTGGTACTCCGAAGATGCACTTCTCTGGGTTGAGCTTGATTTGAAACCGGCATATGTTCTCAAAGGTCTCCTTAAGGTCTTCTAGCAACGTTCCACGCTTCTCCGTCTTCACCACCACATCGTCCACGTAAACGTGGGCATTTCTGCCGAGTTGCTTGAGGAGGCACTTCTGCATGCAACGTTGAAACGTGGCGCCGACATTCCTCAAGCCGAACGTCATGGTCAAGTAGCAGAAGGCTCCAAATGGCGTGATGAAGGCGATTTTCCGTCTGTCGGCCGAGTTCAGCTTGATCTGGTGATATCCTGAATATGCATCCAAAAAACTCAACAGCTCGTATCCGGCTGTGGAGTCTATCACTTGGTCGATCCTTGCCAAAGCAAACGGGTCCTTGGGGCATGCTTTGTTGAGGCTGGTGTAATCAATACACATACGCCACTTCTTGTTTTTCTTCAGTACAAGGACCGGGTTGGCCAGCCACTCTGGAAAGAACACCTACATGATGAAGCCGGCTGCCAGCAGCCGGGCTATCTCTTCTCCAATGACTCTTCTCTTCTCTTCTGACAGGCGGCGCAAGGGCTGCCTGACTGGTTTGGCATCGGGCCGGACATGTAACCTGTGCTCGGCGAAATCCGTCGGGACACCCAGCATGTCTTTGGGGGACCATGAAAAGATGTCCCGATTCTCAGGGAGGAAATCGACGAGCTCGCCTTCCTATTTGCTGTCGAGGTTTGTACCTACGACAGCGTACCTCTCTGGGTGCTCCGGGTCCAAGGGTATCTTCTTCGTCTCTTTGGCTGGCTTGAATGAGCCCTCAGCTTCCGACTCCTTGGGATCGGGCGACATATCCGG
Source organism: Aegilops bicornis (assembly GCA_021605145.1). Lineage (NCBI taxonomy): Eukaryota > Viridiplantae > Streptophyta > Magnoliopsida > Poales > Poaceae > Aegilops > Aegilops bicornis. The sequence continues at coordinate 488,818,767 of CM038674.1, forward strand.
CTGCTTGCCTGCCATCGCCACGACCCAGTCAAGGAGCCGCTTCTCAGCTGCGATCACGAGGGACTCGGCCAACCGACTGCTCTCAGCTGCTTAGGCGGACGACTTCTTGTAGTCGCCGGCTATGGTCAGTATCCCCTTGGAACTCGGCATCTTCATTTTGATGTAGGCATAGTGGGGGACCGCCATGAACTTGGCCAGAGCAGGCCGGCCAAGTAGTGCATGGTATGGGCTCTCAAGGTCCACCACTTCAAACCAGACTGGCTCTTGGCGGAAGTGATCTTTGTCCCCAAAGAGGACGTCTATCTGGATCTTGCCGATTGGTGAGCAGGAAAGGCCAGGAACTATGCCGTGGAATACAGTCCGGCTGGACTGAAGCTGCCTTTGCCTTATTCCTAACTTCTCCATGGTGTGTTTGTACAGGATGTTGATGCTGCTGCTGCCATCTATCAGAACTCGAGAGAAACAAGCTGCTCGCCTATCTGTGGTAAAGCTGGCATCCAAAACCAGGGCATAGGAGCCGGGATTGGGCATCACCTCTGGGTGGTCGGCTCTGCTCCAGCTGATGCGCTTCTCGGACCAATGCATGAACTCTGGGGTCTCTGATGCTACCACATTCACTTCTTGTTGCTGCACTCGCCTGCTATGTCGATCATCGACCACGCTGGTGAACACGACATAGGCTCCATGTTCTTCTGGATACTCATCTTGTATGGCTCCGACTGGTCTGACCGCCGGCTGCTGGGGCAGAGGAGGAGGCAGCTTCCCAGCAGGCGGGGGAGGCAAGAGGCCATCTCCCTTGGTGATCCTGGTGAGCCAATGGCACTTCTGAGTAGCGTGGTTGGACGGCTTCGCACCACTATGGAATTTGTAGGGTGCATCCAGAGTCTGCTCATATGAGAAAGCCGGCAGCCAGTTGGGCTTGTTGCCCTTCTGGCGTTTGGGCCTTAGCTGCCCTTTCGGCTGCTGGTCTTCGACTGTCGCCACCTGTCGGCTGGTGGAAGCCGGTTGCGTGGCCTTGCGCTTGTGGTCGTTTTATTGTTGACGCCGAATGGTGTCACCAGGCGGTGTTCGAGGAGCCTGAGGGGCCACTTTGCCAGATGCATTTACTTGGATCTCCGCCTTCATGGAGGAGTCGGCCGTGGCGTATTTGTCTGCTATGATCAGCAGCTCGTCGAGGGTCTCCGGCTCGTCGCAGAGAAGCTTGTGCTTGAGGAGAGTGCCCTCTCGGCATCCAGCGGTGAAGTACTCGATGGCCTGCACCTCGTGCACGCCTTCACAAGAGTTGCGGAGCTCGGCCCAGCAGGTGAGGTAGTCGCGAGTAGACTCATTGGGGCCTTGCACGCACAAGGAGAGCTGGCGAGGCTTGGGCGGCTGCTTGTATGTGCTGGTGAAGTTGCGGACGAAGGCGTTGGTGAAGTCGACCCATCTATTGGTGCTGCGGGGCTTCAGACTATTCAACCATGTCGGGGCTGTGCCTTGGAGAATGAGCAGAACGTATTTCACAGCAACGCGCTGGTTGCCGTTTGCTATGCTGACGGCTGTGGAGTAGTCAACCAGCCAGTCCTCCGGCTTGACGGAGCCGGTGTATTTAGGCGTGTCTCTTGGGAGCGTGAACCCTTTGGGGAAGGGCTCGTCTCGAATGCGGGGGCTGAAACACAGTAGACCCAACTCATCTTCTTCTTCTAGCGCCAGGGACTAATTGAGGCGGCCGATCTGGTGGCGGGCATCATTCTCTCCGACTCCCTCTCGGCGGCCAAGGCGGTCGCCGAGTGACGGGGGATCAACAGGCGGTGGGGAGACGCGCCTTTCCCTGTGAGGGGGAGGAGGCGGACAGTCATCCCGCTGTTCCACTACTCTTGGGCAGCCGTCTTGGTCGTGCTCTATGGTGACTCGAGTCCGACTGCGGCTGGCAGCCGGCTCCTTGTCTCTTCTTCCGCGGACGCCGCCAGTCGGCGTCCGAGAGGTCGCGGCTTGATCTCAGTGGGGAGGCAGATCGTTGTTTTGCCGGTGTGGCGCCTCAGTGCGACAGCCGGCCTCGTGTTGCTCGGCAGCCGCGTCGAGGAGCCGCTGGACGCGCTCCGCCATCTGGCGATGTTCTTCGCCCTCGAACTTATCCAGCTCTTCAGCTGTTGCCTTGGCAGCTCAGAGTTTTCCGCATGCGTGGCGTAGATGGGGCGATCTGCCCCGAACAGGTTGGCGATGGCCACGCCGCGCTGCTGGACCGTGCCAAGGCGGCTGGGCCCAGCCGGATCCGGCGTGCCGCCCAGCGCTGGTAAGCTTCCGACAGGCGTCTCATGCTGGCCAGCTTCTTGGCGCCTTCGACGAGTTGGATGCGGCGTGCCTCCAGCGTCTCGGTGTCGGCGTCTTCTGGGATGGGCGCCGTCAAGTCTTGCAGCGCCGCATCGAGAGGGTCGCGAGCACCTCCGCCGGAGTGCTCGCCATGACCGATGACAAGCAGCTCCATGACGGTGCTGCCACCACTCTCCGCGCGAGGGAGCGGCTCGTCGTAGACCACCACGTTGGTGGGGAATGCGTCGAGCGACGCGGTGTCGGAGTCAACCAACATCGGGTCGGTGGAGCCTACAGACTCCAGGTCCACAGCTAGCTTGCTGGTGACATGGAGTTGATCGAGGAGGCCCACGAGGAGGCTCTCAGGGTCGTCTGTGCGCACGTCAGAAGCGGGCTCGCCGGAGAGGTGGACCTCGCTGATGAGATCAGCGAGGCAACTTGTCACAAGAAGCGACTTCGCGCCATCCAACATAGCGTTAAGCAGACTACCGGGCGTCGGGCTGGCAGCGCTCGTCAGGGAGGAAAAGGGTTCCTGTCCAAAGCAGGTCTCCGGACGATGGTTCACCTTGCCCCACTGTGGGCGCAAAATGTCGGGGGTTGGGTACGACATATGCCAAAGGATGGCTTATCATGGTGGGAGCGAGTAGAACGTCGCCGGTGCCCGGAAGCGGGATGAGGCGTAGACACAAGCGCCACAGATTTTACCTGTGTTTGGGGCTCTCCTAGGAGATAACACCCCTAGTCCTGCTCTGCGGGGTCTCCGCATGATCACTAAGGCACAAGTGAATACACAGGTGCTCCTTGAGCTGTATGCTAGAGGTAGGAGAAGACAAGGCTAGCTCTCTCCTTCCTCTATGATCTGGTCTAGTCTAACAGGTTCGGAACCCTTTGCATGGGTGCCCTGGGGGGTTTATATAGGCCTACCCCCCAGGGGTACATTGGTAATCCGGCTGGGTGTAGGGCCCGATCGTCAGCCTCTTCGGCCGCCGGCTTCTCCACCGACTGCTGGGGCCCGCCGCCAGGTGGGCCCCGCCGACTGGTTGGGTACGGGGTCGACAGGCCGTACCTGCTGCTCCCGGGTCTTGTCGGCAGCTGATCACTGTTGCCGTGTCTCTAATGACGCGTGCTTGGTCAGGGGGTCATGGCTACATCTCCGTCGCCTGGCGGGCTATTACTGTAGCCACTCCCTGTCTCGTCTGGTTAATGGTGCGTGGGGCTGGAGGAAGGGGCGGGCCGACTCCTAGAGGCGGACCTCCCTCGGGTCCGACTGGTAGGGCTCTTGCCGTCTTCTGGACTCTCGCTGTCTGATGGGGCCCATCGTCCTTGGGCCGCATGGAGAAACAGCCGTGGGAGCAGGACTCACCGCCGTGATGATGTCGAGGATGGCATGGCAACAAGCACGCCAGCGGAGACCTCCGCCGGTATCACAAGACTGTGGCTACGCCACTTCGAAAGGGGAGGCGATGGGCTACACTATAGCCATTCCCCGTCCCGTCCCCACCGATGAGGGCATGGGCTTTGTTGTTGTCGGGGGCCGACTCCTTGGGGCCGGCTTCTCTGGAAACCGCCAGGTAGGAGTCGGCTTGCCTTGAGCTCGCCTCTAGGACTGGGCCGTTTATGGGCAGCCGGCTGTTCCTCCAGCCGGCTTCCAGAAGACGGCCCTTCATCTTGGCGTCTCGAGGAGCGCAACCAGCCCCGATGTCTTAAAAGGATCTGGGCTTCGGGTTAGCCTACCCGTGGCCCATTACTCCGACACTTTGAGAGGACCAATGATCGGTGTCGGTGTCAAACTGGCGGATCTAGGATAGGGGGTCCCGAACTGTGCGTCTAAGGCGGATGGTAACAGGAGACAGGGGACACGATGTTTACCCAGGTTCGGGCCCTCTCTATCGAGGTAATACCCTACTTCCTGCTTGATTGATCTTGATGATATGAGTATTAGAAGAGTTGATCTACCACGAGATCGTAGAGGCCAAACCCTAGAAGCTAGCCTATGGTATGATTGTTGTATATGTCTATCGACTAGCCTGGCCTCAGTTTATATAATGCACCAAAGGCCTAGGATAACAAGAGTCCTAGCCGAATACGCCGGTGGGGGAGGAGTCCTTGTCTTGATCGCCAAGTCTTGCGGAATCTTCCTTGTATGCGGCAGCTGTCCGGACTGGCCCATAGTATACGGCCATGGGGGTCATCGGCCCAATCTAACAGATCGGGAGATGACTTGGTGAGTACCCCCTAGTCCAGGACACCGTCAGTAGCCCCCCGAACCAGTCTTCAAGTTTAGGGACGCTCCTTGATTCTTCTGAACCGTTCTTCATCTTCACCGCCGGTCTTGAAAACTGGTTCAACAAATCTTCTCATATTCGATCTTGAGGATCGCCAAATGCATTCGACGAGTTTACACGCCGGGTATCCGAGGAGCCCTTTAAGTTTCCGGCCTTTATCAATGCCTTGTTATTTTATGCCACACCTGGTTTGAAGTTGTTCCGGCGGCAGCGTCCTCTTCGTCCGAAGCTCCAACGCCGGACTGCATTCGAGGTATCTTTTGCAGCCGAGCACCAATCCCGGACTGCTTCCCAGCTCTAACGCCGGAAATTATCCGAGCTCCAACGCCGAACTGTAACCGAGCTCCAACGTCGGACTATGTATCCGAGCTCCAACGCCGGAATGTAACCGAGCTCCAACGCCGGACTATGTATCCGAGCTCCAACGGCGGACTGTATCCGAGGTGTCGTAAATCACCTTGGTTCAAAGAAGTTTGAAGGAGTTTAGCTGAGCTTAATGCCGGAAATGCCCTCTATGGAGCCAGCCACTAGCGCCCGAGCTTTATGTCGGACTGCTTCCGAGGTGGTGCACCACCCCGAATGTGGGCCGATTTTTGTCAATATTTTTGATTGGTGCAATTTATTCTCTGCCGAGATACATAGCCAGTAGCCCTCAAGGTGGGTATCGGTCTAAAACCCGAGATGCACATAAATGATGACATAAGACCGCCGATCCCCGTAGGTGCTGAGACTCAGATTGATTTGCAAAATTGGTCTGAGGATCAATTCCTAGCTCGGCAGAATACTTCGGGACACAAAAAGCGGCGTGCTCAGTCCTCAAGACTCATGTTGGGTGCGACCGACCAACGTGAGGATCAAAATCTCCTCGGAGACTGTATTACACTTAAAATTTTCTGCATTGGACAGGCAATGCAGTAGCCCCCGAGACACTGGTCGGGTGGAAACACCAGATCAGGGGATCGATGTGCCCCTTTAATATTTGTAAATAATAAGCCCGAAGCCCCATAGACCCCGAGCCTTAATGCGGGCACGGAGGCCAATTAAGGATTGATATCCATAGTAAAATCACAAATTATGTGTAATGACTCTATGTATCCAAGTACTTTACGTCATTAATGCTCAGATCCGCATTGTACAAAACTTTGTTGACCAACCATCGGCTTCCACCTCCTCGGCCAATAGCCGAGGAGTGTTTGTCCTACTTTATAAACCCTTTATGAGGGCAAAGATTTACAACAAACAAGGCAATCTGGCCATACGGTTTTATAAACAAAGGTACGCGGAGAGATATGTTATATTCGCTTAATGTAAGAAATGCCTTCCAAAGAAAATAGTCCCGCTATCGGTTCCTTTCTTTGGGTTGTCATGCTAAGCATGATCATGAAACCTCAGCTCAATGTAAGAGCAAAATATCGAGAATTTAGTTTGGGAGGCCGCCATTAGCCCCGGTAGTGTTCGGGCCGACAATGAGGTCAAGTCAGAACACTTCGCCATTGTTACGTAATGGCCCGTCGTTTAACACCGCCATCGGATCGCCGACCAGTTTACGCTTATTGTGACAAATGGTTTCGGCTTTCTCCACTGAGGTGCTGAACCATGTGAGCTGGAAGCACAATCGCAGTGGTTCTCCCTTTGCACACCTAGCCGAACAAAGCGGAACGTAGGAGGCAAGCGCAGAAGCAGGGCAACCCAACTATTGACCAAAGACACAATTTGAAATCGATGCATATATAGCAATATCCGAGAATGTTTTTGCCGAATCTCTAAAGGTGTCCGGCATTGCACCGCGAGACTTGTGCTGAAAACACACAAATAGTTTAAAAGTGCCATAAGCTTGGAAAACCAAAAAACCTCAAGAAAACTTGACGTCCGAACAAGATCAAGTGTTCGTGCTAATCCGAAAATTGGCCTTAGCAAAGAAGTGCTTCGTGGGTGCTTTAACATGATACATCTTATCTCAAGACTTGCGGGTCAGCCTCGGCTTCAACCTCCTATCCCGAGGGCGGAGTACTTCTCATTAGTCCGATTGAGCAAACTAAAATCTAGCGGCTTTGAGAGAGAAATTAGGCTCCCTGCTAGTGACCACACGCCGTGGTCGAAAAGGAGTGATAGATAATAATAATAATAATAAAACTTTGCAACGACTAAGAAGAAGAACACTTATCATAAAACGGCTCATATAAATTTAAGAGTCCCCAAGTGACTTGGGTAAAAGAATGATTGCATGTACCGGAGTACTTCTATCATATCTATGTTCAACCGAACCTTAAACGCGTCTTAACCGACCGTCGGCTTCTCCCTCTTCGGTCAAGGACCGAAAAATGTTATGTACTCCATCTGTCGAGAATATCGACGGTGTTTCCAATAACCTGGCTATCAGGCCATAAGGCTGTAACAGACAAAGAGCGCTCAGGGAACTTATGCTATATTACTGCGAAGTGTAAGAAGCATCTTCGAAGAAAATAGTACGCCCACCGATACCTTTCTTCGGTGCTCATTGTTATTATGAGACTTGTGCAATAGATTTTTTGTACTCATTCCGTTGTGTGCCGACCATCATTGAAAACTATAAGAGCGCTAGCTTTCGGCTTCACCCAGTCTGAGGTCCGACTCGGATGACCCGATCGTGATAATCGCAGAGGTGCTCCCTTTACTCCCTAGCCGAACAATCGGGAACGTAGGGGTAAACACAGGAGCGAGGCAGCCCAGCTTGCAAATCGCTTAAGTCAATATGGTGCATATTATGGCGTAATACACGAACAAGGAACGAAGCCGTACAAGTATAATCATATGCAAGAGGAAAAGCTTCATGAAGGAATCCCCCAAATGAATTGAGTATTTGAATTTATGAGTCACAAACAAAGTTTGGACAAGAATTTTTTTTACAAGCAACATTTTTCCAAAAAAGTATAATGCTTGGTCGAACCGAACACAAGTTAGAAATTAAAGCTTTGAGCATGAAAGCGACTTAGCTGGTTAATGTGTTCGGTATTGATGACGCCGGGTCCGAGCTTGATACGGACAAGGTTCCATCCCCAAGCCGGTCCCGAGGTGGCGGAGCGGAGAGCTCGACATCACTGGCAGTGACATAGCACGGTCAATGCAGCATCGGTGGTGACGCCAAGTCCCCGGATCATTTTCCTGTGCACAAAAAATGGTGCAAACCGGAGATAATAGTAATAATGTTAATTAAAAAATCGCTGCATAATAAATAATTTATGCAAAGTGAGTAATAAAGAAATATGGCCCGACGCCAAGTCAATGTCGGCGCAGGCGTATGGCGTGATGCGGTAAAGGCATGGCAAAGCCTGAATTCACAGTCGGCTCGAGCTCCGGATATGGCGTTCGCCGGACTATGTACGGAAACCGACCGAACCGCCATGCATTTACCGTTAATGCGCCACCATTTGATAGACTCAGATACATATGATGGACAAAACCGTAGTAATAATTCCTTGGGAAAAATGAACCCAAACAAGCAAAAAATACTGGGATTAATAGCACCTGGTTTATTTGTTGTAGCAATCCGAAGAAAGGTGATTCCCAAAATTGGGACTCGATCCACACACCCATTGCCTGATGGGCGATAAAACGAGGGCATGGCAATGCTGGCAAAGGTTGGCTCGCCAAGGCAAAGCCCTCGGTCCAGCTAACGTGACGGAGCTGGTCGGCTAGTGACGCCGGGCGTCCGTGAGTAGGTTGATGAAGAGATGGCGAAGCCCCGTCCAGCCGAGATGTCAAGTAGGTCGGCGTGATGGACACCAGCTTGAAGAAGCAATAGTGCGCCCCGCCGATGCGTGTCGTGACGTGGTCGATGCCGGCTTGGTGAAGCGACCGTGCGGTGATGCCGGTATGCCCGCTCCGTGTAATCCGTGGGGCGGCGATGTTGGTGATGATTTATCCTTCGCGATGCCGTACTCTTATTCGACTTGCTGATATGATGATCCGAAGAAGTTGAGCTCGGCTCAACAAAGTGACGACGTGTCTAGCGCAAGTCGGCAGCCGTGGAGCAATATTGCCGGACTGGTTTGACACCAGCATGCTATTGAAGATCATGTTCAAAAGATTTTAAAGTTAGTGGGATGTGTTCGAGAAAAAACACAATACCCCATACAAAACTTCCTTCAAAAAGGATGTCCGAAATCCCGTTCGTAAAAAGGACAAACTCGGGTCGGATTTGTTTTCCCGCAGAAAACAGATCCGAAAAGTGATGCACTAATCGGAAGGTTCCGGGAGTTTGGACGGTCGGATCGAGCTGAAATTTTGAGGGGTGGTAGATATAGGAATTCCGCAGTCGATGAACGGTTGGATCTTCCAAAGGAGGTCCGAGCTAGAAATCGGACACCACACCCTAAACTCGTCCAGATTCTCATCCAGATTTGACAGGGCTCCGGTATATCGTAGATTGTCGGAGATTCCTCCATCGGAACTCGACGAAATTTAGCATGGATATTGTAGACGTAATTCCGCACTATTCCAACGAAGCAATCGTCAAACCGACGCTCGAGGAGGCAAAGTGACGGCGAATACAAGTTCGCTGTCCGTAAAATAAAGACGGCCGCCCAAGGGCAATGTTGACGTTGAGCCCCCGGGCTCCCTGGATGATTCCTCCATGATCTTGATAGAGATTGGAGCTGATGTTGATGAAGGCCCTCATCCGAACATGACGATCGGAGGTAGGGCGCAGTCCTTGGTCGAACCAAGGTGACCAGTCGACTTGGTGACGAAGATGCCGAAGTCGCAGTTGATCTGCAGGCGACCCATCGACCTTTTGCCGAACACACAGGGGAGCTCTCAATGAAAGCACAAATGTCAGTGTCAAAACCGGCGGATCTCGGGTAGGGGGTCCCGAACTGTGCGTCTAAGGCGGATGGTAACAGGAGACAGGGGACACGATGTTTACCCAGGTTTGGGCCCTCTCTATGGAGGTAATACCCTACTTCTTGCTTGATTGATCTTGATGATATGAGTATTACAAGAGTTGATCTACCACGAGATCGTAGAGGCCAAACCCTAGAAGCTAGCCTAAGGTATGATTGTTGTATATCTCTATCGACTAGCCTGGCCTCAGTTTATATAATGCACCAGAGGCCTAGGATAACAAGAGTCCTAGCCGAACACGCCGTGGGGAGGAGTCCTTTTCTTGACCACCAAGTCTTATGGAATCATCCTTGTATGCGGCAACAGTCCAGACAGCCCATGAGTATACGGCCATGGGGGTCCTCGACCCAATCTAACAGATCGGGAGATGACGTGGTGAGTACCCCCTAGTCCAGGACACCGTCAATCGGGTATACATAAGGGGCCTGGAAAAAGGGCCCTTGGTACCATCGAAAAGTGATGTGGGTTGTAAAGAACCTGAAAAATAAAAATAAGAAGAAGAAAAGAAGAATATGAGTGTCGGTGTACTAGAGTAGGGGTACCCTAGTATCCCGAACTTGTGCACGGGCAGTTGCAGCCCTCCGCGGCAAGGCTTACCGGGTGACCGCCAAGGTCCTCCGTGGTTCCTTTGGAGCCATTCAAGAACAAAGTATTCAAGCCTGGGAGACAAGGTCCCGGCAAGAGGAGCTTGTCGGGAAGGCCACCCAAGGCGCCTAGGAGACAAGGCCCCAGCAAGAGGAGCTTGCCGGGAAGGCCAACCAAGGCATCTCAAGAAACTTGCCGCCACGCGCCACGCGTCCCGGCAAGGCCCGGCAAGCGGCAAGCTTCCGGACGCGACAAAACAACAACCGCGGCAAGGCGCTTGTCATGCGCATCACCACCACCAGACCAAGGCTCCAAAGACATCCACTAACGTGTCGCCTGACCTTTCCAGCGCGTGGCGAGATGTCAGGCAACCAGCGGTGCGCGGTGGTAAGCGGCGCTGACAAGATTGCCTTCGTGGCGAGCGGTGGTGTCCATGACGGTCCCTGTTTGCACTGTTGGGGCGACGTAAACGGGCATTAAATGCCTTTGTCCCCTGCCGTCAGGGTTAGGTATGGTACATTGTACAAGTAGCTGTACCAACCACCACTCCTTTTCCATTTTTACCCTTGCCTACATTGCCACCTGTCGGAGACCCCTTGAGCATATAAAAGGAGGCCCGTGCGCAACGTAGGGAGGGGTTCGAGAGGCTCGAAGCCAGAGAACACCCACGCTCGGTCTCGTTAGCAGCTTGTGTGTATCAGTAGCACTCAAGCGCCCCGAGCAAGAACTCAATACACTCAGACATGCAGCAATAGGAGTGTTATCTCTCCGGAGAGCTCCGAAGCTGGGTAAAACCGCTCGTGTGCTTCGCCTCGATCTGCTCTTCGTGCGACCTCAGCCCCCCGCCGAACGAAAGGGGCTCGGTCCGTCGGTCCCATAGGTGTTCGTGGGCCAAATCAGCCTGCCCCGACATCTTTAGCGCGCCAGGTAGGGGGCATCGAGATTGTGTGAACCTGATCCGGCGTCCACACGAGCTAGATCTTCATCATCTTCATCGACATGCCACCGAAGAAGAAGGCTTCGGCGGCAGATGTTCCGGCTCATACGAACCCACCACCGCCGGAGCAAAACGGGTGGTGGGGTAGACGCCGGCGGAAGAATGGACGTCGACGGGGGAGTCCACGGTGCTGCCAAGTCCAAGGACAAGGCAACGCAGACCTCGGCGTCCGTACATGCACCGCGCCCGTCTCAGGAGGCGCGGACCGACGCCATGGTATTCACAACGCCATACGCCGTTGGACCAAGATCACGCCGGTGGATCTCGGATGCTCAAGACCAAAGCATGCACGCCAACATGCCGGGCGCGAAGCGAAAGGCATTTGCCGCTCGACGGGATATACGCCTTCTAACATAGTTAGAAGTCCGAGCATATCCCCGCCTCGCGCTTCGCTCGCCATCGCCACTCCACCACTCAGCAGAAGCTTTGGCGAGAGCTCAATCGCTCCCGGATTACCCTCCAACAGCCGACAAGGTCGGCGAATGGAGGGCCACCATTCGTAGTCTCATCGGCTTTGCCACGGCGACGCCCGCGGCAGCCGAGTGCATCGCCGCCGGCAAGACTGCAAGGCACGAGCCGGTGGCGATTTAAACCGTGGGGTGCAACCACCATGCACTCTCCGCCCGAAGGCCAAGATCGCCGACTCGCCGGATCCACCTCGACAGCCGACTCCACCGCATCATCGGATCCACGAGCTCGTCGCGATCAGCGCCAAGTTCTTCACGAACGACAAGAAGAAGACGCCGAACTTCGCGACGAAGCGCCAAGAGAAGCGCCAAGGCCAATCCGACCAGCGCAGACCGGGCCCTTCCGTCGACATGCATGCGCCAGGGAACCAGGCGACTTGCCGTCAGACGCGTAGGTTGGCCTGCGTTCACTGCGTGAGCTGCGGCAAGTCCAAAGGGCCCAAAGAAGAAGAATTTCAAGCCGACGCATCAGAGAAGTACGACGGCAAGACGCATCCGTCGGAGTTCCTCAAAGCATCTACACCATCGCGTGCAGGCTGCCGGGGCGAGACGACAAGATCCCGGACAACTACTTCCGCCGGTGCTCAAGCCCAATGTCGATCCTGGCTCATGCACTTGCCGGACAACTCCATATCCTCTTGGGCAGATCTATGCCATCGGTTTGTCGGCGCCTTTTACAGCGCCACAAGCCCCATGGCCAAGAAGGCGACCTTCATCTGCCGCCCGTAAGGAAGGAGAGCCCTCACAATTACATTCAGAGATTCAGCCACAGACGCACAACATCCCAGATGTCCACCCCGCCATGTAATCAGCGTTGCTCCATCAGAACGCGCGAAACCGCAGGATGCGGAGGAGATGGCGATGTGCAAGATCGAGACGCCAGCGAGCTATATGCCCCGCCGACAAGTGTGCACGCGCCGAGGAAGGGAGGAGACTCCTCGAGAGAATATCAAGCAGGAGGATCTCGATAGTGAGGAGACCGCCTGCAAAAAAAACCGGCGGTGAAGAAGAAGACCAAGTCCCAGTAGAGCCTCGATGCCCACTCCGGCAAGCGCACCTCTTCGGAGTGCTGCGCTACCGTCGAGGACGCACCATCGAGCTCCACCGGCAAGTGCTGAGGAGCAGTCTGCTCCGCAAGCCCTAGGGTTTGTCCAGCTGAAGCGAGCGCCCAAGTCCGGCAAGAGCTCGATGCCCACTCCGGCAAGCGCACCTCTTCGGAGTGCTGCGCTACCGCCGAGGACGCACCATCGAGCTCCACCGCAAGTGCCGAGGAGTAGTCTGCTCCGCAAGCCCTAGGGTTTGTTCCGTTAAGCGACGCCCAAGTCCGCAAGAGCTCGATGCCCACTCCGCAAGCGCACCTCTTCGGAGTGCTGCTGCGCTACCATCGAGGACGCACCATCGAGCTCCACCGGCAAGTGCCGAGGAGCAGTCCGCTCCGGCAAGCCCTAGGGTTTGTTCCGCTGAAGCAGATGCTCCCGACAAGTTTTGCTCCGCAAACTTGCGGGGAACGCTGCTTCCGGCTGAGCCGCAGGTTCTCGCCAGGAAGCGGATGTTCCCGCAGCAGCAGATGTGCCGGTGGTTCTTTGGTCGATCAGACGACGCCAAATCGAGCCATCGCCGCACACCTTTCGCTCTAGTCTATGGAGCAGGCGCTTCTCCCCACGGAACTCAGATACGGATCACCTCGAGTGCTCGCTTATGACGAAGCTTGAGCAAGAGCAGCTGCGACAACATGACGCTACCGCTTGCCTTGAGGAGGATCGCCTTCAGTTGTCAGACGAGCTGCTCGATACCAGCAAGCTTTGCGCCGCTACCATAGCCGCAAACTTAATGCCGAAGTCTCGAGGAAGGCGACCTTGTTCTTCGCGCTGCTCAGTCCGCCAAGAAATCCAGCAAGTTGACGCCAAGTGGAAGGCCCTTACCGGGTGAAACGAATCACTTGGCCTGGCGCTGTCTGACTTGAGTCCGAAGATGGCTTGCAGGTGATCAACTCCTGGTACTTTGAGCATCTTCGTAAGTTTTACCCGTAGGGCGCGGTTCCCGGAACCTGTTCCGGCAACCACCTTTTGTACAAGTCTTGCCGATGTTGCATGTAATCCTTTGTACAAAGCCGGGCGCAGACTCCGTGCATATGTGCTTCGCACATCTTGTCAGTTTCATGCTTTCTGCTTCTATTTTGCATGCGTTATCTGACACTTTGTGCAGCACCTACCCCCGGTGAGCAATAACGAGCCATAAGGCTCCATATCTTTATTTTCTCTTCTTTCTCTTTCTCAAAGAAAGGAAGGTTCCCTCGCCCACAAGTTTGCCGGGGAAAGGAGAAGATAATGGTGTGGACCAAGCGTCGCTCAAGGAAGTCTAACCTCACGGAAGCAAACGATTTAAAAGCTAAGTTGCTAAAGTTTGAGCAATCAGTTTTAAAATTTTAAGTTATCTTCCTTGAACGACTGCATTTTGTATGGAAAACCTGTGGCTGGAGGAACCAACTCAGAGCTAGTTGCGCCCTTACTTTGTTTTGAGTCCTCTCAACAACTTAAGTGAGCTGCGATTATGCTTCTTACTTTGTTTCGAGTCCGCTCAACAACTTAAGTGAGCTGCGACTAGTTGCGACAAGGTTTCTTGTCGGTAGAGGCACCGCCAAGAGGCTGCCGACGTCTCCAAGACTTCACAATGCCTGTGTGCTCGCGCCGACAAGTTCCCTAAAAGCGTAGGGTAAAAACATACAAAAGAAGGAATCAAGTAAAGGAAATAACATAGCAATCTCTATCCGAAATAGAGTTATATTACAAGATAACTTGCCACAGCTCTAATAGACTGTTCTCATAACATGACCAGCAGCGGCAAGAAAAAGAGAAAGCGGGCCTTCAAATAGGCGCCGGGCTGGGACTCTTGAACTGGCGACAGCTGCAATGGTGGGATCGGCGGTCGGCGTGGCGCTGGCGCTCCTGCGACCTCGGGGCCGTCGGTCACGATCGCCGGACCTCATGACCTGTGGCGGCAGCTTTGGCGGCACCTCTTAGCCGGTGGGCTCGTCATGCCGGCTTCTTCTCCGATGGCAGGCGTGTCGTCGATATTACCTTGGTAGCGTCCTCGCCGTGACCCTCGTTCTCCATTGGCTCTGTGGCGGATGGATCTGACGACCGGAAAATGAAGAAAAGTCAAGCAAATCATGGTCTAGAAGAAGGGAACACAAGGAAAGTTTTCAAGGAAGAGGATTACCTGTGCTAGGGTCTGCAGTCATGGTCTCCGCCGCCAGGGGATCGCTAGAGCTGTCCCTTGCAGGAGAACTGCTCCTTGCCGGAGAAGTCTCCCTTGCCGGAGAACGCTCCCTTGCCGGGGAATCCTCCCTTGGCGGTGTAGTCGAAGCAGAAGGCATGTCAGGAGCGGCTTCATGGCACTCCTGGTAAGGCTGCTCCGCTCCTACACAAATCAGCAAATGACATCGGAAGAAAGGGCACCCATGCACGCCCTAATGTTAAGAAGTAAACCATATACTTACGCTCGAGGGCTGCGCTGGGGCTGCTTTGAGGAAGAGTTGCCACGTCCGGCAAGGTGGTCTCGGACGCGCCTCCTGGCCAAGGCCGCGCGTGGGTTCGTCCTCGATGACAATCTCTGGGGCCTTGGCTCTCTCCGATGCTCTCTGGGCCAGCGTCCTGAAAAGGAATGGGTTCAGAGTGAAACAAATCAGATACAAGACAAAGCAACAAGCCGAAGAACTACAAATGCCCGTGCCCTGTTTTGGGCCTGGCCCAACAGCCGGACCGGCAGGTGTGGCCCAGGCCGGGGCTCCTGTCGGTGTACTAGAGTAGGGTACCCTAGTATCCCGAACTTGTGCACGGGCAGTTGCAGCCCTCCAAGGCAAGGCTTACCGGGTGACCGCCAAGGTCCTCCGTGGTTCCTTTGGAGCCATTCAAGAACAAAGTATTCAAGCCTGGGAGACAAGGCCCCGACAAGAGGAGCTTGCCGGGAAGGCCACCCAAGGCGCCTAGGAGACAAGGCCCCGGCAAGAGGAGCTTGCCGGAAAGGCCAACCAAGGCATCTCAAGAAACTTGTCGCGACGCCGCCAGCGTCCGGCAAGGCCCGGCGAGCGACAAGCTTCCGGACGCGACAAGACAACAACCAAGGCAAGGCGCTGTTGCGCGCAGACCACCACCGTACCTGCGCTCCAAAGACATCTACTAACATGTCGCCTGGGACCTTTCCAGCGCCAGCGTGGCGAGAGGTCAGGCAGCCAGCGGCGCGGTGGTGTTAAGCGGCGCTGACAAGATTGCCTTCGTGGCGAGCGGTGGCGTCCATGACGGTACCTGTTTGCACTGTTGGGGCGACGTAGACGGGCATTTAATGCCTTTGTCCCCTGCCATTAGGGTTAGGTATGGTACACTGTACAAGTAGCTGTACCAACCACCACTCCTTTTCCATTTTTACCCTTGCCTACGTTGCCACCTGTCGGAGACCCCTTGAGCATATAAAAGGAGGCCCGTGCGCAACGTAGGGAGGGGTTCGAGAGGCTCGAAGCCAGAGAACACCCATGCTCGGTCTCGTTAGCAGCTTGTGTGTACTGTAGCACTCAAGCGCTCCCGAGCAAGAACTCAATACACTCAGACATGCAGCAATAGGAGTGTTATCTCTCCGGAGAGCTCGGCTGGGTAAAACCGCTTCGTGCTTCTCGATCTGCTCTTCGTGCGACCTCCGCCCCCCGCCGAACCGAAAGGGGCTCGGTCCGCCGGTCCCATAGGTGTTCATGGGCCAGATCAGCCTGCCCCGACAATGAGGGTCTAGATAGGGTCGAACCATATTGTGGACCTTATTTTTAGTAGGCCTCCGTCCTTGCCCATGGTATCTTCAGTGTGTAGTTATGTACGCGCGGTACGTATGCCGCTATCAGGTTGGGGCTTTGGCGGAGGCTGAATTGCTAATCTAGCTCTGGACGAGCCGCACTGCCATTCTACAGGGTAGACCAGACTCGTTTGACAGAGTCCGGGGGCTTGACTGCCGATGTAGTATTCGGCTTAGTGAGGCCACCCTGTACTTCGGTTGCGAGGGCCGCAGTATGCTCCTCAGTACGGAGGGAGCGCTCCATGTTTCTATTGACTATTATAATGCCACGTGGTCCAGGCATCTTGAGCTTTAGATAAGCATAGTGCGGGACTGCATTAAAACGGGTGAAGCGGTTCGTCCGAGCAGTGCATGATAGCCACTGCGGAAGGGGACGATGTCGAAGATCAAGTCTTCAATATGGAAATTATCTGGTGAATCGAAGACTACTTCCAGCGTTATGGACCCCATGCAACAGGCCTCGACACCGGGTATCACTCCTCTAAAGGTGGTTTTAGTGGGATTGATTCTTGATGGATCAATACCCATTTTACGGACAGTGTCCTGATAGAGCAGGTTAAGACTGCTGTCGCTATCCATAAGGACTTGCGTGAGGTGGAATCCGTCGATAATTGGATCATGGACCAATGCTGCCGAACCTCCATGACGGATACTGGTCAGATGGTCCCTGCGATCAAAAGTGATCGGACAGGCTGACCATGGGTTAAATTTTGGGGCGACTTGCTCTATGGCATAGTGTGGGGACCCCGACTCATAAGTCGTGATCACCGAATGCACGTGTACAGTGATCCCAGAGATCAATGCTCACTGAACACACAGAAGCTGAATAACAAGAGTCTTACATCCATACATACTGTCTTACACAAATTATGACCATTATGGTCAGGTCTTACATTGATAAAGCCTTAAGGGCTGAACATAAAATGAAACACAAGCAGTGGAAATCTTCGTCGATAAGTAGAACCCATGCCATCTGCCTTAACCCTACAGGCATTCTGACTGGGAAACGTCCTAGTTCGCATGTTCGTCTCCAAAGAACTCTTCTTAGAACTCCGGTTCTTCCATGCCTGACCAATTAAATAACTAGTGGCAAGCCAACGAGTACTTTGAATGTACTCGCAAGCAACCCATGTTTTGGTTCCAGATATAACAATGCATGGTATAGGTAAATTTTCTAAGGTAAAGCTAGTTTTGAGTGCAATAATATGTTCAACAACTTGTAAGACATGCATCAGAGAATTCAAGTAACCATGAGGACAAAGTTACGATATCAACATAAATAGAGTGGGCACCAACCCAACTCAATCATGTGAAGTCCTTTGACTTGACCCAAGTAGATCTTCCCACTTATCCAAACACACACACTGGTTTGTAAACATGTGGACGTAGCCCAACATCGGTTACCCAACTGTCCTTGATCGTGGACACGGCTATTTGAATAGTTTTACACTCTGCAGAGGTTGCACACTTTACCCACAAGATCCGGGGAACTTCCGTGTCATCCACGACCCGCGGTACCTCAAGTACGCGGGGTAAGCACCCGATCACTATCTTTCCCTAGACGACACTAACATGGAGTCCACTCGATTGGTAGTAACCCCCGTGCCCAACATTTCACAACTTAAAACTGTGGAGCCTCGCTCCCATATTCATCACATACCACTGGCACGGGGTAGCAACGGTGTGTCCGGTGCCCCATAAAAATGTTCTTGGCCGCCCTACCTGGCACGACCCCGTCCCGAGAGAGAGCACCAACTCTCCCCCATCACTAGTAATGCGGGCTCCAAGCTTGTATCGGCCTAGGTAATCAATAATGCCCTTTCCCATATAAGGGTAGAGTGGTTGCGCATGTAAGGTTGGAATAACGGTCGCAACTTAAACCAATCCGTTTTTGAAAGCAACACACAGTTGCCTCGGTACACCACTTCGTCATCAAGTGGCTACCCAACTTATCATCTCCCTCAGGCATAAGTGGCACCCGACGGGGTTTTCGAAAAGTCTTTTGAAAATACTTTGTCTCCTTCGCCATGCATATACCCGTCCCTTTTTGCGTAGCATCTACTTTAGCATCCTATCTACTCCCACCAGCATAACCCTCATAAGGAGGTAGGGTCATGCACCATGCAAGTATCAATGAGGAAGTAACGGTGGCAAACCACCCCATGTGGTCACCACAGTATCATGACTCCGATGCAAGCAATAAAAGTGCTATATGACATGCATAAAAAGGGTTTCATAGACATGGTCAAAGGGCTGCTTGCCTGGCTCAACAAAGTCTTCTGGGTCTTCAAAGCCTTCTGGTCCAACTCCTTCGTCAGCAACGCAATCTATCGTCGCAAAAGAATAACGAGAAAATAAGGCAATAATAAAACAGAAAAACCAAAGTGCTCAGAAAAATGTCAACTCATTTTTGTTAAATACTAGGTTGAAAACTAAGAAGGGAAAAATTCCTAGTTTTGGATTTGGAGTAGCAGAATAGGAGAAATGGATTTACAAAGGTATATTTAAATGCTTAAAATCACATTTAAATATTTAAAGTGAAGAAAAGGTTGTTGGATTTGAATGAAAGTTGCACCATTAAATAGGTTGCAATATTTTAGAAATTTAGGAGTTCGAATTAATTTATTTGGACAAATACTTTATCCTATGGAATTTTTGGAAAAGTGACAGAAAAGAAAAAGGGGAAGGGGCACTGTGCCTCTGGGCCGAAGGCCTCAAAGGCAGCAGGCCCGTATGAACTCAGCCCGTAGCGAGGTCATCACGTCAAGGCGTAAGCACAAAATACGCCTTCAGCCGACGGGCGAACCGGTACGCGCGCATGTGTGTGTCTAAACCTAACGGGTGGGACCCACACGTCAGGACGTGAGGCTGACGGACGGGCCCCACGGCCGTCGTCGTCAACCCTGGGTCAGAGAGGGCGGCGAGCTCACCGGCGACAACGCGGGGCACGACGCGGTCGGGCGAAGGCACGGCTGGACTCAGCGTCGTGTCGCTGTTCGGGTGGAGGTGGTGGACGTCACCGGGGTTGCCTGGTTCGTCGGCGACGAGGAAGCACGGCGGAGGAGCTTCATGCGGCGGTGGCTCCGGCCGTTTCCGGCTGCAAAAGAGGCGGGGAAGAGAGGGGGAATGGTCAGTGAGCCGCGACGGTTCCAGATCGAGGAAGAGGAGCAGCGGAGAGGGCCTGTACCCTGAGATCGACGGCGACCCGAGGCGGCGGAGCTCCGGTCAATCACGAGCACAGAAGCCCCTTGAGGGTGTTTGGGTGGTGCGGGCGTGTTCTTGGGGGTGTGAGGAGGAGGCGTATGCCACCGAGCGGCCCGGGGCGGGCTTATATAGCCGCGTGATGGTCCACCGTGGACCTGTGCGCCGGCGAGCTCGTTGTCGTCGCCACGGGTCACGGGGGCCTGTTTGAGTGTGTCTGGGGTGCTTATGGGGTTGGTCTAGAGTGAGCGGGTGAAGGGAGAGAGCAGGAGGAGGGCCAGGGGCACCGCGCGTGTGAGCGTGCTCACTGCGCGCCGGGCGGCCGACAGCGGCGAAGCCTGGGCAAGAGGAGGGAGAAGGGGGAGGTGGATCACGCTGTGGCGTGTTGCAGACGTCGAGGCGCATCGCCGGGCGCGCTGGGGAGGCCCGAGGTGGTCAGAGGCGGTTGGAACGGGGCGGCTACAGTGCGGGAGCGCACTGTAGCGCGCTCCAGAGCGCCCAAATGGCCGGCATGGCCATTTTCTATGCATGTGGTCACGGCCAAAGGTGTCTGGTAGCTCTAGGGGGAATTAAAGAATGGGGAAGGGGCCTTGGATGCCCTGGCTGGCCACTGGAGTGAGGAGGGAGGTGAGAAAGGAGAGAGAAGTTGCTGTCCAGGGAGGTAAATGGGGGTGTCTCACCCCTTAATCATTGAGCAACGGCCAGGGGAGAGGTACTGGAGGTAGGAGAGGATTAGGAGGAGCTATGGTAAAGAGTTGAGTTCAAGGAGAATAGTATTAGTGGTCAAAATGGTGATTCTTGAAATGTGGCAGAAGGTGTTTGATAATGGTTTGGACCAGCAGATGATTTCCAACTGCCATGAGACTCCACAGGGTGAAATTGTCGGATTTCGGGTTCCGGCAGACCCTTGAGGTTCGAACTCTGGGGTGTGCGCGGAGATCGAACCCTCCACCGTCTCGCACCTCGCCGAATCGCTGGGACCTAAACTACTAAACGGAACATCAGAAAAGACACAAGACTTATACTGGTTCGGGCCACCATTGTGGTGTAATACCCTACTCCAGTGTGTGGTGTGGTGGATTGCCTCTTGGGCTGATGAGGAACAATACAAGGAAGAACAGCCTCGCGAGGGTCTGTTCTTGGCGGGTGTGATGAACTGCTAGGTGGTGTTCAGTCGCTCTAGCTACTGGTTTCTTGATGAGGATCCGGATCTGGATCTCCTCCCTTCTCTCCCTCTTCCAGATGCCCCTAGCTCTGAGTGTGGCTACTCCTATTTACAGACGAAGGCCCTGGGCCTCTTCCCAAATATTGAGCGGGAAGGGCGCCAGCAATTGGCCATTTTGAAGGGGAACAGCGGGTACACTTATCCTGACTAAATTTGGTCCTCGCGTGCCAAAGGCTCTGGTGATGACGCCTGCTTGGGCTCCACAATGACTCCATTCCAGCCGTTGGGCTGGTCTTGGTCTTGTTGCACCGAAACGGATGCCTTTGCTTGATGCTCTCGCCTGCGCTTGCTCCCTTTGCACCAAAGAGGAAAGGAGGAGGCTACGCGGGCTGGCGCCCGACTGGCGCCCTTGGTCGTCATGGCTTGGCCGAGCAGAGAGGCGAAAGGGCAAGTGCGAAGCGTCGCGGGCCCTAACAGCCTGCGGCCTTGGACGCCGCGGGGCGGCTGATTGGACGCGTGCGCACTGCTTCCCCACGACGCCCCGGTAACCACCCGGATTCGACAAGTCCCTGCATGCAGAGTCGGTCATGATTACCGGTGATCGTGGAGGCCGACGGTTGGCCTTCGCCGGCCATAAGTATGGAACGGCACGCGCCCTTCCAGTCTATCCTTTCTTGTCTCTCCTTCTTCTCCATGGCTCCACCAAGGAAGTTCTCGGCCGCAGAGAAAGGGAAGGGCCGTCAGGTCAAGCCTTCCTCTCCTCCGCCTAAGCGTGGTCGAGGTCGCCCTCGCAAGCATCCCGTGGCCTCCACGGCGGTCCCCCGCGGTCGCGGGGGAGGCTCTCAGCATGGCGACGAGCGGCTGGCCATGGTCGGAGGGCGTGCCCCCGCCACCCGGCCCCCCAGGCCGCGCCTCCATGTCAGCTGAAGCGCTGCGGAGTTCATGGTGAGGGCGGAGGAGCCGTCCGGCGCCCAGCCTTCAGCTCCGCGCTTCCTCCTGGGTGAGCTCCCGGATGGCGCCTGGGTGGCCTCTCGGCTCCCGGCGAATGGCTGCTGGCACGGGCCGTGGGCTTCTCTGGAGCTCTCTGCTGAGGAACCTGTTCTGACCCGCTGGCAGACGTCATTGCCAAGGTGGTCTTCGCCACGGTGCTCCCTCGCACTTCAAGCACGACGGCGACGCCACCCTCTACGTGAGGGTGTTCGGGGAAGACGGCCGCCGCATGGGGTGTTGCCCTGAAGACGACGACCGCGGCCGAGGAATCAGCCCCGGCGTGGATGGAGAGGGCAGCGCGCGGGCGGCTAGCGATGCCCGTGACTCCTCACGCTTTACCAGCTCTTCTTCGGGTGGTGATTCTTCCAAAGAATGTCGCGGCCAGCCCCCTGCGCCACCGCTTGGGGGGTGGCAGCAGGTCACCGGTGAAGCGCGAGAGGAGTCCGCGTGAGTCTCCGGAGGCGGCTCGAGCCTTCCAAGAGAGCCGCACGGGCGTGCTTCACCTGCTTTGTCCTTTTCCTTTCTTTTTTCCTGCGCAAAAAGGCAACAATGTGGCCCCGTGGGGGCGCGTTTAGGTTAACGCCGTTAATTATTGTACTGCTTTTGTTATCCCGACATCGCTCCTTTCTGTCAGACGCCCATTCGAAGTGAACTCCAACGTGGTCATGAGGCGACGATCCAGCCCCGTGTTCACGTTGCTGCCCGTGAGGCATGGTCGAGGGGTGCTCCACTGTGGACCAGGCCGTGGAAAACTTGAGCTATAGGGGCAGGAACGCCGCTGGGGCTCCCGAGGCTTCACGCCTCGAGTCCCCATGCAAGAGAAATCGAGGCGGAGAGCGAAAAAAGATCAAGAACCACGGACCAAAAAGGCGATAGTTTCGATAAAAACTCCAAATGGGAATAACTAGTCAACTGCAGAAAGCAAATGAAAAAGCCGCGTCCGGCACCTAGTCTAGTCTTCGACGTCTTCTCACCAAAGGAGCTAAGTGCTGCCATCGGGCGTGGGAGGGAGCCCGTGGCTCGAGGCCGCACTCCTGAGACTCTGTATGCGTGTACATCCCCAACTCATTATTACGTGAGAGTGTCACGGGCGGCGAAGCTTCACAGGCGTTGGCCCTCTTCACAGGCTCCGAGCCTTTCTTCCGGGAAGCAAGCTTCACGGGCGCTATTCTCTTCACGGCTCCGGCCCTTTCCGAATCGTGACAGCTGACTTCACAGCGTTCAGCCTTCTTCACATGTGCTCTAGGCCTTTCCCAAAAAGATGAGCTTCACAGCATTCGCCTTCTTCACAGCACCGGCCTTTTCCAAAAAGAATGAGCTTCACAGCATTCGCCTTCTTCATGTGCACCGGCCTTTTCCAAAAGAATGAGCTTCACAGTGCATTCGCCTTCTTCACGTGCACTTGGCCTTTTCCAAAAAGAATGAGCTTCACAGCATTCGCCTTCTTCACGTGCACTAGGCCTTTTCCAAAAGAATGAGCTTCACAGCATTTGCCTTCTTCATAGGCACCGGCCTTATCTTCGAAAGTGTGTTCCTGCAATTTGGCCAGATGCCGGTGTTTCACGCTCGGTCCCGGCTCTCGGGCTGGTCTCAGCCGCTGGCAAGCCGTGTCGCGATGCCATGGACAAGACCAGAGGGTGAGGGTCAAGAGCCGGTAGGAGCCCTGAGTCGTGATGCTCAGCACCCCCTTTAACGCGTAAGTCGGGTTAGATGACTGAAACTCGTCCTCGGGGTCCCGGCTCTCGGGCTGGTCTCAGCCTGGCCGGGCAAGCCAGTCGCGATGCCATGGACAAGACCAGAGGGTGAGGGCCGGAGAGCTGGTAGGAGCCCTGAGTTGCGATGCTCAGGCACCCCCCCTTTAACGTGCAAGATTCCGTCACCCAGAAAAAGGCACCAAATAACAAGCATGGTGGAGCGAGAGCATAGTCCTAAGAAAAATGTAAGAATGATACATGCCGCTGGGACGGACCCGAGCGGCTTGGGGATGATGCAGCCCGAGGGGCGCCCCCAACAGGATAAGCTAATGACATGAAATAAAAGGGATACATGCCGCAGGATGGACTCCACGCTGCCTGGAATAATGCGGCCTCAAGGCGCCCCACCGAAACAAAACTTAAAGATGTCACCCGTGAAGTTGGGGACGAATGGGTGTTGGTGTAGCAGACTCGATGGGCTGCGGAGCCGATCCTCACGAGCCCCAGTGCCGGGGCCTCGGGAGGATCCAGAGGCGCCGGGCGGCTCCTGGGGCCATCTCCATCTCCGCCAGGCTGCGGCGTGCGGTCCTCTCGAGCCTCAGTGATAGCCCTCATGAGATGTCAGCCGCAACCGCGTTTGGCAGGCCGTGGGGCATGCACACGTAGTCAGGCGGGCCTCGCAACGCCCCACTCGCGAGGGCCGAGGCGCTCTTGAGACGCTGCTCGGTTGAGCCCTCGGTATGTCGATGCAGACGCTGAGCCCACCATCCTGGCCTGGATGGGGGGCCAGCTGGTGGCGGCGGCTGCCCTCATGACCCTTGACTCATGTAGCTCCCTGAATGGCCTTGCCGACGAACTCCCGAGGGTTTGGCCCTCCTTGCCTTGCTCCTCGCTATGGAAACGTGCTTCAAGCACGCCTCCACGTGGTGCCCAAGCGCCTCCCTCGTGACCTTGGCGAGGTCGGCGGCCCTCCAGGAGAGAGCCCCGAGCCCGGCTCGAGGAGGGCGCCGGCGCGCTTCCTATGCGATGGAAGGAGGAGCCCCTGGCCCGGGCGCTGGGCCCCCGAGGGGCCTGCCTCTTGAGGAGCCGGGTCGGTCGATGTCTTCTTCTTCTTGGGTGCGGCCTCGGGAGGCCTCCTGCTGCTGTGATCTGGGTCTTCTAGCGATCGGGCCTGAAAGGCTCGCTCCAGGGAGCACACTGCGTCTCTCTCTTCACAGGGCACCGTGATGACCCCGCCGCTTCCTGGCATCTTGAGGACGTTGTAGCCATGGTGGGTTACGGCCATGAATTTGGCCAGCGCCGGGTACCCGAGGATGGCGCGTATGGCGGCAAAGCGAATGTGCTGGCGATGTCGAAGTCGATGAGCTCGGTGTGGTAGTTGTCGCGAGCCCCAAGGTGACAGAAGGCGGACCTGCGCGATCGGGACCGTGGAGCCGCCGCCATTACTCGGAGAAAGGCTTGGTTGGCTGAAGCTGATCGTAAGGCACTTGAAGATTGTTGAATGTTTCCACGGACAGACGTTGAGTCCTGCCCCGCCGCCGATGAGGGTCTTGGTGACCAGCACGCTGTCGATGATTGGGGAACAAAGCATCGGAGAACTCGCTGTGCCCGCGCAAGACTTGAGCTGATTCACGAAGCTGAACGTGATGGCGCACGCCGACCACCGAGAGGGCGCGTGGCCTCGAGCTTGGGGACGATCGCATTCACTTCGCAGCGAACTTCTTGAAGATGCGCCGAGAGGCTGGGGCTTGAGCTCCGCCAGGATGCGTGCGATCGCGACGCGGTTCTGAAGCCCCCAAATTTCGCCCCGATGACGGTCCTCATTTCCCCTTGGCGGCGGCAGCGGAGGGAGGCATGCGTTCCCCTGCGGGCGATCCTCGCGAGGCTGATCCCTCCAGCCTCCCTCGCGAGGCGAGTATTGCCAACGGTCCTCGCGAGGTTGGTCGCACCACCCTTGGCGCGGGCCGCGGTCTTCCCAGCGTCCTGCATTCCTTCCTCCTCCTCGGCCAGAGCCCCTTGCCGCTGCGCTGGCGTCTCGCCGACCCTTCCTTCGTGGACGGCCCGGAGCTCTTGGCATTCATTGGTGTTGTGGGTGTGGAGGTCGTGGTACGCTAGCATCGACCGCCTTTGGAGGACTTCGGGCTGATCTCGCCCGCTTGGTGTCCGGTTCGCCGCTGTACGGCAGCCCCTTTGCGCTTCACGCCCTTGGCCTTGGACTTCTTCTCTTCGTGATCCGCGGGCAGTAGCTCGAGGAGGGAGAGGCACCCCTTCTCAGCCCTGGCGCACTTGGTCGCCTAGTTGAACAGCTCCAAGGAGGTGCACAGATCTTCATGCATCGCCAGTCCTCCTTCATCTTGACGTCACGCACGCCGTCGGAGAAGGCAGAGAGGATGGCCTCCTCCGTTACCCTGGGGATCTTGAGGCATGCGTTGTTGAAGCGCTGGATGTACTTTTGCAGGGTTTCCCCTGGCTGCTGCTTGATTCGGCGCATGTCGCTCACGGCGGGTGGCCGGTCGCGAATACCACAGAAGTTGACGATGAAGCGGGTGCGCATCTCGCCCAGAAGAGATCGTGCGGGGCCGCATTCAGGAGCCAAAGTGCCGGCTACGCCCTGAGCGCCATGGAAACCAGTTCGCCATGACCTTTTCATCCCCGCTGGCAGTTTTCGATGCCCAGCTCGTGAAGCTGGAGGAACTCCGTGAGGGTCACCGCTGTGCCGTCATAGCGAGGAGGCAGGTCTGGCTTGAACTTGGCGGGCTACGCTGGCGATCGCGCAGCTCGGAGGTGAAGGCGCGGCAGCCCGTCGTGGCCGCGGGGGGCCTCGAACGACAGAGAGCTTGGTCTTGCGGGCCTCCCTACGCTGCGACTGGGGGCAGCGCAGGGTCCTGACGTGCCGGAGCGGGGAGCGCTCGGGCAGCTTCTCGTGGGCGAGAAACTTCTTGGCAGCTCTGTTCTTGCCAAGCCGGCGCCTGGCGGAGCGGGTTCCGCCCAGGGGCCGCGCGCCTTGGGGCCAGGGCGCCTTCTTGAGGAGGAGGCGGCTGAGGCGCCCCGGGAGCTTCATCGCCCGCACGGGGCGGTGCGGTGCGAAGATGGGCCGGTCTGGGGCGCCTCTGCAGCGGACGAAGCTCGGCGACTTCGGTTGAGCTTATTCTTCGTGAGACGCTGCCGACGGGCGGTAGCGCAGAGCTCGCTTTTGCGCGATGAGTGCAGCTCGGGCCTCCATGGCAGCGAAGGGTGGCCAGCGATTTAAGAACCAGCGGGGTGAGTGAAAGGCGTGGCGGTGCGGCCGTCCGCCTCATGGGACGGGTCTTTGGGATGATGCTTGCTGCTCGTTCCCCGCCGGGCTGGTGGCGGCGTTGACGGCAGGTGACGGGGAACAACGAGGGCGCCCGCCGACGGGAGCTGTATGGGCGACATGGGAGGCGAGGGCGGCTTGGCGCTTGGCACGGGCCCGACGGGCGTCAGACATGGTTGCGGTGGTCGGGGAAGAACGAGGCGACGAAAGGCAGATTCCGGCGCACCCCTACCTGGTGCGCCAAATGTCGGATTTCAGGTTCCAGCAGACCCTTGAGGTTCGAACTCTAGGGTGCGCGCGGAGATCCAACCCTCCACCGTCTCGCACCTCGCCGAATCGCTGGGACCTAAACTACTAAACGGAACAGCACAAGAGACACAAGGTTTATACTGGTTTGGGCCACCATTGTGGTGTAATACCCTACTCCAGTGTGTGGTGTGGTGGATTGCCTCTTGGGCTGATGAGGAACAATACAAGGAAGAACAGCCTCGCGAGGGTCTGTTCTTGGCGGGTGTGATGAACTGCTAGGTGGTGTTCAGTTGCTCTAGCTACTGGTTTCTTGATGAGGATCCGGATCCCCTCCCTTCTCTCCCTCTTCCAGATGCCCCTAGCTCTGAGTGTGGCTACTCCTATTTATAGGCGAAGGCCCTGGGCCTCTTCCCAACTATTGAGCGGGAAGGGCGTCAACAATTGGCCATTTTAAAGGGGAACAACGGGTACACTTATCCTGACTAAAAAGTTGGTCCTCGCCTGCCAAAGGCTCTGGTGATGACGCCTGCTTGGGCTCCACAATGACTCCATTCCAGCCGTTGGGCTGGTCTTGGTCTTTTGCACCGAAACGGATGCCTTTGCTTGATGCTCTCGCCTGTGCTTGCTCCCTTTGCACCAAAGAGGAAAGGAGGATTGCGGCTGGCGCCTCGACCGGGCGCCTCTTGGTCGTCATGGCTTGCGTCATGGGCACCTCATGAGGTACCCTGCCTTGAACTCTCCGCCTCCTCATGAGCCAGCCCGACGAGGCCGTGCTCGAGGAAGCTCCTCGTCGTCCACCCTCATGAGGCTTGGCCCTCGCGAGGGTCTTGAGCTTGCGTTGATGAAGACGGGCCGTCTTTGGGCCTCCTTGAGCCATGCCGCAGCATGAGGCGAGCAAATCTGGGGACCCCCGTTCCCAGAACGCCGACAGAAATGAAACATATAATTAGGGCCTTCCACCAAGTTGGAGCTTATTTGGGCAAAGTTGCCAATGCAACTTTTGTAAACCCTAGAAATTAGCAGAAATGGACTTGTGTAGATCTAGTTGAGAAAATCACTTCTCCTTGATGCACCACTTGGTGTAGTGGACTCATTTGGTCAGGTGAACATGCTCACAAAAGTTGGGGTCAAGGAGAGAAAGTTGGTAGTACAAAGTTGTTCAAATTTGATTCTGGTCAGAGAGGGTTTTGGGGCATTTTGATGAACCAAAATGACTTTAATTGACATGAGGCTTTACAAGGTGATCACAATATGCATTTATGACTTGCTGGATTTTCCTTGGATTTTTATAAAAATATTTCTTGTAGAAATATTTCAAATCCTTGAAATGGGCAGAAATGGTTTCGGGAGGTTTTGTCCAATATTTTGAACATGACCATGTGTTGAAACTCTTATATATGGGAAATATATGCCCACTGAGTTTCCCTGATTTTTTTCAAATATTTTTAAAACAATAAAATAATTGTTCCCTATTAAAGACCATTTCTGGCCTTAAGAAAAAGCTTTTAAATAAAATAGTAAAGTAACTTTTAAAATTATATTTTTGTGGTTTATGGGAGTCCAACTTCTAATAGGATTGAAATATACCTTTTGAAAGATTTTTCAGACCTCAAATCAAGTACTTGTAGTGCAAATCTCAATTCAAGGGTTTTTGAAAAACTAATTTTTGAAAATTCTTTTTGGCTAAATTATTTTTGTAAGAAAATACTATATTGCTCTATACACATGGCATGATCATTGGGCATTTGAAAATCAACTCCGAAATAAAAGCCAAATAGTGCAAATTTGTTTGTTGGGCCAAATTTTATGCTTTATTAATGCAAATTAAATGTTACAAAATGCAGGGTGTGACACATAGATGTCCCTTAATGCTGAAAGGATCGAGAAGAGGTGTATAGAGGGGGGGGTGGTGATTAGACACTTCGTACCAACAGTTGCAGTTTTTAAATTCTTTATGTTAAATTGGAGTTTTGGCACAAGTTTAACAATCACAATATAACAAGCAAGCATGCAAAGTGTATATGAGCAGCGGAAAGTAAAGCATGCAACTTGCAAGAATGTAAAGGGAAGGGTTTGGAGAATTCAAACGCAATTGGAGACACGAATGTTTTTGTCGTGGTTCCGATAGGTGGTGCTATCGTACATCCACGTTGATGGAGACTTCAACCCACGAAGGAGTAGCAGTTCTTGTGAGTCCACGGAGGGCTCCACCCAGAAAGGGTCCACGAAGAAGCAACCTTGTCTATCCCACCATGGTCGTCACCCATGAAGGACTTGCCTCACTAGCGGTAGATCTTCACGAAGTAGGCGATCTCCTTGCCCTTACAAACTCCTTGGTTCAACTCCACAATCTTGTCGGAGGCTCCCAAGTGACACCTAACCAATCTAGGAGACACCACTCTCCAAGAAGTAACAAATGGTGTGTTGATGATGAACTCCTTGCTCTTGTGCTTCAAATGATAGTATCCCCAACACTCAACTCTCTCTCACAGGATTTGGATTTGGTGGAAAGAAGATTTGAGTGGAAAGCAACTTGGGGAAGGCTAGAGATCAAGATTCATATGGTAGGAATGGAATATCTTGGTCTCAAGACAAGTGTAGGTGGTTCTCTCTCAGAAAATGTAGGTTGGAAGTGTAGGTTCGTTCTGATGGCTCTCTCCACGAATGAAGAGGAGGTGGAGGGGTATATATAGCCTCCAAACAAAATCTAACCATTACACACAACTTGCCAAACTCGGTGGGACCGAATTGTTAAACTCGGTCGGACCGATTCAACAAATCTAGTGACCGTTAGGATTTTCAATGGGACCGACATGCAACTCGGTAGGACCGATATGGTTAGGGTTTGGGCATAACGTAATCTTGGTGAGACCGATTACACAAACTCAGTGGGACTGATTTTGGTAATAAGCTAACCAGAGAGTTGGTCAGGCAAACTCGGTGAGACCGATTACACAAACTCGGTGGGACCGATTTTGGTAATAAGCTAACCAGAGAGTTTGCATTGTAATCTCGGTAGTACCGATTGCTCAAACTTGGTGAGACCGATTTTGGTAATGGACATACACAGAGAGATTACAATCCCATCTCGGTGAGACCGAGATCCCTATCGGTGAGACCGATTTGCCTAGGGTTTGTGGCAGTGGCTATGACATCTGAACTCGGTGGCACCGGATAGAAAGAATCGGTGGGGCCAAGTTAGACCTTTGGTTTAGGACATATGTGGATGTGAGAAAGTAGTTGAGGGCTTTGGAGCATATCACTAAGCACTTTGAGCAAGCGAGCCATTAAGGAACACCTCATCCTCTCTTGATAGTATTGGCTTTTCCTATAGACTCAATGTGATCTTGGATCACTAAAATATAAAATGTAGAGTCTCGTACTTGAAGCTTGAGCCAATCATTTGTCCTTAGCATCTTCAAGGGGTTCCACATCCTTTAGTCTATGCCACTTAATTTTTTGAACTTGTGTGAAACATACTAGGTGAAAGTGTTAGTCCAACAAGAGATATGTTGACATTAATTATCAAAATCACCCAGGGAGCACTTGTGCTTTCAATCTCCCCCTTTTTGGTAATTGATGGCAACATACATCAAAGCTTTAGATAAAGATATAGAGAATAGCAAGTAAAGCTTTGGAAAGACATGTAACATGCATAGGCTCCCGCTACATGTATGCAATCATGTGAATATGGAATATTAAAGCATGTGTCGTGGAATTGTCACGGCATATGTCCTCTTGCAAGGACTTAGTCGTGGAGCCATCGCAACTAGGAAACTTAAAGGGGTTAATCGGGACAAAGGACACGAGAGTTATACTAGTTCGGCCCCTTACGGTGAAGGTAAGGCCTACGTCTAGTTTGGTTGGTATTGCTTGAGGTTTCGATAACCAGGGAGCGAGATACGCTATGCCCGGCTCTCGAGGAGTTGTTTCTTGCCCTAAGGCGCTAGCGGGTCGTCCCCTTATATACACAGGTGGACGCCCTACGGTCTACAGAGTCCCGACTGGCTCATAAACAGTGTCCGGCTCGGTGACTAGTTAATTCTACCTTATGATACAAGTCATGTCATCACGGCGGTTTATCACCATGGGCCTTAAGCCGCCTGTGGGCCTCAGCCCCTTTATGAACCGCCATCTTCATGCTTGGCCTTGGGCTTCTTTCTGATGAGTCTTATTTGCGTAACCCAGCCCCTCCTGGGCGGCTTACACAAATAGTTATATCCCCAACATTAGGCCCCAGATTGATTTGAACCGGTTCATGTCAATCTTAAAATACCTTCAGAAATAAACCTTCAGCCTTCTGCCTATGTAAAGGTTTTTTAACCTGCCATGACGTCATCATCTAGATCCACGTTAACCCGCCATGACGTCATCTTTACTTAAATTCATATTTTACTCCGCCATATCCTCCAACGGATCCTTGCTTTTACAGACCGTTCCGAGAACCAAGGCGTCGGGGCCGCTGGATAATGATGTTTAGTCTCCTCGTTTCTCGCGCTGTCTCAGTCAGCCTTCCCTTATAAATAGGTACGACCTACGTATTCTTCATTCTCCCTGAGGGAGTCCTGGACTAGGGGGTGTCCGGATAGCCGAACTATCATCTTTGGCCGGACTCCTAGACTATGAAGATGCAAGATTGAAGACTTCGTCCCTTGTCCGGATAGGACTTTCCTTGGCGTGGAAGGCAAGCTTGGCGATACGGATATGTAGATTTCCTACCATTGTAACCGACTCTATGTAACCCTAACCCTATTCGGTGTCTATATAAACCGAAGGGTTTTAGTCTCAGAGGATGAAGAACAATCATACCATAGGCTAGCTTCTAGGGTTTAGCCTCTACGATCTCGTGGTAGATCTACTCTTGTACTACCCATATCATCAATATTAATCAAGCATGAGTAGGGTATTACCTCCATCGAGAGGGCCCGAACACAGGTAAAAACATCGTGTCCCTTGTCTCCTGTTACCATCCGCCTAGACGCACTGTTCGGGACCCCCTACCCGAGATCCGCCGGTTTTGACACCGGCATTGGTGCTTTCATTGAGAGTTCCTCTGTGTCGTCACCTACAGGCCAGATGGCTCCTTCAATCATCTGCAACGATGCAATCCAGGGTGAGACTTTTCTCCCCAGACAGATCTTCGTATTCGGCGGCTTTGCACTGCGGGCCAATTCGCTAGGCCATCTGGAGCAGATCGAAAGCTACGCCCCTGGCCATCAGGTCAAATTTGGAAGCTTGAACTATACGGCCGATGTCCGCGGAGACTTGATCTTCGACGGATTTGAGCCATAGCCGAGCGTGCCGCACTGTCTCGATGGGTACGATCTAGCTCTGCCGCCGAACAGTGCCCTGGAGGCCGCACCAGTGCCCGCTCCGACCCTTAATCTGGAGCCGGTTTCGCCGATCGAGGACGGTTGGTTGGACACCGCCTCGGGGGCTGAAATCTCTACGGCGATTGAGCCGAACACCATCCCTGTCCTTTGCAAAGCTTGTGACTCCAGTGCGGACTCCTTTCTCGACTCCGAATCTCCAGCGCCCTGCCGGTCGAATCCGGTAGGCGCCGGTTATGGAGTTCACCGCCGCGGACATCTTTCAGCACTCGCCCTTTGGCGATATCCTGAACTCATTAAAGTCTCTCTCTTTGTCAGGGGAGCCCTGGCCGAACTACGGTCAGGAAGGTTGGGATTCGAACGACGAAGAAATTCAACGCCCACACACCACCCACTTTGTAGCCACTGTCGATGACTTAATGACATGCTCGACTTGACTCCGAGGACAACGGCGATATGGACGGCATTTACCGGAGACGACCAAGAACCAGCGCCCACAGGGCACTGGATGGCCACCTCAACTTACCATATATATTATATATGGTGGACACACCTAAGGGAAGCGATAACGAGGAACGACGAGACGTTGCGAAAGAAAATTCCCTCGGGAAGCAGTCAAAGCGGCGGCGTAAGCGCCGCTCAAAACCCCACCTCGACAAAGATATCGCCCACACGCACCCAGCCATAGAGCAGGGTGAGCCGGCCCGACCGAACATGCCATTGAGCAACCGTCCGAACAGGCCAACTTGGACAAACAACCCGTCCCGACAAGGACAACAATCCGGACGATCTCACGCCGGACACGTCATTGGATCGAAGAACCTCCACAAAGATCTCCTCGCTATCACGTAGCTTGAAAAAAGGTAAACAGAGGCTCGTAACAGCGGAAGACGCACTCGAATGATATGGAGTAAATTACTCAACACTTCAGACAAATCTGGCGACAGCCGCCAAGCAAAGAGCTACCCAAAGCGCAAACTCGCCCGAATTGATGAGGAGGCCGTGAGAGCCCCACGATCAAAAAACAAAGAGGCCGCCGGGTCGGATAGACGACCACATGGCAAACGTAGAGCGGCAAGCGGCGCCGCACACAAGCCGGCACGCGATCCGCATAAGGATTCACACCAAAAGGATGGCCCAGTTAGATCTATCGACGGGCCAAGGAAACAAGTTCTGGCGAACAACACGTCAAATATCCGAACAACACGGCACACCCAAATACAGGGGCGCCGCGCACCCTCTATGTTTCACCGATGAGGTGCTGGATCATGAATTTCCAGCGGGATTCAAGCCCGTAAACATAGAGGCATTCAATGTAATCGACATACCACAGTCTCGGATTGAGGATTATATCCTCCACATACACATGGCGAGAGGAGATGATCTCCACGCCATAAAATACCTACCCTCAAGCTCAAAGGGCCAGCCCGGCATTGGCTTAAAAGCCTACCCGAAAACACCATTGGTAGTTGGGAAGAGCTTGAGGATGCTTTTCAGACCAATTTCAGGAACCTATGTCCGACCTCCGGGGCCTTGAGACGATCTAAGTCACATAACCCAATAGCCCGGAGAGTCAGCTCAAAAATTCTAGAACAGGTTCCTCACCAAAAAGAACCAAATAGTCGACTGTCTGGACGCCGAAGCCTTAGCAGCTTTTAAACACAACGTCCGAGACGAATGGCTCGCCACACACCTTGGCCAGGAAAAGCCAAGAACAATGGCCGCACTAACAAGCCTCATGACCCGCTTATGCTGGAGAGGATAGCTGGCTAGCAAGATGCAGTACCAGCGACCCAAGTACATCCAAAGTCAGGGATGGGAATGGGAAACCACGACGCAGCAAGGACCAGCGCCGGATTAAGGGGAACGGTCCAAAGAGCGCGGCAGTCAACGCCGGATTCAAAAGCTCACGGCAGAACAATAAAAAACTGCCCCTTAAGGACAACAGCGATGAGCTATCCAACTTAAACAAAATCTTGGACAAGATATGCCAAATCCACAGTACTCCCAGGAAGCCTGCAAACCATACCCACATAGATTGTTGGGTCTTCAAGCAGTCCGACAGACTCAACACCGAACACAAGGGGCTCGACACACCAAGTGAGGATGATGACGAGCACCACAAGCAGAGCCCCGAAAACAAAAGAATTTCCCACAAGAGGTCAAAACAGTAAACTTACTTCAAGTAACAAAAGGGAAAACATAGCGGCACCTATTGAATTACGCTACCGCACAATCTACCCCAAATGAGTCCCAACACCGGGTTGTCAAAACCAATTACCTTCGACCATCAGGACTAGTCCGAAAGTATCCGGAACGCAGGATGGACTGCCTTGATACTAGAACCTATAATCGACAGTCTTCAATTTATGCAAGTCCTAATGGACAGCGGCAGTGATTTAAACCTGCTATGTCAGGACACAATCCGCAACATGGGGATAAACCCAAACAGGATTAGTCATAGCAACACTTCCTTCCAAGGAATAATGCCAGGCACATATGCCCATTGTACGGGCTCCCTAATATTGGAAGTTATGTTCGGCTCACCCGACAACTTCCGTCGGGAAAAGTTGGTCTTCCACATCGCCCCATTTAAAAGTAGCCATCAAGCACTCTTTGGGGACGCCAAGCTTTTCGCCCGCTTTAACGCAATACCGCATTATGCATCTCTTAAACTTAAAATGCCCGTCCACGAGGCATCATTTCATTATAGGGAAGCTGCGCGTGTCCCTCAAGGAAAGAATGTGAGACTGCCTTAACAGCCTCACACTAATACGGCCTTGCTGGCCAAAAGCGCCTAAAGCATGTGTCGTTCAGACCCCGGACACGGTTAGGCGAGTCCGGCATAAATAAACATGATGCTTACTTGCCGCGTACCCCCCTTACAAGGGGCTCCACGCATGTACAACAAGAGACAATAAAGCTCAATTTTACTCATTTTTGAATCACACTCTATTTTACATTTTAGCGCGATCTTTTTCAAACTAAGTTCCTCTCTTTTACAGATGAACGCCGTGCTATACCCGTCCAGGATACGGCACAACGGAGACACAGCGCAGACGTGCAGCGAGGACCCGTTGCAAGGATTCTTTTCAGATTAAGACCCGCGTAAACCTTTTTCACTGTCTCTTGTTGTTACTCATACCCGGTCTCTTATTATAACCGAGGAGGAGGCTGGCGTTTTGGCATCGGCCGCGTCGAAGTTTGCACGCACGGACACCAGGGGCTTGTTACCAAGGGCATTGTTCGCCCGCTTTATAAAAGACCGAATACCTTAGGGAGTGTTCGCGTCTCGAAGTTAGGCCTTATATGCATCAGATCCGAATCATGTCTTTGGTCAAATGTTGGGTTTGCCCGGCTCCTGTTTTGCCGCCTTACGTTCCGTTCTATCGGCTAACGCGGCACCAGGAGAACTACTGCGATTTTGCCCCGGTTCGGCCGGGCGAGCACCTCAGTAGAGAAAGCCGAAAACTGACTGTCATGATATAGCAAGAGACTGGTCAACCACTTGATGACTCACCGGAATGTTTGGAATTCCTCGGCATTAATGAATGACCGTTTTCCGGTCAGGCACATACGCACCCCGAATTCGGGAGAGTGCGGTGCCCCCAGGGGCTATATAGTAGCCCCACCATCGAACTCCTATGGCTAAGTGAAAGTGATAAAGCATTATAGTCCGGTTGCCTAGTTTGCTACGCTACCACCTCCTTTATAGGACCAAGACGTTGGATTAAGTGTGAAAGCGCGACTTCTTTGCAAACACCCCGCACTATGTGCGTGGGGCTGAAGCCAAAGACTGCCATCTTTCAAAGTTATATACATATATACATCAACGGCCGCACAGGAGGTAGTTTCCTACTTGAAGGCACAAGTATAAAAAGCTCTTACATTAAATTGAAACGTTGCTTCATAAAATTATACATGTCATTCAAACATAACATCCTTCGAGCACTGCGTCTCTATTAAACGAGCGCCCGGAAGAACTTCCTCAAAATAGCGCTCGACTGGTACTTAGCTGTCGTCCGAATCTGGGGACGCAATAACAGTGGCCTTCATCTCAGCCCAGTATGCCTTGACACGGGCAAGAGCCATCCGCGCCCCCCCAATACACGCCGACCGCTTCATTGCGTCGATACGCGGTACCGCACCAAGGAACTGCTGCACTAAGACAAAATAACTCTTCGGATGGGGTCCGCGTGGCCACAAATGAGTCATGACATGCTTCATGGCAAGTCCGGATAATCGATTCAGCTCGGCCCATTCAGCCAACCGATCGGTCAACGGAAGAGGACGCTTCAGACTATGGAATTGCGACCAAAATAGCTCTTCCCTTCTGTGCCCCTTCTGGCCTCAGAAGTGCTCAATCGCATCCGCAGCGCTCGCCGCTAAGTCCAGATAAGCATCCTCCAAACTCCACAGCTTGTCCAACTGAGCATACTTTGGATCCATATATTTCCTCCGCAGCAGAAACGGTTTTCCAGCCGCAATATCCCCAAATGACTTAGCTCCTCCTTGGCAGCTCTCATAGCGGAACGGGCATCCTTGGATTCGGCGGTGGCCTTTTTCAGGTCCTCTTGTTCCGGCTTTGACGTTCTTTTTCAAGAACCTCGCGGCGGTCGGTAGAATTCTTCAGTTTCAGGGCCAAATCGGCCATTTCCTCTTTGCCGGGCAAGGAGCAGCCCGTTCGCTTTGAGCTCTTCGCCGCCTTTTAAATCGGCCGCATTACTCTTTCGGCTTGCTCTTTAGCTCGGGCAAGTTCCGCCCGCAGCCTCTCCACAAAGCAGCCGCACCGTGCATCTAAGCATTCAAGTAGTAAGGCATGGGCGTCAAGCTCCCTTACCAGGTGTCCGCGGAGAAGTCGCATACCTTGTGATTCGTCAAACCATTTATTGACCAGCGCGATGTATGCATCCGCCTCGTCAGGTTGCCGCTTTAGTTCGGCAAATTCATCAGTCCGGCTAGCCAGCGGACGTCCCGCCACCTACATAGGAACGGCGACATGTTAGTACTGAGATTATGATCCTCGGCACGCTGTCAGTTGTGACAGCATACCGAGTCTCAGGGGCTACTATCTATACAGGGCGCATTCTATATGCATAACTGTCAGAAGGTACATCATTTTTTTCATACCTCAAACCCCGTCAGTAAACTTCTGGCGGCTTCATGCAATCCGCTCTTAGCAGATGCAGTTCTTTCAATTACCGTAGCCATTAGCGCACGGTGATCTTCTGAGATATACGCTCGCTCGAGCAGGTCCTTCAGCTCCTCCGACCGCACGCCAGTTGGCGCCGGACCGTCCGGCCCCGCCGGACTCGAGGAAACTCTCCATGACAACACTTCAGGGTCACCCGCCTCGCACGAAGGCGCGATAGGTGGAGGCGTCTCACTCTCTATCATCTCCGGACGAAGATCCCCCGAAGACGAGCTCTGCTGAGAAGGGCTGAGATCCGAACTACAAGGTACAATTTCGGTTATCTTCAGAAATAAATACAGGGATGTTCTTTGTTCACAGGACCCCTTCTTTTTTCTTACGGCTCGCTGGAGGGCTGATCCCCTTGGGGAAATAGTGCGGCTGGGGTACTTCCCAGCGCCGGACTTTCTGACGAAGACTTCTTTCCCCATTTTGAGGCCTTGGCTTCCGGGTCTTCAGAATCGGTCCTCTTCTCCCCGTGGAGGGGAGGATCCCTGATCCCCTCTTCCTTGAAAGCCTCCTTCGCGGAGGCAGTTGCTTGCCTGCTCCCCCCTTCGCCTTCTTTAAAAGGCGCGACCTTCAACATCTTGGTCAGCATGGGATCTGGCGTGGTCTCTGGGAGGGGAACCAGACACCTTATCAACTTTGCCTTGGCTATCCACTCCTGTTCAAGAAACGGCTCCCTTAAAGGGCATATATATGATAAATGAATGAACAGCCCGTCCGTTACAGGGTTACTTACTTGAGTATCTGGGCGATTGCAGCTTAGACCTGGCCCCTCGGTCAAGTCCGGACACTTCTCTTGTGATCCGAAGAACAGTTTGTACATCTCCTTGGGCGTCGCGCCCATAAAATGTTGGAGAGCTCGTGGTCCCTCCGGATTGAACTCCCCATGACGGAGGGGGCGGACGTTGCTTGAGCAGAAGGCGCGAATCAGCATAACCTGCGCCGCCACGACCAGATTGATCTCTCTTTCTTGGAGGTCTCGAATACGGCCCTGCAACAGAGGAACGTCCTTGGACGGCCCCCAGTCGAGCCCCCGGTTGACCCATGATGCCAGCCGTTGTGGTGGACCTGAGCGGAAGGCGGGTGGCGCCACCCATTTGGTGCCCCTGGGAGCGGTGATATAAAACCACTCCCGTTGCCACAAACCAAGCTCCTCTTGAAAAGAGCCCTCGGCCACGGAGCATCAAGACACTTGCTTATGACCGCCCCTCCGCACTCTGCTTGTTGCCCTCGATCATCTTGGCTCCACCTTGAAGGTCTTGAGCCACAATCCAAAGTGAGGGGTAATATGGAGGAAGGCTTCACATACGACAATGAATGACGAGATATGGAGGATGGACTCGGATTCAAGTCATGGAAATCCAGCCCATAATAAAACATGAGCCCCTCAAGACAAAGGGATCCATCGGGAAGCCTAAACCCGAAGGAAGTGAGACACGAACACCACGCTCTCGGGGGCTCGAGTGGGAATGACCTGCCCCGAGCAGGCAGCCTATGCGAAATCTCGCCGGTTAGATACCTGGCGTCTCGCAGCTTTAGCACATCTTCTTCTATGTCGGAAGAAGACATCCATCGGCCGAGCTGGTCGGAGCCGGACATCGTCGAAGGTCCGAAGCGCCTAAATCTGAAGCTTTGGGTGTTAGAACTCGAGCCTTGAGGCGAACTCAATGGAGGGTGGAAAAGAAGAGGGCCTTGGTCTCATTACAAAGAGGTTGAATACCAAGAGCCCTCCCGTGGTCGATCGGGACTCGCCGATAGAGGAGGCGTGCCAACGGCACGGTTGGGTTACCCACGTCGGTATTGATGAGAATCCCGGAATAAGGGGCACGATCTACGCTTTGATAAGACGTGCCAAGGAAACCGCCTCGCTAAACGCTACCGAGGTGGGCCAAGAAAAACGATTCGAATAAAGGCTTGGCCGTGGTGTGATGTCACGCCGCGGAATACGTCAGCAGATCTGTGCAAAAATTATTCTCTCTACGGTGGTATGTGAAACTTGTTTTGCAGAGCCGGACACTATGCTTGTGTTCAAAACCTTCTAAGTATTCGGAGGAGGAACTCGCCTTGCAATGCCGAAGACAATATGCGCCACGGACTTGCGTCATTGAAGCCTGGTTCAGGGAGCTCTTGAGGAGTCTGGACTAGGGGTGTCCGGATAGCCGAACTATCATCTTTGGCCGGACTCCTAGACTATGAAGATACTAGATTGAAGACTTCATCCCTTGTCCGGATAGGACTTTCCTTGGCGTGGAAGGCAAGCTTGGCGATACGGATATGTAGATTTCCTACCATTGTAACCGACTCAGGTAACCCTAACCCTATTCGGTGTCTATATAAACCGAAGGGTTTTAGTCCAGAGGACGAAGAACAATCATACCATAGGCTAGCTTCTAGGGTTTAGCCTCTCGATCTCGTGGTAGATCTACTCTTGTACTACCCATATCATCAATATTAATCAAGCAGGAGTAGGGTATTACCTCCATCGAGAGGGCCCGAACCTGGGTAAAAACATCATCTCCCTTGTCTCCTGTTACCATCCGCCTAGACACACAGTTCGGCACCCCCTACCCGAGATCCGCCGGTTTTGACACCGACACTCCCCTCTCGGTCGTCTTCCTCCGCTTGCTGTCTCCCTGTCGCTTGAGCTCCGCCGCCGTCGCCGCCGCCGAGCTCCTCATCTTCACCGACTCAGGCCGCTGCATCAACCTGAATCCGACCAGATCCCAACGGCGAATCTCCGCAGCCAATCTGTATCCGTAAGTTCCCTTCTTTCCCTGCCTTAGATCTGCATTGCGGCCTCCCGAGTTCGTCGGTGTTCATCGCCGCCCGTTGCAAACCCTTAATATTTTTCCTTTCCGGTGCTCCTTTTTGATCTTTAGACAGCTAGAACTACTGCGGTGGCTGTTCCGCATCCATCTCGAATAGAAACAGATCTCATTTCCCTTGTTTAAAGGCCTCCTTCGAGTGTGTGAACTTCTCCGCACTAGTTTTAGGTCTAGAAATTTTTCTTTTCCGAACAACCATTTGATCCAAAATAATAGCTGTAACTTGTGAAACCTGCTTCCGGCGACTTAAGAAAATTTAAATGCCATTGATACCTGTAGCGGCTTAAATATCACTGCATAGTTACCCATATGTCATTAGGCCCCTTCTTAAGCTGCCATCTTGAATAGACTTAAAATGTTTTCCTCCGGGTTAAATTTGAACCGGAGACTCTTATTTTGTCATAGGTTTCAATTTATACAATGGCACACAAGGCTCCCAAAGCTCTCGTGACCTGCAACTGGGTCAAATCCACTGTTACGGAGAGGATTTTTTTCTGAATTCGTGAAGTCCGGCCATCTGCCTAAGAAGGAGGTCATGTCTTATCATGCTCCTAATTCGTCAAAGGAGAAACTTCAACCCAGGGAAGGGGAGGTGATCGTGTTTACTGATCATATGAGCCGGGGTTTTGCTCCACCCGGTTAAAAATTCTTCAGGGATGTTTTGCACTTCTTTGACCTCAGACCTCAAGACATTGGACCCAACTCCGTGTCAAATATTTGCAACTTCCAAGTTTTCTGCAAGGTGTACCTTGGAGAAGAACCCAGCTTACTTTTATTCAGAGAGTTGTTTTACTTAACCTGGCAGAATGAACGTGCCAACGGGCCCAGTCTGGAACTTGGTGGCATCTCGATTCAGCGGCGGAGAGACTGCCTTTTTCCTTATGCTGAACTGCCAAGCCATCCAAAGGATTGGAATCAGACATGGTTTTACTGCCAGGACACTTCCCCGGCTGAAGAAAATCCTCTGCCCGGCTTCCGCGCCTTGCGCCTTGAATCCAACCACCCGCTGGCGGATAAACTGACTGTTGTTGAGCGTCTGCCACTTGCTCCCACCATTAATAAATCAAAGATCTGTTGGGAAATGGCTTAAATGGCATTGACCTGGTCCAGGTCTGGGTCGCTTGGCGAGTGATTCCGTTAAGCCGCCGCCCCGGCTTAATGTGCACCTACTCAGGCGAGAAGTGTGACCCACTGCGTCATAGTCCTGACGACTTAGCAGATGATGTGGTCTAGGCTACTACCCAGATGTTGTTGAAAGAGGGCACGGTAACTAGTAATGCCTTTCGCTTACTTCCCTTCTGCAAGAAGAACCCGGCCCCCGCAGTGAGTCATCAACTTCAATGAATACTCTTTACTATATTACCCCTTGCTTTTACTCATAACCTCTTATCATTTTTCACAGGCCAATGACAACTTCTGGAAGGTCAAGTATGACCATGAAGCGGCCAAACAAGCCAGAGCGGCAAGAAGAGCCGAAAGGAAAGCCGCCAAGACTGGAACTTTGAAGAAGAGGAAGCCAAGCGCTTCAGATATGTTCAAACTTGACGATACTGATGATGATGAAGAAAAGGTAACTTTTAACTCCCTTGATTCTTTATCATTACCTTACTGACATTAAATCTTTCCAGGAAGACACGGGGATCAGCCAAGCCGTCGAGGAAGAGGTAACTATAATCTCCTCCGACTCCAAGCCCCTGCCGCGTCATAAAATTCGAAGAGTAACCCGGAAAGTAAGAATTTCACATCCTTTGGCTTACCAAGATCCTCAATTTCTTTTGAAGCAACAGCAATTTGAAAGCCAGAGGCAGACCCGGACCAGCAAGGATATAGAGCTCTCCTCCGGCTTACCTGACGTACACTACAAGAAATTTGTTAATACGTGACAGTTCTGATCCGTCATGTATGATTGAAAAACTATCATGGGTGACCGTCCATGACGGACTAGAAATCCGTCATGTATATCGCGTCATAATTTGACAGCGTACCTTATATGACAGTTCTTGTCCGTCATGGATCTGCCTCAGGCCCGCCCAAGCCCAATCCATTGTGACGGAACAAACCGTCATCGACTAACGCCATGTAGGATTTTTGATTGACCAATTCAAATGACATGGCTGCCTACGTGGATCCTATTTTCCGTCACAAAATTCGTCATGGTTGAGCACATTGGGCCATTTCTTTCTATGCAATTCTGAGCCAATGCATTTTTTTCTAGCATAATACATTACACAAATCATAGTGCCAACTCTGCCGGAAGAAAAAATATTTCAAAGTGCCATAAAATACACAAATCATGTAGTAGTTATGCAGCCATCCACATGTACATACAACATAGAAGTTTACAAAATCGTCCATGAAATGATAATTTACAACATGAATTGACGAAATACAAAACATAGCAAGG
Source organism: Aegilops bicornis (assembly GCA_021605145.1). Lineage (NCBI taxonomy): Eukaryota > Viridiplantae > Streptophyta > Magnoliopsida > Poales > Poaceae > Aegilops > Aegilops bicornis. The sequence goes on from CM038674.1 coordinate 488,861,457, forward strand.
TTAAGACCAGCACAATCCAATTTACTTCAACAACGTATATAGAAGTCTCTTATTCAATTTCTTGCAATCAACGCTCTTCATGGCAACTATCATCTCGTGCCAATTGTGATGGGCAGCAACAAGTAGGATTGATATATCTGTCCAAAAATAGAACAAACATTAAACATATTTAGATATGAGTAATTTTGTTAGAACCAACCTAAGGGGTGTCATTTTATCAAGTTTCAAGATAAAGTTTCAGTTGTATGTACGTTGGAAGAACAAAAAGATTTAGAAAATTGTACATAGAAATACTGATGAGAAGTTACAACAATTTTGTACGGACAACCTTGTTATAAACCTGACCACCATATCTACAAAAATATTATATACTCTGCACTGAAGATAATTGTAACAATTTTGGGAAGATGATATAACTTAATAACAAATGAATGTACGTATAGGGAAATACTACAAGTGTTGATGTAGCGAACACTACCCCAGCTTGGCCCTCTTTGGCTCCGTGCAGAAGATAATTGGTTGTAGAGAACCCCTTAGTACGCTTGTGACATGAGCATAATCCCGCAACGGGCACTTCTCACAAAGTGCACTCCTTGCCAGTACCTAGATAAATGGTTGCTGACTGAACAAGTTCGCATGCAAATCTCTAAAATATAACAAGTAACCTACTTTTGGTAGCACGGAACAGACTTGTTGCTGCTGTGGAATGATTTTGATTACATGGCTGTGTCTGGCGTAGAACAAAAGCTGACCCATTATAAGGTATGGTTAAGTAAACAAACTGCTATGTGCTGGCAAGTTATATTGCCTACAATGAGGATTTAAACTAGCTAATGACACGTCTGGTTATGAATACACATTGATTTCTATACATATTAGATGGAACATAAAGCTGCAAGAATATGGATGATAATCTGCCTAGAGTAAATACTTGCTTGGTGTAAAGGTGTAGTGTACGGTGTACCTATATTAATATGGCTCTGCTTGCATGTCATGTATATCTTGTGCGGGTACCCAAGGAAGCTTGCGTATATCTGCTGCATTTTCGTTGCCTTGAAGTTCATCAGAGAATACAACAGCTTTTGGTTTTGGACTGGATGGTGTGAAAAGAGATCTTGCCGGTACAGATACATGAGTGTGCTTGTTTCTGCGTTTGGCTGGATTTCAGGAGAGAAAGTCAACTAAATTAACAGGCAAAACAACAACAGTTATACTCCACCACAGGAACAAAATTAAAATGAACCAGGGAATGCAAAAAAATTAAAATGAGTCAGGGAATGATAATTTACAACACAATTTGATAAATGATACAGATTATAAATAGTAAACTAATAATTTGCTCCTAGAGCTGAATCATTTCCAAGGAAAGCAAACATGATAATACTAACGGTTCCGCCTTTCAATCAAACAACATGCAAATGTACCACCCACCTGTTCCAAACAGATTAGCTAAAGGGGTCACGACTAACAAGGATAACTGAAGAATGAACACTGTCGGACATTAAACCCATCATTACAAGGGCTAGAAACCAAAATTTATTCATATATATTTTCAGTCAAAGTGAAACCAAATTGATACATACAAACTGAACCAAAGCATGGTTCTTATTTATATCTACAGATGCAGGCGCCATCCAAATTTTTCAGTCAAAATTAAAACATATGTTTGTATGTACAGATGTAAATGTCATCCAGGCTTTGGGGTAGAGAGGGGAGGGAAAGGAAGATCACCATGTCCACATTGCAAGTGTTGAGTCCAGCAGGAGCGAATCCACACGCGTGAGGACAACCTGTACATCGCCGGGTGGGTGGACGGCGTTCTGGGGCGGGGTTTACCGAGCTGTACCGCGTGCGTCCTTGGAGACAGAGGACGAGAAGGAGCACCGACGTTCACCGCCATCATCATCGGGACAAGGCCATCGCGCTCGCCCTCGTCCCAAACATGCTGCTGCGTGCGCCGCGTCAGCACATCCTGCGAGAGGAGGGCCTCCACACCATCTTGTTCCAGGAGCACCATCTAGTAGGCGCTGGAGCCGCGCCGGCACCAAACATTTGACTTCTGAAGGTTCACGTCCATTTCACCGGTAGGTGCTTGCTCTAGTTAAAAAACAGAATTAGCTACTCAGTTATGCATGGTATTTCTCAGAAAATAAGTAGAGTATTGAGTGGAAACCTATACAGAGACCCTCACGGCAAGGATTTCAAGAAAGATCCACCCCTTCTCCTGGCACTTGCAGCACCTTCCTTCTCCTCTCACCATCCTACAAGCAAAATAATTGTGTCCATTTCAGTCCCAGTTGTAGTACAACCGGTGAACCCAAATGACCAGTTGCTGTCGCCAACACCATTTTCAGTTCAACGAGATCCAGTTACTATAGCAATTACTAAAATATAGACATACAGATCTAAGGATTTTAAGAAAACAGCAAACAATTGGTGGCCTAGGTTGTTGTTTTAGCAGCAAACAGAGGCATGCAATTGTAATAAGGGAAAGCAGCAGAGGCAGACCATAGGCAACATGGTCGAGCAGGAACGACGATGTCAACCCCTTGCTCCGCAGGTGCATCCTGTTCTTCCCTTTTCTCCCTGCAGCGCCCTCACTCCTCTCCCTGCATAGAGTTGGTGGTGCAGGTGCCTGTGTGAGGAAGAAAACCAAGAAAAAATGCATGCCTCAGAGAAGGAAATGGAAGAAGGGCAGATCGAAGAGGGGAAGAGAGAAGAGGGCAGACCTGGATGGGGGTCAGAGCAGCGGAGCTTGACATCGGCATCCATGGGATCTCCTCACGCACGGCCGAGCAGAAGCAACGGGAGGAAGCAGTGCTCCTGTCCCATACCGGTAAATCCCGTAGCCTTTGCGAGGAGGGAGAGGTGCCTGCGGCCATCCCAGATCTGGCTGCCACCATGGCCGCCTCCATGGTTGGTCGATCTCCCTCTCCTCTCTGAGGAGAGGAGGGGAGGGAGGGGGAGACGGAGAGGGTGGGAGGACGGTGGCTTGGGGGATACCGGGGGCGAGATGTGAGGGCGCCGGTGGGTGGCGAATCTAAATCCAGAGCCGGAGGAGAGAGCGAGAGGTGGCGGCGGCTGTGGGTGGATAGGGTTTTTGGGGTGTGGGAGGGAGGCGCGAGGTGTGGGACGGTGTGTATAAAAATGCGTTGGCTCCGAGCCTTTGATTTTTTTTAAAGCGCGCTTAGACGACTTGAATGTTTTATTCTCCCCGCGCTTTCTTCAAACCTATTTCAAACTTTTTTTTGTTTAGGGGTACTAGGATATTATTCATAAAATTTCTGGAATACATGTATTATATGGGAATTTGGTATCTTTAACCTTTTGATACTGGTCGAGCTTCGTGTTGTCCTCACATGTGTCTTCTATACTAGTATATTCAAATTGGTGCTATCTAGTTTCATTACAATTCTTTCTTGTTTAACATTATTACAGATTCAAATTACAATGTAACTCAAACGATAACACCACATCAACAGAAGAAGGTCATGATGGTGTATAAAGGAAAAATAACTAGGCCCGATTGGTCGATCCATGACAGTTTTCGTGACGGTATCCACGTCTGTCATGAGGGGGCTACCCTACTTGGGCCCAAATGGATCTTGCTAATCGGTGACGGTTTCGATGACAGATTTCCAGAACGTCACCAGAAATCCGTCATGGATTAACAGATTTCTTGTAGTGGTAACCAGGAAGCGTCGGACTGAGGTTATCTCCGATTTACGTTCTGTTTACCCTTTGGCGGGTTTAATTCGTCAACCTCTCAATTCATCTGACTCCAATTATCAGGATACCTCTCCTTCCTCCGGCGAGTCTATGCAATCTAACATGCCGGCTTTCAAAACTGCCCCTGGGTAATTTAGTTTTGTTTACCTTATGCTTTACCTTACTCATGCTTTTGTACTCATCCTTCTGCTTTGTCCACAGCGTGCAAGTGAAGCCCAGTAAGAGGGAAAGAAAGAATAAGCTGTCCCAAGATCCGGTCATAACTGAACCGGCTCTAGGAACAACTACCCCTGACACTTCCACTCATTAGCCACCGCCCGAGCCGTTTTATGATATTCCAGCACCAACCTCTGATCCACCCGCCGAAGATACTCTCCACAACTCTGATAACCCGGAAGCTCCTAGCCCGGCCAAGACAATTGATCTGGAAGTTGAGATTCTGAAGATTTAATTTGTTGAGCCGGGGCAGCCCACTGTCCTTGCCAAGTGCTCTGCCAAGGAGGAGCTTCTGGAACGCCGGAAGGCCAAGCTAGATATTGCAGACTATACTCATATGAGTATTGGAGAAATAGTCTCTGGCTATATCAACCAAGTACATAGCAGCCGTGACCTGGAAGTTAATATGGTGAAACAAATACAGCAAAAATCTGAGGTACAACTTATGCTACTTTTCTTAACCATAGTTACTGTATCAGCCCCCAAGTCTATTGCTTTATGAATAAATATGTTGTAGACTTAGAAACCTACCTAGCACTGCTTTGTCCGGCTTATAAAGAAGATTTTTAACCCGGTTGTAACCTGATACCTTGAACTTGCGATACACATTAGCCCCCAAGTGTGAAGTATCTTTGCTTGCAAAGTGCTTGGGACTTAATTTCCATGAACCGGCGTTGTAAGTTAAATTTCTTCAGCATGCATTAGCCCCCAAGTGTCAAGTATCTTTGCTTGCAAAGTGCTTGGGACTTAATGTTATCTTACCATGATTCTGACTATAACCCGGCATCAATGCAGGCCACCACAAGTCAATTTGAGTCGGAGATTGCTGACCTGAAGAGCCGCTTGGCAGCTCAAGAACTTGAACTTCAAAAGGCCAACTCCAAATTTGAATTCAGCGTTTCTGAACAAGAGAAGTTGAAGAAGAATTTTGATGGGAGAAGAAAATCTGGGCTGATGAGAAGGCCACACTAATAACCCGGGTCGAGACAGAAGAAACATCACTTGCAGAAGTAAACGCCGAGCTGTCCGGCTTAAAGCGCCAGATATCTCAAATGGTCTCAGCAATCTTCGTAAATTACTATATATAACCTCAAATATTGCAATCCTTCCTTTGATGACTATTTTAAGTGTTATCTTCGGCTCACCTTATGTTTATGAACGCAGGCCCCAGGAGCACAATCCTCAAGCAGAACATGTTGATGAAGTTGAAGGCGGTTTACACTCTGGTGGAACAACTGTACACCGGGTCACAACGTGCTTTGGCCGTTGTGGCTTTATCAAATGACGTTCCCCATCTCCTGCAAGATGGGCTAAAGCGGCTTGCCGTGCTACCCCAGCGGATCCAAGAGCTAAGACGGGCATCTGCCAGAACCGGGGCTATAGCTGCATTGAGCCGGGCCAAGGCGTTGCTTCCAGAATTAGACCTGGCAGACATTGCTCTCGGATATCCAAGCTTGAAGGAAGACGGCTCTTTATTCGACGAGACAGACTTTACCGCCTGTGTGAAAGTCGTACATCCTGTGGCTACTCTCATTGGGAATGATATTGACCTTACCAAGTATCAGCCGAGTTATGACAGCGAGAACCGGAGAATTCCAACACCTCACTATGATGACGTCAGCTTGATCCCTCCGACTCGTAAGCATACCTTTGCCCCTGAAGTCGACCCAGCCGGTTTAATAGATGATGAAGCTGAGTTTGAAGCCTTGAGCGGCATTGACTGGGCCTCGTCAACCTTCCAGGACAGGGCAGCAGACGGAGAGGCGGAGAAGGATAACCCGGAATCTTCAAGCCAACCAAAGGAGTGAACCACCAGGCGTTTATGACTTTGTGAAAACAATGCTTCATTATTCAGACTCGGGGAGTCTTGTAATAGGGTAGAAAAACCTCTCGATTTTTGTCATGCCCTCGCGCATGTTTGTGGCACTTAACACTTTCGTAAACCGCCATCGCTATATACTTCCAGCTTATGTTGATCTTTCCTTGATGTTAAAAATTTGCTTGCCTTATCCTACATATAAAACAAGCAGAATTCCCTTGGCGATTTTATCCATCAGGGGTCACTTAAAGTATTGATAACCCGGAGTGCGAACCAAAACATCATATAAAGGCCGGTTTATGATTATATTTGTGAAGCATAATCATAATAGCATACCTGCGATCCTTTTGGTAATCTCGCCGGCTTATGTGACCCAAATCATGAGAGTGAGTTTAACTCCTGAAAGTTGGCACATATGATGTTCACCTGGCCCTTAATAACATTTACACATACAAAGTATAATGAATAATAAACTTAATCTTAAAGGCCTATCATTCGAATACGATCAGTGAACCGTTCCAAAGGGGTTAAGCTAAGATTCAGATACGATCATATAGCCCCCAGTGGCTTTGGCGATGCCGATCAAATGGGTATCGACAGCTATGTTCTCTTTGGTTCGAATATGACCTATGTTTGAACAGGAAGCCCCCAAGTGACCATAAGAGTTGTTTAATGACGCTGATTCGAATACGATCCACGCCGGACCCAAAGAGGTTAAGCTATGATTCAAATATGATCAAGAAGCCCGCAAGTGGGTTTGGTAGTATGCCGATCAAGTGGGTATCGATGTACTATGTTCTCTTTGGTTCGAATACGACCTATGTTTGAACAGAAGCCCCCAAGTGATCATGGCTAGATTCAGATATAATCATATGCCGGACCAAAGGGAAAGCCGGATTCTGATATGATCCGCTCCCTGTTGGTTGTTTCCACCACCTGATAAAGAAGACATGTAAACCTTTGAGGGTGTAAAGGACAGAGGTCCTGCTTTATTGCTTCATATAATATATACATCGTCAAAAATACATAAATCTTGAGAGCCGGCGGCTCAAGTATAGTAAGGCCGAAGATGCGCGATATTCCACGGCCGGCGGGTCTTCTCCTCCGACGTACGTGAGTCTTTGTGCTCTCTAACATCGATAAGGTAGTATTACTCGTTGTTCAGATTCTTGCTGACCACAAAGGGTCCTTCCCAAGGAGGGGATAGCTTGTGCATATCAGACTGATCCTGGATGAGTCGAAGCACTAAATCGCCTTCCTGAAAGGTTCTGCTTCTAACCCGGCGGCTGTGATAGCGGCGCAGGTCTTGCCGGTAGATTGCCGAGCGGGCTATTGCCAAGTCTCGCTCCTCATCCAACGAGTCAAGTGTGTCCTGACGAGCTTTTTTGTTACTAGCCGCAACGTAAGCCGCGAAGCGGGGTGAGTCGTGCCGGATGTCACTTGGCAGGACTGCCTCTGCTCCGTACACCATGAATAAAGGTGTATAACCTGTAGATCTATTAGGCATAGTGTTGGTGCTCCACAGTGCAGAGGGTAGCTCCTCCACCCAACAACCCGGAGTCCGCTGTAAGGGGACCAAGAGCCGGGGTTTGATACCCTTCAGGATCTCCTGTTGGCTCTCTCTGCTTGACCATTGGATTGAGGATGAGCAACAAATTAAACATCAAGCCGGATATGTTCTCGTTGATGTAACTCTTCCATGGCACCTTTGGAGAGATTAGTGCCATTATCAGTTATGATGCTGTGTGGAAAACCAAAACGAAAGATCACCTTTTTCATGAACTGAACCACCGTGGCTGCATCACACTTACTGACCGGCTCCGCCTCAACCCACTTTGTAAACTTATCCACTGCCACCAAGAGGTGTGTCCTTTTATCCTTAGACCTCTTGAAAGGTCTAACCATGCAAGCCCCCAGACTGCGAATGGCCAAGTAATTGGAATCATCCTCAACTCTTGAGCCAACACATGAGCTCGTCGTGAGAATTTTTGACATCCGTCACATTTGCTAACCAGATCCTCTCAGATCAAAGATGAGCCGTCAGCCAATAAAAACCATGACGGAAAGCTTTGGCAACAAGAGATTTTGAGCCGGCATGATGACCACAATCTCCTTCATGGGTCTCATGAAGTGTCTCCTGACCCTCCGCAGGCGACACACATCGTTGAAACGCCCAAGTGACACTGCGGTGATGTAACTCGCCATGAACAATCGTCATAGACTTGGACCGCCTGATGATTTGTCTCGCCAAAGTCTCATCCTCAGGCAACTCTCCCCGGGTCATATAGGCTAAATATGGCACTGTCCAATCCGGGATGACGCGCAGAGCTACCACCACCGTGTGCCTCCGGTCCGCACTGCTAGTTCTTCCTCTGTAGGTGCCTTGTGATGTAGGATTATGCAAAACGTCGAGAAAGGTGTTAGGCGGCACCGGCTTACGCTGAGATCCCAGCCGGCTTAAAGCATCAGCCGCCTCATTCTTCCTTCGATCAATGTGCTCCACTTGATAACCTTTTAAGTGCCCAGCCACAACATCAACTTCTCGACGGTAAGCCGCCATAAGGGGATCCTTGGAGTCCCACTTGCCTGACACCTGTTGAGCCACGAGATCTGAGTCGCCCAAGCACCTTACCCGGCTCAAATTCATCTCTTTGGCCATACGGAGACCGTGGAGTAAGGCCTCGTACTCAGCTGCATTGTTAGTACAAGGAAACATAAGCCGAAGCACATAACAAAATTTGTCACCTCGAGGGGAAGTTAAAACAACTCCATCCCCCGAGCCTTCTAACTGCCTGGACCCATCAAAGTGAATAGTCCAATATGTGTTATCCGCTTCTCCTCGTGTGCTCGCAACTCTGTCCAATCATTGATAAAATCCACGTGGCTTGAGACTTGATAGCAGTCCGAGGCATGTATTTCAAACCATGAGGCCCAAGCTCAATTGCCCACTTGGCGACTCGTCCTGTGGCCTCTCTATTCTGTATGATGTCTCCTAAGGGGGCAGAACTTACCACAGTGATAGGATGACCTTGGAAGTACTGCTTCAACTTCCGGCTTGCCATGAACACTCGGTAAACAAGTTTCTGCCAATGTGGATACCTTTGTTTAGATTCAATGAGCACCTCACTGATGTAGTAAACCGGCCGTTGAACCGGATGCTCCTTGCCAGCCTCCTGGCGCTCCACCACGATGGCAACAGCGACGGCTCGGGCGTTAGCAGCCACATATGATAGTAATGGCTCCCTATCAATGGGAGCCGCAAGGACCGGCGGCTCAGACAACTGTCTCTTTAAATATTCAAAGGCAGTATTAGCAGCATCACTCCAGACAAAAAGTGTTTGTTTTCTTCATCATCTCGACATACGGTAGGGCCTTCTCACCTAACCGGCTTATGAACCGGCTTAAAGCAGCAACACGACCCGCCAGTCGCTGAACATCATTGATGCACGCTGGTTTAGCCAAAGAGGTGATTGCCTTGATCTTCTGCGGGTTAGCTTCAATGCCTCTGTTTGAGACCAGAAAACCCAGAAGCTTGCCTGCAGGCACACCAAATACACACTTGGCCGGGTTAAGCATCATCTTATAAACCCGGAGATTATCAAAGGTTTCCTTTAAATCAGATATCAAGGTTTCCTTCTCCCTGGACTTCACCACGATGTCATCCACATAAGCATGAACATTGCGCCTAATTTAATCATGGAGACAGTTCTGTACACATCTCTGATAAGTCGCCTGGGCACTCTTGAGCCCAAATGGCATAGATACATAGCAGAAGGCTCCAAACGGAGTGATGAAAGCCGTCTTCTCCTGGTCCTTAACTGCCATTTTGATCTGATGATAGCCAGAATAAGCATCCCAAAAGCTCAATCGCTCGCAACCCGCCGTAGCATCAATGATTTGATCAATACGGGGAAGGGCAAAGGGATCAGCCGGACAAGCTTTATTTAAGTCCGTGTAATCCACACACATCCGCCAGGTGCCGTTCTTCTTGAGCACGAGCACCGGGTTAGCTAACCACTCCGGGTGAAAAACTTCAACAATGAACCCAGCCGCTAAGAGCCGGGCGACCTCCTCTCCAATAGCTTTCCGTCTTTCCTCATTGAACCATCGAAGAAATTGCCTGACCGGTTTACACTTCGGATCAGTATTAAGAGTGTGCTCAGCGAGTTCTCTCGGGACACCCGGCATATCAGAAGGTTTCCATGCAAAGATGTCCTGGTTCTCATGGATGAACTCGATGAGCGCACTTTCCTATTTAGGATCCAAGTTGGCACTGATGCTGAACTGCTTAGAGGAGTCGCCTGGAGTAAAGTCAACAAGCTTTGTTTCAGTGGCCGATTTAAACTTCAACGTCGGGTCATGCTCTGTAGTTGGCTTCTTCAGAGAGGTCATATCTGCCGGGTTAACATTATCTTGATAAAACTTTAGCTCTTCTGCTGCACAAACAGACTCAGCATAAGCCGCGTCGCCTTCTTCACACTACAAGGCTACCTTTCGACTCCCATGCACAGTGATGGTGCCCTTGTGACCCGGCATCTTGAGTTGCAGATAAACATAACACAGCCGTGCCATCAACTTGGCATAAGCCGGCCGCCCAAACAGAGCATGATATGGACTCTAGATTTTGACCACCTCAAACGTCAATTTTTGAGCCCTGGAATCATATTCATCTCCAAAGGCCACCTCCAATTCAATCTTACCGACCGGGTAGGCCGACTTACCAGGCACCACCCCATGGAAAACAGTGTTGGATGTCCTTAAATCTTTGTCAGTCAAACCCATGCGTCGAAAGGTCTCGTAATAGAGGATGTTGATACTGCTACCTCCGTCCATGAGTACCTTGGTAAATTTATATCCACCAACCTGAGGCGCCACCACCAAGGCTAACTGACCCGGATTATCAACCCGGGGCAGGTGATCTTCCCTGCTCCATATAATAGGCTGCTCTGACCACCTCAAGTAACGGGGAACTGCCGGTTCAACGGAATTCACGGCCCTCTTATGAACCTTCTGGTCACATTTGCACAAGCTAGTGGTGAACACATGATACTGCCCACTATTCAGCTGCTTCGGATGGCTTTGATAACCCGACTGCTGCTGCTATTGTCCCCCCTTGACCGAGCTTTGTTGATTATAGCCGCTTTGATTTCCTTGAAAGCGGAACTTGAACCGCCGCCTGGCCATGAAAGCCGCTGGCTCTCGAGCCGCCGCCGACCCATGATTGCCATCAAACATGTTGGAATTCTTGAAAGCCTTCATGATCGCGCAATCTTTCCATAAGTGGGTGGCGGGTCGTTCCCGGGTGCCGTGTCTCGGGCAAGGCTCATTGAGTAGCTACTCAAGAGATGGACCTGACCCGCCAGATCGAGGGGGCGGTTTTCCCTTACATCTCTGATTGTTACCCTGCGCATTGGCGTTGGCCACAAACTCCGGGTTACCCTCAAATTTTACGCTTTGTTGCCTCCTTGATTCATCGGGTTATGCTGCTGACCCTTTCCATTGCCATTCTTCTTTCCCTTCCCTGTGTTTTCCTCATCAGACGCGGGATCCTTGGTACTATCACAGTCGGCGTATTTGACTAAAGCTGCCATGAGCGTACCCATATCATTGCAATCATGCTTAAGGCACCCTAGTTTCTTCCTTAGCGGCTCAAAGCGGCAATTCTTCTCCAACATGAGGACTGCAGAGCCGACATCCATCTTATCAGAAGAATGTATTATCTCCTTGACCCGGCGCACCCAATGGGTTGTGGATTCACCCTCCTCCTGTTTACAGTTGGTCAAGTCCACAATCGACATAGATTGCTTGCAAGTGTCTTTGAAGTTCTGGTTAAATCAGGCTTTTAGCTCCGCCCATGAGCTAATGGAATTGGGCGGCAAACCCTTTAACCAAGACCGGGCCGTTCCATCCAACATCATGGTGAAGTACTTGGCCATTGCTGCGTCGCTGACCTCCAATAGCTCCATGGCCATCTCATAGCTTTCAATCCATGCTCCGGGCTATAAGTCGACCGTGTAATTCGGCACCTTTTGAGGTCCCTTGAAGTCCTTGGGTAGACGTACATCACGCAGAGCCGGCACCAAACAAGGAACGCCACCGGTTCTAGTAGCCACTCCCGCCTCAACGGAAGTCGTTGGATGCCCTGGGAAATCTTGATGAGCCGGCTGTTGAGCCGCTAGCTGAGCCGCCCGCTCGTCCTCCTGACGTATTCGGTCTTGTACCGGGTTATAGCCACCGGGCTGGTTATGGCGCTGGGCCTGCTGTAACTTGGACTCCGGTTCTGACGAGGCAGTGCTAACCAAGGCGGAGGAGTCGAATGAATCCTGTCCCGTCTATAAGAATAAGTCTCTTGCTGAGCCAGGGCCGTCTGGACAAGCTCTCTGATCCTCTGGGTCTCCACCATTGTCGGATCATCACCGTCCATTGGGAGAGCCGCCAAACGCGCCGATGCTGTGATTAAGTTCTCCATGGGGTTGGAAAAGTGACCCGGCGGTATTGGTACATAGCGGGGAAGGGCCATACTCCCATGAGGAGGTGCCATCTCTCGAGGCTGAGCCGGTCCTCCCGCTCCGGCTATCATGAACTGATTTGCTTCGGGAGGGTTGCTAGGGCCGGCACCAGGTGTGGCGAAAAGGTTCTGAGGGTCGTAAACCGAAGGCAGACGGGGTTGAGTTTTCTGGTGCCTCCTTCTCATCACCTCATTAGATGCGTTCGGGCTCATATAAAGCTGGAAAGCCTCCGATTGGAGCTGTTGCGCCCGTGCATCCAAAGTCGCCCGTTCTGTAGCTAACCTGGTGTCCTCAGCTGCCAAGGCCTCCTTGGCCCGAGCTATCTCCTTACGCACCTGTGAGACCTCCGCGTTATGCTCATCTTGATTTGCAGGAATAACCGTGGCGGTTAACAGGGCCGTAAGCTTATCCATGAGATCCATCAGTATCTGAGCTGGCGGGCGCATAGGGCCTCCTGCCCCGGCCGCTCCTGACCCGGACGTTATTGCTGCAATGTCAGAGAGTTTTGGCTGGGTTGAGTCCCTGCCATGAAGACTCCTGCCCAGCTTGGCGGCTCATAGGGGTCCGGAATACTGGAGCCATCGGAGCAGCCCCCAAGCACGCCATCTTGCACTTGATACAACGAATCTATTGAACCGGAGGACGAATCACCATCAGAGAGGACGGCCGTCTCACCGCCATCTTCAGATCCTTCAGAAAGTTCCTCTCCATGGATGCAGCCCACGAAGGCACGCTTCACGACGGGTTGAACTCGGGCGGGTCTCGCACGCTGAGCCGTCTCAACAAGGTCGGTGCAGTTGTCCGGCTCAGGGCCCGGCTAACCAATCCGGCCGATGAAGACGTGGATTCCGCCGAAGGGGACCCGGTACCCATACTCAATTGAGCCGGCGTCGGGGCCCCAGCCTTCGTCGTCGATGTAGATCTTGTCGCGGCGACTCTTGCTCATCCGGCCAACTACGTATCCCTTGAGCCCTTCAAAGCTACCCTTCAAGAACTCAAATCCACCGTGCAGGCCGCCCCACGGTGGGCGCCAACTGTCGTGGAATTATCATGGCAGATGTCCTCTTGCAAGGACTTAGTCGTGGAGCCATTGCAACTAGGAAGCTTAAAGGGGTTAATCGGGACAAAGGACACGAGAGTTATTCTAGTTCGGCCCCTTACGGTGAAGGTAAGGCCTACGTCTGGTTGGGTTGGTATTGCTTGAGGTTTCGATAACCAGGGAGCGAGATACGCTATGCCCGGTTCTCGAGGAGTTGTTTCTTGCCCTAAGCCGCCAGCGGGTCGTCCCCTTATATACACGGGTGGACGCCCTGCGGTCTACAGAGTCTCGGCCGGCTCATAAACAGTGTCCGGCTCGGTGACTAGTTAATTCTACCTTATGATACAAGTCATGTCATCACGGCGGTTTATCACCATGAGACTTAAGTCGCCTGTGGGCCTCAGCCCCTTTATGAACCGACATCTTCATGCTTGGCCTTGGGCTTCTTTCTGATGAGTCTTATTTGCGTAACCCGGCCCCTACTAGGCGGCTTATACAAATAGTTATATCCCCAACAACATGTGGGAGCATAACCATGACAGAGTAGGCAATGTGTTACATGTATCTTGGCTATATGCATCAGAGCAAAATATGTGAATGTGGGAAATGTACCTTCATGCTCATGAGTCCTTCTTGCGAACAATATGTACATCAGCAAGAATTCCTCATACACATGATTGTGATGCATATACTTACCTTGTGGTCTTGAGTTGGCTTAGGATGGAATGAACCTGTGAAAATAAGGTTAGATATCACAGATGCACCTACTAGCCAGAGTAGACAGAAAGAAACCACAAGAGTACCAAGACTGGGATGACATGTAGAGTGAGTACTAATTAAGTACCACAATAGATATTGACATGTCCCCAAAGGTAAAGATGTGCAATGAATTTAAGAAATTTCTTTCCCTTAGATGTCTTGCTCCCCCTGAATCTAGCATGGGATCCTGGGAGAAGACAGGAATGTAAAATCAGAACTCAAAGAATCAAATGAACAGAGCTAATGCAAATAAGCACATATGAGCATGTCTTTCCCCTCAAGAGGACATGTGGCATCTCTCCTCTTGAACACCAAGCATCTGGGATCCTTGAAGATTACTCTTTCCTTGAGTACTCCCTCCCCCTAGAGATGTGAGTATTCTCTCCCCCTAGAGATAGATTAAGCTTTGATGTGATCTCTCTCTCTCCCCCTTTGACATCAATTTCCAAGAAGGGTCTTCTGGAATTTGTCGTGAGTGGGTTTGGTCCTTGAGTCACAGCACAAAGCACTAAGGTAAATGTGATGCTTGTAGAGGACAAGATTCATTGAGTGGAGCTGGATCAAGAGTAAAGCAGGAATAAATGGCAAAATGTTTTTCTCAGCAGTGAAATCGGTGGCACCGAAGTTGTATGCTTCGGTTGCATAAAAACTTGATTAGACCGAGAACAAGAAACCGTGTGACCGAAGTTCATCACAGAGAAAAGCACTTGTCACCTCAGCTCACTAGACAAGTAAGATCTCACAAGGATTTGCAAGGAATTAACTGAAAGATTTGCAATGAATTGGATGCAGGGAATGCAGAACAAATAGAAACAAAAAGAAAAGAAAAGGAAGGAAATCTAGATGGGAAACAAATATGCATGAGACAAATGCAAGGGCACAGAAAAGAACACAAGAAAACTTCATCTAGAGATGGTCGGCGAGAAAGTCACGTATGTTAGAGTATATTGACTTAGGAGTCAAGTGAGATCACTTGATCATAGGTCATACTCATCGTTTAAGCTCAAAAATGGGGTTGCCATTTTTCGTTTAAGAATCTTGATGTATTCACATCTTGTCGAGTTGCTTTGACTCATTACTTGGAGTAAAGCTTCTCTAAGATGGAATAACATACCTTGGGTGGTGGTGTTGATCGTGATCATGTAGTTGAAATTGTGTGGGTTGCTCAAGGTTGATGTAGCTCATCAAGAGTTGGGAGCACCACTTGGAATTTGAGTTCATCTACCTAGATGGGTTAGTTTTCACAAGGAAGAGCACTTGTGTATCCAAAATGACAATCATGAAATTCAACATAGAATTTGTCAAAGGATATGTTTGAATGGTTTGGTGCTTCCTTGTCTTCAACCACCATTGTGTAGATAGTTGGTGATGTAGAGATTTCTCAAGATGTGAGCGAGTTGCGATCTCATAGATTTATATTCATCCAAGTACCTACAAGGGTTAGATAACATGCAAGATGCAAATATATCCAAGACATAAGATAATCATCATAAGAGAAATATCAAGGATTAGTCATAAGCTCAAGTCTTGCATGTATCCAATGGAGTTCCTACTCCAAGTTTGAAGCATCAATGATGTTCAATTCACCTCTTAACCTGCAAAACACTTTCTCATCAAGTGGTTTAGTGAATATATCCCCTAATTGCTTGTCGGTGCGAACATGCTTAAGATTAATGTCACCCTTAGCAACGTGATCTCGAATGAAATGATGGAGAACTTCAATATGCTTAGTTTGAGAGTGTTGCACAGGATTGTGAGCAATCTTGATAGCACTTTCTTTGTCACAACGTAATGGAACATGTTTCACATATATCCCATAATCTTTAAGAGTTTGGGTCATCCAAAGTAATTGAGCACAACATGAACCAGCGGCAATGTATTCCGCTTCGGCGGTGGATAAGGATATCGAGTTTTGTTTGTTGGAAGACCAAGATCTAACAAGAAATTGACAAGTGCCCGAAGTGGACTTTCTATCAACCTTGTCACCGGCATAGTTCGAGTCGGAGTACCCAATAAGATCGAAAGAGTCCCTCTTTGGATACCAAATGCCAAAGTTTGGTGTATGGATTAAGTATCTCACTATCCTTTTCACGGCCTTAAGATGACATTCCTTAGGAGCAGTTTGATATCGTGCACACATGCACACACTAAGCATGATATCAGTACGTGAAGCACATAGATATAACAATGAACCAATCATAGAGCGATAAACCTTTTCATCAACCGGTTCACCATCTTTGGTCAAATCAAGATGTGCACTAGTAGGCATGGGTGTAGTCATACCTTTGTATTCTTGCATATTGAACTTCTTGAAGTCCTTGGTGTACTTTGTTTGAGAGACAACGATACCTTCCTTAGTTTGCTTGATTTGCAAACCAAGAAAGAATTTGAGTTCACTCATCATAGACATCTCAAACTTTTCCGACATTAGCTTCCCAAACTTTTCACTAAAATGAGGGTTAGTAGAACCAAATATAATATCATCGACATAAATTTGGCATACAAATAGTTCCCCATTAACCCTTTTTGTAAAAAGAGTGGAATCAATTTTACCAATTTCAAAGCCTTTTCAATAAGGAACTTGGTCAAGCATTTATACCATGCTCTAGGAGCTTGTTTAAGACCATAAAGGGCTTTGTGAAGTTTGTAGACATGATCAGGTTTCTTAGGATTGACAAAGCCGGGAGGTTGCTTAACATAAACTTCGTCCTCAATTTCACCATTTAGAAAAGCACTTTTAATGTCCATTTTTTACAAGGTTATATCATGGTGATTAGCATAAGCAAGTAAGATGCGAATGGACTCAAGTCTAGCAACGGGAGCATAAGTCTCACCATAGTCCATATCTTTGACTTGTGTGTAGCCTTGGGCGACGAGACGTGCTTTGTTGCGGACTACTTGTCCATCTTCATCTTGCTTGTTGCGAAACACCCATTTGGTACCGATGATGTTGTGGTCCTTGTCGGGCTTCTCAACCAATGTCCACACTTGATTTCTCTCAAAGTTTTGTAGCTCTTCATGCATAGTGTTTATCTAGTCCGGATCTTCGAATGCTTCTTCAACCTTCATAGGTTCAATGCTAGAGATGAATGAATAGTGTTCACAAAAGTTAGCTAAACGAGTTTTAGAGCGAGTGATTCTCCCGTTTTGGATATCTTTGTAGATTTGCTCGACGGGATGGTCTTTAGCAATTCTTGCTCGAACTCGCGAAAGCTTTTGCTTGGGTCTTGGTTGAACATATTCTTCATCTTGTTCTTCTTCTTGGCCTTCTTCATTGTTGGCGTTGTCGTTATCTTGTCGTGGTGAAGAAAGAGGTTGTTGGCGTTCGTCTTGGTGCACTTCCTCGTGTTCTTCATCTTGGTGTGTCCCACTTGTGGATGCTTCCGTATCAACTCTTGGTTCACCTTGTCGTGAGGTAGAAGCTTCCACTTGGACGGACGAGGTACTCTCCTTCACCTCCGTTGGACGAATCTTGCCAATAGACAAGTCTTGGATTGCTTCGAGGATCTTTTCTCCTACATCAATTGGCAATTGCTCTACTTGCGAGCCGTTAGATTCATCAAACTTCACATCTACCGTTTCTTCAACCTTTCGGGTGAAATTGTTGTAGACACGGTATGTGTGAGAGTTTGAGCCATAACCAATTAGGAAACCTTCATGAGACTTAGGAGAAAATTTAGAACAACGATGCTTATCAAGAATGTAGCACTTTGAGCCGAATACTCGAAAGTATCCAACTTGGGGTTTGTTACTGGTGAGGAGCTCGTATGCCGTCTTGCCGAGTAGCTTGTGAAGATACAAGCGATTTGTTGCATGACAAGCTGTCTCAACCGCTTCCGCCCAAAAGTGCTTTGGAGTCTTGTACTCATCAAGCATCGTTATTGCCATCTCTATAAGAGTCTGGTTCTTCCTCTCAATGACTCCATTTTGTTGAGGTGTGTACGTAGCCGAGAACTCATGTGAAATCCCTTCTTCGTCAAGAAAGGTATCCACATTTGCGTTCTTGAACTCCGTTCCATTGTCGCTTCGAACCTTCTTGATTTTCACGTCAAATTGATTTTGGGCCTTCCTAGCAAAGTTTTTGAAGATCTTTTGGACCTGTGATTTATCATCGAGAAAGAATACCACGTAAATCATGAAAAATCATCAACTATAACTAGACCAAAAGAATTTCCACCGAGACTTTTGTAAGCGTTGGGACCAAAAATATCCATGTGAAGTAGCTCGAGTGGCCGCCTTGTGGTCATGATGTTCTTCACGGGATGCCTTCCTCCAACCTGTTTACCTGCTTGACAAGCACTGCAAAGTCTATCCTTATCAATTATGGCATCGTTAACGCCAAGGATATGATTTCCTTTAATAAGCTTGTCAAAGTTTCGCGTACCAACATGACCTAGTCTTCTATGCCACAACCAGCCTTTAGAGGATTTAGCAATAAAGCAAATTCTAGGTTGAGACTTTTTAGTGAATCAACAATGTAGAGATCACCTCACGCACAAGTAAAGACCATTTTATGATTATCTCTATGAAACACTTGGCAATCTACTTCAGTAAATCGGACATTGATACCGAAATCAGCAAGTCTAGATACTGAAAGTAAGTTGTAGCCAAGAGATTCAACGAGTATGGCATTTTGTATGGAGCTATCATGTGAGATGGCCACCTTACCAAGGCCAACCACCTTACCCTTTGAATTATCACCAAAAGTGACATATTTTCGAGGGTCGTCGTTTTCAGCAAGCTCACGGAACATGTCTTTATCTCCGGTCATATGATCAGTACATCCACTATCAAGGACCCATTTCTTTCCTCCAGCCATGTAGCCATGAAGGTTTGCCATAAGAGCAAAATGTCTCATTGCATCATCAAGATCATAGTCACTATCATCATCCTCATCATAGTATCCATGTTCAACATCCTCTTGAGATTGATCAATTCCTAGAGATGGTAATTCATTAGACAAATGATCATTTCTATGATTGTCTTTATGGATTCTAATAGCTTCGGAAATGATATTGCTAATGATTCCAACATCTCCAATGGCACGCATGAGATTTGTAAGCTCAAATAGACAATCACCAAAGCTAGGATCACTAGAATTCATCTTACTCAAGGCAATAGACTTATGGAGAATTTCATCTAAATTTTTCAAGGAATAATCTGGAAATCGCTCCTCAAGAAATTTCCATATAGTATAGGCACAATCAAGAGTAGGCAAACTAGCAATCAAATTTTTGGGCAATCCTCTTATGATAAGATTGATGGTTCTAAGATTGCGAATCATGTCAAGATCCTCTTCGGGTGTGGGGTGCAAGGGATCAATATGAGGTGCACAAGGGCCAACAATGTACTTGTTCAAATGATATTCATTGAAAATCTCAAGCATTTCATTTTTCCACTCATGAAAATATTCTCCATCAAGAATAGGCACTCTATGTCTAAGACTCCCCAAAGTAGACACATCCATCTTCCTCCAAAGGTGTTTAAACAAAGGCAATGGAGACCAAAGCTCTGATACCAATTGAAAGGATCGAGAAGAGGTGTCTAGAGGGGGGTGATTAGACACTTCGTACCAAAAGTTACAAATTTTAAATTCTTTATGTTAAAGCGGAGTTTTGGCACAAGTTTAACAATCACAATACATAACAAGCAAGCATGCAAAGAATATATGAGCAGCGGAAAGTAAAGCATGCAACTTGCAAGAATGTAAAGGGAAGGGTTTGGAGAATTCAAACGCAATTGGAGACACATATGTTTTTTTCGTGGTTCCAATAGGTGGTGCTATCGTACATCCACGTTGATGGAGACTTCAACCCGCGAAGGGTAACAGTTGCGCGAGTCCACGGAGGGCTCCACCCATGAAGGGTCCACGAAGAAGCAACCTTGTCTATCCCACCATGGCCGTCGCCCACGAAGGACTTGCCTCACTAGCGGTAGATCTTCATGAAGTAGGCGATCTCCTTGCCCTTACAAACTCCTTGGTTCAACTTCACAATCTTGTCGGAGGCTCCCAAGTGACACCTAGCCAATCTAGGAGACACAACTCTCCAAGAAGTAACAAATGGTGTGTTGATGATGAACTCCTTGCTCTTGTGCTTCAAATGATAGTCTCCCCAACACTCAACTCTCTCTCACAGGATTTGGATTTGGTGGAAAGAAGAGTTGAGTGGAAAGCAACTTGAGGAAGGCTAGAGATCAAGATTCATATGGTAGGAATGGAATATCTTGGTCTCAACACAAGTGTAGGTGGTTCTCTCTCAGAAAATGTAGGTTGGAAGTGTAGGTTCGTTCTGATGGCTCTCTCCACGAATGAAGAGGAGGTGGAGGGGTATATATAGCCTCTACACAAAATCTAACCCTTACACACAACTTGCCAAACTTGGTGGGACCGATTACACAAACTCGGTGGGACCGATTTTGGTAATAAGCTAACCAGAGAGTTTGCATTGTAATCTCGGTAGTACCGATTGCTCAAACTCGCTGAGACCGATTTTGGTAATGGACATACACAGAGAGATTACAATCCCATCTCGGTGAGACCGAGATCCCTATCGGTGGGACCGATTTGCCTAGGATTTGTGGCAGTGGCTATGACATCTGAACTCGGTGGCGCCGGATAGAAAGAATCGGTGGGGCCGAGTTAGACCTTTGGTTTAGGACATATGTGGATGTGAGAAAGTAGTTCAGGGCTTTGGAGCATATCACTAAGCACTTTGAGCAAGCAAGCCATTAAGCAACACCTCATCCCCTCTTGATGTGATCGTGTTTCACTAAAATACAAAATATAAAATGTGATCTTGGTTCACTAAAATACAAAATGTAGAATCTTGTACTTGAAGCTTGAGCCAATCCTTTGTCCTTAGCATCTTGAAGGGGTTCCACATCCTTTAGTCCATGCCACTTAATTTGTTGAACTCGTGTGAAACATACTAGGTAAAAGTGTTAGTCCAACAAGAGATATGTTGACATTAATTACCAAAATCACCCAGGGAGCACTTGTGCTTTCAAATGCGCGCTTGCGCTCCTGCTTAGGGATATGAGTAACGTACATCATATTCATCGTTTTGACCTCGGGGGGAATTTCTTCTGCCCCACTGTGTTCGGTGGGCGAGGCTCTTCATCGTCGTCCTCGCTGGGCGGCCCTTTCCCCTCATGTTCGGTGTTTATCTTACCGGCCTGTTTAAAGACCCAAAAAATTCTATTGGGGTGATTGGCAGGCTTGTCAGGTGTGCCATGAATCTGGCAAGGCCGATCCAGTATTCTGTCCAAACTAGATGGACCGTCCTTGTTTCCTCTGAATGGCTTCTTCCGCTGACAGGGTTTAGTGCCACCGAATCCGGCATTGACCGTCGTGTCTTTGATATCTTCGTTGTTATGTCGACGCTTGTGTTTGTTGCGTCATGGCTTGCCGTTGCCATCTCTGGCTTCGGAAGTGCCAGGGTCGCTGCTGCTATTGCTTCTACGAGCGAGCCAGCTGTCTTCTCCCGTGCAAAAGCTGGTCATGAGTGCGGTAAGGGCTGCCATGGACTTTGGTTTTTCTTGCCTGAGGTGTCCGGCGAGCCACTCATCCTAGACGCTGTGTTTAAAGGCCGCGAGGGCTTCAGCGTTCGAACAATCGACAATTTGGTTCTTTTTAATTAAGAACCTGGTCCAGAGCTTCCGGGCTGACTCTCCAGGTTGTTGGACTATGTGACAAAGGTCATCAACGTCTGGAGGCTGAACATAGGTACCTTGGAAGTTGTCTCTAAAGGCATCTTCCAAATCTTCCCAGCTACCAATAGAGATTTCTGGGAGGCTGTTTAACTAGTGTCGTGCTGGTCCCTTGAGTTTTAGGGGGTGGTACTTGATGGCATGGAGATCGTCACCGCGAGCCATGTGGATATGGAGATGAAAATATTTGATCCATACCGCGGGATCTGTCGTTCCATCATATGATTCAATGTTCATGGGTTTAAACCCTTCTAGGAACTGGTGCTCCATTACCTCATCAGTGAAGCATAAGGGGTGTGCGGCGCCTCTGTATCGGGCGACATCACGACGAAGTTCGGATGAAGTACATGTGCTGCTGTCTCTCTCCCTCTACGGGGAGGTGGGGCGGGTTGGTGTTCGGCGTAGGTGGCCGCTTTATCTCGTCCATGTGGTGGCCGGTCTGGTTCATCAGTATGGTCGTGTCTTGACCGTATGGGCTCAACGGCCTTGTCATCAAATTGTGGAAGTAGTCGACGCTTCAGATAGCTCTTTGTTGGGCATTGAAGGCCGTACTCTTCGGCAGCTAGGACTTGGGTCCATCTATCGTTAAGTATATCCTGTTCGGCTTGAAGCTGCTGCTGCTTCTTTTTTAGGCTTCTCGCAGTGGCGATTAGCCGACACTTAAAGCGCTCCTGCTCGAGGGGTTCCTCTGGCACGATGAAGTCTTTGTCGCCGAGGCTCACATCATCCTCGGAGATTGGTAGATAGTTACTATCCTCCGAGTCCTTGTTCATGACCAGATTGTTGGGGTTAACTTGCCCATCCTCCCAATCATCATGTTCAGATGTTGGCTCTATAGGGGCTTCAGGGTCTTCGGCGTTCTCCAGAGCGTTATTATCTCTAGTGCCGGTATTGATGTCTTTTTCGCGACGCAATTTTGAGTGGCGTCGCTGACGTCGACGCTTTGGAGGTGCTTCAGTAGGCTTGTCATCAACCGGATCCATCCTGCCGTCGTCGTCATCCTCTTTGGGTGTGTCTACCATATACATGTCATATGTAGAGGTGGTCGTCCAACGTCAGGTAAACGGAGGGTCTTGGCCTTGTTCGTCTCTAGCATCATCGTCCATGCCGTCGATGTCTTCGAAGGTGTAGTCTAGCATGTCGGTTAAATCTTCGATAGTGGCTATGAAGTGGGTGGTGGGTGGGACGTAAAATTCCCCGCTCTCAGCCCCTAGTCTGGGCTAGGCGTAGTTCGAAATTGATTCCTCTGTAATAGCGAGGGATCACATTAAGTCCAGAGCCTCGTCTAAGAGCAAGGTTTGGTCGTGGAAGAGAGAGTTCGCGGGGCTGGCCAGGGTGAAAGCCTCCTCGCCATGCCTACTTGGCGCGGAGTTCGAGAGTTACTAGTGGCGTGGTAATAGTGGCGCACCTATAGTGCGCCATTAATGGCAAAAATAGGTGCACCACTAATAGGCCTTTTTCTAGTAGTGGATGTCCGGCAGCTCACGAAGAGCCGGATGTCCGGGATGAACTTGGCTGGCTTCATTGCATTCTGTGATGGGGCCGGATTTTCGGGCGAAGGGGCCGGATGTCCGGGGCCTCGGGAGGAGCCGGATGTCCGGGCTGTCGGGGTCGCTTCCAGAGCTCTCTGTATAGGAACAGGCCAGATTTCCGAGGGTCGGGCCGGATGTCCGGGCGCTGTAGCAGCTGGCTCTTCTTCCTTCTCCTTCCTTCGCTCCCGCGCACACTTGGCCTTGGTACTTGGGCTCTCCATGATCTCCTTGGGTGTACCTGAGTATGCACAAGGTCTACGCTTGAAGTAGCATCCATGTCTTACATGCAGAAAGGGAAAATTCGGAAAGGAGCGAGTTCACCTTAGGTCCAATGGCTTATGCTCGAGGTCTCAACACGTGGGCACTTGGGGCTTGGGGAGTAGTCGTAGTGTACATGGGGATGATCGTAGGATGCTCCGCATCATCTCCCCTCCCTTGGGAAAGATCCGACCTCGGATCAAAAACTTCATCACGATGGAATCGGTTGTCGTGGACGGACTTGTAGTTGGACGAAGTGGAAGACATGGCGCAATCCAAGTACTCCAAGGTGTCTTCGGAGTGGTACACATGCAAAAAGAGCAAACACAAACGACACTTGGAAATACAATGGTTAGCGCACACAAGGTGTCCGTCAAGTAAACATGAGTCCGTTCGGCAAGATTGTTTATGACAAAGCGCATGAAGCTTAGTAAGATGATATAGAATGATATGCAAATCATTCATGGGAGAAAAAGCATTCATTATGCACACAAATGTATTGTGAATGTGATCAATGCGACCACGGTGCAAAATGATGTCATAGTGAGAAGGTTTATCAATAGCATGAATATGGCAATTGGTGCTCAATGTGAGTATGTGATCATGCAATTGATGGTAGGCAATATGATCATAATGTATGAATATGCCATCAAGAAAGATCACAACAAATTTGCTAAGGAAATGCACAAGCTCATATATCATGGATGACATAGAAATACAAGATGCAACAAGGCAATCACAACGTAAGTCAATCCATGCATAAGATGCAAATTTGTTATGGGTGGTGTTGTACTATAGCTCGATGTCGTGGTAGAAGTGTTGGTCCGATGGTGCATCCACTAAGTTCGAGTACTCCTCAACTTGAAAGTCCATAGGGTCCATCTCCAATGTCGGTCCTCCATCCAATAGATGTATCATGTAGACAAAAAGAAAGAGGCAACAATGAAAGAATGACCCATCCAATATGCATATTTGAAGATGGCTCAAAGGGAAGGAGTTCACCTTTAGTAGTTTCTCGAAAATGTTGTTGTCGCACATCATGTACGCCTTCACATAACCAATATGTCTCGCGATGGTACCGCCTTGTGAATTCCTCAAAATTAAAGAACATGACAAACACTCGGAAAACAAATGAGGTTAGCGAAAATGCAAAATCAAACATTCGTGTGGTGAAATACCCAACAAGTGTTCTCATCATTCTTATCATAAGAAATTACAAGATGTGGCATGATATGAAAGCATATTATGTGAGAACAACCAAATACAATAGGCTCAATCAAACAAGCATGTGTCACAAGTAAGGTGTCAAAGTCTCCAAGATCAATAAGCATAGTATGGTTGCACTCACTACAAGTGGATATGAGAGATGGAACTAATGGACACAAGAGACAATAATCAAGATATATCAGGTGAGGGGCATGAACATATATGTCATCAACCCAAGAAAGCGAGTAAGAATGGAACATGGGTGATGCGACTAAGCAAGCAATCATAGCGATCGAGTGGTGCAAGCTAGTAGTGTAAAGATGCAACGTACTAGAGGTAATCATGGCAATCATGTCATGTGTGCAAATAGTGGGCATGAATAATTCACATGACATAGCACAAGCATGAAAGCAAGATACGAGTAAAATATCATCAATGTACTGGCGAGAGGCCATATGTAAATAGCAATGGGCATCATGACTCTCCCAACACAAGAATCAACAATAGCATGAGGCACAAGGAAAGCATGGTAATAGAAACAAGTATCTCCACCAAGCGTGCAAATACACATAGGAGTAGCATAATGGTGAATCATGGGTAGATGCAAGAAAGGGTCACAATCGCATGGCAAAGACATAGAAATAGGCATAACATGCAAAGTGAACATGATAGTATGGGCATAAGGTAACAAGTGATATATAGCCCATAGACGTGTGAGAGCCAAGTAGAAGAGATGCGCGTAGTGCTTGCGCGAATGGAATGCTGGTAAGGATAGTCCACGGGATCCCAAATCGTCGTTACTCTCAAGAGCTCGTTTCGTCAACTCTTGGGATTGAGAGGTTGACGAGTATACGTAAGTACCTACACAAAACAAAGACAAAGGGAATATTGTGTGTGCGTGGTATATGTACACATCATCCATAATGATGCGCACGTGCATGTGTTGGTTAGCACAAAATAGCCAATGCTCAAATAAATGAGATGCGTGATATAGAAACATATCATCCATCATGAGAGGTTTGTTATTATGTATAGCATAATGGAGACTAAAATTGTGTAATGCATCACTAGTGATATCTAGAGCATTGTTATGAATTGTATGCATATGGTGCAAGCAATTATGGAAATCATGCAAAGTATGAATTGATCAAGATATCCTAATATGTGTGAGGGAACTATGGGGGTCTCCTCATGAGCATTCATGGAAACATCACATGGAGAATATTGACAACATCCAAAACAATGCATATTTGGAACAATGTGATCATGGCATGGCATAGTAGATGAATTGTGCAAATCATGTAAATGAAGCATAGCAATATCATCGCATGAAAAACAAAAGCCAATGACCATCATCTCATCATCTATGCCATAAGTGCAAATGGGATTTATTTTAATGGGGCATGCATAGTTACTATGTTGAGATTGAAATGAAGCAATATGGGAGATCTCACTCATAGCATATGACAAGTTTAATGGATTGTCAAACATGACGTGACCGATAGAATTTTTACATGATATCCTATGGAGCATAGCATCACAACTAGGCAACTCAACATGCTCATCATCATATTCATCATAAATGGGTAAGTCATGACATGAGGAATTCACACTAGCATGAAGCATGGGAGGATCAACATCATGCAAGTAATCATTGGTGAGATGGTCCGCTAGTGGGACAAGAGAAGCACCATCACCTATGTTACCTTTGGAGCGTCGCTCATGTGTTGTAGGTGAGGTGTCGAAGACCAAGTCATGATCATCTTCATCTTGATGGAACCATGTGGGTGGTGCATCGTCTTCCGCCATGGCCATCGGTTTTCCCATTGGAGGGATGGACTCGTCAAGGATAGGCATGTCGTCATGTAGGAGACCTAGCACCAAAGAAAACACACTCGGAGTAGAGGTTAAGTTGTTAGAAATCATAGTGGCCTCACATGCCCTCTCAACTACCTCACTCACTATGTGTTGTGGCTCACTCACTCCCTCTTAGATGCTCTCACTCGTATGGTTGGTGGAGTCACTCAAATGGCTCTCAACCTCACATCACTGGTGCGCGTCGGTCCTAAACAAACAGTTTTTTACCCCTTTCCGCGACGGCATTTGGAACCGTCGCCAAGTGAGTGTGGGTGATAGGGGGGTTCTTCCCACACGACCCAGAAACCGTCGGGGATAGGGAGCCCTGGTGCATACAATTGTCCCTATATAACCGTTTTCGATATCTCGAATATCCCGAACGCTTCATCCTTGCTACTCGTTTGTGCTCGCATTGCCATCGCAGTCGGAGTTTTGTGGTTCTGCCTAAAACCAGGCAGATTCCAAGCACAGTAGTTTTCTAGGCAGATTCTAGGCACGTGAGTTTTACGATGCCTGGCACATCACAAACAGTTCATGATTATAAACCATGTACGATGGGTAGACAATCACACACATTTAGTTTTCCCGCACCGTATGTGATAGTGTCTGACATCACACACGCTTTGCAAACGGCAACTGTGTGCATGCTTGCACATGTTTCCTCTCTGTGAACCGTCTCAGATTATGGTGTATATCGCAAACGTTTGTGTTTTAGCAACCGTGTGTGCCGTAATGACCTGCACTACGTTATTTCGCCCTAATCTAATTGCTGCTATTTAAAATTGTACCTAATTTAAATTTGAAAGTAGGCTATAGCTTTATTCATATCCATCAGGTTCAAACAACTAATGCATTATTCGATTCACAGGTACATATGTTTAAGAATTACATAAGCACCAAATAAAGAATGATGTACTGTGGTTCTATACTTGTACTAGTACAGATGGTAAAGAAAGAGGCTTACATTCCAGCTTCTTGAACAAGGTGAAGCGGAATGGCCCTATTGTGCTCTCCTGGATGCAGAAGGCATGCAGGACTCTAGTCCAACCCCTTGTGATGGCCGGCCGCCAATCATGTAGTTTGAGAGGTAATCTTGAGGAAACTGCTTAAGGATCCACTGCAAAAGAAAAAATATTCGGATATTGTCATCTAACACAACTCATTACGGGCAGTTAAAAGAAGGCTACAGGGTTCTTACTAACCATCCTGCATTTCACTGTTGTCTTGCATAAAGTGTAAACAAATAGTTTGATTGACATCTTTTTACCCATTTTAATAACAATCTTTATCAGTTTCCTCAGTTGATGCTGGTTCATGAATATCTCTTTGCCCCATACGCAGAAAGGGTCGAAGTGTGAATCTTTGGCAATGATATATGTACCTAAAAGCACCTAGTTAATATTAGAGGCTAAACAACAATTGAAAAATGATGTAGTACAACACTCCATCCATCCCGTTATATAAGATTTTATTACATGTATATCTAGACATCATCAGAACATTAAGGTAACACTCTTCCATGTTGCTATGTAGCCTGGGATTGCATATTTAGTCATTGAGTACAATGCATGTTGCTAAACAGAAATTGAAAAACGAAAAGGCATGTTAACTGCAATATCCTTAACAGCAACCAAATATCGTAATTCATAGTGGTATTGTTGAAACTGTTATTGATGAAATTGAAGTGCACGGCAAATAGTTGCTCATATAGAGCATCACATTGTGAAGAACTAAAATAAACAAGTCATAAGGACATCTCTAGGCGATCCTTAAAAAGTTAAAGGACTAAAACTCTTAGTGGATATATATATATATATATATATATATATATATATATATATATATGTATATATACTCCAGCAATTTTTGGCCTTTTCTAGTCGATACCCTAAACTTAAGGTTGTAAACTTCAATTTAATCAAGTTCAAAGCAGGTTCAACCGAAAGTAGCATGCATTCAAACATAAACACAGATAGTTTTGCATAACCGAACAGAAAACATAAATTTAAACTAAGCTAAACTACTTTCGGTCAAAGTGGAGGTCGAGCCAATCCTTCCTCGTCATGTACGGTGTGCCGCGAGCCGGGTCCGGGCCAGTACCATCGTCGGGGTCATTGTGGAAGGCACTCCTCCACTCGTAGACGATGATCTCCTCGTCCTCGGTGCCCACCTCGACGCCCTCCACACCATCGTCGCCGCTGCCTTTGAGCTCGTCATCAGAGGAGAGCGCGATAACCTCGCCGGCTTCAACCTCGTCATCGGAGGAGAGCGCGATAACCTCGCCGCCCTCCGCGCTGGCAAAGATCGCCTGCTCCGCCTCCATGAGCTCCGGGTGCTACCGGCGGAGCTCTTGCATGTAGGCCTCGTCGGCGGCCTTAGCCTCGAGGCGCTCCCTCGCCTCGCGGTCCTCCTGCGCAATAGCTGAGTTCACCACCCCTGGCTCCGGCAGAACGAGGTGGACCGGACGTGTGCCGAAGGGCAAATTGAGCCTAGCCGTCGCGCCGTGGTAATGGACCTACCAACGGTCGTACTCCATGGCCGCGAGCTCGGCCGTGTGGAAGCTACCGAGCCACCGGTGGGTGTGGGTCTCTCGATCTGTAATCTTAGCGACCTACGTCCCCCACCGCCGCCGTCGGATCCCGAGGTAGGACTTCATCGGTTGCCGAGTCCGAGGGAGGACGAGGAAGTCCTCGAATCGGTGTAGGGGCGCGGCGGCGGGCGGATCAGGGGATCGGCGATGGCAGATCGGGCCCGTGGAGGACGATAGGGACATCTCGGCGGCCATTCTCGGTGTCCTGTGAACGGGGGTCCCCAGACTTGCCTGCCTGCAGCCCACGGCGTGGCTCCACCAGCGGCGCCCCTGTACGGCCCATCTTCACCAGCGAACATTCAAGACCATCGCAAGGGGCCAGGCCTCACGAGGCGGACGACGCAAGACCTCCTCGAGGGCGGCCTCACCAGGCTGGCTCGTGAGGGGCGGAGAGATCAAGGTGTAACGCCCCCGATGCGGCTATATCTCCCACGTGTCGAAGCACGACTTAGAGGCATAACCACATTGAAAGCAATGTCGCAAGTGAGGTAATCTTCACACAACCCATGTAATACATAAGGAAAGAGATACATAGTTGGCTTACAATGCCACTTCACACAATACATAAATAAACATCCATCATCCAGAATACACTCAAGGTCCGACTACGGAACCAAAATAAAAGAAGATACCCCAAATGCTACACAGAACCTCGATCGTCCCAACTGGGCTCCACTACTGATCATCGGGAAAATACACATAGTAACGACCACGTTCCTCGTCGAACTCCCACTTTAGCTCGGTTCGCCACCTGACCGCATCGTCGGCACACTGCAATCGGGTTTGGTAGAATCTGTGAGTCACGGGAACTCAGCAATCTCACACCGCGAGATCAAGACTATTTAAGCTTATAGGAAGGACAGAGTTGTAAGGTGGAGCTGCAGCAAGCGACTAGCATATATGGTGGCTACATTCGCAAAAGAGAGCGAGAAGAGGAGCAAAGCACGGTCGTGAAGCTAGTAGCGATCAAGAAGTGATCCTGAACTACTTACGTCAGACATAACTCCAACACCGTGTTCACTTCCCGAATTCCGCCGAGAAGAGACCATCACGGTTACACACGCGGTTGATGTGTATTTTAATTGAGGTCAACTTCGGGTTTTCTACAACCGGACATTAACAAATTCCCATCTGCCTCATAACCGCGGGCACGGCTTTGAAAGATAATACCTGCAGGGTGTCCCAACTTAGCCCATTATAAGCTCTCACGGTCAACGAAGGATATTCCTTCTCTTTGGGAAGACCCGATCGATCTCGGAATCCCGGACTACAAGACATTTCGACAAAGAATAAAACAAGACCAGCAAAGCCGCCCGATTGTGCCGACAAATCCCGATAGGAGCTGCACATATCTCGTTCTCGTGGCACATCCGGATGAGACTAGCTACGAATAAAACCAAGCCTCGAGTTTCCCGTGGTGGCCCAGCAGCTCGATTCGGGCCAAGACTCGAAGGAGCACTGCACGGGGGGTTAAAATAAAGATGACCCTCTGGCTCGCGATAACTCGTGGGAAATGGCTTAGGAGGCAAATGGTAAAACCAAATTTGGGCCTTCTTTGGAGGAGTCTTATTCAAAGCGAACTGTCAAGGGGGTCCCATAAATCACCCAACCGTGTAAGGAACGCGAAATCAAGGAACATAACACCGGTATGACGGAAACTAGGGCGGCAAGAGTGGAACAAAACACCAGGCATAAGGCCGAGTCTTCCACCCTTTACCAAGTATATAGATGCATTAATTATAGCAGATATATGTTGTGATATCCCCAACAGTAAACATGTCCCAATAAGGAACAACATCTCCAGGTTCCAAAAGGAACAAACTTCATCTTCACCTGCAACTAGCAACGCTATAAGAGGGGCTGAGCAAAGCGGTAACATAGCCAATCAACGGTTTGCTAGGAAAGGATGGTTAGGGGCTGACATGGCAATATGGGAGGCATGATAAGCAAGTGATAGGCATCACAGCATAGGCATAGCAAAAGAGCGAGCATCTAGCATAGCAAAGATAGAAGTGATTTCGAGGGTATGGTCATCTTGCCTGCAATGTTCTCAGAGTTGTCGAAAGCTTGATCCTCGTAAGCGTTCTCAACAGGTTCCTCGTTCACGCATTTCGTCTCCGGCTCTACCCAAAGCAAGAACACAAACAAAGGAACCACAATAAATCACGGTGCAATGCACAAGCAACATGATGCAATATATGGCATGATATGCGAGATGTGATATGCAATGCGTATGCGTGCTCCGGAAGAAAAATGATGAACCAGACATCAACTTGGCAAACCAAGTATGTCGCTGGAAAGATGAGATGATTTCGGTTGAAATCGATATAAAGATCACCGGAATCGGATGCACGGTTTGCAAATGACAAGCAAAACAAGAATGGCACAAATCTGCCATTAACAGCATGATGCCACTTAACAAGCAACAAGAAATTAAGCTACTGCGCCCAAACGTACAAACAAAGTATATGGCAGTGATCTACTCAAGATGCGTGACAGAAGATGAACACTGAGCTACGGCTAAATCACAGCATAACAGGTTCAAACAAGCATGGCAAAAGTGCAAAACATATCAGCTTCACAGACTTAGTGAAATTACTGAACATGGCAAAACAGCATCAGGTAGCAATGTTCAGAGCAAGAAAACTACATGCTACAGGAACTTATAATAGCAAAGTAAGGCATGATATGAATATACTCAAAGCATAGAACAAAAGTCCCTTACTGACCATAAGCCAAAACGGATCAGAAAATATAGTAACACCCATGTCAAAATCGCAAGTTTCGTTAACCGATTCAGCAACATGGCATGTCAAAAACAGATAACAAGTAGGCATGTTTAAGAGCTCGATGCACTCACTACAGAGAATCTCATGATAAACTAAGCATACATACATCAAGAAGACATGGCAAGAACAATATCATAGCATACACGAATCAACCACAACAACCTTGGCAAAATTGAATAACATGTAAACAATCTGCCAGGAAACATTTTATAGCAAAAGTAGAGCTCGATTGACTCAAGCTATGGCACTCCATAATTGCAAAAAAAGGCATGGATGGATAGAGCATAACCATATGTCCAAAATATCCTTACTGAAGTATCTCAAAATATGCATGGATCTCTCGGTAGCATCAAGTTAACATGGCATCAAAATATCAGCTAAACAGGGTTGAAATTAGCAACATCAGGAAGCCTAGTTTGCATGGTTGTGCTAGTCACCACATAGATCACAAAAATACATGGCATACACCATCGAAAAGATGGCATGGCATATTACAAAACACATGTAGGACTCAAATTCATAGGATGCACACATCAATCATGTCAAAAATGACAAAAGTGCATGTTCTGTTACGAAACAGAAACTAACATCACATAGCCCTCTTCTAACAGTATTTCGGGCATCAAGATGAGCTCAAATGGAAATAATGTAATGAGATGAAATGGTCTACTCTTCGAGGCGAACATTTTGACATATTACACGCATGAAACGGATCTATGGTTGCAGAGTTATGATGCGTTGAAAATGCCACAAAATAATCACCGAGACAAACTTAAGACGAAAATAAGGGGGGAAAGTCAACCGATCGGATCTGAGATCCGGATCCGAGGCGGATCGAGGCGGCGGCGGTGCGGCTCGCCGGAGCTCGCCCGGGGCGAGGAGGAGGAGGGAGAGGCCGGGGCGGCCGACCGGAGGAGGAGGCGACGGCGGCGCGGCCAGGCGGAGGAGGGCGCCGGCGACTGGTCGGGCGCGGCGACCATGGGCGACGACCGGGCGCTGGCGGCGCGCGGCGGCCGGTCGGGAGCGGGCGGCGGGCGCGGGCTGCGGGGCGCCTCGGGCCGGGAGGGCTCACCGCTCGGCGGCCGGGCGCGCGGGCGGCGAATCGGGGACCGGGGCCACGTGGCGCCAACGAGAGGCGGTGGGCGGCGGCGGACGTTGTCCGCCCGCCGGACACGCCCGGCGCGGACTGGGATTTGCTAGGGTTAGGGGAGAGGATCCGCGAATTTGGAATGGGGGGTGTATATATAGGCATAGAGGGGGCTAGGAGAGTCCAAATGAGGTGTAGTTTTCGCCCACACGATCGTGATCGAACGTCAGAGAGCACGGAAGTGACTTAGATGTGTTATTGGACTGTTTTGAAAGGGTATTGGGCTGCAACTTAAAAGAGGCCTTTGCGAGAGTGCGGTTAACCGTTGGAGTACCAAACGAGCTTCAAATGACCCGAAACTTGACCGGTGGTCTACCGGTGGTATACCAAGGCCACTTGAAAAACCTCGGTCCATTCCGAGAAAGTTTAGTACCCGCTCACGGAAAAACGTAAAAGGGGACGCCAGGGGACATAGGAGTGCCGGATTGCAAAACGGACAACGGGAAAAATGCTCGGAATCATGAGACGAACACGTATGCAAATGCGATGCACATGATGACATGATATGAAATGCATGACATGGACAAAATGCAAAATGAAGAAAAAACCCAACCACGGAGGGAATATCATATCACAATGCCGAAAATGGCAAGAGTTGGAGTTACAAATATGGAAAGTTACATCCGTGGTGTTACAACACTCCACCACTACAAGAGGATCTCGTCCCGAGATCTAGGATGTAAAGAACTCCGGATATTCGAACGGAGGTGATCCTCGCGCCCTGTGTGGCTTCTCGGTCGGAATGGTGTGACCACTTCACTTTCAGGAATTTGATTGACTTGTTTGCGAGTCTTGCGCTCGCTTTCTTCAAGAATAGCAACGGGTGCTCATGATAAGAGAGATCTTCTTGAAGGTCAATTTCTTCAAGTTGATGGTGCGTTAGAGTCTTGAAGCACTTATAAGCTGTGACACATGAAACACATCGTGCACATTTGTGAAGTTGGACGGGAGCTCAAGTTGATAGGCGAGATCGCCTCTTTTGCCAATGATCTTGAAAGGACCCACGTATCTAGGGGCAAGCTTCCCTTTGATACCGAAGCGACGAGTGCCTTTCATTGGAGAGACGCGGAGGTAGACATGGTCTCCGATTTCAAAAGCCACCTCACGGTGCTTATCATCATAATAGCTCTTCCGGGCGCGATTATGCGGCTTTGAGATTCTCACGAATGACTTTGCACATTTCTTCGCTTCGTGATCAAGTCGTTGCCAAGAAGTTGGCGTTCACCGTCTCGGACCAATTGAGAGGAGTACGACACTTTCTCGCCATAGAGAATTTCGAATGGGGCCTTCTTGAACTTCGCTTGGAAGCTGTTGTTGTAGGAGAACTTCGGCATATGGAAGACAATCTTCCCACTTCATACCGAAGGAAATGACACAAGCCCGAGCATATCTTCAAGGATTTGATTGACTCGCTCGACTTGGCCACTTGTTTGAGGGTGGAAAGCTGTCTTTGAAACGAATGTTGGTGCCCATGGCCTTCAAAAGAATCCCAAAACTTGGTGGTAAAGATGCTGCCACGGTCTCAAGAGATCAATTGTGGAATGCCGTGCAAGGAGACAATCCGGAGGTGTATAGCTCGCCAACCGAGCTGCTGTGATAGATTCTTTGATAGGAAGAAAATGAGCCACTTTAGTAAGCTTGTCAATGACAACGAAGATAGCATCATTTCCACGCTTGGACTTTGGAAATCCAGTCACGAAGTCCATTTCAATATGATCAAACTTCCATTCTGTAATAGCAAGAGGTTGGAGGAGACCAGCTGGTCTTTGGTGTTCTGCTTTCACTCTTCTTCAGACATCACACTCATTCACGAATTGAGCAATTTCTCGCTTCATTCGAGTCCACCAATATGACTGCTTGAGGTCATGGTACATCTTCGTACTTCTAGGATGAATGGATAGAAGCGAATTGTGTGCCTCGTTCATAACGACTTTACGTAGATCACCCTTCGGAACCACAATTCGGTCCTCGAAGAAAAGAGTATCTTTGTCATCAATGTGGAAGCACTTGTACTTGGAAATGCCCTTGTCGATACCACGCTTCAC
Source organism: Aegilops bicornis (assembly GCA_021605145.1). Classification (NCBI taxonomy): domain Eukaryota; kingdom Viridiplantae; phylum Streptophyta; class Magnoliopsida; order Poales; family Poaceae; genus Aegilops; species Aegilops bicornis. The sequence goes on from CM038674.1 coordinate 488,896,662, forward strand.
CTTTTTCACCATGGTATCTAGGAGTTGAGCCTCACGAATCTGATCTTCGAAAGTAGGAGAGATTATGAGGTTGGCAAGAAATCCTTGAGGAACAACTTGAAGATTCAGCTTGCGGAAAGCTTCACAAAGATCCGGTTGGAAAGGCTTGAGGATTAGACTGTTGTAGTGAGCCTTCCTGCTCAAAGCATCTGCAATGACATTGGCCTTGCCCGGAGTATATTCAATACTTGGGTTGTACTCTTGAATCATTTCGACCCATCGAGTCTGCTTGAGGTTGAGGTTGGGTTGAGTGAAGATATACTTGAGACTCTTGTGATCGGTGAATATGTCCACTTTCCTTCCCAACAAGAGATGTCTCCATGTTATCAATGCATGGACAATCGCCGCCAACTCAAGATCGTGAGTAGGGTAGTTCTTTTCGTTGGGCTTCAAATGACGAGAGGTATAGGCCACAACTCTCTTCTCTTGCATTAACACAAAGACCGAGACCTTGAAGAGAAGCATCACGTAAAACTTGAATGGCTTGGATTCATCAGAGGAGTCAAGGCAGAGCTATGACGAAGTTTCTCTTTGAGAGTATTGAAAGCAACGTCACACTCGTGGAGACCGGACATACTTCACATGCTTACGGAGGAGGTTGGAAAGATGCTTGGAAATCTTGGAGAAGTTCTCAACGAATCTTCGGCAATAGCTTGCAAGACCAAGAAAATCATGAGCTGCTTGACATTCGAGGAGGTTCCCAATTCACAATCGCGGACACCTTCTCGGGGTTAATGTGATGCCCTTGGCGGAGATGATATGACCAAGGTAAAGAACTTCATCAAGCCAAAATTCACATTTGGAAAACTTTGCATAGAATTGATACTCTCTGAGCTTGTCTAGCACCAATCGCAAATGTTTGGCATGATCCTTCTTATTCTTGGAGAAGACCAAAATATCATCAAGATAGACCATGACTAATTCATTGGTGTATGTATTGAAAATGAAGTTCATCATTCGAGAGAAAGTTGGAGGAGCATTGACAAGGCAGAAAGACATGACAAAGTATATTCATAAGAACCAAAGCTTGTTCTAATGCCGTCTTGGGAATATCTTTGTTCACGAATGCGAATCTGATGATAACCCATACGAAGGTCAAGCTTGGAGAACACTTTAGCACCTTTGAGTTGCTCGAAAAGCTCATTGATGTTGGGAAGTGGATACTTGTTCTTGATAGTCTTCTTATTCAATGGACGGTAATCGACGCAAAGTCGGTCCATGCCATCCTTCTTCTGGACAAAAAGAACACCACAACCCCAAGGAGATGAACTCGATCCGATCAAACCCAGACGCTCTTGTTCATCGAGCTGCTTCTTCAATTCCTTCAGCTCATTAGGTCCAAGCTTGTATGGACGCTTGCAAAGGGGTTCAGTGCCAGGCTCAAGATCGATAACGAACTCAACTGGCCGATGAGGAGGCATACCCGGAAGTTCTTCTAGAAAGACATCTTGGTACTCACAAACGACTGGAATCTGAGAGATAGCATCCAATTCGCCCTTCTCATTGAGAGAAAACAACCGAATGGTTTCATCACGAGCGGCATAGATGATCACATCATTAGAAGAGTGAGTCAATTGAATTTCCCTGGCAGCACAATCAAGTTGAGCTTTGTGCTGAGAAAGCCAGTCCATCCCGAGAATAAGATCAATATCCGAGTCACCAAGGACAATTGGTTTAGCCAGAAATCTATAGTCGCCCATCTTGATACCGACATTCGGAACCATCATGCTAGAGCTCAAATGCTTAGCCGGAGAAATAACTTGCAATGCTTTAGGTAATTCCTCTGTGTCAAAATTGTGCTTCGATGCAAAAGGATATGACATGAAAGAATGCGATGCACCAGTATCAAAAAGAACTTTTGCAGGAATATCATTAACTGGAAGATTACCCATTATCACATCAGTAGATTCCTCTTCTTGAGCTGCATTCATCATGTTGACCTTTGCAAACTTGGAATTATGCTTGAACACTGCATTGCTTGAAGATTTCACAGGAGGAGGAGGCGAAAGGCGCCTTTGGTTGAAGCACTTGTTCGCATAATGACCTTTCTGCTGACATTTGTTGCAAGTCACCTCACGAGAGCGGACGGTGATAAGGAGCATTTGACCTTGGAGCTTGAGAATTAGACTTGTTACGATAGCACAGGTTGGGTGGGTGGGAAGATCCACGACCACCGAGTTCTTCTCACGATAAGGCCGACGGAACGGAGGAGGAGGAAGATAGAACTTCACTGCTTAGCTGCCACTTGAGAGGAAGAAGAAGACCGAATCGCATCCCCGATTCTTTTCTTAGAAGCCTCACATTTGAGCTGGGCAGCTTCTTGCTTCAAAGGCCATGTTGTAGAATTCATCATACTTTTCTCGCTCAAAAAGCACAAGAGCTAATTGCAGATCTTCTCTCGAGACCACCTCTGAATTGATAGATCATACTCTTTTCATCGTGGACGCCTTGCTTAGCAAAACGAAAGTGAGTTTCTCAGGAACTGGATATTGTATTGATACACGTACATGTTGCCTTGCTTGAGATTGCGGAACTCCTCACGCTTGCTCTCAACAACACTTTTCGGAATGTGGTGAGCTCTCGAAATCTCGGTGGAACTCATCCCGAGGTAATGACACGACCTCCTCTGGAATCTTTGTATTGTCGAACCACTCGGCAGCTTGGTCCTTGAGTTTAAACGAAGCAAACTTGACAAAGTCCTCGTGTCCGACATTGCTACATTCAAAATGTTTGCAGATGTCCACAAGCCAATCGTCAAGCGCCTGTGGCCTCGACCACGTAAACCGAAAGACTTCGGCCGATTAGCGAGGAACCGATTGAGGGTAGCAAAGTGCGGCTGGTTGTTGCCTTGACCTTGATTGCCTTGACTGCCTTGCCCTTGAGTACGCTCTTGCAAGAGCTGCAAAATCATCTCGAGCATTGGCATTGGTGGCTGCCATGATAGCTTGCCATGCCTCCGGAGGTGGAGGTGGAGGTGGAGGGTTGACCGATTCTCATCATTGCGATCCGGATTCAGACGCTACATGGAGCCATCCTCAAGAGGGTGACATCCGTTAGCACTTTGATAGACGTATAGACAAGTTGAATCGACGGATAGAAATTGCAACATATAGTCTTCACAATAAACATTCGAACAAGGATGAACGAATGAATTCCAAAAGCTAACATCACACGTCCATTAAGGTGAGAAGCCACTTGATTAAGGGTTGATGAAAAATAACAAGGTACGACCGAACAAATAAGTGGTAAGGATTACCCAATCACAAACCAAATATCTGCGGGAAGAAATGCTAGGAGCTACTTGAATCCCACCTATAAACTCCCGAAACTCTGGTTATGCAATCTGGTGTTGGGGATACAGGGACACAAAATATATCACCCAAACTAACAATACCAAGATCCAAATATCCATCCACAACACATAACCAAGAAACCTTCGGAAATCGTGGTACCTCGACCTTGAAAAGCATCCGTTATATGAGTCATGGCAATAGTCCCGAAGCTCGCCAGATCTTTGGGTTATCGGGTTATCTCACCAACAACTACACAAAAGAGATTTCGATGTCGGTACAACTCGTGTATTCCAGAATCGCAACGATAAAATTGTGACGACAACACCTCAGAGCTCAACTCCCCGGGACACTGCCACAACCCCTAAATGTCAGGAGGCACCAAGAACAATGTTCTCGTCACAAAACCATCGGAACGATCCCAAGATACCCGCGTGATCCTAATTTTTTTTTTTGTGAAATTTGAGGAGAGGAGAGTCAAAACTTCTACGTCAGGAGACCTCACAGAGCGACGAAGGGACTAGGGAGTAAAAAGAATCCTACTCTCCGATATATATAATCCTAAGACTCAAAACATTTTCCGTTCTAGACTCAACAACGCCAGCAAACAATCAAGTAGGGGGCTCCTAAGTCGGGGAAGGCTCTGATTACCAACTTGTAACGGCCCCGATGCGGCTATATCTCCCACGTGTCGAAGCACGACTTAGAGGCATAACCGCATTGAAAGCAATGTCGCAAGTGAGGTAATCTTCACACAACCCATGTAATACATAAGGGAAAGAGATACATAGTTGGCTTACGATGCCACTTCACACAATACATAAATAAACATCCATCATCCGTATTACACTCAAGGTCCGACTACGGAACCAAAATAAAAGAAGATACCCCAAATGCTACATAGATCCCCGATCGTCCCAACTGGGCTCCACTATCGATCATCGGGAAAAGACACATAGTAACGACCACGTTCCTCGTCGAACTCCCACTTGAGCTCGGTTCGTCACACCTGCACTGGCATCGTCGGCACCTGCAACTGGTTTGGTAGAATCTGTGAGTCACGGGGACTCAGCAATCTCACACCCGCGAGATCAAGACTATTTAAGCTTATAGGAAGGATAGAGTTGTAAGGTGGAGCTGCAGCAAGTGACTAGCATATATGGTGGCTACATTCGCAAAAGAGAGCGAGAAGAGGAGCAAAGCACGGTCGTGAAGCTAGTAGCGATCAAGAAGTGATCCTGAACTACTTACGCCGACATAACTCCAACACGTTCACTTCCCGGACTCCACGAGAAGAGACCATCACGGTTACACACGCCGTTGATGTGTATTTTAATTAAGGTCAACTTCGGGTTTTCTACAACCGACATTAACAAATTCCCATCTGCCTCATAACCGCGGGCACGGCTTTGAAAGATAATACCTGCAGGGGTGTCCCAACTTAGCCCATTATAATCTCTCACGGTCAACGAAGGATATTCCTTCTACCGAGAAGACCCGATCGATCTCGGAATCCCGGACTATAAGACATTTCGACAAAGAATAAAACAAGACCAGCAAAGCCACCCGATTGTGCCGACAAATCCCGATAGGAGCTGCACATATCTCGTTCTCGTGGCACATCCGGATGAGACTAGCTACGAGTAAAACCGAGCCTCGAGTTTCCCGTGGTGGCCCGCAGTAGCTCAGTTCGGGCCAGCACTCGAAGGAGCACTGGTCCGGGGGGGTTAAAATAAAGATGACCCTCGGGCTCGCAAAAACCCGGGGGAAAAAGGCTTAGGTTGCAAATGGTAAAACCAAAGTTAGGCCTTGCTGGAGGAGTCTTATTCAAAGCGAACTGTCAAGGGGGTCCCATAAATCACCCAACCGTGTAAGGAACGCGAAATCAAGGAACATAACACCGGTATGACGGAAACTAGGGCGGCAAGAGTGGAACAAAACACCAGGCATAAGGTCGAGTCTTCCACCCTTTACCAAGTATATAGATGCATTAATTATAGCAGATATATATTGTGATATCCCCAACAGTAAACATGTCCCAATAAGGAACAACATCTCCAGGTTCCAAACGTAACAAACTTCATCTTCACCTGCAACTAGCAACGCTATAAGAGGGGCTGAGCAAAGCGGTAACATAGCCAATCAACGGTTTGCTAGGAAAGGATGGTTAGGGGCTGACATGGCAATATGGGAGGCATGATAAGCAAGTGATAGGCATCGCAGCATAGGCATAGCAAAAGAGCGAGCATCTAGCATAGCAAAGATAGAAGTGATTTCGAGGGTATGGTCATCTTGCCTGCAATGTTCTTAGAGTTGTCGAAAGCTTGATCCTCGTAAGCGTTCTCAACAGGTTCCTTGTTCACGTACTCGTCTCCCGGCTCTACCCAAAGCAAGAACACAAACAAAGGAACCACAATAAATCACGGTGCAATGCACAAGCAACATGATGCAATATATGGCATGATATGCGAGATGTGATATGCAATGCGTATGCGTGCTCCGGAAGGAAAATGATGAACCAGGCATCAACTTGGCAAACCAAGTATGTCGCTGGAAAGATTAGATGATTTCGGTTGAAATCGATATAAAGATCACCGGAATCGGATGCACGGTTTGCAAATGACAAGCAAAACAAGAATGGCACAAATCTGCCATTAACAGCATGATGCCACTTAGCAAGCAACAAGAAATTAAGCTATTGCGCCCAAACGTACAAACAAAGTATATGGCAGTGATCTACTCAAGATGCGTGACAGAAGATGAACACTGAGCTACGGCTAAATCACAGCATAACAGGTTCAAACAAGCATGGCAAAAGTGCAAAACATATCAGCTTCACAGACTTGGTGAAATTACTGAACATGGCAAAACAGCATCAGGTAGCAATGTTCAGAGCAAGAAAACTACATGCTACAGGAACTTATAATAGCAAAGCAAGGCATGATATGAATATACTCAAAGCATAGAACAAAAGTCCCTTACTGACCATAAGCCAAAACGGATCAGAAAATATAGTAACACCCATGTCAAAATCGCAAGTTTCGTTAACCGATTCAGCAACATGGCATGTCAAAACAGATAACAAGTAGGCATGTTTAAGAGCTCGATGCACTCACTACAGAGAATCTCATGATAAACTAAGCATACATACATCAAGAAGACATGGCAAGAACAATATCATAGCATACACGAATCAACCACAACAACCTTGGCAAAATTGAATAACATGTAAACAATCTGCCAGGAAACATTTTATAGCAAAAGTACAGCTCGATTGACTCAAGCTATGGCACTCCATAATTGCAAACAAAGGCATGGATGGATATAGCATAACCATATATTCAAAACATCCTTACTTAAGTATCTCAAAATATGCATGGATCTCTCGGTAGCATCAAGTTAACATGACATCAAAATATCAGCTAAACAGGGCTGAAATTAGGAACATCAGGAAGCCTAGTTTGCATGCTTGTGCTAGTCACCACATAGATCACAAAAATACATGGCATACACCCCTGTAAATATGGCATGGCATATTACAAAACACATGTAGGACTCAAATTCATAGAAATGCACACATCAATCATGGCAAAAATGACAAAAGTGCATGTTCTGTTACGAAACAGAAACTAACATCACATAGCCCTCTTCTAACAGCACTTCGGGCATCAAGATGAGCTCAAATGAAAATGATGCAATGAGATGAAGTGATGTACTCTTCGCGTCGAACATTTTGACATATTACGCGCACGAAACGGATATAAGGGTGCAGAGTTATGATGCGTTGAAAATTCCACAAAATAATCACCGAGACAAAAACTTAGACGAAAATAAGGGGGGGGGGGGAAGTCAACCGACCGGATCTGAGATCCGGATCCGAGGCGGATCGAGGCGGCGGTGGTGCGGCTCGCCGGAGCTTGCCCGGGGCGAGGAGGAGGAGGGAGAGGCCGGGGTGGCCGACCGGAGGAGGAGGCGACGGCGGCGCGGCCAGGCGGAGGAGGGCGCCGGCGATCGGCCCGGCGGCGCGGCGCGCGACCATGGGCTGCGGCCGCGCTGGTCGGCGGGCGGCGGTCGGGAGCGGCCGGTCGGGAGCGGGCGGCGGGCGCTTGAGGCGCCGCCGGGGAGGGTTTCGCCTGGCCTCGTGGCTGGCGGCGGGCGGCGAATCGGGGACCGGGGCCCACGTGGCGCGCGCTGAGAGGCGGTGGGCGGCGGCGGACGTTGTCCGGCCCGCTCCGGACACGTCCGGCGGCGGCGGACTGGGATTTGCTAGGGTTAGGGGGGAGAGGATCCGCGAATTTGGAATGGGGGGTGTATATATAGGCATAGAGGGGGCTAGGAGAGTCCAAATGAGGTGTAGTTTTCGCCCACACGATCGTGATCGAACGACGGAGAGCATGGAAGTGACTTAGATGGGTTATTGGACTGTTTTGAAAGGGTGTTGGGCTGCAACTTAAAAGAGGCCTTTGCGAGAGTGCGGTTAACCGTTGGAGTACCAAACGAGCTCCAAATGACCCGAAACTTGACCGGTGGTCTAACGGTGGTATACCAAGGCCACTTGAAAACCTCGGTCCATTCCGGGAAAGTTTAGTACCCACTCACGGAAAAACGTAAAAGGGGACGCCGGGGGACATAGGAGTGCCGGATTGCAAAACGGACAACGGGAAAAATGCTCGGAATCATGAGACGAACACGTATGCAAATGCGATGCACATGATGACATGATATGAAATGCATGACATGGACAAAATGCAAAATGAAGAAAAAACCCAACAACAGAGGGAATATCATATCACAATGCCGAAAATGGCAAGAGTTGGAGTTACAAATAGGAAAGTTACATCCGGGGTGTTACACAAGGCAAGGGGCACCTCGCGAGGTTCCCATGACACAAGCCATAACGACCGGGGCCAGGCGGGCGCCGGCGCGTGGAGTGTCCTCGTTTCCTCTTTGGTGCTAAAGAGGCAAGCGCAGGCGAGGAGTCCTGAGGCAACAGTCAAAGGTTTCCATATCAGTGCAATGAGATCAAGACTAGCAGGACGGCAGGATGGAGGTCACCGTGGAGCCCAAGATGGCGTCACCACCGGAGCCTTTGGCAGGCGAAGGCCACCTTTAGTCACGATAACTTGTACTAGTTGTCTCCCTTCAAATTTGGCCGTTGTGGCATCCTTTCCCGCTAGCATTTGGGAAGAGGACCAGGGCCACTATAAATAGGGCTAGCCACCACAGTAGGAGAGAGCGAAAATGGATCCGGAGGCCATTCAGATCATCCTCATCCACACAAACTCACCAAGCACAAGAGCACCTCGCCTCAGCAGGCTGTTCTTGCCTTGTAACTATTCCTCCTCAGCCCAAGAGGCAATCCACCACACCACACTGGGTCAGGGTATTACACCACATCGGTGGCCCGAACCAGTATAAACCTTGTGTCCCTTTGTTCTGCGAGTTAGACGCATCGAGCCTTGAGATCGCGGTGAGGGAGAGTGCTGGTGGGAGGAGAGATCTTCGTGCGCACCCCAGTGTTCGAACCTCAAGGGTTCTGCCGGAACACTAAATCCGACATTTGGCGCGCTAGGTAGGGGTGCACCGAAGCCTTCCTCTCGCCGATCGGCGTCCCATCGCTCCATCGCATCCATGGCAGACGGGTGTCGAGCCCGCGCTGAGCGTCGGGCCGCCCTCGCCGCCCGTGTCGCTCAGACAGCTCATGTCGGCGGGCCTCCCCGTCGTTCCCCGTCGCCCGCCGCCAACGCCGCCACTGGCCTGGTGGGGAACGAGCAGCAAGCGTCCTCACTACACCCTTCTGTGCTGCGCGACGGCCGCACCGCCACTCCATCGCTGACCCCGGCCGGCTCGTCGTCTCACGCTCGCCGCGCGCCCACGAATGCGCAGGCTGCGCTACTCATGGCACGAGAGCTCCTGCGCTACCGCCCGGTTGACGATCTCTATGAGGACTGGCTGGACCGCATCGCCGAGCTCGTCAGCGCTGCAGGGGGCTCCCCCGCACCATCCCTCTCGTTGCCTCGCCCTCCTCCAGCTACGTGCGATGTAGCTCATGGAGCACCTCCACCACCTCCGCACCAAGGCGGCGTTCTGGCTCCAAGGCGTGCGGCCCCCCGGCGTGACCCACCGTGCCGGGTGACCGCGCGAGAAGAAGGAAGCTGCCAAGAAGTTCCCCGGCCGCAAGAGAATGCTCCTGCGCTCCCAGCGCCACCGTGACAAGACCGCGTGCCGCCTGCGGTGGCGGCACGCGGACAACAGGGGCAGGCTCCACATCAGCAAAGGCTGTTGCGCCTTCACTCCGGAGCTGCGAAGCATCGTCTGGCCGGGCAAGTTCAACCCAGACCTGCCTCCTCGCTACGACGGCACTCCCGTCCCTGTGGAGTTCCTGCAGCTCTACGAGTTAAGCATTGAGGCGGCCAACGATGATGAGAAAGTCATGGCGAACTGGTTCCCCATGGCTCTCAAGGATGGTGCCCGCTCGTGGCTCCTGAACCTGCCCCCGGGCTCGATCTCCTCACGGGATGAGATGTGCGACCGCTTCGTCGCCAACCTCTAGGGCACTCGCGACCGCCCTCCGGCAGTGGGTGACCTGTGGCGCATCAAGCAACAACCAGGAGAGACCCTGCAGAAGTACATCCAGCGCTTCAACAGCGTTCGTCTCAAGATCCCCAAGGTGACGGACGAGGCCATCATTTTGGTGTTTACTGATGGCGTCTGCGACATCAAGATGAAGGAGGAGCTCGCTATCCACGAGGAGCTATGCACGGCTCTGGAGCTGTTTAACATGGCAACCTAGTGCGCAAGAGCTGAGGAAGGGCGCCTTTCCCTCCTCGAGCTCCCTGTTACCGACCCAGAGGAGAAGAAAGCCAAGGCTAAGGACGTGAAGCGCAAGGGGGTGGATGTGCTCGCGGCGGAGCCAGACATGAAGCATGGCCAGGACCAACCCGAGTCGTCCAAGAGCTGCCGATCGTTATGTGCCTTCCACAACATACACAGCCACAACACCAACAACTGTCTAGAGCTCAGGGCCATTCGAGATGGACACTTCGATCGACGCCCCGAGCACAATGACCGGGGCTACGACCGAGGAGGAGGACAAGGAGGAGGACGTTGGGATGATCGCGGCCCTCGCCAGGAGTGGCGTGACCGGCCTCGCAAGGACCGCTGGCAGGACCAGTCTCGTGAGGCCGCCTGGAGGGAACAGCCTCGCGAGGTCCGCCCTTAGGGCAGCGCTGGTCTTCCTCTGTTGCCGCCACCACTAAGAAGGAACGACGACCACCATTAGGACGAGGGGGCCGGGGGCTTCCAGGAACCGCGTACTGTCGCTTGCATCTTGGGCGGAGCTCATGCCCCAGCATCTCAGCACATCTTCAAGAAGTTTGCTCGTGAGGTGAATGCAGCACTTCCCAGGCTTGAGGCCACGCGCCCGCTTAGGTGGTCCAAGTGCGCCATCAATTTCAGCTCGACGGACCAGCTCAAGTGCGCGGCCACTGCCGGCGCCCTCCCGATGTTGCGCTCACCCGTCATCAACAATGTACAAGTCACCAAGACCCTCATTGACGGCGGTTCAGGGCTTAACGTCTTGTCCATCGAGACATTCGACAGCCTCCAAGTTCCATACGATCAGCTTCAGCCCACCAAGCCCTTCTCGGGAGTGACCAATGGCTCCACCACCCCGATAGGGCAGGTCCGCCTCCCTGTCACCTTCGGACAGCGCGACAACTACCGCATCGAGCTCATCGACTTTGACGTTGCTCACATCCGTCTGCCGTACAATGCCATCCTCGGGTATCTGGCCCTCGCCAAGTTCATGGCAGTGACCCACCATAGCTACAACGTCCTCAAGATGCCAGAAAGCGGCGGGATCATCACAGTCCCCTGTGAAGAAAGAGATGCGATGTGCTCCCTCGAGCGCGCCTTCCAGGCTCCTGCAATCGAAGAACCTGACAGCAAGGGCGAGTACCCTCCTGAGGCCACCCCCAAGAAGAAGAAGCAACTACTTCGTATAGGGCCTCAGGGGAGCGGCGCCTCTGGCGGTGCCACATTAGGATCGGCGCCCTCACCTGGGGCGCCTCCCCCTTGCATAGGAAGGCGCGCACAGCGCCCTCCTCAGGCAGGGCTCGGGGGATCTCTTCTGGAGGGCCTCAGACCTAGCCAACATCATGAGGGAGGCGCTCGGGCACCACGTGGAGGCGTGCTTTGAAGCACGTCTTCCTCATGGGGACCCCGGGCAAGGAGCGCCCGGTGCTCAGGAGTTCATCGCCAAGACCACTCAGGAGCTACAGGATGCAAGAGCCGTGCACGGCGACCGCCGCCCACCTAGCATAGCTCCCCATCTAGGTGAGGATGGCGGGCTGCGCGTCTGCATCGACATCCCCCGGCTGAACAGGGCCGCGTCTCAGGAGCGCTTCTGGCCTTCGCGCGTGGTAGGTTGCGAGGGCCCACCTCACAGCTATGTTCGCATGCCTCTCGGCCTGCCGAGCATGGCGGCGGCCTTCCAGTGCAACCTGCGGAGCGTCCTGGTGACCCAGGAGGCCAGGCATCACGCGGTCCTGGCGGAGATGGAGACGGTCCTCAAGGAACCGCCAGGACCCCCATAGCCTCCCGAGGCTCAGGGCCCCGGTGGCTCATGAGGAGCGACCCCTTCGCCACGAATCTTCAGCTACCCCAACATCCCTTCGACAATGGAACCAGGTGACATTTTCCAAGTTTATTTAGCTAGGAGCGCCCCCGGGCCGCATCATTCCCAGACTGCGTGGGCATGTCCTTGCAGCATGTATCCTTTTACATCTTTAGCTTACTCTGCTAGGGCGCCCCTCGAGCTGCATCATCCCCAGGCCGCTCGGGTCCGACCCAGTGGCATGTATCGTTTTTGCATTTACCTAAGCTAGTTCGCTTTCCATGCATAAGCTATCTATGATCATTACTTGCTTGATTATCACCCACCACAGGAGCCGCGCGCCGATCGCCTTTCTTCAGGATCCTTCGCATAAGAAGGCTAGGCATGGCGTCTGTGCTCGGGTCCATCCTTGCAGCATCGATAAATCCAACGGCTGAGCTCGTCTGGCGGGCCGGTCCCGTTCACGGCACCTCCTGGGTTCGTTGGTGCTTGGCCTTCTCATGCGATAACCTCTGGAGATTCCTTTGGGGCAGGTTGCCTAACCATCTCGCAGGACCACCGCAGTCAACAAGAACCAAGACCAGGCGCAACCCGCCTTGAGGTAGGGCCTCATGAGTCCCGTGCTGGCTCATGAGTGCCCAGACACACCTCGTCTAGCCCTGCCGTGCAAGCCACGTGCCAGGGCTGGGCTGTACACGCCCCGGGGGCTCCACTCAGAGGGAGCCCTCACCCACGCACTAGTGTAAGCACCATGCTCCGCGCTGGCAGTCGACACGGCCGAGGAGCGGTTATGCCCGTGCAAGTGCGGAAGCACGATGCTCCGTGCTGGTGATAAACAACTGAGGGCGGCCACATGGCCTTATCAACCTCATGGAGCCCTTGAGCTCAGTGTCTGGCCTCATCGCAACACCTCCCCTCGGGAGAGTCGCGCGAGGGGGCTGGGCACGGGGGCTACGCTCGACTCATGCCCAAGCGTACGCCACTCCGCTAGAGGTTCCTCGGGCCTGGTCGTCGCGCACCCTCCCGAGCGGATACTCGGCGAGGGAAAATGTATGAAGGTCGTTTGAGCGTCAAGGGGGACTCCTGAGCATCGCGACTCCGGAGCCTAACTGGCCACGTAGCCCCTCACCCCTTGGTCTCGTCCTGGTGATCCGGACGACCCAACGGCGACTGAGGTATGCGCGGGGTCGGGCCCTGCCGACGTAGAACACTAGATCTATTACTGCATCTCCTTTCTGTAAGCTGTTTGCGCGTCAAGGGGGACTCCTCAGCATCGCGACTCCGGAGCCTAACTGGCCACGTAGCCCCTCACCCGTTGGTCTCGTCCTGGTGATCCGGACGACCGAACGGCGGCTGAGGTATGCGCGGGGTCGGGCCCTGCAGACGTAGAACGTAAAGCAAATGGGAAGGAAATCGCAAAATCTCAAGCAAATATTACAAGACATATTGTTCTTCCGATACAAAACGCAAGTTTAAACGCCTCCACGAGGGATGGTGCATATTGCAGGAGCTAAACAGGAAAGGAGCCGCCAGCAACTCATATCGTCATCCCCGGACGCTACCGTCGCCCGCAAGGGATGCATCTCCCACAATGGCGTTGCCCTCACCTGCACCACCCGCTGGAGTTGCAGGATCAGCAGCACCGCCAGTTGAGGGCGCGGGACCGAAGGCGCAGAACCTCTTCAGCAGGGCCTCCACCCGACCCTTCACGATTTCGGTAGCAGTTGCGATGTGCTCGGTGTCCACGGGCTCCAGCAGCTCGTCGAGGTGGGCGGAAGGATCGCGAAGATGGAGGTGGCTGAAGACGCGCATCAACGCGGCTGAGGAAAGGATGCGGGCTTCTACCTCTGCCAAGGGCCAATACCACCCACGACTTCCTCAAGCACCTCGACCAGATAAGGAAGCAGCTAGGTGGGGCCCTCGTCGTCGGTAGCCAGGGACTTGAAGGCCACGCGGTCTTCGGCCAGGACTTGCGCCTTAGCTTCCAGCTCGGCCTTCTATGCCTCCACCTTCTGCTCTAGCTTCTCCAGCCGGCTGCGCTCCGCAGCCTGTGCCTCCGCCAACTGCTCTAGCTCGGTGTCGCGACCCCTGACAGCGTCCTCCCGGGCCTTCATCTTCTCCTCCTCCGCCCTGTGGCCCCGAGCTTTGTCCGCACGCTCACTGCGCATGGTCTTTAGTTTGGCCTCCAGCAACTGGCAGCGATCTTGGGTGCCTCCGGCATTCTTCAGCGTCGCCTCGCGGGCAGCCATAGCTTGGGCGATGGCCTACTTGTCCTTCTCGAAGTCCACCGCAGCCTGGCTCAGCGCCGCCCAGACAGCCATGTCGAAGTGGAGCCAGCCAGAGATCATCTCCAGGCGCCCGGCCACCAGGCGACGGTCGGTGCCTTGAAGATCGTCCCGCAGCAAGGTCAGTGCAGAAAGAGCGCGCTCCAGGATGTCGGGGGAGGCGGAAGGATCCGAGGTCAGCAGAGCGGTGGAGGAAGGAAGAGGCAACATCGTCACGATGGCCTGGGAGGCTGAGGGCTCCTGATCTTTGGGGACCTCAGCAGCCGAGCCCGACGCCGGCACCTCTGGTGCCAGCGGGGCCATGGGGGCTGCCTCCTATAGAGGATGCTCCCCCAAGTTTCATGAGGACGACCGGGCCGGGGAAGCGCGAGCACCGCCACCGCCCTTACCTTCGGAGGAGGGTGCGGCGACGGCAGGAGATTTGGTCCCGAGCAGTACCGCCGTATCCTCCTTCCTCCTCTTCGCCGCGGGCGTCGGCCTAGTCAAGCAATGGAAAGCGTCAAGAATCAGCAACACAAGCAGGAACAAGGCAAGAATCAGCAACAGAAGCAGGAATCAACTTACTGGTCCACCGCAACCTAGTCCCTCTGCTTCCTGAGCTTGAATCCTGAGAGCCTCCCAGCCTGAGGCGCGGACGCAAGGGCTCTAGGCGCAGAAGAGGGGGCAGCAGGCAAGTTGGAAGCAGCATCAGGCAGCGTCAGAACAGGGGCGTCGTCTCGGGAGACCAGCGCCGACCTTCCTCTCGTCGGAATCTTGACCAGTGACCTCCTTCGGGGACTGACCTTGGACCTTGAGGAGCCCCCTGCAGTACACAGCCCCCCTTTCCAGGGGGATATCGGCCTCGTCATCATCATCAGGCAGGGTGCGGAGGATGTCGGCTTTGCGCATAGGAGAGGTCTCCCCCTCTGCCTCACGAGAAGCTTCCGAGTCGCGCTTCTCCTCCTCCTCATCCTCCTCCTACCCCTCGTGAGACTCGTTAGAGGACACATCCACAGGGGCCATCGTCATTGGAGCGCTCGAGGGTGCAGGCGGCACAAGCCCGCACCCGTCAAAGACATGCATGGCAGCCGCGGCCTCTGCCCCGTCTGGGCGGCAGAACAAGGGAACAAAGCAATCAGGCGGGTACCCTTGGTCGTCCCCAACCAAGGAGCGAAGATTCAAGCGCAATTCCTCATCAGAAAGGGGCTCCGGGCACAAGCATAGGTCGTCCCCTTCGTCTCCAAGCTTCCACAGTGGGCGCGGGCGTGCTTGGAGGGGAGCCACACACTGCACCATGAATTCTTTGGTGATCATGGCCCCCGTCAGCTTCGCCGCCCTCGAGTCGCCGGGATTCAGGTCGGCAGTCATCCTCTCCAGCACCTGCGTCGTCCGAGGGTCGGTGAGCTTCGCGCGAAGCCATCCCTCTTGGGACACAGGCATCCCTATCGGCAGCACCAGCCGGGGATGGGAGCACTTGGCGTCCATCAGGACCCACTTGCTCCTGAAGCCCTCGGCCTTCTTCCTGGCCTTCGAGATGGCATTGGTCTTGTTGGCCGCGACGAAGCCAACGCACCCTGAGCAGGGGCCCTCCTTAAGCCGAAGGAAGAAGAAGTGGAGCAGCGGTGCCACGGACAGCATCACTCCGACGTATGCCTCGCAGTAGAAGGCAAAGATCGATAGGAGAAGGATGGAGTTGGGATGAAGATGGAGGGAGTGGATCTTGTAGTGGCTAAGGACGGAGTAGAAGAAGTCAGAGAAAGGGGGAACCAACCCGGCAATGATGCAGCTCATGAAGAAGGGGTAGAAGGTGCTGCCCGAGGCCTCAGGCTCGGCGGAGCAGACCCGGAGCACAGTCTTCCTCTTCTCGTCACCCTCCGCCATCATTAGGCGCATGGTGGCAAGGTTCTTCCCCGACACGCTCAGCGCGTCGAGCGCGGGCTTGTACCAGGATGGCGGAGGAGTAGCCCGAGCCTTCTTGGGCGCAATCGACGGCAAGCTCGAAGGAGGATCTAGGAGGATCTGAAGTGTCAGAAAGCGAAGGGCAAGAAAGGGGATCTAGAGCAAGGCGAAGGAAGGCAATGAAGGCGAATACAGCCCGCGCCTGTCTTTTCTCAGTCGGGCAGTTGCCGAGGCAGCGTGGGGAAGCGAAGACGCCCACGTCCAATCAATCACCACACGTCAACGATGCCACAGGCTGTTGGGGCCTGCGACACTCCGCACTTGCCCCTTGGCTTCGCCTCGAAGGCAAGTCCGAGCGTTCCTTGGGCCCGGGTGTCGGTGTCTAAACCGGCGGATCTCGGGTAGGGGGTCTCGAACTGTGTGTCTAAGGCGGATGGTAACAGGAGGTGGGGGACATGATGTTTACCCAAGTTCGGGCCCTCTCGATGGAGGTAATACCCTACTTCCTGCTTGATTGATCTTGATGATATGAGTATTAGAAGAGTTGATCTACCACGAGATCGTACAGGCTAAACCCTAGAAACTAGCCTATGGTATGATTTCTATTGTCCTACGGACTAAATCTTCCGGTTTATATAGACACCGGAGGGGGCTAGGGCTACACAGAGTCAGTTACAAGGGAGGAGATCTACATATCCGTATTGCCAAGCTTGCCTTCCGAGACAAGGAGAGTCCCATCTGGACATGGGACGAAGTCTTCAATCTTGTATCTTCAAAGTCCAACAGTCCAGCCAAAGGATATAGTCCGGCTGTCCGGAGACCCCCTAATCCAAGACTCCCTCAGTAGCCCCTGAACCAGGTTTCGATGACGATGAGTCCGGCGCGCAGATTGTCTTCGGCATTGCAAGGCGGGTTCCTCCTCTGAATACTCCATAGAAGATTTTGAACACAAGGATAGTGTCCGTCTCTGCAAAACAAATTCCACGTACCACCGTAGAGAGAATAATATTTCCACAAATCTAATCTACTGACGCATTTTGCGGCATGCACTACAAAAAAAAGACACATCCGTGACATTTTGGGCCGAACGAATTTTTTTTTCTGTCATACATATGGCACTTCTATGACGATAATTGTGACAAAACCCGGTATCATCATAGATGTGGTGGGCTCCTACTTCTATGACAAAAAATCATGACAGAAAATGGGCTTTTTGTCCTGGGCGGGCCGGAGACGCAGCTGCATGACATTCTTTGGGCCGTCCATGATGGAAAAAACCATGGTAGAAGCGAGGGGGAGGGAAATTTCGGGGAGTTGCCGGTTACGGTGGGAGGTCGGGGGCCGAGCGATGCGCGTTTCTCTCGTACATACGCGTGTGTGTGCGAGGCGTTCGCTCTAACTGAACCCGAGCGAGGCGTTGGGCTCTAATCGAACCCGGCGATTGCAGACCGCAGTTACGTTACATTAAACCCGAGCGATCGATCGATGGCTGTTAATCGAAGCCGATCGAGCGATTCCTTCGCCATCGCCGCTAATCAAGCCGATCGATGCTATCTGCGGGATGAACAGTGAGTGTTGCGCGGGGGGTTGGATGAACAAAGGAGCGGTGGCGTTGCTTCTGGATGAACAGGACCCCGTGGTGTGGTGGAGGGCTGGATGAACAGTAGACGATGGAGGGGTGCCCGTGGAGGGGTGGTTGAACAGGACCCCGTGGTGTGGAGGGCTAGATGAACATTAGATGGTGGAGGGGTGCCCGTGGAGGGGTGGTTGAATAGGACCCCGTGGTGTGGAGGGCTGGATGAGCAGTAGACGGTGGAGGGGTGGTTGAACAGTAGCCGGTGGAGTAGCGCGCGGTGGAGGCTGGATGAACAGGAGCCCGTGGAGGCTGGAGGAGAACGACGGTAGCCCGTGGAGGCTAGAGGAGGTCGACGGTGGAGATGAACAATATCCCGTGGAGTCCCGTTTTGCGGTACGCCACACCCCTCCCAATGAACAGGACCCACGTTTCGACCGTAGGAGGTCCATTTCGTCCATTTTGCGGTACGCCGCACCCCTCCCGATCAACAGGACCCCCGTTTCGACCGTAGGAGGTCCGTTTCCTCCGTTTTGTGGTACACCACACCCCTCCCGATCAACAAGACCCCTATTTCGACCGTAGGAGGTCCGTTTACTCCGTTTTGCGGTACGCCAGACCCCTCCCGGTGAACATGATCCCGTTTCGAACGTGGCCGGTCGAACACAAGGCCGCTTCTCCGCCAGCGGCACGCTAGGCCTCGTTTCCATCGCCTGCTCCGTCCAAGCCTCCCGATGAACACAACCACGCATTCCGTTCCGACCCAGCCGGTTGGCTCCCACGTTGCCCGCTGCCTCCCGATGAACACGACACATTCCGTTGCCTCCCCATGAACACGACGCATTCCGTTGCCTCCCCATGAACACGACGACGACGCTGTTTCTCTGTTCCGACCCAGCCATGTATGTATGCGCGAGTAGGCATTCGAGACCCTGCCCAGATGTAATGCACGCGGGTCAGATTTTCTTTCTTGCACCCTCGCCGCTGTACGTACGTGTACATGCTACATGCTTGCCTCTACTATGACACGTGCGCACCTCTACATCCACCAGTATATATATACGTACATGTTCGCGACCAGAATGACAACGCTACGTATGTTTCGACCAGGTGGGTCCCGACTGTCAGGCACTTCCTTGCCTGCGAAGATGTAGCTGGTGGGTCCCAGCAGTCAGGGGGGCGAATCATTTTTTTTTGCCCGGACGCACTTCCTTGCGTGCGAAGATGTAGCTGGTGGGTCCCAGCAGTCAGGGGGGCGAATCGTTTTGTTTTTTTTTTCCCGGACGCACTTCCTTGCGTGCGAAGGTGTAGCTGGTGGGTCCCAGCAGTCAGGGGGGAAATGTTTTTTCATGAAATATGGTGGTCCGTCCGGTGGGTCCCCGCTGTCAGGTGGAGGAATCATGATTTTGCGCGTAATAAGGAGGCACATCCTTGCTGCGTCCGTGGACCCACTGCCTCTCCACGTCTGATCCACGTCCGATGGAAGCCGTTCCTTGACCACGTTGACCACGCCGTGCGAGAGCACCGTGGCGGTGGACGACGGCGAGGCCTAGGAAGGGAAGACGTGGCGATGGATGCCCACGCCAGAGAGGAGTACGAGGGTTCACCGGTTCGCTGCGGTGTGAGGCCGCCGCCGCCAGAATAACAGGGGTGTGGGTGAGCAGAGGGATGGCACGGCCAGCGGTGGGAGTAGTAGGTGGCGGTGAGGCCTCCGCCGCATCGCAGCCGGCCACGGGAGGCAGGAGCAATAGGCACGACCGGCGCTGGTTTGGGCGGCTGGAGCAAGAAGACCAGAGGTTGAAGAAGCACTACGGCCGTTGGACGGACATCGTACTGTCACTGGAGCTAGAATCGTGCATATTGACTAAGTTGACAATGCCCTCCATCCCCATCAACTTAGTAGGCCCACAAGTCAGCCTGCCACTATACTGGGTCCCAGCTAATGTGGGGAGTATTCATTTTTGTGCGTAATAAGAAGGCACTTCCTTGCGTGCGAAGATATAGCTGATGGGTCCGAAGCTGTCGGGCCAGTAACGTTTTTTTCACGAAATACAGAGGCCCTTTCGGTGGTTCCCTGATGTCAGCTGGAGGAATCATTATTTTGCGCGTAATAAGGAGGCATTTCCTTGCGTGCGGCCGTGGACCCAGCTGTCGGCCTCTCCACGTCCAGTCCACTTCAGATGCGTGTCGGCCGTTGACCACGTTGACCAGGCCACGCCAAGAGCACCAGGGCGGTGGACGACGGCGAGGCCTAGGAAGGGAACGACACGGAGGCGAGGAAGACTTCGGCAGCTTGTTTCCCACGCCGAGGGGAGTACGACCGCACGAGGGTTTACTGGTTTGTCTGCCGTCACGGAGAATAACAACAGTGTGAGTGAGTAGAGGGATGGCTAGGCCAGCGATGGGAGTACGGTGGGCGGTGAGGCTCACAAGGCAAAGACAGCCACCAAGGAGGAGGGAGCAGCGATCCGGGCGCTTGTTTGAGCGGCTAGAGCAGGAAGAGCAGAGATTGAAGAAGACGACGGCCGTTGGATGGACATCCAACAAATACCACCGCCAGGCCAACCTTTTTAGGAAAGCCTCAAATCTGTGGAAAACTGCATACAACCATCTGCCATTATTTCTAATAATTTACAGCCCATTTGCTAATTCTTAAGGGTTTTTCGGAGCCCATATTCTTTTTGTTAGCATTACAGCCCATACTGTGGCCACGGTTAAAAAATTATACGAAATTTAGCATATTTCGGTGCGGTCTGAACTATTTTTAATCCCGAAATTTCGACTCACATTCAAACTGATTTTAAAAATAAATGTAGATCAATATAAAATCCAACAAATTCTCCACGCATAAAAATTAATGTAATTTAAAATCTCGAAATGAAAAAAAAAGATATTTGAAACTAATTGCCGGTTTGATGTGTTCTAAAAATGTACAACCCATTTCTCATTACTGATGGGCCATTTTCTTGGCCAGCCGAATGAAAGCTCTCCTCGTCTTGAAAGATTTGCAACCCAACAGGCCTGACAAAGTGACTTACTTGGCAAATCACAAAAAAACTGGGTTGTGGCCGTGGACCCAGCTGTGAGCCTCTCCACGTACAGTACTCTTCCGATGGAATGTCATTGACCACATTGACCACGCCACGCCGAGAGCACCAAGGCGATGGACGACGGCGAGGCCTAGGAAGGGGACGACGCGGAGCCGGGGAAGACGCGACAGTGGATGCCCACGCGTAGAGGAGTACGAGGGTTCACTGGTTTGGCTGCGGTGTGAGGCCGCCGCCGCCGCAGGGCCTGGCTAGCGGTGGGAGTAGTAGGGGGCGATGAGGCCTCAACGGCAAAGACAACCGCCACCGCAGTGTGAGCAAAGCGGTCTCCCCGGTGCTGGTTTGGGCGGCTGGTGCAAGAAGTGCAGCTATTGAAGAAGCAGCAAGACCGTTCGATTCAAATCCAACGGTTACTGCTGCTAGAATCGTTTGTTGACTAACTTGACAAGCCCTGCATACGCGTCAACGTAGTAGGCCCACAGGTCAGCCTCCCAACCGGTGCGCCCCAGATGTCAGTGGGAGGAATCATTTTTTTCACGTAATAAGGAGGCAGTTGATTGCGTGCGACCAGGCCAGCGGAGGGAGTAGGGTGGGCCGGGGAAGCCTGCGCGATATCACAGCGGGCCACAAGAGGAGGGAGCGGGCATTCCCGCCAGCGCTAGTTTAGGCGGCTGGAGCAGGAAGATCAGAGATTGAATAAGCACGTCGGTCGTTGGATGGACATCCAACAGTCTCTGCTGCTAGAATCGTGTGTTCACTGACAAAGCCTTGCGTAAACAAGTCAGCCTCGAAATCTGTGGCGTGTACAGCCCATTTGCTATTATTTTTATAATTTTTACTCATTTTCTAATTCATATGGAATTTATTGCAGCCCGTTTTCCATTTTTAGAATTGCCGCCATTTTCTCGTCAAGCATTGTGGTCAAAAATTAACTAAATATGTGGTAAATTTTGAAATTCACAAATTTTTGCTCGAACTAAACATTCTTAATCCAAAAATTAATAGCCATACTAAAACAAATTTAAAAATAAATTAGTACTATGTCATGTTAAATCCAATGAAATATGTATAAGATATCAGTGAAGAACAAAATTCAAAAAAAACTAATATCCCATTTGCTATAATTTTTTTGGAATTTTCAACCCCTTTTTATATTACTTTTAACGGACATTGACCATACTCTTTGGCCAGGACGGAATGCATCCCTCCTCGTCTTGAAAGATTTGCAGCCCAGTAATTCGGAGAAAACAAATAGGCCTAGCTTGGGTATTCTTCAAAAAGAAATACTGCACTACCTATTTTCCCAAAGAATTGGTGCATGCGCATTTAGCTTTATTTATTTATTTACTTATTTATGTTTAGGGGACCATGAGCATGTACCTGTGCCGGATTCATGTGAGAGCCTCCCTTCCAGTTAATTATGGGCTTCTCTATTGGGCCTTCATCAGTGGGCTGCAAGTTATCAACAAGTGGAAAATGTGTCTGCATTTAAAAATAGTATGAGCTACGTATGGTAATGGGCACTAAAGGATCGAACTGCAACGACTTGAAAACAACACATTTATTCAACCAATGTATTTAAATATACTACTGATTGTACATTGAAAACAAAGAAGAAGCAAAGAACTGTATCGGGGTGCAATGTAAGCGAAGCAGGCGGAAAGAGTGAAGACGCAACTCTCTCTTCGAAACCAAACATCAGCCATCATTACAAAAGGGCTACCAAAAAAGAGCAAGTGTATGCATCAAACTAAATAAAGATCCTACTACACCAAGTGTACGCCTCTAACTAACTGGCTCAGTTAGACATTAAGCCATGGAGATTGGCTGACGGCTTGAACCAGATGGGTGCCTAACAGGGGAAACTCCAGCCAGCAGGTCGAAGTCTGATACTTGGGACCCTCTCTCCTACTTTGGGCTGCAGAGCGTGGCGGCACATATCAAGGTATGGTGCATGCAGAGACGCATGGTACGCTGTGTACACACAGTTTTGCCTGATGAATGAAACCGCGCTGCCATCATGGTCCTTGCCGTCGGTTATCTCCTGGTTAATCGGATAATTCAGTCCGACAAACAGAGAGCGTGTACCTAGGCTACTTACCAGCCTCCAGTCAAAAATTCCTGAAGGCCCAGAGAAGCTGGGATCACCGCTCAAAGACCTTGCAAAGGATCGTGATTGTATTCCGCTAAACAACACGTCCGATGCGTCGCGAACGATCATCAATCTTTTCGCTGCCGTTCGATCGAGCCAGGAACCACATGCAACTGCCATGCCGCTTTTCTTTGAAAGGTTCTGGGATTAGGAAGGGTAGGGCCACCAGGCGGCCTACAACATCATATCAAGTTGGAGTTAAATAAAATAGGGCTCTTGATTTAGTCAATCTTAAGAACAACATGTTATGAGCATGAATATTTTTCAGTAAATGTTGAAAGTAATATAAGCAAGCCATCATGATATCATAGGAAAGTAACATACTGCTATAACGATGCGTTTGTAGCGAAGGATCGGAGTAGGCCGAATACGTCCAACCATAGAAGGAGTCGGCAGCGTAAATGAAGCTCTTGTGTTCAATGGCATCGAGAACCATGGAGGATGTATGATCCTGCGATGGACGTGCAGATTTATCCACTTACCGCAGTGACTGCCGAGATAGGCGAGACCGCAGTTGAAGAATGCAATTAGCCTGAAATCTTTATAATTCGCAGATCTTGTGGGCACTTGGCAGATTACAACCTTGAGCAAATCAAACTTGGTATCATGTTGGCTACTCTAAGATTCCGAGTATTCTGGGCCGCGGTGCCAAAGCAAGGCAGTGTTTATCGAAGGAAGGGGGATCAATCGCCGGGTGTAGACCTCCACAAGCATCCAGCTACCGTGACCTTCGACGAGCACCATCCAAGACGTGTTCATGCCGAACCAGTACATACCGTTAATGTAGCTGAGGCGTACGGGGATCGGATCGCAGTGAAGGGGGTTGATGCTCGCCACCCTACGATCGTTATGCTGCATGACACGCCGTTTCTGAAGACCAGGCGGCATCAGCAAGCAAGGAGCTGGCTTAAAAAGCTCCGCCCGAGGGCTTTGAGTAAACAAGACAACCCCGACGAGCACGCCGACGAGCGGCATGGTATCGAGATTGTCCACACGCGAAACAGTGAGCTTGATTACCTCTGTGGGGAGCGAATTCCAGCCACTCTTTCAGCGGACGCTGCTCGGTTCTGCCATTGTTAGTGCTTGGGTTTCGGACGAGGGAGGAGGCGCCTTAGCGGGGATGGAAGCTTGGACGAGATTATGTGCAGACAAAGATGGAGAAGTGAATATGTGCTGCGGGAAGTGGACAGGTGATGATGACTACAAAGACGCGACTTGACTTACGAGACACATACCAAAGCGTAGGGTCATATCAATGCCAGCCAACTTGCTTGAGTGATCACAGATCGTACTCCCTACAAGCACCTACTACGATTACTATGCCCTAGCTTGCTAGAGTAGAGTAGTAGAGTAGGACTCGCTCTACTACTAGAACCGGAGGAGTAGTATATTCTAATCTAAAATAGTTACAAACTTCAATGCCCGAAAGCGTGGAACAACTACGAACCATGCTCAAAGACCGTGTCTACGTGGTGTTTGGACGTATATGCAAAAAAATAGCAAGATGCCCGTGCATTGCACGGCACACCATCATCACCAACTCGGTTTTTTCTCTACTCCTACTCCTATAAAATACTCAGTTGGTGATGATGGAGGTGAGGAGGCGTGTTCAGCGGGCGTGAAGTGGACGGCGCAGCACTATTCGATTTGTTATAAAAAAGTAGTAGAGATAGAGACATAGGGAGGAGCACGAGGTTGTGGGAGATAAGGATGAACGAGGTAAGGCCTTATCTGTAAATGTGGAGAGAGGTGCGGGTATCTTTTGTAAAAATTGTCATAGTTGGCTTTCTATCCGTCAGATATAGATCGGACGGCCTATATTACAAGATGGCAGGCATACCATCATCACCAACTCGGTTTTCTATAAGAGTAGATATATATAGATATAGATAGATAGAGACTAGGGAGTACTAGTAAGGACACCATCTACTGCTTCGTGTGCTACTCCTGCGCTCCATTCGGCGGTCGCAACGTCCCCTACAGCCACTCCCTCCTGCGCTCCATTCGGCGGGCGCTGTTGAAATCTGGGGAGCGCACTCTCGCAACTACGGGCAGCCACGACTTCACCGACGATGACTTCTTCCCCGACCTCGGCAACCTCTTCCTCAACGACATGGGCGACAACCTCAACGCCAACGGTGCTGCTCCCGTTGCACCGTATGTGTTTATGTCCTTCCTGTTTGAAATCGTGGTAGAATTCATGTTTCGACTCTGTATCCTACTACTATGCTAGTACACATCATTAGTTTCATCTCTGTTATAGCCGTCATGATTTATTTTGTGCTTATTCGGATTAAATCTCGTAGTAAATTGCTCACATATTCAACTGGCGCAACGTCCCCTACAGCCACTCCCGTTTCATGGACAGCCTGGTCGATGCCTCCAAGGAGCCCTTCGTCCACTGCTATGAGTTCCCGATGCCATTTTGTGGCTCGCCGGCGGACTAGGTGCATCACCTCACGGATGCGTGCAACGGTCACTGCTGGCCCTTGGCAGAGAACATCAAGTACGACACGGGCTACCGGTTCACCATGCCGGAGTCACTGGAGGATCACCGCCGCCTGCTAGTCTCGGAGGAGGACGGCAGCGTCTTGCTCTTGATCGTGGGCACCAGCGAGGCCACAGCAGCCGCCGCCCGTTTATGTAACGTCGTCAGGCGCTGCGCCACGACGCCGACACCTTAACGAGGCGTATGTACGGGTGCGTGGTCAATGTTACTACCCCTCCGGGTCACGTGGGCGGCGAAACCGGCCTCATCGGACAGACTTGGACTCTGAGGAGCTGGGACTATCCCACCAATGTGGACTTGGAAAACCCATGGCATCCGTTCCATCCTTTACCCGCCGACTCGGTGCACGGGGACTCCAAGGAGGTTCACCCGACATACGCATTATCAAGTGCACTTAGAAAACATGTAGTGTGTGTGTGGGCGCTTATGGCCTGTGTCTTTGCCGCTTTTGATTCTCGTAAGCTTGTCGTTAAACTTGAGTGGCTTTTATTGCAGTCCTTCCTTTGAACTGCTCCTCTCAGTGAGCTGATGTAAGACACTTTAGGTTTCATTTGATAATGGAACCGGGGAGGAGCCTCCCTGTTCTTCTAAAAAAAATACGCATTATCAAGTTAAATGTTGATCATTAGTCTTCGCTCAATGTAATCCGCTGTCTAAGCATGTGGAGACTTCCATGCATGATCTTGCTCTATTGGAGTATCGCGAGGAATAAAAGTGTATCCGCTATGGTTTAGTCTAGAATCTTCCATGTATGAATTTTTACTACAGATCTTGGTGAAAGACTTACGATGAACCATTTCTTACATCTCCTCCGCCCCTTGCAAGTCATCCTGATTTAATCCCTCCATCTAGGTGTATAAGGGCATAGTTAATATTACTTAATAGTATAGCCAACTGTTGACTATAAGAAAGTGCCATGTCATCTGTAGCCAACATGTATAACAATCGATACTCAAAACTAATTCTTAATGATCATTTCTTGCAAAGCACAATAAGTGTTATTTCTTCACAAGTTTTGGATGCAAAGGTTGAACAGTTGAACGCTTTTGTTTGCAAAATATACCTTTTATCTATTTCATCCGGATGTTTGTGAGCTCTAGAGATGAGATAATATCCAAGAAACCTATCGATACTCAAGCATACATGAGATGACCCCCACATCCTTTGTCAAAATAAACAACTCCCCGATCAATGCATTTCACTCTTGATTGCAACGACTGGCACCTTACTACTATAGATTAGTACGTCCAAAAATTGAACTAACATTATATATAGTACGATAAATACTGATGCATGTCACCTAAAATTATATCATTCAAAACTATATTCAAATACGAATCCAACGATATAGTTTTTGTTGACATGCAATAACATTTTGTCAGTTAAATCTTCAATCAAATTCAATGGGGGACTAATAAACCACGACCGATGTAGTACAAGTGTAGAGGGCGGCGCTGCACGGGAGTCTCACCTCTCACTCGTGGCGTGGCAGTAAAGCCATCATATCACAAAACCCAACCACTCCCAGTAATAAGTGGCCTGGTAAAATAAACGGACAAGCAACCATCACATCCCTCCGTCTTGTTTACATTTCATCTCTCTGCATTTACTTTCTCCGGTTCATCTCCCACACTCGGTCCGTAGCTACTACTCCTAGGGCCAGTTCTTTTGGCGGCTTCCCCAGCTTTTCCCACAAGACTAGTCACAGTGGAGAGTAACAATAAGGCGCCTCACTCATTCATTTGGGCTTCTAAACTACTACTCCGTCCTGGTTTATTCCTCACCATTGTAATTTGTGCTAAATTTTGACCAAAGATTTAACTAATAAAATGTTACTCAATACATTTAGGCGCGGTGCATCTAGGTGTGTAAGTCATCTTATGAAAACCAAATAATCCCAAAACACTTAGGCACGGTGCATTAACTTCTACCTCGTTTCTTGTTTCTTGACATATCAACCAATAAGAGATAAAGAGTGTGCATGCTTTTAATGACTTGAGATATCAAACCGACATGCAGTGGTTAGTTCATTGCATGCAATACTATTAATTAGCAAATAAACATTAACATTTCTCATTTTCTCCTCCTCCTTGGTCACGGTGCACAGCCTAAGATGACTTACTCACCTAGACAGATGGATTAGTGCATGTGACATGCACTAACTTTTCATTAGTTAAATTTATGATCAAAATTTAACACAGATTACAATGGGGACCAATAAACCAGGACGGAGGTAGTAGTTATGGGATTACTAATCTAGAAGCCTAAAAGAACTGGCCCCTGGTACTCCTACTAGTAGTAGTACTCACGTTGGAACCGTTTCACAAGCTTGACTAGTGTTGTTTTTCTACTTTTACAAAAACCGCGTCGTAATGTTAAAACGTGCATTTGCACGTACATAAGTAATAGTAGTATTCCCTCCGTCTAGGTGTACAAATCTTCCCTCCTTCTTGGTCACCATGCACAACCAAAGATGACTTATTGACCTGGACGGAGGGGGTAGAAAAGTCTGCAAGCATATATCAAGAGAGACGTGTAGTCCGATAGTATATAGTAAAGTTTGTGCTATATGCATGTACTAGCGAAATGCGTAATAATACACAACATTTCCAAACTTTTCCTTTTACATACTTAATTAAGGATGCTAAAAATTCCTAAACGTTCGGGATTTATCATTTGTGTCCCAAACCTAATGAGATCGCCTTACGGAACAAAATTTATACTCGTCTTAAAAGCCACGGCGCTCGCAGGAGCGCTTGTGGCGCGCCACGAGTGCCCTGGTGCGCGGCCGTTTCCCAGCGCGCCGACACAACGCCTCTTCCTCAGCCTCGCAACTCGCGAGGTGCAGATTGGCGGCTTGCCGGTGGGCGAGCGCGATCTCACCGGTGTGGTGATCCGGCGCCAACAGGTACTCCTCCTGGCTGGAAGCGTGCACCCGTCCACGTGACCGCCAAGCGTAGATGAGGCGCTGGGCCCGACTGCACTCAGGCGTCGGCCGCAGGCGTCCTCCGCCACCCTCACGGCCCTCACACGAGCCTTCTGCCAAAGAACCAATTGCTTGACTCTCTCGGACGCGACATAGATCTCCCAGAAAGCTTGTTGCGCGGTGCGCTTCTCTTCCTCGGCCTTCTTCTCCGCCTCTATTTTGGCGCGCTCTGCTGGAGGCAAAGCCTCCCACAAGGAGACATCCATTTCTTGCCAAAGCTCCTCAAGGCTGGGGGCTCGGCGGGCGGTGCAGCGTTCTCCTCGTAGCGGGGAGCCGACGCGTCCTCCGACGCGCGTGCTGGGGAGATTGGGAACGCCGACGCATCCACCTCGACACGTCGCGGCGAAGAGCGGAATGCCGACGCGTCCTCCTCGACTAGTGGCGGCGAGGAAGGGAACGGCAGCGCGTCGCGTCACGGCGAGGAACGGAATGCCAACACGTCCTCCTCGACTAGTGGCGGCGAGGAACGGAACGGTGACGCGTCGCGTAGCTGCGAGGAGCGGAACACCGACGCGTCCTCCTCAACTAGTGGCGGCAAGGAACGGAACGGCGACACATGACCATCCGCGCGGTGCAGCAAGGGGCTCCTAGGGCTTGGGAGGGGCGATGCCATGGTGGTCGACGTGAGAGGGAGGGGGAGGAGATAGTGATGAACATGAACGGGAGGGGGAGGAGATAGCAATTTCGTGGGAGGCGCAGTATTTATAGCGAGCAATGGCACACCTAGTAAGATATGGATCGAAGTCAGCATCGTCTTAATCGCAAGTCAGCTTGCATCACTGACATGTGGGCCAGTACACTGTTGGGCCCGTATGTCAGTGACCCAATGCACCTGAAGTTAAGTAAAAGCTAAAAGCTACGTGGGCATATTTGTTAGACTAAATTACGGGGGAGCGAAGGGGTGGAAATATTGCTGGTCACAACGGATTGGACGAGGGTGGGGGGAGGAGGGTCATGCATGCAGATTTTTTTTTTCACACGGGGTGGAGTGGTGGGACCATCGGAGGGAGAAGGAGAGTTTGGCAGGCATATTGTTTCCACACATGGAGAGGAAAATATTTGGAGACGAACGGGCTTCCTGCAGCTATGGGGAACGGTGCATAATAAGTCATCTTGCATGCCGGGCTAGTTATAGTCTCAAGTCATTAAAAACATACACGCCCGACACATGTTCATATTTCAAGGTGCACTAAATTATTGCATGCGATGATTAAGGCTGGCCATAATGGTGGTATCTTAGCTGGTATCATGCACACGGGAATAGCAAACATGCTGATGTGGCAAAGAATTAAAGAAGAGAGGGGGGTTAGAGTAACTAGTGTTCATGCATGCATTGGTAAACACATTTTTTGTGAAGAATGACATCATTAGTTGAGTACTTTTATAGACTTGAAAAACTATTCCACCGCCTCTACTATCTTGCTAAGAGTAGGTGAAATTTTTGAGTCGAGCCCTTTAAACTAGAAGGGAGGTAGTGGTACTCTAATAGCTAGGTGTGTAAGTCATCTTACGAAAACCAAATAATCCCAAAACACGTAGGCGCGGTGCATTAACTTCTACCTCGTTTCTTGTTTCTTGACATATCAACCAATAAGAGATGAGGGTGTGCATGCTTTTAATGACCTGAGACTATCAAACATGACATGCAGTGCTTTTAATGACTTGAGACTATCAACCAATAAGAGATGAGGGTGTGCATGCAATACTATTTAATTAGCAAATAAACATTAATGTCTCTCGTTTTCCCATCCTCCTTGGTCACGGTGCACAGCCTAAGATGACTTACTCACCTAGACAGAGGGAGTATCAACATTCACAATGTCAAATCAATATTTTTACACTCATTATAAAACGTAGTTCTTATACTCATTATAATCAGTATTGTAGATATTGATATTTCTAGCATAAATTTGGTCATGGGATTTCATTGATGCCTGTCAAAGCATGGAGGAACCAGAGCTTAGGGCTTGCATTGCCGGTCTCTACATAGGTATTTCTCTTCATAATCCTGTAATTTTAGAGACTGATTGCGCTTTTGTGGCAGCGTCTCTTGCATCGGGGGACTATGACAGTCTGCTATGCGTGACTCAAGATGAAAGCGTTGAGCATCTCGAAGTTGATCAACAATCTTCAATTGTCAAAGATTAGTCGTTCGCCAATAAGGTGGCACACTTAATCGCTAAGTATAGCTTTGACAATAGATTAGATGGTATTCTTGTAAATAACGCATCACCGTGTGGTGAATATTGTATCGAATGAGTGTACTAGTGTGGCTGGTTAATTAATATAAGGTGGTGTCCAAAAAAAGTATATATTTGGTCAAACACTTTGCAAACGGTTGACGGGAGTAAAAAGGACCAGATGGAGTATCATGCATGCGGAGTAGGAAAAAAATTGCTCATTTATAGCCGGTCGAAGTCTCAAAGGGCGCGATGCCGAGGGAGGCGAAGGTCGTGGAGGCGCGACGGTTGACGGAATTAAGTGAAGTTACATCCATGCGCCGGCATGGCGTGCGAAACAGTAAGCTATACCGTCAGCCTACGGTATGGGTCTAGTAGACATGACATCTAGTGGGTCCCGCATAGTTCTCGAGAACTCTTTGGGGCTTGCAGCCGCTTATCCACCGTGCAAGCCAAGAACCCAACACCGTTCAGACGCCCTACTCGTCCCTTCTTCTACCTCACAACAGTTCGCTCCAGTCGTCTCCGTCCTTTCACATTATTTCGCTCCCGCTTTTTTTGCGGGGTACAACAGTTCAACTTCTCCTAACCCTCCTCCAAAATCCATGGCCTCCCAAATCTCCATGGGCGCCAACTGAGTACCAGGTTAGAGCCATCACCGGCGATCAGTTCATCGTCATCTACACACGTGGATCCGCAACGGTGAAAGCATGGCTTGCTCGCTTCCTACGCATGTTCAACAGTTCATCTGATGAGTGGGCATTGGGCTAGATGTTGAGTACACCACAGTCATGGGACGAGAGAAGGATCTAAAGGACGAAGAGAGGAAGAAGCCCGCCGTGATCCAGGTTTATGCGTACATAACGCTTGCTTGGTCTACCACATATGCCATGCCGACGTTGAGTGCCGTGGATATTAAGAACTTCCTCAAGGACAAAAGAGTGAAATTCACATCAGAGGCTTTAAGAACGGCAGAGATGTCCTGCGTCGGATAGGTCTCGTTGTAGGCTAGCCCTTTGATCTCCGTAAGGCAAGCCCGGTGTCCTCCTCTCAACCTTCAATGTCGACTGGCAGCAGCCATGATTGATCCTTCGTACACTAAACTGAAGAAACCTCATCACGAGTTTCATCATGCACGGGAGTCGAAGACATTAGATGAAGATCACATCCTGTACGCAGCTATGGATGCCTACCTTTGTTTAAATATCTACATAGGATGAAGAAGCAGAGCCCAGTGTCCCGTTCAAGAAAAGAAGCGTCGGTGAAGAGGAAGAGGAAGAGGGACGAAGTCGAGGACGTGGACTCGGACTCTGAGTAGGTGGCAGTGCCATCGCTCATGCTGGTTCTACTGCAGTGTCAAGCGGACTAGTTGCTTAGTTTATTTTCAAGGGTGTGTTGTGCTGAGGCCCCAGCAGAACAATGTTTATGTTATTTCTCGTTATTTGAACTCTTTAGTACGTAGAGTAGTACTAGTACTATGGCTTACTACTGTTCTTCTTGCAGTTGGTACTACTGCTCATATCTTCGTGTTCCTACTGTACTTAATACGTTCGTACTAGTGTTATAATTTGGGTCAGTCGATTTGTGAAAGAAGTTCGATGGAGCAAAGGAAGAAGACGGCAGAAGAGGTGGAAGAAGCCCTTCTAGCCATCCATGTTGCATCAAACGGTTCACATGAGTCAACTGACCCAAATTGCTCCTTCAGATTGCAGGATCCACGTGGCATTCAAGGTATCGAAGGTAGATTCCGCGTCTGCACCCGGTTTGCGGGCTCGACGCGCGCGCAACCAGCTTCCGCCGCGACAGCCACCATGCGCGCCTCCTCCGCGCGGGCGGAGACGACAATGACACGCTAGTTCCTCCTCGCCGGCGTGCTGGAGCACGCACTCGTCCTCCTCTTTGTACGCTGCGTGCATAGACGCGGCTCCACCAGCTGCTCGCGTGCTTGGCAGCGCGGCGACATGGCGAGGAGGGACTGCATACGACGTGAGCGGGCGAGCCTTCGGCTTCATGGCACAGGGATGGCGGCGACACGGCGGTGATGGGCGAGAAATTGTTGGTCGGAACAGGCGGGCGCCGGCATGCGCAACGGCAGCGGCGGCATATTGATGAGTGCGCGTATGGGAGCTTACTTTAGTTTTATATAAGGTTGGTCAAACTTAAAAGAAAATCGTACTAGTACACGTAAACATTAGACTTAGGCAGCACTTTTATTAATTTTTTTGAAGTCAGTACCACAACCATGATACGGAATCCTGTGCAAGCACGTGAACCGTGGGGTCACATGGTCAATCGAACGGCAAGGCCACCGTGTCGCTACCAAGGACATCCACCGAACCTTTTTTTGTGTGTGAAAACAATCCTCGAATATTACTCAAGTTTTTTTCTGCGAAAGTTCTTGACGCTGCAATATTTCCATATATTTGAATTTAGCTCCAGTTTGTGTTTATTTGGATTTGGACGTTTTAGGTGCGCCCTAGTTTTTTTAATACTTATTTTGTGTGTGTGACTGAGAGAGAACGTGTGTATGTGTCCATATGTGTGTTGTGGCAGAAGGGCAATGTGGAGACGGTGTGCGTGTGATACAAACAAAGAGAGGTATGAATGTGCAAATGATCATGCATGCGCGAGACATAGACAGATGCCGATACGTTGTGTATACATGAGAGAACGGTCTTCTAGTTTAATTGTGTGTGTGAGAGAGAGAGAGAGAGAGAGAGAGAGAGAGAGAGAGGAGCATCCGTAACACAACAACCATCTCTCTCGATTCGTCCGTCCCTCGCATGATTGCATGCAACACATGCATCAACACGCACATTTTGACACCCTCACTCGGCCCCTGCCCACCTCAAGGCCCGCACAATCTCTTCGTGAATATCCATTTCTCTCCTTAGGTTTGTTTCCGATCAATATCTGACACACACACACCGCGCGCGCGCACACACACACACACACAGCACAACACACACGCACACTCCCCCGAGCACACAATTCATCCCCATCCAAGGTTATACGGCGACCACTCTCGCTTGTGCTTCTTTGCACCCCAACATGCACAACACCTCAATCTTCAAAGAGGGCATCGAGCAGATCAAATACGGCGACCACACCATGCTAGAGAATGCGGGTCATTTGGAGCGAGGGTGATGTGACGACGGCCGACTAACTCCTCCCCACCCTCTCTCTCTCTCTCTCTCTCTCTCTCTCTCTCTCTCTCTCTTGCACAAAATTACCAATCCCTCTCTCCCTCGCACAAAATTGTCAATCCCTCAACCCATGAGATCCTTCCCCTCTCGTCCATGTTTTTCCAGCTCTCTCATCAAACATGTTGTCTCTTCTCCTTCCACGTATACAGAATCCGGATGCACACGCATCTCACGTATATTACATGTCTCCATCTTTCTCACAGACCTAACTTCTTCCTATCTCTTTCTATATATCTCTCTCTGTCTCGTTAGGTTTGTCTCCTACTCTCTCGTCCACATACATACAATGTTTCCCTCCCTATCTGCTCCATCTTCAAAAGCTCTCTCTGCACGTTTCATTCACACAATGGGATATTTCAAAATGTTGCTTCTATAATGGCTGATGTGGAGTTTTGGTTGTTTTTGTTGCATCCTACAAAGTAATAAATATGAAATGCATTTAGATTCTCATTTGACTGGGATTATGTGAGTTTGAGCATGTTGTGAAGTACTATAGACCTTGTATACATCTTGGGATTCGACAATGATTGTAACTATTGAATTGTATAGACCATTACATTCGAAGTCAATAGCCTAATATATTTATTTCACAATTTCAACAAATGATTAGTTCACTGCAAACTAAGAAAACAAATGTGTACTCCCTCCATTTTTATTTAAGCCCGCGTATTAGCATTGGTCAAAGTCAAGTTTTGTAAACTCTCAGAAAGCTTATAACAAA
Organism: Aegilops bicornis; assembly: GCA_021605145.1. NCBI lineage: Eukaryota > Viridiplantae > Streptophyta > Magnoliopsida > Poales > Poaceae > Aegilops > Aegilops bicornis. The sequence goes on from CM038674.1 coordinate 488,931,145, forward strand.
AAATATTAACATATACAATAACAAATAAATACCATTAGATTCATTATTGAATGTACTTCCACATCATACATATTTGTTATGGTAAATGTTTATATTTTTATATAAACTTGGTCAAACTTTAGGAAGTTTGACTTCGGTCAAGCCTAATATGCAGAGTTTACTACTACTACTAGCTAGTTGCTCAGCCGAATCACTCAACATGCCACACGGGGAGTCCAGTGTCACAAAATTTTGAGGTCGGCGGGAAAATCTCCCATGACCTGATTCGAAAGCAAAGGGAAGTTACCATCATTGCCTTCGGAACAGGCCTACGGACGATGCTTGGTAGGGGGCTGTTTTCGTAACTTTAGGTTCACCCTACCCAGCCAACCCCACCCCGGCACCCAGAGTAGTACACCTGAATACTCCCCATTTTCTATCCCCACCGCAAAATAGACTTCTCCACGGCACCGCAGCCTTCGTGCTCCCCCCTTCTACATCGGCGCACTCATCCACCACAACAAGATCTGCCTCATCGACGACCTCGTGCGCCGCCTTTGGAGCCGGTCCACCGTCGTCGTCGTGAAGCGGAGCCTCTTCCCGGCATCGTCTTCCACGGTCTCGGATCTGCTTCCGGAAGCCGACGCTAAGCGCAGAAGTACCACCGTCGTGGACAATGAACCGACTCCCGTTGCCGACCATGACTCACAGAGGCCGCCGCGACCATCGTTCTCCTCCTCGATTGGTAATGTGTGTATTGAATCACTTAGCAGTACATGTGCAGTTCCAATTTTGTTCATACCTACCCTTCAATTTTCTTGGGTGCTATTGTTCTCGTAAAAGTAATTGGTTATAGCCTCCATTGTCCAACAGAATATCAGCTGGTAATTGTGCGCCGCTCCTGTATCGCGTTGTGCTTGGGTAGGTTTTTCATCTGCAACCTGTAGTGTGGAAAATGATGGAAAGGTTTTTAGAACTAGCAAGATGCCCATATGCTGTAACGCATCAAGATGCATTTGTATGAGTAGTTTATCTTGTGGGAGAAAAGGATGAACGAGGGAAGGCCTTATTTGCAAATCTGGAGAGAGGTATGGGTATCTTTCTGCAAAATTCCCATTTGTTTCCTTCCTATCTGTCAAATATAAATCGTACGGCCTATATTGCAAGAAAAAAGTATAGAGAAAAAAGTAGACAGTAAAGGAAGTAGAGATAAATATTAAATATAAAATAAATATAAACATAGAGAAGATAGGAGAGATAGCAGAGACGTCGGGAAAGGATCGCGCGCGCGCGGGAAAAAGCGGCCGGGCGTGCGCTAGTTTTGGCACGCGGCGTCCGGCGCACTTTATAAAATCCAACGCCCTCCAACAGCTCTGTGCCTTGCCACCGCTCTGTGCCTCACCACCGCTCTCTCCCCGCTCTTTTTCGCCTCGCCGCCGCCGCGCCACCATGCCGCCGCGTTGCCAGGAAACTTGGGGATACCGCGCGTCTGCGTGCCCCTCCGGGCGGCTTCTCCGCCGAGATCCGTTCAGCTGGGACGCCGGCCTTGGCAATTTCGACACCGCTAACGAGGCCGCCACAGACGACGCGGCGGCATGGCGCCCGGTGGCCTCATAGAACATTGAACTTCCCCAACGTGCCGACGCAGGAGCGGGCGCAGGAGCTCGCGCCTCTGCCGCGGCTTAGCACCGACGAGGATCGTCGCGACAACCGGAGGCGGGAGCACCGTCTCGGCATCTCCGAGATGGACGAGGAAGCCATGGCGCTGTGGCGCCAACACTTCCCACAGGACATCATCAATGAGCGTGAGTTCTACGCGCAAAGGAGGGCGGAGAGGGATAATAGGAGGACGGAGCGAGCCGCCTATCGCGAGGACAAGCGTAGGCGAAAAGCGGATGCTCAATTCAACATGAGGCTAGGAGCAGCGTGGCCCTGGGAATGCGACGACGATCGGTATCTTCACGCCTACAAATGCCGACGCCGGAGGAGGACATCACCGAGGAGGAGTCGACGACGAGGAGTAGTTGAATTATCTTTTTTATCTATCTATGCCGAAAACTATCCTCTACTCTCTAGTATCTACTTCTCGATCTCAAGATCAGAACGCTTTTTTAAAGCGCCGCGCGTTGCAATACTATTGGAGATGCTCTAACATGGCAGACGAGTGCTTTAATGTTGCCCACAAGATGCACGAGTATTACTAGTAGTATTTTTCTTGCCATGTTGAGATTTTAAAAACACGAGTGTGAACATGCAGAGGAGCAATGAAGACCAAACACGGGATATTCGGGACATCTTCAAGGAGCGTGGCAAGTTAAAGGGGAGCTGCACCGAACCTGTAAAACGAGCTTTGGTAAGTAACACCCTTTCAATTACTTCCATTTAGCCTCGTCTTCTTCGATGTGTATATGTTGTAGTTTTTGTTTCTCTTAAGCGTGGTGTTCTTCGATGTGTAATAAGAAGAGTCTTAATCGTCCTAATGCTTTCGTTCTCACCTTGTAGTCTGTTTTTATATTTCTTTTCCTTTTGAATTCACTTCTCCGAGTTTTGTTTATCTGGCTTCTACTAAATGGATCTAGGTTTCTCTGAGTATTGATCTAAAAAAGAAGTAACTTCATGTCTGGATGCAGTTCCTGCGAGGAGGGAAGTATGGTCAACCTTGAGATCATGTTTCCAAATAAGGCTGGATTACACACAAGGTGCCGCTTCCTAATGATGCCGGATTAGACACACGGTGCAAATTCCAGATGATGCTGGATTACACACAAGCCGTGGAGTCGTCACTGTTCGTGTCCTCGTGGCATTAGTAAAGGCTGAAAGAAAGCGTGCAACAGCCCTTGAGAATGTAGTTGAGTTCCTGAAGAAGCGAAAAGAGCAATCAGATGCTCTCTTCACCCAAGCCAAAGAAGAGATGGAAGAAGCCAGAAATAAGCTAGCAGAGGCAGAGCAGGCTAGGTGTCTCCTACTATCTAAAACTGTTGTCAATACAAAATTTCCTTCATGATAGCTAGGTTCAAATGTTTATCCAGTCAGTATGCCTGTTGTGATGTCTATGCATCTACTGATGTGGCACAAAATGTTTTTTTCAGGTCATGTGATAACAGCAATTACTTTCCAAACAATAACAGACGAAGCATTGGACATGGTATAGTTCACACGCAAGCCTGACATTCCAAGTTCAACTTCCACATCAAACTCATGTTCACAGATATCTCCACATTCATACATAATGTCCACAACCATGATTCACTTCAAAGCCAAAAAAAAATGTGAGGAGAGTTATAAATAAAGAAAAACATCTACTAGTTCCTGCTACCAGTGCGAGCACAACAAGTCAAGACCATGCGTAAATTAATTACTCCTATATTTTAGTCATGTTTTCTGTTCTAAAATGCCCGCCGGCTTGCGGAAGGACGTGTTGCCGGCACACGCGCGGATTCAGTGAAGGCAGGCGGGGCAGTCTTAAGCTGGTTGCACACGGCGAGGAGGCGTGCTCGGTAGACTGCGTCATGAGTGCCCTCTTGGCCAGCGCCCGGTTCAATGCCTAGCTTATGAGAGGTCGCGTCCGTCGTGAGCAATCACTCCCTCCAAGTCCTTTTTGTTTGGGTATAACAAAATCTCGTTTTCCATTCACATTTTACATGTAAAATTCATGGACAAACTTTGACCCAAAGTACGATGGGGACTAGTAAACCAGAATGGAGGTAGTAGTTTTTAATCAAAGAAGGTTTTCCTTCCGATTCATCGAAAACCAGCATCTAAATCTAAACCATAGTATTTGCCCTAGAACTACCAGGTTCAACATCTCGCAACATAAACCCATACAACCATACGCCAAGGAGGTACGTAGTACTATGAATTCCATTTTCGCTCCATACCAATCGTTCTAAAAACTACTTACTACTTATAACGTGCCATTGAAAATCGGAACTCTTAACCCCGCTAAAAATGATATTTTAAACGTGGCTACTCGATCTGTGGCAACTGGCGAGCCACCGTGCTCCAAGTCGTTCACCTGTGGTCCCGACCATCAACTCCTACAAAGGTGCTCCACCACGTACCTGGTACCCGCGAATGCAGCAATCGTGCGCCTAGGGTTTTAGGGTTTATTTGTTAACGTCGCCTTTACTAACACTCATGTGTGCGAGACAACGAGAGGCCGACTGCGTGCGTGCGCCTCTTCTCTTCGTATATGTACTCCACCATTTGTCTGGTGTCCAAAAAATTTAATAATTACTAGCAATGTGCCAATGCGTTGCCACATGATCAAAGTAGATTAATACATATTCACCGATTTGATAGAAAAAAAGTCTAGTTTTGAAATATGTATATCACTAAAAATATGTTATGTTTCACTCAAAATATATTCCTTTGGCGGTTTTGATGAGATAAGGGAGGAATGTTGTTGGTTTCAAGATTCGAGAAGTGGTATATGTCTAATTTCTACTCTTACTAGCAAGATGCCCGTGCATTGCATGGAACATCAAGATCTTGTGGGAGAAAAGGATGAACGAGGGAAGGCCTTATCTGCAAATGTGGTGAAGAGTGCGGGTAAATTGCCATATTTTCCTTCCTATCCATCATATATAAATCGGACGACCTACATTGCAGGATGGCAGGCCCACCATCGTCACCAACTCTATTTTTTATCCCTACTCTTATAAAAAGCATTGTCGGTGATGATCGTGTGCCTGCCATCCTGCAATATAGGTCATTCAATCTATATCCTGACGGATAGGAAGGAAACTATGGCAATATTGCAAAAATATACCCACACCCCTCTCCACATTTGCAAATAAGGCCTTCCTCGCTCATCCTTTTCCCCACAAGATAAACTACTCATACAAATGCATCTTGATGTTATAGTAACGCATGGGCATCTTGCTAGTTGTTGCAAAAGCCCATGTGTGTGTGAGAGAGAGGGAGAGTGGAGGAGGACGGAGTGCATGTGTGACAAAGACACAAGTAGTGTGTGTGCGATAGGTATCAGCTTAAAATGACGCGATAGTGTGTGTGTGCATGATCGAGAGGGCGTGTCTCTAGAAGGGAAGAAAAAGCTACATATATACAAGGAGCGGGAGAGAGACATGTATGCTATGGTGGAAGCACGAGTGTGCGGGTGTATAAACCTATATATCTAGAGGCTAGCCAGTTGATAAATGTTTGTGAGAGAAATACGAGTCAAAAGGAAGCGAGAGTTTTGTGTGTGTGAGAGAGAGACGGTAGTCGGGAAGGGGAGTGGAAGCAGGAGTTGTGTGTGTGTGTCTGTGAGAGAGAGAGAGAGAGAGAGAGAGGAGACGGTAGTCGGGGTTGTCTGATCGGTAAACAAATGAATAATGTCGATGCAGGATGGAGATTTAAAAGGAGACCGCAACAAATGTTGTGTCTACAGGAGAGAGAGAGAGAGAGAGAGTGATTTTAGTGGTATGAGTCATATGTAGAGACATATAGGGTGTGTGAGAGAATCCCATAGAGAGAAAGACAAAGTGAAAGACGAGTGGAGAGTCTGTGTGTGGCGGTGAAAAAGAAAGCTTAGGTACCGAGTGATACCAGTGAACAGTAGATCCGTGAGAGATAATGAAAACCGTGTAATGAATAATGATAGGGAGAGTGTGACACTTCTCAAGGGAAACGTCGAGAGACCATGTTTGTGAGGATAGGAGAAACATGAAGTGAGCGTGCGGGTGAGCTGGAGAAAAGAGAGTGATAGCTACCTGAAGGAGCATGCATGCAAGAGAGACGGGCGTGAAAGGAGTGAACAAAAAAGGGATTCAAATATTTGAATTCGAGATGATGATACATGTAATCCGTACTCGAACCAAAATTGATCTATCAAACATGCATACTCATATGAATTCACGCACATCTATGTTATTTAATATGTAGATATTACTGATCCATACATTTTAGTAGAACATAATTTGGTTAATTTTTTTCGAATTCAACCTTAAGATTTAGAGATAGTTGTATTTTTAAATAATATTATAACATATAAAGGAGCATAATTATTAGTTATGCTTTTGAAAGTATATATAAAAAATGATGTATATAGAATGTAATTCCAATTAAAAATGGATCCCGCCCGAAAAAATATAGAATACAAACGGGATTCGAATTGAGTTTGCACGATAACGTGCAATCGTGCAAAATTTGAACGAAGCAGGAAAGTCGCGAGAACCCGCTCAAACCCAAATATGCGAGATGGAAATCACTATCGCCTATCCTCGCCACGCAAAGCCTATTTGCTGGATTTCTATAGGTTTCGATAGGCGTAGGTTTGTAATTTCACCCAAACGTGACGTAACCGCCTCTCACCCGGATTCATACACGGTGGGCGCCAAAACATAGTGTGCCCTCGACCGAAATCGACTCCCTCCCCGATTCATATTCATACACGGTGGCGCCAAAAACAAACTCTCGTCGGCAAATATTCGGTGTATGCGAGATTACCGTCCTATCCCCAACCGACTAATGTTGCTGTGATGTAGTAGAAATTTGAAGCAGGGGCTAAGTTTGTAAATTTCCTCGCATTTGAGACAAGCGTGCCTGAACACATGGTTCCCCGTTCCTCTCTACCTCCCTTTTTCCACATTCGTACTCCGTGGGCGCCAAAACACCCTCTCCACCCCACCTCCTCCGTCTCCGCTGTCCGCCACCCCATCCACCGCCGTCCTCCTCCACCATGTCGGAGCTGATACCCCGACGCCGCCGTCCATTACAAGAGATCGACCTCTCTCATCCACGCCTTCGGATCAGGATCCTTGCATCCCGTCCTCTCGCTTAATCCCCACCGCCGTCCACCTTGCCGGCGCCGCTCCTACGACCGTGTCGTCCACCGCGTCCCGCCGCCACCGTCTACCCTCCTAGATCTGCTTCCACGCCGCCGACAGCCATCACTACCGCAACCGTCAAATTCTCAGCAGATCAGACACGGCGCCGCACTGCAGGCGGTACTCTTTCGTATCTGCTCAACTTATTTATCGTAGCAAGAAAATAGATCGCCACTGCTTTGCTCTGATTTCTTGTCTTGGTTGCGAAGTTGCCTTTGTCCGGTTTGCACATTCAGATCCGCCATGGCACGCTCAACATTATACTCCCAATGCTTATGGTTTTCCCCTTTTATATTCCACACTAGTTAAATCACGAGAGACTAAATTTCAAAATTGGGTCACTAATTTTTCAGAGCTACTTTGAGTTCGCGGTGCGATCCAAGGGGCTCGGGTGGTTGTGGGGCCTCGCCGAACTAAGAAAACTTCGACACGGGTGGGGGTGGGTGGCGGAGGAACACAAAGTGGGGGCCGGTGGTCCACCCGGCCCGCAAGCGGTGTTCTCAGATGGGAAGAATTAAGAGACGAGGAAGAAGAAGGGTTAGGAGATGTAGGATCTTCATCCAACCGCCTGAAATGGTCGAGAGACAGCTGTGAGTTGCATTCTTAATGCGCTCTGGTTCATCTCGTGTGGGCACTTAGCAACCAACATTTTATTATCCAAAATCTACTTGCTCTTCTTTACCATGTTCCTCTTCCGTTCTTCTTTAATATGTACTCTCTCCGTTCCTAAATACAAGTCTTTTTATAGATTCCACCATGGACTACATATGGAGCAAAATGAGTGAATCTACACTCTAAAATGTATTTGGATACATCTGTATGTGATCCATAGTGGAAATCTCTACCAAGACTTATATTTTGGAACAAAGGGAGTATGCTAGTAGTACAGTATGTTCCTTGTACTGAAGATGAGCAGGGACATTTGCAGTGTAGAGGTCTATACGGTCGGTTGTGATGGCCACTTTGAGCCTCTTCGATTCATAGGATCTTGTAAACATAGGAATAGGATTTGTAGTGGCCTGCCCACTTGAATCCTATAAGAATAGCAAGGAAATGCGCGAGTCTGTGTCGCCTTTGAGAGTTACATTGATATTAACAGATCTGCACCTTCACTTGAAGAGAGCCGGTATCCGAAGCCTTTCTAGCCGTACCAGCAATACTAGCACATATATTCCAGCAAGTTCCACTTTGCTGATTTTACTCTGATGCTTAAGGTTTTCCCGTGATATCTACACTATGATTTGTGTAGCTGCTTTGTATCGCACTAGCAGCAGTCCACTCTTGAAGATAAACACTGCAATGACTTACAAAATTGGCACCAAGGCATTGAGTGCCATTCTGGATGCAATGAAACTCATACGCTCCCCACCTGTTGACTCTTGTTCGTAATATGATCCTAATGACTATTCTAACCTCGAGGAGTCAAAGGCGGATGGCCCGCCTTGTTCACCCATCAAGGTGCCTGTTCTAATTTGGCAATGTTTTATTGATTATGGTATCTTGCATATGTTGTCTTGCATTTCTTCTACTTTGTTGCACCGCCATCTGCTTAATTTACTCATCATATATGTTGAGATGCCATGCCCATCCATTATCAATACATATTCCATCTGTCATCATACCATGTTTTTCCACTCAAATGATGTTCGTGTGCATCAGACATCAAAAAGGTAGAGGGTGATTGCGAACTGAAGGAGCACCAAAGAAAGTCCTTGAAAAACATGGTGGTGCCGAGAAATCAGACAGACACCCACTTATATTGGCTGTACAACCAAAGTGACACAAAACGTGGGACCCATTGCAGCAGACTGTACCCATACTTCATCGCCACACCACTAGCCCCACCACCACAGGACTCGTGACTCCGGCTACCGATTTCATTTGCCATAGCACCACTGTACCATAGAAAAATCCCACTCAAAGAAAAGTACAAAGCAAGTGCACCGTCAAGAGCTATCCCAACTGTAGAGACGGCCAATTCCTGCAGATTGGAACCCCATTCCATTTATTCCCAGTTTAAAAGACAATGCTTTCAATGTTGTTAGGGACTACGTGCATATATTCCCATCATGGGAAGATTATTGTGAAGACAAACACCATTTTCACATCTTCCGTCCAACTTACGTGTAAGTGCTATTATTCATGGTTATTATTTTCCTGTTTTCATCGATTGAACACATCAATGATTTACATTACATTGTTGTAACTAGGCGAGGGTCAATCTGGATAGTCATGACGAGCAAAGCTTGCTTGTGCTTTTCAAGGAAGCATTGCAGCAAAGATGTCGGTGTTACCCGAGGAAATCACACTTTGGTGGCAAGTCTATAAACGAATTTCGGTGAAGTCTCCTGTGCTAAATTTAGAAGACATTGAATGGAAAAACCTTGTAATGCATTGGTCTCGTTCTCGAGGATGAGGTAATCGCCTATGAAATTACATGACAATTTGAACTTCTACTTTTCCGCATGTGCCTTACGGATCTTTTTTGCGAAATCTGCTCAAGAAGAATTCGGTTTGAATAGAATGACAGGATATCGCAAATATGCTGCCCGCTGCTTTGCTCTTGTTAGTACCTATTGTCCTGTATCACTATACTTGCATACATACCTGGTTCATTATGTGACAGCAGTATGCATGATAGCTTGCTTATTAATTGTTCACTCCAAATTATCTGATCTGTATGAATGGTTACATTAGTGTAGAATATATCCAATGCCAATGTTTTTTTAGCTCTGCATTGTTCTTGTAAGTACATGTTGTCCTATATCAATGTACTTATAATGACAGGTAGTTGTTCATGTACCATCACTCTGCAGCTTATTTTCCTTTGCCCTCCATTTTCTACACATCAGATCTATATTTACTCTTACCATAATGTTGGTACTGAATAAGTTTAGCTGTGCATTGCTCTTGGCTGTACCTTTTGCCTGTATCGCTGCACTTACATTTATAGCTACTTGGTTATGTACTATCACTCTTCATCTTATCTTAAATATTCTCTATTTTTTCATACATTATCACATCTATATTTACTCTTAACAAAATGTAGAATAAAGGCAATGCTTTTGAAGAAGATTCTGTGGTAAACTTCTTGAATTCCCCCCCCCCCCCCATCAGCATGGACAAGGCCTTTATCGAGCCTATCTTCACCAATAATGTAAGTTTGTCCATCTCAAGCCTATCTTCACCAATAATGTAAGTTTGTCCATCTCAAGCCTTCAAACTTTGTTGTATATATTTGGTTAGGCATGATAGCAATTTGTTTATTTTTGGTGTTTGCATCAAATTGCTTATTTAAAGTTTATTTTGTAGTTCATAAACAAAAGTTTGTCCTTCCTCAATTTAAGTTTTCAGATGTACAACCAAGTTCCTTCTTCATACCATGTAAATTAAACTATACAGAGCAAGTGATCTTCTTTTGCACTGCATGTATGCTTCGTTTCTTCATCCGTAATCCAGTGGTGTGGTGAACCTACCCACTATAGCACAATGTCATATTCTGCAATGTCTTAATTATGAACAATGTCATATCATTCTACTATTATTTAAACCGTCTATTTATTTGCCAATTTGAAATGGTATAAATTGACAACACACTAACCATTGATACTTATGAGTTCTTGATCTGTAATCCAAAGTAGTCGTGGAAGTCGCCAACTCCTTCACAATGTCATTTCCTGCCATGTCTTGACTGAACAATACCATATTACGTTAATGCAATTTTAAACCGTGTCACTTTATTCATTAGTAAGAAATGTGATGAATTGTCGACTGATACTTTTTACGTGCAAAACCTGTCATCCTGTCTACTTGTTTATCTTTCAGAGTGAGGAAGATATAAGTGTTGAACAAGCGCTTGCCTCATCATCTTGCTTTCACTGCTTCTGCGACTCCCAATGAGAGCTAACCTTTCTTGAACTCTATTGAAGTCTTTGTCGGTTTTGTATATTATTTTGTCGGCGTGTTTATTTGCACCTTGGTGGCGATCTTTGATGCCCAGTTATGTAATATGTTGTCTCGCTTGTGCTTTATTATCATAGTGGCGAACTTTGATGCCCAAAGTGGATGTAATATGCCGTAATTTCTTTATTGTATAGTCTAGGTTTTTCTTATTCATGATGCTGCAGCTTATTTTATCAGATATATATCTTGTCTTCGCAGTAAACCGGCCAAACCGTAAAATTACGGTACATAATTGGGCCGTCATGCAATCATGATGTAGGTTGGGCCTGAAACGTGCCGAACAGCTCACGGGCCGGCAGCAGCCCGAAATGAACCCCGACCCATGATTGTGCGAATCAAATCATGGGCTTTTAACAGGCCAAAATTGTCTCGGTCCTTGTTTGGCCCAATCAGATATCGGTTGCGAGCAGGCCGGATGCAAATCGGGTCATAGTTAGGCCCAACTATATGACGGGCTTTTAACAGCCGAAATTAATATAGGGCCGAAATGTTAAACGGGCCCTTAAGAGGCCAAAACTAATATCAGGACGAATTACTAAGTGGGCCTTTAGCAAGTGGGCCCAAAAGCACAGTGTCCAGTTGTCGGGCCGAATTTGATATTGGCCATAATTGAGCCCAAAGCCTCTTAAAGGGCCGGACCTGATCTGGGCCGTAATTTGGCCCAGAACGTGGTAGGCTTATAACGGGCCGGATCTCATATGGGCCACTTTTGGGCCCGGAACGTGGCAGGCCATTAATGGACCGGATCAGATATGGGTCGGCATTTGGCCCAAAACATGGCAGCCAGTTAATGGGCCGGCCTACTTGGGTCCTCAAAATCTTGTGGGCCTATAGCTGGGCCGGCCCATTAATGTTGGCGGAATCTCATGGGCCTTTAGCTGGGACGGCCCATCATGATCCGCAAGAATCCTGTGGGCCTTTACCTGGGCCGGCCCTTTATAGCACTCAAAAATCTTCTAGGCCTTTAGCTGGGCCGGCCCATTATGGCCCGCAAAATCCCGTGGGCCTTTAGCTGGGCCGGCCCATTATGGTCCGCAAAATCTTGTGGGCCTTTAAATTTGGCCGACCCGATGACGGTCCATAAAACTTGTGGGCCTTTAATTGGGCCGGCCCAATTAAACTTGTTAGGCCGTGCCACGTGTCAACGTATCATAGGCGCCTTCTGTCCAATGAGTGGATGACATCTGTCCCGGCCGGTGAGCCGACATCGTGTTTCCTCCAAAGAAATGATGATTTTACACGTGGAAAATCCCCATTGGTCGGGGCTGTTAACGGGTTACCGGATCCAAAACCCGACCTGATAGCTTAACGGCATTCCGTTACGGTGGATGCCACATGTCGGTCACCCTTGACGAAAGCACTTCTGTGACACGCGATTTATCGTCATGGAAGTGGACACTTCCGTGATGATAATTTTCGTAATGTCATGGAACACTTCTACGACAGCACAGGTATGACTATCTTGATTCTTTCATAAATTTGTCATGGATATACATGCATGACAAAAAACGCGAACTACAGTGACAAACACGTATCATCACAGAAGTGTATTTTTTGTAGTGATGTCACCACACCACAGCCCGGTTATCATTCGAACCGTTTTTCACAACCAGCCACGACACATATCGCGAGGCAGTTTCCTTGGCACGTCTTGTCGAAGCAGAGATCGTGTCCCCTTATCACGGGATTCTCATCAATACGGATGTGGGTAACCCAACCGCGCCATCAATCATAGTGCTTGGGGACTAAGCGAGTTTTACTAGGTAAGTGGGGAGGCGCATCGCCTCTTCCACCCTTATAAAGGGACATGGACTTACTCTTTTCACCCACACCTTCTTCCTCCTTGCTCATCCATTCTTGCGCACTCGAGCTCCAGCGCCCAAGTTCGCGTTTTCCCCCTCAAACCACTCCAACCATGTCCGGAGCGGGAGGCAAGTGGATGGTCTCCTCCGTCACGGAGGAGAACATCCTAAAGCTTCTGAGGAGCTGGATATCTAGTCATGAGATATCGCACATCGGCTTCCCGATGCGGGCAGATCATCCCTATTTGGAGCCCCATGAGAGGGTAGTTTTCCTTACCCGGTTCGTCAGCGATGGGATTTCCACTCCACCCGCGTTTGTCTGCGGGCTCATGTTCTACTACGGGCTGGACTTTCACGATCGCCCCCAATTTTATCCTCAACGTCTCGGCGTTTATCGTAAATGCGTGCGAGGCTTTCCTCCACATCAGGCCCCACTTCGGCCTGTGGCTGAAAACCTTCAATGTCAAACCGAAGGTGGTGGTCTGCCAGCAGGCGGAGTGCGGAGGCGCCATGGTGGGAAAAATGCCCAACGTTACATGGCTCAAAGGCTCCTATGTGGAGACCATAAAGGGGTGGCAATCGGGGTGGTTCTACATCACTGAGCCGCGCGACACCAACTGGGTGGCGGCCCCATAATTTCAATCCGGAATACCCATGCGACTCACCTCCTGGAAAGAGAAGGGCCTGTCCTGGGGTTCTCGGTAGAGCTGACCGGACTCCAGACATGTATCCAAAACATGATGAGCAAGAAAATCAAGCTCGTCAACGTGGTCCAAGTCATGCTCTTCCGCCGGATCCTCCCGTGTCAAAGACGGGCATTCACCTTGTGGGAGTTCGACCTGGCCAAGGACCAGACGCTGCGACAGCTCTTAGAAACGACGCACAAGATGTTCATTTCCCCAGTATAATCATGTGTGGGATCTAAGCTTCCATGCCATTAACAGGACTGGATACAGACGGCGGAGCAGATCGATTGTCCGGCTCCTCTGCCCGAAGATGCTGATTCCGGCGCCTTATGAGGTGCCAGAAAAGAAGGCAAAGAAGAAGGCCACGGGGACCAGGAAAGGTCTCCGGCGCCAGGTTATATCAGACTTATTGTCCGATAACTCCGAGGCGCTCTCCTCCCACGAAAACGAGGAGGAGGAAGAGGAAAGTTCTCCCCCCCCAGCCGGGGGAGACAAGAAAAGGAAGGCCGCCCCAACCGGGGAGGCCGAAGGGTCCAAGAAGGGAAGGACCATCCTTCCGGACTGCTCCACGACGACCGCCTACAGCGACGACGAGTGGCTACCTAGGGACAAGCCCCTGGCGAAGCCGTAAGTATCCGGATACCATAGTAATTCATGGTATGTTTTATTGCGCTGCTTCTCTTTACGCCGAACATGATTATGTAGTCCGTCCCGAGCCCATATCGACGTATCTTCGTCGGATGGTTCTTTGGACCCGTCGGATTTGAATAGCGATTCACTTCCGACCGCCTCCTCCCCTCGCCCTACGGACAATGTTGAGGTGTTGTCTCAAAGGGCACCGAGCCGAGGGGAGGTAGTCCTGGAGGCGCCTCGAGGCGACATTCCGGACCCTGGGCGCAAAGGGGGCAAGACTCCCATGGGTTCCAAGTTCGGCCCCCAGCCGAACACCGCGCCGGAACCTCCAGCGGTTCCAGACTCCGGCAGGCGACCCCCCGTTAAGAGGGGCAAGCCGCCCGTTCCGGTGGCCTCTGTCCATCCAGAGGCCCCGAACAACTTGCTGGAAGCGCTTCGCGGCGCTTCCATCGACGAAGAGCACCGCACTATCATGAGTGTGCTGCTCGAGAAGGTTCAGTCCGCCAAAAACGGACTTTCAGGTAAGTAATCAAAATATAGGAAAATATTACCGCATAGACAGTAGCCCCTGATGCTCTGTTTGGCGTTCGCGAAGAAAAGTCGAATAGAGGATCAAATAATAATCAGAGGAGTCTAATCAGAATATGTCTATGTGAATATGCAGGCTTCACTGCTGGCCGCTGCCGCACGTATTGCAGAGGTCGCTGCACTGAACCAGGACCTTGAGCGGTCCGAGGAAGAGCTCGGCCTTGCCAAGAGGCAGCTCGAGGAGAGCAAAGGTAAGCAATACCTTGTCTATATATATTAAAAATAAATTTGGTTGCAAAATAATAGGATCATCATGAATTTGCCATGGGCCACTACCGAAGTGGCGACCCTGAAGAAGGCGCTGTCCGAGGCCGAAGAAAAGCGGCCAAGGAGCGCATCGAGCGATAAAAACAAGAGGCCCGAGTAGGCGAGTTGTAGCAAGAGCCCCAGGCTCTCGTCAAGAAGCACGAGTCTGATACGTCTCCAACGTATCTATAATTTATGAAGTATTCAAGCTATTATACTATACTTCTAGTATGTTTTATATGCATTTATATGATATTTTATATGATTTTTGGGACTAACCTATTAACCTAGAGCCCAGTGCCAGTTTCTATTTTCTCCTTGTTTTTGAGTTTTGCAGAAAAGGAATACCAAACGGAGTCCAATTGACGGGCCAATTTTTTATGATTTTTATGGACCAAAAGAAGACCACGGAGTATCGGAGTTGGGCCAGAAGAGTCCCGAGCTGCCCACGAGGGTGCCCCCCCCCCCCCCAGGGCGTGTGGGCCTGCCTCATGGACAGCTCAGGCACCTCCTTGACGTGAGACCGACGCCAAAATTTCCTATAAATATAGAAACCTCGGAAAATTAACCTAGATCGGGAGTTCCGCCACCGCAAGCCTCTGTAGCCACGAGAAATCAATCTAGGCCCTCTCTGGCACCCTGCCGAAGGCGGCCATCATCACCGGTGGCCATGGAGGAGTATCCCGGAGGGGCCATCATCACCATGAAGGCCAAGGACCAGAGGGTGGAGGCCATGGAGGAGGAAGCACCAGGGGAAGAACCTCTCCTCTTCACTTCCGGTGGCCTTGGAGTGCCATCGGGAGGAATCATCGCCACGGTGATCGTCTTCATCAACATCACCATCATCATCACCATCCTCATCCCTTTTACGCGGTCCACTCTCCCGCACCCCGCTGTAATCCCTACTTGAACATGGTGCTTTATGCCACATATTATGATCCAATGATGTGTTGCCATCCTATGATGTTTTGAGTAGTTATGTTTTGTCCTTGGGTTGATTGATGATATGGATTGGTATGAGTTGTATGTTTTACTTTGGTGCTTTCCTATGGTTCCCTCCGTGTCGCGCAAGCGTGAGGGATTCCCACTGTAGGGTGTTGGAATACGTTCATGATTCACTTATAGTGGGTTGGTGAGTGACTGAAACACAAACCCGAGTAAGAGGGATTGTTGCGTATGGGAATAAAGAGGACTTGATGCTTCAATGCTATGGTTGGGTTTTACCTTAATGATCTTTAGTAGTTGCGGATGCTTGATAGAGTTCCAATCATAAGTGCATATGATCCAAGTAGAGAAAGTATGTTAGCTTATGCTTCTCCCTCATACGAAACTGCAATAGTGATTACCGGTCTTGTTAACAATTGCCTAGGACAATTCCGCACACCGACCCACCATTATTCCACACTCGCGATTTATATTATTTAGTAATATGTTCTAACTTTATTATAACAGCACCTACTTTTATATTTTAGCTCTCCGATATCTTACAAGGTTATTCACTTCATACCCACAACGTAGTTTTATTTCTCGTTTCTAGTTGGAAGTAAACGTTCGGTGCACTTAGAGTCGTGTCGATGGCGAGATAGGGCTTGAGAGAATATTGATCTTACCTTTAGCTCCTTGTGGGTTCGACACTCCATACTTATCACTTCCACCTTTGGAAAGTGCTACGATGATTCCTTGCACTTGGGGATTATCAAGCTCTTTTACGGCACCATTGCTTAGGGAGCAATAGCGTGGGGTTGATATTCTCGTGTGTGCTTGTTTGCTTTCTTCACTAAGTAGATTTTGTTTTTCCTTTTGTTTCCGTTTTGTTGTGGGTGAAACATACAAAAAAATAAAAATGAAAATACAAAAAAATTTACTTGCCTTGCATGCCTAAAAGGTTTTTCAAAAAGAGAAGTGATTGGAAAGTTATGCATTGAAGAAGTGAGGGTCGACCTTGAGCACTTGTGTTCATGATCACAGAAACAATGTAGAATTTTTCGTGGAAGTTTCTCTGTAAATAATTAACCCCTTGTATATATTCATTGTATTATAAAAATAATGTGCCAAGCTTGGGTTTTAGGATGATTAGATTGCTTGTTTACTATGTGCTGAACAAAAACAGAAACTTTGGCTGTATTGCGTGAATTTACGTTTTTTTACTGGAAAGTCAAATGGGTCTGAAACATTTTGCACATTACTTATGTACAAATTTTTCAAATTTTCATATTTATTTCATAGCTTTAGGAGTTACATAAGTTTACCAAACTTCCAGATTACTACAGACTGCTTACATTTTATGATTCTGTTTTGCATGTGTTGTTTGCTTATTTCGATGAATCTATGGCTAGTATCGGGGGGTATGAACCATAGAGAAGTTGGAATACAGTAGGTTTAACACCAATATAAATAAAGAATGAGTTCATTAAATTACCTAAAGGTAGTGATTTGCTTTATTACACTGACGGATCTCACAAGTTTTTGTTAAAGTCTTGTGTGGATGAAGTGACTGAAGGTCGAGGAGCTATCAATATGAGAAGAATAAAGAAAGGCAAGAGTTCAATCTTGGGGATGCCCAAGGCACCCGAAGTAAATATTTCAGAGGATACTCAAGCATCTAAGCTTGGGGATGCCCCAGTTGGCATCCCATCTTTCTTCTTCAACAATTATCGGTATACCTCGGTTTTTGTTTTGTTCACGTGATTTGTGTCCTTTGTGTTTTTCTTTTTCTTTAAGAACCATGCTAGCATGAGATAGCCTTCATTAATTTATAGAATACTTCATGAGCTTCACTTATATCTTTTAAGTATGATTTTATAGAATTTTTCTTTGTGCTAAACTTAAATCTTTTGAGTATGGTTTTATAGAATGCTTCGTGTGCTTCACTTATATATTTTGAGCATGGATATTGGTTAGTCTATGCTAATTGTAGAATGATCCATGAACTTCACTTATATCTTTTGTAGTATGAATAATACTATAATTTAAAGTGGGTTTGGAAGAGTGTCAACTTTAGGAATTAGTGATCCCACTATTTTGGAGGATGTTGAATCTTAGTGTAATATTTATGAAAGTGGATTTGGAAGAGTGTCAACTTTAGCTAGTAATGACTCCACTATTTGGAAGAGGTTCCAATGGAGTATGAGAACAAATTTGCTATCCATGATGCTACTGAAAATTATTATGAGGGAGGAATACATGCTTGTAGGAGTTGCAAAAATATTAAGTTTCCTCTCTATGTGCTTAAAGTTTTGAAGTTATATTTGTTTTGCCTTCCTATGATAGTTGAATCTTGTTCCCATAAGCGTGTACTCACAAAATACCTAGGCATAGGAAGTGGGTTAGATTTGAATGTGCTAGTCATATTCTTCAAGATGCTCTCTTTGTGTTTCAATTCTTATCTTTTATGTGAGCATCATTGAAATCATCATGCCTAGCTAAAAGGCATTAAAGAAAAGCGCTTGTTGGGAGACAACCCAATATTTACCCTTACTGTTTTTGTGTGTTTACATGATTAAGCACTGTAGTAATCATGTTTTATAGCTTTTGTTTCAATAAAGTGCCAAGTAAGACCTTTGGGAAGACTTGGGTGAAGGTTAATGTGATCTTGCTCTAAAAAACCGAAACTTTGTGCTCACGAGAATAGATGTCATTTTTTACATAAGAGTGCTTTTAAGTTGATTCTTTTTGCATAAGATTAATAGATAAATTCCTCACGTCCACCAATTTATTTCATAATTTTTGGAGTAGCAGAAGTATGCTTATTGTTCAGATCATCACAGACTGTTCTGTTTCTGACAGATTCTGTTTTCATTGCATAGTTTGCTTGTTTTCTAGTTTCTATGACTTATATTCCTCAATATAAATTGTAGAAATGATATGTTAAAGTAGGCATTGTGTGAGAATAATTATGAACCTTGCCTTTGACTGTACCAAAGTGAATGGTTTACTCTTTATCATACTAACCTTTCTCACGAAGTTTGGTTAAGTTTTGTGTGGTTGAAGTTTTCAAGTTTTGGGTGAGATATCGATATGAGGAGAATAAGGAGTGGAAAGACCCTAAGCTTGGGGATTCCCAAGGCACCCTAAGGTAATATTCAAGGAAGACTCAAGCGCCTAAGCTTGGGGATGCCCCGGAAGGCATCCGCTCTTTCGTCTTCAAAACTATCGGTATACCTTACTCGGAGCTATATTTTTATTCACCACATGATATGTGTTTTGCTTGGAGCGTATTTTAAATTTTACTTGCTGTTTGAATAAAATCATTGGATCTGCAATATTGAATGAAAAAGAATCCTCCCATGGCTAGTTAATAACTTGACTACTCAGTGTCCTTCACTCATATCATTTGGAGTAGTTTGTCATTTGCTCACGTGCTTCATGTATATCCTATGAGTAAATGGTTGAACGAATCGAATGTCATAAATCTGAATTTATATATGTTTCATATACTTATAACATGGGGAGTAATACACATAATAAGTATAGGTAGTAAACTAATTGAAAGTTAGCAAACGTAGAATTGGTCACTTGAACAATTCATGAAAGAATATTGAAGGAAGAGAGGTTTCACATATAAATATACTATCTTGGACATCTTTTATGATTGGGAGCACTCATTAAAATATGACATGCTAAAGAGTTGATGTTGGACAAGGAAGACAATGTAATGGGTTATGTTTTCTTACATCTGAAATAAAGTATATTGTCATGGATCATGCAACATGTTGAGCTTGCCTTTCCCCCTCATGCTAGCCAAATTATTTGCACCAAGTAGAGATACTACTTGTGCTTCCCAAAACCCTTAAACCAGTTTTGCCATGAGAGTCCACCATATCTACCTATGGATTGAGTAAGATCCTTCAAGTAAGTTGTCATCGGTGCAAGCAATAAAAATTGCTCTCTAAATATGTATGATTGATTGGTGTAGGGAAATAAGCTTTATACGATCTTGATGTGGAAGAAATAAAAGCGACAGATTTGCATAATAAAGGTTCATATCATAAGGGCAATATAAAGTGACGTCTTTCGCATTAAGATTTAGTGCATCCAACCCCTGAAAGCGCATGGCAACCTCTGCTTCCCTCTGCGAAGGGCCTATCTTTTATTATTATCTTCTACCTTATGCAAGAGTCATGGTGATCTTCACCTTTCCTTTTTACATTTTATCCTTTGGCAAGCACGGGGTGTTGGAAAGATCCTGATATATATATATATATATATATATATATATATATATATATATATATATATATATATAATTGGGTGTAAGTTAGCATGAGCTATTATTTTTGACATTACCCTTGAGGTAAAAGGTTGGGAGGCGAAACTATAAGCCCCTATCTTTCTTTGTGTCCGAATTAAACTCCCTAACCACAAGTATTGCGTGAGTGTTAGCAATTGTGAAAGACTAAATGATAGTTGAGTATGTGGAGTTTGCTAAATCAAAGCCCTGACATAGACTCTTCCTGAAATAAGATGAATTGCAATTGTTTGATGACTGAGAATATTGTTTGTTAGTTTTCAAGAAAGTTTATGATCTATACTCTAACATGTGAATGACTTGTTACTTGATCATGAAAAGTTTTATGCGATGAGCTACTGTTATGACATATAATGATGCTAGAAAAGGTGATTGAAATTATCATTGATCAAACTTGTGCACCTGCTAGCATTCACACTTCATAAATTATTTATTTTATCGATTTACCTACTCGAGGGGCGAGCAGGAATTAAGCTTGGGGATCTTGATCGTCTCCAACGTATCTATAATTTATGAAGTACTCATGCTAATATACTATCCTTCTAGGATGTTTTATATGCATTTATATGATATTTTATATGATTTTTGGGACTAACCTATTAACCTAGAGCCCAATGCCAGTTTCTGTTTTCTCCTTGTTTTTGAGTTTTGCAGAAAAGGAATACCAAACGGAGTCCAATTGACGGGCCAATTTTTTATGATTTTTTATGGACCAAAAGAAGACCACGGAGTATCAGAGTTGGGCCAGAAGAGTCCCGAGCTGCCCACGAGGGTGGGGGGCGCCCCCCCCCCCCCCCAGGGCGTGTGGGCCTGCCTCGTGGACAGCTCGGGCACCTCCTTGATGTGAGACCGACGCCAAAATTTCCTATAAATACAGAAACCTCGAAAAATTAACCTAGATCGGGAGTTCCGCCGCCGCAAGCCTCTGTAGCCACGAGAAATCCATCTAGGCCCTCTCTGGCACCCTGCCGGAGGCCATCATCACCAGTGGCCATGGAGGAGTATCTGGAGGGGCCACCATCACCATGAAGGCCAAGGACCAGAGGGTGGAGGCCATGGAGGAGGAAGCACAAGGGGGAGAACCTCTCCTCCTCTCTTCCGGTGGCGCCGGAGTGCCATCGGGAGGGGAATCATCGCCACGGTGATCGTCTTATCAACATCACCATCATCATCACCATCCTCATCTTCCTTACGCTATCCACTCTCCCGCACCACGCTGTAATCCCTACTTGAACATGGTGCATTATGCCACATATTATGATCCAATGATGTGTTGCCATCCTATGATGTTTTGAGTAGTTATCTTTTATCCTTTGGTTCATTGATGATCTAGATTGGTATGAGTTGTATGTTTTACTTTGGTGCTGTCCTATGGTGCCCTCCGTGTCGCGCAAGCGTGAGGGATTCCCGCTGTAGGGTGTTGCAATACGTTCATGATTCGCTTATTGTGGGTTGGTGAGTGACTAAAACACAAACCCGCGTAAGAGGGATTGTTGCGTATGGGAATAAAGAGGACTTGATGCTTTAATGCTATGGTTGGGTTTTACCTTATTGATCTTTAGTAGTTGCGGATGCTGGCTAGAGTTCAAATCATAAGTGCATATGATCCAAGAAGAGAAAGTATGTTAGCTTATGCCTCTCCCTCATATGAAACTGCAATAGTGATTACCGGTCTTGTTAACAATTGACTAGGACAATTCCGCACACCGATCGACCATTATTCCGCACTCGCTATTTATATTATTTAGTAATATATTCTAAATTTATGATAACATCACCTACTTTTATATTTTATCTCTCCGATATCTTACAAGGTTATCCACTTCATACCCACAACGTAGTTTTATTTCTCGTTTCTAGTTGGAAGTAAACGTTCGGTGCACGTAGAGTCGTATCAGTGGCAGATTGGGCTTGAGATAATATTGTTCTTACCTTTAGCTCCTTGTGGGTTCGACACTCCATACTTATCATTTCCACCTTTGGAAAGTGCTACGATGATTCCTTGCACTTGGGGATTATCAGAGTCCTTGGAGCTTGACTCTAAGACGCGAGAGTCCGAGCTTGCGAAGGCCCTCGAAAGCGCAAAACATGCCAAGGACGAAGCCCAAAAGGCCCTCCAAGAAATTGAGGCGGTTAAGAAGATAGCGGCGGGTAAGGCATTCATTCTGCAAAGCAAGCACGTGAAAGAAAATTTCTTTTTACTTCCCCGAGTTCGGAGATCTCCAGGATCATTCGCAGATCTGCCCTGCAGTGTGTCAGATGCCGCTGAGTTCTACCGGGCCGAGGAGGGGAGCTCGACGGAGAAGTTGTTCTGGTCTCGATATCTTTGGGACCGAACACCCGATACTTATGAGCGACCAAATTGAAGCAACTGGTCGAGCTCCACTAGGCGGCCGAACAGGCCATGGCCAGTCTTATAGTCCGGATGTGGCTGGCGAGCCCTCGCCTGGCAGCTACTTCGGCTGGTGAGGCGGCTTATGAATGCCTTCCCGGTTTGAAGTCATCAAGCGGTCCGTCTCGCATCGAAGGTGCACGCAGGGCCTTTGCCCGTCTTGAAAGTGCACTGGCGAAGATGGACGCCGAGAAGCTGGTGAAGGAGGGGCCGCCGCAGGGCAAGGAGCATCGCCACCCCGAGATGTATTATGACAGTGTCCTGAAGGGTTCCCGCCTTGTGGCGGAGGAATGTGCTAAAGATGTAATTTTTGAATGATCGTGGTCGTGTGATCCTTTAATGTGAAACTAGTTCATTTGCGCTATGCAACGCGTTTTGAATTTAAAATATTACCTTCTGTGCGGCCGTTTATAAAATCTGAGAGTTGGCCAGTCGTTGGCTTCTTCCCCCATGTAACTAGTACTAAGGTGTTCGGGATAAACCTGAGCACTCTTTTTCCCATTTTGGGTCCTTCGAGGGAGGTGCTCAGCACAACGAACCATGCAATTGGACTATAATGCTTTATCACTCGCACTTAGCCATAGAAGTCTACAATTTTAAATTTTGGTGAAGCCCCTAGTATTCGGAAGGCCGAATTCGGGGCGCTATATACGCCCAAGTCGGGCAAGGCCGATTCCTCGCCTGAAGCGGAAAAAGTCTTTAAGAACAGCGACCAGCTCTCGCCTTATCATGACAGTCAGTTTTCGGCTTTCTCTACTGAGGTGCTCGTCCGGAAGAACCGGGACACAATCGCAGTAGTTCTCCCAGCGCTGCCTTAGCCGATATAGCGGAACGTAAGGTTCCAAAACATGGGAGCCGGTCAATCCCAACTATTGACCCAAGACATGATTCGGAGCTGATGCATATAATGCTATAAGTTCGGGGTGCCGCACTGTCGAAAGTGGTCGGACTTCTCACGCCGTATTATGGGGTATACGAAATCACCTGGCGTACTGGTCGTACCAGAATGTACGGGTGCGAATTGTTGTAAATAAACAGACAAGAAAAAGGAAGGGTAATGCAATTATAGACTAATGCTACACATTGTTATTTAACTAATACGTCAAAGCATACTGATACAAGTAGTGCAATAAGCAAAAAATAGGACTATTTGACATGTCCTATCCTCTGTTGGAAAAGGCAGTGCCTAGGAGCCGCTTAGGCACGCCTAGGCACTAGGCAATGGCCAAATGCCTCGCCTAGGGAAGAAATGGAGGTCTAGGCAGGGCAAGCAAGAAATTGCCTACCCAAGCAAGAAATCATGCCACATACTACACTGATATGCCAAACGGCTTATATTCCAATGGCAGTAGACGACAATTAAATTATTTATATGCCATAAACTAATATCAACACCCATATAATAATCACAAATACATTACGAGTAAAAACTATATTACCGCCTAGGCCACGCCTAGGGCGCTTAGGCACTGCCTAGGCACTAGGCGAAGGCCAACCGCCTCGCTTACGCCTACCGCTTTTTTCCAACCTTGGTCCTATCCAAGGGCAAGCTGCGTACGGGTATTTAAAATAGGTATTTCGATCGTTATCAGAGACCACCTGGGGATTCCATTGTACGACTTAGCTTCTTGCCTCCTTGGTTGTTCCTTCCCGTAAAGTGTCTGGCAATCATACTGCCGGAAAGTGCTTCCAGAGAGTAAGGTCCTGAAAGAGAAAAATAATAAAGGTATGCAGCCCCTAGGGCGGTTGAGCCGCATTGCGGGACGTGCCCTGATCGTGCCCCCGCCTATGCCCATGGTATTTTCAGTGCGTAATTATGTACGCGCGGCACGGATTTCGTCGCTTGACTGGGACTAGGACGGGGGCCGAATTGCTAGGCGAGCTCTGAACGTGCCAGGCGAACCTGCTACAGGTTACTCCGGACTCGCTTGATGGTGTCTGGGGGCTGTAACGCCGAATTGGCGGTTTGCCTTGAAAGGCTGCTTTGTGCTTCTGCTACGAGGGCTGTAGTGTGCTCCTCCGTGCGGTGCGAGCGATATGTGTTTCCATTGACTATTATGACCCCCCTAGGTCCTGGCATCTTGAGCTTGAGGTATGCGTAATGCGGTACCGCATTGAATTTTGCAAATGCGGTTCGCCCGAGCAGTGCGTGGTAGCCACTGCGGAACGGGACGATATCGAAGATTAACTCCTCGCTTCGGAAGTTGTCCGGAGATCCGAAGACCACTTCCAGTGTGATTGAGCCCGTGCAATGGGCCTCTACACCTCGGATGACACCCTTAAAGGTGGTTTTGGCGGGTTTGATCCTCGAGGGATCTATACCCATTTTGCGAATAGCTATGCAGCCCCTTATCCTTATTTTCGGCATTCAATTTGCCGGCCTGCTTGAACACCCAGCATTCTCTGTTGGTGTGATTGGCTGGCTTATCGGGGATGTCGTGGATTTGACACGAGCGACCGAGTATGCGGTCCAAACTGGACGGGCCCGGAGTACTTCTTTTGAATGGCTTTTTCCGCTGACCGAATCTAGAGCCTCTAAATCTGGCATTGACTGTCGTATCTTTGGCGTTATCGCCGTTGTTGCGGAGCTTGTGTCTGTTATGACGTGGCCTGCTATTGGCATCTTTAGTATCTGAAGTGCTCGGATTGCTTGATGTGTTGTTTCTGCGAGCCAGCCAGCTATCCTCGCCCGCACAAAAGCGGGGCATGAGTGTCGTGAGGGCTGCCATAGACTTCGGCTTCTCCTGACCGAGGTGCCGGGTGAGCCACTCGTCACGGATATTATGCTTGAATGCCGCTAAGGCCTTTGCATCTGGACAATCGATGATTTGGTTTTTCTTAGTTAGGAACCGTGTCCAGAATTGCCTGGCTGGTTCCCCTGGCTGCTGAGTTATATGGCTCAAGTCATCAGCATTCGGTGGTCACACATAAGTGCCCTGGAAGTTGTCAAGGAATGCATCTTCCAAATCCTCCCAACTGCCGACGGAGTCTGCTGGCAAGCTATTCAGCCTATGCTGAGCTGGTCCTTTGAGTTTTAGTGGGAGGTACTTGATGGCATGTAGATCATCACCGCGAGCCATGTGGATGTGGAGGAGGAAATCCTCAATCCATACAGCGGGGTCTGTTGTACCATCATACTATTCGATATTTACGGGTTTAAAACCCTCCGGGATTTTGTGATCCATAACTTCATTAGTGAAGCATAGGGGGTGTGCGGTGCCTCTGTGCCGGGCTATATCACGACGCAGTTCATATGAGTCTTGTCTGCTGTATTTGGCCCGGCTGGATTTACCTTTAGTGTATCCGGCGTGACAGTCATCGTCCCACGTTGGTGCGCGCCCCCGTGACCCGTATATTGATCTTGCATGTTTTACCCTACTTTCCAATACGTCTCGCAGGTCCTGCATGTTTCCCTGGGCCTTCATATTTTTGTTTGAGTGGCGGCGGGGTGCAGGCTGAACTTCAGGCTGAAACGCCTCTCTTTCTTGGCCACGAGGTGGCCGGTCAGCCGCATCGTATGCTGGTGATGTAGGTTTCAATGCTTGCTCCTCGAGTCGGGGTAGCGGCCTGTGCTTTGGGTAACTCTTGGAGGGGCGTTCGAGTTCGTATTCTTCGGCCGCAAGGACTTCGGTCCATCTGTCTGCTAGCAAGTCTTGACCAGCTTGGAGCTGTTGTTGCTTTTTCTTTAGGCTATTTGTTGTGGCTATAAGCCGACGCTTGAAGCGCTCCTGCTCGATGGGATCCTCAGGCACGATGAATTCTTCGTCACCGAGGCTCACCTCGTCTTCGGATAGAGGCATGTAATTGTCCTCCTCCGTTTCTCCATCTGCTGCCTGTTCTGGAGGGCTAGCTTGATCATCCTCCTGCCCTAAATCTGGCTGGAGGGGATTGTCATCGTCTTCGGCACTATCCAGAGTGTTACTGTCTCTTGTGCCGGTATCATTGCTTTTGCTATGGCGGCACTTAGAGCGGCGCCGCTGACGTCGATGCTTCAGTCACTTCTTGGAGGGGTCATCCTCCACTGTCTTGTCGTCATTGCCTTCTTTGGGGGTATCCACCATATATATATATATATATATATATATATATATATATATATATATTATGATGAGGTGGCGGTCCAGCGCCCTGTGGGCGGTGGTTCCTGTTCGTCTCCTGCATCGTCGTCCATACCGTCGATGTCTTCGGAGTCGAAGTTGAGCATGTCGGTTAAATCGTCGATAGTGGCTACTAAGTGGGTGGTGGATGGGCAACGAATTTGTTCATCGTCCGCATCCCATTCTGGCCGGACATAGTTCGGCCAAGGTTCTCCTGACAAGGAGAGAGACCTTAACAAATTTAGCATGTCGCCGAAAGGCGAGTGCTGAAAGATATCCGCGGAGGTAAACTCCATGATCGGCGCCCAATCGGATTCGATGGGCACGGATGCAGGCAGCTCGGAGCCTGTGGCCGGGGACGAATCCAATGGTTCGGCAACACGACTCTCGTAAGGGGTGAAGACAGTATCCGGCTCTATCGCCGCTGAGAGTGTGGTATCCTTGGCGGGGTCTATCCACCCGTCTTCAGATGGCACAATTTTCTCCGGATTGAAGGCCGGGGTTGTTGCAGGTGTGATCTCTCAAACACTGTCCAATGGCAGAGCTAAATCATGCTCGTCGTGATCGTGTGGCACACCTGGCATGGGCTCGAATCCGTCGAAGATCAAGTCTCCGCGGATGTCGACAGTGTAGTTCGAACTTCCAAACCTGACCTGATGGCCAGGGGCGTAGCTTTCGATCTGCTCCAGATGGCCACGCGAATTGGCCCGCAGTGCAAAGCTGCCGAATATGAAGATCTGTTCGGGGAGGAAAACCTCACCCTGGATTACATCGTTGTCGATGATCGAAGGAGCCATCAAGCCTTGCGGTGACGGCACAGTGGAACTCTCAATGAAAGCACCAATGTCGGTGTCAAAACCGGCGGATCTCGGGTAGAGGGTCCCGGTATGCGTCTAAGGCGGATGGTAACAGAGGCGGGGACACGATGTTTACCTGTGTTCGGCCCTCTCGATGGAGGTAATACCCTACTTCCTGGTTGATTGATCTTGATGATATGAGTATTACAAGAGTTGATCTACCACGAGAGCGTAGAGGATAAACCCTAGAAGCTAGCCTATGGTATGATTGTTGTTGTCCTACGGACTAAACCCTCCGGTTTATATAGACATCGGAGGGGGCTAGGGTTACACAGAGTTGGTTACAAGGGAGGATGTCGGGGTGGCTAATCATACCCACGGACACCTATGGGGCCGGCGGAGCAGGACCCTTTGTGGTTCGGAGGGGGGCGGAGGTCGCACGAAGAGCAGATCGAGGCGATGCACACGAGCGGTTTACCCAGCTTCGGAGCTCTCCGGAGAGATAAAACTCCTACTGCTGCCTGTTTGATCTATTGTGTTCTTGCTAGGGAGCAATGCGAGCTACAAAACCTAGCGTGAGTGTATCTAGTCTAAGGCCAGTCGAATGAACTGAACCTTGCGAAAGATGCTCACCCCGAACCGAACCCCTCCTACGTTGCACTCGGGCCTCCTTTTATATGCTCAAGGGGTCTCCGACAGGTGGCAACATAGGCGGGGGTACGAATGTAAAAACAGGAGTTGGTACACCTACTTGAACAAAGGTACAGTGCAAAAATACCTAACTCTGATGGCAAGGGACAAAAGCAATAAATGCCTGTCGTTGTCGCCCAAACAGTGTAACAGAGACCGTCAGGTACGCCTCCGCTCGCCACGATGGCGAGCCTGTCAGCGCCGCTCATCGTTGCTCTCCGCTGGCTGCACAGCTGCTTGACACGCGCCCATGGAATGGTCCCATGGCGACACATCGCTGGGTGAGCTGGAGCGGAGACGGAGAGAAGTTGCATGCCGCGGCAAGCGCCTTGCCGCGGCCGAATCCTTGACGCGCTCGGAGACTTGTCGCGCCCCGAGCCTTCCCGGCAAGCTCCACTTGCCGGGGCCTTGTCTTCTGCGTGCCTGGAGTGGCCTTCCCGACAAGCTCCTCTTGTCGGGGCCTTGTCTTCTCAATGTAATACTTTGTTCTTGAATGGCTCCAAGGGAGCCACGGAGGAGATTGGTGGTGACGAGGCAAACCTTGCCGCGGGATGCTGCAACTGTCGCGTGCAGTACGGATACTAGGGTACCCCTACTCTAGTACACCGGCAGAGCCCCCGCTGGGCATTACTGCGGTGCCGGCGCTTGTCGGGCCAGGCCCTAACTATGCACGGACACGCGCGGCCTCGACCACGCCGCAACCCGCCCCGGACCCACCACGATCCCCACTAACGGCACGCACCGGACGTGGCCTCGTGCGAGAGATCGTGGGCGCGGTCGTGGGGGGTTCTTTATTAATATAAGCAGAACGTCCGCCCCCCTCCTCCCCTTTATAAGCGGAGGAAACAGAGGCAGGCCGACCACTCCTGCCATTGCCGTCTTGTCAGGAAACCACCGCCGCTCCTCGTCTTCTCCGGTGCGAAGAGAGCAACGCCCCGCCCCCTTTCGCCACAAGCACACTCACCGCCGTCGACCTCCTCCGCCCCCCTCGCCATGGCCCCGAAGGCCGATAAGGAGAAGGGCGTCAAATCGGTCGAGGCGCAGCCGCTCGCGGCGCTGTGCAAGGAGCGAGCCGTCTTCCCCTCGCAGCTCGGCGCACGGGAGCTGCGGACGTCTACTATCTTTTCTGGTCGACGGAGACTCGGGCGCATCCGCGCACGAGGGTGCTCCCCGCCTCCGCCGCTGATCCGCCCCAACAGGTACCCTTTCTTCGCCCTTTTCTTCTATTGCGGTCTTTGCCCGCCGTATTCCGAAGTTCTTTTGCGACATAATGAACACCTTGGCCTCCACCTCCTTGATTTCACCCCCAACGCCATCTTGACCATGGCCGTTTCGCACATTTGTGCGAAAACTTTGTCGGGTCCACCCGAACGTGGCACTCTTCCGCCATTTCTTTGTTCCCAGCGTCGAGAGAGGAGAGCCCCTTGCCGGAGGGATAGCACAGGTTTCTAGGATCGGCAAGAAAGAGGCCTACCTAGAGGGGAGTTCCGGAACAAGTGGGAGGAGTGGAGAGCCAACTGGTGCTGGGTCGTAGAGGAGGACCCACAGCCCTTCACCGCCGTGCGCCAAACCCCAATTGCGCGCAGCAAGGATTGGAGTAACTTGGCGCCGGAGGACGCGAGGCTGAAGATAGCTGTGACCCGAATTCTGCGCCTCAGGCTTGCCGGATTAACTATTGGCGCAGTTGGCGCAGACTTCATTCGCCGCCGCATCGCTCCCTTGGAGGAAAGGAGGAGGCCTGCTTGGGAGTTCCGAATCGCGGCGGACATTATGAGGCTGCGCCGGGCCTGAATTGGAACTTCACCGTCATGGAGCTGGATTCAGTGCTGCTCGAGCTGTTCAAGAACGACCCGAACACCTGTGAGTGGTTCAGGTTGCGCGAGGGTTGTCCCCGCGTGCAACAACTGGCGCTCGACCGCATCCAGCGCCATGATGCCATTGTGCGACTCCCACGGGATCGTCCCGACTGGCGAGAGCCCCGACGAGGTCGTGCAGCAATTCTTCGACAACTTGCAAGAGGTGTCGATCCGCTCCGACGAGCAGAAGAGGCTCACCCGAGACACCACCGAGCAGGAGATGGTGTGGATCGCCACCAGAGCGGAGGAGGCGGCAGTAGCCGCTGCTGCCGGAGCCTTCGGGTTCACCGTGGAGGAGGCGGACGCGGCGAAGGCGTAAGCGCTGGCCGAAGCGAGGGGAGGTCGCCGGCGAGGACGAGCTTGTCGAGCTCGAGGCCGGGACGAGTGGACCCGCCGAGGGCGCTTCTTCCCCGCCGCCAAGCGACTTGCCACCAGCGGAGCCCCCGGCTCCGCCGAGGAGGCGTCTCCGCAGGGCTGGAGACGAGCCGGGGCGACAGGTCGGCCCACAGCTGCAGCGCCGCTCGACGCGCTCCACCGCGGCAAGCGAGGTTGCCGCGGGAGCGCCCCAAACTGCAGCGACAACTGGGGCGGAATCTTCTCGGGCCGCCGCCGACGCCTCCGCCAAGCGGCCAAGAGAGCCCACTCCCCCGCCTCATCGCACCGGGAGGCGGGCGGAGTTTGACTTCTCCGCGCCTCCCGAGGAGGAAGGCGAAGAGTAAGCTTCTCGAGATTGTGCTTGTATGTCTTCAATTTTATTGCTTCATCTTGTATCTGATTTTCTTCTTACGGACCCTTTCCTTTTCGTGACGCCGCCCAGAGCGGCGAAGAGGGCCAAGATCCCGACGGTCGTCGTTGAGGACGATTCTCCCGTGGCTGACGGGGGACGCCGAGACCGCCTTGCCGGACCCGCAACCTTTCCCCAGAGCAGCCCCAAAGATGACCCCGAGTAAGTGTGCAGTTTTCTTCTTGCTATTAGGCGTGCAGGGGTGCCCTTCTTTGTTGATATCGACCGTGTGCTTGTGCAGAGCAGAGCAGTCTCATCGGGAGGGCTCGGAAGCTGCCTCGAGATCCTGCTTGCCACTCGCCGCCAAGGGAGGACTCCCGGCAAGGGAGCTCCCTCCAGAGCAAGGAGGCCACCCTGGCAAGGGAGGCCACTCCGGCAAGGGAGGCTACCCCGGCAAGGGACGGCGCCAACGACCCTCCAGTGGTCGAGGCCATGGCTGCGGATCCCGTTGCAGGTAACTCCCTTACACGAAAATCTCCCTTGGGCTTGCTTTCTTTTGTTTCTCTTTTTTGGACATCTGCTTGACTGCCCCTTCTCCGTCCGACGCAGACCCGATGGAGGTCGAGGCCGCCGGCAAGGAGGAAACGCGCGGCAACACCAACGAGGCCGCCGTCGAGGAAGAAGAGGTCATCGTCGTGGAGGAAGAGGCCGTCGCCGACGAGCTCATGGCGAGGAGGCCACCGAGGCTGCCGACGCAGAGGCCGGGCGAGGGGTCGGACGGTCGTCTTGACGGCCCCTGAGGCCGCAGGAGCGGTAAGCGCTACACCGACAGCCGACTTCCCCCGCCGCCAAGGCGCCAGTTCGAGGAGCTCCCAGCCCGGTGCCTACCTGAGGGCCGGCGAAGGCGTCTTCATCAAGCTCCCCTGGGAGCCGAGCTCCAGGGCGCCAGTGGAGGGCAAGACCTTCGACGGCGAGCTACTCGCGTCCGCTGGGTTGACGCTGGTGGATGCGCCAAGCAGCAGCAGCGGCGAGTCCGAGGAGGAGCAGCTGCTGAAGAAGCTGCTGTCCCTCTACCGCACCCGTCGGGCCAAGTTGGAGGTCAGGGAAGTCCTTGTCGCGAGGGCGGGAGCGGACATAGAGAAACGCGCCGAGGAGCTCCGGAGCGCCAACAAAGAAGCGCTCCGCGATGTGGCAGACGCGCGGGCGCAGGTCGCAGAAGAGCGCACGGCCTTCATCCTTGAGAAGGCCGCAGCGGATGAGGAGCAGCGGCTGGCTGCCGAGAAGCTTCGCCAGCAGAAAGCGAAGTTGGCGCAGCGGAAGGTCAACCTGCAAAGCCACGAGGAGGACCTTGCCGCAGCGTGAGGAGTCGCTGGCGGGCGCTTCAGAAGCGGCGACGCTGCCGCAGCCGCCGAGGCCGCCAAGGAAGAGCTGAAGGCGAAGGTGGCACAGCTAGAGGCCACCCTCAAGAAGAGCGGCGAAGAGCTTGCCGTGATCAAGCGTGAGCGCGAGAAGGACGCCCACATGATGGGCGAGCTGCAGGTCCGTCTTGCTGACAGGGCCAAGGAGCTCGACGCCGCCAAGGATTCCAAGGCGGATCTGCAGCTGAAACTGAGCACTCTGACGCAGACGTTGGATGGTGCCAGAGAACGGGAGGTGGGCTTGTTGGAGGCGATCAAGGCCAAGGAGGAGCTGCTGGCGGATGCTGTCTCCGTCCAGAACACCTTGAGGGACAGCGTGGAGCACTGGACCGAAGGTCTTGTGGACACCGCTGCCGACATCCACAACGAGCTGATGGAGTTGGGGATGGGGGACCTCGCGTACTCCTCTGACGAGCATCTCCAGCCCAGCGTCAAGCTCAGCTTGTTCTTCAAAGGCGTGGTGACGGGTCTCCGGCGACTTCGGGAAGAGGTCCCGAAGCAGCTGGCCGAGGAATCGCGCCAAGTTTGTGTGGGGGCCCTCGAGAAGGTGTTGATGAAGGTGGCCTTCCGCAACCTGGGCCTCAACCTTAATGGCGTCCTCGAGATCGTTGCGGCCAAGCCAACGTGGAGGAGCTCAAAGCCCTTGTCGCACCCATTGTGGACAAGGTGAACAAGATCAAGAGGATTGAGGGCGCATTGCGTGGACTAGGCCGCCAACCTTATCTTTCCCTTGTCGCTGCTGATCATGTTTAGAAAACTTTGTTAGATCAGCGACAAGTTATTCTGTAATATACTTTATCTTAGGTGAATCGATCAATGCAACGTTATTTCCTCTATTTGATTCCTTCCCTTGTACGTTATTGCCCTACGCTTTTCAGGGAAACTTGCGGTGCAGGCACCCTTGCCACGAGCGCCGAGTGCGGAACTTCAGCAGCCTCTGGCGGGGTCGCTACCGACAAGCAACCTTGTCGCGGACTAGCCGCAGCTCACTTAAGTTGTTGAGCGGACTCGAAACAAAGTAAGGGCGCGACCGATCCACGATTCGGTTCCTCTGCGCACAGGTTTTCCATACAAAGTACTAGAGGAAGATAACGAAAATTTAAAAATCGATTGCTCAAACTTTGGCAACTTAGCTTTTCTGTTTCTTGCTTCCCGATGAGGTGAAACTTCCTCGAGCGGTGCCTGGTCCATAGTATTATCTCCTCCTCCCGCCTGGTTAACTTGTGCGCGAGGGAGCCTCCCTTTCTTTGCGACAAGAGAAAGAAGAGGAAATAACGATATGGAGCCCAGCGGCTCGATTCTGCTTACCGGGTGTAGTTGCTGCACGAAGTGTTAGCCAAAACATGCAATAAATTGATGAAAGCATGAACTTGACGGGTTGTGCGCAACACATGGGCTTTACTGATGCACGGGCTCTGCGCCCGGCTTTGTACGAAGGATTACATGCAACACCGGCAAGACTTGTACAAAAGGTGGTTGCAGGGACGGGTCCCGACAACCGCGCCTTATGGGTAAAACTTACGAAGATGTTCAATGTTCCAGGAGTTGCTCACCGGAATGCCATCTTCGGTCTCAAGGCGGACAGCGCCAGGCCTAGTGACTCGTTTCACCCGATAAGGGCCTTCCCACTTCAAGGCGTCAACTTGTTTGAATTCTTGGCGGACTGAGCAGCGCCCGAAGAGCAAGGTCGCCTTCCTCGAGACTTTGGCATTAACCCTGCGGCCATGGTAGCGACGCAGAGCTTGTTGGTAGCGAGCGGCTCGCCTGAGCTTCTGAAGGCGATCCTCCTCAAGGAGCAGCGGCGTCATCTTGTCGCAATGCTCTTGCTCAAACTCATCATAAGCGAGCACTCGAGGCGACCCGTATACGAAGTTCCGTGGGGAGAACTGCCTCTGATCCATAGACTAGAGCAAAGGGTGCACGGCGATTGGCTCGATTTGGCGTCGTTACGATCGACCAAAGAACCACCGCAGCTCCTCGATCCAGTTTCTTACGCACTTGTGCAGCGTCGAAAGTTCTGGTCTTGAGCCCGCGCAGCACTTCAGCATTTGCCCTCTTCGCTGACCGTTGCTTCTCGGGTGAGCAACGGCAAGCGGCAGACCTTGGCGCCAAGGTCTTGGACGTCGCATGAAGGTGCGACTCGTAAATTGTGTGTCGTTGTCGGTGATGATCCTGTTAGGGATTCGAAACGGCAAACAATCGACCAAGAACTTGATCGCCGACCGTCTTTGTCACCTTCCTCATCGCTTCCACTTCCGGCCACTTTGTGAACTTGTCGATGGCGACGTACAAGTACTCAAAGCCCCGACAGCTTCGGGGAAGGGGCCGAGGATGTCGAGCCCCGGACGAAAATGGCCAGGATAAAGGGATCGTCTGGAGAGCTTGAGCAGGCTGGTGTATCTGTTTGGAATGGAACTGCACGCTTCACACTTGGTTACTTGTGCGGTTGCATCCTGGAGGGCTGTCGGCGGAAGAAACCTTGCCGGAAAGCTTTGTCGGCAAGTGCTCTTGCGCCAATGTGGTGACCACATATGCCTCCATGTATCTTCGCCAATGACTTACATCCATCTTCCACAGGAATACACTTCAAGTTCACACCGTTGAGTCTTCTTACATGCAGTATCTGTCGACAAACCGGTACATACTTGACTGCCGGGCTACTTTTTCCGCTTCTTCCTGCTCTTCGGGAAGTTCTCCTGTCTGAAGAAAATGGACAATCTGCTGCGCCCATGCTGGAGCTTGCAGCTCGACAACAAGGACTAAAGGCACATCTGCTGCTGCGGGAACATCAGCTTCTGCGGCAAGAACATGCGTCCCTGCCGGAGCTTGATGCTCCCCGACAAGCTTGCGGAACAAGACTTGTCGGGAGCGTTTGCTTCAACGAAACAAACCACAGGGTCTGCCGGAGCATCGCTCCTCAAGACTGTTGGTGTTGATCTTGGGGACCTTTGCAACGACGGCCGGGAAGCTCAGCCGGAAAGTAGTCACCAGAGGCCAACTTCCTCTTCTTGCTCGTCACATTGACGGTGTTACGGTTGGTTGAGTCGGTCTGAGCACAAAGATCCCTGGTTCCATTGTGTAGCTTGAGGCGGGCGCACTTTGACAGTCGTCGACAATATCATTCTCGAGCTCTTGGAACATGTTCCATTTGCAGCCGTCAAAGTGCTCTTCTAGCTTCCTCACTTCATCAACATAGGCTTCCATCAACGGACTCACTGGTAGTCTTTGTTGACTTGGCGGACGACGAGTTGCGAGTCACCCACGACAATAAGCTTCTTGATCCCAAGGTCCACTGCGATCCACGAGACCGGCAAGCAAACCTTCATACTGCGGTATTGTTTGTCGCTTGCTCCTTGGGAAAGAGCATCCGGACGACGATGAGGTGCTCTCCGGTGGGTGCGATAAGCAAGACGCCGCACCGGCGCTTTGCAGCGAGAAGGCACCATCAAAGTACATCAGCCACTCTTTGCTTGCTTCTTTGACGGGAATGCTCGTCTCCGAATTTCTTCATCCGCGTTGGCGTCCATTCTGCTATGAATTCTGCCAAGGCTCGCTTTGGATAGTTGATGTGCTTTCGAACTTAAGACCAAAGCTTGACAGCCCAAAGGCCCACTCGACAATCCCGCCTGCCGCTTGGATTCTGCAGTATCCTCTTGAGGAAAGCGGTGACAACTGTGATCTCATGTGCTTGGAAGTAATGGCGCAGCTTTCTCGAGGCCATGAGGAGGCCGAAAAGCAATTTCGCACACCGTAGTACCTTGACCTAGCCCCTGCAGAAGGGAATCGACAAAGTAGACCGGGCGCTGCACCATCCTTTTCTCGCATCTGCTCATGCGTCTTCGCGGACTCGTCCTTGTCGGGACCAGAGCTTGTCGGGCGAAGCCCTCGCTTGTCGCCGGGCGTGCTTGCCGCGATTCTTTGGCTCGTCATCCGCCTTCCTCTCCGCCACTAATGCAGCACTAACCACTTGATTGGTCGCCGCTATATACAGCAAAGCAACTTCTCTTGTGGATTAGGCGCGACAAGTGTTGGAGTGGAGGATGTATCTCTTTAAGTCTGCAGTAGCAGCCTCCGCTTCGGAGTCCATTTTATCGACCTGCCTTTTTCAAAATCTTGAAAATGGCGAGGCGCGCTCAACAGACTTAGAAATAAACTCGCTGAGAGCAGCCACGCAACCGGCAAGTCTTCGTACATCTTTGACGCGCTTTGGTGCTTCAATCTGCTCAATGGCCTTGATCTTGTCGGGATTAGCTTCAATCCCTCGCTGAGACACGAAGAACCCGAGAAGCTTGCCGGAAGGGACTCCAAACACGCACTTCTCGGGGTTGAGCTTGAGGTTGATCTTGCGCAGATTTGCAAAGGTCTCGTCTAAATCTTGAACCAGAGTTGCTTTGTCCTTGCTCTTGACCACTATGTCATCCATGTAGGCTTCTACATTTACGTGCATTTGCGGCTCAAAAGCCGTCATGGACTACCCTTGCAAATGTTGAACCGGCATTCTTCAAACCGAAAGGCATCCGTGATGAAACAAAGATATGTGCCGCATGGTGTGATGAATGCGGTCTTCTCTTCATCTTCTTCAGCCATGAAGATCGATGGTATCTGAGTAGGCATCAAGAAACGAAAGCAAATCACATCCGGCCGTGGAGTCAACAATCTGGTCAATGCGCGGCAAGGGAAACGGATCTTTGGGACAAGCTTTATTAACATCCGTGAAGTCAATACAGAGCCTCCATTTCCCATTTGCTTTGCGCACGACTACAGGATTGGCCAACCACGTAGGATGGAGTACTCCTCTGACAAGGCCTGCTGCTTCCGGTTCTTGATCTCTTCGGCTATGAATTCTTGGCGCCCACCGCTGCTTGCTTCCCGACTTTTTCTTGACGGGCGCGCGATGAGGACAAGCGGCCAGGCGGTGCTCAATCACTTTCCTGGGAACACGGGGATATCGACGGTTGCCATGCAAACACGCCGACATTCGCCCGCAGGAAAGCAACGAGCGCGCCTTCCTATTTGGGGTCGAGAGAGGCACTGATGGTGAAGGTACCACCAGCGCCGTCCTCCTTGGCGGGCACCTTCTTGGTCTTCGGTGGAGCCACCATCTTCTTGCACTTGTCGGAGGAGCTCGATGGTGCGTCCTCGATGGTAGCGCAGCACTCCGAAGAGGTGCGCTTGCCGGAGTGAGCATCGGAGCCCTTGCCGGACTTGGACTTGGTCTTCTTCCCCCCGGGAGCTTCAGCGGCAAGTGTTGGGCAGTCTGTCACGGCGGCTGCATCCCGGAAGATCTTGTCGGCACAGATAAGGGCATCCTTCTTGTCGCCATGGACAGAGATGACGCTTATCGGGCCCGGCATCTTGAGTAAGTTGTAGGCGTAGTGAGAGGCTGCCATGAACTTGGCGAGTGCTGGACGGCCAAGTATCCCATTGTAAGGTAATGGGAAATCGGCAACGTCAAATGTAACCCTCTCGATCCTGAAGTTCAGCTCACGCCAAATGTGACCAACAACGTAATCTTCCCCTTCGCTTGCTCCTTCCCGGATTGATTCCTTGGAAGGTTCCGGTCTCTTCGAGCTCATTGTCAGGATTTGAAGCTTCGGAGCACCGCGGAGGAGATCAGATTCAAGCCGCCCGCCGTCAACTAACATTTTTGTGACCTTGAGGTTGCGGATGGTTGGAGAGACCAACATCGACAAGCACCCGACCGCAGTTATGCGATCAGGGTGGTCCTCAATATCAAAAATGATAGGCGTGCTGGACCACTTCAGAGGCTTGCGCGACTCTACGAATGGTTCCGCCGCATTGACCTCCCGCATCCATTGCTTGAGTTGGCGGTGGGAGGTATACAAGGAAGCACCTCCGTCAACGCAGAGAACCTCTGTGGCTTTCTGAAACTCCTGCTCATCGGCATCGTCGTCCTCCATATCTTCGTCGTCATCATCATCTTCATCCTTGTCGCGCCGCGGGGAGGTCGATCTCCTTGTCGCCGCTTGACTTTGCCGCGGCGTCCTCCCCGGCCGGGACGTTTCTTGCTTGCTCCCCCAGCACCTTCCTGGGCCTTCTCCTTGTCTCGCCGCTCGTACTCAGCTCTCTGCTGTTCGACAAGCTGCTCGACCTTCTTGCAGCTCTGGAGATCGTGGCCCTTGGTGCGGTGGATCTTGCAGTACTGCTTGCCGGCGCCGTCCTGCTTGTCAGCGGCTGCCACCGACTGGTGGTTGGCGTCAGCGGCAACCTCCTTGCCGGAGCCACCAGCCTTGGCGTTCTTGTCGCCGCCTCCGTTGCCGGACTGTTCGACAGCTAGCACTTCTCTGCTTTTCTTCTTCCTGTTGCCTTGCCGCCGGCCTTTCTTTGCCGGGGCGGTGTCATCACTGTCAGATCCTGCTTCATATTCTCTCACGAGTCTCCTCCTTCCTCGGCCACACAAGACACTTGTCGGCCAAGCCGTACAGCTCACCGACCTCCTTGACTTTGCACATCGCCATCTCCTCCCTCATCCTGCGGTTCCGCACATTCTGATGAAATGCGCCGATCACCGCGGCGGGGTGGACGTCCGGGATGTTGTAGTGCACACGGTGAATCTCTGGATGAACTTGCGCAGACTCTCCTTCCTTCGGGCGGCAGTAGACTCTCCTTCCTTCCGGGCGAGAGCAAGTGAAGGTCGCTCTCTTGGCCATGAGGTTTGTGGCCACTGTGAAGGCGCCAACAAACCGATGGCACAGATCTGCCCAAGAGGATATGGAGCTGTCCGGCAAGTGCATGAGCCAAGATCTCGACGTTGGGCTTGAGCACGGCGAGAAGTAGTTGGCGAGGATCTTGTCGTCCCGCCCCCCGCAGCCTGCACCGCGATGGTGTAGATGCTGAGGAACTCCGACGGATGCGCCCCGCCATCATACTTCTCCCAGACGTCTGGTTTGAAGTTTTTCCGGCTGGGCCCTTTGGACTTGCCGCAGCTCACGATCGAATGCGGGACAACCTACCGCGTCGGCAAGTCGCTTGCCCTCGGGCGCATGCATGTCAACAGAAGGCCCGGCATGCTTGTCGGATCGACGTCGCGCTTCTCTTCGGGCGCCGATGCGAAGTTCGAGCGTCCTCTTGTTGTCGCTCATGAAGAACTTGGCGCTGATCGCGGCGAACTTCATGGATTCGACGACGCAGTTGGAGTCGCTGCCGAGGTAGATCCGCGAAGTCGGCGATCTTGGCCTTTTGGCGGAGAGTGCACGGTGGTTGCACCTCCGACAGCCTCGCCGCCACGGCTCGTGCCTTGTCGTCTCGCCGCGGCAACGATGGCGTTGGTTGCCGCGGGGCGTCGCCGTTGGCAAAGCTGATGAGGCTCTGGATAGTGGCCCTCCACTCGTTGACCTTGTCGGCCGTTGGGGGGTAGTCGAGGAGCAGCTGAGCTCTCGCCAGAGCTTCTGCTGGAGTAGTAGGCAGCATTGGAGAACGGTGCGAGGAGCGGGACACGCTCGGACTTCTAACCACGTTAGAAGGAGCAGCGCCCCATCCGGGCGACCGTATCTCACTCGTGCCAGC
Organism: Aegilops bicornis; assembly: GCA_021605145.1. Lineage (NCBI taxonomy): Eukaryota > Viridiplantae > Streptophyta > Magnoliopsida > Poales > Poaceae > Aegilops > Aegilops bicornis. The sequence continues at coordinate 488,970,621 of CM038674.1, forward strand.
ATGTTGGCGCGCATGCTGGTCTTGAGGATCTCGATCCAACGAACGTATGGCGTTGTGAACGCCATGACGTTGTTGGTCTCGCGTCTCCTGAGATGGACGCGGGGGATGCGCGGACGCCGAGGTTTGCGGTGCCTTGTCCTTGGACTTGGCAACGTCGCGAGCACCTTCGTCAGCGCCCGTTCCTCCGCCAGCGTCTGCCCCACCACCCGTTTGCTGCGGTGAGGGTGGGTACGACGCGGACGGCTCTGCTGCCGCCGAAGCCTTCTTCTTCGGTGGCATGTTGGGGAAGATGTTGATGACGCTGCTCGCGTGAACGCCGGATCAGATTCACACGGCCTCGACGCCCCCCTACCTGGCGCGCCAGAGATGTCGGGGAGGCCGATCGTACCCACGGACACCTATGGGGCCGGCGGAGCAGGCCCCTTGTGGTTCGGAGGGGGGCGGAGGTCGCACGAAGAGCGGATCGAGGCGATGCACACGAGCGGTTTACCCGGCTTCGAGCTCTCCGGAGAGATAAAACTCCTCTTGTTGCTGTTTGATCTATTGTGTTCTTGCTAGGGAGCAATGCGAGCTACAAAACCTAGCGTGAGTGTATCTAGTCTAAGGCCAGTCGAATGAACTGAACCTTGCGAAATATGCTCACCCCGAACCGAACCCCTCCTACGTTGCACTCGGGCCTCCTTTTATATGCTCAAGGGGTCTCCGACAGGTGGCAACATAGGCGGGGGTACGAATGTAAAAACAGGAGTTGGTACACCTACTTGAACAGTGTACAGTGCAAAAATACCTAACTCTGACGGCAAGGGACAAAAGCAATAAATGCCTGTCGTTGTCGCTCAAACAGTGTAACAGAGACCGTCAGGTACGCCTCCGCTCGCCACGATGGCGAGCCTGTCAGCGCCGCTCATCGCTGCTCTCCGGCTGCAGCTGCTCGACACGCGCCCATGGAACGGTCCCATGGCGACACGTCGCTGGGTGAGCTGGAGCGGAGACGGAGAGAAGTTGCATGCCGCGGCAAGCGCCTTGCCGCGGCCGAATCCTTGACGCGCTCGGAGACTTGTCATGCCCCGAGCCTTCCCGGCAAGCTCCACTTGCCGGGACCTTGTCTTCTGCGTGCCTGGAGTGGCCTTCCCGACAAGCTCCTCTTGTCGGGGCCTTGTCTTCTCAATCTAATACTTTGTTCTTGAATGGCTCCAAGGGAGCCACGGAGGAGATTGGCGGTGACGAGGCAAACCTTGTCGCGGGGTGCTGCAACTGTCCGTGCACGAGTACGGGATACTAGGGTACCCCTACTCTAGTACACCGACAGAGGAGATCTACATATCCGTATTGCCAAGCTTGCCTTCCATGCCAAGGAGAGTCCCATCCGGACACGGGACGAAGTCTTCAATCGTGTATCTTCATAGTACAACAGTCCGGCCAAAGGATATAGTCCGGCTGTCCGGAGACCCCCTAATCCAGGACTACCTCACCGGGGGCTACTGTCGGTGTCTTGGGAACGGGGGTCCCCAGGATTGCCTGCCTGCGGGCCACAGCGTGGCTCCACCAGTGGCCCTGTACGGCCCATCTTCACCAGCGAACACTCAAGACCCTCGCGAGGGGCCAAGCCTCGCAAGGCTGACGATGCAAGACCTCCTCGGGGGCGGCCTCACCAGGTTGGCTCGTGAGGGGCGGATAGATCAAGGCAAGGGGAACCTCGCGAGGTTCCCGTGACGCAAGCCATGACGACCGGGGCCAGGCGGGCGCCCGCGCGTGCAGTGTGCTCGTTTCCTCTTTGGTGCTAAAGAGGCAAGCGCATGCGAGGATTCCCGAGGCATCAGGCAAAGGTTTCCATATAAGTGCAACGAGACCAAGACCAGCAGGACGGGAGGAGGAGGTCACCGTGAAGCCCAAGATGGCGTCACCACCGGAGCCTTTGGCAGGCAAAGACCACCTTTAGTCAGGATAACTTGTACTAGTTGTCTCCCTTCAAATTTGGTTGTTGTGGCATCCCTTCCTGCCAAAATTTGGGAAAATGACCAGGGCCACTATAAATAGGGATAGCCACCATAGTAGGAGAGAGCGAAAATGGATCCGGGGGCCATTCAGATCATCCTCATCCACACAAACTCACCAAGCACAAGAGCATCTCTCCTCAGGAGGCTGTTCTTCCCTTGTAACTGTACCTCCTCAGCCCAAGAGGCAATCCACCACCCCACACTGGAGTATGGTATTACACCACATCGGTGCCCGAACTAGTATAAACCTTGTGTCCCTTTGTTCTGCGAGTTCGACGCGCCGAGCCTTGAGATCGTGGTGAGGAAGAGTGTTGGTGAGAGGAGAGATCTTCGTGCGCACCACAGTGTCCGAACCTCAAGGGTTTTGCCAGAACCCTAAATCCGACAGCCACCTCGCCTGTGTCGGGTGAAAATGCCGCGATAAACCTCTTTTTGGCAATTGGCTCCTCGAGGTCCCCGGCATACGGGCAGAGGTTGAGGATGGAGGCGCCGACGATGGCGCGGACCTACCAATGGTTTCGAGGGTTGTGTGTGTCTGTGTGAGCGGAGGTTTTGGGGTGTGTTTGTGGAGGGGGGAGCAAGGTTGTCTTTGAGGAAATATCATGACAATCAAAATTTTACTAGGCAGGAGTAACAAGGCGGGGCTACTGAAAATTTGGATCAAGGGCGAGCGGATATTTTTGAGATTTTGAGGGATGCAGAGGCGGGGTTAAAATGCCGAGGCTACTGAAAATTTGAATTAAGGGACTGAAGCACAGCGGGAGTAACAGACATCGCACACAGTCCGCACATACTAATCGTGTGCTATCAAACATTAAAACCTTCCAGGCGGTAGATATTTTCGAGATTGCGAGGGATGCAGAGGCGGGAGTTTTTGGGGAGTGATCTAGTTTGCTTGACACGCCGGCTGTGGACTGTAGCCGACACACCTTCTCGCATAAGCCATAGGCGTACTATACATCGACGATGCTCCAAGATATTTCGTACTACATCTCACACGGTTGGTGATAATAAACTGTGTGGGATCTACTTGATTTGAATTACAAAATGGGGTCACAACGGCAATTGACGCTGTTTGAATTCCTAGACCTTTTATCCATGATGAACATGCAACTATATGTGTGTCGTAAAGAATTGGAATTATTCAGGTTCGTTTGGACATTACAATAAACTGGTTTTCTAGCCATTTCACGTGCACAATTCAAAATTAAACTACATGCACATGCTCCGGTGCATACAAATTGGTTGAAAAATCAAATCTGTGTCCTTCAGTGCATGCTTATGTCCCATGGAAGAAATGGGAATGAATTTCTTGGGGTTCGTTTGGCTTTTTTATACATTAACGGGGTTTTCTAGAAATTTATGTGCATAATTCAAATTTGAACTACAAGCACATGCTCCAATGCACCAAAGTTGTATGAAAAATCAGATGTGTTTCCTTGGGTAAATTTCTAGGTCCCATGCAAGAGATGGGAATGAATTTCAAACACCAGGGCACTGTTGATTGCCAGCAAAACGTTGAGATACCTGGCTTTCAAATTCTCGTAAATCCAAAACTCCTCTGAAAGTCATGAAACTTGGCATGCTATGATGGAGCGGCATCAACATGCCGTGGTGACAATTTTGTCCCGTTTGGGGCAGGTTTGGGTATAAGCTTCTCACAAACCAGAGCTTCTCACAACAAGCATGATGGTTTCGATAGGGAACGTACCACCTTTGGGGGTGGGACGATATCTATTGCCTCTTATTGCTTTCAAAAAAAATTCTGATGTCAACATAGAACAACAGGAGTGTTGTGTTTAATCTTGGAATTTTTCGGGGTTCGTTTGGCCTTTCTTATAAATTAACTGTGTTTTGTAGGCATTTTATGTGCATAATTCAAATTTGAACTACAAGCACATGCTCCAATGCACTAAAGTTGGTTGAAAAATCACATGTGTGTCCTTGGTGAATTTCTAGGTCCCATGCAAGAGATTGGAATGGAATTCAAACACCAGGGCACTGTTGATTGCCGGCAAAACGTTGAGATGTCTGGTTTTTCAATTCTAGTAAATACAAAACTCGTCTAAATCTCATGAAACTTGGCATGCTATCATGGAGTGGCATCAACATGCTGTGGTAAAATTTTTGTCCCATTTGGGGCATGTTCGGGTGTATGCTTCTCACCAACGTGAGCTTCTCACAACAAGCATGATGGTTTCGATAGGGAACGTCCCACCTTTGGGGACGAAACAATATCCATTGCCTCTTATTGCTTTCAAATTTATTCTCGTGTCAACATAGAACAACAGGAGTGTTGTGTCAATTTTTGGGATTTTTCGGTGATCGTTTGGACATTTTTATGCAATAACTGAGTTTTCAATGCATTTATGTGCATAATGCAAATTTGAACTACATGCACATACTCCAGTGCATATAAATTGGTTGAATAATCTAATATGTGTCCTTGGGTGCATGCTTAGGTCCCATGCAAGAAATGGGAATGAATTTCAAACACCAGGACACCGTTGATTCTTAAGAAACATCGAGATGCCTGGTTTTTAAATTCTAGTAAATCCAAAACTCGTCTAAAATTCATGAAACTTGGCATGCTATCATGGAGCGGCATAAACATGATGTGGTAAAATTTTTGTCCCATTTGGGGCAGGTTTGGGTATATGCTTCACATAAACCAGAGCTTCTCACAACAAGCCTGGTGGTTTCGGCAGGGAACGTATATCCCACCTTGGGGACGAAACGATATCCATTGCCTCTTATTGCTTTCAAAAAATTTCTCGGGTCAACATAGAACAACAGGAGTGTTGTGTCAATTTTGGGGATTTTTTAGGTTCATTTGGACATTTTTATGCATTAACATAGTTTTTTAGGCATTTTCTGTGCATAATTCAAAATTGAATTACATGCACATGTTCCAGTGCATTTAAATTGGTTGAAAAATAAAATGTGTGTCCTTGGGTGCATGCTTAGGTCCCATGCAAGAGACGAGAATGAATTTCAAACACTAGGGCACTGTTGATTGCCGGCAAAACATTGAGATACCTGGTTTTTAAATTCTGGCAAATCCAAAACTCGTCTGAAATTCATGAAACTTGGCATGCTATCATGGAGCGGCATCAACATGCCGTGGTGAAAATTTTGTCCCATTTGGGACAAGTTTCGGTATAAGCTCCTCACAAACCAGAGCTTCTCACAATAAGTATGATGGTTTCGATAGGGAACGTACCACCTTTGGGGACGGGATGATATCCGTTGCCTCTTATTGCTTTCAAAAAATTCTAGTGTCAACACATAACAACAGGAGTGTTGTGTTTAATCTTGGAATTTTTCGGGGTTCGTTTGGCCTTTTTTATACATTAACTGGGTTTTGTAGGCATTTTATGTGCATATTTCAAATATGAACTACAAGCACATGCTTCAATGCACCAAGGTTGGTTGAAAATCACATGTGTGTCCTAGGGTGAATTTCTAGGTCCCATGCAAGAGATTGGAATGAAATTCAAACACCAAGGCACTGTTTATTGCCGCCAAAACGTTTAGATGCCTTGTTTTTAAATTCTAGTAAATCCATAACTCGTCTGAAATTCATGAAACTTGGCATGCTATCATGGAGCGGCATCAACATGCCGTGATAAATTTTTTGTCCCATTTGGGGCAGGTTCAGGTGTAAGCTTCTCACAAACCAGAGTTTCTCACAACAACATGATGGTTTCGATAGGGAACGTCCCACCTTTGGGGACGAAACGATATCCATTGCCTCTTATTGCTTTCAAAAAATTTCTAGTGTCAACATAGAAGAGCAGGAGTGTTGTGTCAATTATTGTGATTTTTCGGCGTTCGTTTGGACATTTTTATGCATTAACCTTAGTTTCTAGGAATTTTATGTAATTCAAATTTGAACTACAAGCACATGCTCCAATGCACTAAAGTTGGTTGAAAAATCGAATGTCCTTGGGTGAATTTCTAGGTCCCATGCAAGAGATGAGAATGAAATTCAAACACCAGGGCACTGTTGATTGCTGGCAAAATGTTGAGATACCTGGTTTTTAAATTCTAGTAATTCCATAACTCGTTTGAAATTCATGAAACTTGGCATGCTATCATGGAGCGGCATCACATGCCATGGTAAAAAAATTGTCCCATTCGGGGCAGGTTCGGGTATACGCTTCTCACAAACCAGAGCTTCTCACAACTAGCATGATGGTTTCGGTAGGGAACGTCCCACCTTTGGGTACAAAACGATATCCATTACCTCTTATTGCTTTCATAAATTTTCTCGTGTCAAGATAGAACAACAGGAGTGTTGTGTCAATTTTTGGGATTTTTCGCGGTTTGTTTGGATATTTTAACGCATTAACGGAGTTTTCAATGCATTTACGTGCATAATTAAAATTTGAACTACATGCACATGCTCCAGTGCATATAAATAGGTTGAAAAATCAAATGTGTGTCCTTGGGTGCATGCTTAGGTCCCATGCGAGAAATGGGAATGAATTTCAAACACCAATGCACCGTTGATTGCCGGCAAAACATTGAGATGCCCGGTTTTTAAATTCTTGCAAATCCAAAACTCGTCTGAAATTCGTGAAACTTGGCATGCTATAATGGAATGGCACCCGACATGCTGTGGCATTTTTCGTGTTCATTTTGAGAGAAGGCACACTCGAATAATGACAGCCAACAAAGGCATTTTGAAAAAATAGCTGCCACTTTAATATCTCAAACGTTTGCAGAATTCAAACCGTGTGCGTTATTTTAATCAGTCACGTGACGCCACGTGCCTTAGTTTTAATGGCTCTAGGAGGTGCCGTGAGGACAGCTGCTTGACCTTGACTGAACGGGAGGCATGCAAGCGCAGTCCGGTGCGCAGGCTGACCGAGAGGCGTGCAAGCTATCCTCCAATGCGCAGGCTCACCGGGAAGCGTGCGAGGTGTCTGCTACCGCAGAGCTCCTTTGAGGAAGCGATCCCTTTGACTTCCATGGCTGCCCGCCTTCCTCTCCATTAATGGTGCCTGAGCTGCTGTTTAATACGGGCAGTCTTACTATTCGCCTCCCATTCCCCTCCCTCCAGCAGCCGCAGACCTCCACCAACGCCATGCCGCAGAACGATCATCTGCCACTAGTCTTCAAGTTTGGTGAAGTCGACTCCGTGCCGGAGGAGATAGAAAATAAGCAGGAATGGGGCCTCATGGACATGGCCCATAACGAGCAGGTCGCGGCGGTTGCTGCCCCCACTCCCGTCCCCGCTCCCATCCGTGCACCCGCACCAGCGACCATCCCTGTAGCATTGTCGGGCTGGTCGCCGAGCACTATCCCAGAGCTGGAAGCCGCGAGCGTCAGCGAGGTCTCTGCGGACCCACGCGAGCTCGTGTATATGCCAGCGCCAGCGCCCGTGCCCGTGCCCATGCGTGCCCCTCCACCCACCGTGGCGTTGGCCCCCGTGCGTTTGGCTGCACCCGCCGCGGCCGTGCTCGTGCCCGTGCGCGCGCCCCTCTCAGCGGCGTGGGACGCTGTCGTCGATCGCTACCTCTCAGCGGCGCCAGTTGCCGTCCTCCCGCGCCCCGCCCGTCGATCACGTGACGACATGATGTTTGATTTACATGTGAATAACATTTTGTGCTGCCTTGAAGACTTCAACAATGGCGTCCCGGAGGACGACAACGACAACGACGATGCGGGACGCCGCCTCCGCCGCCGCCAGAAATAGTTTTTTGGGGTTTAATACTGTATCTCGAATTCTCGATCATATGAATATAAAATTCGCAGTGTGACTAAATGAAAGATATGGTTTGAACGAACTTGCATTTTTCTCTCTTAATGTACAGACTTATGAAACGTTTTTCTTTTGAAAAAACGCCAATGGTTTTTAAATATAAAACACTCATCGCAAACATTTTAGTTAGAACACCCGGACGCAAACCGACAGCTTCCCCAGGAAGCCAAGGGAAAATGTGCCGAGCAGGATTTCTGCATCCCTTCAACGCAAACGGTTGTTTTGCATGCCCCGTGTGGAACCACGTACAAACAATTGGGTAAGATTTTCATATCTTTCATTTTTGGTATGTTCCATTTGTCAAATTGGAAAGAGACATTTGTTTATCTAGTAACGTTGCCATTTGTCAACCTTGTAACACTGCGATTTGTCAAAATATGCAGCTAAAAATCACTAGCACTATCTAATTTTTGCAACTAAAATCACTAGCACTGTTCATATGGACACCACTAGCAGGCATGAGTTGATGGAGGCATATGCAAATGTACCATTGATTACAAACAACAAGTCATCAGCCCACAATGACAATGAGGATACACGTTGGATTATAGATCATTTCCAACAAAACATTCTAGTAAAGTTTTTCTCACACAACAAATAATAAAGCGATGAAATGAACTTCAGCGCAACCACTCGTCGGCGTTGGAAACGCTTGCTTTGAACCGAGTGATTCTGCAGGAAGGGCCATTCTTGTCAATCTCGAGACCAACGCGGGACAGATCATCCAGGCTGAAATGGCCTATGTCAGGACCCATATTGGGACGGTAGGGAAGCATAGCAATGTCTGAGGTATAGATACAGTTGCTTCTCATAAATGGTAGTAACGTTGTGTCAACAACAGCCGGATCGCCTTCCATCATCATTGGATAGTTTTGTCCAAGGAAGACCGAGTTTCCTCCAAGACTTTCAATACTAAACCAGGGAGAAGGTGTTGGCGCTAGTACACTAGTATCCATCCCGAATACCCTGCAATAGATGTTGGAATAGGTCCGGAGAGTGCGACCATGCGAGACAACACCTGCTTCCTTAGTAACATCAGTAGTGCCCTGTATACTGACAAGAAGAAGAGGTGATCTATCAGAATAAGTTGCCAGGCGCCATTGAGTATATGGGTCCAGCTCGTCCTCATGCTCGTGATCATCAGCATTGTCATCTCCCCCTTGGTTATAAAATTTTAAAAGTATAGGTGGTGGAATGTTCACAGGACCTTGGAAACACAAGAATGTTAATTAATTAGTAAAGGGAAACTAGCTAACCCACATGCATGTGGATGAAACAATTATAATTACGATGGAAGACAAATGTACCAAAAGCATGATGATTCCATGCAAAAATAGTGCCACGAGTGGTGGCAGCAAACACAAGACCCTCGTATTGAATTACATCACAATACTCATCCGTGTACAGAAATTGGTTTTTGAGCAATATCCATCGAGGCGTGAAAGTAAGGAAGGCAACAAGCTTGTCAAAGATAGCAATAACTTCATAGTTCGAGTAATCTCAATAGCGGTTGGGAACATGACAAATTTCTATCTTCCGTAGACGACAGTCACCATGATCGTATATGAACTCACATAGAATACCGGTGTACTCAACATCTGGGCAGTCATCTGAGATTTTTGGAAGTGGAACCCGGTGACGAGTGTACACATTCACAAGTTCCCACTCGCAGTTGTACCCAATGTAAACAACCCAATCTCCATTTGCGCCTGCCCAAGCCTTGCCCTCAAGCAATGGCATCTTAACATCATACGTATCATTATCAAGCGGCATCAACTTGCACAAGGCGAGGCTTCCCTCGTGCCCATGCCAGTCAGCAGGGTCACGGCGAAGAAGATAGGGGAGATCAAACCGCTCCTGGACCCTTGGGTTCCTTGTAATGATGTTATTAGTCGAGTCGAGAATGGTCTTAAACGAACCTGCCATGCTAGCCGAGGTGATGACGTTGCACCGATCAATGAGTTCCTATATCGCGTCATCATTCAGACCGGGGCAAGAATAATGGGGTCGTTTCCGGCCTGTTCCCTCCATGGAGAAGATGATCGAACAATGGCAGAAGGAATGGTGAAGGCAAATGGAGGAGGGAGGAAGAGCATGCGACAGCAGTTCCAAATCAAGAGGGAAAGGCGAAGAGGCGGTGGACGGTTGCCATGGTACACGAAGAGGCACCTGGGGAGCGAACGGTTGCGACAGAGGTCACACACTGACGACAAGGGCAGAGTGAACCGCATGCGTATATCGCACACACCTTAATCTGGTTGACCATTTCTTTTGTGTTGCCTAATCACAAACAGTTCATTTGAGTGAACCGTATGTTGTATATCGCACACACCTCGATCTGGCTGACCGTTTCTTTTGTGTTGCCTAATCACAAACAGTTCATCCGAGTGAACTGTTTGATGTGTATCACACACACATTCATCTGGCTGCCCGTTTCTTTTGTTCCTCCTTATCGCAAACAGTTAATTGAACTGAACCGTATGCCCTTCATCACACACGCAACTAAAACCTGAACCGTGTTTGATGCATCCGTCATCGCAAACGTTTTATACATTTCTGACGGTTTTCATACAGCACCGTTTGTGATTATTGCATCACACACAGTTCCTCGAAGGATCTCTGATCATAGTGTCGCGTTAGCAGCATCCTGCAGTAGTGCATATGATGTGTGGCATGCTCTCATGTGTGTGGCTAGTGGTGGCCAAACTCATCCTCTAATAGGAAATGCACTCAATGCCACATATGGTGGAGTCACTCATATCACTCATGGTGGGGTGGCTCTCCTCACATGGCAATTGGGGCATATCTTCATATGTGGGTGTCGGAGAGGTGTAGGCGCAAACGTCTCCAAAGATGAATGCCGTAGGATGTGGCAAAACATCACTCTCTTCCGAGATCAAAGATAAAGTCTCGTGTGCGGTCTCGTAGCTTGACTCCGAGTATGAGTCCAATATGGGCGCCGTCTTGATGTTGTTGAAGAGGTTCATGCTCGTCGCCATAGTCGAAGGGGATAGCCCTAGCTCGACCTTCTTGTCGCCGTCTTGTTGTTGGAGGTCCATATGATGTGGCACCTTGTATCTCGTCTCCATGGCCGAAGGGAAATTCCCATGCTCGGCCATCTTCCTTGAGGGGCTCCCGAAGATGGAAGTGTCGCCCTCGCTCGTAGGTGGTCGCCTTGTTGTTGAAGATGTCGCTGTAGGCGAACTCATGGGAAGTAGGCGAAGATGTCGTATGTCCAAAGGCGAAGATGCCTTGATAGCACTTGGCGAAGATGCCGAAGTGGTGGTGGTATTAGCCATAGCATCCTCTTGGTGGTGCTTGTCTCGCGGTCTTCTCTTTTGTTCATGAAGCTTGGCCTTGGCTTGAAGTAGGGCTTGTTGGGACTTGTGCGTTTGAGCTTGGAGAGCATCTTCATGACGATGGTGTCGTTGTCGTCCTTGAGCTCATTGTAGATGTCGTTCGTCATCGTCGTGCACATGTTGCTTGGAGGTGAGTTGCCCTTCAAGACGATGAGGATCACGAATGTGATGATGGTCGGCATGTAGATGTGGACATGGACGACTTGCGCTTGTATCGCATGGGCGCTCCGAAGATGATCGACTTGCTCGCCACCGCCTTGAAGATGACGAAGGGGAAGTAGACTTGACCAAAGCCCGAATCTCCTCCATCCTTGCATCATTCTCCTCCTTTTGAGAGAAAATCTTGTTGTCGAAGTAGTCTCTTGTACGTATCTCGGAGTGTCGTATGTCGATGGCAAGGTTTTCGATGTGCTCTCTCAATCTTGATTGTGCGCCTTGCATTTGTCGTTGTAGATCGAAGATTGACGATTTGGTGATGTAGTTGTTCGCGCCGTCGTTGTTGTTGAAGACCGGAGATGAAACGCCTTGCCTATCCATCACAAGACTCGAGAAAATATGAGTGGAAGAAAGGAGATAACTCTACCAAATGTACCTTGACCTTGACCGTTGTAGATCACTCAATAATGTAACAAGGAAATATCACAATTGGTACCATTCTCGTCAATTTCTCACACCTACACAAGTAAGGCTTATGGTGGAGCTCGGTGAGGATAGTGGCACAAAAATTTGATGGAAAATGTTAGCAAGAGTCAATAATGTTGAAAGAGATTCACAAATTTGCAAGTTAAAGAAGTAGACCAATAGCAATATGTGGCACACAGAAACGCACACACGGATAGATAAATGGGGTCATGCAACCAAGGAATGAGCTCAAAATGTGGAATCCACAGAAAATGCTCTTGTTGCACAACTCTAGAGAGATGCTAGCACGATTGCTCAATAGGCGGATACGGCACTTGTGCACAACCTATAGGAGACAAAAATGCAACGACTTCTATCCCAATTATGCTATGTATATATGGTTCCCGGTGTGTCTCTCAAGATGATCCAAGATGATCTTATATGCAATGTGGCATGATGAGATGGCACTTGCTTACAGGCTTCTTTGCTCTCTTTTTTGTATGGCCACTTTGCGAAATGCACAAACCAAGATAGCAATTGTGTATATGCAGGAACAAACTTGTGGCACAAGGGATGATATGATACCAATATTATATGGTATGTATGCAATGGAAGGTGTAGATCACTAATGTGCACAAGTAACGTTGCCTGCAATACTCAAATGGCTAGTCTCGATTGGCAAGTGATGCAAAATGGGCTAGGGGTTATCAATGCAATGGCAAGGGTAACATACAATGGTGTCGTCGAGGTTACCGTCGAGGGTTTCTCGTTTGTACACCAAGGACGGATGATGGTGAAGTGGTCAAAGTCGATGACGATCTCGTGGCGATGATGAGTGGTGGTGTTCTTGATGTAGAACCGTTCCTAATTAGCCTAAACACCTTAGGAAACGGAAAAACTGCAAACTCAAAGTCTCAAATGTCAAATGTTTGATCAAAAAAATGTCAAATGTCAAATGTCAAATGGCAGTAGCGGGAATGCGGTGGTGGTTGCAGAAGTATTGGTGGAAAAGTATGATGGACTATACACGGAGTCGAAGTTGAAAGCACGTCCGTAAGTAGCCAAAACACCTTAGGAGACACAACTCACAACACAAACAAAATTGGGTTAAGTTGGGGTGGTGGAAGTGTGTGGTGGGTAAGCCTATGCGTAAGTTATGGTGGTGGTTGATGAATAAGCAATCATCCCTAAGTAGGCAAAACACCTTAGGAGACTCGAATCACTCCTCAAGCAACCACTAATGCTATATGATACAAAATGAGTTAGGTTGCGGAAGTCGGTGGTGGTTATGCGGATGATATGGTGGGAGCCCTAGGAAAAGATGCACAAGTGCCAAAACATGGATGGATTCAAATGTTGTTTAAACCTATCTAGAGGGATAGAGGATGTCAATAGCTACTCAACGAGCTAAAGAACGCGAAAATCGGACTCCGGATGTGAAAGTTATGGGCAAAACGGTGAAACACGGGAGGCTGAATTCCCAAGGGTCGGAAATCCGGGGCCTGATGTCCAGAACCGTGCGGATTTTGTGTCCAAGAGCCGGATGTCAGGCTCGGGGCCCGGATGTTCGGCCCGATGGCCCGGATGTCCGGCCTGTGGCCCGGATGTCCGGCCTGTGGCCCGGATGTCCGGCCCGACGATTCCAGATCGGGATTTGGACTTCGAAACTCGATTTGGGGCGGAAATTGATGATTTTGGGGGCAAAATTAATGAGATTTCGTGGATGGAAGGTGGGGAAACTTGGGGAGATGCTAGATCCACTTGAAACCAAGTAAATCCATGGATCAAAATCAACAAAACATCATCAAACCAACAAATCACAAAAAAAATTGGGGGCTATTTTTGGTGGGGATTTTCGAGTTTAGGACGAAATCAACAAAATTAGGCTAGAAAACAAAGGGGTAGGGGCTCCAAATTCATGATCAACCTTGCTCTGATCCAAGATGATGTAGGGTGGAACCCTATACGGCCGATCTTTCACGAAAGGAGTGGATCCCAGTGAGGAACACGAAGAACACGAGGGGAAACACGAGGGAAAACATGAGAGAATCACTCAAACCAACAAGATTAGGTCACACATATGCTAGATCTTAATACACGTAGAGATCACATGGTCCGAATCCAACAAGAGATGATACATAGGGTAACCGGTTCTTCTCCATGAGGAGGTCTTGAGTTCTTCCCGTTAGGGGTGTTGAGTCCAAAGTGGATCTTCTCCGAAGAGGTGTCGGTCCCTCGCGGTGGAGTAGATCCGGTATGGATGAGCGAGGCTCTGTCTCACATATGAGCTATCACAACACTAACACTAACTAGGAGGAGGAGGGGTTCTATATATAGTGTTAGCCCACGACAGGGTAAGTGAGAGGGGGGATACATGGGCCCTTGGCCCGATCTCTGCGCACAGGCAGGTGCCGGATGTCTGGTGGCTCATGAAGAGACGGATGTCCAGTCCTCTGGCCAGATGTCCGGAATGGACTTGGCTCGCTTCGTTGCATTCTGTGATGAGGGGCCAGATTTCCGGGCGGAGGGGCCGGATGTCCGGGGCTTCGGGAGGAGCCGGATGTCCGGGGCATGGTGCCAGATGTCCGGGCTGTCGGGGTCGCTTCCAGAGCTCTGCGGGTAGGAAGGGGTCGGATTTCCGGGGTCGGGCTAAATGTTCGGGCTAGGGCCGGATGTTTGGGCACTGTAGCAGCTGGCTCTTCTTCCTTCTCCTTCCTTCGCTCCTGCGCACACTTGGCCTTGGTCCTTGGGCTCTCCATGGTCTCCTTGGGTGTACCTGAGTATGCACAAGGTCCGCGCTTGAAGTAGCATCCATGTCTTACATGCGAAAGGGAAGATTCGGAAAGGAGCGGATTCACCTTAGGTCCAATGGCGTATGCTCGAGGTCTCAACATGTGGGCACTTGGGGCTTGGGGAGTAGTCGTAGTGTACGTCGGGATGATCGTAGGATACTCCGCATCATCAAGTCTTCTCGGATATCAGCGACATAATTTAGGTTCCCGAAACTGATCTGATGACCAGGGGCGTAGCTGTCGATCTGTTGAAGGTGGCCAATCGAGTTGGCATGCAGTGCGAAGCCGCCAAATACGAAAATTTGGCCGGGGAAGAAAGTCTCCCCCGAAACAGCATCATTGTAGATGATCGATCGAGCCATCGAACCTTTTATCGACAGCATAGTGGAACTCTCAATGAAAGCACCAATGTCGGTGTCAAAACCGGCCGATCTCGTGTAGGGGGTCCCGAACTGTGCGTCTGAGGATCGAAGGTAACAGGAGACAGGGGACACAATGTTTACCCATGTTCGGGGCCTCTTAATGGAGGAGATACCCTACTTCCTTCTTGATTGACTTTGATGAGTATAAGGGTTACAAGAGTTGATCTACCTCGAGATCGTAATGGCTAAACCCTACATGTCTAGCCTGTATGATTATGCCTCCACGGACTAAACCCTCCGGTTTATATAGACACTAGAGGGGCCTAGGGTTGTACAGAGTCGGTTTACAGAGAAAGGAAACTTCTTATCCAAACACCAAGCTTGCCATCCACGCAAAGGACGGTCCCATCCGGACACGGGGGAAGGCCTTCTATCTTGTATCTTCACGGCCCATCAGTCTGGCCCATGTCACATAGCCCGGACGCCCGGGGACCGCCTAATCCAGGACTCCCTCAGTCGCGTCCGCCCTGACCCCCTTGACTATGGACTTTGACGGTGTACGTCAGCTTGTGTCCAGATCTGAGATGCCACGTGTACCAGATGAATGACTCCAAGTTCGACCACCGTGATGCTAGGTGCGAGCCGAAGAACACTGTTGGAGACACCCCCTCATAATTTTCCTAGAGACTAGCAAGGTTCCCGTGCATTGCATGGAATATCAAGATCTTGTGGGAGAAAAGGATGAACGAGGGAAGGCCTTATCTGCAAATGTGGAGAGGAGTGCGGGTAAATTGTCATAGTTTCCTTCCTATCCGTTAGATATAGATCGGACGGTCTATATTGCAGGATGGTAGGCACACCATCATCACCAACTCTGCTTTTTGTAAGTGTAGAGATAAATACACTGATGGTCACTGAAGTTGAGGTCGAAGCACGATACGGTCATTGGACTTCAGAATACGCTAAATACAATCATTGAATATGAGCTACAATAATTATATGGTTACTCGCTCGCCGTAGAGCTCCGTATTTTGTCCAGTTGACTGGTCAAATTTTTATACGTGGAACCTACTATTGCATTGTCATTACTACATCCTGCCTGTCTCATGGGTCCCACCTATCAACTGCTGAAATAAATAAACATGTAAAAAAAGGACTATGCGCGCAGAATCCGGAATCCCCGGCTTGGTGATCACGTAGTAGTAGGCTAACTATTTGAATCAATACACTTGAATGCTAATGTACATATCTTTTATTTTTAAATAATGCCCATGCATGCACACATGGTGCACACCACATCCGCACACAACACATGGATACCTGTGCCTGCCTTCTCGTGCGCCATCTGCGGCTAGGTGGAAGGGGGCTGCGTATGCATGCCGGATGGCCGCACCACATAGCCGGTCGCGTGCTCTGCTCTGCTTGACCCATCATGTAGCACCACCACAGCCACCACACATAGCAGCAGTAGCCCGCAAGCGAGGAGACCTCTCCGCGCGACGCTACAGCAGCAGCTGATCGCACGAGAAGGCAGGCACCCACCATCATGGCCTTCACTGTCCGGTTCATCGTGCTATGAGCAAGCTTGTCCAAAACAGCCCCCTGCTGTGCCAACTCTTGCAGCACCTCTTTGACGTCGTTGCTCGACAACCAAATTGAGACGAAGGCAAGGCAGCGACGGCTTCGGCCTTATGGCACTGGCGGAATGCACGCGTACACACAAGGACATACGGACATTGGAGCACCGGCCAACCCCTTCATCGCCCTTGACATGATCATGTTTTCTTGTGCTCGCTGTCTGCTATGGCCGACGTGCTCCTGCATGACATGCATGGCGTCAATGCGCTCCTGCATGGAGTCCTGCTCTCGCGTGAACCACTCTTGATCACTGTTGAGTATCATTGTTAGATTAGAAATATAGGATAGACTAGAAAATATTCTGACTTGCTATATACTCCAAGATGGCCATGTATATATATATATATATATATATATATATATATATATATATAGATATATATAGAATGATGATACATTACTGGTAACAGAATATTATTCTGTTACCCTCGGTCCCTATAAGGCGCGGCCGGCCCCAAAAAAAGAAAACTACCCTGATCCCCCCGCAGATCCTTCTTACCCCGTGCCCACCGCCGCCCGACCTCCTCCCCACCGCGCCGCCGGCCGGCCTCCTCCCAGCGTGCCTCGGAGCGGCCTCCTCCCCACCGCGCCACTGGCCGGCCTCCTCACCACCGGGCTGCCATCCGGCCTCCTCCCCCGGCGAGCCCCACCCCCGGCGAGCCCCAGCTCCGGTGACCCCCACCCCCGGCGACCCCCATCCCCAGCACCCCCAGCCCCGGCGCTCCCCATCCCCGAAGACCCCCATCCCTAGCGGCCCCAGCCCCGACAACCCCCATCTTCGGCGACCCCCATCCCCACCCACCACCGTCGCGCCATCGGGCCGGCGCGACCAGTACCGTCGTCGATCCCGCGAACCATCTCCACTCTCGGGGCGGCTCACCACCTCCTCCCGCCGCGGGCCTCCCTCTGTCCGGTGCCTTGAGCCTCCCTCCTTCTGCCGTCGCCCCCAAGCCCCCGCGATCTCTTGGAGGTGCTCCGCTCGCTGCGCTCGAACTTGAACTCCCCGCTCCTTCTGCCATCCTCGCCCACGAGCTCGCTGTGCTGCACATGCGCCAAACAACCTCATCTCTGGTTTCGACTCCCTGTAACACTTGGTAAGATAGAAAATTCTTGCAGTGTCAGTTAAACAGAAAAAAACCCAGCAGTTCATCAATCTCAAAATTCCCATTTTTGTGCACGCCATGTCTTTGCTAAAATGTCTTAGTGCACTGGACTACTAGTTTTGCTGCGTTCATTGTTCATTTGTAGCTCCCTTGTGCTTGCAAATTGCTACAATTTACAATACTTAGCATTTGCAGCACCGATGCATCTTCTTCGTTCTATGAATGGCTAGAGGGGCAGCTTTAGTTTGCATGTGTTGTACAAAAAGATCCAGGACTGCAGGAGAAGATTTGTAGTTGAAGAAGTTAAATTTGTTGGGTGCGTGTGCATAAAAAATCTCATTTCAGTTTTCAAAATTCTGTAAGTTTGTTTTGATTCTATAAAATATGTAAGATTCGTGTGTGTGTGTGTGTGTGCTGCTACAAATCTGAACTATTTGTCCAGTCATACTAGTACTGATGCAATCGCCTAGGGAAAGTTTGCAAGTTCGAATTCTTTTCAGAAACTCAATTATCGTGTGTATATGATGTAGATTGTTCAAGCTCTTCCATTCGATCAATTCTATGGTTGACTCACTAGTATGCCACTCTACAATTGATTTTTTGCCCATTGTCATGCCTTGAAGGTGTTTGTTTAAAATGCATAAGCGGTTTGTTATGAGTCCATGGCAGTCATGCAGCCTGGGATTGGGATATACAAGATGGAAGCAAATATATTAACTAGTTCAGCCATGTAGGTAATCAAAATAATGTCCATTTTACATTGTATAGAGGCTACATCAGTTCAGTATGAAAAAAGGAACACAATGAGTTAAATTTGCAAGTATATCAGTTCACCTTGAATAAAATACCGAAGTGCACAGTCAAGATTTCCATCAGTTCACTTATAAGAAAACAGAAAGTATTTGAATAAAATATTTTGTAAGTATTTCGAAAGTATTTGAATAAAATATTTTGTGGGTAAGTAAACCAATCATGTTCTTGTAGTTTGGAGGGAAAACATAATAAGTTCTACAGAAATAAATATAGAAGTTCATATTTCAAAAACAAATGAGGTATTTGGGAAGTAAAATGAAGTATTTCAGAGTACACATCTTTTTAGGTTACGTTGTGAACATGTAATGTTACTGTACATGAACTTGTTGTTCTTTTTACATGAACTTGTGCATGCTAATTGGTGGCTGTTGTGTGTGTGTGCAGGGACGGCGGACACTACAAATATAGTCCCACACAGCCTCTCAACAGCACTTCTTGAACCTTATTGAACCTTCATGGTCCAGGCCGTTCACTGCCTCCACACAAGGCTCCCTACCGCCCCTGCCCCCGGAGGCGCCGCCGCCCCTGCCCCCAGAGGCGCCGCTGCCCCTACCTCCCGGTGCGCTGCACCCTTCCACTGACGCGCCGCCGCCCCTGCCCATCCGGTGTGCTGCACGCTCCCCCCTCCCCTCTGCTTCCAAGCACCGTTAGGCCCCTTCACCAGAGTAGAAAGGCCACCACCTCCTGCCTTCACCTTGCGGGCCAAAGACGACCACGTCCACGAGCAGAGCTCCTCCCGGCGCCTTCTGCTCGTCTGCGAGCGGGGATCGCCCGGAGCCCATTGTCAGCGTCCATGAGCGAGGATCCCGTGGATGGCTAGATCCCGTCGTTGGCGTCGATAGCGTCCACAAGCGCCAACACCTCACATCCGGGGTGAGCAGCTCCTGAAACTATTTCTTAACATTGCTACAATTCTGCACTTATGGTTCAGTCCTACTAGTACTGATGAAGTATAGACTTGAGTGGAAAATTTAGTTGATTCATTTTGTGAACACGTATCTGTTTCAGTGTTAAAAACTGGAACACAATAAGTTAACTTTGCAAGTGCATCAGTTCACCTTGAATGAAATACATAAGTGCACCATCAAGTTTTCCATCAGTTTGCTTATTTAAAAAAACAGAAGTTAGGTTGTGTAAAGAAAGCTGGAGGACTAATGTCAGCCTAGAAGTTTAGGTTGTGGAGGAAGCCTGCGCAAACAAAGGACTCCTGTAGCGCTTCTCCAGCTTATCCGCTGCGTCAATGGCACTCTCTCACAGCAATCTCTCTCCTTCTCTGCTTCTGCTATTAAAATGCATACAATTGTTGTTATGCTGATGGATTAGCTTTTCTTGCTCTTTAGGAGTTTGCCACTATTCCTGTGAGCACCATTTTAATATGCTTATTTTGTGCTCCCATGAATGTTTTTGGAGCAGTACAAATACATCATCATAGTGAGTAAAAGATGTGGCACCTTGGGAAGTACTACCATTAATGTTTAGATCAAGTTCAGAACAGAAAACCTAGAAAAACTTTGTGCATGATAATTGGCTTTTGGTTGGTACTTTCCTTGAAATGCAGTTGCTTGGTAGCTCACTGGACATCCCCCCTCATTATTAGCTGATGATGTGGATGATTCTATTTGTTTACTTAACAGGCAGGGACATTTTCCTGTTTGATTCTTGATGTGCCGCTGCCGCTGTTTGTCTACCATGCCTCAAGAAACTAAAATGCTTTTCAGTTCATCTACTCTGTGATTGTTTTTGTGCTGCTACAAAATGTGTGTGTGCTGCTACTCATCAGATAGCTTAACTAATTTTTGTTCAGTTCAATTTCCAGTTTTAGTTCAGTTCAATTCTTATTTTTAGTTTAGTTAAGTCAACTCTTATTTCTACTTCAGCTATCTATTGTATTCCCCTTGTTATTTGAGTAACCGAATAGTGCTTCATTTTCATGCTTCTAAGATACTATTCCTCCGTATCTAATTGAGCTAGTGTGCTTCCTTCTGTCTTAGTACTAATTTTCTTTGCCATCATATATCACAAAGATAGTACTGTTTGTATCTTGCTAATAGTTTCTAGGAACTTGATGAGTTAATAAATGAATAATTTCTTGTTGCAAGTCTGGTCTCATTGTCCATGCTATCTTGTTATGCTTATTAAGATTGTCCATGCCATCTTACTATAGTTGGTAAATGAGTGAGGAACTTTTTGTTATTCCGAGAAAGAAAATTTTGATCACATAGCTAGTAGTAACTAAAGAGAGTTCAGTTTGTTATCTTAGTTAAGTTCAATTTCTAAATTTTAGTTAACTTAAATTAAGCTCAATATTAATTTTTGGTTCAGTTCAATGAAACAGAAATTGGAGGTTCAGATATGGCATCGAGATAGGTTCAAAAAAATGGGGGCAACAACAACGGCAGTAACAACATCGAAGAGCTGGAGATGAGCAAGTTAGGTACTCGCAATGACACGCCGTCCCACGCTGGTGTGTCGGTAGAGCGTCGGTGTGGTGGGGGTGGGGAGAGAAGTTGGTGGTGGCAGAGGTGAGGGGAACCAGCGGCGCGGTGGTAGCAGCGGGAAGGGGGTGGTGGTGGAGGGACGGCGTGTCGCTCTGCATGTTGGAGAGTAAACTGTAGTAGGACACCTGTGCGCCGCCGCCAACGCGCATCCCCACCACTGTCACAACCTCACGCGCCGGCCTGCATCCCCTTCCCACTCCTGGACGTCAAGTTCAGGTACGCAGTGTACGATAAGTTCAGGTACTTTGCCGTGGACGGCCAAGTTCAGGGACGCCTCTGTGCCTGAGGCAAGTAGTGGAACTGTATCCAGTTATTTAGACCTTTCAATCATACTGCTCTGCTTTTCATTACTCAAATTATTCTGAAAAAGTTCAAATTATAAAAGCAGATAAGTCCAGGGTTCACCGGTGGAAGTTTGAGGAAAAAATATAAAAGAAAAGGAGAGTTATTAGTGGAACAAAAGTAAAAGGAGACGCTCTATTTTCCTGGCAGATAATACTTGTTCCATAATTTCCGTCTGCCCTAACCGGCAGTACTCCTAGTACCGCACCTCCAGTCGGCGACCTCGCTCTGAAAACTGACATTGTTTAGCATGTACTGATCCATTCAACTTTTGGTAAAACAGGGAGTTCATAGTCGAGAAGAGAGGGAGTTCAGAAAAGAACGTGAACATGAAAAACCATAAAAAAGAACCTAAAACTTGTGTTCGGGGAGTTCTTCAAGAAGTTCGTAGCTAGTCGACTGTGTTGTGTATCCTTATTAGTTCATAGTTGAGAAGACATGTATTCTTAGAAGTTTGTGTATCTAGCCGTCCGTGTTGTGTATTCTGGTCAGTTCGTGTGTGTATGTGTTGCCCTCGTGCCGCAGAGCCGAGGAAGTCATCGATCTGGTCGAGGCATCCTCCGATTCTCTATTTTTGCTAGCACAAACATTTAAAAGTTCAAACACTACACCCCGGTAAGTTCTCCTTGAGAAAACCCCATCTCTCACATTTGTTTCCATTTTTACAGGTGGCAGCAAAAACAAGATGCACAAGTTCATCTTTTGTATGCTTTTCAGTTCATCTACTTCCGATGGTGAGTCCGATTTCCTTTGTGTTTCCATGTTCATATAACAGAAGCAAGTGCTTGTGGTTATGCTTCAGAATGAGCACCGTACTTTCACTTGGATAACATGAAATAGGATGCACCATGGATGTGCTCAACATAAAACAGATGAACTTCATGCTGCATACGCCTTTCCCTCTCCGTTGTTTCACTCTTAAAAACAGGTGTATGTGTGGCTGCTTCTTGCTTCTTGCTCCCACTATTTTTTGTAGATGATTTTGCGTGTGCACTCCAGGAGTGTTTTTGTTTCTGTATGTCAGCTGCTCAACATTCTTGTACCGCTCAATACATGTATTACTACTGGGAAGGTTCAAAAATCAGAACTCAACAAGTTCAACATGGTGTATGCCCCACTTGAGACCATCGAGAGGGCGCACCGCGGCGTCATGGACTACATCAAGCACGCGCTCACCCTCTTCACCGACTTCGCCGCCGTACTGATCATCATGGTAAACACCCTAGCCACCTTGCTCGTCTACTCATCCTCCACCCACTATGGTTGCTAAAATTCGATTCGTTTTTATATGATGTGATCCATTGTGATGGCTGATGGTGTTGTGTTCCATTGCAGCTCAAGAACGCAGGCGACAATTCCGAGGACAAGAAGAGGAGGAGGTCCTGAGAGTGTCATATGTGCATCGTTTTTTCTTGTTTCAAAAGTAGAAGGGGAAGATGTAGAGGGTGGACTACTCAGGGCGATTGCTGCTGATGTTGTGTTGTGTTAGGTCAGCAAGTAGTGCTAAAATTATTTTGCAGGAAGAGAAGGCAGCGAGAAGATGTTCTAGGTGACACGCCCTTCCATCAAAACAAAACGTTCAAACATAGCAAGAAGTCAACAGAAAAAGATGTGGCGCTGCTAGACTTTTTCATAAGCTGTACGTAGCAAATCTGTAGTTATGGCATAAAAAGCTGAAATATTGTATATTGTATAATTCCATAAGCTGTACGTAGCAAATCTGTCCATGTGGATCAGTACAACTTATGTACAACCTTAAATTCACAAATCTTAGTCATCTTTGTAGTACTCTTCGTAACACTTTGTAAAGCAAGAGCGGCCCATTTTCTGTAAGCAACAATTCAAACGTATCTATTGTATCAGTTCTTAAGATTATAGAAGAAAGTTCACTCTCCAAAAGGCCTAGAGAAGTCCACCTTATAATTTGCAAACCTTAAAAATAATGGTCAGTTTGAATTAAAAATCAGTTTGCATTAAGAAGAGTGATCAGATCAAATTAAAACAACGATCAGTTTGAATTAAAAATGACTAAATTAAAAAATATGAACATTTTGAATTTAAAATAATCAATCAGTTCGAACTAGAAACAGTGATTAGTTTGAATTAAAAACAAGAAAGAAAAAAACGTTTCCATCCTCCCTCTGCTGGGATGGCGGTGCCGTGCGCCGTCCCAGCCTCCCTCCGCCGCCGCGCACCGCCATCCCCGCTCCGAGCCGCCACCACGAGCCCCTCCGCCGTGCGCCACACTCCGAGCCCGCCTTCTTTTCACCCCGCCTTATGCAACATCCTATCGACCGGACCGACCGAATCCAATCTCGCCCCGAGCCGTCTTCTTCCTCGCCGAGACACGCGACAGCCACCCGATTCGGGCGTAGTAAGTACCTCAAGACGAAGTTAAAAGCGGTGGTTCGCTCGTAATAAAAGAAATGGCGTACATTTAAATTGTAAAAATTCAAGCAAAAAAGAAACCCCATGAAAATCACTGCTTAGTAACTACCTCAAGACAAGTCGTAAAATGAGAGAAGTTCAGAACATCGTTGTCAAAAAAATGTTGAGTTAAAAAAAACACATTTTATTTTTGAATAAAATATCATTCAGTTCGATGATACAAATCATGCAAGTACAGGGGCGACAATACAGTAAACCGTTGAAAACTTACGAGAAAAATATTACCCAAAAATCATACCAAAGTCTAGTTAGTGAAAACACGCTTAGTACAAACCCATGCAAGCATCAGTACAAGTACCATTTTTCAGAACCATTCAAAATTACTCTACAAAAAATAGCTCAGTACAAACATACACATATATCAGTACGACTACTCTGTTTTTTAAACGAGAAAACAGCAGGATCCGTCATGCCGTATTCAAAATTACTCTTAAACGGTTGCGAAGTAGAGAAAGCGTTCAACATGACTAAGTTCCGAATTTTTGAGAGCTATCCAATGGTATACTATTTTCCATATTTCGACAAACTTTATTAAAAAATCGCGTTCAAAATCAAGTTTGACCGTATTTGAATTTGTTTTTAAGCCGTAAGAAATTAGAAAAACATTTGTATACGAAAATGTTGCGCGTTTTCTATAGCTTTCCAACGCCGTATCATTTGTGTCAATCCGACAAACCGTTTGCAAAAAATCGTGAAAATACGTTTCGCCCAGAATTTCACCGTTTTTCAAATTACTTTTAAATCATACGGAATTAGAAAAAACAATACGTATATGGAAGATGCGGATTTTCACCAGCTTTCCAACGCCATCTTATTTGCTCAATTCTGACAAACCGTTTGAAAATTGAGTCCAAAATACGATTCACGTTTTCGGTTTTGAAAAAAACGGTTTTTTCAAAACTGCTCTTAAACCATAATGATTTTGCAAAAGCGTTCAATATAATTGAAATATGGTTGTCAAGAGCTTTCCAATGATATATTACATGCCCCGTTCCGACAAAAAAGTTACAAAAAGTTTTTGAACTGAAGAAGACGATCTTTTAAACACAACTGAAAGCATCAGTTCAACCGCTTTAAAAACATCAGTACAACCACCTGAAACCGTCAGTTCAAAAAGGTAACAGAATAATATTCTGTTACACGTAACAGAATAGCCCAGATGTATATATAGGGCAGGACTATTCATACCGATATGTAATATTATTCTCATACCCCCCGCCTTATATAGGCGCGACACGCAGACCACCGTAGAATCCCCCCGACCCAGCCCTAACCCAACCCGCCTTCTTCCGCAGGAGGCAGCCGTCGGGCGAAGCGGCGGCGGCAATGAGCGAGGGAGCCCATGCGCCGCGGATCGCCGGCCGACGAATCTGCCATTGCCTCCTACCTCCCTCCGTCACCGGATCCAACGACGGGGTCATCATCCCCGCCTCCTGCCTCCGTCCATCGCCAGGTCCATCGACAGGACCGTGATCCCCGTCTCCTGCCTCCCTCTGTCGCCGAATCCATCGACGGGGCCGTCATCCCCGTCTCATGCCTCCCTCCATCGCCGGATCCAACGACGAGGCCGTCATCCCCACCTCCTGCCTCCCTCCGTCGCCGAATTCATCGACGGGGCCGTCATCCCCGTCTCCTGCCTCCCTCCGTCGCTGAGGCTCCTTCTCCTGGGCAGTGATCCCTGCAAGGTGCTGCCTCCCTGGACCTCTTGGCCAGACGTCCACCACAAGCAGGAACTGCATCAATGGCGCCGCCTCCCAAGAACATGCCAGTATGCCGCCCACGAGAGGAAGAAGGAGAAGTCAGTCCACTAGAGGTAATGTCTGCTTCCCATGTTTGTGTCAGTCCATCACTTCATCAGTTCTGCTATGAAGAAGAACCTGATAGTACATTGCAAATACTTGATCATTTCATTACACCCCTGCCACTTGATGCACAATTTGGATGTCGAGGTTACTGTCAGTACCTCTAATATCCTAGCTTTAGTTCAAATCCAAAAAACATAAACTTATGCATCATTCCAAGGAGCTACTAGGCTTTATATAAGGTTCAGCTACCACTGCAAGTTGTATGATGTTATTTCTAATAGTTCATGCCGTGTAGTTGCGTCAGTTCGAACTAGTGAAAGAATGTTGTTGGAAAAAAATACACACATGTTACACAATAAGTTCAATGATACATGAACTAGGAGTACTTCTAGTGTAGTTGCATAAGTTATAGATGAACAAAAGAGAAGACATGCATCAGTTGTATATATATGCATATCCATACATCTCTGAAGTTCAATGTTCAGTTTACAAGCGGTGCTAAAAACAAGACATCAAGACATCGATTGTTGAATATGTACGGTTATACTGTTCGACTGAAGACGAAACCAGATACAAAATAGAGAACAAAGTTTAAATAATGGCCAACGATGCAAGTTCAACTCGTACATTGCCTTCAGTGCATGACATGTTACCCATAGCATGTATACGAGAAAAATGCAGAAAAGATTAATCCCAAAACTAATGAATGTCATTGCAGAAGCATGCAAGGCTGCACACGCAGCGAGCGGTTGATGAGCCAAACCGATATGGGGTACCACCTGGTTGGGTAACACCAGAAATACCACCTGGATACTTCAACAATACAGGCAGATTTCAAGATACACCGGAATCATCAGAAGCACGGACATGTTCTTCTATGCAGCAAATTCCAATATCTCGAAATACAAGCTTTGCTGCTGCTGGGTTGCAACAAGGCCAACAATATCACCAACAACAAAATGTTTTCCTTCCCTAGCGCATGCAAAAAGCCAAGGACACGAAGCCGTGGATGGGTTGCAACAAGGCTTCCACCAGTCGCTCCGTCAACATCAATCATCCGTGCTGCAAAAGCGGTTGCGGCGGGAAGACCAGGCTAAAGAGACAGAAATTTTGGCCGCTCTAGCAGGTTCCAAAGTAGAAGATATGAGCCATATAGACAGGAGCAACCTCACAATGAATGTGAGGGGAGATGGCTGTACAATGAGAGACGGAGATCTTCGTCAACATTGCTCCCTCCAAGAGATGCATTGCTGCATGTGCCAAGGGTGACACCACCCGCGCCCATACACCAGGGTGAACAGCAAACACTGGAGGCAGCACAGAGCTATACACATGTAAGTATCCATATAGAAAAACATACAAGCACAGTCCATACCATGGTACTGTGACCACCCCATCTAACATTTTCATACTGCGTTTTTGTTTGCTCACTGTTGCGTGCAGCCACCTAACATTGAAGCTTACGTTCTGCCAAGACTAGAGATGCGCTATGAAACTTTCCAAGAAGCAAAGAACTTATACAACGTCTATGCGAAGCACGCGGGTTTTGCTGCTAGGGAAGGCCCCAAGTTTAAGACCAGAGCCTACCTTTATTGCACGTGCTATGGAGTCTATGAATCGAAGGTGTCTGAAGCAAATAGACAGCGGAACAAAATGACTGCCAGGACTAATTGCGGGGCTAAAATGAGGCTGAAGAAGGAAAAGGATGGAACATTTGTCATAAAAGAGATAGTCTGGGAACACAACCACAGGCTACAGCTCACTCTGCAAATGCTTGTCTTCTTGCACTCCCACAAAAACTTCGAAAAAACAATCTTGGAGTACGTCAAGTACCTGCAGTTCAAAGGCATTGAACACGCGCAAATCATGAGCATTCTGGGCGGTGATGACCCTGGTAGATACTTCCTCGAAATGAATGCCAAAGACCTGATTAACCTGTAAGTACAAACTTGTTCTCCTCCCATAAACTGCCTCTGTCTTTTTTCCTCTGTCAGTACAAACATATTAAGCAACGCACGACCTGATGCCAGTTCAACATGCATTCTTGAATGAACTTTTAATATGCAGGAAAGCAAAGAATTCAAGGATGGATGATGTGGACGATGTCCTAAAGACTGTCAACTTCTTTAGGGAGATGAAAGCTATAAATGTGGAATTCTTCATGACATGCAACTCGATGAGTCCGACAAAGTTAAGAACATATTCTGGGCGAATGCAAGCTGCCGAGGGGCCTATCAGGACTTCGGTGACTGCGTAACATTTGACACCACATATAAGATCAACAAGTACCATATGCCACTTGGGGTTTTTGTCAGAACTAACAACCACTTAGAGATTACATTCTTTGGTTTCGACCCGATAAGAGATGAGGATGCAGATTCATTCAAGTGGGTGTTCAAGACATTTTTAAGGTGCATGAGAGGGAAGGCTCCTACATGCATCCTCACAGGTACAACCGCGAAAACCACCCCCAACCACCACCCCCATGCAAAAAAAAGGAAAATAACACAGTAAAAATGTTTTGTCCGTTCTATTGGTATATATGCACTACCATCTGCTGACCACTCCATCGCCTTTTCTCATTACCGGACCGATTGCACAGCAATGGCTTTGGCGATCGCAGATGCTTTGAAGAACACCGTACACAAGCTATGCCGCTGGCACATTTTGAAGAAGTACAGGGAACACCTCGCATACATTGCACTACCTGCACGAAGACTTTAAGGATGAATTCACATCAATGCTCAACTGGCCCCTCATGCCAACTGAGTTTGAGGCTGCCTGGAAAAGACTCGTGGATAAGTACAACCTCCACGATGATGCCACGATGGTGGGCATGCGGAACGAGCGTGAGAGATGGATATCGGCCTACTTCAAAGAAATTTTCATACCAAATGACATCCACACAGCGAAGTGAGAGCATGAACTATGTGCTCAAGAAGAACTCCGTAAGTGAGAGACAAAACCTACACCGGTTTGTCAGCCAGGTAAACTCCTGCGTCAAAACCAAGAGGCAGACAAAGAACCAGGAGACAATGGGTAACCAGGTATAGCTCTATCATTTGTCGTAAGAAAAAAATAACATTGTCGGTGTTCTGGGAACGGGGGTCCCCAGACTTGCCTGCCTGCGGCCTGCGGCGTGGCTCAAAGGAGGCCCAGGACGGCCCATCTTCATCGATGCAAGCTCAAGACCATCGCGAGGGGCCAGATTGCTGGGCGGACGACGAGGAGCTTCCTCGAGCACGGCCTCGTCAGCCGGGCTCATGAGGAGGCGGAGAGTTCAAGGTGGTACCTCGCGAGGTGCCCATGACGCAAGCCGTGATTTACCTAGGGCGCCACGGGCGCCAGCCACAAGAAGGTCCTCCTTTCCCTTTAGTGCAAAGGGAGCAAGCGCAGTGAGAGCATCAAGCAAAGGCATCCGCTTTGTGCAACAAGACCAAGACCAGCCCAACGGCCGGAAGGGAGTCATCGTGGAGCCCAAGCAAAGGCATCACGAGCCTTTGGCAGGCGAGGACCAACTTTAGTCAGGATAAGTGTACCCGTTGTTCCCCTTCAAAATGGCCAATTGTTGGCGCCCTTCCCGCTCAATATTTGGGAAGAGGCCCAGGGCCTTCGCCTATAAATATGACTAGCCACCCACCAGGTAGAGGGGACGAACATTCAGAAATGTAGCAAGAGAACAAGCGAGAGATAGAGGGAGGCGACTGAACACCACCTAGCATTTCATCGCACCCGCCAAGAACAGACCCTCGCGAGGCTGTTCTTCCTTGTACTTTTCCTCATCAGCCCAAGAGGCAATCCACCACGCCACAAACTAGAGTAGGGTATTACACCACAACGGTGGCCCGAACTAGTATAAATCTTGTGTCTCTTGTGTTGTTCCGTTAGTAGTTTAGGTCCCTGCGATTCGGCGAGGTACGAGACGGTGGAGGGTCGGATCTCCGCGCGCACCCCAGTGCTCGAACTTCAAGGGTCTGCCGGAACCCGAAATCCGACATTTGACGCGCCAGGTAGGGGTGCGCCGGAATCTGCCTTTCGTCGCCTCATTCTTCTCCGACCACCGCAACCATTATGTTCGACGCTACCACGCCGAAGCGCCGAGCCGCTTCGCCCTCCCATGTCGCCCAGACAGCTCCGTCGGGCGGGCGCCTCGTTGTTCCTCGTCACCGCCAACGCCGCCATCGCCCGGCGGGAACGAGCAGCCAGCATCGTTCCAGCACCCGTCCATGAGGCGGGACGGCCGCACCGCCACGCCTTCGCTCACCCCCGCTGGTTCTTCGTCCCACGTGCCCCGCGCGGCCATGGAGGCCCGAGCTGCGCTCATCGCAGCAAACGAGCTCCTGCGCTACCGCCCCGTCGACGACGTCTACAAAGAATGGCTCGACCGAGTCGCCGAAGCTCGTCTGGCCGCAGAGGCGCCCGCACCGTCCGTCTTCGCCTGCACCGCACCTGCTGCTGGCGATGAAGCTCCCGGGCGCCTCGGCCACCTCCTCCTCAAGAAGGCGCCTGCCCCAAGGCGTAGGGCCCTCGGGCGGAACTCGTTCCGCCAGCGCCGCGCTGCAAGAGCAGAGCTGTCAAGAAGTTCCTCGCCCACAAGAAGCTGCCCGAGCGCTCCCGCTCCAAAGACGTCAAGACCCTGCTGCCCCCCCGGCGCGCAGGGAGGCCCACAAGACCAAGCTCTCGTCGTCCGAGGCCCCCCGCTGCCACGGTGGGCTGCCGCGCCTTCACCTCCGAAGCTGCGCAGCCGTCGCGGGCCCGCCAAGTTCAAGCAAGACCTGCCTCCTCGCTACGACGGCACGGCTGACCCTACGGAGTTCCTCCAGCTCTACAAGCTGGGCATCGAGGCTGCCAACGGGGGTGAAAAGGTCATGGCAAACTGGTTTCCCATGGCACTCAAGGACGGAGCCCGCACTGCCTGCTCCGCCCTGTGCACGATCTCTTCTGGGCCGAGATGCGCACCCGCTTCATCACCAACTTCCGTGGTACTCGCGACCGGCCACCCGCCGTGAGCGACATGCGCCGAATCAAGCAAAAGCTGCCGGAAATCCTCGCAAAGTACATCCAGCGCTTCAACAACGCTACGCCTAAAGATCCCTGTGGTAACGGAGGAGGCCATCATCTCAGCCTTCTCCGACGGCGCGGCGCGACGTCAAGATGAAGGAGGAGTGGCGATGCATGAAGATCTGTGCACCTCCCCGAGCTGTTCAACTTGGCGACTGGCGCGCCAGGCTGAGGAGGGGCGCCTCCTCCTCGAGCTGCCCGCCGCAGATCCTCAAGAAAAGAAGTCCAAGGCCAAGGGCGTGAAGCGCAGGGGCTGCCGTATCATGGCCGAACCGCATACCAAGCGAGGCGTAGATCAGCCCGAGTCCTCCAAGGGCAGCTTGCATCATGCGTGTACCACGACCTCCACACCCACAACACCAATGAATGCCAAGAGCTCCAGGTCAGACGCGAAGGAAGGGTCGGCAGACGCCCAAGCGCAGTGACCGGGGCTACGGCCGAGGAGGAGGAAGGAATGCAGGACGCTGGGAAGACCGCGGCCCGCGCCAAGGGTGGCGCGACCAACCTCGCGAGGACCGCTGGCAAGACCCGCCTCACGAGGGAGGCTGGAGGGATCAGCATCGCGAGGATCGCCCGCAGGGGAACGCAGGCCTCCCTCCGCTGCCGCCACCGCCAAGGAGAATCGAATACCGTCATCAGGACGAGGGGGCTGGGGTCTTCCAGGAACCGCGTGCGATCTCCTGCATCCTGGGCGGAGGTCAAGCCCCAGCCTCTCAGCGCATCTTCAAGCAGTTCGCCCGCGAAGTGAATGCAGTCCTCCCCAAGCTCGAAGCCACGCGCCCTCTCAGGTGGTCGGCGTGCGCCATCACGCTCAAATTTCGGCCGGATCAGCTCAAGTGCGCAGCCACAGCCGGAGTTCTCCCGATGCTTTGCTCCGCAATCATCAGCGACGTGCTGGTCACCAAGACCCTCATCGACGGCGGAGCAGGGCTCAACATCCTGTCTGTGGAGACATTCAACAATCTTCAAGTGCCTTACAGTCAGCTTCAGCCAACCAAGCCTTTCTCCGGAGTCACCGACGGCTCCACGGTCCCGATCGGGCAGGTCCGCCTTCCTGTCACCTTCGGGCTCGCGACAACTACCGTGACTGAGCTCATCGACTTCGACGTCGCCCACATTCGTCAGCCGCATAACGCCATCCTCGGGTACCCAGCGTTGGCGAAATTCATGGTCAGAACTCCACCATGGCTACAACGTCCTCAAGATGCCGTGGAAGCGGCGGGGTCATCACGGTGCCCTCGTGAAGAGAGAGACGCAGCAGTGCTCCTCGGAGCGAGCCTTTCAGCCGCATCGCTAGAAGACCTGCACCACAGCAGCAGGAGGCCTCCGAGGCCGCACTCCAAGAAGGAGAAGACATCGACCAGCCCGGCTCTACAAGAGGCAGTTCTCGTGGCCCGCAGACCGGGCCGTGGGGAGCCTCCTTCCGTCGCATAGGAAGCGCGCCCGGCCGCCTCCTCAGTGGCTCGGGGCTCTCCCCGAGGGCCGCCGACCTCGCCAAGGTCTCGAGGAGGCGCTTGGGCACCACGTGGAGGCGTGTTTGAAGCACGCTTCCCGCAAGGTGAGCAAGGCAAGGAGGGCCGAACCCTCGTGGAGTTCGTCGGCCAAGGCCATTCAGAGCTACAGGAGTCAAGGGTCATGAGGGCAGCCGCCGCCACTGTGGCCCCCATCCAGGCGAGGATGGTGGGCTGCGCGTCAGATCGACATACCAGGCTCAACCGATCCGCGTCTCAAGAGCGCCTCGGCCCTCGCGAGTGGGGACGTTATGAGGGTCCGCCCACAGCCACGCAGGCGCATGCCTTATGGCCTGCCAAACACGGCAGCAAGCACTGGCCTCATGAGGGCCGTCCTGGAGGCTCAAGAGGTCAGGCATGCCGCAGCCCTGGCGGAGATGGAGATGGCCCCTAAGGAGCCGCCAGCGCCTCCGGAGCCTCCCGAGGCCCCTGGGCCTGGGGGCTCGTGAGGTTGGCTCCCGCAGCCCACCGAGTCTGCTACACCAACACCCCTTCATCCTCAACATCACCAGGTGACATCTTTAAGTTTCGTTTCAGGCTGGGAGCGCCTTCAGGGCTGCATTATTCCCAGGCCGCGTGGGTCCGTCCCTGCGGCATGTATCCCCTTTATTTAATGTCATTAGCTTATCCTGTTGGGGGCGCCCCTCGGGCTGCATCATCCCCAAGCCGCTCGGGCCAGTCCCAGCGGCGTGTATCCTTCTTGCGTTTTCCTTAGGATAATGCTCTCGCTCCACCATGCTTGTTATTTGGTGCCTTTACCTGGGTGGCGGAATCTTGCACGTTAAAGGGGGGTGCCTGAGCATCGCGACTCAGGGCTCCTACCGGCTCTCCGGCCCTCACCCTCTGGTCTTGTCCATGGCATCACGACCTGGCTTGCCAGCGACGGCTGAGACCAGCCCGAGAGCCGGGACCCAAAGACATAGAGCACCGGCATCTGGCCAAAATTGCAGGAACACACTCGAAGATAAGGCCCAGAGCCAGGCGCAACCCGCCTTGAGGTAGGGCCCAGTGAGTCCCACGCTGGCTCACGGGTGCCCCAACACACCTCGTGAGGCCTCTCGCGCCTCTCCAAAGCAACTAATAGTAGGACTAACGATCACCGCGGCGATCTCTTTTTCCTTTTGTGGTGAACCTGCAGGGTCCCTCCAAGGAGCACGAAATGACCTCGCCACGCAATCTCTCGCCGGCCAAGGCACGGACCTAGCGCCGCACCAGGAAGCATTGTCCTGACCCTCGAGATAAGTCACCCTCCGGACACACTAGTTATCGCAACATACGCCCCAGAACTCTCGAGGTAGGGGACCTCGTGCTCCGCTGGGTCCTCTCCAGGGAAGGATTGCATAAGCTCTCTCCCATGTGGGAGGGCCCGTTCAAGGTTGTTCATGTTTCCAGGCCCGGCTCCGTGCGCTTGGAGACTCAAGAGGGAGTGCCTATACAGAACGCGTGGAACATCGAGCACCTCCGGAGGTTTTACCCCTAAAAAGGCCTAGTGCCTGTGAAGAAGGTGAATGCCTGTGAAGCTTATTCTTTTTGGAAAAGGCCCAGTGCCTGTGAAGAAGGCGAATGCCTGTGAAGCTCATTCTTTTTGGAAAAGGCCCAAGGTTCGTGAAGAAGGCGAATGCCTGTGAAGCTCATTCTTTTGGAAAAGGCCCAGAGCTGTGAAGAAGGCGAACGCCTGTGAAGCTGTCGGCCTCGAAAAGGCCCGAGCTCAGAAGAGGGCTAACGCCCGTGAAGCTTGCTTCCTGTAAGAAAGGCTCAGAGCCTATGAAGAAGGCCAACGCCTGTGAAGCTCGCCGCCGTGACACTCTCACGTAATAATGAGTTGGGGTTGTACACGCCCGAGTCTCGAGTGCCGGCCTCAGCCCCGGGCTCCCTCCCACGCCAAAGGGCAGCACTTAGCTCCGCTCTAGTGAGAAGACGTCGTAGACTTGTCTATGTGCCGGGCGCGGCTTTTTCATTTGCTTTCTGCAGTTGACTAGTTATTCCCATTTGGAGTTTTTATCGAAAATATCGCCCCTTTTTGGTCCGTGGTTCTTCGATCTTTTTCGCTCTCCTGCCTCGATTTCTCTTGCACGGGGACTCGTGAGGCAGAAGCCTCGGGAGCCCCCGCGAGCGTTCCTGCCCCTATCGCTCAAGTTTTCACGGCCCTGGTCCACAGCCGAGCACCCTCCCACCATGCCTCACGGGCAGCACACCGTGAACACGGGGCCTGGATCGGTCGCCCCCGCGGCCACGGCTGGGGTTCACTTACGAATGGGCGCACGGCAGAAGGGAACAGTACCAGGATAACAAAGGCATCACAATAATTAACGGCGTTAACCTAAACGCGCCCCCGCGGGGCCACACATTGTTGCCTTTTTGTGCAGGAGAAAAGAAAGGAAAAGGACGTAAGGTGAAGCACGCCCGTGCGGCTCTCTTGGAAGGCTCGAGCCGCCTCCGAGCTCAGCGGACTCCTCTCGCTTCACTGGGCATGGCGGCTAGCGGACCCGCTGCCACCCCCCAAGCAGGCGCGGCGGCGTGGGGGCTGGCCGCGGCCGCTGCTGGAAGAATCACCATTCGAAGAAGAGATGGTGAAGCGTGAGGAGTCGCGTGCATCGCCAGCCGCCCGCGCGCTGTCCTCTCCACCCATGCGGCGACCGTCTTCCCCGAACACCCTCACGTAGAGGGTGGCGTCGCCGTCGTACTTGAAGTGCAGGGAGCACCGACGGCGAAGACCACGCGCGCGAGCGAACGTCTGCCAGCCGCGGGTCAGGAACAGGTTCCCTGCAGCAGAGACCTCCAGAGAAGCCCACAAAGCCCGGCTGCAGCAGCCATCCGCCTGGAGCCAGAGGCCACTCAGGGCGCCATCTGGGAGCTCACCCAGGAGGAAGCACGGGAGCTGAAGCCGGACACCGGACGGCTCCTCCGCCCTCACCATGAACTCTGGCAGCGCTTCAGCAGCATGGAGGCGCGGCTTCGGGGGACGCGCGGCCGGGGCACGCCCGACCATGGCCAGCCGCCGTCGCCATGCCGAGAGCTTCCCACGACCACGGGGACCGCCATGGAGGCCACGGGATGCTTGCGAGGGCGACCTCGACCACGCTTAGGCGGAGGAGAGGAAGACTCGACCTGACGGCCCTTCCCCTTCTCTGCGGTCGAGAACTTCCTTGGTGGAGCCATGGAGAAGAAGGAGAGACAAGAAATGATAGACTAGAAGGGCGCGCGCCGTTCCGTACTTATAACCTGCGAAGGCCAACCGTCGGCCTCCACGATCACCGGTAATCATGACCAACTCTGCATGCAGGGACTTGTCGAATCCGGGTGGTTACCGAGGCATCATGGGGAAGCAGTGCGCACACGTCCAATCAACCGCCACGCGTCGCCCAAGGCCGCAGGCTGTTAGGGCCCGCGACGCTTCGCACTTGCCCTTTCGCCTCTCTGCTCGGCCAAGTTCGGGCGCGCCGTGGGCCCGGGGGCTACTATCGGCGTTCTAGGAACGGGGGTCCCTAGACTTGCCTGCCTGCGGCCTGTGGCGTGGCTCAAAGGAGGCCCAGGACGGCCCATCTTCATCGACGCAAGCTCAAGACCCTCGCGAGGGGCCAAGCCTCGCGGGGCGGACGACGAGGAGCTTCCTCAGGCACGGCCTCGTTAGGCTGGCTCATGAGGAGGCGGAGAGTTCAAGGCAGGGTACCTCGCGAGGTGCCCATGACGCAAGCCATGACGACCAAGGGCGCCAGTGGCGCCAGCCCGCAGTTGTCCTCCTTTCCCTTTGGTCCAAAGGGAGTAAGCGCAGCGTGAGCATCAAGCAAAGGCATCCGCTTCGGTGCAACAAGACCAAGACCAGCCCAACGGCCGGAAGGAGTCATCGTGGAGCCCAAGCGAGGCGTCATCACCAGAGCCTTTGGCAGGCGAGGACCAACTTTAGTCAGGATAAGTGTACCTGCTGTTCCCCTTCAAAATGGCCAATTGTTGGCGCCCTTCCTGCTCAATATTTGGGAAGAGGCCCAGGGCCTTCGCCTATAAATAGGACTAGCCACCCACCAGGTAGAGGGGACGAACATTCAGAAAGACAGCAAGAGAACAAGCGAGAGATAGAGGGAGGCGACTGAACACCACCTATCAGTTCATCGCACCCGCCAAGAACAGACCCTCGCGAGGCTCTTCTTCCTTGTACTATTCCTCATCAGCCCAAGAGGCAATCCACCACGCCACAAACTAGAGTAGGGTATTACACCACAACGGTGGCCCGAACTAGTATAAATCTTGTGTCTCTTGTGCTGTTCCGTTAGTAGTTTAGGTCCCTGCGATTCGGCGAGGTACGAGACGGTGGAGGGTCGGATCTCCGCGCGCACCCCAGCGCTCGAACTTCAAGGGTCTGCTGGAACCCGAAATCCGATAAACATGCTTACTAAAGTAAAACTTTATTAGTTAGACAAGTTTTTGCTGCGAGAAAACTAACAATTTGGTCATCATTCTTGCATGTGCAGAAGGAACAAAACACGCTGACCTTCTATTGGTTTGACACCCAGATGGCAAAGCTGTACTCACGAGCTGTGTACAGCGAGATCAGAAATAGGCTAAAACTAAGCACACTCTTCATGGCGACAGAGACGGAAGAGCCCACAAAGTACCTCGTTCACTACAACCACCCGCAAAAAACTGCAGGTGGGCTCAAAGACGCGCTTCGTGGTTGCAGACCCCGTGGGAGAAACATATGAGTGCGAGTGCAGGCTATGGGACCACATAGGTGAGAACTACAAAAAAAGATGTTACATACTGTACTACTTTTTTTTTGCAAAGTTTTTGTTCGAATGAAATGACAAAAAACATGCACCTCTTCCAAAAACAATACATGTCTTTTCTGCGTGCATGTCCTGTGCATGATGCAGACAATTAAGGCTGCCAGCGTTCCAGAGAAATACATCCTCAGGAGATACACCAAACGCCCGAACATCCAGCCAACATTCGACAGAAATGACTTGAGGACAGTAGCGTCAAACAAGGCATCCCAATACTGCATTGAAAGCTCACTGCTGACGCTGAACATGAGGGTGCACAGAAAAAGTTTGAGAAGCCAAGAGCAAATGGCGAGGTCGCGGGTCGTCATGGACAAACTTGAACAAGAACTCGACGCCATGCATTCTGCTGAAAATGGAGGTGTGGCGGACAATGAAACCATTGAGCAGGATATTGCTACAATGTTATCCGAGATGAATCATCTGGGAGCTATTGACCCGTTCGACAACGAGGAAGAGGAGCAGCAGCAACCGGAGCTTGCCCATGTGCACACTCAAGAGCACCAACAAGATCACATGCGAGATCATGAGCTTGATGGTGCTGTAGGAGAACGACATGACAACAACACATCCTACCAGCAGCAGCAGGATAGGGTGATTAAACCACCCATATTCTCAAACACAAAGGGGAGGAAGAGCAAGACGCAAGCAGCGAAATCAGCGGCCAAAAAGCCGCCACGCCCCATCAAGCGTGTGGAATTTGGCTCGGACGGCAAACCTCTCGGGATAAGGGCATGCGGATTCTACAACGTCGTGAGCAACCATAACTATCGCACATGCCCACTCCGCACAGATGCAACTGTCAACAAGCACAAGCAGATTGGAGCCACCCAGGTTTCTACCAATGGAGACAACACACGTAACAGCTACACTTGCCGCAAGTGTGGGGGAACTTACGGGCATAATGCCCGCACGTGCAAAGTGGGCAAGGAGGTCAGTGGTGCTGAACAGACACAGGGCAAGGTGCTGAGTTCCAAAAAATAAAATGAAGACGATGAAGAAGAAGAGTTTGACGAGAATGATGACCAATCAGACGAAGATAATGAAGATGACAGTGTCGAAGACGAGGAAACTGAAACTGACAATGAAGCTGCCAGGGCTCAACCAGGAAAGGGCGCCGGCAAGGCACAACATTTGGGGCCAGTTAGGAGAAGCTCAAGACTGAACAATACATAGTGGTTATGCTGCTGCGTCAACTAAAAAATAAGCTTGTAGTCTCAGTTGCCTCGGCACACAATGAGGAAACATTTCAGAAACACTGTCGTTACCAAAACTTATTTAGCTTTATCGTCGATTTCTCGATCAGTACTATAGTTAAGATATAATTTGTGGATTGTGCCCGCTGGACCAGTGACATTATTATGTAAACCATTTGATAATCCTTTTGAATGCAGTCACAAATACATTTGAAAAAACTTATCTTGATTTATTCGACGCATAACGCCATCGTCGACCAAGAACTCAAAGAAAATATGTTAAGGAAAATTTAAACTCTTATAGTACATCAAGATCTTGATAATTCTCAACACAAGACAAAGGCAGAGTAAAACAAACACACCCATGAACACCTCAAAACAACATCGTTTTGAAAAAACAAAGCTATGTCTCCTTCTGCTAGTCCCAATTCAGAAAGACCATCAGTACATAAAAATAATTACCTCAAACAAAATGCGAATATAATACATTCTGTACTGATGAAAATCTAATTTATATGTAAAAACTATTCAGAGATTATCTTGATATAAACAATCCTTTAAAAATACAAAAAATGTTTTAAAAAACATTAGCATCACACATAGTCTCACTGGTATTTTGTAAGTTCAATTACACTTCAATCACCAGTCCAAGTACCACAGTAGAGGAGTACAGACCTCCGTCATCACCATCCTTGACACGTGCAAGTGGGATAAGTAGCTGATAAGTATAGCTTGACAAGACGAATCAGTGCGACAGTAAAATGCCACCATCACCACCCCTGAGACGTGCAAGTGGGATTTAGCAGGTCATAAGTACAGCTTGACAAGACTAGTCAAGGCAAGAAGAAAACCATTTGACTTGGACGGTTAGTTCTTCCAGGCCACCACCCGCGCCACCCACTGAGTAGTTGCCACAAGGGACTGCAAACAGTGACCCCACGCCACTACACCCTCTACACCCACGTCCCTTGACGAACCGCCTCCCACAAATCCCCGTCGACGCACTGCAAAAAACCCCATTCTCTTCCATCTCTCCCTCATTCCCACAAACCACCATTGCCGCTTCCAACTCCGCTGCACACAAACCACAAACTTCTCTCACACAAGCCCACAGCCGCCGGAGGAGGGCGATGGCGGAGGAACCGTCCGCCAAACGTCATCAAGGCGAGCCTCGGATAAGAGCAGCAACCTCGTCGACGTTCACGTCCCCGGCGAGAAGCGCGAGTACACCACAACACTCACAAGGGTTGAGCTCCACGGAAAGGAGATGATGGAGATCGTCTGCACCAGCGAACCAGACAAGGCCGATGAGGTGACCTCCAGGCTCTGGAGGAAGCTTGGCGGCATGCTTCGTAGGATCGTCGGCGTTGGTGTGCACTACACCAACGAAGATGAACCTCCCCAGATGGCAGCAGTCCTACAGTTGTGCGTAGACGACCTCTGCTTGGTGTACCACATCGCAGCGGCCACAAAATGGTGAGCCATACTACTCATTTGTCATGTTTGGTTTATCTGTTTTATTAGTACTGTATCCTGAAAATTTCATCAGACTTGTTTCCCAACTAGATGTACTAGTGTGGTTTGTGAAAAGTGGATACACTAATGCATTTTCTCAAGTAGATACACTATAAATGTAAACCTGATGCACTGGATTACTATTTGGAAAATCTTGCGGAAGATTAATTTCTGAAGTTGATCGGCTAGTGTAGTTTCTGAACTTGATACAATAGTGTAGTTTATGTACTCGATGTATTAAAAAGATGTTTCTGAACTTGATGTAGTGAAGTATTTTCTGAATTTGATCTAATGTTATTTTCATAAGAAAATAAACTAAGGACTTGGTGAAGCACTGCTTATGTGTTATCCTATTCAACAAAAGTAGACTAAACTAGTACCAATGCAGAACATACAACATTGACTGAAACTATGTATAATCCAAAAAAAAGAATAACATGATGTACTTAATTTAATTTTAGAACTTTGTTTACTAGTTTTTGAAGTACATTCATCCATTATTTATGCTACATAAACATCTATTTCATGGATCCATCGCTTGTAAAACAAAACAAAAATGAATAATTCAAACATCAAAGTAATGCTAATTTTCAAAAATGTCTCTCCCCTTGCAGGCCCAAGCGCCTAAACGAGTTGCTGCAGCATGAGACGTTGTTCTCATTTGCGGTTTCAGGATTGAAAGCGACAAAGAGAAGCTGAAGTTGTCCGGTTCGGAGATCAACCCCAACAAATTCATCGACATTCAGCGCAAGTGGAGAGTTCCATACACCGGAAAAGAGTACGACTCCTTGACTGATGTTGCAGCCAGCGTCATCCACCCATTCTACAAAGGCATGAAGAAGAACATCAACACGCAGGAAGACTACAAACTGTGGGGGACCAGCCCGCTGCCAGACAACCTCATCGAGTACGCAGGATTAGATGCGTACGCCTGATGTCTACTACACAACCTTCTTCTTGTAGACGTTGTTGGGCCTCCAAGTGCAGAGGTTTGTAGGACAGTAGCAAATTTCCCTCAAGTGGATGACCTAAGGTTTATCAATCCGTGGGAGGCGTAGGATGAAGATGGTCTCTCTCAAGCAACCCTGCAACCAAATAACAAAGTGTCTCTTGTGTCCCCAACACACCCAATACAATGGTAAATTGTATAGGTGCACTAGTTCGGCGAAGAGATGGTGATACAAGTGCAATATGGATGGTAGATATAGGTTTTTGTAAACTGAAAATATAAAAACAGCAAGGTAACTAAAGATAAAAGTGAGCGTAAACGGCATTGCAATGATAGGAAACAAGGCCTAGAGTTCATACTTTCATGAGTGCAAGTTCTCTCAACAATAATAACATAGATAGATCATATAACTATCCCTCAACATGCAATAAAGAGTCACTCCAAAGCCACTAATAGCGGAGAACAAACATAGAGATTATGGTAGGGTACGAAACCACCTCAAAGCTATTCTTTCGGATCGATCTATAAAAGGGTTCGTACTAGAATAACACCTTAAGACACAAATCAACCAAAACCCTAATGTCACCTAGATACTCCATTGTCACCTCAAGTATCCGTGGGCATGATTATACGATATGCATCACACAATCTCAGATTCATCCAACCAACACAAAGTACTTCAAAGAGTGCCCCAAAGTTTCTACCGGAGAGTCAAGAACGTGTGCCAACCCCTATGCATAGGTTCATGGCGGAACCCGCAAGTTGGTCACCAAAACATACATCAAGTGGCACATGATATCCCATTGTCACCACAGATAAACACGGCAAGACATACATCAAGTGTTC
The DNA here is from genome assembly GCA_021605145.1 of Aegilops bicornis. Taxonomy (NCBI): domain Eukaryota; kingdom Viridiplantae; phylum Streptophyta; class Magnoliopsida; order Poales; family Poaceae; genus Aegilops; species Aegilops bicornis. The sequence goes on from CM038674.1 coordinate 489,012,022, forward strand.
TCATAAAAGACTTAATCCGATAAGATAACTTCAAAGGGAAACTCAATTCATCACAAGAGAGTAGAGGGGAGAAACATCATAAGATCCAACTATAATAGCATAGCTCGGGATACATCAAGATCGTGCGGAGAGGGAACACGAGAGAGAGATATCAAACACATAGCTATTGGTACATACCCTCAGCCCCGAGGGTGAACTACTCCCTCCTCTTCATGGAGAGCGCCGGGATGATGAAGATGGCCACCGGTGATGGGTTCCCCCTCCGGTAGGGTGCCGGAACGGGCTCCCGAAAGGTTTTTGGTGGCTACAGAGGCTTGCGGCGGCGGAACTCCCGATCTCATCTCTGTTCTAGAAGTTTTTCGATACGTAGGTATATATGGGTGCAAGGGGTACGTCGGTGGAGCTTCGGGGGCCCCATGAGGCAGGGGGCGCGCCCTAGGGGGGTGGGCGCACGCCCCACCCTCGTGGCCAGCTCCCGTATCTTCTGACGTAGAGTCCAAGTCTATCTGGTGGATTTCCTTCCAAAAATAGCTTCTCCAGTTGATTTCGTTCCGTTTTGACTTCATTTGATATTCCTTTTCTTCGAAATACTAAAATAGGCAAAAAAAGATCAAATCTGGGCTGGGCATTCGGTTAATAGGTTAGTCCCAAAAGTAATATAAAAGTGGAAAATAAAGCCCAATATTGCCCAAAACAGTAGATAATATAGCATGGAGTAATAAAAAATTATAGATACGTTGGAGACGTATCAACGCCACGTACAAGTCATGGAGCATGATCGACTACATCACAGATGGTTCAGAATTTGCAAAAGCGCGGGAGGCTGCGAGTTTCTACGACACCCCTATTGCCCCTTTTAGGGAGGAAGATACATCAGAGCCTGCCTTCGTTTTCCTTCCGCTTGTGCTTGCCTTTTATCTTGTTGTTTCAAATTAGTAGTTTGCTTTTGTTGGGTTGAACCGGTATGATTATGTCGTGCTTGTCATGGTTGAACAAGTTTACTTATGTCACTAAGTACAGTGTTTTGCTTATCTCATTATATAAGTTTGGTAGCTTCGTATGCTGTTAATCCATCATTTCAAATTCAAAAGTAGCTTCTGAATGGAACTTTGTGGTTGCTCTAAAGTACTAGTTATGATGCAACTAATCACACAACATTGTTCCATGTCTAGTTTCGATTTAGTATTGTACAGAAAACATAACATTGAGATTAATCAGCACAATTTGAGTTGCTTAACAACACTTCAAAAGTTGAAGCAAAAATTCTTAGTACTTCATGTAGTGTTCTCATTCATATGTAGCTGCTAGAAAATTAACAAGTACTACAAACAGAAAAAATTAAGAAGCATCAGCACACACTTATGTTGGTCGCTTGCAGATTAAGAATGACAGTACTAGTACACTTGATCCGACAGTACATACTTACTACAATAAAAATTACATAGAAGCATCAGTCCGTAAGCGCTACTATGAATGGACTATCAGTACAACTTCGTCTACACGCAAGTACATCTCAGATTACACTTACACAAAACTTACAAGAACTAGAACAAAAAGTTTCAGTCCAAGTTACTGGTGGAGTCAAGTACTAGATTCAAACAAACAAAAAAAAACTGGCCGCCCAAGGTCAGGCACAGGCCCTGACGCTGCTAGATACTTGAACTCGAGCCCATAGGCGAATCCCTAGTAATCCGGACAACGCAAGGCCCACCGATCAGGGCCCACAGGCGAAGAGAGAGAGAGCGAGTGCGTGTATAAGCACTCAGGTAAGTATTCAGAGGAGTTCGAGCAGTGAGCCTTGGCTGTGCTTATAAACAGGTCCGGAGCCCCATCGACTAGCAAGGTGGGACTAAACCCAGAGCGCATGCGCACGCTGCACTGCACAGCCGTGCGGACGAGCTATGTGGGCCGGAAAATGGACCAATAGCCTGCATCGGTTACAAACACCCCACCAATAAGCCCAGTTAAACAAACCAGAGGGCGAGGCAAATAAATAGAAACTACAAGAAAAATGTTCGAAACTGAAAATATATAAATTCAAATACTAGTTCGCACGAAATAACTTTGAATATGAAAAATATAAATAAAAATAATTTTAGCTCTTCACCACGGATAATAAAAAAGGGAGAAAATATGATACAAAAACAATGAACCTCTAAAAAGAAGAGAACTTAATAGCCTATCTGTTAAATGTACATAATTTAAAAAATGAATTAAATATTACTTTCAAGTTCAACTACTAAAATGCAAAAAGTTCAAACATATAATGTTTGTCAATTATGCTAAATTTCTTATTTATATAAAATCTGGCAAGTTCAACTACTAAAATGCAAAAAGTTGAAAACATATAATGTTTGTCAATTAAGCTAAATTTCTTATTTATATAAAATCTAACAAGTTCAACTACTAAAATAAAAGAAGTTCAAATAGAATTTATTAGTCAATTCTGCTAAATTTCTAATTTATATAAAATCTGTACACACCTCAACGAACGATCTGGTCGTAAAATAATCTCAATCCCCCAAACCACCCAAAAAACTAAAAAACTCAGTTCAAACATACATATGACATCAGTACTAAAAAAGCAGGATCAGCCAGGCCACTCACACCACTACGACACTAAATTTCAAAACCGCACGCTGTATGAAATTACATTTCAGTTCACACAGCACTAAACCATAAGTGCACTAAAATGAGAATACAAAAACTATAAAGGCCTAACTTAGGTAAGAACAGGTGAAAATAAAATAAGTACCAGTTTTGAGCAACAACTCCCAGGGCACTGAAATTTTTTTTCAGATAAACTAGTCTATAAGACTTCAGTGGAAAAACAATATTTAACATCCTCACGGAAAAACATCACAAAAGCATACGTCACCTAAATAGTCCAAAACGCCATCATCACCACCCCTAAGACGTGCAAGTGGGATTTAGCAGTTCATAAGTACAGCTTGACAAGACAAGTCAGTGCAGCAGTAAAACCATTTGAATTGGACGGTTGCTTCTTCCAGGCCACCACCCGCGCCACCCACTGAGCGGTTGCCACAAGGGACTGCAAACGGGGACCCCCACGACCACCACACCCACGCCCCCGATGAACCGCCTCCCACACATCCCCGTCGACGCACTGCAAAATACCCCATTGTCTTCCATCTCCGCCTCATTGCCAGAAACCACCATTGCCGCTTAAATCTCAATAGCACACAAACCACAAACTTCTCTATCCCAAGCCCACAGTCGCTGCAGGAAGGCGATGGTGGAGGAACCGTCCGCCAAGCATCATCATGGCGAGCCGCGGACAAGAGCAACAACCTCGTCGGCTTTCACGTCCCCGACGAGAAGCGCGAGTACACCAGAACCCTCACATAGGTTGAGCTCCATGGCAAAGAGACACTGGAGATCGTCTGCACCAGCAAACCAGACAAGGCCAACGAGGTGATGAGCAAGCTCAGGGTGAAGGGCGGCAGCTTGTATCCGAGCTTCATCAGAGTTGATGTGGAGTTCACCAGCAACGATGAACCTCCACAGATGGCGGCAGTACTGCAGTTGTGCATCGAGGAACTCTGCTTGGTGTACCACATCGCAGCAGCTACAAAATGGTAAACCATACTACTGTTCATTCATCTGTTGTACTAGTACTACTCGCTAAAAACTTCATTAAACTAGTTTCCCAACTAGATGAACTACTTTAGTTTGTGAAGTGGATGCACGAGTACATGTTTCTCAAGTTACATGCATTTCTGAAACTGTGAAGTGGATTGTTTCACCAGATTAGCATCTGAAAAAATGTTTATAGAATTCTGAACTTGATGCACCAAATTAATTTCTGAACTTGATGTGCTAGCATATATTATGATCTTGATGCACTAGTATAGTTTATATAATTGATGTATTAAAAGATGTTTGGCGAAGTGGTATAGGTCCATATCCTGATGCACATGTTTCTCAAATTAATTTCTGAACTTGATATAGAATTGATGCACAAAGATGTATCAAGCACTGGTATAGGTCTTTTATTCAAGAAAAAAGAAAACTAAACTTGAATCAAGCAGCACATATATCATTGAATCTGGTAAAATGATTCTTGAATTTGGTGAAGAATTTGGTGAAGCACTGAAGATAACAAAAAAGAAAAATAACATGGTGTAGTTGAATTTAATTTAGGACTTTGTGTACTAGTTTCTGGACTACATTCATCCATAACTTATACTATATAAGCATCTACCTCATGGATTATCAATTTCAAAACCAAAAAGCAGAAGAATTAAATCTTCAAAAAAGAAGACTAATCTTTAAATGTGTGTCTCCCCCCTTGCAGGCCCAAGCGCCTCAAAGACTTCCTGCAGGAGGAGAAATTGTACACATTTGTTGGTTTCAGCATTGGATGTGACAAGCGAATGCTGAACAAGTCTGGTTTGGAGATCAACCCCAACAACTTCATTGGCATGCAGCGCAAGTGGAAAGATCCAAAGACCAGCAAATACTATGACTCCTTGGCTGATGTTGCAGGCGGCGTAATCCACCCATTCTACAGCGGCATGAAGAAGAAGATGGACAAGGGAGAACACAAACTGTGGGGGACCAGCCCGCTGCCAGACAACCTCATCACGTACGCAGGAATAGATGCGTATGCCACGTACAAGTCATGGAAGAAAATCTACAACATCATGACAGGTTGGGATATTTCAAAAGAGCAGGAGGCTGGCCCGTACTACCACTGCAACTTCGCAGGATGAAGGTGCATGAAAGTTTGCATTCGTGTTGCTCGCACTTCTGCCTGTCCTTGATATTGTTGTTTCAGATTTGTAGTTTGCTTTTGTTATGTTGAACCAGCTACCTTATGTTATGTCTGTCAGGGTTTGAACAAGTTTGCCTATGTCTATCATGTACATCGTTTTCTTATGTCGTTCAACAAGTTTGCTAGCTTCCTATTTTGTTCATCCATAATTTGTAGTTGAAGTAGGTTGAAGTTGAAACTAGTCATGCAGAAACAAAAATCACACATGGATATTTTCACAAAAAAAGACAAAACAGTGGCAGACTAACTAAGGACAACAACAAATAGTAGAATTGGACGCTCAGTACAACTTAGACATTTACGGTAGTACTATCACACTAAGAAATCAGTTTTTAGTTTCAGAAGAACACTAAAAGACTAAGTTTCAGCCGAGGACAACATTCACTACTAACATCATCGTGCTAATAGTAGTTAGAAATTTACTAAGACTGGAACAGGAAAAGCAAAGAAAAATCAGTACGTATTTCCCAGTCACTTGCATGCTAGGCCTGAGAGTTCTGGTACACGTGAACAAACGGTACATTCATTCTACATAATATAAAAAGGAACAGGAAGCTTCAGTTCACATTCCATAAATTATTGACATACTAAAGAATAACAGTGATAGTACAACTTAGTCTGTAAGGCAAGTACTATGATCATACCAAACATTGCCTTGAGAAGAACCACAGCCTAGAAAAAAGAAGGCCAAAACTAAATCAAAAAGATATCAGTTCGACCAAGGAGAAAAATCACAAGAAAGACAACAGAAGCATCAGCCCACATTGACCAGTGAGGCACTAGCTTCAAACAACACAAGAAAATAAAATGATCAAAGTACCAGCACAATTGAAATCTCAGTACAACTTAGTTTATTCGGTAAGTGGTATGATGATACCAATTAATGCCTTGAGAAAGATGGCCAAGACTCAACCAAATAGATTACAGTTCAACCAAGGACAAAAAATAACAAAAAACAAACAACAAAAGCATCAGCCCACATTGACTAGTGAAGTCATTATGAACTTTATACGGCTCTTTGTTAAATGTAGCTAATTTCAACCAGTGCTTTAAATTTTACTATGAAGTTCAACTACTAAAATTCAAGAACTTCAAACAAAAATTTGGCTCTCAAATCTTGCTAAATTTCTTATACTTGAATAAAATCTGGCTAGAGATCACGTAGCAACTTGGTCGTAAATAATTTCAATCCCAAAAAAACTTCTGTTCTAATACATTATATGAAATCAGTTCTACATAACAAGGAAGCGTCACTCCACTCACGCTAGATCCGCAAGTGCTATCGTGACACCAAATATTAAAAGCCTTACGCTGAACGACATTACGATTCAGTAACAACATAACTATACTATAAGTACAAGAAAAGAGGGTACTGAAACTATAAAGGTCCAACCTAGGTTGGGACAGATGAAAACCAAATAAATCTCACTTTTCCAGCAATAACTCATAATAAATTTGGGAAAAGGTGTTTTCAGTTCAACTAGTTTCCAAGACTTTAGTACAAAAAATAGAACTTAACCAAAATGAATTCCCAATGAATCATACACAAGTGAAAAACAGATATTCAACCACACTATGATCATGGAAAAAAAGATTGTTAAACATTGTGCCACACTTAAACACAACACAAAATATACCAGTAATTACATAGTACTTGACTAGACATCCAAACACTACAGTCAAAGCCTACGATGCTTTCAAGAGATATATCACACAACTATACATTTCACTACGCAAATGATGACCATTTCTTCTATGCACCAGGAGCCAAAGGCTGAAACTCCTTGGGAAGCTCCGTCACCAGAAGCTGGTTATTCCGGTTGAAGACAACTCTATACAGATCCTCAGCATTCCAATCAACAATACGAGGCTGCAAAACATTAAAACAAATTATTAAAAATCATGACACATTAAAAAGAAGAATACACAATAAGCCAAACACAGAAAAGTGAAAAGCTCAACTAGAACCCATATCATTATCTCGAATGTTCCCAACGATCTTTTCACCATCATAGCATTCCGCATACTTCACAAACGTTGGTTTCTTTGCAAAGAGCTCCCATTTGGGCTTCTTGCTCGCATTGTACTGAGCATCACCATAAAAAGCCTTCATTACTTGGACCATCCTGGAGATCTGTAAAAAAAGAAAAGAAACCACACATTTTCAGTTCTCAGAAAAGCAGAAACAAAGACGCAGAAAAATTAATCCAGTACAGATAATAAATATCACTCACAGTCTTTATGATAGGTGTTCTTTGAAGGAAGATGGTTCTTCGGATAAGGTAAAGAGTCAAGGATGTCGACGCTACTTTGGTACCAATTCATGACATATAAGGAAAAGTGGTTCACTTTCTTATCCTTTGATAGAACCGTAGGCTTGAATAGAGGCATCATGATCTAAAAACAAATGACCAAAAAAGAGATGTTAAATATTCAAAATAAAAACAGCATGACAACAAACAATTAAAACTGAAAATCAGCTAGTAGAACTCACAAGGTCGGCAGTGAGCAAGTCTTCCTTTTCTTTGACATAGCTCTTGAAATCTCTCGCTGCACTCTCCACATTAAACACTTTATTTTCAGCACCGTAAAACATACAGTCAAGCACAACCTGCAAAAATCCTAGAAAGAAATAGACAGAGGGAAAGTATCAACAAGCAAAGTATTATTAAAACTCATAAAACAACAGGCAGTCTTGTTTAAGAGAAACAAACAATCTGATTGATTATCGTGATGAAATATGGACTCGGCAATACCCTTTTCCCAGACGCAAAATCAACATTTCTATCAGGATCTTTCTTCCAATCATCAATGAGGAAGTCCATTAGATCACCCTCCATCATTTGCCCAGGTGCAAAAACTTCCCAGATGCGTTTCCCAGTGAAGCTAGTAACGTTATCACCAGGCTGAGGTATCATTGAGAATGTATTCCTGCAGCACACACAAGAACAAAAAAGCAGGGAAGCAAGATAAGGCATTCATAGCAGTTCAAGTTGTATAAAAAGTAACAGTTCACGTCATATTTATCTAGCAGTTACAAACAACAGAGGAAAAGAAGAGGAAACGTAATGAGAGATACTCACTCGGCATACTTCTCACATGCTTCATCGCTAAGCAACAGATTATACAACTCGCGAGCCTTGTCCAGGCGAGGGAATTTATGAGGGTGAAGCTGCTGCACAGGGGAGCAAAACTTTATAGGAGCTCTGGTGCATGCTTTGTGCCTGTAACATTGCCAGAATCCAAAGCAGGATACTTCCTAGCACCACCAGCTCTACGGGCCACTATTCCAGCAAGTGGGGATAAACCCTTTGCAGTAGCAGCGCTCCTGGTGACTCTTCCCATGCCAGCAATCTTGTCAAACGCATCATCATCGCTTTCTATCAATTCCACAATGGGATTCTTGGGTGTAGAGGGGCTCTCTGCACAAGCAGTCGTGGAACCTTTCAGAGCTCCCAACCGCCCCTTAATAAGACCAGACCTTGTCTTTTCTTGAGAACGCCCCTGGCTAAGATCAAAAGATACACGCTCGAGCTCCGAGAACTGGCTGCCAAAGATCCTGTAGTCATGCTCATCAAGATCTAGCCACTCATCTGTAAAAATAAAAAAATAAAAGACCGCATCAAGGGTAAAGTTCAAATACATAATTCATGACAGTACCAATCAAGAAGTACAAGCTGCAAAAAATTACAAAAGGTTATGCATTACGTACAGGGTTCGATGCCAAACAAACCACGGAAGTCAACATCAAACACATCGCTAGTTGCGCAGGTATACAGTAAAGTCTTCCTAATGTCAAGAATGTCTTCGTGGCTGTAATCCAACATTTCAATCACACCATCCTCCCAAAGAATGATAGGTCTTTCAGCTTTGTAGCATAAAGAATCCACAATCATGCACATTAACAAAAGAAAAACAAATGGGTACATCACAAATCCGAAAATACAGGAACACTACCCTCCCAGCAACAAAAACAACTAACAAAAACTCATTAAAAACGGATACTCACGTATTTTTCTGCTGCGGCACCCACACAAACTCGCAAGAGAAACCATCAATATGCACCGGCAAGAACGGTTTGGCCCTGTCTACGCTGCACTCCCTCCAAAGCTTCTTTATGTTATCTGTCATAGTCCTTAAGAATCTAACTGCATCACTCCAGGTTTCATCGCGTAGTGAATCAAGACACTCAAAACGACGGAACCTCAAATTCAGAACAATCAAACACCAATGCACAGATTCTTCGCTATGCTTCATGGTAGCCGCAAAGGAGATCAAAAGTAGGGAAGAGAAGCTGACAAAAAAATCACAGAGGAAAAATGAATTTAACAAATCATAATGAAACAAAAAATTCAGCCTCCAAACAGTAAAATAAAATAAGGAAATTGAAATTCAGAAGTACAAATAAAAATAAGATAACCACAAGTTCTAATTGAGTAAGCAAAACACTACAAAAAATATATGCTACTCAAGTTAAAATTGCAACAAACATATCAGTTCAATTTCCTTGCGACAATAAGTTCAGCTTCAAAAAAAGAAGCACACATCATTCATAAGTGCAGGGCTAAAAGCAGGCTGCTCAAGTTCATTCCCCCACCTCCCAAACTTGCAAGAAAACAGGACAGTTCTAGTTCATGAGTACAAAAAGTTCAAGTTCACCTACTTGGTCAAAACCATCAGCACCCGATCTCGTGAACCAATTTAGCACGTTGTAATCAATATTTCCATCACGGATCTTGGTCTGTTGTACAAAAAGAACAACAACAATTAGAAAAATGGCAAAACAAGTTATCATCCTATCTACAAAGCAAATACTGACTGTCACCCATCTGGGAACTATCAACTTGTCAGTGTCTCTTTACTTCTCATGTAGAGAATATAGACCAACCTCAGCACTGTCTGAGTTGAGCATGCCAGTGGGGACGAACGCTTTAGCAATAGAACCAACACTGGCATCACATTCTTTATTTTGAAACATCGGCTTGTGACTAGAAAAACACAAAAGATTACATGAATTAAAACTACTGCAACAACAACAATAATCATATGAGAGAAAGAAAAGGAGACAAAAATGGTACGGGTAAAATCCCAAACTAACCATTTCGTACGGTTCGTGCGCAACCTTGTAACAGCGAAGAAAAACATATCAACCTTAACAACATTACCACTTTCTGCTTGCAGAAAAAGAAGAAAAATAATAAGTTCAAGCACTACAAGTGAACATGTCCAAAATGCCAAAATTGAGAAGTACGCCTCATTTACAAGTCCTTACCTACACTATCTGTGTTTATCGATGACGGTAGTTCCTGTGATGAGACCAATATGCCTCCAGTTTCAGGGTTTGACGATGGGACATCTTGAGAGGACACCAATATCGCTGCGCTTTCAGGGTCTGTAGAAAGAAAATCCCGAGACGACACGAGCGCCTCCTGCGTCAAGGGCCAGAAGAAATCGACAGAAGTAAATCGTCATCCTCGGATGCCACCTCCTCCATGCTAGAAGCATCTTGCAATGCATCACCGTAATCAAGACCTCCAGGCAGGAAATTCTGCGGCGACAAATCTTCACAATCAGGAACATTTTCATTCCCAGCAATACCAACACCAGACGATTTGGCATCAAGTATGCTAGCAGCACCAACATCCTCATCAGCAACTTTGGTACCAACATCGCGCCCACTACTCAATGGAACACAACGAGCATCATCTCCACCACTAACGAAAGCCTCACACTCAACATCAGTCATCTGAAGAAATAAAAAATCAGAAAATGTGAATAATATGAGCAAAACTAACAATCAAAAATAAGCTAGCAAGAGGTGCATGCACAGAAAAACAAACCTTAGAAGCATTCACAGCAACATCATCGATCTTGCTGCTGCTAACATTCAAAGCAACATCACCAACGGGCGAACAAGGCTGGTCGCCAACAATAGGACCCTGATTTCATATGTAATGAAGAAAAAAAAACAATGCTATTATTAGCAACAATAAACACAAGGAATTAAACCACAGTAACAAAAAAGGTAGGTATCACCTGCAAAACTCTTAACGGTGTGGAATAGAAAAATGAACAAGCAAGGCACATTGGTGCGCATGAAAATTCAAGAAATACGAATAAACAAATTAAAAATAAAAATAACCTTGCACTTATCAGTAGATGGATCATTAACTCCACGGTCACCAGCAGCCTCAACATTATGACTGGTCTCCTGCATGAAAAGAAAAAATTAATAAACAGATGAATATCAGGAAGTTTAACTACAATACTGATAGCAGAACAACATAGTAAAAACATACAATTACCAAGGACTGACTCACATCAACAACAGGGTGCTCCAAGCCAACATCATTCGTATGGTGATCAGAAACATTAGCCTCAGTAGCATCATCAGCCCTGCTGTCGGTGGCAGCAACCTCATCCTGCTCAATCTGCATGGAGAGAAAGTTCAACTACAATACTGACAACAGAACAACATAGTAAAAACAAACACCGAGGACCGACTCACATCAACAACACGGCGCTCCAAGCCAACATCATTCGTTTCATGATTAGAAACATTGGCCTCAGTACCATCACTAGCCCTGCTATCGGTGGTAGCAGCCTCATCCTGCTCAATCTGCCTGATAACAACTTTTGCACTTTCTTCATATGGCTTGCAGCGAGAGTCATGCATAGTTTCGAAACGCTTCATGTTAATCAACAGACGAACCGAGCTCTGAACTAGATCAGTAGCACCGTCACGCATATCACCAATAAAAATTATCTCCATCTCAATATAGTTCACTGCTTCCTTAATGTTAAATTGATGACCTTCAGGAAGGATACCATTGATACAGCTCAGACGCTCAACAGTCGTTGGGACCTTTTGCAGCTCAAAACACACATTACTTAAAATATGCTCAGCGCGCTCCAACGCAGAAACAACAACATCAATACCAAAACCCTGCCTATGTGAAGTACTAGCATTACTAGGGCCAGGGGGAACATAACCAACACCCTCAACACCACGGCCATCTATCAACTTATCATGCAGAAATGAAGACTTGGGAACCTGAGACGACGGCATCTCCAGGACTGGCCGTTTATACACTCGAAAAAACAATCTCCTCCTGAGTTTCCACTACAAACAGGGGGAAAAAGAGTTAATTAATCAATGCAACACATAGAGAAAAATAAAACATGATATTAAAAGATTTAAATCAACAACACTATCAATCTTTAACTGTCAGTGCCAATTTGTTAGTATTTACCGACATGACAGTTGAACAAAGATATTCAGTTCAACCACACATGAAACAACAATACTAAAAATCGTACCTAAACCTCACAAAGCTTAAGAAATGACAAAATCTAAACAGGTAACTCTGCGGGACACATGTTCACTCCAGCAAAAATAGCTACACCTAAATAAAAAAAGGTCTGCAAGACACGAAAGAAATAAAACTCACCGGAAGCTTCCCAAACACCCAAGTCTTGGGATCTGCATTTCCTTTTTTTATCAAATCTGCATCAACCAGATCGGAAAGCTTGACAGGATCCATGAAACATATGCGGGGGACTCGCATGTCAGGCTCCGTAGTCTTGCCACGGATAAGGTAGTCAAGGTACATTCATACAGGCCCTATAGTCCAGCCTGTGATTGCCTTCCCAAGGGTAACACCATCTTGGTACCTGACAACAGCCCTTCTAAGCTCATCAACCATCAGCTGACAATAGTCCATATTAGCCATGTCCTCAAAGACGAGACCCTCAAACATTGCTGCATCTCTGGAAACACGCTGGGCGGCACCAATAAACACAACCTTCATAAACACAATAATGAAGAACACTTTCAGAGCAAGGTCATCTTTGCTAGGATCCTTGACGAGCACCTTGAGCTTATTACTCAAATACTTTGTCTTGATATATTTGTTCCTGCTAATGTCAATCTCCGATCTTAATTTCATCAGAGTGTCGTCATATCCATCCTCTGATGGCCTTGGCGGAGAACGACCACCACGAGGGAACCCAAATAATTGTTGTATACCATCGCTAGTGACGCGAAGCTTCTTATTAGCCTCACCCATGTCAAGAGTCATCGTGACGATCTATCCTCGGTACAAAACTCCCATCGAGGGCGGAAATGTTAGACTTCACCCTCCAATTGAAGATAGAACCAAAACCAGCTGCACGAACCCTAGCCACATGCCGACTCTCAAGCAATTTAGCACAAGCTTCAACCTCTCCCAACGAACATCGCACAGTTAAGTTCAATTTCCGTTGGTCACCTTCATCCAAGGCAACTTTTCCGGCATTGCCTCCCACCGGCTTCACCGGACTCATAACGCTAACAGGCTGTAAATGAAAATAAAGAAGTCACTTAAATAAATGAATATAGAAAACAAAACAAGCATATGAAGGCAAGTAGAAAAAAGAAAAGATTGCACAAGTTCAACTGTTGAAACAACATCAGTACCACCCTCGATTGATGCAAACAAGGACCAACCTCGCCTGGCCAGCATACCAGCCCAGACACAATTAAATCATTGCAAGTACAACTAGTTAGTCACATACAGTACAAAAGACGTATCACTTCAAATTCATCTTCAGAATCAACTTCGATATCATCTTCTTCAGATACAACATCTTCAGCTTAGACAAGAGCACGCTTCTTCACACCTTTGTTCACCTTCGCAGGATGAACTTTACGCTTATTATTTTCTTTCAACAAAGAGCGCTCTCGAAGAGGAGGCGAAGAAGGCTTCTTATTTGTCAAAACCCGTGGACTACGACGAACAGGGGAGCCACCAAGTTTGCTTGGACCAATCTTCACAGCAACACTATCCCCATCAGCTTTGCTATTACCAGGTTGGGAACCAGCTTCACATGTGGGCTACGCCTCTGTGTGCCATCAGGATTTCGATCTGACATCTTCCTCTTCAAAACAGCTTTCTTCTCCTTAACTGCATCACGAGTAAACACTTGCGTCAAACGAGTTTGCATCAGGTTTGTCTTCACAGGCATGTCACTTCCATGAGATCCGGATCAGCAGGTTGAAAAGGCCGCGTCACCACCTTCATCACCTACACCTTCAGGAGCTTGAGCAACATCCCGATCACTTTGTTGAACACAGGAAGCCTTTTGGCGCCGTTCCAACTCCTTTCTCCTCTGGAAATCACACTACTTCTTTCTTATCCTTTCATTCTCGAGTTGTAACTGCATAGGAACATCCTCAGCCTGAGTAACAGGCTCAGTGCCATCAACACTCTGCGACTGAATAACAGACAACTGCAAGCTGCCATCAACATCATCAACTTTAAGAGAATACATTCCATCATTAATATCTTTGACAACATCAGCAATGTCCTCAGGAGCACCATGGATGTCATTAACTGCATAAACCAACAAATATAAGCACACACGTATAAAATCAAAACACAATTAACATTGAAGAGACAAGATAAATAAAGCGCATAGCATCAGACACAAACAAAAGGAACAAATGATGTAGCTAAGCATATTTATGTATTCAAGGCTGATAAAAAAAGAGCAAATATAAGGGAAACACCAGCAACATCCGCAAGTTCTTCTAGCAGATTTGGTGTCTCAAAAATAACATTCACAAGATCTTGAAAGCGTTCTGATTTTTCAGAATCAGGAGGCACCGACACTCCAACATCTGCAACAACATCATAATTAGCAAAAAAGTACATGAACAAGCAATCAGTTCAACTATATGAACACTACAAGTGCACCCAATAAAACAATATGAACCCACCACTGGCACAACAAACTTCAGAATGAAAACTCTTTCAACATCATACCAGTTCTTCACTGACTACTACAACCTATTCAAATGCCAGACAGCAGTTCAAACTACAGATGGTGATCGATTACTACAAAGCATGTCTGCAGGTCACATCAACCGCCAAAACTATACACACCACACAATCTAGGGCAAATTTAATGACTATCAAAATACATACAACTTATAAAGTCGATACGACCACACCTATACAACCTAAAAACCAGATATGTTAAAACATCATCCAAATTACAGGGAAAATCACCTGCATTCAACTTGTCCGGACTGGATGATGTACCCATTGAGATCTACGGACCTAAAATCTGCCAAACCAGATCTGCAAGACACATGAACAAAAATTAGGGCTCTGACCTATTTCAGAAACGAAGCACGCCATACAAAGCAAAACTCTTACAAGCAAACACAAAATCCGCCATGGAATCGAGTATCACTGTCGCCAACCAATCGTTCAAGAGCAAAGGAACCCTAGCGAAACCAGCCTGAGACAGCAAGAGAGCAAGAGCTAAGAAATAGAGGGAAAATCTGTACATAAGAGGACGCAAGGGAAGTCAATCGTAGACAAAAAGGAGCAAACAGAGCACCCAGACCTCAACCCCTGGGGTTCAACCCGCCGGCCGAGGCTCCCGCGGCGAAACAGGAGAAGCAACTTCTCTGCGAGAAGAGGGGAACGAAGAAGGAATCGATTTGGAGAGGGGAGCGGAGTAGAACGGGGGAGAGCGGAGGTTCAAAGGTGAGTGGGAGAAAACCAACGGCCAAAGCCCAGAACCGTGGCGAAGCCCACTATCTCTGGGCAGTTAACAAAGATAATAGTAAAAATTAAATACAATAAAAAGTTAAATACAATAATTTTTTTAATATGGAGGTAGAAAACAAACAGCTAAAGTACAAATAATAACTCACAACAGTACAACAAAAATTATCAAAAAGTACAAATGAAATAATAATTCATAACGGTGCTGGTTTTCCCCCTAAAAAATAAAGATAAGATAACGGGGGAAAATCATGTACTACTATGCCCCTCGGTGCAGTGCGGTGCAGGGGCAAGTCATGTTACGGAGATGTGTCAGTACAACTGTGCCTCTCGGTGCAGTGCGGTGCGGGGGCAAGTCCATACAAGGAATATGTGTCAGTACAACTATGCCCCCCGGTGCGGTGCGGTACGGGGGCAAGTCATGTTACGGACTCGCCTGCTACGGCTCGTTCCTAGCTCGGCCTCGCCGGGATGGGGGAGGGGGGTTGAGGGAGTCCTGGATTAGGGGGTGTCCGGATAGCCGAACTATCATCGTTGGCCGGACTCCTGGACTATGAAGATACAAGATTGAAGACTTCGTCCCGTGTCCGTATGGGACTTTCCTTGGTGTGGAAGGCAAGCTTGGCGATACAGATATGTAGATTTCCTACCATTGTAACCGACTCTGTGTAACCCTAACCCTATTCGGTGTCTATATAAACCGAAGGGTTTTAGTCCTTAGGACGTAAAACTATCATACCATAGGCTAGCTTCTAGGGTTTAGCCTCTCGATCTCGTGGTAGATCTACTCTTGTACTACCCATATCATCAATATTAATCAAGCAGAGTAGGGTATTACCTCCATCGAGAGGGCCCAAACACAGGTAAAAACATCGTGTCCCTTGTCTCCTGTTACCATCCGCCTAGACGCATACGATTCGGGACCCCCTACCCGAGATCTGCCGGTTTTGACACCGACATTGGTGCTTTCATTGAGAGTTCCTCGTATGCGTCACCTATAGGCCCGATGGCCCCTTCAATCATCAAGAACGACGCAGTCCGGTGAGACTTTTCTCCCGGACAGATCTTCATATTCGGCGGCTTTGCGCTGCGGCCAATTCGCTAGGCCATCTGGAGCAGATTGAAAGCTACGCCCCCGCCATCGTGTCAGATTTGGAAGCCTGAACTATACGGCCGATGTCCTCGGAGATTTGATCTTCGAAGGATTCGAGCCACAGCCAAGCGTGCCGCACTGTCTTGATGGGCACGATCTAGCTCTGCCGCCGAACAGTGTCCCGGAGGCCGCACCAGCGTCCGCTCCGACCCTTAGCTCGGAGCCGACTCCGTCGATCGAGGACGAGTGGTTGGACAGCGCCTCAGGGGCTATGATCTCTACGGCGATTGAGCCGAACTGCATCCCTGTCCTTTGCGAAGACCGTGACTCCAAGGTGCCGGACTCCTCTCCGGACTCCGAACCCTCCGCGTCCCTGCCAATCGAATCCGATTGGGCGCCGGTTATGGAGTTCACTACCGCGGACATCTTTCAGCACTCGTCCTTTGGCGACATCCTGAATTCACTAAAGTCTCTCTCTTTATTAGGAGAGCCCTGGCCGGACTCCGGTCAGGAAGGTTGGGATGCGGACGACGAAGAAATTCAACGCCCACCCACCACCCACTTTGTAGCCACTGTCGATGATTTAACCGACATGCTGGACTTCGACTCCGAAGACATCGACGATATGGACGACGATGCTGGAGACGACCAAGAACCAGCGCCTACAGTGCACTGGAAGGCCACGTCGTCATACGACATATACATGGTGGACATCCCAAATGATGGGAACGGCGATGGAACAACAAAGGATGACCCCTCCAAGAAGCAGCCCAAGCGCCGGCGTCAGCGGCGCCGCTCTAAATCCCGCCATAGCAAAAACGGCAATTCCGGCACCGGAGACAATAATACCCCGGACAGTGCCGAAGATGACCCCCTCCAGCAGGACTCAGTGCAGGAGGAGGGAGAAGCAAGTCCGCACGACAGTGCGGCAGAAAGAGTGGTAGAGGACGATAATTATACGCCCCCCTCCGAAGACGAGGCAAGCCTCGATGGCGATTTATGAATTCGTGCGGAGGACCCCGTCGAACAAGAGCGTTTAAACGCAGGCTCATGGCCACGGCAAGCAGCCTCAAGAAAAAGCAGCAACAGCTTAGAGCTGACTAAGACACCGCTAGGCGGCGGATGGACTGAAGTCCTTGCAGCCGAAGAATATGAACTCGAACGCCCCTCCAAAAGCTACCCCAAACGCAGGTCGTTGCCTCGATCAGAGGAGGAAGCACCCACGTCACCAGCACACGACATGGCAGATCGGCCACCCCGTGGCCGCGACAGAGAAGCCTCTCGGCCCTCCGCTCAAGCCACGCCCCGACGCTGCTCAAAAAGTACCAAGGCACGGGAAAATGCGCCGGACTTGCGAGATATATTGGAGGATAAGGCAAAGCATACAAGATCGATCTACAGATCGCGTGGGCGCCCAACGACTCGGGATGATTACCGTCGCACCGGATACAGCAAACCCGGCCGAGCCGAACACAGTAGGCAAAGCTCATATGAGCTACGTCGTGATATAGCCCAATACAGAGGCGCCGCACACCCACTATGCTTCACAGATGAAGTAATGGGTCATCAAATCACGAGGGCTTCAAACCCGTAAACATCGACTCATACGATGGTACCACAGATCTTGCGGTCGGGATCGAGGACTATCTCCTCCATATCCACATGGCCCGCGGTGATGATCTACATGCCATCAAATACCTCCCACTCACGTTTAAAGGACCAGCTCGGCATTGGCTCAACAGCTTGCCCGGTGAGTCAATCGGTTGTTGGGAGGACACGGAAGCCGCATTCCTTGATAACTTCCAGGGCACATATGTGCGACCACCAGACGCCGATGACCTTAGCCATATAATTCAGCAGCCAGAAGAATCGGCCAGACAATTCTGGACGCGGTTCCTAACAAAGAAAAATCATATCGTCGACTGTCCGGATGCAGAGGCGCTAGCAGCCTTCAAACACAACATCCGCGACGAGTGGCTAGCCCGGCACCTAGGACAGGAAAAGCCAAAATCCATGACAGCCCTCACCACACTCATGACCCGCTTTTGCACGGGAGAGGACAGCTGGCTAGCTCGAAGCAACAACTTGTCCAAACACCCTGGTAGTTCGGATACCAAGGACAGCAATGGCAGGTTGCGTCGCAACAAACATAAATGCCGCATTAATGGTGATAATGCTGAAGATACGACAGTAAATGCCGGATTAAGAGGCTCTAAACCCGGTCAGCGGAAGAAGCCATTCAAAAGAAATACCCAGGGCCCGTCCAACTTGGACCGAATACTCGATCGCTTGTGCCAGATACATGGCATCCCCGAAAAACCAGCCAACCACACCGGCGAGGATTGTTGGGTGTTCAAGCAAGCGAGCAAGCTAAGCGCCGAAAACAACGACAAGGGGCTGCATAGCGATGGCGAGGAGGAGCCCGGCCCGAACAATAGAGGACATAAGGGTTTCCCCCCACAAGTGCGGACGGTGAACATGATATACGCAACCCATATACCCAAAAGGGAGCGGAAGCGTGCGCTAAGGGACGTATATGCGATGGAGCCAGTCGCCCCAAAGTTCAACCCATGGTCCTCCTGCCCGATCACCTTTCATCGAAGGGACCACCCCACTAGCATCTGCCACGGCGGATTCACCGCATTGGTTCTTGACCCAATCATTGACGGATTTCACCTCACTAGAGTCCTGATGGACGGCGGTAGCAGCCTGAACCTGCTCTATCAGGATACAATGCGCAAAATAGGCATAGACCCCTCAAGGATTAAACCCACAAAGACGACCTTTAAAGGCGTCATACCGGGTGTAGAGGCCAATTGTACAGGCTCAGTTACACTCGAAGTGGTCTTCGGATCCCGATAACTTCCGAAGCAAAGAGTTAATCTTCGACATAGTCCCGTTCATGGCGGCTATCACGCACTGCTTGGACGAACCGCATTTGCAAAGTTCAATGCGGTGCCGCACTACGCATACCTCAAGCTCAAGATGCCAGGCCCTCGAGGAGTAATCACGGTCAATGGAAACACCGAACGCTCTCTCTGAACGGAGGAGCATACGGCGGCCCTCGCGGCGGAGGTGCAAGGCAGCCTCTCACAGCAATTCTCGAGTCCGGCCACTAAACGTCCGGACAACATCAGCTGCGCCCGGAGTAACCTACAACAAGACCGCCTGGCGCGATCCAAGCACGCGTAGCAATCCGGCCCCAACCCTAGCCCTCGCGAAATTGCGAAGCCAGTACTACGCGTACATAACTACGCTCTGGAGATACCATAGGGCATAAGGGGAGGGGCACGACCACGGTACGCCTGCACGCGGCTCAACCGCACTGTGGGCTCGATTGTGTCATTCTTTTTATTTCTTCCTTTTTCTTACTTTCGGGACTCCGTTTTCCGAAGTCCTGTCCGGCACTAGAATTGCCGAACTCACGATGCAACAGCCGTGGAAGCGTAGTTACGTCGAGTGTCCAGGTGGTCTCTACTACGAGCATTATACCTGTTTTACATACCATCCCGCAGCTTACCCCTGGAGGGGGACATGTTAAATAGTCCCATCCCTTGCTTATCGCGCTATTTGTATCGTTCTTCTTTCATTGCAGTACCTTTTTGAATAAACAATACATAGCTTTTGCCTATTATTGCACTCCTTTCTTTATCTATATATATGTTCATTTCATGACATGTTGCACCCGTACACTTTGGTACGGCCAATACACCAGTGGCTTAAGTACCCCAAAAATATGGTGTGATAAGTCTGAACACTTTCACAAGTGCGGCACCCGAACTTATAGCATTATATGCATCGGCTCGAATCATGTCTTGGGTCAATAGTTGGGTTTGCCGGCTCCCATGTTTTGGTACCTTATGTTCCGTTATATCGGCTAAGGTAGCTGGGAGAACCACTGCGATTGTGCCCCGGTTGAGCTGGGTTGAGCACCTCGGTGGAGAAAGCTAAAACTGACCCGTCATGATAGGGCGAGAGCGATCGCTGTTCGAGAGGTTTTTTCGGGTCCCTAAAGACTTATGCCGCTTAGAGCGAGGAGTCGGCATTGTCCGCCAAGGCGTGGATAGCGCCCGAACTCGGTCTTCCGAATACTAGGGGCTTCACCGAAATTTAAAATTATAGAATTCTATGGCTAAGTGAGTGTTCAAGCACTATAAGTCCGGTTGCCTTGTTCGTTGCGTTGAACGCCTCCCTCGAAGGACCCAAGAATGGGAACAAGAGCGCTCAAGTTTGTCCCGAACACCCCAGCACTCGTGGCATGGGGGCTGAAGCCAACGACTTGCCATCTCTCAAATTTGATAAACGGCCGCACAGAAGGTAATATTTTAAATCCAAAAGCGTTGCTTAGCGCATATGAACAAGTTTTCAGCGTACAGGATAACAAATGCGAGTCTATTAAAAAATTACATCTTTGGAGCATTCACCCGCTATACGGTGGGCACCCTTCAGGACGCCCTCATAGTACATTTCGGGCTTGCGATGCTCCTTGCCCTTTGGTGGCCCGTCCGTCACAAGCTTCTCTGCATCCAGCTTGTCCCAGTGCACTTTAGCACGGGCAAGGGCCCGACGAGCACCTTCAATGCAGACAGAGCGCTTGATGACTTCAATCCATGGACAGGCGTCCACCAGCCACTTCACTAGCCCGAAGTAGCTCCCAGGCATGGCTTCCAATGGCCACAGCCAAACTATGAGGCCCTTCATGGCCTGTTCAGCGACCTTGTGGAGCTCGACCACCTTCATTTGGTCGCTCGAAGGCACTGGACGTTCGGCCTCGGCATAGTGAGACCAGAACACCTTTTCCGTCGTGCTCCCCTCCTTGGCTGTGAGAACGGCAGCATCGTTTACACTACGGGCAGATCTGCGAATGCTCCTGAAGAGCTCCGGATTCGGGTAAGAAATAGATACTTCACTTTCACGTGCTTGCTTTTCATAAAGAATGCCTTACCAGCCGCTATCTTCTTTAATGATTCAATTTCTTGGAGGGCATTTTGGGCTTCGGCCTTAGCGGCTTTGGCACTCTCAAGAGCCGAGGCGAGCCTCGGACTCTCGAGTCTTCGAGTCACGCCCAAACTCTCATGTTTTTCCACGAGAGCCTAGAGCTCTTGCCGCACCTCCGCCACCCGCGCCTCCTGCTTCTCTCACTCGGTGCGCTCCGCGGCCGCTTTGCTTTCGGCCGTGGACACCGCTTCCTTCAGGGTCGCCACCTCGTTTGTGGCCCCTACAATACCCACGTTATTCCTGTCATTTTTTGCAACCAAATCATTTCTATAAGGTATTACTTTAATAAGGTATTACTTACCTTCCTTGTCCTCGAGCTGCTTCTTGGCAAGGCCGAGCTCGTTCTCGGACCGCTCGAGGCTCTGCTTCAATGCATTGGTCGGAAGTGAAGTGCTATTCACATCCGACGAATTCAGGGAGCCGCTCGATGAAGCGGCGAGCTCGTCCTTGGGCGGGCTACATGGTTATATTCGGCGTTAGAAGACACTATGCGACAAATAAAAAGCCATGAGCTATTCTGGAGTCCGGACACTTACTATCTACTTTGGGCTTGGCCCTTGTTGGCCACTCCCCTCGTCATCGTCGGCGTTGGTGGAGAAGTCCGGAGGAAGGGTCCTTCCTTTCTTGGACCCTCCGGCCTCCCCAGTTGGGGCGGCCTTCCTTTTCTTCTCTCCCCCCGCTGGGGGAGAGGCTTCTTTTTCCTCCTCCTCTTCCTCAGAGGAGGATTCCGCCTCAGAATCGTCGGTCGATGAGTCCGACAACACCTGGCGCTGGGAGCTCCTTCGAGTTCCCGTGGCCTTCTTCTTGGCCTTCTTCTCCGGCACCACGTGAGGTGCGAGCCAGCCCCGTCAATCGGGCGTCCGCTGGAGTCTTCTGGAAAGGGGCAGACGGTTAATCTGTCCGGATGTCTTCACCAGTCTTGTCAAAGGTTAGGGAGTTTTAGATCCCGCATAGAGTCAAACTATGAAAAAAGAGTCCCATAAAGGGTAAAATAACTTACCTCGCTGGCCTGACGCTGCGAGCTGAATCCTCGACCTTCGGTAGTGGATGTGGGAGCCTCGGCGCCCTTGAACAGCACCTTCCAGGCATCTTCGTACGTAGTGTCGAAGAGCCTTTTCAGAGTTTGGTGTAGTGCCGGATCGAACTCCCACAATTTGAAGGCCCGTTGTTGGCATGGGAGAATCCGGCGGATGAGCATCAGCTGGATTACGTTGACAAACTTGAGATTCTTGTCCACCAGGTTTCGGACGCAGGTTTGGAGTCTGAACAGCTCGTCCGAATCCCCCCACGTCAGGCCCGTCTCTTTCCATGATGTGAGCCATGTGCGGAAGCCAGATCGGAATTCGGGGGCCGCCGCCCATTGAGAATCGCGCGGCTCGGTGATATAGAACCACCCCGATTGCCACCCCATTATGGTCTCCACAAACGAGCCCTCGAGCCATAGGAATTTGGCCATATTGCCAACCATGGCGCCTCCGCACTCCGCTCGGAGGCCGCCCACTACCTTCGGCTTGACATTGAAGATCTTAAGCCATAAGCCGAAGTGGGGCTGGATGCAGAGGAAGGCCTCGCACACAACGATAAACACCGAGATGTTGAGCATGAAGTTCGGGGCCAGATCGTGGAAATCCAGACCGTAGTAGAACCTGAGCCCCCGGACAAATGGGTGAAGTGGAAAACCTAGTCCGCGAAGGAAGTGGGTGAGGAACACCACCCTCTCATGCGGCCTGGGGGTGGGAATGAGCTGCCCCTCGTCGGGTAGCCGGTCTTGCGATGTCATTTGGACAAGTATCCGGCCTTCCGCAGCTTTTTGATGTGCCCCTCCATGACAGAGGAGGCCATCCACTTACCTCCCGCTACGGACATAGTTGGAGAAGGTTGAGGTGGGATGTGCAGACTTGGGCGCTGGAGCTCGAGTGCGCGGAAATGGATGGGCAAAGGAGGAAGAAGGCGTAGGTGAAAAGGTGGATCCTTATCCCCTTATATGGACGGACGAAGCTATGCGTCCCCCGCCAGCCTGGTAAAACTCGCTTATCTCCCAAGCGCCGTAATTAATGGCGCGGTTGGGTTACCCACATCCGTATTGATGAGAATCCCGGAATAAGGGGGCATGATCTCCGCTTTGATAAGACGTGCCAAGGAAACTGCCTTGCTAAACGCGCTGAGGTGGAACAGTAAAAACGATTCGTATAAAGGCCTGGCCGTGGTGTGATGTCACGCCGCGGAATACGTCAGCAAGTCTGTGCAAAAGTTATTCTCTCTATGGTAGTATGTGGAACTTGTTTTGCAGAGCCGGACACTATCCTTGTGTTCAAAATCTTCTATGAAGTATTCGGAAGAGGAACCCGCCTTGCAATGCCGAAGACAATATGCGCGCCGGACTCGTCGTCATTGAAGCCTGATTCAGGGGCTACTGAGGGAGTCCTGGATTAGGGGGTGTGCGAATAGCCGAACTATCATCGTTGGCGGGACTCCTGGACTATGAAGATACAAGATTGAAGATCCGGATAAGACTTTCCTTGGCGTGGAAGGCAAGCTTGGCGATACGGATATGTAGATTTCCTACCATTGTAACCGACTCTGTGTAACCCTAACCCTATTCGGTGTCTATATAAACCAAAGGGTTTTAGTCCTTAGGACGAACAACAATCATACCATAGACTAGCTTCTAGGGTTTAGCCTCTCTGATCTCGTGGTAGATCTACTCTTGTACTACCCATATCATCAATATTAATCAAGCAGGAGTAGGGTATTACCTCCATCGAGAGGGCCCGAACCTGGGTAAATACATCGTGTCCCTTGTCTCCTGTTACCATCCGCCTAGATGCACAGTTCGGGACCCCCTACCCGAGATCTGCCGGTTTTGACACCGACATTGGTGCTTTCATTGGGAGTTCCTCTGTGTCGTCACCTATAGGCCCGATGGCCCCTTCAATCATCAGCAACGACGCAGTCCAGGGTGAGACTTTTCTCCCCGAACAGATCTTCGTATTCGGCGGCTTTGCGCTGCGGGCCAATTCGCTAGGCCATCTGGAGCAGATTGAAAGCTACGCCCCTGGCCATCAGGTCAGATTTGGAAGCCTGAACTATACGGCTGATGTCCGCGGAGATTTGATCTTCGAAGGATTCGAGCCACAGCCAAGCGTGCTGCACTGTCTTGATGGGCACGATCTAGCTCTGCCGCCGAACAGTGTCCTGGAGGCCGCACCAGCGTCCGCTCCGACCCTTAGCTCGGAGCCGACTCCGCCGATCGAGGACGAGTGGTTGGACGCCGCCTCGGGGCTATGATCTCTCTGGCGATTGAGCGAACTCCATCCCTCGCTTTGCGAAGACCGTGACCCAAGGTGCCGGACTCCTCTCCGGACTCCGAACCCTCCGCGTCCCTCGCCAATCGAATCCGATTGGGCGCCGGTTATGGAGTTCATCGCTGCCGCGGACATCTTTCAAAGACTCGCCCTTTGGCGACATCCTGAATTCACTAAAGTCTCTCTCTTTATCGGAGAGCCACTGGCGGACTACGGTCAGGAAGGTTGGGATGCGGACGACGAAAAATTCAACGCCCACCCACCACCCACTTTGTAGCCACTGTCGATGATTTAACCGACATGCTCGACTTCGACTCCGAAGACATCGACGATATGGACGATGATGCTGGAGACGACCAAGAACCAGCGCCTACAGGGGGGCAAGTCATGTTACGGACTCGCCTCCGCATGCGACTCCGCGGCATGCCGCGTCGTCGCCTACTACGGCTTGTTCCTGGCTTGGCCTCGCCGGGATGGGGACCCCCCTCCCCCCCGGCTCGGCCTCGCGCTGACGCGACAGTGTGCTCGTTTGACAGGCGCAGTGCAGTTTTTCTGTGCCCCCCCCACACGCACCCACACACCCCTAAGATAGATAATGGGGGCAAGTCCATACAAGGAAGATGTGTCAGTACAACTATGCACCGAGGGGTAGTGCGGTTATTTTGTTCCCCCCCCCCCCCACACTCACCCACACACCCCTAAGATAGATAATGGGGGCAAGTCCATACAAGGAAGATGTGTCAGTACAACTATGCACCGAGGCGGCAGGTTATTCTGTCCCCCCCCCTCCACACACACGCACCCACACCCCTAAAGATAGATAATGGGGGCAAGTCCATACAAGGAAGATGTGTTAGTACAACTATGCACCGAGGGGCAGTGCGGTTATTCTGTTTCCCCCTCCCCCCCACACGCACCCACACACCCCTAAAGATAGTTAATGGGGTCAAGTCATGTTACAGACTCGCCTCCGCATGCGACGCCGCCGCACGCCGAGTCGTCGCCTACTACGGCTCGTTCCTGGCTCAGCCTTGCCGGGATGGGGGAGGGGGGTCCCGACCCCCCTCCCCCCGGCTCGGCCTCGCACTAACGCGGCAGTGCGCTCGTTTGACAGGTGCAGTGAGGTTATTCTGTCCCCCCCACACGCACCCACACACCCCTAAGATAGAAAATGGGGGCAAGTCCATACAAGGAAGATGTGTCAGTATAACTATGCACCGAGGCGGTCTGGTTATTCTGTCCCCCCACACGCACCCGCACACCCCTAAGATAATGGGGGCAAGTCCATACAAGGAAGATGTGTCAGTATAACTATGCACCGAGGGGCAGTGCGGTTATTCTGTCCCCCCCCCCCCCCACACGCACCCGCACACCCCTAAATATAGATAATGGGGGCAAGTCCATACAAGGAGGATGTGTCAGTACAACTATGCACCCTCAGTGCGGTGCGGTGCGGGGGCAAGTCATGTTACGGCTCGTTGCCAGAACAAAACTCACAAGAACTAGAACAAAAAAGTATCAGTCCAAGTTACTGGTGGAGTCAAGTACTACATTCAAACACCAAAAAAAAGAAAAATTGACCGCCCAAGGATCATAAAGTATCAGTCCAAGTTACTGGTGGAGTCAAGTAATAGGTTCAAACAAAAAAAGAAAAAAAATATGACCGCCCAAGGACAGTCGCAGGCCTTGACGATGCTGGATACTTGAACTTGAGCCCGTTAGCGAATCCCTAGTAATCCGCACAACACAGGGCCCGCCGGCCAGGGCCCACAGGTCATGAGATAGAGCGAGCGCCGTGTATAAGCGCTCAGGTAAGTGTTCAGAAGGAGTTCGACTGGTGAGCCTCGGCTGTGCTTATAAACAGGTCTAGAGCCCCCTCGACTAGCGAGGTGGGACTAAACTCATAAGCGCCGCAGACGCCGCCCAGACAAATTGTGGACGAGCTATCCTGGGCGGAAACAACGACTCGAGGCGAGATGGCGCAACAGATGCCGCCCCATTACAAAATTCCAGCCGATCACACACGACAAAAAAATGCAGATAATTTTAAAAAAACCTCACAAGAAATAAGTTCAAAAACAAATAATGTAAAAAGTTCAAACACATCTTAATTGTAAGAACTAAAAAAATTAAAAAATATATATTTTTCAGAAAGTTAAACGTAGAAGATTGTAAATAAAAATTTCGGAAACAAATTTATAAAAAGTTCAAGTACTACAATTCATAAGGTTCAAGTAAAAAAAGTACTCAGCAGCAAAGATTAAAATCTTTTAATTTTAAAAAATACTAGAACTATCATTATTCAACTGTAAAAAAGAAAAAATGTGCTCCAAAATTCATGTAAAAAAGTAAGAAAAAATGTTATACAACAAAAAAATTTGATTGGTAATTGACAACCTAGAATAGTTCAGTACTATCATTAACAGAATGTAAGTTCAGCAGACTCAAAACCCAAAAAGGGGTTCTACAAACATCATCAGGGTATAGTTCCGTCTGCGAGCTATGTACATGAAAATATACCAGTCAAAACAAAGGATGCCCATCAGTTCAATTATAGAATTGTTCCAGTACTAATATAAAGAATATATAAATAAAACAGTTATACTTGAGCAAAACAATAGGAAAAGCATTACATAAGTTGTTCCAAACCATCTGATAATACAATAGAATCCAACCATCTCACATGCAAATGTTTTAAATAAAAAATACTGCAACATAATCAACCACACACAAATCTCACAACCGGCGTCATTTGCCACATTTAAACCTACAACACATAAATTCTGAACGTCAGAGAGTCATGTTCCCTGGAGAACATAACCATAACCACATCACCATCCTCAAAACTAGACTCTGCCACAAACTCCTTCCACCCAGTAGTTAGGTTGATGCAACGATCAAAGTCGATGTGGTAGGCAACTTCCATCAACTGATACCCATTTTTGTCTGAAGTCTCCATCTTCATAACATCAGAACTAGGAGCAACAATCCTGATCCTGGGTGACATTTTCTGCAAATGGGCATGGGAGTACAAAACAAAAGTGAACATCTGACATAACTGAATTTTTACACAGATATAGGTACGGTTTGCATAACTAACTGAAAAGAAAAAATCTGAACCAAAACAATAACACAAAACTTACTAGTCATGTGAACTGACTAAACTGAAGAAATATACATATCAATACACCTACAGTAAAAACATCTGACAAAAAATAGATCAAGGATTATACAAAAATGGATAAAAACTGTTTAGTAATGAACAAATACACACAGAAATCCCTACTGTTAAATTCTGACAAAACCAAATAAAAAATATAGACAAACAATTCATAACACTAAACTACAGATCCAGTCCATGGGATTCAAAAAGAGACCTACAAAAAAGTAGAAAACAAAACGAATAGAAACACATACCCATGATTCCTTCAAGTCACCAACCGTCAGGCGACAAACATATGGCGCACGAAACCCATGGTTGCTGTACAACAGACAAGAAAGTTGCCCACGGCGCTGAGTCTGGGTGAGCTCCAAACCAGATTCGTACACAAAGCCGTCAGCTATGCGCGCCATCTTTGCCAGGCATCCACATGAACAATCCTCCATGGAATATTCAGGAACATGGAAGAAAACAACGAAGAGAAGAGGGAGGAACCTAGATCTAATTCTGGAAGAAGGAAGAAAAAGGACGGGGAGACTGAGCCACACACCACACATAGATGGATAGAATTTATAGCCAGGGAGACTCGCATATTATAAAAATAATAAATAGGAAGGTGGGCAGCCAGCTGGTAGGAAATAGTTATTATACAAGCCATGCAACATTTGAACGCAAACCAATTCAAATTCTAACAAAACAAGCAGTTCAAAAGTGCACATGTCAAAACATATGCAGATAAAACAATACATTCAGAGATAAAACAGTTTAATTCATTTAGTCATTCAAACATCTGCTCCCTCACAACAAAAATCTTAAAAACATAATATTCACTACTTCAGTCATAACGATCAAAGAAACGACGCCATTTGGCCCTGGTGGATGGATGTGGAGCCGTGGCTGCTCTCGCCCTAGCCCAACTGATGATCTGAATATGGTTCCTTCCCCTGCCCTCTGGGAAAAGAAGCTCCAATTCAATGGATTTGTAAGTATCCATCACCTCGCGTGCAAGGCGTCTGTTGAACTCTGCCTCCAGTTCCTCCTCGGCAGCACGTCGTGCCATCTGCCTGCGCCTACGCCTCCTCCTCCTCCTCTGCTCCGCTATTGCATCCCTCACATCGACGGCATCCTCCTCCTCCTCTGTGGCCTCTCCCAACTCAGGATCCATCTCGCTTTTCTTTGCTTGCAGCTGGTAGAAGGAAAGTGACAGAGGGCTCGGGCTTTATAATCAAAGTGCAGAGGTATCGGTAGGCAGCCAGTTCTGATGTCAACGCACAGTAAGACAACTTTGACACGCAGCAGTCCAACTACACATACGGCAGCAATTCAAACAACACTGAAAACACGCAACTTAATTACACAGTTTGACCAGATTACCAGAAAAATCACAGCTACAGTCAGCCGCCATACACCACCTCCGCCAAGACAAAATAACATGGGAATCCAGGGTAGAAACAACTCAAAAGAAGCAAAATTGACAACACAAATCTTTTCATACAATCCTCATATCTCTCCCCGCAACACCAATTCGAAAGTAAAACAACGGAAAAACAAGAACACATTAACATGGCGGGCGTGGAAAACGATCAAGAACACCAAAACTTGTAATCAAAAATTACAAATGAAATTAATATCCAAAAACTCTAACATACCGATAATTCTCACATCCAAAACAACAAACAGGACGTAAATTGAGGCCTACGAACACCACCGTAAACACCAACGCCCAAAACACGTCCGCTGCCAAATGCCCATGCCGTCACCTCCGGTGACTACGGATCGCAAAACACGACCAGGTGAGCGGGTGCACGTACGGAACCCCTTACATGTCTCCTCTAGCAACGAATAGCCCGCAGCATCGCGCCGGAGAACGCCCGGAAGCTCCACGTTGCATCCACTATTTCCGCCCGTCGTACACGCATGAAGATAAGTTCAGGTAGAAAACCACGTTAGTCCAACCTGTTAACCACGTCAGTTCAAGAAGGGTAACCAAATAATATTCTGTTACGCGTAACAGAATAGCCCAGATGTGTGTGTGTGTGTGTGTGTGTGTGTGTGTGTGTGTGTGTGTGTGTGTGTGTGTAATACATATATATATACGCCCACGAGGCTCAAGCAATACAATCAACTATTCCATCAAATCCCTCTCTACCTTCTAACAATCACCATGCCGGATCAGCGCCCCAGAGAACCACATCGCCTTGCCACCATGGGTCCACGGCCCTAGCCACTACTAGGGAAAACCATAGCATTAGCACTGGTTTTGTGCTCACTAGTAGCGCGGGTAGGCGCGCTACTAATAAGGCGCTACAGCAACTGCTTAGTAGTAACGCGTGCCCGCACGCGCTAGTGCTAGGCCGAATAGCTGCAGCGTTTGTTCACTCCCACGCTACTGCTAATGTAACTACTGGCAGCGTATTATCTCTCCATCTCTACTAGTATTCTTTTTTTATTTTTTTATTTTTAGTTTATTTATTCGCCATCGTACAAATATTGATACAATACCAGTTATGAGGTTTACATCATTATGTCCATAATAAGTCAAATGAAGGTGGATTAGGTTCAAGTGGAGGCAATATGTGGTGCATGTCAAAGTATACTACTAATCCAAACTTGATCTAGTTTGGACTAGTAGTACTTTCCATGTGCACCACATGTTGCCTCCACTTGAATCTAATCCGCCAAAGACAAGATATTTAATCATCATCATGGTCATTACCACCAACAAGATTTAGTTAATCACCACTAACACTAGCTAATAATAATCATCATAGTCATTACCACCAACACTAGCTATTTTATCATCATAGTAATAGTGTAGCACATCATCATCCTGAAACTCATTTCTAGCTAGCTAATCACTCCTGCTGCTCTCTCTTAGGTAAAACAACATAAAACATGTGTAGCTCTCCTCCTTGATCAAGTTGGAGCATGCAGATGAACATGTCTCCAAATCGTGGGTAGCGCCTCGCTTGCTGCCCCTAGTACTTCTCTCAGGCTGCCCCATCACATATTTGGTCCAGTCTTGCACTATTAAGCATCCGTCGCTAATCTTGAATGCACTAAAGTAATTTGTAGGATATCTTGGCCGTGGTGATAATACGCATGGTACCTTTAGTCTCGATCCCATAAGGCACAACATTCATCGGGAGTCCCTGTTGAAGAACATCGTATGGTAACATACTTAGCAATGAAGTTTAGCTTCAAAAATAATGTATGGAAAAGATGCACTTTGAGGACAAATAGTAAATATCTTACCATCCTTCCTAAATAGATGTGACCGTAGTTCATTACGAACACTATTGGTCGACGTTTTCAGTACTAACATTTCTAAATCCAGGAAGAAAATTTTTCTTGACAGTATCAAGATCCTCAAGCCATGAAACATAATGACTTATCTCCTCGCAGTTTAGTTCAGCCTCGGGACAGTAGTAGGTCATGTCTACCAAGCGTTGGACATGTTTGCTTGCCCCGAAATAAGCTGACAATACAAATTAGTTGTCAACTATTTTTCAATAAACAATATCAAAGACATAAATATGGTTGAGAAACTTACATAATGGTATAATCGAGGCGTCGCACATCGAATTCAGATGTCGGTATTACCTTCAATATCATCTTCCTGGACGAATATCAAAGGTGATAACCATATCAGGCTCAAATGCATAAGTCTTGCATAGTGCTCGCCATGGTTTGCATCCAAAATAGGTGTAGTCGTTTGAATTGTATAATTTTGCATGGAAAATATAACCATGCTCGGTCTTCAAATAAACTTTCTTTACCTCCATAGTATGACTGAAACCTATCTTATCCAATACAAAAACTCTTGCATGGCAGGGGATACGCTAGTAGAATAGTAAGAAAATAAGTTGAAGCAAATGAAGCAGATGTCATGCTTAATTAAGAAAAAGACTTGTCGTTATGACTTACTGTATCAACTTCGAAGTTCTCGTCCAGCTTGATGCTGAAGCGCCTATCATCATCTAGGAAGATTCCATCGCACAGGCCGCGCTCGTCTTCGCAGTATTTTGCAAATACCGAAATCCTTTTCATCGTCAGACATTTCCTATGTTCATAGTTAAAACATTAATTGAAAATCGATCGAAGAAAACTACCAGGATACTCAACACACAAATCCGGGGCACTCGATATTTTCTACATATTCTGGCACAAGTCATGCCAAAATTCACGGAAAAATCCGGCATGACCTTTGCTAAAATAGGACATATCGGCGCCTGAAATTTGCGGAACGGAAATGAATCAACACTCCGGCAAAACATAGGCCACTCGGAGGTGTAACCTGCAAACATGACCGGCCACTTGGATGTTGAGCAACACAAGATATACATTTCAAAATATCTTATAGGACTCAAATTAGCATGCATTCAATAAGCAAAAGTAAATCATCTCATGTGTCCGTACATCGTCGAATATTATCACTAATACATCACGAATAGTCTCATACATATAACGTCACTAATACAACTAAAACCCTAGCACACGACGGGTATCGGCGCGGGCGGTGGACACCCACAGAGAAGGAACCATCACGGGACCATAGATCCAGTGAGATCCCTGGAGAACCTGCCAGGTATTGGAGAACCTGTGCTCCAACGCAAACAAGTAGCGACAGACGTGTGCGTCCTCCTCACTGACACGGTGAGGCACCACCTCCGCGGAGTCCTCGAGCCTCTGGACCGTCACTGGCCCACGCGACCGCCACCAAAGAAGGTTTGGGTCAACGACAGGCTGGCTCCTCACCAACTCGCGCCCCGGTAGGTAGCGCCTCCAGTACCACCCAGCGGAGCCCAGGTCCCAACATGGCCCATCTGGTCAAGCGGTGTGTCGTCCTCCGCCGACTCGGCAGCGAGGATGCGGGATAGGCATCGTCCACGTCGATCTTGGGAAAAATTGCTTTAACTAAAAAATAGCAACAAGTTCTTACTAACTAGTTCTATTAATTCAACTAGTTCTTACTAAAAATAAACTTACTATAAATAAAAATATTCTAATACCTAATTAGTACCTAGTTCTTACTAACTAATTAGTACCTAGGAACCACTGCCCTAATTACCATCTAATTTGATGAACCTATAGGGGTGGAAAGTGGTAGCGAATATTCCAATTATCCAACTATAAAGTGAAATAAGTGGTCAAATTTTACTCGTTTTATGATTCATCTTAGAAATTTGATTCGTTTCCACCCTTACATGAACCCTAACTCATTTGCCGCATCCGCATCCAATTTGTTTCCACTCTTACATGAACCCTAACTAATTTTATGCAACTAAAATATAAAAAAAACCCTAGGCAGAGGTAGGGGAGAGGCAGGAGCAGGCGTGCTCACCTCGGGTGCCTGCGACGAGGGAGGGGCAGGCGGCGTCGAGGTCGGGGTTGGGGGATCGGGCACGCGGCGGATGGCGGCGTCGTGGTCGGGTCGAGGCGGCGTCTGGGCGGCGTTGAGGTCGGGGTGGGGGCGGCGTTGAACTGGGGTCGGGCGGCGAGAGGGTGTCTGAGAGCTGCTGCAGCGGGTGTGACGGCGGCGAGAGTGTGGACAGTTGGATTTGGGGAAGTGGCCGTGGGGAAGGACGAACCCGTGGTTAAGTCGAGAGGTAGCGATGGCGCGTTCGGGAAGAGCGCTCTTTGCTACGTTGCTACATCGCTTTAGGGTACACGCTACTGCTACTCCTTTCTCTTTTTTTCCCTTTTTCATTTAGTTTTCTTCACATTTTATTTTTTTTCCTTTCACCTTATTCTATTTCTTTCATTTTCAATTACCTTTCTATTTGCTTTCCATTTAATTTTATATCCTTCAGCGATTCTTGAGTTTAATATAAAACGCGCTGCTACAAAGAATGTAGCGGTAGCCCGGTTCGTTATAGGTCGCTACTACTATGTGAAGCCTATCGGCTAAGCCGTGGGAATTTTAGTAGTAACGTGTTTAGGGCAGCACGCGCTACTGCTAGAACTTTATCTGCAGCACGGTTTGCCCAGGCGCGCTACTGCTAGTTAGCACCAACGTGCTTTTTTGACCCTCGCTGCTGCTAAAGTTCTGTGTATAAGGTTTTCCCTAATAGTGAGCTTCTACTCTGCATCTTGTGCCTCCTGCCATCGGCCGTCTAGTCCGTATCGTCATCATCTGAGTCCTAGAAGATCTCACTCACATCATCATTAGGCATGCAGACGCCTTCATAGACAACGTGCGCAGAAGGAGTAGAGGCGACTGGGGATGCACCACGTCGTGCGCACTCCGTATGTGCTCGTGTGCGTGCAGCGTGCGTGCTTTTCCATCGGTGCTAGCTCTAAGGCCGAGGCTGCGGTCGCCTTCGTCTCCGGCTAGTCATTGAGAAACGACGACAAAGAGGTGTTGCAAGAGATGCGTAGGCGCCGTTGTGTGCGAGCTTCGCCGTAGCACGACGAACCGGACGTCGCCGCAGACGGCGCACGCCTCCATGCAGCCGAGTGTATGCGCATGCATGTGTTATTCACGTGCATTTTGCGGCCGAGTGTGTGTGCATGCATGAGTTGTGTACGTGCATTGTGTGCTCCATGTTGTGCGCGTAAGTGCATGAGTTAGTGCGTTGGCATGTGTACATGCGTGGCTGCATGCGTCCTGTACATGCGTGGCTGCTTGGTGGTTATGAATATAAAATAGTATAAAATATCTTCAACTTAGCATCCTGATGTATCGTCTCCAGTGGTTAGTGAACAGTTCATGTTCTTTTATTTGTTTATAGGTGGGCAGGCGGCAAAAAATAGGGGAAAACGCGTAAGGTTTCTTGCAGACGCTCCACCACGAGGTTCGTTGCTCCTTCTCGGTCGTCGGGAATCTATGTTCTTCCACTCTCTTTTTTTACGTGAGCTTTGTTGATCCTTTTGCCAACACACGAGACATCTAGCATCAAGGTGCACGTGTCATGCAAGAAAATGGATGTAATCAGATAAGCAGTGCGTAAGTGAGTCGTGCACTTTGATGGCACATGCTACGCAATATTTTTCCTCTTCGATGGAACGTGAATAGTGCACGTACTCAACACGGGAGCACGGGATGGTAGACATGACATGGTCAGCCCTTTTTTGGGGAGAGTACGTACTAAATAACTTTGATGTGTCCCGTCAACTCGCAGAACGACGAGAAGCTTGGTTACTACGCCTTCTCCCTCGCCAATGCATGCGCGGTGGCTCGTAGCACGAGGAGAAACTTTTGCTTACAAGCGGTGGACGTGTAGCAGTTCATTTGGTGTCAGATTGCCAGAAGTACTACTGTAGTACCATCATTATTGTTTGACTTCCGGAAGAGGCGAAGAGCCAAGCGCAAGGTCACCTACTAACCTTAGGCTAGCCATAGTGGGAGTAACATAAGTAGGAGTACCTCCTTTTTTTATTCTAGAAACAACCACACGCGAATATTGGACGGTAGCAGCACAGAAGCTGAATCAAAAATTCAAACCAACCAATGAACTACCACTACTGGTGAGCGTTTGCTAGTATCATGTACTCCATTTGTCCATGTATATAGGGCTTAATGCACTTTCTGAGACTAACTTTGGCCCTGTTTGGATCCATGGGTTAGAGTTAGTTTGAGCTAGTTGGGGCTCAAATACCCCTAAAGTATCCAAACATGAGGGTTAAATTGGAGCTAGTTTCCCCAAACCCACCAAAAAAACTATCCCACCCAAGAGTCGCTAACATGTGATGAGTTAACCGACCTCAATAGACGGCAAAAACACCAGCCCGCCGCACTTTGAGAGAGACGAGGAGCGAGAAGTGATACGGGCTGGTGGATTACTAGAGCTAGGTGTAGCACGGAGGCCAATAAATATGGTGATAGCGTAGGTTAGCCATGTAGTATGATGTAACTACACTGGGCTGCCGTGTTTCGTACTCTTACGACCTACTGTGGAGATATTGGTTGATTTTAAATCATTGAATAATGTAAAATATTATGAGTGTAGACGCTCCACCACGACGTTCGTTGCTCCTTCTCGGTCGGCGAGAATCTATGTTCTTCCACTCTTTTTTTTTACATGAGCTTTGTTCATCCTTTTGCCAACACGCGGGACATCTAGCATCAAGGTGCACGTGTCATGCAAGAAAATGGAGATAAGCAGTGCGTAAGTGAGTCGTGAACTATGATGGCACCTAGTACTACGCAATATTTTTCCTCCTCGATGGCACGTGAATAGTGCACGTACTCAATGACGGAGCACAGGATGGTAGCCATGGACATGGTCGGCCCTTTTTGGAGAGAGTACAAAATACGTATTAACTTTGATGTGTCTGGTCAACTCGCAGAACGACGAGAAGCAGACACTGAATGACGGAGCACGGGATGGTAGCCATGGACATGGTCAACCATTTTTGAAGACTAATGCACTACTTTTGATGTGTCGGGGGCCCATGCTCATGTATGCCAACATGGTACTGATCAATTATTTTGCTAGAGTCAGCTATCATACCCTTTCGGTGCCACGTCAATGTACCCACTAGAAACAAGTTAGACTTCTTCTGTTCAACTGCCTCCCTAGGTGTTTGGAGAGGAATTGGCCAGCGCGAGGTGCTTCTATAGGTGGGCAGGCGGCTTAAAACAAGGGAAAATGCGCGAACCAGCTAGATGAGGGAGGAAAGCTTCTGCATTAGCAGGGGACGTGGCATTGGCTATTGGGCGGCAACATGCGGTCATCCGGGTACGCCATAAAGGATACGAAGAGGCATCCTATATCAGCAAGGACCAACTTCCCTACCGATAGCTCATCTAACGGAACTCCCAAGTTAACTGTGCTGAGGCTGGTGTAGTCATGAGATGGGTGATCGGATCGGAAGTGGACTCGATGTTAACTAGAGGGATGGGTTACTGCAAAGGTTTATTGTAAACATTTGCAGTGGCCCATCGGTCTAGTTAATATCGATGTCTTTGTTTTGTAATTTTGACAATTTTGTTGTTGTTTGAACACATGTTAATCGAAGGTTTTTTGAACATAACGCATCCCAAGACATATATGCTTATGTGGCATGGAGTTAATGAGGAGAGAGGTGTTTGTAGTAACATAATATATTACCATAACATAACGCACACCAATGAAAAATGTGTCTACAACATATTAAATGAAGGCTTGCATGACACTACATTTATGTTACTACCCACTATGATGATAGTAACATAAACTAGTAACATGCATATGTTACTAGTCTAAATTAGTGTCCACTATGACTAACTGATACGTCTCCAACGTATCTATAATATTTGATTGCTCCATGCTACTTTATCTACTCTTTTGGACTATATTGGGCTTTATTTTCCACTTTTATATTATTTTTGGGACTAACCTATTAACCGGATGCCCAACCCAGAATTGCTGTTTTTTTGCCTATTTCAGTGTTTCGAAGAAACGGAATATCAAACGGAGTCCAAACGGAATGAAACCTTTGGAAACGTGATTTTCTCACCGAACGTGATCCAGGGGACTTGGACCCTACTCCAAGGAACAAAAGAGGCGGGCATGAGGGTCCCCCCTAGGGCGCGCCCCCTGCCTCGTGGGCCCCCTGTTGCTCCACTGACGTACTCCTTCCTCCTATATATACCTACGTACCACCAAACGATCAGAACAGGAGCCAAAAACCTAATTCCACCGCCGCAACTTCCATATCCACGAGATCCCATCTTGGGGCCTGTTCCGGAGCTCCGCCGGAGGGGGCACCCACCACGGAGGGCTTCTACATCATCACCATAGCCCCTCCGATGAAGTGTGAGTAGTTTACTTCAGACCAACGGGTCCATAGCTAGTAGCTAGATGGCTTCTTCTCTCTTTTTGGATCTCAATACAATGTTCTCCCCCTCTCTCGTGGAGATCTATTCGATGTAATATTCTTTTTGCAGTGTGTTTGTTGAGACCGATGAATTGTGGGTTTATGATCCAGCTTATCTATGAATAATATTTGAATCTTCTCTGAATTCTTTTTATGTATGATTGAGTTATCTTTGCAAGTCTCTTCGAATTATCCGTTTGGTTTGGCCAACTAGATTGGTAGTTCTTTCAATGGGAGAAGTGCTTGGCTTTGGGTTCAATCTTGCGGTGTCCTTACCCGATGTAAAGGGTTGCAAGGCACGTAATGTATTGTTGCTATCGAGGATAACAAGATGGGGTTTTTATCATATTGCATGAATTTATCCCTCTACATCATGTCATCTTGCTTAAGGCATTACTCTATTTTTAACTTAATACTCTAGATGCATCTTTGGATAGCGGTCGATGAGTGGAGTAATATTAGTAGATGCGTAATCGTTTCGGTCTACTTGTGTCGGACGTGATGCCTATATACATGATCATACCTAGATATACTCATAACTATGCTCAATTCTGTCAATTGCTCAACAGTAATTTGTTCACCTACCGTAGAATACATATGCTCTTGAGAGAAGCCACTAGTGAAACCTATGGCCCCCGGGTCTATTCTCATCATATCAATCTCCATCACTTTTATACTTGCTTTGTTTTTACTTTGCCTTTTACTTTTACTTTGCATCTCTATACCCAAAAATACCAAAAATATTATTTATCATCTCTATCAGATCTCACTCTCGTAAGTGACCGTGAAGGGATTGACAACCCCTAATCGCGTTGGTTGCGAGTAGCTATCGTTTTGTGTAGGTACGAGGGACTTGAGCGTGGCCTCCTACTGGATTGATACCTTGGTTCTCAAAAACTGAGGGAAATACTTACGCTACTTTGCTGCATCATCCTCACCTCTTCGGGGAAATCCAACGCAGTGCTCAAGAGGTAGCAAGAAGAATTTCTAGCGCTGTTGCCGGGGAGGCTCACGCAAGAGCAAGTCAACCATACCAAGTACCCATCACAATCCCTATCTCTCGCATTACATTATTTGCCATTTGCCTCTCGTTTTCCTCTCCCCCACTTCACCCTTGCCGTTTTATTCGCCCTCTCTTTCCCAATCTCCTCCTCTCCTTTTTGTTTGCCTTCTCGCTGCCATGGCTGAATCAAAAAGAACTAAGGGCCCTTTCCTAGGTTCTAGTACCTTGGATGACCCCTCTATCCTCTCTAAGCTCATGAATAATGATGCTATAGAAAGACCCACCGGTGTCTCCAATGAGAGCTTGAATAATTTTGATGAGGATGACTCTGGAATTTTTCGCTATTTACTTGATGAGTCTTTAAAAGATGCTTGGGATAGGTTATTAAGGATTCGGGCTAGCTATGTGCCACAATATCAAATTGAAATTTACTTAAGAAGTTTTTATGTTGGCTTGCCCGCTTCCTTCAAACAAGTTTTAGATTCTATCTTTGAAGAAGGTTTTCTTAAAGGGGATTCTATAGATACCTATGAAAAAATGAAAACCATATTTGGGCACCCTATGAATGATAAGGTTGAATCAACTACTCTCTTGTGCTTCTATCAAAATGAAATTATTAAAGAGATGAAGTCTAGTCTTGAGGCAAATTTCCGTAATGTGCTTAATCTTACTTCTTCCATTAATGGACATGTGCATACCTTAAATAAAAGAATTAATGCTTTATAAAGGAAATCCTCCTCTCTTAGTGCCAAAGATGGCACTCGTTAGATCTATCCTCGCTTTTATGCCTAGCTAGGGGCGTTAAACGATAGCGCTTGTTGGGAGGCAACCCAATTTTATTTTTAGTTTTTTAGTTTTTGTTTCTGTTTAGGAATAAATAATCCATCTAGCCTCTGTTTAGATGTGGTTTTATCTCTTAATTAGTGTTTGTGCCAAGCTAGACCTATTGGATTTTCTTGGATGATAGTTATTTGATCTTGCTGTAATTTCCATAAACTTTGCGCTCGGTGCCTGAATTATTAAAAATCACCAGAACGTGATAAAATACTTATTCCAATTGCTGCTGATCAATAAACAAATTTTCTAGGCCTTCTAATTTTGGTAGAATTTGTTGAGTTCCAGAAGTTTTCATTAGTTACAGATTACTACAGACTGTTCTGTTTTTGACAGATTCTGTTTTTCGTGTGCTGTTTGCTTATTTTGATGAATCTATGGCTAGTAAAATAGTTTATAATACATAGAGAAGTTGGAATACAGTAGGTTTAACACCAATATAAATAAAGAATGAGTTCATTACAGTACCTTAAAGTAGTATTTTGTTTTCTTTCTCTAACGGAGCTCACGAGATTTCTATTGAGTTTTGTGTTGTGAAGTTTTCAAGTTTTGGGTAAATTCTTTTGATGGATTATGGAACAAGGAGTGGCAAGAGCCTAAGCTTGGGGATGCCCATGGAACCCCCAAGATAATCCAAGGACACCAAAATGTTAAAGCTTGGGGATGCCCCGGAAGGCATCCCCTCTTTCGTCTACTTCCATCGGTAATTTACTAGGGGCTACATTTTTATTCACCACATGATAAGTGTTTTGTTTGGAGCATCTTGTATTATTTGCGTCTTTGCTTGTTAGTTTACCACAATCATCCTTTCTGTACCCACCTTTTGAGAGATCCATACATGAATTGGAATTTGATAAAATGTTCATAGTGCTTCACTTATATCTTTTGAGCGTGATAATTTTTGCTCTAGTGCTTCACTTAGATCTTTTAGAGCATGGTGGTGGATTTGTTTTAAAGAAACTATTGATCTCTCATGCTTCACTTAGATTATTTTGAGAGTCACTAATAGCATGGTAATTTTCTTAAAATTAATATACTTGGTATTCAAGATATGTGAAACTTTCTTTTGAGTGCGTTGAATACTAGGAAAAGTTTGATACTTGATAATTGTTTTGAGATATGGAGGTGGTAATATTAAAGTCATGCTGGTTGGGTGATTATGAATTTAAAGAATGCTTGTGTTGAAGTTAGCAAATCCCGTAGCATGCACGTATGGTTAAAGTTGTGTAACAAATTTGAAACATGAAGTGTACCGGCTTGTGCATCCTTATGAGTGGCGGTCGGGGACGAGCAATGGTCTTTTCCTACTGAATCTATCCCCTTAGGAGCATAATGCGTAGTACTTGATTTTTGATGACTTCTAAATTTTTGCAATAAGTATATGAGTTCTTTTGACTAATGTTGAGTCCATGGATTATACGCACTTTTACATCCACCTTTGCTAGCCTCTTGATTGCACGTGCATTGCCCTTTCTCACCTTGAGAGTTGGTGCAAACTTTGCCGGTGCATCCAAACCCCGTGATATGACACGCTCTATCACACATAAACCTCTTTATATCTTCCTCAAAACAGCCACCATACCTACCTATTATGGCATTTCTATAGCCATTCCGAGATATATTTCCATGAAACTTTCCACCGTCCCGTTCATCATCATCATGACATACTTTACTTTTGTCATATTGCCATTGCATGATCATGTAGTTGACATCGTATTTGTGGCAAAGCCACCATGCATTATTTTTCATACATGTCACTCTTGATTCATTGCACCATCCCGATACACCGGAGGCATTCATATAGAGTCATATCTTGTTCTAGTTTCGAGTTGTAATCCTTATGTTGTAATCAATATAAGTGTGATGATCATCATTATTAGAGCATTGCCCAAAAAAAGAGAAAGGCCAAAAAGAAAAAAAAGAAAGTCCCAAAAAAATAAAAAAAATAAAAAGGGCAATGTTACTATCTCTTTTTCCACACTTGTGCTTCAAAGTAGCACTTTGTTCTTCATGTAGTGAGTCTCATATATTGTGCTTCAGAGTAGCACCTTGTTCTTCATGAAGTGAGTCTCATATATTGTGCTTCATAGTAGCACCATGTTTTTCATATAGTGAGTCTCATAAGTTGTCTTTTT
Source organism: Aegilops bicornis (assembly GCA_021605145.1). Lineage (NCBI taxonomy): Eukaryota > Viridiplantae > Streptophyta > Magnoliopsida > Poales > Poaceae > Aegilops > Aegilops bicornis. The sequence goes on from CM038674.1 coordinate 489,053,711, forward strand.
ATACTAGTGGGAATTTTTCATTATAGAACTTGGCTTGTATATTCCTACGATGGGCTTCCTCAAATGCCCTAGGTCTTCATGAGCAAGCAAGTTGGATGTACACCCACTAGTTTTCTTTTGTTGAGCATTCATAGCTCTAGTGCATCCGTTGCATGGCAATCCCTACTCCTCATGTTGACATCAATTGATGGGCATCTCCATAGCCCGTTGATTATCCTTGTCAATGTTAGACTTTCTCCTTTTTTGTCTTCTCCACACAATCCCCATCATCATATTCTATTCCACCCATAGTGCTATATCCATGGCTCACGCTTATGTATTGCGTGAAGGTTGAAAAAGTTCGAGATTATTTAAGTATGAAACAATTGCTTGGCTTGTCATCGGGGGAATAGAAGTTGGGAACATCTTTGTGTGACGAAAATGAAGCATAGTCTAACTATATGATTTTGTAGGGATGAACTTTCTTTTGCCATGCTATTTTGAGAAGACATGATTACTTTGATTAGTATGCTTGAAGTATTACTATTTATTTTATCAATCTGAACTTTTATTTTGTATTCACTCGGATCTGAATATTCATACCACAATTAAGAAGATTTACATTGAAATTATGCCAAAGTATCACTTTGCATCAAAAATTCTCTTTTTATCATTTACCTACTCGAGGACGAGCAGGAATTAAGCTTGGGGATGCACGATACGTCTCCAACGTATCTATAATTTTGATTGCTCCATGCTACTTTATCTACTGTTTTGGACTATATTGGGCTTTATTTTCCACTTTTATATTATTTTTGGGACTAACCTATTAATTGGAGGCCCAACCCGCAGTCTTGTTTTTTGCCTATTTCAGTGTTTCAAGAAAGCGGAATATAAACGGAGTCCAAACGGAATGAAACCTTTGGAAACGTGATTTTCTCACCGAACGTGATCCGTGGGACTTGGACCCTACTCCAAGGAACAAAGAGGCGGTCACGAGGGTGGGGGCGCTCCCCACGCCTCGTGGGCCCCCTGTTGCTCCACCGACGTACTCCTTCCTCCTATATATACCCATGTACCCCCAAACGATCAGAGCAGGAGCCAAAAACCTAATTCCACCGCCGCAACTTCCTGTATCCACGAGATCCCATCTTGGGGCCTGTTCCGGAGCTCCGCTGGAGGGGGCATCCACCACGGAGAGCTTCTACATCATCACCATAGCCCCTCCGATGAAGTGTGAGTAGTTTACTTCAGACCTTCGGGTCAATAGCTAGTAGCTAGATGGCTTCTTCTCTCTTTTTGGATCTCAATACAATGTTCTCCCCTCTCTCGTGGAGATCTATTCGATGTAATCTTCTTTTTGCGGTGTGTTTGTTGAGACCGATGAATTGTGGGTTTATGATCCAACTTATCTATGAATAATATTTGAATCTTCTCTGAATTCTTTTATGTATGATTGAGTTATCTTTGCAAGTCTCTTTGAATTATCCGTTTGGTTTGGCCAACTAGATTGGTAGTTCTTGCAATGGGAGAAGTGCTTAGCTTTGGGTTCAATCTTGCGGTGACCTTACCAAAGGATGTAAAGGGTTGCAAGGCACGTATTGTATTGTTGCCATCGAGGATAACAATATGGGGTTTTATCATATTGCATGAATTTATCCCTCTACATCATGTCATCTTGCTTAAGGCGTTACTCTGTTTTTAACTTAATACTCTAGATGCATGCTGGATAGCGGTCGATGAGTGGAGTAATAGTAGTAGATGAAGAATCGTTTCGGTCTACTTGTCTCGGACGTGATGCCTATATACATGATCATACCTAGATATACTCATAACTATGCTCAATTCTGTCAATTGCTCAACAGTAATTTGTTCACCCACCATAGAATACCTATGCTCTTGAGAGAAGCCGCTAGTGAAACCTATGGCCCCCGGGTCTATTCTCATCATATCAACCTCCATCACTTTTATACTTGCTTTATTTTTACTTTGCCTTTTACTTTTACTTTGCATCTCTATACCCAAAAATACCAAAAATATTATTTATCATCTCTAACAGATCTCACTCTCGTAAGTGACCGTGAAGGGATTGACAACCCCTAATCGCGTTGGTTGCGAGGAGCTATCGTTTTGTGCAGGTACAAGGGACTTGTGTGTGGCCTCCCTCTTGGATTGATACCTTGGTTCTCAAAAACTGAGGGAAATACTTACGCTACTTTGCTGCATCATCCTCTCCTCTTCGGGGAAATCCAACGCAGTGCTCAAGAGGTAGCACTAAGCTTAGCATGGTTAATAATATAGCCAACTGATGGCTACAAGGAACCGCCATGTCATCTACAGCCATCATCTTATGCACTCATACAATAGTGTGGGCTATAAGGTTGGCTATTAGTACATTAGTACTCCCTCCGTCTAGGTGTGTAAGTCACCTAAGGTGGAGCAGCAAAATCTAGGTGGCTGCGGATTGGAAGAGGCCAATGTATCAGATAAAAAATTCTTCCAATCATCGCGCCACTTTTTTCCTCCTAAACCAAACGGAGATTAGCAATGAATCCCTAATTAATGGGGCTGCCGTTTCAGCCAACCCATGCAGGCCCATTGATGTGCATGCAAACTAGGTTCAATGCCTCCCCTAATAAATGTGTTCCTTCTCTTCATGCATAGCTCGCTCATTCTCTCCCGCATTAACTTCGTCCCCCGTGTGGTTCAGCCAAAAAATTTGCTCGCTAATGAACGAGGCAGTGAGGGAAACGAGGACGGAATTTAATGCATTGCGCCTAACTGTTTTGGGAATATCTAATTTTTGTAAGGTGACTTACACACCTAGACGGAGGGAGTACTTTTTTTCTTCTTCTCTCTATCTCTTTCTTCACATTTATTGCATTTACCTAGGAATGCGTATATAGCAAGGCTCTTGCATGAGAGCCCACTGCCCTTACTTTTTCACATCTCTCTCCTCCACATAGGCAAAATGCCATGTAAGCGGGCTATAAGCCCAGCAAGTATAATAGTGGGCTTATAGCCCGCTTACATGGCATTTTTGCCTATGTGGAGGAGAGAATGATGAAAAAGTAAGACTAGTCACAATGGGTAGTAACTTAGACTAGTAACATGCATATGTTACTAGTCTATGTTACTACCTCTATAGTGGGGAGTATGTGTGGTGTCATGCAACACTTCATTTATTAGGTTGTAGACTCATCTTGTCTTGGTATGTGCGATGTTACAGTAACTAGTTATGTTACCACATGCTTCTCTTTTCTCATTAATTCCTCGCCACGTCATCTGTTTTGCCTTGAGATGTGTGATGTTACCATTGCTGGAGAACGTTGCAGAAAATTAAAATTTTTCCTACGGTTTCACCAAGATCCATCTATGAGTTCATCTAAGCAACGAGTCAAGGGAGTGAGTTTGCATCTACATACCACTTGTAGATCGCGTGCGGAAGCGTTCAAGGGAAGGGTGATGATGGAGTCGTACCGCCGTGATTCAGATCACCGATGACCAAGTGCTGAACGGACAGCACCTCCGCGTTCAACACACGTACGGGACGGGAGACGTCTCCTCCTTCTTGATCCAGCAAGGGGAAAGGAGAGGTTGATGATGATCCAGCAGCACGACGGCGTGGTGGTGGATGCAGCAGAACTCCGGCAGGGCTTCGCCAAGCTGCTGCGGGAGGAGGACGAGGTGTAGTAGGGGGAGGGAGGCGCCAATGTACAGGGTGCGTCTGCCCTCCCCTTACCCTCCTTTTTATAGGCCCCAGGCGCCAGCCACAGGAGATCCAATCTCCCAAGGCGGCGGCCGGGGTGGAGTGCCCAAGGCATGTGGTGCGCCCCACCCTAGGGTTTCAACCCTAGGCGCAGGGGTGGGCCTGAGGCGCACCAGCCCACTATGGGCTGGTTCCTCCCACTTCAGCCCATGGGGCCCTCCGGGATGGGTGGCCCCACCCGGTGGACCCCCGGGACCCTTCCGGTGGTCCCGGTATAATACCGGGTGACCCCGAAACTTTCCCGATGGCCGAAATACCACTTCCTATATATAATTCTTTACCTCCGGACCATTACGAAACTCCTCATGACGTCCGGTATCTCATCCGGGACTCCGAACAACATTCGGTATACTGCATACTCATATTCATACAACCCTAGCGTCACGGAACCTTAAGTGTGTAGACCCTACGGGTTCGGGAGACACGTAGACATGACCGAGAAGTCTCTCGGGCAATAACCAACAGCTGGATCTGGATACCCATGTTGGCTCACACATGCTCCTCGATGATCTCATCGGATGAACCACGATGTCGAGGATTCAAACAACCCGTATACAATTCCTTTGTCAATCGGTATGTTACTTGCCCGAGATTCGATCGTCGGTATCCCAATACCTCGCTCAATATCGTTACCGGCAAGTCACTTTACTCGCATCGTAATGCATGATCCTGTGACCGCACACTTGGTCACTTTGAGCTCATTATGATGATGCACTACCGAAAGTGGGCCCAGTGATACCTCTCCATAACACGGAGTGACAAATCCAGTCTCGATCCGTGTCAACCCAACAGACTCTTTCGGAGATACGTGTAGTGCACCTTTTAGTCACCCATTTACGCCAGGACGCTTGGTACACCCAAAGCACTCCTACGGTATCCGGGAGTTACACGATCTCATGGTCTAAGGAAGAGATACTTGACATTGGAAAAGCTCTAGCAAAAGCGAACTACACGATCTTGTGCTATGCTTAGGATTGGGTCTTGTCCATCACATCATTCTCCTAATGATGTGATCCCGTTATCATTGACATCCAATGTCCATAGTCGAAACCATGACTATCTATTGATCAGCGAGCTAGTCAACTAGAGGCTCACTAGGGACATATTGTGGTCTATGTATTCACACGTGTATTACAATTTCCGGATAATACAATTATAGCATGAATAAAAGACAATTATCATGAACAAGGAAATATAATAATAATCCTTTATTATTGCCTCTAGGGCATATTTCCAATAGTCTCCCACTTGCACTAGAGTCAATAATCTAGTTACATTGTGATGAATCAAACACCCATAGAGTTCTGGTGTTGATCATGTTTTGCTCGCGGAAGAGGCTTAGTCAACGGATCTGCGACATTCAGATCTGTATGCACTTTGCAAATTTCTATGTCTCCATCTTGAACCTTTTCACGGATGGAGTTGAAGCGATGCTTGATGTGCCTGGTCTTCTTGTGAAACCTGGGCTCCTTGGCAAGTGCAATAGCTCCAGTGTTATCACAGAAGAGTTTGATCGGCCCCGACGCATTGGGTATGACTCCTAGGTCGGTGATGAACTCCTTCACCCATATTGCTTCATGTGCTGCCTCCGAGGCTGCCATGTACTCCGCTTCACATGTAGATACCACCACGACGCTTCCGCTTGCAGCCGCACCAGCTTCATTGCTCCACCATTCAACATATACACGTATCCGGTTTGTGACTTTGAGTCATCCAGATCTGTGTCGAAGCTAAGCGTCGACGTAACCCTTCTACGACGAGCTCTTCGTCACCTCCATAAACGAAAAACATGTCCTTTGTCCTTTTCGGTACTTCAGGATATTCTTGACCGTTGTCCGGTGTTCCTTGCCGGGATTACTTTGGTACCTTCCTACCAAACTTACGGCAAGGTTTACATCAGTCCGATACACATGGCATACATAATAGATCCTATGGTCGAGGCATAGGGATGATGCTCATCTCTTCTTTATCTTTTGCCGTGGTCGGGCATTGAGCCGAGCTCAATCTCACACCTTGCAGATGGGCAAGAACCCTTTCTTGGACTGATCCATTTTGAACTTCTTGAAAATCTTATCAAGGTATGTGCTTTGTGAAAGACCTATGAGGCGTCTTGATCTATCTCTATAGATCTTGATGCCTAATATATAAGAAGCTTCTCCAAGGTCCTTCATTGAAAAACTTTTATTCAAGTAGGACTTAATGCTGTCGAAGAGTTCTATATCATTTCCCATGAAAAGTATGTCATCTACATATAATATGAGAAATTCTACAGAGCTCCCACTCACTTTCTTGTAAACAAAGGCTTCACCATAAGTCTGCATAAACCCAAACGCTTTGATCATCTCATCAAAGCGAATGTTCCAACTCCGAGATGCTTGCACCAGCCCATAAATGGATCGCTGGAGCTTGCATACTTTGTTAGCATTCTTAGGATCGACAAAACCTTCCGGCTGCATCATATACAGCTCTTCCTTAAGATAACCGTTAAGGAACGCTCTTTTGACGTCCATCTGCCATATCTCATAATCATAGTATGCGGCAATTGCTAACATGATTCGGACGGACTTAAGCTTCGCTACGGGATAGAAAGTCTCATCATAGTCAATCCCTTGAACTTGCCGATAACCCTTAGTGACAAGTCGAGCTTTATAGATGGTGACATTACCATCCGCGTCCATCTTCTTCTTAAAGATCCATTTATTTTCTATCGCTCGCCGATCATCGGGCAAGTCTGTCAAAGTCCATACTTTGTTTTCATACATGGATCCTATCTCGGATTGCATGGCTTCAAGCCATTTGTTGGAATCTGGGCCCGCCATCGCTTCTTCATAGTTCGTAGGTTCACTGTTGTCTAACAACATGATTTCCAGGACAGGGTTGCCGTACCACTCTCGTGCGGAACGTGTCCTTGTGGACCTCTGAGTTCAAGAGCAACTTGATCCGAAGTACATGGATCATCATCATTATTTTCCTCTTCAGTTGGTGTAGGCATCACAAGAACATTTTCCTGAGCTGCACTACTATCCTGCTCAAGAGGTAGTACTTCATCGAAGTTCTACTTTCCTCCCACTTACTTCTTTCGAGAGAAACTCTTTTTCCGTAAAGGATCCGTTCTTGGCAACAAAGATCTTGCCCTCGGATCTTAAGTAGAAGGTATACCCAATGGTTTCTTTAGGGATCCTACGAAGACGCATTTTTCCGACTTGGGTTCGAGCTTTTCAGGTTGAAGTTTCTTGACATAAGCATCGCATCCCCAAACTTTTAGAAAGCGACAGCTTAGGTTTCTTCCCAAACCATAATTCATACGGTGTCGTCTCAACGGATTTAGACGGTGCCCTATTTAAAGTGAATGTAGCTGTCTCTAGAGCGTATCCCCAAAATGATAGCGGTAAATCTGTAAGAGACATCATAGATCGCACCATATCCAATAGAGTGCGATTACGACGTTCGGACACACCGTTGCCTTGAGGTGTTCCAGTGGCATGAGTTGTGAAACGATTCCACATTTCCTTAAGTGTGTACCAAATTCGTGAATTAAATATTCTCCTCCACCATCTGATCGTAAGAACTTTATTTTTCGGTCACGTTGATTCTCTACCTCATTCTGAAATTCCTTGAACTTTTCATTAAGTAGACATACCCATATCTACTCAAGTCATCAGTGAGAGTGAGAACATAACGATATCCTCCGCGAGCCTCAACGCTCATTGGACCGCACACATCGGTATGTATGATTTCCAACAAGTTGGTTGCTCGCTCCATTATTCCGGAGAACGGAGTCTTAGTCATCTTGCCCATGAGGCATGGTTCGCATGTGTCAAATGATTCATAATCGAGAGACTCCAAAAGTCCATCAGTATGGAGCTTCTTCATGCGCTTGACACCAATGTGACCAAGGCGGCAGTGCCACAAGTATGTGGGACTATCGTTATCAACTTTACATCTTTTGGTATGCACTCTATGAATATGTGTAACATTACGCTCGAGATTCATTAAGAATAAACCATTGACCATCGGGGCATGACCATAAAACATATCTCTCATATAAATAGAACAACCATTATTCTCGGATTTAAATGAGTAGCCATCTCGCATTAAACGAGATCCAAGATACAATGTTCATGCTCAAACTTGGCACTAAATAACAATTATTGAGGTTCATAACTAATCCCGTGGGTAAATGTAGAGGTAGTGTGCCGACGGTGATCACATCGACCTTGGAACCATTCCCGATGCGCATCGTCACCTCGTCCTTCGCCAGTCTCCGCTTATTCCGCAGCTCCTGCTGTGAGTTACAAATATGAGCGACGGCACCGGTATCAAATACCCATGAGTTACTACGAGTACTGGTAAGGTACACATCAATTACATGTATATCAAATATACCTTTAGTGTTGCCGACCTTCTTATCCGCTAAGTATTTGGGGCAGTTCTGCTTCCAGTGACCCTTCCCTTGCAATAAAAGCACTCGGTCTCGTGCTTGGGTCCATTCCTTGACTTCTTCCCAATCGGCTTACCGGGTGCGGCAACCTCCTTGCCGTCCTTCTTGAAGTTCTTCTTGCCCTTGCCCTTCTTGAACTTAGTGGTCTTATTGACCATCAACACTTGATGTTCTTTCTTGATTTCAACCTCTGCTGACTTCAGCATTGAGAATACTTCGGGAATGGTCTTCACCATCCTCGCATATTGTAGTTCATCACAAAGCTCTTGTAGCTTGGTGGAGCGATCAAGGATTCTGTCAATGACCGCCTCGTCAGAGAGGTTTATGTCCAGTAGGACAAAGCGGTTGTGCAACCCAGACATTTTGAGTATGTGCTCACTTGTGTAATTGTTTTCCTCCATCTTACAACTATAGAACTTGTCGGAGACTTCATATCTCTCGACCCGGGCATGAGCTTGGAAAACTAGTTTCAGCTCCTCGAACATCTCATATGCTCTGTGTTGCTCAAAACGCTTTTGGAGCCCTGGTTCTAAGCTGTAAAGCATGCCGCACTGAACAAGGGAGTAATCATCAGCACGAGACTGCCAAGCATTCATAATGTCTTGGCTCTGCAGAACGGTGCATCACCTAGCGGTCCTTCTAGGACATATTGTTTCCTGGCAGCTATGAGGATGATCCTCGTGTTCGGACCCAGTCCTTATAGTTGCTGCCATCATCTTTCAGCTTGGTTTTTCTAGGAACGCGTTGAAGTTCATGTTGACATGAGCGTTGGCCATTTGATCTACAAGACATATTTGCAAAGGTTTTAGACTAAGTTCATGATAATTAAGTTCATCTAATCAAATTATTTTGATGAACTCCCACTTAGATTAGACACCCCTCTAGTCATCTAAGTGTTACACGATCCAAGTCGACTAGGCCGTGTCCGATCATCACGTGAGACGGACTAGTCATCGTCGGTGAACATTCTCATGTTGATCGTATCTTCCATACGACTCGTGTTCGACCTTTCGGTCTCCGTGTTCCGATGCCATGTCTGTACATGCTAGGCTCGTCAAGTTAACCCTAAGTGTTTTGCATGTGTAAAACTGTCTTACACCCGTTGTATGTGAACGTAAGGATCTATCACACCCGATCATCACGTGGTGCTTCGAAACGACGAACTTTAGCAACGGTGCACAGTTAGGGAGAACACTTCTTGATATTGTTGTAAGGGATCATCTTATTTACTACCGTCGTTCTAAGTAAACAAGATGCATAAACATAATAAACATCACATGCAATTATATAGTAGTGACATGATATAGCCAATATCATATAGCTCCATTGATCTCCATCTTCGGGGCTCCATGATCATCTTGTCACCGGCATGACACCATGATCTCCATCATCATGATCTCCATCATCATGTCTTCATGAAGTTGTCACGCCAACGACTACTTCTACTTCTATGGCTAACGCGTTTAGCAATAAAGTAAAGTAATTTACATGGCGTTCTTCAATGACACGCAGGTCATACAAAAATAAAGACAACTCCTATGGCTCCTGCCGGTTTTCATACTCATCGACATGCAAGTTGTGATTCTTATTACAAGAACATGATCTCATACATCACAATACGTCATTCATCGTTCATCACAACTTCTGGCCATATCACATCACATGACAATTGCTGCAAAAACAAGTTAGACGTCCTCTAATTGTTGTTGCATCTTTTACGTGGCTGCAATTGGGTTCTAGCAAGAACGTTTTCTTACCTACGAATAACCACAACATGATTTTGTCAACTTCTATTTACCCTTCATAAGGACCCTTTTCATCGAATCCGCTCCAACTAAAGTGGGAGAGACAGACACCCGCCAGCCACCTTATGCAACTAGTGCATGTCGATTGGTGGAACCGGTCTCACGTAAGCGTCACGTGTAAGGTTGTTCCGGCCGCTTCATCCCACAATACCGCTGAAGCAAGATAAGACTAGTAGCGGCAAGCAAGTTGACAAGATCTACGCCCACAACAAAATTGTGTTCTACTCGTGCAATAGAGAACTACACATAGACCTAGCCACTACTAGAAAAACCGCTACTAATGGCGCACCTAATTTGGCCATTAATGGCGCATCACTGGTGCGCCATTACTAGCACGTCATTAGTAACTTTTACTAATGGCGCACCATTGGTGCGCCATTAGTATCTTGTATACTAATGGCGCACCACCGGTGCGCCATTAGTATAGGCTACGATGCGCCATTAGTATGCCTCCCGAGGCCATGTATAGCCAGTGCTTTGGCATACTAATGGCGCATTTACCGTGAGATGCGCCATTAGTAACCATGGCATACTAATGGCGCACTGACAAGTGATGCGCCATTAGTATGCTTTGTCATACTAATGGCGCACTGCCATGTGATGCGCCATTAGTATGAATATTAGATTTTTTTTCTGTTTTTTGCACAGGTTACAAAATGTATAATTTGACAAAATATAGACAGCACACATCAACAACAGATTCATCGAATACAATAGAAGATTAGTCTTTGAATACAATTCATCATATTAGTCTCCGAATACAATTCATCATATTAGTCTCCGAATTGAAAAGACCGAACAAAGATAGAACATTATATTACAAGTCTCGAGACCGCGAGTAGCGAGTTTGTCTTCACATTACAAGTCGATATCGATCATCTAAACTACCATCACATAGAACTATCGATAGCGAGTTTGCGGTCACCACGATGAGCATCATCACGATGAAACTCGTCTTCATCCGGTTCCTCCAACCCTCCCTCCCCTCTCCCGCTAGATAGCGGGCGTATCTAGATTCGGCCTCGGCCCTAGTGGTGTACCCTTTGTAACTGTTACCGCCGAATCGGTGAACCTGTCTCCGACACTCCTCCCGATCATCGTGAACTCCGAACCTTACCCTTGTACACGACATACGTCGGCATCGCTATGCACTAGCCAAACGTAAACGTTAGTACCAATTCACGCACAATACATAAGCAATATATAAGTATGCAGCGAGCGATCGGAAGAGAAAAGCAAGACATTAATAGCATCGATTACATCTAAGTTGAACGACTCTCGAAACCAAAGAGACATACTACAAGTTCATTAAAGTTTAATTACAACATGAGCCAATCGATGTTTCGTGAACTAGACACAAGATCACCGCTTCGACTCGACTCAAGGGACCGGAGCGTGGATGAAGCCGCCGTCTATCGTGGGAGTCATGAAAGAACGGGCGTTGTCACCGCATTTGTAGCATTGTGTCGATGTCACTGTTGGACGGTTGATTTCTGAGGTAGAACTGCCCGAGGTACGAAGGACATCTTGATGGATGATTTCCGCAAACTCCATTTGGATGCGAAAAAGAATTCTTGTCCGATGTCCACGCCCGGATTGCCGACTGCCTTCGCGGCCCAATCTTTGAGTTTACTCGGTAGCGAAGTTGATGATGGTCCCGCACGATCGCGCATGTGATGGATGTCATAGTAGGCACCCTTGACCGCCAGCGGTTGCTTGACGCGAGCGTCGTATTGTGGGAGAACACGTGCTTGCCGTACTTACGAATATGCACGGTGAAGGTGCCTCCAGCGTGGGCGTAGCCGGGGAGAACATCATCAAGAACCTTCTTGACATTTGTGTAGTCTACCTTCGGCTGACGGTCGGGGTCGAAATACGTGGCCATGGAATATTTGGGGCTTAGGAGGATGAGCGTGCAATGTGTGTCACTGCAGAAAACACGGAATGTTAAAAGAAAACGATCGAAATCTAAGAATTCATATGTTACGGGCCGGTTGAGGGGAGGACTTACTTGGGAAAGTAAGGCACGAGGAAGTTATCCTTATCTTGGTTTGCCAGAATGACGCCTTCGAGGTAAGAACTCGCGACTTGCCGGTCCCCAGCGCTGCCCATGGTCTTGACACGCATGTAGAAGGGGTCGACTATCATGATGTCCGGGGTCTTGTCGCGAATGATCCTCATCTCCATACTCAGCGAAAATAGCCGAACGAAGGTGTAGTGCAGCGGATGAAGGTTCAACATAGCGTGGATGTCATCAAACCGCAGGACGATCGTACGCTCGATGGAGTTATCCACAAAGCCCTTGCCCTCTGGTACCTTGGCCACGGAAACCGGGTATGCCACATTCTTCTCTCTGAGACGCCGCTTCTCCAAAGAAAGAACACTGTCATGCAGACTCCGCATAGCACCGGTTGCAGCATTGAGCATATTTGTCGGTAGCATCGCCCTACCCGCCACATGCACCCTCACGGAGATATCCTCGGTGAAGGTGGCCCGTCCCGAGCATGGATCGTACTCGGTGCGGCTGGCCCGCACCCTTGTTAGTCTTTCTTTTGCGTGCCTTCTTCTTCTCTGTAATGGGACCGAGTTCTGCTCACCGACCGCCTTCTTGAGTGTGTTGGGGCTGATAATATTTCGCACCTCGCCTATCTCGAGGCTCGGTGAAGTCGGCGGTGGGCGTCTCCCGAGAGCTGAGCGGCGGGCGCTGTTGCAACTTGGCTTCTCCAGCGGTACCAGCTAGATCGCACGTCTTTTGTTGGGTTGGGTTCTTGAGAAGGAGGCCCCATGAAGTCGCCACCGTGCGATGATCGGCAAAGTAATCTTGATCGGCGTTGGCAAATGTATCGTCGTCGTCGTCGTTACGATCCCGTGCCATATGCATGTTTGGATCGATGGCATAGGGATGTCCGCACCGCTAGCGGCGGTCTTGCCATGGGCCGACTTAGCGACGACACGGCTGGCGGTGTTGTCTTTGGGGTGGTGTCCCCGCCCCAAACGAATCTGGCTCTTCGGCAAATGCAGGGGCCAGCTCGAGCAGCGGCGAGGGTCATCACGTCATCATCGTCGGCCCGACGGGTCGAATCGGAGGTAACACCTCGTCGCAGCCTGGCAGCACCGAACCAGTTCAACCCTAAACAAGTTGGGTGGCATCTGGTACCGTGGAACAAGGGTTGCCCGGTTGAACGATTTTGCCCTTGGCGACATCGACCAACTCATTGTTCACGAAGTGCAGGAGAGTGCACGGAACGTCGGCGGCGCCCTGCGAAAACATGTAGGGCGTCAGGGATGCCTAGTCAAAGGCAAGGAGATGAAGTCCTCGACCGAGGGAGGCTTAATTAGTTACCGTGATGATGGCGTCGAGCTCGGCTAATGTCGAGGCACCGCCAACGGCGGGTGTGCAGTTGACGGAGGGGCCGCTTGCTGCAGAGGTGCCGGCCGGCGTACACCCGGGTGCATTAAGCTCCCGTGCCGGCGTCGGAGACACCAATGCCGCCTCCGCTGGAGACACCAATGGCCCCGCCACCGCATTCTGCGAGTTGCTGGCCGTGAAGCTAGGAATCGGGGGCGGCCCCTGTTGACCGCCCGCAATCCACGCACTCAACCCCTGGATCAAGGTAGGCACAATGGCGCTCCGAGTTGTTGTTGCACTTGCTCTTGGACAATCTCCGGAATCCGCGCCACCTATGCCTTGAGTTCTTGAACCTCGCGCGCCTGGCTTTCCGAGCTGGTCTTTTTCTCCTTCCGCACACCAACGGTATAGTATGACCCCATTTTGTGGACAAGCCTTTGCCGCCACACGACCAGCCGACGTCGGCCATCGAGCTTATCCTTGTTCTTCATTACATTCAATGCCCTATTTAGAGTGGTGTCCCAAGGGTTGCTCTTAGTTGACCCAGCCATCGCTTTCGATCGCCTGCGGAAGGAATGTGAACCATTTAGAAATTTGGCTTCATTAATTAGAATGCAACCATATGGAGCTAATTACCCCGGGGGTGGTATTCCTTACCAGAACAACCTCAAGGGCCCTGGTCTACGGATCCGTGGTAAGCTGCTTTGTTTTCGGGTCCTTCTTGTACTGGGCCCTGACAAAGTTCCTGGTCTGCTTGTCACCGTATGTATCGAAGAGGGGCGGTAGGCCTTGCTCGGCACGCTCCGCGTCCTCCTTGTCCCATATAGGCTCCGCCACTCTGTAACCGCCGGGACCGAGTGTGTGTTCCCCTAAGTTCATTGGGAGTTTGCGGTGCTCGAGCAATTGATCTTGAAGTCGTTGTAGTCATCTTCGGTGATCGAAGGATTTTTCTCCTTGATCTTCTCATAACTCTCACCTTTCTCGATCATTCTCTTCACATTGCTTTTCCAAGTAGACATGGCCTTGCTCATCTTCGTGAGGGCAGCATTGTTCACTTTATTCCCTTTGAGGCTTGTGTTTTCAAAAGCAGCGAGGAACTTGTATCGTTCGTGCAGCTTCGTGAAGAGGAGGTTGCAAATTCCCTCGGTCAGGATGCCTCGGGTTCTCGGTGTTGATCGAGACGGTGCTCCAGAGAATGCACCCGAGCTGGGCGAGTACCCTTGACTATTCGTTCGGGCGCCGTTGGATTCCCGTCGGAGTCCACTTGATAACTTCCTCCTTGAGGGTGCGGAGCACGGTCGGGCGCCGGTCCTTCCGCTGCCTCTTCTGTTGGCTGCCATCCTGCGTGCCCGCCATCATCGATGGTGGCATCCTCGGCGGCACCATCGGTGGTGGCATTAGTGGGGTCATCCTCGGCGGTACCATCGGTGGTCTCGGGATCGGTGGGAAGGCGGCGTCCTCATACAAGTGAGGTTGTTCCTCCATCTCCTGGGACAACTCCCAGAATGCCTTGCCGCCCGAACCCCCGGCCTCATCGTTGTGGGCCATGTTTCTCTCTAAATAGAAACAAAGTTTGGTCAAAAAGTTGGTTATTGTCAAGGAACTATATCATGGTCTCATCATTTAGGGTTTGTCGACACCGAGGCATCCTAAAATCTAAGCTTTTATCATTGAGGGTTTTTCGACGCCGAGGCACCCTAAAAGCCTAACCTTTCATCATTTCGGTTTTTATCGACACCGAGGCACCCTAAAAGCCATGCATTAGTCACAAGTACGCCGGGCACTTGATCCTACTTAATTAACTACTAAGATACCCCGGCCCATGCATTAGTCACAAGTACCCCATATGTCCTATTTTTAGCAAAGTCATGCTAAAATTCACGGAAAATTTCAGCATGACCTTTGCTGAAAATAGGACATATGGAGTACCCGAATTTGCCGGAACGGAAGTTAATCGACATTCCGCAAACTCAAGGGCCTCTTGGGGTACCTGCAATATCATTATCCTCAGCGTAATGAAGTCCCCAATGGGTCATTTCAGAAGATCACAAGTAGCATCATCACAAGTACAACATCATCACAAGTACAACAAAGAAGCAGCAGTGAATACAACCATAACAGCAGCAAGAACTTTATTCTTCTTCTTCATAAAGACTAATTGTCTAATTGAGCAATACAATGACAGTGTGAACAAATAAAAACACAAACTACACCTACATATTTGGGTACCTCTATGGTAGTAACATGCCATTCTCTGCCTAGAGCCATCAGAGCACGATCTATTCTGCTTACTACTAAAGTTATAGCAGTATCATGCTTTCATAACCAACTAGTTACCTTTAAGTTCAAATAATGTCAACAAAACAACAACATAAGTAGCACAAAATCATTCAAGTACCAGTGTTTACATAAAACTTGGTGTGAATAAGATCCTCTGTAAGTACTTCATACCAATAATCAAAACCCCAAAACCTGACCCCAACTAGTTACCATAAGGTCAAATCATCCACAAAACCAAAAGCAGAAGGAGCACAAAATTATTCAAGTATCATTGTTTAACTAAAACTTGGTGTAAATAAGGTAATAAAAGCAAATTATCCTAGCCAACATGGGTTTTCAGGAAATATTGAGACGCCGCACTTCGATCGACTCACGAGGTACATTCTCAACTAGCATAGTTTGTTTACCTTCTATTCCTATGTGGTTCATTACTTGATTTCCTTTCAGCCTCAAAGTTTATGTTTGTCTTGGTCATATTATGCTTTTGGCAACCACTACAAATGTAAAAGATTTTTTGTGAACTTGGGAAGAAAAGAACCAACTTTCATCAAACAAATAAAAATAAGATCATGAGCGAGAATAGTTGTTAGGGTACTGTCATCTATAGGACCATTTAACATTGGCTATGCATTTCTTGGCTGCAACAATCACTGAGTATGAAATAGGTAGAATAGAATGTATTTTTCTCACTTGGGAAAGTAATCAGTTACATCAACTTCAATATTTTGTGTCTCTGAATATTTGCATAAATTCCTACGATCATCCATGAGCAGCACCACATAGCAGTTCACAGAAGCGAGAACATGAGGCGCTTAGCTACCCATGCAGCTTTTTGGCCAACACTCATAACACTGATCAACATTTCTCTAACTCAGACTACTTTACACTGATCAACTGGTCTAATGGAGGAGAGGAGGAACATCTGAGGTGGCTACTCACATCTACTTCGTGGGTGTTGAGGTAGGACTTCTCATAATACTCGGAGGCGGAGTAGAGCTGCCGCCGCAGGTTCTTGAGCTCTGCATCAAGCATGGCCACAACACTCAGTTTATCTACCATAGACAGTTTAGCGAAACAAAAGCAACACACATATGTCTATGAAGTATCTGAATTTTGCAACTTTATTGTGTCTGAAATAGCTTTACTCGATGGTGTTATCGAATGAGCAAAGCCGTCTTGAATATTTGCATGTACAGAGATGTGAAATATTTATCAAGTGAATGTAAACATTTGGTGTTTGAATTTATTGATTTGGAAGGTGTGCTTCAATGCATACTCACTAAGTGAAATGAGAAATTCCAAGTTGAGATGAGAAATACTCACCGCCTAAGATAACATCACATCCTGTTAGTGCGTACATCAAGACATACATTCAGTTAGAAATTGACAAACACATATGGTATGCCATTCTAAGATTAAAAGGAAGACACAAAGAACTTAATTAGATAAAGCGATTATCAGCTCTCCTAAGACAAGTATCGACAAAGCATACACAAAAAGTATCCAAAGCAATAAGCACCAAAACATTACTACACACAAAATATCCAGTCTATTCATCAAACCTTTGAATCTCAAACTGTCCCAACTTGACAAGTCAAGGGAAACTCAGCATTCACAAATTAGTTCAATTAAAGGCATTAATGCCGGTGAAACTATGTACTGGTTCAAGGACCAAAGAACAAACATGGTGTGGTGCCATTGGTCATAATGAACACCACCTACAATGTCGAGCCTAATCTCCCCAACAACATTGGTTGCAAAGGGCCAAGGCACCACCAAGAACCACCGAGAACGCTAAAGCGAGCTCAGATTACCCAATTGTTCATTCCAAGACTGACAAAGAAATCCCCAAATTCGCTAAAAGAGGCACCGACACAAGGATCGGGAACTAAATTACCTCGCTGAAATCACTTCAAGACCACCCAAAAAGAAACGGAGAACTAAATTACGTCGCTGAAATCACTTCAAGACCGGGGAGGCGGCGTCGGGGCCACGGGCGCCAAGGTGGCCCAGATCCGGGGGTCCGAGTAGGTGGGGGGCGAGGCCGCGCGGCAAGGGAGGATGGGGGTGGGGGGCGGTCGGCAACGCACGGGAGGGAGGAAGAGCGGGTGGGGGGTGGGGGTGGGAGAGAGTGGGCAAGTCCAACCCGCCTGACGGTGGGGAG
Source organism: Aegilops bicornis (assembly GCA_021605145.1). Lineage (NCBI taxonomy): Eukaryota > Viridiplantae > Streptophyta > Magnoliopsida > Poales > Poaceae > Aegilops > Aegilops bicornis. The sequence goes on from CM038674.1 coordinate 489,071,498, forward strand.
GCAGGAGCTTCGGACTTGGGGGCGGGGGGCGGGGAGGAGGCGGAGGGATGTGGAGGCGCGGCAGAAGGGGAGGGAGGGAGGGAGGGAGGGAATGGGGAGGAAGGGTGGAGAGGGAGGAAGGAGGAAGGAGGAGAGGTACTTGGGCGGGTAAGGTCGGTAGCAGGAGGAATGGCGACGGTGGTGTGGACGGGGAGAGCGGCGCCAACGTCGGGGCCTCAGGCGGCGGTGGTTGGAGATGGGCGACAGGGACTACGGGGCGCCGGCGATGGGCGCAGGGGCAAGGCGGCAGGGCGGCGTCGAGGAGGTGGGGCGGCCGAGGCGGCGGGGCAAGCGTCGGGAGAGGAGAGGGAAGGGATCGAGGCGAGGCGAGGAGAGGGGATAGGTGTGGGCCAGCGTCACAATACTAATGGCGCACCACACCTCGGTGCCTATAAGTACATCCATACTAATGGCGCACCTCACCCAGTGCGCCATTAGTACTTTTTTATATGTCCGCCGAGCCAACAGGTTATCTCCCACCTGACCTCATCCACACCAAGTCCCCTCTACTAGCTCGACTGGTCAGCAGCCAGTTCTCACACCAGGAGGTCCTGGGTTCGATTCCCAGGCTCCACAAATTTTTTTTATGCATTAAAAATGTTGTTTGATACTTACTTGTGTTTAAATATGTTCAAACTTGTTTAAATCATAACAGTAATATTTTTTATAAGACAGTAATATTTTTTTAAAAAATATCATCAAACAGTAATGCCGGTGGAGCGGGGAGGTGCGGGGGTGCGGGGTCGGCGGCGCGGTTGAGTAGGGAGGAGTGCGGGGGTGGCGGCGGTTGAGTAGGGGGAGGTGCGGGGTGTTGGCGGTTGAGTAGGGGAATCGAGGGTGCGGGCGGTCGGCGGCGGCGGCCGGTGGACCGGATCTGGCGAGGTGGGATAGCGATAGAGATGGAGGGGGATCGAGATGGAGGGGGATCGAGTGTCCATGAAATTAAAAAATATTCATGATAGTTCAAAAAGTGCACATGAAATACAATCGAGAAATGAAGTCTACGATTTAAATACAATCGATCTTAGCTAGCTATCTCTTCACAATCTTCTTGCCCTTCTTTTTCTCAAATGGAGTTCTTCTATGGAACGGACGTCCTTTAGGTAGGGTGGTCCTGCTTCTTCTTGTGGTGTATGCTGCTACTTCATCATCGTCGTCATGTTCGATCCTCGGGTCGTCGTACTTGTCGAAGTCTTGCTCATTGGCTACTCCATCCATTCCGATGATCTTCCTTTGCCTCTCCTCACGACAACACGGTGGGCTTTGGCGGGTCGGTAATGAAGAAGCATTGGTCCACTTGGGAAGCCAGTACCCATGGCTCATTTTTTCGCGGTGACGTTTGCGCCCATGATCTTGGATTTGGCTTCGTATAACCATGGTGGTGAAATACCGGTCTTCTTTTATGACGTTCTTGGCCCATCGACACGGAACATCGGGACCTTCTCTCCAAATAGAGCTCAGCTCCCCATCTCCTCGATCCTTCCGTAGTATCTGTCCTTGTCGTTACCGGTGTAGGATTCCACCGTTACCCGGAGTTCGATAACCATCGCTCTTCATGTCCTTGGCCTCGGTGTAGAATGTGTAGCCGTTGATATAAATGCGCCTCATAGGTCATCGAGGTTGTGCTCGGCATACATGACAAAGCGAATATGAGTTGTTCTTCCGCGGAAGAATCCTCATGTAAAAGTACGACGAAGCTTCTGCTTGAACCAACGCGTGAAACATGAGTTGTGCTCTTTGAGTATATCTCCGTCCGTCCTCTGTTGGCCTCGGTCATTGTCGTCTTCTTAATAAAGGTTACATCTTTGTACCACCCAAGGATCGACCACGTCTATGTGTTGTAGCGCGACTAGGTTTGCTCTTTCAAAGTCGGCGAGTCGACCCTCGAAGTCGACATGCATTTCGCGGCGACCCTCACGGTAACCCCATCCAGCGAGCCTGCCAAGGTGCCTATTGACAGGCAGACCAACGGGGTTCTTGATGCCTAGATAATTCGTGCAGTAGGAGATGCACTCTTGATCGAGAAAAGCCCCTGGCTATGCTTCCTTCGGGCGTGACATGTTGCGAACGTATCCTTTGATGACACCATTCATCCTTTCGAACGGCATCATCTTTGTGCAGGAACGTCGGCCGAGTTGGATGATATCCTCCACTATATGGACCAGTAGATGCACCATAACGTCGAAGAATGCGGCGGAAGTACATCTCAAGCTCGCATAGTATCACCACGATCTCTTCCTGTAGCCTTCGAGTTGCCTCACGCCAATCGACTTAGAGATGACGTCGAAGAAGTTGCATTGGCCAAATAGCGTTTCACGCAGACGTGCGTGTCCATGATCCCACGGATTGCAATCGGAAATGTCTGCGTCATCGTACGCGTGGCGGTCGTGAGACTTCATCCCGCTGAACTTCTGCTTATTTGGGTCTAGGTATCTGCTTATCTTCCCACAGAATCAGAAGGAAGTTTTACTCCTAGGAGGCAGGTGAAAAACTGCTCGATCTCCTCGACTTAGAGTGAAGCACGCGAGAGGGTAGTCATTTCCGGTCTTCTTGGCCTTTTTGCCTTTGGCGACGACTTTACGTGTCTGCTTCGCCTCATCATCATCATCATCATCATCATTAGCGTGAAGCTCCTTCACGATGCCCATTGATTTCAAGTCTGCCCTTGCTTTCGGCCCATCTTTGGTCCTCTCGGCATGTTGAGCAGGTACCAAGCGGACTCTCGCACACGTTCTTCGTGATATGCATGACATCAAGGCTGTGAGGCACGGTGGATCTTCCAAGACGGGCAAGTCCCGTAAAACAGACCTCGTTTTCCATACCTTCAATGACTCTGGCGCCTTTCGCTTCTTTCCGGCGGTGGGCAGTCTTTCCAATTTTTCAACAGCTTGTCTATTTCCTAGCCGCTCCTCGTACAGGCGTTTTCGGGTTCGGTTTCACCATCGAACAGATCCTTGCGTTTCCTCCACGGGTCATCGTCAGCGAAGCCACCTTCGATGTCCCATGAACACGGTTTTGAAGACCCGGGATCTCTATCTAGCTAGCGATACGTTGTGTCATCCATGCACCTTACGCATCCGTAAAATCCGTGGACTACACCTTGCGAGATATCCGTAACCGAGATAGTCGTGCACCATCGTGAGCGGTCACGGCTCTCATAGGGAAATATTCTTTCTCTGCGGCCCCACGTATTGGTGGCGTTTTCCACAGCGTGTCAAGCTCCTCTTTCAGCAGCCCCGGTCTGATTGATGTCGTTCCCTGGTTGTTTCGGCCCTTCAATTAGCATACTCATGTGAATGTACTTTCTCTTCATGCACAACCAGGGGGGAAGGTTGTACATCCACACAAACACAGGCCAGGTGCTATGTGTGCTTCTCTGGCTGCCAAACGGATTGACTCCATCGGTGCTCGCGCCCGGACGATGTTCCTTGGATCGTTCCCAAATTCTGAGTCTTTTAAGTTCAACGCTTGCCTTTGGCTCGCATCCTTTGGGTGACTCAACATCTTGTCTTTTTATCTATCTCCGGATCATTTGCGTCATCTTCGCTTCTTCTCCTCCCTATCCGCGTGCCAACGCAGGAGCTTTGCTACCTTAGGGTCCGCGAAATACCGCTGCAGACGAGGAGTGATCGGAAAGTACCACACCACTTTTCGAGGAGCTTTCTTCCTCTTCTTGTATCGAGTGACGCCGCACACCGAACATATGGTAGACTCCGCGTGCTCGTCCTGATAAATGATGCAATTGTTCATGCACACATGGTATTTCACGTCGCGGTAAATCGAGAGGACACATGATTTTCTTCGCCTCCTCCAAACTGGTCGGGCACTTGTTCCCCTTGGGAAGACGTTCGTGCTGAATGACATGTTCTCGTCGAAGCATCGTCGGTCATTTTGTGTTTTACCTTCATCTCCGAGCCATGAGCGTTACTTTCGGCGGGTATCCTCGGGCCTGCATCCTTCATACAATGGAGTAACCGCGTCTAACTCAAGTTGATCCATCTTGGCTTTCTCTCGTGGCAGCTCTGGCGTTATCCGTGCTTGAGAAGCAGCTCTTGAATATGAGGGTCCTGCACCCAGCCCATCGATGGTCGGCGTCAAATGCTCCGCCGCATCATCATCTTCATGATCATGTCCGTCAATGCGCTCCGGCATCTTCCTCATCATCATGTCCTGCATCTTCTACATGATGACTGTATGCAACATCACCGTCGTGATCATCTCCTGAGGATTCTTCGTCTTCTCGCCCGCCCGAGCAGCGGTGGTTGTCTTGCTGCCCTTCCTCATTTCTTTCCTGACCAACATTGAAGACTTCGTAGTCATCTTCAACACCATGCCATAGATAGCCATCCATGAAACCACGCAAGAGCAGGTGGACCCGCACCTGCCGGAATCCGCTCCGCAATAAGGCTCTTGACTTGCATCTTCAACACGGACATCTTATCTCCGTCTCGTTCTTTTGAAGCATCTCGGCCTTCGCGGACCTCAAAAACCTATTCACGATGCCTTCGGTCATCGTGCGGACCATGGTCACCTGCGGGGTAGAGCAAAACGATATTTTAGAACCAAACAAAAATTTGGCATGACTTTCCCTAAAAATAGGACCAAAAAGAATGCTTAATGCCAAAATTCTACGCCAAACGGAAATGAATCAACATTAGGCAAAATATTGGCAACTATCGCATTTCAAATACTGGTACACCTCCAAACACAAACACATATGCAACACCACAAACATATGCAACACCACGAACATACATAGATCTAGCTAGGCCATAAAAAGTGCATGTGCACATTGTTGTAGGGAGAACAACATAAATATAGCTTCCCCCTTACTTACCTATTAAAACAAGGTAATTTAACCACTTAATTTGAATGAATCTATGGTGGAAATGAGGTGAAAAAGTGGAGGCACCCGAGACAAGGAGGAGGTGGAGAGAATGAAGTGGGGAGAAAGTGAGTGTGGGTAGGAGAGGCTGTCCAAAATATCTAGTTGCTGCCCACTTACTAATGGCGCACTAGCAACAAATGCGCCATTAGTAATCCAGGTTACTAATGGCGCACCTTCTGGCGGTGCGCCATTAGTAGTTTTGCAAAAAAAAATACTAATGGCGCACCATTGGGGCGGTGCGCCATTAGTAGTTACAACTACTAATGGCGCACTTCATCTGGATGCGCCATTAGTATGTTTGGACAGGCGCACTAGTTCAAAAAAAAATAATTTTCTATACTAATGGCGCACCTATCGTTGGTGCACCATTAGTAGTTACAACTACTAATGGCGCACTTAAGAAGGATCGCCATTAGTATGTTTGTACAAAGCACTAGTTCAAATATTTATTTTGATACTAATGGCGCACCCTTTGCCTGGTGCGCCATTAGTAGTTTCAACACTAATGGCGCATGAGAAGGTGGTGCGCCATTAGTATATACTAATGGCGCACCAACTTTCTGGTGCGCCATTAGTGTCAATCCCATCTATAGCCCTTTTTCTAGTAGTGAGCTCATGATGCCACTGCTGGAGAACGTTGCAGAAAATTAAAATTTTTCCTACGGTTTCACCAAGATCCATCTATGAGTTCATCTAAGCAACGAGTCAAGGGACTGAGTTTGCATCTACATACCACTTGTAGATCGCGTGCGGAAGCGTTCAAGGGAAGGGTGATGATGGAGTCGTACTCGCCGTGATTCAGATCACCGATGACCAAATGCTGAACGGACAGCACCTCGCGTTCAACACACGTGCGGGACGGGAGACGTCTCCTCCTTCTTGATCCAGCAAGGGAAAGGAGAGGTTGATGATGATCGGCAGCACGGCGACATGGTGGTGGATGCGTGAGAACTCGGCGGTGGCTTTGCCAAGGCTGCTGCGGGAGGAGGGCGAGGTGTAGCAGGGGAGGAGGCGCCAATGCACAGTGCGGCTGCCCTCCCCTTGCCCTCCTTTATATAGGCCCCAGGCGCCCGACCCAGGAGATCCAATCTCCCAAGGGGCGGCGAGAGTGGAGTGCCCAAGGCATGTGGTGCGCCCCCGCTAGGGTTTCAACCCTAAGCGCGAGGTGGGCCTGAGCGCACCAGCCCACTATGGGCTGGTTCCCCTCCACTTCAGCCCATGGGGCCCTCCGGGATGGGTGGCCCCACCGGTGGACCCGGGACCCTTCCGTGGTCCCAGTACAATACCGTGACCCGAAACTTTCCCGATGGCGAAATACCACTTCCTATATATAATTCTTTACCTCCGGACCATTCCGAAACTCCTCGTGGCGTCCGGGATCTCATCGGGACTCCGAACAACATTCGTATACTGCATACTCATATTCATACAACCCTAAGCGTCACCGAACCTTAAGTGTGTAGACCCTACGGGTTCGGGAGACACGTAGACATGGCGAGACGGCTCTCGGGCAATAACCAACAACGGGATCTGGATACCCATGTTGGCTCCCACATGCTCCTCGATGATCTCATCGGATGAACCCACGATGTCGAGGATTCAAACAACCCCGTATACAATTCCCTTTGTCAATCGGTATGTTACTTGCCGAGATTCGATCGCGGTATCCCAATACCTCGTTCAATCTCGTTACGGAAAGTCACTTTACTGCGTGCGTAATGCATGATCCCGTGACCGGACACTTGGTCACTTTGAGCTCATTATGATGATGCACTACCGAGTGGGCCCGGTGATACCTCTCCGTAACACGGAGTGACAAATCCAGTCTCGATCCGTGTCAACCCAATGTACACTTTTGGAGATACCTGTAGTGCACCTTTATAGTCACCCGATTACGTTGTGACGTTTGGTACACCCAAAGCACTCCTACGGTATCCGGGAGTTACACGATCTCATGGTCTAAGGAAGAGATACTTGACATTGGAAAAGCTCTAGCAAAACGAACTACACGATCTTGTGCTATGCTTAGGATTGGGTCTTGTCCATCACATCATTCTCCTAATGATGTGATCCCGTTATCATTGACATCCAATGTCCATAGTCGAAACCATGACTATCTATTGATCAACGAGCTAGTCAACTAGAGGCTCACTAGGGACATATTGTGGTCTATGTATTCACACGTGTATTACGATTTCCGGATAATACAATTATAGCATGAATAAAATACAATTATCATGAACAAGGAAATATAATAATAATCCTTTTATTATTGCCTCTAGGGCATATTTCCAACAACCATCTATGTTACTCCCACTGTGGGTAGTCTAAGGGGAGTGGGCTCTCATGCAAGAGCCTAGCTATATGCGGATTACTAGACAAATAGAATAAATGTGAAGAAAGACAAAGAGAGAAGGTTGAAAAAAGTCCCACACTACTATATGAGTGACTATAAATGATGGCTATACATGACATGGCAGTTTCTTATAGCCATCAGCTGGCTATACTATTAACCATGCTCTTAGTAGGTGACCTTGTGCTTGGCTCTTCGCCTCTTCCGGAAGTCGAACAATAATGATGGTATTCCAATAGTACTTCTGGAAATCTGACACCAAATGAACTGCTGCACGTCCACCGCTTGTAAGCAAAACTTTCTCCTCATGCTGCGAGCCACCGCGCATGTGTTGGCGAGGGAGAAGGCGTAGTAAGGAAGCTTCTCTTCATTCTGTGAGTTGCCGCATGTTGGCAAAAGGATGAATAAAGCTCACGTCAAAAAAGAGAGTGGAAGAACATAAATTCCCGACAATCGAGAGGGAGCAAGGAACCTCGTGGTGGAGCGTCTGCACTCATAATATTTTATATTATTTAGCGATATAAAATCAACCAATCATCTCCACAGTAGACCGGATGAGTACAAAACACGGCAGCCCAGTGTAGTTACATCATACAACATGGCTAACCTACGCTATCACCATATTTTTTGGCCTCAGTGCGACACCTAGCTCTAGTAATCCACCAGCCCGCTTCTCGCTCCTTTTCTCTCTCAAAGTGCGGCGGGCTAGCGTTTTTGCCGTCTATTGAGGTCGGTTAACTCATCACATGTTAGCGACTCTTGGGTGGGATAGTTTTTTTGGTGGGTTTGCGGCAACTTGCTCCAATTTAACCCTCATGTTTGGATACTTTAGGGGTATTTGAGCCCCAACTAGCTCAAACTAACTCTAACCCATGGATCCAAACAGGGCCAAAGTTAGTCTCGAAAAACGCATTAAGCCCTATATACATGGACAGATGAAGTACATGATACTAGCGAACGCTCACCAGTAGTAGTAGTTCATTGGTTGGTTTTGATTTTTGATTCACTTGTTGTGCTGCTACCGTCCAATATTCGTGTGTGGTTGTTTCTAGAATAAAAAAAGGAGGTACTCTCTCCTTTCCGGTTTATCGGGCTCATGTAAAAAAGTTTGTTTTTTCGTTTTATAACTCTCAATTCTACTACTTACCATCACATGTTCATATTTCAAGGTGTATTAAATCACTGCATGCAAGGATGAAGAAAAAACTCACCAATGCATGTAGAAGTTCTTGGTCATTAAGTGGTCATGCATGCATGTGGTGTAATTAATGCATCGGTTTACATGCAAACTATGGAATTAATTCCACCATTCATCATCTACCTTGGTTGACGAGATTTTGAAATTAAGCCCTATAAACCGGAAAGGAGGGAGTAGTACTTATAGTGGGAAAGGTGAAGTGATGGTTGCTTCGCCCGAGCAACTTATTACTCTGGGAACATGGGAGTACCAGCAGATTCAATGAACAAAGAAATGCTGGTTGCTTCGTCCGAGAAACTTACTATGGCGAAGGTAGGGCTCTGTGATTTGACTGCTCACTAGTCATTACTACTGCGGCGCAATGACCAGGGTGAATCTTTCCCTGCAGTTGTGCACTCAATATTGCTGCATGGCAGGTGGAGCCGGATGAAGGATGTGCCACATGTCGGCGAAACGAAGTTGAATTGTTTCTGGCATTGCTATCAATCCTTTAGGATTTGTTTATATGTACGCATAATTTTAATGAAATTGTACTATGATGCTATGAAGGTTTCAACTTTGGTTCCCGCAGGAAAAAAAAGGTTTCAACTTAGGATTCATGTGTCCTCTTGCCTCACGATTATCTCGTTACAACATTCCATAAAATACAAATGAAACTACCATGGCTGCTAATGCATCTCAATGGTTCACAAATCAGTGCCAATATTCACATCACAACTGAAGACAAAGTTGTGAAAAGGTGTACAAATAAAGAAAAATATATAATTGATCGATGTTGTTCGTAGGCATGGCTCCATTTCCTGGGCACAGTGTTCATTGGTTGGCAGCTAGTTTCACCCAGCTCTGTAGCCAAAAAAGAGGTGTATGGAGGACATCAAATTCCGATCATTTTGTGCAGCTCCACTAAAATCGAGCTGACCATCCCTGTTTGCAAAGATATCCAGTCAGTGTGATTACAATAATAGTGGAACTAGATGATGCGATCTCTCTTTAGGACTAACTACTTGTTGGATAAGATTAGGCACAATGTTGGATGGGGAGGATAGCAAAACCAATCTCCCTTTCTGCAGTCGCACAGAAATGTAAAAATGTTGCCCTTGTGACATTTTGGCTGAACTGCACCAAAACACTCTTAAGAAAAAAGTGATTTATGTAGTTCACCAAAAGGTCGCAATAGCAACGAGGTGAAATGGATAGCCCTGTTTGCAAAAGGAGGTAGAAAGGAAACAATTATTCCCCAATAACACGAGTTGAAGACACATACGCCGACAAAAAAGAAGCATATTCCATGTAATAAGGGAAAGCTAGCAGCATGGTGGTTTATCAAAAGTTTGAGGACGAGATTGCAAGATGGAAAGTACACCGACCGAGATACATTTTAAGCAAACAACTAAAGAAGATCCACATGCAGGATTTTCCACATGCAGCAACGTGGGAAGATGGGCAGTGGAGCAAGGCCGGAGGAAGCTGTACCTGACGGTCATTGGGATGAAACTAGGAGGGCGCCGGTGGCCAGATCTGCCTATACTGCGGCAGCGAGCAAGTGGCGAAGGCCCTGCCGTGCCAGAGCTTGGTCAGAGAGAACGGCGGGTACCGCAGATCGGGACGTGCTTCCTCAACGCCGTCGAACGGAGAAACGATGCACATCCTCCCTTTCTGCCGGCAGGCGGGATGCGACCAGATCACTAACCAACGGTGAGAGAGAGAGAGGCCACCGCCGCCTTGTGTGAGATGGTGTGACGAGGGACAAACCCCGGCAGGCAGGCTACACTGTATATGGTGGAGCGGATTTTTCATTATTCCCGACGGCAATCGTTTTATATTCTGTACGTGCCATTGAGGAAAAAAACTTTATTTAATACTAACATGTCAAGTCGAACTTTGTTCCGTCTACGCGTGGTACACGACCCTCCTTCGAGTATACAACCACTACATGCATCAAATTATCACGTGAGCTGCCTTTTCGTACAGAAATGAACTCCACTGTACCCGCGCGGGTGTGGCCAAGAACGAGATGTGAGAACGTGTGTCTTACATGCACCTCTTGTTTAGGTGTAGGTACGTACGTGGCTGGGTGTGAGAGAGATGGTTTGTGCGAAAAAGAGGCAATGTGTCGATGATATCTCAAACAAAAAAATGTAACATATGCAATGTATGTGAAACAGAGTCATGGATATATCATATATAGACGGAGCGATCCAGGAGAAGAGAGTGGAGGTATCATCGGCAAGAGATATCGATAGAATCGAAAACAGGGATGAAGTGTGTGGCTGCGCAATTGATAAACAGTGCCATCGAATTTGTGTTTGCTAACGTCAAAGATATAGGGCGGATGGCCTACTGTAATTTGAGAGGGCAGAGGTGTAGTTTTTCTCTGTGGCATGGATACCTACCTACAACGTTTGACTATCGGTGTGTGTGGGGGAGGGGCAGAGACCTAACTATAGAGAGGTAGATCGACTAGTATATGTGTGGAGAAGGAGAGAGACCTAGCTATGTATTGAGGGAGATCGATCGGCATCCATGCATATGTGTAGCAGAGGAATAAGGTTGGGAGAAAGACAAAGGTAGAGTGTCGGAGGGGAGTTGCTTCTCACAAATGGTGGGAGAGGCCTGCTAGACAAACGGAGGGTATGAGTGCAATATCAATAAGAAAGAGCTGGGGATGTCTGCCTTGTTGGGTAACGTAGTAATTTCAAAAAAAAAATCCTACGCACACACAAGATCATGGTGATGCATAGAAACGAGAGTGGAGAGTGTTGTCCATGTACCCTCGTAGACCGTTAGCGGAAGTGTTATGACAACGCGATTGATGTAGTCATACGTCTTCACGATCGACCGATCCTTGTACCGAAAGTACGGCACCTCCGTGATCTGCACACGTTCGGCTCGGTGACGTCCCACGAACTCACGATCCATCAGAGTGTCGAGGGAGAGATTCGTCAGCACGTCGGCGTGATGACGGTGATGACGAAGCTACCGACGCAGGGCTTCGCCTACGCACTACGAAGATATGACCGAGGTGGATTATGGTGGAAAGGGGCACCGCACACGGCTAAGAGATCAATGATCAACTTGTCTGTTGTGCCTTTGGGGTGTCCCCTGCCCACGTATATAAAGGAGGGAGGAGGAGGAGGCCGGCCCTAGAGGTGGCGCGCCAAGTGTGGGGAGTCCTACTAGGTGTAGCGACCAGACCTAAACAGTCTGATCTCTGTGCTTAAGTGTCATCCCTGGATCGGTAATGCTGACACACACAGTACTTGAAGGATTTATAACAGAGTAGCAATCACACACTTATTACATCGAATGTCTCAAAAGAGAACTTATTACAATAAATATGGCTTAAGGCCATCTAATACGATAACAGCGGAAGGCTTGGAAGATAAAGTGAGACCATCAACTCCAACGGCATCACTGAGTGAAAGGCCACGAACTAAGGCTCCTTACTCATCGTCTGAAAAGTCTGCAACATGATACGTTGCAGCCCGAAAACGGGCCAGCACATGGAATATGCTGGCAATGTAACACAAAAGAGTAATGAATAGAATAATGCTATCACTACATGCATATTTGGCTGGTGGAGGCTGTATGGTTAATATGTTTTGCGAAAAGCCAATTTTTCCCTACTGCAAAGGAATATATTTTATTTAACTATCATGGTGGTTATTAAACATTGAGAATGGTAAACCCCATCTCAATCCCAATTAAAAAGTAATCTATAACCCAATCAAATTTATAATTAAGAGTGATGAGATCCACATGATAATCCAAGAAACTAGATACTCAAGATGTCCATAACCGGGGACACGGCTAACCATGATTAGTTTGTACACTCTGCAGAGGTTTGTGCACTTTTCCCCACAAGACTTGATCTCCTCCGTTGAATTTCTCGCCTTTGCATGATGTTTGAGAAAGCGGATGACCGAGACACGATCTTTCGAAGAGGTCCCCTTAACCGATAGATAGGCCGGTACACCTACAATCCCCTACATCTGCTAGCCCATCATGGAAAGGTTTCCAACAACTTACTCCACTATGCCAGAGCTCATAATGGCATGTGGCTGCACACGGAATTTTCCAGCATGAATAATTTTATGATCCCTTTGAGCCTGGGTGGCAGTCCATAGGAGAATCACACGGTACCCCGGGATTTCCAAAAATACAGGCAATCACTGGATTCCCCAGGTGCCTCAATCCACACAGATGTGTATTTAAGTTGCCACCTTAAGTTGAACCATTAATTAAAAATCTCACATCTGTCATGAATACACTCAAACCCACTCCACGTCTACGAGCATAGCATAGTAGTATAAGCATAACGTAGAAGGAACTCCCAGGGTTTGATAATAAACAGGCGAATAGGTACTACCTCAACTACTTCCCAACCCACAATTTGATTCAGATCCTAACCATGCAATGTTTGAGGATTGATCTAATGCAATAAAACTGGGTAGTAAGAGGTATGATCAAAGTGTTACTTGCCTTGCTGATGATCCGCGAAACCTAGAGACTCGTAGTAGCACGCTTCGCACTCCGGGTACTCTATCGCAAACAAACAAGCATAGAATAAGCAATTAAGCAAGGGCACGGGTAAAACTCAAATAAGAGATCTAACTATAAAGTTGAACTTAAGAACTCCGATTTGCAAAAAGAATCAAATCAAACGAAGCAACAAAACTCAAATGGCGAAAGAAACAAGCTTCGTTTACTAATCTGGACTAAATTCAAATTTTACTGTAGCAAAATCTTGTTTAAGTTCATTAGACAGAAAGAGGGTTTTGAGACGAAACTCTAGGCGCTTGAATCGCCTGATTCCGATAAACGAGCGAAAAGTTATACTAAAACGAAAATCGGATCAGAAATCGCGATCAAAAATAATCGCAGAAAATCCGAGAAAAAGAAAAACTGACGAACAGGCTAATGAACGAACGTTCGCTGTCTGTAGCTAAATGGTAAAAACCGTTCATTAAAACGAACGAACGAACGAACGAACGAACGGGCGTTCGCTATATAACTAAACCGAAAAAATAAAAAATAAACTGATCTAAAAAAATAAACCACGGGTCTTAAAAAACTGTACGGTTTTCCGGAGAAAGCCGGCGGCGGCGGCGGGCGGCTACCTCCGGCAAGTCCTGCGAGGGTGGCTGCGGGCGGCCCGGCTCCGGCGAGGCGCTGGTCGGCGGGTCGGCGCGGCCGGGCGGGCGAGGCAGCAGTGGCGCGGCGGCGGCGTCGGGCTAGGGTTAGGGTTGGGCGGCGGTGGGCTGCGGCGACTCGGGCTGGGTTCCGGCGGCTCGGGCGTCGCGACTTATAAAGGCCCCTCGGGTGGTGTCCCGCTCGAGTATGGCCCGGAGTCGGTTTGACTTTTTTTTTAATAATTTTGATGTGCAGAATCCCCAACTCTCTCCCCGGGTCCTTGAGTTGCATAGAATTTCTAGGATCAACCAAAATACAATAAAATATGATATGCAATGATGACCTAATGTATAACATTCCAAATTGAAAATTTGGGATGTTACAAACCTACCCCCCCTTAAGATGAATCTCGCCCTCGAGATTCGGGTTGGCTAGAAAATAGGTGAGGGTGATCCTTCCGTAGGTCTTCCTCTCGTTCCCAGGTGGCTTCATCTTCGGTATGGTGACTCCACTGAACTTTACAGAACTTGATTACTTTGTTGCGTGTGACACGGCTGGAAAAATCAAGAATCTTAACTGGCTTCTCCTCGTAGGTCAAATCGCTATCCAACTGTATCGCTTCCGGTAATCTTTGTATCTCTCGAAGGAATATCAGCCATCTCGTGTGGCACTTCTTCAAGCGAGAAGCGTGGAACACATCATGAACTCCTAACAATCCTTCGGGTAATTCCAACTTGTAAGCAACTTCTCCCATACGTTCCAAAACTTTGTATGGTCCCACAAAACGTGGCGCTAACTTTCCCTTAACTCCAAAGCGCTTTACTCCTCGAAGTGGAGATACACGAAGATACACTCCAACTTCGTAAACGGTCTCCTTTCATTTAGAATCCGCATAACTCTTCTGCCTGGACTGGGCTACCTTGAGTCTATCACGAATCAGCTTAACCTTCTCTTCAGACTCTTTAATCAAATCTGGTGCAAACAACTGTCGGTCTCCAACTTCGTCCCACAACAACGGTGTTCTGCACCTCCTTCCGTACAAGGCTTCGAAAGAGGCCATCTTCAAACTAGCTTGATAACTGTTGTTATAAGAGAACTCTGCATAAGGCAAATTATCGTCCCAACTAGATCCATAGTCTAGCGCACAAGCTCTCAACATGTCCTCCAGAATCTGGTTGACTCTTTCAGTCTGCCCATTTGTCTGCGGGTGAATAGATGTACTGAACTCTAGCCTGGTTCCCAAAGTCTCATGCAACTGATTCCAAAACTTTGAAGTAAACTGGATTCCTCTATCTGATACAATGGTCCTCGGAACTCCATGCAGACATACGATCCTGGTCATGTATATCTTTGCCAACTTAGCACTGGTGTAAGTGGTCTTTACTGGGATGAAATGAGCTACTTTCGTCAAACGATCAACTATAACCCATATCGAGTCATAGCCTGAATGAGTCCTGGGTAAACCCGTGATAAAGTACATGCCTAGTTTATCCCACTTCCATTCAGGTATCGACAATGGTTGTAGCAATCCTGCTGGCTTCTGATGCTCGGCTTTCACTCTCTGACATATATCACAAACTGCTACATATTCTGCAATATCCTTCTTCATTCCGGTCCACTAGAAACTATCCTTCAAATCCAGATACATCTTGGTATTTCCTGGGTGAATCGAATATGGCGAATCATGGGCCTCTTGCAGAATTAACTTCCTGATCTCCTGATCATTTGGCACATATATGCGGTCCTCAAACCATAAGGTATCGTGCTCATCCTCACGAAATCCTTTACTCATTCTTTCCTTTATCTCGGCAATCTCCTTGTCCATCTTATGAGCTTCTCTGATCTTATCCATCAAAGTAGACTGAATCTCCAATGCTGCTACATAACCTCTCGGAACTATCTCCAAACATAGCTCACGAAGGTCTTCTGCTAACTCCTTGGGTAACTCTCCGGTCATGAGTGTATTGACATGAATTTTGCGGCTCAATGCATCGGCTACTACGTTAGCCTTTTCGGGATGATAATGCAATCTCATATCATAATCCTTAATGATCTCCAACCATCTCATTTGCCTGAGATTCAGCTCCTTCTGCGTGAAGATATACTTCAAACTCTTGTGATCCGTGTATACCTCACAATGGTTTCCGATGAGAAAATGTCTCCATGTCTTCAATGCATGTACTACAGTTGCTAACTCCAGATCATGCGTAGCATAATTTAACTCATGGGGTTTAAGCTATCGTGAGGCATATGAAACAACTCTTCCCTCCTGCATAAGTACGGCTCCAAGTCCTCGACGAGAAGCGTCGCAATATACTTCACAATCCTTGCGTTGATCTGGCATAATCAGCACTGGTGATGTAACCAAGCGTCTCTTCAACTCCTGAAAACTGGCCTCACATTCCTCAGTCCATTTGAATTTGTTGTCCTTCTTCAACAACTCCGTCATAGGCTTTGCAATCTTTGAGAAATTCTCAATGAACCTCCGTTAGTATCCTGCGAGTCCAAGAAAACTCCGGATCTCTCCAACTGACGTGGGTGACTCCCAATTTGTCACAGTGACAACCTTAGTGGGGTCTACTGCTATTCGTTCTCCAGATATAACATGTCAAAGAAATCCAACTTCCTTCAACCAAAACTCACACTTGCTGAACTTGGCGTATAGCTGATGTTCTTTGAGCTTCCCAAGTACTAAACGCAAATGTTCTTTATATTCTTCTTCATTCTTCGAGTAGACCAGAATGTCATCAATGAACACCACAATGAACTTATCCAAAAATTCCATAAGCACTTTGTTCATCATATTCATAAAATAGGCAGGTGCGTTAGTCAGACCAAGTGACTTAACGGTATACTCATATAGCCCGTACCTCGTGGTAAAAGCTGTCTTAGGTATATCCTGCTCTCGAATCTTCAGCTGGTGATACCCTGATCGCAAATCAATCTTGGAAAACACCTTAGCTCCTTGCAGCTGGTCAAACAAATCATTGATCATCGGCAGTGGGGATAATCGTACTTGTTCTTGATTGTCACTTCATTTAATCCTCGATAATCAACAACCATCCTTAACGATCCATCCTTCTTCTCCACTAGAAGTACTGGGGATCTCCAAGGTGACGAACTTGGACGAATATAACCTTTATCCAATAACTCCTTAATCTGCTTCTTAATTTCCTCCAAATCTTTTGCGGGCATTCTGTACGGTCTCTTAGATATTGGCCATGTGCCTGGCAAAAGCTCAATAAAAAACTCAATGTCTCTATCCGGTGGCATGCCTGGCAACTCTTCTGGAAATACATCCGGAAAATCCTTCACCAGTGGTACCTCCTCCTGTACAACTCCTGATAAGGAATTTACTTGCATCCTATTCGGAACATGCCGGGATACATACTTGATCCTTCTTCCTTCTGGGGTGGTAAGCAAAATCGTCTTACTGGCGCAATCGATGTTTCCTCCATACATCGATAGCCAATCCATACCCAGAATCACATCCAAACCTTGCGACTCCAATATTATCAGATCTGAGGGGAAAACATGCCTACCTATGGTCAATGGCATCTGAAAACATCCATGGCTTGCCATATACTCTGCTCCGGGTGAGGTTACTAGCATGGGTGTCTAAAGAACTCTAGTGGGAAACCTATACTTATCCACAAATCCTCTTGATATGTATGAATGCGATGCACCAGTATCAAAACGTCATTTATGCAGTAAATGACTTAACCAAAAACTTACCTATTACTGCATCTGGCTGAGCTTCAACCTCCTCCACGTTAACGTGGTTCACTTGTCCCCTGTTGAAAGGGTTGGGCTTCTTCCCAGAGCTTCCATTGCCGTTTCCATTCTTGGCTTCAGGACATTCATTGGCGTAATGTCTGGTCTTCTGGCACTTGTAGCAAGTCCCGTGGCTTAGATCCTTCTTGGCGGGTGTTGCCGGGTTGGAACGGTTCTGTCCGCTACTCCCTCCATTACCATTACCGTTCTTTGGGCCACTATGGTTGTGCGAACTTCCTCCATTATGAGTGTGGCCTCCATGGTTATGAACAAGTCCTCCCGGGTTCGGGGTGAAAGCAGGGTCTCTCTTTGGGCTCCAGAATTATACTTCCCTTGTCCATACTTCCTCTTGTGGCTATCAATCTGTTGCTGCTTCCCTTCAAGCATGAGAGCTCTATCCACCAACTCCTGGTAGTTATTGAAATTTGCCACCATCAACTTCATGCTCAGCTCATCATTCAGTCCTTCCAGAAACTTCTCCTTCTTAGCTGCATCTGTAGCGATGTCATCTGGGGCATAACATGCTAGCTTACTAAATTCATCCACATACTGCCCAACAGTGTGCCCTCCTTGGCGTAAGTTGCGAAACTCACGCTTCTTCATGGCCATAGCTCCTGCTGATACATGGGTAGTGCGAAAAGCTTGCTGGAACTGGTCCCATGTCACAGTGTCAATGGGGTAAGTGACTATGAAATGCTCCCACCATGATGCTGCGGGTCCATCAAGCTGATGTGCGGCAAAACGCACTCTCTCCGCATCTGTGCATCCTGCAGTGGTCAAATCCCTTTCAATCTTTATGGCTTTGTCCGTTCCAGGGAACGGGGTCCCAGACTTGCTCGCTCACTGCGGCCTGCGGCGTGGCTCAAAGGGGGGCCCATCACGGCCCATCTTCATCAACACAAGCTCAAGACCCTCGCGAGGGGCCAAGCCTCGCGGGGCGGACGACAGGGAGCTTCCTTAGGCACGGCCTCGTCAGGCTGGCTCGCGAGGAGGCGGAGAGATCAAGGCGGGGTACCTCACGAGGTGCCCATGACGCAAGCCATGACGACCAAGGGCGCCAGGCAGGCGCCAGCCCGCGCAGTGTCCTCCTTTCCTCTTTGGTGCAAAGGGAGCAAGCGCAGGCGAGAGCATCAAGCAAAGGTGTCCATTTCGGTGCAACAGGACCAAGACCAGTCCAACGGCAGGAAGGAAGTCATTGTGGAGCCCAAGCTGGCGTCACCACCAGAGCCTTTGGCACGAGGACCAACTTTAGTCAGGATAAGTGTACCATATGTTCCCCTTCAAAATGGCCAATTGTTGGCGCCCTTCCTGCTCAATATTTGGGAAGAGGCCCAGGGCCTTTGCCTATAAATAGGACTAGCCACCCACAAAGTAAGGGGGTCTGAAATGAGTAGCTAGAGGCAAGCTGGAATCAGAGAGAGAGAGGGACTCAACTCCTCTTAGCAGTTCATCCCCCCGGCCAAGAACAGACCCTCGCGAGGCTGTTCTTCCTTGTATTGTTCATCACCATCAGCCCAAGAGGCAATCCACCACACCACAAACTAGAGTAGGGTATTACACAACAATGGTGGCCCGAACTAGTATAAACCTTGTGTCTCTTGTGTTGTTCCTTTTGTAGTTTAGATCCTAGCAAGGCGGTGGGGTGCAGGTAGGTAGAGGGCGAGATTCCGCGCGCACCCTAGTGTTCGAACCTCAAGGGTCTGCCGGAACCCGAAATCCGACATTTGGTGCGCCAGGTAGGGATGCGCCGGAGTTTCCCTTCCGCCACCGCCGCGACCTGCCTCGCGATGAGCAGCCTTGCGCCCGCTCCGGCCAGCCATTGTGAGGGGCCGAGGCTCGAGCCTGGCCCGGCCTTGCAGGTGGTGACCGGACAAGTTCAAGCCGACGATGCCGCCGCGCTACAACGGCGTGACCGATCCGATGGCCTTCCTGCTAGCGTACGAGGAGGCCGTCCTCGAAGCTGGAGGTGACAACAGGGTCATGGCCAACTGGCTCCCCATGGCCCTCACAGGCGCTCCGCGCGCGTGGCTGCTCTACCTTCCGGCGGCCTCCGTGGCCTCTTGGGAAGAGCTCCGCGGCCTCTTCCTCACCCACCACGCTGCGCCGGCACCCCCGGTCGTCGCGGCCCTCCTGGGCGGCTCGCGGGCGCCGCCCTCAAGTCACCACGTCAAGCCGTTCGTCCGTCGGGTCGGCGCCGTCTCCACGCAGCAGGGAGCCCCCCAGGACCGGTCGGCGCCCAAGGCCAGTCTGACCTTCAGCTCGAAAGACCACCCCTCCAAGTCAGCCTCCTCGGGTGCGCTCCCCATGCTGTGCACCCCCACCATCTGCCAGGTGGCCGTCACTAGGACTCTCATCGACGGCGGTGCGGGCCTCAACGTGCTCTCAGTCGAGGCCTTCAACCTCCTCTGCATACCCCGAGAGCGGCTGCAGCCCAGCCGCCCTTTCTTGGGCGTCGGGGGCGGGTCATCCAGCTCTTTGGGACAGATCCGGCTCCCGGTAACTTTCGGCACCTACGACAACTTCCGCACGGAGCAGGTCGATTTCGACATCGCCCCCATCGGCCTCCCCTACAACGCCATCCTCGGCTACCCAGCAGTGGCCCAGTTCATGGCCGCGACTCACCCGTCATACAACCTCATGAAGATGCCCGGGAGCAATGGTGTCCTCACCGTGCCCGGGGACACCAGAGATGCGCTGCAAGTGCTCAAGCTCGCCTTTAAGACGGCGGCGCCAGCGCAACCCGCCAACGCAGAGACCCCTGAGCCCAAGGGGGCTGCACCAACCAAGAAGAAACAGTTATTCACCCAAGACAAGGCAGAGACCAAGCAAATACCCGTCGACGAAGACGGGTCCACTGATGCCACTTTCACCATAGGCGCCAACCTCGAGCCCGAGCAGGAGGAGGCCACGGTCAAGTTCTGTAGCGCAAACAAGAAGGTATTTGCACAGGAGCCTGATCGGTTGGTGGGGATCCCTAGAGGCGTGTCGAGAATCACCTCCACGTGTGCCCCAATATACGCCCGTAGCAGAAAGCGAAGCGGCGATCCACTGAAAAGCAAGCCTTCATCGTCCGGAGACCCGCAAACTAGAAGCTGCTTGGGGTCATTAGGTCCCGGTACCCGGATTGGTTGGCCAACCCTGTCGTTGTACCAAAGAAGGGAGGGAAGGAGCGCATGTGTGTCGACTTCACCAACCTCAACAAGGCATGCCCGCAAGATCCGTTCCCGCTTCCTCGCATCGACCAGATCATCGATTCCGCCGCTGAGTGCGACCTGTTATGCTTCTTGGATGCCTTCTCCGGGTATCACCAGATCAAGATGGCGGTAAAGGACGTGGAGAAGACGGCCTTCCTGACCCCGTGCGGGGTGTACTGCTACACGTGCATGCCATTCGGGCTGCGCAACGCTGGGGTGACCTTCCAGCGGCTGATGCACATCACCTTGGGTCCGCAGCTCGGGAAGAATGTTGAGGCTTACATTGATGACATTGTGGTGAAGTCTCGGGAGGCCAGAACCCTGATACAAGACCTGGAGGAAACCTTCAGAGCCTCGACGCGGTGAACCTCACAGCTCAACCCGGAGAAGTGTGTGTTTGGAGTCCCCTCGGGCGAGCTCTTGGGCTTCCTCGTATCCCATCGAGGCATCGAGGCTAACCCAGAAAAGGTCAAGGCGGTCGAGGACATGAGCCCGCCAAAGACCCTCAGGGAAATGCAGAAGCTCACTGGGCGCGTGACTGCGCTAGGGCGCTTTATCTCCAAGTTGGGGGAATGAGCGCTGCCTTTCTTCCAGCTAATGAAGAAAAAGGGGCCCTTTGAATTGACTGAAGAGGCCGACAAGGCGTTCCAAGATCTCAAGAGGTACCTGACCAGCCCTCCGGTCATGGTGGCTGTTGGTGTGAAAACCGGCGGATCTCGGGTAGGGGGTCCCGGACTGTGCGTCTAGGCAGATGTAACAGGAGACAAGGGACACGATGTTTTTACCCAGGTTCGGGCCCTCTCGATGGAGGTAATACCCTACTCCTCCTTGATTAATATTGATGATATGGGTAGTACAAGAGTAGATCTACCACGAGATCAAGGAGGCTAAACCCTAGAAGCTAGCCTATGGTATGATTGTTGTTAGATCCCTACGGACTAAAACCCTCCGGTTTATATAGACACCGGATAGGTTAGGGTTACAGTCGGTTACAATGGTAGGAGATCTACATATCCGTATCGCCAAGCTTGCCTTCCACGCCAAGGAAAGTCCCATCCGGACACGGAATGAAGTCTTCAATCTTGTATCTTCATAGTCTAGGAGTCCGCCAAAGATGATAGTTCGCTATCCGGACACCCCTAGTCCAGGACTCCCTCGGTAGCCCTGAACCAGGCTTCAATGACGATGAGTCCGCGCGTTGATTGTCTTCGGCATTGCGGCGGGTTCTTCTCCGAATTCCATATACTTGTCGAAATAGTGTCCCGCTTCGATAAATGCTGCGCTCCTTGGCTTCTACGCCCAATAATGGCCATCTTCCACGTGTTTGAATGAATCTGAAAAGCCGTGGTATTCTTACACTTACCCCCTAGCTGCGCCAAATGAGCCGCCTATAAAAGGGGCGAGGATCTAGATCTGAGTCACACCATCCCTCCTTCGCGAGCTTTCATCGGAGCGCCTCTGACCAAAGCCCATTCCATCATGGACAGTCGACGCGACTCCTCCTCTTGCGCTCCCAGCCCTTAGCCTGGAAATTGGGAGAGATGCTTAGTCCCGCATAGCGAGCTAGTTATACTCCAAACCAAGGGATTTCTTCCCCCGGCCTTCATGGTTCCGGTTCGAGCTGGACTTGCCACCTACAAGGGCGGAAAGCAAGCGGAGAGTGTCCCCGATCCTTCTAAAGGAGAGCGGGTGTGCTTTGTCTCTTATCTAGTAAGAGGACTCAGATGTCCAATCCATCCGTTTCTCCGGGGGCTCTTGGAGTTCTCTGACCTCCGGTTGCACCACCTTACGCTTTGCCTCCATTTTGCACATCGTGGGCTTCGTGGCCCTTTGCGAGCTGTTCTTGGGCATCGAGGCTCATTTTGCGTTGTGGAAGAGATTGTTCTGCCTAGTACCCCGTTCTCATGAGGGGTCAATATATCAAGTGGGCGGAGCCTAACTATGGCGCATCGCCGGGATCGGATATATATCCGGAACCCTGAAGAAGGCGTCAAAGACTGGCCTTGAATGGTTTTACATGGAGGGCGTCCGCTCTTTGGATCCTGTTTAGATCGGCCTTCCGGAGTTTAGCAATGCTCCTCAAGAAGCGCCTAAGCCGGGCGCCCGTGGAGCCCCCTGGAGGGAAAATGACCGATGTCCTTTACTTGATGAGCCGAATAAGATTATCGGCTCATGCCGGATTGACCATGATTGGAGTCATGGCAATCTGCATTATGAAGTGCAGCCGCTCCAATATAGGGGCCACCCATGTGGGACTTCAACAGGAGGACGATGCCACCCGCCATGGCCGCAAAGGGCAGGATCGGTCACCGAACTGGTGAAGACCTTATGCGCCATGTATAAAGGGAGGAGGAGGATTTTCTCCGTGTCAATCCACTGAGCGAAGTTTTCTTGAATAATCCTCGAAGTTGGGTAAGCAAACATCTTTGTGGCCTGTCCGATCCATGTTCCGTGGTTAAATATCTCATTTCATGGTTTACTGCGAGGCTACTTGGCGCCGTCAGAGAAGATACACAGCCCGCCCCCACAACCCAAGGATCCGGAATGGTCCCTCGATCCGGCCTCCGAAGAGGATCCGGATATAAAGGTGGAGTTGATCGATGGGGTGTTCTACCAACTTAGCATCGACAATGCTTTGGTTGCCATTACGGCCGATTACCCCGGAATACTTCCAGCCTCACAGGTAATTGCGACCAAGGTCCAATACTCTGATAATGACCCATCCGTGCTTATTTTTTGATCACCGTATACCAATGGTGTTTCGCAGGGGGTGCCTTCGAGGCAGGAAGCGAACTGCGGCTAGCCACCAAGAAGCGACGGCCAAGAGCTAAAAAAGAAGTGCGGTCCGGATCAAGACTCCGCCATAGCGGTATGGCGTGTCACCACATTCCCAGGATTGATTCCTGGAAGGCGTACTAACGCCGGGTGCTCTTTTCGGAAAAAAAGCGCTTCGCGGGCCGAGTCCGGAGAGGTTATAATCGAACCTCCGCCACCGGGCTCCAAAGCCGGGTCCGGAAGCGGAGGCGAAACACGCAGGCGTCGCCGGATGCTCCTCCGACAGAGGATGCCGACAAATTGTCCGCCACCAACTCCGAGGTGGAGCGCGCCATGAATCACAGGCGCCGCCGGACAGTTCTTCGTGACGCATGTTTCTCCCAAGAGGCCTTGAATGCCTTCAATTCAGGAGATGCGCACCTCCGTGCCGCTCAAGATGGTCTAGCCAGAGCCACGAAGCAGCATGTAAAGGACATACAGGTGAGGAAATTTGACAGTTATATATGCCAGTAGCCCCCGAGACTTAAAATAGTTAGGATAACTGATTTAAGGATCATTTGGAATGCAGGTTCTTACCGAAAGGAATGCCCGACTGTCCCAGGAGCTTGAAGAATGGAAGGCCCAACTTGAGGCCGCACTAGCCGCTACAGGGGGAGCCACAGAGACCCCCTCTGGTAATATATGCTTCAAAAGATAAATAGGTTATGAAGTGCGGCATGTGTATAAATCTGATAATAATATTGCAGATGGCGTCGGACTAGATCCGGACAAGCAACAGCTCCTGCGCCAGCTAAAGGCCGGCGAGAGCGTGCTTACGAGGGTGCAGCAGGAGAAAAATAACCTCCAAGATGCCAACACCCAACTAGGTGAGGAACTAAAGGATGTTCGTGCCCGGTTGTCCGACTCAGTAAGGAGAATCGGCCAACCGTCGCGGCATTTTCAAGAGTGCTTGAGCGAACTTTGAAAGAGTTCGCGAGGAAGGCGACTAACATAAACATGTATGTAGGTTTGCTCACGAATGTCGCCTTAAAGAGGAGATGCCCAGATCTTGGTGATCTTCTTCCCGAATCGGCTACCGAGCACGAGTTCGGTTCGGTGATGAAAGGCGTCGCCCAGGCCTTGTGGCCATCTATCTGCCTGCCCGAAGGCATTGGGGAGCTGGCAGAGCGGCTTCAAGGAGCACGGCGGCGCTTCTGACTATGGAAGATATCGGGAGGCCTGGGCCATGGTAAAGACGCGGTACACGAAGGCTGACCCAAACCACATGGCCGAGGTCGGACCTGTGGGGCCTGATGGGAAGGAGATCCCTGTAAGCTTAGTGTACGGCCAAGTAGAATTGGCCGCCAAATATTCCCAGCAAGATTGTAAATTAGATAGCCTATTAGATGGCATTGAGGAGGAATACAATGAGTCGAGTTGACTATGTAATTAAATATGACATGAAACATGTCTTCTAGCCGGATTGTAGATCGTTTGTCATAGCGGACCTTTTAAGCCGACCTCGGGACCCAATAGTCCAGTGTGTCGAATACCCTCAGCGGTTATACAAGAACCGGGGCATGCATGGAGACAAGGCGTAGGGGTCATTATTGCTGTATCAGACAAGTGCCCAACTAGTTATGTTATATTACATGGATAGTAAGAAACATCTTCTAGGGAGAATAGTTCCATTGAGGGTTCCTTTCGCTAGGATGCATGCCCTAAAGTGCATGTCAAAAACTGCTAAGAAAGCAGAAAATCATCTGGGGGCAGATGGATAAATAGTTAAAAATCATCTTTCAGTTCACCGACCGAATATTCCCTTAAGAACGCTACCTTGGCTTCACCCGATCCGAGGTACACATCCGGTGACCAGCGGCAGTAACAATCGTAGAGGTGCTCCATTTACCACCTAGCCGAACAATCGGGGAGCGTAGGGGTAAGCACAGGAGCCAGGCAACCCAGCTTGGCCAAAACTTAAGTCATATCGATGCATATAATGGTGAATAAAAGGTACATGCGGAAGTTTGATGCATGTGTTGGGCATGAAGCCCGTATAAGCTTCTGTTAAAGAAGCCCCCAGGTATAATGAGCGCGTACAGCGCGTCAAGTATGTGCGAACAAAGCACAAATGAGCCTCTAAAGGCTTCGGGAAGGAGGAGGAAGGAGAGAAATAAAAGACAGCAAAAATAGAAAAAATGTGGATGGAGGAAGGAGACGAACTTGGAGTCCGGCGCTTAGGCGTAGAATCTTCGTAGACGGGCTGCGTTCCATGGGTTCGCCTCGAGTCGGTTATCCGATGCGTTTCGCAGACGGTATGCTCCGCCGGTCAGGACCTGGTCGATGATGAAGGACCTTCCCATTTGGGCTTGAGTTTGTCCTTTTCTTGTCCGTGAGCGTAGAACTAGTTCGCCAACGTTGTAAGCTTTGTCCCGTACTTCCCTGCTTTGGTATCTTCGAGCCTGCTGTTGATAAAATGCGGTACGAGCCTTTGCCACGTCGCGCTCCTCCTCCAATGCGTCCAAACTGTCCTACCGATCGAGCTCGGCTTCTCTTTCTTCATACATGCGCACGCGAGGTGAGTCATGTATTATGTCACAGGGCAAGACTGCCTCTGCGCCGTACACCATAAAAAATGGTGTGAATCCGGTAGTACGATTTGGCGTGGTCCACAGCCCCCAGAGTAGAGAGTCGAGCTCCTCAACCCAGTGCGTGTTAGATTCCTTGAGGGACCGCACTAGTCTGGGTTTAATGCCGCTCATGATTAGACCGTTTGCTCGCTCGACTTGACCGTTGGTTTGAGGGTGATAGACTGAGGCGTGTCGAGCTTGATGCCCATGATTTTGCACCATAATTTGACCTCATCGGCCGTGAAGTTGGTGCCGTTATCGCGATGATATCTTGTGGGGACACCGTAACGGTGCACTACCCCTGCTATGAAGTCTATCACCGGTCCGGATTCGCCGTTTTAACGAGCTTGGCCTCTATCCATTTGGTGAATTTATCCACCATGACCAATAGGTATTTTTGCTTGTGGGTTCCTCCCTTAAGGGGTCCAACCATGTCAAGCCCCCAGGACATGACGGCCAGGTGATGGGTATAGTTTTGAGGGCGGTGGGTGGCATGTGGCTTTGGTTAGCAAAAAGCTCGCAACCGATGCATCGTTGGACTAAATCCTGCGCATCTGCCCGAGCCGTCGGCCAATAAAATCCTGTATGAAAGGCCTTGCCTACAAGGGCCCAAGCTACGGCGTGGTGCCCACCCAGTTCGGCATGAATTTCAGCCAGGAGGTTTCGCCCTTCCTCTTCGGAGATACACCTTTGAAGGACTCCTGTAGTGCTTTTCTTATAAAGCTCTCCCTCATGGACTTTATAGGCTTTAGATCGCCGTACTATGCAGCGAGCCTCATTTTGGTCTTCGGGGAGTTCCCGCCTGGTTAGGTAGGCTAGGAATGGCTCCGTCCACGGGGCGATGACCACCATTATTTCGTGGGCGGAGGGTGTTATCTCGGTGGAAGAGCCTCCGATTGTGTCAGAGTGTTCGGCGTCAGGCAGTTCGGTTGGGTCCGGATTGTTATTTACGGACTCCCCTTCCATAGTACGGATGGCTTGAACAGCCGTTCCAGGAAGATGTTGGGCGGGACGGCATCGCGTTTTGCACCGATGCGTGCCAATATGTCCGCCGCCTGGCTGTTATCCGGGCTATATGATGAAATTCGAGCCCTTCGAACCGTGCTGACATTTGTAGGACCGCATTGCCGTATGCTGCCATTTTCGGATCTTTGGCATCAAAGTCTCCGTTTATTTGAGATATCGCGAGGTTCGAATCCCCGCGCACCTCTAGGTGTTTAATGCCCATGGAGACTGCCATCCGGAGGCCGTGCAGAAGGGCCTCATATTCGGCTGCGTTGTTGGAGTCCGTATACATTATCTGAAGGACGTATTGGACTGTATCCCGGTTGGGGACGTCGCCAGACGCCAGCCCCCAGGCCGGCCAACATTGTGGAGCCGTCAAAGTGCATGATCCAATTGGAGTATGCGCCGTACTCTTTAGGGAGTTCGGCTTCGGTCCATTTGGCCACGAAGTCGGCCAAAACCTGCGACTTGATAGCTAAATGCGTGGCTTATAGGTTATGTCGAATGGAAGGAGCTCTATGGCCCATTTAGCAATCCGCCCGTCAGCGTCGCGGTTGTTTATAATGTCGTTAAGAGGTACTTCGGAGGCTACCGTTATCAAACACTCTTGAAAGTAGTGTCGCAGCTTCCGGGTTGCCATGAACACCGCGTATGCTATATTTTGATAATGTGGGTACCGAGACTTGCATGGAGTGAGGACAGTGGACACGTAATAAACCGGTCTTTGAAGAGGGAACCGGCGTCCGTCCGTTTCTCGTTCGACAACGAGCACCGTGCTGACAACTTGATGTGTTGCGGCGATATATAATAGAATTTGTTCGCCCATGTTGGGCGTGGCCAGGACCGGATTTGTTGCCAATATGGCTTTTATCTCTTCGAGTCCGGCCGTGGCGTCATCCGTCCACTCGAAGTGTTTGGTGCGGCGGAGGAGGCGGTAAAGGGGTAACGCCTTTTCTCCCAAACGGGAAATAAAGCGGCTTAGAGCCGCTACACATCCCGTCAATTTTTGTATTTGTTTGAGGTCTTTTGGAATATCCAATTGTGACAGAGCTCGGATCTTGGCTTCAATTCCTCTACCGGACACAATGAAGCCCATGAGCTTTCCGGCTGGAACGCCGAAGACGCATTTTTCCGGATTGAGCTTGATGTCATATTTTCGAAGATTGTCGAATGTGAGCCTCAAGTCGTCTACTAGAGTTTCTACATGCTTGGTTTTGACGACCACGTCATCTACATATGCTTCCACTGTTTTGCCGATCTGGTTTGCCAGACATGTGTGAATCATGCGCTGATATGTTGCGCCGGTGTTTTTGAGCCCGAAGGGCATTGTGTTGAAGCAGAGTGGGCCGTATGGAGTGATGAATGCTGTTGCAGCTTGGTCTGGCTCCGCCATCTTGATTTGGTGGTAGCCGGAGTATGCGTCGAGGAAGCACAATGAGTCGTGTCCTGCTGTAGCGTCGATAATTTGATCAATTCGAGGGAGGGGGAAGGGATCCTTTGGGCAAGCCTTATTAAGGTCTTTGAAATCAATGCATAGGCGCCAGGATTTGTCCTTCTTTGGTACCATCACCAGATTTGCTAGCCAGTCCGGATGTTTTATATCTCTGATGAATCCGGCTTCCAGAAGTTTGGCTAGCTCCTCTCCCATGGCCTGTCTATTGGGTTCGGAAAAACGCTGAAGAGCCTGTTTGACTGGCTTGAATCCTATTAGGATATTTAGGCTGTGCTCGGCCAGCCAACGTGGGATTCCTGGCATGTCTGAAGGGTGCCAGGCAAAAATGTCGATTTTCTCGTAGAAATTCTCGTAGTCTTGGCGTCTACATCAGGGTTTAATTGTGCCCCAATGGAGGCCGTCTTTGCGAGTCCGTTGGGTGGACTTGGAATTTGACTATTTCATCCGCTGGTTTGAAAGAGGTGGACTTGGATCTTTTATCAAGTATCACATCGTCCCTGTTCACCATGGAGCGCATCGCAGTTAGTTCCTCGGCTGCTAAGGCTTCGGATAGTGCCTCGAGGGCTAGTGCGGCTGTCTTGTTTTCGGCGCGGAGTGCTATGTTCGGATCACTAGCGAGAGTGATGATTCCGTTAGGTCCGGGCATTTTAAGCTTCATGTACCCATAATGGGGTATAGCTTGAAAAATTGTGAATGTCTCTCGCCCTAATAAAGCGTGATATCCGCTGGCTAACGGGGCCACTTGAAATGTGACCTCCTCGGACCTGTAATTGTACGGCGAGCCGAACACTACGTCCAGTGTGATTTTTCCTGTGCAGCATGCTTCCCGACTAGGGATTATTCCTCTAAAGGTTGTGCTGCTTCGCTCAATGCGGTTCCATCTATTTCCATTTTTCGGAGGGTTTCCTCATAGATGAGGTTTAGTCACTGCCGCCATCCATGAGTACCTTAGTAAGGCAAAGCCGCCCACTATTGGACCGAGGACCAATTAATTTGGTGCTCGGGCTGTTCGGAATTTGGGTTCGTCGCTGGCATTAAAGGTAATAGCCATGTCACTCCATGGATTTATTGTTGCTACTTGGTAGACTTTGGCAAGGTTGCGGAGTGTTCGTTTGCGCGTATTATTTGATGCGAAAGTCTCGAAGACTCTTAACACCGTACTGGTATTGCTGGGCTGGGATTCTGAAGCTAGAAGCTCTTCGCCAGTTTTGGCCACCTGCCGTAGTATCCAACATGCTCGAAGGCTATGAGTTGGAGTGGCGCCCTCTGTGCTATGAATTTTGCGAGGTCCGTTTAGCCAACCCTCCGACTGATTCCGTACCCTTTAGGGGGTTTTGGTTTTTTGGTGTTTAATCCAGGTGCTTGGTGATGATGCACCCTTTTATTTCGGACTAGGGATGTATTCGGGGCCTGATTATCCCAAAATTTACTTTCGGTTTTCCAAGCACTCTCCATCGCACAGTACTTTTGTACTATGGTCACCAAGTCAGCAAAGCGTGTAATTTCACGATGACTTATGGCATTTAGGATTCCCTTGTCCGTGCAATTATTGCGAAAGCGTGGGATTGCGTCCTCCTCTCGGCGATCCTTTATCCTGTCCATAACCAGAGGAATCGCCCGATAATGATGTAATCGTTTCAGCGCTGTTGCCGAATTCGGGATAGATCGCTAATGTTTGGGTGGGCGGGTGGAACTAGATCCGGAACCCGTCAATTTAAGACTTCGAGGGCGAGAAGTTTCCGAACTTCGGAAGTTTGGATTTTGAATGCTATCCAATGAATCCAACCCGCCGCTGACTTTAAGTTCAGACTTGATCGACATCCGTCCCTCTGCAGGAATCCGGCATGGAGGGATCGGGAATCCGGACGTAGCTAGTCCTTAAGACAGAAGAAGAATCGCCGCATTGCTCCTCTATCACAACAACATGATGGGTAGCCTGGGGAGAGTTGATCTCTCTCAGATCGGTTTTAGGCCCAATCCAGTCGTAGTCTGTGGCGACTCCCAGGGCGGCGATGCGATCCAACAGCTCGTTTATGGAGGAGAGCTCAATCGGATCTAACTATTCGGCAAGTTTCAAATTTGCGTGAAGATTGGTTTCGATGACTCGAGAAGTCATCGTCGGCGCGGTGGCCGAACTGGCGGTCATAAGAAAACCACCTAGCCGAAGAGTCTGACCAGTGGCCAAGGCTCCTTTGGAAATAGTATCATCTTTAAAGACGGGATGAGGCATCCTTCCTGACCGCGACGGCACAAAGGAACTCTCAATTAAAGCACCAATGTCGGTGTCAAAACCGGCGGATCTTGGGTAGGGGGTCCCGAACTGTGCGTCTAGGCGGATGGTAACAGGAGACAAGGGACACGATGTTTTTACCCAGGTTCGGGCCCTCTCGATGGAGGTAATACCCTACTCCTGCTTGATTAATATTGATGATATGGGTAGTACAAGAGTAGATCTACCACGAGATCAAGGAGGCTAAACCCTAGAAGCTAGCCTATGATATGATTGTTGTTCGTCCTACAGACTAAAACTATTCGATTTATATAGACACCGGATAGGTTAGGGTTACACAGAGTCGGTTACAATGGTAGGAGATCTACATATCCGTATCGCCAAGCTTGCCTTCCACGCCAAGGAAAGTCCCATCCGGACACGGGACGAAGTCTTCAATCTTGTATCTTCATAGTCTAGGAGTCCGGCCAAAGATGATAGTTCGGCTATCCGGACACCCCCTAGTCCAGGACTCCCTCAGTGGCCCCACGCCCGCAGGAACCAGTGGTGCTCTACCTCGCCGCCACTCCCTACTCCGCCAGCGCAGCTCTGGTGGCGGTTAGGGAAGAGCGTCAGACCAAAGCCACAACAGTAGCCCAGGTCAAGGCAAAGCGGGAACAAGGAAGACCCACAGAAACCACTACATGGTGAGAAGGGTCACCGCAGTCTTGTTGGGGATGGAAGAGGTCCCTCCCCAGACTACCAGCCTGGAGGCCCCATCGCCTCGAGGCGCCACGGTCCCGGAGGCGCCAGTGCTTGGCGCTCAAACCTCGTTGAGCACCCAAGATACTTCACAAGACGGTCTTTGGAGGATGCAAGGGCGCGGTACCCCATGCCTCAGAAACTCCTCCTCGCGCTACTGGTGGCCTCATGCAAGGTGCGGCACTATTTTCAGGGTCACCCCATCAAGGTCGTCTTAGCATACCCCTTGGAAAGGGTGCTCAGGAGCCCTAACTCAGCCGGAAGGGTCGCTGAGTGGAACATTGAACTGCAAGCGTTTCAGCTCGAATTCAGCACTACCAGAGTCATATTGGGGGCCGCGTTAGCGTATTTCATGGCAGAATGGACGGAGGCACCGGGCCTCAAGGCCGACGAGGATCGGTCCCTCTCTCCGGGAAGCGAAGCGCCAGAAGGCTGGGTCATGTACTTCGGTGGGGCGTTCTCCAGGCATGGCACTGGGGCTAGGGCGGTTCTCATAGCTCCCACTCAGGACAAGCTCTACTACGTTGTGCAGCTCTGTTTCCAGCAAGGTGAAAAGGTCTCCAACAACATAGCAGAGTATGAAGGTCTAATAGCGGGCTTGAAGGCCGCAGCTGCCCTAGGGGTGAAGCGCCTTACCATCAAGGGCGATTCGCAGCTCCTTGTCAATTTCTCCAACAAGGTATACGAGCCAAAAGATGAGCACATGGAAGCCTACCTTGCGGAGGTCCGCAGGATGGAGAAGCAGTTCTGGGGGTTGGA
This sequence comes from Aegilops bicornis, assembly GCA_021605145.1. Taxonomy (NCBI): domain Eukaryota; kingdom Viridiplantae; phylum Streptophyta; class Magnoliopsida; order Poales; family Poaceae; genus Aegilops; species Aegilops bicornis. The sequence continues at coordinate 489,103,649 of CM038674.1, forward strand.
GTTGCAGCATGTGCCCCGCGGCACCAATCAGGAGGCCGACGACATCGCCAAACGAGCATCCGGGCGGTTACCTCAGGAGCCTGGCGTTTTCGAGGAGCGGCTTTTCAAGCCCTCCGCCATGCCATCACTAACAAACACGGCGCAGCCTCGGGAGGAGCTCCCCCAGCCACATGCCTCAGGAGCCCCGGTGCATGGCCCGGCCTCGAGGCCGCGCCTCCTCGGCGATGGAGCCTCGGGAGGGTGCTGGATCACAGAGCTCCGGAGCTACTTAACGCAAGGGACCCTGCCGGAGAAGGAGGAGGAAGCGGAGCGCATGGCGTGGCAAGCCACAACGTACTGCATCAGGGATGGAAAGCTCTATCGGAAGCGACCGAATGATGTGGCAATGCGCTGCATCTCCAGGGAGCACGGGAAAGAATTGCTGGCGGATATACACGGTGGAGACTATGGGCATCACTCGTCATCACGAACCCTCGTGGGCAAGGCATTCCGGAGCGGTTTCTATTGGCCTACTGCGCTCAACGAAGCCGTAGAACTAGTGAAGGCTTGCGAAGCCTGCCAATTCCATGCTAAGCAGATCCATCAGCCGACAGGAGGTCTACAAACTATACCCCTCTCGTGGCCATTCGCAGTCTGGGGGCTGGATATCCTGGGCCCATTTCCTCGGGCGCCAGGGGGCTATCGCTACCTCTACGTCGCCATGGACAAGTTCACCAAGTGGGCTGAAGTGGAAGCCGTCCGCACCATCCCCGCAGGTTCTGCGGTCAAGTTCGTCAAGGGCCTCGTGAGCCGGTTCGGGGTGCCGAACCGCATCATCACTGACAACGGTTCGCAGTTCACCAGTAACCTCTTCAAAACATATTGTGCTAACCTGGGAACGCAGATATGCTACGCTTCGTTGGCGCACCCCCGAAGCAACGGCCAGGCCGAGCGGGCCAACGCAGAGGTCCTGAGGGGCCTCAAAACCAGAACATTCAAGAAGAAACTGGAGGCCTGCGGCTAGGGTTGGTACGACGAGCTTCAGTCTGTGCTATGGTCCATCCGCACGACCACAACCAAGCCAACTGGAGAGACCCCGTTCTTCCTGGTCTATGGAGCTGAAGCGGTCCTTCCTCACGAGGTCAGACATCGTTCCGCACGGGTCCTGGCGTTCGACGAGGCACAGCAGGACGCCATGCGGGGGACAGATCTCGTGTTGGGGGAGGAGCGTCGTCGAGAAGCTGTGTTGCGAGCGGCAAGGTACCAACAAGCACTGCGACGATACCACTGCCGCAACATCCGCCCCAGAACTCTCGAGGTAGGGGACCTCATGCTCAGGCGAATTCTCTCTAGGGAGGGGTTGCATAAGCTCTCTCCCATGTTGGAGGGCCCGTTCAAGGTTGTTCATGTTTCCAGGCCCGGCTCCGCGCGCTTGGAGACTCAGGAGGGGGTGCCAGTCCAGAACGCGTGGAACATCCAGCACCTCCGGAGGTTTTACCCCTGAAATAGCCCAGAGCCTGTGAAGAGGGCAAATGCCTGTGAAGCTGTCTTTTTGGAAAAGGCCCAGAGCCTGTGAAGAAGGAAAATGCCTGTGAAGCTATCTTTTTGGAAAAGGCCCAGAGCCTGTGAAGAAGGCAAATGCCTGTGAAGCTGTCTTTTTGGAAAAGGCCCAGAGCACATGAAGACGGTGAATGCACATGAAGGCTGTCGCGTATTGGAAAAGGCCCAGAGCCTGTGAAGAGGGCCAATGCCTGTGAAGCTTGCTTCCCCCAAGAAAGGCCCGGGGCTTGTGAAGAAGGCCAACGCCTGTGAAGCTCGCCGCCCGTGACACTCTCACGTAATAATGAGTTGGGGATGTACACGTCCCGGAGTCTCAGGAGCGCCGGCCTCACAGCCTGGGCTCCCTCCCACGCCCAGTGGCAGCACTTAGCTCCACTGGTGAGAAGAAGTCGAAGACTAGATTAGGTGCCGGACGCGGCTTTTTCATTTGCTTTCTGCAGTTGGCTTGTTCATTCTCATTTGAAGTTTTATCGAAGCTGTTGTCGTTTTTGACTTGTGGCTCTTCGACCTTTCGCCCTCTTACCTCAATTTCTCTCACGCAAGGTCTCGCGAGGGGGGTAGCCTGAGCGCCCCCGCGAGTGTTCTCTGCCCTTATTGTTCGAGGTTTCCCTACCCGGGTCCACTAAAGGAGCACATCTCCAGTCCGCGCCCCACGGGTACCGCGACAAGAACACAGGACCTGGGTCGGTCGCCTCCACAGCTGAGGCTGGGAGCTACCTCTCCAGACTAACCTTCGCAGGACATGAAGCGTTCGACGAGGCCTTGACCCCGGGAAACGAGGGCCACGACGGGCGCCCCCGAGCTAAGTAATTTCTACGCGCGAGCGTGTAGCACAAGGGCATAATACCGAGATAGCAGAAACAATACGATAATTAACAGCAATAGTCCAAGAACGCCCACGCGGGGCCCTACGCTACTGTTTCTTTCCGCAGGAAAAGGAAAAAGAACAAAACGGGCGCGGCTCGCCTGACACCAACTCGCGGGGGAGACTCGAACTGCCTCCGGAGCTCAGGCGGACTCCCTCTCACGCTTCACCGGGGCAAGACGGCGGGCGGACTCGCTACCTCCCTCCAGGCGGGCGCGGCGGCGCGGAAGCTGGCCGCGACCACCGCTGGAGGAGCTACTGCCCGAAGAAGAGCCGTCGAAGCTCGACGATCCTCGAGCATCGCCGACCACGCGCGCGCTGTCATCTTCATCATCGCTGGGGCTGAACCCGCGGCCACGGTCGTCGTTCTCAGGGCAGCACCCAGCGCGGCGACCATCTTCCCCGAACACCCTCACGTAGAGGGTGGCATCGCCGTCGAACTTGAAGTGCAGGGTGCATCGCCGGCTCAGACCGTCTTGGCGGGCAAGCGTTTGCCGGCCAGCGGGCGAGGCAGGCTCCCGGCTCTGAGACCTCCAGTGAAGCCCAGAGGCCCGGACCAGCAACCATCCTCCTGAAGCTAGGGGCCGCCCGGGGCACCCGGCCGAAGCTCACCTAGGAGGAAGCGAGGAAGGCTGGAGCCGGGTGCGGTCGGCTCGTGACCACACAACAAACTCCGGCAGCACCTCTACCGAGTGGAAGCGCGGCCTAGGGGGTCGCGCGGCCGTAGCGCACCCCCCAGCAGCAGCCTGTCGCCCGCCACCGCGCGGGAGATCACCTCCACGACCGCGAGGAGCCATCATGGGAGCCACAGGGTGTTTGCGAGGACGGCCTCGACCGCGCTTGGGCGGGGGAGAGTCAGGCCCTACTTGGCGAGCCTTCCCCTTCTCTGCGGCCGAGAACCTCTTCGGCGGAGCCATGGGGAAGAAGAAGAAGCAAGAAGGAGATGGACTAGAAGGGCAGGCGCCGTCCCGTACTTATAGCCGGGGAAGGCCAACCGCCGACCTCCACGATCGCATGCAATCATGACCCGCTTTGCATGGAGGGACTTGTCAATTCGTGCAGTTGCCGAGGCGTCGTGGGGAAGTGGAGACGCCCACGTCCAATCAACCGCCACGCGGCGCCCAAGGTCGCAAGCTGTTAGGGCCCGCGGCGCTTCGCACTTGCCCCTTCGCCTCTCTGCTCGGCCAAGTTCGGGCGCGCCTTGGGCCCGAGGGCTACTGTCGGTGTTCTGGGAACGGGGGTCCCCAGACTTGCCTGCCTGCGGCCTGCGGCGTGGCTCAAAGGGGGGCCCATCACGGCCCATCTTCATCACAAGCTCAAGACCCTCGCGAGGGGCCAAGCCTCGCGGAGCGGACGACAGGGAGCTTCCTCAGGCACGGCCTCGTCAGGCTGGCTCACGAGGAGGCGGAGAGATCAAGGCGGGGTACCTCACGAGGTGCCCATGACGCAAGCCATGACGACCAAGGGCGCCAGGCGGGCGCCAGCCCGCGCAATGTCCTCATTTCCTCTTTGGTGCAAAGGGAGCAAGCGCAGGCGAGAGCATCAAGCAAAGGTGTCCATTTCGGTGCAACAAGACCAAGACCAGTCCAACGGCAGGAAGGAAGTCATTGTGGGGCCCAAGCCAGCGTCACCACCAGAGCCTGTGACAGGCGAGGACCAACTTTAGTCAGGATAAGTATACCAGATGTTCCCCTTCAAAATGGCCAATTGTTGGCACCCTTCCCGCTCAATATTTGGGAAGAGGCCCAGGGCCTTTGCCTATAAATAGGACTAGCCACCCACAAGGTAAGGGGGTCTGAAATGAGTAGCTAGAGGCAAGCTAGAATCAGAGAGAGAGAGGGACTGAACTCCTCTTAGCAGTTCATCCCCCCGGCCAAGAACAGACCCTCGCGAGGCTATTCTTCCTTGTATTGTTCATCACCATCAGCCCAAGAGGCAATCCACCACACCACAAACTAGAGTAGGGTATTACACCACAATGGTGGCCCGAACTAGTATAAACCTTGTGTCTCTTGTGCTGTTCCTTTCGTAGTTTAGATCCTAGCGAGGCGGCGGGGTGTAGGTAGGTAGAGGGTGAGATTCCGTGCGCACTCCAGTGTTCGAACCTCAAGGGTCTGCCGGAACCCGTAATCCGACAAAGCCAATCATTTGCAACAATCGGCTCGGTGCTACTGGAGAACACCGGCGGATTCAGCCTAAGAAAACGGGCTAAGTGATCAACTGGTGGTGGTGGTGGGTTGTTGTTGTTCTTGTTGTTCCCTTGGTTCTGATTCTGGACTAGTATCTGCATCAATGCATTCTGCTGCTGGATCAACTGAGTGAGCTCCAGTGGGAAAGCAAATCCATTGTCGCATCTCAGAGGCATCTGTTGGGTTTAGAAAAGATGAGAAAATAGACTAGAATGAGGTCTAGGGGGAAAATACTACCCATATGCACATGAGACAAACACAAACATATCACTCAATCAATTCAAACAAGGGCATACAATCGGTCTAGAACTATCGTTACAAAAGTGCTAGGACTATACTACATACATGGTGGAATACTACTACTGATATGGTGGTCGACTAGAAAAACTGCTCGGTCGAAGACTCCATGATATCTGCTCCAGCTTCATCAACATAGTCATCATCGCTATCGTCAGGGTCCAAGTCAGTGTCGTCGATGATGATGTAGTTCTCCGGGCAAGTGGAATCATCATCTTCTCCTCCTAGCGCGGGGTCTCCCATGAAACTCCTAGCTTCCTTGTCAGGTCGTCATTCTTCTCCACTAATACGACGATCTCCTCCATATAATCTTCGCGTGTAGCCTTGAGTTCTTCCTCCAGCTCCGTGATCCTTGTCATCGCCTTCTTCAAATATGTCATGCCTGCGCACATCTGGTTCTCCTCGCGTCGAATGTGCTGGTTTAACTCCTGGATGAAAGAGGCAATCGATCTATCCTTCCCGATGGTGATCATCTCCCATTGCTCATCTCGGCCCCCACAAATCTGGTATATAGTGTCCTTGAGATCATTGTGGTAAACTTCTCCAATGCGTCCCATGGTAATGTGAGCTGCCGTACTCTTTCCTAGACTCGAGGTTGGTGCATCAAAGGAAAACTCTATGGGCTCAGTGACTGGCGCGGACGTCCTTCCTGGAACTTGAACTTGAATCATCCAGTGCTCCTCTTCTGGTAAAGTGGCGTTGTAGATCCCGGTGAAGCTTGGTATTCCAATGTTCAGGTACCTAGTAACTTCCTTCAAGTGGCATCCAAAAGGGGTGTCTTCATCCGGTTGCGTGAACTTGATACTTGCATCCGCCATCCTAAAGAGTAGAAAATGGAGAGGAGTTAGAAATGAGAAGAGAGTAGTGGTCCAGGGCTTTAGCTTAGTGGTCGTGTCCTACAGTCAGCGTGTGCTCTGATACCATCTTTGTAGCGACCAGACCTCAAAGCGATCGATCTCTCGTGCTTAAGTGTCATCCTGGATCGGTAATCTTTGACACACAGTACTTGAAGGATTTATAACAGAGTAGAAATCACACACTTATTACAATGAATGTTTCAAAAGAGAACTTATTACAATAAATATGGCTTAAGGCCATCTAATACGATAACAGCAGAAGGCTTGGAAGATAAAGTGAGTCCATCAACTCCAACGGCATCACTGAGTGAAAGGCCACGACCTAAGGCTCCTTACTCATCGTCTGAAAAGTCTTCAACATGATACGTTGCAGCCCGAAAACGGGTCAGCACATGGAATATGCTGGCAATGTAACACAAAAGAGTAATGAATAGAATAATGCTATCACTACATGCATATTTGGCTGGTGGAGGCTGCATGGTTAATATGTTTTGTGAAAAGCCAATTTTTCCCTACTGCAAAGGAATATATTTTATTTAACTATCATGGTGGTTGTTAAACATTGAGAATGGTAAACCCCATCTCAATCCCAATTAAAAAGTAATCAATAACCCAATCAAATTTATAATTAAGAGTGATGAGATCCACATGATAATCCAAGAAACTAGATACTCAAGATGTCCATAACAGGGGACACGGCTAACCATGATTAGTTTGTACACTCTGCAGAGGTGTGTGCACTTTTCCCCACAAGACTCGATCTCCTCCGTTGAATTTCTCGCACTGCATGATTTTTGAGAAACGGATGACCGAGACATAGTCTTTCCGAAGAGGTCCCCTTAACCGATAGATAGGCCGGTACACCTACAATCCCCTACATCTGCTAGCCCATCATGGAAAGGTTTCCCACAACTTACTCAACTATGCCAGAGCCCATAATGGCATGTGGCTGCACACGGAAGTTTCTAGCATGAATAATCTTATGATCCCTTTGAGCCTGGGTGGCAGTCCATAGGAGAATCACACGGTACCCCAGGATTTCCAAAAATACAGGCAATCACTGGATTCCCCAGGTGCCTCAATCCACCTAGATGTGTATTTAAGTTGCCACCTTAAGTTGAACCATTAATTAACAATCTCACATCTGTCATGAATACACTCAAACCCAATCCACGTCTACGAGCATAGCATAGCAGTATAAGCATAACGTAGAAGGAACTCCCAGGGTTTGATAATAAACAGGCGAATAGGTACTACATCAACTACTTCCCAACCCACAATTTGATTTAGATCCTAACCATGCAATGTTTTAGGATTGATCTAATGCAATAAAACTGGGTAGTAAGATGTATGATCAAAGTGTTACTTGCCTTTCCGATGATCCGTGAAACCTAGAGACTCGTAGTAGAACGCTTCGCACTCCGGGTACTCTATCGCAAACAAACAAGCATACAATAAGAAATCAAGAAAGGGAACGGGTAAAACTAAAATAAGAGATCTTACCAGAAAGTTCACCTTAAGAACTCCGGTTTGCAAAAAGAATCAAATCAAACGAAGCAACAAAACTCAAACGGCGAAAGAAACAAGCTTCGTTTACTAATCTGGACTAAAGTCAAATTTTACAGTAGCAAAATCTTGTTTAAGTTGGTTAACCAGAAAGAGGGTTTCGAGACGAAACTCTAGGCGCTTGAATCGCCTGATTCCGATAAACGAGCGAAAAGTTATACTAAAACGAAAATCGGATCAGAAATCGCGATCGAAAATAATCGCGGAAAATCCGAGAAAAAGAAAAACTGACGAACAGGCTAACGAACGAACGTTCGCTGTCTGTGGCTAAACGGTGAAAACCGTTCGTTAAAACGAACGAACGAACGGGCATTCGCTATATAACTAAACCTAAAAAAATAAAAATAAACCGATCTAAAGAAATAAACCGCGGGTCTTAAAAAACCGTACGGTTTTCCGAAGAAAACCGGCGGCGGCGGCGGGCGGCTACCTCCGGCAAGTCCGTGAGGCGGGCGGTAGCAGCGGCTTCCGCGAGGCTCTTGTGCGTAATGGCGTGGCGGCGGTGGCGGCGTCGGGCTAGGGTTAGGGTTGGGCGGCGGTGGGCTGCGGCGGCTCGGGCGTCGCGAATTATAAAGGCCCCCCGGGCGGTGTCCCGCTCGGGTACGGCCCGGAGTCGGTTTGACTTTTTTTTAAATAATTCTGACGTGCAAAAAAATAAAGAAAAGAAATACTAAACGGACTCCAAAAATCCCGAAATAAAGTTTCCCCGTCCTCTAAAAATAAGCCGCACAAGGTGAACATTTATTGGGTCTAAAATGCAATTTTTAAAAAACACATATTTTTCCTAATTCAAATAAAATAGCGATAACACTCCGAATAAAAATCTTATTTGATTTTAATATTAAATCTCCGATATTTCTTTATTTTGAGGAAGTCATTTTATCCTCTCTCTTTTATTTAATAAAAGAAATATTCGAAGAGAAAATAATTAAAATCAAACGATCCTCTTTTCAAAATTCGAGAAAGACTCGAATATGAAAATAATGAAATCCCCAACTCTCTCCGCGGGTCCTTGAGTTGTGTAGAATTTCTAGGATTAACCAAAATGCAATAAAATATGATATGCAATGATGAGCTAATGTATAACATTCCAAATTGAAAATTTGGGATGTTACACTAGGACTCCCAAGTCCTAGTAGGATTCCCCTTTTCCTTTCCAGAGTTGGAGAGAAGAAACAGGGAAAGAGAGAGGGAGTAGGAAAGGGCAGGGGGGGGACGCCGCCCCCTTTCCCCTAGTCCAATTCGGACCCATGGGGGGGCACACCTCCTTCCCTCTCGCATGCCTCCTCTATTCCTGTATGGCCCAATAAGGCCCAATACTTCTCCCAGCGAATTCACGTAACTCTCCAGTACTCCAAAAAAAATACCCGAGTCACTCGAAACCTTTCCGATGTTTGAATATAGCCTTCCAATATATCGATCTTTACCTCTCGACCATTTCGAGACTCCTCGTTATGTCCCCGATCTCATCCGGGACTCCGAACAAACTTCAGACATCAAATCACATAACTCATAATATAAATCGTCATCGAACGTTAAGCGTGCGGACCCTATGGGTTCGAGAACTATGTAGACATGACCGAGACACATCTCCGGTCAATAACCAATAGCGGAACCTGGATGCTCATATTGGCTCCTACATATTCTACGAAGATCTTTATCGGTCAAACCGCACAACAACATATGTTGTTCCTTTTGTCATCGGTATGTTACTTTCCCGAGATTCGATCGTCGGTATCCTCATACCTAGTTCAATATCGTTACCGGCTAGTCTCTTTACTCGTTCTGTAATGCATCATCCCGCAACTAACTCATTAGTCACAATGCTTGCAAGGCTTATAGTGATGTGCATTACCGAGAGGGCCCAGAGATACCTCTCCGATACACGGAGTGACAAATCCTAATCTCGATCTATGCCAACTCAACAAACACCATCGGAGACACCTATAGAGCATCTTTATAGTCACCCAGTTACGTTGTGACATTTGATAGCACACAAGGTGTTCCTCCGGTATTCGGGAGTTGCATAATCTCATAGTTCGAGGAACATGTATAAGTCATCAAGAAAGTAGTAGTAATGAAACTATAATGATCATAATGCTAAGCTAACGAATGGGTCTTGTCCATCACATCATTCTCCTAATGATGTGATCCCGTTCTTCAAATGACAACACATTTCTATGGTTAGGAAATATAACCATCTTTGATAAACGAGCTAGTCAAGTAGAGGTATACTAGGGACATTTTGTTTTGTCTATGTATTCACACATGTACTAAGTTTCCGACTAATACAATTCTAGCAAGAATAATAAACATTTATCATGAAATAAGGAAATAAATAATAAACTTATTATTGCCTCTAGGGCATGTTTCCTTCAGTCTCCCACTTGCACTAGATTCAATAATCTAGTTCACATCGCCATGTGATTTAACACCAATAGTTCACATCACCATGTGATTAACACCCATAGTTCACATGGCCATGTGACCAACACTCAAAGGGTTTACTAGAGTCAGTAATCTTGCTTCACATCGCCATGTGATTAACACCCAAAGAGTACTAAGGTGTGATCATGTTTTGCTTGTGAGAGAAGTTTAGTCAACGGGTCTGCCATATTCAGATCCGTATGTATTTTGCAAATTTCTATGTCAACAATGCTCTTGCGGAGCTACTCTAGCTAATTGCTCCCACTTTCAATATGTATCCAGATTGAGATTTAGAGTCATCTGGATCAGTGTCAAAACTTGCATCAACGTAACCCTTTACGACGAACCTTTTGTCACCTCCATAATCGAGAAACATATCCTTATTCCACTAAGGATAATTTTGACCGCTGTCCAGTGATCTACTCCTAGATCACTATTGTACTCCCTTGCCAAACTAAGTGTAGGGTATACTATAGATCAGGTACACAACATGGGATACTTTATAGAACCTATGGCTGAGGCATAGGGAATGACTTTCATTCTCTTTCTATCTTCTGTCGTGGTCGGGCTCTGAGTCTTACTCAATTTCACACCTTGCAATATAGGCAAGAACTCCTTCTTTGACTATTCCATTTTGAACTACTTCAAAAATTTGTCAAGGTATGTACTCACTGAAAAGACTTATCAAGCGTCTTGATCTATCTCTATAGATCTTGATGCTCAATATGTAAGCAGCTTCATCGAGGTCTTTCTTTGAAAAACTCCTTTCAAACACTCCTTTTATGCTTTCCAGAAAATTCTACATCATTTCCGATCAACAATATGTCATTCACATATACTTATCAGAAAGGTTGTAGTGCTCCCACTCACTTTTTTGTAAATACAGGCTTCATCGCAAGTCTGTATACAACTATATGCTTGGATCAACTCATCAAAGCGTTTATTCCAACTCTGAGATGATTTGCACCAGTCCATGGATGGATCGCTGGAGCTTGCACATTTTGTTAGCACCGTTAGGATTGACAAAACCTTCTGGTTGCATCATATACAACTCTTCTTTAAGAAATCCATTAAGGAATGCAGTTTTGACACCCATTTGCCTGATTTCATAAAATGTGGCAATTTGCTAACATGATTCGAACAGACTTAAGCATCGCTACGAGTGAGAAAATCTCATCATAGTCAACACCGTGAACTTTGTCAAAAACCTTTTTTGACAAGTCTAGCTTTGTAGATAGTAATACTACTATCAGCATCCGTTTTCCTCTTGAAGATTCATTTATTTTCTATGGCTTGCCGATCATCGGGCAAGTCAACCAAAGTCCACACTTTGTTCTCATACATGGATCCCATCTCAGATTTCATGGCCTCAAGCCATTTCACGGAATCTAGGCTCATCATCGCTTCCTCGTAGTTCATAGGTTCCTCATGGTCAAGTAACATGAACTCCAGAATAGTATTATCATACCACTCTGGTGCGAAACATACTCTAGATGACCTACGAGGTTCGGTAGTCACTTGATCCGAAGCTTCATGATCATCATCATTAACTTCCTCACTAATTGGTGTAAGCATCACTTGAACTGATTTTAGTGAAGAAATACTTTCCAATTCGGGAGAAGGTACAATTACCTCATCACGTTCTACCTTCCTCCAACTCACTTTTTTTTGAGAGAAACTCCTTCTCCAGAAAGGATTCATTCTTAGCAACAAAGATCTTGCCTTTGGATCTGTGATAGAAGGTGTACCCAACAGTCTCTTTTGGGTATCCCATGAAGACACATTTCTCCGATTTGGGTTCGAGCTTATCAGGTTGAAACTTCTTCACATAAGCATCGCAGCCTCAAACTTTAAGAAACGACAACTTGGGTTTCTTGCCAAACCACAGTTCATAAGGTGTCGTCTCAACGGATTTAGATGGTGCCCTATTTAACGTGAATGCAGCTATCTCTAATGCATAACCCCAAAACGATAGTGGTAAATCGGTAAGAGACATCATAGATTGCACTATATCCAAAGAAATACGGTTATGACGTTCGGACACACCATTATCTTTGTGGTGTTCCGGTGGCATGAGTTTGTGAAACTATTCCACATTGTTTAATTGAAGGCCAAACTCGTAACTCGAATATTTGCCTCTCTGATCGGATCGCGAAACTTTATTTTCTTGTTACGATGATTCTCTACTTCACTCTGAAAATCTTTGAACTTTTCAAGTGTTTCAGACTTGTGTTTCATCAAGTAGATATACACATATCTGCTCAAATCATCTGTGAAGGTCAGAAAACAATGATACCCGCCGTGAGCCTCAACACTCATTGGACCGCGACACCGCGTACATTGGTTTGTATTATTTCCAATAAGTCAGTGACTTGCCCCACTGTTCCGGGGAACGAAGTCTTAGTCATCTTGCCCATGAGGCATGGTTCGCAAGAATCAAATGATTCATAATCAAGTGATTCCAAAAGCCCATCAGCATGGAGTTTCTTCATGCGCTTTACACCAATTTGACCTAAACGGCAGTGCCACAAATAAGTTGCACTATCATTATTAACTTTGCATCTTTTGTCTTCAATATTATGAATATGTGCATAACTACGATCAAGATCAAACAAACTATTTTCATTGGGTGTATGACCATCGATGGTTTTTATTCATGTAAATAGAACAACAATTATTCTCTATCTTTAAATGAATAACCGTATTGCAATAAAATTTATTTAGATTCAACACAAATCCCGAAAGTATAGGGAGTGTGCGATGATGATCATATCAATCTTGGAACCACTTCCAACACACATCGTCACTTCACCCTTAACTTTTCTCTGTTTATTCTGCAACTCCCATTTCGAGTTACTAATCTTAGCAACTGAACTAGTATCAAATACTGAGGGGTTGCTATAAACACTAGTAAAGTACACATCAATAACATGTATATCAAATATACCTTAGTTCACTTTGCCATCCTTCTTATCCACCAATTACTTGGGGCAGTTCCGCTTCCAGTGACCAGTCTTTTTGCAGTAGAAGCACTTAGTCTTGGTCTTAGGTCTAGACTTGGGCTTCTTCACTTGAGCAGCAACTTGCTTGTCATTCTTCTTGAAGTTCCCCTTCTTCCCTTTGCCCTTTTTCTTAAAACTAGTGGTCTTGTCAACCACCAACACTTGATGCTTTTCTTGATTTCTACCTTCGTTGATTTCAGCATCACGAAGAGCTCAGGAATCATTTTCGTCATCCCTATATTATAGTTCATCACAAAGTTCCAGTAACTTGGTGATAGTGAATGGAGAACTCCTTCAATCACTCTTTTATCTGGAAGATTAACTCCCACTTGATTCAAGCAATTGTAGTACCCAGACAATCTGAGCACATGCTCACTGGTTGAGCTATTCTCCTCCATCTTGTAGGCAAAGTACTGTCAGAGGTCTCATATCTCTTGACACGAGCATGAGTATGAAATACCAATTTCAACTCTTGGAACATCTCATATGCTCCGTGGTGTTTAAAACGTCTTTGAAGCCCCGATTCTAACCCGTAAAGCATGGTGCACTAAACTATCAAGTAGTCATCATATCGAGCTCGCCAAATGTTCATAACGTCTGCATCTGCTCCTGCAATCGGTCTATCACCTAGCGGTGCATCAAGGACATAATTCTTCTATGCAACAATGAGGACAATCCTCAGATCATGGACCTAGTCCGCATCATTGCTACTATCATCTTTGAACATAGTTTTTCTCTAGGAACATATAAAAAATAAATGGGGAGCTACATCGCGAGCTATTGATCTACAACATAGTTATGCAAATACAATCAGGACTACGTTCATGATAAATTAAAGTTCAATCAATCATATTACTTAGGAACTCCCACTTAGATAGACATCCCTCTAGTCATCTAAATGATCACGTGATCCAAATCAACTAAACCATGTCCGATCATCACGTGAGATGGAGTAGTTTTCAATGGTGAACATCACTATGTTGATCATATCTACTATATGATTCACGCTCGACCTTTCGGTCTCCAGTGTTCCGAGGCCATATCTGTGTATGCTAGGCTCATCAAGTTTACCCGAGTATTCCGCCTGTGCAAAACTGGCTTGCACCCGTTGTATGTGAATGTAGAGCTTATCACACCCGATTATCGTGTGGTGTCTCAGCAAGAAGAATTGTCGCAACGGTGCATACTCAGGGAGAACACTTATACCTTGAAATTTTAGTAAGGGATCATCTTATAAAGCTACCGCCGAACTAAGCAAAATAAGATGTATAAACGATAAACATCACATGTAATCAAAATATGTGACATGATATGGCCATGATCATCTTGCACCTTTGATATCCATCTCCAAAGTACCGTCATGATCTCTATCATCGCTGACATGACACCATGATCTTCATCATTTTGATCTCTATCAACGTGTCGTCACATGGTCGTCTCGCCAACTATTGCTCTTGCAACTATTGCTATCGCATAGCGATAAAGTAAAGCAATTATTTGGCGCTTGCATCTTATGCAATAAAGAGACAACCATAAGGCTTCTGCCAGTTGCCAATAACTTCAACAAAACATGATCATCTCATACAACAACTTATATCTCATCACGTATTGACCATATCACATCACAACAAGCCCTACAAAAACAAGTTAGACGTCCTCTACTTTGTTGTTGCAAGTTTTACGTGGCTGCTATGGGCTCAGCAAGAACCGTTCTTACCTACGCATCAAAACCACAACGATTTTTCGTCAAGTATGTGTTGTTTTAACCTTCAACAAGGACCGGGCGTAGACACACTCGATTCAACTAAAGTTGGAGAAACTGACACCCGCCATCCACCTGTGTGCGAAGCATGTCGGTAGAACCAGTCTCGCATAAGCGTACGTGTAATGTCGGTCCAGGCCGCTTCATCCAACAATACCGCCGAATCAAAGTATGACATGCTGGTAAGCAGTATGACTATTATAGCCCACAACTCACTTGTGTTCTACTCGTGCATATAACATCTACGCATAAACCTGGCTCGGATGCCACTGTTGCGTAACATAGTAATTCCAAAAAAATTCCTATGCACACGCAAGATCATGGTGATGCATAGCAATGAGAGGAGAGAGTGTTGTCCATGTACGCTCGTCGACCGTAAGCGGAAGCGTTATGACAACGCGTTTGATGTAGTTGAAAGTACGGCACCTCCGCGATCTGCAGAGTGTCGAGGGAGAGCTACGTCAACACGACGGCGCGATGACGGTGACGTCCCACGAACTCATGATCCAGTAGAGTGTCGAGGGAGAGCTACATCAACACGACGGCGTGATGACGGTGATCATGAAGCTACTGACGCAGGGCTTCGCCTAAGCACTATGACGATATGACCGAGGTGGATTATGGTGGAGGGGGGCACCGCACACGGCTAAAAGATCAATGATCAACTTCTCTGTTGTGGCTTTCGGATGTCCCCTACCCACGTATATAAAGGAGGGAGGAGGAGGAGGCCGGCCCTAGAGGGGGCGCGCCAAGTGTGGGGAGTCCTACTAGGACTCCCAAGTCCTAGTAGGATTCCCCTTTTCCTTTCCGGAGTAGGAGAGAAGAAAGAGGGAAAGAGAGAGGGAATACGAAAGGGCAAGGGGGGCGCCGCCCCCTTTCCCCTAGTCCAGTTCGGACCCATGGGGGGGCGCGCGCCTCCTTCCCTCTGACCTGCCTCCTCTATTCCCGTATGGCCCAATAAGGCCCAATACTTCTCCCGGCGAATTCACGTAACTCTCCGGTACTCCAAAAAATACCCAAATCACTCGAAACCTTTCCGATGTCCGAATATAGCCTTCCAATATATCGATGTTTACCTCTCGACCATTTCGAGACTCCCCATCATGTCCCCGATCTCATCCGGGACTCCGAACAAACTACGGTCATCAAATCACATAACTCATAATACAAATCGTCATCGAACGTTAAGCGTACGGACCCTACGGGTTCGAGAACTATGTAGACATGACCAAGACACATCTCCGCTCAATAACCAATAGTGGAACCTGGATACTCATATTGGCTCCTACATATTCTACGAAGATCTTTATCGGACAAACCGCATAACAACATACGTTGTTCCCTTTGTCATCGGTATGTTACTTGCCCGAGATTCGATCATTGGTATCCTCATACCTAGTTCAATCTCGTTACTGGCAAGTCCCTTTACTCGTTCCATAATGCATCATCCCACAACTAACTCATTAGTCACAATGCTTGCAAGCCTTATAGTGATGTACATTACCGAGAGGGCCCAGAGATACCTCTCCGATACACGGAGTGACAAATCCTAATCTCGATCTATGCCAACTCAACAAACACCATCGGAGACACCTGTAGAGCATCTTTATAATCATCCAGTTACGTTGTGACGTTTGATAGAACACAAGGTGTTCCTCCAGTATTCGGGAGTTGCATAATCTCATAGTCTGAGGAACATGTATAAGTCATGAAGAAAGTAGTAGCAATGAAACTATAACGATCATAATGCTAAGCTAACGATTGGGTCTTGTCCATCACCATCATTCTCCTAATGATGTGATCTCGTTCATCAAATGACAACACATGCCTATGGTTAGGAAACACAACCATCTTTGATAAATGAGCTAGTCAAGTAGAGGTTTACTAGGGACACTTTGTTTTGTCTATGTATTCACACATGTACTAAGTTTCCGGTTAATACAATTCTAGCATGAATAATAAACATTTATCATGAAATAAAGAAATAAATAATAACTTTATTATTTCCTCTAGGGCATATTTCCTTCATGCCTGTCTATGCACGTGTGTGTGAGAGAAGGGTCTGGAGGTATGCAAGGATGATGAGGGGGGACGATATGGTTGTGGTAAGCATACATAACTACATAGGAAGATTAACCGTCGTGTGTCCAAGAAAGGGAGAGACATAACTAGTGAGGTAAGTCTATCGGTGCATGGGAAAAAATAATTATAGTTGACCTAGCTATATGTAGGGATATCAGTACGTATACATGCATGCATGTGTTAGAATCAAATAAGGTCCGAAGAGACGGACAGGGGGAGAGGGGTGCGGCTAGGAGGTGGTGCGAGAGGCCTACTATGTCGAGGGGGAGGAGTGTACGAGTATGAGATCGATGAAAAGAGGGGCAGGAGTGTGCACCTGCGTGGAACCGTATTGGACATAGGGGGCATGGACGATGAGAAGAGAAGAGGGGAAGTGTGTGTTTGCGGTAGGCACACTTGGCTAGAGAGGTATATCGACCAGTGTGTGACGGAAAGAAGGAGCTGGGGGGGCTACACACACCGTGGGTGAACGACCTAAAGAGAAATAACGAATGTGCGCGATGGAGGGGACACTGAGGGAGGGTGAGAGGGGGCGGGCGTGTGCATGCACGATAGAAAGTTAGCTCTAGCTAGCTACAAAAAGAAGAGGATCATGAAGGTCTAAAAGACAAACAGAGATCATAATTCATTATAGAGAAGTGGATACAGATACTTGAAGAAGATATCTTAATGTATACCATTGATTATAATTTAGGATAATGTGTGGCTTTTGCAGCTCAGGGCTAAATACTTGTCATAATGGACGGGGCGGGGCACTATACATTGTGTGATAAACACGGTGTACGTATGGAACATGGTTAAGATTATGAATATCTAGTTAGTACATCAAATGTACTATTATATGGAATCAACATCAAGTGTATTCAAAAAATTGAATTCGAGTTCATATAGTACACATAGTTCATATATATCTCTATAGTAATCATAGGGTGTGTGCTACGTCTCCAACGTATCTATAATTTTATATTGTTCCATGCTATTATATTATCAATCTTGGATGTTTTATATGCATTTATATGCTATTTTATATGATTTTTGGGACTAACCTATTTACCTAGAGCCCAGTGCCAGTTTCTGTTTTTTCCTTGTTTTTGAGTTTTACAGAAAAGGAATACCAAACGGAGTCCAATTGACTTGCCAATTTTTTATGGACCAAAAGAAGCCCCCGGAGTAAAATAGTTGGGACAGAAGAGTCCCGAGCCGTCCACGAGGGTGGAGGGCGCGCCCCTGCCTCGTGGACGACTCGGAGACCCCCCCTGACGTGAGACCAACGCAAAAAGTTCCTATAAATACAGAAACCCCCGAAAAGAAACCTAGATCGGGAGTTCTGCCGCCGCAAGCCTCTGTAGCCACAAAAAACCAATCGGGACCCTGTTCCAGCACTCTGCCGGACGGGGGAATCATCATCGGTGGCTATCTTCATCATCCCGGCGCTCTCCATGATGAGGAGGGAGTAGTTCACCCTCGGGTTGAGGGTATGTACCAGTAGCTATGTGTTTGATCTCTCTCTCGTGTTCTTGATTTGGCAATATCTTGATGTATCGCGAGCTTTGCTATTATAGTTGGATCTTATGATGTTTCTCCCCATCTACTCTCTTGTAATGGATTGAGTTTTCACTTTGAAGTTATCTTATCGGATTGAGTCTTTAAGGATTTGAGAACACTTGATGCATGTCTTGCATGTGCTTATCTGCGGTGACAATGGGATATTCACGTGATCCACTTGATGTATGTTTTGGTGATCAACTTGCGAGTTCTGTGACCTTATGAACTTATGCATACGGGTTGGCACACGTTTCCGTCTTGACTCTCCATAGAAACTTTGGGGCACCCTTTGAAGTTCTTTGTGTTGGTTGAATAGATGAATCTGAGATTGTGTGATGCATATCGTATAATCATACCCGCGGATACTTATGGTGACATTGGAGTATCTAGGTGACATTAGGGTTTTGGTTGATTTGTGTCTTAAGGTGTTATTCTAGTACGAACTCTAGGATAGGTCGAATGGAAAGAATAGCTTCGTTTTATTTTACTACGGACTCTTGAATAGATCGATCAGAAAGAATAACTTTGAGGTGGTTTCGTACCCTACAATAATCTCTTTGTTTGTTCTCCGCTATTAGTGACTTTGGAGTGACTCTTTGTTGCATGTTGAGGGATAGTTATATGATCCAATTATGTTATTATTGTTGAGAGAACTTGCACTAGTGAAAGTATGAACCCTAGGCCTTGTTTCAACACATTGCAATACCGTTTTCGCTCCCTTTATCATTAGTTACCTTGCTGTTTTTATATTTTCAGATTAGAAAAACCTATATCTACCATCCATATTGCACTTGTATCACCATCTCTTCGCCGGACTAGTGCACCTATAAAATTTACCATTGTATTGGGTGTGTTGGGGACACAAGAGAATCTTTGCTATTTGGTTGCAGGGTTGTTTGAGAGAGACCATATTCATCCTACACGTCCCACAGATTGATAAACCTTAGGTCATCGACTTGAGGGAGATTTGCTACAGTCCTACAAACCTCTGCACTTGGAGGCCCAACAACTTCTACAAGAAGAAGGTTGTGTAGTAGACATCAAGCTCTTTTCTGGCGCTGTTGCCGGGGAGGCTAGGTAAGCGGCACTTACACCCCGTCAACTAAGCTCTTTTCTGCGCCGTTGCCGAGGAGGTGAGTGCTTGAAGGTATATCTTTTGATCTTGCAATCGAATCTTTTAGTTTCTTGTGTTATCACTAGTTTAGTTTATAAAATAAAACTACAAAAAAATGGAATTGAGGGTGCCTCATATGCTTCATCTTTTTAATATCTTCCGTGAAAATAATGGAAAGGAAAATTGTGCTCAAGTGTTAGAAGAAGAATGCATTAAAATGTTTGGCACTAAATATTTGAATGATGAGCATGATTGCAATGTTGTTAGTATGAATTCCTTGAATATCCATGATGCTAATGATATGCAAAGCCACAAGCTTGGGGATGCTATGTTTTGATGAGCAAATTTATTATGATGATAGCATGCCTCCTATTTATGATGATTATATTGATGAAAGTGGGTATGGAAGAGTGTCAAATTTAGGAAGTAATGATCCCACTATTTTGTAGGGTGTTGAGTCTTATTGCGATAATTATGAAAGTGGATTTGGAGAGGTCA
The DNA here is from genome assembly GCA_021605145.1 of Aegilops bicornis. Classification (NCBI taxonomy): domain Eukaryota; kingdom Viridiplantae; phylum Streptophyta; class Magnoliopsida; order Poales; family Poaceae; genus Aegilops; species Aegilops bicornis. Next base: position 489,123,392 of record CM038674.1, read on the forward strand.
TGACTTTATTTAGTGATGAATCCACTATTTCAGAAGAGGTTCCAATTGATTATGAGAAAAAAGTTGCTATCTGTGATGATTATTGTGATGACATGGATGCTATAAAGAATAATGATAACCATGAAACTTGTCAGTATGATTTTAATTTTCAATTGGATTATGCCTCACATGATAGTTATTTTGTTGAGTTTGCTCCCACTACTATTCATGAGAAGAAATTTGCTTATGTGGAGAGTAATAAAAATTCTATGCTTTTAGATCATGAAAAGAATTCTTTATGTGATGGTTATATTGTTGAATTCATTCATGATGCTACTGAAAATTATTATGAGGGAGCAATATATGCTTGTAGGAATTGCAATAATATCAAGTTTCCTCTCTATGTGCTTAAAATCTTGAAGTTATGCTTGTTTTGCTTTCCTATGCTAGTTGATTCTTGTTCCCATAAATTGTTTGCTCACAAAATCCCTATGCATAGGTAGTGGGTTAGACTTAATTGTGCTAGTCATATTATTCATGATGCTTTCTTTATGTGTCAATTCTTATCTTTTATGTGAGCATCATTGAAATCATCATGCCTAGCTAGGGGCGTTAAGCATTAGCGCTTGTTGGGAGGCAACCCAATTTTATTTTTGTTCTCTACCTTTTCCTCCTGTTTAGTAATAAATAATCTATCTAGACTCTGCTTAGAAGTGGTTTTATGTTTTAATTAGTGTTTGTGCCAAGTAGAACCTTTGGGAAGACTTGGGTGAAGTCTTCTTGATCTTCTTTGTAAAAATGTAAACTTTTGCATTCACGAGATTAGCTGCAATTTTTTACTGGAGAGTGCTTTTCTGTTTTTGCAGATATTTAATAGACGAATTCCTCACGTCCACCAATTTATTTCAAAATTTTAAGAGTTCCAGAAGTATTCGAACAAAACAGATTACTACAGACTGTTCTGTTTTTGACAGATTCTGTTTCTGTGTGTTGTTTGCTTATTTTGATGAATCTATGGGTAGTATCGGAAGGTATGAACCATAGAGAAGTTGGAATACAATAGATATTACACCAATATGAATTTAGAATGAGTTCACAATAGTAACAAAAGTGGTGATTTATTTTCTTATACTAACGGAGCTTACGAGTTTTTTGTTGAGTTTTGTGTTGTGAAGTTTTCAAGTTTTGGGTAAAGATTCGATGGACTATGGAATAAGGAGTGGCAAGAGCCTAATCTTGGAGATGCCCAAGGCACCCCAAGGTAAGAGCATCTCCAGCCGTTGAGCCCCCAGGAGGCATTTTTTCGCCTCCTGGGGGGCTGCCGGCGAAAACTTTTGTCTGGGATTGAGAAAATATCCACTCGTTGTCTTCCCACGCACCTAACCCCGCCACGACCACCACGCGAACCGCCGAACCAGCTGGCGCTCCGCGGCGGCGGGCTACCTCATCTTCTTCCTCTTCCTCGAGCTCCCCTCCGTCTCCATCGCGCCCGTCCCCACCGCCGACCGCCCGCGCCGCCGCGAGCTCGAGGCCCTTCCCCCTCCCCGTCCGCCCCGACGTCCTGCCCCGCCCGGTCGCGAACCAGCCGGAGAGCATCATCGACCCGGCTGCCTCTGTCGTGGCCAGGAAGGACGGCCGGCAATAGCAGCAGCCGCAGCACTGCACTGTCATTGTCGGCACCGTCTTCGGGAGCCGCAGCGGCCATGTGACCTTCTGCGTGCAGCGGGACCCCGCCGTGCCGCCCCCGTTCCTCTTCGAGCTCTCCGTGACAATGCAGTCCCTCGCCGTCGAGGTGGCGTCCGGCCTACTCCGCATCGCACTTGAGTGCCACCTCTCCAGTAGAAGGTCGTCTAGTGCGGCCGGCGAAAATGCTGTTGCTGCTGGCGGAAGCTCCCGCCCAAGAAACGTCTGAACGCCGGACATGCCGTGCAGAGTCGAGGTGGGAGTAGAGGGCAGCGGGACCGGGGAGGCGGGGCCGGAGAACCTGACGGAGTCGAGGTGGGAGCAGAGGGTGGGGAGGTGGCGGAAGCGGCAGGGCGGGTCAGGAGGCACTGGAGTCGCCGGTGTTGACCACGACGAGCTGGGTTGGGCTGACCATGTCGCCTTCGCCGCGCCTGCTTGTCTGTGGCCGCGCCCCACCAACCTCCGTGCGTGCGCGGCCGCTCCACCAACCTCCGTTCAGGCGGGCTCGTGCCTGCACCGCGCCCGCGCACCACGCACCGCGAGCTCATCCATGTCGGAAGAGCATGACGAGCAGCAGCGGCGAGCAGGAAGAGCAGGGCCCGTACACCGCGAACTCGCCCTCAGCGGTAGCGGCGAGTAGGAAGATCCGGCTCGACCTCAGCACAGGCACCGGCACGTGCGGCGCCTCGGCTGTGACTCCAAGTAGTCCCTAGCTGGGCCTCCTTGGACGACCTCCTCGGCGCGCGGCGTGCAGTGTGCAGCGTCGACGACCTCCTCGGCGCACAGCGTGCAGTGTGCGGTGTCGACGACCTCCTCGGTGAGAGGAGCAAGCAGAGCAGGCACCAGCCGCGGGTCGGCGCAGAGGCCGGAGCTCGGGAAGGCGGGAGCCTGGCGAGGGCGGTGCGTGGCGGACCGGCAGGGACCGGAGTGGACGAGCGGGTGCGCGGACGAGCTCTTCCTCGGCACGAGCGACGGAGAGAGAAGAGAGCTTTGTTTTGTCTTGCATGCTGCTTGTGATGGGCGCATGCTGCATGTGGTGGGCCTACGCAGGAGAAGGAAGGAGAGAGGTGGCAAGTGGGCCTTGCAGCTAAATATAGCGCCCGGCGCCCTAATGACCCCGGCTTCCTGGGTTTCTCTTGCCAGCGCTGGCCGTTGTTTTCGCTAATACCGGCGAAAAATGAGCCCGTGGGGGTTTGGCTGGGACTGTTTTTGACCATTGGCGCCGAAAAAATGCTACTGGGGGGCTTCCTGGGGGACCTAGTGGAGATGCTCTAATATTCAAGGACAACCAAGAGCCTAAGCTTGGCGATGCCCCGGAAGGCATCTCCTCTTTCGTCTTAGTTCATCGGTAACTTTACTTGGAGCTATATTTTAGTCACCACATGATATGTGTTTTTCGAGCGTCATTTTATTTCTTTTATTTTGCTTGCTGTTTGAATAAAATGCCAAGATCTGAAATTCTTAAATGTTAGAGAGTCTTCACATAGTTGCACAATTATTCAACTACTCATTGATCTTCACTTATATCTTTTGGAGTAGTTTGTCGTTTGCTCTAGTGCTTCACTTATATCTTTTAGAGCACGATGGTGGTTTTATTCTGAAGAAATTGATGAACTCTCATGCTTCACTTATATTATTTTGAGTCTTTAGAACAGCATTGTAATTTGCTTTGGTTATGAATTTAGTCCTAATATGATGGGCATCCAAGAGGGATATAATAAAAACTTTCATATAAAGTGCATTGAATACTATGTGAAGTTTGATTCCTTATGATTGTTTTGAGTCATGCTAATGAGTAGTTGTGAATTTGAGAGATACTTGTGTTAAAGTTTGTGATTCCCGTAGCATGCACGTATGGTGCACCGTTCTGTGATGAAGTCGGAGCATGATTTATTTTTTGATTGTCTTCCTTAGTGGCGGCCGGGGACGAGCGATGGTCTTTTCCTACCAATCTATCCCCCTAGGAGCATGCGCATAGTACTTCGTTTTGATAACTAATAGATTTTTGCAATAAGTGTGTGAGTTCTTTATGACTAATGTTGAGTCCATGGATTATACGCACTCTCACCTTTCCACCATTGCTAGCCTCTCTTGTGCGGCGCAACTTTCGCCGGTACCATAACACCCACCATTACCTTCCTCAAAACAGCCACCATACCTGCCTAATATGGCATTTCCATAGCCATTCCGAGATATATTGCCATGCAACTTTCCACCGTTCCGTTTATTATGACACGCTCCATCATTGTCATATTGCTTTGCATGATCATGTAGATGACATCATATTTGTGGCAAAGCCACCATTCATAATTCTTTCATACATGTCACTTTTGATTCATTTGCACATCCCGGTACACCGCCAGAGGCATTCACATAGAGTCATATTTTGTTCTAAGTATCGAGTTGTAATTTTTGAGTTGTAATTAAATAAAAGTGTGATGATCATCATTATTAGAGCATTGTCCAAGTGAGGAAAGGATGATGGAGACTATGATTCCCCCACAAGTCGGGATGAGACTCCGGAAGAAAAAAATTTAAAAAAAGGCCAAAAAAAGAGAGGGCCCAAAAAAACAAAAAAATAAGAGAAAAAGAGAGAAGGGGCAATGCTACTATACTTTTTCCACATTTGTGCTTCAAAGTAGCACCATGATCTTCATGATAGAGAGTCTCCTCTTTTGTCACTTTCATATACTAGTGGGAATTTTCATTATAGAACTTGGCTTGTATATTCCAATGATGGGCTTCCTCAAAATGCCCTAGGTCTTCGTGAGCAAGCAAGTTGGATGCCTACCCACTTAGTTTCTTTTGTTGAGCTCATACACTTATAGCTCTAGTGCATCCGTTGCATGGCAATCCCTACTGAATCACATTGATATCTATTGATGGGAATCTCCATAGCCCATCGATACACCTAGTTTATGTGAGACTATCTTCTCCTTTTTGTCTTCTCCACAACCACCATTCTATTCCACCTATAGTGCTATGTCCATGGCTCACGCCCATGTATTGCGTGAAGATTGAAAAAGTTTGAGAACATCAAAAGTATGAAACAATTGCTTGGCTTGTCATCGGGGTTGTGCATGTTTTGAATATTTTGTGTGATGAAGATAGAGCATAGCCAGACTATATGATTTTGTAGGGATAAGCTTTCTTTGGCCATGTTATTTTGAGAAGACATAATTGCCTTGTTAGTATGCTTGAAGTATTATTGTTTTTATGTCAATATTAAAATTTTGTTTTGAATCTTATGGATCTGAATATTCTTGCCACAATAAAGAAGATTACATTGATAAATATGTTAGGTAGCATTCCACATCAAAAATTCTGTTTTTATCATTTACCTACTCGAGGACTAGCAGGAATTAATCTTGGGGATGCTTGATACGTCTCCAACGTATCTATAATATTTGATTGTTCCATGCTATTATATTATCAATCTTGGATGCTTTATATGAATTTATATACTATTTTATATGATTTTTGGGACTAACCTATTAACCTAGAACCCAGTGTCAGTTTCTTTTTTCCCCTTGTTTTTGAGTTTTACAGAAAAGGAATACCAAACGGAGTCCAATTGACGTGCCAATTTTTGCTGAATTTTTATGGACCAAAAGAAGCCCCCGAAGTAAAATAGTTGGGCCAGAAGAGTCCCGAGCCGTCCACGAGGGTGGAGGGCGGCCCTACCCCCCTAGGCGCGCCCCCTGCCTCATGGACGAGGAGACCCTCCTGACGTGAGACTGACGCCAAAAATTCCTATAAATACAGAACCCCCGAAAAGAAACCTAGATCAGGAATTCCACCGCCGCAAGCCTCTGTAGCCACCAAAAACCAATCGGGATCCTGTTTCGGCACCCTACCGGAGGGGGGGGGGAATCATGACCGGTGGCTATCTTCATCATCCCGGCGCTCTCCATGACGAGGAGGGAGTAGTTCACCCTCGGGGCTGAGGGTATGTACCAGTAGCTATGTGTTTGATCTCTCTCTCTCTCTCTCTCTCTCGTGTTCTTGATTTGGCACGATCTTGATGCATCGCGAGCTTTGCTATTATAGTTGGATCTTATGATGTTTCTCCCCCTCTACTCTCTTGTAATGGATTGTGTTTTCCCTTTGAATTTATCTTATCAGATTGAGTCTTTAAGGATTTGAGAACACTTGATGTATGTCTTGCATGTCCTTATCTGTGGTGACAATGGGATATTCATGTAATCCACTTGATGTATGTTTTGGTGATAAACTTGCGAGTTATGTGACCTTGTGAACTTATGCATAGGGGTTGGCACACGTTTCCGTCTTGAATCTCCGGTAGAAACTTTGGGGCACTCTTTGAAGTTCTTTGTGTTGGTTGAATAGATGAATCTGAGATTATGTGATGCATATCATATAATCATACCATGGATACTTGTGGTGACATTGGAGTATCTAGGTGACATTAGGGTTTTGGTTGATTTGTGTCTTAAGGTGTTATTCTAGTACGAACTCTAGGATAGGTCGAACGGAAATAATAGCTTCATGTTATTTTACTACAAACTCTTGAATAGATCGATCAGAAAGAATAACTTTGAGGTGGTTTCGTACCCTACAATAATCTCTTCGTTTGTTCTCCGCTATTAGTGACTTTGGAGTGACTCTTTGTTGCATGTTGAGGGATAGTTATATGATCTAATTATGTTATTATTGTTGAGAGAACTTGCGCTAGTGAAAGTATGAACCCTAGGCCTTGTTTCAACACATTGCAATACCATTTCGCTCACTTTTATCATTAGTTACCTTGTTGTTTTTATATTTTCAGATTACAAAAAATTATATCTACCATCCATATTGCACTTGTATTACCATCTCTTCGCCGAACTATTGCACCTATACAATTTACCATTGTATTGGGTGTGTTGGGGACACAAGAGACTCTTTGCTATTTGTTTGCAGGGTTGTTTGAGAGAGACCATCTTCATCCTACGCCTCCCACGGATTGATAAACCTTAGGTCATCCACTTGAGGGAAATTTGCTACTATCCTACAAACCTCTACACTTGGAGGCCCAACAACGTCTACAAGAATAAGGTTGTGTAGTATACATCAGTGTGTTGTTAAGGTAATACACGAATGATGGTTGAAGTTGGCAACAATCATGATTGTAGATTCTTATTCAAATATAGAAACGATTCAAATTTAGTTCAAATTGCAGCGGTAGTATAGACATTTGGAATGCACTAAAATGTTGGTATGAGTAGGTTACATGCATTATACAGCCAGTGAAAAAATTTAATTGGACATAACATGGAATCATAGCTTTGAATAGAACTTGTATCGTAAAACGGGATAAGACTCTCTCTTTGTGTGGTGTGAATAGTTATACTTTTTCGTTGAGGGAAGTGCGAATTGATTTGGTACGTACAAGTACAATATTACACGTTAGGCTTGTCCCTAAAATTCAACCTGCGCCTTGTTATATCCCGAAAATTTGGCCTCCTTTGGTTCATAGGGTAGGAAAATCGTAGGAATGGGAAAGTCATAGGAAATGAGATGACATGTATCTCAAATCCTACGAGTAGGAATAGGAAATGAGATGCCTTTTGATTCACATCATAGGATTTTTTTTCATTGAGTCTAAGCTGATGTTTATTTTCCTGTGAAATGTGAAGGAATTCCTCCATAGGAATAGGATTCCATTCCTACAAAACAAAGGGCTCTGAACGAATTTTTTCTATAGAAATCCTATCCTATGAAATTCCTACAAGATTCCTCTAAACCAAAGGAGGCCTCAGATATCGTGATCCCAAAACTCGCGCCTTCACAACCCGCGCCTTGCTATCCCGAGATTACAACGCGCACGAAAACTCCCTCCAACTAATAAATCCCGACACGCAAAATCCCCCTTCTAACCCTGAGCCAAAAGGGCCGCTAGTTCAAATTGGTAGGGGTATTGTTACACACCCTACATTTTGGACAAGCGCGTCCCTAAGTCATGGTTCCCCCCTCCCATCGCCTCCTTTTTGCCATTCAAAATCCTAGGCCGCCATAACCTGTCCGCTCCAGCCGTGAAACCCCACCCTCCTCCGTCTGCCACCTCACCACTGCCAAGTCGGAGCTTCTTCCCCGACGACGTCGTCCACCGCAATAGCTCAACATCCCTCATCCACCTCCCCGGATGAGGATCCGTCGTCCATCTCGTCATCCCACCGGTTCAGCCGCCCCGTCCTCCACCAACAAGGAGCTGCTCTGATGATTGCCTCATCTATCGCGGCTGCTCCATCCCCACAGCGCCGCCTTAACCTGCTCCACCAGAACCGCAACGTCCTCACCGACTCCTCGGATGAAGCCGAGGCCTACTCGATGCCACCAAAGAGGTTATACACTCATCACATCGCACCCTCTCCTTAACTCGACCTCTCGGCACCAATGATGTTCCATCCCGCATCCCCATAGTGCGGCTACCTCGACGCCGGCGCCGCGGACAACATCTCCACGGCGGCTCTGCCCCAGTGCGAGGCCCCTTCGGTGGTGGCGGCCATACCAGCCGGATATGTTGTTGCTGCTCCGGCTCTCGCTCGCTTGCTCGCTCGCGCTGCTGCTGCTGCTCTCCCCCTCGCTCGTGCTGCTGCTCTGCTCCGATTTAGCTACACTTTAGTAGATTTATCGACTTTTGGATCAGTCGATTTTCAGAGGGTGGGGGGCTCGCCGGAGTTAAGGAAGAACCACCTGTAGCAGCGAGGGGGGCTCGCCGGAGTTAAGGAAGAACCACCTGCAGCAGGGAGGGGGGCTCGCCGGAGAGGTACCCAACTATCTATCTTAGGGTTCAGGGTGGGGGCGGTGGTTCTTTGGCGGTGGGGGCGAGGCGGTGGTGAAGCGGTGGTGTGGGGATCATCGGAGAAAAACTTCATGGGGAGGGGGCTAGAGGGCTGGCCAGGGTGGCGGTGGACCGGCGGTGGGGAGTGGTTTCGGGGCAGCGAGGCGGCGCAGGAGCACCGACGGCTAAGGGAGTCCTGGATTAGGGGGTATCCGGACACCCGGACTGTGTACTACATCCGGACTATTGAAGCGTGAAGATACAAGACTCAAGACTTCGGCCCGTGTCTGGATGGGAATTTCCTTGGTGTGGAAGGCAAGCTTGGCGATCCGGATATTATATTCCCTTCCTTGTAACTGACTCCATGTAAACCCTAGCCCTCTCCGGTGCCTATATAAACCGGAGAGGTTGGTCCTTAGAAGGCCGATCACAATTACAATCATACCATCATAGGCTAGCTCCTAGGGTTTAGCCTCTGCGATCTCGTGGTAGATCTACTCTTGTAGTACCCATATCATCAATATTAATCAAGCAGGAAGTAGGGTTTTACCTCCATCGAGAGGGCCCGAACCTGGGTAAAAATCTGTGTCCCTTACTTCTTGTTACCATCAGCCTTGACGCATAGATCGGGACCCCCTACCCGAGATCCGCCGGTTTTGACACCGACATTGGTGCTTTCATTGAGAGTTCCTCTGTGCCGTCGCCGTCAGGCTCGATGGCCCCTTCAATCATCATTGACGACGCTGTTCAGGGCGAGACTTTCCTCCTTGGAGCACCGGACAGTCACGACGAGCACGACTTAGGCCTGATGTAGGACAAAGCTCGGTGTAGCACCCCCGCAGTAGCTGTCGTAGTTCTAAGTCTGACAGTAGAATGGGGGTAGGTATGGAGAGGCAAGATCCTAGCTATGGATTAGTTGTATATGCAAGATGTTTACGAGTTCAGGCCCTTCTCGGAGGAAGTAACAGCCCTACGTCTCGGAGCCGGAGGCGGTCGACTGTATTATGTGCGTATGAGTTACAGGGGTGCGAACCCTTTACACTGAGGAGGGGGTGGCTTGTATGAGGTTCGCCAGAGCCCTCCAGCCCTCAGTTATGTAAGGATTAAGGTACATTAAGAGAGGGAGTTACTGGTAACATCCCACATAAAGTGCTATGATGACCATAAAGCCACTTAATGACCGACCGTTTGCGTGCGGACTGACTGTAGATCTTCTAGCGGTCAAGTGGTTGGCTGGTGGTCGAGTGTCTTCAGGTCCATCGAGTGGAATCCTTCCAGGTCGACTGAAAGGTGTTTTATTTAAGAGATGTCCTTGGGGAGGGTCTCTTGGACAGGTCCATGACCCTACCCTAGGTACATGACTTCATTAGTAGCCCCCAAATGGATCGAGGTTTGAGTGGGGAAGGAGTTGAGAACTCTTCCGACCCACTTTTTGTGTGATGAGCACGTCTTGTCCTGGATCAATAAGCTTAGGTGACGGCTTCAACTTCTTTTTCAGTCGCCTTGATCCATTCTTTGTATCTGTCGAGTATGTTTTTTGTACTTGGTGAACTCTGAGTGGCAGGAGGGAGGAAATCTTCTGTCTGACGATTTGCTCAGCGGCGCGCGGATTTAGCGGGATTCAAATTTTCGGGAAACGAGCGGGGCGGAGGAAGCCGCAGTAATCGGATGGGATAAGGCAGGGACGCCTCAATCTTCGCGCCACCTTTTTCGCCACGTATCGCGCGGGCGACTGTTGCGAGATTTGACAGGATCATCCGGGCCTACCAGTCAGTCACTCGGAAGCAACCTCATATAAGGCCTCGGACGGGGTTTTTGAGCAGTCGTTCCCTTTACTCCTCCCTTCTCCAGATTCATCTGCCGCGTGCGATTCCTCCTCCGCGTTGCTGCTCCGTGCGCGTCTCATCGGCAACAATGGTGAAGGACAAGACGGCCGCTTTGGAGCGGGCGAAGAAGGTGTCGGCGAAGGCGAAGGGAAGAGCGACCAGTCGGGGCGGATCCTCGTCGAGGGCCGGCTTGCCGCAGGGCTGGATCCCGGGCGACTAGATCCGCTCGACGATCAGCCAGAAGGACCTCGATGACATGGCCAATGAAGGACGGATCCTCCTTGGAACGGCGCGGCTCCCGGGGAAGGAGTGGACGCCACAAGCTCTGGAGGGTGAGTGCGTTCTCTTGGCCACCCATGTCGACCGCGGGTTTTCTCTGCCGCCTCACCCTTTCTTTCGGGTATTTCTGAACTTCTTTGGGGCACAACTTCACCACTTCACTCCCAACTCCATCGTGTATCTTGCTACTTTTGTGTCGTTGTGTGAGAATTTCTTGGGTTGCCGGCCTCATTGGGGCCTTTTCAAGCACATTTTCACTTGTCGCTCCCAAACGGAGAAAAAGGCCAATCCCAAAGGACGAGAGAACTCAAGTGATTCAGATGTGGGGGTCTTGGGGTCCAAATGAGAGGAAAAACTCTTTTCCGCCATGATCTTACCCGAGTCGGTCCGTGGAAGGCGGTCGACTTGGTTCTATCGCAAGGACCATGCCAACGCCAGTAGGCCGGACTCCCTCGTTTTTTCATGGACCGAGTGAGCAAACCATCTTCTTTGAAAGTGATCCCGGAAGAGAAGGCGCAGGTGAAGGTGTTGGTCGAACGAGTTGTCCAGCTCATTCGAGATGGGGTAACAGGCATGGATCTCTAGGAGGTCTTCCTTCGACGATGCATCCAGCCGCTTCAAGCCCGAGACCATCCGATGTGGTTGTACTCCGGCACTAAGGACACCACTCGGATCCACCCGGAGGAAATCGAGGATGCCATGCTGGAAAGATGTCTTGGGGGCATCACATGAAACAAGGACAACCCTCGAGGGGCCAGGAGGATACCTCCACTCGACCAGTCCTACGAAGTAGACAAGGTCCATTCCTACATCTTTGATTGTTATCCTGTTTTCTCCATCTTGTTTGCTTCAAATCAGTCGATTGACTTTGTCTTGTTTGTTGTCTTCCAGGCCACCACTGAGATGTATTCGATACCCAACGGGGCGCAAGAACCAGTCGGGGAGGAAGGGAGAGGAGGTGAAAGCCAGGAGGAATGGCAATCCGATGGTGCGGAGGACGAAGATGATGACAGTTTCGGCGAAGAGGAGGAGGAGGAAGAGGAGGAAGAAGTCGACCCTCCTCGCATGGAAAGGCGATCCAAGCTCACCCATGACCCCGCGGTCGAGCGTGGCAAGGCTATCGCGCCTGTCGGGCACTCGACGAAACAACCTCGGACGACGTCTCCGGCGCCGACTGAAAAAGTGCCGAAGCAACCCCGAGAGACGCCATCAAAGCCGACGAAGGCCTTGCCCAAGATGAGGATGGACATTCCCACCATTTCCGGGTACAGCAGAATTCATGTTTTCTTGTTTGGCACGGACACATTTTTGGTCGACTTGTTGACTGATCAACTGATTTCTGAAACCTGCAGTGCTGCTACCTCCGAGACCTCAGTTAGAAATGAAGACCAGGAGATGGAAGATGCTGCCACCTCTAACCTTGGTATGATCTCTGTAGTTTCTCTTTTGGTCGACTGGATTTCCGTTTTTAATTTTGAATCTTTCCTGAAGTCCCTCCTCATGTCATTGATCTCCCCGATGATGATGATGAGGCGCCGTTGAGGCGGAGGAGGACTAAGAAGGCGCCTGCTGGCAAGACTGGTCAGGTTGCATCAGTGCCTGAGGTGCTGGTTCATGAGGGTGGCAACATCACTCGGACTTCTGTGTCTTTCGCTGTGCCGCTGACGAGTATCCGGCCTTCATCATCGACTGCTGATCTGTCCTCCCTTTTCGCCATGCACCACGTCCCAGAGGACCAAGTGGGTACTGCTAAGGAGGCTATACGCCAAGCGTGGATCATGATGGAGCAAATGAAGGTGGTCCGGGAAGCCAGCCAGGCAGCCTATGATGCCAGCTCAGCTCTTCAGAGCAACGTCCAGGTTAGTTGATCACCACTTGTTACATAGGATATACTACGAAAAACTCTTCTTCAAGATCTTCAGATCCTGTCGCCCACTGGGTGTGTCGACTGAATTTTTGGACTGGTGGGGGCACGCTGAGTGCACCCACTGGGTGTAGTCCCCGAGACTATGGTGGACTGCTGGCAGTCGACCGTAGTCTTTATACTTTGTATTTATTTGATAACTTCTTCACTCGGTCTGGTAGGACCATGTTGAATGAAATCTTGAAACCGGTAGGGGCAGGCTGAGTGCACCCACTGGGTGTAGTCCCTGAGACTATGGTGGACTGCTGGCAGTCGACCGTAGTCTGAAGAACTCTTTTTTTTGGATGATACCGAGGCTGACCGGCGGTTAGGCGTGGTTTAGGATCATAACCTTTTGTCTCTTTCAATGACCGATCGAACCGAAGTCGGTAATACCCGTGGGGGCACGCTAAGTGCACCCACTTGGTGTAGTCCCCGAGACTACTGTCGAATATTTTGATTCGGCTGTAGTCTTAGAAACGCAATGATTTTTCTTAGTCACTCGGAAGTAACCTATCTTTGATGTGTGTCAATTGATTCTTCGCAGAAATCCTGTGAGCTTGTGGCTCGCTATACTGAATTGGAAAACAAACAGATCCAGGTCACCCTTGACTTGAAGCTTGCTCAGGAGAACTTGCAGAAGGCGAGAGACGAAGCAAAAGGTATGGCTAGTGAGATCTTGACAACTGTCTTTGTCTTTCTGTCCCTTCCTAATTCTGATCTCACTGTCATTTTGCAGACAAAATGGAGGAGGCTCTGAAGAAGAAGGATCATGACCTTGCCGAGGCGTAGAAAACGGCTTTGAACAAAACCAAGCTCGCGGAAGAGAAGCTGTCTTTAGTCGGAAAACTGGAAGAAGAGAACGCCAATCTGAAAGCTGCTCTCGACGCGGCCAACAAGGAGGTTAGCCGACTGAAGAACGACAAGATAGCTCTGAGCGACAAGGCTGGCGAACTGGCGGGGAAGAGGAATGATCTAGAGGCTTATCTGGGAGGGCTTGCCAAGAAGTTATTCCTCATGCTTGAAGGTAATTCCTCTTATCCGACTGACTTGTTATCACCGACTCATCATAGAACCATTAGCTTGAACTCGAGTTGCGTTTGCAGAATTCTGTCAGAACTTCGAGGAAGAGACTAGTCGAGTGGAGACAAGCCTGGACCCCATTAACTCCCCCGTGAAGGATGAAGCCGCCATGAATGTGCTCCGACTGGAGTCTCGCGTCGCTGTTGTGGTGGACTACCTCGCTCGATCGAAGGTTGTGGTGTCGCGGATTGACTCGACACTCTGGCGAACAAGACACTTCAAAATGACCTCGAGCCTTTAATGACTCGACTGAATGACGTTCCAAGTCGAGTGCAGGAATGGAAAAAGTCTTCTGCCAGATGCGGTGCCGATGTTGCTCTGTCTCTGGTCCGCGTTCACTTCAAGGAGGCGTGAGAGGAAAGGCTGGCGTCCATCAAAGTTGCCAATACCAAGAAGTACGACTTCCGATCTTTCATGGATACTTTCATTGATGCTGCCACCCAGATCGCTGATGGGATCGACCTGGACCAGTTCGTCGCGCCTTCCAGTCCTCCACCTAAGGAGTAAAAAACTTCTATGATTCATCTTAAATTTGCCTCGGAATGCCGAGCGATCTTGTAACCGATAAACTTTAACAGGCTTGAGGCCTGGGTACTTCTGCATCCATAGGATGTTATCCGAACTTTACTTATCATCGAAATATGCTTTTGTTTGCCTTCGAGTGAACTTTGTTCTTCACTCGGATTATGCTTCAGTGTTTGAGATGCAGCTCTGAGGTGGAAAATCCAGTCGACCTACACTTTGTTGTTCTTGTAGGCAAGGATGGAGTTTGGATTGTACTTATGGCGCAGCTCCGCAGGAGAAGGTAACAGTCGACCTGCACCTCGTCGTCCTTGCGAATCGGGATGGAGTGCACATTGTACTTGTGGCGCAGCTCCGAAGGAAAAGGTAACAGTCGACCTGCACCTCGTCGTCCTTGCGGATTGGAATGGATTTCGTACTTAGGCGAGTACTGGACTGCAACTAAGCCTCCGAGTGGGAGGGTTGCTCTCCACTCGGTAGGATTTTCGGATACTTAGGCGAGTACTGGACTGCAGCTAAGCCCCCGAGTGAGAGGTTCGCTCTCCACTCGGTAGGATTTTTCAAATTTAGGCGAGTACTGGACCACTGCTAAGCCGCCGAGTGGGAGGTTTGCTCTCCACTCGGTAGGATTTTTCAAACTTAGGCGAGTACTGGACTGCTGCTAAGCCCCCGAGTGGGAGGTTTTGTTTCCACTCGGTAGGATTTTTCAAACTTAGGCGAGTACTGGCTGCTGCTAAGCCCCCGAGAGGGAGGTTTGCTGTCCACTCGGTAGGATTTTTCAAACTTAGGTGAGTACTGGACTGCTGCTAAGCCCCCGAGTGGGAGGTTTTCTCTCCACTCGGTAGGATTTTTCAAACTTAGGCAAGTACTGGACTGCAGCTAAGCCCCCGAGTGGGAGGTTTGCTCTCCATTCGGTAGGATTTTTAAAACTTAGGCAAGTACTGGACTGCAGCTAAGCCTCCGAGGAGGATTTTTGTGTCGTAGCTCTGAAGGGGAAGGCAATAGTCGACCTGTACCTCGTCAGTCCTTACCAAAGCGCACATTGTATTAAATACTTAGGCGAGTACTTGGACTGCAGCTAAGCCCCCAAGTGGGAGGCTGGCTCCTCACCCAGAGGATTTTCAAACTTAGGCGAGTACTCGGATCATGGCTAAGCCCCGAGTGGGAGGCTGGCTCACAACTCGGTAGGATTTTAGACACTTAGGCGAGTACTTGGACTGCAGCTAAGCCTCCGAGTGGGAGGCTGGCTCCTCACTCGGTAGGATTTTCAAACTTAGGCGAGTACTTGGACTACAGCTAAGCCCCCGAGTGGGAGGCTGGCTCACCACTCGGTAGGATTTTCAAATACTTAGGAGAAATGGATTCACAGCTAAGCCCCCGAGTGGGAGGCTGGCTCTCCACTCGGCAGGGATTTTTTTTTTTTACAAACTTAGGCCAAACGGGTTCGCGGCTAAGCTACCCACTTGGGGAAATTTCTTATGTAAACGAAAAGTAATAACAATCACTGGGAAAATTATAACATTCTTGTCTTTGATAAACAAACTACAGTGGTCCTTTTATTACATCTCACCCGAGTGAGTACTTAAGTGTAAAAGGGGCGGAGCAGCTCCGCATTCCAAGCTCAAGGCTCATCAATCTGGCGATCGACGTTGTAAATATGGTACGCTCCATCATGGAGCACTCTGGTAACGATGAAGGGACCATCCCAAGTGGGAGCGAGCTTGTGTGGTTTTTGTTGATCCACTCGGAGGACCAAGTCTCCTTCTTGGAAGGTTCGGCTCTTCACATTTCTAGCATGGAATCGACGCAAGTCCTGCTGATAGATGGTTGAACGGATCAGGGCCATCTCTCTCTCCTCTTCAGTTAGGTCGACTGCATCTTGCCGGGCTTGCTCCGCTTCATCTTCAGAGTAGAGCTCGACTCGGGGTGCATTGTGAAGCAGGTCACTCGGCAGAACTGCTTCAGCCCCATAGACCAAAAAGAATGGAGTTCTCCCAGTCGACCGATTAGGAGTGGTCCTCAATCCCCAAAGAACCGACGGAAGTTCGTCGACCCACGCTCCTGCTGCATGCTTGAGATCGCGCTTCAGCTGAGGTTTCAGTCCTTTGAGAATTAGACCATTTGCTCGTTCTGCTTGTCCATTCGACTGTGGGTGAGCAACTGAAGCATAGTCGACTCGCGTGCCCTGAGAGGCGCAAAAGGCTTTGAACTTGTCGGAATCAAAGTTTGACCCATTGTCAGTGATGATCCTATGCGGAACTCCATATCTGAATATCAACTCTCTGATGAAACTGATAGCAGTGCACGCATCGAGGTTCTTGATAGGTTTAGCTTCGATCCACTTCGTAAACTTGTCGACTGCCACAAGCAAATGAGTGAAACCACTTCTGCCAGTTCTCAGTGGTCCAATCATATCCAACCCCCAAACAGCGAAAGGCCAGACGAGTGGAATGGTCTTCAATGCTGAGGCGGTTTTGTGTGACATATTGGAGTAGAAGTAACATCCTTCACACTTATCGACTATTTCCTTTGCTATTTCATTTGCTTTTGGCCAGTAAAATCCCACTCGGTATGCTTTAGCCACAATGGTCCGAGAGGACGCATGGTGACCACAGGTCCCCGAGTGGATATCATCAAGAATTATCTGACCTTCTTCTGGCGTTATGCATTTCTGGCTGACTCCAGTCGCGCTTTCTCTGTATAACTGTCCCTTGATCATAGTAAAGGCCTTGGATCGGCGGACAATCTGTCGAGCCTCTTCTTCGTTCTCCGGGAGCTCTTTCCTTAGGATATACCCGATGTACGGCACCGTCCAGTCGGGAGTGATGACCACGACTTCCATGACCAGGTCGACCACAGCTGGGACCTCAACTTCAGTCGGATCAGTGGCACTTTTTGGCTGCGGAGCTTGTTCGGTGAAAGGATCCTCTTGAACTTACGATGTGTGGATGTGCTCCAAAAACACATCACCGGGAATGGCTTCCCTCTTGGACCCTATTTTCGCCAAATCGTCAGCAGCTTGATTTTTCAGTCGGGGTACATGATGAAGCTCTAACCCCTCGAACTTCTTCTCTAGCTTCCTCACTTCATTGCAATAACCAGTCATGGCTGGACTTCTGACGTCCCACTCCTTCATCACTTGATTAACCACTAAATCTGAGTCGCCGTAGACCAGGAGGCGATGGACGCCGATTGAAATGGCCATACGCAACCCATACAACAGTGCTTCAGATTACGCTTCATTATTGGAAGAATCAAAGTGAATCTGGAGCACATATCCGAGCTTATCTCCTCGTGGGAAACCAACACTACCCCAAAGACGGAACCATTCAGATCTTGGAACCGTCAAAGAACATGGTCCAAAGGTCTCGAGTGAACTTGAGTCGGTAATTGCTGTTCGATCCACTCGGCGATGAAATCTGCTACTGCTTGGCACTTGATGGCTTTCTTTGCCTCAAACTTGATATCAAGGGGAAGGAGTTCAATCACCCATTTCGCCACTCGACCAGCTGCATCTCTGTTGTGCAAAATCTCTGATAATGGGGCGTCGCTGACAACTGTAATAGAATGATCAGAGAAGTAATGAGCAACCTTCTTCGCGGTCAAATAAATCCCATACACAAGCTTCTGATAATGAGGGTATCTTTGCTTTGATGGGGTTAATACTTCAGAAAGATAATATATTGGGCGCTGAACTTTGAAGGCCTTTCCTTCCTCTTCCCGCTCGACCGTAAGTACTGTACTGACGACTTGTCCTGTGGCTGCAATGTAATGCAGCAACGGCTCCTTGCTGATTGGGGCAGCAAGCACCGGCTGGGTGGAGAGCAGAGCTTTGAGCTCTGCAAACGCTGCATCAGCTTCCGGAGTCCACTTGAACTTGTCTGACTTCTTCATCAGTCGGTAAAGAGGCAATGCCTTTTCACCGAGGAGAGAGATGATCGACTTAAAGCGGCCAAGCATCCAGTAAGCTTCTAGACATCGTGCACACGCACAGGGCGTTTCATTTGGAGTATAGTGCCAACTTTTTCTGGGTTGGCGTTGATTCCTCGTTCGGAAACGAGAAAACCGAGTAACTTTCCGCCAGGAACTCCGAATGTGCACTTTGATGGATTAAGCTTGATATCATACCTCCTGAGATTGGAAAATGTTTCAGCAAGGTCAGTCAACAGGCCGGAACCTTTCCGTGACTTGACCACAATGTCATCCATGTACGCTTCCACATTCTGACTGATTTGAGTGAGCAAACACTTCTGAATCATCCTCATAAACGTGGCTCCGGCATTCTTGAGGCCGAATGGCATGGTGACATAACAGAAGCACCCGAATGGAGTGATGAAAGCTGTTTTGATCTCGTCGGGTCCATACAGACTGATCTGATGGTACCCGGAATAGGTGTCTAAGAAAGACAACCGCTCACATCCCGCAGTCGAGTCGACTATTTGGTCGATGTGGGGGAGAGGAAAATGATCTTTCGGGCAGGCCTGATTGATATGTTTGAATTCGATGCACATGCGAAGTGACTTGTCCTCTTAGGGACCATGACAACATTGGCGAGCCACTCGGAGTGGTAAATCTCTCGGATAAACTCTGCTGCTAAGAGCCGAGCCACCTCCTCGCCAATGGCCTTTCTCTTCTGGACGGTGGACCGTCGAAGATGTTCTTTGACAGGTTTAACTTTTGAGTCAACTCGTAGACGATGCTCAGCCAGTCCCCTCGGAACACCCGGCATGTCAGTAGGCTTCCGTGCGAAGATGTCCCAGTTCTCACGGAGGAACTAGATGAGCGCTTCTTCCTATTTCGAGTCGAGTGTTGTTGAGATGTGAGTCGGAGCAGCATTGGGATCAGTCGGATGAATATGAATCGGTTTCCTCTCCCGGACGGTGAAATCTTTGACTCCGTGGCGGGCTTCTTGGCTCGCAACAAATCACTCGGTCTGCAGTTTTCGGGACTCTTGCAGCTCTACCACTGCCATCAGAGCATCAGCGATCTTAGAGCCTTTCTGAAAACACTCTTCTGCTTTCTTCCGATTGCTAGTGACAGTGATCACACCTTTGGGACCTGGCATCTTCAGTTTGAGGTACACATAACATGGTCGAGCCATGAAACGCGCATATGCCGGCCTCCCCAGGATAGCGTGATAAGCGCTCTGGAAATCCACGACCTCAAAGGTCAACTTTTCCTTACGAAAAATCTTGTAGTCACCAAAAACCACATCGAGAGCAATTTGGCCGAGTGACTCAGCCTTCTTTCCAGGAATGACTCCATGGAAGCTCATGTTGTTGGTGCTGAGTCTGGACATCAGAATGCCCATCCATTTCAACGTCTCTGCATACAGTATGTTCAGGAACTGCCACTGTCGGTGTCAAAACCGGCGGATCTCGGGTAGGAGGTCCTGAACAGTGCGTCTAGGCGGATGGTAACAGGAGACAAGGGACACGATGTTTTTACCCAGGTTCGGGCCCTCTCGATGGAGGTAATACCCTACTCCTGCTTGATTAATATTGATGATATGGGTAGTACAAGAGTAGATCTACCACGAGATCAAGGAGGCTAAACCCTAGAAGCTAGCCTATGGTATGATTGTTGTTAGATCCCCACGGACTAAAACCCTCCGGTTTATATAGACACCGGATAGGTTAGGGTTACACAGATTCGGTTACAATGGTAGGAGATCTACATATCTCAGACGCCAAGCTTGCCTTCCACGCCAAGGAAAGTCCCATCCGGACACGGGACGAAGTCTTCAATCTTGTATCTTCATAGTCTTGGAGTCCGCCAAAGATGATAGTTCGCTATCTGGACACCCCTAGTCCAGGACTCCCTCGGTAGCCCTGAACCGGGCTTCAATGACGCATTTAGTCCGCGCGCATATTGTCTTCGAGATTGCAAGGCGGGTTCCTCCTCCGAATACTTCATAGAAGGGTTTGAACACAAGGTTAGTGTCTGGCTCTGCAAAACAAGTTCCACATACCACCGTTGAGAGAATAATTTTTGCACAGATCTGCTAACGTATTCCGCGGCGTGACATCACACCACGTCCAGGCCTTTATATGAATCATTTTTTACTGTTCCACCTCAGCGCGTTTAGTGATGCGGTTTCCCTGGCACGTCTTATCAAAGCATAGATCGTGCCCCCTTATTCCGGGATTCTCATCAATACGGACGTGGGTAACCCATCCGCGCCATTGATTACGGCGCTTGGGAGATAAGCGAGTTTTACCAGGCTGGCGGGGGACGCATAGCTTCGTCTGTCCATCTAAGGGGATAAGGATCGACCTTTTCGCTTACGCCTTCTTCCTCCTTTGCTCATCCATTTCCGCGCACTCGAGCTCCAGCGTCCAAGTCCGCACACCCCACCTCAACCTTCTCCAACTATGTCCGGAACGGGAGGCAGGTGGATGGCCTCCTCCGTCACGGAGGGGCACATCACAAAGCTGCGGGAGGCCAGATACTTGTCCGGCGACATCGCGTGTCGGCTACCCGACGAGGGGCAGCTCATTCCAACCCCTGTGCCCCATGAGAGGTTGGTGTTTCTCCCCACTTCCTCCGCTGGACTAGGTTCTCCACTTCATCCATTTGTCCAGGGGCTCATGTTCTACTACGGCCTGGACTTCCACGATCTGGCCCAATTTCATCCTCAACATCTCGGCGTTCATCGTCTCACATGCGAGGCCCTCCTCTGCATCCAGCTCCACTTGACTTATGGCTGAAGATTTTCAATGTCAGGCCAAAGGTAGTGGGCGGCCGTCAAGCAGAGTGCGGAGGCGCCATGGTTGGCAAAATGGCCAATGTCCTATGGCTCGAGGGCTCCTTCATGGAGACAATAAAGGGGTGGCAATCGGGGTGGTTCTATATCACCGAGCCGCGCGACTCCAAATGGGCGGCGGCCCCCGAATTCAGATCTGGCTTCCCACACGGCTCTCATCATGGAAAGAGACGGGCTGACGTCAGGGGGAATTCAGACGAGCTATCCGGACTCCAAACATGCGTCCAAAAACCTGGTGGACAAGAATCTCGGGCTTGTCAACGTAATCCAGTGATGCTCATCCGCCAGATTCTCCCATGCCAACAACGGGCCTTCAAATTGTGGGAGTTCGATTGGCACAACACCCAACTCGACAAGGCTCTTCGACACTACGTGCGAAGATGCCCGGAAGGTCTTGTTCAAGGCGCCGAGGCTCCCACATCCGCTACCGAAGATCGCGGATTCAGCTCGCAGCATCAAGCTAGCGAGGTAAGTTATTTTACCCTTTACGGGACGCTTTTTTCATAGATTGACTCTATGTGGGATCTAAAACTCCCTAGCCTTTGACAAGACTGGCTGAAGACGTCCGGACAGATTAACTGTCTGACCCCCTTGACCGAAGACCCAGCGGACGCCCGATTGACGGGGCTGCTGGCTCCGGTTCCTCATGTGGTGCTGGAGAAGAAGGCCAAGAAGGAGGCCACGGGAACTCAAAGGAGCTCCCGACGCCAGGTGCTGTCGGACTCATCGCCCGACAACCCTAAGGCGGAATCCTCCTCTGAGGAAGAGGAGGAAGAAAAAGAAGCCTCTCCCCTAGCGGGGAGAGAGAAGAAAAGGAAGGCCGCCCCAACTAGGGAGGCCGGAGGGTCCAAGAAGGGAAGGAACCTTCTCCGGACTTCTCCACCAATGCCGACAGCGACGAGGAGGAGTGGCCGACAAGGGCCAAGCCCCTGGCGAGATCGTAAGTGTCCAGATACCCATGGCTTTTTTATCATTGTATAGTGTTCTCTAATGCCGAACAATCATGCAGCCCGCCCAAGGGCGAGCTCGCCGCTTCGTCGAGCGGGTCCCTGAGTTCGTCGGAAATGAAGAGTACTTCACTTCCGGCCGCCTCCACACCTCACGCTGCGGACGACGCCGAGGTGGGGCCCCAAGGGGGGCCTGGTCAAGAGGAGGTGGCGCAGGAGGCGCCGCAAGGCAACCTCCCGGACTCCAGGCGTGTGGGGGGCGAGACCCCCAGAGGCTCTAAGTCTGACCCTAGTCCGGACTCTATACCGGAACCTTCAGCGGTTCCGGAGTCCGGCAAGCGGTCCCTTCGTAGGAAGGGTAAGACGCCGGTGTCCTCCGTCAAACCGGAGGCACCGGATAGCTTACTGGAGGCGCTTAACAGCGCTTCCATCAAGAAGGAGCACCGCACTGTTATGAGTGTGGTGATCCAGAAAGTTCAGTCCGCCAAGACCGGGCTGACCGAAGCCTGTACCAGCCTTCTAACAGGCTTTGAGATAAGTTTGGAATATGTAAAAATATTACCGCATAGACGGTAGCCCACGATGCTTAGTTGATTGTTCGGAAAGAAAAGCCGGACTAAGGATCTAAAAGATATATGCAGGAGTCTAACATAAGTATGTCAATATGGGAATGCAGGCTGCTTGCTGACCTCTGTCGCCTTGTTGCGGAGGTCAATGCATTGAAGCAGAGCCTCGGCGGTCCGAGAACGAGCTCGGCCTTGCCAAGAAGCAGCTCGAGGACAAGGAAGGTAAGTAATACCTTATTAAATAAATACCTTATAGAAAGGTTTGGTTGCAAAAATAACAGGAATAACATGGAGTGCTGCAGGGGCCACGAGCGAGGTGGCAACCACGAAGGAAGCGGTGTCCGTGGGTCAGCAAAGCTGCTGCGGAGCGCACTAAGCGAGAGAAGGCGGCGCAGCTCATGGAGGTACGGCAAGAGCTCCAGGCTCTCGTGGAAAAACACGAGGGTTTGGAGCGCGACTCGAAGACCCGAGAGTCCGAGCTTGCCTCGGCTCTTGTGAGTGCCAAAGCTTCTAAGGCCGAGGCCCAAAAAGCCCTCCAGGAGATTGAGGCAATAAAGAAGATGGCGGCGGGTAAGGCATTCTTTATGCAGAGCAAGAATGTAAAAGTCAATTATCTAGTACTTACCCGAATCTGGAGCTCTCCAGGAGCATTCGCAGATCTGCCCGTGGTGTGTCCGATCTTTGCCGCACTCTACCGCGCCAAGGAGGGAGCTCGACGGAGAAGGTGTTCTGGTCTCAAGATCTTTGAGGCCGGACATCCAGTGCCCCTAAGCGACCAGCTGAAGCAGCTGGTCGAGCTCCACAAGGTCGCCGAACAGGCCATGAGGGGCCTCATAGTTCGGCCATGGCCATTGGAAGCCATGCCCGGAGCTACTTTGGGCTAGTGCGGCGGCTGGTGGAAGCCTGTCCACGGATTGAAGTCATCAAGCGCTCCGTCTGCATTGAAGGTGCCCGTCGGGCCCTTGCCTGTGCTAAAGTGCACTGGGGCAAGCTGGATACGGAGAAGCTTGTGACGGACGGGCCACCGAAGGGCAAGGAGCATCGCACGCCCGAAATGTACTATGAGGGCCTCCTGAAGGGTGCCCGCCGTATAGCGGATGAGTGCTCCAAAGATGTAATTTTGAATAGACTCGCATTCGTTATCCTCAGACGCTGAAAACTTGTTCATATGCACTAAGCAACGCTTGTTAATTTAAAATATTACCTTACATGCGGCCGTTTATCAAATTTGAGAGATGGCAAGTCGTTGGCTTCAGCCCCATGCCACAGTCTTTGGGGTGTTCGGGATAAACTTGAGCGATCTTTTTCCCATTCTTGGTTCCATCGAGGGAGGCGCTCAACGCAACGAACAAGGCAACCGGACTTATAATGCTTGAACACTCTCACTTAGCCATAGAATTCTATAATTTTAAATTTCGGCGAAGCCCCTAGTATTCGGAAGACCGAGATCGGGCGCTATCCACGCCTTGGCCGGACAATTCTGGTTCCTCGCTCTAAGCGGCATAAGTCTTTAGGGACCCGAAAAAACCTCTCGAACAACGACCGGCTCTCGCCCTATCATGACGGTCAGGTTTAGCTTTCTCCACTGAGGTGCTCAACCCAGCTCAACCGGGGCACAATCGGAGTGGTTCTTCCGGTGCTACCTTAGCCGTATAACGGAACGTAAGGTACCAAAACACGGGAGCCGGGCAAACCAACTATTGACCCAAGACATGATTCGGAGCCGATTCATATAATGCTATAAGTTCAGGGTGCCGCACTTGTGAAAGTGTTCGGACTTATCACACCATAATTTTGGGGTACTTAAGCCCCTGGTGTATTGGCCGTACCAAAGTGTACGGGTGCAACATGTCATGAAATGAACATATATATAAATATAGAAAGGAGTGCAATAATAGGCTAAAGCTATGTATTGGTTATTTAAAAAGAAACTGCAAATAAAGGCAGAACGATACAAATTGTGCGATACGCAAGGGATGGGATTATTTGACATGTCCCCCTCCAGGGGTAAGCTGCGGGATGGTATGTAAAACAGGTATAATGCTCTCTAGTAGAGACCACCTGGACACTCGACGCAGTTTTCTGCTTCCCTGGCTGTTGCATCGTGTATTCGGCGCGAATGCCGGACAGCTCTTCTGGAGAACAGAGTCCTGAAAGTAAGAAGAAGAAAAAAAGAATGACACAATTGGGAGCCCCTGGTGCGGTTGAGCCGCATTCTGGGCGTGCCGTGGTCGTGCCCCTCCCCTTATGCCCATGATATCTCCAGAGCGTAGTTATGTGCAGCGTAATCTTGGCTTCACAATTTCGCGAGGGCTGGGGTTGGGACCGGATTGCTACGCGTGCTTGAATCGTGCCAGGCGGTCTTGTTGTAGGTTACTCCGGGCGCGCTTCACAGTGTCCGGACGTTTAGCGGACGGACTCGAGAACTGTTGTGAGAGGCTGCTTTGCACCTCCGCCGCGAGGGCCGCCGTGTGCTCCTCCGTTCATAGAGAGCGTTCGGTGTTTCCATTGACCGTGATTACTCCTCGAGGGCCTGGCATCTTGAGCTTGAGGTATGCGTAGTGCGGCACCGCATTGAACTTTGCAAATGCGGTTCGTCCAAGCGATGTGATAGCCGCTGCGGAACGGGACTATGTCAAAGATTAACTCTTAAGCTCGGAAGTTATCCGGGATCCGAAGACCACTTTGAGTGTAATCGAGCACTGTACACTTGGCCTCTACACCGGTATGGCGCCTTTAAAGGTCGTCTTTGTAGGTTTAATCCTTGAAGGGTCTATGCCCATTTTGCGCCAGTATCCTGATAAAGCAGGTTCAGGCTGCTACCGCCCATCGAGGACTCGTGAGGTGAAATCTGTCAATGATTGGGTCAAGAACTAATGCGGCCGAAACCGCCGTGACGGATGCTAGTGGGTGGTCCCTTGATCAAATGTGATCGGGCAGGAAGACCATGGGTTGAACTTTGGGGCGGCGGCTCCATCGCATATACGTCCTTTAGTGCACGCTTCCGCTCCCTTTTGGGTATGTGGGTTGCGTATATCATGTTCACCGTCCGCACTTGTGTGGGAAAGCCCTTCTGTCCTCTATTGTTCGGCGGCCGGGGCTCTTCCTCGTCATCGCCATGCAGCCCTTAACTTGCGTGCTTGCTTGAACACCCAACAATCCCTGTTGGTGTGGTTGGTTGGTTTTTCGGGGGTGCCATGTATCTAGCACAAGCGATCGAGTATTCGGTCCAAGTTGGATGGGCCCTGGGTATTCCTTTTGAATGGCTTCTTCCTCTGACCGGGTTTAGAGCCTCTGAATCCGGCATTAACTGTCGTATCTTCATCATTATCACCGTTAATGCGGCGCTTGTTCTTGTTGCGACGCGACCTGCCATTGCTGTCCTTGGTATCCGAACTACCAGGGTGTTTGGCCAAGTTGTTGCTTCGAGCTAGCCAGCTGTCCTCTCCAGCAAAAGCGGGTCATAAGTGTTGTGAGGGCTGCCATGGATTTCGGCTTTTCCTGTCCTAGGTGCCGGGCAAGCCACTCATCGCGGATGTTATGTTTGAAGGCTGCAAGGGCCTCTGCATCTGGACAGTCAACGACTTGATTTTTCTTTGTTAGGAACCGTGTCGTAATTGTCCGGCGATTCTTCAGCTCTTGAATTATATGGCTAAGGTCATCGGCGTCTGGTGGTCGCACATATGTGCCACAGAAGTTATCCAGGAATGCGGCTTCCGGGTCCTCCCAACAACCAATTGATTCTGCTGGCAAGCTGTTGAGCCAATGCCGAGCTGGTCCTTTAAGCTTGAGTGGGAGGTATTTGATGGCATGTAGATCATCACCGCGGGCCATGTGGATATGGAGGAGATAGTCCTCGATCCAGGCCGCAGGATCTGTGGTACCATCGGATGATTCGATGTTTACGGGTTTGAAGCCCTCAGGGATTTGATGATCCATTACTTCATCTGTGAAGCATAGTGGGTGTGCGGCGCCTCTGTATTGGGCTTTATCACGACGTAGCTCATATGAGCTTTGTCTACTATGTTCAGCCCGGTCGGGTTTGCTGTATCCGGCACGACGGTAATCATCCCGAGTCGTTGGGCGCCCACGCGATCCATAGATCGATCTTGTATGTTTTGCCTTACAAGTCCGGCGCGTTTTCCCGTGCCTTGGTACTTTTTGAGCGGCGTCGGGGTGTGGCTTGAGCGGAGGGCCGAGAGGCTTCTGCATCGTGGGCCACGGGTGGCCGATCTGCTATGTCGTCTGCTGGTGACTTGGGTGCTTCCTCCTCTGATCGAGGCAACGTCGTGCATTTGGGGTAGCTTTTGAGGGCGTTCGAGTTCATACTCTTCGGATGCAAGGACTTGATCCATCATCATTAGCAGGTCTTGGTCAGCTCTAAGCTGTTGCTGCTTTTTCTTGAGGCTGCTTGCCGTGGCTATAAGCCTGTGTTTGAAATGCTCCTGTTCGGCGGGATCCTCAGGCACGACGAATTCGTCGTCGTTGAGGCTTGCCTCATCTTCGGAGGGAGGTGCATAATTATCGTCCTCTACCTCTCTTTACGCCGACCGTCGTGCAGACTTGCTTCTCCCTCCTCTGTCTTTGAGTCCTGCTGGAGGGGGTTGTCTTCGGCACTGTCCGGGGTGTTATTATCTCCCGTGCCGGAATCACCATTTTTGCTGTGGCGGGATTTAGAGCGGCGCCGCTGACGTCGGCGCTTCGGTTGCTTCTTGGAGGGGTCATCCTCCGTTGTTCCATCGCCGTTCCCATCTTTTGGGATGTCCACCATGTATATGTCGTATGACGAGGTGGCCTTCCAGTGCCTTGTAGGCACTGGGTCTTGGTCGTCTCCGGCATCGTCGTCCATACCGTCGATGTCTTCGGAGTCAAAGTCGAGCATGTCGGTTAAATCACCGACAGTGGTTACAAAGTGGGTGGTGGGTGGGCGTTGAATTTCTTCATCGTCCGCATCCCAACCTTCCTGTCTGTAGTCCGGCCAGGGCTCTCCGGATAAAGAGAGAGACTTTAGTGAGTTCAGGATATCGCCAAAGGGCGAGTCTTTGAAAAGATGTCCATGGCGATGAATTCCATGATCGGCCCAATCGAATTCGATTAGCGGTATGAGGGTTCGGAGTCCGGAGAAGAGTCCGGCACCTTGGAGTCACGGTCTTCGCAAAGGAAAGGATTGTGTTCGGCTCAATCGCCATAGAGATCGTAGCCCCCGAGGCGGTGTCCAACCACTCGTCCTTGATCGGGGAATCCGGCTCCGGATTAAGGGTCGGAGCGGATGCTGGTGCGGCCTCCAGGGCACTGTTCGGCGGCAGAGCTAGAACATACCCATCGAGACAGTGCGGCTCGCTTGGCTGCGGCTCGAATCCGTCGAAGATCAAGTCCCCGCGGATGTCGGCTCAAATCTGACATGATGGCTAGGGGCATAGCTTTCGATCTGCTCCAGATGGCCTAGCGAATTGGCCCGCAGTGCAAAGCCGCCGAATACGAAGATCTGTCCGGGGAGAAAAGTCTCACCCTGGACTGCGTCGTTGCTGATGATTGAAGGAGCCATCGGGCCTATAGGTGGCGACAGAGGAACTCTCAATGAAAGCACCAATGTCGGTGTCAAAACCTGCGGATCTCGGGTAGGGGGTCCCGAAATCTAGGCGGATGGTAACAGGAGACAAGGGACACGATGTTTTTACCCAGGTTCGGGCCATCTCGATGGAGGTAATACCCTACTCCTGCTTGATTAATATTGATGATATGGGTAGTACAAGAGTAGATCTACCACGAGATCAAGGAGGCTAAACCCTAGAAGCTAGCCTATGGTATGATTGTTGTTCGTCCGACGGACTAAAACCCTCTGGTTTATATAGACACCAGGATAGGTTAGGGTTACACAGTCGGTTACAATGGTAGGAGATCTACATATCCGTATCGCCAAGCTTGCCTTCCACACCAAGGAAATTCCCATCCGGACACGGGACGAAGTCTTTAATCTTGTATCTTCATAGTCTTGGAGTCCGGCCAAAGATGATAGTTCGGCTATCCGACACCCCCTAGTCCAGGACTCCCTCAGCCACTATCCATCAAAATCTTAGTTAGTCGAGTGCCTTAGACGACTGGGTCGACCACAAACGCTTGCCTCCCAGGGGTGGCTATGTGCGTCGGGTGATCAGACTAGTTGAACGTGATGGCGGTCTGCGACCATTTCAGATAACTTGGTGTCACCGGAGCGACCATATTCACTTCTCGGTTGATAACTTTCAATCGACTTTTGCTTTCAACGTCAGCAAAAATCATCAGAGTGGAATTGACCTGGGGGTATCCACCGTCACTATCTTCCTTGTCATCAACTTTGTCTGACTCCTTCTCCTTGTCCTTGGGCTGCTTCCCACAGGCTGCTGAATCAAGAGCCGACAACTGTCGAAAGTGGTATGCTTTGGGTAAATGAGTTTACCCTCTTCATCTTTCTTCGTGTGAATGTGACATGGCAAGTCCAACACATCATTTCCATCTTGGTATTTCACTTTCTTGGGGTTCCAAGGCCCCTTGGATTTCCCCTTGAAATTTCCTGGAGTCACGGCCAAGGCTTCTCCAGGAGCAGCTGGCTCGGCTTTCATACATTTCCGGCGGAGTTCCCTCCCCCGGTTTCATTAGCGGTTGACTTGTACTTGCCACTCCGGAGCCGATCCTCTTCTTCACCATTGGCGTACTTGGTGGCAATCTCCATCATTCGACTCGGAGTCATGTCTCCGGTCCGACCGAATTTCAGACTCAACTCTCTGTTCTTAACACCTTCCTTGAAGGCACAGATCGCCGATGATCGATACATTCTCTCTTGTGTGGTGCAAAGTGATCCATCTCTGGATGTAATCCCTCGAGTTTCATTCGACTTACGCACACCACGGCGCAACTCATCAACCTGCTGGCCGCTTGCAAGTTCCTTCAAATGTCTGACAAACACTCGGGCAAGATCTTCCCAAGTGTAAATCTTTCTTTGGGTGCTAATCGATTCAGCCATGCTCTGGCCGATCCCTCCAACATAAGAGGCAGGTGTTTCATGGCCACTTCATCGTTGCCGCCGCCAATCTGGACAGCCACTCGGTAGTCCTCAAGCCAGGTATCCGGCTTGGACTCACTAGTGAACTTGCTAAGTCCAGTCGCCAACCTGAAGTTGGGAGGAATCACCGCGGCTCTGAAGGCTCTGCTAAAACACTCTGGTCCCGAGACGTGTACTCTGCTGCTGATGGGCACATTTCTGTCATGGCCTTCTTGGTTAGCTCTGTTCCTGTCGACCATACCTTGAACGATGACGTATCTCACATCAAAGCCTGGTTCCCTAGGGTCGACAGGAATCCTTCGCCCAACAAAGGTGTCAAGGCGTCATCATCTTCTTTGTCGAGGCGCATATGACCCACCCCTTAGGGAGGAGTGGGCACTCGGCGTCGATCATCACGATCGAATCGGTCCTCATCTTGATCACGCCGCCTCCATGTCCCTCACGCCTCGGGGCGATCTTGGGCTATGTGCCCTCTTGGATTGTATTCGCGATGTGGATCTGCTGTGAATCCTGTTCCGCGACTGCGATACAGCTGAATTTTGATCTCCTGCTGCCCGGAGCAAATCTCTGATCTGGAGTAAGCCTGCCAGCCTCCGACTGGGAAGGCTGAATGGACTCTGCTATACGGGCTGCAGCTGCTAGATTCTGAATGGGAGTTCGGTATACCGAGCGGTTGTGGGAAGAGTTGGCGTCGACTAGGCAGCGGGACCCGTTGTTGCGCTCGTTAAATCGAGCACTCGCTGGAGATTTTTCGGTCGAGTCGCTCAACCAAGATTGGCCAAACGCGCATCTTCTAAGGCATGGGCCTCGGGGTTTCTCCAACGATAGGAGTGTGAAGCGCATCCATGTTCCGCAGCGAAGCTCCTCCTCTGCGGCGAAGTGAGGGGCTCGGGTTGGTACTCTTCGTGAGCTGCGCCCAGCTCGCCTCCGCCATAGCGCCTCCGTCGGCCTTGAAACCAGGAGGACTGCGTAGTCGCCGACCATCGAACCTCCACCGCTGGATCATCGCTATCGCTTTTCCGGATGCGATCTCTGCGGAGCGGTCGATAGATCGAGCAGGCCGTAGAGACATTCGTCGGGCTCGATTACGCGACTTGAGGGTGGTGGTGGCGGGCCACCGCATGCCTCACCCACCACTGAAGCCTCGACCGACCGGAGCGCTTGCGTCGGCGAAATCGGGAGGAGGGCGGCACAAGAGCCGACCGATCTTTGGGTCGACGGCCTGCCGCAGGAAGGACGCCGCGGACGCACGCGCGAAAGTGTGTTGCCTCACGGATGGGGAGTGCGTCGACGTCGAGTGGAGCCTCCTGCAACCAAGCGGAGTTGTCGGCGATGAACGTGAGCGCACCGAGACGGATCTCGCGGCCCTCAACTAAAACTCCACCTGAAACCATGATGAATGGGATCGGAAAAACTGCAACTTCTCCAACAAGTCGCTAAGACACATGCCCCACGGTGGGCGCCAACTGTCGTGGTTCTAAGTCTGACAGTAGAATGGGGGGTAGGTATGGAGAGGCAAGATCCTAGCTATGGAGTAGTTGTATACGCAAGATGTTTACAAGTTCAGGCCCTTCTCCGAGGAAGTAACAACCCTACGTCTCGAAGCCGGAGGCGATCGATCAGTATTATGTGCGTATGAGTTACTGAGGGTGCGAACCCTTTACACTGAGGAGGGGGTGGCTTATATAGAGTTCGCCAGAGCCCTCCAGCCCTCAGTTATGTAGGGATTAAGGTACATTAAGAGAGGGAGTTACTGGTAACATCCCACATGAAGTGCTATGATGACCATAAAGCCACTTAATGACCGACCGTTTGCGTCTTGGTATTTGTAGATCTTCCGCGGTCGAGTGGTTGGTGGTGGTCGAGTGTCTTCAGGTCCGTCGAGTGGAATCCTTCCAGGTCGACTGAAAGGTGTTTTCTTTAAGAGATGTCCTTGGGGAGGGTATCTTGGACAGGTCCATGACCCTACCCTAGGTACATGACTTCATCAGTAGCCCCGGATTTAAATCCGGACCATGCCACGTTGCCAGGGGACGGAGGGCTGGACCCCACCCCGCAGGCTGCACACTTATCGGCGATGGAGCCGAACACGGGCCTTACCTTTACGGTGGCCTATGACTCTGGACCCCCGGATTCGTATCCGGATGTTGAGTCCGATCCGCGCACTCCCAAGCCAGGTTGGGCTCCGGTAATGGAGTTCACCGCCGCGGACATTTTTCAGCACTCGCCCTTTGGCGACATGCTAAACTCATTAAAGATTCTCTCTTTGACAGAAGTTTCTGGGCCAAACTATGTCCGGTTCAAGTGGGAAGCAGGCAACGAAGAAATTCGTTGCCCACCCACCACCCACTTCATAGCCACGGACGATGATTTAACCGACATTCCTGACTTCGACTCCAAAGACATCGACTGTATGGACGACGATGCCGGAGGAGATTCGGAATCTATGGGGCACCGAACTTCCCCCTCGTCACACGACATATACATGGTGGATACGCCCAAATAGGACAAAGGCGATAATCCGGACGATAAAACCCCCGGACAAAAGCCAAAGCGACGGCGCAGACGCCGTTCCAAGTCCAACAACAGTAAAAATAGTGACGAGAGCACCAGAGGGATCGACACTACAATCAACTCCGAAGGCAACAACGACCATACGGACCCAGCGATGGAGCAGGACGAACCAGGTCACCCCGAACACAGTGCGGAGCAGACGCCCGAGGACAATGATCCCGACGGACGAGGTCATCAAAACGAACCAGCTCAGGAAAATGATCCGGATAATGACGCAATCCCGGAAAAACACGTGGAACGAGATAACCTCAACAGAAAGCTCATGGCCACCGCAAGAAGTCTAAGGATGCAGAAGCAACGGCTCAAGGCCGCACAGGAAACGCTCAACCGTATATGGAATAAAGTGCTAGACACTGAAGAAAGATACGGTGATGATCGCCATACAAAGAGCTATCCAAAACGGAAGCTACTGCCAGAATTTGACGACGAAGCTGTACCACTTCATAACCGCAACAAAGCGGCTACCGATTCATATGAACACCTGAATAAGAAAGCTGGATCGGCTAGGTCCATTTATGGATCCAAAGGACACACCCCGGCGAAGGACTAGGGTCGTCAAAATGATTAGGCCAATCGAATACTAGTCCGGAACAAAGACCGGACACAACAACAGCTGACGACATGCCACACCACGTCCAGATACAGAGGGGCTGCTCACCCCTTGTGCTTTACCGATGAAGTACTGGACCATGAATTTCCACAGGGCTTTAAACCTGTGAACATAGAGGCATACGACGGAATGACAAACCCAGCGGTCTGGATCGAGGACTTTATCCTGCACAAACATATGGCTCGTGGGGATGACCTTCACGCCATCAAATACCTCCCCCTTAAGCTAAAGGGACCAGCTCGTCACTGGTTGAAAGGCCTCCCTGAAAATTCAATTGGGAGCTGGGAGGAACTCGAGGACGCTTTCAGGGCCAACTTTCAAGGGACCTATGTGTGGCCTCCGGATGCTGATGACTTAAGTCACATAGTCCAACAGCCCGGAGAATCTGCTCGTAAGTTTTGGAATAGATTCCTCACTAAAAAGAATCAAATTGTTGACTGTCCAGATGCCGAAGCCTTAGCGGCATTCAAACATAGCATCCGTGACGAGTGGCTCGCCAGACACCTTGGCAAAGAAAAACCAAGGACAGTGGCAGCCCTAACAAGCCTTATGACCCGCTTTTGCGCGGGAGAAGATAGCTGGCTAGCCCGTAAAGGCACCAACGATCCCAGCACATCCGAAATAAGAGATGGCAACGGGAAGCCACGGCGTCATAAAAACAAACGCCAAAACAAGGAAGAGAGCCCGGATAACACGACGGTTAATGCCGGATTCAGGGGCTCTCGACCTAATCAGCTAAACTAGCAATCTAAAGGCAGCAAAGAGGGGCCGTCCGGTCTGAATAGAGTCCTAGATAGACTATGCCAAATTCATGGCACCCCTGACAAACCTGCAAACCACACGCACGCAGAGAGTCTTTGGGTCTTCAATCGAGCCGCAAATTAATTGCGAACACAAGGAAAGGAAACACCAAGTAAAGACGAGGATGAACCCCGCTTCTTGAACAAGGGCGACGTAGAAAAATTCCCGCCAGAGGTTCAAACAGTGAACATGATCCACGCGACTCACACATCCATGAGGAGGCACGAACGCGCGCATAGAGACGCGATCGACATCGAGCCCATCATACTCACGCCTAACCACTGGATGCCTTATCCGATCACTTTCGATAACCCGGATGACCTAACTAGTATTCGGCGTGGAGGATCAAAGGCCTTGGTGCTTGACCCGGTAATCGACGGATACCATCTCACCCGCATCCTTATGGACGGCGGCAGCAATCTCAGTTTAATATATGAGGACACTGTCTGTAGGACGGGGATAGACCCATCCAGAATTAACCAAAGCAACACCACTTTTGAAGGGGTGATACCAGGCGTTGAAGCCCACAACAGGGGCTCCGTCGCACTAGAGGTAACATTCGCTCGCCAGACAACTCCGAGCGAAGAACTACTCTTCATCATCGCACCCTTCCAAAGCGACTATCACGCAGTGCTCGGAAGAACGGCCTTCGCCCGCTTCAACGCATTGCCGCACTATGGCTACCTTACACTTAAGATGCCTGGTCCACGTGGCGTCATCACCGTTAGCGGACTAACAGAGCGCTCGTCACGCGCAGAGGAACACGCGACGGCCCTCGCGGCCGGACTATAAGTGGCCTCCAACATAAGAAAACATGACTGGTCATTAAAGGCCACAGACTCGGCTAGACGAGTCCAGTCTCCCGGATAAAATTGAACCAGGGCACCGTATATATAATCCCATGGCGGATACCAGGGGCTATAACTATTTAACACAGTCCCACAGTTGGCTCAACCTTATGCACAGGCCAACATCCTACACTCTTATTATCCACCGCGTACTCACGTTGTACTCTTCTACGAGTTTTCCTTTTTTTCACAGACAACGTTCCCGCGATACCCTTCCAGGATACGGCACAACGGAGACAAAGGCGCAGACGTGTAGCAAGGCCCTGTTCAACAGGTTTGTTTTTAGATTAAGCCCCTGTGTAATTGTTGTTTAACCATCCCATGGGTTCCATACGCATAGAGGATACTACCGTTTTTGGCATCTTGCCGCGACAGATTAACGCACGTACCTGGATAGACAGGGTTTATAACGAATGGGCATTCTTGAGCCCATCGACTATTATAAAGTCCGAATACCCTCGGGAGTGTTCGGCGTCACGAGTTTGGCCTTATATGCAGCAGCTCCGAATCATGTCTTTGGTCAAATGTTGGGTTTGCCCGGCTCTTGGGTTTGCCGCCTTACGTTCCGTTACTATCGGCTAAGGCGACCAAAGGAGAACTACTGTGATTGTGCCCTCGTTATTCTGGACGAGCACCTCAGTAGAGAAAGCCAAAAACTGACTGTCATGATATAGCGAGAGACTGTTCAACCACTCGAAGACTTATCGGAATCTTTAG
Organism: Aegilops bicornis; assembly: GCA_021605145.1. NCBI lineage: Eukaryota > Viridiplantae > Streptophyta > Magnoliopsida > Poales > Poaceae > Aegilops > Aegilops bicornis. The sequence continues at coordinate 489,158,319 of CM038674.1, forward strand.
GATTCCTCCGCATGAACGAAGGACCGTTGCCCGGTCATGTACACACGCGCCCGTATTCGGATGCACGCGAAATGAACCAGGGGCTACATAGTAGCCCCAACATTAATTCCCATGGCTAAGCGAAAGTGTTACAGCTATATAGTCCGGTTGCCTAGTTCGACGTGCCATCACCTCCTTCATGGACCAAGATGTTGGATCAAGTGTGATTATGCATATTTTTTGCGAACACCCCCGCATTGTTTGCGTGGGGGCTGAAGCCGACGACTGTTATCTTTCAGATTACACATGCATATATATATATATATATATATATATATATATATATATATATATATATGTAAACGGCCGCAAAAGGGATACAACTATACTTTCGGGCAAAAAGTATAAATATAGCCTAATAACCAAAATAACATTGTTCTTACAATAATTCGATTTCTCACTCGAATAATACATTCTTCGAGCATCGCGCCTCTATGAGGCGGGCACCTTCTGTGACCTGCGCCAAGTATTGCTCAGCTAGATATTGGCCCCCCGCCGGATCATGGGTCGCTATAATATTGGCCTCCATATCCGTCCAATAGGCTTTAACGCGGGCAAGAACCATCCGCGCACGCTCTATGCATGCCGACCTCCTCATGGCATCGATCCGAGGCACGGCCCCAAGGAATTGCTGCACCAAGCCAAAGTAACTGTCCGGCTTAAGCCCTTCTGGCCAAAGATGGTCTATCACAGACCGCATTGCAAGGCCGGACAACCTGTGAAGCTCCGCTACAGCAGCCATCTTTTCATTTAATGGCAGTGGGCGATTGGGAGCATTGAATTGCGACCAGAAAAGCTTCTCCACTTCTTTATCACCCTGACCCTCGAAGAACTTGGCAGCGTTAGCCGTACTCTTCTCCAAATCTGCATACGCATCCGCGGGACTCCAGTGCCCATCCAGGGGAGCATACTTCGGATTGAAAACTTCGTCCGCAGCAAGTAGGATTCTCCAGCCACGAGTTTACCGGCCTATTGAAGCTCCTCCCGCGCACACCTGAGCTCGATCCCTATTTCCTTGGTGGCATTGCGCGCCTTGTCCAGCTCGGCCAAGCTATCCTGATGCTCCCTTTCAAGGAGCTCATACCGGTCAACGACATTTTTTAACTCAATAGCCATTTCGGCCATCTTTTCTTCGCTTCGGCGATGAGCTGCTTGTTCGGCTCTCAGTTCCTCGGTCGCCTTTAGGGCAGCCGCATTGCTAACCCGAGCTTGTTCCTTGGCTTGAACAAGTTCTGCCCTCAGGGCCTCCATGGCAGCAGCACCATCTGCAGTCCGAACATATTACATTAATATCATGCCACCTTCATATTTTCCTATACAAAGAAAGATGGAGCACATACCTTGTGACTTGTCTAGCCGCTCGTTCACCAGCGTGATATCGGCATCAATCGATCAAATCTGCTTGGTCAGTTCGGAAACTTCCATGGACTGGTCGGCGGCCGGACTCACAGGTACCTGCACAAATTTATAGCGCAATCATTGATTTATGATCCCCCGTTTGCCCCCTAGGGAGGGCAACCAGAGTCTCGGGGGCTACTATCTATATGGAGCACATCTAACACGTGCCTCACAGCCAAAAACAGTGTATTCTCCGCTACATACCTCAAAGCCTCTGAGCAGACTTGCAAATGCTTCATTCAAACCGCTTGTAGCGGACGAGATCTTCTTGAGCACCTCGCTCAATAATGAGCGGTGCTCCTCCAAGAGCACAGCTTGCTCCAGTAGGCCCGTCAGTATGCCCGGCCGGACATCAAACTGTGCCGGACCCTTCCCATCGCCCCTCGCAGGAGCCAAATGCTCCGGGCTCAGGGGGGCTGATGCATTGGCTTCCGCCTTCGGCAGATCCGGACTCCTCCGTGACGACACCTCGGTGTCGCCCGCTTCATGAGTCGGAGAGGTGGGTGGGGTCTCGCTCTCCATCATCTCCAGAGGAAGATCCCCCGAAGACGAACTCTGTTGAGAAGGGCTGCTAGCCAAACTGTGAAAGATGAATCCTGGTTATTAATCTAGGAGGAGCGCAGTACCTTTGAATTAAAAATTAACTTACAGCTCGGTGGAGGGCTGGCCCGTTGGTGGGCACGATGCGGTACGGGTGCCCGTTGAGATAGAGCCCCCTGGTGTTATCTTTTTCCCGGGTTTGGGCATCTCCGTCTCCGAGTCTTCGGAGGCGCCCTCTTCTTCCCGCGCGGGGAGGAAGCCTTAGCCTTCCCTTCCCTACTATCCTCCTTAGGGGAAGCAACAATTCCCCCGGTTCGGATGTGTAGCGTGTGCGGTTCGGATTCTTCATCCTTTCCCTTGTCTTTCCCCGGGGGCATCCTGCTGAGTACTCGGTCAAGCATCTTGGCCATGGTGGGGGCGGGCGAACCTTCGGGAATTAGCGTCGGACACCTGATTCTCTCCACCTTGCTGAGCCATTCCTGGAGGCGGATGATTTTCAGAATAGACACTTACGAGAAATACAAAACACGGTGTCCGGTATCAAATTTACTTACTTGGGTATCTAGGCGATTGCAGCTTAGGCCCGCATCCTCGGTGGTATCCGGACACTTTACTTTCCGTCCGAAGAATAATTTGCACATCTCTTCGAGCTTCAAGCCGAAGAAGTGCTTGACAGTCCGCGGACTCTCCGGATTGAACTCCCACATCCGGAGAGGCCGGCGTTGGCACGGCAACATCCGCCGGATTAACATCACTTGCATTATGCTGACAAAGTTAATGTCCCTCTCAATAAGCTCCCGAATGCGATTTTGCAGCACTGGAATGTCACCAGCGGGCCCCCAATTCTGTCCTACGTCCGTCCAAGACGCCAACTGCGGCGGAGGGCCCAAGCGAAACTCAGGGGCAGCCACCGACTTTGTGCATCGGGGAGCCGTGACATAAAACCACCTCCACTGTCATACATCGGATACATCTGGGAAAGAACCCTCTGGCCATGGGGCATCGCGTTCCTTCTTATTACAGCACCTCCGCACTCCGCATGTCGCCCCTCGATCATCTTCGGCTTCACATTGAAGGTCTTGAGCCATAGGCCGAAGTGTGGGGTGACGTGGAGGAAGGCCTCGCACACTATAATGAAAGAAGAGATGTGGAGGATAGAGTATGGAGCCAGATCGTGAAAATCCAACCCATAATAGAACATGAGCCCCCTCACAAAGGGATCGAGGGTGAAGCCCAGGCTGCGGATGAAGTGCGGGACGAAGACGACACACTCATTAGTCTCCAGTGTGGGGATGACCTGCCCGGACGCAGGAAGCCTGTGCTGGATGTCGGCGGTCAGGTATCCGACCTCCCTAAGCTTCGCAATGTCGTCCTCTTGGATCGAGGAGGCCACCCATTGGCCTCGAGGGACGGATCCGGACATATCGGCGGATCTGGGGTGTTGAGGCTTAGGTTAAGGGTGTTAGAACTCGAGGTACAGGAAGGCGCGGGGAAGGTGAAAAAGAGGCGTAGGTCTCGACCCCTTTTATAAAGAGGGTGAATATCAAGAGTCCTCGGTGTGACCGTTTGAGGCTTATCTAAAAACACACGGGTTATACCAACAGCCGTCGTGGGGTCACGCGTACTCATATTGATGGAAAATCCCGTAATAAGTGGAATACGATCCCTGCCCCGATTGGACGTGCCAGTAAAACCGCCTCGTAATGCGAGTCGTCATGGGGTAAGAATCGCTGGTTCGCGTTGGACCGGGCCACGATGCGCGAAGACTGCCAGCAGATCAAGTTTATGCCATACGAAGACCATCTTGTGGATCCGGACACGGTTTAAGTGTTTGATAATTACCTTGGAGTATTCAAAAGAGGAACCCGCCCTGCAATGCCGAAGACAAGATCGCTACCGGACTCATCGTCATTGAAGCCTGGTTCAGGGGCTACTGAGGGAGTCCTGGATTAGGGGGTATCCGGACAGCCGGACTATGTACGACATCCGGACTATTGAAGCCTGAAGATACAAGACTCAAGACTTCGGCCCGTGTCCGGATGGGACTTTCCTCAGCGTGGAAGGCAAGCTTGGTGATCCGGATATTATATTCCCTTCCTTGTAACCGACTCCATGTAAACCCTAGCCCTCTCCGGTGCCTATATAAACCGGAGACGTTGGTCCTTAGAAGGCCGGTCACAATTACAATCATACAATCATAGGCTAGCTCCTAGAGTTTAGCCTCTATGATCTCGTGGTAGATCTAGTCTTGTACTACCCATATCATCAATATTAATCAAGCAGGAAGTAGGGTCCTACATCCATCGAGAGGGCCCGAACCTGGGTAAACATCTGTGTCCCTTACTTCTTTTTACCATCAGCCTTGACGCATAGATCGGGACCCCCTACCCGAGATCCGCCGGTTTTGACACCGACAGCGGCCGCGGGCGGTAGAGGCCGGTGGTGGCTAGCGGCTCAGGGGGTGCAGGTTGAAGATGAACTACAGGCCCTCCCTGAACTACATGTGAAGTGCCTCTCTGCTACCATTGCGTTCAGTTTTGACAGAACATTCAGACTCCACAGTAAATTTCAGTTTCGACAGTTAAGTTCAGAGTCAACAGTTTTTACCTCATCTGTTGTAGTCCGGTGGTTTTTGGTGATGTAAATTTTACATCTATCACTTTTTGGTAATGTATTTTACATCATCTATTGGAGATGCTACTAGAATCCCACTTGAGATTAACGATGTTTGTCTTGTGTTGCTTCAGCTTCAACGTCTTACGGCTCGCCGGAGCTGCTCCAACGACGGAACTATCCATCACAACAGAGCAGTGCCCTGGACGCCGTCTACAGATTCCTTAGGTCCTCCTCCACACATGCGACAACCAACTCTGCCACAACTTCTTCAGCGACCAACCCAATGATGCTGAGGTCGACACGGCTATGGCAAAGAGGTTGTACACTTGTCACATCACTTATTACTCTACATTCATGTCGATCCATTAGGGCTATTTTGGTTCAACGGAAAAACATAGCAATAGGAAATTTTCCTATGGCACTATACTATTCATTTTTTCATGCATTTTGTTGAAAGGAATAGAGCAAAACATCCACCTGGACCTACTTTTCAAAATCCTATGCATGAAAACAAGACCAAGTGCATTAGTGGCAGAATAACATTCTAACTGTACATGCTTTCATATGGTTTCACTTTATTTTGGCCATGTTTCTTTGCATTCCTCTACTCTTCCAATTCCTGTGAACTAAACACCCAAGTTAACAGAAATCACGTGTTCACAAATGCTCTGTTTCCCATGTGCATTCCTATCCCATTCCAGTGTTTTTCCTATCCCTGCATTTTTAGAATCATGCAAGCCAAATGAGCCCTTACAGAATTACTTCAGTTACAGGTAGGTGTCGAAGAAAACTTTGTGTGGTTTGTCCTGCTCCTGCCGCGATGTTGTTCACCTCACCTGAGCTGCTCCATTAACAGAAGAATCCACCAAACCAAACATCACGACTCCTGACTGTATTTCGCCGCCTCAGATCTCCTTCCCTACCGCCGGCACCCACCGCAACGACATCACCATCATCGACTCAGCAGATGAATCTGAGGAGTACACGGGTCCACAAGAGAGGTAGCACTCTTTTGTTTCTGCTTATGGTATGCATTGCTTAATATTACCTGCTACTTTATCATCATGTTCACCTCTTAGACTCCAAGTCAGGTCCAAATTAATGTTCAAACTTGTGTTCTAAATTAGTTGTGGGGCACATATCGAGGCAACAATGAATAGTATCTCTGTCTAATATCTGGTTCACCTAGGGTATGCCTATGTTGTTCATCTTGGGTGGGAAACAAATAGTAAAGCAATCATCATCTGTTTTTTTATTAAATTGAAGCAATCATCAGCCTGCTATCATTGGATCCATCCACTAGTTGTTACCATCGCTCTAGAGTTCTGCATGCTCTCCTTACATAATCTCACTATATTTTTTTTGTATACATGTCAGATATTGTACACAGTCATGCTGAACATTTAGAGAAAAAGAGAAGAGTTTTTCGCGGCAATATAATGTCATGCAGACATCGCTCCATGGTGGGTTCAATGGCAAACCCTCCCCCCCTCTCCAGACTGTAATCCAAAGGAAGATATATGGTCTGAGGTGGATTACGCAATTTGACCACTCCTATTTACCCCCAAGGTGTTTGCTCTAACTTGGCATGATGATGTTAGTCATATCATGCATATGTTGCCTTGCAGTGCCTACTTTCGACATCATATATGTCATCTCCTTAGTTTAGACATGTTCTGTAATGCCACCTATTTAGTTTCTATATCATATATGGGAATTATGCAGTCTCATGTCTTTTATCCAGACATAATATATGTGAAATGTGCAATGCCATCCTGTTTAACCAGGCATCATATATTTGAATGATATCTTGCCCGTCCTTTTCTTCATTAAATTTCCATTTGTCGACAATGTTTGTACGTTAAACTACTCTTCCTGTGAATCAGCCATTTGAGTGGGTGATGGAAAAATCTAGAGTGAAAACAAGGCCTTGAGCGAGGCAGTGCTACAGTCAAGCGAGATCTCTTCTTTGGGTCCCGATAGCTCCTCAAAGATGGATTCAGAGACAGATGACTAGTCCTATTCCCCCATCGAGGTGTATGCTCTAACTTGGCACGGTTATACTGCTCATACCATGCATATGGTGTCTTGCATTGCATAGTTTACACATCATATACACAATATTCAACACCATGTTCTTAGTTCAGACATCATATATGTGAATGCCCTCTTCTTAGCATATATATCACATATGTGAATTAAATCATGCGATCCTGATTACTTAGATAACATGTATGTGAATTATGTTATGCGATCATGTTTAGTTAGTCATCATATCTTTGAATTATGTTATGCTATGTTATCCAGTTTAGATAGACATCATATATGTGAAATTATGTCATGCTATCTATTTTAGTTAAACAATATACATGTCAACTATTTCATGCCCTCTTTTTTCACACTATTTATTGCATCTGTCTCTCATACAATGTCTGTACATTCAACTATGTTTCCTGTTTATTAGCCATTTGAATTGGAGCAGGTGATGGCAGTATCTAGCGGAGTAAAAACACGGTCTTCAAATAAAACAGTGCTACCTCTTGGTGGAGATAGCACCCCGATTGTACATGCACGAGAACCAGCCCTACCACACATAACCCAGACTCTCGCAGATTGTACCCCTACTACGATGGACAAAGAACCAGCTTCACTCAATCTAACCCCAACCCCAGCAGATAGTAACCCAGTTCCTGTTGACACAACACTATCTCCACCATAGAGCTCCCAAACAAGAGCAGTTAGTAAGGCAGCTCTTGTGCCCAAAGCGTCGGTACTACCATGGCGAACCCCAACTCCACCAGTTAGTACACCTATTCTTGTGGAGGAAGCACAACCAACCATTCATAGTTTAGCAACTATTGCATTTGATGTTTTTAAATCCTATGTGCTTATCTTCCCATCATGGAAATATTATACTGAAGATGAAGGAAAATGCTAGTTGCAGGTGTTTGTCCAGGAGTTATGTGTAAGTCATGTTATTCATGGCAATTATTTTGCTTTGTCCCATACATTCTACCTCCATGATGGTTATAATACAGCAAATTTTCCCATTTTTCTCTATAGAGAAGGACTGATCTGGAAACTCAGGATGAGGTAACCTATGCTAATACCTTTGTTATCTTCAAGAATGCTTGGTGGCAATATCAGAATTACCTGAAGAAAACGTACTGCACCGGCAAAGAAACTCATCAGATTCCCTTACGTTCTCTTGAGACACATTTACTGGACGATGACTGGGAATGCCTTGTTCTGTACTGGTCCCAAACCAAGAATGTGGTAAAGTCTATGAGATCATTTTTTGTAAGTACTATATGCTTGCATCTTTCTGTACTCTGTTCATGTAGTACAAGTGCTTAAACCAGAAGAACAACTGTTCTCATTCAAGATTCCATTGCTATCGTGCAAACTGCTTTGCTCTTGTATCATTGTATTTAATGATACAAACTTATTTTTAAATTGAATGATCCAGTTGGAACTCCAATGGCACAACAGGTATGTTTACACATGTTTCTTTAACAGTTCTGCTCTTATAAATAGCTCTGTTGATTTTAATTTCAATTGAGTATACAGTTGACTTCTCATATCATGCACATTACTAGCATCAAAATAGAGCCAATAGTGTTGTTGTACATGTAGACCCATGGTACCCATTTGAAATCTTGTTGTGTCGTGTAGTTTCCCACGCTTTGTATTCTTTCAGTGTTGCTTTCTCTTGAACTGATATGATTCGAATCGTGTCTCTATTTTGATTTGGCAAGACAATGGAGTGACCATAGGACATAGATATATGTTTGTTTGATGCTTTTATAATGTACTACTTGGCAATAGAAGACTTGGTAGTTTAATCTTGTCCACCTTACTAATGAACTGGTTCACCGAAATGAGTTTCATATACTAATACATGCTAAACCTATTATATGTCTACTTGTTTCTTCTTTTAGAATGCTGACACAATATTGGGGAAGAGTGCCTTATTAAGCACTGGTAAAGGAACTAATGCAGATAAGGTTCAGGATAGTGAGACATCCTTGTTGGTCTCCAACAAAGCTGATAGAACAGCTAAGGAAAATTATCTTGAGGATAGTGAGACAACCCCAAAGTCCTGTCTTGGTTTATTGTTCAAGTTACTGGCCACTACCGCTTGCACAAGCTATTGAAACTCACTGTCTGAATTAGTTCAGTTTCTCGAGCCTCAACTACAAGCTGAAAGACATCGATCAGCTGTGTTGTGACAAGAGCGGGAGGACTGCGGAAGTCCCTGGTGCAACAACAAGCGTTGGAGGATTTTAGCGCCAAACAGGATAGAGCTAATAAGCTTGCTAAGCTTATTGCCAGCATGGTGGATACCCAGGATAACGTTTCTTGAGCTCTTCTGAAGTTGTTACAATTATGGACTTGTTTTTTCGCGCGCGTTTATTTGTACTGGTGGCCAATTTTGACGGCCAGTGTATGTAATATGCTGCTTTGTTCCCTATATTTGCACTGGTGGCGAACTTTGATGCCCAGTGGATGTAATATGTGTAATAGCTGTAATAGGCTAGCGTTAGTTGCTTGCTTATTTATTTCCTTATTGTCTTGTTTAGTTGTTTGCTTGTAGCACTGCAGTTCTTTTTCCATGTTTTTCTAGTGGCCACAATAACCTATTTTTGGTAACTAGGCCACAATAACCATGGCAACACACGAATTGTTGTAACCATGGGCCTCCTGCGGGCCGTAGGATCCATGGGCCTTTTACGGGCCGTAGGATCCGTGGGCCTTCTACGGGCCGTAGGATCCATGGCCTTTCTATGGGTCGTATGATCCATGGGCCTTCTACGGGCCGTAGGATCCATGGGCCTTCTACGGGGTGTATAATCATTTCGCCGCCATACTATTCATCGACCAAAGCAGGCTACTAATAGGCCGTATTTGATAATGCTATGAAAATAGCCCAATGGGTTAACGGGCCACAAATGGGCTGAATGTAACCACAGGCTGAATTTGGCCAACAAACGGAATAGGCCAGTAACGGGCCATAATTAATCGAATTCTAGAAACGAGCCCAAGAATAAATTGGCCCTTAGAAGGCCGAAAGTTAACACTGGCTGGAAACGGCCGACGGAATAATGGGCCGTCGATGGGTATAATGTGATCCACTGTTCATTATGGGCCAGTTTCATCTCGGGCCTTTGATGGGCCTAGAGTTACAAAGGGCCTCATATGGGCTGAAAGACATCATGGGCCATACATGGGCTGGAAGTTACAACGGGCTGGAATCATATTGTACGGCCCAGATGAAGCTACTGGGCTTAATTCTGATAGGCCGTAACGGGCCGTGAGTTAGTAGGCCGTAAATGGGCTATATACAAACATGTCCTTAATAGGCTTTCCGTGGGCTGGCCCGTTACCTTTTGACCAAGTCAAACGGGTCGGCCTTTTCACCGGAATGGGCCTCTGTTGGGCCGTGCCACGTGTCGACGTATCATAGGCGCCTCCTGTCCAATGAGTGGATGCCATCTGTCCCAATGGTGAGCCAACACGTATTTCCTCCGGCCAGTGAGAATTTTACATGTGGAAAATCCCCATTGGTCAGGGCTGTTAACGGGTTATCGGATCCAAAACCGGACCTGATAGCTTAAAGGCGACCTGTTACAGTGGATGCCACGTGTCGGTTACCCTTGACGAAAACACTTCCATGACGCGCCATTTATCATCATGGAAGTGGACACTTCCGTGATGATAATTTTGCTAATGTCATGGAACACTTCTACGACAACAATATGACTCTTGATTCTGTCATAAAATCTTCATGGATGTACATGCATGACAGAAAACGTGACCTACTATGACAAACACATATCATCACATAAGTGTATTTTTTTGTAGTGACCCCAAGTAAATATTCAAGGAGACTCAAGCGTCTAAGCTTGGGGATTCCCGGAAGGCATTCCATCTTTCTTCAACAGATATCGGTATGTTTTCATCTTCATTTTGTTCACGTGCTATGTGTAAATCTTGGAACATATTTTGTGTTTAGTTTTCCTTTTTCTTTTATGCACCATGCTGGTGTGAGATAGTCCATGGTAGATTTATAGAATGCTTTCTACCTCTTCAGCACAGCGTTGGTTTTCCCTTGAAGAGGAAAGGGTGATGCAGTAAAGCAGCGTAAGTATTTCCCTCAGTTTTTTAGAACCAAGGTATCAATCCAGTAGGAGGCCACGCACGAGTCCCTCGCACCTACACAAACAAATAAAATCCTCGCAACCAACGCAATAAAGGGGTTGTCAATCCCTTCACGGTCACTTACGAAAGTGAGATCTGATAGATTGATAAGATAATATTTTTGGTATATTTAAAATAAATATGCAAAGTAAAATAAAAGGCAATGAAAATAGCCAAGTGTTGGAAGATTAATATGATAGAAAATAGACCCAGGGCCATAGGTTTCACTAGTGGCTTCTCTTGAGAGCATAAGTGTTACGGTGAGTAAACAAATTACTGTTGAGCAATTGACAGAATTAAGCATAGTTATGAGAATATCTAGGTATGATCATGTATATAGGCATCACGTCCGCGACAAGTAGACCGACTCTGCTGCATCTACTACTATTACTCCACACATCGACCGCTATCCTGCATGCATCTAGAGTATTAAGTTCAAAAGAACAGAGTAACGCTTTAAGTAAGATGATAGGATGTAGAGGGATAAACTCATGCAATATGATATAAACCCCATCTTGTTATCCTCGATGGGAACAATACAATACGTGCCTTGCTGCCCCTACTCTCACTGGGAAAGGACACCACAAGATTGAACCCAAAGCTAAGCACTTCTCCCAATGCAAGAAAGATCAATCTAGTAGGCCAAACCAAACTGATAATTCAAAGAGACTTGCAAAGATAACCAATCATACATAAAAGAATTCAGAGAAGATTCAAATATTGTTCATAGATAAACTTGATCATAAACCCACAATTCATCGGTCTCAACAAACACACCACAAAAGAAGATTACATCGAATAGATCTCCACAAGAGAGGGGGAGAACATTGTATTGAGATCCAAAAAGAGAGAAGAAGCCATCTAGCTAATAACTATGGACCCGAAGGTCTGAGGTATACTACTCACACATCATCGGAGAGGCTATGGTGTTGATGTAGAAGCCCTCCGTGATTGATGCCCCCCCTCGTGAGCTCCAGGAAAAAGGCCCCAAGATGGGATCTCACTGCATGTAAGGTTGCGGCTGTGGAATTAGGTTTTTGCTCCGTGTCACGGTAGTTTGGGGGTACTTAGGTATATATAGGAGGAAGAAGTATGTCGGTGGAGCAACATGGGCCCCACGAGGTGGAGGGCGTGCCTGTGGGGTAGGCACGCCCCCTACCTCGTGCCTTCCAGCTTTATTTCTTGGCGAGGGTCCAAGTCCTCTGGATCATGTTCGTTCCAAAAATCACGTTCGAAGGTTTCATTCCATTTGGACTCCGTTTGATATTCTTTTCTGCGAAACTCTGAAATAGGCAAAAACAACAATTCTGGGATGGGCCTCCGGTTAATAGGTTAGTCCCAAAAATAATATAAAAGTGTATAATAAAGCCCAATAATGTCCAAAACAGAATATAATATAGCATGGAACAATAAAAAATTATAGATATGTTGGAGACGTATCAATGCTCATTGCACATCACTTATATCTTTTGAGTATGGCTTTATAGAATGCGCATGTGCTTGACTTATATTATTTGAAGTTTGGATTGCCTATTTCTCTTCACTTAGAAAACCACTGTTTGTAGAATGCTCTTTAGATTCACTTATATTTATTAGAGCATGGTCTTTTGTAGAAAGAATTAAACTCACATGCTTCACTTATATCTATTTAGAAAGTCAACGGGAATTGGTCATTTGCATGGTTAGTCATAAAATCCTACATAAAACTTATGGATCACCGAATATGATATGTTTGATTCCTTGCAATAGTTTTGCAATATAGAGATGGGATATGTTGGAGGTACTAGTAAAAGGTTGTGGTTAGTAAGAATATTGGTGTTAATGTTTGTGATTCGTGAAGCATGCACGTATAGTCTCTCGTTATGCTATGAAGTTGGAGCATGATTTATTATTGGTTGTCTTCCTTATGAGTGGCGGACGGGGATGAGCGATGATCTTTTCTACCAATCTATCCCCCTAGGGGCATGCGTAGTAGTACTTTTCTTCGAGGGCTAATAAAATTTTGCAATAAGTATATGAGTTCTTTATGACTAATCTGAGTCCATGGATTATTAACACTCTTACCTTTCCGCAATTTTCTAGCCTCTACGGTACCGTGATTGTCCTTCCTCACCTCGAGAGTTGGTGCAAACTCCGCCAGTGCATCCAAACTCCATGATATGATACGCTCTATCACACATAAGCCTTATTATATCTTCCTGAAAACAACCACCATACCTAACTATTATGGCCTTTCCATAGCCATTCCGAGATATATTGCCATGCAACTTCCACCGCTTCCATTTTGATGATTTAAGCATTCATTGGCATATTGCTTTGCATGATCATATAGCTGACATAGTAGTTGTGGCTCAACCATGGTTCATCATTTTTTTATACAGGTTACGCTTGATCATTGCACATCCTTGTACACTGCTAGAGGCATTCATATAGAGTCATGCTTTATTATAGGTATCGAGTTGTAGTTTATATTTATTTTGAGTTATAAGTAAATAGAAGTGTGATGATTATCATTATTCATTTTTAGAGCATTGCTCCAGTGAGGAAAGGATGATGGAGAGTATGACCCCCCCCCCCCCACACACAAGTCGGGATGAGACTCCGGACAATGAGAAATAAAACAAATCGAGAAGGGGCATGCTAATTCCACACTTGTGCTTCAAAGTAGCACCACGTCTTTCATATAGAGAGCCTCATATATTGTCACTTTCATATACTAGTGGGAAATTTTCATTATAGGATTAGATGCACACCCACTTAGTTTTCATGTTGAGCTTTTATAAACTTATAGCTCTTAGTGCATTTGTTGCATGGCAATCCCTACTCCTTTCATTGATATCGATTGATGGGCATCTCCATAGCCCGTTGGTTAGCCGCGTCGATGTGAGACTTTCTTACCTTTTTGTCGTCTCTATATTTACCCCTATAATCATACTGTATTCCTCCCATAGTGCTATATCCATGGCTTGCGCTCATGTATTGTGTGAGGGTTGAAAAAGCTGAAGCGCGTTAAAAAGTATGAACCAATTGCTCAGCTTGTCATCGGGGTTCTGCATGATAAATACTTTGTGTTAAGAAGACAGAGCATGACAAGACTATATGATTTTGTAGGGATAGCTTTCTTTACCATTGACATTTTGAAAGACATGATTGTTTGTTGGGATCCCTGAGTATTAATGTCTTTATGTCTAATTATATACTATTGCTTTGAATCACTTATGTCTTAATATTGATGCCATGATTAGATATATGATCAAGTTTATGCTAGGTAGCATTCCACATCAATTTTTTCATTTACCTACTCGAGGACGACCAGGAATTAAGCTTGGGGGTGCTGATACGTCTCCGTTGTATCTATAATTTTTGATTGTTTCATGCCAATATTATATGACATTTATACACTTTTGGCAACATTTTATATGATTTATTTGGACTAACATATTGATCCAGTGCCCAGTGCTAGTTCCTGTTTGTTGCATGTTTTTTGTTTCGTAGAAAATCCATATCAAACGAAGTCCAAACACGATAAAAATTTACGGAGAATTATTTTGGAATATATGTGATTTTTGGGACTTGGAATCGATGCAAACGGGGGCCCACAGTGACCACAACCCACCAGTGCGCGCCGGGCACCCCCTGGAGCGCCCCGGAGTCTTATGCCCTCCTCGTAAGTCGGTTGGGGCCCTTCTTCGGGCGCAAAAAATATAATTTATGGAAAAAATCGTGTAAAAATTGCAGCGGAATCGGAGTTACGGATCTCTAGGAATTTAAGAAATGGTGAAGGGCCAGAAAACAGGAACGCAAAACAGAAGAGAACAGAGAGGGAGATCCAATCTTGGAGGGGCTCCCGCCCCTCCACCGCCATGGAGGCCATGGACTAGAGGGGGAACTCTCCTCCCATGTAGGGGAGGCCAAGGAATAAGAATAAGGAGGTGGGGCTCTCTCCCCCTCTCTCCCCGTGGCGCCGGAGCGCCACCGGGGCAAGGATCGTGACGGCGATCTACATCAACAATCTTGCTACCATCAACACTGACTCTCTCCCCCTCTATGCAGCAGTGTAACACCTCTTCTCTCACTGTAATCTCTACTTAAACATGGTGCTCAACTCCATATATTATTTCCTAGTGATATTTGTCTATCCTATGATGTTTGAGTAGATACTATTTGTCCTGTGGGTTAATCGTGATCTTGGTTGGTATGATTCTATATTTTATTTATGGTGCTGTCCAACGGTGCCCTCTGTGTCGCACGAACGGACCCCCCCTCGCTGTAGGGTGTTGCAATACGTTCATGATTTGCTTATGGTGAGTTGCGACAGTGACATAAGCTTAACCCCGAGTAGGTAGGTTGTTGCATATGGGATAAAGGGGACTTGATACTTAATGCTATGTTTGGGTAATGACCCACAAGTATAGGGGATCTATCATAGTCCTTTCGATAAGTAAGAGTGTCGAACCCAACGAGGAGCAGAAGGAAATGACAAGCGGTTTTCAGTAAGGTATTCTCTGCAAGCACTGAAATTATCGGTAATAGATAGTTTTGTGATAAGGTAATTTGTAACGGGTAACAAGTAACAAAAGTAAACAAGGTGCAACAAGGTGGCCCAATCCTTTTCGTAGCAAGGACAAGCCTGGACAAACTCTTATACAAAGGAAAACGTTCCGAGGACACATGGGAATTATCGTCAAGCTAGTTTTCATCATGCTCATATGATTCGTGTTCGTTACTTTCATAATTTGATATGTGGGTGGACCGGTGCTTAGGTACTTCCCTTCCTTGGACAAGCATCCCACTTATGATTAACCCCTCTCGCAAGCATCCGCAACTACAAAAGAAGTATTAAGGTAAACCTAACCATAGCATGAAACATATGGATCCAAATCAGCCCCTTACGAAGCAACACATAAACTAGAGTTTAAGCTTCTGTCACTCTAGCAACCCATCATCTACTTATTACTTCCTAGTGCCTTCCCCTAGGCCCAAATAATGGTGAAGTGTCATGTAGTCAATATTCACATAACACAACTAGAGGAAAGACAACATACATCTCATCAAAATATCAAACGAATACCAAATTCACATTACTACTTATAGCAAGACTTCTCCAATGTCCTCAGGAACAAATGTAACTACTCACAAATCATATTCATGTTCATAATCAGAGGGGTATTAATATGCATAAAGGATCTGAACATATGATTTTCTACCAAATAAACCAACTAGCGTCAACTACAAGGAGTAATCAACTCTACTAGCAACCCACAGGTACCAATCTGAGGTTTTGAGAAAAAGATTGGATACAAGAAATGAACTAGGGTTTGAGATGAGATGGTGCTGGTGAAGATGTTGATAGAAATCGACCTCCTCCGGATGAGAGGATCGATGGTGATGACGATGGTGATGATTTCCCCCTCCCGGAGGGATGTTTCCCCGGCAGAACAGCTCCGCCGGAGCCCTAGATTGGTTTTGCCAAGTTTCACCTCGAGACGGCGGCGCTTCGTCCCGAAAGCTTCCTTCTGATTTTTTCCAGGGCGAAAGACTTTATATAGCAAAAGATGGGCACCGGAGGCCTACCAGGGGGCCCACGAGGCAGGGGGTAGGGCGCACCCCCCGCCCTCGTGGATGGTGGGTGGCCCCCTCTGGTGCTTTCTTCGCCCAATATTTTTTATATATTCCAAAACTGACTTTCGTGGAGTTTCAGGACTTTTGGAGTTGTGCAGAATAGGTCTCTAATATTTGCTCCTTTTCCATCCCAGAATTCCAGCTACCGGCATTCTCCCTCTTCATGTAAACCTTGTAAAATAAGTGAGAATAGGCATAAGTATTGTGACATAATGTGTAATAACAACCCATAATGCAATAAATATCGATATAAAAGCATGATGCAAAATGGAAGTATCAACTCCCCCAAGCTTAGACCTCGCTTGTCCTCAAGCGGAAGCCGATAACGAAAAATATGTCCACATGTTTAGAGATAGAGGTGTTGATAAAATAAAATACGGACATGAGGGCATCATGATCATTCTTATAACAGCAACATATATATATATATATATATATATATATATTGTCATATGATTTATTATGCTAAATAACAATCTATTCACAATGTCAAGTATGAATCATAAACTTCATTGAAAACTAACAAACTATGATCTCGGTCATTGAAGCAATTGCAATTTATCATAACATCGGAAAGAGTCAGCAAGTCCAGATACTCAACTATCATTTATTCTTTCACAATTGCTAACACTCACGCAATACTTATGGGTATGGAGTTTTAATCGGACACAGAGAAAGATAGGGGTTTACAGTGTTGCCTCCCAACCTTTTACCTCAAGGGTAACATCAACAATAATAGTTTATGATAAGTTACATCCAATTGGATATATATATCAGGATCTTTCCAACACAATGTGCTTGCCAAATGATAAAATGTAAAAAGGAAAGGT
The DNA here is from genome assembly GCA_021605145.1 of Aegilops bicornis. Taxonomy (NCBI): domain Eukaryota; kingdom Viridiplantae; phylum Streptophyta; class Magnoliopsida; order Poales; family Poaceae; genus Aegilops; species Aegilops bicornis. The sequence goes on from CM038674.1 coordinate 489,175,565, forward strand.
GAAGATCACCATGACTCTTGTATAATGTATAAGAAAAGAATGAAAGATAGGCCCTTCGCAGAGGGAAGCAGAGGTTGTCATGTGCTTTTATGGTTGGATGCACAAAATCTTAATGTGAAAGAACGTCACTTTATATTGCAACTTGTGATAGGGACCTTTATTACACAGTCCGTCGCTTTAATTGCTTCCATATCACAATTTTGTATAATGCTTATTTTCTCCACACTAATAGATCATACATATTTAGAGAGCATTTTGTGTTGCATGCAACAATGACAACTTACTTGAAGGATCTTACTCAATCCATAGATAGATATGGTGGACTCTCATGGCAAAACTGGGTTTAAGGATATTCAGAAGCACAAGTAGTATCTCTACTTGGTGCAAGGAATTTGGCTAGAATGAGGGAGAAAGGCAAGCTCAACATGTTGGATGATCCATGACAATATACTTTATTTTGGATATAAGAAAACATAACCCATTATGTTGTCTTCCTTGTCCAACATCAACTTTTTAGCATGTCATATTTTAATGAGTGCTGTCCAAGATAGTATATTTATATGTGAAAACCTCTCTTTCTTTATTACTTCCTATTAATTGCAACGATGACCAAAACTATGTTTGTCAACTCTCAACAACTTTTATTCATCATACTCTTTATATGTGAAGTCATTACTCTCCATAAGATCAATATGATCTCTTCAATTATTTTTATTCTTTCTTTTATTCCTTCAAGATCATAGCAAGATAACCAAGCCCTCGTCTCAAAACTAATCTTTATTATATATAGCTCACGAACTCGATTACATAGAAGGATCATAAAACAAAACTCAAAACTAAATATACCAAAACTTTATTCTACTAAATCAAGATATTACCAAAAGGATCGAACTAAGAAAAACGGTAAAGAAAGGAGTGTGATGGTGATATGATACCGGGGCACCTCCCCCAAGCTTGGCAGTTGGCAAGGGGAGTGCCCATACCCATATTTTTATGTCTCTTTCTTCGGAGGTGGTGAAGATGGACTTGTTGATGACGTAGGCTTGTCGTCCAACATCGAGCGTAGGAGGTGCTCCAACTTACAAAATAATGCCCTTGAGTGCAGTGATATACTCTTGCAACAAAATATTTTCACGAGTTAGATACTTGTTCTACACCTGCACTATTTCAATCATCTTGAAAGCTTCTATTTCAGTAGGGGTAAGAAGATTATAATGAGGTTTGCTACCTCTTGAGCATGCGTTGGTTTTACCTTGAAGAGGAAAGGGTGATGCAGCAAAGTAGCATAAGTATTTAAGTATTTCCCCCAGTTTTTGAGAACCAAGGTATCAATCCAGTAGGAGACTACACGCAAATCACCTAGTACCTGCACAAACAATCAAGAACCTTGCAACCACCGCGATAAAGGGGTTGTCAATCCCTTCATGGCCACTTGCAAAAGTGAGATCTGATAAAGATAATAAGATAAATATTTTTGCTATTTTTTGTTGTATAGATTGGAAAGTAAAGATTGCAAAATAAACCGTGACATAAATAGCTAGTTGATGGGAAACAAATATGATGTAAAATAGACCCGGGGGCCATAGGTTTCACTAGTGGCTTCTCTCAAGATAGCATATCTTACGGTGGGTGAGCAAATTACTGTCGAGAAATTGATAGAAAAGTGCATAGTTATGAGAATATATAGGCATCATCATGAACATAGACATCACGTCCGTGACAAGTAGACCGAAATGATTCTGCATCTACTACTATTACTCCACATATCGACCGCTATCCAGCATGCATCTAGAGTATTAAGTTCATAAGAACAAAGTAATGCATTAGGCAAGATGACATGATGTAGAGGAATAAACTCAAGCAATATGATATAAACCCCATCTTTTTATCCTCGATGGCAAGAATACAATACGTGTCGTTTCCCTTTCTGTCACTGGGATCGAGCACCGCAAGATTGAACCCAAAGCTAAGCACTTCTCCCATTGCAAGAAAGATCAATCTAGTAGGCCAAACCAAAATGATAATTCGAAGAGACTTGCAAAGATATTAAATCATGCATACAAGAATTCAGAGAAGAATCTAATATTGTTCATAGATAATCTTCATCATAAACCCACAATTCATTGGATCTCGACAAACACACCGCAAAAAGAATTACATCGAATAGATCTCCAAGAAGATCGAGGAGAACTTTTATTGAGATCCAAAGAGAGAGAAGAAGCCATCTAGCTAATAACTATGGACCCGAAGGTCTGTGGTAAACTACTCACACATCATCGGAGAGGCTATGGTGTTGATGTAGAAGCCCTCTGTGATCGAATCCCCCTCCGGCGGAGCGCCGGAAAAGGCCCCAAGATGGGATCTCACGGGTACAGAATGTTGCAGTGGTGGAAAAGTGGTTTCGTGGCTCCCCTCGATGTTTTCAGGGTATAAGAGTATATGTAGGCGAAAGAAGTAGGTCGGTGGAGCTACGAGAGGCCCACGAGGGTGGGGGCGCGCCTACCCCCCTGGGCGGCCCTCCTACCTCGTGGCCGCCTCGTGGCTTCCTTGACCTCCACTCTAAGTCTCCTGGATTGCGTTTGTTCCAAAAAAAGATCCTCACGAAGGTTTCATTCCGTTTGGATTCCGTTTGATATTCCTTTTCTGCGAAACACTGAAATAGGCAAAAAAACAACAATTTGCACTGGGCCTTCGGTTAATAGGTTAGTCCCAAAAATAATATAAAAAGGTATATTAAAGCCCATTAAACATCCAAAATAGATAATATAATAGCATGCACTACAAAAAAAAGACACATCCGTGACATTTTGGGCCGAACGAAATTTTTTCTGTCATACTTATGACACTTCTATGACGATAATTGTGACAAAACCCGGTATCATCATAGATGTGGTGGGCTCCTACTTCTATGACAAATAATCATGACAGAAAATGGGATTTTCGTCCTGGGCGGGCCGGAGACGCAGCTGCATGACATTCTTTGGGCCGTCCATTACGGAAAAAACCATGGTAGAAGCAAGGGCGAGGAAAATATCGGGGTGTTCCCGGTTACGGTGGGTGGTCGGGGCCGAGCGACGCGCGTTTTTCTCGTACACGCACGCGCGTGGGTGCGAGGCGTTGGGCTCTAACTGAACCCGAGCGAGGCGTTGGGCTCTAACTGAACCCGAGCGATCTCGCTGCAGGCTACGCCTTACTAAACCCGAGCGATCGATCGATGGCTGTTAACTGAACCCGATCGAGCTATTCCTTCGCTACTGCTGCTAACTGAAGCCGATCGATGCTGCCTCTGGATGAACAGTGAGTGTTGCTGGGGGGTTTGGATGAACAGTCCCCGATGGGGGTGGATGAACACGACCCCGTGGTGTTGCCTCTGGATGAACAGGACCCCGATTGATCGAGTCGGTTGGGGCTGGATGAATAGGACCCCGTGGAGGGCTGGATGAATAGGACCACCCCCTGGAGGGCTGGATGAACAGTAGACGGTGGAGGGCTGGATGAACAGTAGCCCGTGGAGGGGTGGTTGAACATGAGCCTGTGGAGAGGGCTGGTTGAACAGTAGCCGGTGGAATAGCGCGCGGTGGAGGCTGGATGTACAGGAGCCAGTTGATGAGTAGTCGCAGGTGGAGGCTGGAGGAGGTCGACGGTGGATGAACAGTAGCCCGTGGAGGCTGGAGGGGGTCGACGGTGGAGATGAATAGTACCCCGTGGAGTCCCGTTTTGCGGTACGCCACACCCCTCCTGATGAACATGACCCCCGTTTCGACCGTAGCGCTCCAACACAAGTCCGTTTCCTCCGTTTTGCGGTACGCCACACCCCTCCCGGTCAACAGGACCCACGTTTCGACCGTAGCGCTCCAACACAAGTCCGTTTCCTCTGTTTTGCGGTACGCCACACCCCTCCCGATCAAAAGGACCACCGTTTTGATCGTAGGAGGTCCGTTTCCTCCGTTTTGCGATACGCCAGACCCCTCCCGATGAACAGGTCCCGTTTCGAACATGGCTGGTCGAACACAAGGCCGTTTCCTCCGTTCTGCAGTACGCCAAGCCTCGTTTCCATCGGTTGTTCCGTCCAAGCCCTCTCGATGAACACGACGACGCATTCCGTTCCGACCCAGCCGGTTGGCTCCCCATGAACACGACGAAGACGTTGTTTCTCCGTTCCTACCTAGCCATGTACACGAGCCCTGGCCGAACGTACACGTGAGTAGGCGTTCGAGACCCCACCCGTATGTACGTACATGGCCATATTTACTTTCTTGCACCCTGGCCGCTGTACGTACGTGTACATGCTGCGTGCACGCCTCTACTACGACACGTGTGCGCCTCTACATCGACACATTCGCGACCAGAATGACAACGCTACGTACGCTTCGACCAGGTGGGTCCCGACTGTGAGGCACTTCCTTGCATGCGAAGATGTAGCTGGTGGGTCCCAGCAGTCAGGGGGCGAATCATTTTATTTTGCCCGGACGCACTTCCTTGCGTGCGAAGATGTCGCTGGTAGGTCCCAGCAGTCAGTGGGGAAACTTTTTTTGGCAAAATATGGTTGCCCGCCCGGTGGGTCCCTGCTGTTAGGTGGAGGAACCATTATTTTCCACGTAATAAGGAGGCACTTCCTTGCTGTGGCCGTGGACCCAGCTGTCAGCCTCTCCACGTACAGTCCACGTCCGATGGAAGCCGTTCCTTGACCATGTTGACCACGCCGCGCTGAGAGCACCAGGGCGGTGGACGATGGCGAGGCCTAGGAAGGGGACGATGCGGAGTTGGGAAGACGCGATAGTGGATGCCCACGCGTAGAGGAGTATGAGGGTTCACTGGTTCGCTGCGGTGTGAGGCTGCCGTCGCCGCAGAAGAACAGGGGGTGTGGGTGAGTAGAGGGATGGCTTGGCCAGCGGTGGGAGTAGTAGGGGGTGGTGAGGCCTCCGCCGCATCGCAGCCAACCACGGGAGGCAGGAGCACGAGGCACGACTGGCGCTGGTTTGGGCGGCTGGAGCAAGAAGACCAGAGGTTGAAGAAGCACTACGGCCATTGGATGGACATCGTACGGTCACTGGAGCTAGAATCGTTCATATTGACTAAGTTGACAAAGACCTCCGTCACCGACAACATAGTAGGACCACAAGTCAGACTCCCACTATCGAGGTACCAAGCTAGCATGGGTATTCATTTTTTGTGCGTAATAAGGAGGCACTTCCTTGCATGCGAAGATATAGCTGGTGGGTCTGACCTGTCAGCAGTGGGAACGTTTTATTCGTGAAATATAGAAGCCCTTCCGGTGGGTCCAAGCTGTCAGGTGGAGGAATCATTATTTTGCGTGTAATAAGGAGGCATTTCCTTGCGTGCGGCTGTGGACCCAGCTGTCAGCCTCTCCACGCACAGTCTACTTCCGATGGTGTCGCTCGTTGACCACATTGACCACTCCGCGCCGAGCGCATCCAAGGTGATGGACGATGGCGAGGCCCCGGACAACAACGAGCCGGAGATGGGAAGACGCGAGAGTAGAGTCGCAGACGGAGAGTTGTATGATGGTTAACTGGTTCTGGTGCGGTGTGGTTCGGCAGTCGGTGGAGAAGAACAGGAGGTGTGGAGGGGTGGAGGGATGGCCTGGCCAGCGGTGGAGTAGCGCTTCACAACGAAGCGTGCTAAGCAGAGCTGCTAGCAGCAGGAGGCGTGAGCAGGTGGTCCCGGCGGCGCTGGAGGAAGAAGATGAGAGATTGAAGATGGATGCCGGTCGTTGGATGTAAATCCAATGAATAACGATGTCAGAATCATTTGTTGACTAAGTTGACAATGACTTGCGTTGGCTTCGACCTATTGGCCCACATTTCAGCCTCCAAAAATGTGGCACGTATTCAACCCATTTTTTCATAATTTACAGTCTTTTTTTGCGGGGTAGAATTTACAGTCAATTTGATCTCTTTTTTTTTGAATTACAGTCCATTAGCTGGGCTGGGTGAAAAAATAATGTAGCGTCCATGCGGCCCATTTATGTTTTTCTTAAAAAATTACAGGCCATTTGCACTTTCTCGAAATACACAATTTTGCTGGGCTGATTCAATTATAATGTTGGGGTGGCGCAACAATTTTATCAAAAAATAAACAGGGGTTGAGCATTTTGTTATATATATATATATATATATATATATATATATATATATATATATAATAAGTGATTTATTATTACATTGGACCTTAAATGTTACCAAGCTTTGTACACAATCACCAGGATTTTCGTTGCCAAAAAATCCAGGATTTTATTGTTAAGAAATTATTTTTATAAGTTTATAAGATGTGGGATATTGTTTTCTTACATATGTAAGTATCTGTTAAATATATGATGACAATAACAATAATATATAATAACATATAAAATAATTTAAATATATATATAATATAGTTAGAAGGGAAACATAAGTTGGACCAGGCGTTCCTATTCTTATATATATAAATAGGACAGACCTCTGCGTTCTCTTCAAAAAAAATACATAAATTGGGCTGCCGATGTTTCAGGAAAAATAAAACCTCGGATGGGAGGTCCATAGGCCGGTCGATACATGACGGCCCTCAAGAAAATACAAACAGTCCTATGGACCTCCCATCCGAGGTCGTGGGCTGCGCATGTTAAAAAAGAAAGCCTAGACGGGCAGCCCAAAACCCACCGGTAATCTGCTGCCCCAGTGATAATAAATGATACCTGCCAGCTCCCCGGCTTCATTGTGAATTTATCTCCTATAGTAACTACGTTGAAGCACCTAAAGAATATAACTATGATGAAAAACTCGTGGCCCCAATGTCAGTATAGTATTAGGAGGAAGTATTTTTTTCAATGAGGCACTTGCTTGCGTACGGCCATAGACCTGGTGGGTCCCGACTGTGTGCCTCTCCATGTGCAGTCCTCTCCAGATTCCTCTTGTTTGTTCAGCATGTTCACAACGGCAGACAGCGGCGTCGCGGCGAGCGCAGAAAGGCGCATGAGGAGATCCGACCACCTGAGGAAGTGCCTTACTAGTAACGAAACAACTGAACTAGCCTAGTGGCCGAGTGACACTACCCGACAGTTGTTCTGCCCGGGTTCGATTCCACCTGTGCAGAGAAAATATCTCCAAAATTTTTGCCAATGCCTTTATTGACATGTGGGTCCGAATTGTCATCTTCATCCCTCGTTTTCTCTGTTTTTCGCACACTCGACATTGTGTGGGCATTTTGAAAATAGCATATCTTTCTGACTGTACATCATATGAAGATGTGCTATGCATGAATGTTGATCAGCATGATGTTAACTGGCTGGTAGTTCCAGTTTTGACCATGAATAAAACTTCCAACATGATGTTAACACTGTTTGAAAAGGTCATGTTAATATAAATGCTCTGCCTTTGAAAGTTGCAGTTTCTTATCTGAAACTAAACTTGGAGTTTCTTATCTGAAACTGAAACTTGCAGTTTCTTCTCTGAGAATCACATTGTCTGCACTTTTATACTCCTATGGAACTACATTTTTAAGTGCTAAAAATAGATCTCTAGAATTCATAAAATACTTCATATGCTCAATGCTGCAAATCTGAAATTCAAAAGGCATCCATATCTGTAAGTACTCTCAAAATACACAACACAAAACACAATTCACAACCTGCAAATACTAACAACCCTAAGCTCCTCCTGACAATTCACAACCAGCCCAACTATTGGGATGGGGGCGGGGGGGGGGGGGCAGTCCCTCCTATTCCTCGGCGGCAGATAGCCGCCCCGTGAGACGATGTGAACGGCGAGGGAGAGGATGGCAGGGAAGCGTCGTCGGGCCAACTGTTTTTCTCCTCTTGCAGTTGGGTTCGGTTGACAAAGACTCCACCGGCTCGCTCTGGCATGACACCCTCACAAACGGCACCCTGTAGATGCTCGATCCTTCAATCTCTGGTGGATGCTCCATCTGGGATCGATACTCCCACCACCGCTCCCTCACGATCGGACTCGGTGAATTTGTTTGCTCCATGGCCCAGAGGAGCAGCTCTATGTACTCCCGCGCGACTCCCTCCGGGAGTATCGCCGTCTTTTCGCTCTGTTGCAGATATTTGGCCATGGATGTCGCCGTCGCCGCTAGTTGGTCTTGATGTCAAATCAAGACTGTATCTCCAACATCCTAGCTAGCTTCACAGGGTCGCCGTCCTCACGTATTGGCTGTACTCCTCCATCGACGTACTTCTCCACAGCACCTTCACTCGCCGGCGGTGGTTTTTGAATGGAAGAGGAGAGGAGCAGCGCTGGTTTTGGATTAGAATGGGAGAGGAGCAACGCTGGTTTTGGATTGGAACAGGAGAGGAGGGGCGGTGGTTTTGAAATGGAAGAGGAGAGTAGCAGCACTGGATTTAGATTGGAACAGGAGAGGAGCGGTGATGTCTACTACACAACCTTCTTCTTGTAGACGTTGTTGGGCCTGCAAGTGCACAGGTTTGTAGGACAGTAGCAAATTTCCCTCAAGTGGATGACCTAAGGTTTATCAATCCGTAGGAGGCGTAGGATGAATATGGTCTCTCTCAAAAACCCTGCAACCAAATAACAAAGAGTCTCTTGTGTCCCCAACACACCCAATACAATGGTGAATTGTATAGGTGCACTAGTTCGGCAAAGAGATGGTGATACAAGTGCAATATGGATGGTAGATATAGGTTTTTGTAATCTGAAAATATAAAAACATCAAGGTAACTAAAGATAAAAGTGAGCGTAAACGGTATTGCAATGATAGGAAACAAGGCATAGGGTTCATACTTTCACTAGTGCAAGTTCTCTCAACAATAATAACATAGATATATCATATAACAAGCCCTCAACATGCAACAAAGAGTCACTCGAAATCCACTAATAGCGGAGAACAAACGTAGAGATTATGGTAGGGTACGAAACCACCTCAAAGTTATTCTTTCGGATCGATCTATTAAAGAGTTCGTACTAGAATAACACCTTAAGACACAAATCAACCAAAACCCTAATGTCACCTAGACACTCCATTGTCACCTCAAGTATCCATGGGCATGATTATACGATATGCATCACACAATCTCAGATTCATCCAACCAACACAAAGTACTTCAAAGAGTGCCCCAAAGTTTCTACCGGAGAGTCAAGAAAACGTGTGCCAACCCCTATGCATAGGTTCATTGGCGGAACCCGCAAGTTGGTCACCAAAACATACATTAAGTGGCACGTGATATCCCATTGTCACCACAGATAAACACGGCAAGACATACATTAAGTGTTCTCAAATAAAGACTCAATCCGATAACATAACTTCAAGAGGGAAACTCAATTCATCACAAGAGAGTAGAGGGGGAGAAACATCATAAGATCCAACTATAATAGTAAAGCTTGCGATACATCAAGATCGTTCCATAGAGGGAACACGAGAGAGCGAGAGAGAGAGAGAGAGATCAAACACATAGCTACTGGTACATACCCTCAGCCCCGAAGGTGAACTACTCCCTCCTCGTCATGGATAGCGTCGGGATGATGAAGATGGCCACCGGTGATGGGTTCCCCCCCTCGTGAGGTGCTTGGAACAGACTCCCGAGAGGTTTTTGGTGGCTACAGAGGCTTGCGGCGGTGGAACTCCCGATCTATCTTGATATTCGATGGTTTGAGGGTACGTAGGCTTATATAGGTGAAAGTAGTCGGTCGGGAGGTGCTCGAGGGGCCCACGAGACAGGGGGGCACGCCCTATAGGGGGGGGGGGCGCCCTCCTATCTCGTGGCTGCCTCGGGGATCTTCTGATGTAACATCCAAGTCTCCACGATCATATTCTTCCCAAAAATAACGTTGTCGAAGGTTTCATTCCGTTTGGACTCTGTTTGATATTCCTTTTCTTCGAAATATTGAAACAGGCAATAAAACAACAATATGGGATGGGCCTCCGGTTAATAGGTTAGTCCCAAAAATGGTATAAATGTGTAAAATAAAGCCCATAAACATCCAAAAAGGGTAATATAATAGCATGGAACAATCAAAAATTATAGATACGTTGGAGACGTATCAAGCATCCCCAAGCTTAATTCCTGCTCGTCCTCGAGTAGGTAAATGATAAAAACAGAATTTTTGATGGGGAATGCTACCTAGCATAATTCTCAATGTAATATTCTTTATTGTGGCATGAATGTTCAGATCCAAATGATTCAAGATAAAAGCTTATAAAACATAAAAATAATAATGCTTCAAAGCATACTAACAAATAATCAGGTCCTATCAAAATAGCATAGCCAAAGAAAGCTTATCCCTACAAAATCATATAGTTAGGGCATGCTTCATTTTCATTACACAAAATACTCCCATCATGCACAACCCCGATGACGAGCCGAGCAATTGTTTCATACTTTTTAACGCGCTTCAGCTTTTTTCAACTCTTACGCAATACATGAGCGCAAGCCATGGACATAGCACTATGGTGGTATATGGTGGTGGTTGTGAGGACAAAAAGGGAGAAGATAGTCTCACATCAACTAGGCGTATTAACGGGCTATATGGAGATGCCCATTAATAGATATCAATGTGAGTGAGTAGGGATTGCCATGCAATGTATGCACTAGAGCTATAAATATATGAAAGCTCAACAAAAGAAACTAAGTGGGTGTGCATCCAACTTGCTTGCTCACGAAGACCTAGGGCATTTTGAGGAAGCCCATCATTGGAATATACAAGCCAAGCTCTATAATGAAAAATCCCACTTAGTATATGAAAGTGACAACATAGGAGACTCTCTATCATCAAGATCATGGTGCTACTTTGAAGCACAAGTGTGGAAAAAGAGATAGTAGCATTGTCCCTTCTCTCTTTTTCTCTCATTTTATTTTTTTCTTTTCTTTTTATTATTTTTTTCTCCCCTTTTTTTTCTTTGGCCTTTCTTTTTTTTCTTTTTGGCCTTTCTCTTTTTTTTCTTTTTGTAAAGTCCAAAGTCTCATCCCGACTTGTGGGGGAATCATAGTCTTCATCATCCTTTCCTCACTGAGACAATGCTCTAATAATGAAGATCATCACACTTTTATGGATTTACAACTCAAGAATTACAACTCAAAGCTAGAACAAGACATGACTCTATATGAATGCCTCCGGCGGTGTACCAGGATATGCAATGAATCAAGAGCGACATGTGTGAATTATGAAGGTGGCCTTGCCACAAATACGATGTCAACTACATGATCATGCAAAGAGCAATATGACAATAATGGAACGTGTCATAATAAATGGAACGGTGGAAAGTTGCATGGCAATATATCTCGGAATGGCTATGGAAATGCCCTAATAGGTAGGTATGGTGGCTGTTTTGAGGAAGGTAAATAATGGGTTCTTGATACCGGCGAAAGTTGCGCGGCACAATAGAGGCTAGCAAAGTGGAAGGATGAGTGTGCGTATATCCATGGACTCACATTAGTCATAAAGAACTCATATACTTATTGCAAAAGTCTACTTAGCTCTCGAAGCAAAGTACTACTACGCATGCCCCAAGAGGGATAGATTGGTAGGAAAAGACCATCGCTCGTCCCCGACTGCCACTCATAAGGAAGACAATCAAAAGAGCACCTCATGCAACAAATTTGTCACACATCTTTTACCATACGTGCATGCTACGGGACTTGCCAACTTCAACAAAAGTATTTCTCAATTTCATAATTATCCACTAGCATGACCCAAACATTACTACCTTTATATCTCAAAACAATTATCAAGCATCAAATTGATCCTAGCATCCAATTCACTTCCTATGATAGTTTTTATTATACCCAACTTGGATGCTCATCATTCTAGGACCAACTTTGTAACCATAGAAAATACCATGCTGTTCTAAAAGACTCTCAAAAAGATATAAGTGAAGCATGAGAGACTAGCAATTTCTACAAAATATAACCACCGCCATGCTCTAAAAGATATAAGTGATGTACTAGAGCAAATGACAAACTACTCCGAAAGATATAAGTGAAGATCAATGAGTAGCTAAATAATGTAGCTATATGAAGACTCTCTCTCATTAAAGAATTTCAGATCTTGGTATTCTAATCAAGCAGCAAGCAAAACAAAATAAAATGATATTGCAAGGATAGCACAACTCATGTGAAGAAGCAAAAACTTAGGCTCAACCGATACTAACCGATAGTTGTTGAAGAAGAAAGGTGGGATGCCTACCGGGGCATCCCCATGCTTAGATGCTTGAGACTTCTTGAAATATTATCTTGGGGTGCCTTGGGCATCCCCAAGCTTGAGCTTTTGTGTCTCCTTAATTCCTCTCATACCATGGTTTCTCTTTTTATCAAAAGCTTCATCCACACCAAACTCAACAAGAACTCGTGAGATGGGTTAGTATAAACCAATGAAAAACCTTATCACTTTCTACTCTAAAAAATCACTAAAATCATTATTCAACAAGAACTCTGCATATTTAATACTCCTATCCTCAAATAGAATCATTAAACAAGCAAACAAATGCAAACATAACAGCATATCTGCCAAAATAGTACAGTCTGTAAAGAATGCAAGAGTATCAATACTTACCTAACTCCAAAAATTATGAAATAAAATTCCCACTGTAGTAAATTTATCATAGCTCATTATGCAATAAAATTCAACATTATATCATCCTCTGACTTTTCTAGGGAATTTTTGCAACAGCGGTAAACTTTCTGTTTTCAAACAGCAACATGTATACTAGCAAAATAAGCATGGCAAAGGCTATCCTTGAATTTTTTATTGAAACTATAGATGCAAAACATTATTATAAATAACAGCAAGCAAATACCAACAAGATAAAATTACGCTCCAAGCAAAACACATATCATGTGGTGAATAAAAATATAGCTCCAATTAAAGTTACCGATGAATGAAGACGAAAGAGGGGATGCCATCCGGGGCATCCCCAAGCTTAGGATCTTGGTTGTCCTTGGATATTACCTTGGGGTGCCTTTTGCATCCCCAATATTAGGCTCTTACCACTCCTTATTCCATAGTCCATCAAATCTTTACCCAAAACTTGAAAACTTCACAACACAAAACTTAACAGAAAACTCGTGAGCTCCGTTAGCGAAAGAAAACAAAACACCACTTCAAGGTACGGTAATGAACTCATTATTTATTTATATTGGTTTTAAACCTACTGTATTCCAACTTCTCTATGGTTTATAAACTATTTTACTAGCCATAGATTCATCAAAATAAGCGAACAACACAATGAAAACAGAATCTGTCAAAAACAGAACAGTCTGTAGTCTTCTGTAACTAACGCAAACTTCTGGAACTCAAAAAATTCTAAAATAAATGGGCAGACCTGAGGAAGTTATCTAGTAATCATCTGAAAAAAGAATAAACTAAATATCACTCTCCAGTAAAAAGTTCTAGCTAACCTCCACTTGGCACAAACACTAATTAAAACATTAAACCACATATAAACAGAGGCTAGATGGATTATTTATTCCTAAAAAGAACCAAAAAGCAAGAAAATAAAATTGGGTTGCCTCCCAACAAGCGCTAACGTTTAACGCCCCTAGCTAGGCATGAAGATTTCAATGATGCTCACATAAGAGATAGGAATTGAAACATAAAGAGAGCATCATGAAGAATATGACTAGCACATTCAAGTCTAACCCACTTCATATGCATAGGGATTTTGTGTGCAAACAACTTATGGGAACAATAATCAACTAGCATAGGAGGGTAACACAAGCATAGCTTCAAGATTTTCAACACATAGAGAGGAAACTTGACATTATTGCAATTCCTACAAGCATATATTCTTCCCTCATAATAATTTTCAGTAGCATTATGAATGAATTAAACAATATAACCAGCACCTAAAGCATTCTTTTCATGATCTACACGCATAGAAAATTTACTACTCTCCACATAAGCAAATTTCTTCTCATTCGGGATAGTGGGAGTATCATAAGAGACTTGAACACTAAAAATTGTTTCCACATTAAAAGAGTAATGTTCAGAAAAAGGGTAATCATAATCATGACAAGATTTGTAAATATAATCATCACTACTTTTTATAGCATAAGCTTCATCACAATAATCATCATAAGTAGAAACTTCGTTCTCATCATAATCGATTGAAACCTCTCCCAAGATAGTGGAATCACTAAATAAAGTTGACACTCTTCGAAATCCACTTTTGTCGCGACCAGACCCGAATGGATCTAGCGCTCTGTACTCAGTGTCATCCTGGATCGATAATCTTGACCTGACACAAAGACATTTCAAGGATTTATAGCGAGTAGCAATCACACACTTATTACATCGTTGTCCACAAGGGAACTTAATACAATAATATGGCTTAAGGCCATCTAATAATAACAATGGAAGGCTTGGAAACGAGTGAGTCCATCAACTCCAGCGGCATCACCGAGTATAGAACCACAACCTAACATCTTACTGTCGTTCTAAAAGTGCGCAACATGAAAAGTTGCAGCCGAAAACGGGTCAAGACATGGAATATCTTGGCAATGTAACACGTAAGAGCAATGATGCAATAAGCCTATACTACATGCATATATGGCTGGTGGTAAGGCTCTCACGGTTACATTTTTGCGAAAAGCCAATTTTTCCCTACATCAAAGGAATAATTTTATTTAACTATCATGGTGGTTGTTAAACATTGAAGATGGTTGATGACATCCTCAATCCCAATTAAAAAGTACTCATTAAATACCCAATACATTTATTTTAGAAGTAACATGTCGAGATTCACATGATAATCAAGTACTAGATACTCAAGATTTGTCCATAACCGGCGACACGGCTAATCATGATTAGTTTATACACTCTGCAGAGATTTGCGCACTTTTCCCCACAAGACTCGATCGCCTCCGCTTGGTTCTCGCACTACATGGTGTTTGAGAAACGGATGACCGAGACATAGTCTTTCAGAAGCGCTAGCACCTTACATGTGGGTAGACCGTACCAACCTACATCCCCTACATCAGCTAGTCTGCCCGTAAGAGTTTGCACAACTTAGTCAACTACGCCAGAGCCCATAATTGGCTTGTGGCTGCACACGGAAGTTTCTAGTTTGAATAATCTCATGATCCCTTAGAGCCTGGGTGGCGGTTCAAGAAATACAGCAAATCTGATAGAAACCAGGTGCCTCAATCCACCCAGGATGTGTGTTTAGGTTGCCACCTTAAATAAACCATTAATTAACAATCTCACATCTGTCATGGATATTCACTCACCCAATCCACGTCTACTAGCATAGCATGGCATAATCAAGCAAACGTAGAAGTAACTCCCAAGGTTTCATAAGTAAAACAGGTAATAGGTACTACCTCCAACTACTTCCCAATCCCACAATTTAATTAGATCCTAAACATGCAAGTGTTTGAGGGTTTGATCTAATGCAATAAAACTGGGTAGTAGAAAGGTATGATCAAAGTGTTACTTGCCTTGCTGATGATCCATGAGTCCTAGAGATTCAAATAACAAGCGGCGCACTCCGGGTGATCTAACGCAGACAAACAACAATCATACAATAAGTACTCATCTAATGCACAGGTAAATCTCGAATAAAAGATCTAACCATATAGTTCAACTTAAGAACCCTGGTTGCAAAATAATCTAATCAAATAAAGCATCGAAAGTCGGAACTCGAGAGAGAACGACTCGGTTTAGCAATCTGAAAATAGGTCAAAATTTCACAGTAGCAAAACTCTGTGAAAATAGGTTAGTCGGAACGGCGGTTTCGTTACGAAACTCCAGGCGCTTGAATCACCTGATTCCGATAAACGAGCAAGAAATAAAACAGTTTTAAAAATCAGATCTGAAATCAAATCAGAAAAATAACGGATTAATTCCGATTAAAAAGAAAAACGATGAACGGGTTAAAAAGTGAGCGTTAGATTAACGAATCTAATCTAACGAACATGTTCATTGAAGCGAACGGTTCGGTGAACGTTCGTTAATTAAGAAAACCGAATAAAAATAAAACCAATCTAGGTTTTAAAAAAAACCGAACATATTTTTTTTTTTAAAAACCGGATCGGGTTTTTCTCGCGAAAACCGGATCGGCGGGGCGGCGAGGTCGGCTACCTCCGGGGCTCTTCACGGCCGAGGTCCCAGGGCCCGCTAGCGGGGTCCGCGGGTCGGGAGGGGCTCCGGGCGGCGGGTTCCCGGGCGGCGGCGGCGAGGGGCGGCGGCGGGCGGCTCCTTGGGCGGGCGGGGTTCGGCCGGGCGCTGGTGAGGGCGGGTCGAGGTGAGGGAGGGGGGGCGGCGGTTATAAGAAGGGCGCCGGGTGGCTTGGGAGGGGGCAAGGGAGGCGAGGGGAGGCGGACTCGGCCGGGCGGCGGGCGACGTCTGGCGGTGGGAGACCGAGCGGCGGCGTCATGCGAGGAGAGGAGGAGGTGGGCTGGGGCGCCTGGGGTGGCTGGCTGGCGGGCCGGGCCTCGGTCCAGGGGGAGCGATTTTTTTAATAAAATTAAAACAAAACAAATAAAATAAATATCAAATGAACTCCAAATTAATTAAAACAAATTTTCCCGACTCCTAAAAATGAGTCGAACAAAATGAACTTTAAAAACAATATACATGCATAATTTTTTTTTAAAATGCTCATTTTTGCCTAAGCAAAATAAATCTTCCAAAACCAAATTTGGTTTATTTATAATATCTTCATTTTTCCTAATTGCTTGGGAAAGTCATATTATTCCCTCTCGAAATATTTTTATAGAAAAAAAATGTTATGAAGATAATTTAAATAATCCAATGATCCTATTTTCAAGATTTGGAAAATCCCAAATATGAAAATAATGAAACTTCCAACTCTCTCCGAGGGTCCTTGAGTTGCGTGAAATTTCTAGGATCGGAAAAATGCGAGAAAAATATGATATGCATGATGATCTAATGTATAACATTCCAAATTGAAAATTTGGGATGTTACAAACCTACCTCTTAAGATGAATCTCGCCCTCGAGATTCGGGTTGGCTAGAAAATAGGTGAGGGTGGTCCTTGAGCAAAACTTCCTCTCTTTCCTGTGTGGCTTCATCCTCGGTGTGGTGGCTCCAATGAACTTTGCAAAACTTGCTAACCTTGTTGCGGGTAACTCTGCTGGCATAATCGAGAATCTTAACTGGTTTTTCCTCATATGTCAAGTCATCCTTCAATGAATTGCTTCCAATGGTACTGTGTCTCTTAACGGTACCTCTGCTATCTCGGGTGACATCTCTTCAATCGAGAAACATGGAATACATCATGAACTCCTGACAGTCCTTCCGCAATTCCAACTTATACGCAACTTCTCCCATGCGTTGCAAAATCTTATACGGTCCAACGAAACGGGTGCTAACTTTCCTTTAACTCCAAAACGCTTAACTCCTCAAGCGGGGATACTCTGAGATATACTGTCTCCAACTTCATACTCAATCGCTGGCGCTTTGAATCGGCATAGCTCTTTTTTATGCAGGTGGGCTACCTTGAGCCTGTCTCGAATCAACTTAACTTTCGCTCGCACTCCTTAATCAAATCTGGTCCAAACAACCGACGATCTCCGCCAGTTTCGTCCCATGACAACGGTGTCCTGCACCTTCTTCCATACAAAGCTTGAAGGTGCCATCTTCAAACTGGTTTGGTAATCATTGTTGTAGGAAAATTCTGCATACGGCAAATTATCATCCCAACTAGATCCATAATCTAGTGCACAAGCTCTTAGCATGTCCTCCAAAATCTGATTGACTCTCTCGGTCATCCATCGATGCTGGGTGGAAAGTCATCAATTCCAATCTAGTTCCCAATGTTTCGTGCAACTGGTTCCAAAATTTCGAAGTAAATTGGGTTCCTCTATCTGATACAATGCTTCTCGGAACTCCGTGTAAGCATACAATTCTGGTCATGTATATCTTTGCCAACTTAGCACTGCTATAGGTAGTCTTGACTGGAATGAAATGGGCTACCTTGGTCAAACGGTCGACTATGACCCAAATCGAGTCATATCCTGAACGGTCTTTGGCAATCCTGTGATAAAATCCATGCCTAGTTTATCCCACTTCCATTCGGGTATAGGCAATGGTTGTAACAATCCTGCTGGCTTCTGATGTTCTGCCTTTACCTTCTGACATACGTCACAAACTGCTACATACTCCGCAATATCCTTCTTCATTCCGGTCCACCAGAAAGTATTCTTCAAGTCCAAATACATCTTGGTATTTCCTGGGTGAATCGAATAGGGTGAATCATGGGCTTCTTGTAAAATCAACTTCCCGATCTACGGGTCATTGGGCACATAAACACGGTCTTCAAACCATAAGGTATCGTGCTGCGTCCTCACGAAATCCTTTAGCTTTTCCTTTGCTCATTTTCTCCTTTATAGAGGCAACTTCCTTATCCGCCTTCCGGCTCCTCTGATTTTGTCCATTAGTGTCGATTGAATCTCCAATGCTGCTACATAGCCTCTCGGAACTATTTCCAAACATAGCTCTCGAAGGTCCTCGGCTAACTCATTGGGTATTCCTCCCATCATTAGGGTATTCTACGTGGCTCTTACGGCTCAGTAAATGCGCCTGCTACGACATTAGCCTTCCCGGGTGATAATGCAATCTCATGTCATAATCCTTGATAAGCTCTAACCATCTCCTTTGTCTGAGATTCAATTCATACGTGTGAAGATGTACTTCAAACTCTTGTGATCCGTATATACTTCACAATGATTTCCAATGAGAAAATGTCTCCACGTCTTCAGGGCATGCACAACGGCTGCTAGCTCCAAATCATGAGTGGCATAATTCAACTCATGAGGCTTAAGTTGTCGCGAAGCATACGAAACAACTCTTCCTTCTTGCATAAGCACTGCTCCAAGTCCTCGACGTGAAGCGTCGCAATATACCTCATAATCCTTAGTTTGATCCGGCAAGATCAAACTGGTGAGGTAACCAATCTTTTCTTCAACTCCTGAAAACTTGCCTCAGTCCTCGGTCCATATGAATTTATTTTCCTTCTTCAACAATTCTGTCATAGGCTTAGCAATCCTTGAGAAATTCTCAATGAATCTTGGTAGTATCCTGCGAGTCCAAGAAAACTCCGAATCTCTCCAACGGTCGTTGGTGCTTCCCATTTGGTTACGGTCTCAACTTTCGTGGGGTCAACTGCTATCCCTTCTCCGGATATAACATGTCCGAGAAATCCAACTTCCTTTAACCAAAACTCACATTTGCTGAATTTGGCATACAACAGGTGTTCCCTCGGTTTCTCCAAAACCAATCGCAAATGTTCCTTGTGTTCCTCTTCATTCTTCGAGAAAATCAAAATGTCATCAATGAACACCACGGCGAACTTATCCAAAAACTCCATAAACACTTTGTTCATCGTGTTCATGAAATAGGCTGGTGCGTTAGTCAGTCCAAATGACATAACGGTATACTCAGATAGTCCATATCTCGTGGTAAATGCTGTCTTGGGTATGTCCTGCTCCCGAATCTTCAATCGATGGTACCACGATCGCAAGTCGATCTTGGAAAACACCTTGGCTCCTTGCAAGCGATCAAACAGGTCATTTATCATAGGTAGTGGGTACTTGTTCTTGATTTTTACTTCATTCAATCCACGATAATCAACAACCATTCTTAACGATCCATCCTTCTTCTCCACTAGCAAAACGGGTGATCCCCTAGGTGTAGAGCTTGGGCGTATAATACCTTTATCCATAAGTTCCTTACTCTGCTTCTTGTTTTCCGCCAAATCTGTCTTTGGCATCCTATACGGTCGCTTCGATATAGGGCCTGTTCCTCGCAACAACTTCGATCAAAAACTTCGATGTCTCTATCCGGTGGCATTCCCCGGCAACTCTTCGGAAATACATCAGGAAAATCCTTCACCACCGGTACTTCTTCCCTGCACTCACTCGATAAGCAATTAACTTGTGCTCTCCTCGGCTCGTGCCGTGATACATACTTAATCCTTCTTCCTTCCGTGTGGTGAGCAAAATTGACTTTGTGGTACAATCTATGTTTCCTCCATACTTCGATAACCAATCCATTCCTAATATCACATCCAATCCTTGGGATTCCAGAACTATTAGGTCTGAGGGGAAAACATAGGGTCCAATCCTTAATGGCAGTCGATCACACCATTTACTAGCCATGTACTCTACTCCGGGTGAGGTTACTAGCATGGGTGACCTAAGGGCTTGGGTTGGTAACTTGTACTTATCCACAAATCCCCTTGATATGTATGAATGCGATGCACCAAAGATCGAAAAGAACAACCGCAGTAAATGACTTAACCAAAAACTTACCACCATTCGTGCATCGGGCTGATCTTCAACCTCCTCCACTTCAATGTGGTTCACCTGTCCTCTATTGAAAGGGTTGGGCTTCTTTCCGAGCTTCCATTGCCATTTCCATTCTGCCTTACGGACGATCATTTGCATAGTGCCCGCCTTGCGGCACTTAAAGCAAGTAACATGACTTAGGTCTACTTTGGATGGTGTTGACGGGTTGGTGCGATTCTGTCCGTTGCTTCCTCCATTCCCGTTCCCATTTTTTGGTGCTGTTATGGTTATGCGAATTTCCTCCTCCATGGGTGTGCTGAAACTGAATTCCTGATTTAGGGGTATAACGAGGTTTCTGCTGAGCTCCAGAGTTATACTTCCCTTGTCCATACTTCCGCTTATGTTCTCAATTTGTCGCTGCTTTCCTTCAATCATGAGGGCTCGGTCTACTAATTCCTGGTAGTTATTGAAACTTGCTACCATCAACGGCATGTCAACTCATCATTCAGTCCTTCTAGAAACTTCTCTGTTTAGCTGCATCTGTAGTAACGTCATCCGGGGCATAACGTGCTAATTTGCTAAAATCATCCACGCATCGCCAACAGTCCTTCCTCCTTGGCGTAAGTTGCGAAACTCACGCTTCTTCATGGCCATGGCTCCTCTTTGAAACATGGGCGGTGCGAAAAGCTTGCTGAAACCGATCCCATGTGACAAAGGTGTCTCTGGTAAGTGGTCATGAAATTCTCCCACCATGTCATGCGGGTCCTTCAAGCTGATGTGCTGCAAACTTCACTCTTTCTCCATCCGTGCATCCTGCAGTGGTCAGCTCCTTCCTATCTTGCGGAGCCACCATCTGCTACAATTGGCTCGGTGCTCTTTGGAATACACCGACGGATTTAGTCTAAGGAAACGAGTCGGATGATCCGCAGTGGTGGTGGTGGTGGTGGGTTGTTGTTGTTGTTGTTGTTGCCTGGTTACGCACCAATGTTTGAATCAGGGTATTCTCTTTGTATCAATTGGGTGATCTCTGGCGGGAAAACAAATCCGGGGTCGCGTCTCGGAGGCATCTGATGGGTTTAGAAAAGATGAGAATTTAGAATAGAATGAGGTCTAAGGGGAATCACTACCCAAATGCACATGAGCAAATGCACACAAAATCACTTCATTCAATCAAACAAGGGTTACAACGATCTAACTATCGCAAAAGTGCGTGTACTAGAATGTTTACATGGAGGGAAATACTACTAATATGTGGGGACTTCTACTAATTTGAACCGTGGAAGACTCCATAATGTCTACTCCACTTCGTCTTCAAAGTCGGGTTCGCTTGGATCCGAATCGGTGTCGCCGATGTTGATGTAGTCGCTTGGGTGATTGACATACTGGTCTTCATTCCTGGCGCCAACTTCTTCTTGAGTTCTTCAATCTCGTACTTAAGATCGTTATTGTGTCTTGCTAGAGCTACGATCTCGTCCATATAGTCTTTGCGAGTTGTCTTGAGTTCTTCTTCAAGCTCGATGATCCTTCCTTTTGCATTTTGCAACTCCAACATATCATTGCACATCTGGTTCTCCTGGCGTCGAATGTGCTGGTTTAACTCCTGGATAAATGCTGCAATGGATCTATCCTTCTTAGTGTTGACGATTTCCCATTTGTCGTCTCGGCGTCCGCAAATCTGGTAGATTGTGTCCTTGAGGTCTTCTTGGTAAACTTCTCCAATGCGTCCCATGGTGATGTGAGCTGCCATGCTCTTTCCGGCACTCCAAGTTGGTGCACCGAAAACACTATCTATAGGCTTGGTGATTGGGGCGAATGTCCTTCCCGAACGTGAGCATGAATCTTCCAGCTCCTCTTCTTGCAGAGTGGCGTTGAAAGTTCCGGTGAAGCTTGGTAATCCAATGTTCAGGTACTTGGTAACTTCCTTCAAGTGAAATCCAAAAGGTGTGCCTTCATCTGGTTGGGTGTACTTGATCTTCGCGTCCGTCATCCTAAAGAGAGTAGAAAAGATGAGGAGTTAGAAAATGAGAAGAGAGTAGTGATCTATGGCTTTATCTTAGTGGTCGTGTCCTATAGTCGCGTGTGCTCGATACCATTCTTCGTCAGCGACTGCACCGAATGGATCTAGCGCTCTGTACTCGATGTCATCCTCGATCAAGAATGCCGACACAAAGACAAGATTGCCAAGGATTTATAGCAGAGTAGCAATCACACACTTATTACATCGTTGTCCACAAGGGAACTTAATACAATAATATGGCTTAAGGCCATCTAATAATAACAGCGGAAGGCTTGGAAAACGAGTGAGTCCATCAACTCCAGCCGCATCACCGAGTATAGAACCACAACCTAACATCTTACTCGTCGTTCGAAAAGTCTCGCAACATGAAAAGTTGCAGCCGAAAACGGGTCAAGACATGGAATATCTTTGGCAATGTAACACGAAGAGCAATGATGCAATAAGCCTATACTACATGCATATATGGCTGGTGGTAAGGCTCTCACGGTTACATTTTGCGAAAAGCCAATTTTTCCCTACATCAAAGGAATAATTTTATTTAACTATCATGGTGGTTGTTAAACATTGAAGATGGTTGACATCCTCAATCCCAATTAAAAAGTACTCATTAAATACCCAATACATTTATTTTAGAAGTAACATGTCGAGATTCACATGATAATCAAGTACTAGATACTCAAGATTTGTCCATAACCGGGGACACGGCTAATCATGATTAGTTTATACACTCTGCAGAGGTTTGCGCACTTTTCCCCACAAGACTCGATCGCCTCCGCTTGGTTCTCGCACTACATGGTGTTTGAGAAACGGATGACCGAGACATAGTCTTTCAGAAGCGCTAGCACCTTACATGTGGGTAGACCGTACCAACCTACATCCCCTACATCAGCTAGTCTGCCCGTAAGAGTTTGCACAACTTAGTCAACTACGCCAGAGCCCATAATTGGCTTGTGGCTGCACACGGAAGTTTCTAGTTTGAATAATCTCATGATCCCTTAGAGCACAGGTGGCGGTTCAAGAAATACAGCAAATCTCGATAGAAACCAGGTGCCTCAATCCACCCAGATGTGTGTTTAGGTTGCCACCTTAAATAAACCATTAATTAACAATCTCACATCTGTCATGGATATTCACTCACCCAATCCACGCCTACTAGCATAGCATGGCATAATCAAGCAAACGTAGAAGTAACTCCCAAGGTTTCATAAGTAAAACAGGTAATAGGTACTACCTCCAACTACTTCCCAATCCCACAATTTAATTAGATCCTAAACATGCAAGTGTTTGAGGGTTTGATCTAATGCAATAAAACCGGTAGTAGAAAGGTATGATCAAAGTGTTACTTGCCTTGCCGATGATCCGCGAGTCCTAGAGATTCAAATAACAAGCGGCGCACTCCGGGTGATCTAACGCAGACAAACAACAAGCATACAATAAGTACTCATCTAATGCACAGGGAAAATCTCGAATAAAAGGTCTAACCAGATAGTTCAACTTAAGAACCCTGGTTGCAAAAGAATCAAATCAAATAAAGCATCGAAAGTCGGAACTCGAGAGAGAACGACTCGGTTTAGCAATCTGAAAATAGGTCAAAATTTCACAGTAGCAAAACTCTGTGAAAATAGGTTAGTCGGAACGGCGGTTTCATATTCTGAAACTCCAGGCGCTTGAATCACCTGATTCCGATAAACGAGCAAGAAATAAAACAGTTTTAAAAATCAGATCTGAAATCAAATCAGAAAAATAACGGATTAATTCCGATTAAAAAGAAAAATGACGAACGAGTTAAAAAGTGAGCGTTAGATTAACGGAAACGAATCTAACGAACATGTTCATTGAAGCGAACGGTTCGTGAGCGTTCGTTAATTAAGAAAACCGAATAAAAAATAAACCAATCTAGGTTTTAAAAACCGAACATATTTTTTTTTTAAAACCGGATCGGGTTTTTTCGCGAAACCGGATCGGCGGGGCGGCGAGGTCGGCTACCTGGGGCTCTTCACGGGCGAGGTCCGTGAGGCTCCGGGGCGGGGGGGTCCGTGAGGTCGGGAGGGCTCCGGGCGGCGGGTTCCGCTGCGGCGTAGGGCGCGCTGGCGGGCGGCCTTGGGCGGCGGCGGGGTTCGGTCGGGGCGCGGGTGAGGGCGGGTCGAGGTGAGGGAGAGGGGGGGGGGGGCGGCGGTTATAAAGGAAGGGCGCCGGGTGGCTTGGGAGGGGGCAAGGGAGGCGAGGGGAGGCGGACTCGGCCGGGCGGCGGGCGGGCGGCGGGCGGCGGAGACCGAAGGCGGCGGCGCGAGGAGAGGAGGAGGTGGGCCGGGCGCCGGGCCGGGCCTGGCCGGGCTGGGCTGGCCGGGCCTCGGTCCGAGGGGGAGCGCGCGATTTTTTTTTAAATAAAATTAAAACAAAACAAATAAAATAAATATCAAATGAACTCCAAATTAATTAAAACAAATTTTCTCCGACTCCTAAAAATGAGTCGAACAAAATGAACTTTAAAAACAATATACATGCATAATTTTTTTTAAAATGCTCATTTTTGCCTAAGCAAAATAAATCTTCCAAAACCAAATTTGGTTTATTTATAATATCTTCATTTTTCCTAATTGCTTGGGAAAGTCATATTATTCCCTCTCGAAATATTTTTATAGAAAAAATTTTATGAAGATAATTTAAATAATCCAATGATCCTATTTTCAAGATTTGGAAAATCCCAAATATGAAAATAATGAAACTTCCAACTCTCTCCGAGGGTCCTTGAGTTGCGTGAAATTTCTAGGATCGGAAAAATGCGAGAAAAATATGATATGCATGATGATCTAATGTATAACATTCCAAATTGAAAATTTGGGATGTTACAACTTTCATATTCATCACAATAAGATTCAACATCCTCCAAAATAGTGGGATCACTACTTCCTAAAGTTGACACTCTTCCAAACCCACTTTCATCAATATAATCATCATAGGCAGGAGGCATGCTATCATCATAACAACTTTGCATATCAAAACTTGGGATGCTAAAAATATCATCGTCATTAAACATAGCATCCCCAAGCTTGGGAGCTTTCATATTATAAGCATAATCAGTCTCATCATTAAAAATATGGATATCACCAATAGTAAAGCAATTATCATCATCACAATGAGTAGTAGGAGCAACATCATTTGGGAGGGATACCTTTCTACCTTTGTTACTCCTTCTTTTCTTGTTCTTCTTCACATTATGTGTGGGTTCAACCTTCCTCTTTGAGCTCCTTATTGATGAGATTGGTTGAATAGAAAGCTCCTCCTCGTCACCTGATTCATCATAAGAAATAATAGGAGGATATTGGGAAGTCTCTTCCCTCTCATCATCTGCTATTTGCTTTCTTTTCTTTAGGTAATTGGCAATATAAGGATTTTCAATGCAATTCTCCGCACAAAACAAATAAATCCTTTCTAGATCAATATCAAGGAATTTCTTATGGGCAAATTCTGGAAGGTCCTTAAGTAAACGTTTCAACTCTTCATAACCCAAAAGCAAACTAAGTTCATTATAATGAGCAAGGGAGATCAAATCATCACAATTTTTGTACACGGTTCGGTAATGGAACAATTTGCATTGGAGATGTAAATGACCACGTTCATTGCAAAGTTCACAAGTACGGCAAAGGAACTTTAAATTTTCAGCACTCACATCTAGCATTTCTTGCAACCATTTAGTTTCTAAATGCTTATGCCTCTTGCAATATATATCTTCTCTATTAGGTGTGTTCATGCAAACATGCACTCCACAAAAATCAACATGCTCATAAGAGGCATTTTTATCATAACTAGTGCAATCATCATTAGTACTATGGATATTCAAAGAGTTCATACTAACAACATTGCAATCATGCTCATCATTCAAAGATTTAGTACCAAGCATTTTAATGCATTCTTCTTCTAGGACTTGAGCACAATTTTACTTTCCATCAAACTCACGAAAGATATTAAAAAGACGAAGCGTATGAGACAAACTTAACTCCATCTTTTTGTAGTTTTCTTTTATAAACTAAACTAGTGATAAAACAAGAAACAAAAATATTCGATTGCAAGATATGAAGATATACCTCCAAGCACTCACCTCCCCGGCAACGTCGCCAGAAAAGAGCTTGATGTCTACTACTCAACCTTCTTCTTGTAGACGTTGTTGGGCCTGCAAGTGCACATGTTTGTCGGACAGTAGCAAATTTCCCTCAAGTGGATGACCTAAGGTTTATCAATCCGTAGGGAGGCGAGGATGAAGATGGTGTCTCTCAAAAACCCTGCAACCAAATAACAAAGAGTCTCTTGTGTCCCCAACACACCCAATACAATGGTAAATTGTATAGGTGCAACTAGTTTAGCGAAGAGATGGTGATACAAGTGCAATATGGATGGTAGATATAGGTTTTTGTAATCTGAAAATATAAAAACAGCAAGGTAACTAATGATAAAAGTGAGCGTAAACGGTATTGCAATGATAGGAAACAAGGCCTAGGGTTCATACTTTCACTAGTGCAAGTTCTCTCAACAATAATAACATAGATAGATCATATAACAAGCCCTCAACATGCAACAAAGAGTCACTCCAAAGCCACTAATAGAGAACAAACGTAGAGATTATGGTAGGGTACGAAACCACCTCAAAGTTATTCTTTCAGATCGATCTATTAAAGAGTTCGTACTAGAATAACACCTTAAGACACAAATCAACCAAAACCCTAATGTCACCTAGATACTCCATTGTCACCTCAAGTATCCATGGGCATGATTATACGATATGCATCACACAATCTCAGATTCATCCAACCAACACAAATACTTCAAAGAGTGCCCCAAAGTTTCTACCGGAGAGTCAAGAAAACATGTGCCAACCCATATGCATAGGTTCATGGCCGGAACCCGCAAGTTGGTCACCAAAACATACATCAAGTGGCACGTGATATCCCATTGTCACCACAGATAAACACGGCAAGACATACATCAATTGTTCTGAAATAAAGACTCAATCCGATAAGATAACTTCAAGAGGGAAACTCAATTCATCACAAGAGAGTAGAGGGGGAGAAATATCATAAGATCCAACTATAATAGTAAAGCTCGCGATACATCAAGATCGGGCCATAGAGGGAACACGAGAGAGAGAGAGAGAGAGAGAGAGAGAGAGAGATCAAACACATAGCTACTGGTACATACCCTCAGCCCCGAGGGTGAACTACTCCCTCCTTGTCATGGATAGCGCCGGGATGACGAACATGGCCACCGGTGATGTGTTCCCCCTCCGGCAGGGTGCCGGAACAGACTCCCGAGAGGTTTTTGGTGGCTACAGAGGCTTGCAGCGGCGGAACTCCTGATCTATCTTGATATTGGATGGTTTTAGGGTATGTAGGATTTTATAGGCGAAAGTAGTCGGTTGGGAGGTGCTCGAGGGGCCCACGAGACAGGGGGCGTGCCCTATAGGGGCGGGCGCCCTCCTATCTCGTGGCTGCCTCGGGGATCTTCTGAAGTAAACTCCAAGTCTCCAGGATCATATTCTTCCCAAAAATAACGCTGCCGAAGGTTTCATTCTGTTTGGACTCCGTTTGATATTCCTTTTCTTCGAAATACTGAAACAGGCAATAAAACACTAATATGGGGTGGGCCTCCGGTTAATAGGTTAGTCCCAAAAATGATATAAATGTGTAAAATAAAGCCCATAAACATCCAAGAAGGGTAATATAATAGCATGAAACAATCAAAAAATATAGATACGCTGGAGACGTATCAAGCGGCGGTGGTTTAAGAGGAGAAGAGCGGAAGAGCCGCGCTGGTCTTGGTAGTATTTTTTGTTTTGCGTATTTTGGGTCAAAGTTTGACCACGTACAATATTTGACAAGCAAAATGTGAATGCATGTCACCAAAAATTGTATCGTCTGGTTCGTATCTAAATGTACTTTCAAATTATATTATTTTTGCAACGTATAACATTTATTTGCGAAAATCATGGTCAATTATGATCCGGAATCAAAGGGAGACTAGTTAATGTGGGGTCGCTTTCTTAATTGAAGGGTAAATTGATTTTGATTTTGATCTAGTCACAGCGCGCCGGCCCTCTCGTCCAACCCTAAATCGCTGCCGCACGCTCCTCTCCCTCTTCTCCATTGCAAAACCACCTCCTCCCCTCTCTATCATCTCCATTCAAAAACCACCGTCTCGCCTCTGCCTCTTCTCCATTGCAAAACCACCTCCTCTCCTCTCCATCATCTCCATTCCAAAACCACCGTCTCTCCTCTCCCTCTTCTCCATTGCAAAACCACCTCCTCTCCTCTCCATCATTTCCATTACAAAACCACCATCTCGCCTCTTCCTCTTCGCTATTGCAAGACCACCGTCTCTCCTCCCATTTTCCAAAGCTAGAACCAGACCACTCATAAGGACATTTGTGGAGAGGATGCAGCAGCGAATCAGGTAGATCACCGCCAGCAAAATTAGCCAGGTTGAAGGAGATCCTTACTTTGTTTGACAATGAGTGGGAGATTTCGAGGACGGTGAGGGCCATGTGGCAATGTATGCGAAAGAGCGAGACGGCGGCGATGAGGGCGGTGATGTACATGTACTCCTCGGCGGCAGTCATGCCGCAGTCCTTCGAGTTCATCGAGTATCTCCTCTTGGCGATGGAGCAGACAGATTCGCCCGAGGCGAAAGTTAGGCGGAGGTGGTGGGCGTACAAGTCGAAGGTCGAGCACCCAGAGGATAATGAATCGATCGAGTACGGTGTGCCGTTCATGAGGGTGCAGAGCCAGCCGGAGCCACAGGAGTATTTGTTCTCCCACCGCAAGAGGAGGCTGGATGGCGCGACATCGCTTCCCCGCCAATCTCCACGGTTCCCTCGACGCTCTCCTTGTTTCAACGGAGGCAATAGGGTTTAAGGTAAGCTTCGCACTAACCTAATCTTCCACCTGCTCATGCTTACAATTAGTGTGACAGCTAATGAAAATCATGGTTGCAATTAGTCTCCGAGTACTACGCCAATCACCCTTAAATAGCTCTGGACCTTTGGGTCAAAGTTGTGACACTGTGTACATATAAAGAAAATACATTGGTGCTTCTTTCAGAAAAGAGTACTCCCTAGAAAACTTCCAATATAAGCTACTAGTATTTGGTAAGAGGATTTGCTGCCGAAAAAGATCCGTCCACGGAGAGCGCCACACATCCCTCTGGTGGTGGTGGATGCCAATGCGTGCATGGAGCATGGTTGGTGTCGGTAATTTTTACTTGGCACACCTCGCACTCTGCATATATGCCGGTTCCATCCGTACATTTGTGCAGTTCCACCAAAATGTAGCTGAATATCCCTGTTTGCACAGATAATGAAAAAGCATGATTACATTATAGTGGCACTGGCTGATGAAACACACAAAATAAATATAAGAAAATATTGCAATAGTATCATAGTATGCCATGCTGCGAGGGCAAGATGGGCCCTGCGACGCCAAATATGGTACGCCACGCCTCATACTGGAAATCGTCCCAAGTCTCCCCGATACACCTTCTGCCAGTGATAAACATCAGTGTACAGCGGTAGTACAAGGAGGGGCCTTGAGACATTCAAATCTCTACTTCTGTGCAGATCAACTAAAATTAAGCACCCCAGTTTGCAGAAACGCTTAAACATTAACAATGGGACTAGTTGATGAAACATACATTAACAAAGAGAAGCACTTTCTTTGTCTACATTGGAAATGAAATGATAGAGAGGACACTCGCCCTATTTTAACTTTATTATTACTTCATTTTATCAGTGACACTAGGGTCGAGCAGGTGGCAAACGAGGTGTACCGTGCATCGCAAGGATGAAGGCCGGGGGTGCTTGGACTGGGATGCTGAAGCTGGCTCTTTCAGTCCCTATATTCCCCCTGATGTTTCTGTGGTAGTATTTGGGTTGTAATCCAAACTTGGTCGAGCTGGTGCTACGCCCCCCTACCTGCCTAGCTTATGTGGCGAACTTGTCTCTTGCTAGTACTCAGTCCGTTCTAGTAGTAGTTGCATAACTGCCCGTTTACACTGAGATGTTGTCGGATAATGGTTCGCTATGGTTGGGTTTCTTTAATGAAATCGGAGGGAACCCCCTCTTTTGATATATATAAAAAATGGCACTAGTGGTGCCAAAACATTGCCTCAAATTAATAGTGCCACTAGATTAAGGTGCAAAATAATAACATTACTACTTTTATCATGGCAGTGCCAAAACAGTAGCACAAGAGCAGGATCAACATGCAGGATCTTTGGCAAACGGTCAGACCAAAAAGGAACATACCTCGTGATGGGAACCATATCTGCAGTCAACGCCATCGTAGAAGGGATGACACCAGTCACCAACATGGATAATTCAATTCATCAGACCTTTTGGTGTAGTTCACCTAAAATGAAGCAATGTCCCATGAGCTAGCAGATTCTTCTTTTTTTTTAAGAAAAGGGCTGCAGCCCCGGATCCATTTCCATCATAAAACGAAACCCACAGAGCTTCTTCTTCATTTTGCAATAAAATTGAGCAACATCAAGGTTGGTCGTGAAGCTCCTGGAATGTTCAACTATAATTTGGATATCATTTGTGCAGATCAACTAAGATCAAGCGTGAAATGTATATCTCTGTTTGCACAAAAAAGGTGGAAAGGAGGGTGACTAACAAGTGATGAAACATGCATCAAATAAAAAAAAGCATGTTCGTTATCTAAATGGCAATCATACAAGGACAGTAGCAATATCTAGCAGCATTGCTAGATATTAGTGTGGGCATTAGGATTAACTATGACAACCGTTAACTACGACATTACTTTAATGGTGCCATTGCTTCATTTTACCAGCAACATTACATTAACAGCTGCTATAGAGTCGGTATTTGGCACGGGAGAGTAGGCAGACCAGGACAGTTGCATCTCTA
This sequence comes from Aegilops bicornis, assembly GCA_021605145.1. NCBI lineage: Eukaryota > Viridiplantae > Streptophyta > Magnoliopsida > Poales > Poaceae > Aegilops > Aegilops bicornis. Next base: position 489,206,720 of record CM038674.1, read on the forward strand.
ACGAAAAGAAGCAACTTATCTTAATGGGAAATTTAGCAGGACATGAAAAAAGTGCCATTGATACATATTACTGGAGGCATTACATTGAAAACAACATTAGTTTAACGTGTCCTTACTTTTAATAGTGCGACTGCTACATTTTACCAGTGGCATTACATAAGAGCAGCTCGGGGCAACAAACATCAGAAGAGGATATCTGGGTTGGTCCCATTTTTGTTCGATATATATCCACCTTATACTGTGTGAGGCTAGCAAATCTAGTGCTGCACTTACTCTGTTGACTTGTTCCCCAGTCCCCACTTTCTTTCCTTTTCAACCAATAGATCGGGTTTATATTGAGTTTGTACTGCGTTCCCTTTATTTCCCTATTAGACCTAGAGACCAGTTGGATAGCCAGTCTCTGCTACTTTTTGCCCCCATTATTTCCTCTTTCGACCAAGGCCTAGATTCAGGTAACAAATCTTCCCCCACCCCACCCCCTTTCTTCCTTGTTTGAACCAAGTACTACTAGATTCGAGTGCATGAACTAGTTTTACCTCTTAACAGTAAAAAATTAGGTGGTTTTCGAACAGCCAATCGATCATATCTACGAGGGGGCCTGAGAAATAGTAGAAGATACAAATGCAGCGGCGTCAGGAGCTCGGGAAGTATAGCAAGGCCGGTTTCGAAGGAAGTTATACCTGAGGGTCGCCGGGATGTCGCTAGGTGGGCGGCGGGAGGACGGATCTACCCACACTACGGCATCGATGAAGAAGGGGTGGGAGGCCCCCCCTCGCCAGCGATGCTTGGCAGAGAACGACAAGGCACACTGATCGGGACGTGCCGGCAGTGGGTCAGAGCCGTCGCTGAGGACAACCGCGTGGACGTTGTACCTTCTCACCTTCCCCGGCAGAGAGGATCCGGCTAGATCTATGACCAGCGGTGAGTAGAGAGAGAGAGTGTGGCCACCGCTATCGTGTTTCGATCTGGAGAGGACAAGACAGTGTGAAGAGAGCAACACTAGCAAGCCAGCGCGGAGGCTCCTGCCTATATAGTGGAGGAGTAGTTTTCTTTTGTCTATCGGCCGGAGCCGGCTTGACCTCGGCAATGACCATCGAGAAGTCTTCATGCACGTGCCCCGGAGGCGCAGTTGTCGTCATTTTGATCTGAAGCACCGGGTAATAACATATAACACGTAAAAATGCCACATGACAAGAAATCATAACCTCACTACCCAAAGGAGAAAAGATGAATCCCGACGGACAAACTAGACGAGGATCAAAGCTCAAATTAAAGATAAACTCGTAGAAAGGGGTCCGTCTATAGATGTCCTAATTAACATAGCCGGCTTGACCTAGATGGCAGCCGAGTAGTCTTCATGCATGTGCCCCCAATGACTATCCCAACTCAGTTGTCGCTGTTTAACCCTTGCGGTGATCCGAAGCACATGACACCTAATTTTGCGAGATGACAAGAAACCTTTTTTTAGATTTCTCACCAGAACTACAGCCCTGTACAACACAGCCTGCACGATATGTAGATGATAGCCAATCCAGGCGTGTCTGCTGGAGTCTGGTCACATGCATGGACGAACTGATCTTCCCTGTCTTGCACGGATCGTCCAGGTACCAACGTATGTACTCCTACAACACTTCTCTAGTAGTACTATCGCCCGTCTCTCTCTTCTATTAACTCACCCGACTTGCGGGGCCGGGGAGTGTGCCTATGGTCGGTTCTCAATTGCGATCTCACATGCGTGTGCAAACACAATATGACGCGCATTCCGTACATGTGCGACGCGAACGCGACGGGCGTGCTGTATACTCCGTACATGTGTACTGCCGTTTTCTTGAGGCTTTGCTCCATGGAACAATCCATGGATACAAAATTACTATACTATACTATTTAAAAGTCGAGGGCGGGACTTTTTCCGCGCGGTAGGCGGGGCAGTTCCGCCTAGTCGGTTCGATAGAGACGCGAGAAGACGAGGGAGTAGGCTGCTGCAAATGTAGGGCTGTGTGATTTGACAGCGAGTTACTGCTGGATGGGTGGGGCCCGGTGATTTGACTTGCCATTATCATTTTAACTGCGGCGCTACGACCGGCGTGAGTCTCCCGATTCCTGACCACCTCCATACAAGTGCCTCTCCCGATGCTCCACCATGTAGAGACTGGCTCTTGCTTGAGAGCCCACTCCTCCACTTTTTCCTTTCCTTTTTCCCCCACATATGCAAAAATGCCATGTAAAGCGGGCTTATAGCCCACTATTGTACTTGATCCTATAGGTGCTAAGCCTGCCACATAGGCATAAAGTCTGATGTGGCAAGTTAATTAAGAAGAGAGAGACTAGTTTGGTGACCCCAGAAGAAACAAAGGATAAGCTGCGTGTACCTAGATGAAGCAAACTTAGCAACAAAAAACTAAGCACCTATGCATTGGGGACTTGAGTTCCTAAGCCATTTAATGCCCATAGCACCTCATCTAAGCACCATTTCATTGGAAGAGGTCACTCCTTGGCAAATGCAATAAATACTATGAAGAAAGAGATAGAGAGAAGTAAAAAATACTCTTATAGCCAACCTTATTGCTAACATTGCTGTATGAGTGGCTAAGTTATGACTATGTATGACATGCCAACATCAGATAGTCTAACGCACCGTGTTAAATCTCCAAGGGCACGAGCGAGGCGACGGTCGTGGTAGACGTGACCATGATACGGGCTGCTGGCAGCCCTTGGATCTGAGATCGAATGGTCGCATGCTATGTTGCTGGAAATTTGCAGAATAACCCTCCAGGATAGGATATTCACCCATAGGTCTAGAGTCACGCCATGCAACCTTTCGATCTCAGATCCAAGGGCTCTCGGAAGCCCGTATCATGGGAGAATGGAAAGCTTCGTATCACCTGTAATTTTCCCGACGCTTGACATGACATCGAAAGCCATTTAACTGGGCGTCGAGTAGACATGACATCTAATTGGGACCCCATAGTACTGTGCATGAATCCATTTATCCACCAGGCAAGCCACTACCCTGCCATTCGCACACGCCCACCACTCGACATTTTTACAATCGATAAACCGCTCCTAGTCGTCCCGTCCTTTCACATTACGGTAGTTCCACTAATCCTAACCCTCCTCCCAAATCCATGGTGTCCCAAATCTCCATGACCGACGGTGAGTACAAGGTTCATCTACACTCGTTCTTCCGCAACGGTGAAAGTATGCCTTGCTCGCTTCAAACGCATGTTCGAAAACTCAAATGATGAGTGGGTCGCTGGGCTAGATGTTGAGTACACCATAGTCCTGGGAAGCGAGAAGAAACTAAAGGAGGCAGAGAAGAAGAAGCCCGCCATGATCCAGGTTTGCGTGCATGACTTATGCTTGGTCTACCACATATGCCATGCCGACGTTGAGTGCGAGGAATTTAAGAAGTTCCTCAAGGGCGGCCAAGTCAAATTCGTTACTGTAGACTTTAGGAATGACAAGGAAACCCTGGGTCGGATAGGCCTTGTTGTAGGCGACCCCTTCGACCTCCAGAAGGAAGGGCTGGTGCCCTCCCTTGATCAGCCTTCAATGCTGACCCTGGCAGGAGTCATGGTTCATCCTTCGCACGGTGAACTAAAGAAACCTCCGCATACGTTTCATCATGCATGGTAGTGGACTGTACTAGATATAGACCACATCCACTACGCTGGAATGGATGGCTACCTTCGTTTCAATATCTACCAGGGTTGGATGAAGAGCAAGAGCCAAGTGTGTGATTCAAGCAAAGAAGTATCGCCCAAGAGGAAGAGGGACAAGGACGAAGTCGAGGACATGGACGAGGACTCCGAGTAAGGTGGCGATGTCGTTGCTCATGGTGGTTCTAATGCAAAGGTGTCTACGGATTAGTTGCTTAGTTTAATTTCTGGTGTGCTTAGTTTTATTTGAGGGGTGTGTTGTCTTTGAGCCCCCAATGTAACTATGTTATGTTCCTTCTTGTTATATTTCGTACATTTCATCTTTTAGTTGGTATAGTACTACCACTCGTTTCATCACATTGTATATGTACAATATATATGGCCAACATCATATAGCCAGCAGTTTAGTTGTCAAAGAATTTCAGGGCGCTTTGTTTTGTCAAAGAATTCCAGGGTGCTTAGTTTTATTTGAGGGGTGTGTTGTGCTGGACTCCATTAACTTATCATTGTGAGAATCGGCTTATTTTTGTCATGTAACATGGTCAACGGGTTTGACGTGAAAATAACAATGTCTAATGGCATTTCTGAGCAAACATCTAACTTAACTATGGCTTTTTTTAGATATCTAATTGCATTTTTGAGCAGGCATCTCACGGATCGATGTCATTTTTGAGTAGTTGTAACTTCTAATGGCAAAACTGAGTAGTGATACACAACTAGTGGCATAAATAATAAGAACCCAAGAATTAAATAGGTATGCTAATTTGTTTATTTCTTTATACCTTTGTGTGCTAAACAATATACGATGCCTCCCCCCAGATTTTCTTTACAGAGGCAACATAGAACTATCTGAGTGCCCTGTTAAATTTTGGAATTATTCCGGGTTCGTTTGGCCTTTTTTATACATTAATTGAGTTTCTGGTCATTTAATGTGCACAATTCAAATTTGAACTACAAGCACATGCTCCCATGCACCAAAGTTGATTAAAAAATCACATGTGTGTCGTCGGGTGAATTTCTAGGTCCCATGCAAGAAATGGGAATGAAATTCAAACATCTGGGCATCGTGGTTCGGCCGAGAACATTGAGAAGCTTGGTTTTAAAATTCTTGTAAATCCAAACACGCCTGAAAATCATGCAAATTGGCATGGTGTCATGTCAAGGTACTACCATGTTGTGGTTAAAAAGTTGCAGAATAGGAACAATTTTTTGGTATAAGTTTCTTGCAAACCGGAGCTTCTCTCAAGAAGGCTCGTGGTTCTGAGAGGGAACGTGTCACCTTTGTGTGCATAATTCAAATTTTAAATACAAGCACATGCTCCAATGCACCAAAGCTGGTTGAAAAATCACATGTGTGTCCTCGTGTAAATTTCTAGGTCCCATGCCGTAAATGGGAATGAAATTCAAACATCCAAGGCGTCATGACTGGCCGAAACATTGAGAAACTTGGTTTTTAATTCCTGTAAATCCAAAACACGCATGCAAATCATGAAACTTGGCTTGGTGTCATGACATGGCACCAACATGCTGTGGTAATTTTGCTGTCCGATTTGCGAAGGCACACACATTAACAATCAACAAAGTCATTTTGGAACAAGTGTTGTCACGTTACAATCGGAAACACAAGTATTATTGAAACCAAGGGCATTCTATTTACATTTACGCGCCGCCACGCATCCCCTTTTTTTATTAGCTAGGAGGCGCCATGCAGGGTAGCTATTTGAGTACGGGAGGTGTGCGATCAGACCCCTGCGCATGCTTATCAAGAGGAGAGCCCTTTGACCTCCATCTGCCGTCCACCTCTCTCCCAAGGTCTCCATTAATGGCGCCCGAGCCTCTGTTTAATGGTGTGGCAATGTCTCACTCAATTGAGATTTAAGAGAGAAAAAAGAAAATCTGAAAAGAAAATTTTGCACGGATCTTGATGTAAGATCCGACGGACCTATATAGCATCTACTGCGACTTATAGCAAGACTGATGAATATATATAAGGACGACGAGAGTGGATAATAATTGTCTTACATAATTAGGAAGATAATTAAAAAAAGCCACATGCGGCTATGCCCCAAATACACAAGGGCAAAAGAAGAAGGAAGATGCATACAACGATCTGGCTCGCTGATCTCTACTTTCTTTATGCGCTGCAGGTCGCGGAGACTAGTTCTCGCGGCAGGCGATGATCTCTTTCATTAATTTCATGTCCTTAATACGCTGCTTGGCAGCATCCATGGATTCCTCCACCAGCCCGTTGTGCTTGATGCGGAGCATGGCATTCTCGTCCATAAGTTTCTTGATGATGGCGCCCGTCCGCTGCAACAAGGCAGCGGTCTCCTCCTCCTTCTTCGCCCTTCCGGCGATCTTCGCCCTCAGCAGGTCGCGCTCGCCCCGGAGCTTCACATTGCCCTCCCTTAGTTGCCGAATGATGTCGGTAGCCTCGTCCTGCAATCTCGCCCAGCCGGAGATCTGATCCATCTGGCTATGGACTATCGCATGCATGCGCCTGTAAGAGTCCTCGCCTGCCCGCGAGAAATTTTCCCAGGCCACCACGGCGTAGCGGGACCTCCCTGCTGCTTCGGCGGCACGGTGGGACACCTCTGCTGCTTGCGCGGCGTGGTCGGACCAGTCTGCTACATCGACGGCGTGGCGGGACCTCCGTCTTTGCTTCGGGCGGCGCCGGGACCTCTGTCTTGCTATCGCCGCGCTGGCCGACAAGTTGGCTGCTTTCGTGGTGAGGCGGGACATCTCTCGTGCTTCCTCTTCCATGCTCACCTCTTCCTGGTGGAAATCTCTCGACCCACAACTCATGATGGCTATTTCTTGATTGACTTGATTGTTTTTTGTGTATGAGGAGTTGAGGAGGAATGTGCAGTCATCTTAGCATAGTAGTATTTATAACCGACTACTACTAATACGCTCCTAAGTGGGAAACCATTTAGGTTGTGATCGGTGTGAACAGGTTTGCAATTAAATATAGCGTGGTAGTAGTAATTTGAAATGTGACGAGACGCGCTCAAAATTTATTGACGGTTCTAGTTTCGAAGTGCGACACTATTCCCGGATGGCGTAACGTCGGCACGTTTTCTCGGCCGTGGTGTAGCATATGCCATGGTACTAGTTCTTTTTCTACCGTTGTACGCAAAAACTGGCACCGTCGGATACATATCTTACGCTTGGCGTTCGACAGGAATAGCCTCGTGGCGAGCTATAGACTAGTCTTTTTTTCAGACGCATTACACCTATCTCTCGGGACTTCTCGCACGCACCAACACTGTTCCCTAGGTTGATGCCACCCACATACACTTTTACTCTGAAGAGGTGCATGCACGCACTCGTCCTCTCTCACACACGCATCTGTAGCTATGAATTGTAGTGTTCTCAACCATCCTATTGGCTCTATCATAGGTTTCACGTTGCTCCTTGGCATTGAGATTGAGAAGTTTAAAACACAGAGGCTAAGATGGAGGCACGAGATTTTGGTTAATGTGCGGGCCGCACACGGCACCAACACGACACGAGCTTCGTCTGCCTAGTGCGCATGCAGTCGGGTGAGTTTTCCAAGTATAGACACAACCAAGCCCTCGTTGGTATCCGTGCCTCGACTTTGGCTGATCATAGTGGAGAGTAACATAGACTAGTTACTAGTCTATGTTACTAGTACCTTCATAGTGGGTAGTGTCATATAGTATATGCATAATTTGGCGAAGAGCTCTCTCTATATGTACCACCTTTTTTCTTCAATTTCATCTTGTTAATTTTGCTCCATGGCGCAATCGATCGATACAACTATTGTACAAATGTATACATTTTTTAAAAGGATAGAGGGCGGGGTAGTCTAGCTTGGTCCTTTTCACGAGAGGCGAGGGCTTTTGTGACTTGACGGCTCATTACTGCTGGAAGGCGGGGCCTTGTGATTTGACTGCTCGTATAAATGTGCCGACGACCTGAGGAGGAGCAAAGAACCGTGCGGTATACTCAAATTTTCCACTGGAGTAGTACTACGACGGAGGAGCACGAAACACAACAGCCCAGTGCCATATGGCCATAAAAATGATCTAATTTGCTAGTCATCTCATTGTTAGAATTGTTCTATTCATGCCTCGCAAAGAACGTGACACGTCTTGTAAACACCAAGCAAAAACAAGAAACACAGAGCAAAAGAAGAAGGAAGATTATCACCCCAAATGATCTAATTCACCGCGAGTCGTGAATCGCTTCTTCATCGCCTCCACGACCGCCATCTCCTTGCGCGTCTCCTCCGCCATCTTCTTCATTGTGTCCATGACGCGGGATTTCTCGACGCGAGCCTTCATCATCTGTTCCACGGCCGCATTACGTACCTTGATAGCAGCCGGGTGCTCAATGCGGAGCTTCGCCAACTCCTCCTTCTGTTCCATGACGAGGGCATGCAGCATCTTCATCGAGGAACTACTACTCTCATGCAGCTGCTTCCAGCCGGCATTCTTCTCCTTCAGCAGGTCGAGCTCGTGGCAGAGCTTCGCCTTCTTCTTTGAGGCAATGCTCTTCTTCAGCAGCATCACCAAGCCGGTGGTCAACTCCCCTGCTTATTGAGCTCAGCGGGCATGTCGTTGAGGCTCTCCTTCAGCAGCTCCACCAAGCCGTGGATGAACTCCTTCTCCTTATTGAGGTGCTTATTGAGCTGATTGGGCATGCCATCGAGGGATAACGACTCCAGGGCCGCCAGCTCGGCATGTTCGCCTCCGTGGCTAGGGCGCTCCTGGGAGCCATCGCCAGCCCGTGAGGTCTCTGCGTGGCGGCGAGCCCTCTCTTTTTTTTCTGCAGCCTTGGTTGCCGCTCCCTTGTTACGAGTAGTTCTCGACCTAGAGCTCTGCGCACCGGACATGGCAAGGACGGATGAAGAAGAAGCACTTATGAGGAGGAAAGGTAGAGTAATTTTCGGTTAGGTAGTTCCCAATTTTATAACCTGAGTACTAGCACTAGTACTAATACCTTCATAGTGGGAACATGTTCAAGTTTGGTACGTACTAGTAGGTGTGAGCAGGCTTGCACTTAATTGTAGCACTAGTACTTTCGGATGTGATGGGAACAAGGTAAAGATAAATCGATGGGTTTTGGTTTCGAGGCCCGAAACGGCTCCCGGTTAGTTTAGTGGAACATAAATTTCAAGTAGAATACACAACTCAGATGGGTAAATATTATGTTACTGACAAAAATTGGCACAAAATACGAAGGAGACCAATGGAAGTACTACTAGCGACCCATGATTTAACTACTCGCATGCGCGCAGTGGAGTAGTAATGTCTTTCTTCCGCCCTCAAGTCCACTCAATTTGCATGCGGTGTATTAATTGACCATCAATGAAGTGAAAGACTTTACACGCATCAAATTATCACATTGGGTGGATCTTAGCACAAAATTGCGTCCGCCCGTGTACTCGCGTGTGCGTGTGAGGGAATGAGTGTGTGCGTGGCGTGCGTGCACATCTTCACTTCGTGCATGTACCGCCAGTGTGGCTCAGGGAGGACGAGTACATTCTTCTGGAACCAGCAGCACGTCACTGTGATCAATCCACACAAGGATGTTGCGACAACACCTCCACATGTGCCACGTGGCTTCATGAACTGTAAGAGAGACACTGTGTAGCGTGCCATTGTGTTTTGCACATACTCGAAGTACTAGTAAGGTACACGTGCATTGCACGCATCAGATTTTGCAACCAAATTACGAATAAATACCACACTGTAGCATGTAAGCTCGAGTCATATATGCCCGATGTAGACCTTCGTTTAATTCTTATAGTTCATCTCATTCAAAATCAATTAGTTTTTATAAAAACCTAGGGCCTCTTTGATTCGTAGGATTTCCAAAACGCGTAATAGGAAGAACATGGGATTAGAGTGGAATGTCATCTTGAATCCTCTGAGGATTGTACGAAGTGTTTGATTGTGCATAGAAAAAGCAGAATCCTTTCAAAGAGGTTTGAGTGGATGGGATGTTTCCTATGAAATCTAGTGCAAATGAATCATATGGAAAAATTCCTATGGTTTACAATCCTACGAATCAAACAACCAAGATAGGAAAAATTCCTAAGGATTAGAATCCTCCAAAATTCCTGTGAGAATCCTTTGAATCAAAGAAGCCCTTAATCTGTTTTATGATTCATGGAATTGTGCGTTGTAAAGCATAAAGTAAAAACAAATAATGGCAATTCAACTAGAAAAAAAGTTTGGGCAGTTATGATATGGAAGATTCTAGAACAAAGGAGAACCACTATTGTTTCGAGATTTGTGCATTATGCTTAAGTTCAACCATGGAGTCTGCTAGATTGTACATGTGGAAAAATCCGGTGGGGGGCTAGAAGATGGTGCGAGGGGCCGAGTGGAGGGAGAGTATGAAGGAGTGCACAACTGCGAGATCGATATTTAGAGAGAGGGCGCGAGAACGTGCGCTGTTGCGCGAAGTGGCGGTGCCATGAAAGATGTCCCATGAGCTAGGGGGCCAAGCATTGCTAATCCTTTACGAGGAGGGCCAATTCATCAACTTAAACAATTTTTACCAGCAATTGTCTAATGATCACATTCATATTAGCCTCGATATATAGTGATGTTAGGGGGGCGGGGCCCTTGCTGCCCCATGTCTTCGCCATTGTGCGTGCGTCTGAGAGATGAAGCGGAAGGCATGGATGATGAGAGGGGGGCGTTGGATATATAATTAATGTGGGTGTATTAGCTATATATGTAATCCTATATAGAGAGGTATAGATTGATCGATGTGGACATGAGAAAGAGGGTGAGACCTCACTTGATATATAGATTAATCAGTTTATGTGGAAAACTATGAAAGAACTAGCTATACACACACACATAGAGGAACATCGATCATTGCGCATGCATGTGAGAGATAAAGAATGCCCGATATGATGGAGAGGGGGATGTGTATGTGTGTGTGCCTTCATGGGAGACCGACCAGAAGAAAAAGATTGCATGTATGCGATGGATAATGCCGACTGGTAGTGTGTGTGCATGCATGCACGAGAGAAAGTTAGTGGTACAATTATAAAGGGAAGACCAATGTGTGGGTGTAAAATACTAGGTGAGGTCATAATCAATGTAAAGTTGAATTCAAATATTTGAATAAGATATCATGATGTTTGAAACCCATGCATGCATGAATATAACGGAGATCTGCACGGTGTGGTTTGGAAACGAGCATGTTGTAATGTATACACATTGAACAAGGTCAGACTGGTTTGAATTTTAGATACCGATGGCAGACATCGTTTGGCCACATTGCATTCGTGCATGGACACACTATTCTAATTGGAGATGATGGGTGGCTTTCGCATCACATATCTATATCTATACCCCTATATATATTATATTATATATTTTTTATATAGTGTGCGGATAACTTTAACTTTTAAAGATGGTTGTTGGATGAGGCCAATCCGACGGTGCAGAGCTGGCAAATTTGAGCACTACTGGCCGTTGGATATCATCTAGATTCCACCAGATTTTGCCACATGTACAATCTAGAAGACTCTATGGTTGAACTTAAGCATAATGCACAAACCTCAAAACACAAGCACTTCTTCTTTGTTCTAGAATCTTCCGTATCAGAATTGCCCAAATATTTTTCTACATGATTTGTTTTTACTTTATGCCTTACAACGCACAATTCCATGAATCTTAAAATAGATGAGCTTTCTTATAAAAACTAGATTATTTTGAATGAAATGAACTATAAGAATTAAACGAACATCTACATCATGCATATATTACTCAAAGCTTACATGCTATAATGTGGTATTTATTCATAATTTGGTTGCCAAATCTCATGCGTGCAATGCACGTGTACCTTACTAGTCTAAATGGTGTCTGTGTGTGTGTTGTGCGTGTTAAACACATTGTACATAGTATATCATACTAGTCTAAATTGTCTTTTTTGGTACACGTTATGCAGAAATTTCAAGCCACGCCTTGTTATGCCGAAATTTCAAGCTAGCGTCTCTGTCGATCGTGCTGCGAAACTCCCGCCTCTTCAACCTGCGGTCCTGCGCCTTGTTACCCAGAAATATTTAAGATAAATCTTTGTCTCGTTGTGCTCCGACAACTCCCTCCAGCTCAACCGCGCCTTGCTATTCCAAAATTACAACGCGCGCGAAAACTCCCACCTCCTTTGAAATCCCGACACGCGAAATGCCCGTGATACCCCTAGACCGAAAGAACCGCCTCAAATTGGTGGGGGTACTTTCATAACTTACCCCACATTTCGGACAAGCGCGTCCCTAAGCCATGGTTTCCCACTCCCATCCCATCGGCCCACCCATTCGCACACCGAGGCCGAGAAAACCCGCGAAGCCCCACACCCTCCTCCGTCTGCCACCCAGCCGGAGCCTCTTCCGCGACAATGTCGTCCATAGAAACACCTCGACGTCCCTCATCCACCGTATCGGATGAGGATCCGTCGTCGATCTGGTCGTCCTGCCGGTTTAGCCACCCCGTCCTCCACCTCCAAGGAGCCGCCCCGATGTTCCCCTCGTCTTTTACGCCACTTCCATTCCCACACCACTGTCTTCACCTGCACCACCGGAAGAGCATCCTCATCACCGTTTCCTCGAATAAAGCTGCGGCCTAATCGGCGCCACCAAAGAGGTTGTACACTAATCGCCACATTTTCTTCTTGATTCGATCTCATGGTGCTGCCGGTGCTCGGTCCCGAGCCAACCCGGCGCGGCTCCATCCACGGCAGCATCGCCGACCACTTCCTCCACGGCGTCGCTCCCTCGGTGGCGATGTCCACATCAGTAGGAGCTGCTGTTGCGTTAGTTCTCGCTCGTGCTGCTGCTCTGCTCTTGCTCTAAGTCCCCTGCCTGGTCTACTCTTGCTCTTGCTCTTGCTCGCGCTGCTGCTCTCGCTCTCGCTCTTGCTTGCGATGCTGCTCCGATTTAGCTACACTTCAGTCGACTGAATTGACTTTTGGGTTAGTCCATTTTCAGCGGGTGGGGGGGCTCACCGAAGTTAAGGAAGAACCAGCCGTAGCAGGGAGGGGGGCTCGCCGGAGAGGTACCCCACTATCTATCTTAGGGTTCAGGGTGTGGGCAGTGGTCGCCGGCGGTGGTGGGGCGGTGGCGTGGGGATCGCCGGAGAAAAAGCTCAGAATGGGGGGCCTAGAGGGATGGCCGGGGCGGCAGCGGACCGACGGTGGGGAGTGTTTTCGGGGCGGGTGGGGCGGCGCACCGCTGGCCGCGGGCGGCTGTTTGGCCGGTGGTGGCTGGCGGCTCAAGGGGGTGGAGGTTGAAGATGAACTACAGGCCCTTGATTTCGTATCCAACGGCTGCAAAATCGACTTACCAGAGATGAAAAAGTCAGTCGACTGGCATGTAGCCTCACCTCTAGTGTGTTCAGTTTCGACAGTAAAATTCAGTTTCGACAGTAAAATTCAGTTTCAACAGTCAAGTTCAGTTTTGATAGTTTTTTTTCGAGAGTACGCCAATGGCGTACCATATTTTTATAGAAGAGAGCAAACATAATTACAAGAGGCTAGGCATAGATGCGAACATCATGCTAGCATAACCCACTCAACACCTACAGGAAAAAAGATCTAACTTCTCACAAAAAGGTGTATTCTTCCGACTCCGGCCTCATCCCATTCTCTAAGCTCGTCGAAGATTTGATGCACCAATTGTCTCGGCCTCCTTTGTTGCTCCAGTCGCCCAAAGACTATGGCATTTCTTTGTTTCCATAGTGACCAGGCAACGAATATGACAATAGTGTCAAAACCTCTTCTATCCCTTGTCACAGTTTCACTCCTCACTTGAAGCCACCATGTCTCAAGTGAATCACCGGAGTTGATTTGCGTCACGGTGACTCTGATTTGTGTGAAGCATAGATGCCACACCTCCCGAGCGTAGGGGCAATGAAGAAGTATGTGATCGACCGTGTCTTCTTCTTGTAAGCATGTGTAGAAAGCAACCGTACTATCCTGCAGGCCGTGCCTAGCTCGCCGGTCCGAGGTCCAAAGTCTATATTGCACTGCTAGCCATGCAAAGATTTTGCATTTGAGGATCGCCCCACTCCTCCAAATGCACTCATACGTTGGAAAGGTCGCAAGCCCAACATGCAGAGCCCGATACGGACCGAGCTGTACTGCCTCAAGCGTCCCAAGGCCATGTAAACGTGTTGGCCTTGTGGGTCATGATAAGCATCCATAGTAGCCACTCTGAGGTGCATGAGCTGTATAAGGGCCATGAAAGGTGGCTCTCCATTGATATCCATCTCCCACGTGCTATCCACCATGGCCTGACCGACAGTCCGCTTCCGCCTCCATAGTAGTTTAGTTTTGACAGTTAAGTTCAGAGATGAGCGGCTGATGTATTTTACATCTAGCACTTTGTGGTTATGTATTTTACGTCATCTATTGGAAATGATATAAGAATTCCACTCAGGTTAACGTTGTCTCTCTTGTCCTGCTTCCGCCTCGGTGTCGTACAACTCACCGGATCTGCTCCAACAACGAAACCCTCCATCACAGAGGAGCAGTACCTCGGGCTCCATCTCCAGACGCCTAAGATCTTCTTCCCCTCCTCCGACAGCCAAGTCAGCCGGAGCATCCTCACCGGCCAACCCAATCACTCTGAGATTGACATGGCTTCGCCAAAGAGGTTGTACACTTATTGCATATCTTTTTTACTCTTACATATTGTCCACTAAGCACACGGAGTAATGGGAAATATGATTATTTTATCCTACTAGATGACAAGCAGTGAGGTACCAGGCAACTTACCTATCTGTGATGGACTCTCTTGAACGCCATCATTATTTATCTCTGCGCGTTTGAGTTGTGCATTTGTCGATGGCCCTGGGAGTTGAGCTAGTAGGACAGTGGCCTGGGTCCAAAGTAATAGAAGTAGCACAAAAACATTTTTTTAGTGTAGGCTTTAACTTGCTCAAGCCTACCTACTAGAATCGCCAGTGCTTGAAAGGAAAAGTGAATGAATGTAACATCCCAAATTTTCAATTTGGAATGTTATACCTAGGTCATTCATGTATATTATATTTTATTGCATTTTGTTTCGTGATCCTCGAAATTCTAAGCAACTCAAGGACCCTCGGAGAGAGTTGGGGATTTCCTAGTTCTCATATTCGAATTTTATCAAATATCGAAACCAGGAGCACTTTGGTTTTAATAATTTTTCTCTCCAAAAATATTTCATACAAAAAATATGAGAGGAGATAATATGGCTTCTCCAAAATAAAGGAAATATTGGAGGAAAATATTAAAATCAATTAATATAATTAATTTGGTTTTTATCGCTATTTTATTTGAATTAGGAAAATACGCGTTTCTGAAAATTGCATTAGAGGCCCAAATAAATGTTCACCTTGTCCGCTATATTTTTAGAGGACGGGGAAAATTTATTTCACGATTTTTGGAGTCTGTTTAGTATTTCTTTTAATCATTTTTCTGCCCGTCGGTTTTTTTAAACGCAACGGAATTACCGGGTCGTGCCTTACCTGGACACTGCGCCCGGGTGGCTTTATAAGCCGAGGCCCCGAGGCCCGACGCCGAAGTCGCCCCAGCCCCGAAACCCTAGCGCCGCCGCCTGCGCCGCCTCTCCCCGCCGCACCGCCGACCACCGCCGCGCCCACCTTGCCGCTCGCACCGACCGACCACGGAGCGCCCGCCCGCCAAGACCGACGTCCCGCCGCCGCCTCACCGTCTGTCGCCAGAGGTAGCCGCCGCCGCCGGTTTTTGCGAGAAAACCGTTCGGTTTTCCTTCGAAACCCTAGATCTCATTTTTTTATTTTATCGATTTTTTCCGTCGGTTTATTTATTTAGCGGACGTTCGTCCGTACGTTCATTTTAACGAACGCCGTTCACCCGTTAGCAGCAGACAGCAAATGTTCGTTCGTTAGCCTGTTCGTCAGTTTTTCTTTTTTCCAGGGTTTTCCACGATTATTTTTTATCGAGATTTCTGATCCGATTTTCGTTTTAGTTTATCTTTTCCCTCGTTTATCGGAATCAGGCGATTCAAGTGCCCAGATCTTCATCTCGAAGTTCTCTTTCGGTTTAACCAACTTGAACAAGATTTTGGTACTGTAAAATTTGACTTTAGTCCAGAACTCCAGATTAGTAATTGGATCTTGATTCTTTCGCAGTTTGAGTTTCGCTCCGTTTGATTTGATTCTTTTTGCAAACCGGAGTTCTTCAGTTGAACTTTCTGGATAGATCTTCTCATTTGAGTTTTACCCATGCATCTTTGATTTATTTCTTATGTATGCTATTGTTTGTTTGCGATAGAATTCCCGGAGTGCGAAGCGTGCTACTACGAGTCGCTAGGTTTTGCAGATCGTCAGCAAGGCAAGTAACACATTGATTATACTCTTTCATACCCAGTTTTTATGCATTAGTACCAATCCTCAAACATTGCATGAATAGGATGTGATTAACTTGTGGGTACTGGGAAGTAGATGATGAGGTAGAACATATTGCCCTGTTTATCATCAAACCATGGGAGTTACTTCAACGTTATGCTTATATTGCTATGCTATGCTCGTAGACGTGGTTTGGGTGAGTGAATCCATGATAGATGTTAGATTTTTAATTAATGGTTAACTTAAGGTGGCAACTTTAATACGCATCTGGGTGGATTGCTTGTGGGCACCTGGAGAATCCAGTGTTGTTCTAGGATATCCCGGAGTACCCGTGTGATCAACCTACGGTCCGCCACCCAGGCTCAAAGGGATCATAAGATTATTCATGCTAGAAACTTCCGTGTGTAGCCACAAGCTATTATGGGCTCTAGCATAGTTGATTATGTCGCATGACTTCTTCCAGTGTAGGCTAGCAGATGTAGGGGATGTAGGTTGGTACTGTCTACCCAGGGTTAGAGTTAATGCTTCTAAAAGACTGTGTCTCAGTCATCCGTTTCTCAAACACCATGTAGTGCGAGAAATCCAATGGAGGAGATCGAGTCTTGTGGGGAAAAGTGCGCAAACCTCTGCAGAGTGTATAAACTAATCATGGTTAGGCGTGTCCCCGGTTATGGACATCTTGAGTATCTGGTTCTTGGATTATCATATGGATCTCATCAGTCTAAACTAATTTTGTTGGGTTGATAATTACTTTTAATTGGGATTGAGTTGGAGGAACCTTCTCAATGATGTTTCAACTACAATGATAGTTAAATAAAATATATTCCTTTGTTGTAGGGAAAAATTGGCTTTTCGCAAAACATTATAACCATAGAGCCTCCACCAGCCAAATATGCATGTAGTGATAGCATTTATCTGTTCATTGCTCTACTGTGTTATATTGCCAGCATATTCCATGTGCTGACCCATTTTCGGGCTGCAACATATCATGTTGCAGACTTTTCAGACGAAGAGTAAGGTTCGCTAGGCCGTTGTCGTGCACTCAGCTATGCCATTGGAGTTGATGGAGTCACTTTATCTTCCAAGCCTTCCGCTGTTATCTTATTCAGATGGCCTTAAGCCATATTTATTGTAATAAGTTCTCTTTGGAGACTATTGATGTAATAAGTGTGTGATGCTACTCTGTTATAATCCTTCGAGTACTGTGTGTGTCAGCATTACCGATCCAGGGATGACACAATAGCACAGAGACCACTAAGAAAAGGCATAGGTCACTCTTCTCTATTCATTTTTGACTCCTCTCCATTTTGTACTCTTTAGGATGGCAGATTCAAGGAACAAGTTTGCACAACTGGATGAAGATACACCTTTTGGACGACACTTGAAGGAAGTTACTAGGTACATGAACATCGAAATACCAAGCTTCACCGGGACCTACACCGCCAGTTTACCAGAAAAGGAGTGATGGATGATTCGAGTTCAAGTTCCAGGAAGGACATTCATGCCAGTCAGTGAGCCCATAGAGTTTTCCTTTGATGCACCAACCTCGAGTCTAGGCAAGAGCATGGCAGCCCACATTTCTATAGGACGTATTGGAGAAGTCTACAAACATGAGTTAAAAGACACTATCTACCAGATATGTGGGCGCCGGGACGAGCAATGGGAGATGATCAGCACCCGGAAGGATAGGTCTATTATAGCTTTCATCCAGGAGTTAAACCAGCATATTCGATGCCAGGAGAACCAGATGTGCGCAGGCATGATAGATTTGAAGAAGGCGATGACCAGGAT